>OZ001353.1:5128693-7863443 GCA_963924055.1 Drosophila limbata
TGCCACGCCCACTTATTTTTATTGTCTAAATTTTTTACTAAATGTCAAGAATATATATTTCAAATTTCATACCGATATCTTACTTCGTTAGAAAGTTACAGACTTTTGCCTCTAATTTCCTTAAAAGGCTTTGTTAATGGCTTGCTCGGCTAATTTCAACGAATTAAAAAAAAACAGGTTGGTTAATTAAAAATAAAAATTATTTATAAAATTTTTTGTAAAAAGATGAATCAGAATAAGGCCCAACATTTTTGAAAAATGTGTTATTTTTATTTTAATACCTTAAATACCTCAAAATACCTTAAAATACCTTAACCTGAAATCTTCATGCTTCTCAGCGGAGGCTAGGAATTGATTTTAGACATATAGTTTCTTCCTGAAAATATCTTAGAATTCATCGTAGATTACGATTCTGGTGGACGATTACCACGTTTTTTTCGACCCGAACAAATTGACCCGCCCTAATGTACATATGTTTTTTGGAATACATTTTTCAAATTACCAAATTCCATTTCCTAAGCTTAGCCTAAAATCTTGAAGTGACTAAAATATTTGTAAGCCAAATTGTTTAACTAACTGACTGGTCAAATGAGACCATTGAGATAAGTATTTTAGCCAATTAATAGACCACCAAAATGTTGGAAGCGAACACTAAAAAGAACTGCCAAATAATTAGACCAGAGTCGCAGCTGTTGAGTCTTCTGCCTCGAATGTGTTGAATGTCAACAAACCGCAGAGCGACAACGACATAATGAGGTGTACTCCAGGAGGACTCGGAGGGGTAGTCCATGAGTTGTGGTGAGGGGGGTGTACGTGAGAGAGAGAGAGAGATGATGAGAGAGGGCTGCACTTTTGATTGACATGTCGCCGTCGGCTGGACGTTGACTTGCATGTCAATTAAAACTAACGACGGAGAGTGACAGTTGCGCCTGGACTAGGATGAGGACAAGGTTGAGGTTGAGGATAAGGATGAGGACGAGCCGTTGGCACACTTTAATAGGCTCAAAGTGGATTTTAATTTTATTTGATTTCATTTGATTTGATTGCACACAGTCTAAGCACACGCTCAGCATGTGCCCCGGGGGGTGGTTTCTGAATTTCGTTCTGGATTTGGCTTTGGACTGGACTGGGACGGGGACGGGGACTGGGACTGGGAGTTGGCACCCCTTTCCGGCATCTGCTCGCGACTTGAGCTCAAGTTACGCCGCAGGATTACAGCGTGTTCTGTGGTGACAGCAGCTGCAACGGACAACGTTTGAATCTGAATCCGAATCCGAATCTGGAACAGGGCAATGCGAATTATTATCGCTAGGCTGTGGCCAGTGGCAATTCGCACCTTTTTCCCGACTTTCACCTACACAACTGGCTGGATTCCCACGCCTGTTGCTGGCCAGGATTTGCCGATGGACTGGGAACTGAACTCGAACTCGAGCACGAACCCGCGGGGCGACAAAATGTTCTCGTTTTGATAAATTGGGTGCCAAATTTGCCGCTTCTGAACTGCTTGTGAAAAGTTAAACGTTCCGCTTATGGATGCCCAGCAGACACGCAAAGCTCTCAAAGCTTTTAGATCTGGTTAAGGTAGCTGGGCCATTATTTTATGAGCCAATTAATGAGATGCCGTGGGAGTGCCTTATAAGTATATATTACATGCGTTTACAGGCACTCAACTTGGACAGTTTACAGGCAAACTTCTCTCTGCAGTCGGAGTTGTGCCCTGACAGTTCGTGACTTGGCGCTATGTGAATTATGGTGCCGTCGTCTGCACGCCAACAACGAAATTATATTTAAAAACACATAACTCAAGAGATTATCATTAAAAACTGTGGGCGCTCGCTCAGCCCAGACTCAGACTCAGACCCATAGCAGGGCTCAGGTTCAGTTTTTAGTTCCAAGCCCAATCCCAATCCCCGTCTCTGTCTCAGTCTCAGAAAAGTGAACTGCGCGTGCGCAAAGCTCGAACGGAAGTCGTTAGGCGACGGTCGTCAGATATGAGGCAAATGCATTAAGGAACCAACCGCCTCAGGGGCACGTAGCCCATTCAAGGATTATGCGATGCGATGCGACGGCACACAGGACGATGAATGAAATGCGAGCGTTGACAATAAATTGGTGTAGCATTTAAATAAGCAGCCTCGGCACCTCGACACCTTCAGCACCTTACGACCTTAGCACCTTATTACCTTAGGGCTATATTAGGTACACGCGTATCAGACTGAGTTTAGGCCGCGTTACGGACAGCAAATGTTTCTGACTTTGCCTCTGGCCATCTTCGCATGGGTGTGCAGTCGCTAATGCGTTTCTTTCGAATAAAACATTTGTTAGAACTACTATTCTCGCAACGGAAATAGAGGGAGACAACATGGAGGCTAAGCTTGGCCCAACATTATTATTTTTGGCAGTTTTGCTGGAGTTTTGTGCCATAAATTGTATTGCCTAAAATGGCATAATATTAATAATATTTTTTTTTTTCAAGAATAAAATAAATGTATGTACTTATACATAATTACAACAAGTGGGCGCGGCTACAGTCGAGTTTGCTCGACTGGAGGATACCCTGTGCCAGTCTCCATAAAATAGAATATTGGTTGGGACCATCTCATATACATATTCTGTCAGTTTGGTTCACATATCTTAAATAACAAAAATGTTTTTCATACTGAGACTTGATTTTCGACTGATGGTTGCTATGGCAGCTATATGATATAGTAATCCGATTACAATCAAATTTGGTCAGAATGTATGCGACCATCCCATGTGCATATTCTGTCAGTTTGGTTCAGTTATCTCGAACAACAAAAAAGTTTTTCATACTCAGACTTGATTTTGGACTGATGGTTGCTATGGCAGCTATATGATATAGTAATCCGATTACAATCAAATTTGATCAGAAAGTATGCGACCATCTCATATACATATTCTGTCAGTTTGGTTCACATATCTCAAACAACAAAAAAGTTTTTCATACTGAGACTTGATTTTCGACTGATCGTTCCTATGGTAGCTATATAATATAGTGATGATATGATGGGCACAGGGTATAAAAATGATATTAAATAAGGCTTAGATTTTAATATAAATTGTACTAAGAAATAAGATTATGTACGGTTCCAAAGTTGAGAATTAGTTAATTCAACATATATTCATTTGAAGTAATTTACGTAAGTATTAACAATGCAGAGAAAATTCATTATGAAAACTTGATGTTTATACGAGTTTGTAATTATTTAAAATTCTGTCACCGACAATTTTAAAACTTTAAAAATTTTTCAAATAATTATGAATTAAATTGTATTAATTAATAAATAAACTTACCTGCTTTTTCTCCTAAAAATAAAATTAAAATTAAAATTCAGAGTTATAATAAAAAATTTCTTTATAAATCTACTTGAAAGTATATAAATTATTTTGAATCGACAAAGAAACAAATTACCAAATTTTCTAAAAATATCCATGAGTTAAGACGAATAAATTTCCAGTGACAATGTGACTGTCTGTCGATCGTTTTCGACTGCGTCATTGGCTTCTTCAGAAGTCCAAAAGGCAAAGTCAAGTGGTAGCATTAAGATCAAAGATATAAATCTCATAACAGTTGCAAACGCCAGTAATCAGTCGATTAGAAATCATTCTCGTTGTCAGCCTTAATCGGCAATTAAATTAATGAGATTCAGGCAAAACTTTAACTTTTAAGCTGGGATTAGTAAATTGCGATTCAGATTCAAGCTTGAAATGCTGCCAAAGAAAGGTGAAAATATTTTGTTATAGATCAATTATAAATTCAACGATTAAGATGCTATAAAATCTCAACTAATATGTGGTCGAAGAAACGGTAAAAACTTCATCGAGTTTTTGTCAATAAAAAATCCAGACCCATTGTTATAGATAGCACCTGAATCTTAAAAATATTCACCTCAACGGTATTTTGGCGCACTCTAAATTATTACACATAATTTGTTATGTTTTTTCGAGTTTTTTTTTTTGGATGTTTTTTACAATGGACTTGGGTCTTCACAGTTTTTTTTTTTTTTGTTTGTCTTCGCGTTGTCTTATAGGCTCGAGAAGTGTGAAAACAGTTATTGTTATTTGAGACCATCGATAATTCTTATGAATGATCACTGTTTTATTTTTAGACTTTATCCCTATTAATTTATTGTTAGGGCATTTGTTGTTTCGTCTCCTACTCTGAATTTATAATTTATGTGTATGCTCAGTAAAGTTGAGTCAAAGTATTAAATGATATTCAAAGGGCCTGATTAAGTTGCTTTTGGTGCAAATGATTATTTTTTGATCGTTCCCATTGTCAGAACGTTGTCAGAGACATTTCAATACATTTAGAAAGCTTCAATGAATAGTTTATAAAAAATATTCAAAATTATTGCAAGTATTGTAGTTAAATTTCTATAGTATAAGTTGAAAATAATATTTGAAAATCATTTTTAGGCGTTGATAAAAAAAGTGCATTAACATAAATATAGTTTGGTATTACACTTTTACATTTATTTGCATTAATATGATGAACTATTGGTAATTTAAATAATTAAACTAGTTTATAAAATCAAAAATTTGGTTTGCAAAGTAGAAAATGGCACTTAAAATTTTTTTAATGGAAGCGTTTACAAAATAATAATATTTTTCGAACTTTCGAAGATGTTCCCACATTTTTTAATATATTTAAAGTTCTAATTAACCAATTTGCCAAAATAATAACAAATACACTTACTTTCATACAATATTAAAATCGGCTTGGTAGTTCAGATTCTATCGAATTTAATAAGTTCACATATCGTCCTAGAAAAAATATAAATCGAAATAATAAAATGGGCTAAAGGTCAAACGTAAAGCTGATACTGTTTCGAAGAAAATAAGCTATTATTAATGCAAATCCATGGATAAATGGCGAATTAATGCGTTTTTTAGTGAAATATCAAAAATCATATTTTCAACGATTTTCAAGTATGATTCGTATGACAGCTAAATGATATAGTGAACCGATTTCAACCAAATTTGGTCAGGAACAGTTGAACTTCCATAAATCGAACTTATATAACTCGAATTTCTCTCTAACTCCAGCTAATTGAGCGGCAGTAAAATCAATAAACTTAATAGTAAGAACTCTATTACTCAAATATCTCCATAACTCGAACCTTTTTTTTTTGATAAGTATGATTTGAGTTAGGGAAGTTCGACTGTAGTTAAAATAGTAAATATTTTTCTTAATAGTCTTAGCTAATTTAGTTGTAAATGTTTTGCGTAATATCTCAAGTATTTATATATAATTTTACAGTTTTGGCAAAATAGGTCAAGCTGTGGTATCTGCTGCTGAAGCAAGTATATATATACTCGTTTAAAATTAATTTGAATAATATATTCGGTATACGCGGTAATAATTAAAGCTTCCAATGCCCAACTGATGCCCAGACTCATTCTGGCCTCACCTGACTATCTGTCTTATGTATGTCTTATGTACGTTAAACCAATTAATTTGCAAGTATATGTATTAACAATAGTGTGTTGTGATTATATACTATACATACAGTATGTGGCTTATGTGGGGACTTGCATATGGTTTGCACCATATGAACGACGGCAACATGCTTCGTACGAGTATATAAGCAAATTAATTAAAGTTGCCACTTCAGTTGAATTTTCCAGGTGAGTGATGCGGAACAAATAATCAATCAATCAGCTCAGATACACACACACACACACACACATATATATATACATACATTCGCATACTCTCAGACAATCGCACATATGCAAAAAGCTGCAGGGCAAAAGCAGCAGACACCATCTAGGCAACACAGGCGGCGACTTTCATGGCATTGGTCAGTTAGTCAGTTGGCCAGTTTGCCAGATTGCCAGTCAGTCAGTTCATCTGTTCAACTGTCTGTCAGTCTGTCAGACTGTCCAGACAGTCACTCAGCCAGCCGGGGCTTGTCATTGACGTCGCTTTTGCCGGACATGGCGAAATGTTCGAAATAAGTATGTGAATGGATCTATGAGTGTGGTTGTTGTTGCATGGAATGCGTATATGTAAATGGGCTCTACAATAACAACAAATCGACATTTGCACCGTGGTTGCAAATTGTTATTTATTTCGTTGAAAATATTCATATTAATTTAATAATGTAGATATAAGATAAAATAAACTTGAAAACTTCTTTTAACAAATATCTTCTCATGTGAAAACTCTTAAATTAAATTATGCGCCCCTGCTCGCTTCGCTCGTCAACCCCCGGTTTGCTTCGTTCGCAGAATTGAAATGATATTGTTAAGTTTTCTGGTTTTACAAATTTTTATAAGATAACATTTTTTGTAAAAAAAACGGAAATATTTAACTTCCGCTGTCCGCTGTTTTTATGTTTTTTCTCTGAAATTGGACTTTAGATAAAAGTCATATTTTGTGAATGACTGGAAATTAAGATAGATTTTATGAGAAAAAAGCTAAATTTGGCGGGAAAAGCTTAATTTGGCGAAAGAGTTAAGATTTGGCAAGAAGAGCTTATTTGTTAGGATATCTTGTACTACAAAAGTTTTTCATACGAAAGGTTAATTTGCCTCCGGTTGTTCCTATGACAATTACATGATATTTTTTGACCATATTTGGCCAGGATATAAAAGGCTTTCCCAAACATACATTCTGTGAGTTTGGTTGAGATATCTTAAGAAACAAAAAGGTTTTTAATACTTAAGATTAATTTGGATCCGCTTGTTCCTATGGCAGCTATATGATATAGTAATCCGACATTCCCCAATTTTGGTCAGGGTGTAGAAGACAGTCCCACATATACAATCTGCAAATTTGGTTGGGATATCTTAAGAAACAAAAAAGTTTTCTATACTAAGCAATTCCATGAACTTTGACACCCAATTTGATCCACTTACAGGTCGAGATTCGAAAAACGCCGTCCTATTGCTCGATAAAATTGTCTCAGTTATGTTGAGTGAAAATTTCAGCTTTTAGCTTTTACCGTTTGGCCTTCACGTTGATTCTCAGTGAGTCAGGACAAAGAATTTTATATATATAAAGATTCATATTTAAAATAAAAATATTTGACATTTTAAAATTTAAAAAGTCTTAACATTTCGACAATAATTTAATTTTAAAGTAATAAGTTGAAAAAAAATTTGACTGTCGCTTTGTTGAATTTATTTTATGATATTCTGCACATTTAATATGAATTTTAAATTTAATTTTTGTCACAATTTTTCAAGTCCCAAAATTAAAATGAGATGCACAAAATGCATTAAAAATATCATGAAGCTTGCCCCACTATGCATTGGTCAGTTTCAGTTGAATTTTGTTGCAGTTGTTGTTGCATTTATCTGCAGCTTTTGAGCTCATGCATATGTCTGGCCTGTTCCTGTCTGGTTCTCGACCAGGACTGGAATAGGGACGGGGACAGGGACAGGGACTGACTGAGTTTTCGGCTGTTGCAGTGTGCGTTTGAACTTTTCCAATTTGCAAGCGAAAAATTGAAAATACGACTACTGAGACTACGATGAGGGCAGCATCAAGTAAATAAATAAATGCGAGCATTCATGGAGCTTATTGCGGAGCAGGTACGAGTATATAAAAAAAAAAGAAAAATAATAATATAAAAAACACAACAATCTGTAGCTGCTTTGTGGCAGCAACAAACTGCCGCCCAGTCGACACAAAGGCAACAACTACCAAGCATTTGTGTCTGGGAGCGGTTGATTAAAATGTACAAATACATACATACACATATGTGAGTATATAGTAAGTATATAAAATCGTATGTGCTTGCCATCACATCAACAAATTGTGTATTAAAAAAATTGCGTTTAACAAAATCGATTTTGGAAAAATCACAGCGAAAAAACTTTGTAATTAAAATTGAATTTCGCTCTGGGTGTGGTCCCTGAAATGTGGCACCCCCCATCGGGGTGGGGCCATGGTTTTGGCAATGGACTGCAAAATGCATTCCGCCTTCTCTCTCTCTCTCTGTCAGCTCTCCCTTTCAACATTCTCCTGCCGAAATAGAGAAATTTATTTATTTAGTTGGTACATGAGCTCAGTTGTCATAGCGCCTGACTGACTGAGAGGTGCAATTTATTTAATTAGATGCATAAAACTCATTAAGATAAGAGCTGGCAGCAGCCAGTGTCGACTTTGGCTGAGTTTCCATGTTGTTCAAGTGCGCGAATCAACAAATGCGCCAAAGTGCAGCCCCCTCTTCAATCCTCAGTCCCCAATCCTCGTTCCTCAATCCCCAGGAAGAAGTTGAATTGTTATGCTCACTTGGCAGCCTCGGGTAAAGTAGTGCCAACTGTAATAAAATGGGAGGTGCCCAGACACTAGACCCTACTTTACAGGTGTACGGCAATACGGCGCTGATGCTGCTTTGGTTGCTTATAAAGCTGCCTGTGCTGAGTAATTAACTTGAGCGATGCTGCTGCTGCTGCTGCTGACGACGACGACGACGACGACAATAAAACGCCGACTTAATTAAGTGACACAAGTGCTTCACTCTGATGTTGGATGTGGATGTGGATGCGAAAGCGATTGGGAATGGGAATCCAGTTGCTATTGAGTTTACTTCTAGCTTAATACAATTTATACATTTGCAAATTGCCATAAAAATTGTGATGCTTTTTTCAGAGTCAAAGGGTTAAAGAAACTTCAAATTTAATTATGAATGGAGATTCGAGTTAGGGAAGTTCGACTGTTTCTAAAAAATTTTTCGATCATTCTTTCCTATGCACACTGGACGGAAAGCCCGATTTTTTGGCATAAAGTCTAATCCTTAAGTTAGAGAGTTGAAACTTCGTACAGTTCTTAGTTATAGTGTGTGTAGTAACTGTTTAAAATTTGAAACAGATCGGGCCACGCCCACTCAAGCCGCCCCTATAAGAAAGAGTTGTAAAGTAGTAATTTTTTGATTTTCAGCTATCAGATTTAATTTTTAATGAACTGCTTCTCAAAATTGATCACAAAATAATATTTAAATTTATTTCACTATAATATATGAACAAAAAAAAAAAAAATTTTCCAAATTTTTTTTAAATATTTTCATTATTATAAATCTGCAACATCTAATAACTATGAAAAACATCTAATAAGTATTAATACCCTAGATGGGGACATGCCATTTTACTTTGCAAATGTGTAGCATGTCTTTCAAAGCCCAGTTTAATTAAAGATTTGAATAAAAGTCACTGTAAATGCTTAATTTTCAAATTGAAAAGATTTCGGCCACATTTTGGCAAATATTTTCGCACGTAATTGTGAAAACTTTTGGCATTTTGATTAATTTTGGCTCTCGTGTTTTGGTCATCATCATCCAATCCGACTTGACCGAAAATCCACTCAGATATTGCCTCTTCTGCCCTTTTGTTGCTCCATGCTTCGAGCAACTGTAAATTGCTGAAGACAAAAGTAGCTGCAATACGTTCAATATTCCGGAAAACGCGCAAATTTGCGCAAAGATAATTATTATTCTCTTAAACTGTATATTTTCATTCAAAACGAGACATTTTTACTTTTTGGCACAGATTGGCAGGGATCTAGTTATACTCCACAATTGAAGAACACTGTGTTAAACTTTTCAGCATAAATCAGTTTAACAACACAAGACACATAAGCAAGAAATAACACATATTACACAATTTTTACTTGGAATTAATATTAAACATACCTTGCTCTTCATTATCCATTTTAAATATAATTAACAGATAATTACTGTTCAAAATTACACAGCTTGAAACTTTTAAAAACTTTCGCACGTGGCAAACGTAAACAAAGCGCTGATATATTGTTTGACTTTGACGCCTTGGTACAACACCAGGGTCGCAACTCTACTTGTTTAATTTATCGTTTAAGTGTGTTTGGAATATTTATTTTCAATATATAAAATCAAAATCACAAAAGCTTTTTATGACTTTTTGGACTTTATGCCAAAAAATCGGGCTTTCCGTCCAGTGTGCTATGGCAGCTATGTGATGTACATAGTGTTCCGATTTCAACCAAATTTTGGTCAGAATATATGGGACCATCCCATATGCAGAATCAACGGGTTAAAGAAAATTCTAATATGGCGTGATTATTGCATATTAAAAGCTATATGATATAGTAGTCTGATATCAACCAAGTTTGGTAAGGATGTATTAGGCCATCCCATATGCATATTTTGTCATTTTGATTCAGATATCTCAAACAACATAAAAGTTTTTCAGACCAAGACTTGATTTTCGACTGATCGTTCCTATGGCAGCTAAAGATAAAGTGGTTCGATCCGAATTCTAAAATAAACTTGATCTGCGTGCAATATAGATGAACCTACATACCAAGTTTGAAGTCTCTAGCACTTTTAGTCTCTGAGATCTAGGCGCTCTCACAGATGGACAGACTGACAGACGGACATGGCTATATCGACTCGGCTATAGGATCTGCCACGCCTCCTTCTGCCTTTTTCGCACATTTTTTTTGTGACAAACTTAATAGACCCCTGAACTTTTTTTAAGTACGGGGTCTTAAAATGGAAAAGAAGATTTTCCTCGGATAACTTTCATGACTTTCAGGAATAAACGACCTTCAGTCTTTTTGCGTGCTAGTTCTTATCTTACTGCTTAGCATACGAGGCGTACTTCAGTCCTGGTTGTAAGATTGCCAGTTGCATTTTGGATTTGCCTTATCAACTACGTTTTTTGGTACACACCCAACCTCCGTCTGAAGCACCCGCATCGTTGGATAGTTGCATTTCAACTACGTTCAGTATCGGTATCAATGTCAAATCAGGGCGTGACTAATCGCCTAATTGCAGCACCATTGCAACAGTATCTACCCCAAAAAAAAAAAAAAAATTCAAGAGCAGGGCTATAAAAATGCAAAAATATATACAAGTAATTTAACAGTGGCTAGCATGGCGAGCAGCGAGTATCTTACAGATGCAGATTGCGCATTTTATGCTGGCCCAGTGATTGAATTTCAGATGCAACTACAAAATGCGGGTGATATGTTAGTCGCCGATTGTAATACCGAGAAACCGCAAAGAGGAAGTATTAGGCGACGTATCTTCTCTCAGAAAAATGTTGTCAGTATGCAACCTGTTGAGTTGGCTAAGCCCTGGCTAAATTTTATTGATGATTATGATAATATGCATAGTTTGCCAAGCCATTTATTGTTCTTGCATTACACTCACTGTGTTATTCTAGCCCTTTATAGCAGTTTGCAGCCGTAGATCCGTTGAGGGATTTGTGAGTGAGGCGTGGATTTTAGAGGTTCATTACCATGGACGGTCTGTCTACCTGTGCGTACTATATCTCTGGGTTTTTCCCATCCGACGACATTTGCAGGTGCGCAGCTTGTCGGCTTAGCCAAGGTCTCGGCAAGGGTCGCCAGGCAGTCTGACAATTTGCATGTGTTTCCTCTGTTTCCTCAAATTCCAATGTAAATCAATGTGCGGTCCATCGATCAAGCGACCTATAAATTCTTACGCATGCCACACATCCATCAAATTGCTAGGCACGCACAGACAACAACAAAAGACAAAAACAGATTCAGATATTTACGTACTTGTACCTTTGAGCTGACAACAGTTTAAAAGTGTTACCATTGCACGACGGTCCACAACTAATTGGATTTTTGATTTTATTTCATTTTTATTTTTTTTCAATTTTTTGTCAACTAATCCGATTTGTTTATGTACGTTTCAGTTTCAGTGACACTCGCAATCGGAGCACAGCTTCAGTCGTATCCCCAGCCCTAAAATTAGCTACAGTTTTAGGCTTATGAATCAACTTGAGTTTGTTACTTTTTTTGGGTGTTTTGGTCGGTACTATTGCTCTCTGTTAACCTAGTTTTGAAATGTGTCAGCCAATAAAGGGCGCCAGCTTTTTGGTCATTGACAGTGGCCCCCGACCAAATCCGAATCCGAAAAAACTAAAATCCAGTCCCAGACAGTTTCCACTTTTGTGCATAATGACATTTGTTTGCTAACTTTTCTATTGTTAAAGTTTAATTAGTTGTTCAGCTCGTTCGCTTCTACACTGGATTCTGAATTTATTCACCCCTGTCTGTCTGTCTCTCTCCCTCACTCTGCTTCCACCTCTTTCTGTCTTTCTTTAGCTACTGTGCGGAGACATTACAGTTGTTGTTGTGCTTTGAAGGCGCCGCAGGGCTTTTGTTTAGATAATTGAAGGGTGCACTCAGAAGTGCACGAATTCTCCCAAATCACATAAACATACACGAATTAGCTTAAGATAAAAGTCAGTAATGTAGAGAGAGATGAGAGACGAAGAGAAAAGGAGAAAAAATGGAAAGAAGGAACACATTTTATTTAAATCAATAGGAGTTCAATTAGTGTATTATTGGAATGAGAATATTTTAAAATAAGTAACATATACAACATTTTATGAATTATGAACAATAATAATCAAATCGTCCATAATATAAGAATAAAGTGTTGAAAAAGTATAATAATAATCAAAAATTCGATCATCTATTCAATTCAATTTATAGATACAATTTGATAACAAAGAAACTTTTAAATATTAAAATAATATTTGTCAATTACTTTTCAATTTATTTACACATAATTATAATTTTTAAAAGGATTTTGCTTTTAATTTGATTGAATAAATTTCAAAATGAAATCTGCATAAATAATGGAATGCGAATTGACAAAACTCTCACGATCATCGGCTGCCATTGATGCGGTTTCTAATTGCGATGATGACTCAGCTTTCGGCCGGAATGAAGCACCTGTCTAAATAGCCAGGCTGAAAGTGTTGTTGTTTAAGTGGGACGAGATTGGCATTAGATCTTAATTTAATTTAATGGCTAATCACATGGCAAACGTGATGCTTAATTTTCCCCCTGATTGCAACAAATGACACTGACAACACGGCAAAAAGCTCGAGAAACAGCACAAAATTTAAGCTAATTAGAAAAACCCCAACAACAACAAGAAGCAGTAAAAAAATAATAAATCTAAATCAAACATTGCCATAGCTGAATAACGTGAAAATAAACAAAACGCTCCGACAAACGATTTGCATGTCAAACAAACTCGAACTGAAGCTACAGATATGTATCTGTATCTGTAGCTGTATCTCTGTCTCTGCATGTATTTGTATCTGCTGTGCATTGCAGCGTACCAAAATGACATCCATAAAAAATTAATAAATTTTGTTTTCAAAAATTATGCATTTGTATCTCAAGCAATCAGATTTCATCATTCAAAATAAACAAAAAAAAAATGTTGCGAAAAATGTAAATTGTGTTTAGTTTTAAATGACAAGATTTGAACTACAAAATAGGACAACGAGTGGAAAAAATATTATGGAATTCCACCAACAACAATAAAGTGCTTTGCAATCAACTTGAAATGGATGTAAAAAAAATGGCTGCAATAAATTTTATAATTAAAAATTTTACGCTAATTGATTGCAAAAAGAAAGGGCAGAAAAAAGTATTTTACTTAAAATTCAGAAAACCTTTTATTTTGATTTAACTCACCCCCCCCCCCACACACTCCTGCCTCTGAAAACGAATTTATGAAAATGCAATAATCAGCAATAGCGACAATATGGAAAAATAGAGTGTGATAGGCTCTGTTTGATATTTACACAACTAAAAACAAAAAAAAAACATATTTTTATTTCTTTTAATTCAACGTTCAGTCATTGTAAAATTGTATACATAGTTTTTATGTATCTGCTGTTTGCTTTTGCTGAGCCAAATTTGCAATTTTTTTAAATTCCACAAATCATATTTTTAATGTATTTTTTATACCCCGTGCCCATAAAACTGAAGCAAAGTCGATTGAATTCATGTAAAAGGCAGTATTAGATAATCGCCGCGACTACTTTTAGCTATATTTGACTTTTAAATCTCTCTCAAACATGCCCTAAACATTTTATTCTCTAATAGTTACTAAACCATCCCTAGATATTGAGCTAAAATTTTACTTGGAGACAGGGTATCCCCAAGTCGAGCATTTTGGTGTAATGATTTGTGAAATGCCAGAGTGCTGTGTCTATTGTGATGTGTTCACCTTATGCCAGCATAAATTAGCAATATCGAATGGATGTTATGGTTTGTTAATAAGCCTAAGGTCGTGAAAAAAGTGACTGTCGACTGTCAACTGGATGCTCTGATTAGTTCAGAGATGATAATATGTTTGGAAAGGCGAATGGATAACTGATACTTAAACTATAAATTTGAAAGTCTAATGATCATCTTTGCTGCATCATTTGCAAAACGTAAACATATTAATCGCTGAGCAACTTCTAAATGCATTCATGTCTGCCTATATTATTACCAAATAATTATAGAATATGCAGTCATCTAGTTCGAATACGATTATTAGTATTAAATCAACAGCAACAGTCACAAAACTCTCACTTCCCGTCACGAAAATTAGCTTTAGTCATGACAACAAATATATTGTGTAAAAACTAAATAAATAATTGCACAAATGTCATAGAAAAAGTATTTAAAAAAAAAACACTAATTTCAGCAAATATATTTAAAATTCTTTTGATTTAATTCAATAAAATTTAACTATCAAGAGAAACTTGAAATACAGTCTATCTAATTTCTATCGCAACTTTTTCTTTATTTTTTAAATAAAATGT
This sequence comes from Drosophila limbata, assembly GCA_963924055.1. Classification (NCBI taxonomy): domain Eukaryota; kingdom Metazoa; phylum Arthropoda; class Insecta; order Diptera; family Drosophilidae; genus Drosophila; species Drosophila limbata. The sequence goes on from OZ001353.1 coordinate 5,143,301, forward strand.
CCTGCCAAATTATTTATTAGTTTTTAAGGTTTAAAGTGTAATTAAGTCTGTTGACACTTAAATAAATTTCATAGATTCTGTTAATTTTTATTTCGCTAGTCCATCAGTTAATGTTGTTGACTTTTTATAGCCATTCCCAGTTTTGTCGAATCACTCAATTTGTTAATGATCTTAAATGTTTATTTAAATACCGAATCTCCATTCAATAGCTTGAGTTGTTTTTCTATAGCAAATCGCAATGATAAAATAGAAAATATAAATACACATATCAACAAGTTTAGTTCCAGAAATGACTTGAATGTTGTTTTTAAGACGGAACTTAGTGAGAGATCCATTAAATTCCATCGTTAATCTCAACTATCAAATAGCATTTGAGCATTTATTGCTGCATTTGTGCAAATTTACATAGATATTTCGAGAGCCTTGGCCAAAACTCGAAATCTATACTCATAATAATAAAAAAAATAAATTTGTCATGCCTGGAAATAATCACAAAATACCTAAACTCATGACAAATACGAGCCTGTTTCAGCCGACGGCTAAATGATATATGCTAGAAATATTATATAAATAAAATGAATGAAATAAAAAAACATTTTGTTTTATATTTTTTGTAAAGATTTTTCTTTTATTTGTGTGTTTTTTTGTGGATTTTTCTGGTTTTTTATTGTTGTTGCAGGCGTTTTGGCTCTCTGTCCCACTCTCTGTTCTCGGTCCGCCTTGTTTCGATTTATCAATATATTATTTTGTTTTTTACTAAATTTTCTTTAGGTTTACTAACATTTTGTTGTTGTCTTTTTGTTTGTATTATGTGGTAGATGTTTGTCTTTTAATAATAATAATAATAATAATTTTTGTTGTTTTTTATTACAATTAATATTTCTCTTTTTCTTTTTTTCTTGCTGTATTCATAAGGATAATTAATATTTAAATTGTTTATATAATAGATAATAATTAGAATTACTTAATGCATAAGAGAATCTACAAAATAGAATGTTATTTCCATTTTTTTGCGTGTGTGGAATGCTTTCAGTTTGCTTTGCTTAAATTTTGTACAGAAAAAATAAATCAAAATAACATTAAACAATTTTTATTTATTTTTTTGTTCTGCTTGCAACAATTTTTTTGTATCACACAATTGTCGTTTAGGTATTTAGCAATAAAATGTGGAATGCAAGTTGTGGAATGTGTGTGTGTGTGTGGAGAAAGATGTTCGTTTTTCAGATGTATTGTATGGTACAACAGTGCGTATGCTTAGTTTGTAAATGCCATTTGAATTAATTAATTAATTATATGTATTTTATTACAATATTATGTTTAAATTTCATTGATTTGTTTTTAATTACAAGTGCTAAAATTAATGCAGCTGTTTTTTCTTGTTTCTTGTTTTTTTTATGTTGTTTTAAAACTAAAGCTAAAATTGTTTTTAGTTGCAAATACATGTAATTTCTAAGTCTGTGTGTATGTGTGCGTGTTTAAATATATATTCAATAATTTACAATGTGGATATATCCAACAAACCAGCGCCTGCCTCGTGTGCATGCAACTGCTGCGAATGCGTGGCATGATAATGATACAACTGATGTTGTTGCTGCTGCTGCAGTTGCTGCTGCTGCTGCTGATGATGATGTTGCAAGTGATGCTGCTGCTGCTGCTGGTGATGATGATGCTGCTGCTGCTGCTGTTGCTGTTGCAGGTAGTGTTGTTGTTGTTGTTGATGGTGCTGCTGCTGTTGCTCCTCCAGTTGTTGCATGTCCAGCATGCTGGCGGATGCCACAAACGCGCTCGCCGCTTGGCAACTGGTTGCAGCGGCAGCGGAGGCGGCGGCAGCGGCAACAGCAGCCGCCGCCAAGGCGGGTGAATGCGCTGTGGTTGTGTGGCCACTGGAATGCGCCGAGGAGCGACCGCCCGACGAACCCGAACCCGATGCCGTCGGACTTGGCCGGCCATTGAGCAGCTGTTGCTGCTGCTGTGCTGCCGTTGCTGCTGCCGTAGCTGCAGCTACCGCTGCTGCCGTTGTTGGCATATATCCAACGGCTGGCGGCGGCGGCGACACATTGACGGACGCGGCGGCGGCTCCATAGGCGCTGGCCATTTCTCACATATGTGCCAGGGGCGCCATTGCCCGCAGCGATTGCTGATGCAGCTGATGTTGCTGCTGCTGCTGCTGTTGTTGCTGTTGCTGCTGCTGGTGTTGCTGGTGCTGCTGTTGATGTTGCTGCTGCTGCTGGTGCATAACATGCTGCAACGGTTGCTGCTGCTGCTGCTGTTGCAACTCCGGCGATGCCGTCTGGTAGTGCATCAAATGACGCTGCTGCTCCGGCGCCACATCGTGCAGATGATACATGTTCATCAGATGATTCAGGTCTGTCCCAGCGCCAGCTGCTGCTGCAGCTGCTGCTGCCGACGCCGAGGCCGTTAGATATTCCCGCTTCATAATATGATTGTTGTTGTGGTTGTTGTTATTGTTGTTGTTGAGGGCAATCGCGCTGGGACTGGGAGAGACGGGTTCGGATTTGATGCTCGAATCGCTGGGACTGTGGCTCTGGCAGGAGACTTGGGCGCCATAAGGAGCCGGTGAGCCACCGGTGCCCGTTACCGCTCCCGGCTGCTGCCCGTAGGGGGAGGGGGAGCCGGGCTGCTGGAGGCTGCTGCCATAGGGCGACGTCTGGCCGCCGGCAACGGTGTCATACATCCCATATCCATTGTACATGTGCCCCATCTCGCCGTACCGCGGTGCGTAGTTCATGTAGTGCGTCTGGTAGCCGGCGGGATCGGGATGCATGTAACCATTGGGCATGTACCCGTTGGGCACACTCATCTGATGTATGTTCGGACGCACCTGTTGTGCTGCCGCCGCTGCCGCTGCAGCTGCTGCCGCTGAGGCGCCTCCGGAACCGTTTAATGCCTGACTCTGTCCCATGCCCTGCGAGACTCTCGTGGGCGTGCCGGGCTCGCCGCCTCCCGGCTGCTGGCCCGGCATCAGTCCGCCCATGGGATACTTCTCCTTGGTCTTGGTCAATGTTTTGGTCTTGCGACGCGGCCGGTACTTGTAGTCGGGATGCTCCTTCATGTGCACGGCCCTCAATCTCTTGGCCTCGTCGATGAATGGCCGCTTTTCCGCCTCGGAGAGATCCTTCCACTGGGCGCCCAGTCGCTTCGAGATCTCCGAATTGTGCATCTTTGGATTGTCGGAGGCCATTTTACGGCGTTGGCCACGGGACCAGACCATGAATGCATTCATCGGTCTCTTAACGCGATCCGCGTGTTGTTGATTTTTATTGGCTGTCGAATTGTTGTTGTTGTTGTTGTTGCTGCTGTTGTTGCTGTTGGTCATGCTGCTGAGAGCGCTGCCCGCGCCCATCAATGTGGGATGTTGCTGGTGCGACTGTTGCTGCTGCTGTTGCTGTTGCTGATGATGACTGACTGGCGACGTCATGTGATGGCTGCCAATGCTGCTCTGTGTTGGACTCAGCTCACTAGAACTGTGCAGCGGCGAACTCTGTTGCTGCTGCTGCTGTTGCTGCCCGGGAGCAACACCTCCGCCGTTCAGCGTGTTGGCGATGCTCGATTGCAGCGAACTCAGCGGATTCGGACTCTGACTGGCGGCAATGTGTGCCGACATGTGATGATGATGATGGTGATGATTGTGTTGACTTAGTTGCGAATGCGTCAACGGCGACTGCCCGAAATTCATCAGCGGCGCCAGCGCCGAGTAGGATGAGGCTGCCGCATGGGCGTGGCCGTGCAAGGCGGCACTCGCGTGCAGCGGCGGCATTGTGGCATGCAATATACCGCCTCCCTTCATATCCGCCTCCACGGTCAGCATGTTCCTGTCAACTGTGGCAACTGTTGCTCTCGTTCGGAACTATCGATCGATCTGTTGTCTCGGGCTCAGGCTATCAATTGCCGGCGAGCGCAACTCATCAAGTTTACAATAGATGATCGTACAGCCTGTAGATACTTTCAATGTATCTTGTAGATACTTTTTCCTTGAGTGCTGTTGCTTGTAGATTCTATTTTCTTTACTCTCAATATCTGACAGATACTTTCCTGTTTACTTTTTTTGCTCGTAGATACTCTTAATATCTTGCAGATTCTTTTCTGTTTGTTTTTATTACTTGCAGATACTCTGTATATCTTTATGAAGATCGCTGCTGTTGCTCTCGCGTTGATTTCGTAGCTTAAGATACTTTAAAAACTCTTGAGATATTTTAAAGCACCTGTAGATGCAGCTCCTTTTATGTAAATCCAATTCTCAGATACTTGAAATCGTTGAATAGTTTTTGGTAACACTTTCAGTCACACTCAGATGTATCTTTTGTAGACTCGAGAATTCACAGTTATTTTTACTAGTTACTTTGTAGTTTTACTGTTATTTATTCGCTATGATTTTTTGAACATTTCGTTTGGAAACCATGTTGCACTTGTTGGATTTGATTAATAATATATATTTGTTAATTGTTTTCTTTAGAATTTCAGAACTTGGCCAATTCTGGCAGTTGACACATACAGAAGAAAGTATTTAAAGATACTTTTTTCGTTTTTCTTGTAGTTGAACAGCTTTTGCTATTTGTTTTGGCATAAACAAATGCTGATGATAAAACACTTGAAATTTGTTATTACTTAAAACGCGTCGCGAATTTTGTTGCTATTTTGCGTAGTTTTAGCTGAGTTTATATTTGTGGGTTATTTAATTGATGTGTTTTCTTTATATTTTGTGTTATATTTTTCTGCTTTTGGTGTTGGCAAAAAAATCAGCGCGCTGAGTAAGACGATGATAAAATACCTCCACACTACGCGGAATTGAGCACCTTTCTGTTTCGCCGTCGACTCTGTGGACAGCAGCGAAACCTGTTCAGCGATAACGAGCGCCGTCAACCGTCAAAACGAAGCGCAAAAAAACCGACAAAAATTATATTCCCGTAGCGTTGCGTGGCGAGGCGATGTGTGGCGAGGGACGCAGAACTCGAAACTCAAACTCGAGAATTCGTTTGCGTTTCGTTTCGTTTCGTTGCTCGTTGCTGGGCTCGTTGCGTTCGTGCTTGCGCGTGTGCTGACGACAGCGAATACGAGAGACGAATGAGAGACTGACTGGCCAGCAGCTGAGTCTGAAGCCAGAGCTCTGAGCAATGCGGACACACACACACACACATCACAGTCTCATGCACATACACAACCACCCTGGCTAGTCAAACGGGTATTCGAGTATACTAAATATATGTGTGTGTGTGTGAAGGCATTTGCACAACCAGTTCTCGCGCTGGGGCAGGCGTGAGCGTTAGACAAAGACAACGCTAGTGGCTTGTGCTCACGCTAATAAATCAAATAAACGCTTCGCTCTGCCTTAGTGTGCGTGTGTTGGTGTTGTATCACTGCCAGCTTGGATTTTGCGCAGCGCACAGCGCCAATCAACGATGCGCGCAAGCGAGATGGCGTTATACGACGCATTCGCTCGCACCACATATCGATCCATGTCGTTGTTGCTGCGTTGCTAGAGTTGCCATAAAAATGTCGTCGCTGGGCAGTCGTTTTTATGGCATGCAACGTTGCCCATTTTCACAGCAGCAGTTTTAAGTCAAAGTCTGGCGGAATTTTTTGCGCTTATCGGACGCTTTAAATATGGCCGACCAGGCCATGGAGCAGCCAGGCTAAAAGCACCGCGAACTGTTAACCGGGAAGAACCGGGTACGGGTACGGGAACGGGAACGGGAACGATACGACCCCTGGAGCGGGGGTATCGCAGTGTTTGCGGTGTATTTACCGTTGGCGCGTCTAACGCGCATAGTTTGAATTCTTTTACTTTTTATTTTTCGTATTTTTCATATTTTTTTTGAGTTATTTTCGCTTCTGCTTCTTCTTATTAACCTAATGGGTTTGCCAAGGTAGCAGCCGCAGCTGAAAAAATCTCGAAATAATAGTAAGGCAGCTGGAAAATGTATTAAGCAAGTGCTGCCAAGTGCACTGCAGTAACAGTAAGAGTAACTGTAGTTGCAACTGTGTGTATGTGTGTGTGTGTGTGTATGTGTGCGTGTGTGTGACTTTGATGCGGCTTGGCATCCTATAGATATGTACATTTGTATGTATGTATATGAGATACCCGTACGTTGTTGTAATTATAGTTGCACATGTGAATAGTCAACCGCATTGTCTTGTACGTGGTTTTCGGCGTGCTCTATTTAGTTACCCCTTCTCCCCCCTCTGCCAAAACCTCGAGTAATGCATTTGGATATGAGTAATTTTTTGGGTTTCATTAGTGAAATGCAACTAGGCTGAGGTTCTGGTTCTGTTTCCATTTCTGGTTCTCAGTGTGAATCAAATGCGTAATGAGGTAAGGCTAATGGTGCCGCATGGATCGTAAGAAGTGCTCGGCAAATTGATGTGACTCATGTAATGTTGTTATTCTGACTAAAAGCTCGTGCTAACTTTGCATTGCATTTAACTTTGGACTCTTACAATAAACAAAATAAATTATTTTATTTATCGTATCTTAAGTTACCTAATTTTTTGCATTATTTTCGTATATTTATAATGAAGAATTTTTTGTTTATAAAGTTTTTTTATATAAGTGTAAAAAACAAATTAATTTTTACTTACAAAAATTGTTTGTCTATTTTTTAGATTTTTTCAGAACTCTCGTTTAATTTCCTAAAGGAAAATTCAAATTTCCAAGAGAAAAAAGTAATATACAGTTTAACTTCCATAACTCCAACTTCTTTATCTCGAATCTCTCTCTAGCACGAGCTAAATGAGTGGCAGAAAAATTAATAATCTAAATAAAAATAACTCTATAAGTCGAATTTCTCCGTAACTCGAACCTTTTCTTTTGGATAATGGTGGTTAGGGAAGTTCGACTGTATGTATACCACTTTAAGTAATTGCACGTTTTGTTTTATTTAACAAGATATTGATAGAAATTATATTAAAACAGAAAAATTTTATTTTTGAATATCTTTCTTAAAAGAATCATAATTTTTTGTAATTTACTTGTTCTTAATTTTAATTTTATTACAGTAATTAATAAAATTCGAAAAAGGCGAGGACGATTCACATACTTGCATCAAAGAAATGTGATATTATAAATAAATAATGAATAGCCAAAAGGTAATACAATATTGCTACTAACAACTTTACTAATTGTATTCTTCAAAGTCAACTTGTAACATTCCCATTGATTCACCAATATTTTTGCATCATATCATTTTCTGCAAGTCATTTCTGGCTTTACTCATGCCCAGGCAAAAGCGTGATATACTTTAAACACTTGAGCTACTAACCCAGAAATGTGTGCGTCGTATGGCGAAATCCCAAACGATTCTTAAAATAAAATGTTATACTTATGTGTGGACAACAGGGTTAAATGAATTTATGGCCAATTGCAAATGATTTGACGGTAAACAAAGGCCAGCAAACCTGGTGAAAACAATAAAACGTATAATAAAACATAAAAAAAAAATGTAAAAAAATATAAGCACATAAAAAAAACCTGCCCCTGTAACTGACCTACAACAAAACGCAAATCTTAACCGCAAAAGCCAAGAGAACAAATTTTGCTCTGCTGAAAGGCTTTTTTTATACAATACCAAAAACGATTCTTATTCATTATCAGAGCACTTCTTGTTGCTATTGTTGTTGTTGCTGCTGTTGTTGTTATGTATTATTATTGTATATTTGTGCAGCCATTCGATTCTTTGGGGGGGATTCGAAAAAAAGAGAGAAAACAAGAACATAATAAGCCCAAAATGAACCGAAACAGACCCAGACTCAGTTCCAGACTCAGACTCAGACCGAGTAGACACTCAGACGGCTTTGTTGTTGTTGTTTTTGTTATTTGTGTTTTATGTTTGACGTCTGAGCGTGCTGGGCGCGTGTGAATGGAAAAGGAAGCTCACACACTCACACACACACATACACTTAAAAAAACAAAGTCAAGGTCATTGCAAAGAGTTTTAATTGTTCGCACAAAAAAAAAATGAAATACAAATACAAATGCACACACACACACGCACACATACACAGAGAAAAACAACAACAATGGCGCCGAGCATTACAAACAAACATTCGCACATAATAAAAGAAATACAAACGCAACAAAAACAACAAAAACAACTACAGCGGACAATGGCAAAAGGCAACAAGAGGAGCCAACGACAACAACAACTACAAAGACAGCCATAAAAGGCATTTGGCAAGCAAACAAGTTCAAAAACAACAACAACGACAAAAATATTCGCACAATTCACTCAGTCCGCACATAGAGACATCTGTCTCCCTCTTTCATCTACCTCTCCAACTGCGCTCGTTATTGTCTCCCCACTGTGGTGTACAGCTATCCCCCTTGCTCTCATGCGCACCTGTCAAATTGTTATTGCTTGAACTTCAAATGCACTAAATAAAGCATATCGCGAAATCGATCATAAGCAAACAAAAAGTCAATAGACAATTTGTTCAAGAGCTTCCTTTAAATCTCACAGTTTTTTACATCTTGCAACCATATTTATTATCGTTTTGACTGTACTTATAATTTGAATAGCATTTTATTAATTATTTTAATGCTTTTTACTTAACCGTATAGTAGACACCACAATTTTCTATATTCTTAATTAACATATTCTATAAAGATTTTTTGATTTCTAAAAACATTTCATGTTTAAAATATATATTGGATGAGTTTTCTCGAATTAATTAAAATACATGTACATTAGAAACGATATAAAACTATAATAAGATTATAATATATTATATTGTTACATTTTATTTGGTAGTTCCCTTGTTAGTTTTAGTTTTTTAAGCTTAATGTTAATAAATAAATAAATAAAATTTGGTAGTTGTCCATCGTGAGCTACGGATGTGTTTCACCTATTTACCAGCCAAATCTTTTTCTCTTTTTCCTTAGCAGCAATCCCTTTTTTTTTTACAAAATAAATGCATTTTTATAATTGAAAGAATTAAAATTGGCAAATGATATAATATATGATGTTAAATTTCGGTTACATTTTGTTACCTGCAACTATTTAAATGATCCCATCTAACTAATTTTCCATAACTTCACACAATTTATTGTTAGTTATTCACGTTAACTCATTTGAAATTTTAGCATTATTTTTAACAAAACTTTTGTTGCATACTTTGCCGCAACACGTGGCATGCTCTTTGTGGCTAGCTAGGATCGAAACTAATCCTGAACTGTCTGCAGGTTTCTCCCTCTCTCTCCATATCGCTCTCTGTCTCTGTCACTCTATCGCTAACCTTGAACAAAATTCTAAATGATGTAACGCCAACTTCTGCCATCAAATGTTTTATGAGTTTTGTACGTTTACCAACACCGAATACGGCACAAAAACAAAAACCCAGCGACTGCACTGAACAAAAAGCCGAGCAACAAGAGGATGAAAAAAAATCAAGTATACGACCTGTCTCGACACTTTGAGGCTGAAACCCAAACACACGCACACACCTACAACTGCACACACACACACACATACAGAGCAAGAACGAGAGCGAGAGGGAAAGAGATGCTATTCAGACGTTATTCATTTTACACATTCATTTCCTCATTCAATTCGCAATTGTATACGAAATTTCAATTGTTTGTTGAATGTATTATACGGCGAGCATGGCTTGGAAATGCCATGTTGTTCTTGTTGTTGTTGTTGCAGCTACAACTGTTGATGGTGTTGCTGCTGCTGCTGCTGTTGATGATGACGTTGTTGAAAATTGCATTGCCTGGCGAAATGGCGAAGTTCAGCTCAGTTCAGTTCAGTTCAGTTTCAGTTGAGAGCCAGCAACAGGTTGTTCTGTCTAGCTTTTGAAAGTGCAATAGGGAGACAACAACAACAAATAAATGAATGAATGAATGAATGGATGGTTGGATGGATGAATGTTGTATAAGTGTGCGTGCTTCTGTGTGTTTGGGCGTGTGTCTCTGATTGCATGATGATGATAAGCGCGAAGTTCTGGCCATAGAAATTGCAAAACGTGTTGATGATGAGGAAGTAAAAGCATTCAGTACTTTTGACTTGATTGTTAACGCTCTCTGAGAGAGAGGGAGTTCAGTACTCCAACTACAACGGAGAGTGAAAGTTGCCGTTGACAATAAATGGCATTAGTTTTTGGGCGCTGAACTTGGGCAAACAATAAAAGCGAACAACGAGAGCACTCAAAAGGGTTTTCAGCCAGTCATCGATTTTCTGCGGTCAGTCAAGGCAAAGAGTGCTAGAAAGAGCCAGAACGATAGCGAGAGCGACCCACATTTGAGTGCCCAAAGAGTTAAAGGGAAGCGAAAGATGCATGCAAATAATAAAGCAAGCACTCTCGCGCTCTCGCTCTCACACGCAGACTGGCAAACCGCACAAAAGGAGTCGACGTCAATGCAGACGCTGCGTCGGCTAGCTGCAGAGGGGGAAGGGGGATCAATGATTTGTAAGTGTATGTGTGTGTGTGTGTGTGTTTATCAGCCAAGCGATGAACAATGAAAGAAAAGGCAAAGAGCAAAAGATGTTATTGTTATTGTTGCTGTTACTGTTCTTGTTATTTTTGTTATTGTTGTTCTTGTATTGTATTGTGCATTATTTTTGTGTCATTGAACTTTTTTGCAATAAAAGTGAGTAAGCCGCATAGCAAATGGAACACCGAAAGAGAGAGCGAGAGCGAGAGAGAGTAGAACAACATAATCATCATTATCAACCGAACAATAAGCGAGTGCATATTGAGCGTATCAATATCAATAGCAACCGCAACAACAATAAAAGGTGCAAAAGGTATGAAAACATGTACTTACAATGGAAAGTGGAGTGACAACTGCTGACAATCAGGTGGCAAATAATTTAATATCGGATTTGAGACACTTGTCATGTGGAATATCTTTAATATTGGAGTCGAATTAAAGCATTGAATAAATTAATGAATGTTATAATAATAATAAAACTGAATACATTTTTTATTGTTTTTAAATTTTTTGAATTCTGTTAAAATACAATTCTGATAAGTAAAAAACTGATCAAATATTTGAAGGAAATATTCGCCCAAAATTAGTTTCATTATAATAAATATTACTCAAGTTATAACTTACCTAAGTAGAATGAGTACAATGGTTAAGGAATAGTCCTTTAGTACTATTTTTACAGCTATTATAAATGCATTGAATTAATTTAAATTTTTAACAATTGAAAGATTTTTTAGTGAGCAATGTATTAATTATTTGAAAGAAGTGTACGCATACAAATTTGAACTATGGAACAATATAATAAATATTACTCAAGTTACAACTTACCTTATCTTACCATAAGTGTAACGTAGGTATGTATCTATTTCAGTTTTATATGGATAAGGAATATACCTTTAGTATTATTTTTGCAGCTGCAATTGGCATTTCTCCAGAGACTTTTTCACATTACATGAATCACATAAATTTGAAAAAATCAACAGAGAAATCTTAGATCTTGACTGCACTTTTTCTCTTACTCTCACTGTGACTGCGGCATATAGCACATGATTAAGTCCAATCAAAGCCAAATCAGATGTTTAAGACGAGTCGAGTGCCTCAATAAGTTGCTCGCATTTTAAATTTGTTTAAATTGAATTAAATGGCTGCAATTTGTGCGCAATCGCATATAAGTTGATCTCGTCATTTACCATAATGCTGGAAAATGAATTCATACACATATGAATGTACTCACTCTGTAGTGCATGGCACTCACAGCCAGTCATCGTCCCGACCCATTCAATTAGTTATATCCGCTCTAGAAGTTAAAATGGAGATTGTCAGTGTTTTTTTTTTTTTTTGTAGGGAGTGAACCAACAAATTGTCTTATTTCTCGGATTGCGTTGATAAGTTTTATTAAATGAGCAATTGCCACTTAACAAATGACTAAGAGATGGGTGTGGTGTATTAGACAGATTAGGGGTTTCAGATACTATATTCAATTTTAGAGATACAAATTTTTAAAAACTTAGTAAACATTTATTTTCGGACTTAAAACTAACAGTTAAGATTTTCGATCATTTCACAAAATATGAAAAAAATGAGTGCTATTTCTATAATATTTTTGAGTTTATTTGAAATTAAAACATTAGGCAGTAAGCACACTGAATTTATTAAAAATATCATACATTGTAGAGTATTTTATTTTTTATAGAAAATGTTAATACTAAGAACATTTGTGCCGATTGCTCCAAATTTTTAATATTCTGTGCAGTATCTGAACCTGGATTTGTAGTGGAATTTCAGAAGGAAATTAATAAAGTTATTAAAAACCCCAATAACTCATCCGATGATTCGTTGGCGGAATGTGTACCAGATGCTTATCAAATAACTGGTAAATATTGATAAATTGTAACCCATATGTCTACTTATTTTTTTAATATTTAGGTCTATTGGAAGGCTCAGCGTGTTTTTGGTCATCAGAATTGGGATGCCAGAAAGTCTTGGGTAGACTTGAACAAGAAAGAGGCTTTAACGATCTGAATTGTGTGGATTGTTTGTCAAGATGTCCTTGCAGCAAAAGCTCATCTCTTATGGGACAAATCACATTAATTTCAATATGTTTGATATTTTTATATGTGATAAAATATATTTTTTATTGCCATGATAATTAGGGAACAAAAAATATATTTTCTCATATATAAAAATAATCAAATATAAATTAATATCACACTTAAGTATTTATTTTGAGCAACAAAATTAATTAATACTGATATCTAAAAATGATACACAATTTTCACAAATATATAATAGAACGTCAAGATATAAATTAGTAATAAATATACAATATTACTGTCAATTATAATTATTAAAGTTATATATGGTATGGTATACTTATATTTTAAAATATATAAGCTTCTATCATAAACAATTATTTAATATGCATATTACAAAATTTTTGCATTTGAGTCTTCACACTTTTAGGACAGCATTATCCTTAATTTTCATAATCCTTAATACTCTTTCAAGTTCTTTTAATAATGGCCTGCCCCACAGCTAGATTTTTCATTAGATATTTAGGCAACAAAGGCCGTTTAACTGAGCAAGTGACAAATGGACGACTTTCAACTAAAAAGTCGACTAGTCTCAGTAGTTGTTGTACTTGAGTTCAGATTGTCGCTCTGTCGAAAGCGTCAAACTTAAGGAAACTGGATGGCAAACAACAAATACAAACTCAGATTGCTTAACTGGTGACCAGTGGAGATACTCGTACTCGGACTCGTACTCGTACTCAGAAGTGCTCCAGGCGTGAATAAATGAAGTTTGCAAATTGCACCACGCCTGACCACCACCGAAAGCCAGTTGTCCAAGTCCAAGACTCGCAATCTGAGTCGCAGTCTCCGTTTCTGAGTTATTACGAATGCAAAACTTTGTCCTCATTACTCAAAGACTGAATCACTGAGAGTGAGTATGAATGTGCATGAGTGTACACTCAGAAAAATATGCCATAAATTAAGTATGTATGTACTTGAACTTATGTCGCTTTGTTCTTAAAATTAGTTATATATGACATGATAATCAGATTTTAACCAAATTTAAACTTGTTATTAAAATTTTAGATTTCTGTTTCCTTAAACTAGTAAGTTTCAAGATTGAAATGCACTAAAATAAATGCACTTAGTATAAGTTCAAGATTTTTTGTGTATTTAAAATAGAATGACTCAATTTTCTACCCACTTTTATTAATTTCGACATGCACATATTTAAAGTATCCCAGAAAAATCTTATTTTAAGATCGGGATTGCGAAAAGCGAACTTCAAATAATATGTTTTTCAGTCAGCTTTTAAGATCGTTTGTATTTGAATATCCCCTGTTCAAGTTATAAAATCTTGATTTTTTTTTCTGAGTGCATGTGTACATGAGTGTGTTTGTGAGTGTGTGAGTGCCCCTGGGTTAAGGCGTTACGCTAGAGTCCAAGTTATGGCGTCTGTCAAAGTCATTTCGTTTCGCAAAAGTTGTCGTCGCCTTCGTCGCGTCGTCGCATTGTCCGGCGTAGCTTGGTCGCCGCAGTCGACAGTCAGTAGTCGACGGCCAGCTGCAGCTGAAGGACAACGAGAATGATGACGACAACATCTGCATTGGGTCGTGGCCAGGCTCGCAGCTTCCATCCAGTCCCGTCGAGTGTCCAGCTGTCAGCCCGTCTAACAAGTGTCACTGCAAGTTTTTTTTATCCCCTGCCCCTTGCTTTCTCAATTCCTGCTGGACACTGAACTGGACATGAACATAGATTTAGACTTGCCATATTTCTTCCTCTCTCTCTCTCTCTCTCTCTCTCTCTCTCTCTCTCTCTCTCTCTCTAGCTCTTTCTCTAGCTTGCTCTGTGTGCCTCTGTCTTTGCGTGCTTGGTTCGAGTTTGTGAAAGATTAAAATCTGCAAACAGTTGGCATCAAGTTTTGAAATTCACAAATATTTTATGTGAATGTCCGGGACGTTTCTGGCATAGTTCTGGCCTCAGGGCATCTTCTGCTGATTAAATGATTTAAGGTCAGTTAAATTTCTCAACTCATAAATAATATTGTAAGCACAAGTTTTTAATGTCCTTTTCATCTTATTTTCAAAATTCGCTTAAAATTTAAATCTAAAATATTAAAAGGAAAATACTTGACTTAAAAGTTTTCGTAAATTGTCAAAATATGACAAATAGCTCAAGGGAAATAAAGATTATGCACATTAGAGTGAATTCTATTTTGGCTAATCTGATTTTATATTTAATTTTGTAAATTCATCTCAAATTTAAGCTTTTAAGTTCAATATTTTTTCTTTTTATTGTTTGGATTAAATTAGTTTCATTTTTATAGGTACATAATATTTTCACGTACTTTCCCAAGAAACAGGATTACCACTACTGACTAGACCATTTAAGTATACTAAAGAAAATACTTAGAACATTTCTTAAATAAAATTTATTTTTATATTTTTCAAAATACTTTTGTTTATTATTGATTCGCGGTAACTGTAACCGAACTGCAACTATTATGGGGACCACCGGCATTGCTGTTATCGATCTGCCAACAAAACGTAAATCATCTGAAAAATGGAGACATGAAATTACATGGCCTAAACATCATTTAAGGTAACATTAAACTGAACTAGGCCAAAAACGCATGACCGCATGAAATTGAATATGCACTCGGAATGGGAATTTTAAATCCCCGACAATTAAGAGGACTTATTGCTAACTACCCTCTGCAATGTACCGACTTCGAGATCAATCAACAACGACGGCCCTTTGATGCAAAACGAACTGAATCTAACGATCTGCTGTTATTTCATCTAATTTAGCAGAAAATATTTTTGAATACACACTGGACAGCTGGCAATTATACTGCCTCTCCTCGCTCCTCACTCTGTCCTCCGTCCCCTGTCCCACACAGCGCCATTAGGGCACGCAAATTTTTCCAAGTATTTTTGCCAGACCCTCTGAGAGACAGACGAGGCAACTGTGGGGGTAACGCAGCAAATCGAGTCGAGACCGAAGAGGTTGTGCCTCTGTAATTTGAGTCGATTTTTCCGGCATGCTGTTCGGTCTAAGACTTCGACATCAGAGACTCTATCTCAGTCTCAAACTCTGACTGGGACTGAGATTGAGACTCGTTGCTTGGATGGTTGGTGGTTCCATTTTAATTGCAGTTGTTGGGCAAAAAAAAAAAAGGTCGTACCTTTTCCTTCTCTTGTTGGGTTTTTGCAATTAGATCCACAAGCAAAACGAAGCCGCAGACGATGAAGGATCACAAGATGCGTACCCAGCGGTACCGATACCGATACAGATCGTTTCTCTGCCGCTGTCGCTGCCACTGCCGCTGCCACTGCGTAGTTCTCTGAAGTTCTTACACAGTTTTTGAGTACAACTGTAATTACAGAGTCCAGAGTCGCACTCGTGAGAAAACCTGCCCAGCCGCTACCTGATAAGAGGGTGAGTCTCCCCTCTCCTCCATATCCCCTCTCGACATTTAAATGACAATGCGAGGCACAAATTCATTTGGCGGAAGTTTGGTTTTAAATATTTTGTAAATTTTGTGGGCGTCCACGCAGCAGCTCAGTCAAAACTTTAATAAAATTAACACAAAATGGCGCTGCTCAAAACATACTTAAATACACAAGTACTTATATAAACATATATATATATATATATAAACTCTATATTTAAAAACATTATTCAAGACTTAAGCTGAACCTGATTCTGTGCACTGAAGCGATTTAAAGTTTGTCGACGATGGCGACGCATGTTTTGGACACTCCCTCGTCGGTCCAAGACGCAACCCCGCGGCTCTGGAGGGCAGACCTCATCCGCAATCTTGACTACCCATAGTTGTTGTTGCTGCTGTTTGTTTGTGCTCATTCCAGTTGGTCGCTGATGGTGATGAGTTTTTAATGGCTGTCTTAACGGTGTGAGACGCTGGCGCTGGGCCAATCTGAGTTATTGTTTTCTGTTGCCTCAAAAACTGGTTATGATTTCGTCTTGGACAAAGTGGAGCTAATTTTGCGCACTATTTGCAGAGAGAGAGAAAGAGAGAGCAGAGTCTACCGACAGAGTTGATGTGGGTAAGACAGAGAATACTGATACTGACGATAGGATAAACACATTTTAGCTTGAGAAGTAATCACAAAAAAAAACTAAGGATAAATGAAATAAAAGTATTATCTTTCACAGAGATTACTTCTTCACTTTTAAAAATGTTGAAATTTGTTTTGAAAAGCTGGGGGAATTGGGCTGATGCTTGAAATATTAAAAAATGCATTCCAAAATTATTTCTATTCAAACTAACTTTGTCAAAAACTCATGTGTATCAAGTTAATTATAAAAAGAAATATATATATTAAGCGCAGATCGAACAATTAAATTGCTAGATCCGTAATGTAAACTTAACTAACAGTAAGATGACACTAAAGAATTGTAATAACTAACTACACTAATAAGAATAATGAATAATACCACTCTATTAATTGAAAATCAAAATTAAAACATTATTTTAATATATATTATTCTTTTATTATTATCATATCAAAATTTGCCATTTTTAGTCATCTTGTATTATTCATAAAGTTTTATTAAAAAATGTATTAGAAATTATGGTTTAACTGAGAAATGCTTAATATAGAAAATAAAAATTTAATTGAATTAACAAAATAATATTATTATAATTATATCAGATATTATTTCAACTTTACTTATAATTATGATTGCGTTCTTCAAGAATCTTCTCTCTACGAAAACAGTTTAGTCCACTATTCGTTATGCTCTTAGAATTTTAACAATATCCTAAAATAATATAAGTGTTTCCATTTAAATAAGCTGCTGAGTTGACAAGCTCATTTTGACAAAATGCCTATAAATAATTAGTAAGTGGAACATGGCCCGTGGCGGGAACACAATTTCATTAATATATGTATGTGAGTATGTATCTGGAAGTCTATCGGGCCAACTAATCACACTTCCATTCACTTTATCAACATCATCGCTTGAATAGGAAAAGAAGAAGAAGGCAACAAAGAGTTGAACCTGCTGGCCATCTCAAGCAGGTCTTAAGCGTGGCCAATAGATATTCAGATACAATAGACATTGTGTATGTGTTGTGGTTGTCTCTGTCGATTCATATTGACCCGTCAAATGTGCCATGCTCTGCAGATTAGACCATTTCATATGCAAATGCCACTCGATGATGGATAAAATATCTATGTATTCCGTTTATTTGTTACTATCGCTATCACAACGTAATTTACAGCGCTTACAGTTAAGACTTTCGTCTCATATTTTATATATTTTATTTGGACTTCAAAGTTATGTACCCAACCACCTCATTTCGCATAACTTAACAGGCCTTGGCTCTGGCTATTAAAAATGCAAAAAATTATACGAAAGGAAACAACAAAATCGAATAAAGAAATACTTTAAGTGACTATAAATTTAAAATACATTAGAAGCCGTCTCAACATTTTTTTCCGACTTGCACATAAACTGGGAAAAATAAATTAGCTTTGAATTCATTAGGACTCTGCATATATAAAAAATTAACCGTTTTTGATTATGACTTCATTTGGCTGGAGCCAAAATAGTTTAAGCGCTAAATCTAACACCAAATCTTAACGAATTTGAATCTTTTGCAAATTGTCTTGTAAATTATCTAATAATTAGGCAGTTTCTTAATGTTAGACACACGAAGGCGATTCAAAAGTAGATTAAAATTGAGTTATGTATTATGCTGGATCTTTGTAGAATACATAATTCCGCTAATGGACTCTGTGTCTCCTTGTGAGAACTGTCAAATATACATACATAGAAATATCCATATATATTAATGAATTCAGTCAACACAGTGGACACAAGGCTTAGAAAATACTGGGAAAGATGTCACAAAAAATACAATAAGAAAATTAACATACATATTAAATCTCAACTATAAAATACCTATTTTTTAATGAAAATATTTTTCCAATCGAAACAGCAGATTGCTGTTGACTATAGAAACAATATTATTTATTAAATATATTAACTCTGCTATATATTTAACTCGTTATTATTAGTCGTAATTTTTTTGATTGCTTGCTTGCAGTTGCTTGTCTTAAAATATGTCAATTACTCGATATTTATATTCGTTGCTTTGTTTCAACAAGATACGAATTTTTTAAATAATTTAAATATATATGAAATCTTCTCGTTGCCTCTACTTGTTACTTGAATTTACTTTTGACTTTGAATTTATTTTCTTTAATCTTATAGCAATAGTTATTTCTTATTTATCGATCGTTACACCAAAATATTTGTTAAGAGTATTCGACATTTTCTGTCAAAAAGTGGCTATAAATTTAGTAAATATTTTTCACCATGATTAATTCAACTTGTGCCACAGTATGTAACATAAGATACATAAAGACTACTTCAAAGATACTCGCACGCACATTTTAGGGAACAAAGAACTAGCTGACCGCGTGGCATGTGACTGCTCATTGGTGTCTCCCTTCTCTCATCTCCCTTCTCCGTCTCATCTCCAGCTTTGTCAACGTCTCCAGCCACGTCTTCCTGTCCAAGTAATAAGCAATCCTACGATGTCGCTATAGTCGTCTTCTTCTTCTTGCCGGTGAGCCATTGAAATGCTGTTACAAGTAACAGAAAAATGCGAACAATGAAAGTGCCGGCCGCTCCGACGCGACGCTCGCTCGAACAATGTGCTGGGCGCAGTGCAATCGCTCTGGCGACCCTCGCCTCCCGATCCCCCCAAGCACTAGGCATCAGCACGTAGATGTTATTAATATGGCTGCCAATTTGTCGTTGTCGTTGCCGTTGTCGTCCAAGTCCACGTCCATGTCCATGTCGACGTACCGAGCGACGGGCAATGAAATAAAATGTCTCTAAAATAAAAAGCAAGAGCAGCTGAAATTGTCGCACTTGCAGCCTCCATTTGCCATTTCATTCAATTAAGTTTCAAGACAAATAGTACACATAAAAGCTATATACTTTATGTATGGTATATATATATATATATATCTTTCTCTCTCTCTCTCTATGTGTTGGGGTAAGGGGGCCCAACATCTTGTAGGAGCCATTTTCAATTTGCTGCTGCAGCATTTCAGCGTTCTGAAAGGAAATGCATCCTCAGCATTTGCATTGAGTATTGAAACTTGAAATTACTTGAGCTCGAACTGAGGGCGTAAATTACCAAAAAATGGCCACTGGCAATTGACACCACCAATAAACGTAATCCAAAGGCGCCGCACCACACCGCACCACCGTCAAAGCCAAAAGCCAAAAGTTCGCACAGGCAAATTTTAGCTGAGCTTTGCAATTGTTTTGTTTAGTTTTTGCCAGTCAACTGTGCTTTGTGGTTTTTTTTTTTGGGAAAACTGTTTGGTTGCCATTTCATTTGTATACCTAGCTATACATAAGTGAGTATTAGATATATAGGTACATTTTTGGGCTGGCTGCTTGTCGTCGTCATCTAATTGCCACAACAAAATGCGCTAATTTTCTGCTTGACTAAAGCCATCTATACTTAGAGCTGATTACTTTGGGCTTATGAGTGGTAAAAAGTAGACTCATATGGCTGCCTAATCAGATTGCCACTATTGCTTGGAAACTTATAATGTGAGACTTAAATAGAATTAAATACACCATAAAGTGATTGCAGATGAATACACATATTAAAGAGAATATTAAGACTTTAATATTAAAATCCCCTAAACATCTGCCGATAAATTTAAGCTTAAATCACATACAGTATTCAGATAATATAGCCTCTGATTTTTTATTATTTTACTATCATCCAATTTTAAAGGCAATTTAAGCGCTAATTATTTTTATTAAATAAATAAATAAATATATTTAACTTAGCTTCTACACTTTTCTACCTGAAATCTTGATAAATTTGCAATATTATTGTCTTAAAATGTTAAAATTTCTTAAATTCCATTAGTCCCTAACCAGATAATTTGAATAAAGACTGGCATAAGGACTGCTGAAATCAATCTACTTTGCGCACTTCCAAGCAATTTAACCAAGGCAAAAACAATGCTGAGAAATGAGAAAAGCAGAGAACAGAAAAAGCATGTGCGAAAGAATCAATCAAAAAGCAAATGCAACAACGACATACTCACATTTCAATCCAGCAAGTTCAAGTCATTTAAAAGCAATCTAAAGGCAAACACAACAAACAAATAAACAAAATGCAAGATATGGCAGCCAAGTTGGCCCCGCTCCAGGTCGCCAGAGTGCACTTTGGCTTAGGTGGCCATGTCACGGCCCCAAAACCCCACCCCTCTCCACCCCATTCCTCTCTGCTGATCAGAATCCAAAGAAGTCGTCATCATCGAGTGGGCCAAGCAGCCATCATAAGTAAGCTAAGCATTTTAGCCCTAAGTAAATGTGTAAATATAAGTACACACACACATATGTATTTACAGGCAGTCAAGTAATTGTGTTGACAAATAATAAATACACGGATTAATAATATTTAACAATTAATTAATTAATAATAATAAATCATAAAATAATGGAATATTTTTGTAAAATAATTTTATATACTTAAAAGAGCACGAAAAATTGGGGAAATTAAAAAAATATGAATTTCGGCTTGATTTTTAAAATGTGAAGTAATTTAAATTTAAATTTAACATTCATTTCGCTACAATTTACGTCAAAATATCTATTTAATATCTATCAAACACATTATAAGAAATTAAAATAACGAAACTTAAAATCATTATCTTATTTTATAAAATGGAAGATATCTTCCATGATTTCTGTGGCACTCCTGATAACTGAGAGATTTGAATAATACCTGTATTATTTATTATTTTACATTATGTATTTATATTATGTATTTTATTTAGTCAAATAAATTTCTTGACTAACTGTTAATACATTTATGGGCTGTGACTTTCAAACTGTGCTCCAGCGAAGTGCAACGAACGTTGCAGCAGCTTCTGGCAAGGGCATCACAAGACACACTCACATTCACATATTCATACATTCATACTCACACTCATACTCCTACTCACATTCGCATTCACATTTTTGCACATGAGTTATTTTACTTAAGTTCTTGCGTGGCATCTAACGTTGCACTCACTCAAGGCACATGCACCTTATGGACTGTCAGCGACAGCTAGGCTCTTCCCCTCCCTCCTCCTGCCCCCTGTCCCGTCCTCCTTCCCCCTTCAACCTGACTGAAATGTAGCCAAACGTGGCTCGAATGTCAGCAGCAGTTGTGAACGCTAGAGAGAGGAGAGAGGAGGCAACTGTTGTTGTTGTGCTCAAGTAATCAGTGCTACTGTCGCTTATTGTTTGTCTGTCGTTGGAGTTGTCGTCGAGTCGAGTCTGGCTTGGAGCTGCTCTTGGGTCTGGGACTTGGCAATGAGTCGCTGCCTCTGTCGCCTTGCTTGTCATCCGCTCTCTCTCTCACACTCTCCCTGCCTCCATCTCTCTTTCTGTTATTTAGATTTATTTGAATTTTTTCTACGGCTGCTCATGTCAGTTCAGTTGATGCTGCAAGTGGTAAACTCCGCTGTTGCAAGTATTAACAACAACGCCACTTGCCTGCTAAATTAAGTGCTTATTTGGAGCTTAAGTTGCTGCAATTAGACAAAACCACTGAAGTGGTGACTCACCCACCCACCTGCACTTGGCTTTGACCAGCCGTGAGTACCTGTAAAGTTGAGACAACTTTAATGGTTGACTACTCCCCTGTTTGGTAGGTCTGACACTGAACCCTTGAGTGGCTTTCAAGTACATTTATTATTGTTACAATAGAAATTAATATATTAAGTGGAGAATACACTTGTGTATGTTATAAGTGAGCAGATAATTAGCAAACTTTACAGACTTGTCAGCGAAAGTGATTGCAATTGTTATTAAAAATGCGAAACATTCTTTGTCCCATTGTCATTGTCGTATTTTCATCATTATATTCTTCGTTGTATAAAGATAAATTACCTTAAATTAAAAATATTATATTGATTCAATTATCTTTAAAATTAACCATTAAAAATTTCATTTTATTACAAATTTAATTTTAAATCATCTAATAATTAATTAGTTTAATTTTAAAATATTTGTTTTACCTAAGATTCTATATCAATTATAATTGTAAACCGAGTACTGATTACCTTGATTTATTTAAGTAAGGTAACAATATCATGTAAGCAACTAAAATTATTTTTTTATTATCTAACTAATTTTCATAGTCTTCTACAAATTTTATACACATGCCATAAGATTAGATCATCCATTTTTATTAAAAGCACAAAGTTGTAAAAGGAAACCTTTCACTTTCAAGAGTTTTATTGCAGTAAAGATACAACATCTAAAATCTATCTGACTGACTGCCTTGATTTGAGAATCATTAAAGCGTTGCTCATAAAGAGTAAATTTAATTGCCATCATATATGCAATGCTTACCCGGAGCTGAGCACTAAATCAACGCTAATCCCAACGAGCAACTGGAATCTGCACTATGAAATCGAAATTTGCTGTTCGTGCATAAATCAATGCTGACATAAAATTTCACACCTTGCCAGTTTTTATGATTCCACGCTTAATTTACTGTCTTGATATGATCAAAGAGAGGAACAGAGACAGAGAAGAATATCAAATTTGCTGTGCTCACTGCAATGTCATAAAATAAATTCAATAAAACTTTAAAGACGAATCCTTTTGTGAGACAAACAGCTGCCGTCAGGTTTTTTCATCAACGTCACCAACAACTTTGCTTAAAGTCACTGAGAAGTTAGGTGAAAATTCTGAAATCTTTTTATGGAACACGACGCAGACACGACGACGACAATAACAACCCGAATCCAAGGGAATTGGAATGGGCTACCGTGGGGTCAGCACCCCGAAAAAACTTGTAAAAAAAACCGTGTGATTTATGTGTCGAGTGATAAATTACGGGACACAGTTGAAGACCAAGTCCAATTGCATACATATTTAAATGGGGCGAGATTCTGCGTGCAATTTCACTTACTTCGATTCCATGGCAAATCATTAGGTGCCATAAATTACGCCCACCTGAAACCCCGCCCGCCCACTAACAACACTTCTATCGAAATTTGCTGCAATTTGGCTACAGTTTTCTTCTATGTTTCTCCTCTTTTTCTTTTTGCGAAATGAATTGCATTTCTACTTGTGCGATTCGGGCGAAGTGCAAAAATCGATAGACAATGCTTCACAGAGCCAACTTTGTACAATGGCATTGTTGTTACCTTTACCATTTTTTATTTCATCTCATTTCATTTTCTCGAGTACCACACACACACACACACACACATACACCCAAAAGCCGTCGACTAGGCGCATTGTTGGATTTTCTAACTGTTCATCGGGTTCAGAGCAGAGATTCAGAGCAGGCACTTGTAGCTTCCCGCTCCCATTGCCCTACCCATTTACAGCTGACAATGAGACCAACAGCAACAACAACAACAACACGAAGAGCAGTAATATCATCAACAATAGCGAAAAGAAATGCCATGATATAAGTACTAGACATTCTCGTATACGTACATATATATGTATGTGGCAAATGAAAAAAACGCAACCAACAGGTATTTATTGTATTTGCTCAAGCTGAATATATCCTGCGGCTTGGCTTGACGGCATTGTCAATGGGCCCGAGGTGAGCTGGGTTATCCATGGGTTGCCCATGCGCTCCGACTATAGGTTTATGGGTCTATCATTTCATTGGTATAGATGTGTATGCATATCTAGTAAGAGATAGAGATAGGTATTGGGTTAGGGTGCAGCCCCTTTTTGGCAATGCATTTTTGCTGGTGGGAAAATTGTGAAAATTGTTCATAGTCGTAAATTTTGATTTCCAACTGTGTGTGGGAGTCGGAATGCTGATAATGAGCTCTACAATGATGATGATGATTTTCCGGTAAACGCCATTGTCGATAGTGCTGGAAAATAAGAATACCTTGCACTACAATTTTCGTAGGAGACAGTGCAAAACATTTGGGAAGTCTAAATTAAAGTATGATTTTCAATTATATATTGTAACTTTAGTTGAATGCACGGCAAACAGTAAATTACCAATATAAATAAATAGTAATATATTTTAATAAAATAATATATATGAATATTTAATCTCATAATTCATAATTATAACAATGGAAAACATTTAATTTTAAATCATCCATTTCAGCAATATTTAAAAAATAAAGCAGCAAGTCTAATGCAGTTGAAGTTTCATAAACCGAACGTCTACTATATAACTCGAATTCTCACTAACTCGAACTAAATTGAGTGGCAATAGCGTATACCAAACTTGAAAAAAAGACTTACATAAGTCGAAGTCTCCATAACTCGAACTTTTCTCTTAGATAATGGTGACTGTAATTATTTATTTATCTATTACTAAACTAATACCTAACAAATTGAAGTTGTGGCAAAATAAAAAACTCTTTGTTTACCTTAATATAAATAGAATAATTAATAAGTATATTTTGCCCCTAACTAATTAAATAAAATAAAACTAAAGGATAATAATAGATAAACAAACTATTTATTTTAGATTTAGTGTCTTTTTAAATTCCTTGTTTTATGAAGTATTACGTTTGTTAAAATTATACTTGCCAAAATTATATTTCTTCTTGAAATTTATTAAAAGTATTTATGCTAAAAAGTTTAATTGATTATTCTAATTCTTATTTAAATAATTTTTTAATATACCTAGCTAAATTTTATTCAAGAAAAAGATCGCAGCGGATGAGTATCAAATCATAAGAAATTTCACTTAAAGAGATTTTAGCCAAAAGTCAACAGTAAAGTCGTGAAAACTCACAGAAAGGAGTTCACAATTCTATAAAATAAAGGAGTTCAATGGAAATGGTCTGAATGCGTTGCGCAATTACATAACCACCTTTTTCCAGAGTTGACAAGTACGAGTTTTCTATACTCCTCAATACTCCCGAAATGCCTGTGGGCATGTATGTACATATGTGTTGAACACCTGAGCAGAGAGCCGGGCAGACAAACCGACGCACTGACGCTGATCGATGATGTGTTGGGAAATGCCTTCAAGTGTCAGACGGAGCGGGACAGAGACTTAATCGATTTTGGAAGGCATTCAGCAGACGCTGCGGCGTCTTTAAAACGCTGTCTTGCAGTTTTGACAACTTTTCCGGCTTAATTAAACTACACACATGCGTAATTTTATAAATGAGGCAAAACGTTTTCAAAAGTATCTACAAGATGCGAGTACTCAAGGTGGAAACCCGTCGCTACTGCGCAGTAGCTGTGTGCGAAATCAATCTAACAACCCCTGCGGAGTACGGATACATCTTGGGAAGGGGCCACCTGGTAAAACACGTCGTAACTTGTTTCTGTTTTCTGTGTAGCTCAAGAAATCAGAGCACTGTTGCCAACCGTTGTTGTGTTTTTTTGCCATCAGATCGAAACTGGTTGTTTGCCAATTACCAAGAAGCATGAAATTTTTATACGGCTTTATCTGTACTGCAATTTCCAATTTTCCAATTTTCGGCAGTTGCTCAAAGTGTGCATTGAAACGCAAAAAATGAAAGATTTATCCCCTCTCCTAGTATGTGTGAGTGTATGGGTGTGTGTGTGTATCTGACAGATTTTACGGCTACACCTCTGCATGCGTATTTAGTCAGCAAATTGATCCTCCTCCTACATGACCCTAACTGACATTCCAGCAGGTAGACAGCTGTCCTTGTTCTGCTCCCTTTCCTCATCATTCACTCATTCCCTCCATCTCTCAATGCGGCATGGTGCGCAGTTTAATCCTCACAAATCGCCTACAAAGCTGATTGCGCACCGGCACACGGGCACACCTGGCCTCGATACTCAGTACTCAGTCCTCGGTGCTCCTACCTCAAATGGAGGGTTGCTTTTTTGGTCCTTAGCTCTGCTTTTGCAGTAGCGGTGTCGTGTTTTGTTCTCTACGAAAACCGAATTTCGAAAAATTCTGATTACAGTCCTCATTTCATTTTTTTTTGGCTCAAATTTAGTGCAGCATTTCCTGCAGGCTTAGTCCGTATTAGACCGAAAACTGTGCGCAGAAATGGGTCAAAGCAGCTAGTCAACTTGCTGACTGTCAGTGGTCGGCAGAATGCAAAAAGAAACTCAATTTGCAACAAATTTTAGCAGTGTTTTAATAATAAATTGGTTTTCGGTTTAACTGATAAGCAAATGAATAATAAATAGTAAATAATTAAGTAAATTTTAAACATAGAGACTAGGCTCCAATTATCCAGCTGCCCAACCTCCTTCCAACTTTATAAACTGTCAACGTAAATCATGGGAATCAATAACCCACCCATGCGGCATTTGGGTCCATTCGGCAAACTGCGCAGCTGCCACATGGAACGTCGCTGCGCATGCGCAAAACGGGCAGCCTGGCAACCCTGGTAAACACCTTTCAAGCGCCTTGTTATTGCCGCGTGCGCAATATAAATAACATAAATTTTCTATGAAAAACCGAAAAACCTCTTCAGATAGCACACAAAAATAAAACTAAAATACAAGCAGAAGAATAAGAAAACTTCCATTCAGCTTCTCTGTCGTCTCTGTCACCTTTTGATAGCCCCTGGCAACAATGGAAGCGATCGCATTGTCTCCACATCTTTCGCGATCATTGCGTGCCTTTCGCCTTTGTCTCGATCGAGTGTGGATCGAGTGATTCGGGTTTGTTCAATGAACCGGGCACGGGGAAAGATCCAAAGGAACCCAACACGTGTTGCAATTCATTCAAGATTCTGTGTTCGCTCGACACTTATTATTATCAATATTATTTATAGAAAAATGTCAGCGCACTGTTACTGATTTATTGACTTTGGGCTATTGGCTATGAATGGGGTCAAGGAAAACAGTCGGCAGCTGCTGTTGGCCAACTAATGAAGGGGGCCTAAAAATTATACAGAGATTTAAGATTTTCTGCTTTTTAAAAAAAATTGGAATTTGTAAATTGAAAATACTTTTATATGTCGAGGATAATAGTAATATTTAGTATTAATTTTGAATGTTAACCGATAAGTATCAAAAATAAATACAGAGTTGTTCTATACTGAAATACCAGAGTTACTACTGACAGTAAGGTCTGAGGTAAGGATTGCCTCTGCCGAGCATGGCCCGAAAGTGTTGTTCAGTAAACAGTGTTGAAAGTGTTCACTGACAGGTCTAAATGACGGTGTCAAACATGAGAACCGAACTGACGTGTAAGATGAAAGATGTAAGGTCTCTCTCTTTCCGGTTTTACGGTCGTGGTCTACAGACGTGTTGCGAGACTGTTTTAATCTAACGTTAATCTGAACAATAATCACTTCGGGACTTGCTTTGCTGCCAGAATATAGTGAAATAAAGATGAATAATAACGTATCTCCGACATCAGAAGTGGGATCGGGCGATGCCTCTCCACTGGCAAATTCTGACTATTCGTGGCGTGAAATCCTGGAGTCTCAAAATCGCAATTTTCTTGAGATTATCCGAGCAATGCAACAAACTAATGCTGCCTCATCATCAAAAAGGAGCATCACAATGCCAAAATTCAACCCAGATTTGGCAGGCGCAGACGCAACTGCTTGGTGCAAGACCGTGGACATCATTTTAACCGAAAATCCGATTGAGGGAAGTGCACTGGTGATGGCCCTGAGTGGCTCTCTCGAAGGAAGCGCCTCGCCATGGCTTTCGCAAATTTGTTATTCCGCAATGAAATGGCAAGAATTCAAGGAATTATTTTTGCAACGCTTCGTGGGCATAGAGACGTCAGCAGCCATTTTGATGAACATTTTTAATGGCCGACCGAACCCTGGTGAATGCCTCTCTGTATACGCGAGCCGACTTGTGACATCTCTGTTGACTAAATGGAAAACAGCAAATATAGAAGAAATAGCCGTCTCAGTTGTTCTCGCGCACGCTTCGCAAATGGATAAAAGTCTGCAACACATGCTACTCACGACGAACATTAAGGGTCAAGACGAGATGCAACAACACTTGAAAGCATATGCTTATGGAAGGTCCAACGATGGTGTCAAATCAAACAACCCATTGGAGCCAGACCGGAAGAGATCGAAGGCCTCGTACACCGTCAAGTGTCACCATTGTGGAAACCTTGGACATAAGATGGCCGAATGTCGCAAAAGAAAATTCGAAGAGAAATCCCTGGCAACAAACAACAATATGACGAGCAGCAAATCATCAACGAAAGGACGCTCTGCCATAACGTGCTTTAAATGTGGCGAGGCTGGTCACATTGCGTCATCATGCACAAAAGGAGTTTCAACTAGCGCTGGTGGATTAAATGAGAAGAGAGTGAATATCTGTTGCGTATCCGAACCTAGAGGAATGCTGCGTCAATATGGTGAGCCCGTTCCATTTTGTTTCGATTCCGGGGCTGAATGTACGCTGATCAAAGAGAGCTGTGCAGAAAAATTCTCTGGAAAAAGAATTAACAATTTAGTGATTTTGAGGGGGATAGGAGATGATCCTGTATATAGCACAGTGCAGATTCTAGCTACTGTGAAAATTGATCAATATTCTTTAGAACTATTATTTCATGTAATAATGGATAAGTTTTTGAAATATGATGTAATGATAGGACGTGACATTTTGGGATTGGGATTTGGTGTTTCTATTGAGATTGATAAGTTTGAAATGTACAAAACCAAAACTGTCAATGCGCTAATAAAAGAGCCAGATATGAGTTACATCGAGTATTTGAATAATGATAAAACTTTAAGTAGTTTAGATAGATCTCATCTAATGGAAATATTGCAAAAATATGCCGAGCATTTTATTGATGGTATTCCTCAAAGCCGAGTAACAACGG
Source organism: Drosophila limbata (assembly GCA_963924055.1). NCBI lineage: Eukaryota > Metazoa > Arthropoda > Insecta > Diptera > Drosophilidae > Drosophila > Drosophila limbata. The sequence continues at coordinate 5,172,561 of OZ001353.1, forward strand.
GTGAACTTGAAATCCGTCTCATGGACTCCAATAAAACTGTTCATCGGCGTCCGTATAGGTTGAGCATAGAAGAGAAGGAACTTGTAAGAAGTAAAGTAGCTGAGCTATTAAAATCAAATGTCATACGTCCGAGTTGCTCCCCATTTGCAAGTCCAATGCTTATGGTAAGGAAGAAAAATGGATCCCATCGACTATGTGTCGATTATCGCGAGCTTAATGCCAATACGGTCGCTGACAAGTATCCGCTGCCTCTAATTGCTGATCAAATCGACAGACTGCGTGAGGGCAACTATTTTTCTAGTTTAGACATGGCAAGTGGCTTTTACCAAGTGCCTATACACCCTGATTCCATTGAACGCACTGCATTTGTCACGCCAGAAGGACAATATGAATTTCTAGCTATGCCTTTTGGATTGAAAAACGCATCCTCAATCTTTCAGCGTGCAATTATACGAGCATTAGGTGATTTAGCGTATACGTTTGCCGTCGTTTACATAGATGACGTATTAATTGTGGCTAGGACAAAGGAGGAAGCGTATGAAAGGCTGGACATGGTCATAGAAAAATTGTCTCGATCTGGGTTCTCGTTTAACATAACAAAATGCTCTTTTCTCAAAACAAGCATAGAATATTTAGGATTCCTGGTCGAGGCAGGAGAAATCCGACCAAATCCGCGCAAGGTACAAGCATTAGGCGAATTGCCACCACCACAGACGGTAACGCAGGTGCGACAATTCATAGGACTGGCTTCTTATTTTAGACAATTCGTGCCAAGATTCTCAGAACAGATGAAAGCGTTGTATAGTCTAACCTCAAAAAATATCGAGTTTGTCTGGAAACCAGAATATGAACATACTCGCAAAAAGATTATCACAATATTGACTAATGACCCAGTTCTAACAATTTTTGATCCAGAAAAGCCAATTGAATTGCACACGGATGCAAGTTCCATTGGGTATGGTGCTATCTTATTGCACAAAATAGAAAATAGACCAAGAGTTATAGAATATTACAGCAAATGTACGACACTGATAGAGTCAAAATACCATTCATATGAGCTTGAAACTCTTGCAGTTTACAATGCAGTCAAACACTTTCGCCATTATCTACATGGTCAAAGATTTGTTGTGTTTACGGATTGCAACTCGTTAAAAGCAAGCATGAAAAAGGTTGACCTGACTCCAAGGGTACATAGATGGTGGTCTTACCTTCAATCATTCGATTTCAGTATTGAATATAGGAAGGGAGAACGCATGTCGCATGCTGATTTCTTTTCGCGAAATCCATTGCCCGTAGCGTTCACACCCTCATTAAAAACAATTGAAAAGCGCATAAATTTAACAGAAATAACCGACAATTGGCTTCTTGCTGAGCAGCAGCGAGATACTGAGATTACGTCAATAATTTCTAAATTGCGCAACAATGAATTGGGAGAAGACATGACAAGGACTTACGAATTAAGATCGGGAATACTACATCGAAGAATACAAAGAAATGGCAGAACAAGATGTTTAGCTGTTATACCTAGGGCTTTCAGGTGGTCTGTCATTAATAACGTGCATGAAGCAATAATGCATTTAGGCTGGGAAAAAACCTTAGATAAAATGTATAGCAATTTCTGGTTTGACAAAATGCCTAAATATGTGAGAAAGTTTGTTGAAAATTGCATAACATGTAAGGTGGCAAAACCACCATCAGGAAAGCCACAAATTGAAATGCACCCCATTCTCAAAGTTGATGTACCCTGGCACACCGTGCACATTGACATTAGTGGAAAATTAAGTGGCAAAAATGACTTAAAAGAGTATGTCATAGTACAAATTGATGCCTTTACAAAATTTGTGCATCTGCATCACACACTGAGCCTTGATGCGGAAAATTGCATTAAAGCTGTTAAGGAATCCATTTCTCTATTTGGAGTACCAGTACGCATTATAGCAGACCAAGGCAGATGTTTTGCCAGTACAAAATTTAAAGATTTCTGTGCTACGCAACAAATTGCCTTACACCTGATTGCGACAGGCGCCAGTCGAGCAAATGGCCAGGTAGAGCGCACCATGAGCACCATGAAAAGCATGATGACGGCGGTCGAGACTGGTCAGCGATCCTGGCAGGATGCTTTAAATGATATTCAGCTGGCAATTAACAGCACGACAAATCGAGTTACAAAATGTAGTCCGTTAGAATTGTTAATTGGGAAAGAGGCAAGACCGTTAGGTATGATGGCAATTGAGACCAATAGCGAAATTGACAGAGAATTATTAAGAAAACAAGCCATAAGCAACATCAATAGAAACGCCAATTACGATAAAACCAGATTTGATAAAAACAAAGCAAAAATTGTAAAACACAAGGTTGGTGATCATGTATTACTCAGGGCTGAGGAAAGAAATCAAACTAAGCTGGATCCCAAATTTAGGGGACCTTTTGTAATTACTGAAATCCTTGATGGAGACAGATATCTATTAAAGTCATTGACGAGTAAGCGCACATTCAAGTATGCGCACGAATATTTAAGAGCTTTACCAAGCAACGATGTGTCGGATGAGCTAGTAGATTTGGATGACGAATTGAGTGACAATTCTGAACATATCGGTCAAAATACGGTGGCACTGAGAGAGTGCGAGTAAGCTCATACACGATGGCTATGACCGCACCACAGTAGTCACGCCGTGCACAAGTGCTCGATCATGGCGTGCTGAAGCGGGTGATATTGTGGCGGGGGTCGGAGGTTAGAAGAAACCTGGATGGATCTGCTCCATGTTATCGCTGCTGGGCAGCAAGAGCCTATAGACGTGTGATGACAAATAAACATAGAAAAAGTACTTTGACCGATGATACTCTTACATGATTCTCTTTGATGATACACTTTTGTAAAACTCATATATTGCACTTTTGCTCGATAAACTAAAGTCAAAATTAAAATAATTAAAAGATTTCAACCAACACCACTTTGAGTATTACATGATTATAGCCGAAAGTTGCACACACGAGGACGTGTGAATTGTCAGGATAGCCGTGTCGAGGATAATAGTAATATTTAGTATTAATTTTGAATGTTAACCGATAAGTATCAAAAATAAATACAGAGTTGTTCTATACTGAAATACCAGAGTTACTACTGACAGTAAGGTCTGAGGTAAGGATTGCCTCTGCCGAGCATGGCCCGAAAGTGTTGTTCAGTAAACAGTGTTGAAAGTGTTCACTGACAGGTCTAAATGACGGTGTCAAACATGAGAACCGAACTGACGTGTAAGATGAAAGATGTAAGGTCTCTCTCTTTCCGGTTTTACGGTCGTGGTCTACAGACGTGTTGCGAGACTGTTTTAATCTAACGTTAATCTGAACAATAATCACTTCGGGACTTGCTTTGCTGCCAGAATATAGTGAAATAAAGATGAATAATAACGTATCTCCGACATATATTTAATTTAAATATTTTAAATAAATGTGTACAAGTTACAGGAAAATTTAAAAATTTGATCAATTTATGAAAATTGCGAATTTTAACTTATCCTTTAACATATTCGAAGAGAGAAAATGACTCTTAAATTACAGTGCTAATAGTCCCTAAAATGTGAAAATGCCAATATTTATTTTATTATACTTATTTATCAAATAGTGTTTGTCAATTCCTAGTACAACTAAGGATATTGAGAAATTAATTAAATTGAAAGTAGCTTAAAAATTATTTGAAATGTAGCAGTCGTAGCTTAACAGTGAATGACTTTGAAATAGTCCCTAAAATGTGAAAATGCCAATATTTATTTTATTATACTTATTTATCAAATAGTGTTTGTCAATTCCTAGTACAACTAAGGATATTGGTAAATTAATTAAATTGAAAGTAGCTTAAAAATTATTTGAAATGTAGCAGTCGTAGCTTAACAGTGAATGACTTTGAAATTAATTTAAAGAAAACATCAAACGAAAGCACAAAAACAAGACTTACCAGTTGGTTGATGTCCCTGCCCCATGAACCCAAAAGGCCTTTGTTCTGTCTGCTAAAATTACACCTCAGTCTGTGCGACACACACACACACACACACACATACACATCCGAGACACAAAACTCACACTCCCCCCAGGTGGCAATCGTAACCAGAGCAGAGTCTCTGACCAGAGCGTTGTGCAGCCAGGCAAGAAACCAAAAACGAGGCAACTACATAAAATAAACTCACATGTTAAGTTAACTTACCATGTGCAAATTAAAAGCAAAGCATAACCGAAAAACAACTACAGAGTCAGGTACATAGTACTTGCCTTTGGACATGACTGGACCAAGCTCTTCCTGTAGAGCCCAAGCCATTATGCAGTGGATTTTTAATTTCGTGACCATCGCCCTTAAAGATTGAACAGAGGCCGAGTTTCAGCTCCATACTTTCAGGCGCATGCAAATGTCACATTGCTATGCATTGGCACACACACTCACACTCGCACACACATCCTACGATGTGAATGTAGAGTCTACAGTTGAGTGTAGTTCTTTTTTTGTTGTTATTGTGCTCGGCTTTGGCATGTTTGCAATTTGAAATGATTTCAACAGGATGCCGGTGTGTCCAGTGCACTTTAGCTTTAGTTTACTTCGCCAAACCTGCAGTGCAAACAGGAAGCAGCAAAGCACAAATAACAATAATAACAACAACTGCAACAACAACAACTCCAAGGACCAATGACTAAAGGTGCCTGCTCCCAGCAATCAACAGGAGCAGCAGCTTCATCTGCAGCTTCATCTGCAGCACAAACAAAATGTATCCTATCCAATGTTTGACTTCCTCTATTTGTATAACTCTCTCTCTCTTTATCTTTCTCTATCTCTCAAATCAAAAGTCACAAGCCAAAAACAACACAGAAATAAACTCAAAAGTCTTTGACATTTTGACCGCCACAGTTGTGTATAAATGCACTCAACTCATACGGCATATTAATATTTATATCCTGCCAATTGATTGCCAGAGGGTATATTCATTAATTGGTGGAAGAAATGAAAGTGAATTCTATAGATTACAAATGAGTTGAATCAACACTATTTATCGGAACTCTAAATTTATAAAAATATATACACACTACAAATAATTTAATTTAATCACTGCGGACGGCAGTCCGCGCTAGTGACGAAAGTAACACGAATTTTGCTAAAGGCGACTAGCAATAAAAACACGAAGAATAAAAAATTTGCTATGACTGTCCGATCAGGTCAAGTTATATACCGATCGAAAGGTATAATTTTAACTAACAAAAGTGCACACTAAGACTTTTTTAATCTCACCTGGTTCGTGAGATAGACAGATAAGTTTTATACTTTGTTGGAAAGGTTTTTTGAAGGGCTCTTAGGCATACCTTTAAACTTAATTTCTAAAGTACATAGGTAAATGGCTACAGGTAAAATAAGGTTTTTTACCCCAAATTTTGGGGGTTTTAGAGAAAATGTTCCTAAAGATTTTGAAATTTCAATAAACTGTAGTATGTAATATTTCGTTTTTTGATATATGAAACATTACTTTTAGCCATTTGATTTGGAAGATATTACCTGTTAACTGAATATGTACATTTTACTTAGAAAGTGTCGTAGCAGCTTTTGTGCTAGGCAATTGTGTTGGGAAAAATAATAATATATTTATATTCTTGTGAAAATGTATTTTAAAGAACATAAGAACATAAAATACATACAGGAGAATTGACCTTCATACTTGTTCATTGCAATGGGAACCAGTGTTGCCAATTAGTTTGATTTTGCTTGTAAGAATGCGGGCTTTTATTTGTTTAAATTTAGGGTGTCTCTGCGACGCACTTTGACTTAATGTGTTATTATTCTCATTATTATCTTGGCCATGGAACTGAGGTATATTTCTACAAACACTAAACACCTTTTAAAACAGTAAAAATGTCAAATTTCTGTTATTTTATTCCAAAATCTGTTACATCTTATAAAAAAATCTCTTTAGGAGGTAAAAGCCTAGTGACCAAATCAATTTCAAGCCCCAACATTTCTAAACGAATAATATTCAATTATACATTCGGCACTGCGCAAAAAAGTAATTTTTAGTAGGTATAAAGAATAGTTAGTATTATTATTAAATATATAAATGTTGGTACAAATATATACAATTTAAATCAAACTTCTTTCAGGGTATCTGTTAGTTTAGTATTCCATCATTACCAAAACTTTGTTGCATACTTTTGTGCGTTGTAATCAATATGAAAGAACTTGTATTGATTTTGCTCAAAGTTTGCGTGCTATCTGGCGCTTTTAATCAACCATAAACATGTCGAAACATGCATTAGCCGAGTTCAACATGTGAACGTTTGTACATCTAATAGTTACATAGTTCATTGAGGTTCATTTGGGTCGGGTTTCTGATACTGGTAGCTGAAACGTAAAACGAAGTCGGACACGCATTTTATGTGCATTATGTGGAGCATGTGGCATGTGGCATATGGCATGTGGCAGTTTGGTGTGTGAGTATCTCTTTAAATCGTAAAATATGAAATTGCGTGCAAGTGTAAAATTATACACGTAATTTCGTTACAGTTCACGCATTTTTCGTTTAACCATCTAATGGATTCTTAAGTAGTTTACTTTATGGGCATCCATCAGATTTTGGATAGAGAAGTGTGATTCATATTCGGATTCGTATGATTAATGCTACAGACTAAAAGATATTACTGGGTGCGAGACCAAGTCAGGATATTCATGGCATCATATTTTCACATAAAATAAAGAAAGGAAAAGTATTTAAGTTCAGATGATGAATTATTATCCAAGTTAGGCATTATTAAAAAATAATTAACTAAACACTAAGCAATTTTATTTCAACTATATGAAATTACAATAAAAATGTATTGTCATTTTAAAGAAAATTGCATATTAATTTATATTTTTTAAATTTAAATCTTGTATATTTAAAATTCACATTAAGACAGCCGAAAGCGGAGCAGAAAGCAATTACTACAGTATAGAACTGTTTAATGCTGTTTAAATAAATTTCACCTTAATAAAAAACATTTCATTAAAAAACGTTTAGTAATATATCGTAATATCTGAAAATGTTTGCTAAACTGTTTTGTTTTCCTTAAATATTATTCAGGCGTTTTCTGAGAGAGTAAAGACATTCAGATAAGCATTTACACTCTCAGCTTCGTTTAAACAAATTCCACACATAAACTTTAAGATAAAAGATACACTTTGGACAGTGTCTGGTGGAGATACAAATGCAGTAAATTTCAGAGGTTTTATTTATCAGCTTTATTGCCATCGAAGTGCTTTAGAGAGAGAGAGAGGAGGAAGCTGCAAACCGTCCATAGAAATACCATGTGGAGAATTCATTGAAAGGGCTTCTTTCTCTTCTGCATGTTGATTGAATAAGTCGACGCTTGAAAATTCCAACTAAACTTAACGGCTTTCATTGGCCTTAGCAAATAGCGTTTGACTATTATGCAAAACTGTAGCCGAAAAAGTGAGCAGCATATAGAAGCTGTGTAGGGGATCTAGAGAAAGCTCAAAGGGGTCAAAGTGAGTGGGGGAGGAGGGTCAGATGGCCAATGCAAATACGAGCTAATAGTAAAAATGCAATGAAGCTTGGCAAACGTCTGCGTAGTGTAAGCGACTAAACTTGCGCCACTAATTGGGCGTGTGACTTGCCAGTCAGCTGGGTGGGGAAATGGGGGAGGGATTGTGCTCCAGGCGGGAGGGAGGGTGTGGGAGTGTCTGGGTGTGCTACGTATGTGCATCAATGAACCGTAAAGCTATTTCGTCATTTAACGTTAAAAGCAACGGGCACACAAAGGCGGCCCGACAAAAACGCGACCAAAGTGAAAAAACTAATTTGCGCTGCTTCAAAAGCAAACACAGGAACAAGTTGCCGAGATGTAGGGTAGAGGGAGGATTGGGGTATGGGGTATGGTTCCTATATATGTATGTGTTGGTGCTGGTGCTGACTAAAGAAAAACATACACGTATTTTGGCCAGGCAAAAAGAAAATTGGGTAGCGCGCTGAGTGCTAACCGTAAAAGTTTTTCATTTGCGAACATGCCCCGTAAATGGAGGCAACGTCGTCATCGTCTGGATACAAAAGGTGGCACCTACAGTTCCACCTACGATTACTACCGCCAGCTGTCAATATGGTGACGTACACTGAGAAAAAAATCCGGGATTCCAGCCGGAAAAAAGTCCGAAATATTGGCATAAACTCAATAAAAAGCTAAAGACTTGAAATTTTACATGAACTTTAGTTATGCGAAAGTAGAATTTATAATTTTTTTTTTATTTTGACTTTGTATTCAGCCTTTTTCCATGACTCAGGGAGAAAATTAAATTTTTTTTTACAAACTTTAAATATATATATTTAATCTTTGCATATTTGCTAAATAGACTAAAGTAAAATTTACAACACTTAAAATTTCTACTAATAGCTTGTTTTAGCTCACTTTATTAACTTTGTATATGTATACACTTGCAAAGATCTCTTCGTGTTTTAGTTAACATGACTATATTGATAGAACTTCAAATCAAAAATAATATTATTGTTTTACTTTGAGAATATAGATTTAAAAAATAAAAAAATGTTCGAGATACTGAGTAACAATCGGACTTTTTTCCATAGTGGATTCCGGAATAAAATAGTTCCAAACGGTTTCAAAAGTGGAGTGCGAAATACTTGATTCAAGTACGATTTGTCAATTCCATCTGTACAAACATTTGAGCTTACGCGTCTCTATAAAAATTCTTTCAGTGAAATCAAATGCTTTAAATTTTTTGAATTATTTAAATGCTGAGTTGTTGCCATTTTATCACAATGTTGTATTAATTGAATAACAATATCCAGAAAGCAAACTTTAAAAATACATGCATCCTTAAGAAATTTTAATTTTGATTTTTAGAATTTTTTTTGAGTGTACACAGTACCCAATAGCGGGTTCCCGGTCTACAGTTCTCCAGCGGGGACTTCTCATCGAGCTCTGAGCTCTGTCCTCTGTTTGCTTGGTGGCATGTCAATATTGCATAAGAGGCGCCACGGGCGGTGCAAAACTGGCAAGTTGGGCATTCTACGAAACTGGGAACAGTTCTGTAGTTAACGCGCAGCTTCAGCTTTCGATTTGGGCTCCGGTTTGGGGGAGTTGTATGGCCTGAACCGATGTCAATCAAAATTCCCTTCCCTGTCCTCCCTATGTATTGTATATATATGTGTGTGTGTTTGTGTGTGTGGTCGGCATGTGCTTACTTTATGAAAGCTTTGGCACATGTGGCGCATAAAAAACGAGACAGGAGGAAGACGAGTTGCTGGACGAGATGTGTGGAACTGGAGGGGTGGGGAGAAATGTGTGCACCTTTCCAGTTTGTTTGAATGGCCAAGAAACATGCGCTGAAAAGGATTTCGTCCTCCATCTTTCACTAGCCCCTGCCCCTGTCTTTGTCCTGTCCTTGTTCCTGTCCCTGACGAGCACACTCACCCAGCTGAAGGCAATCCGACAAACCATCAGGCAAAAACGAAACGCCTTTGCAATATTAAATTGCAAAAAAAAAAACATAAAAAAAAAATCAATTAGAAACATGTCAAACTGCAGGAAAAGCTGTTTTGGAAAATTGGTGTCAGCAGCAAATTTAATTTCAAGTTTCTCCTCCTTTCTCGCATATTTCACATGTGGACAATGCCTACAAAATGAAGTTGATATGAGTCATAGCTATCAATAGTGTGAGCCATATCAACAGCTCAATTAAGCTCCAGCAATAAATTACACTGAGAGCCAAGTAATCTACTACATTAAAGAAAATTTACTTAAAATAGACTGGAAACTTTGTTTGGCAGACAACTTTAAAATTAAAACTAAAAATCTCATTTTAGCTAATTCAATTAGCTCATTATATTTTTTGATATCTTCTCCTTTTTTGTAAACTTTTTTATAAATAAAGAGAACATTTCTATTTTGTAGATACTTTATATTTTGTAACTCTCTTCGTGTATAATATTTACATGTTGATAATATTGCTGCACACAAATAAGGAACAATGCAAAAAAAAAAGCGTTTAAAAGTTTTTTAAATTTTTAACATATGTTATTTTATATATGTGACTTATAAATTGATAAGTAAGAAATTATTTCATATATAGTAAAAGTAATAATGGTAACAATGCATAATAAATAATAACAATAAATTAAAAATTTTCGAAACAAATCTCTAAAAATTAAATATGTTAATAATTGATTAAGCTCAAGTATTTACTGAGTTCATTCGTTAGGTCTTAAGATTTAAATTTAACTTGACCTATCTAAGCATACATAAACTCACACCCACACATAGATACAGATACAACTGAATCCGTGTAGAATCCATCGAATCGCATGCATGCATAAACTGCGAATGTGCATTAACATAAACCGGAACTTAGAGCCAGTGAAGCGTAAGACGCACAGGATTATTATTATTATTATTAATAATAACTGACAAACATTGAACTGTGTAGGAGCTGAAGGCGGAGGAGAAGGAAGAGGAAGCTGCGTTGATGGGAATGGGAACTCAAATCTCATGTTCAATTCTACAAGACAGTCACATAGCGTGATGCGACTGATATGATTGAAAAGTGTAGATAGTCGGTGGTGTGTATCTTGTATCTTGTTTATTGGAATGATGAAGCGATGGCAGTTGAAGTGAAAAGTTGTGGAGGGACGAGCATTCTAGCGCAAAGTGCAGATAAAAGCCATCAGCTGAATGACACATAAAGATACAGATACAGATACAGCGAGACATGTAGATACAAATTTGTAGCGTTGACAGACGGGCAAGTGTCAAACGCGCTGTCCCCCAAAAAAGATACAAATGGCAATTCATAAACATGGCCAATGATGGACATGTCTCGTTCGCTCGCTCTGTTGGTCATTAATGTCAAAAGTTATTGCGCAGGCGGCGTTGGGCGATAATGTTAATGTTGATGTTGCTGTTGATGTTAATGTTACAGTTGATGTTACAGTAGATGTTCGTTAAGGGGGAGGACAGCGGTGGCAAGGCGTGGCTGCTGTTGACCACAAGCTCTCACACTTGCGGCTGTCAGTGCCCATGGCTTTATCCTCCACTGCCACCTCCATCTCCTCGTCATCTTCATCTTCGTCGTCGTTGTTGATGATGCCGCACACGCTCTATCCAGTTGCCGGCACGTGTCCAGCCACGTTGTGCCCGCTGTGTGTCGCCTCGAGGCATCGCCAACATCACCCATCCCCATCCCCATCCCCATCAGCATCGCCTTTAGTTGCCAGGCTCGAGTTCCAGGAATTACTGACTACTGTTTAAAGTGGAGGTTGAAACGGGCTTAGCAAGAGTGCAGCTGAGAGAATTTTCAAATTAAAAAAAAAAAAATGTGTATATATCCTGATTATGCGCACTGTCTGCATTTAATTACCTAGAAATTATCATTAATCATATGCTTGGGCTAATTTAAGTCCATAAGCCTCTACAACAACTTCAGTAGCCTTTAAAAGTATTGTTAATGAGAGAAGATGCTCTAAAGCTCATCCAAAATAAAAAACAGAATATTTTATATGCCCAACATATAATTATTTTTTAATCAATGATTCAGATTATTAAAGAACTCATAAAAGGCAATAAATAAGAATATACAAAATTAAAGAACTTACGACTTTATTCTGAGTATTTAAAAATGCTATATAGTAGGTGTCAATATAATAAAATAGTGAATTAATTCATTTATAAATTTTCTGAACATTTTCTCCACTGAGTTAGACGCAAAGATTGTTTTAAAATTTATAATTAGCAAAAGTTGCTCCAAAGTAATTGCTAAAAATTTCCAAATATACTCAACATGTTTTGATAATGATATATTTGCAGTTTATTTTAATGAAAGATGCTCCCATCAGTTTTTTTATGTAGTTTTATGTAGTGCTAATTTATTGCTCCTATTTCTTCCTCTACCTCATTTCTGCCCTCTCCCAAAATATTTTCTTGCGCTTACATTTAGGTGGCTAATTAAATTAAATTTATATGTAAAAATGTTTATTAATTTATTTTTACAGCAGCTGCCGCAACCTCATCTTCAGCCCTTTGGACGGAGGAGGATTCAGTGAGCTCCCGCAGTCAGCACGCTTCATTTGCTTGATGTGCCCTGGCTCCCAAAGATTCCCAGGCACTTCCCGGGCACAAACCTCCACAGCTCCCCATTTCCACACTTCCACACTTTGCTGCATCGCCTGGTTAGCATAATAAATCGATTAGCTCACCAAGAGCTAAGAGCGGTGGCGTTAGAAGGAGTTTCAGTATGAACCTTGTTTGGGTTCGGGATTTGGCATATTTAATAATCATGAGGCTTTCAGTTGCAGCCCCAATGATGATGCTGATAATGATGATGATGATGACGATGATGATTATTCTAATACGCTGATGGGCCACCATCAAACTTGGACAGAGATCCGGCTCCATATTCTCACTCTCCGCTTGCCCCTTTCGCTCAAAATGATTGATGGCTTTTGTGGCACGCAGTTGTAGTTCCTTCTGCTTGCTGTGGTTCTTGTTCTTGTTGCTGTTGTTGTTGTTGTTCTTGTTGCTGGGTAGTCCGGGTCTGAGTAATATGCATACACAGACAGAATTATATACTCGTTCGCGTTGCTTTTTTCATGTTGTTTTGCATTTATTCTTTTTTTGTTGTTTATGGTCCATCATCAGGCAGTGCCTCCGCTGCGTAATAAATCTCCTTATACTCATTTTTTTCATTCTTGTTTATCATTTTGTGTCATGCGATTTTCACTGTTCCGTTTTCATTTTTTTTTTTTCTTTTTTTTTTTGGTTCACATTTTACTCTCTCTCTCTCTGCCTTCACGTGCCTCTTCGTGCTTTATTAAAAAAGAAGCGTCATATTAAAGCATTCCCAGGCATTAAAATTTCACATGATCTGAGCCTGACAACCATCCATCCATCCATCCATCCATCCATCCATCCATCCATCCAGCCATCCGTTTTGCCATCCAACCTTCCTACCATTCATCCATCTATCCATCCATCTCAGCTTTGGCATTTCATATTAATGCTTGAATAATTTTCTGTATAATTTTGATCATCGTCGGGCATTAGTTACATTAGTTTCCGGCCTTAACTTCGCCCCATGACTAAATTTGCAAAATATGCGGAACATTTGAGACATCCGTCTTATGAATACTGTCCAGAGATTTGGGGAGACTTTCCTTCAAAAACGTATTTAAAATTAAGTCAAAATAAATACATTACACTTTCATGCATTTAATATATGCACTTTGATTATACTTTTATTATAAAAGTTAACATTGTACTTACTTTCCACACTTTTCCATCAAACACACAGTTTGTTGACTTAACCTCCTCGTGAACAGGAAAGCTTAATAAAACGAATACAAGTTTATTTAAAATGCACAGGTAAAATATTGCAATACCTGACTATGACAATAACGATAGGTAGCAGAGATGGGAGCATGAGAGAGGAGAGAGTGTGCAAAATAATTAAATAAAATAAATAAAATAAAAAGAATTAAATAGAGAGCCTGGTAAAAAAGGCCACTAAAATTTCACGATGAAAATAGAAATATAAATATTTAATAAATACGAATTAAATGGATAGTCTGGGTAAACAAAAACATGACTCAATAATGATAAATAGTTACTAGAAACGGTATTCCAAAAGTGAAAAGCGCTTGAATAGATTTCTAATCATTTAAAATTATATATAGCATTTTTTTTATTGTCTCGATGTATTTGGTTGATAGAATTTTTTCTCACGCTGCCATCACTAAGTGCAGTATCACGAGCTTTTGTCGAAGTCGACTCCCATAATGTGCACATGAGTACGGGTATGGGCACATATCAGGAACAACACTTATACATACATTTATTAAGAGCCTCGGGAACAATAATGACGAAGTTTGCACAACGACAACCATTCCTTACACACACAGTATGATTACACTGGTCTGGTATCAATTATTCAGCGAATATATACACGGATTTTTCACAGCTGACGCTTGAGTACAGAAAGAGGGTGAAAGGGGGGCGGAACCGTCGGGTGGCAACCGCACAGTGGGTAAGGTAAACATATTTGCACTGGGCGCATGTCAAATTGGGCGTGATTTTCAAGTGCCCAACCTCGACACACGCTCTGCCACATACTTTTGATTATGTTTGTCTATTTGCTGCTGCTGTTGTTGTGCCTCATGCATTTTTAAGCCACATATTCTCGCTCCAAGTTGGCTCACTCAGCTCAACTGTTTGCTTACGGTCAAGGCAATTAGGTTTTTTCAGCCGCAGGCCAAGCAAATATTCAATAAGTAAGCATCTTAGCGTCGTGCCACACACAACCCACAGTACAACAATTTCCAGTTCCAGTTTGGGACTTCCAGTCCCTCCATTGGTTAGGTACACTGCTTGCCCACTTACCCAGTCGACTTGCCCCAAATGGCTGCTGGGTCTGCTGACGGTTTCTGTTCTGCTCCTTCCTGACATTTAATTTTCGATTTTAATTGGATACTAACAGCAGGATGCTAGGCAGCCAACGTCCTGCTGCCGCTGATGGGCAACTACAACTCGCCGGGGACCTAGGAAAAAGAAACATGTAGACATTTCTTGTTGATAATCGACTTTGAAATACCCTATTGAAAGTTGAAGAAAATATATTTAGCTTTAATTTGAACAGAATTTGTCACTCCTTACCTGTACAAATATATATAATTTAAAATCAAAACTATAAACTTTACGCTATGATTTTAAAAAAACCATTTACCATTTTATTAAAATTGCATTATTTATTATTACGAAAAGCAAAAATGATATTAGTTCATAATATTTCTTTCAGATCAAAAATAAAAAATCAAATTTTAATTTAATCATATGAAAACTTTACAATTAGTTTTGGCAATAAAACTTGTAAAATAAACTACAGTCGAACTATGGAGATGTTCGACTTATAGAGTTATTTTTCTTAAGTTTAATAATTTTACTGGCACTCATTTAGTTTGAGTTAGAGAGAAATTCGAGTTAGAAGTTCGAGTTGTGGAAGTTCAGCTGTATTATGGTTTTTAGGATAACTTACAAACATTTTAAATCTGTGCTTTTTTCATTCATTCAGATAACTTCTTCAGAAACTCATAACTCTTCTCTCTTAAATCCGATAAATAAATTTAATTTAAACTTTGAGTATGTGTGACAATATTCCCTATAACCCTGCTAGCGTACAGGGTATGCAAAAACGACGCAAAAATAGTAAATTAAAAGGTACACAACATGGCAGCCAGCCAGAAGCAGTTGCTGTAGAAGCTGCTCCAAAAAGGAGTTGGCTAACATAATTGAAAAAGCGCTTTTCTATTAAGAACATTGCCAACTATGGCGCGGGGAGGGAGGGTGTGGAGGGGAGGGGAGGGGAGCGCTGTCGTGGCTGCGACTTGAAGCACTGATTGGCGGCGGCGCCTATTGACTGACTTAACACGCCATTGAGTAGAGAAGCGGCTGCTCCTACAGCTCCTACTGCTCCTGCAGCTTCTACCGTTAGGGGACTGCAGCACGCAAATTGAGGCAAAGTGGAAATAGGGATAAAAAGCGCAACCGTCGACAACGAGTGGCGTTCGTTCGGTGGAGGGGGTGGGTGGAAAGGGGGGCTGCAAGAATTTAAAGCAGCTCCCCAGCCAATTAATGGCAACAAGCTCGACTCGTTTCGTCTCGTCTCGTCTCGACGAGTTGCGATGCGGCGCCTAATTAAAACGATGCTGAGGCAAAGAGTTTTCCAATCAATCAGACGCCAGCAGCAGCGTGTGGGAAAATAGGGAAAATTAGGCAATTGGCAAATGGGAAATGGAAAATGGGAATTTTCATGTGCATTGTCGCCGTGTCGCTCGTTGAGCATCATCATCAAAAGCAGCCAAATCTGGGGGTAAAAAATATTGCATAATTATAGCTGATAATTGTTAGGCTCCCCCCCACCGTTTACTACTTGCTTACTATGTTGCATGCCCCGGGGGTTGTTGCATGCTTCCCTCGAGACATTGACAACTTGACGTGGTTGTTGTCGTTGTCGTTGTTCTTGTTATTGTCGTTAGCTGTCTTAAAGCCAGCTTGACATGTCTAGCGACTTGGTCTTTAATGTAAAGTCAGTAAGGCAGACTGAGAATTGGTGAAAGACTTGATTGACAGTCCTTGGCAGAGCTCAGCACGATGGCAACGGAATTATAGCTTAATTGACATATGCGCAGCACTCGTAGGGAATAGCTCTCATGATTTCTCCCTCTTGCTCTCCTCTTCTCTTCCATCCACATCCCCATCCCCATCCCTACCATACCATACCATTCCATAACAACCAGTCGAAGCTGCTTTCACCCTTTCATAAATGCACTTATAACGACGACAGAAGCACAATATTTGTATGTCTATGCCGTGCGGGATAATATTTCCTTAAGTAGACACCAACTGACAGCGCAATTAAGGCGGAGTAATTATTTTAAGTAGGGTTACATTTGTCAATACCAGCACACCCTGATGAGAGCTGTCCAAGTGCTTCTCCTCAGCATCGCTGGCCATCCAGATCCATTGCAGTTGTCAAAAGGGTGTGAAAATATCCACGATATAAAAAAATCAGCGTTTCTTTCTTAAAGCACAATTATCAGAATTTTCTTAAGTACCGCCTTACTGCTATCATACTTACTATATAATAAAATCAGATATTTTGTTTATCTGTATGTTCTAATGTCTTATAATGTTTTTCTTAATGTTGATATTTTAATTTCATAAATTTCACTTTTTAAATTGTTTGAACATTTTTCATCTTTCTCCTTAAAAATCATGTTCCATATTTATGAATATTTCTATTTATTTTAGACGGATTGATTTTTAATATTTCTCATCATCATATGAATTAATTTATTTTGCATTATTATAAAGCTTAATTGTTTTTAAATAAACCCTTACTTTCTAACTTTTGCAGTTTATTTTTGAAAAACAATCTTATGCAAATCTCATGTAATTTCCATTTTCTCCATATTTATTAATAATTCAATTTATTTTCGACGAGATCAATTTAATTTTGAATATTCGTCTTAAAATAGGAATTCATATATAAACCTATGTATTATTTTAAAATTTATTTTTTTTTGTATAAATCTTACAGTTTTTAGCTTTCCAGTCACTTAAGTCTTCAAATATTTCAATACTACAGGAATAATACAGGAAGGAAACTGCTTGGGGAAAAATCATTAAATCATAAACAATTAGCCTTATATTACTTCCTCTTAATCATGCGCCATTTGCAATTAATTTAAACGCAATTTGCCGACCCCATGCTGAGCGGATGAAGTCTCTGAAGAGAGAGCTAAGACCTCAGCAGCATTTGCGCATCCGTTGGCCAAAGACGTGAATCTTACATGCGTACTAAAAATTAGGCAAGAACCGGCTACAGGACCAATAAATACCTACCCAGCTACACAAGCACAACCACCCACACTTACTCACTCACACACACATACACAAGTCTTTTGCACGAACATAATTTCGAAACAGACACACGATGTGAAGTATGAGTTTGTGATTGTGGCCCCTCTACAACCCTGAGAAACGTGGACACATCTTGGAAATCTCGACAGCAAATTGCTGGCAATCCACGCAAATGGCTTAGAACAACGGGTGGCATTAGAGAGAGTCGGAGATACAGATACAAATACAGAGCTACTTACTTTTCGGGCCGCATAATTTTTGCGCGAGGCTAAAACTTTTGCACGGCCCAGGGACTGAGCCCACCCAGAGATACTCGAACCGAGCTGGCAGGATATGCTCTGGATACAGGAGAAACTGCGACACCCTCACTCTTGTCCTCACCCCCCATCCTCATCCTCACCCAATGGCGTGCCAGGCATAAATCATAAGAAGAAACAGCAAAGGCAGAAAACTTGCAACGAAAGTTTCCTCTGCCCCCTCATAAAAACATAGAGAGAGAGCCATCGGCGGATCTGCGAAATTTGTCTTGGCGTTTGGATTTATGTTTTTGCGACGCTTCTCGAAACAAACACACCCAAACCGACAAATAGGATGAAGGTAAATTCAGGATATGCTGTCTTCGCAAAACAAAGACCAAGTACGAGAGACCAAAAAAAAAAGAATAAGAAAAAGCACAAAACGAAGTAGAATATGAAAATAAAAACCAAATACGAGAAACCCGAGAATACAAGCCTACAACTTGGCGGCCATGATTTATGGCAAAGGTAGCAAAAGTTGCCTTTGTGGAAGGGAGGGAAACGAAGAACAACTTTAAAAAGTTTGCTCCTTTCCAGGATTCACAGGATTTGCATTTGAGCACTCGCCGTGCGCTCAGGAAACTCGATGGGGCCTCTAGATAAGATATATTTACTTATATATACTTTTCTTTATACGCATTTTGTTCGACTGTGTTTGGAGCTGTTTCCTGTTTTGTTTAGCCGAATTTGTCATATTTTGTCGGAGGTCTTTTAGGCTAAGGCCAAGTTCCGTACATTTGTTTGTTATGTTCTTTAAAATTGTCGTTTAATTTTCTTCCAATCTGGAGTGAGAATCAGCGTTGAAAAATAGCTGGTGAGTGGGTATTTGATATACTTATATATTTTAAGATTAAGGGACAAATACATGATGAATTTTGTTTTAATTGTTTTTTTTTTTTTTTTGTAAATAATAACAAAGAAACTTGTATTAGAAATTAATTCAGAATTCTCAAAGCCATTGTGAACCTAATTAAAAAATATCAAAGTATTATGATTTTTCATTTCAATTTATTTTAGTTACTTTTTGTAAGTACTGCAATTATAAAGTGCCTAGCATTATTAATATAAAATTTTTAATAATTCAATTAAAAACAATAAATGCTTTCAATTATGCGATCCAAAGAAATAACTGTGAAATTGCTTATGAAAATATCAAAATAGAATTGTCCAGCACAAGGATGCTGGGAAGAAACTCAATCAAACATAATCTTATTACGAGTGCCAATAACAATACTTAGAACTCAGTCCAATTGATCTGCTTCTGCTGGTCCTTATAATTTTTCAATTGAAAAATGAAAGGAAAAACACAATAACTGAAAAAACAGGAACAACAGCAACCAGCCAATGTCCACAGGAAAATAAAAGAAAGAAACAGCATTTTCTGAGCCACAAGTGGGGGAAAAGCAATAAGCGCCCACATTGGAGAAACACTGGGGTATGAAATCCAAAGCTGTTACATGGCCAAGTGGCAAGCGAAGTAGCCCAAAAACAAGCGGGGGAGGCTATAGTCAAGTTCCCGACTATAGGATACCCGTAACATACTTATTTCAAGCATTTATAATTGTCAATAAAAATTGTTGCATACTTTTAGGCGCTTATCTTTCTTGATAGTCATAAATCAGCCATTAATACCGTTCTATTTGTCCGATAAGCAATTAAGCAGAACGTTAACTAAAGTTAGTAGATAACGGCAATTAGCAAAGCAAAGTAAACGTGAGTGGCAAAAATGTCAAACACATTTGACCTGAGTGAAGTTTGTAGAAATTTGTGTGCCGAATTTGGTTGGTCTACCTCTTGTAGTCTCTGAAATGTCAACATCGACTCGGCTGTTGACGCTGATCAAGAATATATGTATATACTTTAAAGAGTCATAGATGATTTCTTCTCCCTTTTACATATACCCTTGTACTTTTATAAGTAAAGTAACGGGTATTACAACACCAAATACAACTACAAAAATAACAAATCGAACCGAGGCGACAACAACTTCAAGATGGAAAACTCCCAGGCGACAGGCAAAACTGACGACGTCAAAGTTTCAGATGGACACGGTGGTGGAGGAGGAGGGGGTGGGAATGGAGGATGGTGGGCGGGAGGAGGGAGGAGACCGATGGAGCAGGGTGTTTCGAAGAGAGCGCATGGCCAACATGGAACTGGATGAATGTCGTATGCGTCCGCCATTTTGTGTACAGCCACCCGCTTACGCACACAACAACAGCAACAACAACACACAGACACACACCACACTCATAAAATATGCGGAAGTTCAAAGTATGATGCGGAAGTCTGTATGACTGCGATTGCTAATGGATGTCGGCGTGTGGGATGACGATGAGGTTGACGATGACTGAGCCAAAGGGAACATGGAACGAGGCTTGCAGGATCTGCAGACTGGGCAGCTTGTACGCTCGAAAGCATTTCAAATTTCGAGTACTGAAGTCGTCGTCATCGTTGTTATGTGGGGAGCTGTAAAAAATCGGGGCTTTTAAACCACGCGCGCTGCAAGTTTTGGCATCGAGTCCAACGGTGTACGAAGTTAGATAAACGGATTAAGTGGCAACAATGTCACACTACACACGCAGACCAATAGAGAGTGACAAAGAAAGCATATAGTGAAAATATCGAGAAAGAGAGAGAGAGAGCGATAGAGCTTTAGCCCGACGTGGACCTGAACCCGCAACAGCATCCAGATTGAAGGACCTGCCAAATGGCTCCGCCTTTTCATCCGCTTCTGGCCAGCTTGCCAAAATACAAAAAAAGCAACCACAACAACAACAAAAACAAGTGGAGCAACCAGCTGGCCATAAACAACAAATCGATATGATATTAAAGGCGACCAGTATTAATGATGTCCCTTTAGTAGCACTGCACAATGGGCATCAAGCACAGCAGTTGAATAATTAATTACTTATTACAGATTTAATCCAAATTTCAGGGAAATCTAAATCAATTTATATTATTAGCATATTTTGCATTTTTATTTCATATTGTTGCATAACTATGTACATGGTTGTTATTCATCAAACAGCCAATGGATTCAATAATTTCTGCTTCGAATAATATTTCCAAAATACTTTCATTTATTTTTAATATTTTCAATTTACATTAATTTCTATACATTTAACGTTTAAATATATTTTTGTTATAGATAAATAAATTTGGACTTTGAATAAACAGGCCTAAAAATGTTTTAAACTTTGTATGTGAATAAATCAATGAAAAATCGTCTAAATATAATTGCAATTTTCTAGATATTAAGGTTTAATTTTCAATATTTTTTTTAATAAAACTATTTCAAATTTCTCTATATATTTCTATTTACAAACTTAATTTACATTTAAAATAAAAATTCAATAGTTTTAAGTCAGAATCAAATAAATTTTATATTTCTTAAGTTATTCTATTATTATTTGAATTATTATTTATTTAATTTAATTTTATTTGCTTTGAGTTCAAAGTTACGATCATTTTCACGGTAATTTGTAAACCTTAAATTTAATTAAAATTATAGAAATAATTTAAAAAAATAAGAAAATAAATAATACCAAAATATAAAGTAAATTTGTATTTTAGTTGGACAAATTTGTATCCGCTTAACAATCATTTGGTGTGACTGTGCCTGAATTTTCCACAAGCCTGTCGATTGGTGAATTTGAGATTCGATGAGAGAGTTTTGTTTGGTTCGCTGTGCTCTGCTGTTGTTTTGGGCACACTTGATATCACCCTTATGAATATGCCGAGTAAAAGGTATATACTCACGGTTTTACCTGCGCTTTAAAGCAATATGGAAAGAACCAAACATTGGAGCGTCCTTTGCCGTAATACTGTTGTCCTTCTGCGTTTAATCAAACACACTTCCGTTGCAAACGGCTTGAACCGCTTCAATCAAACAACAACCACAAATATTTCAAGTGCGGCTGGTTGGATGACTGGCTGGCAAGTGCAGAGCAGAAGTATCAGCAGCAGGAAGAGGACGAGGAGGAGGTGGAGGAAGAGGAATAGACGGAGCAGTGGCAAAGACAAAACTCCTCAACAAGAAAATACCTCGACGATGATGATGAACTCTTCGCCTGCCACTCGAGTGCACACGGGGCATCATCGAGAGAAACACGAGAGAGATAGACACTGAGATGGGAAGGCAGGTGGAAAGAGGAACCAGAGGCAAAGGGGAACAGCTCTCTATGGCACTTGAAGCAGAGCGGCGGACCGCACGTCATTGTTTCTCAAAACAGACGAACGCTAAAAAAAAAGTGGGTGAAAAATCGTGTATACCCAAAAACAAATACCAAAATGCCGATTGCCACAACGAGTACTCGTATTCGTACTCGAGCCGAAGAGCTTGGCTTAGGATTCAGCTTTGCAGCCTTTTGGCAGCCACTTGAACATCACGTGAAAATATTTCATAAATTACGCGCCTAATTAAAAGGGAACGCGCCCCCCAAAAACGACAACGACAACGAAAATAATAAAAACTGGAATCTGAAAACTGAAAAGCAACTCATTGAACTCAGCCAACTTCGAGTGTCTGACCAGACTCTCTGTTTCTGTCTCTGTCTCTCCCTGAGTTCCAGCCAGACTTCACTCTCCTACTTTATTGCTACACTTATTAGCCCCCCTTCTACCCCCAAAACCTGTGCAACCCTTTGGCCAATCCTTGCACCACTCAATTATTGGAGCCGCTGATTTATTGCAGTCGATGTCCAGCATCGCCGCTGGCCAGTTTCACATTGGGTGGGTCTAGACGAGTTATTTCGCTGCCATTTTTCCTCTTTTTTTGATGAAACTCATTCGAGCTTTGAATGTGTGCGTGTGTGTGTGTGTGTGTGTCTGGGTTGTAAAGGGCATGGCTGTTCATTTGCATTCGGGGGCTGCTGCTGTGGAGCTTATTGGTGGTTGACCAACACACTCGAAAAGGGGGCGCAATTTCAAGTGTAATTTTCCTTTTATCGAGTGCACATATCGATGCCCAGTCGGTATAGATGGGCGACTCGCAGTGCTTTAATGAAAACTCTGCCCATTTTTTGTGTAATTTTTCAAAGTTGATAATGGAAATGAATTTAAATTTAAATAATTTTTTATGTACGTGAAATATATTTAAGTAGATGGTATCATAACTTAAAGTTCATATTTACAAATCTGATTTGCATTAATCTCTGCTTTAGATTAAATTATAATATATTTAAATATTTTATGATTATTTTTATTTTTTATTTTTCCATTTTTTCCATTTGTTTGATTTCACTTAAAATAAATGCTAAGCCAATTTAAATACAACTACTGCTTATATGTTTTTAAGTCAAAAGTATTTGTGAAATTCATATGACTTATCTTAGGATTTATTTTTTTACCACAATATATATATTCTCTACAGTAGCAGTATTCTATAATATTCGCTTTATAATATGCTATAATTATTATCTTACTTTAAATATTATCTGTCTATATTTATCTATTGAATGAGCTTCCAATTAATAAATTTAAATATTTTTTCCGACAACCTACTTTAATTTATAATTTAATTTAAGTTATTTTTTCAGTTCGAAAAAAAATACCAAATCCTTGAATCTCATTTCCAAGTCAAGGGCTTGCTGAAAATCCAATAATACTCTACCTGCTGTAATACACTTCCTACCTCATTATACCACTCTCTGAATATATAAAGAGAGAAGGGATAAATAAGTAAAAATAAACTATGAGAACAAGTTAATTTCTTAAAAAAATAAGCAAATGCGGGCGTAATTGAATTTGTTGTTGGGAACATGTGGCAGGCCTGTTCCTGTTACACCATGGCGAGGTCCAATCGCAATCGCATTTACAATCCCAATTCCAATCCCAAATGCCTAGAATACCCAGAGCCAAAATACCACTTTATATAATACTGTTGACATATGTTAATCAGGCGCACGCACACGCGCCGCAAACGGGAGATGGAGAAGGAGATGAAGAAGGAGATGGAGAAGGAGCTGGAGTTGGGCAAGGATCAGGAGCGAAACGTGTTGGCGATGATGATGAGGATGATGAGGTTGCCTTTGCTTGGCTGCGGGGTTAGCGGGGCGGGTCAAAGGAATTAATTCGAATTCAATCCACAAGGCTGTTGGCACTGCGACAAAGTAAAAAGCCTATTTGAGGGCCACACAGACAACCACGGAAACAATCTGATTGGAATAAAATCAGGGGGAGGCAGGATGATGACTTTGAAACAAGGGTTGGCCAACCTCTGCCGGCAGTCGGCAGTCGGCAGATAATTTAATTTCGGATTCGCATGAGCGATGAGATAGCGCTTCGTCCTGCCCGCCCTTTGGGGTGGCAACGACTTCAACTCCATTTCAGCTCAACTCCAACTCACTGACAACTAGCATATTGATGCAATCAACTAATCTTCGCGCTTCCCATTCAACCAACTTCCCAGCTCACCCCTTGGCTGGATCCAGTTTCCCCGATGATTGAGTAAACTTACATATTTCACTTGCAGAACTTGGAATCCCGATCTCAATGCGATCTGCATCTGATTTGTTTACTCAAGTGCCAACAAGAAATGGAAATAGATTTCAAACAGTTGGCTGAGTGTCCATGTAGTTGGTCCAGCTGCCATTTGGCCATGGCCATTTGCCAAAAAGTTTTTGCTACTTTACTCTTTGTGTCTTCGCGTAATTTGTCCGACAGTTTCTGCCGCTTTTGCAATTAAACGCAATTGCGTCGTCGCTATCCATTCGACCCGAATCCGCATTAGTATTCCCCGCCAGCTGCAAGCCCGGACAGAGACGCAATGTCGCCATTTTCATTCCCACCCGTCTCCTGTCTTTTCCTTCCCGATTTTGGCCCGCTTTTAAAACGGTTTCCTGTGCGCTAAATGGCGTTTTTGTGTTCACATTTTCTTCGTCGCCAGCAATGACGCCGCTTGGGTCAGTCGGAGTATAATACCCTTTACTAGGTGTAGGAGTAAATAGGAGATATACATTTTATTAAAAGCATTTTTATGTAGAAAAAACTTTTTATCATAGCTAGCCCCTAAAAAATACAGAAATTTAATCAAAGTTAATAATTTTTTGTTGAATTTTATTATGCATTTTATTTTTAATTTGATTATCTCATTCACTTATCTTAAACAAATATATTCTTTTTTTTTAATTCAAAAGCTCTCCAAAAATATTTTAAATTCTCTAAATGCTGAGTTCTGAAATATTGAATAAAATTTCATGAGGGTATCTTTGCTGCTTTACCTTTCTTGCACATGCTTAAAGCATGGGTTAGACTTGGTCCACCAGACCATAGTTTATGGCTATGTATCTGAGAAAATGGCGACATTAAATGAGCAAAAGTTTTTATATCATTTATTTTGTTGCTCATTTCGTTTTTCTGCATTACAGTACACTGAAAAAAAAACTAAACAAGCTGGAATTTAATTAATTCATTATTTAAAAGAATATGATAAGACATTCTTCAGTAGATGTGACAATATATTTTAGAAAGAAATAATAAAAAAAAAAATATTTTTTAGAAGCTTAATAAATTTTGTTTATTATCAATAGTAAAATTAAATTAAATAAGAAAAAATTGTATTTTAAAAATATTTTTAGATCTATTCATTATATAATAACGATTCAATACTATTCATTTGATATTCTAACATAGTTCAAGTTTCTTCCAGTGTATTACTTGGCAAGTTGCGCTGCATTTCTTAAACAATTAAAAACTTTTCGCGTCTACCTACAAAGTTGCCAATTTGGATAACCTCCAAACCAGAGGCGAGTGAAAAAGAGACAGTAAAATAGAAACTGCAAAGAGCAGTAGGGAGGTTCGGGCACAACGACTTCGACAACAATGACATGGAGCAAACACACACACACACACACACACACACACACATATATTCACAATCAGAGGCAGGCAAAGAAAAACTTTAGCGCAGAGCAGTCAAAACCAATTTGGAGAATTTAATTAAAATTGCAAAACTTTGGCAACTGATTAAATTTTCGAACAAGAACAACAACATTGGCGGAGAAGTGGATGGGGTGGAAGGGGGGAGTGGTTGGAGGCACCCAGGTAAAAGCTTAAAACAACCAACCCACAACCCACAGCAATCCCAAAAGCCGCCCCCTTTTCCCCAACTCAAACAAACGACAAGTTTAAATTTATAAACAAACCAAAAGGCAACGTTGAAAAATTTACATTCGCTTTCGTTTGCAGTGAAAATGTTGAACCAAAAAAAATAAAGAAAAAAAAATGATGGAAATATACAAAAAATTGAAATCCCAAACCGGGAAAGAGCTGGGACAGGAATTGGGGGCTGGCTCAGCGGGACGAGGATTGGATTTAAGCCAGTAGAGAAGCAAAAGGACCAACCAGTCGACCGCTGGCTGCTGATGTTTGTAGATGACGTTGTTGATGGCAGCCATCATCAGGATCATAATCATCATCATCATGGTCCTCGTCATCATCATTCGCAGCAGAAGCGACTGGCAAAGTTTCCCCAATTTAATTTCATCATACTCCCGAGTGTGCGATGAACTAACGAATGGAACGAAAAGTCGCACGAAGCGAGCGAACCAGAGTCGTTGAGGGAGGATTGGGCGGAGTATTGCAGTATGGCTGGCTGGCTGGCACAGACATTTAGCATTGCACAGCAATCACGTTGACGCAGACGGGGGCGCCCCCCAAAAATGTTCGGCTCTAAGGTTTGCCACTGATAGGGAGATGGATGCTGTCGAGGGAAGGGAGACAGGGAGCTGGGGGAAATGCGAGGCAGCTTTCGAAATAATGGCCACCCTGCGCGTCGGCTCTGTTATTTTAATGAAAATTCGAAAGTGCTGGCAAGCGCTTTCTAACCATTCCCTTATTCCCTCATTCCCATTCCCCTCCCATGCCCCAAAAATCATCTTGACCATGCCTCAACCCAAGCGCATTAATTTTAAGATGTTCTCTTGATGGTTTGGTACTTGATTTTGCTGTCGATTTTAAATTTTGAGGGTCGTTTATGCTTTTTTGGGAATTTTAATATCAACATTTATGCAGACGAAATTAACAAAAATAACTTGCTAAGGATTAGACTGAAATTTTTATGCAAAATTATTTTCAATCTTGAATTTCACATTATTTTTTAAATTTCAAGAAAAGTATTGCAAGTGCACAATAAATATTTACTAAAATAATTGAACTAATTACGTAATTAATTACTCTTTTATATTAATTAACAAATTTTAAAAATTAAATAAATTGTAACCCAAAAATCGAAAACAGTCGTCTTGAGTAAGTTACTTGTATCATTTATTTGCAAGTGATGTTTTTTCAAATTTATGAAAATTATATAATTTGGAGAATACAAATTTTAGCTTTGCACAGTGTCCCAGAATCCAAAAATGTTGGCAGAAATTAGAATAATGTAGTTACAGACCTGAAACTTGGTACACTTTATGGTCATACCATATGTAAAGCCTGAGAAAAAATTGGGACTGATCGAGAAACGCCTTTTTCATTTCCCCGTATAAGAAAAAGTGTAAAATATTTATAACAAATAGACTTGAATCTTAGGCTAAAGTGGAATTTATATTTACTTTTGTTTTTTAATTAGACTTTGTCTTCACCCCTACCCCCCCCCCCTGCCCTTTTTAAACGATTCAGTGTCAAAGTAAAAATTTTTTTTATAAACTTTAATATTTGCTAATTAGATTAAAGTAGAATTTACATTTTCTTTTGTTTTTTAATTTTACAATGTCTTTACCCCCCTCATCCTCTGACGGAAGAAAAAATCTAAATATTTCGCATAAATAAACACTTGGAATATGTTATTTTTCACGAAAAAGGGCAAAAACGGGCAAAAAAGATTAATACCATCTCATTAACATATATACATATTGACGATTAACATTGCTTTACTAGTATTTACAACCAACTACAAGCAATCATACTTTTCTTCACGGAACACAACAAGTTTTAGGTTAGAATTTCCAAAAACAACATCACTTTACAAAAGCACATAAAACAAAGACAAATCACATAAAACAAGTAAAGCATGATAAAACTTATTATATAAATACCTTCAACTTTGTTTTCCATTTTGATTTTCTTTAAAATTCAAAGTAGATTTTACCTAATATAGATTTGAAATGTGCTCTTATATGCTACACGAGCCCGGTAAAATATTCGTTGACTTTCAGGGATTCGAAAAATCGCAAGGCTGCAATATAAATTGTAACACTATGAGTTTCAAATGCCCCAAATAATTCTCTATTGGAATAAAATATTGTTTTTGCATAGCTCTTAAGTCAAATAATTTCTGCCAAAATTTCTGGCGTCTGAGCCACTGTGCTCTGATTGAATTCAATTTTGCAGATGATTAAGATTCAAAATTCAAAATGTTTTCTATGATTTGCACTTACAGTAATATTGAAACTTGAAAGCACTTTCTTCTATTGAAGGAACTCGTTCTTCACTGTCAGCAGCAGACTGAAATCGAGCCTTCAACATTTCCCTATCCTTCGGTTGGCCTCCAGCTAATTAGCGGCCATAAAACGCACATAAATCGAGGCTGGCCAATAAATTATAAATTATGACTTAGCCAACGAACCGCAGATACTTTCATTCAGACTCGTACAGCAACAGTTTCATAAAATTTCCACTCGAATGCGCAGGCTCAGACTTGAAGGCGGATGCATAAACAGTGCGATGACTTCCGGTATTAACTAATTTTTTTGCGTCTCCATTTTAGCGCTACTTTAAAGAGTGGCAAGGGATCAGCTAACAGGAGAAGCAGACCAAGGTTGTGCAAAAATGCCTTCCGTTTTCAGCTCAAAGCCGAAGGCCCAAAGCTCGGAGCCCAAAGCCAGAACCCAACCCAACCCAAGTCAAACCAGGCTGTGAGTGGGCACTAATCCCTAGCACTCATGATGCCGTTGGCAAATACTTTGCACCGCCGACTGCGCGACGAATTGGAAGCAATCCGCTGTCTGTCTGCACATACTCTTGGGGGAGAAGAATGAAGAAGACTTCGCAAGTGGAGTGCATGGGCGTTGCTCTTCTTGGTACTGGGGGTTGAGGGTTGGGGGTTGGTTTGGGGTTGATACTCGTACGCGCAAAAACTTAAACAAAGTATCAGGCAATGCAGCCAAGCGCAAATCGAGCCAAGTCGAGTCAAGCCATCATCTCCAACTCATCCACTCAACGGGCTCCAGCTCCTGTCGAGCACTCGACACTGCTCCGTGCTCACCGGGCGCGCCTAAGCGTAACTCTCTCCCTCTCTTTTTCTCTCTGGGCTGTCGGGAAAGTCGGGGTAGTCAGTCTCTAGAACAAGTCGCCGTCAAGTGGTCCGACTACTCCACTTAACTGACAAGACAAACGCCACGTAATTTCAGGTTCAAAGCAGCCACTGCCAGACCGTCTAAAAATAAACCTCCTCACTAAATCAACTAAGAAATAAAATAAATAATTAAAGTTTTCTGTAAGAAACTTAAGAACTATCGTAACAAATGCCATATATATATACCAATTTCTAATTTAAAAAACAAATTTAATTTAAGTAGAACTAGTCACTTCTTTATTTTTAGACCCCGTACTTTAAAAAAGTAAAGGGCTCTATTAACTTTGTCACAAAAAATGTGCGTAACAGGCAGAAGGAGGCGTGGCAGACCCCATAAAGTATATATATTCTTAATCAGCATCAACAGCCGAGTCGATATAGCCATGTCCGTCTGTCTAGCTAGAGACTCCAAACTTGGTATGTAGGTTCGTCTATATTGCAAGCAGATCGAGTTTGTTTTATATTTTGGATCGGACCACTATATCATATAGCTGCCATAGGAAGGATCAGTAGAAAATCAAGTCTTAGTATGAAAAACCTTTTTGTTGTTTGAGATATATCAACCAAACTCACAGTATATGCATATGAGATGATCATATATATCCTGACCAAATTTGATTGTAATCGGACCACTATATCATATAGCTACCATAGGAACGATCAGTCAAAAATCAAGTCTTAGTATGAAAAACTTTTTTTCCATAGTAAGTACGGGATCTCCGACAGTCGAGAATGCTCGACTGTAGCACCGTCCACTTTTTATATATATTTTATTCTTTTCTGAAACTTGTTGTTTTAAAAAAAAATAATATACAATAGACAAATAATCTTTATTTTAAACATCGAATCTCTGGAAATCAAATTTTAACATCAATCATTAATAAAATTTCTGATTAATTTTATCTGAACAACTGTGCACTTTACCAAATATATTTATGTGCACTTATTAAATTTAAAATTAAATTAAATCAAATTTGGTATTATCAGCTAAAGTTTTTATTCATAAAATATAGTATATCCAATTAATAAAATGTGAGAGACAGAAAAGTCTTAAAATGCATACGGTATCATTAGATTCTCTCCAAGTTAAAGCAAAGTTGAAAATTGAGAATATAAATCCAATATTACTCCATTTCAACAGGATACTGCAACCTATTCAGGTTTCGTTTTGTCCAATTTCCATCGCCACCTTGGTAATTTCAGTTCGTTTTACACTCCTTAAAGATTGCTTCTTGGCGCTTTTCGATTCAGTGAATGGAAAAATTATAGACAACTAATCAATAGGCGCTCAACGTTGAATCATCGATTTGCAGATAATGTTGCCAAACAATTGGCAGGTGTTTGCGCTTGTTTTGCCAACAATTTTTGCGTCTAATGGAGCAGACCAAGGAAAACTCCAATCTGGCTTCTCTCTCCACTTTCCCCTCTCTCTTTCTAATAGGCATGCAAATGTTTTCCACTTGGCAAACACCAAGTCGCTTATCTCTGTTGTTATTTCTGTTTTTGTTTTGCATTTTGTTTGTGGGTGTAAATGCGAACTTTTTGTTGCATATTTCTTCCATTTTGTGTGTTATTATTTATTCTTTTTTTTTTTTGGCAATTTTTTAGCGTTGTTATAGGATCAACTTTTCAGGCAGCATTTAGCAAAGTTTTTGGTTTACATGTGAATCGTCGGCATATGGCGAGGAAAATGCTGAGAGTGTTGACTTTTCATTTTTTCTGCGGGGCTGCATATAAAGTTACACAGCTCGTGACAGTGAAGAGCAAATAAATATTTGGAATAGCCCTCGTTTAGCCAAGCACTCAAACAACTGAAGCAACTCACACAATGACATTAAACTTTTTCCACACACTTTGTGGCTTTTAAAATGTTTGTTTGCTTTAAGTTGTGCTAGCATAAAAAATATACATAAAATAAATAAATAAAAGTAAAGAAACACTGTCACATATCATGACCAAGCGCATACAATCAAATCAAGTCAGAAAACCCATTAAGTAAACCCGAAAAAAAATATATGTATCCCAAAAAAGGTAAAACCCAAACAGGGATAAACTCAAGTGCTTGACAGGCAAACCCGAAGGAATCTTTATGAATGAACGATTACAGTGCCAATTCATTAGAAATTTTCAATAAATTGTTGTAGAAATGGGAGTCAAAGGGAGCTGAAACGACAGGAAACAATAAAAAGTAGCAAACAATAAACGAAAAATACTCGTAATAATAACAAACAGAGTTTGACTTTTAGCCATAGACACTGGCTGCACAGGATTGCTTGCAAGGTAGCTAAACAATTCCCTTGAAACGAGATGCCAGGACGAAGGACAACTGTAGAACCCAAGTGAACAGAACAGAACAGGCAACGCATGTTCAACAATAAGAATGACGAATGACGCCGTTTATTTATTTATTTCTCTCTTTTCTTTCTGTCGATGTCATTGCCAACCTGAAAGATTTTTGCACTCACTCAAAAGGATATGGGGGAGCAGCCGCATCATAAATTATGCCAATGTCATGTGTAAGGTGTTGCACAATCATTTGACTACAAAACGAAATGTGAAAAAATGCATGTGAACATTTTGATTGATTTCTAAATTGTAAAATTGAAAACCCATGACGAATTCGTCATATTTGGATATATTACACTTGAACTGTGAACTGGCTGCTAAGCGCAAGTCTTGCCATCGCTGGGGGTTGACGACAACGTCGCTCGGTCTGTCAGTCTGTCGTCAGTCCGTCAGTCTGTCCGTCCGTCAGTCCGTCAACCAGCGCTCGTAACGCATAAGAACAAAAGGCATTTCCGGTGACGTTTAAATGCGTGGCATGTCAACGCGATGGCAGCTCCTGGCAGACAGCAGCATCCTGGTGAGAGCTCCTGTGTCCTCCAGCAGGAAGCTCGGAGCAGTCTGCAAAGACCCCAGTGGCGCAACAACAACGACTATTGAAAAGGGCGTCCAATGAAGCTCGTTTTTTCATTTATGCATATTTTTTAAGGCCTAAATTATATGAAATAATTTTAAAAAAAAATTGCTTTGTCGTGAATTAAGACAGAGATTGAATTTTTGGTCCCAGCAATTGTAAGAATTTTATGTAAAAAAAAAACTTGGTGTAAAAAGTGCCAATAATCGAAATTGAAAAATCTGATTGTACTAAAAGCTATTTGATTTTATTATTACTATTGTTATATGATTTTTATTAAGAGTTATAATAAAAATCTATTTGTTTTCCATTTGCGTGTTTGGTAAAAAAAAAAAAAGAAACGCTTCGAATTAAACTTTATTTGTGTTACATTTAATAAAACTAACAAGCTTTAAAAAAATGGAAATTATATTTTTGCAATTGATTAAAAATTTTTAAAATGTTTGTATTAAAATTGTACTTAAATTATTAAAAAAAATATTTCAAAAATTTTTTTAAACTTAATATTATTGTAATATTAACTGAAAGAACACACTTTAAAGAAAACTTTATATGTATGTTACATTAATACATGCAACCTTAAGCGTTATTTTGTTGGTTATATCCAGGGACCGTAACGATTATAATTTTTAAAATATAAATAATTAAATATAAGTTATTTATTGATTTTTATAAAGAAAACTAAAAGAAAACTTTTATTTTTCGATCTAAATAAAAAAATTACATAATAATAATTACATTTCAATTTTTATTTAAAAATTATAAATTATCCCTTATTTTCAATTTTTATTTTAGTAATTGAAAATAAAAGTTATTTTTCAATTTTTATTATAGGAACTTAAAGTAAAAATTATTCTTCAAATTTTATTATAAAAATTTAAAATAAAAATTATTCATCAATTTTTATTTTAAAAGTTGAAAAATAAAAATTATTCTTCAATTTTTATTAAAAAAGTTGAAAAATAAAAATAGACTGTAAATTTTTTTTTGAGTTGGAAGGCGTATTTCCAAAAGTGACATGTACTTATATACAAAGGCATAGCCAAGGAGAGTCGAAGCGACGTTACCCTTCCGACCCTCACCACCCCACTGTGAATGAAATACGCCTTCCAACTCAAAAAACATTCACAGTCAACACAGTCAATTTTTATTTTTCAACTTTTATAATAAAAGTTGATGAATAATTTTTATTTTCAATTTTAATCATAAAATTGAAGATTAATTTTTACTTTCAATTTTTATAATAAAAATTGAAAAATAACTTTTATTATTAATTTTTATAATAAAAACTGAAAAATAACGTTTATTCTATAATTTTTAAATAAAAATTGAAAATAAAAGTTAATCCAGTTCTCATAACTCCTATTTGCAGTTCCTGGCTATAACCAACTGGAAATCGTTATATAATTTTACTTGCTTACGAGCTAGAAAAATATTTTTTTTCCGAGCTAAGCATGTTTAATTTTCAGCCAAATAAAGAGCAAACAAAAGAAAAGGCATCGGAAAGTCTTCGAACTCTTGTGAAGACTTATGGCGATCTTGTTCCAAATGTCAAGATCGCGAAAATTTACCGAAAAAGTTGAAGATGACAAACTACAATCTTTACTGGACGAAGATGATACACAAACACAACACATGACAGCGGATCGGTTAAACGTCACTCGGCAAGACATTTCCGATCGTCTGAATTTTTGTAATTCATCTTAAATAATCGAGTCTTTTTCATGAAAAGAACGACATTTTAAACTTTCACGTCTGGTATATAAAGGTAATACTTTAAACGACAAGCATACTTGCAATTGCAACAAGTCAAAGACAGATTTATCCTGATATTTACTATACTCACACAACCACGCACTTGAGGTGGCTTCAGGAACTCTTACTACAACCTCAGACATGCCCACTCTTAGACATTAGCCCCTGGGAAGGCCAAAAAATCCGAGTTCAATCAAGCAAGAAACGGCGCAAGTCTATCAACTTATTAATTTTATGAAGTGCTGCAATGACTGCGACAGCAGCAACAACAACAACAACAACAACAGCATCAGCAGCAACAACGTTGACAGCACATCAATGTCTTCCAATTCAGCCAACAACAATGGCTCGACGCCTCTCCCGCTACCTCTAACTCACTCTATGGCTCGCTCTTTCTGTCTCTTCCTGTTCCTTTCTCACTCCCCGAAGAGTGGAGGACATTGATGAGGACAACTTCGACGACGACTACGACTACGACACATCATCACGTATGATTACGCACATTGTTCGTGCGCAGCGCAAAATGCTGTCGAAAAATTAAAATTCAGAGACCCTTCTACTTAACTTACCTTAGTCGATGTTAGGGAGAGAGGCCAACAAAAAAAAAAATGAGTAGAGAAGGAAAAAATCAGGCAAAACAACGACGTGATTGCATTACACAATCAAAACAGGCACAGCACAAGGGTTGCTGGGATGTTGCTGCCGTTGGGCAGATCCCAACCCCCAATCCCAATCCTAAACTCTGGATTCTGGCAAAAATCAAAGTTCGGGCACTAAAGTAATAGACCGGAGCGACCTGCTGCCATTGCTCTGAACGTGTGCGTGGGCGTTGCAATTGCTACGCCCCATCATCAGAATCCAATCAAATTAACAACAACAGGCCACAGCTACAACAACAACAACAACAACAACAGCATCCGCTGCCAACCAAAGTAACTGAAATTGAAACTCGACTTGTTCCCTAACTCTGTCTCTGGACACGTTAATTTCAATTTGATTTCCGTGCAACCCCCGCAACGTCACAGCAACAATTATTCGGCAACTTCATTAGGTCAACATACAGTAGAGACTCGTCATATTGTACTAGTTCGACTTTGCTTTTGGATGGGAGTGCGTTACGTAGACCTTTGTGGTTCGTTTGTTCCATGAATGAGAGGGCAACGAACAAGGGCGAGCAGGGCAGATTAATCAGGGTAAAACTATTAATTAAATACCAATTCATTTCCGCAAATTCAAAGCACACACTCCCACACACACACACACACATATATTCAGAGAGTTGAGTGTATGTATTTGTGGGTTTCTGTTGGATTTCTGAGTCTGAGTTACAAAGAGTCGCATAATGCGTCGTGGTTAGTTTGATTTTGGATTTGACTCAACTCAAATATTACAGACGGTACCGACCATACCTGTACTCGGTTGCATGAAGGCTCGCGTGGTGTTGGCCAAAATTGGCTGGTCCGTGTGCTGATTCGATAAGCAATTGCGCAAGTTGAGTGATCATACACAATGGCTGTAAACTGATTGCTATTGAGACAATTTTACTACATTAATTTAATTGAATAATAATACCTTAATTCATATTTCTTAATGAATTATGTATATTAATTCATTGCATTATTTTATCGTACTCTCTATATATCATATTAATTATGAAATGCTTCTATTAAATAATGTTCAAAATATGTACAAATAATAAATTAAATATAAATTTAACATTTATGTATGTACATAATATCATCATTAAGAAGCATTTATTTGTAAGCTTTGTTCTCAACGAATCAATAAATGCAAAATATTAATTTGTTAAATATATTTAAAACTAAATAAAATATATACAGTTAGTCAAGAAACACTTTACACACTAAAAAAAACTTCATATTTTGCCTTTGAATAAAAACATAATAATTTCTTTTTATATATATTTGAAAAGGTTATTTAAATTCCTTTTGAATAATGCAAAACTTTCCTTAACCCATCAAGTCACCATTAAAAATTTCTAGTTTTTGTTAAAGTCCACTGCTTTGACTTTTTCCTCGGTCTAAAATAAAAAAGTTTTGCAAAAAAAATTTTTTTTTAAATCTCTTCGCTAATATTTTTGTGATTTGATGAAAATTGCTAAAAATGACTATTTTAACCCATTTTCCTCCTTTTCGTACAAAAAGTTACTTTTTAGCTTTTTTTTTTAAAAAATCATAAATAATACTAGCTAAGAGATTTTTAAATTTTTTTATATTTGCTGTCAGTCTTAAGCTATTATTTTCTTATTTAAAGTCAAAATATTATGTTTTTTGAGTGTGTAAAGTATTCTTGACAAACTGTGTATACATGTTTTTGCCTTATTTTTTTATTCACTAACGCAATAATTTACAAATCTTTATTATTATGAAATTTAAAAAAAAGCCCACATTCTCGCATTTAAAAAGGATTTTTCTTCCATCGGCACCTAAAATTAGCATTAAATTGTCATTGTTTATCAATGTTGAAATTTCAGACCCCGCGGCATAGAACATAGAACAAAATGCAAACAGAATATCGAGCTCTGGGGAATATGAAATAATAAAAAAGAACGAAGAAATAATAAAATCCCCAGGCTTATCAGTGAGCACAGCAGTCAGGGTATTAAAAAAATTCTGCACATACACAGAATTAGATAGAGACAGAGAGACAGAGGGAGAGAAAGAGAGAGAGAGAGAGCTAGAGAGCTAGAGGGAGATCTGAAAGTGCAGAGCGGTACGTTCATCCGGTGTGTCAACAATTCCCAAGCTTTAACGCTTTGATGTTGTTGCTGAAGTTGGAGCTACAACAGGAGGCAGTCGATAAAGAGATAGAAAGGGAGGAAGGGAGGTAGGTAGAGACAGACGGAGCCACTAAGCTAGACAGTGTCACCACTCGGGTGTTGATGGCTATGTTGATGATGGCATCATTAACGCATTTTCACAGCCGCCTTTGGGCATGGCAGACGACGTCGACTGTCGACTGTCGACCGTCAGTGCTCGACCCGTTTCCGGCTTTTGAAGTTCGGGTGAGCTTTTAATTTTCTTTGTTTTCACACTGACGTTTGAGGCCAAAAGGCGTAAATTAATCGAAGGCTTAATTAGTACACAGCCTGCTACCAACACCAACACCATTACCAAGAACAGCAGCACGGCAGCAACATCAATACACAAAGCATACTGAATGGTGCCAGATTCCTGGCAAAAGCCAGACTGCGTCAACGTGGCGTATGATTAATAAACTGCTCCCATGCGGCAAGCCATGCTTGTTGCCTCGATTTTTCTCGTTTTTCCCCTAACTTTTATTTCTGGATTTTTTCTCTCTTTGCAATTTGTGTTTTGTGCACTAATTATGGGCATCAATGAAGGTGAAGGTTGTCAATATTTGCAGCTCGAGCGCGCAGCTTGTATACAAAAAATTTCCATTTGAAATGTTTTGTAGGTTGTGAAAACAATGGCACAACGAGGCCCCCGAGGTGTGCGATTCGGTTTATGCCTTATTCACTTACCCCCTTCCCGGGACACCGAGTACTGCGGCAACATTGCTGGCTGCCACTTAATGTGTTTTGCCTACTAATTAGCTTGTTTGGCGGCTGCCTCCGCATTTCAAGTGTTAAAACAGGTGACAGAAAACACACTGACAACTTAGTGCATCAAATGAGTA
Source organism: Drosophila limbata (assembly GCA_963924055.1). NCBI lineage: Eukaryota > Metazoa > Arthropoda > Insecta > Diptera > Drosophilidae > Drosophila > Drosophila limbata. The sequence goes on from OZ001353.1 coordinate 5,209,927, forward strand.
CAATAATAGAAAAACAACTCAGTTGCAGTCGTTGCAGCAACCTGCACTTGAAGCTGACACTTTTGAGGTTCAACTGGGGCACAACTGAGGCCTCAACCAAATGAATGAGCCATAATGTTACTGCCAATGCGCTACTTTGTGCGAGAAGTAAATATAAAATTATGAGAACAGACGGTTTATATAGTAAAAGATGTATTTAAAACATTTTTAATTAATTCCCTTTGATATTTTATTTTATTTTTACATCATTTTTTATCATATGAAGTCCCCTATGAGATCTTAATTTTAAGGATTTTTTGTAACTATTATATTTTTAATAAAATAAAATCTAACAAGTGGGAAAGGCTATAGTCGAGCTCCCGACTATAGGATACCCGTTACTTACCTAAATAAATTTAACTTTTGTTTTTATTGCATGCTTTTAGGCACTTTTATTGCTTAAAAGCTTTAATCAGCCAGTACCACCTTTATCTTTGTCCGATCTTGTTGGGATTTCGTATAATGATAGGTAATAATAATAGCTAACGTTCGCCGTTTAAAAAAACCTAATATCTTAAAAACTGTGCGTGTGGTGGATTTTCGCGATTTACGGAGGCGGAAAGGGGAGTGGCAAAATTTTGAAACAAACTTGACCTGCGTGGGGTTTATAGAAATCTGTGTGCCAAATTTGGTTGCTCTACCTCTTATAGTCTCTGAGATCTAGGCGCTCACACGGACGGACAGACGGACAGACGGACGGACGGACGGACGGACGGACAGACGGACAGACGGACATGGCTATATCGACTCGGCTGTTGATGCTGATCAAGAATATATATGCTTTATAGGGTCGGAGATGCTTCCTTCTCCCTGTTACATACATTGCAACGAATACAATATCCCCTTTTACTTATTTTTAATAAGTAACGGGTATAAAAAGCGTCTTAGTAATTTAGTGTATCACGTTTAACATTAAGATATACCTTACATTTTTTGCTTATATTAATAAATAACAAAACTTAATATATAACATAAACCTTCTCCATATTCATTTGATAATAAATAATCTATTTAAAAAAGTTGTGAGCCTCAAACCTTAAATTGAAAAGTGTTGAGTCGCCTTAATGTTAAATAAAACATTGTTATTATTATTTTATAATACGCATATATAATATAATATTTAAGAATTTTATCTGGTCATGATTTAATTAAAATATATAGTTCTTACTTTTACGAACATTTACGAACTGATCAGAATATCTATTCTAATTTTTTATTCCAATTTTAATATATTTTGCAATCCAATTATAATATATGTAGCGCAATGTTAAACTTTTATGACTGACATTTTTTAGCTGGAAAGCAACTCATCAACCGTCTTAGTTTTTAATTGAAAAAGGCACAGACATAAAAACTGAGTAGAGGACGCACTTTGTGAAAAAGCAACTGAGACTTGTATAAAAAACAGCGCGTTGGACAAAACACAGAAAAGTGTCGCGCAAAAAGAAATCGCAAAGTGAAAAATGTTTTAATTACTCATTCGAAGGAGAAGCGACCCACTGGCGGTACAGGGCAACCCCTGCCCTACCCTGTCCTAGTCCGTGCCCTCTACCCTCTGGACAACCTCCTACTTAGCGCCATCTCGGTGGCGATTGATGCGCAAAGGCGTAGAGTGCATTTTGTCGCAGTGCCGAGAGGTGCATACAAAAAACTAAACCAAGAAAACTAAATACAAAGTTATAATTTAAGCACTCGTGTACTTGCATATTTGTTGTTCTACATTTAAGTAGATAATTTATAATTTTGTTTCTCAATTATCAAAAGCTTATAAATCTATGTTAATACAGAGCTTTGATTTGTTTATGTTAATGAAAAATTCAAAAAGTATTTATAATACTGACTCATATTTTTACTATAAGAACTAACATTTACTTTTTCATTTTATTAGAGTTTTATCAAATGTTCGTTTAGATCTGAATTAATAAAACTGCAACTAAAACAGAAAATATATTGGGAAACTAGACACAAGAAATAAAATTTAAAAAAAAAAATTAAATAATGTAATATAAAATTTTTGAAAACCCATGTTAAATTGCTAAACCTAAAAAAACAAAATACTTTCCCAATTCCATAAAAAAGATAAGACGCTTTGAATGTAGGTAAACACCTACTTCAATCATAACTGTCATTTAATAATATGAAATCATTATAAAATTAAAAATAAAGTCTACAAAAATAATGCTACAATTTGTTAGTTCAACTAGTAAAAAAACCAGCTCACTACAAATTAAAAAAGAAAAGAAATAATTAAAAGTTCCAGAAATGAGAAAAAGTAATAATTATTAATAAATTCTTCGGCCTGACCTATCCCATTTTGGTTATTTCAAACAAAGCAAGACGAAGAAGAAGAAACATAGGTAAATCAACAATTGTCGTATTTATACAGCGTGTTTTGGAGCAGTCAAATGCATTTTTTGTTCCATTCTCTCATTTCTCTGTTGTTGTGTGTGCTAAATAGTTCCCCCAGGGCGAAATGCTCTTGAGTCGTGCTAATGAGAACACCCCAGTGACGAGGACGTTGCTAACGAAGGACTCTTCCTCTGCCTCAGTCTCAGTCTCAATTTCGGTCTGCGACTGAATCTCAGTATAAAGCTAATGCGTGCAGATGCATTATGTAAACACAGAAGGCACAAAATGTTGCTGCATTGCCCCGGCGTTTGATGAAGTGGCTCCTCCTTAGACGGAGCAGCAGCTGCCCCCGGGCAATGCAGGCGCTCCATTTGCACACATTTCGACACGGCAATTAATTATGCTAAATTCGTTTAGAGAATGACAAATGCTGCGCAATTTCAAAACTGAGTCTCTCACACTTCAACTTAATGTCAAAAGATCGACTAACGATGTAACAATTAATTTACTTAAATAATTATGTTGAAGTCAGTAAAACTATAGTTTGCTACTGACATCATGTTTCTTAAGAATATATCCTTTTTTAAGGTTTTTGCAAATATACTCAGAGCTAATATACTTAGTTACAGATCGAAATATTCTCTACCTTAATCTATTTTACATCTTAATGTCCTATATTTAATCAAAAAAATTCAGATATGGAGAACAATACTTAATCAGTTTCTTTTAAAACTGTTATTGGAATCTGCCAAGGCTATATATTATTAAAATGTATATTCTTTATTAAAGTTTAAGTAAACTGACTTGTAAACCTATAATGAATACATTGTTTCTAGCCCTTTAATACATATAATTTATTTAATTCAGAAAATTAAGCACTCAGAAAAAAGACGGACTCAAAAAGCGACTCACGCATAATTGATTTATTTGCCATATTTAATTTAAATTTTATATTAAATGCGTATTAATATAAGATGTATGAATAACACTTATAATTAACTAAAAGCATACTTACTCATATACAATTTTGAGTTTATTGAATTACACTACATGCACTACTATTTTTTTGACCGCAGCTGTATGTACCTAATAGTAAAAACAAGAAGAAAACAATATTGAACATTGAACCCAAGTTGTTTTACAAATATATGAAATTACTAAAATTATATTCAAAATAATCAATCTAAGATCAAAGATTCTTTTTTTCAGCTAAATGTTTAAGCTAGTGAATAAGTTAGAGAAACTCTCCATTTTATTCTATTAACAAGAGGAAATTATTAGATTTTTGCTCAATTTCAATAATTTTATTTATTTATTTATTTATTTATTAACATTGATAGTTAAGCTTAAAAAACTAAAACTAACAAGGGGTAAGTATAAATATCAATAATTATTTCTATACATATTTCATAAAAACAGTTTCAATTCCTACTCAAATTTATTTCTTCCAATATATTTACAGCCAGTACAGTTACATTAATCTGCTCATGTTCTGGGTCACACCTGCTGCCGGCAAAGTACTTTGGCACCCACATAACCTTTAGCTTTAGCTGCCATCAGCCCGACAGCGCCAGCGACGGGGTCAGGGGATTGGGGATTATGTGTAAGCATTTAGTGGGCTGACTGAGCGGGAAATGCAATGATGACTTTTGCCGGCCATGCGCAATTAATTACAAGTGTTTGCGGACAAATGGCGCACAACACAAGAACGCGGGCGACACGTGTGAGCCACTGAAGCGCTGGACATGGACATGGCCATGATGACAGATCATCAGAGTGGGCATTACTTTCTAGCCAGGTCCAAATGTTGCAGGCAAATGTTGACGTGGTTCAAGTGTCAGAAGAGTGCGCCGCTTGCTTTGAGGTTATTTACTTTTAATGACTCGCAAACTACCCACAGTAGACTAGCCCACAAATGTGTACACCACACCATCATGTATCACGTACCACGTTGCGTATGCGTCATGTGGCTAAGTGTTTTCAGATATCGCGCATCAGTGGCCAACGATGCCGGCAGTTTGTTGACTTTCGAGACGGCGGGTTTGTTTGTTTGGTTCTTTGCTTGCTTGCCAACCAGATTGTGCACAGAACTGACTTTTTTTGGCTTTTCATCTTTTTGCCATCCTCAGACGCTCACATAAATGAGCTTTGAAGTTTGCATAGAGCGTACGGAATGCATTCTCTTAGACTCAGGGATAATGCGGCGCAATTATAGACAGGGGACAACGAGGGAGCTTTCTCATTCCACATGTTCGTCGTCCTGCATATATCCTTGAAAATAAATTGTTTTGTTAATTATTTATGGTTGGTTTAATGAGTGTGCGTTCTGTGTTTTCATCGCCCGAAACCCACTCCTCAAACCCTTCCACAAGTTTGTTATACTTTTGCATTTTGCAATTATTTTAATGAGTTTTGCATTTAAGCGATTTTATGCTCGTTCTGACTGCACCTTCCTAGCCTTCTTTCTAAAAGGTACTCCCATATTATCATCTGCTTTTGCAATAGTGTTGATAAATCTGAGTAATTGCCGTTTTTTGCTTCATTAAAAAAGCAACTCATTAATTTTCAAAAAATAAAGGAGCCGACTATGTTATGCAAAGATTTTCATATAAAAGAAGTAACACATGTAGTTAAAATTAAATTTAAAGGCTGTTTAACAATAAATTAGTCAGTGTTCATTGGAAAATTACTCAAAAGAAAACCTAAATTTTAGAATAATAAAATTTTTTAAAAATCCAACGAAAGCTATGGAAATGCCAAATGAACATATTTTGGATGCATTTCTGCAACATCCCGTTAGACTAACGGATGGATTGACCGAGGCACACAGAAATGAAGGGCATCCCGAAATAGGTGTATTGATGACCATCACCCCTGAACTCCGGTCAAATGTCAACCAGATTGGTGCGGGCGATGGACTACACAATAACATTGAACCCGATGAGAATCTTCCACAATTTGTCGTCTTTCGTGGAAGACCCATCTCGAAACTCTGGCAGTATATGCCGGTACTAGTCCTAATGTCCAGTTTGGTCTTCAGAATGGTAATGAAGTTTATCGGGCTAGATATACAAAACTCGTGTCTCTTGGGCATATCTTTTGGTACGCATTTCAATGTTCTGCAATGGATTGTAATTTTTGGCACTTACTACTTCAAGGGCTTCAGAAATTAGATAATAATTAATTAGATTAATCAATGCCTATAAATGTAAATTGTTTCGTTTAATAAATGAGGAAAAACTTGTCTAATTTGTAACATAAAAGTCTTTTAGATGTTACAAGAAGATAAATACATCTTCAATCATCGAAGAAATTAATTTTAATGATTCCAAATAATCATTACGAGTTTTAAGCTAGTAGTTTAATAAATTAAAAATGGATTCATTTAAAATAAATTTTTTGAAGTTTGATTGCCGAAAAATTTACTGCAATTAATAAAATAAAATGAGAATATTCTTATAACATTTTGTAACTAGTTTATTGACTCAAAAAAAATCGTTAAATTTATGTTTTTCTGTTCATAGTTCAATAATACGTAATTGATAAACAAATCAAAATTGTTGTATGTTTGAATTTTGTCTTTAGCTCAATATTATTAAACAACAGTAAAAAAACAGAATAGTCTGATTATTTTAAAAATAAACTATACTAAATGATTAATTTGAAATTAGTTTCTATGATATCGCTTTAGTCCTTGCGACTATTCTGAATAATATGCAACTTTAAAAGCTTTTCAAACTATTTGTATTAGGGCAAACCCCCTGACTGCCCTGAAAAAAAGTTCTAAGAGCAGTCTTTAAGTTCCCAAAATGCCCCCCGCGCTGATGCAGTGTTATAATTTTTTTTTTACTGGATACACTCCACCCCAAAAGCTGCGGCGGTTTTGAACGGCTGAGCCGACTTAAGTCCTTTGATTATTTGGCGCTTGGCGAGCTCTTTGCTCTGTCCAATGGTTTTTGTTGGCCTGTGAAGAGAGACAGAGAGAGAGGGGGTGAAGGGGTGAGTTTACTGGGGCTTTCGGTATTCTGCACCATGCAATATATAAGTAAAATAAGTCCTGTTACTTCAACACAAGTAAACATATGCGTTATCTGTGTGCGATGGCTGACAGTTGTTGCTGTCTCTGTTGTTGTTGTTGCTCTATTGCTGCTAATGTCTCGCACTCGAAAAAAGATTTGAGCTGAACATTCTACCTACGTAAATAGTCTCTCTCTTGCCGTTGTCCTGGTTGGCTCGTCCTGCGCTTTTATATTAAGTTCACCACGGGAGACTTTAATCTGTGGCTACGAGTGCTCCTGATACAGCCTGGGACAGCCTGGCACTCCACTCGATGCAAAACAATGAACGAATTCATGGCATATGTGTCCTGAGTGTGTCTGTGTCTGTGTGTGTGTGTGAGCTGCTGAAGCCGACGGAAAATTATTTAATATTACCCATCTGAGGCAACGAGGTGATGAGGCGTTGTTTGGCCTAATCCTTGTGCGAGCATTAGACATGGAATTTAATTTAGTTCAGCTGAGCTTGTACTGGCTGCAGAGCGCAGAATTGGAGTTGGAGTCGGAGAAGCTCGAAGAGACTGGCAGTTGGTACACTGAAAAGAAAATCAGACGTTCGGTAATCCAGGATTTTCTTTAAATATGAATGAAATCTTTATTCAAATACGATATTTGAATTGAATCTCTTTAGGTTTTTTTTTTTGACCATAATGATGCTGGTTGGTTGCCATTTTATCAGTATATTCTGTTAATTAGAGAACAATATTTCGAAAACTTGAATTTTAGAATGATTATTTTTTGCTGTGTATATACTTATACTTATAACAAGTATACAAGTAGTATGTGTGCCAAATGCCCCATGCTGTTGCCGGCAGTTGCAGGAAATCTGTCAAACTTGCTGCCGACTTTCGGGCGATGGCGGTTTTAATTCAAATGAAAGCCATACAATGCCCAGGGCCAATGTCCAAACCCATTCCCCAATTCAAATCTTTTTCCTCCTGTTTACTTGCCTGAGCTGCTCTGCAGATAATCCAACTTTGATTAAGTAATTTCAACGTCAGAATCTGTAATAAGTTTGGTGTTGAAATCCAAGTCTCAGCCGTTTATTCCCATGTGTGTTTGCGGCTTCCCAAAAACGGACTGGGTGTGGGCGTGGTCGTAGGAGTGGGCGTTTCATTGGAACGATGGGCGGTGCTCGATGCTCGGTGCTCACATACAAAATCCAAAATCCCTAGAGCCGCCCTGCAGTGTGCCGGAGACAATAGCTGGTATTTTTTTCCTACTCCTTTTCTGTTTTCCTTAACTCTTATGACTTCCTGCTGTTGTTGTTGTTTGTTTTCATTTTTTTTCGGGCATATGCAATTTAGAGCAATTATCATAATTAAGTTCTACATGCTTATTCATGTGGATTTTTAATAATTGATTTGCATTTTAATGACATTGATTCGGTAGCAATTAGGCAAAGAATTTGGTTTTTTTTATGTCAATTGTAGGCCTACATCTTGTTGGATTTAGAGTGTTTGCATTTACATAGAGTGGAGTGGTTAATATTTGGACACCTGAAAAATTATAGAAATATGATTTCTATAAATCACTCTTAAATTTAAGAAAATCATACTACGCAATTGTAATTATATCATGATCAACAAATAATACCTTTAAAATCGGTTCAGTCTGAGCATAACTAGAAGAGGAAGCTAGAAAAAAATAAAAGGCTCCCGGGTATATTCTGAGAATACATTACTTAAATTTATTACATTATTTTATTGAAATACGATGCCCTACAAACCTTAAAAAAAAAAATTTTTAAAATTGTTCCTCTTTAGATTACCTTTTTGCTCATATAATCAGTTCTTGGAAAATATCTGTGTAAATACATAAATCACAGTCAAATAATGAAGAGAAAATTTAATAATTATCGACTTAAAAATAGTTTCTTGAAATTAACTTAATATATTTTAAATTATTAACTAAAACATCAAATATCAGAATCAGTTCATTAAGAATTATTAATGGTATTCCGGGAACCGTTTCATATTTGGTTTAGATTTCGCAGTCAACTGTTCACAGCTGCTCCATACAAAATGTTCAGTGTGCCTAGAGCAAATCAGGGAAATGTGGTCTTACTTATTGATTTCGTGATATCTGCTCTGAGGCTAATTTCGTTTTGATTTCGATTTGGTTTCAAATGAAAACTGGTACATCTGTGTGACATTTGGTGTTTGTTTACATTGGAAAGCTGCGAATATTCAATAAAAATATATTCGATGCGCAAACTTTCGTTTAATATGTTTATAAATTTCCTTTTAAGGCATTTTGTGCAATTGCGCCCTTTTTTGTAAACTTTTTAGTTGTCAATCAGCTGTTCGCCCAGGCTGTCAGCTGTTCACGAAATCTAAAACTAATCAGTGTGCCAAAAGGGTCGTTCCGTCAACTGATTTAGACTTGGTAAAATAATCTTAAGCAAATTTAGCACTGTTCCCGGAATACCATTATTATAGCAAAAAGCATTTTGACGATTATACTCGCGTCTTGTCGAAAGCGGCACGTGCTCATCTCTAAGCTGAGAGTGTTCGATATTTGAAAACAGTGCTCTGAAAAGCAGGTGGCAACGCTAAAGCTTTTGTTGTGAGGAACCTGAAATGAATGACAGGTGGCAACGCTGTAACTTTTATTTTCTAGAATCTGCGAAAGTTTCGTTATTTCGAGTTAATAAATATTTAATTGGAAGGAATGTCGAAACACAAAAATTGCCCCTGGCGAAATTCGGATTACAACTACGGCGATGGCGTAATTGGATTGCACGAGGAGATCGAACACTTCTATCAGTATATATTGCCGACACCATGTGAGCACGCGGTGCGCAACGAACTTGTGAAACGCATTGAGAACCTGATCCACGATTTGTGGCCACAAGCTCTGGTTGAGATCTTTGGCTCCTTTCGAACGGGATTGCTACTACCCAACTCGGATATTGATATTGTTGTGATAGGTGAGTAGCTAAAGAAGAGACATTCCGATGATGCCCCTGTCTTTCGCTCCAACTCTCAATTCGCAGGCTTGTGGGAAAAGTTGCCACTGCGCACTCTGGAAACCGAGCTTATTGATCGTGGTTTTGCCGATAGTAGCACAATGTTTGTGGTTGATAAGGCACAAGTGCCGATTATTAAATTTACGGATCGTGAAACCAAGATAAAAGTGGATATATCCTTCAATATGCAAAACGGTGTACAGTCCGCAGAGCTGATCAAGTTCTTAAAGAGCGATTATCAAGGACTTGGAAAGTTGGTAATGGTCCTCAAGCAATTCCTACAGCAACGTGGCTTAAACGAGGTCTTCTCTGGCGGCATCTCGTCCTATTCATTAATCATGATGTGTGTTAGCTTTCTGCAACTCCATTCGCGACATTTGTGCAATGAGAAAACTAATTTTGGCGTTCTGCTTCTTGAATTCTTTGAGCTGTATGGACTGCGCTTTAATTACTCACAAATTGAAATCTCTATTGAAAATAGTGGCGGTTATTTCATACGCAACAATCTACGCTCACCTCTGTGCATTCCCGATCCCCTGCAGCACGGCAACGACTTGGGACGCGGCAGCTCCAGAATTGCTGCCATCAAACAGGCATTCCAATATGCCTATCGTGTGCTCAGCCAGGCTGTGAATCCACTGGACGACTCTTTTTCGAATAACATCTCTACGCTAGGTAAGAACAGTTTGATGATATCACTTTTCTACATTTGCAGCGGGTATTGCAATCATAACGCATTAAAAGCGGCGTGATAGACTTTTTTATTTATTTATTCATCAAGGAAGTATTTATAAACTAATGCACTAGTGGCAAAAATCTGTAACTTTTGAACTAGGTGAGATATCGGGTTGAAACTTAAAATATATATTCTCATTACCTCAAAGCATTTTTTTTTAAGAAAAATAAGAGTGGGCGTGGCATTGAAAATGGCGTTTATTAACGATCAAATGCAAATTAATGCCAATTTTTGTAGTTTTGTTTTTTTAAACAAATTTTTTTTAAAATGTAAAAAAAAATTATAAAAGTAAAATTTCATTTTTTTCTATAAATTTACAATTTTAAAAATTTTTAATTTTCTTGAAAACATTTTAAGAGTAACAAAATATTTTTTATGCACTCGTATCTAAGCGTGTTTAAAATTACAAAATAACACTCAAAGTTTCTCGATAAAAATCGAAAGCTCCAAATTGATTTTACACCCATGGTTTCTAGGACTAAACTTCTTAGAATTCGTCGTAGATTACGATTTTGACAACCGCTTGGTGCAATTTTGTTAGTCCACACAAATTTACTCACTCTAATGTATATATAATATATTTTAATATAAACTCTGACGAAACTTAACATGCAGTATCAACTCTTCGGCATTGCAAATATAATCCTTTCTCTCTTGTTTTATTTTAGTTAGTAATTATTAATTCTTTATTAACTACAGGTCGTATTATTCACATAAGCGATGAAGTCATCGACTATCGTGCTTGGCTGCACCAGACTTTTAAGCACCTGGTGGTAATAGATAACGTCAGTTCCTTATCAATGCAGCATCCCTTTGAGGAATAAGACAATTGGAAAGTTGAAAAAAAAAATCAGCCAATGAAAATAAAACACTTGTGTAACTTCTTTAATAATTAATAAGAATTCATTGATTGATTTAGAATAAATATATCAAAATATTTGCTATTTTCGCTTTAAACAAATTACTTGAATATGTAGGAATATGTAGTAGTGCCGACAGCCAGCTTTAGTGTCTGCAAAGCCTTTGCCTGTAAAAAGCAAACAGGCTTACACAAAAAGTTCAAACGGCTTGTGGACTAGGCTTAAATCGAGCCACAATTTATTTGGCTTAGAACAATGGGCAAATGGTAAATGGTAAACTAAGCGGCTAAACAAATAGCACTACCATCCTTTCACTAAAACGCGCACACAACAATATGCAAAAAAAAGCAGGCATAAAAAATATAAAAAAAAACAGTCAGTGGGCAAAGTGCGCTTTTTGGCACTTCAAATACAGCAGTCAGTGGGAGCAGCTTATAGACAATTCAAATTCAAATCAAAGCTGTAAATTGTGAGCAAGTGAGTGTGTGAGTGTCATGTCATTTTAATCAAAAACGGCGCAACGGCAACATGCAACGGATTATCCGGCAGCTAAACAACACTCCGAACCGATCCGAGAAAGGAAAGAGAAGGAGAGAAAACCAAAGCAAAAACCAAATCCAAACCTAGTCAAAGCTGAACCCAAGCCAGCGGTGTCCCAGCGGTGTCGTCAATGACTGTTGAATGGGCCTCAATGAGAAGCGTTTCGTGTTGACAATTGCCATCCCATCCCGTTCCATCCATCCATATAACAATTAAATGCGCAGTGAGTCTGTCCCAGCCTACTTAGGCGCTATAAACATGATGATGTGCCGAGCATGCGAGTATATAACACATACATACATATCTGACTATTCTTTCCAGCCGCTTGCGAATTTATTGAACCGCAGCAAATGTCATTGATGTCATCATATTATTGTCATCATCATCCAGAGCAGGATGATGATGATCAACTGCTGCTTTGGCAGCCGTGTTCGTATCCATATCCGTATATTTTATTAGCAACAAGTTTTTAATATTGCGCTGCGTGGCATCAGCAGGAGGCAGAGAGATGCCGCGAGGGCAGAGAGGGAGAGACAGAGGCAGCGGGAGCGGGAGGGGAGACAATGGCATCGGAGGTAGCACCATAAAAGTATCTACAACAATAGCGCCCTAGTCGCCCCTACCGCATGTCCTCGAAATCGCACATTGCCGCGTATCCTGCGTCCTGGTTTTATAAGAATTTAATATGCGCCACGTATTTGATGTGTTTTCGGTTTTTCATTCCTTGGCACATCTTATTTTTTTGGTACGCTCTTCCAATATCATTCACTTTGGTGCGTGGTGTGTCGATCAAAAATATTTACATTTTATTACTCAGAATCGTTCTTAATTAATTTATGAATGTCTTCGAAACAAATAAGTGAACAGAATATATTTTAATTAATTTATTTAATTATATTGAATAACTATTATTACTCATTATTACTATTTATCTCCCTGATAACAAACAACTTTGGAAAATTAAAAAGATTATTTTTGATTTTTAATTTATAGTTATTAAAATTTTTTTGATGCATCTTTATTATAAACAAAATTTTAACCATATAAATCTTGAATTTTGTTGAATTTTCAATGAGAAAAATGCAATATTTTTTAAAATTCATTGCAATTTATTAGTGTGAATGATCTGAGTTGCGAGCTAGCCATATCTTACAATATGTTAACATTTTGTTCATTATCTCATAACGATTATGAAATAAATACTTCCGTCTTTTTAGGCAGCACCTTGGCATCAATGGAATATGAATCTGGGATCTGGCTTTGGCATCGCCTTTGGAATCGGGATGTGGATTGGGATTGGGATGGGGATGGGTATTGCAACTGACTGCTTGGGCTGGGTTCAATTCAGATTTTCCAAAGCAGAAATAAATCAACTGCATGTCCTGTTGCCGTTGTGTTGTATCGTCCTGTATTTATTGTTACGTTTTTAAGTTTGGAATTTTTAATTTATGGCGCATCCTTCATTGTTAAAAGTTATATTTCATCTTCGGCTGCTCATCGCTGGGATATGGCAAAAAAAAAAAAATAAAGTGAAAACGAAGGAAGATGGAAGATGGAAGAAATACATCTTCTCTTACCTAGACGAAGACGCAATAAAATATTTTCCAGAGTCTTGGGTCGGGGCGTTGCCGTCAGAGGCACAAAATTATGATGTATGTGCAATAAATAATCCCAAATAAATAAATTATCACCGTAGTTGGGAATTTGCGGCGCCGAGTGGCTCAACTAATAGTTGCCAGTTAGGGAACGGGTTCAGGATCTACTTTGACTATGACAGCGCCACTGGCTGTTTCCCTTATGATTTGTTGACTTCGTCTTCGTCCCTCTCACTGTCTCTCTGTTTTGCCGCATTCTCCATACGTTTCACGGCGGTTTTACACATTTACAAGGGTGTTAATATGTGCGCCTTGTTAGTTTTTCCGAGTTATTCTTTTTACTCTCGGCTCCTGTGCAATCCTTTGACTGCTCATAAATCAGCGCTTGATTTGGCGCCTTCCATATGTGTGTGTGAGTGTGTGTGTGTATTTCCTTTTGTCTATTTGCCTAGAACACGGCATCCTTTTGTTTTAATACGCCAAATATACTCGTCGCCTGGCAGCGTCACCTTTCTCATCTCCTCATCCTTTGCCTTTATTATTTTTTGTTTTTACTGCGATTTTTGCATGGGGGTTAACCCGTTTAACCCTTGGCAACTGCTTCTGGTTAACCACGAACAACGTATATGACATTTTTCCATGCCTCGCAATATGAATGCGGACTCATTGCCACGACACTGAGGTCAACCTTTTTCATGTTCATTGGCTGTGTGCTCCGTGAATGCGAATTTTCTTCTCATTACAATATATAAACTCGTGTATGTACCTACACATACATATGTACATATGTTTGCATGCAAATTCTAACTGCATTTTAATACCATGAGTTTTTAGCTAATTTAACTATTTATTTAGTTCATTATTTTATACGCAAAGTTCTTTAAAAATCTTCATAGAAATATTTACCCTTGAGTAAATCAGAAATTTAATGTTTTTTTTTAATGTTTTGTTATTATTTGGTACAAAACTCACAAAAAAATTAATCATAACTAAATCATATGTTTAAAGTGGATTCCTCTCATATTTGTTTTAGAACAAATTTTTTTCTAAACAAACATTTTCAACGGTAATAAGAATGACATCTATGTATAACAGTCTTAATAATTATAGAATTTATAATATAGAAGTTTAAAAAGCAATATATGTATAAACCAGGGTTTCAAACCTTAACGAATATAAGTTTCAGTGACGGTTTCGGCAATGTTCGCTTGTAGATTTTCGGTTATCGGTTATGCAAAATTTGTATATATCGGATATGTATGCCAAAGATATGTAAATTTGAAAACAAATATTCAAAAATGAAGATCTTTTTATTAAGATCAATATATTGATTAAATTAAGGCAGAAGTAAAAATTAAACTTAGCTTTTAATAACGATGATTACACCTTAACAATATATTTAAATTTTATGCTTGACCGAGCCGAAATTAACCGTTTAAAATCAGTTTTTAACGGTTATTTCGCTTAGAAGAATTTCGGTTTAGGGTTTCGGCTTAATAAGAAACTTTTGTTTCGGTTACGATTCCAGTTACCAATTTCAATCGGTTAATACCGGTTACGGTTACGGTTATGATGAGGGTCTTAATCCCTTGTATAGACTAACAATATTTTGTATTAAAATACTAAGGCCCCTTTTTTCAATGTCTAAGTAAGGTGTTAGATATCTATTGAAAAGAGAATTTGTCGTAAAATGTATAAAAATTAATGTAAAATTTGAAACTATTTGAAACTTTGAAAACGGCCCTAAAACATTAAAGTGTCATAACCCATTTCAAAGCAAACGTATTTTCGAACGTAGTTTGCTGTTCCTTTAAAAAGTGAGTTCAATTGTAATCTCAATAAACAAAATAATTAAAATTAGTTTGGAACAGAATGTTATAAGTGTGTAGTTTTTTTAAATTGGAATGCCATGGGATCCACAATAAACTGTCTTCGATTAACAAATTACAACCCGTCACAAATGACCTCAGTCCGCTCTGTAAAAAGTATATTGTGCTATTTGTTCCTTTTTTTGCTTCTTCCTATCCGACTGTTTGGCTGTCCGGCGTAACATTTTGCCGTAAGTGTCTTTGTCGCAATGTCGTAAATAAAGTCGGGTCAGGCTCGTCGCTGAACATTGGAATTTATGCGCGTTGATTTATTTGCTGTTAGCGATTTATTGCTGCCGCAGGATGAGCCATACCAAACGAAAGAAAGAGAGGGAGAAAGGCAAAGAGAGAGAGAGAGAGGGAGAAAGATAGAGGGTCATAGCACAGAGGGAACCAGAGGGAATATGTGATTTGCGTCTGCCGGGACAGGACAGGACTATAACTATGTGCGTATTGGGCATGTCCTGGTTTGGTTTTGTGCGCCACGCCACGCTCGTTATTAAGTTTTTAATTTATGACCATGTGAAATGCTACCGAGCTACCCAGTCCTGGTATTTCATTTTTGGTATTATTTGACAAAAATTATATTTTAATTGAGCGTTGAGCGTCTGCTGCGGTTGCCACCTCTAATCCCCCTCTGGCGGCTGTCAAATAAACGCCCCGCGCTGTCAACTCTGTCAGCCTGACGAGCAGCAACAAAAATATTGAAATTATTATGATTTTTCCCTGACGCCCAAAAGAAAAATATATTAAATTTTTCGGTGTGTTGTGAAGTAGGCGGGCGTCTGGTGTTTGTGGATAGGAAATGCGACCGCCGTCGGCGTCCACCGGCGACCGCAGACACACACACGCACACACACAAACACAACCACACACAGAATTCTAATTTCTCCACTCAGTCGCAACATCCCACACAGGGCAAAAAAGTTAAATAAAATACCAGAAATATTTCTAAGCATGCATTGACGCCACCCGACCCCATCCTGGAATGCGCCCTGGTTAGCCCAGGGCTTCCAAAATGAAATTATATTTTATGTGCTTGGGTTTGTTTGGTTGGCTCCTTCTCATTTTTGGCCTCAACTTCTATTTTTTTGGGCAACATGCCTTTTTTTACCCTGATCGCCCTGAGCACCCGGGGCCAACTGTGGAATCACATTAAGCAAACATTTAAATTTAATTTCGCATGTAATGAGGCATTTGTTTGTTTATTTTTTCCAGTTTACACCCTGGAATCGTTGAGATTCTGGTGTTGAATTCGGTTAGTCAGTTGGCTCTGGGTGCCCATGACGATGATTTCGCTTCACTTATTGTATTATTTTAGAGCTTACTTTTGTTAGGCAAACTCGGCTTTTTATTAACTACATTTTCGGCTAGACAGTTACAGTTTTTATCAAGATTATGCTAAAAATTAAAGTCAAATACCCAAAAAATTTATAATTAAAAATAGTTTTTTTTAAAATATGGAATATATATATAAGAACTTGCTATAAATTTTTAAAAACACTAAACAACAAATTTTTATTGATATTCGAAAAATTCAAGAATTAATTTAAAATTTTTTATATTTCCTTTAGCATTTAAAGCCAAAAGTTATTTTTTATATGTAACTGATGCTGTCTTAGCAACTTGCAACACCTTAAACCTTTTTACCAAAAGACAAGAACTGTCAACAAACTGACAATGGGCATACTTCGAACCAAATGACTTACTCGGCAAATGAGTCGTTAACAAAATGTGAAACCATACTTATCATACTTATGCCAAAGATCTCAACTGCTTCCTTGTTTGGAGAAGCGTCGCGACAATCAGTCCATTAACAAATACTGCCTAAAGAACTTAAGAAAACTGCCAAAGGAGAGGGTTGTTCTCTGAGTAATGAAATTAGTATCTTGCTGAAATTGATACAGTTTCTTCAAATGCTTACTGCAAGTTCTTTTTAATATATTGTTACAACGAATATTCACATTCTCAGTTATGAAATGTTTGTATAATAATCATTTCATAAATAATGGTGAAATGAGCTTTAAATTAAATGGAGAAAAATATTTATAGATCTGAATAATTTAGATATTCAAAATAAAAAAAATATTTATACCTTTTTTTGTTGATTTACATTACATAAAACATATAATTGTAAATATACAATAGAATACAAAATTTACTCTCTTTCCTATTTTTTAATTTCTTCAGAAACAACCCTCGTTGCCATAAACTATTAACAACTATTTGCATACCGCTAAAATCTAAGCCAATTTGAGTGACGCGTGTTGAATATCAGACACCTACAGTCCATAGTCTATAAAAAAATTCATTAGTCTATGGCTCATTAAATCAAAAATAGCCTGCTCCATTTCGCTAATGGACACACCCACACACACACACACACTAAACGCCATCTTGAAAGTTGACTAATTTTTGGGGCGAGTAACAGCGGCAGCAACAAATCGCAGTTAGCCATTGTTTTTGTTGCCGGTTGCTGTGGCAGATGTGGCAGCCACTTAAGCCAACCAGGAAGGCAACCAGAGGCAGAGTAAGAGAGACGGAGATAGCGGTAGAGCCAGAGGCAACAGTGCGCTAAAATTTAAAAAATTGAAAATAGCACACAATTTAGCTAATTGGCGCGGAGATGACAACGTCAAAGGGGAAGGGAATAGAAGGAGGCAACACGAGTAGCATATTCCGAGTGTAATCATAAAAATGTTGACAGCGATGATGATGATGATGATGTGCTGCATGCCGCGCATAATTATCACATGTGTATCTGTGAGGTGTGTGCGCTAATGTGCCACCCAATCCACACCTGTCAATCTCACAGAGGTGTAAACAAAACAGGGATAAAACAGAAAAACAAACAGCCGTCGCATGCGCATAAAGGCAATGTAAAAAAAAAAAAAACAAGTAAATAAAACAGAAAAAAGAAAATGCATCCCCGGCGGAGGCATAAAATATTTTTTAATATCAAAACAAAAACAAAGGCAACAACAAAGCTTATCAAAATGTGTGCAAAATTAGCTGATTGTGGCACTGAATTTAATGGCTGGGGATGCTAATGATGAAGCTCTGTTTTAAAAGCTGGAAACGTATTCTCAACCTGTTTAAGGTGGGCGGATTGGAAATATGTACTCATACCATTACAGCTAAGTGTATTAAAGACATAATAGGATTTTTTAGCTGCAAAATTCTCGTAATCATCCACAGTGATTGGCGAAAAAGAAGTTGAAAAAATCGAATTTATTTAAAAATGAAGTCTAGATCTTTTGGAATTAGTTTGGAATATGAGTGTTATTCTGAAATAATTTCTCTGTTCACCTAACTGTGATTGTAACTAAGTTTTTATCGCTAGGGTATTTAGAATAATAAATAAATAATAAATATAAAAAAAAAACAATTTTTGTTATTTCCATATATTTATTTAATAGGACGAAATTTTCTAAAAATTCCCCCTACAAGGAGTATATTCTATTGATATTTTTATCTAAAAAAAAAAGTAAATACAGCAATCACGATTTGAGGTTACTGTCAATTTGGCAATAGCATGAAGCCAAGTCAAGCTATAGCATCGTTAATTTCAATCATTTATCAAAATGTTGAGGCAAAAATCTCACTGGACCGCCTTTCAATGCGCCCCGGCGGCTAATGAGCCAAGTGCTGCCATGGAACTCTGAGTCAGCCGGCTCAGTTGGAGAATTGGGACGCAGTCGCCTTCCCTGTGTTTTCCCGCCCTGCCCCGCCGGCCAGTTAAGTTGACAGGCCAACAGCCGAAGCCAATGTGGCCAAGTTAAGTGCGCACATTCATTAATTTACATTAAAATGTAATTAGCGGTCAAAGTAACAACAACGACGACCAACCAAAAAATAAACTTGACTAAAAATGAAACCGCAAAAATGATCGAGCTGCAAAAATAAACAAATGAAATGCAGTTTTAAATCATTTTTTATGTATTTGCGTCAATTGCTAATGCTCAGAGGGATAATTCAAAATTGATTAAGGCCTATACATATTATTTTTTTTCGAGATTATGACAAAGAAGATATGAAACATTTCAGTGGTAAACTGAAAAAAAATATATGCAATGTAGAAAGTTATTTAAATTAAGTAAATTATCAATTTATTATTATCTGTTTATTCACTCATTAAATTAAGTAAGATATTAATTAAAAATTATCTTTTTTATTTAGATTTATTTATTAATTTATACACTCCTCAATGTCTTGTACTCGGTAATCATCACCACAATATTTTGCAAGGTTGTTAGCTCTCATTAGAAGGCTTTGTTGATAATAAGAACTGCACCCGTTGGGCATTATGTTACCACACAATGCACTTTTCACCTTAATGCTGAGATTTTTAATAGAAAACACAAAAAAAAAAAGTTTACACAAATTGCGCTTGTTAGTTATTTCCGCTAAGAAAATGGCTCGGGTGACCAAAAGAAGCAAACTGCATAAGGTACCCATTTCTACTTCAAGTTATTATTTGGACTATTTATTTTTTTGCTTGTTAACAAATTTTATGCATTTCTTAACTTTTACACAGAGGCAAGTTAACGAGTATGAGCCGCGGAATTTTACTTGCTTATTATTATTATTTGTGCTGGGTCTCTATTTCTTTTTTTTCTTTTTGGACAGAGCTGTGCTCTGTGGTGGCCAGCATTGTGGTTATCATAGTTTAACAAGTTTTCAAAGAGCATGAAATTTCTTTGGCCTGGCCCAAACCAGCAAAAATGCAAAATGTGAAAAACGCGAAAAGCAAAATGCAAAATGCTGAAAATGCAGAAAATGCGTGCATAAAACTTTTTATCGTCCGCACAGAAAACGCTGGAAAATATTGCATTAAAAGCAGCCGCTGTCACGCCCCCATCGCCCACTGCCCGCTGCAGGTGTATTGTCCAAACTGGCGCCATTTTGTTTGGCCAGCGCGCATTTTGTTAATTTTTAGCGCAAAAGCCAAAAGAAAGTTGCCTTCGCCTTCAGAATCGCGTCAAGAAAGTCGCCCCGATGCCCTTTCCTCTGCTTTCGTCTTAGCAACAGCGCTACTTTTTTTGTTGGTGTTGTTTTGTTGCATGGCTCTGTGAGGCAGGCAAAATGAATTTATAATTAGATGACACCATCCGTGCGTAAATAATAATTTCTGCCGCATATTCCTTCTTTTTTTTCGTCGCAACCTTCTCTTTTTCACTCTTCTAGTTAGTTAAAACGCGCGAATGAGTTTTCTTGAGTTGCTGGGACATACCCCTATCCCTCTTCCTCCTTCTCCCTCTCTCACTTTCAATGCCGCTTCTTATGTATTGTGAGGAAAACTTCGTGGTAGAGCAAGTTTTTTTTTGCCAGCTTGGCAAAATCTTCTGCTCCAGAGCTACTAGTACTGCCCTGTATATAAGGTTGAACAACTTTTTCTTACTTTTTTATACATACCCTATAAAACGACACATCCTGTAAATGTTATGAAACGTCTTTTATATTTCCGGCTTTTAGAAATTAATGCGCTCAAATATCAGAATGGGACATAGTTCAGATTATTAACAATATTTTCTTCGCACAACAAATATTATTACTAGCACTTTGATCTTCAATAAAATTTGAAAGTTAAGAAAGAATCATTTAGACAGTTTTTGGAAAACTCGATTAAAAAATGTTGTTTGTAATAATATTAGGATAAACTTAAAGTTATTATCAGCATTTAGCTTTAAATTTATGTAATAGTTGACTTTGGTTTCCGTATATTTAGATGAGATTTATTACAATAACATAAATATTTTGATTCTTTGAAAAAACAACTGATTTATTAAAAACAAAGTTATCGAAATTGGGTTATTTTTAAGGAGATAAAATTAATTGCAGGAATAAAAAAAAGATTTTTGTTTTGTTTTTATATTTTAATGAACAAACTTCTCGTACTTTTTGATTACAATTTTATGCACTTTATAGTTTTTATATTTCCGACCACGTTATATGTAAAAATTCTAAGCCTAATAACGGAGTCATGTATAATCAATAGAATTAATCAAAGTTGTGCAACTACTTTTATATGTAGTTAGAGTATATGCGCTTCGGCTTGGTTGAGTTTTGTGGCATACTTGTTTTCCATTGGCGCATTTAAGTTTCTTTTTGTTTCCCCCATTTCGTGTGCTTCTATCAACGTGGCCATATCTTTCACTTGTAGTTTGTCTGCCTCTAGCCCTCTACCCCTCTTCTCCACAATTCTCTTTTGCTTTTCTCCGCTCTTTTCGACTCTTCTCTGCTGTGTTCTCGCTTCTGTTTGTTTCTTTATCGCGCGTTTACCAAGTGCCAAAGTTTTCTCGTTATAAGTTTTGTAGCCTTTGTGTTTGTCTCTCGCGCTCGCGCTCATCTCGCAACTCGCAGCTTGCAACGCGAGTTCTCATCTTGCAACTGGAGCTTTGCAAGCGTCGAAAACTTTCGATATTTCTTCAAAGTTTATGGGCGCTGCGATTTTGGGGCTTCCCAAGCAACGCGTGTGCTCCGCAAATAGAGAAGTGAGAGCAAAAAAAAAAAAAATATTATATTATTTTATTGTTGTTTGGCTGGCACATAACTTTATGGCAAACACTCCTTTTTATTCGGATTCGCATTATCCTGGCGAAAGTTTGGCGCGCAAATAAGTTGAAGCCCCGCTGCAATACGACGGAAGTGAAACTCTTGTGCATTTGCCGCCCGGCCCCATAACTTTGGCTCCATTTGCTGCACCATTTTGCCGCACTCGGATCCTGGGCCCAGGACTCGTTTGGGGCAGGAGCAGCAGCAGCGCAGATAAGCCCAAAGTATTTCCAGATTCACATGCAACTGAAAGTGCACTTTAAATTCTTGCAAATGACTGGCTCGATTCCCGTGCAGCTCAATGGATTTGCTCCTTTTGTGGGTCATGGCTCCTTATTTGCAACTTGGCAATCATTTCACAATGGATTAAGTTAAGCGATTTTTAAGAGATTTCGGATACTTAGAGAAATATTAAAAAAAATATATATTCATATATATTTTGTAACTATTGAATAAGCAATTTATGTTTTAAAGCATTTAAAGGTAAATTAGCTTTGTTTAAAGTCAATTAACAAAAAAATTAATAACAAGATAATTCTTACAAAAAAATGCGCAATTCTTGATAATAAGAAAATGTGGATTCGATATACATTATTATTCGGATTTGGCTTAAAGAAGTAACCTAAAAGTTAAAGAACAAACTACAATGAAATTATTTTATCCATTATAAAATTAAATTTCTCTAAAATCATACTTTAGTATGGACAAAAGGCCGATTTTTGCGGCATTAATTACAGTTTAGAAGATAGAGTCTTTAAATTTGGCATGAACCTTAGTTAGATCAATTAAGAATTTTTTTGGATTCGGACCACGCCTTCAGCTGTCCCTCCCCATCTTTCTATGAGAAAAAAGTATAAAATATTTATATGAAATCTAAAAAAAAATGCTAGAGTCTTGAAATTTGGCATGAATCTTTGTTAGGCGAAAGTTGAGTTTATAATTTTTTTGTTTTTTGAATTGCACCTTGTCTTCACCCCGCACCTTCACGCACGTCTTCCTCCTCGACTCAGTGAAAAAGTTAAATATTTTTTATAAACTTATATATTGAACTTTACATGTTTGATTAAAGTATTAAAACTTACAATATCCTTTTGTTTTTCAATTTGACTATGTCTTCACTCCTCTCCCCACTCTCAACCTGACATCGTGAAAAATCCGATGTTTTAGCATAAATACTCACCTGCAAAATGCGAATTTTTACGAAATGTGGCAAAAACGGGCAAAAGTTATTAATTATGTCTGATTCAATATTGATTTGTGAATATATATCTGCTTTCAAATCGACGTGATCCGACAGTAATCATATTCTAATATTCCACAGAACACATATACTTTTTTAAGTTTTTATCTAAAAATACACGAGAACGGCACATTTGAAAATTGGACAACAAAAAAAAAACTACTAAATAATATCTATAAGTAATATATTAAACATGCCCTGACTATATCTTTCCATATTTATGTTAATTTAAAAAGTTCACATCTAAGCGTTTAATTGCGTTGAAAGTTTAAACAAATTCTGAGTGCTTTTTCAATGAACAAAACAACTCTGAATCAGCTGACTTTAAGCAGCTGTTAAACAAAAAGGATAGCCCGCATAAATTTGAAAAAATTGCTAGAGTATTAAAATTACAAAAACCAAAAAAAAATTCGCAATCTCCGTGTCTTCGCAGATAGTGCAGAGCTGCTTCTAAAATTAATTTAAGTAAATTTCTCATTGAATCAACTGAATAACTGGAATTGTACTAAAAATGAAAATATAAGATTTACCATAGTTGGCTTATATCCTTATTGGATCAACGAACATGTTTTTTTAAAAAAAATGTTTAATTAAATATTTTTATGCGATCCGCTTAAAGCCGTATTGAATTTATTTTTATCATATACTGAATTAAATTTAAACTGGCTATAAATGTGATCTTTTTTATTCATATTAAATAAGAATTTGCAATTACAATACATACTACAATAGTCTGTCACTTCGTGTCTCTCTGCCTCCGTCTCTGTCTCCGTTTCTCTGCCTGTGTGTTTATTTATCTGTCCATTTATAGACCGCACTATTTGGCCTTAATGCAGGTTCCTGCATTACCGAAAAGCGGAAACACTACGAGATCCGCAGCATATGCCAAAATGGAAGCATATGTTAAACATTTAAATAAATGCATTAATTTAACGCATTTATTATTCCGCATTATAGAACGACTTAATATGCAGACGAGCAATTAATTTGCAATAAAAGATAAATAAACAATAATGATACGCAATTATTTTTCTATTGAAGTTCAGAATATAGTTGAGGAGGAAAGGAAGGCGTGCCCAAAGATTTATATGCCAATTTACAAACACACATACACACAAGCACACACATATGGAAAGCAGGAACTAATTTTCAAGGTCATTAGAATGCGCAAATAGAGAGAATCGTAGACTCGAGAGCAACTGACACTGGCAGTGCTATCCTTTTGTTGTTAATGTTTATGATAATCACAACAATAGGCCAGTTGCCATTGTTATTGTTGTTGATATTGCTGTTGCTGTTGTTGCTGGTGCTGCTCGAGCATAACCCATAAATACTAGACGCAGTCAAAACAATTGCACAGACGACGCGACGTTTATAGACAATAACAAGGCAAATCGACGCAATCGATAGGCACTTTGATATGGGCCGCCATTCAAAATGGCCTACAGAGTTCCCCCTTTCTCCCACCCCTGCCCCTATCCGACCAACCCGTCAAGAGCTCCACCCTTGTGTTGGCCTGCTCAGCAACTATTGTCCGTTTTGGCGTTGGCGTTGATATTGTCGTCGTCCTTTTCGCAGGCGTGCAGCAAATGGCATAACTTCCGTTTTTGCTTTGTCGCTGAAATTACGGAAATTATCAATAAATATGCGAGGCCAGGCGAACCTCGATTTTCACTCTCTCTGACTCTCTCACACTCCCTCACACTCACTCCAGCTCCTTTGGCAAAAATCGTACGCAACTCGCAAATTTTTCGTACTCGCCTGATTTTTATGCTGCACGGCGTCCAGTTTTGTGTGTGTTCTGTGCTGCATGAACCGGAAGCATCATTATCATAAATTATCATTTTGTAGGAATTGCATCCGTTGTGGCCCAACAACAACAACAAGCGCAATTGTCAATTTCAATTGCTGCTCACTCCCAAAAACTCCCTCGCTCTCTGCCTTGCTGTCCTTCATATCCTGCACATTGTCATTGACATTTATTTAACGCCCAAATATTTTTCTAGTTTAATTTATGGCTTACCAAAGTGACCATCCTCACATATTTCAATTGCTCTTGTTCTCATAATAGCCAATTGAGCTACAGTCCGAAAACATCCTCTTCAAATTGTAATGCCATCTTTAATTGGTAGTAGCCATTAAAATGGCGAAAAACTTGATAACATGATGCAACTTTATAATTTGGCATCAATAGAATAAGTATTTTCTTGTTGTAGTACTCTGATAAATGTAAGAAAAATTGTGACTGCTTTCTTTAAACATTTTAAATTTGTCTAAAAATAATAAATTTATTTTATTACCTCAGTTGAATAAAATTATTTAAATTAAATTAAATAAATAAATCTACATACATAATTGGGCTATATTTTAAATAACCTTTGTACCAAAAAAAAAATGTTCACTTTTTAATTTCGTGTTTGAGAAATTTACCAAAATTTACCCTCGAATGCCCACATAAATGAAAACATGTAAGAGATCACTCAGAAATAATATTAGTAAAAAAAAGTTTAAAAAATACTGGCTGAAGAAAATTTTGTTATGTATTAAATTATGAAATATACAATATATTATAAATAATTATAAATTATAGTTTATTTAGTAGTTTCAATGAATATTTTTGTAGACTTCGCCTAAAGGCAGAGCTGGGCATTTGAGTGTTAACGTATTGGTCGTTTTGGTCTTTATTATTATTTATTTGATTTAAACGTAGTCTTTCCGATTGAATTTCTTTAATCAAAATACATGAATTCAAACAATAGTTTTAATAAATCATAAAAAAAACAGAGTTTCTTTAAACAAACTAATCTCAACTACAAATACTATTTATAATCAAGTGATAGTCTAATAATCTAAAATTTTAGAGCAGAGAAAGTTAAAGGTCTAAACCTGAATTGAAATTTGAAATCGGTATTGCCCCTTTAGATGTAAAATAAAATAATTAATAAAGATAAATAAAATAACTTTAATCTCATCTTTGACAAATAAGGATAGTCTACAATATTTTAAAGAATTAACTTTGAGATCGAAACAAATGTCACGTACTCAGCGTCAAATGATTCAACGGCAACGGATACAGAACCCGCTGAGAATGCGACGTGATTGAGGCTGCACCGGGAGAAGTAAAGGAGAGGGGAGGAATGGAGGTTGACAACAGACGAATGAATCATTTCTCACCATATATGATTGTTTATATGTACATATATATACTTTCGTAATATTGAAATCCAATCTATGGGCCACCTTCGATACGTTATTGAGACGCAACCTTGCATACCAGCACGTCAGCCAGAAGGTGAGGCCTTTTGGCCGGGTTTGGTATCAAAATTGATTTCGAATCGTTGGATACAAATGAAACAGGCCACCAAAAAAAGCACATAGTTTACATAGAGCACAAATCCCAGCAGCAACGTATCAGCTTTGATCAATATATCCAGATTCTTAAATGAGATCAGCACATAGGAGATCATCAAAATCAGCACACTCAGTATAAATAAAACCAGAGCCAGTTCCACCCAAAAGTCCCAGTGATACAAAGTGCCAGCAGTCATAATGCCAATTACCAGAGTCAAGCCCAGTGCTGACATTGAAGCCATCTTATAGGGATTGGGAAAGTTGTATCCGACAATGATGAAGAAACAGATAATGAGGACAAAGCCATAGATCAACAGTGCCATCGATACAGCCATCATAATGGTATTTAGATTTGTGTTCATCACAAAAGTTCCCATTCCGAGGGTCATCAGTTCATAGCAAATCCCAATGGCCAACCAATTGCAGGGCCATTTGTACTTCAGCGTATCCACCAAATGGATGAGGGTCAACAGCAGAATTGAACCAAAAAAGCAAATGAAAGTGTAGAATATCTGATCCACAGTCGTGAAGACGGACATTAACATCCATTGCGGTATGGCGAGTGTCAGCAAATATAGTACAACAAATAGTGTATATCTGATAAAGCTTCTCGGACTGATGTAGACCGCTTTACATACATCAGACATGATGCACAGATTCTTTTAAATTCTTTGCTTTTAATTTAAGAATAAATTTTTACTCATTCCTCTATATTTTTTTAACTTTCTCCTATACACAATTTAGTTACAATTCAAAGCTAAGTAGATTGAAAGTCTAGAGAATCTTTCAAATATGGTTTCAAGAATAAAATATCTATTATATGGTAAGAAGTTTATGACACAATTTTCCAATACAAACTCTTTTATTCTTCGCTTTTAATTAACAGATGTTTACTTATTCCTCTGTCGTTTTTATACCCGTTACTTATTAAAAATAAGTAAAAGGGGATATTGTATTCGTTGCAATGTATGTAACAGGGAGAAGGAAGCATCTCCGACCCTATAAAGTATATATATTCTTGATCAGCATCAACAGCCGAGTCGATATAGCCATGTCCGTCTGTCCGTCCGTCCGTCTGTCCGTCTGTGTGAGTTCATAGATCTCAGAGACTATAAGAGCTAGAGCAACCAAATTTGGCACACAGATTTCTATAAACCCCACGCAGGTCAAGTTTGTTTCAAAATTTTGCCACGCCCCTTTCCGCCTCCGTAAATCGCGAAATCCACCACACGCACAGTTTTCAAGATATTATGTTTTTTTAAACGGTGAACGTTAGCTACTGTTATTACCTATCATCCTATTAAATCCCAAAAAGATCGGACAAACAGAAAGGTGGTACTGGCTGATTAAAGCTTTTAAGCAATTAAAATGCCTAAAAGCATGCAATAAAAAAATTTTAATTTGTTTATGTAAGTAACGGGTATCCTATAGTCGGGAGCTCGACTATAGCCTTTCCCACTTGTTAAATTTTAAAATGTATGTCAAAATTCAAATGTATGACAGTATGTTATATGAACACTTTAGAAAATATTTCATAATTGGTTTCAAGTATAAAATGTCATCTACTCTGGTAGTTTGAGGTTTATGGTACATTTATTTGGTATAAAAATTCATATACTTAGGGAGTTTGAATTTTATGATACATCTTTTATTTCAAAATTCTTTTTAATTCTTCGCTTTTAATTTAACAATACATTCTTACAGTTTAATCCGTCTTTTTTTACTTTCTCCTAAACTTAAAAATTGTAGATAATATTTCCTAATTGGTCTCAAGTATAAAATGTCATCTACTCTGGGAGTTTTAAGTTTATGGTACATTTTTTTTTTGTTTAAAATCTTTGTTAATTCTTCGCTTTTAATTTAACAATAGTTTTTTACTTATTCCTCTGTCTTTTTTTAACCATCTCCTAAGCTAGAAAATATTTTCGATTTGGTTTCAAGTATAAAAAGTCAGGTACATAGGGAGTTTAAAGTTTATGTTTCTTTCCAGTCTTAGCTTTATATCAACAGCATGTCCACAAACCTCTCGACACAATTTCAGTTTCAACATGGCCCTCATCCTGCTGCAGCAGCCGCAAAAGTGCCGTCAACATTGTGCCTCATGTTTTGGGCCATCAAATTGAGGCCGAAAAGAAAAAAAAAAAGAAAATGGAGAGCAGAAGCCGTACGATAAAACGCAACGCAACCTAAATGAAAAATTTGTCACATAAGCCGACGACCGAATGAAGGACCAAACATACACATATATACATACACATACAGCACAAGGACACTTCAGTGGCCAAAAGTTCTTTCAAGTTGCACAAAAAGTGCGTCGTGTGGGCAGGCAGTTTGTCTCCAAGGAAATAAAATGTAATAATAAAATCAATCTGCGGCAGCTCCTGTTCTTTTCTCTTTACTTGTGCTTCTTCTGGCCAGGTCGTGGCAAGAGGGCTTTAGCTTTATAATATAAATTCCATGGGCAGAGCAAAGAGCTCAATAAAAATTGAGAGAGAGAGAAAGAGAGACAAAAAAAGCACGAGCATGTTGTTGTATATCCGCAAATATATGGAAGACATGATGAAATAAAATAAAAGAAAAGCTCGCTTATGTCGCGCTGTTTTATTCTGAAATTGAATTGAGAGAAATCCAATCAAATAAGCGTCCAGTGCGGGGGAAACAGCGCCTGGACATTACCTGATCTGTGTTTTGTCTTAATATTAATTGAAAAACCGCTTAAATATTGCAAAAGCAATATTATTTTTTAAAGAGATATCCCGCTATATATCTTTCTCTCTGTCTCTCACTCTGTCTCATTTGCTGCTTCCCTCGCTCCTGAAGTCATAATTACAAACGATTAAAATCTGTGAAAATTTATGAAATTCCATAAATCAGCGGTCTGCAGTCCCAGGCAATTCCTTTGACAATTATAAATTATGCGCCGGTCGCTATGCGAAGCCAGCTGAAGGGTAAATTGCTTAACCACAAAAATGTCACCAGGGTTTTTTTTTATTGCTGATGGTACGTACTCTTCTATGGTTGATGGTCGAACCACAATCCACCCACTTGCTGCACGTAGTTTGCATTTGGCTTGAAGCCTGACGATAAAAAAACGTTCCCCTCTTATGATATAATTATTATATTTTTCCAACCCCAATGCAAATCATCAAATTATGCCACCTATTGCTCTGTACCCATAGTGAAATATGTAAATTTCGACACTGATTGCCAACTTGACAGTGCAACGATGCGTTAATCTGAAGTTCGCTTCAGGTTACTCTGGCAACCTGTTGTTGTTTACCACAAATCCATATGCCCAATTAGTCGGTTTTACAACCGATTCAACTGATTTACCTCAGTAAAAGAATTATATGTGACAAACTATCTTTGCTTCTATTTGCGTTTCAGGTAAAGATTCTCTATTTGTGAGAATACAGTTTGTTTTAGTGATATTTTGTTATGTCTAATCAACTATGATTTCCCCATTATCTGCATATTCGGTTTACCGTTAACTCAAAACGTTAGCGAGCCTTTGACATTTGGTTACAAAGAATTATATGTGACATTTACATTTAGCTCACTGCTTTTGCTCGATAATTGGTTTTTAAAGGATGAAGTGCAAGAATTTTGTTTTATATTTAAAAGTTAACATTCATATATGTTAAAAAATTCATTATTTTACTTTTTGCGTGTTAGAGTGTGCAAAATGCCTCGTTGAACTAGCATTTTAGAGCATGAACAAGGATTGATCCTTGGAATGCTTGAAATCGGTTCCGAAAACATTGAAATTGATAGGAGACTCAATCGTCATAAAAATACAATGATTAATTTCCTTAAAAATCCAAGTGGATATGGAACAACACCACGCAATGGACGGACAACCGATATTGACACCCGATGCAAACGACAAATCCACCGATTTGCAGCCGTGGATTCAATGAGCAATGGACAGATTAAGGCTCAATTGAGAGTCAATATAACAAGGAGTAGAATTATTAAAATAATCTCTGAAAATCCATATCCTAAATATACTCTTTGGTTCCTAAACCTAAGCTTTATCTTCGCCAAATTAGGGCGCGCATGGAGCTCGCACACAGATACCAATTCTGGGAAAAGAAATGGCAAAATACTATTTTCAGTGACGAAAAAAAGTTTAATCTGGGCGGTCCTGATCATTGTGAGAAATATAGGCGAGATATGCGACTGGATCGATGCACCTGTTAAAAGCGTGGTCAAGGTGGTTGGCGGCAAACGGTATAGGGCATGTTTGCGATATGAGAAAGAGTCCAATGTATTTTATATTCACCAAAAGGAATGCCGAAATGGAAGAGAAGTTATTGGACGGGGAGTTGGCGGAGATTAGTGGTCAGTTTTTCGGCGATGGCTGGACCTTTCAGTAGGATATTGCTCCAATACCCTGTGAAAATCTGAGTTCCAAGTTTTTTAATGAACAATTATACCAGTTTTAAAGTGAACAGCAATGGGTCCGGACCCCAATCCGATTTAGGATCTGTGAAATAAACCATCCGCTATAGTGTTTAAAAATTGCCGGCAGTTTAAGACAGAAAAAGAGCTAAAATTGGCAAAAGAACAAGAGTGGGCAAAAATTTACCCATCCCACTTAAAATCATTAGTTATTTCCATGCCATTCCGTCGAAGTTCAGTTACAATGAATAATGTAACGTCTATTAATTATTAATTTTACTAAATAATATCAAATTTAATAAATTTAAGTTAATTATACCATTAATTTGCGCAATATATGAAAAATCACATATAATTATTTATAATGAAGTAAAAATTCACATTAAGTTTTTTCTGTATTGAAATAAGATTTCGGTAACTTTTTTTCTTATTTTAGTTTTATATTACTATAAGCAATAAAACTGCATACCACAAATTTTTTAACTTGCTCTTGTGCATTTCTAATTCAACAAAAATATGTGTCACATATAATTCTTTTACTGAGGTATGTGTACTGAGCACTTTGTGCTGTTTATTTGGGTATCAACGGCAATGTAAAGTATTGCATTTCAAAGAAGTTTTGCATACTAAATAATTGGCATTTAACATATTTTTGTAAAATGTATTTTAAGTATTTTCTGGGTTATTCTCGCTCTTTTGATCAAGAAATTTGGCATTTCAAATTTGTACAAATGTTTTGGTAAATTAATATTAATTCTAATAAAAATTTAAAATTATTTAAAAATGGAGTAAAATTGTTTAATGCTTTATATTTATACCTGTTACTTAAAAAATAAGTAAAAGGGTATATTGTGTTCGTTGAAATGTATGTAACAGGGAGAAGGAAGCATCGCCGACCCTATCAAATATATATTTTCTTGAGCATCAACAGCCGAGTCGATATAGCCATTTCCGTCCGTCCGTCTGTGTGAGATCCTAGATGTCAGTTTTTAAGATATTACGTTTTTTTTTTAATTATTTGTAATTAACGTTAACTACTATTATTGGCTATCATCCTACCAAATCTCAACAAGACTGGACAAATAAAAAGGTGGGAATGGCTGATTTAAGTTGCATGCAATGTAAGTGCCAAAAAGTACGCAAAAAAAATATTTTATACAGATTTAAATAAGAGAGCTCGACTATAGCCTTTTCCGCTTGTTTTAAGTAGATTTCTTTTCCCTAATCTCAGACTCATTAATTATTTGTTTATTTGCTTAAACGAGCTCAAAACATTTAAATTTCTTAAAATTTTTGATATTATCTAAATTTTTTTTATTACTTAATAATTAAATATTATATTTAACACATAAACAATGAGTAAAAGTTCGCAAAATTATGTTAAAAAAAAAGGCGAATATAAACTTTGTTGTATGAATACACTCGCCTGGCTAATCAAGCAGTTTAAAAACAGTAAAAGAAACAATCTCTCTCAATCTCTCTTTCTCTCTCTGTCACTCTTCTTCCGTCGCTTTGTCTTCCCCTCTCCCTCTCGCAATCTTTGTTAATGATTGTTTGTGCTGCGGCTTAAAACAACACAAGTTGGGCAACCTGTTACCAGATCTTTGATATGAGGACAGACAGCCAGACAGACAGACGACATGGCCATAAAATACAGAAATAATCAACTTTAAATCTAACGATTTACAGCTGCATCTCTGCTGTGTCCTGACGGTTTCCTCGACTTGTTCAGAGGGCAAACGTGCAAACGGCTTAACGTGCGTGAGGGTTGCATTTTCGATTAAAGGCACAGAGGAAATGACGCTGATACAGATAAGCTACAACATTTACATACATCAAAGAGTTGTTTTGCGCAAACGAGCCAGAGAAACACACACACACACACAGAGAAGAGAAAAACTTGACATTTTGCACTTGGTCAGACATGGACAAGGCATAAAGAGACGGGACGGAGTCTGAAGGGCTGAACAACTTATGGCGACATCGATAGTCCAAATACTTTGCTCAGGGAAATATAAGAGAGAAAAAAACGAGAGGCAAAAAACGAGAAGCCACTCGACAAGCTGTTGGCATACATACCACGTGCTGAAAGACACTTGAAAGTATGCTACAGTTGCTGTCAAATGTCTCTCTACACGCACACACACACACACACACACACCCACAATCACCTCAATACTCATCCTCATCCACACATTTCGCTGGCCCATAAAAGTTGCTCGTCATTTATCTTCGCTGAGTTTTTTTGCCCCAAAAAAAAAGAAGAAAAAAGAAGAAAAATAAAACACATTAACTAGACTGGTCGACCAGCCAAACTTGGTATTTTTTTTCTCTGATGCCTTTTTTTATCTTTTACAATTAGAAACGTTGTTCATGGGCTTGTTTTCGCTCTCGGGCCGATTTGTTTTTCCCTTGGTCAGATAAATGCAATTTTCGTTAGTCCCTGTTACCATGTGATTAAGGAAGGAAATTGTTTTGGACACAGCACACAAACAAACAAATAACACTCATCGAGAGTGCGGGAGTAAAAGAATACGGAGGGCAGCAGCTTGTCTTCTTTGGGGCGTATTCTGTATTTTTTTATATTTTTTTTTTTCCGCCACCTCTGCTGGAGGTCGTCCTTATCGTCTAAGTAGCATCATTTAACTGCTGCCTGTGGTTGGATTTACTTTCACCGTTCACCATTTTTATAGCCAGTTGTTTCGTATTGTAATTTGTTGGTAATGAATGTTTGCCAAGTTTCTCGAAAACAGTTGGTCTAAACAGATAACAATCTTGAACAAATAACAAAACTTT
The DNA here is from genome assembly GCA_963924055.1 of Drosophila limbata. Taxonomy (NCBI): domain Eukaryota; kingdom Metazoa; phylum Arthropoda; class Insecta; order Diptera; family Drosophilidae; genus Drosophila; species Drosophila limbata. The sequence goes on from OZ001353.1 coordinate 5,243,286, forward strand.
TCTTTTTCGAAATATGCCTAAGAATGACAAAGCAAAATATTTAATTATGCAAAAGTTTAAAAGTACTTTTGATTGAATTAATCTAGCAATGAGTTTCAGTTTTATATCTTAAATATGAAATTTAATTATTGGAAATTATATTCCAGTTTTTAGAAATTTATTTTAAATATTATAGATTATTGTGGTTTTGTAAATATTCATATTAAGGGGATATTTAGCTAGTATTAATAATCCCAGTAGAATATGAAAATTGTCTTGATACAAAAATAAATTTCATCTTATTTCCTGCATATTTTCGTATAATGTGTTTAACAAATATTCCAAATATTTTCTCAAATCAATTACCAGCCGACATTCAATAAAAAATATCGAATCAATTTTAGTACCACAATTTCCTATGAACATTCCTTAGAGACCAAAAAAAAACCCTCCAAAATTACAACTCATAAACAAAACCAAAAAAAAAGTGGGCGTTTCCGCATGCCAGAATAACTGTCAAATACCCGAAATGTCTACACGGAAAAATATCATAAAATAAATATATTTATGTGGCACAATAAAAATAAAATCCCATAAAAAAATACTTGGACTATTCTGATTTCATTTTCATTTCCAGTGGTCGGTCGCAACAAAAAAGGATATAGAAGTATGCCTAATGGATAGAATCATGTAAAATGAGGCCCGCATATTCAAATGACACATTAGTTGAGGGCCATCAAAGAAGGTCAAGTTCAAATGCAAACGCACCGATAATTACGCATAATTAGACAACAAATAAAGTACCAGATTTTTATTTCCATCTTTTTTGGGTAAAATTAAAAATATTTACCACTATTTATGGTGTGAGCCCGCATTGATAGGTCATGTGAATTAGCAGAGCCATCCCAAAGTGTCCCATGGAGTCCCTTCGTTTCCCTCTGCATTATGCCAATAGTTGGCCTCGATCTTTGCGGCCGATTGCAGATATTTGCCTTTTGATTAATTTGATTTTGAATGTCGCATAGCTGCCTGGCATTAACCGCAATTAAAGCCCAGAGATGACAGATTGCCGCAGTGACCAACACAGAACAGAGATCGACTGAACCCTCAGCTCTGCCCCTCAGACATCTCCTCCTCCTTCTCGCATTCCTCCTCCTCCTATGCATATTCGTAATACAAATGATGTTCGTTAGGCCTGCTGAGGGTTGTTCCTGCTGCCGCCGTTGTTGTTGTTGTTGTTGCTGTTTTTGTTGCTACCGCAGCGTAATAAATATAATGATTGTTAATCTTCAATAATTATAATTTGCCCTGAGAAAATACACAGGCAACAGCAGTTGGCTCAGTTTGTCATGGATAGTTTGGGTGTTTATTTATGTTAGAAGTAACACTCGAGAATAAATTTGCTTGCCTGATTCATCATCGTAAAAAAAAGCTGTTTAATATACTTTTTACTTAACTTAAGCTTATGGAAATATTTATTCTTATACAGCTTTTTTGCATTTTTGAGCTTCTCTGCGATTATGTTGCTTTAATTGTGGAAAATACCAATTTTCAAATTTACAAAATTAACAGATTTTGTTAAAATTTCAGAGACTAAAATTTCAATTTTATTATAATATAAAGAGTATTAACAGTCAGAATTGATTTATTTGATATTATTATATTTTATATATTTAAAAAATTTTTTAAGCCAGAGAATCCCAAAAATGTCAAATACATGAGAAAAGCTAAAAACGATTCTAAATTTGTATTGGGTTCTTCGGCTATTATCTTTTATATAACAGGAAAATACTTACCATTAAATTTATTTAATTTTATTCTTTCAACTACACAGTTTTCTCGAAAATGATAAGCTTTTCTTATTCCCAGTATTAGTTATTTTCGCATTAAAAGGGAAGAGCAAATAGCTGTTAAATTTTTTCATTGAAAAATATAATATGCTGAAGTAAACAATTCTATTGAAAATTTTGCTTTCATTGAAAATAGAAATGCTAATTTCTGGAAATTGTAAATAACGAAAATCAGTTCGTAAACAGCTATTGTTTGCAAATATAAGTTTTTCCACTAATTTACATTAAAGGGATTCCGGAAAACAGTTTTAGATTTGGTTTAGATTTCTCCAATCAAATTTTCAGTGGGCCCTGATTTTTTCCTGATTTGCTCTGGGCACACTGAAACTTTTGTACGGAGAAATCTAAACCAAGTCTAAAACTGATTTCCGGAATTCCTTTATTATTAACTTTAAAGTAAGCAATTTCGTAGAATTTTTGAAGTTTAAGCAATCATTTGATAAATTCTACAAGCTTATGTTTTAAATTATTAAATTATGTTATATATATTTTTTTATTGCTAGGGATTGCTGACCTTCATAAATTATGTTATATTACACAGTATTATATCTTTACCGCAATTAATCAAAACAAAGAAATTTGCGTTATTTAATCGCTAACAGGAAAATAAAAATTTGCCGCCTCAAATTGCTGTCCACTGCCGGTCAAAAAAAAAGAGAAAAAAAGAATATAAGCCACAGAGCTCTTTAAACTTTTGAACCCAACAAACCCAAACGCAATGTCATTTCAATAACCTTTGGACTGCGGAAATGGCAGCGCCAACAAAAATGAAAAAAAAAATAAAATAAAAAATAAAAATAAACGGAGAGACGAGAATTCCTTTGTTCTTATTGGAGCACGCGCTGCAAATGCCAATACAAATGGCGCAAAAAAGGACACGCCGCGTTAGGATGTGGCAAGCGAGAATGGGGAAGAAAAAACTCCAAACGTTACGCAGGGTTGCAACCACTTTTAAGTGTTGCTGTTTGCTCTTCTTCTCGTTAGACTAGTTGTTGTTGTTGTTTTTTGTTTGCCTTTCGCTGGGAGCTGCTGTCGGTGAGGTTTTTTCTTAAACATGCGCACTAAACGCTAATAGTTTGCCTCGGCTTTTAGCCCCAGCCAAACAACCCCCAGCAACCCCCAACAAAATACTTTAACGCGCGCTCCATTTTGTTTGTGTAACCTGCAAAATAACAAATAAAAATGTTGGAAAAAAACTGTTAAGATCCCACACAGCTGCAAGACGATTTCCGTAGTAGGTTTGCTTAAATAACCATTTAAATTATTTCTGCATCATAAAAAGTCAAATAAAAAAAAATATATATAAGTATAAATCTCAACAAAAGTTATGGAAAATTGCATCCATTCAGTTGCTAATGCGACTGCGACTTGGACTTTGACAACAATTCTCGGACTCTCTTAGATCTGTTTACTTCCTGTGCTGTCTGCCCGTGCCGCAAGATTGATTCACAGCGTGACCAAAGGTCCTGCACAAAAATTATTCACGCGTCCGCCCAACTGGACATGCGAGCAACGTCATAAAAAAGGGACACGTGCTCCGTTTGCTTTTTTTTCAGTACATGCCACAATTCTGTGTGTGTGTGTGTGTTGGTGTGTGTGCTTGTGGGTGATACTGCTTTTTATGAGGGGTGCTTGTACAAGGGCGTTGCGTGTCTGTTCATAGTATTATTGGCTTCACGCTTCAGATTTAATTCGAGTACTAGCCTCATTTTAAAAGTACAAAATACGAAAAGTAATGTAATGTTAATAATAAAAAATAAAATAATGTAAAAAAATAATCTTCGGTACAACTATAGAACAAAATGCTTATAAAATTAGCAATAATTATTCATCGACAAAACGCATTTATACATAAATTTCGAATCATATTATTATCAATCAACTGGAATATTATAGTATAGTATAATCTTATAAAAAAAACCTCTTTACGAGGTAAAAGTCTAGTGACGAAAACATTTTCATGCCCCAAAATTTCTGATATCCAATTTTGTGACGAAAAATATTAAATTTTACACATGAATTATTAAAAAAAAATTTTTGTCACTGGCACTGCGCAAAAAAGTACTATTTATTAGGTATGCACATTTTAGCGCAATGTGCCCAGTGACACACATTTTTTTTTAATAATTCACTAGCGTCACTAGCGCGGACTGCCGTCCGCAGTGATATCTGAAAAAAACTTTTACGGAAAAATTTTGGCTGTCGAATTTACAATTTAAATTTTTTTTTTCAATTATTTTAATTTATATCTCCTCATAAAATATAACTGAAGAATATTTGCACGTCATATGTACATACATAAATTAATGTCAAATTAAATACTCTTTCACAGAGCGTTTTTATTTTAGAAATTTAAAATATGAGCCTACCTTTTTTTCAAATTTATTTATTTATTTAATGTCAACTAAATTCAGTTGACTAAATGAATTTAAAAAAAATTAAATTAAGGAATTTAATTATAAACAACTTTAAATTTAGCTGAAAAAATAAAAAAAATTTTTGAATTAAAAATAAAATAAAGAATAAAGAAAAAGAAAAGAATAACTATTATTATAACTATAGTGTAAATATTCGCGATTCTTCACAAATGCGACTATGTATTTCTCATTGTCTGATAATATTGTGTATTTCAATCTTTTAATAAGTTTTTCTTTCTTGGACAGACGTCTCAAAACTTTAACATTTATTTACTTTAAAATTGTATAAACACTGACAAAGCCACTTTCTGCTGTTATTGTCCAGAATCTAACTCTAACTAGGGTGTTTATATTTTATCAAGAAGATGATTTATTTATTCATTGCTTTTATTTTTCAAAATAATTCAACTGATATAATTTTTAAATGCTTTAATAAATCATTTAATCTTTTATTCTTCTCATATGTACAAAAACAATTTTTACTCTTTGCCCTACGGGGTCTGAACTGGAATACTAACATTCGCTTGCCTCCTTATCGTAGTAGACTTTTACTAATTAATCTTCCCTCTCTTTCTGATCGGAGATGCTTGGTGTAGTCTTTCTACACAAACTAATTATTGGTGAAATTGATTCTTCTGAATTAATTAGCCAAATTAGTTTTGCTGTCCCGATCAGAACTTCTAGAAATTTTTTACCTCTTTCTCTTCAATCCTGTGTTGCTAACTATGCTATTCATAACCCTTTCCGAGTACTTTGCTGTAATTATAACAATCTTTCTCCATTTATAACTTATTCTTCTTCTGTACAATCTGTGAATACTTCAATTATTTCTTACTTATCTAGCTTATAGTTAAGTTATGGTTTTTGTTTTTTGTTGTTTTACACAATGTTTGTCCGTCTTTGTCTCTGCTTGTCTCTTTGTCCGCGCGTCAACAAGCCCGTGCTTGGTGTCGTTTGGGCCACTTGAATGTACTGCTCGTTTAGTACATCAACGTCCAAATAAATATTTTCTAAAATACTTGCTGATAAATGAAGCTTGCAATTTCAACTCACTTCTTTCGTTAACATTTAATAAAAACTGTTAAAAGTCAACAAGCTTACATACCTCGAATATCTTTTGAATATACTTAAAGCAGAAACAACTTGAATGACTTTCAAGTTCATTATTGAATTGCTGGAAAATGCTTGAAATTCCCACAGATGCCACAAAAAGGCAACACAAACTTAAATTGTCAATTATTTAAATGTTGTGTGGCAAACGAAACGAATCTCTTATGTGTAACTAGTTTTAATGCATAGATTCCCCCCTTTATACTAGGTACCCCTCTCTAACGAACCCACACACACACACACACTTATACAAAGTATATGGTGGCATAGTGGGTGGTGGATGGGTGGGGAATAACTCTTCAATGTCATTGACTAGTACTTGCCCCCAAAGTGTTGCAAAAAGTTTTTGCGATTCACTTCATGTGGATGTTGTTGTTATTGTTTTTTAGCCCAACGTCACTGTGGTTGTTTTTATTGCCTTTCCTATATTATGTGTTGTTGTTCTTGTTTTTTATTTTCTTTTGGTTAGAACGCGCGCGTATTACGTTGAACTTTTGTTGTCTGCCATTTGTGTATACTATATAAAATATAGAGTATCTATAGTATATAGCGACAAAAGAGCGATTCTGCGCGTTATTTGTAAGACTCACACACACACATAAGCACATTGTCCATGTGTATTTGGCAAGGACTCTCTTTTTTGGCCAGCATTGCCAGACTCTAATTATTTGATTGCCAATGACTTGTGGATGTTAAAGCAGACATCCTCCCCTCTCCGCACACCCACAACACCGACAACTCCCACAACAGCAACAACAACAAGGAAAGCGTACCCAAAACATTGCCCCATTTTGGTTACTGTCTATAGAAATTAGCAAGTTTTGTTCTTGGCCAACGAAATTTGACCTTGGCTCGTTATGTCGACTGATTGCTAATTGTTTATTGCATATTGTTGGCCAATTCGAAACTGATAAGTAGCTGATGAATACTTTAAGGGCAAATACAATATTCAATGCAAAGTAATTAAATATAAAATCAAATTTTATGTTTTGCAAGATTTAAAATGTTTTTTAACATTGTATAAGTGTTGCTTTAGATATAGAAATATTATAGTTTATATTTCGTTAAAAATAAATGAAAAGAAAATTTGTTAAATTCTTCTTTAAAGGACACTACCAAGTTTGATTTTATTATTATGCTTAGGTGAAAAAAAAAATAATTTCATTCGAGGACTATAAGGCTAAAATTTTTTTCTAATAAATAGCCTTAAATAGGGCATTAATTTCAATAAAATTTATATTTTAAGTAAACATTAAAAGTTTGGACCAAAGTGTAATTGACTTACTTATAATATTTTCAAAATAATTTATCGATAGAACGTTTATTTTTTAGCAATTAAGAAACTGTAAAAAAAATTGTGTCAAGCCTATACTTTTGAATGAGTTCTTATTGTTTGTAAATTTTGCTATAATGAAGCACTTGTAGCTTGTTTCCATTTGAATTAAATATCAATTTTAGCCACATACTCAAAATACCTTGTCCTGTAGTTGAAATACTATTACTTTAGCAGCCGCATTGACGCATAAATGTTGGAAATGTCAAAACCATAAACTACACCCCCTGAGACCGCAGTCTTCAGTAACGCCTATGTGAAACCACAGCAACAACGAGCTTCAACATCATCATAATCATCAAGGCTTTGATCATCATCGTTGTCAGGCTACGTAGCCATAAATGAATCTGTCATATTATTTCGGCAATGATGTTGACAACAGCAACAGCAACAACAACAATGAGAAAAGTAAAATAAGAAGAAGGAGTAAAAATCCCCCAGCGTGCAATATTTATCATGTCACATAATATTTTTCTGGCATTTGCACGTCACAGCACAGCCCACAACTCGCGTCCCACCAAAAAAGTTGAGTTCTCCCTTTCCTTTCCCGCAGCAGCAATCGCACAGTGGGTAAATTTATTTTAAAAATAATAAATAATAAAGTTATTTGAGGATTTTATTTTTTATGAAGTAAGTTAAATATTTGTTTTATTTTTCTTGTAAGTTCAAATTTTATTATATTTGTATTTAAAAAAGCATTCAAATTCGGAGTCATTAAAAATGATATTCTTCAGAAGCGTCTTTTATGTGCCATATTAAAAATAGGATGCGTTTTCATACTAACATCATGGCTCAACAATATTATATATAAAATATATATACATATGAATAACTTGCCTAAACTAACAAACTATTTCGTATATGGGCAAATCCTGCGTGTCGCACGTTACATTTGTACGTTTTTGTAGATGAAAATATAACATTTTTTGAGCTTTTGAAAGATTTATATAGTGTTTTGAGGGATTTAATGTACTTTCGAATGGCATTATATATAATTCGCTACAGTTATTTTTGTGAAAAAATTGTTCATAATGTTGTCTAGCGCACGCTTCACAAAATAGAAGTTACTTTTAAATTTTCCATCTCATTTGTAATTTTTAGCCAATTATGCATAAAAAGCACACAAAATCCAATATTTATAAGAAAGCTGAGAATAATAAGTAGAATGCAGAAAAACCTTTTTTGAAGTAAAAAAGTTTATGTTTTTTAAGCAAACGACGCGGACCAAGTGTCGTGCATACAACGTTTTTTCCATATAATATTTTGATGTTGTTGTTTTAAATTAAACTTTCAATATATTTCTATATATTAAAATGGTTCATGTTACAAAATTATTATATTGCATTGTGTAATCCTTAGAATACAAATGGTCCTTTTTGGAAGTCAATTTTTAAGAAAATGGCCATAAATATAGGAAATTGGAATTTATTCCAATGCACTATGGTCCCGATGACGATTAAAATGGAAAAAAGTCCATTTTTAAAGTTGCTCAAATTAATGATCTTTTGATGGCAATACATTGGAAATACATCAGACAAAAAGTTTACATAGTTTGAATTTTAACATTGCTCAACACTGTTAAGTTAACAGCTCTGAAACAGAGATGATTTTAACGATGAGCACATTCAAGTCTTACGCCAATATTTTAGGTTAAATTCAAGTGATTTTTAACACTAATCCAAAAGCAAATTAACCAAAATTTATAATGGATATTATTCAGTGTGGTTTGTACTTTGTGTTGGTAAATTTCCGCTGTTGAAAATCAGCCTGCTTTGTGTTGTTCTGTGTGCTTTAAAAAGTTGCATCAAAAATAAATTTTGGAAAAATATTTTATCTTTGAGAGAACAAAACTAATTTTGCTAGCATTTGCTAGAAATGTGACTATATACATATTGTAAAGTATTCAATTCTGATACTGGACTTTGAAGCTCAATTTGCGTCGTTTTGCGTTCTCTGAGAAATTTAACTTTATTGCACATAACCTCTCTGTGAAAAGTATCGATTAAGCTAAAATGCGGCAAAAACAGAAGAAGCAAACAAGTTTCAAAATAGGTTTTTAGAGCATTTTGTTGCTCGAATTAGTAGAAAAGAATATATTTTAATGTATTTTAACAGAAAAGACAACAAAAAATACAGGAAACATATATTTTTCCATGCAAGGCTCGACTAAGAACTGATTGTTCCTATGAAAGTTAAATGCTATAGTTGACCGATCTTGATAAATTTTGGGCAATATGTCTGGCCTATAATAAATCTCGTGTGGTTTAAGTTTGGTACAGATATCTTGGAAAACAAGATGATTTTTATACAAAATATCTTTTTTCAACCGATTATGCATATGGGATCTATATGATATAGTTGTCCGATTTTAATTAGTTTTTAACAGATTGTAAAGAGCATAAGAAAAAATCAATCATGCAAGTTTGGTTCATAAAGCGTGAAAAACAAAAAATTTGCATATGCTTAAATTAAGAAAAAAGGCGGTGCCACGCCTGCTTTTTACAGAACCGATGCCAATTGACCCTACGAGTCCAATGCAAAAAACTAGACCTAAATATTTTGTTTCGTTCTTGAGTTATTAGTTTTTTCCAAAAAAATCGTCATCGGGACCATAGTGCAATGTAGAATCGATATGCTCCTCCTAGTGATTTTTTTCTATCGTATATTGACGATTTTGCAAGATGTGAATTTTTGATCAATTTTAAGTTTTTGGCCGCGCTGGAATGTTTCTATCATTTGCCCATATTTCACATCAAAAGACACTATTTTAATTTTAGAAACACTAATTTGACAGAATCCAGTCTAGCTACAAAAGTTACACAAGAGCGATTTCTTTTACTTATTACGTATGTTTTACTAGCAACACAAAGTATTATATAAATCATATTTTATTTGAATAGGTTTGTGAAACAACTCCAGCAGATAATTGGAAACTGTAAGATTCGACAAACTACTTAACTCGCATATTAGAAATCAAATTCCAAAAACATTGTGCATTTGAAATTTCAAAAACTGTTCGCTACTTTGACAAATTCTTCCACTGTGCGGCGGCATCGCAGAAGCCTTTTCGCTTAAGCAGCTGATAACATTTGGCATACACGCAATGTGGAGGATAAAAACAACAACAACAACATAGACGAAATAGAAATCACAACCCCTTCGCTTCGCAAACGATGTGGGCGGGCAGAGCCGCGCAGTCGAGGCGGGCAGAGCAGCGCAGTCGAGGCGGGCAGAGCAGCGCAGTCAAGCCATCAATTGCAGTCATCAACCACCGCCAGTTCTGGCAGCTGCCAGAGCGTCGTTTATGATGCCGACTGTCAACCGCCGCCCCTCCCACAGTTTGTGCCCTTTCCCCTTCTCCCTTCCCCCTTCCCTTACTGCTCATTGAATTTTCTGCTGATTTCATTTCGACTTCTTTTGCTCCGCTGGGAGCAACTTTTGGTCGTCATCATCAGCATTTGAGACTGAAACTCCGACTGCGACTGAGAATGAGAATGAGTCTCATAGCCGATCTGAAGCTGATGAGGACGTTGATTATTGTTGTTGCTGGCTGTGTCTGTTTTGGCTGTAAATATTTTTGGCAATTGTCGACACAACTCCCCCACCTGCCCTGCCCTGCCTTGTCCTCTTCCCCCTTGTCGAGCAAATTAATGATGCTTTCCCTCTGGCTGAAAGGGAAAATTCCTGGCAAGCGGCAATTGCTTATAAATTAAATGACTTGGTGTTGTTGTTGTTGTTCTCCCCTGGTTTTTATCACACTATTTAGCCTAATATATTAACACTTTCGTTGACTGGTTTCTGAGCGCGTTTGTATGTGTGTGTGTATGTATGTGGGGAAGGTTGAGGGGAGAGTTCGTATTCCCTTCTCTGAATGTTGTTAATGTTGATGAAGACATTAAATTTTAACTTATTTTGTGTCATTTGCATTTAATTTGTATTAAATTAAAGTTCAACGGATGTGAAATTACCTTTTTATTAAAATGAAATATGGACCTAAAATGAAAAGCAGTAAAAATCGATGGGACGATATTTTATATTTATTTGATATTTACTCAATTAAATTAAAAACATATTCAAATGGAATAAAAAACATAAAATACATCTATTGTATATAATATAAAGGTAATTAAAAATTCAAAGAAATATATCTGTAAAATTAAATCATTTCATATCAGAAAACCCGACTTTTCGTTTGGTAGCTTTGGAAGTAATTGTCAAAATAATAAAGTCTACTTTTCGGATATATTTAGACACAGACATCTCACTTTCACGTTCATTCAAGAACAGCTTGGAATCTTTAGAGTGACCATCATCTGGACATCATTTTATAGTTCACGATTGGCTACTATAAAGAGCTTTAAAATTGTTTCAATCAATGATACGTTGGTATGGTTTAACATTTCCCTTTAAATACAGACATTCCACTTTTAAGTTTATTGAAGAACAGCATAAAATCTTTAGAGTGACCATTATCTTGACATCATCTTACTGTTTCTGATAGGCGACTAAAAAAGCAGAGCCTTAAAATTGTATCAATCAATAACACCTTAGTATAGTTTAACATTTCCCTTTCAAGTTCATTGAAGAACAGCATAAAATCTTTAGAGGGACCATCATCTGGACATCATCTTACAGTTTATGATTTGCGACTAAAAACAAACTCTCTTTCTGTTCCTCTTATTCCTTGAGTTTTAAATAAAGATGTTCTATCCAAAGTCTTAGTAAGGTTATAAACTTAAACCTACTTAAGATTTCAGCATAACTTTGCCTTAGCACTTTGAGTATTTCATCCATCAACACCTGCGCTGAACAGCTCGGCTTGATAGAGGTGGCAACTCTGGCAGAATCGAGTCAACAAGCCGTTACTAAGATGAGAACAGCTACAGAAAGAGTGTGCAAGTGTGAGACAGACAGAGAGAGAGAGAGAGAGGGAGAGAGAGGTAGGAGGAGGGGAAAAGAAGTGGTAGTAGGGAATAAAGAGCGAGCCGCACTTAATGCGAACGCAGCTGCCCAAGTACCGCAAGTTGTCGTCCTCCTTGTCGTCGTCGTCGTCCTTCTGGCAACACTCTCAATTAAAATGTCCTCGCTTGGTAAGCGTAAACGTTCAAGAGGCCATGAAAACTCCTTATTACACAGTGTCAGCGTTGGCGCTGCTGGTCCCTGGTCCCTTGGTTCTTGGTCCTTGGTCCTTGGTCCTTGGTCCAAGCACCACCAAGAACCACCCAAAAGAAACCACAAGCCCGAACCAGATGCAAGTTCTCTTAATACAACCCTCGGTTACAACTGCACCTACGTGTTAATAACGCGAAATGCGCTGAACATTTTTTGTATTTTGAAGCACGCACTTAAGCGCGCGACGCCTCACTGCCCCGCCCTCCTGCCACCTCCTCCCCTCCCCCACCCTCCTTCTCCGCCACCTCCGTTTCCCCGCCCCCCTTCTCTGCCACCGTGCCACACTCTATACGCTGCAACTTGAAACACAAAACGCACGGCACACAAAATCATTGAGCGAGTTGGCAACTCGGTTTCGGACTTTGCACAGAAAAAAAATCTGGGATTCCGGGATAAAAACAATCCAACTGTTGTCAAAACTTCTGTAATTCCGGATTTTCTTAAACCAAGCACAAAATACTTGATTCAATTTCTTCTCCGGAAATATTTTGATTATTGGGGCTCTATAAGAATTTTTCAGTTAAATCAATTGCTGACTTTTTTTGACTTTTTTAATGCAGCTTGGTTGCCATTTTATCCGCATTTTGTGTTGATTTAACAATAATATGTTTAATTATACATTAATATGTTTAATATTACATTATACATTATTACATGATAAAATCAAGAATTTTAAACTTCAGTTTTAAAATGGATTTTTCCCGTGTGCTTGTGGGTTAAGAACGCACTATGACTGTTTTACAGTACTTTAAGAGTGATTTTACTTTATTCAGTTTTTTCTTTTTTTTTTTGCTTGTTTTTGCTTTTTGGGAAATTTGAAACACTTCAAATATTTGTGCCGAAGAAAGCAACGCAAAGTGTTTGGACAAGTTGACGCCACATCATGAGAAATTTTAAACCCAAATGTCAGCTGTGTGCCACTTAAAACACATTCCCCTCGCCCTGCACGCCCCATGTGTTTACTTTTGCAATATTGACTTGAAAAAAAAAACAGAAAATGAAATGAAATAACACACTGTGAAGTATTTACACAAAATACAAATCGCGAGTGCCCGACCCAACCGACCTTCCTCCCAATTTTGCTGGGGCCAAAACATGTGTCTAACTTACCATTTCTCATGTACACAATTTCCACATACATATGTATGTATGCTCGTATGTACGATTTTCTTTCCGCAAAAGATTTTGGCCTCCAAAAAGTTATTCGGCTCGTTTGACTCGGGGCAATAAACGTCAGTTGCGTGTCAGAGCGCATCTTTTGTATATTGACACCTCAATGCTGGCTTCGAGCTGATGTTGAGAACTTGTGAAGTTGGATAACCAACCAGGTGAAGTGTCCATGGGGACTACATCAGGTCTGTTGCGACATCTGACAGGATGTATTTGAGTTTTATTGCGATTGAAAGTTTACATCTCGTCGTCGGTCGGACAAATCGCTAAAGTTCTCACAAGAGACGATAAGGGCAATTGCCAGAAATAATTCTTTGGTTGAGGAAATCAATTTGTGAAACCAATCAAGAAAATTTTATTGGCAATGTTATCAAATTCAAATTTTGGAATTATTATTAATCTCTTTTTAATAAAATGTGAAATCGTTGATATCAGTTCTAGAATATTTAAATAGTTTTAATATCCGAATTCCCTACAGAATTTGTGTACTTTATTCTCTGATTTCACAAATTTTTTTCCATTATTAATATTTAAAGAAAATTGTATAATAACAGAAAAAATTGTGTAAAAATTAAGCAGGATAACATACTTAAGGCTGTGATTTTCCTCAAAAAAATATATTTAAAATACCTTAATGGCAGAGATCATTTTATAATGGCAACTGTTTTTATAAAAGTTATCTATTGATTTAAAAGGGGCTTTTCTATAAGTTTTAATTAATGGTTCTAACATAAAAATAAATGTACTAAATTAATTTTACAATGACTTCGAATCAAAAACAATAAATGTGACAACATTTATTTTTAATTTTTTTTTATCAAAAAAATCCAAATACAATATTCCTTAAGGAATATTTTGAAAATACCATTAAAAAATTTAACAAAGGTTGCTATTTTTTATTAAAATTATCTGCTTATATTAAAATGGCTGTTCTACTGCATTTAATTAATTTCTCTAAAATAATAATAAATGCATTAAATAAATTTTTATAAAACTTCTTATCAAAAACATTGAAGGTTTCCACATTCACCATAATACTTTTATTATTCCAAATAATTCATAATTCAGTCTGTTCAAAAATTCATTTAATTATAAAGATGAATATTTATTTTTTGAGTCTAATAATACTTGATACAAATACCTATAAAGAAAATAAAATTTTAAATTAGATTCCCTTTATGTTTGATTTCAATTAAATAATATTAAATGAATTAAATTCATTTTACTTTTACTTCGTGCTTTTAAATTGAATTGAACATTAAATTTTCCTCACTCACCATAATCATTTCAATATTCTTTTTTCTATATTCTATCAGTTTAATTAATTGATTTTAAATTTTAAAATTATTTATTAAATATTTTTCTATAATGAAACTTAATAGAATTATTCTTAACAAATAAAATCAAGTCGTCTGGCCCAAATTTGAAGAAATAACAGTTTTAGATGTGTTTCCCTTTATGTTTGAGGCTGCTCAAAAACATTAAATATTTCCCAAATGCACTGTTAATAATCCAGAGTAATAATCAGTCAGTCTGCTCAAATAGGTTGCACTGCAATCACACTGAGTGTCTGTCCACTGTCCAGACTTTACTTATGTGCTCGAGCTGTTGTTCTTATCGGCAGCATCAACATATCAAGGACACGAGTGCAAACACAACTGAGAGAAATCCAGAAGAACTGCTCGACTAATAGAATTAAACTGATAGCTAAATCAAACATTTAACACGCAGGCCTGCACACATGTCACAACCAAAATGTCGAGTTGCTCCCCTTTCCAACTACTGCCATGCCAAAGAAAAAAAAAGAAACTAACGTACGACGACCCCTTTTCATGTGGTCATGCACACACCCCCTCAGTTAGACGAAGAGTGGCTGCAACTCGAAACTGGAAACTTATGTCAATGGCACGCGTCGCCGGCACGTGACCTTAACATGAAAATCACGCGCAAGATCAGCGCCCTGGGGGGGGGCTCAAAATAAACTGAGGGGGAGGTGGAAAAGAGGGGGCAGGGAGCAGAGACGCACTCAATGAGACGTTGGCTTTCGCAGATGCTTTTAAATTTAAATCGAATCAAATTGATTTGCAGACGCTTTCCAATTCCAGTTCACGTTCACTGTTTCTCCTTCTCCCCCTTCCCCTCCCCCTACCGCTACCACGCTTCTTGTTGGAGTTGCTTAATTTCATGTAGTGTCAATAGGCACGCCCACTTCAAGGCCTTTGGGCTCTTCAAACTGTATCCATTGGCTTGTTTGCTTAGCCCTGCCCTTTTGTTTAGCCATCTGACAAGTGTTTTGACAATATTTATTGAGCCACCCGCGCCATGCACGGCATTTTCCCGCCCAGCCCTGGTAATTTGATTTGAGTTGCGTTGAATGTTGGATGTCGGACACGTTTCCGCCTAATGGAGTTGCTCGAGTGGCGTGAATTTCAATTAAATTAAATCAAAATGTTGCATTTTTTATTAAGGCCATTAACACTCACCGAGAGAGAGAGAGAGTATATGCTGGAAGGGTTCTCAAGCTCGCTCTCCCTAGTTAGTCAAATTAAGTTAGCATCCCAGGCATCCGCATCTTAATATGCATGAAGAAGTGCCTGGGTGCCTAACACTTGACATCGACTTGAGCCAGTTTGGAGTGCAGATAGCACTCCTCACTCAGGAAGTGCCAGGGATGATGGCGGTGGCACTTATACATGCCAATTCCGACATGCAAAAGATACAAATGTATCTCAGGCCTTTCACTTAATTTAAATCTAATCAAATTTTGGGCCTCACATTGCCGACATGCATACAAATTTATCGATGTCATCTAAATAATATAAATAATATTATTTTAGCTTGTTATTAGAATGTCGAGATGTTGTTACCTTGAGTATAAACAGCTTGACAAAATACTTTCTATACAAAACAACATTGTTCTACAACCACTTTCCAATTAATTTAATTTTAAAGTATTAAATTTAATTTAAGTAGTTTAGTTACATAAAAAGCATAAATATGCAGATTTTAAATATCATTTAATGCCAGAATGTATGCTACATATTTAAGAGATTTACAGAAAAAGAAAAGGTAGTTGCTCAGATATAAAAATATTAAATTAATATTGAAAATTAACTTGAATTTTGCAAGACATTTTCTTAATTCAATTCAATACATAGTTGTAAATTAGTAAAATCAGTTGTGATATACTCTCCAATGATAAAAAAATACATAATCTTTTGTGGTTTTCATCTTATGAAATATTACAATTCTGAAAAGGAATCCAATATATCCAATACAATATATATTTTTTGCCTATCTACAATTAATTAACAGATATTCCAAATTTTATTGACCAAATGTGAGTATATTCCAAATGCTCTTATTGCTCTTATTATTATTAAACACCATTTTAAATATCTTATTGCATAATCCAATAAACAACCAACTCATTTTGACTGAGAAAAGAGAGTGAGAGTCGTACAGTGAACCACAAATGTAATTGCACATGAAACATATGCCCGCTAGACCCGAACGACCCAAAGACGACCACAAACCAACTGGGTCACCCACATTAAAATCTTTTAATAGCCAACAAAATCAACAGAGCAATGGACCAACTTAAAATAACATTACAGCCCCAGGTTCAAGGCTCAGATTCACCCTTAAAGCAAGTGGGAGCGGCTGCAGTCGAGCTTGCGCGATAGTTAGATACCCTGTGCCAGTCTCCATATATAGATATTTTAAACAACAAAAAAAGTTTTTATATTAAGACTTGACTTTTAACTGTTTAGTTGAGATTAGAGATGGGCATGGGCCTCCTTTTTGAGGCACGACACGGCCTAAGCACGGCTGGTAAAAACTGAGGCCCAACACGGAATTTTTTTAAATAGGCACGGCACGGCACGGGCACGCACGGCCCATGCCCATCTCTACTTCGTGACGTCACTTTTTTATCATAATGGCATCAATCGTGCTATCGATGTTGTAAGTGTTCGCAAATTGTGCGATACATCGATGAATTCTACAGCTCAAGCTGACAAACAAGCCATAAAACTACGCCAACTTATCAATACTACCATATTTAAATTCAAAATCTGTACCGTGCCTACCGTGCTTTCCGTGCCTACCGTGCCTACCGACTTTGGCACGGTAAAACACGGCAATATTTTATAAGGGGCCCAACACGGCCCAACACGGAATTTTTTTAAATAGGCACGGCACGGCACGGGCACGGCACGGCCCATGCCCATCTCTAGTTGAGATATCTCAAATAGCTATCTCAAACAGCTATATGATATAGTGGTCCTATCCAAATTTCAAAACAAACTTGATCTGCGTCCGGTATCCAGAAACATACGTACCAAGTTTGATGTTTCTAGCTGTTATAGTCTCTGAGATCGACGCGTTCAAACAGACAGACAGACGGACATGGCTCAATCGTCTCGGCTGTTGATGCTGATCAAGAATATATATACTTTTTGGAGTCGGATATGCTTCCTTCTGCCTGTTACATACATGACACAAATCTAATATACCCTTTTGACCATTTTCAATGGGCACTGGGTATTATAAACAAACGCTTAAGTAATTCAATTTATCCAAGTTAGTGTTACAAGTTATCACCAGAGGGTTAACATGGTGGTTTCATGTTTTGCTCTTACAATCAGTACTATTATCGCTTGTTTTGAAATCTACTACTCTTTGAATTAAAAATTCAGTTGCACAATACATTTTGTGTAGCTCAAGAATCTTGCAAAATGTGTAAAAAGTTACCAAGTCATGCGCTTGGTTTCCGTGGTTGACGAAGTTTATTGTATAACTTTGTTCTGATTAAAGATTAAGTATTTATATTATTACAAAAAAATTAAATAAATGATTGTAAATAGTTGCACTGGGTAAAGCGATAAGTTAAATTCTCTACTAAAAATAAAATTTGGATTTTTAAGAATTATAGCCAAAAATATTTATAACCCGTTATTATACCACAGTAAAAATAATTTAAATAATATAAAACAAATATATAGGCTTGCGTACCCTTTAGGTACTGAGCTAAAAATATATTAAAAAGTTTAAATAAGCTTTGGTTTCAACCGAAGATTGCTTATTAGCTGTGATTAAGGGTACCCCTATATGATGAACTGCCGTCGATTTCAAGTCACTTTAAGTTCAACCAGCGAGTGGAAAACAACTTGCAATGGATCAAGTTGAAGTCGATGCACAGAAGGAGCTGTGGAAAGCTTTTGAAGCTGAAGATTTGGAGAGATTTCGTCATGCCCTTGATCTGGGCGCCCAGCCCAGTCTTCCTTACAATGATGACGTCAATAATTTGAGCGTCTATGAGAAAGTGTTGTCCAAATCGGGATACGCAAAATTTATAAGGGCTTGCATTGATGCAGGCTGTGACGTCAATTACGTAAGTAAATGAACTCATTTTATTTGAATTTACTCTCATTGAGCAAAAATCTCTTCAAAATTTAGTAAAATTAAAGGAAAATTTCATTATGTTAGAGCTTATAAATTAATAAAATTATTTAAAAAAAAAAGAACACATGAAAATGAAATAAGCAAAATTATTTATGTATAATTATATAAAAAGAAAAATAAAGTAATATTAGAACCAGGGGCCGCAAATAAGAGTTATGAGAAACTGGATATACTTTTATTTTCAATTTTTATTTAATAATTATAGAATAAAAGTTATTTTTAAATTTTTATTACAAAAATAAATAATACAAATTTTAAATAAAAATCATTTTTCAATTATTGTTTTAGCAATTGAAATTAAAAGTTATTTTTCAATTTTTATAAAAAAATGTTTATTATAAATACGCCTTCCAATTCAAAAGACATTTACAGTCAATTTATTATAAAAATTTAAAAATAAATTTTATTTTCAATTTTTATAACAAAAATTCAAAAACAACTTTTATTTTCAATTGCTAATTTTTTTCTTTATTTTATTTATATAAATCAACCAGTAACTTTTATTTAATAATTTATATTTTAAAAATTATTATCGTTACGGTCCCTGATTAGAACCATTAGTCAAAGAACTCAGAGAGCACATGAACATGAATATAATTTTAAACAAAGTCAAAAAAAATAGATAGGTTATACAAAAATTTAAATAAAATAAGATTAGAGCCATTAATATAGAGAGAGAGAGAGGCTACAGAAGGTTAAAAAGGTAAATGATCATTAAATTTAAAATGTTATATCTGAATACTACTACTAATTACTTAACTAATCAATGCTATTTATTTTAGGTGAATCCACAGCTGAATAAGGCTGCCATTAATTATGTGGCTGAATCGAAGGATCCCCAAAATATATCCATGTTGTTGCACCAATCCAATTGCAAGGTGAACTTGGATCATCAGTTTGAAGACGAGACGGCATTGAATGCGCTGATCAAAACACTTACTCCAAAGAATGTGTCACGTGTCTCACGCTGCATTCGATTACTCCTCAATTATGGCGCCTCGCCAAACTTGCCCGATCGCGAGGGTAAAACGGCCTTGCAACGTGTGTTGCAAACTGAGAACATTCCCCTGGCATCGCTGTGCAATTTAGTTATTGAATTCCTTAGATTACCCGATCTGAGTCTGCACAATTATCGCGAGGGTCTGCACTATATAATGCAACATTATCTCGATGGACGCAGTATTTTGTTGTATAATCTTTTGGTACGACAACTGCTAAGTTTGAAGGAGGATCAAATGCTGGAATTGTTGGCGGAATATCAGAAAAATGTAGCAGCTTGGAACTGCAGGATAATGCAGCGCATATTGCTCAAGGAGCACATGAGTAAAAATTCGGAGAAGGCATTAAATGCTGTTATAGCCATGCTAAAATTAAACACTCCGGAGGACAATGAGCGTCTGATCGAGGTGGCCATCGAGGCGGGCAACTGGACAACTGTCTTTTCCTTGCTGGAAAGTGACTCCCTACAGGAGCAACCCAAGAGCAAGTTGCTCAAGACAATGATCAAGCAGGCGCAATTAAAACCTCTACTCAATCAGGAATATCAAAATTGTCTGCTGCAACTTCTGAAGGATCAGGAGAATTGCGTCAATCGATATGATGATCAGCATAACACGCCCCTCCATTATGCCGTGCTCTATCGCAATGAGATTGCCATAAGGGAGCTATTACGTCAAGGTGCCAGGCTGGGAATGAGCAATGGCAGAAACAGATTGCCCATCGAGGATATGGATGTGAAGTTGCTCGAGGAGCACTTTGATTATTGCATCACGAGTCGTGGCCAGAAACCCAGTCACGAGCAGTACGAGATCATAATGAACTGTTTGAATTTGACGAATCGTCAGAATGATCTCGACATTGCTCCCATTGCGTATATGGCCAAGTCGAAGGAGCTGTGCCCCTTGTTGCAACATCCATTGATCACCTGCTTCCTGCACCTCAAATGGCATCGTCTCTCCACCATTTTCTACACTCACTTTCTAATCTTCGTACTCTTTAGTGTCAGCTTGGTTGCCCATGTTATTTTACGTTTTCCTCAGCGCATTTACCATGATCTTCCTATTCTGACTGTCACTGTTATTCTTTTCTTCTTTATTTCCTATATGCTGATTGTCAATTTGTTGACTTATCTGATGGTGCATCAACTTCCCAGCTATATAGATCTGCCGCTGGTGACTCTGCTTATTCTCAACTGCATCGAGTGGGGCGATAAAGCGGAAACCCAAAGAATTATTGCCGTGTTTGCCATCATGATGATGGCCATTAAGTTGACTATTCTTATAGGTGCCCTACCTTTCCCCTCCATATCCACCCACATGCTCATGTTGCGGCAGGTGACGAGTAATTTCCTAAAATGTTTGTCTCAATATTCCATATTGATCTTCACCTTTGCTCTATGCTTCTATATACTCTTTGGAAGGTCTACTCAAACCGACTCCTTTCTCTCCTATTCCGATCCGGAGAAGACTTTCATGAAAACCCTTGTAATGTTCATTGGCGAATATGATGATGATGATTTTAATGGTTACTACACTTCATTAGTGCTGATTATGTTCATGTTTATGACCATGATACTGACCAACCTGTTGAGCGGCCTTGCTGTCAACGATACACAGGTGAGCATTTCTTATTTCTTATTTTTAGGATTAACAAAAACAAAGAATAAAAAAATTAAAAATGTAAGAAAAACAAAAAAAAATTAAAAAAAGCAATCACAAATTAGGAAATACATCTAAGAAAAATATTTAGAGTTAAAAAATGATTAAAAAGTATTAAATCGCATTCATCCAGTAATATTTTAATTTTTAAACTTTATCAAATTACCGACGAGGAAAGGCCGAAAAGACACAATCCCAATACGAGAGAGATGACAGCCGTCTTACATAGATACTCAACTTGAACGACAAAAGGTTGTATTGGATTTTTTTATTAGGTGGCCCTCTTTATTTATATGTAGTCCTGCTCGATTCGAGGTATTTTTTTATAAGTGCTATTTTTTTTTAAATTAATTTTGAAACTTAGCAAAAATTGTTCTTCCTATTTTTTTCCCCCAATTTAGTTTTTAACAACTTTATTCCTAATTTTGGTTTCCCAATTCTTATTTCCATATTAAATACTTTCCAGTTTTGTTTTTCCAAATTTTTCAAATTTTTTTTATTCTTTGTATTATTCGTATAGGGAATCCCTATTTTTACCTGTTATTTACTCACCTCTTCCCTTTTTTAGACCATTCAAGCCCAGGTGGAGCTCAATGCTGCCATTTGTCGTACAAATTTGTTGAACAGCTACGAAGGCATTTTAAAAGGACATTGGGGAAACTGCGAATGGTTGCGTGGCATTTTCCAAAAACTTATGCGCATTCATACTGATTGTTCATATGGCTATCTGTCCATATTTCCCAACCAAGAGAACCGAGCTGAAGTCTACAAGCAAAGGCACAGAAATCAGAGCCTTGAAACTCTTCCGAATTTGGACGATGTTTGCCTTGCATCCTTATATCCCGATAATGAAGATGGTGGAAGCGATAATGATTCAAATATGGATAAATATGAATTTTTGCCTACCCAATTTGATGGTGACTTGACTGATTTTCAAATTGAATTCAATTCGGCCAAGTATAAAAATGTTTCCAACGCACTTAAAGGCAATTTGGAGATTGACAATAAGACTGTAAAGCGGGCTCTGCAAATTATTAAAGAAAAATCCAACAAAGAAATCGAGCAGCAGCGCGTGGAACTTACAGAAAACCGACTGGAGGATATCTGGAATTTGTTAAAGGAGCTCCAAAACGAGTTGGCGTTTAAAAAGTGAGATAATTAATTTTTACAGTATTTGTAATTCGTTTTTTTTTTGCAACTTGCAGCATTTCAAATATTATCTTAATTATTTAATTGATTTACGATTATAAGTTCACAATAAGAATCTATGATTTCAAATAAAGACGATTTTTACTCAACTTCCGTTTAGTCAGGGCAACCAACTTAACGCTCTGAAATATTATAAGTATTACTTAAATGCTGCCAGATCGGTGGAAAGAGAGCTTTAAAGAAAAGAGCTGACATATATATTGTTAATAATTTAAAAGTTTAATACTAAAGGAACTCCCCCTCCCAAAATATAGGTATACAAACCCCTTAAGCCACGAATCCTTTCCACCATTTTTACGTGGCACTTGAGAAACTCATTTGCAACTGAGCAACTGGTGTGGTCAAAAAGGAAAAGCACTACTGCAAGAAGAGTTAAGTTGAGTTGAGTTGTGTTGTGTTTGCCATTGTTGCCATCTTCATTAAGAAATGCTGCACATTAACGTCATGTGTGAAAATGAGAAGCTCGTGAGTGTGTGAGGATTGTGAGATTGAGAGAGTGTGTGCGTGTAGGGGGCTTTTAAGTGGCAATAAAACAATGCAAATAATGTGTGGAGCGTCGTTGAGGCTGCAGGTGGCTCCAACTGCATTATATGATGTTGGCTGCTTATTGTTATTGCTACAATTAAGGGGCGAGCCTTGCCTGGAGAGTTGTCCATTAATCTGACAGGTAATTGCAATTAAATGCAAACAATAAGAAGAGCTGCCGCTGAAAAGAACGTCTGATATTGAGACTGACATGGGCGTTGTACTTGTAATTAAGAATATTGCAAGTGACAATGAAAATGGGCATGTAATGTAAGTCTTACAAATAAATTAAAAAAAAACTCGCTTTAGTTCTTCTTTGTGTTTGTCTGAAGAGCTTAAATAATTAAAAGAATCTGTTTCGAACAATTATTGTAATTAACTACCTACCTACCGCTCATTTCGAAATAATATAAAACAATTTAAAGCCTGCAATAACTTTGTATTTGAATTTTAGCGCCAAATAATGGAGACAGCTTACAGCTTTTGCGTATCTTCGATTACTTGCTGCTATGGCACCCGACGAATATTTTTGCTAAGATGACAGCTTTATTGCAACAACAGCAGTGCCATTTTGAGTATAGCATAAATGTAATAAGAGCTTAAAATTACTTATCGGTTATCAATAAACCAAACGTTAAGAAATTAAAATTTTAAATTTGTTGATTCAGAATTTGACAAATTTGGACTAAGATGCACAATGAAAAAGGCTCCATCCCGTGGTACTGGTAGCTTAAATATAAAATCGCCATTATCAATGGAATTGTTAATGAGTTCGATGACACTTTTCTTTTTAAACGACATCATAGGCTGTAAATGAAATGAATATAACGTAGTCTTCATTTTTATATACTTAACGCAGCTTACCATAATAGCTGAAAATTTCGACAAGGCACTTAATGCCGATGGGTTATTAAACGGCTTCCAATTAAAAATTTTGAGATTATTAAATCTTAGTAAATATGTCAAAATATAATTCCGAGCAAGGGCTTCATTAAGATTTGGTGGATGTGACTTTAATTTATTTACCCACTTAGAGGCCAAACTCTTTTCCCGAGTCTCCATTCCGCCTAACGAGCGCTCTAAGCGCAGAATATCACGTTGGAACTGTTTATTTAGACTTTTCCATTTGCGCTTCACTTCAAAAGTATCCGATCTATGAAAATTGCTGTGCTGCGAATATCTATGACGATATTCCTCTGTATTTCCAGAATAATAGCTGTTATTACTCATAAGTTCATTGTTTTCCTGCTGCTTCCTATTATACAAATCGTTAAAATTCATGACTGAAGATATTATTTACTAAAAATTTCAAATAATAGTTTTTTATTAAAATTTGTTGTTAAGCCTACTAGAAACTTTGTTTATAAATTTTTGAAATTTTAACATCGATAATTAAAACTGCCCATTATAGTTGACTACTTGACAAAAGCTCACTGCTACGACGCGATCACAACTAACAAAACAGTAAGACGCCACCTATGGTTTAGTTTTAGAAGTAGATTGTGATGCCAGCTTCGGCCGGCGTTCTATTTGAATTATGAATTTATTTTAGTTCATTGTGCAATACTTTTACAATGAACTGAAATTCATGAAAATGTTAAAAATGGACCTCAAAAAAGTTCAGAAATTGTCAAGAAGGACCTTATTAAAAAAGCAACCTCAAAATGACTATCGTCCCTTTTCTGTAAACCAAGGCTGCCACACGTTTCAAAACAACCTGAGACTCTTTCTCTGGGAGCCAAGGTTGCCACACGTTTTATTGCAATCTGCTATTTCTGCGTTGTTTTTCTATTCTTGTTAAATTCAATAATAATTTCATAAAAGTACAAATTCAATAAATCAAGAAAATTATACACTTTCTAAAATAAAAAAAGTTCTTTTTAGAATTAGGGGCACGTCAATTAAGAAAATCTAAAAAAAATAAAACGCCTGTGACAGTTTCAAATCTATAGCATACAATAATTTTTTTTTAAAAAAAAAAAGACCGTATTTACTGTTTCTGAAAAGAGTTAAATATTGTCAAATATGCCACCTTTGCAATGCTGCCACCTTGTTTTTGCATTTATTTATTAGAGGTGTGGGTTGTCCCCGATGTTTCAATGCTTGCTGAACACATATAATTTTTTGGACACGGCTCTTGAATCTGTAAGTCTCACATGTAAAAGGGATTGTATTGAACAAATTTCTCATAATATTTTGGAATTTCTTTTTTTTTTTGAGGGTCGTAATTATCAGAATTGGTTATTTTTGGTGTATATAAAAACATTCGATAGTGGCCTCCCAAACACCGATGGCTCCGATGTTTCGCAAGCATCGACGACATCGATGTTTCACTCGATGTTTCTCCACCTCTAGAATAGTGTTGGGTAAGCACTGCTCATTTAGGTGAACATGATCAATTGTTCTTTTTATTTAGAAGAGTCAACTCACTCAGATTGCTCACTTGTTCAGTTGCTCAGTTGTTCAGTTGCTCACTCATATTGCTCAGTAGCTCAGTTATTCACTGAGTTATTCACTAAGCCCCTCACCCAACTAATCAAAAATATCATGTTACACTTTAATTTAAATCTGATGGTTACACTGTGATCAACAATTCGCTACACTTTCTGATTAGCGACATAGCGACATCTGAATTTTTAAAATGTGTATTGTGCTTTGGCGGTAATCCAAGATTTGTGTATTTTCAAAAAAAGAATCTACACACAATGCCCCAAAAGGAACACCAGAGCAATAATGAGCAAAACAGAACAACTGAATAAGACTTAACAAGTGAGCAAAAAAGACCAAAACAGAGCAAATGAACATGTCTGAGCAAAAAAGAGCAAGTGAGCAATAAAGAGCAATTTGGAAGGAACATGTTCACTTGCTCACTTCAGGAGCAGAACTTTTTTGTTCACTCACTCATGAGCAACCCAACACTACTCTAGAATCGTGAGTGCAAAACAAAATAAAATCTGCGTGCGGCTCGCTCGAAAAACAAAAGCAACTATACAAAACACCCCGTAGCAATGTAGTTCAAATTGATTAAATGTACAAATAAGCGTGCAAGTGTCAACGACAGCAGTAGATAATGCCGAACAAAATGGCTAAAATATTCTTCAGGTAAATTTTAAATTGCATAGCAAACGAGAACGCGTAGAGCAAAGACCAAGAACAAGAGCAACACAAACACACAGCAACAACAATGAGAAAGAGATGGCGAGGTAGCGGCTCTACTCATTTGCTCTTTGCGCTGCGTTCTTATTTTTATGAATGACGTAAGCGCGCACCGCTTTTGTGCCGTACAACGGGGCTACAAAACGACAAAAACAACTTTCCTTTGTATGGTTGTTGTTGTTGCTGTGGCTGCTTGTTGTTGTCGTTGCTGTTGTTATTATTGGTTGGCTTTGCCAAAAAAGCTAAGAGGCAACCAAAAAGCTACAACCAGACGAGCTGCCCTCATAGACCGAATGTCGTGTCTGTGTATGCATGTGTGTGCGTGTTTGTGGGAGAGCTTCCCACACGCACACACACACAAAAAGTGGCGTCGCTGGCTTTTTTCTTGGAAAACGTGCTCGCTACAAGAGCGAGAGAGAGAGAGAGAGCCCCAACAGCAGCGCTTTTGGTGTTCGCTCTCTTTATTTTTTACTATAACATTAATTCTTTTTTTGGTCAATGACCTAAACAACGCTCTTTGCTCCGTTAGTTTTTTGCTTTCTTGTGTTGGCTTTAAACTTTGCAGCTTTAAGGAAAATATCAACAAATTGTTTATTATTGATGCCCATATGGCAAGCTTATTTCGCTCGTGGTCCGTTAGTTAGTTTAGGTCAACGAATAGTGGAACGTGGAGCGTGGACCTTGATTGCTCAACATATGAAATTAAGTGTGTGGTTTCGTTTTTGACCGAGTGCTGTGTCTTTTCAGCAATAGGTTAAACTTTAAACAGACGCTGTATACATTCAAGGCAATTGGTTAAAAAGAATACCAAAAAAAAAAAACAAAAAAATGTGTTAAATGTTTAGTCAAAATGAGTTATTGAACTTGCGACTTGCTTAGAAAATCGTTTTGCAATTAAAGCAAATGAGTTTTTTTCTATTTAACTAGAGCGTGATCCTTGACATTAATTGAGAGTTCTACTTAAACGTATTCTCGTGATCATCCCTCTCACTGAACACCTAATTTCGAATATTGATTTAATACATTTTTTATCTAATTAAAAAGAGAATCATTATGGATAAAAAAAATAAGTGTTTTTGAAATTTTAAAATATAAATTAAATACATTTCTAAAAGTTCTATACTTGGATATTAATTTAATAAGAGAAATTATCACAATGGATAAAATGATTGCTTTTATGAATTTTGGTATAAAAAAATAATGAAAAATTATTAAATATTTGATCCCTTGAATATTATCTTTGCATACACTTTAATTCAAGCTGAGATGGGGATTAAATTTGATATTGTAATAGTATTTTCATCCATCTGTCTTTTAATTCTATGAACAATAATATTGAATATCTCAATTCGTTGATTCTATATCTGTCTAAAAATTTAGACTGAAGTATTTTGAATATATGTACATATATAAATTCCCCGAAAGTCTGCATTATAAATTGAAATTTTGAATGGACTGCCTAGGAATTTGGCTGGAGTTCTGAAAAATGAGTACATTCTTTTTTTTTGTTTTATTTATTTTGTAAATTTTTTTTTTTTATACGAGTGCGGTTTTAACCCATAATAACATTTTATTAATTACGTTTAATAACAAGATGCTCAACTTGTAAATACATATTGAAATTTTTAGAAATTGTGAACAATGGATTCCCAAATGTGTCTGGTATGACATCAGCCCATGAAAATGATCGTTGCAATATATCACATTTAAGCCATTTATGCATCTATCTGGACGACAATCGTAATGCCCGACACGAACCAGAAACTGCACTATGCCCCCACAATTCATCATTCCCATTTTGACTCATCCGCATCCAAATAAGATCGTGTTGTTTTTGTCATAATTATCGTTGACTGTCACATTTGCAAGAATAATCCATTTTTGCACTTAATTTAATAAATACGGAAACACACAAAAACAATGGCTAGCTGTAACAAATGATGAATTTAGGTGAAAACAAATTCATTAATAAATATCAACAAAGTTGGCAATGATAACATAAACAACAGAAGCAATAACAAAAGCAAAAAACAACAACACAAGTTTGTAAATAAAGTGTGTTGCTTATAAAAAAAAAATAAATATTTTTGTAGCCGGCTACGAAATGCATACAAATATTATTAAAAATGATTACGAAGAAAAAACAACTGCAGTATCTTCTCGAAAGTCTTCCCTAACCAGAAAGAATTATGTGTACAAATATATATGTGTACAAATATATCTCCGGAATCTTACGTCTTATAAACAAACAGACAAATTGATAAACGATTTGTGAAGATTATCGCATTGAAGTTATCACGCATTTAAAAAACATCACTTTTTTAACAAGACAATTTCATTTTAAGCAGTTATAAAAGTCTAAAGTCACGTAATACAAAATTCGGAATCCGAAAAAATTGCTTTATTTGAAGGCGCAGCCAACGCAGACAGATTTTGTCAGAATGAAAACATTGCTATATTTTCTAAATTAAATCTGTCGTATCTTTCGTTTATTTTTCGACCCATTCAAACTTTATGAAGAGTATATTAAACTCATTACTCGAAATGTTTATCGCTTTCTCATGTCTTTGTTTGCGGTTGTGTTCTTCTGCTCTAGCCTGAAAACTGAGAGAGTAAGACAGCGGAGAGCAAAGTTGCAATGGGGAGAGAGCTTTCGCTCTCTTTCCCAAGGGGGCGATGCCGACAGAGACGTCGCTTTCTTGATGTAAACAAGCAGAAGGAAACGTCGCTGAAATCAACCGCATTAATAACAATAACAATTGCGTGAAAGTCATGTCGCGTGGAAGACAAGGAAAAGAGGCTGCAAGGAAGCACAAAGTCAAAATAATTGGCGAAAAGGCAATTAACGCAAAACGGAAATAAATATGGTCACAGCCAGAAATCGGCAACGGCCGTAAAAGCCTGAAGGTCGTTTTTGTTTGCGAGCGATAAATTTGTATTTAATTTGCTGTCGTTTTTTCTTTTAGTTTTAAATAAATATCACACATACGCAGCGTATGCAAATAATATTTATGACATACAGTTTCTGGCGGGTTCCCGCAGTTTTTCAGCTGTGTGCTACAGTTGCTTTATCTGCGCCTTGTGGTTATCCAACCTTTTAGAAACTTATCGCTGTATTCATACATACATACAAAAATAAATACATTTGTATATCTGTACATATGCCTTTTATATATGAGGGCCACTTGATTGAATTGTCGTGAAATATGCGCATAAAGTAATCGGCCAACGCTTATCAGAGCTAAACAACGCACAAAAAAGTAAACTAAATAAAAACTATAAACAAAACAACTATAACAACAAGAAGAACAACAACAAAAGATGTGATAAATAAAAGTAAATGGGTAACAGAATGTGAGCAATGCCACATTAAGGCGACAAACCTTCCCATGTCCACACACAATCGCACAATTTGTCAATCAACTGGCAATCAGCTGCCAATCAACCCATCAAAAACCCCAACCCACATACCCCACACTCAGGTGGGGCACCCAGAAAGCGAAAGAGACAGACATAATTGTGAAGAGAGAGAGAGAGAGAGACGCCAGTGTGTCCGTCGTTTAGTTTAGCGTGACCAATTTGCAAATGACTTCAACTATTATGTTTGAAAGTGCGCAAAGTTTACCTCTCATATAATTTATCATGAGGTATATTTTCTAATCTTCTCCTAACAAGAACAATTTATCCTTCAATTTAATTTTTTTTTTATAAGAATAAATAGCCTACTTATACAATTTCAGAAATTGGTTAAATTTTGAACTACTTATTAAAAAGTGGACTGATTAAAATATAAATTAATCGAGCTATTTATATATTTTTTTTTAATTTGTCACTTAATAATAATAATTCTAATAATCATATTTACACAGGCCAAGTTCTAAACAATAGATAG
The DNA here is from genome assembly GCA_963924055.1 of Drosophila limbata. Classification (NCBI taxonomy): domain Eukaryota; kingdom Metazoa; phylum Arthropoda; class Insecta; order Diptera; family Drosophilidae; genus Drosophila; species Drosophila limbata. The sequence goes on from OZ001353.1 coordinate 5,273,222, forward strand.
CGTATCTACTTGTCGATCATTTTTAAACTTAGCTCTCTTACTGACATAATTAATAGCTATTGGGCAAAACAGATGACGACTGTCGCTAATCGAATGCCTAATTTGTTGCAAATTAGCTGACACGGATAAATAATAAACTTTGATCGAGTTACCTTTGTACAGTCAGCTTTTATTGAGCACAGATAACCAGAATTGTGTCAAAGATTTGACTTCATAGTCAAAAATAGGAAAATATTACGGTTGAAACATTAGTTGCCTTTTTTTTTATCATAAAGTTAAAACAAACTAGTATTTGTTGCAAAAAATACTTTTTTGTTTGACAATTTTCATTTGCCTTTTATTGATATACGAATAAATTACTTACAGACTTTAATCCATACTAATTTCAAATTGAATTTCTACAAAAATATCACACTTATTTTAATTTTATTAAATTAACTTTATTGTGAGACTTAATCTCAAAAATATAGCAGCAAATTTATTTATTATCCGGTTTTAATTAAATTAATTGAGCTTATTTCTGACAACTTATTATCTGGAATTACAAATTGTAAGCCTTTGTTAAATGTTTTCACCTTATTCACAAGCGATTCATTTCGGGTTCCAATAATTTCATTAGATAAATAATAAACAAAGCAAAAAAATATATTGAAGAGGGGGAAAAAAAACAGCACACAACAAAATGGCATCATCGCAAAATGCTCATTTAAGGCGCGTACATGACAGCATCAACAACATCTCTAAAATATTTTTGGCCAAAAAAAAAAAATATTTATATATCATATAAGTTTATACGGGTCTACAAATTGTTGTGCGCAAATCTTTTTGAACTTTCGCATGGCACAAGTGCCAAGAGCAAACCCTGACACACATAAAAAAAATATTTAAAGCAACGCCCTCTTTTCTGTGCCAGTTTTAGATGTTTTTTTAAAATAAGTTTGTATGTTTATATATTGCATGTATTCATTCACCTACACGCGCTTATAATCTCATTTCAAACGGCGTCAATAAATTGTGGTGTGTATTTAAATTTGGCATATAGACTGTCATATTGGTACAGACTACATATGTATATAGTTGGCCTGTCTTTCACACACGCCCACCAACAGCTGCTGACAATCACATGAAATCATGTTTGTCTAGTTGTTTTTTTTTCGTTTTTTTTTTTTGGCGGAAATACCTTGGAAATAATTCACAGCACATTTACCTGTTGGTCCTATTTAAGGAGCAGCTGTTACCAATTTCAGCACTCCAGAAACCACTTTTAGACCTTATCGTAGTAACTTATCTGACTGATTGTTAGTCACATTTTGGCCCAATCTAAAATGCCAATGACTAATCAAAACAATTTGTAATTAGGAGTAGTTCCATGAGTTAGTCATAGTACAGTCCAAACATTATTATTTCAATAACTTTCATTGTCTTCATTTGCATTTCTGATGAAAGACAAAGGCCATACAATTTGTTTGAACACACATAAAAGAGAAAGCCACGCACAGTGAGAAAATATTTAGGATTTCTGCAAACAAAGAAAAAATAAATCATAGATTACTAGATTAACTGAAACTGATCTAGGTTGATAATAGCTCCATTCTAACTTCATAGTCTAGTTTACGAGGATATTGGAAAACACAATTTTGTGAGTCCATTCCAAGACGAGTTTGTGAGAAATTCATAACTGGTTCGCTGCTGTTTAAATAGTTATTTTGCACACTATATTTATCTAGATGAATTCACTTTAAGATCACAACGACAATATTACTATGGTTAATTTAACTATCCATTAAATGTGATTTTAAACTTCTAAAATGATTACCGGTTCCCATATTATCGATTGTGCATTGCTTCCAAATTGTATAAATTACGAGTAGTATTCTGATTGTGGCTATGAAAACCATTCGAGCCATCGATGGATCGATCGATCGATAAACCACAAATATTATTTCGACAATCGAAAGCGGCCCACGCACACTTGTGGATAAGCTCAGAGGAGGCGGTGAAGCTGCCGAAGGGATGAACAGCGTTTGATTGAATGTTTGTTTTGAAAGAAATAAAACGAAATAAAGTTCAACATGTTGCTGCTCAGAGAGCGTGCACACCAGAGAGAGAGTGTGTGAGCGCGTGGGAGAGCGAAAGCGAGAGAGGCACACGTGCGCGTTCTCTTTGTATTAAGCACTCAGCGGCGCTGAGCCGACTACTTCTGCGCGCTTTGTTTAGCTTTGCGAATCATTCGCCTTCGTTGGCTCAACGCGTTCACAACGTTGCGTTTTCGCCGTGTGTGACGAGTGCTTTTTGTATTGTTCGCTCATTTCCGTTCGTATCGTGTAATACACACACATACTATGTACTAGTACGTATAAAAAATCATTTCTAATTTTATAAAAATATACGCGCATACCTATAAATTGCGCTGGCGTGTGCCCTTCTGCCCTTCCCCTCGCCCAGTGGTAGACGAAAAAACAGCCTGAAATAAGTAAAATTCGTATTATGCGTGCGCAAAATATATGAAAATCATGAGAGATAAAACAAAACAACAGCGAAAAGTGACAAATATTAAGAAATTTATGAAAATTTAAGCATCACATATATTTTGCATTGTATTTTTTTGTACAACGCTTTTTTATACATAAATATAAAAACTGTTTATTTTCTTTTGGGCGATTAAATTCTTTAGTGGAAAGTGAAAGCTGCGTCTGTCAAATGTTGTCGCCGGCCAAAAAAACATAAATAAAACAATAGCGAAAAGCGCTAAAAAGAAAGAAAAGAAACAAAACGAGACAAGTTATGCTAATTTATAGTTTTAGCAGCGTTGCATTCAGAAATGTTAGCGAAATTCGCACATGACGAAGCTATAAAGCAATTTTGATAAAACTTTGTTCAATGAGCGGCAACAGCAACAAAAACAAATTGGCCAAAATGCGGTTGCAACAGCGATTCAACAATAACAACAACGGCAGCAGCGGCAGCTCGATAACAACACAAACGATTGGCAATAGCAATAACAACAACAATAACAGCAACAACATGAATATCAACAACAACAACAAAGTACACAATCAACGCGCCATATTAAACCTCATCAATCGCAACAGCAACAATCGCAACAACAACAACAATAGCAACAACAACGGTTTCTTCAAACTGCGCAGCACAACAAAATCAACTCCACCAACAGCAACAACAACAAAAACTAAAAATAACAATTGCAACAGTGCCATGCAATTGGATGCTGATGATGATGATGAAGAGATTGTTGAAACTGTGGAGGAAACCACGACAGCTGTGGAACTTCGTTCAACGGCAGCCGTTGCCATTGGAGCTGGCTCTAGTTCCGGTTCGGGAACTGGTTCAAGTTGTGGCTATCGGGCCTACACCACGCTGAGAAGCAACTCCACATCGGCCATTTTGGCAGAGGCTGTTGTTGGTCTGCCCGGACTATTGGGCAACAGTCCCAGCATATTGTATGCCCGCCCCCGCACCCTAAATGTCCACAATATCTGCCAGACGCCAGCACAAATAACGCAAATGTTTTTTGGGTATGTTTATGATTTGATTTTTATTTATTTAACCTTTTTCAATTGGTGGCAGCTTTAAGACATTACTAAATTCGTGTACTAACCTTATTTATTGAAACTGTTACTAACATTAGTTATTGTAAATATGATATGTTGAAATAAATTGAATTAAAAAAATGTTTTACTAATCTTTATTAAGATATTTATCACAATCGAAAATAAATTTGACATTTTATTCTATATATATTACGTCAAAATATCTTTCAACCTTTTTTTATATATTTAAAACTTATTTTATTTAGACGCGTTAAATGTAAACTGAGGCATTTTTGGAAATTTTACATTTAATTCTACAAATTCTACATCAAAATATATCTTAAACTTTGCTAAATTCATCTGGACAAACATAACATTAATTTTATCTGGAATATCTTTAAATAAGAGTTTTGTAGACTTAAAATATATATTCCTCGTCTGACACACCCACAACAATTGCACTTTGATCTAGTTCCCTTTTATCTATTAAAACCATGGGAATATTTAGTATTATATAAATATTTATCAGCAGCCTCAACACAAATTGTTTTAAACAGTTTTCATTGATTTTCCATAAGTCAAACACTCTTCAATTGGCCAAGGTCGCAAATAGCATTCAGAATAAAAGTAATCGCAAATAAATATTTATAAACTGTTACCTTAATTTATGTGCTTTCAAATTGTATTCGAATTGCGTCACATTCCATGTTTGAACTACATGAGAACCTTGCGAATAATCACGGATAATCTTTCCTTTGTGATGGAAAATTGCCACAATAAATGTAAATAGAAGATGTTGACTTTACGTATGAGTTAAATTTTCTGAGGTCGAACATTTGAAGTAATAAATAAAAATGCATAAATAAATACATATATTTAAAAGCTAAGCTATGATAATATAAAAGAAAGAAGTAAACTTCAGGATGATTGTAGTAGTACCAAAATGTGGTATTTCTTGCCTAAAAAGATACAAGTAATTTAAACAATTCCATAACATTTCTTACACCAATTGCTTTAGTCGAACCTCAAAAACTTATTTTAAACAATGTTACTAAATTGTTTGAAATATAAGATTAAAATTACTAAGCTTTTTTTGAACAATTCTGTGAAAATTTATTTTCATAATTCATTCAATTATTTCATCTCAAAGATCCCTTCTAAATACATTTCACATTTATCTTTATCCCAGACAAGAAAATGTATTAATCTAATAAATATTTACACCGGATTATTCGGTATATAATTGACATAGCGTGGTGTGATTTTGGGAAATTTGTTGTTTAATATGCTCGACATACAGCTGATTAATCACATTGAGGGCGGCAACGCTTGAAATATGGCCACGCCTCTAATCTAATTGCTTGCCTTCCTGGGCGAATGCCCCCCGATTCCCAATCCCAATCGCCGACGCAATGAATTCTTGATTATGTGTCTCGGTTCTGTGTTGTTTTGTGCTTTGGGTTTCATTTCTTTTGGCGTTGCACAAAAATACAACGACAGATTTTGTCATCGTTATTTTAAAATTTATATATATTGTATATACTTGTATATTCTCGCAGAGCAGCACACTAAAAATATTCAATTAAATGACAAGGCGAATGCTGCTTTTATTTTTCACACAGTGCAAAGACATTTTGTCTCCGCCTCGGCCAGTGTGAAAATTCAATGAACTTGATCTCGCTGACTTTTTGCTCTTTTTGCGCGGGCAGCGCGTGCGTTGCATATACTTATATATATTTATATACATACACACATGTATATTTTTTGTTTATTTTATTTTCTTTGTACCAAAATAAATTGAATTTAAATTAACAACAATAACAATGTATTAAAATGTCAAGCGCTGTAAAACACGCCTGATGTGTGTATGCATGTGTATTTATTATTTGTCTCAATTTGCATATAATAAAGTCATAAGTCAGCCGGCAAATTGTCATTTTCATAACATATCTATTGTGTCCGCTGTGCTGGCAATTGATCAAACCCAAGTAATGTTCTTTTTAAAGACAATACACGACTTTTAGATACCCACACATTTCTTTTGTTACTGTTGGAGACTTTTGACCTTTATTTATGTACCATGCTTCTTAAATTATACATGTAATTTTATTTCTTCTAAGATTGCAGCAATCAAATTATTTCCAAACTCATTCTACAATTCTACTAATTCAATTATTCGCCAATATGAAAGGGTATTAAATCGACTAGATTTGAAAGAAATCATTAATTGAAATGATTTTTAACGATCTCGCTAGCTGCTATTGTTTTATTGGTCTTCTGTCTTGGCCAATTGAATTTGTGTCTTTGGGTTGATTCGTGATTTGTTTGACCTTCTTGCAGTTGTACGTCGATCATGTTCAAACACGTGTTATTTCATATGTTTTTATCCAACGTATACGCGATATTTGTGAATGCAGCTTAGTCAAAGTGCACTCCCCATCTAAGTTTAATGTGTCAAATGTTTAGAAATGGAAATTGTTTGAAATTAACAATGGGGGGTTTTATGTCCCCAACTGGAAACTGGCAGAAAACTGTTTGTCGTCGTCGCAACTAATTTAAGCTCATAAATCACAGAGCTTACGGCTATTAAAAGTTATGGTCCACAATGTTAAATTAAAAGAGTTGCGTTATTGTGCTTTTTTTTATTTTGCTTTGTTGCTGTTTTTTTATGTCGCCTTAATTCAATTTGTGCAGTCACAACGGTCATCAGTCTTCGGTCATTGTCTCTGGCGGTACTTCAGTTCATTTTATGCCATTTCATTTCATTTCATTCATGCATCAATAAATCACGCATTGACCGCTCTCAGTTGTCTCGTGATACATATATGTTTTGTTTTTATGAGTTAATCAGAGGCACTTCAATTTAGCAAAATGCCGCATTCTTTTGCCAATTGTTTTATCAACTATTTTATTATTATAACTATTATTTTTATTATTCCGCATCATATGAAGTGCATTTATGGCTTCGTTTAATTATTTTTTGCGTCGTGATATTATGCTTTATTTTTAACTTGATTATGGCATAGTATGTAGTAGTACTCATATGAGCCCGAAGTAACGACCACTGCAATTGACGATAATAATTAATTTAATAAAAATAACAATGTTTTATAAGTATCCACTTGAGTTATTATGCTAATTGCTTGGCATTTATCTTTGTTTGAGCAAAAGTAATAATACAATATTTTTTTTGAGGCGTGACTGCATTTTGTCTTTGGATTAAATCAGATAATTAATCCCATATGATGTTCAAGCTTCAAAAAATTGATTAACACACGAGTTCACACCAAAAACTTGCTTGGTTAATGACAAAGAATTATTATATCTTAGTCTCGCTTAAATGGTGTCAAAATACAACATTTTAAATAACAAAAGAACATGGGAAAATGTCTTATGAATTGGGATTATCAACAGATTGGCATAAGTTATGTTTGCTTTTCATAATATTTGATCTTATGCTCCATTTCTAAGTCATAATTAATATAGCAGTTTTGAAAATGTTAGGGATAATGTATTACCATCTTAACATATTTATTAGCTCAATAAAGTTAAGTATCATAAGAAAATATATACATCAAACCAACATATATTCAACCTACAGATTAATCCGCATGCAACACGTAAATTTTTAAATATTTTTTGCTTAATTCAACCTGATAAAAACGAATAATTTATCTATATAATCAACAGATAAATTAGCACACAAGAAACTTTTTGGAATAATAGTTAATATCAGAAATAAAAATGATGTTTGAAATTCAATAAAAAACTCGAAAGACTTAAATAAAAAACCTAAGAAATGAGAATAATATTGCAATATGAATATTATGAGTATGTTATTGTTAAATGCTGGTAATGGTTATTCATAAAATCGATTAAGCAAATTACTTGCCACTTCATTTTTCACACAAAAGCAGCCACACAATTCGTTTTCGTTGCGGAACTACGAGCACGTTGGCTAATCAACAATAATTGATGTAGTGGAAAAATGCATTAATAAACAAAGTGTGCACTCACTTATTTATTCATTCAGTTTGATTGAAAAACGTGTAGCGAACAATTGAAATGCAAAGAATTGCAGACATCGGCAGGCAACATAAATAAATATCAAATAACTATTTACTCCGCCATTGTTCATTTTGTTACCCTCAATTCTCAATGGGCGGCAGAATTGAGCTAAGCGTTTATAAATAACGAACTGCACAAAATCGTTAGCAGCTGCAATTTGTTCAAAATAGACGAAGCTCGTCATAACTAATTATAGAGGCCAAACTGACCGTTTCTCTTCCACCACAACAAATTACGTATACGTAAGCTAAAAGCCAAGTTTCCGGCAATGGGAATGGGGATTGTAATGGCGCCTTAAACCAAAGTGCTCGACAAATAAATTTGATAGCACACACAATGCCATTCTCGTATTATATAGTTAATAGATGAGCCCCTATCGATGTTATTAGCTCTTCCTGAATGCTGTCACGTTAACACAAATAGAAATTAACAAATCGAGCTATGGTAAAAGTTTATAACTGAACCAGTTGATATTGGCGATTGGCAATCATATAAAAAATATACTAACTATAATTCTAAATGTGTGTTTGTATTACTTGATCGGATCGTATCACTATATCATAAAGCTGTCTTATTCAACCATTATTATCTCTATTTTTGGCACAAATACAAATTCCATAACGCCCATGGCCGAATATCGTCTTTGTTTATTCTCTTGCATGCACTTGATTTTTCATGGTCTGCCCGAAGAGTTTCTCAGTGCCATCATTTGTATACATAAACACTCACAACAAAAGCAAAAATATATTGTTTAACAAATTTTTTGCATTATTATTATGAGCATTTTGTTTTATTTACGCGCTTTGAGTGCTATTTTTAGACTCGCAAAGTCAAAAGAAAGTGTGAAAATTGAGGGACGAGGCTAATACTGAGGCTACTTCATAATATGCAAAGCAAATAAATGCCACAAATTAGCAAACACAATCGTAAAAAAGTTGTTGCTCTTCTTTTATTTTTTCAACAAATATATTAATGCATATTAAACAAGAGAACCCATTAAATCATGTGAGCGCCAAAAAGAAAATACGTATACGTTATATTGTATGCTTAATTCTTTTTCGTATGGAGGCGTATTTATTTGCTGTCATTTTCCGTTAAGCTATTGCTATTGTTCAACACTTTATGATTGGCATATATAGACGGCTCTTAAGCTTTTATATTTCTTATAGGATTCTTTGCTTTGACTGCATTTTAAAAGTATTGAAAGGTATCAAAAATCAGTAGCTAAATAAGCTTATATTGAACGAATGTTGACAGAGATGGAATTCCTTTTTTTTTTCTTTTCCGGAAATTCCATAAATTCAGATAGGTTTTGAAAGTAAATAATATATCTATGTTCAAAAATCGCTCATATCATTGATTGACATTAAAATATTTATTGTTGTCTCTTGACCTTTCTGTCGATTATTCATCACCAACATTCATCAAATTATGAGTAATGCTTAAGATCTTCCATGCTGTGATCATAGTTCTGTTGAATCCATGTTATAATCAAAGACGCCGCCGCTTTTGTGTGTAAGCTTTTGACTTTGCCCTTATTAGTCAGTGAAGCTTTAAAAGCTTTCCGAGCTAGACTCTCGATGTGGTCACACCCACTCACTCGCACCTGCCTCGTTAACTTCCACTCTCTGACAAATGCTCGTTTAATTGAAACGCTGTGATTGCAAATGACCTCAGAGTACAAATGATCGATCCACATGCAACACATGGCAACTGACTCACATCGTGTGCATTTCACCGATTTGCATTGCCAATCGACATTACTAAAACAGACTGGAAAAGCAAGTCCATTAGGTCGATCAACAACTTAAATGGTCGCCCAGAAGATACTCTATAATTAAATAATTTATATCGGTAATTTGCTCTGCAAAAAACTGAGAAGATTTAAAATAAAGTTTAATTAAAATTTTGATATTTGGAATTATTAATACTTATTTTATTGACTATATCTTCAATTTCAATCAATTTCAATTTAAAGAAAAATTTTAAAAATATTAAAATACATTTTCCTTTATTATAAAAATAAAAAACTATTTTATGATTTTTAAGCAAAAATTCAATTCTGTACTTTAAAATATTCTCAGCATTTTTCGGTAAAAATCAACAAATAATGTTTAAGAATTTTTTTATTTTTCAACTACGACCTCAACTAATTACAGGGTATACTACACATGTCAATTGCACAAAAATGACTTACTAACCTTGCACAAATTACTTTTTTTTTTGGCTCCAGATTAGAGTCAGCTTTCAACGCATATGGCCAACATCGATAATCACACACACAAACACACACAGTCGCAATTCACATACAATTAAGCGGAACATTTTCATTTGGGGCTCTGTGGCATATGTAACCTATTTATTTTTGAAATTTTGACCTCATAACTAGACGCAGACAAAGTCTTGTCGAGCCTATGGCGTGCTTTAAAATCGAAATGACAGTTTCCATTCCCCCCCTCTTACCATTCCCCACTCCCCCGCTACATTAGTGGTGGGGAGTAATAAGTAACGACAGCGTCCAAATGCGGCGATGACAACTTCATTTCTGAGCGTGTGACAGGCACACACATTATTGTGGTGGGTTTGACGTTGTGCTTTGTTCTGAACCGCCAGTCAGTCATTCAGTCAGTCGATTTGTCCGTCCGACGGCCGGTCGCTATCGATACTTTCAATCAGAAAACGATAATTCATGACATCATCAATGGCAAACAGCCCGTATCATTGCTGTCAGCGAGAAGAGAGCAGCGATAAAGAGAACGAGAGAGAGAGAGAGAGAGAGAGAGAGAGAGCTCTGAGAACTGGCTGTGCGCTTGAGTGGGTCGCTTAATTAGTAATTTAACACAATATTAAATAAACTGCCTCCTCCCTCCCTCCCTGCGGCATTTTCCCAAACCCTACCCTGCCATGTAATGCCTATAAATACATACGTACATACATACATAAGTCTAATCCACCATACATTTTTTGCCATGACATCAAAATTCGTGCGCCATAAAAATTCACTTCAACTTACTTTAATCGGCATTTCATTGAGCAAATTTTGCATGTTGTTGTTGCTGTTGTTGTTATTATTATTATTATTGTCGCTGTTTTTGTTGCTGTTGTTATTGGGGTTGAGACTTCCCGATACTCGGGGGAAAGCTCATTGCAATCACATTCAACAGTGGTTCAGTTGCCCGTGTGCGCCTCTAAAGTGAGGTACTTGTCTTTCTCTCTCCATCTCGGTATTGACGGTTCCCGCGTATCCTGTCCACAACTCAAATCCCAAGCGGAAATTGATAAAAATAAAATTTATTTTATGGCTAGTTGTCGTGAAATTAAGAACGTATACATTTTGTGTTTTTATTTCCAAATTCACCCAATAAATCGTGTAATAACAGACCAATCTTAAGTTTTTGGTAAGCTTTATTTATTTCATTATTATTTACAGTCAATTGTTAATTGTCAATTACTGAGGTCTTTCTCATTACTTTTTATTCATATCTACAAAAGAAAAGTCAGTTAAAAAGCGATCAATCATCATTGAATTTAATGTTAATTTTTCGCACGTGCCAGATTTTTGACAACTTGTTTTTTGACTTTGACATATTTAAATTTTATTCAATTACGAAATTCAATTTAAGCCTTTTTTAGGTTTTAATCGAAATTCATGAATAGTATTAAAAAGTTCTTTTAATTTTTTTTTTATTAATTATTTACTATTTGATTGTAAATTTCTTTATTTTAATTTTAATAACACTAGTTTGCAGCCAAAATGCAAAGTGAACCAAAGTATTTTTTTTTTTATGGACATTGGCCCGCTAAATACGAAAATGGCACTTAAAATTTTTTCCATGGAAGCGTTTTCGAAATACTATTCGAATTTTTTCGAATTTTCGAGGTTACTCTAACACTTTTAAGTATATTTCCATTTCTACAGATCCGATTTGACCGAACAAGGACTTAAATCAATGGTGAGTTAATTCTTTTCAACTTTCTTTCGCGCAGTATTAAGATCGGTTCAGCAGTTCAGGTGCTAGCGATTTTAATAAGTTCGAAAATGGGCGTTTTTTGCGATTTTTTGAGCTCGAAAGCTAACATATCGTCCTGGAAAAAATAGAAATCACAAAGATAAAATTATTTTTTAAGGTTTAACGTAAAGCTTAAACTGTTCCAAAGAAAATAAAGTATTGTTCATTAAAATCCATTGACAGATGGCGAAGTAATATATATTTAAGCGGTTTTAGATTGTCACGTTTTTTCTTTTTTCTTTCTATGTTAACAGCTATGTTAACCTGCTGACGCCCTTGCACATTACAAGTGCATTTGGTCGCCTTATGCGGAAACCGCTAAAAATAAGATTACTCACTTTTGCATTACTTCGCCATCTATCGATGGATTTTAATGAACAATACTTTATTTTCTTTGGAACAGTTTAAGCTTTACGTTAAATCTTTAAAAATAATTTTATCTTTGTGATTTCTATTTTTTCCAGGACGATATGTTAGCTTTCGAGCTCAAAAAATCGCAAAAAACGCACATTTTCGAACTTATTAAAATCGCTAGCACCTGAACTGCTGAACCGATCTTATTACTGCATGAAAGAAAGTTAAAGAAAATTAACTCACCTTTAATTTAAGTGCTTGCTTGGCCAAATCGTATAAGTAAAAATGGAAATATACTCAAAAGTGTTGGAGTAATCTCGAAAATTAAAAAAAAATCGAATATTTCGAAAACGCTTCCATAAAAAAAATTTTAAATGCCATTTTCGTGTTTAGCAGGCCAAACTCCATAATAAAAAATACTTTGATTCACTTTGCAAAAAAAAGTTTTAATTTTGTAAACTGGTGTAATTATTATAGAAAAGTTTCGAATATTAAAATTGTGAAACGCCCATTAAAATCTAAAAAAAAAGATGCAATTACTCCTACATTTTCATTTCGTTTCTCAAAATCATAGAAAACGATTACATTTATTTACAAATTCGATTAATTTACATAGAAATCCGTTATCGCTATGTGATGATTGCATAGCATAAATATATTTGGCCAAATGGTTTGGGATAAAGCCATTTGTTTGTGGTTCAGGGACTTTCCATGAATCGTTGGCGCCTCTTTTCTTGCATATCCAATCCAGTACAAACAATAGATTCCTAGAACATTATTGAACTGCTGGGCCAGCTGTTTGATGGTTGATTGTTAGAAATGAAAATAAAAACAAATAACAAAGCAAAAAGATATGGACGACATGAAGGTCGAGCACAGATTTCTTACAATGGCGATATTCGAGTGACCAGCTGACATTAAGAGCTCAACACTTTGGCCATTGTTTAGATTAGATTATATAGCCATTTCCATAGGTTGAATCGCAGTTTTTTTGTGATTGCCAAAGGGCGAAGAAGCAGAGCAATCAATGGGAAATCAAAACACTCGCTAGAGAGCATTAAAGTGTGCTCTTACCTTGATGGAACTTTAAACAATATTCACAGAAAATACTTTACCCATATGTGTTTGCCTTTAAAACAAAACAAAGTAGAGGAACAAATAATATAAAAAATTACTTCCAAGTGATATCATAGCAACGCTTCAATTTTGGCACACAAATAAATACAGAAATGGGCAACGAATAAGAAAAGAAATAACAATAACAATAACAACAAAGACAGATACAGATACATGGCAAAATGTTAAAGAGTGAAAGAGTATTATGCATGTAACTTAAAAATAAATGTTGATGTCACTTTTAAACTTTTGCACCGCCACAAAGGTTATAGGACATCGACATTCTAGCCACGACGTTGGTCTAAAAGACATTCCCATCGTATTTAATGGTGATCATCATTATGATGATGATGATGAACACGATGACGCGATGTTAAAACCACAATACTACTATCTATCGTGTTTCAGTTTCATGTCTTGTGAAAGCTCTTTGCCAATCAACCAAGGAACCAAATACCCACCAAATGTTGGGAACTGTCTATAAATAGTATCTAATGCTGACAGACATTGGAAGAGGGGTTAACATTAAAACGACGTTATAAATAAACAACCATTTAAGCAGATATGGGAATGGCTTGGGGTAGGGTTTCTTCCAACTCACTTAAGAGTAAGTAGCAGGAGTATTGTTAACTTGAAAGCTACAAGCATATTTGATTAAGCGATTGTGGGTAATCATTTATACGGCTAGATATTTATGAACTGAGGGCATTCCCAGATTTCTTTACCCAGCAGATAAGATATTAATTATGACAGAACTTATAGAACACACAGTTTTGGTTGATTTTGATGAACTTTTATTTAAAATTGTTCATTAATAATATAGGAGAATATAAACTGAAGCTATTTTCTATTTTGTTTCTATTTAAATTCTTTGTTTACCTTTATTCCAAAGACATGAGAATTAACTGCCATAGTTAACTTAAAATGTTATTGCCAACACACTTAACAAATCATTTAGATACAATTCCATAACCAGACAGAAGGAACTCATTCAAACCACTTGATTAGTCGCATATCTTTAATATGTTTTTAACAAACTCTCGTATCAGTTAAATAGGCCACGAGAGAGAGAGGGAGAGGAAGATTCTTACAGAAAGATAAAAACTTCAAAGTTCAAAGAGCATCAAAAATGACGTCAATTTCATTGAAGTATTGATAACAGCACAATTTGATAACGATAAAGTTGCGACAATTATTAAATAAATACAAATAAATAAGGTAGTCTTAATAAAAGGTGCTAAAATCTTTGTTTTGCCTGAGAACGGGCCCGCCAAAAACAGCTGTTTATCGTAGAGAGCGAGAGAGAGAAAGCGCAAGCAACACACTGAGAGCGAGAGATCCAAGAACCAAAGCTGAAGAGCAAGAGATTAAAGTTCTTTGTATTATTTCCTGCTCAATGCTGCTCTTTGCTATTATAGCTTTTACCATGTGCTGTGCTCGCGGCCGCTCTCTGAGCACTGAGCGGCGTCATTTTTATTATTAGTTATGACCTCATCATCGATTATTGCTTTGAGTGTATTTGTGTGCGTGTGTTTGTACTTTATTGAAACGAGTCGGCGTCGCCGTCGCTGTCGTCGAGCAGCTGCAACCTGGCTGGGAACTGTGAACTGGAGAGGCTAACTACCTGTAGCTTTGTAGTCGTAGTCAGGGCGCCACGAGTGTTGTACAAACAAATCTAACACACCTCTTGTTAATTTTTTTGTTTATACGCGGCGGCTGTTCTTTATACCCTCTGTATTAGCAAATTACTATAAAGGGTATGCTAAGCTCCTTTACAACATAATGACAAATAACAAATGAATTTCATTCGTAACTAACAAAAAGGGCATTAACTAGTCGACCAATCACGAATAGAAGCTGGTTGGCATAGCTGCCTGCTGATTAATCTTCATTCACATAGACAGACCAAAGCTCAGCGCTATTTGACATGTGTAGCGGCATGTTGTTTTGCAGATTTGTATGCAAATATTTTTGCTCACTATTCGCATGTGTGTGTGTGTGTGCGTGTGTTGTGTGATTTAATTTACAAGCTGTTAAATGCAAATGTATGCTTAGTGATTTGTTTAGGCGCCTATTGTTTACTGTATTTGCCTCTCTATCTGTCTCTCTGGTTTGACATGCAACATCAGCCACATCATTTCTCCCTCATCGGCGTCACTTAAAGTTCAATGTACATTTGTCTCTTGCTTAATTGCATTCGGAAATTGTTTATTAGTCATTTGTAAGGCACTCGCGCGTGGGTCAATGAAATCATTTATGCAGTTGCATTGTTTTTATCTTTTCTTTTTCTTGCTTATATATTTTTTTATACTTATTTAATAGGTTATGCACGATTGTCAGCGGTTGAAACGTCATTTGATTTGGCCCCAGGCCAACAATTAATTGCTTTTCAGTAACGTTTTTATGTAAATCATGTAAAATGATCATTTGCGGATGCAACCAAGTGAACTATGAGAATACCATAAGCTTTGGATAATATTTAAGATGATTTATCCGATGGGAATTAAATGAACGGATAAAGATGGATAAACGCCTTGAGTTATGTATGTGAACTGTGTGTTAATAACAGACTTGGATAATGCTAACTAAATAACTTAACCAGTTGGATAGATAACTAGGGCTTTTCTCTGTTTCATTCATTTAGATTATCCGTCTGTATTTGTCGTTCAGATAAGCAAATGCAGCTTTTATTCATTCATTCTCTTTTTTATTAATTGCGGTTGCTTAATCGTTCTGGATAAGAGAATGGCGTATACTGAAGTGACCGGAAAATTTCTGAATTAGCATTTATGATGCCACTTATCCATTTGAATTCAAAGCCTGGTTAGAGATAAATAATTCAATTCCAAATAAGCTTAAAAAATGACAGCTTAATTAAATTTATTTTAGAATCAAAAACTCTACAAAAAATTGCGTGCAACGAGAAACAAATGATCGTAAAAATAACATATTCGCATAAAATGCCAAATTCCCCATTATCAAATGAATAATGTCTGCTTTTTGACTGGAAAGAAGCAATTTAATAATTGATTGAAATAAGCACTTAAGTGGAAAAATTCGTATTGTAAATAGTATTTTGATTATCTGTAGAAATTGATTAGAATCACGAATAGATTTTTAATGGTTTTATTGAAATGACACAAGTTAGCTTAAGTGAGTGAAAATGCAATTAATCTTCTGTAATGATGTTATTTCTGGAAACAAACTATTGTCACTAATCTAAAAAAAGCAATGTTGAATGCAAAAAATCATCAGTATACATTAGAAATTGTTAAATATACAAATTTATCAGGTAGCTAATTACTTCACGTGACGTCTTTGGTTTTTACAAAAGATGTTCATACGATTTGAGATTGCATTTTCTTTAGATTTCTTATCGCGGCGATATGAGGCCTACGACTGCTTTATAGATTGCCTGGCTTGATTCATATTAAATACATGGTCACCAAGGGCACAATTTTAACAACGCTATCTGGAGCACGTAGAACGGGAATACGTATTTACCAATACATGTATCTAAAAGTACATATGAGTATCTGAAAAGCGTGGAACATTATTTTGGCTTATCTGCAGACAATTCTCTTTTTTCTGCTCCCGATTTCGGCTTATTTCCGGTTGTCTGTCACCAATTTTGTTTACAAACATATTACAGATACTTATCTCACTTTCTCTCTGCTTCCCTCCCTCTCTTTTGTTTTTTAATTCTTGTGTTGTTTTTTTATTATACCTGTCGCTCTGTTATGTTGCCTCTGAATGTGGTGGCTTTAGCCACAACCTCAAAAAAACAATAAAACAGAAACTAAAGAACGCAAAAAAACTTGTTTACCACAAAGGGGGCCGGACAAATTGGCTCATCATGTCAAGTTCTTAGAACTCGCTACGAAATTTCATCACAAAGCCATGAATCACAGTAGTAAATGATCGACATACTATCAGATCAGATAGTATCCTCAGATCTCGCAAAAATAAAATACAATTAAACAATTAGAGTCCAGCCGGCTCGTCGTAGAGAATCTAGATTGTAAAATACCCTGTAAACTGCAGTCGATTAAAGCATATAATCATTATATACATCAAAGATACATATGTATATAGTTTGCTAAACGTCACTTACATTTTTATCGATTGCAACTGATATCTTTTGAAGATCTCTTATTATTTAATTTTTTTATAATTGTTAATAAATTAAAAATAAAATTGTTATTAAATTTAAGTTTAATATTTAAAAACATTTGAATTGTCAGGTGTTCAAAATTGTAAAGATTGCAAGGATTCACGGAAATCGAGTATTTTCAACTTTTAAAATTTTTAAAGATTCTCAGCTTTTCATAAAAGTAATTCGAAAATTTCTACCGAAATCCTGATAATCGGGGGTGCCACAGAAATCGCTTTCGCTTGAATTTCTCTTCATTTTCATTTCGCTGTGCCACAGGTCAAATCGCAGAATAATTTTACGCGTATTAAACTAGCGCTAAGATCGCTGGCGTCCGATGCTTAGTCTTATTCAGATTCCGATTCAGATCTTCGAAGTCAGGGTCAGCGATGCCACATTTTTTAGTCAGAATTCGAAGTAAGGTATTTAAAAAAAATATATGGAACCACTTCAGTTTTCATTAAATTAGGCATTACAAAAATAGGTCTTTTGAGGTAAATCAAGTTTTACCGAAAAAAGCCTTTAACTTATTGTGCAAATTGTGAAAACATTTTTCACGAAGAGCTGCCAGACTAATGGCAGACTATTGCTAGAGTTGTCGAGGAATTTTCATTTTTTCGCGCCAATTACTTTTAAATTTTTTTCACCTAAACATAAGCAATCATTGCATAAATAAATTAAATTATTTTAATTAAATTAAAAAAACAAATTAAAACCTATTGTTCTGCAATTATAAACTTAAAAAAGTTGCTAAACAAACCCTTGGGTAATTTAATCTGAGAAGGTGTCAGCCCTTGGCAGCCTAGTTCGAAAAGGTTGGTGAAATTGCTAAAAAACATTAAATCATTCGAAGTTCTGTGGCACCTCGGAAATTTCCGTGCGGAATTGCTTTCTGCGGAATTCAATTTCGCTTGCGATTTCTGTGGCATCCCTGAATATCTATATTTAGTCAAGTAAATGTGGCATATTTTATTGGGATTTTATTTATTTATTTTTATTTTTTTTTTTATTTTTATAAGTAGTTCTTAAACAAGTTAGTTCAATGAATATGATCTAATGGGTTTTACTGTTTTTAAAAATGAAAAACATTTAAATTTTTCAACTAAACACACCTCACGTTGACGCTGGCATTTACAGGGTATTAAAAAGAGGCTATCTTTTAGTTGGGACTGGTCACTGTATTTGGAATTGCACTTCCTCGTTGATCGTTAAGTTAGCGAACATGTCCCGGAAATATTTCAACATGGCAACACTGCGAGTATTTTTGTTAATTGAATGAGTTTCTTTTTATATTTTCTTCTTTTTTTATTTGTAAACAAAACATAAACTTTTGTGCGTTGTTGTATGTCTGTTTACCATAAAAATACCAAATACGTTGATGGCGCAATCAACCTGCACTCACCCACACACACACACAGATACACACACACACATACCAACGGCTAACGAAAACGAGATCGGAATGGAGACGGACAAGAAACGCTCCAAAAATAGAGCCCATCTCATTAATATGCCAAATTTAGTGTTGCCAACACTTAAGCGAGACCCCTTACCCCCTTTTTTAGCCATGAATTGAGTGGGCGTGCCATCTTCTTAGCCAACATATGAGTTGTTGCTATGATGCAGTCATGTAATTGGCATCTATCTGTCTATCTATCTCTCTCTCTCATTCTCGCACTCTATCTCTCTCTTTGTAACTAGTAGACTAGTTTGACCAGACAACGGATCCGCCTGCACTTGTCAGTGCTGCGTTGGCTGCCTCCGAGTCTTTTTGTTGGCTCTTAGCTACGATTCTTGGCAATGACATAATCCTCTTGTTGTGCCTCATTTGCATTCGCAATTCTCTTCAACTGTTGCCCAACATGTGTCATTTCAGTATCTTTAACTTTTTTTGTCGCAACATTTTAGCATAGTTTATGCTATCATTTTTTGTTTGCTTCTCCGTGTGGGCTGAGAAAACGGACCAGACAAGTTTGTTGAGCCATAAAAATGTTGTCACCCCGTGCTGACGGTTGACGACTGCTGCCTCAGTAGTTACTAACAATAATAATATTAACCACACAGAAAAATAAATAACAACCGCAACATATTTGTTAATTTGACGTTATATTAAATGTTGTACGCATGTCTAAACTTAGAGATTAGTCAAGTGGATAGATACATCAGTCAGGGAGTAGCTAAATAAATCAAATTCATAAAAATTCTAAAATAAACCATAAAAGAGTGTAAAACAAAGAAAGCAACAGTACCGCCATCTAGCGCTCGTAGCTTTCTCACATGTTTATTTTAAAAATTCCATCATCCTAATCAAAAATTTTATTACTTTTATAATGCGTTTAAACAATTTTTGACTGAAGTGTCAATAAATAAACAAAGAATAATGTGACTTAATATCAGCCACGAAATCAATTTCCAAATGACTTTTCATTTGTTAACTTAATAATAAAGATGATTTCATTTCAATTGGGTGCGGGTATTATCTAGTCGAGTTGCCAAGTTGCTTACAATATTTTTTGTTTTTAAAGAAAGAATAATGTGACTTAATATCAGCAACGAAATCTATTTTGAACAGACTTTTGATTATTAACTTTATAATAAAGATGACTGCATTTCAATTGGGTGCGGGTATAATCTAGTCGAGTTGCCCAGTTGTTTACAACATTTTTTGTTTTTAAAGAAAGAATAATGTGACCTAATATCAGCAAAAAAATCAATTTCCAACAGACTTTTCATTTGTTAACTTTATAATAAAGATGTTTTCATTTCAATTGGGTACGGGTATAATCTAGTCGAGTTGGCAAGTTTTTAACAATATTTTTTGTTTTTTAAAAACTGCTTTGTTTTCATAAACTGCGAATTGGCTATTAAATTGCTGCTAATTTTATGTAATGTTTAGTAAAGATTTTATATTGGAAATGTGAGTCAACTTAAAAGTGTTGACAAAGAGCAAAATTACAATTTATAAAATTTACGTAGTTTTGCTCTCTCTCAATATTAAGCGCCTGGCGCCCATTAATTCTCTATATGTAGTGCTTAATTAGCTATAAATTTGCCATTCACGACATTGAAAAAACAAAACTTGACGTCAACTTGTCAATGGCGACTGATAAGCCTGATTATGCCATAGATAGATGTCCATAGGCTAACCAAAAATATTATACTCGTCAACTTAATTTCAGTCTCAATTCGTAGCTCAAACCGCAATTAATACTAAATTTTAAACATTTCTATTACGAAATTTTGAATGAAGTTTTGTCAAAAAAAAAACAAGCAAATTATTTTGTTTACCAATTTAAATAAACTGTATATGATTTCATATTTGCGTTTTTCAATTCATTGTTGAGCAAAAAAAATACTATATCCTCTCTTTGTATCTGTGTTTGTGTGTGGTAAAAATATTTCAAAATGAAATGGAAAACAAGTAACTGCGTCGCAAATTATTATATTTGTGCCCAGCTCGTGTCGAGTCAGCTGCACATTTATGATAATTATTTGCGATATTCTTTGCACTGGCACACGCTACGTATGCGCAATATTGGATTCTCAATTGCCTTTTGTGTATTTTATTCCCATAGATATTGCTGCACAAATGATGCAATTGCTGTTCATTTCGTTGTTATTGTTGCTGTTGGTGGCAGGAAACGCGGAAGCAGACAGAGAACCTGCTGCAATGGATGTGGCTGCCACAGCAGCCGCTGCGAAAATAACGTAAACTTCACATTCACATCCACTTTTCTTTTTCTTGCTCGATTAATTGCTGATGATTTTTCACCAATCACTTTTGTTCGTCTTCGTTTTGTTTTGTCTGTTTGTATGTCTTTTTATGGCAAAGTTCTCGTTTTGCCACTTGAATGCATCGTGAATACGCTGAATATGACGCGTTTTGTAACTCGTTTTGGCGTTCTCGAAACATGGAACGTGCCTCGCATCCGATTCCAATTGGAAACCACTTAAACATTTGTTGCACACCATTTTCGTAGCACTTTTTTACACATTGTTTACAAATCCGAGAGACTATTTTTAAGTTACATTTTCATGCCGTCCTTCGGCCAGTTCGTTGATATTCTCGCATCTACATATAAGGAAAAGGCTGTTAAACAATTGTTGAGACAGGTAGTTTATTTAAATTGCGTTCCTGCATTGACTTTTAAAAGTTTAAATGGTTTATTTATTTGCTCAGAATCAATTAAGTTGTGGCGTATTATGTGGAATTATTCTAAGTAAACATAAAAATACTTATCAGAAATCGAATTGATTCACTTGATTTAAATAAATAGTATTAAAATAATAATTAATATATTGTATATCTATTTTAACATCAGTATACAATTATTAGACATATGAATGATAAAATTCATTAAAATAAATATTTAAAATTAAATTAAGAGATTAGACAATACTATAAAATAAAATGTGAAAAGCAAATTTTCCATAAATTCGTTAATTTATAATATTAATAAATTAAATAATACGAAGCATAATATATTTAAATTAACAGAAAAAAGCATTTAAATGGCATGAACATTTTTTATTTTGCATTTTTTAAACACTTTGAGATATGACAATGACAAAAAAACAAGTTGTAAAATACATTTCTTATTTAATAAATACATTTTATATTCCAGCATTTATAGTAATAACATAAACTAGGGTTGTATCATTCGCGTAAACATTTGCTTGCGTGACTAATATTATTTAAATATGTTTAATTTCAAATTGTATTTTGTGACTGTGAATTAATCTGTAAATTTGTATATTTTTTAAATTTACAGGGAGGTTCTCAATGCCTGGAGAGCCAAGGCACGTTGCAATGTGGTGCCTGACGAGCGGACACAGGAGCTCTTTCACGAGCTAAGTTTTCATCCCAGTCAAAAACAGAGTAAGTTTTTTAACCACAAAATACATAACGAAATATACGATAATATTACATAATTTTTATTTAACTTACAGTTTGCGAAATGCTGCAGACGGCCAAGAAAGTGGCCCGCAAAGGTCGGGGACAGGCAAATGGCTTGACATTTGGACAGTTTTGTGTGCTGGCTGCGGATTTGAAGCGTTTTCGGTGAGTTCTCATTTATTTATAACTTTGAATAAAGCTTAACAATATTGTAAACGATGTTGCAGCGCCTCAACCATATCGAATGCATCAAACTTCTGTGATGTCAAGTACCAACAACTCTCAAGCTCTCTGCTGCCGCAACAGGATGATGAAACTAGCTCCAATAAAACGCAAACGCAAAATCATTTGCAAGCCGGCAATGCCACAACAACGTCAACGTCCAATACAACACCTACCCCAATGCATTATAATAATAAGAAATCGGAGAATTATGGCACAGAGCTACGCAGTACAAAGTCCTTCAGCAGTGTCGATGACACCAAGAAGAAAAAGAATGCCGCTAATGAACCCGTTGAGGTATTCCTCGGCGGCTCCTGCAATCCAACCACGTGGCGTGCGGATGTCGCAATACCCGCACTCAAGGAGCTCGGCATTTCATTCTATAATCCTGTGAGTAACATTAAAACAATTACTTATTTATTGTCAGCTAAAAGCACTCTACAAAATGGTACCTCATACCAATTCCGAGCTTTAAGAAACCAATATAAGGATAAACAAAATGGAATCGTAAATTAGGAAATTCAACTAAGAAATATATTTAAAGAAAAGAAAATTTTGAAAAAAAATTTTTAAAAACAAAAGTTAGCTAAAACCATAAATATTTTTATTTAAAATCCCAAACATCCAGTATTATTGCAATTGTAAAGCTATATTATGATGGAACAAGATGCTAAATTAATTCAAATAAAAAATAGTTGACAACTATCTTACATAGCTAATTAAATTGTACGACGAAGAAAAAGTTAAAGATTTTATTGGCTAGATCAGCTATTTTTAATACTTTTGCGACTTAGAATTCTCAACTGGTTCTAGCGTGTCAAAGATGACATTAGGCTTGGATCGCTGGTCAAGCAGCCTAAAATTGTAGAAGTGTGTTGTTGTATGCTGATAAAGTGTCATATCGACATGTAATAGACCTCGTACTAACTAAACTTACCCATAAACAAATGTAAAGGTCGCTAGCCAACAAAAAACCATTTACAATGGTAATTTGTCATTTATTTTAAATTTTAAACACGGTGGCCCTCTTTAGTTATTTTTAAATAAATGGTTCGACCAAATGTGACGTATTTTTGCTGGTTAACTTTTAAAATAAATAAAATTAGCGAAAATATAAATAAGTAAAAAAAAAATAATAAATATGATTTTCCTAGTTTTTGACTTCCAATTTTTTTTCCTTACTTTATTTCTCAATTCATTTTTTTTTTATAATTTTGGTTTCCCAATTTTTACTTTCATATTTTCTAAATTTGGTTATTCTTAGCATTATTTTTCAACATTCGTTTAGGGAATCCGACCAAAATTGTCTAAAATTTAAAATAATATTACAAGTTATATATTATTTATAATTTCTGCTGAATTCAATTACTGTGTCTATAAATTAGTTAAACTTCTCTTTTGTTCCATGTCATTTTTGTCCTTGTCAAATTAAATATATGTTTTAAATTTTGGTCGTATAATAATAACAATAATTTATAATTTTAAATTGTAGTGCTACGATGCTAAGTGAAATAATATAATAACTAATGATTAACTTTATTGTTCACTTGCAGCAAGTATCCGATTGGACGCCCGATCTCATTGAACTGGAGCATCGCGCCAAGGAAAAGGCCCGTGTATTATTCTTTGTTATGGATTCGGAAACACGCGCATCTGCTGGTGCCATCGAGGCGGCACACATAGCGGGTCAAAACTGCAAGCAGCTAGTGTTGGTTTTGCATCCGTATAAACCAAATCAGAAGATCCTCAACGAGCCTATTTCGCATCAGTATGTTAATTTTATTTTACAAGATTTCACATATGTTTATTAAATGTTGATTTTCCTTTGTATATAGAGAATACCTCGATTTAAATCGCAATCAGTTGATACTTAAGGAGCTGGTCTCCCGTCGCGGTCTGCCAGTGTTGGATAACATACCATCTGGCCTGCAGCGCACCAAGGAAATACTATCCGGCATTAGGGATCCACCGTCCAAAATATCTTCTATATTAGAGTGAGTACAAAAAAAAAAGAAATAGTAAAAGATTAAGAAGAATTTAACTTTTATAGTTTAAGTTATTAATGTAATAAGGATATTTTATAATTCAAATAATTAAGAAAATTTAGAACATAAAAATCGGTTCTTTAAAACGGAAAATATGTTTTCTATTTAGTCTGAAAGAAATAAGGGAAGTTATTAGAATAATAAGGGTTTCTTTTGCTATGATCAATTTTTGTAAATATATAATATTCATTAAATCTAAAAGAAGCTTAGAGAAGTTATTAAAATAAATAGGTCTTTTAAAAATTTAAGAATGATTGATTCCTATAATAGAAAGAATATATTATTTAAAAAGGTATAGTATAGAATTTCTTCGGAAAAATTTTAATATAAATTGATTTAAATTTGAATTTAATTCAATTTGAATTGTTAATCTGAAACTAAAATGAGATATTATTGAGCTAACTTTAAACTTGGTTTTACTTTTATTTTGTTTTTCAGTACCGTACGCGGCGCATTTGATCGCGTCAATCCCCAAAGCGAACTACTCACTGTGGAACAGTGCAAACGTGCTCTCTTATTTTTAGGCTATGCTCAGAGTTTAGTTAATTTAGATAATCTTAATAAGATAATCATCAATCAACGCGAATCATTGAAACTGCTACAAACGCAAAGTACAAAGGCTGGCGTGGAGAATGAACACACGGAGAAGGAGAAGGAAGAGCAGAAAGAGGAGGAGGATGACTGTTTATCCAATACCACGCCAACCAAGCCAAACCATGAGCTCATCGATTTCGATCTATTCTGCGTCATCTCAGCGTATCTATCGGTGTTACAACAGGAGATACACGAGAGTGGCTGCATATCGCCCATTAAGGGCACAAATGTGCCACCGCCGCAGGTTTACTTTACAAATGGTGTGTGACAACTTATGGCATAAGCTGTAGAACCTTTCGAAACTCATGTATAATATCTTACAGCTCCCGATGTGGACATTTATTACTCGGCCAGTAAAAACATCTCACGGACGTCGAGCAACGCCAGCGTTCCATCGAACAGCAGCAGCGGCATTGGACACGATTTGGAGCGACAGAATTTGTTTGAGCAGCTGAGTCGGAGTCGGGATAGCGGCACCTCATCGCCGCAGCCGAGTGGCAGCAGCAGCAGCAGCCACACGATGACAGCATTAGGTAAAAAAGCTCAGCCACAGATCTTGCTAAACGTCGAATCGATTGAAACAACCGAAATAATCACCACCAAAACGATAGAAACCAAACCGTTTACGACTGTGACCAGTAATGTGACCACCGCACCACCCACCGAGGAGGAGGAAAGCGATTCCAATGACTCTGTCTTCTCCAGCAGCAGTTCCATAGCCAGCGCTGGTGACGCTCTCTGCTGCTCTTCTGGCCTGGATTTACGTGATGTTTATCTCGGCGGAAGCTGTGTACTGCGCACCAAATGGCGTCAGAAGCTGGCAATGCCATATTTGCTGGCCAAGGGCGTAACCTTTCACACACCCGCACTCCACGAGAGCATATCACAGGCGGCGTCAATACAGGAGCAGCAGGTGGCAGCTGGAGCAGCTGCATCCTCGCATCCCCAGGAGCAGCAGCAACAACGTTCGTTTGTGCGCACTCGTCGAAAGTGTCGCGGCAATCAACTGCAGCTGGAGGAACAGGAGGAGCTAACCGTTGCCGAGGAATCGCTCAGCTGGTCACTGCCTCCAATGGCCGTGCGTCAGAATCTCTACAATCCGGGGCTGCTGGACTCCAGCCGGGTGCTGCTCTTTGTCATCACGAATGAGACTCGTTCACTGGCGCCCATGACTTTGGCGGCACATTGCATTGGACTCATGTACAATGTGGTGCTGGCCGTTCAAATGCTGCCCGAGGATTGTGTGCTGGGCGGTGAGAAGGTGAGTTCAATTAGAGATTGCAAAAAAGTTTTGCCTATTTCAATTTATGTAAATCTTGCAGCTGACGGTGGCCGCCATCAAGGACTACAATCGTGGACGCTCGTATCTCATTGACTTGGCCAAGCGACAGGGCGTGCCCGTGTTCAATGACATCCAGGCGGCGCTGGAGTGCACCGTGGCCAAGGTGCAGGCGTATAATAATCGCGAGCGTTGCTGAATTCTTTGTACCTGTTTCATTTTCCTGCACGTGACAATTTAAGCTTACATTTAAAATGTAAAAATTTCGTGCAATTTATGTTGTCGTCTATATTATTTTTTTATTCTTATGAAAATTACTTAACAAGTGTGTCTTAATTGTATTTAAGTCTAATCAAATTCAATGCTTTGCTATATCTATTTGTAATGCCTTTTTGACCCTCCCACTATGCTAATTATATTATATACGTATACGTAATTTACCATTAACTATATATTTAAGGAAAAGTGTAAAACAAATATGTCGTCGCCCAGAAAGCGCATTTCATAAACAAAACAAAGCACTATGCTTTATGCTAATTTATTATTTATTTAACATACCATATTGTACATGTTCATGTTGCTAAATGAACAATTTGTAAATATATATTTCATTTAAGTGCATAATACAAATATTTTATATTTAGTGAGCATTATACCATAAACATACTTAAATTACGTAGAACTTTAGTGGCCCCACTGTACAGCAGGCAAAAATATCTCAATAAACAAAATTTTCTAACAAAGTTTGATTGATCGAAAATATTTGAAATTCAAATTTGAAAACTGCAACCAAACCGCAAATTATGTCATCTAACAGTGATTTAAAATTTCGAAGAATCCGGATCCCGGCAAGGATGTACGGGGTCTTTGCTGTGATCATTTCAAAAAGCTGCGCTGCAAAAAATATTTCTTGCTCAAAAAATTTCCTTTTTTAACGGTAAAAACTAGGTGGCAGCCTTGGCAATGGTGGCAGCCATCAACCATATTTAACTACTTTTAAGAAAGTATGTAAATATGATTTTTGATTAATTTTGAAGCTAGATTTTTGAAACTTTCACAGGAATGTTTGTTATATTTTTCTCGATTTTTTTTAGAATTTCTTAATTTCATCACCACGTGAAAGGTAACGTGCCGCAAACCAATTTTAAAGGGAGCTTTATTATTTTTAAAAATTTAAATTTTTCTTATTTTTTAAATTGAAATATATAAATTTATTTAAAAAGTTAAAAAAAAATTACAAAAAAAGTTGCAACTCTGTGGCAACGCCAGGGCAGTGCACACACTTTACAGCTCTGTCAAGCGCTGCCAGATCACCTACTAAATGGCAGATTCCATTTCCGATCAGCTGTACATATTTGAGCTGTGTCTGTTATTTAACAGCTCCCTAACATTTTCTGCAGCTCTTCGGTTCGATCAGCCGCCCACAATGAGGCGCAATATATGCGACGTGACAAGTGACACACACACACACGCGCGCGATTAGAGAGAATGGAGAACGGCGCCACATTCTCACTCTCTACACAAATATTGTGTAGTGTGTGCTTTGTTGCTATTTTTGCGTAGCTTCTTTAAAACGCGCACGGAAAAACTTGACATTTTTATAACAGTTTTAATGCTGTTTTAAATTCCCTTTAAATCTGGTTTCGCGTGTCAGTTTGTTGCGTTCTTAGCATTCCCTCATTCTCTGACCGACTCGCGTTGGCGTTCAATTTTGCCACTTTGATTTCAGTCGCCCATAGCTCGCAATCGTTTGTGGTACGTACTGTTGTTTCGCCCCGTCTAGCCAAGCTAGTTTGCTTGCGAGTGTGTGTGTATGTGCGTATTTGCCCGTGGGTTCAATCAACCCACTCTGCCAGCGACAGGCCCCCGCTCAAAATAATAATGCAAAGTATGTAAAATTCTGCAAAACAAAAAAAGAAGTTAAGAAAGCACGCGCGTTTTATGCAATTCTGACGTTTTATAGCAAAAAGTTATTAAAAATTGTTGTTTGAATTGTGCAAAAACAAATACGTAACAGCGACAGCGGTGTTGCTGCCGCCGTATGTGTGTTTATGTGAGCATAGCAGCTGAAAGTGTAGACGAGAGAGCGTGCCAAAGAAAGAGAGACACAGACACAAACACAGAGCGTACGAGTGATAAGTAAGTGCATTGCCGCTCTCTGTAAGGAACTTGTTGCTGTTGTCGCGACTCGCGACCGTTACACAGACAGAAGCCGTAGTTGAGTTCAAGTGACAACGTCTCACTGAGAACGGCAAAAACAAAAGCAAAACAAAAGTAATATTCCATTTTGATTGATATAAATGAATATGCAACGGCAGTAGCCCCAAATGGTAAAATCACTTTAATGTGCAAGTGCTCGCCGTTTCGACTTTAATTGGCGCGCAGCAACAAACACACACACAAACAATGAATATCAAAACAACAGTAATCATAACTATGTGTGGCCGAACGCCGCTTAGGCAAGTGCAATAGTAATAAGAAATAAAAATATATAAAAAAAAAGAAACCAAAGCCAAGGCAAAACAAAGAAATTAGAAGAAGAGGAAGGAGTCAGAAGTGTGTAAAATACAATTAAAATGCCAAGCACCAGCTTTCAATTATACAGAGACGTACCATGAAAAAAGCACAAATCTAAGGAAATCAACAAGTGTGTGACGTTCGTTCGTCACTCGTTCGTCATTTCGTCTGGTCTGCTTCGCTTTCATTCATGCGGTCAACTAGAGTCAACAGCCATAACAACAGCAAATGTGGAGACTGATAAAAATCAAAAGCAACAGCAAAAACAAAAGTAACTGCAGCAACTACAACAACAATTGCAACAACAACAAGAACGTCCAACTGACCGAAGAGCTTTTATAGTAAGTTTCCACATTAAAACTGCACATGACTCCAAACTTACATGCGCATACATACACATGTGTGTAAGTGTAAGTACAAGTATAAGTAGACAAAGTTACTGCCTAGTCTTTTGCCTATTTGCTTAACATTTTAGTTAGGCAAGCTTTTAGTTTTAGACATACTTAGTATATTTACTGCCATTCAACCGTGGACACGTGTGTTGCTTGTAAACAGAGCGGTTTGCATATGGAGCTTTTGGGGGAATCTGTCTACAATAGGCAAGCAAACGACGAGGGTAGGCAAATAAGTGCCTGTAACATAAATAAGATGTTAATAGATTTCTTCAAAAATAGCTTTTACTGTTTATCAAGGAAAGTAAAGATATTTCTGTTAATTGCAGCTCAGTAATTTATTAGTATGGCATTTTCTTTTAACAACAACATATTTATTGGCACAGCAAGCATCTTAAGATTTGGGGACTTATTTGCGTTTATATCGTTAACATATTGGCATCAATGGAAAGGTGATTTAAATTCTGTTTGAATGATACAAGACTTTCCTTAACCCATTAAGTACCCATTAAAAATTTCGAATTTATGTAAAAGTCTACTTTTGAAACTTTTTCCCTCGATTTAAAAAAAAAAAAAAAATTTTAGGCAAAAAAATTCTTCAAACAATTCTAGGAGTGACTGCAACAAAAATGTTCAAAAACTCTTGGCAAATATTTTGGATGATTTTTTAAAAATTGCATAAAATTACTGTTTAAACCCATTTTTCTTCCTTTTCATACAAAAATTTACTGTAATAAAAAAACAATCTTTTTATGTGAAAATCGAAAGACTTCTTGTTTTTATTGCTAGATTGTAATATTAAATTTAAGTAAATCAGGGATATGTTATAAATGTTTAATTAAAATGTATATATATTTATAAAACTATCTTCAAAATCTTTATTGTAAACTCAATTTGTAGCAAAATTGTGGGATAGCTTTGGAATTAACTTCAACATTTACCTATTATTTTGAAGCTTATTTGGGATAAACTTCAGATTCCTTGCCATATTCTAAAATCTTTGAAACGTTCAGTTATTGTTGAAAATCTATTTAGATATTATTGAAAATTCCTTGAGTCAAGAGTATTACAAACATTCCTTCCACTATTATAATTGTATAATTCATTCGCTTATAAGAAACGAAATTCAAAATGTGCTCACGCGATCCAGCTTCCAATCAGTTGATTGATTACAAGAACAAAGATGCCCAAGAGCAGAAACTTTGCACTACGTCGGCAGGAGGACCCATTGGGGTCAAGGATGCCATTCAAACGGTGGGACCTCGTGGACCTGCCTTGCTTCAAGACTTTATTTTCCTGGACGAGATCGCGCACTTCGATTCGGAGCGTATTCCAGAGCGTGTGAGCTATGCGAAGGGAGCTGGAGCCTTTGGCTACTTTGAATGCACCCACGATATAACCAACTTTTGTGCCGCCTCTCTTTTTGACCGTGTGAAGAAACGCACAGCGATCGCAATGAGATTCTCTGTGGCCTGCGGAGAGAATGGATCCGCGGATACGGTGCGGGAACAGCGAGGCTTCTCAGTCAAATTCTATACGGAGGAGGGCATCTGGGACATGGTGGGCTGCAATATGCCAGTATTTTATGTTCGGGATCCATCATTATTTCCCAGTTTGGTACACGCTCAAAAGCGTAATCCACAAACGCATCTTCGGGATCCGGACATGTTCTGGGATTTTATGACACTACGTCCGGAAACGCTGCACGCTTTGCTCATGTACTTCAGTGATCGCGGTACTCCGGATGGCTATCGACACATGCATGGATATGGAGCACACGCCTATCGATTTGTGAATCCCAGCGGGGAGACGTTCTATGTAAAGTTTCACTTTAAAACTGATCAGGGCATTAAGAATTTGGATGCCCGACGTTGCACCGAGTTAATGTCGCATGATCCCGATTACTCCATACGTGATCTGTACAATGCCATCAAGAAGGGCAACTATCCCAGCTGGAGCATGTTCATCCAGGTGATGCTCAATGAGGAGGCCAAGAAGTGCAAGTTCAATCCTTTCGATGTGACCAAGGTCTGGCCCCAAAAGGAATATCCCCTGATACCCGTTGGCAAATTGGTGCTCGATCGCAATCCCACCAATTATTTTACAGAAGTCGAACAGTTGGCATTCAGCCCGGCACATTTTGTGCCCGGAATCGAACCATCACCCGATAAGGTGCTCCAGGGTCGTCTCTTTGCCTACGGCGACTCACAACGCCATCGACTGGGCACAAACTATATGCAGATACCTGTCAACTGTCCGTATCGCGTGCAGGTGAAGAACTTCCAGCGTGATGGCAGCATGACTGTCAATGACAATCAGGATGGTGCCCCCAATTACTTCCCCAACTCCTTCTGTGGCCCCAAGGAGAGTCCACGTGCTCTGGCCCTGCAAACCTGCTGCCCCATTACGGGCGATGTCTATCGCTATATGTGCGGCGACACGGAGGATAATTATAGCCAGGCCACCGATTTCTGGACCTACACCTTGGATAATTGTGGACGTAAGCGTCTTATTCGCAACATATCGGAGCATCTGTCCGAGGCCAGTCAATTCCTACAGGAACGCGCTGTGAAGCTCTTCACCATGGTCCATGCTGACTTTGGACGTCTGATGACTGAGGCCCTGAACACGGCCAGAATATCAAAGTTCTAGTTCATAAAATACTATTTGAATTGTCCTTTGAAAAATTAACGTTTAATTAACAATTATAAAAAATTTTAAGTTGATAAAATGACAAATCATAAAGCATTTTTAATGAAACGCTTTAGGTTTCTGTTATGGGGTTGAAACTTCTTAAGATTAGTCAAACTTTCTACATAAATCATAAACATCAAAGTTCTAGCTCGTTTAAGCATTTTTAATTGCTTTTCAAAATAATAGCGATACAATCAGTGTTGCCAAAATTATAGCAGCTAAAATAAGTTAAATTTAAAAAGCAATAAATTTATTTTGATTTTTTAATCTTAAGAACAAAACTAGAAATAATTAAAATAAGCGATAAAAAAAGGATAAAAAGAAAAGCTTAAATGCACGAAAGAAACTGCTCTGGTATTAATTATTAATTAAAGTTTAAGAATTTTTAAAATTTAAGTATACTTGTAATAATCTCTACTGGAATCTCTCGATACAATTGTATACAATGAAGTACAACATCGCAAATTTGGATGAACCTTATTTGTGCCGCCTCTCAGTCTAACTACCCCAGCATTCCCTGAGATACAAGATCATTAATGATTTTCTAGTCAAACTAACTGAATTGAAAATTTAAAAAATTAACATACAGCAATTTTTATTGACGCACGAGAACGACTCACGTTTCGCTTGTGATTAGAAGGCATAAAAAGGTGATGCAGATAAAGAGGACCACGTACCTCTGAAGGCCTTATCAAACTGTTATGGCCAAGAAATAATAAACGTTTGATAACAATCACGAATTTTGTTTCCCGCCTTATCAAAATGGCGCGAATTTCTGTAGTTTATTTTATAAATATTTTTTCTTTTTTTTTGTCAAATAACTGCAGATAGAAACATAAAGAAAGCTTTATAGTGGGGCCTCATAGTCACATATTGGTCGTTTATCTGGACGGGACAGTCAATAAACCTTCTAACGATTATTATTTTAATATTTTATTCTGCATAGAGTGTGTCATAGAGTTGTTTTGGTTTACGATTGGTTCATAAATATATTGGTTGCAATATATCAACGGGATCATAAACAACACGACCCTTCTCTTTAAAGAGGCCACTTCGTAATGTAACAGGAACTAAAGTGAAAAGCCGACTTATTAAGTATATTTTACTGCACTTTATGTTAACTTTATGGAGCTTATCATGTGCACACTCTATCGAAAACCCATTAAAAATGTAATGATTCTATATTCACAGATTAGTACAAGCTGTATTACAGCTTTTCTGTTTGAAACTGAATTGACCACTTATCGTTAT
Source organism: Drosophila limbata (assembly GCA_963924055.1). Taxonomy (NCBI): domain Eukaryota; kingdom Metazoa; phylum Arthropoda; class Insecta; order Diptera; family Drosophilidae; genus Drosophila; species Drosophila limbata. Next base: position 5,306,365 of record OZ001353.1, read on the forward strand.
CGTTCATTTACAGTTGCCAAGCATGACTCCAATGTGATTGTAAACGGTGTATGATAAGAACGTGCACTCGTTTATTATGAAGCACCCACAAGATCTGACAATACCCGATGAACAGCAGCTAATGGAGATTAATAAAGTTGAACAAATGGAACAGGAGTTAAATGAACAAGGTGAGTAACCATTAAATCTAAACTAAAAGATAAGGATTAAACTTATAGACCGATAATAGGCCACAAGATATAGTTGTCGTTACACATTTTGTCTGATTTCCAGCACGTTTGTCATGTATTTCATTTGAGTACCAAAAAACCTTTGTAACAAGGCTTTTTGACTAAAAATTTGTTTTATACGCCTACTTCAAAATTAAGAGCCCTGTCAATTTAAAATATCTCTGAAAGGGTATATTACAGTTTCTCATAGTTATTCAGAGATATGCAAAGTCATTGTTAGCTGATAGTCATAAGAAAGGTATTAAAAATATGAATATTGTTTTTTATTATTTGTTAACAAACAAATTTAAATTATGTGTTAAAACTCTTAGCCAAACTTTAAATATCACAAACGTACTAAAAGGAAATTATCTATTTTTGTTGGGAAAATTTTAGAAAGTTCGAAATGATTACGATATATTTTGTACTAATTTATTGCCAAATTGTTTACTTAATCAATTCTCGATATGCTGATGCTAATAATAAACTTTAATATATTGTACTATTGCCAAAAATGTGTTAATCAGTTGTTGGCCCTGTTAAACAGATTGAGCTTACTAAAAGTGAGTTTGAATCACTTTAAAATTGTTCTACCATAAATTTAATGGCCTGACAAAGTTCAGGGCAACAATTTTACCAAATCGCTGCCTTGCACGTGCCACGTGCCTGTCCAAAATTAAAAAAAAGGTGCTCAAATTGCGTTTTTAAGTGCAGCACACTATTTGACGACTATGAATATGAATATGAGTATGAGTGCGTATATGTAGGGGGGCAATAACGAGTATAAATAGAAGCGAGTAGCCTTGATAAACGGGCTTCTGAGTGAGAAGAAGACAAAGGGGGAAGAGGTGCTTGATAAGCCGACGACGAGCAATCGTTGTAAATGTTTATAATTTGTTTACTGATTAGTGCAAACTTGTTGTTGTTCTTTTTGTTAAAAAAATTGATTAGTCGTGATATAAGCAACTATTTTGTGATCGAATAATTGCAAAAACAAACTAAAAAATAAAAACAAAAAGTGAAACTTTTACAAGACAGCTCAAAACAAAAGAAAATTACACACAAAAAAATAAGAACGCTCAAAATGAAATGAAATAAAACGCAAGCGTAATGTTTAACTTAACCCCAACGGGTTAAATATGCGCAATAGCAAAAACAAGCGACTTGACAAAATAAAGCAAAAAAAAATACAAAAAAAAAAAATGAAAAAAACTTAGCAAATCCCCAGACGTGTCGCAGTCGTAGTCGCAAAAGCTAAAAGCCCCAGCCCCAAGCTATCTGTGCCCCAAGCCGCAAGCCAAGCCAAGTCAGCATTTAATTGTTGAATATTTATAGGTGGACAGATGTTGACGGCAGAGACACAATACATACAAAATACATAGGGCCCAAGCCTTTGCCTGTTATTTGGTTCTACTGTAGAGTCACCTTAGCGCTGACATGACGATAGCAATTTTCAACTGAAACGCACTCGCACTCGCACTTAATTTGATTTTCAAGCTCGACACCAAAATTAAAATGAATCGAGCAGGTATTATGCAAAATAAAAATGCCTAAACCATGTAGTTAAGGTATCTGAACGACACGACCTACAGTTTAATATATTTACTAAGTAAATATATTGTATATATGGATCACTCTATGAATATATGTATACATTAATGCCAGACAATTCTCTGAATTTATATGATATGGAGGTTATCGCCCAGACGTGAACTCAATTCATTTGAGTATTGACTTCGCTCTTATTTTTTTCCTCTTTTCGCCCTGATTTGAAAATAGTTTAATCTTGTCTGGCATTAGGTATTCTTCTTACCCTTGCATTATTTAAAATTATAATTAAAATTTTAGATAGTATTTCCGTTCAACCTTCTAAGACGTATCTCGTATCATATAATTCATATTCTGATATCCGCATTGGTCAATCCAGTAAGATAATTAAAACGCATTGCTTTGAAATTTCATAAAAGTTGGGAAATATGCGTTTCAACATTTCTACGCAATATGTTGAGTAGAATAGATAAAAGTTGATAACATTGCAATAAGATATCAATGGTTTAGTAGGTGAATGAAGTCGAACGAATAAATAAAATAAATATATAATTTATATAAACTTTTCGATAGATATTAATGGTACTTAGGGTACTGAATATATTATTGATTCCAATTTTTTATTCTTAAATAAACTATTAACTTTAACGTTATTAAAAAAATGTGTGTATAATTTAATTAATAAATTTATTACTCCCAAAGTATACTCGAGTCTATGCAAGACTTCAATTTTAATTAATTATTATTTATTTATACATTTAAAACACTTGTCTCAAAGCTTTAAGCACCGTTCCAAATCAATTATCTTGACTCCGAAAAGTTGTTTCCGCACCGCATAGTGTGTAGCTAAGCTTTTAGAGTCAAGTGTTAAGTGGCAAGTAGTTGATAGTTTCCACTGATTAGTCAAAGGCTTTTCCACTTCTCAACGATCCTTATACTTAAGCTTATTTTCCAATTAGTCAATTTGCGACCACCTTTATCAATTCAAAACGACTAAAGATTCTTTCAGCTGAATGAATATACTTAAGCGAGTATATGTATCTGTAAGATACAGATACTATATAAGCTCATATACACATACATGCATATATGTAGATGCACACACAAACCACTCAACAATGTGGACACATTTCACTTAAAGTTGTCGCCGCTTAATGAAGTGTAAATAGTAAATTGCAGTCAAACATTATGAATATCATAATCATCATTATTCATTGTCATCATCGTCATAATCATTATTGTCAAAACACTCAACAGTCATGCACAATAACAATAATAACAACAACAACAACAGTTTCAATAAGCAATGATATTGTTGTTCATGACGCTGGTGACGAACAACACATGCAAATCACATGTGTATCCTATGGATACCATACGTATTCACATTCGCACTCACAATCATACTCGTATTCACATGTACAAAAATAAATACAGCTCCATTAATTTGTATGGTTAATATAAATATGTATGCAAATAAAATAATAATTTTCGCTCAAAATTCACTTAGCGAAGTACTAAAAATGTTGGAGAGAGAATTTAGCTTGTTGTTGTTGTATCTTTGGATCGGCTAATTTTCATAATTCACTGGAAATTGACAGACAGTCAGTCAGTCGGATTTGCACATGTGGAGGCCGGGAAAATGCGACAGGCAACTCACAACTCACACATGACATGCATTTTATTCTTTACTCTTTTCCCCATTTTCGTTTTAATTCTCCATTTCTTATTCTTTAGTTTTTAATTTGTACACACAATCATACCACACCCATGCAGGAAACGCCGGGAGTATCTCACGGATAGCATTGCGACAACTGCACAGTAACTACACTCTTCTCTCCATTCTCCACTCTCCTCTCTCCATTCTTCATTCTCCACTCCAGCGTATGATTCATTTGTCGCGTTGTTTCGGTTTCAAACCAAAACATATGCGTCATGTTCTGTGTGGCATTCACTTGGCTACAATCCTACAGATACAGATATGAAATTATATATTTTCATAATACTCGCATGTATTCATATTTTGCAATTGCAATTAATGCAATCTCTGTTCCATATGACAGTTTCATGTGCCACAGCTCGATTGCATTCCCCGCAATGTGGAGGACTCATCAATCTGACTATCTGTCAGTCATGAATTTGTGGGAATCATTTCTACCACAAAAGGGCCCCCTCAAGAATTGTTATTTAAACCTATTTACTAATTGATAATCCCAGATTAATTTAAACAAAATTGAATTTTATTGAAGTTATAAGTAAATAATAATATATTTTCTTAGCATCGTCTAATAAAGAATATAATTTACAGCTTGAAATTATCAGAATGCATCTAAGAACAAAAAAGTAACAATCAAGATTTCAAGATGTCAGATTTGTAAAAAGAGATGAAATTCTATTCAAAGAAATACATACTGACCAAAATCTGTAATATCTTTTTGAAATCAATTTAAAATATTAAATGTCATATATTTTTTAAAATTTTCTAAAATCTTCATAATTTTTAAATAGATAAACAATTACCTAACAAATAATCAAATTTCGTACTGCAAATTGATAAGGATTTAATAAATAATTTACAGGAAATATGCAAAATATAAAGAAACCCGGAAATTTAGATAAATAACCGTTCTTTAAAAAAAAAGTTAAACCATAACTTGCAATAGATAACGACACGAAATATTTGTCATTATTTATTTGTGTGAAGTTATAGCATGAAAATTGGGTTAAATAAATCGTAAGCGTTAGTACTTTATTAACGAAATAAGATATTCATATTGAAATTAAAAGAAATAAATACAAAAAGTATCAATAGGATGAATGAAACTGGTTAAAATAATTTACTGACCCTTGGACTGTTGTCTGATAAGCAGAAAGCTTAATTGTCAATTTGGATCGGCAATGCGACGTCACATGTTTACCCCGTATCCCGTACTCCATCCATGCCCGCCCAGAACTTGATGACGTAGCTGAGTCAACGAACATGCCCGGCATTCAAAATAAAATCAAAGTACAATGCCAACGGTTTGCCGGTTGGTTTCGTCACAGAAATTCCGCCGTATTCCGCCAGCCAGCAGCACCGGTTAAAGTACAAACGACAATCCGATTGACGCGACGTCTCTGTGGCTCAGCCGATGATGATTGTGCATGAGTAAATGTGGCATTTGTGGCATGGGTGTTGAATGACAATTGCAAATCACTTGCCAGCGAATTGTATTCAATTGAATTAGAAGTGTACTCGGATACTTGATCAACCAACACTCAGCTCAGTAAATTTCGTGCACTTGGCAAAGCTGCAGTCTTCAGTTCAAGCTAGTATCATTCATTCAATCTATACAACATACATATAGTTTGTATGTAGAAGTGTGTCCGTGCCCATCCCATGTGTCCAAGTATGTAGTTCTCATCCAGACTTTTTGTTTTATATTTATGGCCCATGACTGATAAGTGAGCGCCTTTGACAGCTCAGCTTGGCTGGCTTCGTCGACTGTTTTTAGTACGACTATCAACAAGCAGAGCGACCTATAATAAAATACGATTACACACAGATACATACACAGATAGACACATATGTACATGTGTACATGTAGCGACAGTTGCTACTGAGCTCCGGGACTCAGATACACACTGATAAGAGGCACTCGACGCTGTCGCTGTTTTCGCCGCAGTGCGATAGGATTGTTTGCCAAGCTGAAAGTGAGCCGATCAACAAATATGAGGCCTATGACTGTACCTACATAAAAAGTAACTATAAAGAAGAAAGCTGATCGGAGTTAATATGCTCTATTTTATTAAATATTAATTTCCAAAATATTTAATACAAAATGCTTGATAACCTTTTGCAAATTGTGTCTTTTACAGCCTCATTTTTCTACACTTTTTCTCTTCTTTGGCTTTTAACAATGAATCGTAAATTTTTAAATTAATATTGTTCAATTAACTGAAGTCTGAAAAAATACTTATTAAAATTAGATATGAATTTACAATTATTTTCATAATATTGTAGAATAAGTTACTTGTATTGAAAATAGACTGTTACATAATCGAAACTCTCGACATATTATCTTTAGTCAATCTTTATTACACCCTATAAAAATTAACAAAAAAAATCAATAAGATATTACCACACCACAGTTACCTTTCGATAACACCATCGACTCTTTAGCTTCCACAGATCTCAACTTTTTATCAACATTTTACTTTACAAAGACTTTAACAAATTCGTTTAACCTCTTGTTAGGGTATAAAATTCTTGTGAGATTATTTGAATCTTTCTCTCACTCTCGCTCTCACTCTACACTTCTCTCTTTATTTTAATATTAAATATTTGTTGTTGGCTTAATGCTCCATTTGAGGTCTTATATATGACTTTATGATTTACACAGCGAAAATAATGAAAATTGTGTGAGAAAATTAAAGTCATGGCGGATTAACGGTTATCAAAGTGATTTAACGTGTGTATTGTTCTCATCTTGTTTACATGGAAAGTGTATTATAAATTATTATACATACATATTTTTGTAATTTTTCTTAATATTTTATTATTTTAACTGTTACAGTATTATTAACGTATTTATAATCATTTTAAAAAAGGGGCTCGACTAAGCTTAAAATCTGGTTTGCATTTGAAAAACGATTCTTATACTTTATAAAAATAAAATAAAATAAAATAAAATAAATATTTTCTCAAATTGACAAATTGCTAATAAACTATAATGCAATTTAAAATAAATTTAAATAATATTTAAAAGACTTACCGTAGGTAAGTTTGCTTTGCAAATAATATTTAACTTAAAAATTTCAAGTACTTTATAAAGTTTCCCCAAAGAATTATATCACATATTTGAAATTGACTAAAAAAAATTTGAAGATATAAAATTATTTTTATATTTTTTAAGAAACATTTAAGTAAAATTTAAATCATTTAGTTATTTATCTAAGAATGCATATCAAAATCTAAGATATTGTTTATTTCAGATAAGAACATTATCAGGGATGCCACAGAAATAGCAAGCGAAATAGAATTCCACAGAAATGATTTAATGTTTTTTAGCAATTTCACCAACCTTTTCGAACTAGGGTGCTAAGGGCTGACACCATTTCAGATTAAATTACCCAAGGGTTTGTTTAGCAACTTATTTAAGTTTATAATTGCACAACAATAGGTTTTTAATTTTTTCTTATTTAATTAATATAATTTAATTCATTAATGCAATAATTGATTTTGTTTAGCTGAAAACAATTTAAAAGTAATTGGCGCAAAAAAATAAAAATTATTCGACAACTCTAGCAATTGTCTGCCATTAGTCTGGCAACTCTTCGTGAAATATGCTTTTACAAATTGCACAATAAGTTAAAGGATTTTTGAGGTAAAACTTGATTTACCTCAAAAGACCTATTTTTGTAAATGCTTAATTTAAAGAAAACTGAAGTTGTTCCATATATTTTTTTTAAATACCTTACTTCGAATTCTGACTAAAAAATATGGCATCGCTGACCCTGACTTCGAAAATCTGAATCGGACTAGGTGGCAGCATCGAACGCCAGCGATTTTAGCGCTAGTTTAATACGCGTAAAATTGTTCTGCGATTTGACCTGTGGCACAGCGAAATGAAATTGAAGAGAAATTCAAGCGAAAGTGATTTTTGTGGCACCCCCGTATGTCCAGTATCATATGAACAGGTATTCTTCCAATTCATATTCGGCTGTAAATACCTGATACATGAACGATTAATTTCGATTGTCCGCTTTAAGAACGACACGCACTCTTAAGAAGATTTGGACAACTCAAGTGCACTCTTGAGAATCTTGATACTGATAATAAGAAAAGAAAAAGTGTTAAGAAAAAAGAACATGTATGCTGTTTATGTTGTTTATGTGTGACACTTTATAGGTGTTTGTGTGTGCTTAACAACCACTAAACAATTAGAATTGTATGTGCATAATATTGTACACGTATATATTAAGCGGCGTTGATAACGCCTGGGAACTTCTGCGCATGCTCCGTTGAGAACGAAGAAGGAGGCACGAGCGGCCCATAATCTAAAGAGAGAGAGAGAGAGAGAGTGAGAGAAAGAAGTAGCCCGATGAGATCCGAGCCGTAATCGTCGTAAATTGTTAACAATTTTGCTAAAGGCAAGTGCGCAACAAGTAACAACAGCAACAACAATAGAAACAACAACAAGTCAAGTAATAAAATTTAATAAACTTTATGTGTTTGCTGTGGGGCTCGCATTGCCGAGCTACGATCGGCACCGGCAATAATAACAACAACAACAATACTGACGTTGACAGAGACGGTGACTGCGTCGACGTCGACGTAGTCGTCGTTGTCGTTGTTGTCGAGTCGAATCGCCGCCCGACGTTGACTTCTATATCTACAACAAATAATATTAAGACAGTTAGTACGTGCTGAGAACATTATTTGAGGTTTAGTCAGTGTTTTGCACTGGACGGTTATAATACACACAGCACCGAGAGACTCCTCCGTTTACCCCTAAGAAATAGAACAAAATAGAAAATATAACAAATAATAAAACAAGAAGAAGAACTAGCAACAAATAGAACGACGTATTGTGCCGGTTGTCGAGAGAACACATCATCAATAAATTTGCCTAATTATTAATTAGAAATTAAGCAATTAATTAAGACTTCAAGCACCAAAAGGACTGTGATAAACGTGAATAAACGAAAAGAAAAGCCAAGAAAAGCTTAAACACAATTTGCATTATTTATTTATGTGGTGCAACTCATTAACCTCACCTCCCTTAAATGCCTTTAAATACTGGTGTATAGTATCGTTTAAAAAACATTTACATTAACTTTTGACGAGTGTCGTCTTCGCTATTTTCGATTTTAATTTGTGCAAATATTGAACTTTACTTAACTGTGAAGGCAGGTGTGTGTATGTGTCTATGTGTATAAAGCAACAGAAATTTACAAATATGCACAACCAGCAAATTGTGAGAAAATAAACTTGCACCAGCGAGTGTGAAGGATTTTCAAATATTTGCCAATAGTCGCCGTCTAACGTCGTCAATATTCAACCAAGGAACTTATCCAACTCATACTCAGTGATCGTTTTTAATAGTTTGAAAGAGGAAGTTCATAATAAACGCAAACAAACTCAATGTACGCCTCAATGCTGCCCAGTTTGTTAAATATGAAAACCGAAAATTTAACTAATTCGGGCTATGATGATGATCTCCTCTTTGAAGAGAATCTTGTTCTACAAATGATGGGTGAGTTGACCACAAAAGTATTTGCAATTATTGGTTATTGGGCACAATTTATAGGTTTACTGATAGAGCTTATCAACTGTTTTATATCTTTGAATTTATCTTGGATTTATATCTACTTGAATTGGTCAATAGGAGCCATTATAGCCTTGTATTGCTTATCGGTACTTGCACTGAGAGAAATAGTTGGCAAAGACTTGAATTGACCAATTTTTTAATGCTAATCATAATCTGAAATTTAAGTATTATCCAAAAATCCTTTTGCAATGCGAATTTTAAGGGTATGGGTTAAGTCTTTAGTTAACTTCGGAAAACTGAAACTTTCTGAACGATCCGATAAAATCTAAAAATAATTCGGAACATATACCGATATCCTCACGTTTCATTATTTACATTAAAATTGTCACAGGATTACCATTATACAAAAATATACTAATTTTTTATAGCATACTTTTGGGATATTAATAGTTGGATCTGCATCTTGCTTAATTCATTGATGTCAAAGATATGGGTAAAAATTCTTTCAAACATTAACATTAAACTTTTCAAAAAAGTGTAGTCATTCCCTCACACTCAAAATAATTATGCTTCTATCAATAATTTGTTGTTATTCGTGTACATTCATTTGGCTCTGATAAGATACATTTTGATGGCGCGTGTTTTGACAAAAAAAAAATAAAAATTACTGATGTATACATGCTTTCGCAAAAATTTAAAATCACGCGATCAATAATAATATATTTGTTTGTCCCAAATCTAATTGCGAATCAAAAGAATCCCTCAGATAGACAGTATAATTTGTAGGGGCTGAGATTTATTTTTAACATATTTGTTGCGCAGGATCTTGGGACTGCATAATGTGAGAAAATCTGAATAATACATTCCATATCTTGCATTTGATAATGCACTCGAATTGTTGTTACACTTTATGGGTATTGTTCTACTTAGAGCTCCATACAATTTTATCAGATTGTTTTTTTTTTGAGGTCCCAATGATTAAGGCAACTTTATTGCGGTGCTTATCATAGATTAGCCTTTGCATTTACATACAAGCTCTGCTGTTGTGATTAGATTTGGTCCCAACCAATCACAGGAACAGAAAGAAATTATTTTGCGACTTTGTTGGTCTATTTCAAAGCAACATTTGCGATAATTATATGGCCTCAGGTGTATTATTAGATCATGCCTAACACGATTTGTTTAATCTTGAAAGTGAAAATGTGGCTTAAGCGAACTTATTCTTATCTGAAAGCATTAAAAATATTAGTTAAGCCACATCTGACTAGGAAAATGTTTGTAATGAAGTAAATTATAATTAAAGTACTTTCAAACTTAATTACAAAATGGGATTATGAAATATTAATACAAGATCAAAAATCGATTAAGTCAATTGGTTCGATTATGACTTGACACAACTGGCTCTTCATTTATCTAGTCTGCTTCCCGATCCATGAAATAATATTACGTCAAGCAAACATCATTAAAAACTCTAACAAACAGTTATTAACATCAATACTTGTAATACAGATAGATAAATGAGCAAAGAAAAACTGAGGGTTTTTTTTCTGATCATTAGAAGGGTATAAAGAAATTTAACAGCTTTATTATCTTACTCTATATAAGTTGATAGCTATTGTAATCCCCATAGAGTATCTTCGAGTTCGATTTATCATTTATGACTTAATTATTTTGTTTTCGTTGTATTTTGGTATTTTACACACGAATGCTTTTATTAATTACTAGTAATTGCACATATAATCTATACATATACGATAGATCTTTCGCTACCTTTCAATACGGATCAAATTATCAAGTTGGATGAGTGGTTAATACACAATTGCAATCCTATCCTATCCAACAACAACAACAACAACTTACAAGTATGTGAACTACGCGCACTATTCATACATATCATTTTCGTACTTAATTTCTTGTAATTATTCAGATACCTAATAAAATAATCATCAGATGGTTGTTTTGTACTGACCCAACCGGAAATACTAGACTAGACAAACATTCACACATACTATAGAATTATTAAAATGGTGCTTTTTTTGCATTTGAAAGACGCACTTGAACTTGAGACATATATACATTCCTATATAAAATAGCGTAATTGCTTCTTGATAACAATTGTCAAAAAATTAGATTCGCACACTTAGGAAGTCCCCTCATAAAAACTGATGGTTCCAAAGAAAAAGTTATACCAACGTTTTCTGATACATATGAACAGCGATAAGTTAGAGCTAACCGCTTAATCAAACTCCAGATATAATATGAAATTGATAGACTGTTTATAGGATTCAGTAGGATTGAATTTTTGGAAGGTTTTGGAAAATTCAATATTATATTTTAAAAAAAATCATATTAATCTTTTGTGTATAAATATGATCACTTCACATAAATATTTAATATGATCGCTCTACAAAAACAGCTGGATGCTAAAAATTTAGCTGTTAAAATTTCGGAAAAAAGTATGTGTGAATTTGGTTTTTAAATTTCAAAAAGTTGTAAAACTCGACATAGATGCGATTCCTGATTGATAAATGGATACATACATATAACAAAAAGAGTAAATTTTAATTGGAAATATGTTAAAACATCTTCACATTTTTCTCAGTGTAAGGTGGTGAAAATTTGAAAATATTAAAGCTACTAAAACAGGATGCGTCGCAAAACCAATTTCACCACGTCAACAATAAACACAGCCTATGATTTTATTGATAGCACAAAGCTCTGTGTCTAATCTTGTTTTGGCAGCAAATCTATTTTTGGGGTAGGTCCAGTTGGAATATGATTGAAACTTGCTGTTGTTATTTTTGTTGTACGCTTATCAAGCCGAGGGCTTTTGTGGTCAATCAGCGTGACTGGCCAAAAAAAGATGAAAGCGATCAGAGATTCGCGTGCATGTGATTTCCAAATAATGCTTACAAGGTGTTGACCATAAGCAGGTGATGTAAATGAGTTATATGGAAAGAGAAAAAAGCAGAGATATTATACAGAAATAGAGGCTGGATTTAGTGTGTAAGCTTATAAGTTATTATCGTTGCTTAGACAAGTCAAGTTCTAAATGTCGCCGTCATTGGCGTCGCAGTTCAAGGCGAAGACTAATTTAATTGCACTGCGGCTATTTGGAGATACAAATGTATCTGAAACACGTTAGCGCCCAATTAAAAGGCAAGACACTAAGACTTTAACAAACATAGTTAATGCAAATTACACTTGACTTGAGAGTTTTAGCTTGTTTTTTAGTTAGAGGCGCCTTTTCAGCCACAGGTCGTTTGATAGCCAGACACACACACACACACACACACACACATACAAACACACAGCTTAGATTGATATACATAAATTCAGAGATACAACTGCAAATTACTTTGCTGATTATTCAAGTCTGGCATATATGATTGGTCCAGTGCTGTATTGTGTTAGTCGCTTAGACTTTTTGTTAATAACAATTTAATTGAGACGTTTTTAGCATTTTAATTATAGACAATATGCGCGCAATTATTCGTCATAAAAGTAATGATAATGCCAATAAAAAGTTGAACAATATCACATTTGACTGACGGCACTTAATTGGATCAAGTAGAAATAAAACTTAAACAGCTTGCAGCTTCAATATCAGTCAAAGTTAAGATTTAAGACTGCATCAGCTGTTGATCTTTAAGATTCACTCGCTAAACGATCCAATATTTGGATGATCACATGAGGGAAATTCCTTGCACCCACCACAGGTGCATTACGAAATAGAATATCGGACTTTATTTCATTTCACACATGATTTGGTTTTTCTATATCTTTGATAGGCCGATATTTGCACTCGCCAATTGTCAAGGGCATCTAACAATTTCTAATACATAACACAAATAAGCTGGACCAACGGAATTCTTATTACATTTTGACTAAGATAATATCCAAATAGATGATTTAGCACAAAATCATTGTCATCATAGTTGACAAAAGTGATGCCAATGATGATATGGCGTGGGTTCTAATAAAAAGCACCTGGAAATTAACGCCGAATCGTCTAAGTAAATATGCATTTACAGCCAGAGGTCAAATAAGTGAGATGATCTCAGCTTTTTATTTGCTTTTGCAATTGGATTTTACGATATGATTGGTTGTCAAAGGTATAAAGTGTGTTCCATCAAGAAATTTTGATATTTAGTAAATGAGTTTTAAGATTGAAATGAGGTAGTTACCCCAAAGATGAGATAAGCAAAAAATCTTGCTATTTTCAGTTCAAGGTTACAATGCATTGTTAATTTAAATAACGTATTCAAGCTGTAAGCATTCCATTTTAAATTGATTATAACATAAGAGGTGTCAAAATATTGAAATATAATAAGTAAAACAATAATTATGATAACTGTGTCTAGCATTTCAATGTCTATTGTGTCTCGTATTTTGTTGAAAAAATGTATAGAAATAAATGTCAAATTTAAGAATGTATCTTTTACTAAATTAGTAAAATAAGAGATCTATAATAAGGGTTTATAAATGGTAGCTTGGGGGGAATACAAGTATTTCTAAATAATCCCTAATCGGAGCATAAAAAGAAAGCAATCAGAAGTTTTTGATGAATAGTGAATATTTTAAATATTTGGATATTTTAAATGATTGCCACACGTAACATCGTCTTAAGCAAATTGCTTAGCTCGTTATCATTTTAATTGCTAGCGTTATGCGATTTTGGTGTTTTTTAGAAATTATTCATATAAATTATAATTTATTCAAAATTGTGTATAATTTAATGTGACTTTTAATGAATTTTAAAAGGAATTTCATTACTTATGTAATCCACATCTTCTACTCCATAAGTTTTCAATAGCTGCACGATGTTAGTTTTTGTTCGCTAATTAGCTTGTTGACCTATGAAGATACTAAGTATGTAATGCCTAGTTAAAATGTTATTACCAATTTAGCAGTTAATGGGCCAATAATAAACATACAACTAAATACCGACAAACTTACTCTTTAAGTGTTTCGGCTAATGGAAATCGGTAAGCACGTGTATGTTTAAAGACAATAATTAACAACTATTGTGATTGGGAGTGATTCAATATAATTTGCGGAATACAGAATCGTAATTCTTGACAGTACTTCGATAGTTTTTCAATCATCAGATCATGCATTGTTGTCGTGGGGGCGTTGAAAGACGACGACTTTGGGGATGACGAGCTTAAAATCAAACTGATAATAGGTTGCAATGGCCTTGCAATTGGAAACGCTAGCTCTACTTCGTCTACTTCGTCTTCTTCTCTTTGATTTTGCTTTGTTACGCATTCCCAATGAATTTGATCTTTGGCACGCAATTCAAAATGAATTGAACAAAAGCAAAAAACTGTGTATGTATTTTTTTTTGATATCGCGCCGCTCGTTTACTCACTTTTTTTTTGTAATCATCGGCGAGACGATTGCGATTGTCAATTTCCCCGATACACCCAATAAATATAAATACGGTTCGTGCCCGTTAGCGATGTGCAATTTCTGTGCTCCAATATTTTCAGGCGATTCGATTTTAAATTAACTATTTCGCGTCGCAATCGCCTCTCTCTCTCTGTCTCTCTCTTTTTCGCGGCCTGTCATTGTCTCTGCTCAGTCAGTTATCAGCAATGCCATTAGGCAAGTTATTCAAATAAAGCTTCAGCCGCAGATAAGAGCCTAGAATATAATTGGCTCGGGTTATACAGGGGGTAACAGGGGTTAAAGCCGAGCAGATTGCGTCTATAAAATTAGCTAATGTCTGTTGTATTCTTTTGTTTATTTTTATATTGTTGTTATGCATAAACTCAAAACAAAAACAACATAAAAACTAAGCAATAATTGAAGCCTCTGTTGAAATTGATTTTATACATTATACACATCAGTAGATACATATATGTACATCTATATATAATCACATTAGTAATACTATATTCACATTGTTTTGAAATTTTTGTAAATATATAATTAACGACTTGTAGATTACTTTAAGTCTAGAGAAACAACAGCAGACATTTGAAAACCACTTTTTTAATCATTTCCATTTATTTAATTCTTTTCTTAATCTCCAGTTTTATTCCAATATGCGGCTATTCAAATTATATAATATGTATAAATCAATATCTGTTTATTATCTCTAAAGAACATAAGAACCCAGACGAATTTAATTGCAGCGTTTTTAATTTATATCATTAAATACTTGTACTTGCTTTATAGATAGTTAGCTGATAATTACACAACCTTTATTAATTATTCCGTGGCGTTTTTATCATAATAAAGAGACTGTCTAAGCAGGGCTTTAAAAATGACGCAAAGGGTTAAAATATTCGTATTAAATTACAGAATAAAATAAACTTCTAACGCTTTACGAATCCTAAACAGACAGAGTCTCGTCTACGGATTACCGAAGTTTCTATTCTCTTGCATATCGTTTTAATATCAATCCGATTTTGTGTGACAGGCTAAGATATATTCTGAAAAAAAAAAATCTGATTTCACTTTTATTAATTTTGCTATTTTGATATACACTTTGATTTACACCTTTTGTCATAAATATCAGACGATATGTTTCGCATTTATTACTTACAAATTATGTTATCCCATGATATCATTTTTAACTGATAAGCTTATAATATTATTATATTTCATTGTATAATATTCCAGGCCTATGACTAATTATAATTATTGCCCTTGATTTGTATCTACATTTGTATGTATGTATGTTATTACACGTAACGAAAGATACACATGAATAATTATTCAAACAACAATTATTATTCATAATAAATTTGACTTATATTGTAAAAAATATACATGTATGTGGAAAATTTTGTTTTTTTCTTCTTTTTTATCTAGATACGTCATTTTAATATATCTCTTTTGACTGTTGGCATTTTGAATATTGTGTTCAAAACTAAATTTAGGAAAACCAACAACAAATCTTCTAAAAATAAACTCAAATTTTGCGTAGTTCGTCCAAGGTTTGCTTTCGGACATTTAAATCAACATACATGCACACATTTCGACACAAACAAATCTTTATGCAGATATGTTTTTGGACTAATTTTCTTATGTATTTATTGTCTTAATTAGCAATGCTATGTGGATATGCGTACATGGGAATCTTCAGCTCTAAGTAACAATTACACTAGTTTACAGCCATTTTGCTTCTCATGTCTCATCGTCGAAATATTAATTTTTTTTCGAATTTTCGAAGTTGTAACGACATTTTTGAGTAACCCACGAGATCTAATTAGCCTAAAAGAAACTGAGTCTTCTACAACCTTTTCTTATATAGTTTTGAGATTTGCTAGTAGTTCATGTGAAAAATAGATATCGCAACGATAAAATTTGTTTTAAGTGTTTTACGTAAGCTTTTGTAATAGTATTAATGTGTTGAGTTCAAAAAATCAAAAAAAATAATTTTGTAACCTCTTTAAATCGCTAGCATCTGAATTACTGAGCGGATCTCAAAACTTTATGAGAAAAGGTTGAAGAGAACTTAATTAAAATTTAATATTTCGGGTTTAGGGGACCAAAGTACATGAGAAAAGTACACTGAGACATGAGAAAATCTTTTTTTTGTATTTTTTAACTAGCTTCATATTTAGTAAAATCCATTTTTCATATTATGAGTTTTCAATTGTGAGCTTTTGAAAATGATAACCGAATATTCTTTGTCTAAAAAGCAATCGATATCAAATAATTATGTATATTATATCAAGAAATGCTACCTTTTATTTAACTTTTAAGCATTATCAGACATTTTACATCAAAAAATAAATCATCACCTTTTTTGCTTGCTATACGTGAGCCTGAGACTCGTAGACAGTATGTACTCATATTATTTGAATTATAAATAAACACACTTGTGAAAGAGTAAATCATGATTAACTGCTGCATTTGGCGTTTTGACTTCGTCGACTTTGAGATACTCTGCTTGACATATGAGAGTCATCGACTGCTTACTTATGTGAACAGGCGCACTTCTTGTTGTGCGGGTGCACGTGCGCTGCAAGCAGTGCAGCTAGTGGAGACTCTCACTGCTTTCCTACTTTGGTTTTTCTGCCTGTTGAATTAAATTTTCTACAAAACTACATTGCAATTTTCATAGTTCAACATAGTAGCTGGAAAAGCCGAAATATCCTAAATGATTTAACACTATCAAAACAAACTCACACGCGTCTCAAATTTAGTTGTTTGTTGTATCTGTTTATATGTACATGTCTATATTTAATTCTCTAGTTAGAGTATTTCGGGGGCTCGACCTTACCACAAAGTACCATAAGTAAATAAAATGAAATAAAGTAAACTTTGCACAGTAATAGATACATCCGCTACAAGTACATGTGTATGTATAAAGATAATAGTTTTTATTTTAACACAACTGCAATTCATATCACTTGTTTGATTTATCAGTGGAACTCAGTTGAACTCATTTTTTTTTTTTTTTTTTTGAGGATTGACATTGAAATATTCGCGAAAAATAGCTAAGCAAATTCCCAAAAAAAAATATAAATACAAATAGAAAATTCAAACGACGGATAATGAACGTTTTTAATCTCAGATTACGAATCGACAGCAATAACAACAAAAGCATGCAATAAAAAAAACAACCAGTTCACTCTTTGCAAAACTAACGGTGACGCGGCTCATATTAAAAAAAAATGAACTCTCACGATGACACTGCAGAATTTTTGCGTCCCACTGATTCTTTTAGCGAGAAGTGACAACAACAACGAGTTAAACTCCTAGCTAGCCAACTTCACACGCACACTGACACACAGATACTCAGCGAGAGAGTTTCATTTGCCAACTGGCTTTATGGTAAACTTAAGTAAATTATGGCACCATAAAAACAAAAACTTTTTTCTATTTCTACGGATAAATAAAAGCATAAAAACCCCAAAAATTGTTTTGTTGCTAAACAGCAGCATACACAAGGATGAAAATATTCGTAGTAATCGTACTCCGTCTGATCTTGTGTTACTATTACTGCTACTGTTGGTAATTGGGTGTGAAAAGTGGGTGGTCCTATTTAAGCGTGCTAAGGGTGTTAATTGCAGTTGTATCTTTGGTAATTACATTATTGCCTGTGAATTTTGGAATTTGTTGAATTAAAGTGTTAAGGTGTCTGCTCGATAATTACCAAATGTATAATAATAAGATTGTGCTAATTAGATAAATGGTTATATAGGCTGGGACAGTCACTGATATAAATATTTTTCAACTTAAATTGAACAAGTTTTTGAATTTAACAATTAGTTTCATATTTCAGATTTGCTTTTATGACAGCATTGAGTTATTAAAATTTATTAACGCAACCCGTCCACTAATCACTTGTCCGATTAAAATATTTTCTATCGGTTTTATTAGATACCATAAAATGTATGAATTAAATCATAAATTGAATTTTGTGTTTATCAATTTCTGTCGTTTTAAATTTTATCACACTTTTATTCCCTCTTTTTAAGAAAATTCTGATCTTTATACATACATATGTATGTAATTCTTAAGATTTTTCTAACATTTTTGCACTGTCCTAAGTGGGTTGCATATATAAATAATACACGAGATATTTTTATTGTTGTTTCTGTGTTTATTATAGCAGCTTTTCTTCGTGTAGTTCTGGTTCTGTTGCTCTTCTGTGTCTGTCTGTCTCTCACCTTCACATATATACGCTCGTGCACACACACACCAGAGTGCTCAATTTAAAGCCGGCTTTTTTTATTTATTTATTTGTTTACGTGTTCGTCTTCTCATTTGCTTCTGCTTGCGTTGTTTTTGAAATGAACTTTTGTCTCAGTGTGCGTGTGAGTGTGGCTGTCTCTCTGCTTGCATGCATTACTCTGCGCTCCAAGTCTGGTTTTGGGCTCTCTGAGAGCGCCGTGCACCAACAAAAATATGTACATATACACTAGCATATATGCAAACACTGTGAATTGATTTAAGTGTCGATTAACGCATACAACAACACATACGAACATAGACGTAAACTCAAGGCAGAGACAACATACGATATGGATATGGGGCAGCGGCGCTGGCGCTGACGTCGCGAGAAACGGCAGCAGTAGCACAGGCTTGGCGTGTGCACGGACGGTCAGCGCGCTTAGTGAAAAATTCGTTGTCGCCGTCGCTTCGTGTTTTTCATTAATCAGTTGCACTAAAATGGTGCGCAAGTCCGGTAGAGTTAAAATTCCTACTAGTCGCGACGTTCTGTTGCGTGGCAGCAATGCCAGTGGCGGTGGCGGTAACAGTGACGGTGACGGTGGGCGTGTTAACGATGGGGAGGCAACGGTAAGACGACGGCAACGACGACGAAGGCGACGGGACAGCAGCGCCAGCAATTCAGCTTCAAGTGATGGTGTGTGTGTTGGTTAATTTTTATTGTTTATTGCGAGATTTTTTCATGTCAACATTATTTACCTGAAAGTGTACACACATTCGCAGACTCGTAAATGTATAAATAGTTTCTTTATATTTGTCAGTGCTGGCTAAACTGTTCAGATTTTGCATTGACGATGTAAACTTTACAGTGTAAAGAAAGCGAGTCTTAATTTAACTGTGAAAGCAATCTGCAAACTGCCTAAACTGTAAAGCAGTGCTGTTAAACTCCACTTCAAGTAATAACAGTTCTTCATAACCTGTTGCTTTGGATTCGCGCTGTAAAGAAAGTGCCCTGAGCAGTGCTGTTAAACTGCAGCCAAAGGAAATTTCTCTCAGTTCTTGATGAACGCTAAGATTTTACATTGACGATGTAAAGACTGCCAAGCTGCCAGGTCTGTAAAGCAGTGCTGTTATATTGCACTCTATGTAATAACTGTGCTTGATAAACTTGTTTTGCATTGGCGCAATAAAGAACGTAAGGCTTAAGTCAACTGTGATGGCATTCTGTTAGCTGACAAAAGCGCTTAGCAGTGCTGTTAACAGCGCTCTATGTTAGAAGTGGAAGTTACTCTGAAACTGTAAAGCTTATACGGGTGGAAAAATACGAATTAAAAATCGATTAAGAATGGATTAGGCAGAGTTTTGTTTAACATTAATATATGTATTTAAATGTAGAATTATTTTAAATATTTTTTCTAAATATTTGAATTTGTTTTTCTCTCTTACAGAATCGGCGGAAAGTCATATTATGCATGCGGAGTCTCTGCCCGTTGGACATCCGGCAGGATCGCCCATTGGTCATGCGCTGAGTCCCAATGGTGTTGGCCTTGGCCTGAGCAACAGCAGCAATCAGAGCAGCGAGAATTTCACGCTTTGCAATGGCAATAGCAATCCCAGCAATAGCAACAACAACAACACTAATAATAACAACAACAATAATATGTACTCACCTAACAATAACAACAATAGCGGAAGTGTCAGCAATAATCAACAACAACAGCAGCAGCAGCAACAACAGCAGCAGCAACAACAACAACAACAATCCCCCACAGTTTGCGCCATCTGTGGAGATCGTGCAACAGGTAAACATTATGGAGCCTCCAGCTGTGATGGTTGCAAGGGATTCTTTAGACGCAGTGTGCGTAAAAATCACCAGTATACCTGCAGGTGAGAATCTCTATATAGAGTTTCCTCTTTATCCAACTTGATTACTAATCTTTGTCAATCCTCCGCAGATTCTCCCGCAACTGTGTCGTGGACAAGGATAAGCGGAATCAATGCCGTTATTGTCGCCTGCGCAAGTGCTTCAAGGCGGGCATGAAGAAGGAGGCGGTCCAAAATGAACGTGATCGCATCAGTTGCCGTCGCACCTCCAACGATGATCCCGATCCGGGCAATGGACTGTCAGTTATATCTTTGGTCAAGGCAGAGAACGAGTCGAGGCAATCAAAGGCCGGCGCCGCCATGGAACCCAACATAAATGAGGACCTCTCCACGAAACAATTTGCCAGCATCAATGATGTGTGCGAGTCCATGAAACAGCAGCTGCTCACCCTCGTCGAGTGGGCCAAACAGATCCCAGCCTTCAACGAACTGCAGCTAGACGACCAGGTGGCTCTCCTACGTGCCCATGCGGGTGAGCATCTGCTCTTGGGTCTCTCACGGCGATCGATGCACCTCAAGGATGTGCTGCTGCTCAGCAATAACTGTGTCATCACCAGGCATTGTCCAGGTAAATTTTAAATAACAATTCTCTAATTGAAAAAACTGAGGAACACAAAACTAGGAATATTGTTATTTGGAATAATGTTATAGATAAATTAAAATTCCGGGAAAATTGGAAAGACAAAAATTGAGAAAATCCAAAATGAAAACTTATCTTTTTTAAATTCAATCCTCAGGCTCAAAACTAAAAAAGGTCCAAAGAAAAATTTAAAAGGAAAAGGAAATCAAAACTTATTTATATAAAATTTACTCGATTTTTATAAAAACAATTATTTTGCAATTTGCACTGTTCCCTGCCAGTCTTTAATATTCAAGTCAAGTTCTCGAAATACCTTTAAAAAGAATCCATCATAAATATTACTTTATATTAATTTACTTATTTATTATATATAAACAGAGGTGGATTAAAATGTACCGGCATTTCAAAAATAATTAAATTTATTTTAAATGTTTGTCCTAGTTTTATTTATTTGATCACTGCTCTGAAATACTTACAATAATATAAAGAATCCAGCATAAAAACATAACTTTTTTTCGAAATTAATTATTTATGTTTGACTCATTTTTATTTATTTTATCTTTGTTCTGCAATTCTTGAAATATTATTTCAAAAATACGCATTAAGTTCCTAAATAATTCACAATTTCCATCTCTCCCCTGCAGATCCACATGTCTCGCCCAATTTGGATATATCACGGATTGGGGCACGCATCATTGATGAACTCGTGGTTGTCATGAAGGATGTTGGCATCGATGATACCGAATTTGCGTGCATTAAGGCGCTAGTTTTCTTTGATCCCAGTAAGTCGATTTAGTTACTTACTTATAAATAATGATTCTTAACAAATTTATCTACCTTTACTCTATAGATGCCAAGGGCCTAAATGAGCCGCATCGCATCAAATCGCTGCGCCATCAGATACTCAACAATCTGGAGGATTATATATCAGATCGTCAGTACGAGTCGCGTGGTCGATTTGGCGAAATTCTGTTGATTTTACCGGTGCTGCAGTCGATCACCTGGCAGATGATTGAACAAATACAATTTGCCAAAATATTTGGCGTTGCGCATATCGATTCATTGCTGCAGGAGATGCTGCTGGGTGGTAAGTAATATTGTTAACCGACTCGTATTGGGAAACAGCTGTTAAAATTAACCAATTATTTCAGGTGAACTGGCGGACAACTCGCTGCCATTGTCGCCACCGAATCAGTCCAATGATTACCAGAGTCCCACGCATCCCGGCAATGGATTGGACGCTGCCCAGGTGGGCGCCACGCTCGAAACACTGGCGACGGCAACGACCGGTTCACATGGCCTGGATCTGGATGTGCAGCACATACAAGCGCTGATTGAGGCCAACAATGCGGAGGACACATTCCGCGCCTATGCGGCCAGCAATTCGGCAACGATGGCCGCTTCCACGGCCGTAGGAGGTGGTGTCCCACCAACGGCTGCAGTGACGCCGCCTCTGAGCATTGCTGCCTGCAGTCCCAAGTCGCAGGAGAGCGTCTACATGGATGCGGTGGCAGCGGCCAGTCGGCAATATAATGTCCAGCACAAGAGTCAATTAATGCACAGTCCGCCACAGCGTGTGCATCCCTACCAAAGAGTGCCGACATCGCCGGTCGATGGCAATCTGGGCATGCGCAATCCAGCGGACATCACGCTCAACGAATACAATCGCAGCGAGGGCAGCAGTGCTGACGAGATGCTCCGTCGTACGCCGCTCAAGATACGTGCCCCAGAGCTGCTAGCACCGAGCTATAAGATGGGTAAGTTATTGATAGGAATAAGCCCATCAATGGATACTTAATAACATGATGTTCTTCTCTTTTATCTTAACAGAGCCATGTCGCATGACACTCAAACAGGAGCCCGAAGCGGGCTATTAACTGGTGCAATAACCATATACAATACTACGCTCCCCCCAGCCCACCCGACATCCCTCATCCCTTACTCATCAGCAACCCTTTTAACGTTTCCCCTCTCCATCCATCCAGATACACAGGCCCCCCTCTTGCTAAGTGCCAAGTGCCTAAATACAAAACTTACTTAATTGTTATTGCCTTGAAATTTTTGATACCTTTTTATTAGACACTAAGTAGGTATTTTGGAAATTGTTGCTTAATTTGTAAACACGCAATTGCAATCTATTTTTGTATTCTATAATATGAAATTAAGTGAAAAGAAAAGATATGAAGTCAAATGATTTGCTCAAAACATTATACTATGAGTATGTAGCGCGTACTTTCAGTTTGTTGGTTATCTATATTTTAATATATTAAAGATACATATATGCATATACATTACATAAATAAACTTTGTTTTAGGTTAGGGTGTTGTTTAGTCGTGTAAAATCTATTATATGATATACATATATTTAATGCTTAGCTGATGAATAACGAAGAACTATTTTTATATGAATATATCTATGTATAAAATACAAATTAATTTAAAATGGCTGAGTGAATAAAAATTAAAAATCATGAGAAATTTAACTGACTGTTTGAGTTTTTTTCAGCAAACTGTACACAATTTCTAAAGCTAAACAAGTTTTCAATTAATGTAATTTAAATCGTTTTCCATTTGAACGGAAATTCCCGCTTTAATTTGACTAGTCACTCACTGTTAGTAACCAAATATCGTGACAGACGGTGACTGAATACTATTGTAACAGTTACAGAAGAAAGGGACCCCATATGGACAATAACAGTGCTGTAATTAATGAGCTGTTAACAGTGAAGGGGCTATTTTTCCACTATTGCCAATTGAAATATTTTGTATGAAGCTTAATTAAAATTTTTCAAATCTGGCTGTTTTAACGGACAAAGTTGGCAACAGTAGCTGCTAGAAGCAAATGAATGAAAAGTCTGAACTGATTTTGGAATACATAAAGTTGATATTATCATTAATATGAACGAAAAATCGGTCAGTAGTTCAACGTGCCTTGGAATTTATTAACGAAATCTGCGAGAATCTTCAGCCGGACGGACTGTTGGATATACTGCTTCTGCAGCGTAAACTGACCAATGCGAAGCCGCCAAGTCCACCACGTCTGCAACGGATCAGCGATAACGCCGACGATTGGCTACGTGCCCTCATTACAAACAAGATAGAGCCAATTGCACTATTTAATTTTAATCGATCTGAGTACTCCTAGTTTGTAGATAGCAAACCATGCAAGCAATATAAACAATTGCTAAGAAACCGCCGCCAGAACTTGTCAAGTGCTACAGCATCGACAGCAACCTCTCCGGCAAAAATCTTGGTCTTGACAACCACAAGTCGGTGACTACTACACACATACATACCTGATTATGATCAATATGAGAGCAATGCCAATAAATCGCAAATTAATGCGCAATCATCAGCTTTGATTTCCCGTCCGTCGACCAAAAAAGATTGAAACAGCGTCAAAGCGCATGCGTATATTATTCCGATAATTTTACAAAGCTCTTCAACGAGAAATGTGGACCAGCTCAAATGGTACTCGTTTCAAAATTCAGTCTGAGCATAACACGCAATGAGGTTGGCACTCTAACGGGAAGTTTCTGGCTGAACGACGAAATAATGATAAATTCAATGGGCAATCAGATGGTGTCGGACGCCCTGGAGATGTACTTGCGTGAGGAGTCGCTGGACAAACGCAAGCTGCCGTTCGATACAAGTGATTTTAAGAATTTTGAATTGAGAATATGCAAAATGTACTGCAGCATACCTACGGCAGCGATTTTGGTGTCTTCAGTCGCATGTATAGCCGAGTATATAAGCCGCTTAATTTCTCACAAGAGCACATCGAGTACTTCCGCAAGAAAATGGTACTGGAATCTGCGGTGGCGAGCTATTTGGCCAAATTTAAATTTCAAAAGAAATTTACGAGCCACGCAGAAAGGGTTCATGAGCTCTTTATGGCAATTGGTAGATTGTATGACCCGTATAAAGAAGCCATTGATGATGACCCCATGCCATTTGACCTGACCTTGCGCTTGACCAATATTATTGATGATGCCTTGGCATCAAATCGGTCCTTTCCACCAAATTTTATCCAAAGAGATTTGCTTATTTTCAATAATATACATATTTTTTATTCAAATATTTGACATGATTCCGTTGTACATTGTTGGAAATCACTTTAAAAATTAATATGAAGTAAGTAGTGTTGGTAAATGTTCATATTATTCAACATGCACAAGAGAGCAAAAAAATACTTCAATTTTATTAAAATTTAAAAATTTAAAAAAAAAACCATAAAAGACCCGGAAATAATTTTTGCACTAAAATCATCATAAATCAGGCTCTAATTATGGATTTTTTTTTTTTTTTGGAGTTGTGCCGCATAGACTGGACCATTACCGTTTTTTGAATTACGCTTTTAAATACTTTCATTAAATTATTTCAATATTTAAAAATTTTTAAAAAAAATTACAAAAAATACACACAAAAAGTTGCAACTGTGTGGCAGCCTTGGCCCAACTTTGGCAAAACAAGATGGCAGCCCCTTGGTTGGGCTCCAAATTTGAAAATTTTCAAATTGATCATTTACTGTTGATGTTTTCTTCGATGCTCCATTTGTAAACATCGAAAAAATCGATGGAAGGTAACATCGATGATTCTCCACCTCAATATCTCGAGTTCCACGATTTTCGGACTAAATTATGGCAAAAAGGCGCGTAATATAAATTTTAAAATGGCAGCACTGCCATTGCTGCACTGGGTCTCAAATGAACGAACGAAAAGAACAAGCCAGCTGAGCTATGTGATCTGGATTAAGTTCGATCATTTGTTCGTTCGTATTATCGAACTAAATCTGAACGATATGATGCAACTCGATTACTCACAGCTGACGAATCCAACACTATTTTTTTAATGTCATTTCATTTTTCGTTGTGCGCAATAAAAAAAGTGAGCTGCTCGCACCAGTGAAGAAAAATACGTCTGTCTGCTCGAAACGGTCAAGGAGCTTAAAGAATTGTTTAAATTTATATATTTGCATTTTAAATACAATACAAATACGCAGTGCAAAGAACAACAGCGAGACAATTGGCAATTTCAGGATGTTTGGGCATAAATTCATAATATGCACTACTTTGCTCCTATTGAGCACCTCTGGTGAGTAAACTTTAACTACCCAACTTCCCCCTCCGATGACGGGTGCAAAAACTGTGCACAGCCTTTGTTCAAATTGACTTTTGCTTGTTCATCGCAATTTAATTTTTTGTGTTATTTTTCCCCCTATTGGCGTCTCGCTTGCACACACGTAACCCGTTCAACGGATTGTTGTTGTGGTTTTTATCTACTAAGAGTTAAAAAAACAACAAAAGTAAATCACATGTAAAATAATTAATACATATATATTGAGCATATTTCGCCATTTATTTTCTGCGGCGCATTGACATTTATCTAGTTTTATTGTGATACTTTGCGGTTTTTGAAGTGTAGGACACAGATCAAACGTAAAATCTAACAAGATGGTGGTCTAGTACCGCTGGAACAAAGACAAAAGCAAATCGCAGTAACCGCTACATCTCTGCACTAAGTTTATATGTACATGTGTATGTTTTTATTTTGTTAGGCATTTTATGCTTGTACATGGATAAATGCATTCATATGTTTGTATAGATTATTTGCTGCGCTTATCTAACCAACAACGTCAGTTGCTCTCTGTTCTACCTGCATACAGAGGCATGAGAAACGACAGATAAAGCATTTTGATTTACTTTTTATCTCGCCCTCTAGGTCTGCGTCTTCTACCGGCATCAGCATCCCGCCCCCGCCCGCCCCGGTCCCTTGAACTGCATTGCATTTGTACATACAACTGCATGCAGGCATATTCAATTTCTCGTTTGCCTTTCTGCTCTTTGAGTTCATTCTTCTGCTCGCCCTTCTACACTTCGTATTTTTCTGTTCTGTTGTGCGAAGCATTAACTATATAAAATTATTTGCTTAATAACAACGCTTTATTGTCATTTATTTGCATTGAGCGCAAAAGTTTCCCCTCTTCTTGATTGTTCCAAGTGCTGGCTATGGTAATTCCCTCACAAGTATAATTTTTAGTAGCTTCGAGAACTGTTTAAAATAATTTTTATATCGAATTGTGATTTACATTATTCTAATAATTTTTCACATACTCGAAATAGTTTTTCTATTTAAATAATTTTTGGTCGACTTACGTTGTACGTAAAATAAGTAACTGTGTATTTATAAAGATTAGTAATGGAAATTTTACGAATGTAAACATGAATGTTTTCTAAAATTCAATATTGCACTAAACAAAGACGCCAAAGTCTCACATACTTATCATAATCATATTTATACTATGGAAATTCATAATCTGCATGATTGTATTAGTTTTAGATGGGGAAAAATCAAAATAAGATTGTCTTAAGTAGCGACAGTTTTGCTGATAAGATTTGCCACACATACATACAAACATGTGCATGTACTTGTGCCTAACTGCATTCATTTACATTTAAATGGGTCGATGAACGTATAAATAAATACTATTCCAGCTAAACTAACTACAAATTTGAAAGAATTAGCCCGCAAAAATTTGTGCCGGTCAATCATTAATTCAATGCGCCACATATATTTAAAGAAATAGCATTAACATTATATTTGATTTAGTATTATTGGCTAGCAAATGAAAGTGCCAGTGGTAACATAATTTTGTTCTCAACTAATGTTTTTAATTGTTACAGTTTTAGCTTGAGTAACGCCTAAAAATCAAGAAGCTGTCAGCGTGAAGGAGATGGCACTTGTACTTACTTAAATTAAACGCTCGTTTCACACACTTAACTCGCATGCTTGTGGCAAATAAATCTTATTAGCTTGCCGCATTTTTCCCAGAATTTTCCTGTGACGCCTGGAAATTGTATTACCTGTCTGACAGACGGACGGACAACTCGCTGCATTTCTTACGTTGTCTGGTTATTTGTCTGCTGACGCTAAACTTGCATTTAAAGGTCATCTTTGGGCCGTGTTGAAGTGGTATTGAACTAGAACGGGGGAGCGTGACAGCCGCGGGTGGAGGGGGGCGTGTTTCAGCTAAACCGCAAACAAATGTCTGTAAAAGTATATGTGTGTGTGTGAGTGAGTGAGAGCATCCGTAGATAGGTGCAGAGTCCACAAAGGGGAATGAATAATACTTAAGCTGTGCTAACAATTATACAGTCTGTCATGTATTTGTTTTGACAAAATTATTGTTTTTGTTTTGTATAAAGATATTTTATTTTTGCAAAATTAAATACAGTCGAACTTCCACATCTCGAATCACCATTATCCAAAGAAAGTGTTCGAGTTATGGATATAATTGACTAATATAGTTCTTTTTCTTAAGTTTAATATTTTTACTGTCACTCATTTAGCTCAAGTTAGGGAGAAATTCGAATTTAGAAGTTTGAGTTATGCAAGTTCAACTGTATGTTAATTTTAGTTTTGTCAAAACAAATATGAACTGAAGGGCAGCGTTGAAAATTGTTTTTGTTTGTTGTTTACCATGTTTCAGATACAGAAGTTAGTTACACAACAATTTGCTATTTAGATAAACAAATTTTTATATAATTGAGAAGAGAATGTGAAAACAATAACTACAGTCCGTCTGGGGCGTATTCGGCACAGTTGTTATCGGATATTGTCTGAGCCAGCATTCAAAGTAAATGGATTTATCTATCAGTTGTTTCTCGCCTCTCGAATCATGGGATTTTTGCAGCGTATTTAATTTTTTCACAATTTATCCGAACCCTTTTTCCAGTACAATGTCCACTCTGAAGCCTTTTTCCAGTATCTGAATGGCTGATTTTGCTTAATTTGTGTCACTTGTTGTCCCCCATCTTTGTGATTGGTCAACGCTTTGTGGTTATTTGGTTATCAGCTGTCGAATGTGCAAATATTTATATTATTCATCATTATGACTCAACCACGAATCCAACGACAACGACGACAACTCGCAGTAAAATGCTTCATATGCAGTCTGTCGATGGATGGCGGTAGGGGAAGGGACAAGGGACAGGCAGGGCGGTAGATATAATACGAAGCGGAAAATATGTGATTTCATTGGAACATGATAATTATATTAAAGTTGTACATAGCGGATAGAAAGCGTTGTAAGCTTTGCTTTCAACATTGATATTTATATAAATTTTTATATGAATTTTGTTAGCATTTAATCAGATTCGCGATAATTTTAGCCAGGTACATGTTGTATTTTGCAATTATTTTATGTATAAAGTATATTTAAAGTACAATTTTATAGCGTTTTTCAGTGTGATGACCAGATAAATAATTTCACTCCAATTCTTTAAACTCGTTTCGCTTTGTGTGTTTCGCAAAACAATAAGCAAACCATGTATTGACACTATGATAAAAAGATGTTCCTTATTAACATTTACTTATACTTATATGTTTTCTTTGTTTTATTGCAGTCTTTTCGCAATCGCTGACTCTTAGCCTGGAAAATGCTAAATTCCCCGCCAAGGAGGAAGCAGAGAAGCCGCTGACAACACCCGCTGCACCAAACACAACAGACACAACCAACACAACCCCAACAACCAACACTACACCAACAACAAACACCACACCAACAACTAACACTACACCAACAACTAACACTACACCAACAACAAACACAACACCAACTACACCTACAACACCAACTACACCTACAACACCAACTACACCAACAACACCCGCAGCACCAACATCAACAACTCCAGCTCCCGTGCCGACCACCACGCATAAACCACAGCCATATCCAGCACCCTCGATGGGCACATGGAACTGCTCATGCATTATGCTTAACATGGCAGCTCAGTTGAACTTTACCTACGAGACGAAGAGTGAGTATCGCAGCAATAATCCGTTTGAAAGCTGTTACCAACCGCACTTCATTCGCTTTCTCTTTAGACGGCAACAAGACCCAAGGATTCTACAACATCCCCAAGAATGCTACCGTGGATCATTGCTATTGCGATAGTCAGACAACTCAATCCATGCAACTGAACTGGGGATCCCAGATTACACCACAATCGATGGTATTGCAGATGGATAACAAGAATCAGTCTATTTCCCTCACCATGATCAAAATTGATATTATGGTGCCCACTGAAGATTTCCCAGATGCAAAGGGTGAGTAGCTCAAATAAACGGGGATTCATTTGGTGACATTTCAAGTAATTTATTTCAAATTAATGAAAAGATTTATTCACACATTGTATACTAATTGTTACACATTTTAATATTGCAGAGAACCAAACTGTCCAGTTGATGCACAAGAGCCAGAACACTGACTTTAAGACACCCGAGAAGATGTCCTATCACTGCACCCGCGACCAGAAGTTCAACATGACGGAGACCTTTGATGGAAATGACACCATTGGCTACATCAGTGTCAGCCATGTGCAAGTGGAGGCATTCCGCCCAGCAAATTCCACTGGCTTCTCTTCGGTACATGATTGTGATAGCTCGGAGACCTCCGATGTGGTGCCCATTGCTGTGGGCATTGCTCTGGCCGCTTTGATTGTCGTCGTTCTCATTTCGTATCTGTGTGCGCGTCGTCGTTCCACCTCTCGTGGTTACATGAGCTTCTAAGCAAATCAAGATGGTTAGAGATTGAGGATATACACATTTCTAAATATGTAGGTATATATGAGTGTGCAAAGGCAAGGGACGATGGGTAGGTAGTGCGTTTTGAATCAGAGAGAGTTGTAAGATTGATTTTGTAATTGGCAGGCACTGTAAAAAAATTATTAGACATTTGTTGTGTTTCATATGATTGGTTTTGTTTTGTTCCGTCTAAATTAACAACGCGCTTGAGACAGACCAAAAAAGAAAAGAGAAGAAGAAGAAAGTGACAAAAAGAATTGAAATATCAATAACATAAATCTATATGTGTAAATGTATGTGGCCGACCAACAAATGTGAGTGTGCATTCTTATAATTACATTAAATTCCCTTCCTTTATCTACTAAATGGAATCTTTTTCTCACTTATATACACCACACGACAAACCTCAATTAAGTCATATATATGCGTATTTAAACAATAGATCACATACATATTACTCAATTAATCGCGTAAATTTAATGAGCGTGTCATAGGTGAAAACGAGCGAACGAAAAAAAAGTAAACAATATAAAAGAAACCGACGTTGAGGCAGGTAACGGCAATAAAGTTAATTGACAGCAGAAGAAACAGCAACCTTTTTAATAAAAAAAATATAAAAATTGAAGATTTTAAATTGTAAACCGTTAATAAATAAGCAACAAATTATGTATTATTTGCCTTCAATCCGTAATAAATGATAAACCAAAATGAAATGTTTGTTATTTGTATTAAGCAAGCACGTTAAGTATTTTTTTAGTTTACAATATGAAAAAACTATTATTGTACATGTAATTTTTCAGTTGTGACATTGTTTAGATGGGCAACAGACTCTCGGCATTCATTTCGGGATCGTCATCGGAGTCATTGCTCTGCTGGGCCCGGAACATGCCCGTGCGTGGACGCTCTGCAGGTGGACCCAACGGATCCACATGTTGTTTTACTATAACATACAAATATTTATAAATGTGAGAATTGAATCAAACTTCGTCGAAGTGGCTTACCCGAGTAGGAGTTGCCGCTCTGAAGGAACTGATCGCTGCTAGAGGTGAGTGTAGCTGAGATATCGCTATTTTCTGCCAGACGCTCCTCATTAGATGGTCGGATTGCTAGAGAAAATTAGTGTCATCACTCAGCAGTTGGTGTTATATAGGTTTACTAACCTCTTAGGCGACTGCTGCCCCTGCCTGAGGTGGCAGAGGATAAACGCTGCTGCTGGTAGCGTTGTTCGTTCTGACGCTCCTGCTGCTGCTTGTGCAACCTGGCATAATCCTGGCCATAGCGTTCATGAAGCTCACTCATGCCCAGCGACTTGGTTACCTGCATGAGAGCGCGAACACACGTTAAATTGTCCGGGAATCTCGCATAGATCTTCTCGAACATGCCCAGATATTGCTTGGGAGGCAGATAGGAGTTGCGAAAGCAGCTAGCAATGCGTAGCATCAGATTGGGATCATTGGGATCAGCGAGGACAGCACGCTCGTAATAATACAATGCCTTCTCCGTGGCCTGCAACTTGATGTAATAGGAGCCAATAGAGCTGGCAATGTTGATGTCACTCATATTGATGCGATACGCCTCGTTGTTGTATTGATTGGCCTCTTGATGATCCTGGATCTGCTCGTACATGGATCCAACCTTCTCAAACAAACGCGAATCAATGTCACCAGCTGAGATGCCCAGCACTTGCAAATACCCTTGGAGCGCAGCTGGGGAAGCATTGCTCTTAAATCCGCCAGAGGCCGAAGCGTTGCTTAGACGCCTCTCCTGCAATTTGGCCAGCTGATAGTAGACATGACTGTGCTGCACCGAATGCGGCTCCATTAACTGTGCCTTCAACAACTCAAACTGCTCCTCGGCCAGCTCGTAATCCTGCTCCTGCAGCGCCAACAGACCCAGATTATAGTTGGCCTCAAAGTTCGTCGGATCTACTTGCAGGGCACGCTGTAATCTCTCCCTGGCCGCGCTCACATTCTGATTCCGCAAGTCCACAATGCTGGCATTAACCAATGCCAAAGCATTCGATTGCAGTGCTCCAATCTCCTGCAGCTGATTCAAGCAGTGGCTGGCCATCTCTATGTTTCCCAGCTGCAAAACGATAAATTATTGTTTGAAATTACCATCAACACATTCCCCTTTTTGTTAGCTTACATTGCAATGTAAACATCTTATTTGTATGCAAAATTTTAAATTATTTAACTAAAAAAAAAGTTCGCTTCGCCGGTTTTTTTCTGTTGTGGCTTTCCGAACATAAACACAAGGAAAGAGAGAAAGAGAGCGATTCACGGAATCGATTATTTCTATTTGGTTCTGTCTTTGTAGAAGTATTTATCGATAACTTTCTTTAGTTGCGAAGAAGCAGAAATTACTGTGGAGTGCAAAAGAAAAACAAAAATACAAAATTTTTTATATACAATAATAATAACAATGAGCGGTCCTTCGCGAACAAGTCAAGTGCGTCCACCTCCAAAGAAAAAACAAAAAATAATCGAGCATTCTGAACAGAATGGTGTAGACCGATTATTTGGCTCCACCGGCAATTCAAGCGTCAGCGCAATTCACCAAAAACTGGACAACTTAAATATGCGATTGATCGCGTTGGAATCAAACGTGGCCAGCATCTTGACTGTTGTCAATCAACTTGCTCAAAGTCCACAATCTCTCAATCATGTCCAATTTCCGATTAAGGATCTGACTTCCTTAGCGGAAATGGATGCTAAAATTGAGGCAAATTTGGAAAAATATGTAAGTTAAAATTAACAACAATTTAAAAAATACAGCTCCTAAACTCTACTATTTTCAGATTGATTTTATAAGAACGCTTATCCCGGATGGCATAGTAAAAAATTTGAATAGAGTTCTAAGCGAACCACTTATTATGGATATGAATTATAGCGGATCATTCTCAAAAAAAGGCTTAAACTCATTTCACTCGCTCAACACCGCTCTCTATGGTGAGTATTTTGGAGTACATACTTTAATATCTTCATCTCTTCAATACATGTATTTCTACAGAAGCAATCAGGAAAGAGGGATACGCGATGGAAGATTATGAAAAAGACATTCGTTATGCCTTCAACAAAACAAAAAATAGGGTCTACAAGAAGAAATCAAATGAGAAAAAGCAGATTCAGCTAGAACAAGAACAGCCGGAGATAGAACAGGTCTTTATTAAGGAGGACTCCGTCGACAGCACAACATCAGAAATAATCACTGATGAAGTACAAAAAAAGAAGAAAAAGAAAAAACGGGTTATTCCATTCAGTCAATTAAAAATGGAGAGTTATTGAGTATTTTATAAACTGACTTTTTTTATTAACATGCACTGTAAACCCAAAAAAAAAAATGGAATTTTTTTTGCCACAAGCGCTGCATTACATGCGTTCATTGACCCAGCAGGAATGTTTCTTGTGTCATTTTCAGACATGGGAAAACTTAAGGCAAATGGTCGTGTCACAAACTTAGCAGACAAACCAATGGCGTCAATTTTGGCAGCCATCAATCCCCAGAAAAAAACTCAATTTCCAAACACTCACTTTAAATTTCAGCAGAATCGATACTTCGTTGCTTCGAATCGATTCTTCGTTTTTCGTGAGCAACCCATAATTGGGTAAAGCGTACATAGGTTTAGAAATGGCCTTACAAAATAATTTCGAGCATGTTTGCAACCCTTTTGTTTATATGGAGTTTTGGCATTGCAAACATATTTTGGGCTAGAGCGTACTATGCTTTAACTTAAAGTCTTTGTGTTTCTCATTTCAAAGGCATAACAGAATTTAAAATGCGCGCGTATTTTTTGTTTGCCATTTACGCAATATACTTTGCGTCTTTCATGAAAATTAAATCTTATTAATAGGCATTCTTTACAAATGAACAATAATATAATGCACTAGAATTGGTTAAAAAATATACAAACAAATAAAAACACAGAAAAATCAACATGCCGCAAGCAGTGTACTGCTTCACAGTTCAATATTGTACCACAAAACCCGTACATTTTCATTTGTTGGTACATTGAATTGCACTTAACTTAAGTAACGGGTACACAATTATCCTTAGTAATGGAATGGGAACATAATTTGATACTGATTATAACGAATTATTATTTATAAAGCATTTTTCAAATAAATTTTAAACTTACGTTGATGTAGATAAAACTGAGATTGGTCAACGCACTGGCTGTCATGGAGCTCTCGCTCTTGCGATCGTACATTTGGAGCGTTTCGATGGCCTGGTTAACATCGTTCTGTCGCAGATAGACGAGGGCCTTGTTCAGCTCCAGCTCGTTGGCCAGCCAGGAGAGATTCGATGTCCTGATGACCTCAATGCACCAGTTGTAGCCTGTGAAAATTATAGATGTTTGAAAAATGTCTGAAATAGTCTGGGATAAAAATCGGGAAAAAATCCTTCAAACCAGGGATTAAAACCCTAACCGAAACCGTTAAAACCGGTAAAACGGATTGAAATTTAAAGCCGTAACTGAAACCGTAACCGAAAAGAAAAATTTTTATTTGACCGAAACTCTGTAAACCGAAATAACCGTTTAGTAACCGTTTCATTTATAAGTGTTAATTTCAGTTTTTTATACATAAAAATAAAAAGAAGATTTTTCATTATAATTTTGATTTTAATTTTCTTGTGTTTAATTTGGAATTTTTATTTGTGATATTCATGATCGAATTTGCATATCACTGAATAAGCACAAATAAATATATTTCTTAAATAAAATATTTAAAATTGTTAAAATGTAACTAAACTACATCAAACTGAAGAAGATGTGAAATTAATGTATGAATGAAACATTAAGTAATGCCTTTTTAATTATTACTATAATATTATTAATATAATTTTACCTTTGCAAAAAAATTTGTTTTAGTGAACCGAAACCATACCGGTATTTCAAAACCGATACATACAAAAACCGGTTCACCGTTACGAAACCTTTATTCAAAGATTTTGCGTAACCGATGACCGAAAACCTAAATTCGAACATAACCGAAACCGTAACTGAAACCGATATTCGTTTCGGTTTTAATCCCTGCTTCAAACTATCACACAAAAAATTTTTTTGATATAATAAATAATATAAATTTTAATTTCCTTGTACTATATAAAAATGAAATCAACTAATCAGAGAAATGTGTTAAATTTGAGACATTAATAAATATTAACTAAACAATAAATGGGGTTTTTATTTCTTAGGCTCACCATCATTGTAGTTCTCTTCAATTAGTGGCGAAATAAGATCCACAATCATGGTAATGGAACGCTTCTCCGTATTCCGTCGATGCTTCGTATAAATCGCCAGTTCGTCCGTCTTGAGGGCCTGGAGAACATAGCGATTCTTGGCATTGGCTGAGCTCGAGTTGGAATTGTTGACTTGGACAAAGGAACTGTTTCCATCTCCGTCAATGATCGCCACCTCGGCTGCATGAGTCTGCCCGGTCTGGGCCAGTTCCGAGCCCGCTTTTTCCGCCTGCTCTGCCTGCTGCTGCAGTCTGATAATGTTATTTTCCGTCTCCAAGTCGCGCTCCGTTTCCACGGGCTGCACATCACACAGCCTGCGAAATGTGCTCTTTATCTTGTCCACATCCCCCATGGAATAGTAGCAGAGCAGCAGATGAATGCCACTTCGAATATCCGCACGTTCCGACATAATAAACTCAAAACTTGATGCAGCATCCGCATATTGACCCATTCCAACAAATAGTACTCCAATATTCTCGGTAATCTTCAGGCGCAGCTGCTTCAAGGTGTTGGGCACCGAATCCAATGCCATGCGGTACATCTTGACGGCCTTCTTGTGCATGCCCATCTTCAGATAGATGTTGCCCATGTTCAACTTGAGCTGGTTCACATGCTGAGACATCTTGTTCTTCGTCATGATGTTGTACGTGTTCAGTGCCTCGATGTGCATGTCATTGTGCTCATATTGCTCGGCCAGATTGAAGAAAACCTAAAATACGTATTGTACTTTTCAGTTTTTTGATTGACTTTCTCTCTCTATTTAATTTTTAGATTTTTTTTTAAATTAAAACAAAAAGTTATTGAAATTAAAACACAATATTGACATTTTCTTATTTACAATTTCGTTCACTGATAAAATTAATATTTTTCTCCTAGTTATTTTTTTATCACTCAAACAATTAGATCTACAAATGCGATTAATAATTAAAATGAATTTAAAATATAAATTTTGAACTTATGAACAATTTAAATTTGCTCGAACTTAGTTTCTGAGCCTCTACAGCAGCTTAAAGTCTAAGATACAGATTCTAAATTGAAATATTACAAATGTATATCAAATTGTATTTTTCAAGCCAATCTTGTTGTATTTTTTTGGTACTTCTTCCCCCATCGGGTTGCACTTTTCAACCTCACTCTATCTTCAGTTCTAAGTTAGAAATTCATCTTTATTCATATTTTTCTGCTTAATACTACACCTTTTCTATGTAAAACAAGTGGGCGCGGCTACAGTCGCTCGACTGGAGGATACCCTGTGCCAGTCTCCATAAAATAGAATATTGGTTGGGACCATCCCATATACATATTCTGTCAGTTTGGTTCACATATCTTAAATAACAAAACAGTTTTTCATACTGAGACTTGATTTTTGACTGATGGTTGCTATGGCAGCTATATGATATAGTAATCCGATTACAATCAAATTTGGTCAGAAAGTATGCGACCATCTCATATACATATTCCGTCAGTTTGGTTCACATATCTCAAACAACAAAAAAGTTTTTCATACTGAGACTTGATTTTCGACTGATCGTTCCTATGGTAGCTATATGATATTGTGTTCCGATCCAAATTTAAAAACAAACTTGATCTGCGTCCGGTATCAAGCAACCTACATACCAAATTTGAAGTCTCTAGCTATTATAGTATCTGAGATCGACGCGTTCAAACAGACGGACAGACGGACGGACAGACGGACGGACAGACAGACGGACCTGGTTCAATCGACTCGGCTGTTGATGCTGATCAAGAATATATATACTTTATATGGTCGGAGATTCTTCCTTCTGCCTGTTACATACATCACACAAATCTAATATACCCTTTTTGACCATTTTCAATGGGCACAGGGTATAATTAGGTTCTAATAAAACTACCACATTGTCTCGGTGACGTTATTAGATTAAGGCCCGTTTTTTCAATGTGTTAATAAGGTATTTGAAAAATATTGTAAAGATAATTTGACGTAAGGTGTATAGAAATTAATGTCAAATTTTAGACTATATGTTAAATAAAATTTATACGTAAATTAAAAAAATGGCCCCTAATTATAATATGGTTTAGGTTTTCTTTCATTTTTATATTTTTATTCCTGCTAAATTTTTTTTAATTTTAGTTGTATTTGTAGTTTATTTCGATGCAGCATTGATTGCTCGACTGTTAGATACCCAGTCTTAATAAAATAGAATATTAGTTATAATAGAATTAGTTATATGTATGTAAACATATAAAACATAAATATTTAACGCCACTCGAATTTGCTGTACGATTTAGTAGTCAGATTAGCTCAGGATGCCTAGGACTATCCCATATGGCTATTCGGTCAGTTTGGTTCAGTTATCTCAAACAACAAACAAGTTTTTCATACTGAGACTTGATTTTCGAATGATCGTTCCTATGGCAGCTACATGATATAGTTGGCCGATTCAAATTTAAAAACAAATTTGATCTGCGTCCGGTATCCAGCAACGTACATACTAAATTTGATGTCTCTAGCTATTATAGCTTCTGAGATCGGCTGGACGGACAGACAGATGGAAATGGCTCAATCGACTCGGCTGTTGATGCTGATCTAGAATATATATACTTTACGGGGTTGGATATCCTTCCTTCTCCCTGTTACATACATCTCACAAATCTAATATACCCTTTTTTTGTAGCTACGTTTCAGGTCTTATTCCCCAAGGAATTTCTAAATTTCCTTACCGCATATGTCAAGTCAAAGTTGTGAAACACGTTCTCGCCCTGTTTATCCTGCTCATGATGCAGTATGCGATCCAATGAGGATGCATCCTTGGCCTTGTTTAGTGCGTCGGCCAATTGGGACTTTACTTCTGCGTTCATAGATCCATTTGTGCGACTCGAAGAGCAACGTGCTGCCAACACTATCGATGACTCCAGCAGCTTCACAATTTTGGTCTCCATATTCTTGTATTTTATCTGCGGACTGACATAAAATAGTGAATGCATTGAAAAATAAAATAAAAATAAAAATGTAAGCATGTCAAGATCTGCCACTCACTTGACCTCCTTGGCCGCATCGACGGCAGCATTGGCCGATGACAGCGTCTGTTGTTTGACCTTCTCCAGAAAGAACTGATCGAAGCGCTGACCCGCCGAGCCACTCGTGTTGGCCGCATAACCCACGGCTCGCACCGCCGTCGATGGCCTGGCCAGAGCTGCCTTATCCCCGCCAGTTCGACTGCTAACCAAGTTGCCACGCTACAATGGAAAAGAGTATTACACGTATTTAAAAGTGAATTTTATTTGAGTTTACCGAAAAGAGCTGCGAGGTTGGCGGTCTACCGGCGGCTGTGGGAGGCGGCGGGGGTGCGGTTGCCGCAGCCATTTCCGAATTTGGTGCAGCTCTTTTATCCTCTGATTCCTTAGCACTCATTGTCTAACTAAATAAATTTAAATATTAGTGTAAAAACAAAATATTCCAACAAAAGCGTTTGTTATGGCAAGCAGTTGCCTTGGTGATAAGTCCTTCGATTTGTTATTGTTGCCAAGGATTGCCGGCTTGCAGGGTCGCTTAATTTATAAAAACTACAAAAAACTACTACATATTTAAAATTTATTATAAATATTTATTAACTAATCTACTTTCAAATAAAATACTAATTTAAAAAAAAGAGAAAATAATGTCCACTCATAAAATAAAAAATAATAATAAATATTAAAAAATGTAACTTAAATAATGAACATTTATAATTAGCATACTGATGAAAGGCGCTTTTTCCGCAAATTGTCAAAAGAAACCATTTGCACTAGCACGCACACTGCTTGCAGTGAGACAGCATTTAAACCAAGCAGTGACTTAACACCCTCAGCAAGCAGTGATTTAAAATCCACAGCAAGCAGTTACTTAACATCCACAGCAAGCAGTGAAGCCATTACAGCTCTGTGTGCTTCCTCAAAACAAAATTTTTTTATTTTTATACGAAATTCAACGATATCCAGGATAGCAATGTGGCAAACTGCGAAGAACGATAAAATAAAACCTTTGTATATATTTAACAAACTGTGAGGCTTACCTTGAAAAATGTGTCAAAATATGTCTATTCATACACCCTGTGGCCCCACGTTTTGTTTTCAACATGAATCCCATTTGCGAGACGGACATCAGCAGTCCAGAGTGCCAAGCATGGATGAGCAAAGTGTGCGCACATTGCAGGGAACTGTTTGCCCGGGAAGCCACCGATACCTGGGCCGCCTGGTGGCATGATGAGACGCCAGCGTTCTACAAGGATGTGCCAGAGATGACCGTCTACGACTGCAACAAGCTGAGGCACTTGCTGGAGCTGGAGGTGGCCACTTTGCAACCAAGTCAAACCATAGCATACCCATCCAAGACTTTCAACTTTGAGTTGTGGCAAAAAATACTGCTAATAGCTGTCTATATTGGGATCATTGTGGTAATTGTTCTAATATGTCGCTTTTGGAAAATGGAACGTCGGGAAAAGGATCGGCCCGTGGATGAAGAAAAAGACGCAACTCCCCGCTCCTCGATATCCCCGAAGCATGAGACTACACCTCTACCACAAGTTGATGCCCCAAAGCCCGACAAACGCAAGACTCTAAAGAATTGGATGCGCCACAGATGTCGTCCGATATTTTTACACAACGAGGCTGCCCTGCGACGGCAACAGGCCAAGTACAGGGAGAAGGAACTCCTCAGGGAGGAACATACACAGCAGAATGTTGAGAAGTGGACAAAGGCTCGCGAGAAACATGAAAAGAAGCGCATGCGAAGAGAATCCGCTGTGGAGGAGGCCAAAGCCAGTAAAGAAAAAACCTGAATTAGACGGTGGCAATATCTAGGAAAGAAGCCCAATGTGACAACTCCATATGATCTAATTTAGATGGATATATTTAAGCATAAAATATATAAGCATAAATATATATTTGTATTATATTTATGTAATAACCAATTGTTTTGAATTCCTATCAACGTGGCAGAAATAATGGGCTACCAACTGCTTCCACAGAGTACATCGAAGCTTACTGATGAATTAATTACTGTGCAATTTAATTCCAATTAATTTTTATTAATATAAATGATATTAAATGTTAAAAAATGTAACAATCTTAATTTAAACTTGGATAATATTTACTCGACACTCATTTATCGTAGTTTTCGTCAATGGCGTCGGCAGCTTTTCTATAAGGGAAACTAATGTGATCTGATTTCGGAGGCTAAATAATTTTATGTTTTGTTTTGTCGTTGCATTAACAAAAAGCATCTTTCTCACTTTTTCAGAAAATTCAACGTAACTGTATCTTATGCAAATAAAATATTTGCATGCAGCTGGCATGTCTAATCAAAAAACAAGTTGGCAGCTCGATTTTTGCAAACTTTCATTTTGCAGATATTCGTTCACGTGTGCGCATTAGTGGAATTTTGACAGGCATAACGTTAAATAAAACGTTCATTAATTACTACACATAACAGTAAGTGGAATGACAATTTCAGCAAGAGCTTAATAATAGTGAACATGCAATATTATAAGAATAAGGCATGGTTTGTCTAGCTTAAATGATGCTACACACTTAATTGGGACTTCACGCATGCGTGCTAATAAAAGTAATTGAAAATAATGAAAAACTAATCACTTTATTAAGACGAATATAAAATGTTTCTGTTAAGATTATAGAAAATATTTCGACTATTTTTTGTAATTAAATTGCCTAATTTAAAATAATTTTCAAAATGTTAACAATCTCCAAGTACTTTTCAGTGTGACCCGATCCTAAATATTCAATTTGAAAGGCCTTCAGTGGACTTACTGTGATTTAAGCTAGTAAGTCC
Source organism: Drosophila limbata (assembly GCA_963924055.1). NCBI lineage: Eukaryota > Metazoa > Arthropoda > Insecta > Diptera > Drosophilidae > Drosophila > Drosophila limbata. Next base: position 5,348,113 of record OZ001353.1, read on the forward strand.
TCTGATTCCTTGCAAATTGAATGTTAACAAGCTACTTTACATTTTGTAGAACATGCTGTATAAATTGCCAATGCATAAACTCAAAGTTGTTTCCAGGAACAGCGATTATGTGATAAGTTGCTTTGAAACTTTTGTCACAGTCCAAGTCCTGGGCATGAAGTTGGGTCTAAGCAAGATGGCAATAAAAAGTGCGAAATAAGAAATTTTGGTAGAGTAAATGAGAATCTCTGGTACAATTAATTGAGTTGTATTTATATGCCAGATGTTGTAAACTTTATTCTGGAAATAAAGGCAAATCAACGTCAAACCAAAAAATGTTGTTGAGACTTTGAGGTCGAGTTTAGTTAGTCGTCAAGCAAACATTCGACACACAACAGAAATTCGTCAGGTATGCAGCACGTTATTGTTGGTGTCTTCTTAGCGAACTGCATACCTAATAAATATTGTTGTTGACGTAGTCTGCACTCAATAGACGCAACAGATCATTTAAAATTTTATGAATAATATGATCATCTAAAAATATGAAATAAAATAAATTTGAAATAATACAATTAATTAAATTGCATCCAAACTATTTCATTTGAAACTATAATACTTGATAAATATCAGCAAAATAAAAAGATTTCGTTGGTCTAATAGTGTGGTCAAAAACCTGTAGGCCCCCGATCTCTTTTCAATTTGTTTGTTATCACACTACGAGAATTGCAAAAGCATTAGCTCAAGTTTTTGTCCAAGGACACATCAAGATTCGAGTTCTGGAGAAGAAGTTGAGTATGAAACACATGAAGCCGAACTGTCATCTGTCATCCATCTGTCCTGGAGACGGGAAGAAGCAAGCGTTACATTGGGAAAGTAAGTAAATCAAACAGGAAAGACACCCGTTAGTAGTGTTCTTGCATTACGCGTTGTTTACCTGTTGGACTTAGTTTTTACTGTAGGCATCAATTGCATTTAGATAATAAAAAGTACACATTAAAGTCAGCTTCATTTACGTTTTAATTAATCACAATTAATATTGCTCTCTTAGAATTAATTTGTTATGCAAAATGTGTTTCAGCACTCAAATGATATATGTAGGTGTGTACTTAACATTGTAAAAGAGTTTTTCTTTTCAAAAGTACAAATTCAGCTGCTTAGGCGTAGCACAATTGTTCTATTTGTTGTTCTATTTTAAAACTAGGTATAATCTATGCCACTAAATTGTAAAAAACTGTGCGTATTAAAATGCTACTTCGCTTCTTTTAAAAATCTTCTGCTATCATATTTGTTTTTGTCTTTTAGTGTTGTTATCTTAACAACATAAACATATAAAGGATTTGTTTGTAATAAGGCAAAATTGTAAGTCACTTTATTGATTGCTTTCGGCGCCTAATTAATATATATTTATATTTTTAGATTTTTATATAAAAAAATTGTCTTTATAGCCTTTCAAGCTGTTGAAATGTATTGAAAATGTCGTTATGTTTATAGGATTCGGTATCAAAATTGATGCTATTCAAGCTTGTTTATCAAGTTCAATAGTTAATTTGTAAAGTTATAAAAAAGTTGTCAACATTTGTAACAAGCTCGTGCCAGTGCAAGTTGTAGGTAGATATATATTATACATTATCGTGGTAATATAAAAGGCTCACTCGTTGTACATGTATACATCTTTGTATTATTATATTAATAGCGAGATCAATGAATCTTAAATTCAGGCAAGGAAATACACCAACAAGCAATACAGAAAACAAATTTACTTAAATTTAAATAATGACTCGCACATTTTCAAGCAATTTTTAACAAACTTTTAAACTAACTAAGAACTATGTAATTTTTGCTTTAGACTTTTTTTGCTGTGCAAATAATAAAATCATAATTAATACGAGTGACTTTGTTTGTTTGCCTTCTTTGGTGTTGGTTTAAATTAATTGCAAGCTTTGATAACGCTGCTTGGTCCAAGTTCTATTTACAGTTGCTGGCCAACATAGCTATGTGAGTTTCTTGGCCCACTTCAAGTCATCGTCCCGGGGCTTCAAGCCGGTAAAACGCTCAATTATAAACTCAAAGGTTGACCAAAATCTATAAAATAGAAATGATTTTAAATTGGAAATTCTTTCAAGTATTTTGAAGTAATCCCACCTAAGCTTCTCCAGTGGCCAATTTAGCCAGCCGGTGGTAATGCAAAAGTACGTTTCATGTGGCGCCACATGGTGAATGCGATGATGTTTCCTGGGTAGAATTATATGACAGCTCTGCAGCAACAGCACCCATCTAGGAAGACCCCAATATGTGTGCGACCATTTGTGTATCTAAAAAAAAGGGATTTAATTGAGCACGAGATTTTTTTTTTTAGAAAATTCCAATTGATGTTCACCTGGTTCGTCATAGCTACAAAGATGGAGCAGAGAAACACGTAGGCGATCCAGCCGAAATTCTGTTGTATTTCACATGGCGATTTAATGTAAAAGTAGTGCGCCAAGTAACCCAGAATTGGTATGCCCACCATAAAGTTATCGCCATTGGTCTCTATGAAATCGTGACGTGTTATAGACGTTGGATCCAAATGATGTTCACGAAACGGACGCAGAAAGTTCTAAGCACGAAATAAAAGTGTTCAAATTGAATAAGAAAAGTTAATACGTTACTTACTTTTCCAATTAATGGTAGATCCACGGAGCCCCATGTATCTGCCGCCCAATGCACCAAACCGGAGGCAAAGTCGGCTGTTATAATGCCACACAATGCGGAGATGAAAGCCACACTAATGCGTTCCCAACGCAAATGCTTGACAATCAGACCAAAATTGATGATCATTAGACCGATGCAGGTGTAAACACAAATAATTTCCTGTGCACGTTTACCTGTATGAAGTTGTTTTATTCAATATAATCATTAATTTTATATTAAATACAATTTGATATAAAGTGAACACAGATTAATTGTATTCATTTGTTAAATAAATATAATATATATTTACGCACCTGGACTATAGAGTGAGGCCAGCTCCTGTGCACCCTTGTTTTGTGGTCCCCAACGTGGTGAAGTCGCTGCCGTTGTTGTTATTGTTGTTGTTGAGCCCGCTGTTGTCGCTTCCTGATGCTGCCCTGCCGCTGCTTGCCCTGACTCCTGATCAATTGTTGTGGGCGCTGAGTTGCCATTAGGATCATCCTCATACATGGAGTTGGCCAGTATTTCCTTATCGCTTTTGGCCGTCATAGCCTGCTTGAGAAGTATATAAAAATAACACAATAAATGAGAACACAGTTTTCAACTTGAACGCCTTGTGGACTGTCCCTGACTAACAACGCACAGTTTTCAATGTCAATACCCGGTTGAGGTCCTGGGAAATTGTCGGCTGCTCCTGTTTGCATAATTTAACAGTTCGGTGGGAATAAAACTAGCAACAATGTGGACGCTAAGTTTTTAAAACCTCTTAAATTTGTAGCAGCTGCAGTTCTTGATTTATTTAAATGCCCAAGCAATCAAACGGACAAACAGGTGACCATCAGCTCAGCAGCTCCCAACCATTGGCCTCTGCACATGTTGATGTCATTACGTGGCCTGCATTGACCATATCCCACCCCCTCTCCACCCCTTCTACTCTCGACTGTGTCACGCAATATTTTGGGGCTTTCACTGTGTCCAGTGGGACTCGACTGAGTGAGTTGTCAGTTGATGTTGGGGGTGCGGTCGGCTTAAAGGTGCCTTAATTAGGCAGATTGATATTTAAATTGTTATGAACACTATCTTTGAGGTAGGTTAATTCAACGAGTTATATATTCACATACATATTTGCCAGCCTATTTTCGCTTTTGTTTATTGCGATGGCCAGTGGAATTTTTTTCTTTTCGCACACTTAACAAAGTAATTGGGTATATACAGTTGAACGTCCCTAACTCGAATCACCATTAGCCAAAGAAAAAGTACGACTTATGGAGACATCGACTAATGGAATTATTTTATCCCGAAAAATTCTACTTACAGAAGCACGGCCAATATTCTTGTTCCAGTTATGGAGAAATTTGACTTATGGAAGTTGCCAAGTAAACGCTATTGCCACTCAATTTAGTTCGATTTAGAGAAAATTCGAGTTATAGAAGTTCGTCTGTGTAAGTTTATTAAGCTTAATTTCACATATCTATTATAAGCGTAAAAGAACGCAATGAGACGCAGAAAAATGACTAAAGATAAAATTTAAGAAGAAGTTTCCAGAAGAGACTCAAAAATACCTATAATACAAAAATGTTATATTTGATTTTATTTTATTAATTTCGGGCACGTGTCCATCTCTACTTAGTACTACTATTTTTCGCTTAATAGATTCCTTTAAAAATTAGTTGAGTCTTCACATTTATTTAAATTCCCCTATATTTAAATTGCAGTACGATTGACATTAAAAATATCTTACGAGTACAATTGTTTTCAGTGCAGTAAGCTTAAGCGTTTCTTATTTAAATATCATTCAAGCTCGACTCAAATGTACATCAATAGTCATTAGCTAGAAAGAGCAGACTATATATGTGGGATATTAATGGACATGGTCGGACTGCTACAGGTGTCTGCTAACCATGTGTGTGTGTATGTGTGTGTTTCAGCACATGTGTTGGTGTGTTGAAGCGTTGTGATTGGTGCAAGTTAAGTAACTCGAAAAAGATGACATGGATTCAACTATACTGAATACTTGAAAGCTTACATGCAACTATGAGTAACCTCAACTTTTAATCACTGGTTTAATCACCTGGTTCGTGAGATAAACAGGTGTAAGTGAGAGGGTCAAAACTAAAACGATTGGAGCAAATAGGGAACATAAATTATTAAAAAAAAAATTTTGGCACTCGGCACATTGCGCTAAATTTTTCATACCTAATAAATATTCCTTTTTTGCCCAGTGCCGAGTGACAAAATTGTTTCTAAATTAATTTTGAATAATTTATATGTAAAACTTAATATTTTCAGATATCAGGATATCAGAAATTTTGGCCATGAAAATGTTTTCGTCACTAGACTTTTACCTCGTAAAGAGGTTTTTTTAGAAGTTATATACTGCCTAAAAATATAAGAAGTTTCCCTAGCACTTACTATGTTAAGAGTAATTTCTCAATGTCTTCACAATTTAAGTGGCACACGTCTTTTCCACTTAATTTAAAATAGCAATTAAGTGCGGCTATAAAATTAAATTGTTGTCTGAGTATATTAGATTAAACCACTCAATTCCAGTTAGTATTTGTACTTAGAGTCAAATTTAAATCTATAACTTTATACGTAATTAATTAAATTAATAGACTTATTTTAACATAGCAATTAGGTATGGGTTAAGAATTATCAAAATGTTAATCCAACTATTTTAAAAGATTTTTTTGAAAATTAACAAATGTGCTTTAATTTCTATTACACTTGAATGAAGCACCTGCTCGAGTGCTTTCAATGTTGTCATCAGGTGGCCTCCCTTGCTGGTGGTATTAAACACAGCCTTGGCATTGTGTGAGAAGCAAATGTGCGTGGTAATTGCAGAATTGTCCTCACTAGTTAACTATTATTTATGCATTAGAGGTCACCAAAGGCCACACACTTAATCTAAAATATAGGTGATCGACTGACTGACAAATGTTTCTTATAACCAGCTTTTAGATATTATGTTCTCTATTGACAAAACAATTTCCTCTCTAATGTGTATAAATGAATAATATATAAATTACGCTAGTGATTACATTTGGAACAGGAAATGTCGAGCGAGTAACACTTATGGGACTGTCATACTTATTTGGTAATGGGACCGGGAAAGTAAAAACACCTTAATTAAAACTGACAACACAACATAAACTATAGATAAATAGCCCACGTTGGCCAAAACGAGAAGGTATTGACAGCACGCGTGGGCTTCACCTATTACTAATGGTTATCAAATCCAGAGGTGAACCCCGCCCCCCACAAAGGTCATGAAAACAGAACCCATAATCTGATGGCCAGTAACGCCCCAAAAATGGCAACCATTTCCGTCTGACGGCCAAAGGTAAGAGGGAAATAAAGGCAAATGTTGATTCAAATTTCAAAAATAAATGCGAGGTGGTGCGAAGAAAAGTAAGACGTCTGAAAGGGGAGCCACTACGAAATGTTAGCGACGCCGCGGCGTCAGTGGCTGCCTTCTAGAATCAAGAATATCGTATTATTACTAAAGGTTGTGGTATATTTAGTTATCAATTCTTATAGGGTACTATAAATACCTATTCAAAGCTTATCAAATGAATTTAAACAATTTTCATATCATTAAAAAAATTAGACAGAAATACAGAAATAATGTTTAAGTAATATATATGTATGTATATTATAAATAAATATATTCTAACTAATCATTCAAAAATTAACTGATAAGCTTTCGTTAATCTTGTTGAAATCAAAGTCAATTCCTATGACTGTTGTTGTCACGCTCTAACAAGTGTTATTTGCTTTCCAAGCCCCAATAAAAGCAACATAACAAAATCAAAAATAAATATCGCTCAAAAGCTCTCTCTGGTCATATTTGTAATTATAAAAGGGTATTCGCCTAGTTGCTCATCGCTTGACACATTTTGTGGTCTTTTTGCCTGCCTCTTTTTGTTTGTTTGTGTAAGGCATAAAAAAGGGGCGCACAGCCAACAGGTACTAATTTAGCACAACGTAACAACGATTTCTGTGTTGTGGCAACGAAGGAAACACAATTTATTACACGAAATGCGCGAAAAGTCACTCGAAAGTTTGTTGCGAGGAAATTCTCACTCTGCCTCTCATCCAATTGCGCGCCTCTTTTCAAAGTCAGCCGTTTAGCGTATTTATAGTTTTATTATTGTTGGCTATTTGCAATTGATAAGAAGTTTTCATGGCTTTGCTTTTTGCATACTTTGCACTGCCATGCTATATACTATTAATAAAAACAAACCCAAAAAAAAAGACTAACAAAAAGCTCTCACTCATGCACTACAATATTTGACTCACCTTTTGTGCGTGTTTTTGTTTGTCGGCGGAAAGTAACGGCAGCGCGGTGATGTTGTTTTTTGTAATTTGTTGTTGTTGTTGCAACTGACAGCGGCACCTACAAAGAGGAGCAGAGCAGAGGCATTTGCAGGTTTGACTTATGGCTCGAAACAATTAAATTAAAATGAATCGTCTAATAATATTGATTAAAATAAGAGCCAAACTACTGGTTTTGTGCATGCAGAACAGTAACAAACACGCACACAGAGTTACACGCACATACACCGACACAAGGACTCACGCCATGAATTACAGCAGAGCTACATACAAACATATGTACGTCAGCAACACCTCCTCGCAACTACAACTAAAAAGTAAATAAATGTTGTTTTTATGCACGTGATTTTATGTTGTCACAGGCGTGAATACACACCACACAATGCGGTCCGGAAACCAAACCACAACGACAGACGACGACAACTCCGTCTGCAGCTGCAAAGGCCACTTTGCACCAGTAAATTCCGACAGCAACTAAAAAAAATTCCAATGCTAGGCAGCTTTTCATTCATGCCCCTGCATTTGTCTGTATTGGTGTGGGTGGTCAGCTTTTACCGTTATGTTTTGCTTAGCGCTCACATACTCACATTCAAATTCCGCGCTGCGGGCATCCCCTTTTCCTTCTGCGTAAAAGTATTAGGTATTTTTTGTGTTTGGCAAAAATATATTTAATAATACACATTACATTTTGACAATAAATCCACATTGAATATATTAGATAAAATTAATCCACGCGAATCGCTGTAATCGATCTGTATATCGCCAGCAGGCCAGTAGCAGCAAGCTTTTTGTTAATGAAGCAGAGGCAATGGGTTACCAAGATTATAGTTAAAGAAACCTAAAACATTATAAATTAGATAATTACAAAAAATATAGAATTATAAGCTCAATGAAATTCTAATAAAAATTTAAAACGCAAAAAAATTCAAAAAATAAAATAACCCATTAAAAGAGAGCCAATGACTTGACAACCATAATTATCTGGGAGCTAAGGCTGCCACACGTTTTAAAAATATCGGTGACTCTTTTACTTGGACCCAAGGCTACCACACTTTTCACAGCTGTCAATGAAATTAATCGATATTTTCAGCACTGTTGTTACGTCGCCGCCTGCAGCATTTCATAGCAACAAAATAATTGTTAATTATTAAATTAAAATGTTGCCTTTAGTACGCGGCATTTACAGTGGCTTGGCACAAATTACGCGCAACAACCGTGTGGCCCTTCACACAGTCAGCGCGTTAAGATGCAAAGCAGAAAAGTCAGCTGAAAATGAAGAAAGCTCCGGCAGCGAAGAAAAGGAAGCAAACGCCGTACCGGATGCTAAAGACCGCACAAAAGTTGTTCCTGTGGAGACTTCCATGCGCTATTTGAAAAGCGCCGCCTACAAAACAACCTATGGTGAAGATTTTGTATGGACACAGTATCGGTAAATATTACAAAACTTGAAATACAATTACAAAGTTAATTCAATTTTGTTCCCAATAGTCGCAACCACAAAGGCATGTTTGCGCCGCGAAAGACCCGCAAGACTTGCATTCGACAGGGAAAAATCTCCACAGGAAACCCGTGTCCCATATGCCGCGATGAGTACCTGGTGCTGGACTATCGTAACACGGAGCTACTGAAACAGTTTATCTCTCCGTATAGCGGTGAAGTGTTAAGCTACTCTAAAACAGGCCTGTGCCAAAAGAGTCATATGCGTTTGACGGTTGCTGTGGAGCAGGCACGTGACTGTGGTCTGCTTACCTACGATGTTCCCTTCCGGGAATATGACTACGAAGAATATTATGGCAAAAAGGATGAGCAGAAAATGTAAAAAATCAGTTATAAATATAGTTACAGAAGCTTTATAATGTTAAAATGGTTGAGAACGTGGTGATATTACAAACAAGGTGACGTATTCGTTGGACATAGTTTTTGCCTCAAATGTTTATTTTGCTCAGGAAGTAGAGCATGGGGTAATTATCATAAGATATTTATTCACAACGGCCTCTCCTTGGTGTGAAGATTGTAATACTAAACAAACGACTGTCAGAGAGATTAGCATTTATATATTCACCATTGGGGAAGAGTGAATATGGAGTCATGGTGAAATTACTGATTGAATCTAAAAAATTTCACCATGTAGTGAAATTCGTCACCTTGTTAATAATTACACCATGAATAAGAAGTCTCATTTTCATTGCGAAAACAGCTGTTCGATGATCAGCTGATGAGTCATGTCTCGCGATTGTACATTTCTTGTTGTCGGCGGCGGCATTGCCGGCGTATCCTGCGCCGAGTCACTTGCCATTTGTTGTGCCAATGCATCCATTGTGCTGCTCACCGAATCGAGCATCGTTAAGAGCGTCACAAATCTTGTGCCCGTCGCCCGCTATCTGCATAAATTCGATGTGCGGGAAAAGAATGTGTCTGAGCTGGGCGCTGGCATAGTGACAATTGTGGATCCACTGGCGCACATCAACAGCCAGGAACACTGGGCCAAAACCAAGTCGGGGCTGATCATCAAGTATCTATATATCTGCCTATGCACAGGAGGAGCACCTAAGTTGTTCAGCACAAGGCAGGGGGAGCATGAGGAACGCATTATTGGCATACGCGATACGGACTCGGTGCTGGAGCTGCAGCGAAGATTGGCCAGTGCCAAGGATGTGCTCATCCTGGGCAATGGTGGCATTGCCAGTGAACTGGCATACGAGTTGCGCGATGTTAATGTCCATTGGGTCATTAAAGATGGTCACATATCCGCTACCTTCGTGGATCCCGGCGCTGCCGAGTTCTTTCAACTTGCCAATAAGGAGAAGGAGACGGAAGAGGAGCCTGCAGCTACAACGGCCATCAAACGGATGCGTTACAGCGAAACCTTACCTAGAGAGGAGGAAGAGGAACTGCAAAGTAAACGTGGAGCTGCCTTGGGACCCGACTGGCATCGTAATTACGACTTGAGCGGCGGATCCGGCAGTGCAGGGAGAAACCTACCCAAAGTATACTACAAATCCCACATAGATCATCTTGAGCAGCTGCCAGACAATGGCACTTTGCGAGTAACCTTGAAACACGAAGATGATACGCTAGAACAGCTCAGCTGTGATTTTATTGTATCTGCAACGGGTGTGCAGCCTCGCCTTGATTACACAACGGATTTGACCCTGCAGCTGGCCGAGGATGGCGGCATCAATGTGGATGACATGATGCGCACGAATCTAACAGATGTCTATGCAGCGGGAGATGTGTGCACAACTGCCTGGATGCCGGCACAGCATTGGTTTCAAATGCGTCTATGGACGCAGGCGCGTCAAATGGGCGCCATGGCCGGACGCAGTATGGCGGCCCTTCACGAGGGTGAAACCATCTACCAGGATTTTTGCTTTGAACTATTCGGCCATGTGACGCAACTGTTTGGCTTTTCCGTCGTACTCCTGGGCAGATTTAATGGCCAAGGATTGGGACGGGACTATGAGTTACTCGTGCGGTGCACACGCAACAAGGAATACATCAAATTTGTGCTGCAAAATGGACGACTACGTGGTGCTATCCTAATTGGAGACACGGATCTCGCCGAGACCTGTGAGAATTTAATACTAAATGGCACAGATCTTGAGCCTTATGGCGACGATATTCTTAATCCAAATATTGACATTGAAGATTATTTTGATTGATATAATTATTACGGATATTGACATAGATGTTTAATTAATATCTTACAATTAAAAGTATTACTTATGATAAACGTTATTCTCTCTTGTTCTCGGTGGGCGCAGCTCGATTTTTTCTTTTACGTCATTTTGCCTTTCCTTCGTTTCCTGAGAAATAATATTTATGCACTCCATCCCATAATGAAACATATCTCGATACTTACCCACATACTTGATTTCATCGAAAGCCTTACGGGCCTTCTTCAACTCTTCGTTCATAGTTAGCAAGTCTTTCACCCTGGCATATTTACGTTGATCTTTGCGCACCAGAAATATAATATCTTCGACTTGGACCCGTCCGGTGCGTCCGATTTCCATGGCGCGGTGTGTGGTCTCGGCGATGTATTCAATGACCAGATCCTCAAGTAGATCAACTGTTTCCGTATAGGGATTCTTGTCATCGCCAAAGCCAAACATCATGCAACGGAGCTCCTTGCTAAACAGACGCTTGCGTCCAGAGTTTGTGAATACCATTTGCTCATCGTCTGCATCCCCATCAAACTAAAGTGGATTCAGCTTTAAGTTGACACTCATATTTGCTCAATCATTATACTCACATCAGTGGCTTCAAAATGCTCCTCAGGCGTGTTGTTATTTGCAGCCATTGTATTTGTTTTGTACTTTTTTTGTTTTATCAATTTGTTGAAAACTACAGAGTTTTGTTATCGAGTCGAAAAAGTCATCGATGATTATTCAAGATGTGGCAGCCTTGGTTTCCAAAAAAGGGACGATAGTTAATATAAAATTCTTTTTAAAATTAATCTTTTTTCCATTTTCCTTAATTTTAAATCTAGATATTTTAAATTTTTCCATGAATTATTGTTGGTTTTCTGTTACAATCTATTTTAAAACAAAACAAAACTTCTTTTTATTGCCGATTGGAATCAAAATTTTCCCAATGTCAAAAGCTGGCCGCTATATGCTATTATCGATGACTAGTGGTAAAGCAACTCTGTGATAGCCGAGTCATCAAACACACACATATTTCAAATTTAAACGCCTGTTGCTTAAAATAGGAAATACCAAAAAATGGATGTTTATTCATTTGAAAAGTCATTTCTCGAACGGCTTAAGGAAGCAGAAGCTGTTCTATCTTGGGATGGCGCCGCCATGCCCGCTTCGCAGGTGCGTTCTGAATGGAAGTCCTATGTAGAGCTGAAAATTGAGCCAACAGGTAAGCGAAACTCACACTAATACGCAGAAATCAATGGCACGCATACACTCTCACACATACACGCTTATTTTGCAGGATGGCAGGCGATGTGGAAAATACCGCGCGTCATCTGTGAGGATTTGAAGCTACGCTTTCCGACCATCGTCTTTGGTTATGTGGATCAGGTTATATTTGATGAACTGAAGGCGGTGTTTGTGGTGACGGCTGTGCAGGATCAGGACGTACACTTGCCGGAAAGCAACGAGGTATCACTAATTGAGCTGTGGCCCACATTACAGCAGGAAAACCCAGCTTTAAATGTGGACACCACAGCGGAATGCATTGATCGATTGCGTTTCTTCTACTCACAAGTTTGGATGCCCTGGGATAAGGACTATGATGACGATCGCGATTGGGTGCAAATGCATTTACAGGCGCGCATCCAGCTGGCATGTGATTTAAGCAAGAATCGTTTTCCGCGTCCACTAGCTCTCCATATGCGCACTTTGTTGATGGAGGCGCGATACATACAGCAACGATTGGATCACCTTGAACTGGATCTGAGTGATGCTGAGGCCGAGAGCGACGATGAAGCCGTCGAGCTAAACGACAATGCTGTTGATCCCCCGAAGAAGATATCCAAGACGGGTGGGAGCCCCAAATCAAATAACTTGAATAAGTCCTTGTTACCTGTTACGGACCTGATGTGTCTTCACCTGCGTCTGGCCATTATACGCAGTGAGTTTGAAATACTGGAGAATCCCGAGATGCGTAGAGCGTACAGTGAACTTCAGAGCAATGGGTTGAAACGTCATTTGCTGCAGCGCAATCCCGGCCCAGTTGGACAGTCGACGGAGCATGCGCAGCGTTCGCAAATGTGCCACTTGGTGACTGTGCCGAGCGAGCTTCAGACTCAGATTAATCTGCTGACGCTGGCCAAACAGCTTGTTAAAACGCATACACCAGTGCAGCTGGGAAACACCTTGCAGGTAACTTAGAAGACCTTAAAATGAGTGTCATTGGGCAACATTACAAGTGTTTGATTTCTTTCAGGACGTTCTGAACATTTCGCAGGCAAAGGATGACATTCTGTTATCACCTGGACAACACACAATCAAATTTCTAGAACATCTCAACGACAATGGCAGCATCAAGGGACTTGTCGCAGCCGAGGCGATCATTGCGTCCAATCAAGAAATTTCCAAACTTCCGGTTATTTGTTCAAGTGATGAGGACAGCATCTTAATGGTCATCGACGGCGACTATACATTGTCCCACCTAGTGTTGGACTGCCGTCAGGTGCGACGAGGCATCCTGCTGCGAGATGGAACGCTGACTTTACGCAACTGTCGAATGCTGGGCGATGGCAGCTCGAGCACCCAGGAGGCCATTGTCTGCATGCCACAGGCTAAGCTTGAGCTAGAGAATTGTGTGCTTGAGAACTTTGCCGTTGGCATTTCATTGCGTCCTGAAACCAGCGCGAAATTGAGCAAGGTAACCATTCGAAAGTGCATCACGGGTTTAGAATTGTTGGACCAAACAATCAAGTTAAAGCTGCAGGACGGCTATTGCAATTTTGACACCTGTAAACTCGGTATATTGGCAGATGGCATAGTTCTGCCCAATAGCTCTGAAAAGACCCTGGCTCTGAAGCGTTTCAGTGACTTACAAAGGTGAATGGACTTTAAATTTAAATACACAAGTTTCTGCATATAATTCTTATTTTCTATTGCAGGTACAACGAGGACAACTGGCTTGGCAATTGCACTTTTACTAACTGTCTGCGTAATGTACGAGTTTACAATCAATCGGAGCAACTGCTGGCCAAGCGCACGCATCAAAGTCTCTTGTTGGACGAGTTGGATGGGGAGAACAAAGAGAATATCAACTAGTTTAAGGACAGGCAATCAAAATCGTACAATAAATATTCAAGCAATTTAATGTTCTGTCAGTCGACTATGATTTTAATGCTGGTTGTTTTTGGGTTTCTAATTTTGTCATAATTAAAATTGAATTTGAAATTATTAGTAGTTTATTGAGCATTTGTTAATTGTCAAAATTACCAGGTTTTACAACTTAAATGCGTTTTTAATTATGCACATTTCGTAAAACTGTAATCCAAATTAGCTGTTTATTTGGCCACATTCAGTTCCATTTTTGAACTGTAAATTTTTTTATATTTCTACCGCAAATTTTAAAATCGACAGCGAGCCATTGGACATTGCGGTTTGATGGTTGCCAGCGTTTTCTGAGGCAAGGCTGCCACCGTTTTCTAGGAACCAGGGCTGCCACATTGTTTATTGAAAAAAAAAGACAAAACGCAATTGAATGTAAAATTAATATTCCCAGGGTGAAGAAGATCTCAAAATGAGCTCTTGGCGCGACAGTTACTGTCTGACATTCATTTGAAATAAACACTTCGCTGTAAGCAGACACAAATTGCGTCAGCAGCCGCCATGACCAAGGAGCATTGGATGCGGGATCTGCCGCCCGATCTGCGAGATATTTCAATAATAAACTTAGCCATTCCAGGTATATGAGATCATCGAGAACAACAAAAACAAACAATGCTCGACTAATTAATTCTAATTCTCTGTAGGTTCCCACAACTCGATGACCTATGGCATTAATAGCCATTCAAAGCTGTCGCCTGATGCGGAAAGCGCAATTCGACGATGGCATCGATTCTTTCCCTGCTTCGTGCGACGTTGGTCAAAAACGCAATCGTCGAGCATTTTGGAGCAACTGCATCTGGGCGTGCGGTATTTTGATTTGCGTATAGCACAAAACGATGGCAAATTCTACTATTGCCATGGCCTGTTTGCCATGGAAGTGTTTGAGCCTTTGATGGAGTTGCGACAGTTTGCAGAAACGCATCCGGATGAGATGATAGTCCTGGACTTGCAGCATTTCTATGCCATGGACGTGGCCCAGCATCGGCAGTTGCACAAGGAACTGATTCAGTTCTTTGGTCAGCTGTTGTATAGCACCACAGATGGTTCCCTGCTTGAATGCTCCCTGACACGCTGTGCGCAGCTCCAGCGTCAAGTGGTGCTCATCTATAGACGCTGCCCGATTGGACTACCTCCAGAGTTTTGGCCAAGCTATGCCTGGCCAACTCCTTGGCCCAACACGGCCAGCGTGAAGAAGCTGCAATCATTTCTATCGGATTCATTGCTGTCACGTCAACCACATCAGGGTTACGTCTCCCAGTGCATAATAACGCCCTCTGGACGCTATATAGCACTGCGGATATTCGTCACCTTAAAGGGCACAGCAAAGCGTGTGGATAAGAAACTAAGGCCCTGGATATTGGAACAGTTCCCAGGACCCTTTGGAACAGGTCAACCGCCGCGTTCGAATGTCTTTCTTGCCGATTTTGTAAACCTTAAGGACGGACAGTTCTGTGATTGGGTTGTGCAATTAAACACCAAACTGGAGCCGGTTCAGGATGAAATAACAGCAAAGGAGCCGCTTTATTAAATCACAATGGATATTAATTTTGTACAAATTAAACAATTATATTATTATGTATAAAGTCTCAATCTCATTTACCATTTACACAAACAATTTGTTAATGTTTTATGTTTTTTTAGCTGCTCTCTTGCCAAGAAGTGCGACCTTAATTTGGAAGAGGCAATGTTATGTTTCCATTGTTTCGTTAACTTTACACACTTGTGCCTAAAAGCTACACAATAAATACATTAAAAAGTGTTTAATTAATTTGTATTCACTGTTAAGGGGCGGTAAAGTCAGCCGAAAGTCAATAATACTTAAAACGATAACAAATGCAACTGCATTATTCATGGCTTTGCAGTCCCCGTGGTCACCTGATTACAAACTACAATTATTTCCCTGCGGACAGTATTATAATTTACCGACGAAATGAGTAACGAATCGACAGAGGCGTCCAATTAAGACCTGGAACCAATATATTCATATATAATATCTAAACAAATGGTTGTTCGGGTCGAAAAAAACGTGGTAATCGTCCACCAGAATCGGAATCTACGATGAATTCTAAGAAAATTTCACCTAGAAACTTTGTGTCTAAAATCAATTCCTAGCCTCCGCTGAGAAGCATGAAGTTTTCAGGTTAAGGCATTTTAAGGTGTTTTGAGGTATTTAAGGTATTAAACAAAAACAACACATTTTACAATAATTTTTGGCCTTATTCTGATTAATCTTTTTACAATGAATTTTATGAATAATTTTTTTTTAAATTAACCAAAAAATTTTTTCTTAATTCGATGAAATGAGTTCAGAAAAAATTCAGAAAATGAGTGCCAAAAGTCAGTAACTTTTTAACGAAATGAGATATTGGTCTTAAAATTGAAATATATGTTCTATATATTTAAAAAAAGCTTAGACAACAAAATAAGAGTGGAATCAGAATGGGCGTTAAATAAGGGTTAAACGCTAAAACTCAGTTTTTTAACATTAAAAAATATAAAAAAAAAAAATTTCGAAAAAAATTTTATTTTTATTCTTTTTTTTGCTTTAAAAGAATTTAAATTTCTTAAATGTATAATTATGTAAACCATTTGTTTTTTGCAACAGTTATGGTGTCTAATTTCGTTGAAAAAGTTCTCCGAGATTTAAAAGCAAAAGCCCAAAATCGCCCCATAACCGAATTTAGCTTATAGTAACGATAGTTAAACTCAAACTTTATAATATTTTTGTTTTATTTTGAGCAAGCAAATAACAAAATATCTTTAAGAAAAAAAAAACATTTTGGTCAGGGCGTGGTGTTTATAGATTCCTGTGTGCCAAATTTTGTTGCTCTAGCTCTTATAGTCTCTGAGATCTAGGCGCTCTTACAGACGGACAGACGGACATGGCTTTATCGACTCGGCTGTTGATGCTGATCAAGAATATATACACTTTATGGGATCTGCCACGCCTACTTCTGCATGTTAGGCACATTTTTTTTGTGACAAAGTTAATAGACACCTGTACTTATTTTTATTTTTTTTTGGTTTCCCCCCTATAATGAGTAAAATGAATGAATAAATTTCAAGCATATTAGATCCGAATTCCTAAAAAATATGCCTTCACTTTTTTTAAATATTGTTTTCCTTAAATTTTAGCTTTGCATTTCTCCCATCTTTTGGTAACCCTTTTCAAATTCCAATCATATAACATTTTCCTGAAACCGATGCATATTTGTACATTTTGCTTCTCAAATTTTCCAACTTTCCAGGTAACAGCAACATTTCTAGGAATATTTGTTGCAATTGATAATTGCTTTTCCAGAAAGGTAAAAGTAAAGAAAGGAAAACACAAATCACTTATTTATTTCAATATACAAAAATATATTTATTTAAAAACGAATAAAAACAAATACAAGCAATTGCATTAAGGGTCATATAAAGGTTACAAGTATAGGCATAGAACGGGAAGAAGGAGTCCAGGTCAAGATCATCTCAATCGATAAGGAAACGCACAGCTTTTTGTGCTTTGCTTGGCGATGTCGCTGTAGCCGCCGTCGCCGCCGCTTCCGCCGACTGCGCCAGGCAGCTGTGCATGCCATGAAGCACAGTGTCCAGTCGAGCAAGTGCATCCTGCAGATTGCTGGCCAGTTCGCCGGCATCCGCTTGATTCTCGCGCTCGCGACAAGCCTGCTCGCAGTGGCGCCTCAAACGATGTGCGGCACGTTGCATTATCTGGAGTTCCTGCTGCGCCAGCAGAGGGAAATTGCAGCTGCTGCCCTCCGGTTGTTGATCCTCCAAGTCGTAGGTGAGCAGACGTTTGGTGTATTGGGCCAGTTTGTTGCCGGGCGAGGCACTTGCCGGCGTCTTGGCCGGCGTCGAGGTCTGGTGGGGTGTATTATTGCTCAGCAATCGCTTGAGCGGTTGCTTGAGCAGCACATCCTTCATGGCACTCAGATTGAGGGCAATGCGACTGGAATTGTTCGTGTCATTGAGGGTCTCATTCAATTCAGCATCCAGCGGCTGCCAATCCACCTCAACACTTTCGAATATATTGCTCGCATTATTGCCCGTCGCCTCCCGTTGCAGGTCCAGCCACACACCTAGACGTGCGATGGGCCATTCCGCCTTCAGGGATTGCTGTTTGTCCACAATGAGGATCACGGTGCGAAGTAAGCCAAATTCATCGGGTGTTTGGGTCTGACGAAACTCCAGGTGCTTCAATCCCACTTGTCGACAGCGTTGCGTCGCCTCCTTGACCATCAGTTGAGTCTTGTGGAGACTCTCCTCACTGGGATTCAGCATGATCCTCTGTATGTCCTCCAGCAAAGTGGACTTCTGAGCTGGCGTGGACACTGGACTGGATATGCGGCTGGGCGTCTGGAGCTGTTGGGCCAACGCTTGACGCTCCGTTTCCAGCATTTCACTGTTGCACTTGTACTTGAACTGCTCCAACTCGAGACACTGCAGCCGCTCCTCAAAGTCCCGGGCATGCTGCACCCGCTCCTGTTCGATCCGCGTGAGTGCGGCACGTTTCTCCGCCTCCAGTTCAGTGCGCAGTTGTTGCTCCTGCTTCTGCAGAATCTCCTGATGCGCCAACTGGAAGTCGACGAGCAGCTGCTCCGCCTTTCCCCGCTGACTGCAAAGCGGATTCGAGATGCGGAAATAATGCGAACCGCCAATAACCAAGCGATCGCCATGGAACAACTGACGTCGCTCCTGCAAAAGTTCCCCGTTCACATAGGTTTCGAAGTCCTCGCTGCCAGGACTAACGTGGAGCTTCCCCGTTCGCTCGTGCTCAATGGTGCAATGCTGCAACGCCACCAGCGGACCGTCCAGCACAATGTCTGGCAGGGCATTGGACGTGGCACCCGGTAAACGACCACGCCCAATGCGCACGATTCCCGGGGGCAGCAGGTAAAAGAGTATTCCACTTAGCATGGGATCGGCGGCCAGATTGACCAGACACGCCTGCTTCTGATCCGCAGTCAGCTCCAGAGCGAGTCCCTTACGCTTCAACAAACGCAACTCGGATTTCCTCAAATCCTCCGCCTCCTTGAGCTTCTCCATCCACGATTTCTGGGCACGATTTAGTTCACGCTCACGCTCGGCCAGCTGCTGACGCAGTGCCTCCACCTCGGTGTCATCCACAGATGTCTCAATGATGATTTTCCGAGGTGCTGGCGGATTGTTGTTGTTGGAGGAGAGTCGCCTTTGTCTTTCGTATTCATTGCGCAGCGATTTCAGGCGATCCACCTCGGCACGCAGATCCCTGATGATCTTGTCATGCGGTGACTCATTCACTTTCACCCGATTCACAATGGATCGGGCCTTGCACGCGTATCGCAAAGTGGCGAGAGTTTCATCAGCATGAAGACTCGCCGGGGAAATCGTGGCCAGCATTACTGTCTTTGAGTTTCCACCAAGATTTTCCTGTAGAGAGAAAGAAAAAGTCACGTTTTTAATCATAACATGTTTTTGTTTTTGTGAAAAATTTAAATCGAATCTATGATGCATTATGATTAGGTATAATAAATTACTCAACACTCTACAAATCTGACATTAGAATACAAGGACTTTGAAATTTCTTTATCGGTTATAATTTATTATTTATGGGTTCGGTTAATTCAGAATTTGGCTTTTGCTTATCGGTTAAACAAAATCTTCGGATATCGGTTTCACAACCGTTAACGGTTATTTGATGGTTTCAGTTCCGACATACAGGATTAAGTTCAAAAATGTTTTTTTTCTTCACTTTTTATTGTATGTACATAAACCAAAATTCTTTGATTTCAAAAAAGATATTTATATTCAATTGGATTTATATTCAAATATAATATCAGAACTCAAAATTAGATTTGAGTACGACGATTACACATTAACAACAGAATTTAAATTAATGATTGATTGAACCGAATCTATGCGTTATGCATGAATCGGTTACTTAACGGTTTCGGTGTGAATAATTTCGGGTCTTCTGTTAAGATGTAATAAAAAAAGTTTTGTTTTGACTCCTGTTTTTCAGTTACGTTTACCAATTTTTAATTGATTAATACTGGCTAACGGTGTTTAGAAATTTAAGGAAAATTCAAAAGGTTTTTAGATTACTCTCATTGCGCTAATCAACAATATATGTGTATGCAAATCTTTTGGTATTTATTGGTATTTTTATTTGTAAACATTAGTGCTTAACTTTCATTGCTGATTATTAAGATTTTAGGCTTGGTTTCAATAATTGACCTGCTTAAGTTTTGAAACATAATTTTCCCTAGTGGCCCTGGCATTTTCCGTTGTGCTTGCTTATCAGTGATAAGCGCAAAGTGCACTTCGGAAAGTGGTCAGGAGAATTCAGTGATTAGCTGTGCGTGTACTCAAACCAAGATCTGTGCAAATACACTTGAAGGCATATGATTGAATACAAGTGTATTTGCATAATTATACTTATGTATGTATGTATGTTCATAAACACATACACACTTATAAATATATTAATTTCCACATGCTCGAGGGTCTTAACAAAAGAATTATGACCTCTAAAGATAGCAACATCTTATCAGTGTTGACAGGGAACACTCTTCTGATAAACTTTAAAGTTTAAACATACATAGCAAAGGCTGAAACAACGAAGACCGTTAACCGTTATCGATGCTAGCAATCAAGAGCGAGACAGCTAGAGTATTAGTTGTGCCAACAAAATAAATAAGTATGTGTGGATATGTGTGTATATTCACATGTAGCCATGTGTAATGGACACTTGTTTGATTGACTCTCTGAGTGCGGGTCATCATGAGAAGAACACAGGGAAAGAGCGAGAAAGAGGTAGAGAAGGTTAGTCACGAGAGTCTTTGCTTGCATAAACTGCGCAGCAGCAGCAGTAGCGTGGGAGTGTGTGAGTGAACGAGCAACAAAGAGTGCCCCAACCGATTGTGTGCATTTACAGTGGTCAACATTCACTCAAAGATAACACGAAAAATATATATATGTATATACATTACGGATCATTGAACACACACTGTCTACTACTAAAAAGTTATTGAAAAGGTTATCCAGTTTTAATCGAAGGGCAATAAATACTTATATTCGCTAATATATTGCCCTTCGGGTGACCTTAGAGGGGCCTGACCTCTAAGGGGCCGGTCTGAACATGTTTCTGTCTACGTTCACGTGTCCGGGTCGGTGCCAGCACCACCTTCGTCACTGCAAACAACACCAATGTGTCATGGTTGTGTTTTTAATTAGTCAGTACAATATAATTAGGCAATTTTCGACTATATTTTTGTCTTCAAACCCGTTATTGAGGCATTTTCTGGCTATAAATAACTTGCGGCATATACAGAGTATACCCTCCCACTTCTGAAAGCTTGTCACGATATCACACAGAAAAGTCGTGTACGCAAAATACGTTAACCACAAAAAGTTGCTAAAAAGGCGTAATAAACAATCAAAAAGTCAAACATCTGGAATCAAATACATACGTCAACATGACGTAGGTATGTCAATTAACACAAATCTTACGACAATTGTATTTATTTATTTAACCTTTAACTTACGCAAAAGATTGAAGTCTCAAATTTTACTAAAATACAAAGAAAACTTATTTACAAATTATATTCGAAAGTTGATATAAGGCTTTGAAGCTGAATATTCAAATTTTCACCAAATTTTCATAGCCAACAAGAATAATACGACCTAATTTAATTAATTACTTCATTAAAAATTATTGAGATTAATTGAAAGAGCATGGGATTATTTTCTCACTTGACAACGGAATTTCATGGGGTTTATAAACCTTACAATATATTATCGGGCATAGCCGATATACAGTCTAGACGTCGATTAGCAAAACTATGGCAAGTTATACGAAAAGAGTATGATTAAAATTTTAAGTTTGAATTTCATTATAAGACAGAAAGCTTGTTTAAGGTGACAATTTGTGCATCAGACATTTGTTTTAGCAAGTTTACGCTAATTAGAAAACCTTCCGACGTCAGTAGTATTAAAAAATATTTTCCATGCCATATTAATTAATATTCCGAATGATTCATGTGGAAAATTAACTATCTTTTCAATCAATCATATTTTAGTCCCATTGCAAGGAACAATAATGGTTT
Organism: Drosophila limbata; assembly: GCA_963924055.1. NCBI lineage: Eukaryota > Metazoa > Arthropoda > Insecta > Diptera > Drosophilidae > Drosophila > Drosophila limbata. The sequence continues at coordinate 5,369,993 of OZ001353.1, forward strand.
TGTAATAATAGCTTGTGTGCCACTGTGCGGGCTAATATGAATTAGAGGGAAAGAAATAGAAATATGTGCCGACAGTGGCAGAGCGAGCATGTGCCAGAGCTTTGTAGTGCACGAGATGTGAAAAACAAGGAAAAACTTTTCTTTTAATGGTTCGACTATAAGATATGACGTTAAAAGTTAAAGAACGTGTTTAAGTCAGAAAAATAATTACAAATGTAGTAAAATTTTCTAGATAAAGTAATATTGCAACAAAATTTAAATTGTATTTATTTTTATTTTTTTTTTAATGAGATTGAAGGGACAATGAAGAAGAAAAGAACACTTAGTTACATAAGCCTAAAGAGTATACCCTTTGGACACGATTGTATGGTAGGCGCACAAACATACAAACATATACACATACATAATAAACACAACAGCCATAGAAGTAACGTAAGCAAACAAAACGTCGAGAAAGCAAAAACAATGCTACACATCGCGAAACGAGACACGAAGTCGGCGAAAAACAACACACGAAGCAATCGGACGACATGAAGGCTACAAAAATGCAGTAATGTGGCGTTCGGCTTTCAGTTTCAGTTTTGAACTGACAACGTAAAGAGCAAAACAGAGAGCTCCCGGGTATTATTCCTAGATAAATGCATTTAAAATCAATGCATAAATAAACTGGTTCTATACCTTGAAATGGTATTAAAAAAGTGAATGAAAAAATAACATATCGCGTTATTTGACAGAGAACATAAAAGCTTACGTGAATAGCCAGAGTTCATTGCACGTTACTAAAGAACGTAAAGACTCCAAACAACAAAAACAAAGGCAAAGTGAAACGACCTCGCACAACGTACGCGCGCAAAAAGCAACAATAAAACAATATAGCGATAGCAACAACAAAAACAAAGAAAGCCCACTGTTGGTGCAACCTACATAAATACACACACACAACATACAAAAAAAAAACACCTTTCGAATAACAACTACAACTATGGATGTTTGGGGCGTGTTTGTTGGCGACTCAACGCTATCGTATGGTGGCTCAATGCGCAGCGGCTATTACCGCGATTATGAGCAGTTTCCGTATGGCACATTGGAGCACTCAAGCAGCGCCAATTCGTATCCGGCCAAGGATTCTTACAGTCGAGTGCAAGGTAATTAGCAAACTTTAAATACGATAACACATTGACACATTACAGACAGAAACAGCCGCGCGTTGGTTGCGTCAGCACACAATGCAAGCCTGCGTCAGTCAAAATTTACTGACAAATGCAATGAACCGTAGTGTCAGTCAGCTTTTTGTCAGACATATAATCGAATAAAGTGCGGGCGGCTAAAGAGACACATGACACAAAAGACGTAAATAAGTACATGTGTACGTACGAGTACACAAATACAGAAACAGAAGCGTAGTAAAAAAGCATTAATTGCAAAGATACGCACAGTTCATATAGTACATACATGTGAGCGGTATGTATGTACACATATAGCCTCATTCGCTTGTTATTGTAATGCTTGTTGTTTTTGCAAGAATTTAAAAATAGCCCCATTGCTTTTTTTGAAATTGCTGTACGTATGTATGTATGCATGTGTGAAACACGCCTTAATTTGCGCACATGCACATATGAATGTGCGAGTGTGTAGGTTTATCAGTGCGTGTACAGTGCAAAAGAAGAAACACGGCCATCCACAGGGTGTTGCAAGCGCAAGTTTATAATTTCTCTTATCACTTACTTTGTGTAAATACAGCTTTATTTACTTTTGTTATTTAAGCGTTTAAGTAAAGAAGAACATTTAAATGCACGTGAAATATTGAAGCGCGGGATTTTTGAATCTTGCTGCAATAAAAAGCGAACAATTTCCTTAAAGAATAAATAAAGAAATCTTAAACAAAGGAAGTCATTGTCGAGGTTCCTTCAACTTTATTGGTATAGAATATGAGTCGACAAAGGCAGCCCCTAAATTAAGCCGTTAGGATATCAAAATAATACTTATCTAACTGGCAGACTGTACCACACGCCTAAGCTAAGCAGGTGTTTGGAACCACCATACCAAGTAAAGAAAACAACAAAAAGTTGCGACGCAATAAAAAATATATTGTATGTGTTTGTGGCTTTTGTAAAAGATTTTAGTGTTCCATTTAAGCCAGCACATCAAAATAATAATAATAACGTTAACAACCATATGCCTAATTATGTATGCATAAATGCAACGCAATTCTGGATAGTCAAGGCCGCTTATCATCCAATTGCTGAAATTGTGTCTATTTTTATACCGGCTTCGCTTTAATCAATGAAAACAATTCAAACGCTCAATTGGCCCCATCAAATTCTGTAGCTTAATCAAGAGCAGGCTTAGCGAACACCCTGTGTCAACACATGTCACAGTGTGACAGGGTCAATTGTGACACAAAAAGTTTTCTGCTACGTGACGTTGATGGCATGACGTCACGTAAGCATCGCCGGCAATACATAGCTAGGAAAAGGGGCAAAGCAAAGCGTGTGAGCACGACATGGCTGGCACGTAGGCCTACAGAGAGTGAGAGCGGGAGAATAATAGGAGAGTGTTTATGTGTGTGAGCGTGTATTTGTTGGCATGTCAGAGTTAACCTTGCTGTGGGTCGGCCATGTGTAAACAGATTTAGTAACAGTAACCGTATATTCATTCCTTTAACTGACAATATTCTTGTTTGCTCTTTGTGTACTTACAGAAAAATGTAAGCAATTGAAATCGGAGAAGCAGCTGCGCAAGGATTGTCCCTTCTGCAAGGAGCATAAGAAACGGCCGCTTATCAATTATATGCGCAAACGTGAGTCCCGCAAGCATCACGAGAGTATCTGCGAGGACGAGGAAGAGATGCACGAGCATGAGCTGGAGCACGAGGTCCAGCATCAGGTGCCATCTCTGTCGACTGTTGTACCCACGCAACAGAGCTGCAAAGTGTAAACACAAGCGCTTCATTTAGCAGCTAGTTAAGACCAGGAGAGACAGACAGGTGGCAAAATCAATGCCAAAATAACCACAACAACAACAACAGCAACAGCAATTCACAATGCCATATAAATTTAGTCAAAGACAAAAACAAAAAATAGAATGAGAATGAGCACAACCGTTGTAAAGATGCTGCGCGCCTGCTGGGCAGACATTAAAAGTTGGTGGGAGCGAGACGACGAGAGCAACTACAATAACCCAATGCAACTGTACCTACAACAAAATGTTTGCATGCATTTCCGCCTATGACGTCACACTACCATTTACAAACTAAACAAAGGAAAAAAGACAGCAAGATCTTTTTGTTGCTGTTAACTTGATACCAATTTACAAGCCGTTTACTAATTCCTTACATATAATTTTTTTTTTACCACTACGTTACAGTTTTATACACGTATAAAAACGTAGCGTATTTTGTTAATTGACAAACAATCTAAAATCTAAACCAGCCGCCCCGCTTGGCTACTAATTTGACCTTAGGCAAAGTAAATTAACAAGAACGAAAAAGAATTCGAAAAAAGAACGAGGGAAGCAAAATTGCCAGAAAAGCCAGAAATATTTTTCTATTTTGCGTACGAGACTGAGTAAATTGCAGTAGAACATTTATGATTGAAACCAATGTTTTTTTTTTAATACAAAAACAAATGATTTCAGTTTCTCCTCTTAATATTAATTGGGTACATTGGAACATTATTTACAGCAAATTTATATATTAGAAAAAAGGAAACGTAAATCGTTTAAAATGCTCCATTGGCGCCAAACAAATAATAATATTTTAGTATTTTCTTCCTATATTTGTGTGTTTAGCTATATGTATATATAGTTTTGACCCAGCTTTATATCCTTGTCTATATTAGACATCCTAATATTTATGAAACCCAAAAGATAACTCTTCAACTGAAGCTTGCACAGTTTGGGCCAAAGTTATCTTGAAAGATTGTTAAAATGAAAGATAAATGGGCTTAAAATTTAAAAAACCAACTAAATGTTTGTATTCCAATTAATTATACAGCTTGAATTATATATTAAATGTATGATTACATAAGCAAGTTACAATGTTAAAAGATTTAATATACATGTTATTGTCAGTAATTGATCGTAATTTAAAACAACAAAAACTACAGCCCCTAACTGTGCAACTAAGATGGATAAAATGTAAAAAAATGAGAATATAATTGTTAAAAAAGTTAAGAATCGAAAATGTGTTTTTTTGAACAATTTGCTTGCGGGAATCGAGAAAATTTTCAATTTATAAATTATTATATACCATATATTGTATTTATATTTAAGTTATATGAAGATAACAATACTATACATGCAAAATAATAAAAATGTTATTGGTATTTCTAAAAAACAACAAAAAAAGGCAAAAGTGGTTTCTATTTTAAAACTACAAGAGTATGGGAATCTCCTGAATCACATCGGGTTCTGTTTGTATGCAATAAATAGAAACAATCTTTTCTCTGTTTCATGTATGATTCAAAGACGTTATATGGAGATTAATGATATCATTATTCGTATGGGACTTGGAGAATTGGAGGCTGGAACGGCCGGCAAAAACTAAATTGTTGAGTAATTCGCTAAATTGATTACGACAATGAGCTCAGTCAGAAAAGATTGGTTGGTTTGTCATTACAGTGAAAGCTCTATTAACGAACAGAGTCCGTAAATTTGATAGTATACAACAGCGACCGCAAATAAGAGTTATAAGAAACTGAATTAACTTTTATTTTCAATTTTTATTTAAAAATTATATAATAAAAGTTTTTTTTCAATTTTCATTATAGAAACTAATGATAAAAGTTATTTTAAATTTTTATTATAAAAATTAAAAATTAAAGTTATTTTTCAATTTTTATAATAAAAAGTGAAAATAAATTTTATTTATCAATTTTTAATTTGGCAATTGAAAATAAAAGTTATTTTTCAATTTTTATTATATAAATTGAAAATAAAAATTATTCTTTAATTTTTATTATAAAAGTTGTAAAATAAAAATTGACTGTAAATGTTTTTTAAGTTGGAAGGCTAAACTTTACAAAGTAGACGCTTAGAGTTTTTGCTGTAATTTTTCAAAAGGGAACAGCCACAGTCATGTATCAAAGATTTATTCGGTTCAACGCAATAATTTCAGGTTTATTGTGGAATTTCATGTTGTTTTTCCAACAAACTTTCCGAATTTACGGAAATGTTTTGGTCTCGCACCACTTTGCTAATAAAAATCAAATTAATGAGTTGAGAAATTAGTTATTTCCTTTACGTCAAACCTATTTAGAAATTTATTTTAAATAAAAATTCCAATTGTTGAGCTAAGACTTAACCTAGATCATCATGGCACATATTCAGAATCTTGTTTCACTAACTGATCTGACCTGGAACTTGGACCATGAAAAACGACGCCGTCATATTGTAAGCCAGACAATTGATGCGGTCAAAGTTTTTGCATGTCCCACATAAACTCAATTAAATTTGATTCAGTGCGACATTTGACATAATTGAATTTGATTAAACTTATTAAAGATTCAGTATTCGCTAAATCATATCAAGTTCTGACCACTTTTAACCGCACTTCAAGTACAAGTACGCCGGTGATTGAAATTAATCTCTCCCTGGATGCCCAACCCAATACTGAACCACTGAAATAGCGTCCCGTGACTGACTGACTGCTAATCAAAGTGTAAATAACAATAACAAAAGCCATTTCCCTGGGCTTTAGCACATGGAAGCCATATAAAATATGCAACTTTTTATATAGTTAGACTCATTTAAAATTCAATGTTAACTACTTTGTGCATGGGAACGAAACGGGCTCTGAGGGGAGAAACTAGCAAATATAGATAAGCTAATATTACAATTGTTGTTAGAAGCATCTAGGTGGAACCACAACAACACTACATTTATACTAAGGGCATAGTTGACTTAACTACAAATCAGTTTTTCCAGTTTTACTTATCTTATTTATCCCCATCTGACAGTAAAATCTAAGATTTTCAATACATTTTGATTAAATTATTCAAGATCTATATAAAAGTTACATAGATACGTGTTTCCCAAATTCGGAAAAAATTTTCCTAACAATTAGGAAATTGAAAGTCTAGTTTTTATTTGATTGGCTTTTATATAATTTTTAAAGCTACACTTAACACTTATAGATGCGCGTATTCCCAATTAAAAAAGATTGTTTTCAGTTGTCATTGGATGGGCTAATTTTTAAAGATATTTGCCTATAATTATGCGTGTTTTCTCACTCATTTTTTTTTTGAAGAGCTATTAAACCTTAGAGCTTTGAATTTTTTACCGTACAGCGCGGGAAAGTAATACATTAAAAAAAAATGTATTTGTTTAAATTATCTTAGTCTATTTTGTAGCCCCACATGTGCTGAACATACCCTATAAATTTCAAGGCGATGGGTCAAGTCGTTTTTAAGATATCATGGCGACCAGTTGAAAATAATGGTTTCGAAAAAAGCACGTTTGAAAATCCGTCTTCACATCACACACCATCACACTGGTCAACCCCCTTAAATCAATATAAGTATGAAAAGTAGTAACTAAAGGTTTTAAAGCCGAAAATAAAATTTCTTTCGATTGAAAGCTTGTTTTAAAATTTGTTTATAGAAACGTACGCAATGCGGCTAAAGTGAAAATTTAATTTGTTCAAAAAAAATATTTAATAAAATAATTTATTATCTATAGCCGAGCCTTAGACCAATGGATGATGTAGAGAAAGAAGTGAGAGATGCAATGGACTGAAAATTCTGGACAATTGTGGCAAGAAGAATATTATGATGATACTTGGAAAAATATGACAATCTCCAAAAGCCGCGTTCTTAAAGCTTAAAGTCCCGAAGTGTCTAAATGATCCGAAAAAAATGTGGAGCACCCGTATATTAATTGTAGGCAATTTAATGTATACTCATAAATTGCTAAAGCTGCTGTAAGAAACGACAATCCGTTCTTGTCTCTCTTTCTTGTTATTATTTCGCACAGCTGAATTCCGACTTAGCCCAACAAACTTACTAGTCTTGTATGTTAAAATAGGGACATGACAGTTTATAAATGTTAACGGATATTACAAGCTTAATCAAGTCTATTTTAATATTTTTTTTTTTTACCAAATTCAGTTTTCTCATATGCTGCTCTTGTGATCTTACACCTATCGGTAAAAAAAAATCAACTGAGCAAGATGCAGTGGGTTTTTTTTCGAATTACGCCCCCATAGTGGGCGTGGCAAAATTTCAACATAAACAGATAGTGCCTGATATTAAAGGGAGTCTATATTTTGAATTTGGTGGTCCCAACTCTTACCATCTCTGAGATCGTTTCGTTTATACGGACAGACGGACGGACAAGGGCATATCAACCCGGCTGTTGATGCGATCAAGAATGTACATTGTACACACTTTATGGGATCGGAAATGCTTCCTTCTGCCTGTTACATACGTCACACAAATCTAATATACACTTTTAGACAAATTTCAATGGGCACAGGGTATAAAAATGCACTGCATACTTTAAGCTGTGAGCCACTGTGTATACTTTATGGGGTCTGTCACGCCTCCTTATACCCGTTACATAGTTTATGTATTAAACAGCAAAGATATTAAACAGCTAATATTTCCAATATTTTACCTAACTTAACAGCAACAAGCGCAAAGAGACAGTTACTTTTGACTAACTGTCCGGTAATAATCAAATCTCAGAGTAGGCAATTGTTGAGACAAGGACTCCGTGGCGCAGTGTGTTGAGCGTCCGATCTTTTGCAGTTTTATCATTGGTCCCGGCTTATTTTCTGTCAATTTTTGTTTTAAATATTTTCTTCATTTTTGTTATATTGATATTTAATATTAATGTTATATTTACATTAATTCAATGTTAGTATAATCAATGTTATGAGGACCAATAAAGGCTTTTTTTAGTGCTATTCAATGTTAAGAGTTAAGAGTGTCGAAAGAAATCATAGCTTGAAAAAATTCAATCTCTGTAGTCTTAACATATCCGACTTTTGGCAACATGAGACCCAGACCTCCTGTGGCTTACAAGGCTCAGTTCCCGTCATTAGCAGTTTTCAGAATTTTGTGGACCATGGGTTCCGGGCTCGAATCCCGACTTGGGCAGATGTTTTTTTTGTTGTTGTATTTACATAAATACAATGTTAATATTTGATTTTTTTATATTATAATTAAGAGATCTAAATCTTTTCATTTTGTGCATTTCTTTTAAGCGTCTGCTAAATTTGATGCTGTGTTTTAATAAATCATTTATAATGCCTTTAATGTAAATATATCATTAACAATTATTAGTACATAATTATATTAAATATTTGTAGCGATTTATATTATTTTATTTTGAGCAGTGTTTGCATTTCCATAGTAGGTACGGGACAGTCGAGTAGCCTCGACTGGAGCACCGCCCCCTAGCTTTTACCTAATTCAGTTTTCATACACTTATGATGTTCTTATTATTTCGCACACGTCTGTATTTGCATCCAAGTTCTAAACATACCATAAAATCTGATAATTATACATAGCCATAATATGAACGAAACATGTTCGCAAATTTCAAATCCACAGCTAACTCTACAGAATTAGCCAATTTTAAAAAATAAATTAATAAAAGGTGAAGTAGTCTAGTCTAAACTAGTTAGTGAATTAAGAACCACAGTTTACGTTAACATATCATTTGCATGTTTGCCAAAAATTTAAACTATATAAGTCATATCGCTTAGACAAAATTTAAAATCAACTTCATCGCTTCTAATCAAATTTTGATTCAGTCAGTCCTCTTTGGTATTCAGTACAGAAAAGTCGCAAAATGTTGGAAAAAATAATTTATACTATTGTTGCGGCAATTTGGAGAAATAAAACGTTTTAGATTATTTTTAATTTGATGTGCGCTGTGCGCGTCTTTTCTATTTCGCTTTGCTTTTCGTAAGAGAGAATCGATATCATAACATAACATAATTCGATACTTCGTGTAAATCATTCTGTAACTTAACATTTCTAATCGATACTTCATGTATCATAATTATATGAGTTAAATGTAAACTTAAATATATTCAGCGACATAAACCGCCCTCTAGTGTTGAGTCTCGGTCTCAACGCGATAATTCCTGTCGCTGATGATTTGCAATCTGCAAAGGCTGCTGACTGGTCGACGAAATACGTTGTTTGAAGTTTTAACCTCTGCTACACGCACCACGTTGTCTTCACCAGGGAAAGTCTTCAGCACAATTCCAAGCGGCCAGTCCCCTCTAGGCATAGGACTTCTTATAACGACAATTTCGCCGTCACGTAGATTTTGACAGTCTTTTGTCCATTTTGGACGGTTGACTAATGTTGGCAGGTACTCCTTGAGGAAACGTTTCCAGAAGCACTCGATTAGCACTTGTGTTGCTCGCCAAGTGCGTTTCTCCAAAGACTCGGAGTTATGACATGGAACATGGATGCTTACGCTTTGCTGCATTATTATGTCGTTTGGGCATAATCCGATTCCATCGTCGGGATCGTCAGACTCCAGCAAATATGATCGACTGTTGACCAAATGTTCTGCTTCACAAAATACTGTGCGTAGAGTTTCGTCAGTTGGGTTAGTGTTTACCGAAAAGACAGCCTCTAATGTTCTTTTGACGCATCCGATTAGTCGTTTCCAACAACCTCCAAAGTTTGGAGAATTTGCTGGTATAAAGTTCCAGTTTATTCCTTTGGCAGCGAGTGTAGACTTCATTGACTTTTCGTTCAGTTCCTCTAGAGCCTCAGCGAGCTGTGTTGCGGCACCTCGGAAATTGGTTCCATTATCTAACCAGAGTGCTTTGGCATATCCACTTGTAAGGAGTTTATTAATTTCCTTTTGATATGCATTGGCCATGTCACGATTGCGTAATAGTTTTCGCTCGAGACATTTCAGCCTTTGTTCGGCCATCGGTCTGCTATTTGGCATTTGGATTTGGTCGTCTTTCCAGGGTAAATTTGTTTGATAATGGTCATCCACCTTAATTAATGACGATGCTATTTTATTGATTGCCATTTGTTCGTCTGCCGATTTAGTTTTGTCCACTTTAGTTGCGCAGACACCAAATCCTTCCAAACTGAACTGATTTTGGAGCATGTCTTTAAGATGATCATCCTTTATGTGGCAGCATGTGAAATTTAATCCTCCTGTTTTGGATTTGACCGGACCATGCATAACCCATCCAAGTTTCGTCTTTGACATTATCGGGCCATTGGCTTCAGTGTTGATGACGGATTGTGATGAGATTAGTTTGCCATGTTGTTGTCCAATCAGAAGCATAGGTTTAGGATTATCCAGCTTTTGTAAATTTGCCATTTTTGTGTATGGATATTGCTCTTGTATTTCCTGGTAATTGATTTGCTGAGTCGGAAGGTCTAGATCTTTTATTAAGCGAACATTTTGTAAGTTATGTGTTTGGCTGTTGCCGCTAATTTGAATATTTGCAGTCTCGGCATTTTGCTCATAACGATACAGTCCGCCAGTCCACCCAAAGCAGAATGGCTCTTCTTTTCCCAATATTCCGACTTCGCGTGCTATACTCATGTCCAACATGGTGGTTGTACTTCCTTCATCTAGGAATGCTAGCACCTTCTTTTCGCCATTAGGACCATGCACAGTCACAGGCACCATTTTGAGGAGCACCTGCTGAGCATTTTCTTGTATACATCCGCTGAACTGAGTTCTGTTGGTTGGTTCTGTTGTCATCTTTGGTTTGTGGAGCAAGCGATGATGGAATCTCTCACAATTATCGATGTTGCACTTTACGCGATGCGTACATTGTCCTTTATGGAATTTTAGACAACAATAACAAACAGTGCTCTTGCTAGCGATATCCCATTTTTTTTTGACATCAACGGAAACAAATTTGCTGCATTTATCAAGAGAGTGTTTTTCTCCACCGCAAACAGAGCAATTGGATTTTTCTGGATTTATTGTCTTCGCTGTTTCTTTCTGGTCATCTTTTGGCTGGTGTGAAGCTTGAGTTTTGATGTTGTTGACGTCGCTCATCTTCTTGTAGAAACTTATATCCTGATACAAATTTGATTGCTGTTGAGTCCATTCTGCGAATGAATCAAAGTCGCATTCTGCTGCTCTCATCCCTCTGGAATTTAGAAAGAATCCCAACGCTCGGAGATAGCTCTCATCCAAACGCTCGATGAGCATTGCAAGAAGTTTTTGTGTATCAATAAATTTGCATTTTACGAATTCCAGCGCCGAATTGATGTTTTGGACTGCACAATTAAATTCATTGAAATCGCTTATTTCTTTTACAAATTTAATTTCTTGTGCTTTTGCCATTAGTTCAAACGCAACGTTCTCTGGTGCTCCGTAGAAATTGTCCAGAATTGCCATGATTTTTGATGGCTCTTTTGCAGACATCAGCAGAATGTCTACTTTCTTCCGAGCATCACCTTTTAGAGCTTTGTTGAGCCTGTAAACATCCTCCTCTTCAGAAAATCCGCACTCCACGCTAGATGATGTAAACTGCGCCTTAAATTGACGCCACGCCAAATACGAGGATCCGTCGAATTCCATATGCTTGTTGTTGAGAGATTGTCTGGCTAGCATATTGACGATGATATGCTGCTGATTATCCGGAGGTATTGATGCTGCCTGTGTTTGCCGCATTTCCGACCAGGCCGGCTTCTGCTCCATTGCAACATATTTGTTTGAGTTGCTCATATAATCTGAGATTGTTGATTTTGATGATCGTCTTGAAATTGAAGACTTGTGCGATGCAATAGAGAGAGGGGGGGATGTCGAACGATTTAGTGCAGCATTTGTGTTCAGTATAGCTTTTTTACTCACCAACGCTTCTGCACGTGCGTGCAAGACCCCCAACTCTGATATCATCTGTTGCACAGTTTCGGATTGCTCTTCGATTAAGTCCGCTGAAGCACCCTCATTTGATGCGTTTTGTAGCTGACGCTTTAAATCAAGCATTGCCGTTTCCTTGTCACAAATTTCGCGTTGAAGGCATACGTTTTCTTCATCTAATGCTCCTATTTGTCGTAGAACATCCAACTCCTGCTTTTGTGTATCAGTTGGTTCCATTGTTGATTCTTTTTTATACATGTATGAAATTGCGTCGACAATTTTGAGCGCCATATGCATACTTTCTGTATCTTCTTGAATTTCAACATCTAAGAACGTACATACACGACGCAGCGCATTGGCGCCAAGTTCGCTTGCGATCGCCTCTGCGTGTTGTTGTTTTTGTTCTTCGTTGTATGGGTAGCCATTAAATTTACGAAGCCCACGCTTCACGAAGTTTTCTGTGACTAAATTACGAAATATTGCGAAATAGACGTCGCGCAAATTTTGCGACTTCCAATTTTCTAAATTTTGCTTCGATTGCTCCGAAAATTGCCACATCTTTAACGTATTTAGTGGACTGTATTTCTCGCGTTAAATATCCGGCTCGAAGGACCAATTTATGTTGCGGCAATTTGGAGAATTAAAACGTTTTTAGTTTATTTTTAATTTGATGTGCGCTGTGCGCGTCTTTTCTATTTCGCTTTTCTTTTCGTAAGAGAGAATCGATATCATAACATAACATAATTCGATACTTCGTGTAAATCATTCTGTAACTTAACATTTCTAATCGATACTTCATGTATCATAATTATATGAGTTAAATGTAAACTTAAATATATTCAGCGACAACTATCCTTATATTAAATACATTCAATTCGTTTTCTAATGGATATACACACTTTCAATCTGATGAACAAATTCATTCAACAAATTCTCAATCTCAATCTTCAAGAACGGATGTTCAAATGGTTAGAACGGAGCATCAAAAAACAACCGTACTTGACAAGGAATCGGCTATTCAAGTTTTCAGAACTGAGTTAGAACAACAAAAGAAATCCGTACTTGATAAGGAAGCGGAAAATCAAATTCTTCGAGCAGAGCTGGAACGACTAAAGTTGGCAGCTGGACAAGAGTCTAGAACGGATATCCTGGAACATCATAAAATATCTGTAGTTGACCAGCAAGCGGATATTCAAGTTTTTCGAACGGAGTTGGAACAACAAAAGAAGTCCGTACTTGATAAGGAAGCGGAAAATCAAATTCTTCGAGCAGAGCTGGAACGACTAAAGTTGGCAGCTGGACAAGAGTCTAGAACGGATATCCTGGAACATCATAAAATATCTGTAGTTGACCAGCAAGCGGATATTCAAGTTTTTCGAACGGAGTTGGAACAACAAAAGAAGTCCGTACTTGATAAGGAAGCGGAAAATCAAATTCTTCGAGCAGAGCTGGAACGACTAAGAAAGTTGGCATCTGGACTTGTTAAGAATTCAAAAAAGCACAGTTCGAGCTTAATCCTAAACAATTGTGCTGAAGCCAAGTTAAGTGGGATCTATGACATAGTTATCCCCAAGTTTAGTAGTCAACCTTTTAAAGTTCCATGCGATGCGGTAACTCGGGAAGGAGGTTGGACGATTATCCTTCGACGAATGGATGGAAGTGTCGACTTTCATCGCAATTGGGCGGAAAACAAAAATGGGTTTGGAAATCTAGATGGCGAGTTCTTTTTGGGTTTGGACAATATTCATGCGCTGACGACAGATAGGCGTCACGAGCTACTGGTTCTTCTCGAGGATAATGAGGGAATGGAAGCGTTTGAGACTTATGATAATTTTGCAATCGGCAACGAGGACACACAATATATCTTGCACACTGTGGGCACAGCTAAGGGAACCGCTGGGGATTCACTCTCATTTCATCGGGGATGGAAATTTACCACCTTTGATAACGATAATGACGATTGGCCGGAAGTAAACTGCGCATTGGCGCACACTGGTGGCTGGTGGTATAAGAATTGTCAGCACAGGTAGAATGCAATCTTAATTATCTCTAAAAGCCTTGTTAATAAACTTGAATTTTTACAGCCAATTGATGGGAACGTATAAAGACAAGGACGGAGACAAGGGCGTGCTTTGGACATCCTGGCGGGGATGGAATTACTCCCTCAAAAAAGCGATTATGATGATACGACCCAAAAAGTAAATTCTCAGTCTGAGGAAGGAGAAAGTAATGACTTCAGCCAACACTCTTTTAACATTGAATAACACTAAAAAAAGCCTTTACTGATCATCATAACATTGGCCGTGTTCACCAGATCAAATCGACAACAGAAAATCGATGAAATTTGCATGATTATTCTGGTGAAATGCAGTGATTAGCAATCATGATTTCAAATTTTGTGATGTATGATGACTGAAAATTCATCACCAAAATAGTACGCTGAAATTCTGTGATGTGATGCTTTGTTATCGAACAAACAAAATACATGATTACTGATTGATTAGTTCTGGTGAACGCGGCTATTGATTATACTAACATTGAATTGAAATAAATATAAAATATGAGCTTAAAATTAATAAATAATAAAAATATATGTGTCCTAGCCGGGATTCGAGACCGGGGCCCATGGCCCAAATCAAATACATATAAAAGAACGGACGCCCAACACACGGCGCCACAGAGACCTTATCAAATTACCTGCCCAATTGCAGTTTTCATGGTTACTGGGCTGCAAAGCAAACGTAATTGTCTTATTTTGATTGTTGCTGTTAAGGGCAAATATGGGAAAATTTAGTTGTTTAATATCCTTGCTGTTTATTATCCGATCGCTTTGAAATTTTGTGACCACCGCTGTTTTGAATTGTCCTTTTAATTAAGATACTTCTAATTTGTGGGCGTGGCTGTTGATACAGATCAAATATACTTGATGTGGTCTGCCACGCCTCCTTCTGCCTATAACATATATTTCATAAATCCATTATACCCTTTTATGTCCATTTTCAATACGCACAGGGTATAAAAATAATAAAAAAATACCTCTAGAATGGAAAACGAGCAATGCAAAATAGAAAAATTAGTTCAAATTAATTTTAATTACAAAGTTACCTTGCAATTTGCTCATTTTTCCCTATCAATAAATATATCCCACTAGTGTGAAGCAGCTATTTAAAGTTGAATGGGCGAAAGTCAAATTTCTTTCTATTGAATGCTTGTTTAAAAATTTGTATATAGAAACGAGCGCAATGTGCCTTTCACCAATTTTACATCTTCCTTATAAGTATATGAAATTTGAAGAATATACATTTGTATCCGAGTTCTAAACATACCATAAAATCTGATAATTATACAAAGTCGTAATATAACGATAACGTGTTTGCAAAATCTGATAATTATACATAGTCATAGCATAACAAAAACGTGTTCGCAAATGTCAAATCTACAGCTAATACAGACTGTACAGGAATTGCTAATTCTAAGGGAATTAAAAGTTAACGTAGTAACGACAGACAAGAGGCACGTGTGCTCAATTTGTTAAACTAGTTAGTGAATTAACTTAATACAGTAAACGTTAACAATATTCTTATGCCGGCGCACAGACTTTTCACCTTATCAGTGACTTTTTCTAGAAATTAAAACACACTCTCACAAAAAAAGCCGAGTGATAAAATGCCTTATTTAACATCAACTTGTGGTAAGCGCGGCTTGGGAAAATACAAACAAAAAGTGAATTGTGGTTAAAAACTTTTGCGCACGAAACCAAAAAAATGTGAAAAATGTATTTTATTTCGAATGATACTTTATAAAGTGTGTCTCTACAAATTTTCACTGCAGTTTTAATTGAAGTTTGCAATGTGAAGGTTAAAGTTGATGAAACAAAAAACAAAAAATATAAAAAAAACCGGGAGACTAAATATTTAAATAAATATTGAAAATGCTGCAACGTTTACTTGGTAAACTAACAACTCAAAAGGGTAAAACCTCAAAGGGCAAACAAAGTGGTCAACAAATTGAGATGGGAGTGCTGTTAAAGTCTCAGAACTGTAAGTTTTCAAAAAATACTCATTAATATGTTAGGCAAGTATTGAAATATTTTCTTATTAATAGGTTCTAGTTATGCAACTTAACCCTCTTTTTTAGCTTATTTTAATAACTTTTGACAACATTTAATGTGTTAAAAATAATGTAAAATTTAAAACTATCAAGTTCTGTTCTCAAAAATGTTGATGACATTAAATCAAACTCTAAATTTAAAAATTGAAATAAGAAAGAAAAAATTTATATAATTTTTGATGAAACATTCAATACTTTTTTTTATTGAAATTTCAGAACTTTGGTAATATAATAGAACTCTGTTAAAAGAACAAAAATTCCCTTAGCTTAGATTCAGGGAACCGGTAGCATGTATTAACCGATTAAAATTGGTAACCGTAACTGAAACCATAACCGAAACAAAACTTTTTTATTACACGGATACCGAAAACCGTTAAGAAAAAGATTCATGCATTACGGTTAATTTAGGTTTGGCCAAGCATTAAATTTTATTATGTTGTTAAGGTGAAATCATCGTTTTTAAAACTTAATTCAATTGTTATTTCTGTCCTAATTTAATTTATATACTGATCTCAATAGAAAGATCTTATTTTCGGACTATTTATTTTAAAACTTACATATATTTAACATTTTCTTTATATTTTTGTAAACCGAAATCATACCGACATATATCCACACAGAAGCATTACAAAACCCGTAAATAATTCGTTTCTGTTTGAAAATCTGATTCTGATAATAAAATAATATTTTAGTTCAATAGAGATTACATAAATATAAGTGCGACTTATCAACTCGGCAACAATCGGAAAGTTTTATTAACAAATTACAAATTCCCCAGCCCATTCATTGAGACTAATCTTTTAATTATAGGTCATAAGGATGACAAACTGAGAGGTCGATGCAAATGTGAGCCAACAGCTTGCAAATGTAGCAAGAGGAAGCAGCAGAAACAACAGCAGAACTTGTTGCTTTCACAATTGCGACGACGCGGAGCTGATAACCTATCAAGTGTTATATTATTTTAGCGCTATATGCAAAGCAAATAAAAATAAAAAAATAACAGAGTGAAAAAACAAACACATACTGTCAAAGCAATCAAGAGGGTGTGTATTTAAAATTGCTCAAAATGTTCCGCGTTTACAACATTTGTTATAATATACAATAAACATGCATGTATATGAATGTGTGTATGTTCGTATGTACATAGATAAATAAAGTACTTGAACACAGATTATAAGGAGTGCTAATTTTAACTGGTCGTTATAATTCCCGAGCAAATGTTATCTATGGAGAGTGCAATGGAAAAATAAACGTCGAAAGAATACTTAGAAATACAAAAACAAACAAAATAGAATTAATTTTAATCATATCTCTTTTAACGGTTGACAAGGCCGCTGGGTTGCACAATTATTGCGGGTAATCAAAGGTTCTCTTATCCTCAATTAATGCATACGATATGGCGCCATAAATTCTTGATATTGGATTTCAATTTGATTGCGAAACTTGTCAAGTGTTTGGCATTTACCCTATAATAATACCAAGTGCTTTCAGCCACTAAATACTTGTAGTACAACCAACTAGCACTGGTTTCAGCAAATACTGGTCGTACTTCAGGAAAACGTGTAAACAACTATTTAAAGTTTTTATGGACTTTGTAATTCCAATTCAAAATTGTAATTGATTTTTGCGTTTAGTCATTGGACAAGCACTCTGCAAATTGCGTATTAAAACAATGGGGAAACACTCTAAAATTGGACGAACTGTTTAAAATTGTGGAATAATCTAGTAAAATAAGAAAAATAATTGAATTTTTTATAGAACCTGATTTAAAAGGAATTCTTAGAAAGGGCATGTAAATTGAATACATACATTCAGGCCAGTTCTGAATTCCGAACGTTATCGGAAAGTAAAAAAGAAACGAAAACGAATGTTTCCCAATTCTGACCGAAATGTACTTTTTTTTCATTTTTAATATTTCAGGTGGAATATAACAGATAGAAGTTTAATTAGACTAAAACTTCGTTGCTCGAATTTTGTTATTCAATTATTTAACTTAAAAATTAAAGTCGAATTCAGAACAGCTCGGTTTTTTTTCACGCAATATAGATTCTTATAAAAAGTTCTTTTAAAATATACTTAAACTGTTTAAAGTTGAAGTAGTAATGTTAAACGGTACTAAAGATGTCAACATTATTATTAATTTCAGTTTATAATTTTAGGTGTTTATTTGAATGCTTTAAATGGAATTTACTTTTAAAACCGGCGACTCTACAGGACACGTTTTGAAAACAACAAGTTTTGTCGACTTTCGAAATTCGGAACAGCAATCAACTTATTTTGTGGCAATTCGAATCGTTTTCGGAATTCGGAACAGACCCAATTATATAAGGCGAGCCATAATATTCAGGAAAATAGAGTACCCCAAAGCGTAGGTTTGTCAAAGAATTTAGATAAAGACCACAGTCGAACTAGTTCATTATTGATAACAGAAATTCCAGACATTTAAATTTTTTACACAAAATAATTGAAGTTATAAAGACTACAGAAAAATTAAATTTTTGGTATGTTTGTTAATATATTATGAAACTAATATCCTCTCAAAATACGATCTTTATATAATAAGAGATAATATAAGAGATATACAGCTAGTTCAATGAATATTATATAAAAAATTCAAAGTGTATTGCTAAGTAAGTAATCAAACAAACCGAAAAGGTAGATAATGACATTTACAGCTAAATCTGGTCACATGACGAACATTTACAACATTCACCGAGTGAGGTAACTTAATATTAAAGCGTATTACATTCAAGTATATTGAAGTACGTTGCCTTTACAAATAAGAAATTGTTTTTTATTGTTTCAACACTTTATCTATTGCGAGAAATTGTTAGGAAAACGTGCCGTAGGTCTTTATATAAAGTCGTAAATATAGAAAAAAGTGCGCGTTGATATAAATTGATAATAATTAAATAAATATGATAAACGAGGACATTCGAAAGATATAGCTTGAGTGCAGTGTATTAAGATATAAAGGTTCAAATTGTTTTAAAGCATTGAGATTAAATTACTGAATGTATGCATGTATACATATTTAACATTTTACAGAAATCATATTTTTTATTCGCAAATAAAAACAAACTTTTATAGCATGTCATAATATAAAATAAAGTATAAATTTGCCTAAAGATAAGAACAGTGTGTAGAGTGCTACAGATTGTATATTACCTGGGGATCATACGATAACATCTTGATGATAAGAGAAAGGAACTTAGTCAAGAATTTTCTAAGAGCACTAGATTGTGTTCTTATTTACATGCATATAATGTAGATAGAAAATAAACAATATATAAAATTTTCCAAGGCATCTCAAAATATTGTTCATAATATCTAGTGCGCTAGTATTAGCACAAATATATTACAAAACAAGATACTGATAACAAGAGTATGAAACTATGGTCAGGAATTTTTTGCGAGCTATAGGAATGCCCAGAAAGTTGACTATCTATCTTTAATAGAATATTCCACGAGATTTTCCTGAATATTATTCATCATATTATTTGCAATTTAAATAATTAAGCTTGACTGCTGCGCAATGAACTTGGTAAACAATTTAATAGAATTATTTATAAATATCTCAAATCTTTAGCTTTTGTCGACAGACAATTAATGAAGAGAGAGTTTGCCTAATTAATAGCAATAGTAAAAACAATAAAAACAATTAAACAAAATAAGAGATAAAAAAAAGACAAGCAGCTAAAAATTGGGACTTATATCTCATTATTTGGAAATAGGCTGCAATAAAACGTAATAAAATTGTGTAAGTAATCTACAAAACGTATGATTAATTCGATTGGTCAATTTACAGCAAGATAAACAATAAGTAAACCAGAACAATGACACAACAACTTGATAAGATTGAAGGTAATAAGGTGTTGCAATGTTGTTTGATGACTTGACTTACCCGCAATAGCCAGGTTAACACACTCTCCCGATAGGGCACAAATGTGTTGGGCGTGGCAGCGCCGCTTGCCTTTCGTGAATCCGCTAGAGCTGCGATCACCTTTCCCAGCGTCAACAGACTCTTGTTGATGCTGACCCCTTCACGAATCCGTTCGCCATTAGAGCCAGAAACACTAATGCGTTCGCTTCCGGCCAAATCCACCAAACTGATCTTGCTGCGACGCGTTTGCCGTAGTGAAGCAATAGTTCCAGAGTCTGTGTCCGAGGACATACCATCGTCGCTGCTCATATCCGTCAGATTTAGCACAATATTAAAGATCGAATGCGAACGCGAACTTTTGTCGTTCATGGCCGTCGAGGCTGTGGCACGTTGCGAGTTTCCCACCGCCAGCCAATTTCTCAGCGCCGAATAGGAGTCCACGGAATGAGCACTCAAGTCCACCACATAAGGACCAAAGATGGGATGCTCACGCACCTTTAGCGCCTGTCGCTGCACCTGCGTGTCTGGGACGGCAGTCGCATGTTGCACGCTCAAAAGATCGTGTATCTTTTCGTTGTAGATCTCAAAATAGCTGACTTCGACTTCCACCTGTTGATTTAAAAAACTGTTTAAGTAAAACAATTGGACAAAAATGAGACGTATTTGTAAGCAACCTGCAGATGCTCCTTGACGGCATCGATACGTCGAAAGAGTTCATGACAGAACCGTGGAATGATTCCTGCCTCGGCGTGCGGAGCACTGCCGTCCAAGGCAGCGTCATCCAGTCCCTCAATACCCATCATGCTATACGATTTGCCAGATCCCGTCTGCCCGTAGGCAAACAAACAGGCATTGTAACCTTCAAAGGCAGTGTCGATCAAGGGTTGCGCTGTGCCCGCAAAGACGGCAAGCTGATCCGCGTAGTTCTTGCGCTCGGGATCGCATGAATAGTAAACCTGATCGTAGCTAAAGAAGTGTGTGACTCCCGCCGAAGCATCGGCGCTGCTGCCAGACTGCACGGTCAGCTCGTTGTTGCCATGGACATGGACCACATTGGTGACGCTGGCGCGTGTGCATTCTAATGCATTCAAGGGACGCACGCGCACTGTGACAATCATGTTGCTCTCCTCGGCAATGCTGTGAAAGGACTCCACCATGGCATCCACCTTCTCTTTGGCTTTGCTCGCTGACTTGCTGCTGCTGGGCGTCTGATGCTGTTGCTGACGCATTGGCGTTGTCTTCGCCGGATTGCGGTACAGCGAGGATGGAGTGTAACATGCATTTAATGCCGTTGGCTTTGGTTTGGGTTGTGGAATCGGCGTGGCTATGCCGCTCCTGAATGCCGTATTCAGTAAGTGCTCAGTTTGCGTGTGTGTCTGTTTCTCGGCACTACGTTTGGGCGTGCGACAAAGGACTTTTCGACGCAGTCCAGCGGCGGCAGCGGCAATTGTGGCTGGCGTTTTCGGGCCACTCGCACTTCCAGCTGCCTCCATGCTGCCACGGGCACGTGCTTGAAATTGATGAATGCGTTGACGCACGGGCGTGCCCTTATTACTCATTTCGCGATCAATTTATATTCAGCTTATTTGTTTTAACAAATTAAAATGTTGTTACTTTTAAAATTAGCGCGCGTAGCGTCGTTTGTTGTCAATTTTTTTTTTCATTTCAGTGATGGGTACATTTCGATAGCATTACCAGAGTTGCCTTCGAAACTGCAACATGTGTGTTTTACAAATTGCGATCCGGCAGCGCCAAGCGCCGGTTAAATTTAAAATTCGATACTATCGATACTTAACTTTCAAAGTAAAAATGGCCCTCTATTTAATTAAATTTAAAAAATATTTTCATTTTACAATATAGATAGAACAGAGGTTATCATTTTAATGCATAATGAAAACTCTAACAAAAATGAAAAATATATGCTTCAACTTTAGAATAAATGGCATAAAGAAATCACTTTTTTATAACAAGGCTGCCACACGTTTGAAAACTATCGGCGATACTTCTTCTGGGAGCCAATGCTATCACACGTTTCAAAACTGACGGTGACTATTAAACGTGGTTGCCACACGGTTGCAACTTTTTGTGCGTTTTTTACTATTTTTATTAAAATTTATAACAATTCAATAAAAGTAAAATTTATAAAACCAAAAAAAATAATGAAGTTCATTTAAAAATTCGCTTGATACACGCCACCCTTTGCGTGGTGAAGTTGGTAATAATTTCTAAAAAAAAAAAAAAAAAAAATCGACAGAAAATATAACAATTCCTGTGAAAATTTTAAAATTTTAACTTCAAAATTAAGTAAAAACCAAACAAATCATTTTTTAAAGAACGAGGTAAATAAATATGGAAATTGAGTTTTTCTGTGGCCTGATGGTTGGTTGCCACCGTATTTTGGGAGCCCAGACTGCCAACTTTTTTTTTGTCTGTTTAGACAACAGAAAAATTTGATAGTGTGTGTCAACACTGTGTTGGTGTTGTGTTCAATAAAAATACAACTCAGTTGCAGCCAACGTAGACAAAATAAATTAAAAACAAAATATAAATAAAATTTAAACATATAACTACCATCGATAGAAATACATTGGGTACATTGCTTACCGATCGCACGCTTAGTAAAACCGCTAATAATCTACTTGTTCTACTCTCCCACTGCCCAGCTTAGCTATATAAATAAGCGCGTTTTAAGAGCAGGTTTTGCATTTAAAGCAAAACAGTGCTCGCGCACGTGCAACGCAATTCAATAATTCCCATTCGGCAATTAAATTCTAACTAAGTTCAGTCCACTCAGTTCAGTCCACTCGCAGCATGTCTCAACAACCTGTGGCTTTTCTGACGCGCCGAGAAACGTTCAGCGCTTGCCATCGCCTGCACAGGTAATAAATAAAATCAATAAATTTAAATTCAATTCGCACAATTACAATTGCCAGCACAGTTGTATTTATTCAATTGGTTTGTTCAATTGCTGCACAGTGGTGCGAATGTGACACATTGTTGATTATGCTAATTAAAATGTCTTATTCATTCACACAGTCCTCAATTAAGTGATGCTGAAAATTTGGAAGTCTTTGGCAAATGCAACAATTTTAATGGACATGGACACAATTACACAGGTAATGCATGTGCATTTTCCATAAGTGTGTCAATAATTTGTGTCATTTAAATGCCTGATTAGTTACAATTTAGCATCCATATCGTATGACAGTCAATCATTAACCGCAGACATTGGAAATGTGAGACGAAACAATGAATGTTAAGCCAAAAACAGAACCTTGGCCAACAAGCTCGCTTATCTATCAACCCATGTTCAAGTTCAACACTCATTTAATTTAAGAGGCAAGGCTATAAAAAATGTATTGATAACGAAAGCGCATAGAATCAGCACGTTTGCTGTTTGCTAGTAAATCAATCTAGGAATCCATTATTTAAAACAAATCAAGCTGTATTTATATTATTCCTTTGTCTATCCACAGTGGAGCTAACAGTACGTGGTCCCATCGATCAGCGCACTGGCATGGTGCTAAACATAACAGAGCTAAAGGATGCCATCGAGACGGTTATCATGAAGCGTCTGGATCACAAGAATCTGGACAAGGATGTTGAATACTTTGCCAAAATTGTAAATAGCATATATGCCTCCAAGCGCAATACTTTATTATAATCTAATTGTACCCTTGCAGCCGAGCACAACGGAGAATCTAGCTGTTTATATTTGGGACAACATTCGCACACATCTGAAGAAACCGGAGCTGTTGTACGAGGTGAAAATATTCGAGACACCAAAGAATATTATAACTTATCGTGGACCTTATCAATTGAATGGCCTCTACAATTCAATAAATAAACGCACTGCACGCGATTCCTGTACCAATATCTCATCGGATTCGGATTAACTGGAAGCTGAGGAAATTACTTACGAATTTTGAACCAATGCTCAGTGAAGCACAATCCAATATGCGCTACTATGGTAAAATACTTACACACTCTTAAAACTGCACATAAAGAAGACATTTAGTTGTTATCAAACGAGTTATACGATTTACAAAGTATATACATATATGCATAGACTTTTATACATTCAAATGAATATTATGAGAATTTTAACGAATAAATATATTTTAAAGCAAGCAATAGCACCAATCTTCGTTTGATTTTTATCCAATTTTATTATGTAAACATTTTACAATTGACAACAGTTTTTAGGAATATTTATTTTGTTGTAACTTCTAAATGGCAGAAATACACTTTGCTTTGCTATTGAAATTTGTCTCAGTTACGCTGTTGAAGATTGTATAATTTATTCCATAATAATATATTTAGATATTTTTGTATATAATTTAAATTGCTTAGGCATTAGTTGTAACACTAATTTAATATATCACTTTGTCAATGCTTAACACTCTACACAATCCATTGTCATGTGTTATTGCATAGTGCATTCGTGGATTATCTAAATAATTTTAGAGCCATCCGTGCAGAGACTTTTCCGGTTATTGTAGTCCTGCATAAACAAGCTGCAGTAGATGTGCCAATCTTTCGAATCTGTGGGATCAGCAATTATATGGGATTATAACAAAAGGCATTTGGTAATTTACAATTGAGCCGAAATACTACGTGGTTTAGTAGTTAGTTGTCTTAATCAGATGATTAGTACTTAGTTCCATGAGTTCAGCCAAGAATCAGAGCTACAGTTGTTGGAAGAATTATGTATTTTGTGTCGTTTAACCAAAAACAGATCACAGATATTAATCATACTCATAAGGCCGTCGGGCATTCAGACTCAGGTACCTATGAAGTTCAATTAAAAGCTCGATAATGAAATGTAGGAACTTTTTTTCGTTGTTGTTTTTGGAAGTGTCGGAAGTCATATCACAGCCTGTTAGTACAGATTGGGAAAACCGGTTTTTGTAGCAGTTATAAGAGAAAGAGAGAGAGTTCCTTTTAGATTCTTGACTGACCCCACAGAGAGAATGAGTTAATAAGCAGTTAGTGTTTAATTGGGATTTTGGGATATGTTTGTTTACATCACCACTAGGGGTATTAATACATATGTATACTATAAGTGTATTTATGTTCTAGGCCAAGCATTACAGTTAAATATTGTATGTATAAATTGGCTTGCATTTGTGCAACAATCAAATTTTAAGCTTATTGCTTTAACAGACTTAACCTCTGATTTGATCAGTTTTAACCTCGATTCAACAAATTTGCTACAATTTTAGTAATACAATTTGACAACTAGTTTACAAATTATGCGTACTAAATGTAAAATACATAATTACTAACTAAATGAGGCAATTATATCGTATTTTAACGACTTTGGTATGGTTATTGTTATTGTTAGTTTTGTTTTTTGGTCTGTCATGGCAATTGTTACATTCGCAGTCGCAGCTTAGATGGTGTTGCGTAGAGTCTTACCTGGATTTCTTATCGATATGAATGGTATGCCAAATTCAAACTCATTCTTTGGCCAATACTTGAGCAACGGCTGCCGTTGTGGTAGCTCGGATTCCACATAGAAATATGCAAACAGCACCAGCACCGTATAAGCAGCTATAAAAATCAATATATGCCAAAATCCATGCAGATACGGAAAGTTGATTGCGGACCAGGCCTCGCAAAACATTCGATCGTTAATCCAACAGAAGACTGCCACGCCCCAAACGGTTGTCGCCCGCAAGCCCAGTCGATAAACGCGCTGATCTCGCACTCTGTAAAAGTAAGATAATGGAAATTTTATAGTTTCCAATATATCAAAAATATACAAAAATGTTGAAATTTTATTCTTAACCCTGTGTCCATCTATCTGTACCATCCTCTAACACACAAAAATTAATTTAATTCTATAAATAAAGAAAAATAATGGACGTTAAACTGAATGTTTTCGGGAACAAATATTTAAATATGCTTTAGACTTTCATTAGTGAAACATGAATCTAATCATACTTTTAACTAAACTTTAATCTATTTAGTTGGGCAGCAGTGTATGTACTTATCTCTCTCTCTCTCTTTCTACAAACAACTACGAGCGCTAGATGGCGGTAATGCCTCCTTTTACTTTACACAGGGTAAAATAGTTTATTTCTATATTACTCCCATGTTTATTATGCGATTACGATTTCATTTTCAGGGTAGATGGAGAAAGGTAGAGTTCATTGCTCCCTTGTCCATTTCTAGTCAAGATCTCAGTTAATCACCTTTTACTTATATTTACTTAGTATGTTTTAAAAATTAATTCAAACTTAAAAATATGTTCTCCTGTTATTTCCCTCCCTACTTACTTTTGTGTTTAACATAAATAAGTTAATGAAATAATAAACAAACAGAAAATATAATTAATTTCCTAGCTTTACAAATTTCTTTGGGAGCTATAACTGTTTTACACATTTAATCACATTGTAAATAAACCAGGATATAATCACAGCCTGCAATCTTTATGGCTATCAATGTTGTTCGATTTCAATTATTTCAACTATAATTGATTATTAATAACTCAGTTTGAAGTGGCGCTTGAGCGTTACACTATAGCTTATCTATATAGAGTACAAGTTACATTTACTACATATAACACGTACATAAATTTCACGTATCGAATTTTAATTTTTACTAAGAATATAAAAGTTTTTATACCCTGTGCCCATTGAAAATGGTCAAAAAGGGTATATTAGATTTGTGTGATGTATGTAATAGGCAGAAGGAAGCATCTCCGACCATATAAAGTATATATATTCTTGATCAGCATCAACAGCCGAGTTGATTGAGCCATGTCCGTCTGTCTGTCCGTCTGTCCGTCCGTCTGTTTGAACGTGTCGATCTCAGAAACTATAATAGCTAGAGACTTCAAATTTGGTATGTAGGTTGCTGGATACCGGACGCAGATCAAGTTTGTTTTTTAATTTGGATCGGACCACTATATCATATAGCTGCCATAGGAACGATCAGTCGAAAACCAAGTCTTTGTATGAAAAACTAATTTGTTGTTTGAGATATGTGAACCAAACTGACAGAATATGCATATGGGATGGTCCCATACATACTGACCAAATTTGATTGAAATCGGACCACTATATCATATAGCTGCCATAGCAACCATCAGTCGAAAATCAAGTCTTAGTATAAAAAACTTGTTTGTTGTTTGAACTATCTGAATGAAGCTCACAGAATATGCATTCGCAATGGTCCCTTATATTCTGACCAAAATTGGTTGTAATCGGATCACTATATCATATAGCTGCCATAGAAACGATCAGTCGAAAACCAAGTCTTAGTATGAACAACTTGTTTGTTGTTTGAGATAACTGAACCAAACTGACAGAATATGCATATGAGATGGTCCCAACCAATATTCTATTTTATGGAGACTGGCACAGGGTATCGTCCAGTCGAGCAAACTCGACTGTAGCCGCGCCCACTTGTTTTTATTTATTTTCCCATGTGACATAATTATATATTGAACTTTGACTTCAATTAATTATTTTAAATAAAGAAAGTGCGATAACGAATTTCATAATGTATCGGAAACATGCATAAGTTAGGTACTAAGTGCACCTGTCCCCCTGCTGATAAAATCCGTAAGAAGCCATGTGCTTTGTCAAACAAGCATGCAGATGATAAGGACTGATTATGATAAGGATGTATTTTGTTTTTTATGATGTATGAAGCAACCACACTGTCTTTGTGTGCCAAATCGGTCAGCAAAGCGCAAATGTTGTTTATCAGTTGGAAATTTGGTAACCCGTCTATTTCGAAATATATGTATTAATAATGTACATACCGCTGCAGCTCAGTGTAGAGCATTATCATTGTCGGCACGCTCATAAGCATGAGCACGAAGGCATTAACGATTGGCTTCCACCAGCTCAAACCTGTTGCGATAATGGCCGACAGTAACATAAGCCAACTGAAGGTTCTCCTGTGAGATAGATGCATTTTAGATAGAGACATTACTTCCGTTTAGATATATCAACTTACCGATCGTTCTTTACGAACTTTGGATAGTAACGCTTCGGATAGAACAACGAGAATGCGGCTATGAAGACCCATAATATGGCCAGCTCATCGAGCAATTGGCCCAATAAACTGAGCGTCGCATGGAAATACATCGAACTCAGACCCACCACAATCAGTAGCACCCATAACAAATGTATTCCGGGAGTTACAAAGCGACCGTATTCCTTGAACAGCATAATTAATACTGGCGGCAGTAAAATAAATAAAAAGTTACTGAACTGCAAAAGAAAATTTAGAACGTTTATCATTGTATTAGATTGGAAAATTATAGATACATCTTAAAAAAATACTTGAAATATATTTAAGTGAAAATTTTAAAAACTTGGAGAATATCCGGAAACTTTTTTATTTCGAATCAAAACATGAGTTCAAAAAGTAAATTTTCATACGCGTCTTGTCTATCTTATAAAAAAACCTCTTTACGAGGTAAAAGTCTAGTGCCGAAAACATTTTCATGCCCCAAAATTTCTGATATCCAATTTTGTGACGAAAAATATTAAATTTTACACATGAATTATTAAAAAATAAAATTTTTGTCACTGGCACTTCGCAAAAAAGTACTATTTATTAGGTATGAAAAATTTAGCGCAATGTGCCCAGTGACAACAATTTTATTTTTTAATAATTCATGTGTAAAAAATTAAAAAATAAATCAAAAAGGCCCCAACGGCCCCATTTGCTCCAATAATTTAAATTTTTCCCCTCCCACTTACACCTGCTTATCTCACGAACCAGGTGAGTTTCCAAAAGTCTTAGTATGCACATTTTAAAGTTAAATTGATACCTTTCGATCGGTATATAACTCGACCCGATCGGACGGTCATAGCAAATTTTCCATTCTTCCTGTGTATATATGCTAGTCGCCTTCGCACCCTTCGTGCTGCTTTCGTCACTAGCGCGGACTGCCGTCCGCAGTGATAAAAGAGTTCATTTTATTTAGTTCCTACTACAGTCATAAAAACCTTATTTTATTCAAACTTAAGAAAACTATTGTAGGAATTGTGTATAAATATTGTATTATCTAAAAATATATCTAATTGGTAAATACAGAAATAAAAATATCTCTAAAACGCCAAGTGAGTTCTTTTCAATTGCCCCATAAAGCCAGAATACTATCACGCGAGTTTAGTCCAATTTGGAATTTCTAAACCAAACCCTTGTCAAAGCAACCAATCAAAACTCGTATCTATTAGTATGCTTGTTGGTTTGTCATGCGATTTGTTAGGCCATATTAAAAATCAGAATTCATGTAATTTTAACAAGTTTTCACTTGAAGCACGAGAACAAAGAACGACACGTTTACTGACAGAAATAATTTATTAAATTAAGCGTAATTAAATTGTGAATTGTATGCAGTAAAAGAGGAGTAAATCATGTCTTGTTTAAGTTTTGTTAAGTTTGTGTATGGAAACAAAAGCAGTGACAATTAAAAGCCATAACGAAATGGGGCTGGGCAAGGCGATCCAATGTTTGTTTTGTATGTATATCAAACAAAGGTTTCTATATTTTTATATAAGATACATATATACTTTGTATATCATATGTACAGAGAGCTTAGTGCTGATTTTATGGCAAGTGCTGGCCCCAAGGTAGTTCATTAACACGTTGCACTCCAGAGAAACTTAATTACACAAAAAATTAAGCGATTACTCAGAGAAGGAATTTTCAGATGAAAATTTGGTCATCATATTTTTAAAATTAATTTTCTTGAAAACATTTCTTGGCCTAACGAAATACTTCTGGGTTACAATACCATTTAAAAAGCCAACTAATAATCTGACACATCTGTTGTAAAATTCAGTTAGTATTGTAAATATTTGTACAAATTAATAAATGTGTTTTATTGTTGGATAAGTACACGATTTGAGTACATAAATAATAATCATGATGGAAGAGTTTTATTAAGTTGATTGTACACATAATGATATTATGATAGATTGTGTGAAATCAGTGCAGTCATTAATCAAAAGATATACGACTTTATTCAGATAATAATAATAATGTGGGATGATAATTGATTTAACATGTCGTGATTTGGTTTATTTATTGTAGTTTTTTTTAGTTCAGTTGACATAAAAACTATCTTCATTGGGACTTTAATACATGTAATTTTCTTTTCGATTGCGAACTAATGAGATTATTTTAGTTGGTGTCCTATTTTTGTAATCATAAATATTGCCTATAGTTTTGATTACATTAGCATTAAATTTCAGTAACTGCTGATAAGAAATGTGAGATTCAAGAAAAAACAAGAAATTATATTTATACAAAGAAACACAACAAAGAGAATGAACTTTGAATTTGTCATAGATAAATTAATTAGCTCAACAAATGTCGTAATAAGGGAAACTTTGAAATGCAATTACAGTTTTTCACTTGCA
This sequence comes from Drosophila limbata, assembly GCA_963924055.1. Lineage (NCBI taxonomy): Eukaryota > Metazoa > Arthropoda > Insecta > Diptera > Drosophilidae > Drosophila > Drosophila limbata. The sequence continues at coordinate 5,400,191 of OZ001353.1, forward strand.
GTGTTGACACGTGCTTGCTAAAATCATCTTCTTTTGTTAACATTCCGACGTCAAATGGCAAGTGTTCTAATATGCAAAAAGGTCAAGGCCTCTACAGCAAGGCGAAATACGGTATATGTGTTTGTTTGTATGTGTCTATGTAGGAAAAACTGCAAATGCAGCTGTTATTTGAATATTATACTTAAATTGCAATAAAAGTGAAATGCAGTAAAGTACATTACACATACGCACCGTGTTGACAAACTCAGCAATATTTGATGAAATTAAATAATTGCCCTCACACCAATCAACGGGCGAACTTCCAGGTCGAAATAGATAAATAGCATAAATGTCCATCACATTGCCACTGTCCATGTTGATTAAGTCTTATTCAATATTTCAGTTAAAGCAATTATTGTATTAATTAGTTGAGCACTAGATGCTGACGTTGGCGCGCTTTAATCACGGTTCTCTTAATCGATTTGATTTGTGCTCTATATTTTAAAGGCAATTCCCGTGCTGTTTTTTTCCTTTTTCCTTTTTTTTTTGTTTTTAGTCTTTAGCAAACGTTTGCATAATAGCTTGCAAATTCATATGAATTTTTATTTGCATGTCTTTGTTAATATATTTTGTTGGTTTTCTGGTTTTGCATTTTGTTCGTTTCTTTTGTGTTGCATGCAACCTGAACACACATCTAAGTGTGTGTGTGTGTTTGTTTCCTTGAAAATTAGGAATGTCAGGGATAACTAAATTGGTTTCCGCTTCTTTGTTCTACACTTTCTGCGTTACATTTATTAATTGAGCACCATGCGTAGTTTATGATAATTCGACGCAAAACATTGAAACAACAAAATTTCACGGAGCGTACACGTCTATCGCGTTGGCGAACGTTTTGTTTACTGTTAATGTTATGGATCTTTCGATTTCAGATACGCACAATAGTGCTGTAAAATGTATGATGAAATTATATAAAGGTGATGTATTCGCTCTCTCGGGGCCACTCCTGTCAGAGAGAGTCTGACGTGAGAGAGACGACAGAGATAGATATAAATGGAAAATTTCTTTTGTTTGTTTTCTATACTGTTCACTCATTTTCGTTTTGTGCGCTGTGAAATATTTAAAACAAAATAAAAAGCAATGGCATGTTTGTATTGTTGTTTTTCTTGTATTTATACACATTTGTCTCTCCTAAATGAATCTGGGAACATAAACCAGACTCGAGTTTGAGCGACATATTTTACACGCACAGGGCATTTTTAACAGAATTTGATACAACCGCAATTTGCTTTCTACTGACAGTCGTGGCCCCGAAAATAGAGTGAACGTCAAACGAAGACGTCACCTTCTTATAAATTCATCTAGCGCACAATAGTGCTGTATAATGGTGTACAAAGAACAAGTTCTTTCTGTTAATTAACAGCGTGTAAAAATATTATTTCTGAAATTATGTGCGTCAAGATAGCAACGGTTCTTTAGCAACGAAAATCGGAACTTGGTTCATGAATCGGAACCAGTTATGAACTTTCTCATTTTTAAGCGTTATTAGACCTTTAATCAATAAACTAATGATGCAGAATAGTAGAAAATTAATTAATCTATAGTTTAAAACAAAGTTTTGGCCATTTCAGCTTTTCAAATGGGTGTAACAAGTGAATAAAGAAAGTGAAAACGTGAACATTTTCACCATTTCTTAAATAGCTAAGGTCAGAAGGTCTGCTACCGAAAACCGCTAATGCACGATTATAGCGTGTAGTTTTACCTTTCGAATGGTATCATTTTCAAAAAAAAATTTCTGGCCGTTTTTGAGATATTTTGAAATGAGCGAAGCTACCTCGGTGAAAGTCCCATACAAAATGACCGCCAAAATACATACCTTGTTTTCAAACCATAATAACTTATCTTAGAATGTTTGCTGCAAAACGCGGCACATACCAATTTAAAGCTACAAGTTTGGGGATGCAACTGCAATTTATTTAGAGAAAGTTTTCTGATAGTTATTTAGAAAATAAATAAAACTTAAATCAACCCCCAAAAAGTTCATAAGCAAGTCCTAGCGAACTGGTAGTTCCAACGTGAACTGAACTACAAAATACATAGCGGCAGCTTTTGCAAATAAAGAGAAGTGGCGCCACCTGTTTAGTGTCTAACACTAAATCGTTGCTGGATATTTGACTGCAGAAAAATGTTTTGCCGTCAATTGCACGGTATCTAAAACTATCGACACTAATTTTACAATCATTTTCATATGCGAACCATTAAAATCTTTCTGAAACTTATTGAGAAATTTGCATTTTAGTATTTTTACCATTATGAGTTAAATAAATTTACAAGAAAGCAAGTTGGCAGCGTTTGTAAATAAAGAGAAGTGGCGCCACCTGTTTAGTGTCTAACACTAAATCGTTGCTGGATATTTGACTGCAAAAAAATGTTTTGCTGTCAATTGCACGGTATCTAAAACTATCGACACTAATTTTACAATCATTTTCATATGCGAACCATTAAAATCTTTCTGAAACTTATTGAGAAATTTGCATTTTGGTATTTTTATCATTATGAGTTAAATAAATTTACAAGAAAGCAAGTTGGCAGCGTTTGTACATAAAGAGAAGTGGCGCCACCTGTTTAGTGTCTAACACTAAATCGTTGCTGGATATTTGACTGCAAAAAAATGTTTTGCTGTCAATTGCACGGTATCTAAAACTATCGACACTAATTTTACAATCATTTTCATATGCGAACCATTAAAATCTTTCTGAAACTTATTGAGAAATTTGCATTTTGGTATTTTTATCATTATGAGTTAAATAAATTTACAAGAAAGCAAGTTGGCAGCGTTTGTACATAAAGAGAAATGGCGCCACCTATTTAGTGTCTAACAAAAAATCGTTGCTGGATATTTGACTGCAGAAAAATGTTTTGCTGTCAATTGCACGGTATCTAAAACTATCGACACTAATTTTACAATCATTTTCATATGCGAACCATTAAAATCTTTCTGAAACTTATTGAGAAATTTGCATTTTGGTATTTTTACCATTATGAGTTAAATAAATTTACAAGAAAGCAAGTTGGCAGCGTTTGCATGTGGGCTGCCAACCTGATATACAGAAGCGCAAAAATGCGTCGGAATATAACTAGCTGGCAGCCCTATAAAACATAACGGAGCTTACAGCCATTACACATTAGTACACAAGAAAAAGCGCGTGTTGCGAAAAAAAATAAATTTAAAAATATGAACAATTACAATTACAACGCTATTGCTCGCCTTCGGGCGCACCGCAACAACCTGGATCAACAGATTCAGGGGTTGCAGGAGCCCGAAGGCCATGTGCTCAAAAATAAAGTTAAGCAGCTCCAAGAAGAGCAACAAAAACTTAAAAAAAATTACAAAGCTCTAGAAAAAAAATTAAAACTACAAGAGCGGCAAATTCTAGAGCTTAGTAAATTTTGCAAGTTGCAACAACCGCCGTTGCACTACTTGGTGCAGCAACAGCCGGTGCACTTCTTGGCGCCGCAACCGCCGCCGCCGCAACATAACTTGATGCAGCAACAGCCGGTGTACTTCTTGGCGCCGCAACAGTCGCCGCCGCCGCCGCCGCCGCCGCAACAGTCGCCGCCGCCGCCGCCGCCGCCGCAATAAAATTTTTTTTATTTTTTCCTAACAAGCTAACAAACTGAATAAGTTAGCTTGTTTTTTTTTTACTAAAAGGTAAGTCAACAAATTTACATACTTTTTTTTTATTTCAATACTAATTGCTTTTTCTGTTTACAGATACATACATGAATACTACATACATACATGAATATTTTCGATCGTTTTTATTATTAAGAAGCCAGCCAAAGATTCCAGCGAGAACAGCTCCAAGAATCAAGTCAACATCAAACACAGCTCCGCCTCGGCCATCTCCAAGGATACTCCATCGCAGCAGAGCAGCAACCTGGACAGCTACGAGAGCCGCAGCACGAGCAGCTACACCAGCGGCATGAGCTCGCCGCGCAAGGGAAACCGCCAGAACGGACGCACTCGCATGGACTCGCCACGTCTGCAGAATGGCAAACAGGAGGCGAATAAAAACACGTGAGTTACCAACGATTCCTGTTGAATCAGGGATTAAAACCGAAACGAATACAGTTTCGGTTGGGGTTTTAATCTTTGTTATTAATCCTAATCAAATTTTCCTACACTTGCAGTCGCCTTAGCAACAGTCAATCGCCACGCAAGGATCAGCAGCAGTCCCAGCAGCGCAACGCGACGAATCAACGCTCTCAGAACGCGCCACAGGGATTCGCACAGAAGCCGCAGCGACAAAAGTCGACGCTGGATGGCACAGCTGGCAGCTCGAAGCGCTCCAGCGGCGTGGAAAGCGATGCAGCGTCCAGTGTTGAGACGACATCGCCCAAACCGATGCCAGAGCCGGACAAGGAGAAGGAGAAATATGTGGCGCTGGACAAGGCGTTCGTGTTGCAGGACATCAGGACACCCAGCAAGGAGGCAGCCAGCCTCTCCTGGTGGGTATCGCCATTCCAATTCTACGTCGTGCCCAAGAATCTCTCTGCGAAGTACGATAATCTGCTGCTGCGCGAGATGCGACAGTTCTATCGCCAGCGGCCACATCAGCCGCTCCAGCTGAAGGTCAACTCCAGCGTGGTGGTGCGACAGCGCAAGGACAACGCCATACTGCGTGGCACAGTCGTGGCCTGCAACCACATGCTGCGCAAGTATCGCATCTTCTGCGTGGACATCGGCAGTCTGCTGACCGTCACCTCGGAGGATGTGTGGCAGGTGGAGAAGCGTTTCGCCGAGCCGCCTTGACTCGCCCAGCGCTGCAGCTTCGACAATGTCGTGACCAACTATGATCACCTGTACATTGTGGATCGCATGGAGAAGTTTGTGCCTGCCAATGCCAAAGTTGAGTGTGAATTCAGCTCGAAGATGAACAACAACAACTCGTACATAGTCAAGATGCTGGTGAACGGCGCCTCCCTGCGGGATACGCTCATCAGTGCCCAGTTCCTCACTGAGGTGGCAGAGCGTGAGTCCAATTCATTAGTTTACTTCCCCAAGCAACTCTCAATTGATTCCTTATCCACTTTGCAGAGGTGCGCGTTGGTCTTTTGGCTGGTCAACAGGTGCGTGGCAAGTTCACTTCCATTCGGGACATGACCAACTTTAAGATACAGCTGGAAAGCTGTCCGGATGTCAACTTCCTGTGCAGCTACGATGACGCCAAGTTTGTCAAGTCCAACAAGGAGACGACAACGAGTTCTATCGTGCTCGCATCTTAGAACAGCTGCCCGCCCAGCAATCTCTTCAGTATCGTGTGCTCTTTATCGATTATGGCAATCAGGCGCTGGTCGACAAGCTGTTCGAGTTGCCCAGCTCAGAGCTGGCGCAGCTGAAGCCGCTGGCCGAGCTGCATTCGCTGGAACCGTCGCCCAACTTTATCAAGTATCCCAAGGAGTCACGCGAGGCACTGGACGCCCTCGTCGACAGCTGCAACGGCGAAGTGGCCGTCGAGTTTGTCAATAGGTCGAGTCAACCACCAGTTGTCCGGCTCAAGACCATGGACAATGCACTGAACATTCACGAGCAGCTGCAGAAGCTGCTGGAGGCGGAACAGGACAAGATCAATGGCAAGGAGTGCATCATCTCGCATGGCGATTCACCCAGCAGTTTCTATGTGCAGCTCAAGAAGCGATCCGCTGATCTCGATCTCATTGTGAAGACACTGCAGACCAGTCAGCTGGAGGAGCTGCCGCATCCCGCAGAGAAACTGAATGCCGTGTGCTATTCGCAGGAGGATGATTGCAACTATCGATGCTGCATCAATTCAGTGCTCGGCGAGGACAAGGGCTGCGAGGTCTTCCTCATCGACTATGGCAACACAATTGTCAGCCAGAAGATTTACAAGTTGCCCGAACAGATCTGGCAAATACCGCCACTGGCCATCCACTGTCAGCTCAATAAGATTCCTGCAAATATCACAAACGAATTATTCGCTGTGCTGCTCGAGCAGCACTTTGGCGAGGTCTACGAGATTGTCGGTGAACTGCAGAAGGATCAGACGGATCTGCAGACGGTCCAATTGCGCATCAACTACAAGGACTTTGCCGAGGAACTGGCCAACGCTGTGGCGGGCGTGCAGAAGCCCTTGGAGGTGGAACTTCACAACTGCATCGTCGTGCAGTTTGACAACGCCAAGTCCTTCTATGTGCAAATGGAACAGGATGTGCCGGCACTGGAGGACATAACCGACAAAATGCTGGACGCCGAGCAAAACTTTGAAGTCTTTAGCGATTTGAAAGTGGGCGCCATTTGTGTGGCCAAGTTTCCCGAGGATGAGGTGTTCTATCGTGCCGAAATAGTCAAGCTGCTGGACGACGGTAAATGCGAGGTGCACTTCATAGACTTTGGCAACAATGCCGTCACGGATCAGTTCCGTCAGCTGCCCGAGAAGTTGGCCAAGGCGCCGCGTTACAGCAAACACTGTGAGCTGGAGGGCGCCACCATTGCCAAGTGCGATGTGGCTGCACTGGGCGCGTTCATCGACACACGCTTCTCGGAGACATTCCAGCTGAAGATTCTGGCCAAGAAGGATGAGCAGGACACGCACGTCGTGCGTCTTTTCTACCAGAATACAAATATTAGCGACAAACTGCGACTGCAGGAGAAACCCTAAGAGAGAGACAAAGAGAATCCCAAACAAATCCGTCAAGAGAAGCCGTCACATGTCAATCCAAGAGGCATACGTTAAAAGGATGCTATGAGCATCCAAACACACACCAACACACACACACACACTCATGAATGCTTGCAATATTCAGATGCAACAAAAGATTGTGATTAGTTTGGCTAAAATAACCGTTGTATTACCTAATTTAGTTGAACAAGTTAAACTTATGCAAAGCGAGCAAAGCAAAGAAAAGCTCAGAATTTATTTCATTTTTGCTGCAAAGCCAGAAGCTTCATTGATTTTTCATGGAAAACCAAAATGAAAGCTCATTTTTTTATAATTTGTAATTAATTAATCAAATTAATTGAATGAAAAACAAAAAGAAAACAAACAAAAAAACGAATACATTTATAAAAACAAAAGAAAAACGAACAAAAAAAACGAAAAACAAACTTGAAAAAAAAATTGCATAGGCGAACGAAAGAAATGCAAGTAAAAAAATTTGTGAAATATTTTAGATGTAAATCTAAACTAACGAAAAGTGTTAATTAAATTAAAAAAAAAAGGCAGTGGTGGGTTAATTAAGTGCAGTGTCTGCTCTATTCCCAAAAAATAAAATGATATTTGGATTTATAGTTTTTAGTTTATATAATAACAATAACAATAAAAAAAAAACAATTAAATTAGCTCTGGTTTCTTTTCTTGTTGGCTGGCGGCGGTTTGTATTTGGATTCTTCGTGTTCCTCCAGGTTTTTCGCTTCCGTAATGTCCGTAATGTTATCCTCTTCGGGATCGGCGCTAATGAACTCGATGTGTGTGTCGCTGATGTGTATACAACGTTTCTTTGATGTCGATGGTGCTGTTGTGGCGTTAAGCAACGGTTTTCGATCCTGCTGCTGCTCCTGTTCATCTTCATTCTGCTCATCTTGCTCCTCATGTTCCTCCTCGTGTTCTTCGTGATCCTGCTGCTGTTCCAGATCCTCCTCCTGATCGTCCTCCTATGGGAGGACAATGCTGTCATCATGTACTTTACGCACGTGCCTCTCCAAATAGAATTGATTGTGAAAGTTAAAGCTGCAATAGAATAAGCAATTCAGATTAACAACAGGGACCGTAATTTTTTTAAGTTTTAAAAGTTACACTATATATTTATTTAAACTCTTTTCCGCACAACCTTTGAGGTAGAGTTAACAGCGCGTTTTTTTTAATGTGGTTTCCCCAGTAGGCCTAATCCACAAAATAAAATTAAAAACATTTAATATATTAAATATATTTAAAATGTATAAATATACGTATATTATTTGAAAGTATGTGAACTAAGCTCACAAATCTTGCAAACAATATTTTCTATATTTGTTTTATATTTTCTTTCCTTACAAATGTTACATATAGAACGATTACAAATAGAGCATCTCAAAAATGATGTTGTCTTACGCGTGCAGTGAAGACATAAATCATTTAAAGAATCTCCATATTTGAGAATTCTATCAAACATTTCGCTTCTGTATAAGTCACTAGACTTTAAGTTTGTAAGCGAAACGTTTGACACATATGATTCTGCAAATTGTAAAATCAAAATTCCGCAATTGTATTGATCAAATTGCGTATCATGTTGAATTGAAGCCACTGAATAAGTTTCTTCTGGCTTCAAACGTTTCAACAATCTCAAATAGTAATTTTCAAACATTTTAACATTATTTGATTTCCCAAATGGGTCTAAAAAGACTATCTCCTTTTTCATTTGATTAATAAATAATATATAAAAATGATTTTTGAAACAATGAGGTATTATTAAATTGGTATTACTTTCTAAACCAGTTTTAATAATCTCCTCATTTTTGAAGCAATAATCACCGAGTTGACAAGGCAAGTTTATAAAAGAGTCATCTCCATTTTCGTATAAAACGGCTGTTAGGCAAGCATCAACGATTAAGTTTGTTAGCCACTGGCAGTCGTTTAACGAAAATAAATCTTTTATAGTAATGTGATACATAAAACTTGACTTTTTAGCGGCATGCACACATGAAAACAATGTTTCACAACTTACAACGTAAAGTTGTGAAACATTGTCCAAACTACTTTGCTTTTTTAAAGTGGACAAATATTGCATGTATTTGATTTCCATATTAAAAGCATTCTTGCCCTCTGTTGATGTGTAGGAATGGTCATGGCATATTGTACCCTTATGATTTTCTTGGATTTTTAATAGACCAGAAAAATCACTTTTGAACATTCCTACTTTTAATCTTTTATGAAGCGATTTTTTCCAACTTTCCTTATGCTTAGAAAGTTTTCGCTTGCACGACATTTCATCTAAATCTTTTTTAGGTTTTAGTATGTAATGTTTTTTTCGAGGTCTTACAACCATTTCATTTATTGGTTGCAGAACTTCTGGTTTTGCAAGTTGAACTTGTCTGCAAATGGACTTTGAAAGTTCATCTAACTTGCGAATAAATCTTCCTAGCTTTAAGCCATTTTTGTTATTCGTTTTAATAACACTATGTTTAAGTGTTCTGAAAAACGATTCTACTGGAGCATTATTGGGCCTTTTATTAGATTTATCAATAAAAGTTCCAATAATATTGGTCCAAAATGGCGCGTACACAATATACTTATTCAGAATTAAGTCCAGCATTTTTGGACACAAATAAGTGTTTAATGTACAGAAGATGCTCTTATTTTGAGATACAATTTGCTGTACTTCTTCAAGTATTTTTTGAAATTGTACTCTAAATGGACTTTTTTCAGCAATAGATTTCAATGTTCGATCTTTAATAACATTGGTAGTCTCTGCCAATTTTATATTATCCATTATGTTAGGTGTGGATGAATGCTGAGAATTATTTGAGAAATAATAAATAGCATCATCCACATTTTTATCAATATTTGGGGATAGAAGAATGATTGCAATATATTTGAACCATTCTTCTAAATCTCCAGCATTATTTATTGAGTAAGCACAACCCAATGCGTTTCTTAAAAACGTTCTGAGTTCAATATTGCTTAAGCCAACAACTTCGTCTATGTTACGACACATAATTTTGCAGTAATGGCTTGAACAAAATTGAACACAGATTTTGGGCAAAGTGCCACTAATATTATAAACAAAATTATAACAAATTTCGATATATGTCGCAAGATCCATGTTGTTATATTCTTTTAAAATGGCCCCAATTATTGCAAAACTAACATCAGTTGTAATTCTTTTGCAAAGAGGCCATTTTATTTTATTTTTTTGACAAAAGTCCCGCAGCTCATACAAAAATCTGCCTATATCATATGATGTATGATTAGATAGAATTGCATGAGCTACGGGGAATATAATCTTACAGTCTGGAATATGAGCAACCATTGAATACAAAAAAATACGTTTTTCTACAAAATTCATCGGTTGCACTATATTTCCAGTAGCATCAATATGTAGAGTGTGAGGTTTTATATGGGTCAAAAGCATTTTTAAATGTTCTTCGTTCCATAATAAAACTTCAAGTTTTGTGGCAAGACCCTGAATAAAATGAGAATACCCATTAAATTTCATAAGGAAGGCATCAATGAATGGATTTTTGTGGAAATCCAATTTTCCATTTTCCTCCGATATCAAATTTCTGTAATAGGGTAATTTCTCATTGGTTATCTGGTCATTACCAACTCTAGCTCTAGACATATTGAGATTATTTATTTTTTGGGATCTATATTCAAACGCAGTTTTGTTTCTAATAGCAGCCTTTTCCAAAAATCTGTTAATAGATCTGCACTGCGTTGACTTTTTAAACCCAATTTTATGGAAAATATGAGGACTGCTTGTGTATACATTTACAAGCCCATCATAAGACCCACGAAACAAAAAGCGGTTGCATGATGGATGTTTACAGTATCCATATGCAACAAACGACTTTTTGTTTAATCTTATATTTTTAAAATATAAAACACATGCATTATTATAAGAAGTGTATGCTTCTCTAAGAATGTGTTCAATACTTGCTTTTTTGGGAAAAATACCACATAATTCATTTAAAATTACTTTAAATTCGGAAATACTCATTTCAGTGTCAAAATTTGTGCAATCTGAAAATGTTGTTTTGCAACTTTTCAAATTAGCGATCAAATGAACTGACCTGTTCAAGCTTTCGTTAAATTTGTAGCAGTTTGTCCTAAAGCATTTTAATTTATGTTCAACATAGCTTGTGTCCTTAATATTATTGGACGGACTATTGTCAATGCAATTTAAAATAGAAATATCATTAGTGTCTATGTTAGACATATCACTAATATTATTTCTATAATTGATCGATTGTGAACTAGGAATAATATTAGTGTCTATGTTAGACATATCACTAATATTATTACTATCATTGATCAATTGTGAATTATAAATATTATAAGTGTCTATATTAGATATACCACTTATAATATTACTATAAGTGATCAATTGTGAACTAGGAATAATATTAGTGTCTATGTTAGACATATCACTAATATTATTACTATAATTGATCACTTGTGAATTAGAAATATTATTAGTGTCTATGTTAGACATATCACTAATAATATTAATTTTTAAATTCGAAGAGTTTGACTCACTCTGACTTGTGCAGTTACCAGATTTGTCTTCTTCACTTTCCTCATATTTGCCTTCTTCACTCTTCTGTTTTTGTTTTAACTGTTTCTCAGATTTTTCTTCAGCACCTTCCTGTTTTTCTTTAAAGCGTTTCTCTTGAATCTGAAAATAAAAAATTATTTTATAATGCATATTGGGCCTGTTTAATAAGTACACTTACTCGCTTAAAACTTCTTTTAATATTATTTCTCTGTTTAACATTATCTGTCAGTGGAACACCGGCCCAATTTCGCTCTCTAAGCTTATTGTTAAGAATAAGAATTAAATATTCAAAATCAGGCTCTCTGAGACTATCAACTGGAGATATGTTGTTCAGAGCAATAAAATCCTCAATGGTATCTTTGAGTAGATGTCTGTAAAAAAGATTTTTTTTCAATTAAAATATAAATCATTTACAAATTAACATTTTTTCGTTCATTTTTTTATATAAATAGGTAAGAACACGTTCTAAAAATTTCAAGTCGATTCGGACAAAATTGACAGCAATGGGCGTTGAAAACGACCGGAACAAAAACGCCCGAAATTGAGACCGCTTTTGTCGAAATGACCTTTTTAATACAAGCATAGCCTGTTACATATAAGCTTTTAGTAAACGGTTAATAGTAAATAACAATCAAACGTGAAAACTTTCTTGTTGTCTTGATTTATTTTTTACTATTTAGTAATCATAATCCGGGTGCAGTCCGGGTGCAGTCCCATGGCCAGAATAGAGCCAATTAACAGATACGCCAGTGCTTGCCAGCCAAAGCAATAAACAACGTCTGCATCGTCGGATAAATGAATGATCGTATGGACGATTTCCAGGCGTGTCGGTTGCTTCGGATTGATTATCAGCGGACGGAACGTATAGAAGAATGGTTGCAGACACACCCACATGAATTTCCCAAATGTGCTTTCAAACAGTCGCGATTCCATCAATGTGGGAATATCTGTGTCAATCACTTCGTCGCCCTGATAACGATGATGTTCCCGATGATGTTTTTCGAACGATATGCTCATTGGCAGACCAATGGGAAGATAGCAAATTGAACCCAAAATCCGATTGTGCATGGGTCGACTGTATCCGAATGCCAGATTATGGGATATTTCATGCATGGCTAGATTGATTCAGAATGCCGCCAAAACAATATGCCAACACTATCAGCCACGGCCATGGCAAGTCCTTGACAATGAATAGGGCCAGTATTTGTGTCAGAGCCATTGCGCCGGCAACCCATTTAAAGTTGTCAAAGTTGTCATGGCCTATTAGTTTCTTGATTTGCGGATATTTCTCGAGTATAATCTTGCGACGCGAGGCATGCGGTTCTTTCGTAGAAACCCATTCGAAGTCGTTGCGCGACACTTTTTGTCCCATTTTGTATTGTTCTTTGCTGTTGTTGTTGCTAACCGGAGTGTAGGAACAAGTTAAAGTTTTTCCTTATTTTCATAACGCGAAGACAAAGCGGCATTAACGTACATACATACAAACTAGTCCTAAGACTCTTACAAACATTCGTAAACTACTTATGTTTATAATATATGAAATAAAATCATAAAAGCAAGCCTTACTTTCGTGTAATTACTCGAAACATTATGAACAAAATTTTCGTTTATTTTCTGCCGCTTCCTGTTTTTTTTATATCCAATTCCTGTGAACGCCGTTATATGTATTATAGGGCTGCCAGCTAGTTATATTCCGACGCATTTTTGCGCTTCTGTATATCAGGTTGGCAGCCCACATGCAAACGCTGCCAACTTGCTTTCTTGTAAATTTATTTAACTCATAATGATAAAAATACCAAAATGCAAATTTCTCAATAAGTTTCAGAAAGATTTTAATGGTTCGCATATGAAAATGATTGTAAAATTAGTGTCGATAGTTTTAGATACCGTGCAATTGACAGCAAAACATTTTTCTGCAGTCAAATATCCAGCAACGATTTAGTGTTAGACACTAAACAGGTGGCGCCACTTCTCTTTATTTGCAAAAGCTGCCGCTATGTATTTTGTAGTTCAGTTCACGTTGGAACTACCAGTTCGCTAGGACTTGCTTATGAACTTTTTGGGGGTTGATTTAAGTTTTATTTATTTTCTAAATAACTATCAGAAAACTTTCTCTAAATAAATTGCAGTTGCATCCCCAAACTTGTAGCTTTAAATTGGTATGTGCCGCGTTTTGCAGCAAACATTCTAAGATAAGTTATTATGGTTTGAAAACAAGGTATGTATTTTGGCGGTCATTTTGTATGGGACTTTCACCGAGGTAGCTTCGCTCATTTCAAAATATCTCAAAAACGGCCAGAAATTTTTTTTTGAAAATGATACCATTCGAAAGGTAAAACTACACGCTATAATCGTGCATTAGCGGTTTTCGGTAGCAGACCTTCTGACCTTAGCTATTTAAGAAATGGTGAAAATGTTCACGTTTTCACTTTCTTTATTCACTTGTTACACCCATTTGAAAAGCTGAAATGGCCAAAACTTTGTTTTAAACTATAGATTAATTAATTTTCTACTATTCTGCATCATTAGTTTATTGATTAAAGGTCTAATAACGCTTAAAAATGAGAAAGTTCATAACTGGTTCCGACTCATGAACCAAGTTCCGTTTTTCGTTGCTAAAGAACCGTTGCTATCTTGACGCACATTCTGAAATTACTTGAATTTACGTCGCAGTCTTTTGTTGTTTTATTGGAAATTCTTTTTTGAAAATTATATATTTTTTTTTTCAATCAGTGCAATATATTTTAAAGTTTCTTATTTCGTTTGGGATAAAGGTAAATCGGTATTCCTACACACTTTGTGTACTTAGTGTGATCGAAGTTTTTAAAAACTTTCATTTATATTAGTCACTTGCACTTAAAAATATTCGCATTTGCTTTCTCACTTCAGTGAGCAGCTATTTTTTGTTCACAAACCATCGATAGCTATCGACAGTTTTCGATGTATGTTAATTATTTGAACATTAAATTCTCAACATTTTGAATTGGATTATATTAGGTATTATAAAAGTTAATAAAAGCATTTCCTTTGAAATTTCGCTATTTGCTTTTTAATAGTCAACGATTCTTACTTAGAAATAACGTATTAGGGTTTTTTTTTTCTAGACGAGTCCGGCGATCCAAAACGATACACATATATACTTACTTAAGCATTAAAATTTGTATGAGGTCCTGTTCCGTTTCGTTAACCTGAAAAATCAGATTGAGCCAAAAAAAGGAGCCAAATTCACTAAAACAGAGCCAAAACTTAATTTTTGCTGCAGTTCACGTTCCAGTTTAGGCGCAAAAACGCTAATTGTGGCAACCGTGACCTAACTAACCTAGGTGCAGGCGAACTGTGCTTGCTTAAATTAAACATTAAAAAATTATTAAAATTTATAAATACAAATAAATTTATTTTTTACGACTAAATAAGGAATTTGTCCATGTCATAAAACATATAACATTAAACACATGATGGTCAAATTTTACGTGTTTTGGGAGCCAAGGCTGCCACTTAGTTTTGCCAAAGTTGTGCCAAGGCTGCCACACAGTTTGTGCCAGAAGTGGATGGCGTGTGTGTGAAAAACATCGATAATTAATTTTAAATAAATATATTTATTTACTATTATTCAATATGTTACGAAATGATTATTATTTCGAACATTTATGCACAAACACAAAACAAAACAAATAAAAATGCGCAATGTCGATTGGCATCTGACAAGCACAGCTGTTTTGCGTGAGGAGCACATGACAGTGTGGAGCAGAGCTGTTAATGTTGTTTCCAGGGCTGAGGGCGGTTCGCTGTAGGGAAATTTCCCTTTTTTAGTATTTCTCCTGTTTCCTTTGAATTGAAGAATTTTGCGAGGAAGAAGAAGCGTTTTTTTTTCCAAAAAACGTGGATGTGCTAAAAATAAATAAAAGCAGCAGAAGACCTATTTTTTTCGTGGATAATTTGGAGGGAAAGCCTAAACCAGTAGGAATTAAAACTCACCGCAGTTGGGTCAGTATTTTTGTCAATTTAAATTAGTGGTAATTTGTGCGTGGGGAATAAACGAATACTGTTTTTGTTTAACAGCAGCAGACAGCAGATTGTGCAGCAACCAACCGCCGGCAGAGCACGATATTGGCTAGCAAAAGTCGCAGGAGGGAGCCACCAGAGGAGCGATTGGCCACCGCCTCTGGGTGGCCACAAGGTTTTTATGCCATTTTTCACTCATTTTTAATAAAAAGAGAAAAAGGAAGAAGCAGAAGCCTTCATATATAAAACACCCCTGCAGTACGCTTGCTGTGGCGTTTGGCACCACAAAGCAGTGCATTCAGTGCAACATAATGAAACCCAAATAATGTAATAATAACACAAACACACATATGTATGAATAAGCAACCGCATATTTATTATACATTTGCTGCATTATCGATACGCTTATTTACAAATTGCATGCATACACCCAAACATCCACGTCTCCAACACGAATCATCTTATAACTATGCCATTTTGATGGATTCTTAATTTATTACGTATTATTTCATTAATTTATTATTTATTAATTTATATATTTATTTATTTATTATTTACATTCTTGTTTATTTATTTAATTGTTTATTTATTTATTTGTATAATTGTTTAATTTATTTTTCTTAATTTATATTTGCTAACTTAACAACTAATTGTCAGCAGCCCCTGGGTCCCTTATAGCTTCTCTGACTGCTCGAGCGTTAGGTGGTGTTTTTAGGGTGTCTCAGCCAGGTTGCAATTAAAATTAAAATGAACTGAAAATAGAAACATAAAGCGAAATGTTAGGATTAATAAAATAAATGTATTTTGTTAAGTCATAATGAAACAAGTGGAGTAAATACCTTTTCATGGGGTGAGGTGGGCTAACACGCGACTGGAATGACCGGAGTAGGGAGTTGATCTCATTTCACCATGATCAACTAATGGTAGGGTGGGCGACGCAGGTACTGGCCGTTTGTCAGTACCATAATTTCCCTTCTTTTTAACAGGAACGCCAGAACCGATGACCGATGAAATTCAGTAACAAATAAATTGATGTTACCCGACTATCCGTGTATCGAGGGTCCTATCCATCCCTGGAAATGCCGTGAGCTAGCTGGCAATCGATACTCGGATGCGATAAACTGTCGGCAAGTAACACATGGCGCCCAATCTGAAAATAGGAGAATCGTTGAATGTCTGTTTTAGTCCGAAATCGCAAAATTAATCTTACCGTAGCATACAGTTGTCCGTTTTAGCCAGAAGTTTCGCTGAAGTTGTTGGTCCGCGAGATGGAGCCATAGATCCACCGTAGTTGCCATAATGGAACGCGTAATTAGTGCTACCCGCGATAGCAGAAATTGTCTTTCGGCTGGTCCCAGGATGGGCCATAATGTGCCCAAAACTGCGTTGCCGTCGACAGGCAGTATTCGGCCAACATAAAGTTGGCGGGTGAGAGGACACGTTTGTACCAAGATCCAATTGGTGATTGATCGCGCATCGGCTGGTCCCGGAATGGAGTCAATCTTTCCAAAGCCGCGTTGCCGTCGTTGTGAAATCGGTTACTAAAAGGATAGCATGTTAATATATAGATGAAAATTTAAAATTGAATGTTTAATAAGTACTAAGTATCAGCAATAGTCCTCTTGACTATTATCCTGTTGATTATTATACAATAGACCAAAGAACAAGACATTCTGGCGTTCCTGGAAAAGCTAGGAGGAGGATGCGTTGTAAATCCGGTCAAGAACGATGAATCATTGTCATTCTGATCGATGCCCAGTCGTGTGGTTAGTTTCATTTCACCCCTTTCTTTATATATGTGTGTCTGAAAATATAAAATAAACAGATTTTTGAATATATCTTGAAAAGAATAAAAATAAAACAAACAAAAGAATTACAAGCTACAATATTAAATTAAGAAAACAGTGTATACTTGTTATTAATGTGAATATTTGTAATTATTTGTATTTATATATAATATGTGTAATACAGATACTTATTTCTATTTATGTTAATTTATACAGGTGAATGTTGTCTTGGTTGAATATGGTCGCGTGGTAGTTCGTTAATGTTTAAAATAATATAGTAACAATATTCTTACGGCAATTGGAATTGTTGCAATACAGATTCAAGTTATAATAGTGATTGTGGTTGGATTTGGATTGGAATAATTTTGATTACAGCATAATTATAAAATTAAATTCGTAAGAATCTTAATAAGTAATGAAAATAAAGAAATAGAATAATAACTCAATAAATTAATAAATAACAGTAAATATAAAAACCAAATTATAAACACTAATTAAATGGTAAAAGCGCCTCTTCATAGGAAAGAGATAGAAAAACTTAGGGAGAGTTACAAAACCGGCTTAGTAGTAGTGACTCGCAGAGAAGCAATGTCGCACAGTTCGGGGGAAAAGAAAAAACAAGAAAGAAGGTTGAGCAGAGGTTTAGAGTATTTCCGAAATAGAGGAGAGGAGATTTTCGGCCCAGTGACTCGCTCTCAGTCCGGGAAATCAGACATGCCAGTTGAAAAGCCATCGCTAGAGCTGTCACAAATGGACACGTCTCATCTTGGAGCAGTAGGTGGCCCCCTGGATAGCTCGGTCGGCACAGGAGCAGTATCCAAACAGCGGAGTGCTGCTGAACAGGAACCGTCGTCCGAGACTCGACAGCAGGGAAGAGATCGGGAAGCGATACCCCTGTCAAGCGAATTAAAATCAGCGATTAATGTTGCTCTACTGCAAGCTCATGAAACGTACCGCAGTTCGCAGTCCAGCGAGTTCTCCACTTTCAAGGATGAGATGCGAAAGCAGATGCTCGATTTTATGATGGACATACAACAGTTGGTGAGGCCAAGCCAACCGCCTCCACCAGAGCCACCAAAACCATCACCGCCACTAGAGACAAAGGCGAATCCTCTGACACGTCCAACAGTTCCCTCGACGTTCAATGTGCCACCACCAACAGCCTTTTTCGGAGCAGGAGCAGTGCCGACATTCTCAGTTCCCCCTCCAGCACTATTTGGAGACACGGCTGGTGCAGCCTCGATTCCACCGACTCACTGGGATGGTGATCGTGTGCGTGAGGCAGACCAGAGGGGGTACACGGAGCGTTACAGCGTGCAGCAATCCGGAATGCATGCACCAGGAGCAGATCCTCGAGGCGCGTGGCAATCAGGAGGCACACAGCGGCGAGCCGATCCTATAAAAATTCAGCGATGGGGAATTCAGTTCGACGGTAGTCCCAAATCAATGCCTGTAAAAGAATTCATCTTTAGAGTCGAGCACATGCAGAGAGTATACAACGTACCGTGGTCAGATGTGATAAGGGATTTCCACGCGCTCGTAGATGGCAGAGCGCGAGACTGGTTCTGGACACATGTCCGCACCGCCACAATCCTGGACTGGCCAAATCTGCGCTATTGTCTGGAGCAGCACTTCCAGAGTCGCAAGTCCAGCTTTGAACAGGAGCAAGATCTGCGGGAGCGAAAACAGCGGCCAGGAGAGAGCATCGACGATTACCTCCAGGAGATGATCTCGCTGCGCTCGAGATTGCCCACTCCATTCTCAGACCACGACCTGATAAAGACAATCAAAATAAACATCAGAGATGGCATTTCGCGAGTGATATACCCGATGACAATCACGAACCTGGAGAGGCTGCGGGATGAATGCCACGAGGCGGAAAGATGGCTGGCGACCAGATGGACCAAACCAGCGCAGCCTCTGCTGCCACCAAAGGTGCCCCGTCATCATGTCCAGGAGGCGTATGTTCCGGTAACAGAGCCGAATGCTGAGGAAGAAGAGGAGCAGTCAGTGGAGGCATTATATCGGCCACGTGAGGGCGGCGGCGATCTAACATGCTGGAATTGCTCGCAGACAGGTCATACCTTTTGGGAGTGTGAGTCGACGGAACGTACGATCTTCTGCTACAAATGCGGACTGGCCGGAACGGTGTTCCCGAAATGCTCCAGATGTCAGCAGGGAAACCACCGGCGGAGCAAGACGCATGCGGAGGAGTCGCGCTCCAATCAAGTAGGCCCAAACTAATTTCCTCTGTCCCAAGCATGATAGATGTAAGCACTAGAATAAAAGATAATGCATGCGTTAAGAGAATATTAGTAAATAAAAATAAAAATAGCATACCACACGGCGAGTACTCAGTTCGATATCCCTTGGAAGTTCGTCAAGCAGCATACGAGGAGGCGAGAGCGCGTATTTTCTGTGAGGCCACACAGTATATACAGCGTGCGAGATCACGATTCCAGGATAGGCGACAGGAACGTAATCTGGTGTGTGCAGCAATTAAATCAGCAGCCTCAGGCGATAAGCGGGCCTTTGCGAGCGTAGAGATTCATGGCTATTCCATAGCAGGATTACTAGACACCGGAGCCTCAGTTAGTTTGCTCGGCAGCGGCGGCATCGAGTTCCTGGATAAGATAGGAGCAACGTTAAATCACGCGCAATCGACAGTTCAAGCGGCAGGAGGAACCAGACATACCATCGTGGGAAAAGTAGAGGTGTCAGTGGGATACAATGGAGACAGCAAATACATCACGCTGTATGTATGTCCGACGTTGCAGCAGCCACTGTATCTGGGAGTCGATTTTTGGCGAAAATTCCAGCTCGCACCAGAGATTCTAGGTGTAGAAGCTGTAGAGCACATGGACTCCGAATTCATCACCAAAAGCGAGCCCGTTGAACCTCATATTCTGGATCCACAGCAGCAGCAAAAACTGGAAGAAGTGAAGAATCAGTTTCTAGCATACGAGAATACAGGTCTAGGCAAAACTCACCTGGAACAGCATACAATTCAGCTGATCGAAGGAGCTGTACCAATCAAGGAACGATTTTATCCAGTCTCGCCCGCAATACAGCAACTAGTTTTTGCCGAAGTAGATGAGATGCTGAGACTCGGCGTAATCGAACCAAGTGAGAGTCCTTGGAGCAATCGGATGACGCTCGTAAGAAAACCTGGGAAGAACCGATTATGTTTAGATGCTAGGAAACTGAATGCAGTGACGATAAAAGATGCTTACCCGTTACAAAACATAGAGTCGATCCTCAGCAGAGTAGACGACACGGTGTACATCAGCAGCGTTGATCTCAAACATGCGTTTTGGCAGATTGAGTTGGAGCCGAAAAGTCGAGAATACACCGCTTTCACAATTCCCGGACGGCCTCTCTACCAATTCCGCATGATGCCCTTTGGTCTTTGCAACGCAGCGCAGCGTCTATGTCGGCTGATGGATCGAGTGATTCCTCAGGCGTTACGGAGCAAAGTGTTTGTTTACCTGGATGATCTCCTCATCATCTCGAGAACCTGGGAAGAACATTTGGGATTGTTAGGAGAAGTCGCAAAGGCACTGCGAGACGCGAATCTCACCATAGGTTTGGGAAAGTCCAAATTCGGGTTCAAGTATCTTCGGTACCTCGGATACGTGATTGGAGATGGGGCATTGAGAACCGATCCGAGGAAAGTAGAGGCAATCAACCAAATCCCGGTGCCCAAAACAGTTCGGCAATTGCGTAGTTTCCTGGGCACGGCAGGATGGTATCGGCGTTTCATTCGGGACTACTCCAGCTTGTCAGCTCCTTTGACGGATTGCCTGAAAGGAAATGCGAAATTTGCGATGAGCGAAGAGGCAATAGCAGCATTTCATGCATTAAAGAAGGCACTTACTTGCGCACCCGTGCTGGTGCATCCAGATTTCAAACGGCACTATTATATCCAGTGCGATGCCAGTCAGTTCGGAATAGGAGCAGTGCTCTTCCAAAGGGACGATGAGGGAAGCGACAGGCCCATAGCATTCTTCTCGGCTAAACTTAAAGGAGCGCAGCTCAACTATAGTGTCACGGAGAAAGAATGCCTAGCAGCCGTGAAGGCGATTGAACGATTCAGGCCCTATGTTGAGTTAATGCCCTTCACTGTCATCACTGACCATGCCAGTCTTCAGTGGCTTACGACGCTGAAAGACCTGAGTGGACGGTTGGCACGTTGGTCTCTTTCTTTGCAGGCGTTTAATTTCAACGTGGAGCATCGCAAGGGCAAGGATAACGTTGTGGCTGACATGCTGTCGCGTCCGTTTGATGTGGAGGAGCTCAACTTGTTCGAATTTGAAACAACGGCATTTGAGGATGAGGAGTACGTGGAGCGAGTGAAGGTAGTGCAGGAGAACCCGGAGCAGTTCCCAGATCTGCGTGTCGAGGAGGACTTGCTGTTCAAACGCGTCCAGTTTGAGCGAGAGGACAGTCAAGAATTCCATTGGAAGCTGTGGATACCCGAGGCACTCACGAGCACCCTCATCCAGCAAGCGCACGAAGGCGAAAACCGAATGCATGGAGGCATTGCGAAGACGCTGGCCAGGCTCAAGCAGTTTTATTACTGGCCAAGGATGACGGTGCAGGTCCGAGAGTTCGTGTTGGGTTGCAGCACGTGCAAAGAGACGAAGCACACGACGCAGATATGCCGGCCTCCAATGGGGAAGGAAGTCTGCACTGAACGTCCCATGCAGAAGCTTTACCTCGATTTTTTAGGGAAATACCCGAGATCACGGCAGGGCAACGCGTACATCCTCATTGCGCTTGACCATATGACGAAGTTCGTCTGGCTCAGAGCGATTCCGAAGGCGACGACACTGGCTACGGTGAAGATCCTGAAAGAGGACATTTTTGTACATTTTGGAGTACCGGAGGTCATCCACACCGATAACGGGAAACAATTCACTTCCTCGGAGTTCGGTGCTTTGATGCGACATTATGGGATAAAACACCTTAAAACGGCACATTACTCACCACAGGCCAATGCATCGGAGCGTGTGAATCAGTCGGTGATAGCGGCGATCCGGACACATGTAGGAGCAGACCAGACGACGTGGGATGAGAAGCTGCCTGAAATACAAACGGCACTGTGCAGTGCTATTCACAGCAGCATTGGAGTGTCGCCGTACTTCGCGTTGTTCGGTCAGAACATGTTTCTGCATGGCAGCGACTATGCGGTGGCCAGAAAGCTAGGAGCACTCGAAGATGCCGCAATCGCACCTTTGGCTCGTTCCGAAAAGCAGCAGATATATCGTGCCCGAATCCAGGAGACGCTGCACAAAGCCTACGAGACAGCAGAGAAGCGCTACAATCTGAAGACACGATGCGTACAGTACTCACCTGGACAAGAGCTGTACAAACGCAACTTTGTTCTCAGCGATTTCCGACGCAACATCAATGCGAAGTTCTGCCGAAAATTCACCAAGTGCCGTGTCGTGCGAGCCATAGGGAATAGTTTATATGAATTGGAGACGCTACAAGGGAACCGGTTGGGCATTTTCCACGCCAAGGATCTAAAACAATAACGCAAGTTTAGTGCCCGGCTAGCAAAGCCAAAACAACAACAATAACAACAAACTTACCAGACATCTCAGGGCGTGGGCGATGGCCTACGTTGGCGCCGACAGATTCCTGAAGCTCACCAACAACTCCCCCCCCCCCCCCCCCCCGCGGCGGTGTGGTGTTACGAAATGATTATTATTTCGAACATTTATGCACAAACACAAAACAAAACAAATAAAAATGCGCAATGTCGATTGGCATCTGACAAGCACAGCTGTTTTGCGTGAGGAGCACATGACAGTGTGGAGCAGAGCTGTTAATGTTGTTTCCAGGGCTGAGGGCGGTTCGCTGTAGGGAAATTTCCCTTTTTTAGTATTTCTCCTGTTTCCTTTGAATTGAAGAATTTTGCGAGGAAGAAGAAGCGTTTTTTTTTTCCAAAAAACGTGGATGTGCTAAAAATAAATAAAAGCAGCAGAAGACCTATTTTTTTCGTGGATAATTTGGAGGGAAAGCCTAAACCAGTAGGAATTAAAACTCACCGCAGTTGGGTCAGTATTTTTGTCAATTTAAATTAGTGGTAATTTGTGCGTGGGGAATAAACGAATACTGTTTTTGTTTAACAGCAGCAGACAGCAGATTGTGCAGCAACCAACCGCCGGCAGAGCACGATATTGGCTAGCAAAAGTCGCAGGAGGGAGCCACCAGAGGAGCGATTGGCCACCGCCTCTGGGTGGCCACAAGGTTTTTATGCCATTTTTCACTCATTTTTAATAAAAAGAGAAAAAGGAAGAAGCAGAAGCCTTCATATATAAAACACCCCTGCAGTACGCTTGCTGTGGCGTTTGGCACCACAAAGCAGTGCATTCAGTGCAACATAATGAAACCCAAATAATGTAATAATAACACAAACACACATATGTATGAATAAGCAACCGCATATTTATTATACATTTGCTGCATTATCGATACGCTTATTTACAAATTGCATGCATACACCCAAACATCCACGTCTCCAACACGAATCATCTTATAACTATGCCATTTTGATGGATTCTTAATTTATTACGTATTATTTCATTAATTTATTATTTATTAATTTATATATTTATTTATTTATTATTTACATTCTTGTTTATTTATTTAATTGTTTATTTATTT
Organism: Drosophila limbata; assembly: GCA_963924055.1. Taxonomy (NCBI): domain Eukaryota; kingdom Metazoa; phylum Arthropoda; class Insecta; order Diptera; family Drosophilidae; genus Drosophila; species Drosophila limbata. The sequence continues at coordinate 5,423,908 of OZ001353.1, forward strand.
ATTTGTATAATTGTTTAATTTATTTTTCTTAATTTATATTTGCTAACTTAACAACTAATTGTCAGCAGCCCCTGGGTCCCTTATAGCTTCTCTGACTGCTCGAGCGTTAGGTGGTGTTTTTAGGGTGTCTCAGCCAGGTTGCAATTAAAATTAAAATGAACTGAAAATAGAAACATAAAGCGAAATGTTAGGATTAATAAAATAAATGTATTTTGTTAAGTCATAATGAAACAAGTGGAGTAAATACCTTTTCATGGGGTGAGGTGGGCTAACACGCGACTGGAATGACCGGAGTAGGGAGTTGATCTCATTTCACCATGATCAACTAATGGTAGGGTGGGCGACGCAGGTACTGGCCGTTTGTCAGTACCATAATTTCCCTTCTTTTTAACAGGAACGCCAGAACCGATGACCGATGAAATTCAGTAACAAATAAATTGATGTTACCCGACTATCCGTGTATCGAGGGTCCTATCCATCCCTGGAAATGCCGTGAGCTAGCTGGCAATCGATACTCGGATGCGATAAACTGTCGGCAAGTAACAAATAAAGTACAAATTCAATATACCAAGAGAAATATAAATTTTCTAAAATAAAAAAGTTAATTTTAAGATTGGTTTGGGGCACGTCACCCTTTGCGTGGTAAAGAAATTAAAAAATTATTAAGAAATTTAAAAAAAAAAATTTGAAAAATCGAAACAAATATAACAAAACTCCTGTGAAAGTTATAAGACTAGCTTCAAAATTAATTAAAAAAATACCATATTTATCAACGATTCTGAAAAGAGTTAAATATTGTCAAATATGCCACCGTTGCAAGGCTGCCACCTTGTTTTTTTTTGCCAGTGCAATCAGCGTGCCGACCAGTGCTGCCAACTTTTATTTGACGGGAGGAACGATGAAAAAAGCTGAAAAATTAATGAAAAAGCCAGAAAATAGGCTAGTTTTTCAATTGATTAATTCCATATTTTTCTTCCGAGAGGGGAAGAGTAAGCGCACAAAATCAGTTGCTCAGAAAGAAGCAGAACCCTTTGAGCATCTGGCGATTCATAAGATGTGAATAATTTCATCAATGTTGTCCTCCGTCGTGTGATTTTCATTATCATATGATAATCACTTTCCTATCATACGCGGGAATTTATTGGGAAGCTTATATGTGTTGCAGCACTTTTCGAGTCTGCGCAAGCCATATCAGTAAATTCATTATAAAATAAATTATTTTAATTTTAAGAAGCAAACAATTAATCCAATTTCTCAATATTCTCAAGTGTAACATATCAATGGCAACCTTAGCCAGGTCTGCAAAGGTGTCCTTGTCCACAGAATCCCTATAGAAATTGACTTCCATCCAAAATTTTGTAGTGCTGTCATTATTTTTCAATTTCACGAAGGGAATTTTTTTATATTGCATTTTAATTTGCCCTATATTTGGGAATTTACAAAAAAAATCTGAAAAAAGGATTTAAAAAAAAAGAGCCAGAAGTCCGGCTGCCCGCTGTTTACAAATTTTTCTAGCAAATGGCCTTTAAAAAAAGCGTTTTTGACGGGAAAAAAGCGAATCTGGCAGCACTGGTGCCGACGCGTAGTGCTGTCTGTCTTTTGGTTGAATCTTTCGTTGCGTTGACAGGGATTTTGAACGACTTAAAATGTTAAAGAAAAAATTCTCGGTAACATACGGCACTCCTGCGTATCATCAGCCACCGTCGGCAATGGAACTGGCTGACAATGTGGACTATCCGAATCTTAATGCTTTGGATATGAATGCGCGCCTTGAAAATCTGTCACCACGTCTTCACGATTGCTTCGATAGCATTACCATGAATGAAGAGAACCATTTTGCACTGGCCACTAATAAGCGAGATGGTGCACGGTGGTGGGGAATGCTCTTCGGCTACAAGCAGACGGACCATATGACTGTCGACAATGCAGACTACAAGTTGCAATGTGATCAAACTGTCAATATATTACGATATGTCGAGAATGGTGTTCTGCTTGTGGCGCTGGGAGACACACGCTTACAAGTTTGGTCCACTTACTCCGCCGTGCGCCAACCCAAGGCGCCATATTGTTTATTTCTCATTGGTGAAGAAGCTGCCCACAGGGCGCCCATCAATCAACTTTGCGTTTTCAAGTCTGAGCCAAAGAAAGCCGTTTCTACCTGTCTGGACAACACACTCAATGTAGGTTAACTAAAAGTTGACTTGTTGCATTGTTTAAATGATCTTTTGCTTTCTACAGATGTGGGATCTTTCTGCCGCTGATTTATGCTGCACATATCGTGCACGTGCTGCCCACCTAAATAAATTGACTGGCTTGGCAACATCGGCCACAAGTGCTGCACAAGTTATAACCTGCGATCGTGCCGGAGGTGCGCGTTTATGGGATGCACGCGCCTCGTTCCCTTCCTCGACATGTCTCTATGACGATCAGTCGCATTTGCTCAGCTTTACCTGCGCCGCTTGGGCAGCTCCTCGTGAGCTGCAGGGTGATAAGTACGTTTACCTGGGCGACAGCGATGGCAATGTTCATACATTGGACATTCGTGTGCCGCACAAGCTACAGCGCACTGATGCCTACTTTAACGAAGGCCATGTCTCACGTTTGCTTCTCAATGGGTAAGCTAATGCAAAGCTTGATCGAGTGTTAATTTAACAGACAATATTTCAGTGATCATTTGGCCGCCATGAGTCATCTGCCAGCTTCTGTCAAGATAGCCAAAGTTAAGGAAAATCATGAAATAATTTATACCAACGAGAACACACACTCCCGTCTAACGGATGCTGTTTGGAGCAATGACAATACACTGTTGACCATTGGACACGGCCGTAAAATGGCCACGCACAAAATATAAGTTCCGTCTTATAGTCATAATTAGGACATTAACTAATCTGTAATTTCCTAGTTAGTAAACAAATTTTTTACAACAACTGTATTGACCTAAAATGTTAAGTTTGTATGTAAACATATATGTTATTGTTGCCTATACATACATTTTTTTTTAAATGTATATATGCCAAATGCATCTGGTTCAATATATAACATATTACAAGGCCAAACTCAATTTGTATAAACAATAAGTAAAGTGATGAAAGTTAAATTGTCTACAGTTGACAGCTTAGCGTTATAGTTGAGCACATAATCAAATTCAAAAAGTAGGCAGCATAATTGAACGCAAAGTAAACAATTTGGAGATTTAAATAAAATATCAAAAAAAATCCAAATAAGTCTTAATTTTTGGGAAATTATTGTTTTAGGGATTTTATAAAACTGTATAAGCTCTCTAGTTTCGAAACTAAAATAATTTCCAGAATTAACAGAGCAACATTAAAACGGCCATTGATTTGTTTACTTATTTATTCATACAGTATTATAATTATATTCAAAATTATAATCGCGTCAATAAATGCAATAATTCAATTAAATTTGAGTTCGAATGTTTTCTTCTTCTTGTTTTTTGACACAAAATATTCAACAAAACGAAATGGCAAAAACTTACAATAAACAACACGTAAAAATAAACAACCGCAGAGAAAAAAATACTTTGAAGTTAGAAAAGTCAAGATAGTAAATCACTTCATTTGCTGCTGCTGCTGCTGGATCATGGAAAAAATGTTTCCGATTAATTTTTCCAGAAAATTAAAACTTTTTCACGTCAGCGTCACGTAATTATAATGGATTTAATGTCTTCGCCGCTTGGTAGGTGGCTCCAGAAAATTGTTCTCCTCTTCACCAATTTCCATATGATCCAATTTCATCAGCAGCTTAGCCTTGTGCAGCATTGAAGTATCCCGCAGCCAGTTGCAATTGAGTACGGCATCGATTGAGGGTCGCTTCTCGGGATCCACAATGAGCATCTGTTTGATCAGCAACTTGGCGCGCTGTGAGACACCCTGCCAGGCCGGATGTCGGAAGCGAAAGTTGCCCTTTTTTATCTGCTCGCCGGCCGGTGAGCCGTATTCATCGGAAAACGGCAGAGTTCCACTGAGACTGCAAATAGAAATTAATTGATAGTAATCAGATAATAAGCTGATTTGGTGAGTTGCCTTACCATGTGTAAAGCACTACACCCAGGCTCCAAATGTCCACTTTTTGGGTGTATGAAGCACGACCGCCGGTGATAAGCACCTCGGGTGCCACATAGAGGGGCGTGCCACAAAGCGTACGCATCACTGAATCCTTGTGCACGAATTTGCTTAGACCAAAATCAGATACTTTGAGCAATGTATCCTCATCGCTGGACTCCAGCAGCACATTGTCCGGCTTCAGATCGCGATGTGTGATGCCTGTGATACAAATAAATAATTAATTAGATATTTTTTGTTAAGCCAAATCTGTCATTTCCTTTTAAGGTAATTTATATTTGTGATTTATGTTAATTGTGTCTATGAATTGTGAACTGCCAATTTTTTAATATAGACGGACATGGAAATCTCGAATCGGCTGTTGGTATATATTTACTATTTCAGGGTCGGAGATGCCTTCTTCTTCCTGTTACATAGGTTCCAATGAATACAAACTACTCTTAAACGCTACAAGTTAAAGTATTGCTTACCCTTATCATGCAAATATTTGACTGCATGACACTTTTGGTAGAAATACAATTTCGATGTATCCTCGTTGAGCAGTTTCTTGCTGATGATGCGATTTAGCAGGTCACCACCGCGCATAAACTCCAGCACCATATAAACGGAGTCTGTCTTATCGACAATGTCATGCATTCGCACCACGCAAGGATGCGAAAGATTCTTCATGATTTTGGCCTCGTTTAGGACACGAACTGGATCGTTTTGGATATTGTTTGGATGCGCGCTCACTTCCAGCATGTTTTTCTTGACAATCTTCATGGCGAATTGCTCGCAGGTGCGTCGCTCATAGACAAGTCGGACTAATCCATAGGCACCTGAGCCCAGTTTGCGATTTATATAATAGGTATCTGTAATTTCACTGGGCAGGCCAATTGCTTCGTTCGGGCTAAGATCCTTGAAGACAAAAGCTGAAGCCAAACAGGTGTTTTTTTTTTAAATATTGTCTGCATTTAAAATTCATTGTTCGAATCTGGACTTACCCTTGTATGTGGGGTGAGAGAGCGCAATGATGTCGTCGTTTTGCAAAATGCGCGTCTTGTTTGTTCCGATCTTTTCGCCATTCACAAATGTGCCATTGCGTGAGAGATCCTAAGGGATGCGAATTTAAATGGAAATATAAATGTAGATCACTTTTCGGGCTAGGTACCTTTTTCTACCTACCTGTATATAAACCGGATTTGTCAGTTCACAGTTGGCGCGCTTTATTATAAAATGTACTTTGGATATGCGCGATAATATCTTTTCAGATAAATCATTGAGTGTCAATATTAAATCATTTGCTTCTCCTCGTCCAGCTGAAAATTCGTCGTTGTTCAAGTCTAATAAGAAAATAACCAAATGTTAACTATGGGAAAAAAGATAACACACACATGCATATGTAAACAATAACAACTACAATGAACTACAAATAAATAAACATGGAATTTTTGCATAACAGTTACCAACACAAAAGGACGAATTCGTATAGATAATTTTGTATGGTTTGATGCTCGTACCCAAGGACTTTATTTTTATATTTTTTCCATAAAGTCGTCCCCATACAATCTTCTCCATTGGCTGGCTCTCCACCTGTGTCCATATATTGGACGCCTGACTCTGGGTGGCTTGTGTTCCCTGCGTGTCGCGTGCCATGTTTGAATTTTCCTTTTCCTTGTCTCCTGTCACGATATTCCTTATAACTGTTTCTATTCCAGTTAAATTCGCTGCGCAAATGTTAGTGTGCAGTTATCTCAACGGACACATACACACAAATATACACAAAATCAGAAAATAACAGCGACAAATTATTTTGTATACAAGCGCGGAGCTTTAGCTGCGCGAACTACATTCAGAAATTGTTTACATTGAATTATTGATGCGCTTGCAAAACAACTTATTGTTTTTATACACAAATCACAATGTTTCCAAGCTGCGCGCGACGTACATCTGTATGTGTGAAATATTTTGCTGGAATGCCGCCATCGAGGGCTCGATAAATAAGGGCTGAATATTTCTTATGTTATCGTTTTTGTGACGTTACATTAATTTTATGTGAAACTCGAATAAGTTGCTGATTTATTTTTATTTTGTTGAAAAACGCAGAGACAAAACTATCCATCTGGCAACTTCTTCATGGATGTGGAAATAATTTGTTCTCCGGCAAATTACAAAAACAGCAATCCAAGTCAAATACACGAAACTAGCATTGCAGTGGATTTTTTCCTGATGAAAATGGTTAATTTCTGCTTCATTCGCCTGATATTAAAAATTATTTAAAATTATTTAATTAATTTAACTTTTCATTATATGTAGCTTTTATTATATTTATTTTTAATTCAAATAATTCGATACAAGATAAAGCAGCCGATTGCAAATATTCATCGTTGTGCCAGTGTACTATTTTCCAACACTAAAATATCGATATTAGCAAGGTAGCCCTTGATTGCGGCGTCGTTTGAAAGCAACTGTAAACTATTACTAATACAAACATAACGTCAAAACGAAAGGCATAAAGGAAAACTGAAGACCAAAAACCAAAGAAGAATTAATTAAAATTGGTCAAACTTCTGCATTTATCAAGCATCATTTGAGCACGAGCACAGCTGCTTGTTTAGTAGTGTTGCACAGAAAACGCAAACGGTGAGCGTCCCTCAAAAAGTGACAAAGTAGTTTTTGATTTGTGTTTTTGCAGATCATGACTTTGCCGCGCTCCGAGACGTCACTGCGTCGTTCCGCGGTGGGCAGCCACCGTGAGAGCATGATTCGGGACATGACCAATCTGGTCAACGACGATGAGGCCGAAAGACGCGAGGCACGTCGCCGCACGCTGATACAGCAACAAACGCGTCCCCGGGACAGCAGCGTTCTGGAGTCCATTGAGGACAATGAGACGATCAAAAAGTGTCTGGAAATCTATAACGGCAACAAACTCAGCCGCGACAATGCCTGGAGTTTGTCGTTGATCGATACTCTCTCTAGTCTGCTCGATCGACATCACAAAACATTGAGCAATTTCAAGGTGTGTTACTGATCTCTCACTTTATTCAACAACAATTAATACAAAATATGAATTTTTAGATGGCAGGCTCATCACTTGAGGCCTCTTCAAAGGTGTATGGCCTGCGTGTGGACTCCATATATCTGGATGCCATGCGAATGTCGGCAGGACTCAGTGCGCGCAAGCTTACAGAGCAACAGCTGAATTCAGCCGCGGATCGCGATGACAGCATTGTGGAGAATGCAGAAGGCGCTGCCAATCCGGATGATAATGCGCAGACACAGGCAGGCGCGGCGACCAAGGCCAAGAAGCGTGCTCGCAAGGCAGTCTCCACAGTAACCAAGAACAAGGAGACACTCAATGCACGCTTGGATACGGCGCCGCTGCAGGATCCAGTTTTTGGTAAACTAAACTCAACTGTGGGATCCATTAATGCCTCCAATCGGCTAATGCACAACATTCTGCCCACGGTGGATTCGGAACTGAAGCTGCGTACAAACTATCGCTTCTGGGATTCCCAAATGCTCCCATCGGATGTGTCCGACTATACGGTCGTAGACACTGCCATAAAGAACTCGGATGACCAGTCGCTGGTTAGTGCAGAGTGGGTTAAAAAACTGTTGCCCTACGCCCAACAGTTAAATCTGCGACCTCTGCATACGGGCTACATTATCACCGATGCGCCTAATCCGAGTAATGCAAATGAGCCCATGGCTCCACGGCTGCTTCCAGATGATGAGGATATGGGTGTGGATAATGCTGATGACTTCTATGAGAATCCCAAAGAGCTATCCATGGCTTTTGACATTAATGCCGAGTGTGAGCCAATGCCCGACCTGGATGGACCGCCGGCAGCTGTTTTTGAGATGGACGACAATGAACTGGACGAGCTGACAACCGAAGAGCGTACCACAATACAGAACTGTCGAGTTTTGCGCAAACAGCCGGTGGTAATTGACGATATGCGACCGGTTGATGGCAACAGCCAGCTGGAGTACTCGTACCGCCCAATGGATCAAATCTCTCAATTCTGGGCCGGTCCATCGCATTGGAAGTTCCGGCGGACACGCGCCCGCAGCACACTTGGTCAGGCAAACGCTCTGGATAATAATGCAGCAGGTGGCAGTGGCGGCGCCGGTGGCAGCAGCACTAATGCAGCTGCCGCACGTGCCCGTCGTGCCGCTCAGCAGGCGGCAAGGCGTCGCAGCCAACAGCTGAACTTTGGCACGTTTACGGAGTCATTGTTTCAGCCTCTGGAATCAAATACGAAGCTGCGCAAGGCCAATTGCCAAAAGAAATGGGACGCACGCAAACTCGTGCTGCCCACCAAGTTTGAATTTGAGCCCAATTATTTCTACAAATACGAATATGCGCCCAGCATTAAAGTCAGTCGACGATTTGGTGTACCGGATGACTATGATTTGGATCGAGATGCGCAGTCGGCAATTAACGATGGCGGCGATGACGTAGAACTCTTTGACAATGATCATTTCAGTGTCGACACACCCAATTCGCCAACGTCCATGTACGTAAGCAGTGTTCAGGCGGGCGGTGATCCTGGCGACCCATTCATAGGCGCTGATGCGGCCATGGGCTTTTCGCTTGCACAGGGCAATAACTGCAATGATACGGTGCTTGAGATAGCCACCGATTTTGAAGGCGCCCCAATGCAGGTGAGTGGGAAAAATCCCCCATATATCTATAAATTTATAATTAAGCTCTTGTCATTTTCTATTTGTTGTAGGTAACCAAAGTAATTGTGCCTTTTGCCAAACGTGCCAAGGTAATTGATATGACGAATCTCAAAGAAAGCTGCAAATTCTTAATACAAAAACAATTGCTGAATGAAACGCCGGAGGAGAAGATACCGACTCATCGAAAAGCCGAGCAGGAACATTATGCCAAGGGTATGGCCTCATTTAAGGAACTCTACGAGAAATTGCCCAACATGCTGTCTGCTAAAATGGCAGATTCATTATCACCCTCGGTGGCGTTGTATGCGGTTCTCCATTTGGCGAATGATAGGAGATTGCGTCTCATTCCGCAGGATGATTTTGAGAACTTTACTATAAGACAAGTTACGGATTAAGAGAATTTTATTAGCTTTAGTATACTTATGAAAACAATTGTAACAAACTAATTTCCTTAATCACAAGAACCAGTATTCCCATAATTACCTATCAAACACTTCACATCAATATAATTAGGGTGTTCACTTGACCCTGGCAGCGTTGCAAGCTTGCTGCGAGAACAGCGTTTTAAGTGCAACGCCTTGAACATATTCAACAAAATGTAAACAAAAAGTAGCCTTCTGTGATATGTGATTTCAACCTGCTAGTGTCAAGTGAACACCCTAATTATATTAACTCATAATAATACATAATTCAACTTTCATATTTGTCATTTTAACATTTTACATCATTTACACATATTTTTAAAAGATTTTAATAAATATTTTAACAGATTTATGAACATGATGAAAATAAAATAATTTGTAAAAGATTTATAATGTGAAAATTAGGCAGCAGCTTATATTCTAATCTTTAACTTAAATGCCTCAAGTTTTTTATGCGAGTTTTCCGTTGTGGCCTTTAGCCGAATCTGTAAGTGACAACTTTATTGCAGCTCTGCATTTTATCCGCTCACTTTGTTGCGTCTCAGTATTCATGTCGACGAAACTTACACATTAGTTTTGTTTGTTGTGTGCATTTTGTTGACACAGACACAGAGACAGGAAGAGAGAGACACTGAGAGAGGAAGATGACAAAACAGAAGCCATTGTGGGTGGCATTTTTTTTGCTTTGTTTTACTGTTGTATTTTACCCTGTAAACAGGTCGTCTTGATGAGCTGCTTGAGTTGAAATTATGTAGCAAAACAGCCATATTTAACTTTCAATGTTAATTTCAAAAATAAGTGGCTTTAATATTAAGTTGACAAACAAATCGCTTATTTATTGTCTAAAGTTTTCATTTATAAAACACACCTTATATATACATTTAAAATAATGGTACATACGGTATTAAAAATGTACCCAGAGTGCTTATAAAAAACATGGTACGTTCATTATAGAAAATGGTACCATTCTGGTACATTTCTGCTTTTGGAAATATGTGTGCTCTATAACAAAGTTGCAGGGTAACCTTAAGTGTATTATCCAAACTTATTGTGTTTTACTCTATGGTTTATTGTTGTTTTTCCATTTGCATACTCTCAGCGCTCGTTTTGTTAACGTTTTAAGTTGCGCCTTCATACATTTTGCCAGTTTCTTCTTGTTGCTGTGACGCCTCATGTTGTTGTTGCTTCTTGTTTGTTGTCTTTGCACACATGCTCATTATGTTTGTGTGTGTGTGTTTACATACATATGTGTTTGTCCCAGTAAGCATTTCGAATCACATAAGAGTCTTAAAAGAGTCTTTTGACTGATTAAAATGAATATAAATGAGCGCTTTTTCGAATCTCAAATGATTGTTTCCTGTGAGAAAACGGTACCCTAGCAAAGACTCCTTTGGAAGAGTCATTTATGACTCTATTTTTTGATCACTTTAGACTCAGTTCGGAGTCTTATTTCTGAGCAAATTGTTTTATTTGAGAGTCATATGTGAATCACATTTGAGTCATATTTGAGTCACAGATGAGAGTCATTTGACAGTCACCTTTGAGTCTTATTCGAGTCGCAATTGAGAGCCATTTGCGAGTCATAATTGGATCTTATTCCCAATTGTTTGATATTAAAAAAAAAATTAAAATCACTTTGTAATTCTTAAATTATTTATTCAATTTATTCATTATTTATAAATGTACAGATTTAAAATTTAAAATTTTAATTTGTGCGTTTTCTTTTTGCTGCAACGCGGTCGTCAGCATGGACAAAATGCATTTGGAGTACCGAATTCATGTCCTTTTCCGTTGCCAGAAATTTTATATAGCAAACGTCTAATAAAAGAAAAGTTGTTCATTAAATGTTCTGAAGAATTAGTAAAAATATATGTACGTACTTTCAATAATCGTAACCCCGAACGATCTCTCAGCGCTCGGTTTAATTCTGGTCCCCTTCCAACTATATGGAACAGCCAATTCGTCGGTAAAAACCTTTCGAACGTCTTTTTTTAAGAATTGCGCCACTCCGTCTGCACCTATTTTTCCAATGTATTCTTTCTGAAATATCATAATTGAATGTATTATATGTATGTATGTATGCATGTGTATATTTTAAATTATGTAATTAATACGTACCAATTTATAAAGTTTGTCTTCATTCCCTTGCAGCAGCGACTTACGTGACCGTCAGACAACTACATAGCCGACAACATAAAAGCAAACACTTAAGATTTGACGAAATTCAAAAGAAGTGAAGAGATTAACAGTTACATTTCTAGTTGAATCGTCAAACCCAAAGCAAAATTCGAAAAATTACTGTAAAAATTCCAACGAAAGCAATCACATTTTGGTCAGCAACATGATCAATTTGAGATCGCTGTATATTTTGTTGTTGTTAATCTCATTTGCATCAGCAAACTGTTCGAAATATGCGTGCATAGAAAGAATCAAAGCAATCACAATTCGGTCCGCAACATGATCAATTTGAGATCGCTGTATATTTTGTTATTGTAATCTCATTTTAAGCATACGCATGAGTCATTTTTGACTCTTTTTTAAATCACACAGGAGATTAATCTTTTTTTTATCATTAAAAAGAGTCAAAAAAGAGTCTCCAAGAAGATTGCGATCAGTAAAGATCTTACAATTGCTAGCTGGGGTCTGACACATTTGTGCTGCATATGTGTTAAAAAGTTCGGTGTTTACTGAGCGCTTTTAGGCGCCGCTACACGACGTTTGCTTCAAATGCCGCTCTCTGCTCCCTCTCTTTCTCTTCCTCGTATATGTGTAAGTATTTTTGTGCGTGAATTTGTGTAATTGCATATTATTTGCATAAATATTTGTTAAGTATGTAACACAGCATACAACAACAACAAGCAACAAAAGTGTCGCATAACATTTAAATAGCATCATCTAACTTTTGATATTAACAGCAGCAGCAAAAAGTTTAAAGTTAAACATTCCAAATCCCAGTGATCCCCAACCTGTTACACCTGGGCTAACACCTGTGTCTTGCATTTGAAGGTCATTTAATGGAATATCTGAAAAACTTAAGAACTTAAAGAAGCTCTTTTATTTTAAAAATATTTGAAATGGTAATTTCAAATTTTTGTTTTGTATAAAATTTTTTAAACATTATATATATTTAATTAATTAAATACATACATATACAAAAAATTATATTAAACACAGATTTAAATAAATATGATTTTTGTTTTGAAACTTTGAACTAGTTCAAAAAACTTGTATATTTCAAATAATATCGAAATATTTACATAATACTTAATTCAAGGTATAAAACATGGTAAAGCTAAATTTTTCTTACTCTACGTAGAGGTTACCGATATGCGGGGGTGCCACAGAAATCGCTTTCGCTTGAATTTCTCTTCAATTTCATTTCGCTGTGCCACAGGTCAAATCGCAGAATAATTTTACGCGTATTAAACTAGCGCTAAAATCGCTGGCGTCCGATACTGCCACCTAGTCCGATTCAGATTTTCGAAGTCAGGGTCAGCGATGTAAGGTATTTAAAAAAAATATATGGAACCACTTCAGTTTTCTTTAAATTAAGCATTACAAAAATAGGTCTTTTTAGGTAAATCAAGTTTTACCGAAAAAAACCTTTAACTTATTGTGCAATTTGTGAAAACATTTTTCACGAAGAGCTGCCAGACTAATGACAGACAATTGCTAGAGTTGTCGAGTAATTTTCATTATTTCGCGCCAATTACTTTTAAATTTTTTTCACCTAAACAAAAGCAATCATTGCATAAATAAATTAAATTATTTTAATTAAAACTACAAAAAATTAAAAACCTATTGTACTGCAATTATAAACTTAAAAAAGTTGCTAAACAAACCCTTGGGTAATTTAATCTGAGAAGGTGTCAGCCCTTAGCAGCCTAGTTTGAAAAGGTTGGTGAAATTGCTAAAAAACATTAAATCATTCGAAATTCTGTGGCACCTCGGAAATTTCCGTGCGGATTTGCTTTCTGCGGAATTCAATTTCGCTTGCGATTTCTGTGGCATCCCTGATGATTTCGGCTTGATTTCGGTTCACAAAAAAAATTAAAATTTTTTATTATACGTGAATTTGAATACAAATATTCAAAAATTTCAAAAAGAGAGATCTTTTCATTTCATATAAATAAAATTAGGTAGAAATAAAAATTAAATTAATTTTAAAAATCGACGATTACATCTTAACAACATAATTAAATTGTATGCTTGACAAAACCGAAACTAACCGTTATAACGGTTTTTCGGAATCCGTAAAATAGAAAAGTTTTGTTTCGGATTCGGTTTCAGTTACGGTTACCTATTTCAATCGGATAATACCGGTTAACAGTTACGGTTATAATTACGGTTATATTCCAAGGTTTAAATATTATAAATTGGTAATCTTTATTTTTGAATCTGCATAAAAAATAGACAAATAGGCATTTAAATTGGACAAATAACCAGCTCAATAAAATTTAAAACATACATATTACCAAATAATGGAAATGGAAGTTCTAAGCATGTTTTATAAACTCCTAATTGAGTGCATTTTCGTGTTGTCAACGTCAAATGCAATTAGTGGGACTAAAACAAATGGGTTCCGTGTTCGAGAAAAATACAAATATTAACGTACTTTCACAGCGCCCACATTTGCAGGTGAAAAGTTAATTATCATCACAAACATTGCGGGATTAAAGGGGTGTATTAGAGGAGGACAGGATATTATGAGACATCAAGTTCAACCAAGTTGAGCCAAGGTACAACAGGGAGCCGCTAAAAGTCCTTGCTTTGTTTGTCTTTGGCCATAACAATCCGGGCATGTTGTTAGCCTCGTTTTACCTCAGCAATTACCACTGGAGAATCCGAATGCCTTTTTGTTTTTGGTTTTATTTTCATGGTTATGATCTCACATTTGTTGCTTAATTGTATTATGGGCAGGCGAGAATTACAAGATGACAATTGTTGGAATTTCTAAAGGACTATTTGTTTGCCCAATATGCTGTAAAACTTTCGAATTGGAACATACAAGCTCATATCTTAGTATTTTAATAACAATTATAATTAATATTATTTATTTATTAATTAAACTTAATTAAATTAATTTTGATGGCGATTCATTTGAAATACATCAGACAAAAATGTTACGTAGTCAGAACTTTAACATTGGTCCACAATGTTAAGTTAACAGTTTTGAAACAGAGATTGAATGGGCGATGAGCACATTTCAGTGTCATCCTAATTTTTTATATTAAATTTAAGTGCTTTTCAACGCTAATCCAAAAACCCATTTATTAAAATTTGTAGTGGAAATTATTCAGTGTGATTTTTATATACAATGTGTTCTTTTGTGTGCTTTAAAAAGTTGCCTCAAAAATTAATTTTGAAAGAAAATTTTCTCTTTAGGACAACATAACTAATTTTGATAGCACTTTCTAGTCAACACATATTTGAAAATTATTTTTATTTTAAATTTTTTTAATAAAAATATTTTAAATTTTTATAATTTAAATTGAAAAAAAATCTTTCATTTTGAATTTTTATAATAAAAATTGAAAATAAGAGTTCAGTTATAACTTTAAAATAAAAATTAAAATTCAATTATTATTTTATAATGTTTTTTTTTGTATCAAAAATTTGAGTTTTCTTAAGATGTTTTTGATAAATATCATCAAATAACTATTATTTAATAATTTATATTTTTTAAAAATTATAATCGTTACGGTGCCTGGTAATAAACAATTTGTACATAACGTACATACAATTATTTAGCTGCGAAAGTTAACGACTAGCAAATAACTGCCGGACATCCCTTCTAGTGACCGTTAAAGCAAAGATGAGAATGCAATAAATTAGATTGAAGAAGGTCAACACACTGTCCAGATATTTGGTCCCTCTGATTTTAGTATTGTAAAGAATGTAACAGAGCTCGGCTAGCCAATTAAGAATTTCGGTTAGTAAGAGACGACAATAGAAGGTAAACCTAATATTGTAAAAGAGAACACGAAAATTAAAAAATTATAAATACACAATTAAAACTAATACGTACATCATATTGTTTGTGCTATTATGCTGACCCAGCTCATCAAGTTGTTTGCGATTCTTTCTGTTTTCAACGTGAACATGCCAAATAGTTGCAATCATGAACGTTGCTTTAATGAGTAGCATCAAAGTCGCAGGACCAAACAAATAAAAAAAGCTCGACCAATCAAGTACTGCAAAGAAATAATAACACTTAATAATTTCTAGAATTTGTACAGGGTGGGCCAAAAGTAATCACCCTTTTTGGGTATTCAGCAATAATTTTTTTATATAATGAAAAACTTTGATTCTGCTTGTGAAATTTGTTTGTTAATCCATTATAATTTTTTCCATAAAGTCGAGAAAATTACCATACGGTCGTTTTATGACATTTTTCAACACTTTTCCCAGAACTTTAGGCGACAGGTTAACGCATTCCTGGTGAATATTCTTCTTAAAGTTTGAGGCTTATTGACGTAAGCCCGCGACTTCAAAAACTCTATTAAAAGAAGTCTGGAACGGATAAATCGGGTGATTTGGCCGGCTCAAAAACGAGAGATTAAGCGGTTATTATTATTATATTATAACAATTATTCTGTGTTCTTGCGGAGTAAGCCGATTTATGGCTGATCCATTTGTATTCTGCTTTTGTTCACTTCACAAATGTTAAAACCATTTGCAAAAGTTCTAACGTTTACCAATAGGGTGATCACTTTTGGCCCATTGCTAATTAATTAAAACTTTATTTGAAATCCTATTTAATTATTTTTTGAATATTGAATCAAATGTAATAACACATAAATGTAATAACATGGCTGAAGTACATATCGATTTATGTTAAGCTTTAAGTTATGGTAATGTTATGTTAATCTCACGGTTGCCACTTAAAAATATCTGATTGAGCCAAAAACAAACAAAAAATTAGCCAAACTGACTTAAAAAGAGCAAAAACGTTTTTTTGCAGTTCAATTCATTTTTGCATTTAATTAAATAAACAAATTTCCTTCACAAACACTTAAAGCAATAACACATATTTCCAAAGTATTTCACATTTTCATCTTAAACTAATGATTATGTTATTAAAAAAAAATAATTATGAACCTTAACCTAAAACTATACAAAATAACTGATTCTGCACTGATGAAAAAAAGAGTCAATTCGAAAAAAAAGTGCCATTGCGCCAGCAGGAAAAAAAAGAGCTAGTTTTGGCGGAAAAGCGCCAATTGTGGCAACCGTGGTTAAGCTTTGTACCAATCGAAAAGAATGTAATCGAAATTAAGCGTCACTATTGAAGTAGAAGTGAACACGATTGGTTAGAATAGTGAAATTAGTCTTAATTGTACTATGCTTTGCACGATACGCAACGCTTCTCTACGTTACAACTTCGTGTGTTCTTATTATTGGTTCACCTTCCGTTGGATAGTCAACACCCACCCTGTATTTAAATCTACTTACTTTTAAGACCGCAACCGTAGTAGGTAGAGCCAACCTTCCAATTGGTATCAATATCAAGATTGTCGAGCAGATGATCTGCCAGAATTGTGATTAAGAGAAGACCAGACGCCATTCCCCAACAGAAAAGATTGTACTTCAAAAACCGTGATTGATTATTTTTTTGAATGGTTATAAAAATGTCAGCAACAAAAATTCGATAAAATTCGAAGGACATTACGGCAAGCCACAAATAGGGTAAAATGGAGAAGAAATAGCTCGAGTAGGCTAATAAAAAAGAGGGTTATTTCTGTTAATATTATGCACAGATATAGAAATACTTACACACAATGTAGCAGGGTACTCCCAGAAGAAAATTGTCGATTTCAATCAGTCTATTTATCAGTAAATGCACCGAAAAGCAAATCAGATAACACAGATAACATTTGTCATATGAGTGTTTCAGTTTGATCACAAATAGGTAAATAAATGTGGTCAGTAACACAAACAAAGTAGACGCCCACTTCACTGAGAAACAAATCATTAATAGATTTATAAATCTGTAGAAAATCACGAAAGCTTTTACCGTTGAGAAAGTCAAAATCCCTCAAGCAATTTATGGAGAACAACATGTAGGTCCAACCATGATTTGCCAACTCTTTTGGCTGTAAGCAATAATCTCGTTTTGAGAGATACACATCATCATTCGGTCGATACAGAGTTCCATTCTAGAATGAATATAATTATTTAAGAATATCAGCAAGGAAGTTTTGTCTCACCTCAAACAGTTTCCAGTTTTCGTTTACTCTGTAGAATACCAAGTGAATGTCCTTATTGCACTGTATATTTATCCCTGGTTGTACCACAAACTGATGCCTTATGCTTCTTTTCTGTTTTGTTCCATCTTTTAGTGTTATATTTTCTGGATAATCGTTGAATTCTTTGGTGCATTTGCTTTCATCATCCAAGTCAAGTCGATGTCGATGACAACAGTATCGAATGCAGGGTTTGAATTTACACACACATCCTCTTAATTGATCCTCGACAGTTATTTTTGTCCCCTCAAAGAATATCTTATAGTTGTAAGTTCCGGTTTGTTCAGGAGGTATCAGAGCTCCCTCATATTTGTAAGAGCCATTTGTTAGTTTCTCACTGTAAGTTAAGTCGACTGTATCAAAGTAGTCACAATCGGGAATTTCTTCAGCTCTAATTGATGTACAGATGCAAATGAGTAACAGAATGTTTAGCTTCATTTGAAACAATTTATTAACACTTGGATTTAATGAAGATCGAAACGCAACCACACTGAGCAAGAACTCAAATTGGACTAAAATCCAATATTTTAAAACCTAATCAAGTTGAATATGGAATCATTAAGAGTAAAAATAGAATTATATTTTGTAAATTATACTGTGCGTTTAAATGGTATTATATGAGTACAAAATAAATATCAAGATCCTAAACTTGCTAAATAAATTTTTGATTTATCGATTTTGCTGTTGTTATTTCTTAACCAATGTTTAACAAGAAGGAACGCTCAAGTCGAGTCCCCGACTCTGAGATACACTTTATTCAATTTAGAAATGTATTTATGTTATATTATTTATGAATCTTAAACTCCATTGGTTAAAAAAATACTGCATACTTTAACTTGAGATCTTTTAAACGAAAACACAATATATGTATATATATATATAAATACTTTATAGGGTCGAATATGCCTTCTTTTTCGGTTAAGTTGCAACGAATTAAATATGCGATTGTACTCTACAAATAAAGGGTATAACTGTCCATCAAGCTATGCTTTTGCTTATCAGACCATTAAGCCATCAGTAACTTCTGCGGGTTTCCAAAAATGTTAATTGTGAGACGATTTCTTGCGCATTAAATAATAAAAATCAACATAATTCTCCTTTCGATTGTTGTGTTTTTCGTTCTTATTTTTTTTTAATTGGAAATTGATCTTAGAAAGCAAATGTAGCACCTGTTACTCGTTCAAAATTCTTAGGTTACATGTAAAACGCACAGCTTCAGCTTTCAAACTTACCATTTTGAACTTCAGTGGTTATTTCAACAGACAAACTTTCAGCCAGTAAGCCGAATAACATTATGAAAAATACTTTTGTTTTCGAAATGTTTCTAATTACTGAATTATCCAACAGAATTTAGACCCTTATATATTCCAAACAAATACGTTTTTGATACTTCAAATATGTACTTACCATTCCTTAAGTGTGGTAATTTGCCGATTCCGTCTCTAAACTCCCTACTAATCTTTTTGAAATCGAACCATTGGAAATACTTAGATAAGATTAATCAAAATCGAACTTATCTATAAATTGTCTTTCATGTAATAAAATTTGTATCATGGGCATGATTCAGGGATAAAACCAATAACAAGTGGTGTCCAATTTGTCGGATTTTTTTAAAAATCTGTTTCAATATATTTGAATCAAGTAATAGTTTTAGTTTTGTTCTCTGCAAATACTTTGATTACTGGATTACGTAGTTGAATCAATTTCCCACCCAATATGCACTTAACTTCTACTTATGTTAATTATAATTAAATTTATAAATCATAAGCTCAGTTTAATAAACTACAAATAAAACTGTTGTTGCTTGACGCTTTTCACAAATAAATTTGCGTAAGGAGGAGCATTGCTCATCATTAAGCCCAGCCTTGTCACTTGATTCGGGTTTGAAGTTCATCTCATCACAACGTTCATTTGAGTCATTAAAATTGTTAGGTTCTCCTGGAGCCCAAATATCATTTAATGTTATGGGCTTGCCGGTTGTAAACCAGACGTGCCTAAACTGCTCGGCGAGATCATTTCCTGACGTCCAGTGTTTATCTTTAATATTATTATCTCTGAAGTATTTGTTAATTATGTCCCATTCATCCAATGTTTCAAAAGTTATTAGCTCAGCATCCATAGCATGACATCGTTCGTTGGCATCAAACCAATTTGTTATGATATCTGTTTCTATATAATATAGTCCTTTGCCAATCTTCAGAAAAGGATCTGTTTTTAAGCCATCGGGTATTCCTATTCAAATAATTGATTTAAATACTTCCTTTTGTTAAGTTTAAGTTTCTTATCTTACCATTTTTTACTTCAGTGGTTATTTTGAAAGCCAAACTTACGGCCAGAAAGCCGGAAAATATTGCGAAAGATACTTGCTTCTTCAACATGTTTCTTATTACTGAATCATCTGACGGAATCAGGCCCTTATATAGTCCAAACGATAACGTCTTGAGATACTTCAAATATGTACCTAATAGTTTTTAAGTGGTATCTTGCTGAATCCGTCGGAATAATGGTTGCGAAAGTGGTTAAAGTCCCTCTCTAAAAATCAATTAAAAATGTAAACAATGGGAATGACCAGATAAGTTCAACGTAACCAAAATCTGAAGACTTATTTATTCTCTATTCTGTTATCTAATCATTTATCATCAAGCTAGTTTTTCTAAATTTTTGCCTGATTTCAGTAATTACAACTTCTAATATAGAATGTACTTCTCATAACGATTATGAATCTATAATATTTTACAGCACTAACAATTTAATAAACAAACAAATTAAACAATTTAATTACTAATGAAAGGCAAAATGTATTTATATTATATCTTTAGAATTTTCTAACGGCTAGTACGAAATATGTACACTATTCAAGTACGGTTGTAAATTTCGGTCTCAACAAATATTTTGATCATTGCGGGTGTTCTGCACTTGAATAAAATATTCTATTGTTTATTTATATATGTTTAAAAAATGTTTTGGCTTTTAAGGTATTAGCAAGCGTTCGTCTAAAAGTATGCTTCAAGTTATTTGTCTACTAAGTATTGTATCAAGAAACTTCGACAAGGTATGTGGGGTAAATTCGAAATGTTTTAAATAGCTAATCAGCTGATTGCCTCCTCATCACCTGTAAATTTCTTTGAGTGGGAATCTTTTTCCCTGGTGACCTAAAAATTAATATTTGTAGACCAAAACTGTTAAATTTTTTGGGAATATTTGGTTAGTCTATATGCAATCCACTTGGCACTAAATCTTACAAATTGGGACTTCAAATAATAATTTATATTATAAATATCTTTTATTTTCCATTCTGAAAATATTCATTACAAAACCACACTTATTGGTTGCGGCTTGACCTTTCTTGCAAATAAATAAGGTCAATGAAGAGCATTGATGATCATTAAGTGCGGACTTGGCTTTTGAATTTACTTTAAGCCGAGCCGTTCATTTGCCTTATTACTATTCTTAGGCTCACCGGGAGCCCAAATATCTTTTAACTCGATGGGTGGACTAGATCATTCCCAGACGTCCAGTATCGGTCTTCAATTCTTCTTCAATACTTACTTATCCCTATTTTAATACTAAGCATGCAATAACGGCTGCAATCTTTATAAATTGGAAATATTAACAAAGTCAATCACAAAAATTAATTAAAACGTGCAAAATGTAAACATTATAGTGCTTGTAGAAATTGAACAGAGCAATAATCAGCAAACAAAAATGCAATGACTTTAAAATTTTGGATATAGTCGGAATATCAAGAAAGTTTCTTTTAGTAGACAATTTGTGAAGTTTGTGTTCCAAAAGCTTTCCAAACAAATGAAATCAAGTGGGAAAGGCTATAGTCGAGCTCCCGACTATAGGATACCCGTTACTTACGTAAATAAATTAAAATTTTTTTATTGCATGCTTTTAGGCACTTTAATTGCTTAAAAGCTTTAATCAGCCAGTACCACCTTTCTATTTGTCCGATATTGTTAAAAAAATAAATTTATTTTTCAATGAGTTGTGGATAAAGGAAAAAACTTTTTTTGGTCCAACTAAAAAACCGAAAAAATTATAAATTTTACTTCAGCCTAACTAAGATTCATATAAATTTTAAATCTTTAGCTTTACATTTAATTTTTTTATAAATATATTACACTTTTTTTGTCAAAGTCGGATGAGGACGAAGGAGGTGAAGGCCTGGTTCAAATCTAAAAAAAATAATTCAAAATTCGTAATTTGTCTAACTAAGGTTCATGCCAAATTTCAAGTTTCTAGCTTTAAGATTCCGCCCAATGTGCACTGCTTGGAAGCGCTACAGCAGATTTTTGATGAGAGCACAGAGAGCGACACTGAGAGCGAGAGAGCAAGCTAAGAGCTGTTAATTTCCCAAACAAAAACAGTGGACAGCTGATCTAATAGACAGAATAGGAGAGAGGGGAGCAATAAGAACAAAAACAAAATACTTTGCACAAGTTGAAAACACAAAAAAGCTTGGTGTAATTATTCAAACAGTCACTGTTTTTACACAACAAAAGCACCAACAGAACAACAACAAAGAGTAAATATCACAAGACATATATAATATAATAATTACGTCTTAGAAATGCACTAAAAAAAGAACTTTTACGGAGCACACAAAAACACGACCGAACAGAGAGAGAGTTAGAATTTTTGATGTGCAATAAAGTCAAATTTCTCGAAACCCGCCAAAAACCGCAATTTGAGCTTAACTGGACGGCACAAGAATTGATTACCTTACAAAATGCATATGTTCACATTGCTGGCAAGTGCTAGCAAAAATTAGTTTTGCGCTCTCAAAGATAAAATATTTTTCCAAAATTCATTTTTGAGGCAACTTTTTAAAGTACACAGAACAACACAAAGCCCGCTGATTTTTTAGTGCTATTTTCGTGTTTAGTGGGCCAAAATTCAAAAGAAAAGTGCACTGAGACATGAAAAGCAAACATTTTTTTTTTTATTTAGTAAACTAGTGTAATGAGCGTTTTTTTTCAAATTTACGAAAAATTTATTGAAAGTATTTTCCATCGCTGGCCACAACTTTTTCCCATCTTTCTGGCAATTTTCGGATACCAGCTCGGAAGAACGATTGTCTTTTGAGGCAATCCATTAATCGACACATTTTTGGCATTCTTCATATGAAGTGAACCGCTGATGGGACAGGCCATGTGTCATCGAAAGGAACAAGTGGTAATCGGAAGGAGCGATATCTAAAGAATAAGGCGGGTGAGGTAGGACTTCCCATTTTAGCGATTCCAATTAGGTCTTGACCGGTCTTGCAACATGTGGGCGAGCATTGTCATGCTGCAAAATTACTTGGTCGTGCCTTTCTTCGTATTCCGGTCGTTTTTGCTTCAGAACGCGGCTCAATCGCATGAGTTGAGTCCGATAGCGTACTGCCGTGATCGTTTCATTCGCTTTAAGCAGCTCGTAGTAGATTACACCGCGCTTGTCCCACCAAATACAGGGGTGGTCAAAAGTATTTACTCATCATTTGAACTTACTTCATGTTAACTTTGGTATCTATGGAAAGGTCATTTAAATTCCGTTTTGACTGGGGATGTACATAGCATAAGCTTCATGCCATGAATATTTGATTTTGCGAAGGATATTGATGTCTGGCCAGGAATAACCCATGACGTTTTGCGCTTGGGGTTGTCGTAATGGATCCACTTTTCATCGACAGTCACAATGGGATGCAAAAAACCCTTCCTTTTTTGGCGCTCAAGGAGCTGTTCACAAGCAAAAAGAACTCCCCGCAAAAACACTTTATCTGGTACAAAGATGGACATGTTCGAGGCAATATTAAATACTGTTCTTAAGGTTTGAACCAAATTTTGACAATAGGTTTTTGTGTCAAGAAATTGGAAACTGAAATATTGGTTCATCTAGTATACTAATGGCCGCCCCTTGTGTGAAACGCTTATTATTAATTCAAGTACCCAATAAATAAATTTATTTATCATAAAATCAGTTTAATAAACTACAAGTAAAACTGTTGTTGCTTGACGCTTTTCACAAATAAATTTGCGTAAGTAGGAGCATTGCAGATCATTAAGCCCAGCCTTGCCACTTGATGTGAAGTACACCTCACCACAACGTTCATTCTTGTTATTGTTATTGTTAGGCTCTCCTGAGTGCCATATATCATGTAACATTATGGGTTTGCCGGTTGTAAACCAAACAAACCTAAACTGCTCGGCGAGATCATTTCCTGACGACCAGTATGCATCTTTAATATTATTATCTTTCAAATATTTGTTAATTATGTCCCATTCATCCAATGTTTCAAAAGTTATTAGCTCAGCATCCATTGCATGACATCGTTCGTTGGCATCAAACCAGTTTGTTGTGATATCTGTTTCTATATAATATAGTCCTTTGCCAATCTTCAGAAAAGGATCTGTTTTTAAGCCATCGGGTATTCCTATTCAAATAATTGATTTAAATACTTCCTTTAGTTACGTTTAAGTTTCTTATCTTACCATTTTTAACTTCAGTGGTTATTTTGAAAGCCAAACTTATGGCAAGAAAGCCGGAAAATATTGCGAAAGATACTGGCTTCTTCAACATGTTTCTTATTACTGAATTATCTGACGGAATCAGGCCCTTATATAGTCCAAACGATAACGTCTTGAGATTCTTGAAATGTGGTTCAATCCCCTCTACAATCTCTCTCTATAGATCAATTTAAAATGTTGTCAATGGGAATGACCAGATGAGTTCAATGTGACTGTCTGATTATGAAGCGAAGAGTCGACCACCCAGCTGATTAACTTTAAGTAGATAACATGTCATGCTCTCTTAAGTTTGTAACAGTTCTGTTATCTATTATCACTTTTGTTGTAATCGCTGTAATCACAATTTCTCGTATGCCTTTAGCACCTTGCATTTAGTCTCGATTCGCATACTATTGTCGTCGGTCAGTTATTTTGCTGGACCAACGTTCGTCTGGCTTTTTATCGCTTGGCACTTGCTACTTCGAGCCAGCTGCCAATTTACATACAAACAAACATACATCGTGAAAATTATCAAAAGCGGCAACTTAGGGCCTGCCTTCTGTACAATCACATATTTAAAATTAACTTAATTGGCGAAATTTCAAGGTGTTCTTAATTTTGCAAAACCCTTCCAAGTTATAGCTAATGAAAAAGCTCAATGGTGACCAAAATCATATCAAATTTAAAACGCACATCTTTAAAAATTTTCTATTCTTTGATTTATTAATTTATCATCAAAAAGTTTTTCTATTTATTTGCCTGATTCCAGTAATTACAATTTCTACACAACAACAAACAAACAAAGAAATTTAACAATTCTCTATATGCAATCTAATTTTCCATCTAACTTCAAATAATAATTTTTATTATAAATATCTTTTATTTTCCATTCTGAAAAATTCATTACAAAACCACACTTAAAATTGTTGAAGGAAAATGCTCGCAAATAAATCGGGCTAATGAAGAGCATTGATGATCATTAAGTGCGGACTTAGCCTTTGAATTTACTTTTACAACGTTCATTTGCCTTAATACTATTTTTAGGGAGCCCAAATATCTTTTAACTAAATGGGTTGGGTTGGGTTCGAGAGTCTAAACTGCTTGTCTAGATCATTCCCAGGCGACCAGTATCGGTCTTCAATTCTGTTACCTCTTAATCATATCCCATTCGTCCATTGTTTCAAAAGTTATTAGCTCAGCATCCATTGCATGACATGACTTGCTAAAATTCACATTACTTTCCTATCTTACCATCTTTAACTTTAGTTTTTATTTTGAAATCCAAATTTATGGGTTGCGAGCCGAAGAATATCACGAATGAAACTTGAGCTTTAAACATTTTCATATAAATGTATTAAATTACGAATTGCTGTCCTTTATAAAGCCCGAACCAATTCGTATTGAGATATTCCGAATATGGAATATGAATACAAGCACAAAGGCATAGACCCGCAAAGGGGGTGGAAAAAAAACTATTTATAAAATAGGCAAATCTTAAAAAAACCCAAATGCAATGCAACCAAATGCAACTTTGAATGTTTTCAAATAAGATTGTGAATTCGGCCCTGTGAATATAATTATCTTATAGAATATACTTGGCTCTATTTTAAAATGTTGGATGTAGTCGGAAAATTAAGAAAGCTTCTGAATATTTACTAAAAATTTGGGCAATTTGTGAAGTTTGTTTTCTAAAAGCTTTTCAAACAAATGAAAATAATATAATATTTTTTCATTATCCCCCAATTAATTAAAAAACATGTTTAGTTGACTCCGTTCAGAGTTGCATCATTTATTAATCTTTATTTTGTAGCATATGGTATATATAGTATATCGGGTAAAATATTTCGCGTGTATTCAGCATGCTTGCCTTCTGCATTTTATTTACATTTATGACATTTGATATTTTGTTCTAAGGATATATGTATAGATATATATGCATATAGTACTCGTACTTATACCGCCGGCTGTGTGGATAAACTGATACAACAATTTTCATAAAATTGCCTTCCTACTTCTGCATTCCTAGTACCTCTAACATTTAGTTTTACGATAAGTTTGTAATTAGATGTTTCAATAAAACAAAGGATAATTGATAGGGGTTTCAATGATGGTGTAAATTAAATATACAAAAGATAATTGTTGTTGTTTTGTTCAACTGTCAGTTATTTAGTTTGTTATTTTTAGTATATTTGTGTATATTTTTCTTTTTCTTTTTTTTTTTAATACATCAATAAAAGATTTAATACATTTAGTAGACAATTATACTTTATATAAATAGTATATGTATCTGTATATGGTATTTAATATACCCATATAATATAGTAGTAGATATATATGTATATTATTCATTTAGCACACAGAATATAACAATTGTTGCAGTAATACACCATTCGGGGGCCATTTAATGTTTTTAAAACATTTTATATTTTATATCATAACTTTAATAGAATATACTTAATGTTTTAAAAATTATACAATTTCAAATATTTGTAATTTTTTTTTTTATAGTTTTCCTTTTTTAACAAATTTGCGCTACATTTTAAAACTGTATTTTGCAGTTACCGTTATATACATATATAATTTGTTTTATATTAAGATTGACTTTGTAAGAGAGGCAATTTAATTGAGCTTCTTAGGAAATTTGGCCTGGGGACTTGCAAAGGCTTAAATAAGTAGGTAATAATCTACATAATCATAAATAAAAAATTTAGTTTCTTATGTAAGCAAGGAAATTAAATATTGGATTAGTATAGGAATTATTTTAAAAATCAAGAGGAAAGCCTTGGAAGCAATAACTAAAAGAAGTAACTAAGAAAATTATAAAAATTTGAACGTAGATATTATTTTTATTATTATATATAAATTCAATAAATATATAATTTGCAACTTCGTAAAGTTCATGGGCTAAGTTTTCAGTACAAATGAAAAATTGTTCAGTAAATAGCTGCACAAAATTAGAATGTACACATAAATGGTTAAGTATGATTATATATTTGGTAAATATACTAATATATGTGTGTATTCTTTAGCCCGTGTTTTTCTTTTTCATTTTAGCTCCCTGCACCTTCCGTAAATGCCTGTCAATAACTGTCTCTCAGTTGAATTTCATTTGATTTGCGTAAAATATATTCTGCTCAGCTGTTGTTTTTGCTGTTGTTGTTGCAATTATTAGTTGTCCTGATGTCCATCTATTCCGAGTCCATTTCCATTTCCATATCTTAAGAGGTGGTTTAATTTAGTTTTGTGTCTTTGGTGCAACAGATGCAGTCTCAGCAACCAGAGGCAACTGCAAGGAAAAGAAGGCAATTAGAGTAATTCAAAACATAAGCAGGAATTCATTTGGTACTCACCTTCTGCTCATTTGGAGCTTTGCCAGTGCTGCGTCCCCAGCGCAAGCGCATTGGCTTACGAGCCTCACGCTGGAACTGATTCTCTGAATTGTCGTCATACTGATCCTCATCGATGTCCTCTGAAGACCCATTAGCACGCTCGGCAACTGTGTTCTCATATTGTTGTTGCAACGCCAACAACCAACGAGTCATGTTCTGCCACTTCTGCCACTCGCGTTCCAATTGAGCACGATCCCGCTAGAAAATCATAGAGGTTCTTTAGTATACCCTATTTACGAATAAGCTGACTTTTTGGAAAATATTAATTACATAAGTTTCCAACTATGGTTTACATTTTACTGTTTATTAAATTTAAGCTTTTTTATAACAGTTAAAGAAAAACATTATTTTATGTGCAATTCTTAAAAATGTTCACTGCTCAATAGATTATTTTATGGTCTCAATATATGACATAAAATCAATTAAAAATGCAACTTGAGTTTTATTTTCTGCTCAAATAAGTTTTATTTTTCTGTTCAAAAATAATGATTATTTGTTGAGTAGTAAAGTAGACCTCAAAATAAGTCATTATTTTGTGAACAAATTTATAAAACATAAAAATATTAAATAATGGAGAAAATGAATAAATAAGCCTTAAAGATGGGTATTGGTATAATTCTCTCTGTCTCAAAGTTATTAAAAGTAAATGATCTTTTTTATTTATGAATAAAAAAAAAACAAATGATCATTATTTGCAGTCCTTGACTTAAAGGGAAAAACAATTTAGAAAAAAGAATTGTTTTTTTGATTGTTTATGGTACTGAATCTCTAGTTCATAGGCTTCTAAAACGTTTGAAGGTCAGCAGTCTCTGTTTTAAGATCTTATCTACCTGATCTTTGTCCGCACGGTCCAGCACATTGTTGGCCACACTGCGTCCCCAGCGCAGACGTTGAGGCTTACGCACCGCACGCTCAAAGGCGGCATCATAGTCGTCAGAGATCTCCGCATCGTCACCAGCAGCAGCTTGATTCACCTGCTGACTGTTCAGATTCATCTCACGCTCGAGAAGATCGTCGTAGAGGGTGCGTCGCATCTGCGGCAAATTGGGATCACTGCGTCGCCCAAAACGCAGTCTTAAGGACGGCGATCTAATGGGCTTCTGGTTGACATCGCCGAACCAACGTTTCTCCACAATATTGTTTAACATTTCTGGATCACTGCGTCCAAATCGAAGACGCAACGATGGTGAACGTTGTGCCTTGCGCTCCACTTGATGATTGGGAAAGACAATGGGACCGGCATATTCACGTTGTAGCAGATTATCATACAGATTGTTTATGGGAGCGCCTTAAAAATTTATGAAGCTATTAAAAAATTGCTGAAATTCGAGAAAGTCAAGTGTACATACCTTGAACGGCGTTTAGCTCAGCGCTGGAATGCTTCAGCATTAACAGGTTCAAGCTGAAGATGACCAGAGCGCAGCCGCAGCTCATCTGTGAATTTGACTGCCTCATTTTAGGTTTAGACTTATAGATCTATAAGGAAAAGAGAAAAATAATATAATAAATTATATAAATTTAAAAAAAAATAATTTAGTATTTAACACATTCAGGGTATCAAACCGAATGGATATCGCTATCAGTTACGGTTTCGGTTAAGTAAAAATCTTGGTTTTCAGTTTTCGGTTACGCCAAATCTTAAGATATTGGTTACACGATGGTAACCGGTTATTTGTTTGTTTCGGTTCTAAATTTTTAAGAGAATGAGATAATTTATAGTCCACAATTCTTTGATTTACAAAGATTTTTTTATTCAATAAGAATTATATTCTTAATACATATAAAAATCAAAAATTTGTTTTAAAAACGACGATTACCCATTAACAACAAAATTTTATTCAATGATTGATTGAACCGATACTAACCGTTATGCATTATTCGGTTGCTAAACGGTTATATCGGTTTGAATGATTTTGGGTCTCCTGTTTAGGTATAATAAAAAAATGTTGTTTCGGTTACAGTTACCAATTTCAATCGGTTAATACTGGGCAACGTTTACGTATTCAATCCGTGGTTACAATCCAAATTATTTGTTGATTTTTTAATTTAATTACTTGATTATTTTAATCATTAAAGAAATTTTATTTTGATTTCCAACTCCTAGCGTATCAAACTGTGATGTGAGTAATTAGCTTAATGCCAGAACTCGTTGCTTAACTCTTTGATAGCTATACACTCCAACTTAGCTGATTTCCCTGTGTCGTTTGAGTGTCTCAATTCAATTTCCGCTTTTCTGTGCCGTCACGTAAAAGTCTCTTATCACGTATACGACACGTTGCATCGCTAACAAAATATTTCGCATGCACTTAACGCCTCACAGGCCAGCTGAGGCTGCATTCAATGCTGTCGATGCTTATGCATTTAAGAGCATGCCACTTGGCTCCTGGCTGGATTTAACTTTCCAACTTCCGCCTAGCTCTCGCTTGGGGTGACGGACAACAACATCCTTCAACTCCATCATCAAGCGCCAGTTTTTTAAATGGGGGTTGCTTCTCGTATGCAACCAAAGTGTCTGTCTTTTGTTTCGTTTCCCAAACTCATTTGTCCTTATTGTTTCAACTCACAGAAGAACTTACACACACTCACTATCTCACATATGTGCATATAAAGACTTTTAACATTTGTTTTTTCGTTATTTTAAGTATTCTTTTGGGCTCCGCCTTAAGGTGAGCTGTAAAACAAAGTAGGCAATGTGTCCGGCAGTCAGTTGACTTGACTTGACTATTCTTTAAAGATCCTTCCCTAGACATCGTCAAATGCATTGCCACCTTATGAATAATTCAGTTACCTTTTATTTGTTGTCTTTTCTTGCTGTTGTAGAATAAATTTATGACTTTTGAAATGAATTGCAATGAACATTGTGTGGGCGAAAGTTACACAAGTTTATTTACACCGCAACTTTTGCATATCAATTTATATATGGACGTGAATTCCAACTATGTGTGTGTGTGTGTGTATGTCTACCCCTACCCCCCTGGTCTGTCTACGTCTTGTCTAACTGCCGACATGCGTCGCACTTCCGTTTTTTTTATTGATTCGTTTGCTCTTTAATGATGAGTTGCATTACTTCTTGTCCTTTGGTATCCTTTCTTTGGTATGCATTGCACCCCTTTGGACGATGACATCATGTCCCGAGGCCTTCGATTATAGCCACATGCATAAAACATTCACCAACTAATGGGCGTCAATGGCACTAGAATTTAAAACAAAAAAATATACATTGAACAGGTGTGTCATTCTCCTAACCTTTCGTTGAGTTGACCTATCGAAAAAGCTATTGGAAACAAGTCGCACATGTGTATATGTATTTAATGAGAGTGTTTTATATTGAAATACATTTTGCAGCAGTTTGTAAAATCGTGAACGTAGGAATTTGAATGTCGTTAAGGGCATCTTTTATTTTAAAAAGCTTACAATAAAGAAATGTATTTGAAGTAATCATTTTATATAGCATTTTATTTAATGATTTTAAAATTATACTTTACTGATCATATACATTATATTCAAAATTCTAAAATTCACAATCGTTGCAATTATGTAAGCAACGATACGAAAATTTTTAAACCAAGAGCGAAAACTTAAAGTTGTCAAAAAAGTGCATGTTTTTCAATAATAGTTGTTTTTTCTTATAATAGAATACATTTTCAGGCTTCAAATTTCAAAATCGAAAAGGTTTTACGGTGGTTTGGTTGTTCATGGCCGAGCCTAGTCAATTAATTCCTCTCTTTGCCTCTTAATTTCAATAATTCTTGTAAAAAGAGTATTTTCAATGGCCAAAAAAGTAAACAAAGCGGTCGTCTGAGTGTTTAGCGCTTATATCATCTTAAACTTTGTTTTGTTTTCTTTTATTAACGATAAAAACTATATCGAAAAGATATTCAATATATGTTAATAATTTGAAAAAAAGTGTGTGTGTAAAAAGTGTAACGTCCGCAACGTAACGTCCGCAACAGACAAAAATTAAGATTTTTTATGAACGAGACTACTTATCTTCATTTCTCATGTTGAAATGATATGGCCATATATTCCACTTAATTATTTGCATTTGGATATTTTTTGTTTATTATGCGAAATTCGCTAATATATGTGCAAATGCACGTAAACCTCAAATCGACTTCCATTCTTTGTAACGGCTGCAACGGAACTTTCAGCAAACCTAATTTTTTTCGAAAACAGTAAGTCTCTTTTCTTCAAAATAGGTCTAAGAGTACTTGCAATGAAATGCATTTTCCATCAAATTTAATTAAAATTCACCAATCTGAACGCGAGCTGTATCAGTTTAAACATGAAAATTTGCGTGCAAATGTAACGTCCGCAACTCAGGATTAGCCCATACGTGGAAAAATTAAGAAGAATTATTTATTATATTTTAAATCCTTATCTGACTCTGGGGCATACTAGAATTTCAACTTTTTCAACTCATCATAAATTTATTAGCTGACCATGAGTAGTGAATCTCAAATTGTTACTTTAAAACACATACTTAATTTTACCATAAGGATTAATGATAATTAAAATAATATTTCATGCTGCTTAAATAAGTGAGTTGTGAGTTGGCATTCAAATCATATCTATATTGTTCTTATATACCTTTTTTCTAAAAGCAAAATTTGACCTGTAACTATTTGATATTTTTAAATATTTCAAAAGCTGGCAACAACTACGCTTATGTATGATAAAGTCTGACGAAATATGTCTCATTCCCAACTAACCCAATTCTTCCCTTTCAATCTTAACTTTAGTTATTCTCTTGCTACCTCACAGAAGTGCCGGAAAACAAGTTAATCGTCTGGCCCCAAATGAGTTAATAGTTTCACAAATTGTTTACCCACAGGAACTTATCCAATTTTACCTTCATTTGTCGCCTCAAACTTTGGTCAAGTTGCCACAGTTTCTTCGTTATCACAAATATACACACAAATTTGTCTCTAGATAGTTTTCTCGTGTCCCTATAACACTTGCCGAGTTCACATCTATGTAGAAAACACTATCAATAAATTCCACAGAGTCTGAATAGCCCGATTGCATATGTATACTTTTTTCTATTGTAGTTGCAGCAGTTACGGCTGGCTACACTACACAAAAAAATTTAATCAACTTTTGTTTTCCAGAACTTCTGTGTGATGCTGCCCACTGGAGAACACGCCCACATGTGGCGCTTGAAATGCAAATATTTTTTCTGTCACATATGAATGAGCATAAGCGGGCAATCCTAAAAGGATTTTATAACGAATTTAGAGAACCAGCTGTTGCCAAGCTCTGTTTAATTGCTCGGTTTCAGCTGGAAAAACAGGATTAGGAATGCTCAGAGGAATGAGGAGTATAAAATGGGAATCTTCTTCATATGTTTAGAGAGAGAAAAAGAGAAAGAGAGAGAGAGAGGGACAGAGAGAGACAGACATTGAAGGTAATAATTTCTAAAATAATATGAAAAACTAAAACTTTGTACACTAAAACATGCATTGTCTCTTATTAAACTAAACAATTTTTGTTTAATGGCTAAAGAATTTTTATGCACTATTACTTTCTGTAACTTAACTATTAAACTTCAACAAGTTTTTTAAGAATAGAAGATAAGAGAAGAGGCAGAAATCATCAAAGCTTAACATAGTTCATGGCTATATATTTTATTTAAGTCTTCAAAAAGTATTGACTATGAAAAACATAATAGCTTTAAAAGCAAACTTAGGCACACTAAAAAAAATTAAAGAAGTCGAAATAAGTTAAAAAAAAACTCTTCCAAGTATAGTGATAATTTTGACATATTTGTGGTTGTAGTTTGTTTACAAAATAATCTTGACATAAAGATGCATAAATAAAAGAAAACTACGCTGTTGGTGCTTGGGACAATGGGGCGTATGATTAACGCCGCAATCCTCAAAGTAGACGAACGCAAAGCCACACAAAAATGACACCCCACAACAACAGCAGCAAAGTTTAATCAAATACGTTGATAAAACACGAAAGATTAGGCCTTCCTGCAAAACATAATAAGGTTTGGGGCAAAAGGGTCTGTCAGGGTCGGCAAAAGGCTTCCCAGGCTGGGCACCTAATGTGTTTGTCAAAACGTTTTAGTGCCAATGGACAGGGTGCTATAAAGCAGAAACCAGCAACAGCAACAACAGCAGCAGCAGTGGCAATTCGGCTTTTCTCTTTTGCTTTTGGCCAACTGACCACAAATGACCAACGAAATAAAAACTGTTAAATAAAAGGCAAATAAAATGTGTGACACATAAGAGTGGAAAAAAAGATAAAAAGGGAGCCTCGTCAATGTGTGAAACAACCTGTTGTGGGGAATGTGTGTGTGTGTGTGTGTGTGTGCTTATGTGTGGGTGTTAAATGTATTAGTTTAGCTTGGCCTAAAGGCTATTTAAACGTGGTCAATGTGTTTTTGCGCATGAACAGCAAATGCCACAATATTAAACTGGTTAACACATTTCGGAAAATAGCAAACAAGTTTTTTGTCAAGCTGTTTAATAAAAAAATGGTATTTTATTTTTATTTCATATCTGTTTTCAGCTGAAATATATTTGAAAAATTAAAGCGAGATGTAATTTTTTATAATTATATTATCTTTTCTCTTTATGGTTTCAAACAAAATGCTCGTCAAAAATGTATTTTTCAAGCATTTGTTGCATGGTGTATTTTACTGCAGCCTTTTTTGACTGACCGATGGGGCATTATTTGGGGCAAATTTAGATTGAGCAATGTGTTAATAGCTTGTTTATTATGTTTCAGTTTTCGCCTCGATCTCGTCATGTTCAATTTGACGCACAATTGGCTGTTTGACAGTTTTTAAAGCCTACTTTGGGGCGCTGTGCCAATGATTGACCCACACAGAGGCATTAATATCAGCATTATCTCACAATATCGCACAACTCATTCGTCATTTATGCGTTAGCCAACAAGGAGCAGGACAACGATCATGACGACGACGACGACGATGATAAATCACTTTCAATTTTGACAAACGTCACACAACACAGTTACAGATACCCACACACACGCGCACACGCACACCCATGCAAACACAAATCCAATTTACATACTTGTTAGCCAGGCCAAGCAATTGAACAAAACATCACAACGTTTCCGCGCAAAGCCAACAAATCATTTCCAGCCAACATTTTGTGAGTTATCTGCTGTAGAAAAAGAAATTGGGCTTTTCGATTAAGTATTGGTCATAGACGGAGATGAGGGGAGCTAATGATGAGCTGATGACGGGCAGACAGAAAAACAGCTTTGTCCAGATCAATCTGAAATTGACGTGGGCACAAAATCTAAGGCCAAATGAAACTAAGCAGAGGGACACTTGGAAAAAACTTATTCAAAATCAAAAACATAATACACTATAATAATATAAGTATAAGCAACATTAATAATTAATAAAATGTTTAGAAAAACATTTAAGTATTTATAAAGAAATTATCTTTTTCGGAAGAAATAACTGGATTTTTGAGCATTCAAAGTGAAATAAAACGTATGCCAAAACATTATTTTGTTGTGACAAAAGAAGAAACTTATAGGTCTTGATTAACACTATTATTGGTGCTAAGGTTGATTTTGAGCAATTGTTCGTTTTTAAGATAATTTAAAGCTCAAACAGAAGTAGTGTTTTTGGCGACCAGTTCTAATACTAATTTCGGCAAAGCGTGAACGAATATTTGGATGCAATTAATTTTAAAATTTTGTGCATTGATTTATCTTAAAATTGTTTTTTGTTTGATTTAAAAATATTAAGTGGTATTTTTTAAATTTAATTTGAATTACTGTCGCACGCGACATTTTGTTCCACAATATATGTACATTGTTTCAGTATCTCTTTTTTTTAAATTATATATCGAAAACAGCTCGAAAAACTTGTTTTGAATCAAACTTTCAATATATTTCTATGTGTTAAAATGGTTTATGTTATAATCTTACTATTTTACTCAGTGTAATCGATAGAATACAAACTGTCCATTTTGCAAGTCAATTTTTAAGTAAATGGACAAATATATAGAACAAATTATTTTGTTCCTTTTTAATTTTTTCTAGCGTATATTGCTTTAATAAATAACTTGAATAAATTTTTGGAAGAAAATTTCACAAGATGTAAGTTTTTAATCTATTTTAAATGTCTGTGGAAATTCCCATATATAATTAAAAATTGAAGATTTTTAAAAATATATTGAGCTTGACTTAAGTGAGCAAACAAATGACAATGATAAAAAAGGGCGACAACTTTCTATTTTCTACAAAGTTTGTATTTCTGCATGAACTTAGAAATTTTAATTTGATAGCATTCCACTGTAAAACGCATTTATAACAGTCAAGTTCACCCTTTTTGGTAACTAAAAAACGAATTTAAAATGAAAACAGAGCAAATTATTAACAAGCCAACGCGCTCTGTATTTGCCCCCTTACAGAACACTCCCCAAATTGGACTATTTGTAAATGCCGGAAGTTGAGTGTTTGGTGCCCAGTTTCAGTGGCATTGTGATTACGCTGCGGCTACGTGATGCCGGAAGTCGGAAATGAATGTAATTTTCGGTTGTTGCTGCGGGTTTTTTGTCTGTTTTGTTTTGCCTCTCTCCCAATTGTTATGTTGTCTATGTTATTACAGGCCTGGGGGCGTGACAAAATCCATCGGTTTACTTTTATTTTTCTTGTCTTAATGGGATTCTAGCCGACGGCTGTTTTGTTTCACAAAACGGTTTAGTTGTCACCTGAAGATGTTTTGCATTTGGCCGAGGGATGTTAACTTTAAGTTTGTAAAGATGACTTCAATTTGGCTGTCAAAAATGCAAAGCTTTGCATTGATTGATTGGCCAAGCCCAAAATATGTATACAATAAAAATCGAATAAGGACGAACCCCTAGTGTCAAGATAAACAAACTGTTGTCCCGACGGGCTCCGAATCTTGTATAGAGTTGGCAGTGGATTAACTACAATTTGACAATTTGTTTGCTTCTTTTCAAACTTTTGGGACCAAGAAAAGGAGCAACGGCAACAATGAAATGAAAATATGCAGGTCAGATAATCGAATAAGTTAGCTAAATTGGAATAATGAAGTGAAGAGTGCTTCAGCTTCAGGCATACCCTTTACACAAGATTCTCCAAAGAGATATATTTTTGTAAGTCTTAAGGTGATTTGTAACAAAATCGAAAGGTACTGACTGGATTTTTACTTAAGGAGTTGATTTATTTTGACAAAAGAACTGCTGACAAATGAGCTTTTAAAGCACCTGAAAGCTTTCATAAACTTGAGTGCAATCCATTTAACCTTAAGCTGAAAACTAAACTAAATTGCTACTATTATTTTTCTCTTTTTTACGAGTATTCTATAAAAAAGACTTTCTTTCTGCTTAAGCCAACTGAAACTTTAACTTTTCAACTATCGCAAAATTAATGGTTGGGATTAGCTTCAAACAAGTAAATGGATTGCAGTTGGAAAGGAGTTTTCAATTTAATTTCGATTAAGAATCTTAGTAGATATTTGATTGAGGCAAACTGTGAAGCATAAAATTCATTATAGTTCATATACTTTTAATTTAAATACCCCAGCGGATTATAATATCTTAGTCTTATGCTGAAAGGCAGAACCACTTAAAATCATTTACATAAGCAGCTTTAGCATCGGCTGAAGAGCTCCAATCGATTCGACTCGACTCCTTCTCGTCCCATGCTTTTTTAGGGGCTTTGATTTTCTGTATAAACTTTGTTAAATGTTCTACGGCCACGTGTCATTTGACTGCATTTTATTTATGGTCGGTAGGCAATTCGGACATTGGGCTTACGGGTTGTGGGAGTTTTTTAAATGAATGGATGGCCTTGCCCTGTCTTGCCGTTGGCATGTTCAAGCTGACAGACCACATGGGTCATCAATTTCGAAATTTTAGGGGCAAAACTCAAATTACAAACAACGACAAATAAGCACATAAGCCTCAAATAAGGAGCCTGGCCAAAAGAACAACGGCAATTTACGACAGCAAAAACACAAATCCAATATAAATTCATCAATATCCACTTTAAAATATCCGCAGACAGGCGTGCAAAAGACTTCAGAATGCACAGTACACATAGATACACACATATACGTATACATACTACAATATATATTGTGCTTATGAAAAATCCAAGAAAATATTTTATGGCCCATCATCCATGCAGGTGGTGAAGCAATGTCGAAAAATGTCTAAAATAACACACCAATTGATGTCTTTTTTAGTGCCCTTTCCCTTGTTGTAATAATCTTTTCAAGCGGAAAATATTATGGCTTTAAAATATAGAAAATGTCTGTAGATTATCCTGAAGTTATCAACGCAACAGTTTTAAAGTTATGCGAGGAATGTTGCTGGCATCGCTTATCTCTAGTTGATAACATTTGTTGCCTAACAACTTTTCTTTTTGACAGGCGGTTACTTGGCTGAAAAGTTTACGTTAGCAGTTACATTACAATAATTCGAATAAAGAATTTCAACAGCGAATTTCTTGGCTTAAATTAATTCCCATTGAAATCGAATTTTAATTGTTTCGCAAGAAGCTAAATCATAAAAACTCATACAGTCAGCTGACTACAGCTTAAAAAAAATTTTAACTTAAAGAGCTATAAGAAAACTAATTAAATTTTTATTTTTAGCTAAACAGTAAAATAAGTTCCATCACGGTCATAATATTCAAAAGTGTGTTTTTAAGTTCAAATAAATCTTTTTATCATATAAAAAATGAGACAAAGTGGAATATAATAATTTTATATTTAATAAAAAATGTTTATTTGTTTGTTTTTTACATCATGTTTTTATCCCAAAAATTCAAATGGTCACATTAATGTATTGCAAATACAGTTGAGCTTCGATAACTCGAACTTCTACAACTCGAAGTTCTCTCTAGCTCAAGCTAAATGAGTGGCAGTAAAATTAAAAAACTTAAGAAAAAAACTCTACAAGTCGAATATCTCCCTAACTCGAACCTTTTCTTTGGATAATGATGATTCGAGTTAGTTAAGTTCGACTGTATTTATATAGAATAACTACTGGCAATTAGTTGATACAAGTGCGAGCCCGGGTTAAGAGACTGTCCCCGAAAAGCGCAGCCAATGTACCAATAATGGCATCGGGAGTCCCCCGTTGACGTCCTGAGCTCAAGCTCAATGTTGTCCTGTTGATTGTGGCAAACAACCATTAAACTCTGTATCACGCAGCAGGACATGCAGACCACGGGATCGCGGGCGGAGAGGACATTGGCAACATGGACGATAATAATAGTAATAATAATAATAATAATGGCAATGATGGTTTCATTTATAAACAGACAAGACAAAGTCTAGCAGAGCTGTGGCTTTTGCCGGGCACAAAGACAAATACGAGAACGAGAAATAGTTGTGCTTAGACAATGATTTAGATAAACATTCGAGACGTGAATGTCTCTACAAGTTGCGACGTTCAAGTATTATAAATTGAAACTGGAGTAGACTGTCGATTGCCTGGGCTTAAGTTCAGCTTCAAGATTCCTTTCGATTCAAGTGAACTTTAACTGCAAACCTAAGAGCCTAAGAGCAGACAAGCAATTTTTTCTAATTTGTTTGCACCTTATGCCTACTTATCAGCTCATCAACACGTTGTTTGTCTTCTCTTTGAGGGCAGCCATAAAATTTTGGGCCATAAATCGGCAAATGCAAATTTATTGAAAAGCATGTTTCCCTCCCAAAAGGAGACAATGTCCTGTAACATAAATGCTAAACATGTTTGGACACGTGCTTCAACCGAAATTAAATGTTAAATGTTGCACAACATTGGCAACAGTTCTCGTTGTGTTGTGGCAAGCGTGAAATCGAAATTTATGCTTTAATTACCCCTCTACTCTGAAAGGCAAACGCTCCTTATTATGTAAGCAGCTTTTGATGGTAATGCGCTTGTCTTCAGTCAAGGACTTAGTTTGTAGTTGAGGTATTTGAATTTTAAGTCCACTCAATGAACGTCAAATCTAAATTCGAATGCGAAATTTAATTGTTGCTCGAATCAATCACTTGCTTAAATAGTTATCAAGTCTTGAAAACATCTGTAAATTGTCACTTTTTTCTCCTTTCAAGTGTGGTTCCAATAGCCTCACTTTGAATGATTTGTCGACGTCCAATGAGTCGCGTTTCCTTCAAGTCTCGTCTACAAATTACACGTTGGCTCAGCTTAATTCCTGGATTGCCTTCGCAATTCACGTCAGTCCCTCGCCTTTGACCTTCCCCTTTTATTTCATTTTTATTTTTTTGAGAAAAACTTGAAATTGAACTTGGGCAGTACAAAAAGCGAGAATGAGGACGATGACGAGAGTCTCTGAATGCTACAATTACACGCAAAATCAAATAGACAAAAGTCCCAGTGACAGTTTCTGAAAAGTTGTTTTTATATCCCGGTCGCTGACTGTCTGTCTGTCTGTCTGCCTGTCTGCCAGTCAGGTTGGCTGACGGGTCGTATACTTGACATGCTCCTGCGGCCAACTGTGTCCCAAAAGTGAGCAGCAAAACTGTTGACGCTGGCAAATTAAAAACAGAAATGTCCCGATTTTTGTTGTTTATTTCCTTTATGTTGTTGTAGTCTTTGTGCTCGACCGTTGGAGTTTAGTGCGGAATGCCGTTGCTTACTTTTAGGCGCCACTGTTAAGCTCATTTGTTGGCCATCCTGTGGTCCACCAGTGCTGTGGGCGCTGAACTGGGCCATCAACAAAATTGAAAGCCCATTAACATCATTTTGCTCGTTGAAGCGTCGAAACTGGCGACAGTTTTTGGCATTGCTGCTTAATTTATGTTAATTAATTAAACGTATTTCGCGCCCAAAAAGTCACAAAGCAAATTGTCGGTCAATTATGTGATTAAAAATAACTGAATAACAGATAGTAAATTTTATGCGATTTGCATTAATTTGATAATTATGA
The DNA here is from genome assembly GCA_963924055.1 of Drosophila limbata. NCBI lineage: Eukaryota > Metazoa > Arthropoda > Insecta > Diptera > Drosophilidae > Drosophila > Drosophila limbata. The sequence continues at coordinate 5,464,118 of OZ001353.1, forward strand.
TGAAAAGTTTATGGCAGGAAATTTAATTGTTAATTAATATTTTTTTGAATAGCTATTGGAACACTCCCTGAAGAACAGTCTCAGTATACTTTCAATTTAGATTTCCCATCTTAATTCAGCTTGCTGTGCTTATCCAACCTAAAGACTGCACAGTTTTGTTTTCTCTTATTTTCAACACGCTGTCAAAGTTTAACATACTTTAAACTTGTAGTTGTTGTTGCTTCGCATTGTTTGTTTGCTGTTATGCTGTCAACTCGTTGTCAGTCACGCCTAAAAATATGCACAAGTATTTACAAACTAAATTTAGTGTCGCCTTCATTTGCATGCCCCGCACAATGAACGGTTAACACTCCAAGTCTGAACTTTTAGACTGAAAAAAAGAAAGAAAATCCGCAGCATGCTTTCAGGCGTGAATTCATAATTGACTTTTGTTTCAGCTGCGACTTAAACATGTATACAGTACAAAATGAAAATTGTTTTTTCCACTTGAATTGCAGTCATCACTCTTTCGTTTCAATCCCACTGTGCTCCTAATTAGCGAACATTCTTTCATTTTATTAATATCCGGAGAGTTTTCCTCTATTAAAACACAAGTCATTTACAATCTGCGAGACAATTGAAGAAAATTTCATTGGCAGCTGCGCCGGCGCTTTTCCCGTTAAGCCAGCCGCCATTTCCGCTTCGGTTTTCACGCAGCTGGAAATACTTTAATTGTCATTTATGACATTTTGCATAATTAATGAAAATCTAGCTTACTTTCGGGCGCCGAAAAGCATTAATGGTAATGGAAATGCCATTTTTTCTTGTAATGTTAAACAAATGCAAACAGAACTCTTGCTATAAATGTCTATATGTTACCCTACAACTGAATATCGAAATGTTCAGGATAGATAAAGTTACTCTTTGATAAGCAGACTCGATCGGAAGAGATGAATAATATTTAAGCACTTTGGAAATAACTTTAAGTCAAAGCTGAAGATAATTTTTAAAAAAAGTTTATAAATGAAAATTTAAACACTCCCCAGATTTTAAATTGTTAAATCACTTATTATTTCAGTTAAATTTAAATTCAATTTTAATTAATGTGATATTACTTAACTTCTACCTAAGTTTTTACATTAATTTTGGTCAGCTATACTTAGTTGGCATTAAATAAATATATAAATAAATTTATAAATATTTTCTATGTTTTTCATATTTGTGCAATATGAGAAAATCTTGGATTCTTCGTAATAATAACTTCATAAATGAATAATTTTAAAATGTTAGAGCACCCCTTTAAATGCATTTGTAGGGTATGTATGTATATTCACAGTATTAAACTGGCAACATGATGCTGTGATCCTGTAAATGGGACAGCTCCCTCAGGATGCATAAATGGGTACCATACATTTATATCATTTACACACACACACACGCACATACACAGTCATAGACACGCACAAAACTCAATTCTGATAAAGAGCGGGGAGGTAGAATGTGTGATGCCGAAAAAGTATGCAACACGCAACGCACACATTTGCAACATCTCGCAGACACAAATGTATTTTTTATGTAGACCAAAACGAGGTTTCACTTTTTTGCTCTCCTCGTGCTGGGATTCTTCGTATATATTCGTACATCTTGTCGCTCGGGGAGTCCCGTAAGAGTCGCTGGGCGTCCCATATTTGGCGGTCCTTGATTTGCTTTAGTGGCTTGTTGTCGTCCTTGTAATGAGCCTAATGACCAGCTTAGGCTTCTCATTGTGCCACATTTAGGCTAATCAATTTATGTAGCACAGCTCGTCATGCTTCTCCTTCCATTGCCTTGCAAGCCCATGAAAATTATGAAAATTCTATTATTTGAATTTAAGTTTATGCACACACTTTATGCGACCTTGCTTGGTCACATGCTGTGCTTCCATAAAAGTTCCACACGAGTTGCAAATTTGTTCGTACTCCAAGGCGAATTCTTTAAATTGATAGACAGCATTTTTTTGCATTGCCATAAAATAAACAAAATGTTTCTCGAGTCCATTTAATGTATGTATGAAATGTTGGGCCCAAGAAACCAAAAATAAAATGAAATATAAGAAAAAAGTTTGGCTTTTAAGTATTAAGTGGACAATCTACCAGGGCACTATGGGGTATTTTACCGAAAAAGTGTCATTTATTCATTTTTCAAAAGTATGCAAATGTATGATTTTTTAATGCTAAGATATAATAAACACTTCAAACTGTTATGTTACATGCCAGAAATGTTAACATAACAGTCTAATGTTAAGATAAGAGCTGTTAAAGTCAGCTGTTTCAACCGATGACTGCGTGCTTTTATTAACTGCAAAATTGAAATGCATTTTCCAATTGAAATACGACATAAAGAATCATTTTTTAAATTCAAATTTTGAAATGGATGTCAACTGCTCAGGTTTTTGTTACGTGTTAATGCTGGTATATTGTTGTTTTTGTACGAGTCTGTTTAATAATGTGTATATTTAGCAAGTGGTGTCAATGTCTAATTTTGGAAATTAAAGTTGAACTTTGCATAGAGTTTAACAAAATTGTTGAAAGTTGTTAAATGTGAATCCTTGTCCATGTTGTAGAGCCATTATTTCTCTATTCAGAATAGTTTATCTCAAGGTGCATCTCTGAACACTTTTTTTTTAATTCAATTTTTTAGCATGTAACCTCTCAATTTTCCAGTGCTGATTTGCTCGCTTTTTGTATGGAGAATTCGATCTCTTCTTGAGACATTAATTAATAACTCGTAAACTACGCAAGATATTTTAATGCGGTTTTTTTCTTAGTATTATACATACCCCAAAATTTTTTTTGGAAAAGTGGGCGTGTCAAAATCCCCGCCCCCTAATATATATTTTTTTTAATTTTATACTCAAAGCTGTCTAAGATTGCTTACAACTTTCTATGTCTAACAAATACATTTTTTTTGTATTGCTAATAATATATAAAGTCAAAGCTTGCTATTTGCAAAAGAAATCATGAACTTTCTAGCTACACATAAAAAAAAATTTAAAAAAAAAATTAGGGGGCGGAGATTGTGCCATGCACACTTTTCCAAAAAAATGCTAAGGATTTGTGTAATACTAGAAAAAAAACCCCATCAAAATATCTTGCTTAGTTTACGAGTTATTAATAAATGACACATTTTCGGGAAAAAACCCCATAGTGCAGGGGTTTAGATTGTAAGTTGTTATTAGAACAACATAATATATTTTTAAATTATTTTTATTTGAATTTAGATTTTTGGAAAATTTGTTGAAAGCAAGAGTATTCTTTTATAGTAAATAGGAAAATTTAAATAGTGATGAAAGCATCAATTAGTGATGTTTTCTTTTTATGTTTATTATTAATATTTAGTCTTAAGCTGACCTCAAATCTTACCTAACAACTTTTATAGGTTTATTATAATTAATTATAATAAAAATAAAATTCTTTTCATTTTCTCTTTTTCTGGATTCCTAATATAAGTAAATGAAATACAGATATCAGTTTCACTTGCCGTTAAATTAACTTTAATAATAATTATTTTTGTTAGCTTTTAACATTCTGTAACAAATAACCAAGTAAAGTGAAGTATTGAATTTCTAATAGTTCATAAATAAAATTTACAATAATAAGTAACGGGTATAACAATAAAAATTAAAAAATAAAAAATTATAGCTTAATAAAATTAAAGTAATCAATTAAATGGATTTAGATTAAATTCCAAGCATGAAATACAGATATCAATTTCACTTGCAGTTAATTAAACGTCAATAATAATAGTTTTGGTTAGCACTAAAAATTCTGTAACAAATAACCAAGTGGGGAAATATTGAATTTCTAATAGGTAAAAAATGTATGATAAAAATTCAAAAATAAAAAATTACAATTACATAAATATACGAGTATTTTAATAAATTTTAAGTAACCAATTAAATAGATTTTGATTAAATCCAAGGACAAATAGCTAAATATCGAAATATGACCAAATTTTAAGCTGTTCAACAAAGAACGTTTGCTCGTTAACCCTTTAGTTGACACACACTCACAAACTATGTATTTTACACAAAACGCCTTATTTAATACATACAATGAAAGCCTTTGAAAAGAAAACAAAAAATGTAGCATACTTTGGGGCGCACATTATGGACAAATCCCTTTAGTTTGCTTGCCATTTCTATTTGCACATCGTTTTGTAATGTAATGCGAGTTGTAGCGACAAATTGCTGGGGATTTGAGCCACTCGAAGCGCAGCGGGACAGAAGACTAGCCCCCTCCTCCTCTCCCTCAATCGACCTCACTTCACTACCCTTAATGTGAGGGCAGAGTAAAAGTGAAATGGAGAGCAGAGGGAATGACACCAAATGGTTCTGTTTGGATCGTTCGGTTGTTAGCTCTTCCGTTTGGCGATTTTTAGCGTCAGTTGTAGACCGTAATGTGACAGCCAGTGGGACTTAAGAGGTGAATGGCTTGGACTTGGACTGGACTGGACTTGGTCTGGGTTTCAAGTGTTGCCAGTGTTTGCTTCACCCAAACATCGCCTGTTCATTTAAGCAAATTTTACACTAAGTACTTAGCACTGGCAACTTTGCAGTTGCAATAAGCTGCAGTCGAGTGGTGGGAGTTGGTAGTTGGCAGTTGGTAGCTAGAGCTGTTAACTGGTAGCTGTAAGCTGAAACTGTTGGACCAGTTGTCCACCTAGTGTCTTGTCATTTTGTGCGACGGCTTGGATTTGTAGTTGGCTTTGAGAACAGAACTATGCTGACTTAAGGTTATTGTTGTTGCCTATCGATTTAAATTTTATTTACTTATATTTTGTCAAGTTTGATTGAACTGTCCAAAGTTTACATTTTAAAGTCGCCTTACCAAATTCTATGTAATGCCAATAATACTTGTCCTAGATTTTCAGATAGCCCAGCTTATTGAACTTGTCAAATTTGTGAAATGGTGGTCATTGTATATGCTAGTCTGCTTTCATTCACTTTGTATTTAGTTCCTTTGTCTAGACACTTGTGTCAGTCCTTTTGCCAGCTATCTTTGTGAGCGATTCAATTATAAACACATGGTACATACCATCCCCAAACTAAAATCAACAATGGACATTCTGTAGCCCATTAGCATTTTTTGTAAAAAGGGAACACAAACGAGGGAAACTCAACCTTAAATGTTGTTATGCCAAGCGTTGTTGGGTTTGTTATTCTAGCACAAAAGTTTCTCAATCAGGAATAACACAGAGCTGAGTCGTAAGTGCCATAGTAACATAGACAGATAAGTCAACCGTATTCTATTGTATGGGTAATAAATGTGCCAATGGCCTTCTATCACCTTTCAGTGCGTTGTGGCCAAGTTTAGATATTTGTTTTCTGTAAGAATACTTTGCATACACTGTGAAAACTATGAACCACATGTGAGGTAAGCAAATGTTATTGACATCTTCCCATCGTTACGGTTGACAAAATATACGGATTTTTTGACCCTGTACATCAAAAGTAAAGAGGGGCTATTAAGTTTGTTAGTAGATTAATATGCGAAAAAGACAAAAGGAGGCGAAGCAGTCCAATAAAGTATACATATTTCATTAAAATTGTTCCAAGAACCCTAAACAACTAATATAAAACAAAAACAAGCCGAACAGTCTAGTGCACTCGACAGTAATATACCCTGAGCCTAGGCCTCGGCACGCCGAAGATTTGATGCCCATGCAATTCAAAAAATAATATTAATAATTTGTACGTTATTTTAAAATTTTATTAAAAGTAAAAATATTTTCAAAAACGAAAAAAGTTCGTTGACTTAGCAGTAGGCTGACAATTCAAATAAACGAAAATAATTAAATAATTAAAAATCATTTGCATCGACCAGACCGAGATTTGAACCCCGATTTTCTGCTTCGCGTGCCTAGCACCTATCACTTGGATGACTCCGCCGCTTAGACTGATGCTGGCAAATCCGATTTACATTTTCGATGTACATTCTGGCAGAGTAAAGGTAAAATGAATTATTGACAATTAATTCTATTTATATACATATGAAACTGCCAATCTTTATAGCTTAATATCTTCACCATTTATGGCCCAATCGTGTTGAAAGTTGGTGATTAGACTCTGGGCATGATCCTACACCAGTTGCTGTAATTTATAATTCTAACTTAAAACCTTAAATTAAAGGTTATGTAAGTTTTTGTTTAATTACACCCCCACAGTGGGTGTCGCAAGATTTTAACATAAACTGGTATTGCCTGGCAAAGTAAGGAGTCTTTATTCCAAATTTGGTGGTCCTAACTCTAACCATCTCTGAGATCCTTTCGCTTATACGGGCAGACGCACAGACGGACAGACAGACAAGGATATATTGACTCGGCTGTTGATGCTGACCAAGAATATATATACTTTATGTGGTCGGAGATGCTTCCTTCTCGCTGTTACATACTTTGCACAAACTTAATATACTCTCCCTCAGGGTATAATAAAATTAAGAAACCAAACTTGAGTAAGTACTCAATAGTCTGTGTATTCTGTGTCTTTTACAAACTAAGCACAGGGCCTTTAACAGTTGGGTTCACTCTGCTGTGGCCTTTCTAGCCACTACTAGCTTAAACAATTCCTGTCAACTTGGCAAGATATACACATTTCAAAAAACGAATATAGGTACAAATGGGAGTTTGAGTGCGAATGCGAATGCGAATGCTTATACAATTTATGAGTTACTCGCTGTCAGAGCGAGTAACACAATTCAATTTCAAATCCTCATTGAACTCACGTTGCTTCGGCGACCCTCCTGCAATTTTGCTAATGAAATGTATCCCTCGTTTGTCGTCTCGAGCTGCTTTTGGCTTAAACGCTTATGACAAGGTTATTAATTACGTATAGTGCGTACAGCTCTGAGCTCTGTCCTCGTGTTTTGAACTTGTCTTTGGCTACCTCGTCTCATCGATCAAAATGCTCAAAATTAATTTAATGATTTCGTACTCAGCCACGTGTCAATATCTTTTGTTTCAACTTCTTGTGGGTGACATGAAAAACATTTCTCTAAATGAAACAAAGTCCACAGGTGTGTACATGACTTTATATCTCAATCTACTTGTTGTACTCCCACTGATTTAAAGGACAAAGACTTGTCCTATAAGTAAACTTATTATTGTTCTTCACATAATTAAATAGACTTCATTAAGTGTGTACTAATTCTGGACTCAAGATGATATCAATTGGGTCTTAAGCAAATGGAGTGTGGTTAATCCTCAGTAATGGTTGAGGATAATTATAATTCAATTATTAAATGAAACTTGTTACCATTTACTCTGATCCGAGATGTGTTCAAAATACTTAGTATGAATAGGTAATAAAATTGTTTAAAATCTAAATATAATTTCTATAAGGTAAATATTCGGTTTTAAATGGCAAGGGTACTCAATGTGCGTTTTTCCCTATTTTTTTTTAAATTAGAAAATGTCAAAATATCTGAAAAAAAAAATACAAGACGCACAAGTTGAATTTGGGGAAGGGCAAATTGTTATTAAAAAGAACCTCTTGACAATATTGACAGTTTGAAATGTTTCGATTTTAAGCAATATGCAATCAGTTCAAATTGGTATTATATCAGATAAGCTCAGCACTTTAAACCTATTTTGAGCTACCAACTGAAATATTAAAGAATTGGCCGAATTTATAGTTTTAATTATGTTTATTGATATGTTCTCAAAGCATTACCCAAAAACTGTCAGTTATAAATTTTGTTTTCCATGCGGTGTGTTTGAGTGTTTGTTTTTTATGTATATTTCCTTTTTTTACCGCTACAAATCGATAGCTTAATTAAGCGTGAGCATTTCTCGGAGTTTTATTAATAGGTTTTTGCCTTGGATCACATCAAATCGCTTTGGGGGCCAACACCAGCCATAAACTAACTGCCCGGTTGGGTTATCATTGCCAGCAGTTCGAGTCAGTTTCAGCTACAGGTCAATTAGTCAAAATGCTGCCAACCGAAATGTTTTTGCAGTGTGTAAAGTCCACGTCTAAATGCCAGGCACTCGGTATCTGTGTCCTTTTCCATATCCTGCTGTGCTCTCGAAAATTACCAGACCGGAGCCAATCAGTGTCAATATATGCTCACTTAAACGGGCCTTAAAGCTGTTAAATTTGACACATGTTTTGAGCCTGCCCCTTGACCCCGTCGATCGCTTCTGCCCTTCTGCGTCCGTCTTCCTGTCTCAGTGTGCCTCTGTTAAATGTGCAAGGTTAAAGCTAAAAATATGCTTTAATTTCGCCTACACACATCTCCCTGAAAAGAACCCCTTCCAGCCAACGCTTTGGATTACAAATTTTATTCGATTTTCATCGTCTATGCAACAAGTTTTCGGTTTACAGCCTTGACAGGCAGTCAGTTTTTAGGCCCGTGTTGCCTGCTTGACTCTTTTGGGCAACCTATAAATTAGACTCGCTCATGACTAAGTGTTGCTTGTGGTCAGCTTTCTTTTGACAGTTTTCTTTGTAATTACAAATTACGCATACGCCATGGTTGACTGCAACAGATGATAGATTCGCACAGCTGCCATCGGCAACTGTGATGCAGCTGTATCTAAAATTACAAACTGCAAACTGCTGACACATTGCTGCCACGCCCCCTTTTGAGCTCATGTTGAACAAGCCCCTCTGCCTGCCAACGATGATGCGAATAAATTTCCATCATGAACTTAGCCACGTGTGAAGCGTAGTTGCATGTTGGTTGACATGCTTAGGACTCGTCATACTAATAAAATGTTTTTGCCCCTCTCTCCCACTTTCATCCTCAAAGCGACGTTTACAATGCCAATTGTCTTGACTTGACACCGTCGCCCATGCAGTCCTCAGTTAGCCAGGCTAACAGCTCGACACAGATAATGCTCGCGTGTGGCAGCTTACGGGGGTTTTTTAAAGGTTATAGTGGGCTACAAATGAACTTCCGTAATTATGGAATGTCGTCGGAGCAGTTAATCGTAGAATCAAATGATAAACTACTGTGAGTAGTATGAATTGCTTTCTGAGAAAATTAAATGAAAATATTTTTAATTATTTTAAATATTTTCTATTAGAAAAAAATATATTTTAATTTAAATGAGAAAAATTCAAATAAATTGTAAATAAATAATAATTTCCAAATGTCATAAATTTATAATCTGATTAATTTTCAACTATATATCTAATTATTTACATCTAATTTCATCTTTAATTACATTTAAAAAAAATAATTATTTGTAATGCATTTGGAAAATTCAGCTTATTTGAGTCACAATATATACATAATATTATTATTCAAAAGTTAAAAAAAAATGGGTAAAAAAGCCATATGAATTACAATATATAGTATATTCTTGGTGAATATTAACGGTTAGCAGTCAGCTGGAAAATACATAATTGTAATTTAACATAATTTAAAATATTATTGTTACTGACATTGATGTTAGGTCCCAAATAAGCATAGGTAATTAACATCTATATTTTTTTCATTTCCATTTAATTCATTTCTCTTCGATAGTCACCTATTTTACTTAGTTACAGAGTATTAAAATGACTTTATTAACATGTAGGAAAAGCCTCTACACATATTACAGCTCGCATCTTGTCCCATTTATAAGTCGGCTTAAAGTGCTAATATGCTCATTTGGCATCCCACTCGAGAGGCAGACAATAACAAAGGAGCAAAAAACACAATAAACTGTTGTTGGTGCCGAGAAAACTGTCACATGAAGAGACACAAAAAAACAGAACGCTTTTGGGGATGATGTACATCTAATGTTGCATGTTTTTGTCATGGCGGACACTTGACACAAATTTTGAGACAGGATTTCAGTTACCAGTTGAAATTTAATAAAATCCAAAATACATTTATATGTTGAAATTTGAACAGAAGTATTGTGTATTGTGGCCAATCAATTTAGCTCCCGCTTTGACAGCTCAAATCGATCAACTTCAGTTGTAGAATTTTAACTAACTTTTGCCGTTGCCAATATTTGCACCGCAGCTTGATCTACAACTTACCTGAAATAGAGCTGAAAAAAAACAAGAAAAAAATGTTATGAGTAAATGTTAAAAATAAAATTTGCTTTATAAGGTCCTTATCAAAATTATAAGACACATCAATAATTTGTATTCCTCCCCTCGCAAAATCTTTGTCTTTTAGAATTTGATAAAAACAAAAATATAGAAAGAAAGAAAATAGAATTGGCTGCGAAGTTTTACCGTTACAGTTTTTTTTTGCATTGTCTGGAGAACTTCAGCTAATTTTTCGTAAATGTGCAAGAATTTTGACTGTTTGCAACTGTATCAAAATTATAAGACATATTGAATTAAGTGAAGTTTAAAGATTATATTTCCGAATTTTTGAGTTGCTTATCTCTTACATAAGTAATTTACATAAATTTAAATAAAATGGGTGGCTCCACATTGCATCGGAAGGATGAAATTGACTCCATTCTTGCCTATTCAAAGTCCGGCTGGACTGTGATCAAGATATCAAAAGAAATCACTCGCTGTCGGACCGTAGTCGCCATTTTTTTATAGAATCCTCAAGATTATGGTGAAAACCGAAGCACTGGTCATAAAACAATTTTAAATGACCGATATAAAAGGCGCATTATTAAGAAAGCCATTAATTCGACTGCATCCTGTGTCCATCTTGCTGCAATTACCAGCAAAAAAGTGTTATCCATGACTATTTGGAGCACTTTAAATGAGTCCGGAAACATTGTCCGAGGTGTGCACAAAAAGATTCCTCAGTTGACCCCTCATTACAAAGCTGCGCGGATTGATTTTGCTTAAAGGAACTTGAAAACGAACTGGGGATCGGTTAGGAAAATGTTGTAGTGGTCTCTTGCATTAGTTATATTGTCTAATTTCCAAAAAGGTACTTTTTTCTGATGAGAAAAAATTTAATCTCGATGGACCAGAGGGTTTTCGCTATTACTGGAGCGATCTGAGAAATAAACCTCTTTATTTCATAAAGAGAAACTTTGGTAGCTGGGCAGTAGTGGTATGGGGACCATTTAACAAGATCGTAACGGTAAACCTGCAATTTTCCAGCTCTGGATGAATAGTTCTGACTATATACGGATCCTAGATAATAGCTTGCTTCCATATTTAAATGAAAATTGGAAAAATCCTTATGTTTTCATTCAGAAAACGCCCGAATACACACAAGTCCCCCGACAACACTGTTCTTAGAGGGGTGTTCGGTCGATTTAATGAACTGGGCAGCATGCTCACCGGATCTAAATCCAATTGAAAATGTCTGGGAAATACTAACAAGGCGTTTCTATAAGGAAAACGAAAGATACGAAAATTTTAATGAGCTCAAAACATCATTTATAAGGGAATGGGGTCAGATAGACTCGAAATTATTGATAGGGCTGTCAAATTCCATGAAGATGAGAATTTTTGATGTTGACAGATGCCAAGGATCTTTGATAGATCGCTAAACTATCGAAATTCAATGACTTAAGTAGATATTTTTAGCATACAAGTACTTTAAACCAGAAGTGTCTTATAATTTTGATATGGTTGAAAATCCCACTTTTTGTTATTATTTTAAAAATAAGTAAAAATACTTAATATTTTGAAATAAAACGTGTTGAAACACTTTAGTATTTGTTTATGAAGTATGTTGATGTGTTTTTTTATTACCTAGATTGCGTATCATGAAAAATATTTAAAGAAATCGAAGTGTCTTATAATTTTGATAAGGACCTTACTATGTATGAGTGAGTGTGGGTTAAGAGTATAAGAATAAGTCAAGGGTTATTATAGAGTTATGAAATTATAAAAAAACCTCTTTACGAGGTAAAAGGCTAGTGACGAAAATATTTCATGCCCCAAACACTCTGATATCCAATTTTGTGACGAATAATATTAAGTTGTACTTCCAAAAGTCTTAGTAAACACATTTTTTATTTAAATTTATACCTTTTGATAAGTATAACAATCGACCTGATCGAACAGTCATAGCAAATTTTCCATTCTTCTGTATATATCGCTAGTCGCCTTTCGCATCCTTCGTGCTGCTTTCGTCACTAGCGCGGACTGCCGTCTGCAGTGATGTTTATTTTAAGGTTAAGCCGGAGGCGCATATCAACCACGCAGCAAAAATAGTTTGTAGTTGTGAAATTGCAATTCCTGTGTATTTCATATTAGAGAATATTTGACGTGTTTTCTTGAATGTGCTTTGCATAATAAATTGTTGCATACTTTTAAGCTGGAACTTTGCTTATTTATAGGCAGCTGCCTGACATAAATAGCCCTCAATTAGCATTCACTATATAGAATTGAAAAGAATGAAACGACACACATATGTGCGCGCACTTTTCGTGCTCACTGTGTGGGCCATTTCAAAAGCAAACTTTTGTGCGCCTTTTTGTTTTGAATTGTTTTTAGCAACAGCTGCAGTCTCTTTGCTGTTTTTGGTTCTCGACGCCATGCATCAGAACTCTCATATTTTTGTGTAGACTGTTTGCTTGCAGCTTTCCATTGAAGTGGCAAAAAAGTATGTTCCATTAGCAAAAGATGTGTGTAATATATGCAATGGCATGCGTCTTAAACTATTCGTTTTTCTACCAAAAACTACAGCTGTCTAGTCCATTTTAAAATGCACAAACAATTGTAAATTTGTAGCATTTATAATTAACTTTTTAAATAATAGTATTGGCCTTGTATTAAAGTTGTTTACCGTATTTAACTTTGGCTCTCTGCTAATTTGATTCTTCGGTTTGCTCAACCAGACAAACATGCAACTAAGTAAGTGGCATGCCAAGTACTAACTCATTAAACACACAACTGTGTGGACATTGGGCTACTGATAACCACAGGATGGCCGTAGAACTCTAGTAACAAGTATTGCTTGTATTTGCTGGCTACATGTCCTTAAGGCAGACTGCCAATGCCATTTGCCTTTCAATTTTGCCACGGATGTGGCTAGGCGATGTCCATATTAGTCTGTTGAACGCATATGGCATGTAAATACATTGGGAAACCGCAGAGACAGACAATGAAGAATAAATGGACTTGCACACACACCCATCGCACTTAATGAGAAAACGCCTAAAATGTCAAAAGAATACGGAGTGACAAGGCGAAAACCCGACAAATTAAATATTTTGTTATGCCTTCTTTTACATTTTGTTTTAAATCAATAAGGTGGCCTTTGAAAATCATTTGGCATTCGTTTCATTCTTTTTGTGTGCTTATTACCCAGCAATTAATTTCCGATGTCTGAACGGAGGTTGAACATTTTCAGGGCAATTTGTGCTTTTGATTGACATTGAGTCCTTTCGTGTATATGCATTTTTTATTAAGTCCGATTACTCGCGGGCCACAAAACGCCACATCAACTGCGATTCTCGTGACGAAAGATATTCACTTAAGGATTTGTCATAGGTCAAAGTTGTTTGCCACAAGAAATGAAACTAAATGGTTAGAGGGCAATTACAAACTGATATTTATCAATTAATTTATGATATTTCAGTTTATTAGCCACAACTCATTATTTTACAAGCATTATTGAACTTGTGGTATGTCAACAATGTTCTCAATTGCATACAATAATAATTACTTTCATAACAATATTTTCCCCTGGATTTTACACATTTTCCCTGGCATTTATTTCGATGTAAATTGCAGTTAAAATAACATAAATTCAAAATGACATATAATACGTTGCCAGTGTAAATACATAAATAAAATGTTTACTCAGTACTCCCAATACGGGAGTTCACAAAAATTGTTATTCATTGGTTTTGAATGCTGTTGTAAAATTAATAGCTAAAATGCACAAAATATGTTTTCGCACAACATTATTTTAATAGCACTTTACACTCATGTTTCTCCCATTACTTACATTACTTTCGGTAAATGTTTTTCGCTTTATTTATGTGTTGTCAATATTTTGATGGCCACTTGGTGACCTTTTATATGACTTTTTTTAATAGTCCCTACACTTGTTTATGACAGAATTGCTCTCCGAAGTGTCTGCTAAAATACAAAATATAATTTCTGAGCACTTTTGTTAGGTACATTTTGTGCACAGCAAAATTGAAACTAAAGTGAGTTGATTACTTCAGTTGGGAATAGAATTCGAGAACTGTTTTGAAGCCGAAAAACTTTATTTTCTTACGTGAAAATGTTGTTTTAACTAAACTTGTTATATCTTAATATCTATGAATATCTGTTATAAATATCAAATATCTTTAAACTGTAGAAGCCGTTTTCAAATTCCACCGTTAAAGTCTTGTCTTAAAATTGCACAAAAACAAATTGAAAGTATAAAAAAGCAACAGATATTTAATATTCTTAAGCATAATAATTCATAATATTTGTTATTTTGTTGTTTAGCTTACGTTTTCTTTCCAGCTAATTTTAATCGGAAAACTTCTTGGGAACTCAAAATATTTGCTATAGTAAGAGTTATTCTTTGCTCGAAAATATTTGTTGTTCACTGTCAATTCCATTTTATTATTCTTAATAATTTCTTATCCATTACCTCACCCACAAATCTATTTTCACGAAATCACTCTGCTACCTGTTAATAAACACAATCTTTCTGAAAAGTCTAAATTGCTCTTTCAAATTAAATTTACAATGCAGAATTGAAAGCACAACGAAGACACTGATATTTAATATTCTCAATAATAATAGCATCCTTTTTCTTTTCTGGTTAATTTCAACAGAAATGGGAAATTCAAGTTGGAGAAAATACTTTCTGGAAAATCACTTTTTATACTAAAAACAGTTGTACGAGCACTTTGATTGAAAGTATCTGTTATTCTCTGTAAATGCAATTGAATTCTCTTAATAATCTCTTAGCTACAAGCTGTTTTCAGAAAAAAATACTTGAACTTTTCTTTCACCCATAAGAAAATAATTGAAAGTATAACAAAGCAACAGATATTTAATATTCTTAAGCATAATTCACAATATTTGGTCGAGCAGCTGCAGTTTCAATTCTCTGTATATTTTCTTTTATTCACTGCAAATGCACTTCCTGGAAATTCTCACTACACTTAATACAGTTACAGTATTCTTGGAAATTTTTTTTTAAGACTCTGAACACATTAATATGGAAACCAGTTGTTGCAACTTGCTTGGTGTGCTTAAGTAATAATATCTTGAGGCAACTACCACATCTGCTGTCATGAACTGATTGACTCCACCTGCGCAGTCGGCGACTGCTTATTCAAAATGACAGTCATGAAAAGGGGCTGCTTGAAATTCGCAGAGGTAAGTAAATGTAGCATGCTTTTAGGCATATGTAAGCCAGCTATCTGTTTGAGACTCTTTGTCTTTGCCTTCGCCTTTTTCTTTCCCGTTTTGTTTGTTTTCAATCATGTGGGGCAACCACATAATAAGCATATACATATTTATATGTATACATACTTATAAACGCCCACTTATAAGTATGACGGATCTATTGGCATCTTAACGTTGAATATTGCTCATACGCCGCGTGGTGTGCATAATTACACAGGCTATAGAAATTAATGCAATTTGGATGACGGCACAATTAATATGCCACGCTATAATAATATTACTATGGTCGTTCCTTCTCCATTGCTCTGCGGCTACCGGCTTTATCCTCGTTAAGTGCTCAACAAACGCTGCATAAATTCTTTCGAGGGTCGCTCTTTGATTTATCTAACATTTCGAGACGCGCGTCTGTCTAAACAAGCTGTCCAGGAGGGCGGGAATCAGACCATTCACGCTTGATTTATGTATTTGGATGCTTTTTCTTGTGTTTGCTTGTTGGCTGGCTGACTGGCAGCTGAAAAATATATTTAAATAAAAACTGTGCCGAATGCAAAATGTATAGCATACTTATCGTGGCGACTTGGCACAAAAGAAAATAAACAGAGGAATTATGTGTAATTAGATGGCTTAAAATCATTGAGCACATTTTCATGCTTTGATTGAATTTAAATTGAAAATTTTAATCAAATTTGGTTTTATAGTCAGTTGGCAAAACAAAGCTTTGGAAATTTTGCTGCATACAAATATTTTAAAATTATAGAAACAAGCTGCATAACAAATATATTTATGAGTTTCTATCTGCCATTTAAAGTATTTATTTTAAATAATAACTTTTAATTACTATACAGCGTTGCCTGAAACGGTTCATTGGAGCTCCTCAGGGCGTCTTTTAACTCCAAACCTAATGAGCCCCACAATCGGGAACAAAATGAAACCGAGGCAAATATTTGCTTTTCCGTAATTCAAAACTCAAGTAGAAAAATGCCTAAGGAAATGTATAACATAAACCTTCACCCTTTAAGAAATAATGGAAGAGCGTTAAGAGCATGTAATTAATTTTGTGTTAAGCCAGACAGCGAAATTCGCTTAACGTTTCGCTCTTTGTGGCATCTCGTCGCCCGTCGGCGTGTTTGCGCCTAAATGACTGCAATACTTTTTGCAGTCGATTGAGCACTAACTGAATTTTAAGTTTCTCTGAGCACACACACATGATAAGCTTCGTAAGTTCGCTAATTGAGTTAGTGTATTAGCTCCGAGCAGTACTATAGTATGTGTGTGTGGCAATGTTTTGAAATAATTAATCTAAAATCAACGTCACTGTTGCGATAAGAAATACTACTACTATTTACTGATACTATCGCAACAACATGCTGCTTATTAATATTTTATCTAAAAACAATGCCATCTATGATTGTAATGAGTAGCAGCTATAAAAAGAACTTCTAACGAGCACAATTTGAGTGGAATTCACATAAAACACGAAATATAAGTGCTTTATTTTCCCATTAAAGTTTTAGTTAGTCATTGCTCCCAGATAATTCATTTTGGATTAGATAGAGATATAAAAAATACTATAAATATTTATCAGTGCTTTATAATCGATTGATACCAAATTTATTGGCCTTGCTCTTTCCCAATCTGAAACCGCAGCTTATCAAATAATTGTCTTGTTTTGTGACCCATTCGTGATTTAAGTTCGCTGTCGTTGGATGCAATTCAGCACGAGAGTTCCAGCTAAAATAAACTAATAATACATTTATATTTATTTATACATTTATTCTTGATATTAATATATTTAGTTTTTCTGTCATTATCACTTGCCGCCTTTATATTCAATTATATGTCTCTTAGTTTCAGCGAGTTCTCTTTAATTGAGTAAACAGTGAGTGGGCTTCCAGCTAATTTAATAAATGTAGGCGAAGACACATACGAGTGGTCGCTTTTTCAATCCTTCCACACAAAAATCAATAGTTTAGCAAAGTTACTTTTATAAAAAGAACAATTTATTTCGAATTATTTTAAAGTAATTACATAAAATGGTTTTATTTTTAAAATTTAAAAATCATTAAAAATCTAAAATATAAACTATGAATTTTTAAGAACAACAGTATATCAATTACATATTAATGTTGAACTAGTTTTTTATAATGAAAAATGAATTCTGCGAAAGTTAATTTTAAGTGTATTGTATTTATTTTAAATGCACACAAATTTATAACACTGTCAAACATGTTATGGATTTACAATTATTAATTAGAAATTCAAAAGATTTTTACAATGTAAACAATAATCCTTTATAATCCACTGTTTACTTGGACATAATATGTCATGGAATGCATACAAACAGTTTACAGATAATAAAATCACAAAATGCCATCTGTTTTGACAACAGCATTCAATTATTTAATTTACACGATTTTAAATTGCCACATAATAAAATAAAGTGTCAGCGGCTTGAAGGGAATTCAAATAATAAAGTCAAAGAGATTTACGCTTTACAATAATAATTTGTAAAAATACTGACAATTTGATTGTTATTTATTTTCAATATGCTTCGTTGTTAAATTACTTTTTATTTTCCATAAAAAAAACTAAGAGAAAATAATCGCAATATTTATGCCAGATTTTTTTGATATTCGACCCCGGCCCTTCTGCCCCACCATGATGAATGATGATGATGTTTGGTCACCGTTGACCCAGCCACAAAACTCCATCAATTACATTCCAAGTTGTGACTATACCTTGCACTGCTGGCACCTGTCCACCCAACGGTCCGGATAAAGGATACAGGTTGCGAAAGTTGTTGCATATGGATAACTGAGATTTTTTTACCGTGACCCCAAAAGCGGTTCTAGCTGAGCTCGTTCCGTGTGTGTGTATGTGTGTGTGTGTGTGTGTGTGTTGCATGTTTTATATTAAAAAATACCAATATGCTTGATTGATTTACGAGTACGCCTGCCTGCTTCCATAGCAGTTGAGGTGTCAACTGAATTCCCTGCGGCTCATCCAAAGTCGCCATTGAAACACTCCTCAATTGTGGCCATTTTGAGTGGGCATTTTGAGTGTTGGCTCACATCTGTCTAGCTCCTTACTTGGACGTGTCTCTGTGGATGTGTTGAGTGTCTGTGCTGAACTCTGACTTGTCCAAGTCCAGACACATAATTAAGTTTCACTAGGAGCAAGTGTTGCATGTTTGCAATCGGTTGGCACTGCAGAGCAAATCACATTGCTGGCTATTTAGCTTATTAAAGTACCCAGAGTATTCCTGGAATGGAAATAAGAGACGAGTCTTTTCGAAGAATACCTTTTCTAACTGCAGCATACGTTAACGATTCCAAGAACAGACCCACAGTTATCTAAGCTAGTACCCACTTTATACATTATCAATGTTAGTTTATTGTGCACTTCTTTTTATAAAAGGTGTGTTACTATTGTAACAGGAGTACGGATTTAGACATGAATTAAATGGAATTATAGCCTTTTGTTGTATGTAGACAGCAGCATGATGCAAATGCATAACATAACTTGTAAATAGCATAACATACTCTGGTAACGAATATAACATAATCTGTAAATAAACATAATGAAAAAGATAGGCTAAGCAAAAAAGAATAAAGCGAATTGTATTTTTTATACCCTAAGGGGGTATATTAAGTTTGTGCAAAGTATGTAACAGGGAGATGCTTCCTTCTCCCTTCTCCGACCCCATAAAGTATATAAACAACAACATACATTTCTATGCCATGACTGCAGTAAAGTCTAGTATTATATAAGAATTTTTTGCTTTTGGCCATTGTTACAGCAACCAGTTTTTCATTTCCTTTATATTTCTGCTAATGAGCCGGCTAAGCACATAATTATTTAGTGCCTCGTGCAACACTACACTACAAAAGTGACGTCTTTAAGTTGCGCCTATGCAGTACATTTATGAGACGCGGACATCATTTTGAATTTTAGAAACGTACTCTGGCTTAATTACCTGGCGCAAGTGTTAGGGAAGTGAAATGTTGTTTGGCTCCCAAGGGCAGAAGGGCTTGTGCTTGTGCTGTGACATACCAGACAGGAAAATGGTGCTTGCGAAATGTAATAGGCAGCAGGTAAATGCCGAGAAGCGGGGCCCAAACAAATTAGCCGGGTAAAGTTTTAAGCCGACAAAAAAGGGAAATTTAATTAGCTAATTAATTGGCAGTCTCATCAACACTTTGTGAATGTAAAAGTTATGAACGCACAAAATGTTTTAAATAAATCGTAAATTATAATACGCAAAGACCCAATAAATTGATTTAGCCCATTAGCCGAGTTAGGCAACGAATTGTCAAATTAATTTGCCAGCTCTTTGCCTTTGTTCAATTCAATTATTGAAATTGAAATCGCCATCATCATTTGTCATTTGCCATTTCAACGCAACTGCAGTCAAATCTAATTAATTCCCAGCATTTTATTATTCAAGAAGGCGACGACACAAAGGTCAGTAAAATTATTGCGACAAACATATGAATATAATCATTTGCATTTAATCATTAATGATCGTTTTCCTATATTTAGAAAACTTGGCAAGAGTACAAACAAAATTAAAAAATTGTAGCAAACTTTTAAGCAGACTTCAATTCCTTGTCAAACATGTCGTATGCGCAATGAATAAAATACGGTCTGACCGCGCTTTAAACTTTACTGCTGTGAACAATCATAAGCCCAACTAAACCAGGCAAACCAGGCCAATAAATCCGCATTTGGTCAGCTCATAAACAGCAATGGCAACAACAATGGCTAGTCACATCAATTACAGCATTGCACACGCGGCGTATACGCAATCTGCCCGTCGGGTCTTGTCATTGCGTATACGCCGCATTAACGTCTGCGCTTTACAAAAGGTCATTAGGTACTTGGATTTTCGACTCTCCATATCGTGATGTTTGTTTTTAATGTGCGCGATAAATCCAAATCGTCACGCGTGACACGCAATGTCCAAAGTGGGCAGATATGTGAACTATTCATTAGGCAGACAGACAGACAGACAAGAGTGTCACTTGTAGGTGGCTTAATAAACTGATTTGATGAGCAAGCTGGACAAGTATCTGAAGCACGTAGCTGTTATTAAATAGTTAAGCAATTAGTTGGATATTATATTATACTCAACGACGTGAGTGTTTGTGAAGGATTTATGTGAGCAGTCGAGGGAGACTGAAAATGGCAGGATATGCTGTCAATTGCCAATCACAAAATCAAATCCACTTGACCACAACTTGTTCATTGCCATAATGACAAGTTTCTCCTCGAGCTAAAGCTGCTTTTGGCCATGTTTGTTGACCGCATTTTTGTTTAGTCCAACAAAGAAATTGACTGGAAAAAATGGAACGAAGAAAATGACATAGTCTGTGACGCTGTGTGGCCAAAGTGGTTAATTTACAGCAATTGTCTGCCAAAAGGGACCACTTGGACGGGGCGTGGCTAAGGCGGTCTAAGCCAATTTGCGTTGTATTGTGCGCTTAATAAATAGTTGAGTCGAGTTGTTGAGTTGGACGCTGATGAAGTGCAGTCCGAAATCTGAGAAATGTCTGGAGTGCGACTGAAGAGAGAAATTCTGGCAGATTTATGGTCGTCTGTTGTTTTGTGTTATTTTTAAAAGGGATTCTTTAATTTATGCGTACCCTTTACTGGACTTGCACAATTAAATGCCAACCAGAATAATATGAAAAAGGAATTTACTTAAATAATTATGCACATTGTTGCTATTTAAACTACACACATCTCTAGATAATTCCATTATGATTATACAATCTATGTTTTCTTACATAACAAGGACTCTATGCTCATTCATCAAAAATAACAAAGCATGTAATCCAATCTAATGGGTTTAATTTAATTTTGTATAAACATTTGCACAGCATAAGCTGCTCACATCTTGTATGCACACTGTGTCAATTTTAATAATTCACTTTAATTAATAGGCCAACAACTCATGTGAGTCTCTGCTGAGTCTATAATCGGAATCAACACGTGCTTCCAAAGAATACAATTTATGTAAGTGAAGACGACGTTGACGACTCCTTTTGGATTCTGGCTTCTCGCTTCTGGTCGGAACTCCTTTTCAGCCTGTCACCTGGGCAAACAAGACACCTCACCTTGGCATATTTACATACCTTATGTAAGTATGTATATCTGGTCGTATTTCAGCTCAGCTCAGACAGGCAGCAATTGAAGGTAAACTGTCACCTGTTGATTGTTTGTCGTATCTGTCGACAGTGGCTTGAGTTTATTTCAAAATTGATATTATGTTGTCTACACTTTGCACTGTGAATGGGATTTACTGTGAGTTAGGTACTTTCTATCTTTTCCCATTGTTCAAGTTGTTATGCAGCATTTTTATCTGAATTCCTTGTCATTGCAGTTACGCCAGACTGGGTTCCTTTTAATTAAAACTACTCACACAGATACAAAGAAACTATTCTATTTCCTTGGACCATGAATTTTCTTATTGTATTTTCCTTTCTGTGCTTTTTAGGGTACACATGTTTTTGGTTGTCCCTTTTCTGTCAGTTTAATTTGGTGGAAAATTGCAACTAACAGGCTAATTAAGCCTTAGGCAAGATAAATTATGTGACCGCCAGGTGGCGCTGCCAGTTGCCCTCGATTTCAGGGTTCAAATGTTGCCATAACAGTCAGTGCGGAGGCGTGGCAGCTGAGCCGCCTCCAATTGTGTTGTGTCTACGATTTTATTATTGTGTCTATAGCTGTTTTTTTATTTTGCCTTCGCTAATGTATGTGTGTGTGTGTCCCAAATTTGTGGCAATGACATTCGCCGGAAGCCAAGGAAAAACATTTGCCGTCGGCTTCTTGTCGCCACGTCGATTTGCTTGTATTGTCTGGCAGTTGGTGAATCGCACTTCATACTGATTGTATTTGCTCCACTTTATTGTTTGTTTGTCAAACACAATCAATAACAGGCATATTACGCATACGCGCCGTAAACCTCAGCGAAATACTTAAACTTTTTGATAGGTCATTTAAGTTTTTAAAGTTTGTCAGAAATTTCAAGAAATTTATTTAAATTTCTAATTACGATTCCTTCATCAATTGGAAACTCAAAATAAATTGAATTATAGAATTTTTTCATTAAAATACATTCAACTAAAATGTACTTTCTCGCATTCTATTGCTTCTTATTATATAATATATTTTTACAGGAATTCTTTGCAACCTGTTGAGCAACCGATAAATAAATATTTTCGTAAATTTTGAATAAAACTATTTTAACCACTTGACAATTTAACCAGCTTTTGGTCAAATATGTCAAAATATTTCAATAGCAAACTTGTGCACTTAACGTATGACAGTTAATGTAATTATGCTGCTTTATTGTTCACATTTTGGTCGACGCTCATAATTTATTTACGGAAATTTCTAAGCCCGGAAATGTGTGGCCGGATGTGTGAGCTCAACGTGCAACAAGCGTAGCGTGTGACAAATGGCAGGATAACAGTATAATAATTAGATATACTAACAAACTTTAAGACAATGCCAAAAAAAAACCCGAATAATATTTTTATAATAATGCCACTGACGTCAAGTGCGCTTTTGACCTGGCTATAAATAAACTCGTATTTTGAGGCCAATCAACGAAGGCAGCGAGTACAGCATTTTAATTATTTACCAACTGCAAACAGCTGCACAAGTTGCTAGCGGAAAAGTTGCCACAAAAAACATTGGAAAACACTCACAATCCATTTTGCATGCGAAATGATGAATGCCCTTTTGCCACAAATAAACCGTAGCAGGAGGTAGTTGTTGCAAAGTGTATTGGACAACCGAATGACATGTATTCAGTTAACGAATTTAAGGGATGAATACACAGCTCTTAAAGTACCTTTAAGATGTACCAACTAAGCTGAAAGTTTTAGTTTTTTGTGCGTAACAAAATATGCTTTGCTTTACTACCTTCAAATGCATTTATTTTTAAGCTATGCATTCAAAATCATTTAGAGCGATTTACCAATTGACAATGTTTCAGAATGTTTCAGAGTGACTGCAAATAAAAATTTTCAAAAATATTTTTGTTGGTATTTTTAAAAATGGTTTGAAAACTGCAAAAAAGGCACTTTTTGCATGAAAATGAGGATAAATGGTAATTTTTAGGATTTTCAAAAAACTTAAAAAAAAAACTAGCAAAGATATTTTTGAAAATTTTTTTTTGCTATCACTTTGAGAATTGCTCCAAGAATTTTTTTGCATTAAAATATTTTTTGTAAAAAATCGAGGAAAAAAGTTTTGAAAAGTGACATTTTCATAAATTCAATATTTTAGAAGGGTACTTAATGGATTAAGGAAATTTTTGCATCATTCAAACGGAATTTAAACGACCTTTCCAAATATATTTACTTACTTACATAGCTGTTAAAGCAAAAATAAGGGTGTACGCAGAGATATGCGAGTGAGTGTAAATACTTTTAAATAAAAATTTCAAATATGACATTAAATTCTATTCAGTTCCTAAATATAATAAACGCAAGTGTGTTATTAAACTTAGTAATTATTAAATGTGAGTTTTATTTAAATTACCTTAAGCAACTTAAATACGCTGGTCTGTCTGCAATACCCTTTAAAAATGCGATGCGAGCACAGCAAGGGAATTGAATTATCCTTTAAATATGCATTTAATTGAAATGTTTACAAGTTGAGCTCGAATGTTGTCAATATACATACATATGTACTCATTGTTGTTTTTGTCGATTTAACTTGATTAAAGCGGCTAACTAAAAAGGACTCAAGTTTTGCAATTGTCAAGGTTTCATTTTAAATGCCATTTGTACTATGAATGTTTCGATGATTTTCAGTCCAAAACTTACATGCATTAAATGTTAACTCTCAAAAATGGCCATTGAACGTGAAAACTAAGTTCAGGCTTCTGTTGTTTCTCGTTCATATTCATGTCCTCTCTTTTTCAGATATGATTTTCCATTTGCTCTGATTTGCCTTAAGGCATATTATATGCTAATTTTTCATTTTATAACGCCCCCACAAGCAGAATGACAACCTGCTGCCATTGATAAGTAGTAATCATGTAGGCGTGTCGGGAACGATGTTCCGTAAATTACTTGGCCCCTGTCTTGTCATTTCATCTGGCAGCTGTTTCCGTTTTATATTAGCTCGTCCCGTTATTAAAGGACAACTACAGGAGGAAACGAAGCTGGCAGATAAGGACACGCCCACTTTGTAATACATAATTTGTTTTTATCGAGTGACACAAGTCTTGATTCGAGTGTCTCTTTCGCAGTGGTTACGATAAAGTCTGCTGAGGTCTACACTTTTGCAATGATAATTTTATAGGAACACAAATTGTACAAAGTATTGATAATTTATGTTAAGGTAAAAAATTCAATTAATTAAAATTTTAATCAACAAATAGTTGCTGAACTCCCTTTGAAATTAAAATAGTAATTTTAAGAAAAAATGCACGTTAAGTAAAGGGATACATATACATATCAGGGATTAAAACCCTAACCGAAACCGTAACCTTAAACCGGTAAATACCGATTGAAATTGAGAACCGTAACTGAAACCGTAACCGAAAAGAAAAATTTGTATTTGACCGAAACCTTAAAACCGAAAGTATATAAACTGAAATAACCGTTTAGTAACCGTTTCATTTGTAAGTGTTAATTTCGGTTTTTTATACATAAAAAAAATGATTTTTCATTTTTAATTTTGATTTTTGATTCTAATTTTTTTGTGTTTAATTTTGAATTTTTATTTGTGATATTCATGATCGAATTTGCATTTCACTAAATGAGCACAAATAAATAAATTTATTAAATAAAATATTTAAAATTGTTCAAATGTAAGTAAACTACATCAAACTGAAGAAGATGTGAAGTTAGTGTGTGAATGAAACATTAAGAAAGTAATGCCTTTTTAATTATTACTATAATATTATAAATATAATTTTATTTTTGCAAAAAAAAATTTTTTAGTGAACCGAAACCATACCGGTATTTCAAAACCGAAACCTACAAAAACCGGTTCACCGTTACGAAACCTTTATTCAAAGATTTTGCGTAACCGATAACCGAAAACCTAAATTCGAACATAACCGAAACCGTAACTGAAACCGATATTCGTTTCGGTTTTAATCCCTGATACATATTAAAATATATAATTCATTATTATATTTCTTTTGAAATATAACTTTATAAAAGTGTCCTGTTGTACCATAAATATTACCTTAAATGTTTTCTGATCATAACCAGTCTTGAATTTATAGTTTGTCTCCAATTACAGCCCACAGGTCGCCTTGAGCACAATCCGATAAGCTCATTTATATTATTATATCGATGTGGGCTTCATAGCTTTCTCAATTAAATACAAGTAGGTAAATCATTCTTGGAATTAAGTTATATATTTCCAACTAAAAGCGTTACTTGTGTAACTAATTGGCTTTGATGCTTGAAGTTCCTCAGTTGAAAGAATAGGTTAAACATGTGTGCTTTCACTTTGTTTGCTATATTCAGATGCGTTAAAAGGACACTCATGCATAAAGTGTTGCTGGGCTTTAAGGAACGAATAGCTCAATATTGTCCAAACATTTGAAGAGTAAACACGAGCGCGAGACCCTCAGATTGAAGGGTTGTCGTTAAAGGACACGCAAAAGAAAACAAATTGATTGACAATCATTGATGTTTTATGAGCCTACAGCCTAAAATCGTTGATGTACGTTTAATGTGAGCACTTTGGTTGACATTTCAAAATAAATTCTAAAAAGTATTACAGAACTTTATCAAGTGTTTGGTTATTACTTCGCATTCGCTATTACTTGATGATTAATTCGATTTGAATTACGCATTCTCGTAGGAGTTTTTGATTCCAAAATTTTGTGATTTTTGAAATTGGAAATTAAATGGATGGAAATTGCATAAAGCCACACGAACTTGATTTGCATTCATAAGAATATTTAGCTGAAATGGGATCAAACTTACGCTTATTAAAAATTGTAGTTAATTAAGTCTCTAAGATTTTTTGAAAATATTAATTTATTTTTAAATATCAAAACTTGTTATTCCTAGCAATGTTTAATTATATCAACAACACTGATGGAAATATTGAATGATTTAAATAAAACATTTAGGAGAGAAAAAATCTTTATTATAATAATTATTTGAGTATTATTGCAGTTGCAATAAGTAAATGTCATGTTCCATTATCGAGATTTTTAATAAAATGTATAATTACAAAAATATTCTATCGAAATATCAATCTTGAAAACTTACCAATTTGTTGTTTTTTCTGTCAGCTAATGCGACAAATAAATTAATGGCAAATTGGATTTACGCACGTTTACCGTTTACAGCGCGATACGTCGGTTTGATAGAATATCTAGATACTTTTGTTATCAGCACTGAAACTGGAACTGAAACTGAAATTGTATTTGTCAGATTTGTCGGCACCCGGAAAATTCGATTACGGTTTTTTCAACTTTAAATGAAACTAAAATCACGGGAAAAACTCGCGTAAAAAGTGCTTGAAAAACTTTTCCAATTAAGAGATGCACAAACAGCAATATCGTTTTGCACAGAAAATGCGAAATACTTTAATGAATATGCAAAATTTTATTTTTTTTAAACGATTTTACTTGAACAAATTTGACTCAAAACTGTCTTTGAAGAGATCACAAGAAATTGTATTTGAAATGTGTTTTTTAAACCGTTAGGCGAGGCGAGCGATTTGAGTTGCTGCTTGGTTGGTTGGCTGGTTGAGTTGCTTTCGACGCGCACGAAACGAATGCAGCACAAAGCACGACGACGACTTGTTTTATAGCGAACGCCAGCCGAACGCACAGCGGCTTTCGAGTTTCAACTTCAATTGGTTGACTCCTGTTGCGCTTTCAATGAAAGCTTCCTGCCTTGTAGCCGGCACTCAACTGCCTGTTGTGGTTTGTGTCTTCGCTACACAAAAGCTCGCATCGCCCACGCATCGTAACGCAATAGTTGTTGCTGCAGCGACGACTTCTGTGACGTCAGCTGGACGAGGTCGTGTTGATTTAAAGCTGTGCTAGTTGCCTGCCATTCGCTGGCATTTGATTTTACCAGCTACGCTTGTTATTGTTGTTGTTGCTGTTGTTGCTGGTCCTTTTTCACCTACGCACATATTTGGTAGGCGGCGCTTAAATTTTGGGCACCTTACGATGAGGCCAGCCACCGCAGAACCACAGGAGGGTTGAAAGATAATGAAATCACAAAAATTATATGCTGGACATTAGACGCTTTCATATTTACCCTCTGTCAGGGACACTTTTAGCCTTAATTTCCTCTTAGTTTTTTATTCTCCGCTTAAACAATTTGATGCTGAGTTGCTCACAAGGTTCATATGAGACCCATGCGGCAGCTCTAATTTCAACTCGCAGCTGCATTTACATTTCACATTTGACGTTTTGTTTAATCACTTAAAATGTAAGATAATCTCTTTGGCACATACTTGTGTACAAAGGGGATAATAGATATTACGCATACGCAGTGGGTAGTGTCAGACACACTGTTAACTGTTGTTTAATTTATTTTAGCTGTGGTTCATCGCGTTCTCTTAAAAGTCAATCACTTTGCAATGATAATAGTAATTACAGTTCATAGAATTAATTGAAAATTTTAAAAATAGATTTCTATTACTCATTTGAAAATGTAATTTGGTTAGTTAAAAAGCCATTACCTTACAATTTAGATGATATACCTTGTATATTTTGTCCATCAACATTTAAGAAAAAAGAGTCCCAGCTCAGCACCTACAGCAGTGAATTAATTGAAATTGAGGTATGTAAAATTGTCATAGACCCTTAAATATGCATTATCATTCAAAATACAATTCTTTGTTAACTTTAGTTTAAAAGAGAACATGTCTCATCCGCTAAATAAACGAAGATAATCTTTGGTGTCCTACTAACCAGGAGAAACTACAAAAAAGGCTTCAGTTTTTAAAATATTCTTCTCTAAGCCGAAAGGCTTTTACTACTTAGATTATTTTACAAAGCATCTAATAATTATGCTAACAATTGATGTTAAACACAAACGAAATTTTCCTGTTCCTCAGTTATCAGATATTTAATACAAATTTCTGAGTCACAAAATTCAAAAAATATTTTTCTTAATTCTTGGTATAGCTTATACAATAACTTAATTTATATAATACTATATTTACTTGAAGCTTCTTTAATGAATTTTAAAATAAATTTAATTTAATAAATTTTACCAAATCTGTCAACAAGTATTTTTACATAGGAAGTCATTGGTTTCTTAGTTTCCGGAACAAGGATAGTTGTTTGTCCATTGCATTTAAGTTAATACCAATTTTTTGAACATCCCTGTTAACACAATTTTTATAAACAATTAAATATATTATAAGACATATTTTCGCTTTTTTTTGTGTATATAAATAATTTTTTTAAAATGTATATAATTATTTATAATATTTATAAATATTTTGCATATTCGGCATATTTATTTTGACCAAACGGTTATTTGCATTCAATTAATTCTGATTTTAAGCCGTGATAAAAAAGACAGAAAATTGTAAGTAATGTATGCTACTTAATTTGATATCGTATTTAGTGATAGCCAAGAGCCTATCAAATCCATTGCATTGCATCCTTCCAGATAAAGAGGACATCAGTATGCCCCTGGCGACCTGCATACTCATGCTCCACAACCTATTCGGTGAAAAACACTCTGTACGCTGGTTCAATACACCCGCATGTCGTGTGGCACGGCAGACCTGGCCCCACATAGCTCGATCTAAAGCGCAGTGCAATCTGAGCAGGATCAACTGCTCCCACGTGGTCCGTTCCCTAACAGGCCACTGGTTAGTGCGCACACACGCCCTCAGATTAAATGCCCCCTACAATGGTTTCTGTAGGAGCTGCAGAGATGAGGAAGAGGAGGAACACTTATTCCAGCCCTAAGTAACAGAAGACGAAGAGCTCTAGGAAAACCCTTCCTCACCAGCCTAGGCGAACTCGCTCCTCTGGCACCAAGAAGAATAGCTCTTTTTGTTCAACTTTCAAAATGGACTTCCTTTTAACCTAGTTTCTCTAGTGTCCCACGCTGGATAAGAATCGCGGTACCACAATGGGCCTACCTGAGGCCTAAGTGCTTCGACTTGTCGACACCGCCATAACCTAACCTAACCTACTTGATACTGAGTAATTATTAGCATATTACATTCTCCCATTTGGCAAGAAATGAAAAGATAAATGACCGCTTGTCCAAATAAATTTGCCGACCAGTGCAAGATATTTGTAATGTAATAGCGCCAAAATATTTAAATCCAAGAGATAAACCAACACTGTACCGTAAGCATTGAAGCCAACCCTTAAAATGTTTAGTATATACTAAAAAGTCGAACAGCTGATATATCGATATATTATGAAATAAAAGAAAACATCGATACAAAGAGCTCTTAAAGGATTTGAAAAGGAAGATGGCTGTTAATTATAGTGAATTATTAAATTTTGATTTAATTTTTTTAAGGACAACTGCAATAATATTTCTAAATTTTATTACATATGTACATACATAGTTAGTATTACCAAACTATACCTGTTTAAGGCTGGGGTTTATCACATATTTATCGCCTTTGCTTTGTACAAGGTAAAACCAAATTTAACACAGTGTTCATTACTTTCAGAAGGTTCATCTCGAAACCATTTCTCATCTAATGGTTGTCCATTTGAGGTCCAGAATTTGCTATTACCATTTGCCAAGGCAGTGCCCGAAGTCAAATATTAGATTTCAATTTCGTTGTCCTTCTTTTATTCAATACCAATGCATCCAATGTTTTAAAACTTAAGTGCACAGCATCCATCGCATTGTCTTCATACCAATTTGCATTCAAAGTGCTTTCTACATAGTGTAATCCTGTACCAAAAGTATCCGGAATAATTTCTGGCTATCGTTTAAAACTATTTGAAAAATTATTAAAGAAATTAATTAATACTGACTTGAACCTTTTTAGCTCACCATTATGAACGATTGTGCCAAATTCGTCAGCCAAACTAATCGCCAGCAATCCAAATAATATCAGAAAACAAACTTGAGGCTGTAACATTTTCTTGTTACTGAATTCTCTTACAGCACACAAGGCCCTTTTAACCATTTTCTTGGTACGCTGCAGACAGCTTTCATAAAACGAAAACGGGGTCGTCTGCATAAATTAACAATGATCGCAATTTTTTGAAAACATTTATGTACGTTGTTATGTGAATGTGGTCCGGTGCACTATGGACCCGACGACGATTATTATGGAAAAAAAATCAATTTTTGAAGATGCTCAAAATAATAATCTCTTGATGGCAATACATTGGAAATACATCAGACAAAAATGTTACATAGTCAGAATTTTAACATTACCCAACACTGTTAAGTTAACAGCTTTGGAACAGAGATGTTATGAACTATGAGCACAGGCCAGCGTTAAAACAATATTTTAGGTTAAATTCAAGTGATTTTCAGCACTAATCGAAAAGCCAATAAACCAAAATTTATAATGGATATTATTAAGGGGGGCTTGTACTTTGTGTTAGTAAATCTCGGTTGTTGAAAATCAGTGGGCTTTGTGTTGTTCTGTGTGCTTTAAAAAGTTGCCTCAAAAATGAATTTTGAAAAAAAAAAATTAACTTGAGGAGAATATAACTAATTTAGCTAGCATTTGCATTAGCAGTATGACCATATGCATTTTGCAAAGCAATTAATTCTGCAACCTTGAGAGTAAAGCTCAATTTGCGTCCTTTTGCGTGTTTTGAGAAATTTGACTTTAATGCACATAACCTCTCTGTGAAAAGTATCGATTAAGCTGAAATGCGGCAAGAACAGAAGAAGCAATCAAGTTTCAAAATTGGATTTTTAGTGCATTTTGTTGCGCGAATAAGTCGAAAAGAATGTAATTTAATGTATTTCAACAAAAAAGGCAACAAAAAATGCAAGAAACATATATTTTTCCATGCTAAGTTAAATGCTATAGTTGACCGATCTTGATAAATTTTGGGAAATAAGTCTGGCCTATTATAATTCTCATGTGTTATAAGTTTGGTCCAGATATCTTGGAAAACAAGATGATTTTTATACAAAAAATCTTTTTTCAACCGATTATTCATATGGGAGCTATATGATATAGTTGTCCGATTTGAATTATTTTTTAACAGAGTGTTAAGAGCATAAGGAAAAAGTTTGTTTTATATAGCGTGAAAAACAAAAAATTTGCATATGCTTAAATTAAGAAAAAAGGCGGTGCCACGCCTACTTTTTACAGCACAGATGCCAATTGACCCTTTAAGTCCAATGCAAAAAACTAGACCAAAATATCTTGTTTAGTTCTTGAGTTATAATTTTTTCCAAAAAAATCGTTATCGGGACCATAATGCGGTGGCTCAGTGGTTAGAGTCGCCGACCTGTCACATAATAAGAACTTCCAGTTTGAAAAAAAACTGGGTTCGATTCCCCCCGTCAATTGTCGTCAAACATGTGTTTTTAAGTTCTTCGGAATGAAACGCAAAAATATATATAGTTCCCTTCATTTAAAAAAAAAAAAAAAACGTTGTTAGCTTTCGACTCAATGAAATTAAAAACAAGTAAGAACGCTAAACGCACGCTGAAGATTTGATACTCTTTAGATTTACATTTGATGTTCAACCTATCGTTACTGTGGTAAATATATGTATGTATGATAAGGTTATCCGCTGCAGTAACCGAAACACAAATTATTTTATTATACCGAAATATAAAAACAGAAAATACTCAAGCCGAAATAACAGTATAACAGTTAGTTTTGGTTCACTCAAGCATTTTATTAATAACAAGGTTAAGGAGTAAAATTCATTTCTCAAACTAAAATTCGGTTCTCAAACTAATTTTGTTTTTGATTTTTTAATGAGAAAAAATAATGTCAAATTTTAAAAAATATACAATTTATATGTACATGCTAAAACAAACGGCCCACAGTTTTATATTTATTAATAAATATGAAATATTTATTCCGAAAACGAGTCGATTTGCCACAAAACGAGTTGTTTGCTGTTCCGAATTCCGAAAATCGACAATAATTGTCGTTTTCAAAACGTGTGCTTTAGAGTCACCGGATATAAAAGAAAATGCAATTTAAAGATTTAAAATGAATACCTAAAATTATAAACTCAAAATAATAATAATGTTGAACATTTTTAGAATCGCCTAACATCACTACTTCAACTTTAAACACTACTTTTTTAAAACAATTTTTTTCTAAAGCATCTAAACAATATTAAAAAAAAAAAAACAAAACCGAGCTGTTCTGAATTCCTCCATAAATTTTTTTATTGTTACCAACTCTCGCATATTTGAAGAACAACATTTGAACAACGAAGTTTTAGTCTAATTTACCTTTTATTTGCTATATTCAACCTGAAGTACTTAAAATTAATTTTCGAAACGTTTTCGAAACCGAGTTCGAAAAGTAAAAACAAGCCCATTTCGATAGGAATTGGGAACAGGCCTGATTGTTTTTCATTGACCATATATTACCAAACGACAAATGAAGTAGTTGTCAGCTGACGTCTTTCACATAAAGACCTTCATAAAGACCTCTACGATCATTTACAGTTTTTCTGTAACCAAGTTTTTCACAATGTTCATTACCTCCTTCATTATTAGGTTCATCTTTAGCCCATATTGCATCTAATACTATAGGTTTACCATTTGAAAACCAGACATGACTATTATAATCTGCCAAGTTAGTGCCCGAGGTCCAGTAATCGTCTTCATTTAAATTATTTGCCAAATAATTATTTATCAAATCCTATTCGTCCGTTGTTTCAAATGTCACTAGCTTAGCATCCTTCGCATGACATCTTTCGTTGGCCTCAAACCAGTTAGCTTCTAATTTGGTTCCTATATAGTACCGTACAGTTTTAATATTAGCTATTATTTAGTTCACCATTGTTAGGTTACCATTTTTAATTATAGTGCTTATCTTGTATGACAAACTTATATCCAGCAAGCCGAAGAATATCAAAAATGAAACTTGAGTCTCGAACATTTTCTTGTTTTTGAATTCTCATTCAGTACGCAGAGCCTTATATAGTCCCAAACTTTAATGCTTTCGACTATTTTTCGACATAAACCAAATTGGCATTGTCGTAAAAAAATTATTTAAAAAGAATATGGGTAGAAATGTTATCTTCAAACAAATTTTATCACCCTATGGTAGGATATATAATAAATACACATATTGGAATATTTTATAAAAATTTATACATACATAAATAAGACTCATAAAAATCAAATGCATTCAATTGTTTCAATAGTTAAGGAAAAAACCATTATCAATAAGGAATATTTATTGCGTTTCTCTTTAATCGAATACTAATTTATTTATTTTATTGTATTTATTATGCAAATATTGCGGCGTTCGTTCATTAAATAATACATTTTTATAGTTTTGTTGTTTAATTACTTAACGTTTGTAGTTTAACGCACATTGCTGGGCTGTATTCAACATTCATTCGAAACGAATTGAACTTAGTTTAAAAATAAGGACAAAAAATATATAGTACATTTTAATTACAATTAAATTACAACTAAATAACTGTAAATATTGTATTTATTATAATTATATTAAAATAATGTACACTAAAACTTATGCTTAGGAGTCGAGTGCTCATTGCTCATTCACTTTTCATAATACAATTATTTTGCTAGGCCAAATTCGCATTTAAATGGTTTAGAATGCTTTTAGATTCGTATTGTAATTTATTGCACACTTTGTTCTTTTTCTTCGAAATATTTGTAGTATATTTTTAGGCTTAATAAATTTATCTAAATGTGTTACAATTTATGCTGATACGTTTTTGTTGTGTTTAATTGCTAAATCACTGGAGTTTTCTTTTTGCGGTTTTTGAGATTGCATTTGATTTGTTCGTTTTTCCCATAAGCAGAAAATTACAAAAATGTGGTATCTAAATAATTTACATTGAGAAGCCAAGTAAGGAATTTAATTTGCACTGCCAGCCCGTGCTTAATATAAAGACTAAGTTCTTAGTTATCAGTTATTGTTGCTTAAATGCTATGCCTAAATATATTGTAATATAAATCTGATATTCGATTTTTACGCGCTACACAAAATTCGCCAATTACTAAAATTATGCATTTATCGTAATCATAAATTGTATATGTATGTATACAGTATAGTATATCGTATGTGGTATATCATTAACTATTGCTCAGTAAGTGTGTTTTGCGTGTTTTGCTAAAAAATGTGCCAACTATAAATCGACTGTTCTCTGTTCTGTTAGTTAATGCGTTTCTCTATAATCTTTTTGCTCGCTCAACACGACGATATCACAACAAAATGTACAAAGTAGAAGAATTAGTTATCATTATCATTATCAGTTATCACCATTCACAATTCACGTAAACGGCGATGGCAGCACAATTGGATCAAAGTTCTGCTGCGTGCTAGTGAAATTGCTAAAGTCATTGATGCGACGATATCCCCACAGATCCATGGCCTCCACGCACACATCCTGAATTTGCTTTATCTGGAATTTATAGATAGTTAGTTAAATCTATTTTATTTGAGTGATTTTATCTTAAACAGTTTACTTCATCTGTTTTGAGATCCTGCTTCCAATGGAATGGCGCCGATCTGGAATCACGATACGTGGAGCTAACACCGCCAATGTTTTCCTTAGTATGCGTATCAAGGAACTCCTCGACAGCGGGATCGAAAGGCAAACCATAAAACTGTAAAATATCCTGGGTCATATCATAGGGATTCAGTGACAGGTCCTCATAACGCAATGTTCTAAAAAAGAGTAATTTAAATTGAATTAAGAAACTCTATTTATATACGTAAAATTAAAAAAAAAACTCACCTAAATCGCCCGGGATACAACTTGAGCAGCGTCTCAGCTGTCTTATAGTCATCCACCAGATCCTGACAGACTAGCGATGGATCCTCGCAGTCCTCATTGCCGCCACACCAGACGCGATGGCGTCTCGATTGCATTGTGCCTCGTGGATCCCGCACCAAGAGCACAATACGCACATTGGATAGACTGTAATGAGAGATGGGGTGTTATGGAAGTGATTAATATTGGCATCTATTATCTTTTATCTTTGGCGTAATAGTTGTGCATTCAGCGTGAAGTGCGCTGTGCCATAACAATGGATGAGCTCACTGCCAAATGGCATTCAATTAAAACAAATTAAAACTTCAGCTGCACTCTATTATTATGAATCATAATTGGCATTTCATTTTAGAAGTACGAGTAGTTAATTATGTTTCACGGCAAATTTAAAAATGGCATTTTCAATTATTTTTTAATCTCATTCGTGCTAATTAAAAACTCCGGTCATAAACGTTTACCAATGAGGTAATAAGTAAAAATTGAAATTATAGAATATATGTACGCAATATTATTGAAGTAACAAATAATAATAAAATAATTATTACTAGACAGATAAAGTGATTATTATTAATAATGTGATTGTTAATAATGAAAAGTGACTGAACAGATTGATGAAAATATTGATTATTAATCTATACAATATATTTTCAAAGACATTTTTTTATCTACTATCCATCTTTCTGATGATCAATTTATTATTTATATTTTAAATTAGTTTTTAGCAGATATATGTATGCCTAAATTTGTGTTCATATTGGGTGATGATTACACAGTTGTCAATGTCCATAAGCGACACAATCATAATCATCATTAACATCAACATCATAAAATCAGCAGTAACCACAAAAGTGTAAACTGCAACTGTAGCAGCTTTCCCAACCCCCTCCCCCTCCCCCCCGCATGCCAATCAACAGCCGCAATGCTAATGAGATTGTGGCAGCGACAGACTGTCAACCAATAAACAAACATTCATAGATAGATACTCGTATCTGGGAAAAGACATTCAAATTTGCCGAGCAAATAGTCAGACAAATGAACTGTTTTAATAAATGAACTTAAATGAGAAAAGCAAAACTCTGTTGTGCAAAGCTTGAATGACAAAATATTTGATTTTTAAATATTTTATTGTAGAGTATGAATATAAGAGGTAAAATGCAATATATCGATTTGTTTACACCCCCAAGCAGAGCAAACAAACAGGGTATGTAAATAAAATCTATTGACAAGAATTTGTTCAAATTCACTGCACTTTAAGCGAAGCAGAATCAACGATATCATTGAACTTTATCACAATATGTATGAATAAATTTATGCATATATACATGTACTGTAAATTATTACAAATTTAAAGTGAACAAGAAGCCGCTGAATCGCTTGGCAGCTTGGGTAAATAGACAAGCTAGATATCTGCTGGAAAGCGCAGCTAGGCGTGCAAAAATAATAACAGTAACAGTAACAATAACAGTAACAGTCAGAGTAACAGCAGGCAACGGCCAACTGGGAAATGTAGACGGAATGCCAGCGACAGCAGCTGCAAAAATAAGCAAAGAGCAAAAACAAAACAAAAATAACAAAAAAATAGTTATACAAAGCTGCAAAGTAAATTGCGAAAAATCCGCAGAGTAAATTGAAATACAAAGAAAAGAAGTCAAAGAAGACAAAGTCATTTGCATATTGATACAAGTTACGCTTAAGGCAAAGCCGCAACTAAACCCGATAAAAGAAAAAACACACTAAAGATTATTTATGTTGAGTCTTTAACAACAGTTAAGTTTACAATTGTTCTGACTTTGCAATTGCACTATTTGTCGAGTTGCAAGGGGAATAAAGTTCATTGATTTGTGAAACATACTATTCTATCAAGATAAATCTGTTTAAAAATGGTACATACTTATTATAATTTGTCTTTGAGCTACACAAGTTTCTTGTGCTCAATTATGTAGTATTAGAAAAAATAATTTATAAATAAATAGGGGCATTCTGATGAACGATAAATATTTCAAATTTAATTTCAAGTGCCAACAAATATTTTTATGACAGCTGCTTGTTATTTTCCATTTTGCTTGAGTTGAATTTCTTTTTAATTGCATTTCATTCCGTTTCTAATTTATGATGAAGTGCTCCTTATGACTTCCACTGAGGGCTCAAGCCACTTAATAATTATATAACTTCAAGTATGTACGAATATCTTTATATATAAAGCGTCACAAAGTAAGGTTAAATTTCACCTTTTTGTCAGTTATTTATTTGAGTTGTTTTCTTTTCTTTTATTATTATGCAAATACGAAGACACTTGAAAAAAAAATGTTGTTATATAATTATAATAATGTGTACCAAAAATACTTGAATTAAATTGACTCTCAAGTCATAGTTTCGTCAAGTGGAGTTTGACCAAAAATTGGCATTGAAATTGGATACAGTTGACGTAGAGCTTGGTAAAAGTAAAAGCCGAAGATGATATAATACAAAATAATTTACTCTTCGATAAATTGTATTTATATACCTGTCAAGGAGTCAATAATATTGGTATAACAAGGCTATAAATAACAGGATAAGCTAATAATAAGCTAACTAAATTGTGCAAAGCATCAAACAAAGACTCGGCTCTTTAAACTGTGTACTGTAAATATTTAAAATTAAGTTTCGAGAACTCTTTTTGTGGCACAATTCCGGCAACCGTAAAAGCCTTGTTAAAAAATTCAACCCACTCTCATGGCAGCATAAAAAATGTTACGCATTCGCTCCGTTGGCCAAAGACTCGTTGTGTTCGTTTATTTATATAAATATGCATAATTGTCGCGTGCGGACAAGTTAAAAAAAATAGAGGAAACTGTATAATATATGTACATGAAAAAAAAATGAGCAATGAAAAGCAATGAAAATTTTCTACAGCAGCTAGGGAAAAATATAAATTGTTGAAATGCGGTAAACAAAAACAAGAAAAACACGAAAGAAAAGCAGAAAAACGAAAAATCAGCGGACAGAGTTTAAGTGGCCCAAGGCAGAAGTATAAGACGAAATTAAAAATTCAGCACGCGCCGCAATTACCCAACAAATATATACGAAAGATACAAACAAAAATAAGAAATCTTCAAAAACAGCTTTCAACGGTTTGCTTAGCTAGAACAATGAAAAAATTATACAATAATATACAGTACAAAATTCTACAGTAAGAGAAATGTTTGTAATACTTTGAAGCTCAAACTAATTGGAATTGAAAGTTTAATCAAGTCATCTTCCTGCTGAACAACTACACACTCTCCCAAGCTTCCACTCCACTTCATGTTCCACCGGCACATGCAGTAATTAATCAACATTATCAGCTTATGTCAAGCCGAACCCCTGAAAGCCTCAAAAAAAGACAGAGAAGACTAAAAACAAGGGAACAGCTGCACGCATGAAATTTCACCGCTAATCCAGTTTAATGTTAAATACCCATGGAAAAAGTAGGACAGCCAATATCCCGACAGAAAGTCAACATAAACGCAAATGTTAACAAATTGGATTGCCAAAGTTATGATTATTACTGGACTAGGAGATGTGCTGTAATTAGCATCGCAGTACAAGTAAGTAATTATCATTTACTTACTATTATTTTATTAAGCTACTCACGTTATAATCATCAAATGAAAGTAATAAAATCAATAAATACTACCATCAAATACGTAGAGTTACTTTCATTAATACTCGTTTCTATTTTTAAACTTTTCGTTAGGTTAATATACCCCTCAAGTATTGACAAAGTAGGTATACCTATTTAGGCCCTAAGCTCTGCAAATTATTACAAAATGTAAAACGAATTTGGGCAAAAGCCTACAATGACAGCGTCATGTCATACAAAACGATCTGAATCTGTCCAGGCCCAGAAATGTTAGATTGGGTCACGCGAATGGATGTATGTGTGACATTCATTAGGACAGACAGAAAGTTTTGGATGAGTTATGGTACAGAATAGAAATCAGTGCTATCTTTAGCTCTGTTTCAGCTATGTTAACCAATGTTGAGCCATGCTAATGGTCACAGTCGTTTGTGTATCGATTTAATGAATGGGAGGGAAAGGTTCATTTGTGAGGTTCAAGGCCTTGAGCAACACGTGAACCGCACAAAAGAAAACCTAACCACTTTTGCTTTTATTTCCCACTTTGTGTGCTGCCAAACAAAAGTTATGTAAATATCTAGTTTCTGGTGGTATATACTCGTATTATACTAGTCATATGTGGCATGGAATAGCTCATTAGATTGATAAATCGTTTGGCATTAACATATGTTTAACCTCACCCAAAAAAAAACATAAACAAAAAAGGGAACAAAATGCGTTTCAGGTTATAGATTTTAACAGCTGGTCAGCTAACTGTAAATGCCTTTTACGAGTTTATTTCTTAGTCCCAATATATCATCAACGCATTCTAAATGTTTCGCTATTGATTGCTTTTAATTTGTTTTTTTTTTAAATAACTTTTAAATAGCATATGCTGTTCATCTGGCTAATTTCTGTTGCCTTTTGATCTTCGAAACTATGTCAAAATGCCGCAAACTGCCGCAACAAAATAAAAATTAAATTATGCAAAAAGAGAGAAAAAAAGCACGAACAAAATTTGTGACAGCTTTGTATGAATCAGATATGTAGATATTCGTAGGCACAGCATTCGAGGCCACCCGAGTTTTTCAGCCAGTGCCGAAACTTCGAACAGAGAGGGGATTCCAGCAAGTTGAATGCTTTACTTAGCTTATTTATTCTAGATATTGTTTCTAGGAATTGTTGGAGTTAAGAAACAAATGAGCGTGCTCAGATTTCAAATAAACATGGAATTCATATGTATCAGAAAGCACTTTCTACATATCAATAGAAAGATGATATTAGAATTGATTTTTTTTAATAATTTTTTTTTAATTGTGTTAAATATGTGCCTAATGCTTATAAAATACTTCTTTTATTTGTGCTACTTATTAATAGGAAATTATGAGCTATTTTGCCTTAAGGCCCAAAGTGGTAAAGAATCTCATTAAAGACTAGACGAGAGTTTGCTGACGATGTTTAAAAAAAAACTAATTACGCTCATTAAATGAAAATTCTGTCAACATATAAATAACAATTAAAAGCAGCTAGAAATTATCGCCCAATATATATAAAGGCATATGTTCAAGTTAATAAATTCTGGCACAAACCAATTTGTGTTTGCTTAGAATAAAAGTTATTTTATGAAACTGTAATATAAACACGAATTCAACAAACTTTAGTAAATAACAATTATGTAATTAATTCTATTTGTAGTAAGTACTCGTGAGAGTAAAAATATATTCAGTCTGTCAAGATTACTTTATGCACTCAAAAAAATGTAATATTATTTGACTTTAAATAAGAAAATAATAGCTTATTACATATTTGGAAAGGTCATTTAAATTCCGTTTGAATGATGCAAAACTTTTCTTAACCCATTATGTACCCATTGAATATTTTAAGTTTTTGTAAAAGTCCAGTGTTTTGACTTTTTTCCTCGGTCTCAAACAAAAAATGCTTTGATGCAAAAAATTTGGATTCCGTATTTTTTATTATTTTATTAGTATTTTTTATGATTTTTTGAAAATTGCTAAACAAAAAAAAAAAAAAAAAAATAACTATTTTAACCCAATTTTTTTCATAGAAAAAGTGTCTTTTTGGAAATTTTTAAAAAATCATAAAAAATACTAATAAAATCTTAAAAAATACTGAAACCTAATTTTCTAATATGTATTAAGAACACCACAAAAACCCAAGAAATATTCGACATTGCGAATGCCAATATCTGTTTTTTTGAGACCGAAACCATCCAAAAATTCCACGAAAAATATAGAGAATTTATTGATTTAACAATTGCCTAATGAACGCCAATTGCAGGCACGTAAATGTTCGCCCCTTCCACCCTCCGTTTGCCATTGTCCTCATCAGCTCTTGGCCCATATATCAGAGGTCTGGCAGCTGTTGTTGTAACGCCCACTAAAAATATGCATAGTGTGGTTCAGTTCGAAGGCAGCAAGGAACAACGCAAACAATAAAGAAGCCACAAACATGCAAAATGCTAAAACAGCAACGACAACGGACAACATGAAGTCATGGCGCCCAACGAGGGGCGTTTAAATTAAATCTTTGGGAGCAGAGCTCAGAAAACGCCAATGGTTAAAACGCAAATTTCATTTTGAAATGAGCATCAGAGTTAAAAAAACAAAAACCGAGAATGAAATGCTACAAACGGCACAAACCCAAATGAAGTCATGGCGCCCAACGAGAGGCGTTTCCTAAAATGTTGGTGCATGCTCAAATGCTGTCAGTTAAAGGGGAATTTCATTTTCAAATGAAAGCGCAAACCAAGATAACTGGAATGCAGTTGGCCCAATGTCCAAAACGTAATTTTAACCATCTCTCCATGACATGTAAGTCAGGACTTGAGTGGTTGCCTACACTATTAAATGCAAAAGGCATGTAAATCATATAAACTGCATTATTGCCATGCTTTTAAAGGATCTCACATTGTTGGCATTTCGGGTCAAGGGTTTTTTTGCTGAGTTCACTGCAATGACAGCTGCTCTAAATGTGTCGAGAAGCCTTACAAGTTCAAAATGACCACAGATAAGTAACTATTTATGTATGACCACATTAGTTGAGTTTCATAGCTCAGAATATATTTGTCACAAATTGTCATTTGTTAAATTTAAATGACAATTGCTTTTGAAAATTACCTAACGAATTGTTGGAGTTTCTGAAATATCTGAGATTTTATTTAAGCAATGGGATGTCTTAATTAGTTTCAATTGCGATTGGGTTATTAGAAATTTATAAAACACGTGTGATAGATATTTTTGCTTTGTTATTTATGAATTCCCCTCGAAGTCCCGCTAGTTTTAAATCTGCATATAAATTATTTGTCCAACACAAATCCAACGCTTTCATTATCTTTACACCTTGAACTTGACAACAAACCTAAAACCAACTCTCCACCCACAAACAATATGAATCAATATGAGGACAAAAGTGGCAAATTGCGTGACTCTAATAATAGTTTAGAAAAAAAAACACTTGGCGAAACTAAACTGTGTCTGGGTTAGACAGTTGGGGGTTTTACGGTGCAGACAAACTGGGTCAAAGCGCTGGAAAGTACTGCGCTTGATCAATTTCAATTGTAAACAGAAAGCAACGACGACAGGCCACCCAAAATGCGAAATGAAATCAAGGTGAAAAATTGCCGGTAAATGCAAACAACGGCAAATGTCAATCAAAGTCAACTGGGGATGCGACGACGAGTGAGTTGAGTGGCAAAAGAGAAAGGCAGAAAGTCACAGAATGACAATAGACAAAGCTCTCACACACACACACAAAAGTGGGCGGCTTGAAGGGAAGACAAGAAGGAAAGAAAGAGGCGTTGCAACCAAATTGCAGAGCACTGCAATTTTTTTTGCCATTTTCTTTCTTTTTGCTTTTTCTTTTTGGCGCCTTGACACATGAAGCCCCCTTGAGAAGGCAGCAACTAAGCAACCAAGGTGCAAAAGCATCTTGGAAACTTCATTAATAACAAACTAAGCGATGCTCTAATGACGTGAAAATATACATATGACAAGGCAATGCCCGCACGTCCAGACAAACAACCCGACAACCGAACAAGGTCAAGCGCGTGGATGGGCAATACTCTGTACTCCAAACGTAACCAGCAGTGTTGCCAGATTTTCAAAGACTAAAAAAGCTAATTTGACATTACATCAAAATAAACAAATAAAAAGTTAGCTAGAAATAGCGTTAATAAAAATTATCAGAACTGCTGTAAAAAGCGACAAAAAAAATATAAAGCTTATAATAAAAAGTCTAATAATAAATAAAATAAATAATAAAAAAATATAACAGCAATATTTTGTTGATTTTAATAATAAAAATATATATATAGCCATGCTCATACAATTGGCACAAATAAAATAATCAAGTAAAAGATAATTTTTTTTTTATTAAATAATAATAGTAAGGAACAAAAGTTTAAGGGCATTTCGTGGCCTATTGTTTTAGTTATTTAAAAATGAAAACAAACTTCAATTGAGATCAGTTATAAAAAAAATTTAAAAAAAAACTCAAAAATTGCCTGCTCATATAATTTGCACATTTTCAAACAAATAATTTTTACAAAGTAACGGATAATGTTTTCGAAAGGAAAACGATACTCGGTTTTGGTATTTTGAACAATATCCACAAATATCAAAAACTGCATGACATCTTCGGATCAAACTTAATGCAAGCTTTTGGCAAGATTCCCTTGGGATGGAATACCAAGCTTGTTGAGCTCCTGCCCACAAATCATAAAAATGTTTACAGTTTTTTTTGGAAACAGGTACTTAAATATCGTTCCTAAGGTTCTCAATAGGATTTAGGTCTGGTCTTTGAGATGGGCAGTCCATAATACGAGTCTATTCTTCTTGCAACAACTCCTTAACGATGCTTAGGATCATTGTTCACTTCAAGGCATGTTTTCGAATGAATATGGTTCCATTGAGTTCTTTAAAATGTCCAAATATTAAAATCAGTCCATATTGCCATTAATCTGGACGAGCGGGCCGACAACGTGCCAAGAAAATGCACCCT
Organism: Drosophila limbata; assembly: GCA_963924055.1. Taxonomy (NCBI): domain Eukaryota; kingdom Metazoa; phylum Arthropoda; class Insecta; order Diptera; family Drosophilidae; genus Drosophila; species Drosophila limbata. Next base: position 5,507,876 of record OZ001353.1, read on the forward strand.
AACACGTTATTTTGCCTCCTAAATGATTAACTGTTTTGGTTGCGCTTTCCTATCAACTCCCATCCTATTTATTTTGTTTTCATCATTCATTCTTCTGCTGATGCGACCAAAGAGCGATGCTTCAATAAATCATCTGGAGACTAGATTTCTGGATAGGTTAAGACCGTATTCTTCATCGATTTCCACCATAATCACACATACCGACTTAAAATGGTCACTGCTACTTTTTTGCACTATAACTTATTGAAACTGGAATCGGTCTTTCGAGGCCTTAGCTTTCTAACCTTCATTTAAATATGAAAAATGTATTATAGACAATTTTTCTGAATCTTTTAATTATCTGAGCTATTCCATCTGATTTCTTTCCCGACTGACTGAGTTTATAAATAAGCTTACGTTTTTCAACAGTGCAAATTTTTCCGCTACCCTTTTTGCATAAATTATATCAAATTTAATTGAACGAAATGTATTTTAATGTATGTATCAATATTAACAAATTGGATTTTGCCGTAATACAATTCTCTTACATATTTTATGTATAGTTTCTTCATTAAAATACTTCAATGCATCAATTGTAATTTTGTTTCCTCAGATATCTTTATTGACCTTAAAAAATATTGTAGTTTTTTTTTTAACTAGTTTTTTTTAAAAAGAATATTAAAGACATCTGACAATTTTTAAGACTACCTAAAGGGGAATGACCAATTAGCTAAGCCTAGCTTTAAATTAGTTAAAATGGCATCACTGGTAACCAGGACAGACGCCAGTCTCGTCCATTGAAACGTCGCTCTCATTGTCTGCAGAGGTTTCACTCCTAATATTCTTATTGTTGTTGTTGTTTTTGTTTTTGCTTTGGCAACTTATGAAATTTATTGTGCTCGTGCATTTGACATGAAGCCTTTAGGGCTCCGCTTTTGATAGGCCACCCCAACCATAAAATTAAACCTGGGGTTCCATATGTGTTTGCCTTGTGTTGTTGCCGTCGTCGTTGTCGGACTCTTGTTGATGCCATGAGAAAGGAGCTCGGAGTCGGGCAATTTTGTTGACATGTGAAATTATTATAGAGCAAAGACTTATTGTGGGCGCTAGAAGTATATAAATTAGCCAATAGGCATCAAAGAGCAGTTCACATTTATGGAGAAAGATGGATGTGACCATGGTCATCCAGGAAAGGAATTGAGCCCAGCATGATACTATCTGGAATAGTTACAGGCTTAGACTTTAATTGATTACTTAAAAGTCAACTAATTGGTAGTTTTGCTGCAATTTTATCAACAACAATTCGTATTAAGTTTACTCATGGAACTTGCTTTTTAAATTCTCTCCATGAGTTTACAATTAATATAATAATTTATTAACTGCCAAAATTGATCTCATTTTAAACATTTCATATCAGTATGTATCTCCAAGTTTTCGTTATTTAATATATTTAGCCCTTTTCTTCTACCCACAGCCATTTGATTGACTTGCGTATAATTGAATTTTTCACTTTAGATCATTTCGACCCAGAAAAGTTCTCAAGTTAGTAAATCAACAGAAGGACACTAGGAGTTTGATTAAAATTGATGTGAGGTACTTTAAAGTTTAATTAAAGCGAGGGCTGTGCGAAACAAAGGTGATAAATTAAATCTCTGTATTAATCAAATGAGATTTATTTACGAGGCTAACAAAATATTTAACTGTTGAATATTAACATTTAATAAAAGTTTAACAAAACTAAATAAAACAAAGTTTTATCAAAGAATATCTTAAGATATCTTCTTATGAAAAAGTGCTACAGTTAAGTAAATTTTACTTAGAACAATTTTGGAAATAATTAACAAAAATTATTATCTTATACAAAAAGTTACAACAAGTGATGGAAAAATGATTCTTAAACCATTTGTGATCAAGCTTTTGAGCAACCCTCTTCAATTTGGACTCAAATAGCACTTAGATAGTTATACCCTTAGTTAGTGGAGTTAGTGAAGAAGTGGCGTGTGCCAAGTGCAATATGCCGCAACGAGGCTGCAGCTGAAGCAACAGCAGCTGCAGCTGCATCTGCACAGCTCATTCCCTCTGGCACTCACACATTTGTTGACTTTTCAGCAATTTCTAGTGCTGGCTGAGCTACTTAATGACTTATCGCTGTCATTATGCCTCGCTGACTGCCTTTGGGCTGCCTTTTGGACTTGCTTCAATTCCGACTAGAATGTTAAGAAAGCGTAAAGTGAAAGAGATGCTCGAGTGCCAAAGAGATGCCAGCCAAGTGCAGCCTCCAGTCGCATTCAGCATTCGGCTTTTTCTGGAGCTGTCATCCAGTAACTAAAGTGGCATTTGGATGGGCATCCCATAACACTTTCAGTCGCAACTGTGCGTCACCCACATAAATTCAGGCTGCATTAAGCCTTTCACATTGCTGGCACAACCAAAATGCAATTAAGTGTATCAAGAAAACAAAGAAAGTCAAGAAAAGGTTGATTGTTTTCAAGCCGATATTCATATGCACTTTGTACAGCATCAGAGAACATTTTTAAACATTTTCAAATGCAAAGTAGATTTTTCGAAATATTAGATTAACTGCAACACGAAAACTAACCAAGCTAAGCCGATATTTATATAAACATTGTAGAACTTTACAGATATTTTTTAAAAAATTCTAAAGCTTATAATTATTTCGCTGAATGTCTCAGCTGTATTGAAAAAACAAAGGACGCTAAGAAAACACTCAATTATAATATAAATTCTTTTTCTATAAAAGGCGGCAATTAAACTAAATAAATTCCCCTAAAACAATAAATTTTATGATCAATATTATCGTAAATTTGTCTGATGTTACTACACATTGGCCGTGTTCACCAGATCAAATCGACAACAGAAAATCGATGAAATTTGCATGATTATTCTGGTGAAATGCAGTGATTAGCAATCATGATTTCAAATTTTGTGATGTATGATGACTGAAAATTCATCACCAAAATAGTACGCTGAAATTCTGTGATTGTGATGCTTTGTTATCGAACAAACAAAATACATGATTACTGATTGATTAGTTCTGGTGAACGCGGCCAATGATTTATTGATTTTCTGATGAATTATAAAAGTTTTATTGTATGCTTAATACCCCAAAACAATCGCTAGTCATGATAAATAAAAGCAGTTTCACTATTGCAGTTCCTTTGGAGTGCAATGAACGAGGAATTTCGTTTTTAATCTCAGCACACGCTGTTAGCCTTAATGTTTTCCAATGTCTAAGATAGCAGCTATTAAATAAATAAATAAATTCGTTATCCTGCACTGGTGTAACTAAGATGTAACTCGTTGCAAGCTTTTACAAGTCAAAGGTAATTAAATCCAATACAAGGGTATCATAAAAACCAGTTATGGCCCCCCAAAGGAGACCTCCAGCTACGTGAAGTGACTGCCTGCCCCAACTGAGACTGAGGCCGGCCCAGGGACTGGGAACTTGAACTGCGACTGGGTTTGGGACTGGGATTGCAACTGGAACTGCTGCCTGGCTTCAATGTCGCCCAAAGCAATAACAATAATGCCGCCGACATTCAAAATCCAATAATATGTATTGCCACACCTTTTGGTTATCGAAAGGCGGTTGGGCATTGGAGGAGGATCTTGGACTTTGAAAGTTAACTGCTCCGTTTGGTTTCGTAATGCAGCTGCCATCCATTTTACTGTCATGTAAATGCAATTTATGTGTCGCCTTTCTCCTCCCTTTCTCCATCACTCTTGGTGAGCTCTTAACAAAATTGCACTACTTGAAATTGCTGGGTTGGTATTTAGGAGCTACTCGTAGGTTCCTTGCCGCTCCCAACATTTTGACACTTCATTTCACTTTACTTAACATTTTTATTTGCCCGCCCTCGGTGTGTAGCTTTAGCCAGTTCCCGGTTTGCTGACTCAGCCACACCTATTCCCAGACGTTCAGATTTATTTATGAAATTAAATATGGCTGAAAATGTGTTGTGCTTTCTCTATTGTGCTTCGAATGTTACATGAAGTAAGAGCTAAAATGGAAAATTAAACATGGAATTAAGACCGAAATGGTAACCATTTGAATATAAAAACGTTAAAGCTATGTATATAATCTTTCTCTTGTTGAATGCATTGAAATGTTAATTTTGTAGACATGAAGTTTTTACAAACTTCTAAGATACACCTTTTATTTAATTTCTTTATAGCACATCTTTAGACATAATTATTAGTCATAATTTGTATTTGTGTTTATTGCTATATAAACAGAAGTATCAACCATATCTTAGTTGTTTTATATGCTTCAAATTACTTAATAATATCCTATAAATAAGCTGTCATCAATCAGATTACTTTTAGAATACACCTGGAGAGAGAAACGAAAAGATCACTGATGACAATGTTAATAAAAAAGATAAAGCAAACGAGTTCCCCTTCACTTAAAAATTAATGAAATAATTAACAACTTTTATAACTTGAATAAAATAGTAATAACAAATAATTTACATAATAAACGATAAAATGTGAATAAATACGTACTGAGAAACAATGGAATGTCTATATTATAAATATTTATTATAGCTTATTGATCTTAAAGCGTTGAAGTACAAACTTTCTGAAGGAAATTGGAATTCAATTTCTACGCAACAGTACAAACCTGCAAGTAAAGAAGCAGAAAATATAAAATTAATAAATTAATAATTAAATATATATGAGTATATTTATATTATTTTATATATACATGTATATGTCTATTTAAATGAGAAGTAAGGTACAGGGCAAGAATATGGATATACTCGTACATATAGCACAGCCACAGCAACGGCTACAGAATGCAATTACGAGTTGCTTCTGCCTCAAATAACGCCCACAAAAAATGAATTAAAACAATCATAAATTTAAATTGCAAGTTCTTGTAAAAATGCTCAAATTCAATGCGCACGTTCCGCCGTCGACTGCCCACATCTGCGACTGTGGCATATTCAACTCCAACTTCAACTTCAACTCCGTCTGCATCTGCATCTCACCCGAATCTCGTGTCTGAGACTGCGGGCGGCATTAACTGCCGAAGTGGGGCGACTGGCGGACGGTTGTTTATGGAAGTTGCAACTTGCAACTAACCTGGCGAAAGGGAAGCCCCCGTGTGCATGTTGCTGGCAATAAATTGCAGGGCAGTGGGAGAGGGGGGCGGATGAGGGCGGAAAGTTGCCCGACTGTGACAAATGGCGAGCGAGTGAAAGGTAATGGATAATTGGAAAGTGGAGTAAGCAACCAAATTGGCTTCATTGATGTTGTCCGGTAATCGTCCACTGAATACAAAATATATATGTATATTAATGTAGCGTCAACTAAAGTCAGCTGATACCAAAAATAATTTTAATAAATATTTGTATGAAAATCATTAAGAAATATTTAGAAATTTATGATTAATTAAAATTTTGTAATTCAATCTAAATATAATCAAATTCATCAATTGCATCAATTCATTGAGTGATCATAAATAATCAAAACAAAAAACAAAATTATTCTTAAAGTCCAATTTCTTAATTTAATGTACAAGTAAATGAATACACAAGTATTAATTTAAAATTAAATGAAAAAGAATGCGACAGAAATTCTGCGTTTATCGCATCAAATTGGAATCAATTGTGTAAATTATATCGACAATTTAAAATTCTGGGTTGAGGTGGAAAAAGCTAAAACTAATTTCGCGTTTATTACAGAGTGCGAAATGTGCGCAAATTACATAAGAAACCCACACACCGACAGAAAGATATATACGCAACTATTACCGAAGCTATAGATTCAGATACAGAGATACGGATACAAATGCAGATAGAAAATGTGCTGTGTGCGAATATTAGAGAATGCCATTGTCCGGAAGAGAGCGAAGCAGAGCCAAAGCGTGGCTAACAATACAACGTTGCCGACGGCAGAAGAATGTACCAAGACCAAGACAGATGGACGGACGTGCAACGCGGCATTCAGAACGCCACACAAAGGTGCCACGTAGAAAATTGCATAAGAATAGAACTAATTTAAACAACTTGCAGATACGCTACGTACCAACTGCAACAGCACCTCCCCCTTTTGACCCGTCTCATTGTGTGCGATGGTAATAAAAATTATACAATGCCAGAGTGTATTGCACAAAAGAAAGATGGATATATAAAAAAAAGATTAAAAGAGGGAAAGAGAGAACTGTGAACGCCCAAATATCAATAGTAGATGCATTGCCGTCTGACTAAAGGCAATTGCATTGTATTCTGTTGTTGTTGTTGCTCTTGTTATGCTCTGTGCCCCGTCACTCAGATTGTATGTGACAGATACTTTGCTGCCGCTGAGGCGCAGATGCGTCAGTTTGTGCTGCGCTTGACGAGCCGCGATATTGACACAATAAAAATGTGAACGATACACATAAAGGAGAAGCAGTTTAATCGTTTCGATTATGAGAGCAGAATGCACAATTGAAAAGCTAAAAATAAAATGCTGAAAAGCAAGAGAAAAGTGTGAAAATATGGCAAAATGATGTGCAAACATATGTAAAATATTTATAATATTGAAACAAGCTTAAACAAAATAATATGCAAACATTATTTGTTTGTAAAGAACATTGATAAACAATTAAAGCTAAATCATTTGCAAATGTATACAAAAGAAGAACAGTTTGAGAGCGAAGGAAACGAGAATTAAAGAAAGTCCAAGGTTCATTTAAGTATGATAAATTGCAGTTGATTAAACTGTAGTCAATTGAGTGTAAAATATTTTTAATTAATTGCAAATAAATAAAAACATAACGAATACTTAAAAATAAGATTTTATAATACAGAAGCTAATTCATAAACTATTTCGTCTCAAGAAATAATAAATATAATCTATAAAGAAACTGACCTCAGGTCATTCATATAAGGACAAATTGTTAAATGGCAATCATTTAATTATATAAACTTAATTATTTATAAAATTTCTAATTAATTTAGAAATATCCCATAACATGGTTAATATCTCGTGACCTAAGGTCATTCATATAAGGACAAATTGTTAAATGCCAATCACTTAATTATATAAACTTAATTATTTATACAATTTCTAATTAATTTAGAAATATCCCTTAACATGGTTAATATCTCGTTGAGGACTCTGTTAATAAAAGCAGCTGGAAGAGAATTCGCCAGTGTAAAATAAAGGCCTTAATTGCATTACCTATCTAGCGATTATCTGATGTGAATATGTCACATATGAAATTACATAAGTATGCATACAGAAAATGTACATTCACTTTTGTGTGTGTGTGTATTAGTGTGTGTATGCAGATATTCGCACCTACTTAAACAACTCGTACATATGCATGCGAATCCTTGACTTTGGGCCTTAATTATACATCAAGGAAACCGGAACAACCGCTTGGCGTCGCACGTGATGCACGTACGCAGTTGCCACGCCCCATTTCAACCACAACAAGCGTTACATATGCAAACAAATAACATATAAAAGTATACAAAAAAATGAGAGAGAAAGACAGAGAAGCAAGACACGTAACTTTTAATGCGACCACATCGCCTCCCACCTCTATTTCCATTACCATCTCCGTCACCATTTCCACCACCGCCTACTTTGCCACGCCCCGTCAGATAAGTTTCACCCGGATGAGTTGACACTGTCGCAGCATCAGACGGAGCCCGTTTCGAGGCAGGTTGTTAAGCAAAAGTCACGTTGGTCGCCGACATTTATTCAACCTCAAGGTTAAGTGGCAACAAGCTTCACCAAAAGGCAAGCGAGTGCATTGTAGATAAGCCAAAGGAAATATTTGTTTACCCCAAAGCACAGTTGACAGTTATTTGTTTATATGAATGAATGGCTTTAAAAAAAGTTTGCCAATAGATAGCTGCTTAACAGGTGCAAATCAGAGCATAAATATTACTAAAAACGGAAGGAATGCTTCATAATATATAACATTTTCAAAAAGATATAGTTATTGTGTAAATAAATAACACACATCTCAGAATACCACATGTTTTACTTAAATCTATGTTTTATCTATCTTTCATAAAGTACTAAATAACTTATTATGAAACTAGCGTTATTTATAGTCAATTGTTAAATGCCATTCACATAGTTTACAAATATTTACTGCAATTTAAAAGGTGTCACTGTAACTAAAATTATATTCTTTATTAATTAATATTATTATCATTCCAGTTTTGTAGTGTGCAGTTAGTTTTTAACACGCTTTCAAGAGACTCTCAACGGTATAAGCCTCAATATCCAAGCCACTAATTTATTTTAATTACGACTATTTATCAGTTGCGGCAGCTGCAAAACCCTTTCACCATGACCGCAGACCAGAGAGACAGAGGGACTGAGGGACAGAGAACAGAGAACAGAGCATGGCAGCTGTCGAGCAACTTATTGTTCTACATTTTCCTCAATTACCGCTCAAGCTTTTCTCGTGCTTTCTTTCATGATTTGTGGCTCTGCTGTTGCTGTTGCTACTGCGCTTTTAATTATTGCGATTATTGTGGCAACAGTTTACAGTTTTCAATTGTGGCAGCAACAACGCCTTTGCAACGCGCCACGCAAAAAAAGTAGAAACAAACAAATCGACACGAAGCAAAAAGTAGAAACAATTTAGCGCAGAATGAATTGCTTAGATAAGTATGTGTTTATATGTATCTACTTATGTATCTGCAAAGCATCAGCAGTGCTCTTGACTCCACAACAAATCCAGCTTAATAATTATAATGAGCCAATGATGACGCTCAAACGGGCCGGGCCGAGCCGGGCAATGTCAACGTCAACGGGTTTCCCTCGATTAATGTAAGTATCTTGTATCTTCAATTGCCGTTCGCTGAGTAAACGTATCTGTAACTGTCACTACAGCAATCAGCGATATCATAACTCATGCACATGTCACACATACGTCGACGCTTTGAAAGCTTAAAGCTTAAGCGCAGTCAGCTCAATTGATCAGTCATAAAGCGCACCAATACTTATACATGTAACATGCTTACCAATGCACACATAACAAAAGCTTTCCAATCGAAATAATATATGTAAGTAAACATATAAAAATTCTTATTTATTTTTGAGATAAATAATACATAATAACACATATTCACAAGTTGGCAATCTAGTTTTTAACAAATTAAAATTTATAAACTTGGTAAGAGCATTAGAGCGGCGTCTTGATGACGTTGATTAAATTAGCCGGTTGCACAGCTACTTGTTTTTTTATCTGAATGAAAAATGTTCATAGGCCGAACAGAGTCCAAGATTCATCTAAGATCTCATTCTGCGTCAAGTGTAATTCTAATAAGAACAACTGGAAATCTTGCTATTGGAACACGTGTAAGCAAAACATTAAAAAAAAGACAACAAAAAAGTTGATTGAATCGAATTTGAACTCAATGTGGCACACATCAGTTGTTCAGTTTTTCACTTGCTCAGTCGAGCAGTCAAATTTTCGAAGCTCTTACGGTGAAGTAGAGCAAATGTGTGAAGCGCAATGAAATGGAAAAAGTAAAATCTTCTACACTTACAGGTAGTACGAACAGCACACCCCTTATCACATTATGGTCACACTTGAAATACACCCCATTCCCCCTCTTCCATACCCAGTTTATTTCTGCAAAACTGCAGTTGGTAGCGCTAAAGTGTCACATTCATGTTTCGTATCTGGTTTGAACGTCTGACAGTCTGAAATATTTAAACAAATTGTGTGTCAATTGTAGTTGGAGAAAAGAAAACAAATATTCGATATCTTTGGAGCAGCGATTCTACGAATGACAAAAAGCTAACGAGTTGTTGGACAGGCGTCTTAAAAAGTTACAGATACTTGATATATTTCCGCAACTATAGTTGGATTACACTCGATTTTTGATATGACAACATTGTATATTAGATTTCCAATACTCACTTTAAATTATGTTTTAACTAGTGGCAACATTATGTTTTAACTAGTAGAAAATTTCTAAGGAGCTCATGTTTAGAATTTTAGTATGTTTAAAGTTAGGTGAAAGAGTTGAAGGTGTTTAAAAATTTTAATAACAAAAAGGATAAGATATAGTTTTTTATTTAGCTTTTAGATGTATTCAACAACATTAAAAAAACATGAAAAAATAGTTTTACAAAATTGTGCAATTTTTGCTTGTTGCAAAATTATGAATTTTTTTATATGAGGTCTAATTTGGATTAAGAATTAATACAACAACGAACAGGTATAGGTATAAATTAATTCTAAAAGCCTTTACAAAAAAAAAAAATTTCAATAAAGCACATGTAGTATTAATATAAATTACATTTTATAACAAGTAAAAAGATTATTATTATCATTATCAATATCATAATATTGAAGCAATCATTTAAACTTAAAAGAGTATCTTTTGTAATCAAATTGCAAACGATAAGAGAACTAAGAAAACGATAGACAAGCGTCCACTAACTGCAGTGGCAAAGATTTTGGTGTTGCAGGAAAAGGACGTGACTGGGCTTGGGGAAAGGGCAACACTCGTGGCAGATTGGAGCAGCACGGCACGACGACAAGAGGGGAAAAGGGGCGTGTCGCTGATTGTGCCGCGCAGACACGTACTAACGAGCGATGGCTGACAGTGCAACGCGCTTAAAACTTAATTTGAGCAACACAAGCGCCGTTGGAGTTTGGAGTTGAAATTTAAGTTGTTGGTACCTGGAAGGTGACCGGAAAAGACCACGAAGTCCGTGGCGGTTGCAATCATTATGCAATGCCATGTGCCAAGCTTACATAATGAGGCTAACAATATGAAAAATACTCTGCATTAGATAAAAGTATCGTACCTTCTGTCAAAAAAAACTGTCAACAAGAGATTAGAGCGAATTATGCAAGAGATCCAAGCAGCTGACCCACATACCTAAAAACAAAATAGAACCACTGCGATTCCCAAATATTTCCCACATAGCGTCACAAAATAAATAAACAGAAAATACAACGCTCGGGGCAGTAACTACAACATAACGTTACGATGGCCAGCAAACAATGTGTGTTAGGTGTTAATAAACCAAAAGAAGGAAACAGGAAAACTGCAAAACAAAAGAACGAAAATATGTAACGAAACTCGTGGCAGACACTAATACACAAGACTCATAAATATTTAATGAATAATGCAATAAAAAAAAACAAAAAGTACTCCGGAAAAAATGACAACAACCAGAACTAAAGAAATAACACTTCTCGGTGCTGTTTCATTTTTATTTTTGGGATAAACTACATTTTGGTCACAGTCAGCTTTTCGAATCTCTTATGGTTTTGTTGTTGCTCTCATTTTCTTTTTCAGTTAACTATGAAGAGGCAGTTGGTTTTTGGTAAGTTGCGAAACTTATAATTGAAAATCTGTTGAACTCTATTAAGTTTTACAGTTTGACAAGAAATATATTTGCATTTTATAAAGCTTATAAATTTTTTCAGATATATTAATGTAATTCGAAATAACTTCTATATTTTAAATGCAGATAAAGTACCCGTTAAATTGTTGAAACTAACTACAAGTTAAAGTTCAGATTGCAGATATTATGGGAGAAAAGCCGAAAATTTCATATAAGAATACCCTAAATCTATTAACTACTCAAGCTAATTTAATGAATTTAATTTATTAAAAATAAGTACAATTAACTGATTAAATTATTTAACATTTATTTTTAATAAGTTATATGGATACACATACTATGGATCAGATTTCCATGTGTTATTGTTGCAGTTGTGTACCTACTACTAGTGGTGGAGAACTATCGATAGCACTATCGCCACTATCGATGGTTGTTCGCTATCGAGCTACCATCGATAGCAGCTACCCACTTTCGATAGTTCCCGAAGTACTAGATAGATAAGATAGTTTAAAAATTTCTAAAAACGACTATTTTAACCTCTTTTTCCTCATTTTAATGCAAAAAGTGGCTTGTTGGCAATTTTCCAAAATCGTAAAAAATACTAGAGAAGATATTTTTGAAAATTTCTTTTTGCAGTCACTCTTAGAATTTTCAAACGGAATTTGAATGACCTTTCCAAATACATATAAAAAGCTATTATTTTATTATGTAAAGTCAAAAAATTAAGTTTTTTTTCAGCGAGTAAAGTGTTTCTTAACAAACTGTATGTATTTTTTGTGGCCGAGACTATCGTCGACTATCGATAGCACAATCGTCAACTATCGATGGTTTTGAAAATACTATCGCCGGCTATCGATGGCGCCGACTATCGATAGTTCTCCACCTCTACTTACTACTTTAGATGTCTGAGGTCATGAATTAAATAAAGTGCAGTTTATAGTTTTAATAGACATAGAAAAATGGTCAGAGATGTAAAATAAGTATGTCAACTGAAAAAAACAACATAAAAATGTTTGAGTTGTCAGTGTGTACTCACTACTAATTATTTCTACTCATTGTGAGACTGGACTATTTTTACAAAAGAAAAGTTAAAACTCTCAATTGTGTGTAACTTAACAGTGTGTACAAGCTACTTCATATTTCTGCATATCTGTGCTATCTTTGTATTTATATATACCAAATCTTACTACTTAGAAGCACACTCTGCAAGTAAATGCAATTAGCAAACCAGGTAAAATTCTGGGCACCCTCATGTCAGCACGTGCGATGGACAGATGAGTTCACGAGTACTTCCAGGTACTTACTACTCTTAGCAATCACACACACTTACACATAGGGTAGTTATTTCTAGAGAGTAGTTGGAGGAGGGCACTCCCCCCACTTGCCCCATAACATCGCCAGCTTTGAGAACGCTTTGCGTGCTGGCAAATGGAAAAAATAAAACTGAAACGCAAACGCCGAATGAAATATGCACGCTTGGAATTTAGGCAAAGTTGTTAAAGCGGAAAGATAGAAAAAAATATATTCAACTCTAGTAAGAGAATGCATGTATTTACGAGTATGTGTATGTATGTATGTGAGAGGCACACACGGAGTCCAAGCATAACGCGAGTACGAAAAACGCGCTGGCATTTTCCACATAACGAGAAAGGTTTGGCCCAAAGCCAATGTCAAAGTAGGAAGGACTAGAGTGAAAAAAACTGCGAATGAGAGAGACATAGAATAGGGACATGGAAAAAAACGAACCAAAAGGTATTTTTATTATTTCATAACAAAATATTGCTAACCAACCGGCTGCGTTGACAGTCCCAAAATTCAAAGAAATTCCATTGAATATTCTCCTTCTCTCTCCATAATTCGCGTCGGTTATACTTTTGATTTCTTTTTTGGCCAAAATAAAGGGTCTCCCAAGGTAACCAAGGTCAAATGTTGGCAATCTGTTTTGCCCGCAAAACAGAAAAATCAATTTGTCGCCAAAAGTTGTTGCTATATTTTTTACAGTCTCAATGTTGAGTAAGGTCGAAAGATTTGCAGCAATATTCTGATTTAACTGGGCTAAATGAAGTTGAGTTCTTTGGTGGTTCCTTGACTAGGTTAAATCATTATGAAAATAACATTAGATTGCTGATCTCGGAATTACCCTGGTGATCCATGTTTCCTTTTCTAAGTTTTCTGGAAGAGAGCTTCTATTTCTATAATCATAAAAATTATACTGAAACCTCCGATATTTCTTTTTCGGACACATAAAATAAGTCTCGCGTATTAGAACAATACAAGAAAACAATTTTATTAAATTTAAGTTACTTCATTTAAATCAATTCACAATTTTAATGCATAATATATTTAAAGCGTCTACCATTCGATTAGTCAGCATTTCTAAAATTAGAAAGACCTGTCTTAAATTTACAGTCTTCAGTTCGAAGTGTCTCTTTCCGTTGTATTCCCAAATGCAAGCAAAACAAAGGAAGTTCCGACTGTTGCAGGTCGTTTTTCTTGCTTTTTCTTGTTTTTTTACTTTTGTCTTTATTAATTTAACAAGTGCTTTGTTAAAGAATATGTCGACACAGTTTTCTGTGTCAGCGATAAGAGAGACAAGAGAGAAGCAGGTGGATACCTCGAAACGACCATCAACTTGCCCATTAGCCATAGTCACATGTGACTCCCCTTTTTGTTCATGCCACATGCAAAACAGCAACAACAAATAAAAAAGCATAGAGCAATGGGCATTAAATAACTGGAGCCGTTACAACGGAAGTTTTCTTATGTTTTTTTGCACTCTTGCTCTGTATCATTGTGTGTAAACGGATACACAACGAGTGTAGAAAAACTCAAATATATGTAAAAAGAAAATTAGTGCAGAAAAACGAGCGCGTCATGACAATGTTTAAAGTTAATAATAGCAACCGCAAACAACAACAAATCCAACTGGAAGACCACACACCGCAATTGAACATGGTGGAGAAATAAAATTAAAACAAAAGAATTCTCAGAGACTCTCAGAGAAGTCAGAGTAGCTTCAGGTGGTACTGCTACTATCACAATAACCCAGTTCGAGGCTAAATTGTGATTAACAGCAAGAGACAAAGCACTTAGAAGTCGGCTGGCTGGCTGACTGAATGGCTGACTGGCAAACGTGTGAATAGAATTAATGAGCCAGGGCAGGCTCCAAACAATTGAGTTGAAGTTCCGTTCCCCTCAGATTCCTCAAAAGAGAAAGTCGAATTAGTGCAATGCGACGTAGGCCCAAAATGCGTGTCATGACTTGAAACAATTTATAATGCGCTGCAGTTAGAGACTGGAGCTCCAGCTTAAAATCAAGCTTACACTGCACAACATAGCACAGCACAGCACAGCACTCAATCATTAACAGTCATGACGCAAATTGCTTAGGCATTCGAGTGTAGCCCTCTCCAAAAACTTTCGCGCATAAATTAGGCTAATATCTCTCGCTCTCTGGCAGCAGCGGTAAAAATAGTGCAGCCACTCGAACAGATTACAGTGGTTAAACAGCGGCTGAGAACAGTCCCAACCGGAGTACTGGGTGTCAGGGAGGCCAACAGTGTACAGGGACAGAGAACAGGGATAGGGAATGTAGGCTACAATCAACCTTGTGCTAATGATAGCCAATGCTCTCCGTCAGGGTGTGTGGTGGAGACCAGGGGCTATTTGTTACCGTGCTTGTTTAAGTTTGCAGCCAAAACTAAAATAAGCCAAGAAAGCAAATTGAGTGGCTCAACACAGAGTAGAGCAGGCCATTTTTTGGTTTTTAAGTAAGTTTGCCAAATCAAAATTAATCGCAATCAGAGTTAAGTGTCTTAAGATGGATGGCAAAAAATAAAAAAATAATAGTTAGAGCAAATTACCTTAGAAGCTATCAAAATAGCATTGATAGGTGATTGATTATACAAAACGCAAGAAAAAAACATTGAAATAATTAAACAAATTCGAAAGCTTTTTTTCCAATATACAGATCTTTTATATATTTGTTGTTTCTTATTTAGCATCTTAGCATTAAAAGTTCAACTTAAAAATGAATGTTTTTTTGAATTTTTGTCTGGACACATTTTACACTTTTCACTTGTTAAATATTCCCAAATAGCTCAAAATAATTTAAAGAACATTTTAGTTCAAAAAGAATTATTTAAGTATTTAAACTTTATGCATGTTTTTAATTCTGGGTAATGCCTTTTCCTCTCCTTTCTTTGGAACTTCCATTTATATTTCCGCTACATTTTCGCTAAGCGATTTTCGTTTAGTTTTTTCATTGTTTTCTCAGCAGCTTTTGCAATGCAAGCAAATTTCCTGTCTTCAGTCATTTTTTTTTGTATTTCTGCCCCAGAAAGAAAAGTTTTTAGCTGTAACTAAATTTTGTTTTGGGTGTGGTTGCTGTTGTTGTTGTGGTTGTTTTTGGAGAGCTCGTACAACCCATGTCGGAAGTCCGCTGCAGCTTTTCAAGTCTCCCTTCTTCTTTCGATGCCTCCGCACCCACATTTCGTGCAGGCTGGAGCATTTTAAGTCATGTCTATAGCCATTTATTTATGCATGTGCAATTTTTTGTTCTACTTTTTTTACTTAAATGATCCTTGCAGCAAAATCGAACAGAAGTCGTATGGGCGGAACGCCATCTTGTTCGGCAACTTGTGCGCCATCTTGTACGCCATATTGTGGGCGGCTCGCTGGCTTATCATTTACGTTAGTAAGCCATTCGACCCTGAGTCAAAGCCGGAGCCGGAGCTGAACAGAAGTGAAGTGCTTTGATTGCATAACAAAATTTTTGTTTGCCTGCAAGCAAATTGGTCGTTCCCAGCCAGATTGAATGGTTGCCAGCCCAGAAAGGATAGACGGAAGGAGGCCACACTTCAACGATTTATGGCCAATACTTGCCCAGGGGCATAACCCAAATTAAATAATTGAACAATGCACGGACTCCATGCGAGCCACTTTCCAAAATATACTCAAGTGCTCAAGTGCAGTACGTTTAAGAACAGTTTGCAGTTTGTTATATGCTCACTTAGTGACAGAAAATACTAAATTTTAACGATGTGAGAAACAGATTCTTATTGAAAGTTATGTCTTATCCGAATAAAATAGAATCTAAGCTACTGCTGAATTTACTATTTGTATCATTTCGTCAATCAAAATCTGGTTGTGAATATACTATATATATGTATTTAGAATTACATCAAAATTATTTAATATATATAACTTTTTATATTTTATCTTCCCGAGGCAAGCAATTAAATTAAAATTATCTGAGTAACTTGCAGTCGAGATTTTGTTTATTTGTTAGGAATCTACTTTTAAATACACTCAAAAAATATATTAAATCAACTTGGTTCTCAGCAATTCAATTGTAAATTAATTTTAACAGTTTAATTATTTACGAATAAATGATGCTCAGTAAATTATCTGAGTACTAGATTTAAGCTGAGGTTCCGTGAATTAACACATAATTCTCGTTCATCGTTATCCGTACTATCACAAAGCAAGCATTCTTATCACCTTAATTATACAGAAAACGACCGACTGTTAATGAAATCTTGACATCATTCAGCGCGAGCTTATCACTGTAAACACTGCGCCAACTAATCAAATAGTTAGACAAGTTGTAAGCAAACGCAGATAACATTACATGACCGAACCAAAATCTGTGCTAAGTAGCACATTTAATGGCCCCATAAAGATTTCAAATGCGTCTGACAAAAACCTGAAACCCAATTTGATAAACTTTCCCACAAATAAAAAAGCGATAGAAATGCAACTTGGAACGGATTTAAATAAAAAAAAACCTGCGATGCTTACAACTATTAAAGAGTTCCGGTTCGTTTACAAAAGTCATGAAATTCGCAAAGCTGTTAATCCAGCGATGGGTTTTGTGCGTTAAGCACACAATGACATTGACAATTGTTGCAGTTCATTTTCTCGCAAATTTCCAGAGAAAAGAAATGAATGACTTTCTACGAATGTTGCTGTCGACAATTCTATGGGCAACCACGAATGCAATTAAAAGCAAAACCACGCGAATGAAGCAAAGAAACAGCAACTAAAAGGTGAAAAATAAAATATATAAGAAAAAAGACTTTTGCTCGGTCATTAAAAGTAAAATATAATACTTTTACTACCGACCGAAAGAGAGGGAAAGAGTTGGCGATGCAACTCCGGGTTAGCGGAATAATTTTCCACACGGATTTTGTTATTTTCTTTTCCTTTTTAGTTTTTTTGCTGCTGCTGCACTAAAAGAAAAGGCAGGTGATTTGAGCCATGCACAAAGTTGGCTGGCAGCTGTTGCCATTTGCCGGTTTCCACTGTTGCCTCTGTGGTTGCATTATCCCAAAATAGACAATGGCAAAAATAGAAAAAGCGGATTTTGTTTTGCTGTTGCGACTTGCAAAATTATTTATAAAATGTTGTTAACACTTTGAACACGATGTAAAAGTGCCGCCAAAAAATATACATACATATATCTAGGTGTTAAAATAGAGCTAAATTTTACAATGCGAAATTATATCTCTTGCTGTTTATTGTTCTGAAAATTGTTAAATAATCAATGCATTGTATGTAATTTATTTGGAACTTTGGCATAATAAATAATTTGGCATTAAGTATTACTGAATGTAGTTAAGTTAGTTCAATTTAAATTCGTTTGAAATTTGTGATATTTTTAAAGGCACTCTGGCCAAGTTATTGGCCTGGTCAGTAACAATCATAACTGAAGCTTGCCTTGAGGGCCACTTTTATATAACAATATCTAAAGCGCTGAAGCGTTACAAAGTACAGCTAACTAATCATAACTAATCATCATCTCTCGCTAGTCAATTTTGTAGCGTGTGAAAATTGCAATGATTAAGTAGCACTCAAAAGGGGGGCAACAATCAATCTATCGATCTAGCTAATGCAGCTAACTATGCCACCCAAAAAAAGGTTAAAGAATAAAAAGGAAAAACGTCTTAAAGAAAACCATAAAGATTGACAGCATCTTGAAGAACAAGCAACTATCCTAAAGTCACAGCACCGAAACGCATGGCAAATTGATGAACCATGAAGTCACTGGCTAGTCACAGAACACCAGTAAAAACAGCACCAACCTAACAATAACAACAACAACAACAAAGCGAAGCCAATGTCATAAAGTTGCCAGTTTCCAGTTGCAGTTGGAGAAATCGCATTAGGCGATGCTACTTAAAAATTTACAACGCGAACCGTCAACGATAAATTGTGCTTGGTAATTGTACAGAATATACGTAGAAATATAAAGCCCAAAATAAAGGAAGCAACAACAAAAACACTTACAAAAAAAAACTGAACAAAAAAAAAAGAAAAAGTTCTTTCAAGGCTGTCAACGACGAGTTGTTGCTTGGCTTACGGACTTTAACCATTCAAGAACAAGCCCAAAATATACTTTTTTTTTGCATTCAGAAACGAAGTATCTACGAGTATTAGTTGGCTTTTTGTGTGTGTGTATGTGCTGCCTTTTCTGCCCTGTCGTTGCCTGTCAGCGTTTAAAAATAAACATCATATTGTTAGCACAAATCACGAATGGTGATTGTGTCTGGTAATGCCGACATTTGGCACATTAGTTAATGAGGCTGTCTTATGTCAAAACTGCAAAACTAACAAAAAAAACTAAGTATCTAATATCTTATATTTTTTACAAAATGTCTGAAAATTGCAAAAAATTACATTGAGTTAAGCACAGGCAAAGAATAAAAAAAAAGACAAAAAAAAAAAAAAGTGAACTCAAGCTGGAGGCAACAAATATACTTATGATGAATATTTTTTTCTTCATTACTTTTCGAATATAAAAGTAAATTTAAAATTATCTGTCTATTTACTAACTTAAAGTAAGATTTAATTTTTTAATAATAGCTATCGATTTTATCACTTTGCAAAGTGCTTTTAAAACTAAAATTACATTTATAATAAAATTAAAATAATTTAGGGGCATTTTGATTTTTTTAATAACCATTAAAAATCTGCAAAGTGCACAGATTTTACCAGATGGTCACAAATTGAATGCAAAGATGCGAATCTAATATCTATATTTCTTGCATTTGATTTACCAAAACACAACACATCAATAAAAACTTAATTAATTCAAAAAAACGAATTCTTAGACCGGTTTTTGAGTCAATGCCTCATCTATCAACTATAGGGTGTTGGCAAGGCTAAAGCAAAGACTATGGTATATTATAGCCAATTAGCCACAAAGTAAATACCAACTGTAGATAAAACCGACAAGCGCAACCTATTGAGATTAGAAATTAAATTTATGTTTGCCACACGCCCAAAACAAAAACTAAAAGCGAAACTTCCAGTACAACGTAAAAAATAAAAATAAAAAAATATCAATCACTTTCACTGCCGGCTCGAGTTTGTCATAGCCCAGCTGACTGAGGCTGTGGTTTTGGCCCGGTCTTGAGGCGCTGCCAAATGCAGCCAAAGGCCCGACAATTTTTATTAGCGCTTTTCACCCATTTACGCCATAGAAAAACACGTACCAAAAAGTTTTGCTTTGCCTGTGTGAAACTCGTTTTCGAATGCAAAATGCGCAATGTGTTTGAATTTGTTTTTGTTGTTGTTTTTTTTTTTGTTTTTCCGTTTCTTGTTTTGTTTTTGTATGCCAGACACCCGCGCTTAGGTTTATTTTTTTTTTGTTTTGTTTTATGTTTTTTTAGTGACGGGGCATGAATAAAAAAATACACAGCTCGCATAAAGCCAACGTTCAGTGAACTCTAGTCCGATCTCTCCCTTTGGCTCTCTCATAGTCTCTGTCAAAACTGTCACGCATTGAGAGTCAAGAGTTCACAAACAAAAAGTTAAATGCCATCCATGTCCAAGAATGAGGTCTATTGTGCAATAAGCTTTTTAGAACGGGTTTTCCTCTTTATGTTTTTTTTTTATTTTTTGAATTGGTCGAAAGTGGGTCTCGTCTCTTTTCTCATTGTTATCTATTTATCTGTGGATCTGTCTGTCTACCTGTCTTTCTGTAACTTTGACTCTACGACTGCTGTTTGTCCATTTGGCTCGCTTTAAAACGCAGCTTACAAAACTTTTCAGTTAATGGCCACTTTGCTCATTATAAGCCAACTAAAAACAGACTAAGGCCAAAAAACCGCTTAGCGGTTTTGCGGTTTTGGCTTTCAGCTACTGCAGCTGCTGCTGATATAAACTGAGAGCTTTTATGCTGGAGCTGTGGGCGCTTTCAATTTTCACAACATTTTATCTACTTCGTGTCAAAGTAAGCATCCTTATAGCCAATATGCCCAAAATTGTGGATATAAGATATTTTGATAAATACACACAATTAATAGTATAGATAAATTGATAAAAATATTCGTTGGATTCTAATTCTAATGTTCAAACGTTTTTCCATTTTCTTTGATTTTCTAAAACAATTAAATTATTTTAAAAAATTATATTAATGACTTCAACTAAAGATAATGAAATATTAATATATTTCTATTAATATATATATTATTATTTTAAAATTCAAGTAAGCCATTTTTTCAAGATAGAGGTAGTTAATTTACAATATTTGAATTAGAAATACATATAAAAGCATAAACATAATGATAATGAAGAGTTGATTAATTCAAGAAAAATATATTTTTTTGAGTAATGTAATAACAAAGACTCTTCAACTTATTCAATTCGCTTTAATACAAAATGACACTCCAAATGTATAAGAATAAAATACGTATTAGGCACATTATTTATAGGTCTGTGCAATGTGGCGTATACGCAATTAATGATTAGAAGCTATGGCTTTCGTGCTGGGCGCACCCAGTGGCCCAACCGACAATTAAAAACCAAGCTAGCCAAGTTAGTGGCTGCTTAGTGAGTCACCCCAACATCAATCGCCCCACACTGACCCAAATTGGGTGTAAGCTCAAAGTCGAGACTGGTATAAGAGGGGGGATGAGGAAGGAGAATGCCGGCCAACAAGCAACAGAGCAACATAAATCTAAGCGCTTAGACAACGTTTCCGGAATTTTGATGCATTTCACTGGACACTGTAAAAAACGGGTGCTTAAAACCGTTCAACTACACTGCGTTAATAGAGTGTGAAAAATATTACTGCAAAAAATAAAAGAAAACAACAACGATAAATAAACTAAGTATGGAAAACAGAAAATGTAATGCCCTAACAAGCAACGAAATCAGAAGAATTAGTGAAATTCCAGCTAATTTAAAACTACAAAAATATGGAACTGTAAACAAATTATTTTTAACTCTAACTAGATGAACAATTTCTTCTTATTAAAATAATTAATGAAAATCGCATAAAACACTTGGAAAGCTCAAAAAACAAGAGTAACAAAATGCCTGTAAAAGTCAAGTATAATAAGCCCTTTGTAAGTGTATAGCTGGAAACCTAAGAGCGAAATGGCAATTGCCAAAGAGAAATGCTTTGGTAAAACAAAAGGCTTGAAGACACAGCTAATTTACTTAGGAGAACTGCCAAGAGCTTCCGGCAAAGAGGTCTGTAGAAAGACTCGGGCACATTTTAAGCTCATGATTTTGTATGTTAATTGCTTTTTACAGATGCAGTGTGAAACGTTTGGTGTGAAGGTAAACGATGA
Organism: Drosophila limbata; assembly: GCA_963924055.1. Taxonomy (NCBI): domain Eukaryota; kingdom Metazoa; phylum Arthropoda; class Insecta; order Diptera; family Drosophilidae; genus Drosophila; species Drosophila limbata. The sequence goes on from OZ001353.1 coordinate 5,529,784, forward strand.
GTGCCACGCCCATTGTCTGCCCAAAAACTAAATAGTTATATGAATGTATGTAATTCAGATAAATATTTCGGACATTAACGAGTGTAAGTAGCAAACAACAAACAACGTTTTAACTTTATTCAACAAATGTTGATACCTAAACCCAACTCCAAAATGTCAGAGCATTTATTTTGGGATGAGTATGATGCGTTTATTTGAATCTTTTGCGTTACAATAATAGCAACAATACCATGTCCCAAATGTCATTAGTTTCGGATTGAATGGGAATCATTGTGGTAACTGATACCACAACAAAAAACCCCAGGAACCGAAAATTGAAAGCACATCAATCAAATATACATTTTCGTTTGGTTTCTGTTTACATTTAGCTGCTTGCTTTAGTGTTGTTTGTCTAGAATTCCCATACACAACTAATTTTATTGATTTTTTACATACTTTGTTTTGTTTGATTGTTTGCGTTACATTTTAAATGGAAATTATGTAAACGAAACTTTGTTTGTGGTCACATCGAATCGCTTAGAATTTACTTACGATTGTATACCCAAAGGATTTAACTTTTACGAAACTAATAGCAAACTGATAAGCAACAGGAAATTTGCACAGTTAAAGTAAATAATGGATTTTGTACAGCATTCGATAAATAAATAAAGTGTGGCTTGTTGATAACTTAAAAAGCAGTCATTTAATAATAATTTTTGCTTCAAAAGTTTTCAGGAAGTGGAAATTTGGAAATTATACAATCGTAATAAAATTTTAGATTGGTTTCATACATAACCAATACTAATTAACAATAATATAATTGGAGCAATATTTATTAAAATATTTAATTTGTTATTTAATTAATAATCAAACACAAAATAAGTTCAATTGATCAATCTTAAAAGTACTTCAACTAATAATTAAAGTCGTTGATAGACTTTTTAAGCTTTTTAACGCCAATCAAAAAATAATTCTTTTTTAATCCCATCATATTACAGTATGACTTTATTTAACAACATAAGTAAGTGAAAACAAAGCTAAACATTGCTGATAACATGTAGTTTGATAGTGCTTTAATGACTTAAAAACTAAGTACTTCAACATGGTTCTTGATAAGACCCTGCCAGTCAAAACTACTTATCAAGTCACTTAGTAGCTTACATACTGATGTGTTTTGTTTAACAACGCAATTATTAGGAAATGAATAAGTTAAGCCAAAACTATATTAAATATATGACTATTCTTTTCATTTTCATAAAGAATTTAATTTATTATAGCTGCATACGTATCTGTATCCGTAACAAATGCTTATCACCAAAGTCAAACCAAAACTCCACTGTAACTACAAAGATAAATCTACAACAACAACAACTAAAGCGCAAACCAGTTGAATGTGGGAGAAGCGAGAGAAACCGCAATAGCGATCAATGGACAAAGACGCGTGACAAAAGAGAGACGACACAATTTGCGCATGCGCACGCCTTTCACTTTCTTTGTGTGCGATCCAATTCGTTAATCTCTCTCTTTCTCTCCCACTCTCTCTTCCAACACTTATTCCAATATGCATTTTTTTTTAATTTACATTTATGTTCACATTATTTAAAGTTGTTTTTGTGATTTGGAATATACCTTTTTAGAATTTATTCATATTTTATCAGCAGCTCACAAAACACACAAATACTCTTATAGTGTGCGTAATTTATTATTATGTATATAGCTAATTTTAATTTATTATTTTAAAACTTCAAAATTTAACTTGATGTTTGAAAGTTACGAAATAACTCTCATTTTGCTTTATTTTTTTTAAATTCAAAAATTACATGTTGTATAGAAATTAAAAATAACACTTATTTTTTTATTCATTATTCCTTAAGGGTTATTTGCTACTTTTATGCAAAAAAAATTACTAATTAGCACAGTATCGAATCGAAACGAATATCGGTTACAGTAACTGTTTCGGTTATGTTCGCATTTAGGATTTCAGTTATTGGATTCTCAAAATTTTTTTAATATCGGTTAAGTAAAGGTTAACTGTTTTGGTTTACAAATATTAAAAATGTTAAAGATACATACATATATAGATTTGAAAGCAACTATTCATATATCTCAAAAATAAAGATGTTTTTATCGAGATCTATATAGTACATTATACAAATTGGAAATAAAAAGCAAATTCAGTTTTAAGAAACGATGACTTCACCTTAACAACATAATTTAATTTTATGCTTTTCCGAAACGTATTTCATGAATCGGTTATTTCGATGGGAATAATTTTGGTTTTTCGGTATAATAAATAAATCGGTATAATAAAAAAAGTTTTCTTTCGGTTAAGGCTTCAGTACGGTTACCAATTTTAATCGGTTAACACCGGCTAACGGTTACGGTTATGGTTACTGTTTTAATCCCTGCTAATAAGTATTTTATTAAAATATTTAAATTATTTAAATAAATGTTATTCCGTAACTTTTAAATATATATTTATATGCCGAAATTTATGCTTTTAAGACTTTTATTGTTAATTAAAAAAGTAAATAAAAAATAATAAACAATTTTAAGTAAATCCTAATCTAAACGACTCACCTTTGATCCTGGAGTAACTGCTCGGCCTGAGCGAGACGCAGTCGGACCGTCTTCATGCTCTGTATGGGAAACAGGCGACAGAAGGGCGTCAGGAAGGCGGGACGCCAACAGAATCTTGGATATTCGCGGCAAACGTCCCACAGTCGCTGGTTGTGCTCAAAGAGATATGTGTGCGTCTTGCCGTATTCGAGATAATCAGTCATATCGCCGTAATCACAATTGAGCAGATTCTTGAGATTCTGGACGGCCAGCTGCTGATCCTCTGGATCACGCACCTGCTTGATGCCAAAGTCCAGCAGCGGCTCATAGTGATAGTAATTGCCCGGCATCGCATTTAGTATATCACCGAGAAATGTGGAGCCTGAGCGCCAACTGGTTACGACAATGCTGCGAACTGGCGTGCCCGATGTTTCCGGGGTCATGTCATTGAGTTTTTCGGCTCCGCCGCGTGGATACTCAAAGTTCTCCATTTCGGTGAGGATGCGCGAACGCTGCGCCGCCAGGACATCTACAATTGTCGCAGTCATATTGTAAATGGTGGCGGCGGTTTGTGATGCCTGCTGTTGCTGCTGTCGTTCATAGTAGCCGCTATTCCGGGCGAGATTACTGGACAGTAGACTGGAGGCAACTGCAGCATTGTTGCTGCCGCTGCTGCTGCTGCTGCCGCTGCTGAAGGGGGAGGTGAGCGGGCGATGCTGTGTGGTGGCAATCAGCAGCAGTATGCACAAGCTGCTAACGCCACAGATGCCAATGAGATTCGCGCGTCGGGACATTCGACTGCGTCGTCGCTTTGAGTTTAAGCCGACGCGTTGCTTCGAGCGTGTCCTGACTTGTCCAGTGGCAGACAGAGACAGAGAGTCGTCAGCGGCAGCTTCGACAGTTTCGCCGGTCAACAACGCGCAAGACTCCAGATCCAAGTCCCTTGTGCTCATTTGTTATTATTATTATTCTCAATTGCTGTTATTTGCTATTTTATTGCTTTACTAATTGGCTACTACACTTTTCGCTTAATATTTATGAAAACTTTTTGTTTACATATTCAAATTCACATCAAGCACACACACACACAACCACACGCTCGCAACGTTAGCCCCGCACAGCAGCACAATTTCACATGTTATAACGTGCCAAACATTGCAATTTAATGCGAACGCTGCAATTTCGTATGCGCTTTATTTTGATTATTTTTTTTATTGACCCGAGCGTGTTGGAAATGAAGAAGCGGACGACTGCGAGCTTTTCCGAGAGCAGCGAAAACAGAATGAACAGCTGAGGGCTTAAGTATGACCGCACAAGACATTGCTATAAAATGCTGATGTCGGGAATACAAAATACCAAAGAAACTACACGAGCCACTAAGTAGATGTTAAATATTTCTGATAGATGGCGCTTAAGTACGATTTTCTTTTATTCATTAAACAATATTGTGACTGCAAAATTAAGTAATTCAACAAATTAATAGGAACATATTTAAACTAATTTATATGAATATAACTCGAACCTATGAATGGATAGTGAGCTTGCATATAGTGGCAATATTGTTATTTACATTCGATTGCATTTGCTATTGGGGCAAATTTAGCGCTGGCAATGCTGCACGAAATAAGGCAGCGCGCGAAGTTTGAATTGAATTTACTTCGTAAATAGCGACAGGTTTTTCAGCGGAACAAATGTGTCTTTGTTGATATTTGCAAAGAGTGAGACTGGATAATAACCCCAGAGCTTCATGGCCTCTGCGCAGACTTGTTGTATATCTCTCACTTCCTGTGGCATTAATTGATCCATCCATTCCAGAGGACGTTCGAAATATAAGGTATTATTTTTTTTGAACACACCCATGGGCTTCAACTGGTCTTGGGATTCTTTCATTGGCAGTCCATAGAAGTCAAACACGGTTTTCAATCCTTCCAAAGGATTCATTGCTAGCTCCTCATAACGTATGATGCTGTGAAGTTAACGTAGAGTTATTAAACAGATTGAATTTGGTTTGGTTCACAGCACAAACCCAAAACGATCCGGATAATCCCGTAATAATTTCTCAGCGATCATATAATCCGTGACCATGTTGGAGCACAAATCATTGGGTTGAGAGCACTCGGTATTATTGGCACACCAAGGACGATTGGCACGCGAGGCCATTGTGCCTCGAGGGTCACGGACCAGGAGCAGCATGCGAAGATTAAGACTAGGAAAGGAAATTGAAAAAATAATTCAATAACCAATTTAAATTGGTAACCGTAACTGAGACCGTAACCGAAACAACATTTTTTGTTATATACCAAAACAGAAAAACCGAAATTATTCAAACCGAAATAACCGTTTAGTAACCGAATCATGCATAACGGTCAGTTTGAATTAAATGTTGTTAACATGTAATCATTGGCCGTGTTCACCAGAACTAATCAATCAGTAATCATGTATTTTGTTTGTTCGATAACAAAGCATCACAATCACAGAATTTCAGCGTACTATTTTGGTGATGAATTTTCAGTCATCATACATCACAAAATTTGAAATCATGATTGCTAATCACTGCATTTCACCAGAATAATCATGCAAATTTCATCGAATTTCTGTTGTCGATTTGATCTGGTGAACACGGCCATTGTTTTCAAAACTTGTTTGAAATCAAAGAATTTTAGTTTAAGTATAAACATATTCTTGGAAAAATTCCAAAATATTTTTATTTTATGAACCATCGGTATTTCGAAACCGAAATAAACAAATAACCGGTAACCGTTTCGAAACCGATTTCCTGGATTTCAGAATATCAAACATGATTAAAATTTAATTTACTCACTCTTTTCTCAGCAACAACACCGACAAATACCTGAGTCCCAAATTATACACCGACATGTTAAGGAATGGAAAAATCTTACAAATCTTTGAGATGACATGCGGATTCCAGCAGACATCGGGTGAGTAGGCCACACATGTCCTCCACTGAATGCCATAGAAGTTCCTGAACGTGGGCGTTCTCATGCCCGAGGTCAGCATGGACATGGAGTGATTGTAGTTGCAGTTGTAGAGGGAAACCAGCTCGTCCAATGCACGCTCGATTCGGGCCTTTTCCGTTATCCGATTCCTGTACGAAATGAGCGGAGAAAAGTGATGATAACAGCCCGGCTGTCGTGTCAGATGGTCAAGCAGGCTAATTGCCCCCGATCCCCTGAAGGAGACCAGCATCGAACGCTTTGGCTGTCCGCCCGTCTCCAGCGTGTAGTTGGATAAATCGCCCAAGTGCCGCGTCTGATGGATGAGCATCGCTCGGGTCATGGCAACCGGATCCGGCAATAGCAGTGGCAGGACAACGAATACAAATACCGCGTATACCATATAAATGGCTATGCAAATGCCAGTAAATTTCGTGCGGCGTTGAACCATAATGATCAAAATTTACTTATTCTCCTCTATCCGAATACTGATAATTTTGTAGAATATTTCAAAACAAACAAATTCAGTTAACTGTTTGTCTATTAATCAGGTTACTTCGTATCTAACGACGAACTTGTTACTTCATTTCATTTATTTCTGAATTAAAACATAATGGCTTTTTTTTATGATTAGTGTTTAGTTTATTTGTAACATACCAAAGTTGATAGGCATATGTAATATGTATATTAAGTATATAAGTAATTTTAATAGTTTATCGTATTAGATTATTAATAAAATACTAATATTGCTATAAATTAATACGTAAATGTTTTTTTTAACAGTTCGAATTTACATTATTCTCTCATCCGAAGTTGCAAACTTTTGCAAGAATTTTAAATGAATTAAAGACTAGAAAGAGATGCCGAAAATTTAAAAATATTGATAGAGGCACAAATTTACGTATTTTTATACAGTTCCTTCAAAGAAACCAAGAAATCTACTAAATTTCACGAAAAAGTTTGCAACTATTCAAAGATCATATTGTAATCTGCTATAAAGTCAATCTCATCAAAGTTGTTATTATTTCTGGCACTATATTTATGCAACCTGTATTTTACGCCAGATACGTATAGAAGAATGGATTTATGCATATTTTTTTATACTAAGTCTGTGCATGTTAACTTGTGTAAAAGCACAAGGCAAAGGGTTAAGGAGATCTCGATATGGCCTTTTAAAATTGGTTAATATCGGAATTGATTCGATTATAATTAATGGATATCTAGCATGCAGCGAAATGTTTGCGAAGTACCAAGTTTGATTATTATAAGTTTTATCAACTTTTTCCCTACTCCTAATTATTATATTAACTGTTTAATATCCATAATTTTCAGTAAAATATTTAAAATCTTTATTGGATTTTTATTAATTTGTGCTGCCACAAGAAACCATAAATTATGTATGGTCTGACAAATATCGGGTTATGTGATAATTGTCCAAATTGGTCACAAAATTGTCAATAAGAGAAATACTTTAAAAGAAGTTTATTAAAAAGAAAAAAATCTTAAAAAATTTAGTCATGCCATTATAATAATCTTGGTCTTTTTACACTTGGAATTTACCCTGAATCTGAGAAAATAATAGAAGAGTATGTAAATTAAATTACATAACTATTTGAAATCCCTTAAAAAAAAATTAAGGAACAAAAAACTGGCAGTACTTAAGTTTAAACTGCATGTAAGTTGTAACACAACAAATTAATAATAAGCTCTTAGGGCTCGCGCACACTATAGCTGAAATGGAGACTTAACGCGAAGCTGATACATGTAGCCAATGCTGCTCCCTCACTGGTTCCCTTTTCACTCTCAGCTGCTGATAATTGAGATGATAACTCAGCTTTCAGCTGCGCATTCAGCTATAGAGTGCGCGAGCCCTTAAACAAGGCTGCAAACCTTCAAAAGTTTAAATTAATAAAAAAAAATAATTCTTTTACTTTATCTTGATTTCCGTTTGCAGCCTTGCTTTTAATACCATAAACTGTAATCGAATGCTGTTCATGTTTCTTAAATTTTTAAGTTTAATCGCTATTTCCCTCAGTTTCATCGTCCAGCAGCAAACTTGTCGAGCCATAGCTACGGAGTCTGTAAAAAAAAGGAAATACATTAGTTAAGTATTCCAAAAATTAAACAATTAAATAAAGAAAATAACAGCAACCAAAGTTAGTAATGATAAAGGTTAGAGCTCACCTCATCGTCGGATACCTTGAGACCATCTAGATTAATACTATTGCGTGCAAAGCCGGCAGCGACCTGCTCCTTGTCGTGTGCCTCATAGAGCTGCCTATTGATGTCATCCTTATTGGATGGGGGCCCTGTCCCTCCACTGTTTGTCATGCATTTGAGGGGCAGGGCGAGATTCGCTCGATTGGCGCTGCTGCTGTTGCTGCCAGCGCTGTTGTAGCGTCCACTTGCCGCACGTTGTTGCTGCCTCTGGTGGTGCTGATGATGGTGCTGACCATGGGGATTATCAAACTTTTGCTTGGCACGCTCAAACTCCAAGTTACGTGATTTCGATTCGAAAATGTTCTCCTCAAAATGCGTTGTTTTGGCATCATAAAAAGCGGCTGCCGCAGCCGCTGCTGCTGTTGCCGCTGCTGCGGCTGCCGCATTGCTTTGTTGTTGCTGCAGCAACGTGCGCTCCGTGTGGCTGGAACGCTTGACAGCCGCCGCATGATGAGCTGCCGCCGAATCGCTGCCATTGTGGGAGCTACGCAATCCCGCCTGGGTGTCGTCAAAGATCTGGCGCAGATCGTTTATGTTAGGCAGACAGTCGCTGGGCAGCTCAACAGCAATCTTATTACGCAATTGAACGCCGCCCATGCCACGTAGTTGTGGGCTTGGAGCACGTCTTTTCATCGTGTGTTGTTAAGTGTTTAGTTTGGGGTTTAGTTATTAGATTTTATTCAAAGCCAGCACCGTTCAATGTTAGTTGACAGTTAGTTAGTTAGTTTAAGTTTCAAGTGGATTACGCTCACCTGTTCTGCAGATGTTGGATCTGCACCTGAAGCCCCTCGGTTTGTCCCACCAGCTCATCATTGCTGCGCTGCAATCTCCGCACCTGGTTCACTGCAGAGTCCAGTTCATCCTCAGCGCCAGCCAGTTCGCGTTTCAGCTCCTCGACCCGCTGACGAAGTCGTTTCACCTAAAAGAAATTCGAAAATTCATATGAAAATGGAGTATTCTCAAAAACAAAGCAATATTTATTATTATTTTCTTTTTGAAGTGTGAAATTTTTATTTAAAATAAAAATAATATTATTATTATTATTATTTTCTTGTAATAAATTTATAATAAATATATTATTACTTTTTTAAATACCAATTTCACACTTAAAAAAAAAATTATTTAATTTATCTATTTTTAACAAATCAATAATAATAATAATAATATTATTTTAAATAATTATTTAACACTTATAAAATTTTGGTACTAATGAGAAATAAACTGATTTATATTTTCTTCTTTCTATAGTTCGAGTACTTTAGTTGAAAAACCTTTTTAAATTGAAAATAATTAAAAAAGGGCTGCAAGTTGTAAAAATGCATATAAAAACACTATGAAAGTAAGATGTTAACCTATTTATCTGTATTTTTATGCTACTTATCAATTCTTTTTTTTTGAGAAAATTATGTTGAACAAATGCTTATATTCAAAGTTCATTGAAATATATTTAAAAATAAAAGAAAAATAACAGATTTTTTATTATTATAAGTTTAATGTATTAATATCTTCTGTCTGATCGACTTGATTAATAACTGCATAGATATGGAGTCATTTTCTAATCGTTTTTTTAAAAACAAAATAATGCTCTAAATTGACAATAGCTTCAAATATTAATAACTTATGCTTGTAATCAAAAGAACTACTAAATATTATTTTCCCGTATTATCAGGATCTTTAAATCAAAACGTTAAGATAATGCGACAGTTTAGTGGGCTGCGATTAAGACAAGATCCACAACGAACTCATAAGAATAACAACGGCGCACATATTAGCAGTGAGCGAGTGAGAGAGAGCGCACACTAAGCAAACGATAGCCACAAAAGCTTTTATTATGCTAGAAGCTTTCTTCAGTCTCTCGACACTATTCAGTCGCGGTAGTTGTGTGTGTGTGTATGTGGAGAAGAGCGGACGGCCGGCTGGAAAATTTCATAATAAAGCAAAAACAAAATAAAGAATGATTGCCCAAAATTTAATTACTAAGCTGCGTCCGTGCGTTAGCCGCTTGTCCAGCACCAAGTCGAGCAGTGCACCCAAATTTAACTGGCAGGATCCACTTAACCTGGAAAGTCAACTAACAGAGGAGGAGGTGGCCATACGCGATGCCTTCCGCGGCTATTGCCAGTCAGAGCTTTTGCCGCGCGTAACGCTGGCCAATCGCAACGAGCAATTTGATAAGAAAATCATGGAGGAAATTGGCAGCCTTGGCGTCTTGGGCTGCACACTGCAAGGCTATGGATGTGCCGGTGTCTCCAGCGTTGCCTATGGTCTTCTTACCCGCGAAGTGGAACGTGTGGATTCCGCATACCGTTCAGCAGTGAGCGTGCAAAGCTCCCTGGCCATGGGCGCCATCTACGACTTTGGATCCGATGAGCAGAAGCAAAAGTATTTGCCAAGCATGGCTCAAGGCAAACTGATAGGTGGGTAAAGGGATTGCAAATCTTTAATTATTTCGATCACCTGCTACTTTATTTTTAGCACAATTTAAAAGATTTTGCTTTTATCAGCAAGTCACTACAGCCAAATTATTTGATAAGATTGAGATTAGACAGCAATCGGGAGGCGTGTGTCCATAACAACAAAGTGCAGTAAACAACTCAAGTCCCACAGTTGTGTGAAAGAAAGAGAAGCAGGGGAACTGTAGAATATATTAGCATCAGATGACAGCAAACAACTTTTGAAAAAGCTCTCTCTGGTTTTACTCTCAGCAAAACGGCAAGTGCTTATGTTGTGTGTGTGTGTGTGCGTGAGTTTGGTGAGCGGAAAAAACCAAGCAAGAGTAATGGCAAACAGAAAAACAAAGCAGATAATCGATCATAAAAGACGAAGCTTGAATACGCTGTCAAATTCGAAAAGTGTTTATAGAAAGAAACCAATACAATTTTGAAGAAAAAAAAAAATTACTCTTCTCCGCTTTAACTTGCAGGCGCCTTTGGTCTGACTGAACCTAATCATGGCAGCGATCCCGCTGGAATGGAAACCCGCGCCAAATACGACAGCAAAACCAAGACCTATATACTCAACGGTTCCAAGACGTGGATTACCAGTGCACCCATTGCCGATGTGATCATTGTCTGGGCCAAGTGTGAGGATGGCAAACTACGTGGATTTATTGTGGATCGCAAAATGTCGGCCAAGGGTTTGGACACGCCCAAGATCGAGGGCAAGTTCTCACTGCGCGCCTCACCAACAGGCATGATACTGATGGATGACGTTCGGGTGCCGGAGGAGCAGTTGTTGCCCAAGGCGCTGGGCTTCAGTGGACCCTTCAACTGCCTAAACAATGCACGTTACGGCATTGCCTGGGGCGCCTTGGGTGCAGCGGAGGCGTGTGTGGAGATTGCACGTCAATATACGCTAGATCGCAAGCAATTTGGACGACCATTGGCCGCCAATCAGTTGATCCAAAAGAAGCTGGCAGATGCGACAACTGAAATTGCACTTGGTCTGCAGGCGTGTCTCCGTGTGGGTCGTCTTAAGGATCGCAAACTGCACACACCCGAAATGATATCGCTGCTCAAGCGAAATAATGCCGGCAAGTCTTTGGACATCGCTCGCCATATGCGGGACATGCTGGGCGGCAATGGCATCAGTGATGAGTATCATGTGATCAGGCATGTTATGAATCTGGAGTCAGTTAATACCTACGAAGGAACCCATGATATTCATGCCCTGATCTTGGGACGGGCCATTACTGGTCTGGCGGCATTTGCCAATTAGGTGAATTTTAATCCGAAATCGGTACAACATACTCTGGCATTTGTAACTAGTTTTAAACTAAATAAAATCTGAGTCAATTCTCTGATTGTTACTAAAAACAATCAATAATAGGAACGAGATTAATTTGTGTTTCAATTATTATGTGTCATTACAGCAAATAAACTTACTTTTGAGACTTTTTAATAAAAAAAATATTACGATTATTTATTATAACCTATGATTAAAACCGTAACCATCACCGAAACCGTTAACCGGTATTATCCGATTGAAATTGGTAACCGTGCCTGAAACAAAACTTTTTTTACTATACCAAAACCCAGAAACTGAAATTATTCCAACCGAAATAACCGTTACGAAACCGATTCATGTAAACGGTTAATTTCGGTTCGCTCAAGCATAAGATTTAATAACGTTGTCAAGGTATAATCATAGTTTTTTTCAACTAAATTTACGGATACACGGATGTGGATCTTAATCAAAAAATCTTCATTTTCAATTTTTTGATATTAGTTTTCAAATTTACGTATCTTTTACATTTTTTTTGTAAACCGAAATCATACCGGTATTTCGAAATCGAAGATTCCCCATAGAATTTTATGTCTTGCCCAAAAAAAGTTAAATCTCTTTAAATATCTTCGCTAATATTGAAAATATGCAATTAGAAATTGCCACATTAAGATTATGAACTCAAGCCTTTTTTTATCTAAAATATTTATCCCGATCGTGTTTCTAGAAATGATTCAACTGGGTTCAACTTACCTCCGCTTCATATTGCTCGGCCCGTCGCACCGCATGTCCCAGCTCTGTGTTTGTTTCGGCCAGCAGCTTTTTGAGCTTGGCATGCGACATTTTGACCTCGCTGATCTCCTTGTTCCGCTCCGACAACTCCTGTTGCAGGGCGCGCAACTCCACATCGTTGGCCTGCATGGGTCGACACTTGCGATCGGAGCGTTCCTGATAATCACGCAGCTCTGCGCGCAACTTTTTATTGTCCCGCTCCAGCGCCAACTTCTCGGACTCGAGGCGCTCACGTTTGCCCCATTCCGAAGCGTTTTCGGCCTGCAAATGTTCCAGCTCGGTGCGCAGCTCACTAAGACTGTAATTGGGAGGGAATTATAAGATTACATTTGTTTATGTATTCTATTTTTTGGGACATACCGACGCTCCAGATTTTCGCGTGCTGCAATTTCCTCTTGAAGTGAGTTGTTTACAATGCGCATCTCAGCACGATGTTGTTCCTAATAATAAGTGTAATTTATAGTAAGTATGGTGTCAAATTAAGAAAGCTTGCTGCTCCTTGCCTGCAATGTTAACAGCTCACGAACTGCCTCCTGTTTGGCAGAGCGCAGCTCTTCCTGGCGTCCACGAACATCCTGCAGCTCCAGCGCCAGCTTCTCTATGCTCTTGTGCAGCTCATGCTTTTCACTGCAAATTAAAATTAAATTAATACAATGGTATTATAGGCATTGCGTGAACTTACTCTCGCTCTGCCTGCAAGGTTTTCTGTGCCTCATCTAAGCGCAACTGCAGCATGGATATCTTTTGCAACAGATAATCTTCATCGAAGTCATCCTTGGACAATTGTTGTATCAAACGCTTTTCCTCCGCGGCCGCTGCTTCATCCAAATCGCTTAAATGCTTGGGCATGGCTCCCTTCAGCGCAAACTCTTCAATATCCAAATCCTTGATATCGTTGTTCAGCTTGGTGACCAGGCCATCCTCACTATTAACGTTCTTCAAGCCATCGGATGAGATGTCCGGCGAACAATTCGCATCACGTCCATTTGCCTCGGCATCCTCGTTGGTGTCTGCGCGATGGAACTGACCGGCGTGTTTCATCATCAGGGAATGCACCTTTTCCATTTCCTTCTTCAGCTGCGTGATCTGCAGCTCAAGATCATTTTTCTCTCGTTTTAATGAGTGCGCCTCCTTCATGGCTACGTCCAGTTTGATGTTCAACTGTTTTGATTCCTCGCGCGCCTTGTTACGCTCGTTGCGAACCTGAAAAACATACAAAAAAGTATTAATTATATTGATTATACGGTCGTCATAGCAACCATACCTTACTCCACTTTTCGCGCCAGTTGGCAGTGCAATCAGACCTGTAAGACAGTTTCACAGTTGATTAATGTAAAGCCGGTGCAGGTGACGCAGGGAGTCTCTCTTCCACCCCCTTGCCCTTGTAAGCAACTTACCACCACTTCATTGTCTTTTCCATTTGTGCGGCTCTGGCACGAGCTTCGTGCAACTCCCGTTGACGTTGCGACTGTTGATTGCATGGCATTATTGTATTTATATGTCTTGTTATTGTTATCATTTTTAAATACTACTCACCTCGCGTGCCTCCCACTCTGTTTCGCCGTAGCCACCGCCACCGACGCCCACACAAACGCCAGCATCGTTGTTGGGCAACCGTCGGCTGCCCGCCTGGGCAGCGGCTGCACTTTGCGTCGTTGACGACGTCACTTGCGACATTTTGCGACAACTGTGCACTAATTATTTTAATCTTATTTACTTGGTTTTACTTTTCTCAGGAGAGCTGCATTTTGTTTTATGCACTTTTTGACAAAGTTGTATACAGTAAAGCTGGGATAAAATCGATTCTTGAATCGATTTAATCGATTCATTTTTTTTCGTTCAAACATCGATTCTGTTTTGGTAGAATCGATGTATCGTGAAGCATTCATCAGTTAATTCCACCACTGTGAATAAGGACAGGAACCACGGTTGCCACAATTGGCGTTTTTGCGCCAAATCCGGCTCTTTTTTTTCCTGTTGGCGCAATGGCACTTTTATTTTTGAATTGGCTCTTTTTTTCGTCAGTTGAGGATCAGTGTTTTTGTACAGTTTTAGGTTGAAGTACATATTTATTTTTATTTAATTACATAATCACTAGATTAAGGCCCATTTTTTCTATTTCTAAATAAGGTGTGATAACACCTTGACGTAAAATTATATAATTTTTTGAAAACTGCACTTTTTCCATGAAAATGAGGAAAGAGTGCCTTTTTTGCAGGCTTCAAAAAATTATACAAAATATTAGCAAAGAGATATTTGAAAAACAAATTTTTGCAGTCACTATTAGAATTGTTTGAAGAAACTTTTTGCATCAAAACATTTTTTTTTTAATTGAGGAAAATAGTTAAAAAAGTAGACGTTTACAAAAATTTGAAATTTTCAGTGGGTACCTAATGGGTTAAGGAAAATTTTCCATCATTCAAAAGGAATTCAAAAGACCTTTTCATTGATGCCAAAACATTGCATGAACTAATTTTAAAATTTTAGTAGAATTAACTTTAAAGACTGCCAAAATACTTTTGGCCCTAAAATTTAAATTTAAAATACTTTGAAATTATTATATGTTTTGGGGAAAAAATACTTTTTGTTTAATTTAACGCAAAAATATTATGTACTAAAAATTTTTTTTGGCTCTTTTTTAGTGAATTTGGCTCATTTTTTTTTTATTTTGCTCAATATGAATTTTTTAAGTGGCAACCGTGAGAGGAACAAAACGTGCGAATAAGGGTAATTTAATAAAAAATTGTTCTTTTAACTGATTAAATAGATCTATATACGACCTACGCTATCTGTGCATTCCAGCATGCTCCACCGAATCAAAACGAGTGTTTAGTAGTGCTGGATGCATTAAAACCAAAAACTGTAAACAAGCTTCTGTTTGTAAGCAAGAACGAATGGCTTTTGGATATGTAATCATTTCTTTTTTTTTTTTTGTTCTGGAAACGTAATTTTTGTTCGCTCATTATGTTATGAAAACAAATTCTTTTGTTATTTATGTTCTTAAACTTACAACTTTTCCTTAGTTATATAATAGAAATGTATTTTTAGTTTGCTTTTTACATGTATAAATATATGATCTCCATGAATTAATCTTTATAAATTAAAAAAAAAAAAAAAGGTTCGATTTAATCGATCTAATCGATTTCTTTTTCTAAAAGATCGAAAAAAATCTATGCACTGAGAATCGATTTTATCCCAGAAAATGAAGAAAACATATGGTTTTCCAGTGTGACCATACATGTTTATATACTCGCTCCTCTTCACACAAAAGTGTTAAAATATTTGCCCCATTACTGAAATTCTCTTAACTTAATTTATATTAATCAACACATGGAACATAATCATGCATAAAAAAAATTCAATCGGAATTGATTTCCAATCCGTAAAAGTAAACAGTATTTGATTTGTATTCATTTCGGTATTATTTAACTCTCAAATGACGGTCACACTGCAACAAACATTTTGAGAAAATTAAACTAAAATTAAATTAATTTAAAGACACGTAAAAATCTATCAGGACTTGCTCTGAACTCTTGTTTTCTGCATAATTGAATAAAGATAATAGCATTTTAAAATGGCCAAGCATCATCCTGACTTAATATTCTGTCGCAAACAGCCTGGAGTTGGTAAGTAGCACGGCAAACCGCTAACAGAAGCACACTTTAATTATTTACGTTTTCTTGCGTGCAGCCATCGGCCGATTATGTGAAAAGGATGATGGAAAGTGTGTGATTTGTGACTCGTATGTGCGTCCGTGCACCTTGGTGCGCATTTGCGACGAGTGCAATTATGGATCTTACCAGGGACGCTGTGTTATTTGCGGTGGACCGGGCGTCTCCGATGCTTATTATTGCAAGTCCTGCACCATTCAGGAGAAAGATGTAAGTATAATCGTTAAATGTGAATGTACTTTGATTATATTAATTCTACTACTTTTGACTTGCAGCGCGATGGTTGCCCCAAGATTGTCAACCTGGGCAGCTCAAAGACAGATTTGTTCTATGAACGCAAAAAATATGGATTCAAAAAAAAGTAAGTACAAAATAAATAACAAACTGATACAAATTTTAACTATTTTTTCTTTTCTACAGTTATTAAAGTACCTTAGACTACCTCAGACATATATATCTTTAATAAATTTCCTCTGTAATTTAATGCATATTAAAGTTTTATACATGGATGCAATATTTTAAAATTGAATATGTTTAATATAGACTGCTTATCCAAACCCAGCGGAATTCCTCCTCCCCTGTTTAAGCTCACAAATCTTAATATTTTCTGAGTGTACTTCATAGTCTTTACTTTAATTCTCGACAGGATGAGCTAGCTATGCAATTTTGGAGATACAGCGGGAACGTTTCTTTGAATACACGCAATTGCCCGCTCTCGGAGGATTAGGAGGGGATTACCCTAGACAGTCTGGGTGTCCTGCCCACGGTTATGCTGGTCTTTGAGATTATGTACTATCAGAAGGAACAAAAGGCGCTGGCCCTGTAACGCAGGTACAACCGATGAAAATTCAGGATTCCAGTAAAAATTGCTTGAAATCGCAGACAATGATTATGACTTGAATAAAGAGAAAGACAAAGCTAAAAAAAAAAAAAAGAAGGAAGGAAATGCTAAAACGACGGAAAAATTGAAATGTGAGCCCTACAGTGGTTACATAGAATAGAGTGCATCAAGTGCAATTTAATTATGATATTATAAATTTTAGTTGTTTATGCACATCTGCTTGTATTTTAACTTAAATACAATCAATTACCCAGCAAACCTTTGGGCGAGTGTACAATCGCCCATCGCCAAAAAGAGTCTCCTGCAAGTCGCGCAGGAGATTAATAGAAGATGAATCTGTCAATCGAAAAAAAGTAATGTGAGTAATCTGCGAGTCGCACGCGAGTCGCCATTAATGAGGGACCTCTTGAGCGTTCCCCTTTGGTCTCCAATATTCTGCTAGCAATTTCTTTTCCTCCTTCATTTCTAAATATCTCAAAAACGTTTTGAAAACTTTTTTTTATAAATGGTACCATTGGAAAGGTGAAATTGCACTCTTTAATCGTGCATTAGCGGCTTTCTCCGCCGTCCCCCCTAAGCTCGGCTTTTTAAGAAATTGTAAAAATGTTCTTTTTTTCTTTTTCTTTCTTCACCTGTTTCTCCCACTTTAATAGCTGAAATGGCCAAAACACTGCTTAAAATTGTAGACAAATTAATTCTCTACAATTCTGCATCATTACTTTATTGATTAAAGGTCGAAAAACGTTTTAAAATGAGAAAGTTCATAACTGGTTCCAACTCATGAACCAAGTTCCGTTTTTCGTTGCTAATGAACCGTTGAACCTTGACGCACATTTCAGGGAGCAACTCTTTTTTGTTCACTCACTCATGAGCAACCCAACACTAATGTAGACAGATATCAACAACAACAACAAGAGCTAAAGAGGCAAGGCACTTAAAAATTAACATTTTGCTTTGAGAACACCATCTGAGACGCAAATAAAGCACTTAAAAGTTCACAGCTGTAAAGATAATAGCTTGCATCATAACGCACAAGTAAGAACCAAGTTAAGATCATTGCTTAAATTGTTAAATTGTGATTGGAAATATCAATAGCAATCGCAACCAGACGTCTAATAAAAGCAAAAACAACAAGCATGTCTGTCAGTGATTTTATTAAAGGTCTACCAACACACGATTCGAAAAATTTCGCACACCTGAGCAATGATCATGGTATTCGCACATCACAAAAGCGCGCCTCGATGTACTTGCCCACGGAGGATGTGCCCGAGCCGGCACAGCTGATAGTGATGGACAAGAGGTGTGTCCTGCTGAGATACCTGACACAACAGTGGGACAAGAAGACGCTGCAACGAAAGAGGGAGCACGGCAATGATGGGAATGGAAACAATGCCAACAGCACTCCCAATGGCAGCAATAGCAAAAAGCGCCCACGCTTGGATGCCAATGAGCTCAACTGAGCCAGATGCACTCAAACAAATAAATACATGCATAAAACACACACATCAAAAAGAGAACTCCACAGAGAGCACTACCATTAATTTAAGACTTTTCCCATTTATGTTTAAAATAAATACATTAGAATGTAATTAACTTGATGCGTGCTTACTTCCATGGGGAAATTTGTGGCACTGTGGCTTCTCAACGCAGCCATTTTATTTACGTAAATTTATTAACACTTCCCACGGCCCCTGATTGCTATATTTCGCAGAGAACTCCGTGGAACTATTTTTATCTAAGCGTGGTGAAAAAAATTGGTCTGTTGCTCCATTTATTTCCAATTGGAGTTTACCCTTAACTATCCATTTTCATGGATTTCAATAATTTTAGTTAGCAACAATTAAGATCTGCAGTTTGTGCAATCGTTTTTTGTTTTTACTTCAGAAACAATTACTGGATTTAACTACATTATTTTAAGCGCTAGTATTAATGATGTAGGTCCTTGGGATCTGGCTTGCCGTACTGCTTCTCCCACCAGGTCACGTATTCTTTTTTGCGCTGTTCACGTTTGGCAAAGTACTCTGGATACTGTGCCTTCTCCAGCGGATGCCAGTAATCCAGCAACCAATCTGGTGGGAGGACCTCACGTTCAAAGGCACAGCCGCCGGCGCTATTGGCAACTGCAAACAGAAACATATAGATGTTAATTTCAAGATGCAAGTACTTAAATAAACATACAGTTTCGGGGCTGAAAATGCTTCGTTTCAAAAAGCTCCTGTTCTCCGCAGGCTAGCAGTTGCCTGCCCTCTCCGAGATCCTTCTTGCGGTTCTCATCAAAACGTGCACGCATCAGTGTTGCCCGATAACGGAATACCTCACTGGCAGTCAGCATATAAAGGAGGATGCACAACAATTTTATTATATAATCGCGGCGGTCACTGGGATTGCCAAATTTTGCGAGCACTTACCGGCGATCGTACCACGCCTCCAGATTGCGGACGGCACGCTTGTACAGGCTGCACACCTGGCGCTTGTGCGACACAATTGCCAAGGGAACTTGGGCCATGCTTCGTTGCTGGAATTGTCTAAATTCTGTAATTTGCTGTTTGCAAGCAACAACAGCTGGCGAGAACTGTCAAAAGTTGTGTGCTGCACAATTTTTTAATTGGTGTTTTTCCCAACACTGTTGCACAGGGCTGCCAAATGTACATTCAATTTAGCTATATTTTTATTTTCGTAATAAATCACAGTTCAATTATTAAATAAAATGTATACTAATAAAAAATGTCACATTCCTAAACTCAAGGCTAAAATTGTCTAAATTCCGTAATTTCCTGCTGCACAGCGACATATTTGAGGTGCTACCCAACATTGCTGCACAGGGACTGCTAGAAGTCCGTTGAATTCAAATTGTTTTTTATTCTCGTATAAATTACATATCAACAAATATGAATTAAAACTAATACTAATAAAAATGCGTTATTAAATTATGGAAATAAACACTTCCAAATTAACTCATAACATTCAATATAGACTGAACAATATGCTCAGGTATTTTTAGTGGTTGCTCACAGAGTTCGCCCGTCTGTTTGTCGTACATGTAAATCTCATTCACAACTCGATCTTCGTGATCAGCATCTAATGAGGACACCAACACCATCGATCCTTCCGCCAGCTCTGTTAATATTTGTTCGATGTCGTGCTCGCTTACAAAATCCGCGGAGTTGGGCGTTGCTATCGGCGATGGCTCGGCAATGAAATCAATGGTAAATATTGTGTCCGCCTGCGATAAAGTATCTATTTCCGTATCGGTGGCCATGTCCATGTCGCTAACATAGTTAGCCGAACCATTATCCACATCGACAACAATATTATTTTGAAGCGACTTATTTTCTTCGTACTCAGTCTGTCCCTCTTCCAGCAGCGAATGTAATTCCCGCTGCAGTTGCTCCTCTTTGTCCTTGCTTGATTTTTCTCTCTTAAAGCTTCTCTCTCTTTTAATATCAGGATATGCTGGTGGTGCCGCTTGCTCCAGTTCCAGCTGCTGCTTCAGTTCCAGCTGGTGCTCCAGCTCCTGCAGCTGTTGTTGCACCTGAAGATGTTCTTCTGAATGTGGCTCAGTCTGTTTGGGTTTTAAGGTACGACGTTTACGCTTCGCTGCAGGTTTTCCATTTCCATTTTCATTTTCCAATTCCGCATTGCGTTTGGCCAATGCCTTCTTGCCCAGCCTCTTCTTGACCACATGCTCGTTCTCATAGATCAGATCGCCATCGCTGAGAGCTCGAGCCGCTTTACTTGCTTGCGACTTGGAGCGCTGCAATAAAATTAAAAAATGTTGAACTGTGTTGAATTATTCACAGTGGATAACTCACCTTTTTAGAGTTTGCCACCTGAGTTGACTCAATTTCATGCCATTTTCGATCCGCCTCGGCACGCTCTTCGTCCTCCTTCTGAAGCTGATCCTTAAGTTCCTGTATGTTGAATGCCTTTGGATAGAGCAACGCCTTGTTGATCAACTGCCCATTGATGCGTTCCTCACGTTTATACTTGAGTTTTAGGTCGCGTCGCGTGCGCTTCGGAAACATTTGACACATGAGCGAGAAATCTGTGCCAATGATTTGCAGGCTGCGATAGAATCGCACTGTATCCTCTGCCGACCAGGTGGGAGTGCGCTTGTGTCGCTTGTAGAACCCATTATCGCCAGTGGTTTCATCCATGAGTATCAGCGATGAGTTGGCCAGTACCTTGCGAGCTTCCACCTCTGCTGTGGTTTCAATCTCCAGTGTTTTTTCATCGATTATCATCTCGCCATTGGCGTCCAGCTTTAGCTGTGGAACTGGCATAGCTGCAGCCGCCGCTGCTTCTTCCGTTTTGGCTTCCAGCAGCTCGGGCGTTGTGGGCTTAGCCTCATCGGAGTTGGTGCTGCCAGTTGCCTCGGCCTTGATGGTGGTCACCAAGGGCTTCTGCTCCATGGGATTGCTATCGGGATTGTAAAAGATCATGTCAAACATTTTAAATGTCGACTTATCGGGCACGCCCTTGTTGAAGCGCGTCTCAAAGTCACGTTTAGCATTAACGCGTTGCTGCGCTTGGGATTGACTCTTCTCCCCATCTCTCTCCCCCTTGCGTTGCTTTCCCCCGCCACTGTCGGAGAACACTGAACAACTGGACTCGGTGCGTATGCGGCCCATTCCAGGGCTCATAACGCCGCCCAAGTATTTGGGCGATGCTTGAATCTGTTGTGGCGTTCCACCGCCTCCTACTCCGCCTGCCATTGAGGATCCACTTAGATAGCG
The DNA here is from genome assembly GCA_963924055.1 of Drosophila limbata. Lineage (NCBI taxonomy): Eukaryota > Metazoa > Arthropoda > Insecta > Diptera > Drosophilidae > Drosophila > Drosophila limbata. The sequence goes on from OZ001353.1 coordinate 5,551,259, forward strand.
TTCACGTCTTGTAGGTGTCCCCGGCGATTGATAGTCCCCATCGTAGTCACCAGCCAGCGGTGAGCCCACAAAACTATTGCGACGCTGACCAAACACGGGAGTGGGCCGCACTCGTTGACGTGCCTGCGCCTTGCTAGGTGACATGGGAAACCCATTTGTCGTTTTCTGCAAATCCATTTGGATGACATTATCCTCGATATCCGAATGAAAGACATCGTCCATTTGGCCGGCACTGCTGGCAGCAGGCATTTTAAATGCTATTTCATTCACATCCTCCTCTGGACGCTCCTGCTTTGAGAATAGAATTGGTAGTGGTTCGGGCTCAGCTGGTGGCTCTGGATCTCGATCTTCCTTGCGTGCTTTTCGCTTGATTTGACTTAAATTGGCAGCTGCCTTTATACGTTGCCGTCGAGCGGACATTGCGTATATTATTTTTTAAATCTCTCACATGAAATTCAAGTAATTATTTGCGAAATTGCACCGCAAGAGGAAAACAGCAACAATAGCAACAAATGTGCAGCAGCACGAGTTTTTACGGAACAGTGTTGAACAGCGTTCACAGCGATAAAGCATGAAAACAGTATGCTGCTTATGATTGCCGAAAAAATTTACTGGAATGAGACTGTTAGTTTGTTTATAAATTAGGGGGACTCCTGTAGCAGATAAAGATAACATTTAGTAACATATCCAAGTCTACTAAGTTAAATCTGAATTTGATTCAAAATTTGTTTGACATTTTATTATGTGTAGTTTTTTAAAAGACAAATTTACCAAGCTAAATTAGCCAAAAGTTCAAAGCAAATTACACACGTTTCTTAATTTAAAAAAAAAATACTGTAACAGGCTATGATACTTGTATCAATTTATCAAGTTTCAGATTCTGATCAATATATGTTGTAAAATTATAAAAAATTAAATTAGTATTGTCACTGTCAAACTCAGGAAATTCAATGTTGCTCTGTAGCTTTAAAAAGTTTATATTTTTGTTTCGATTGCGATAAACAAAATAAAGCTTATAAGCTATGTACCGAGCTTAGAACAAGTGCTAAAAGAAATTGCGAGTTAACCAACACAGACACTGAATACAATAACAAGAAGAAGAACAACAATAACAACAACAACAACAGTAGAAATTGCAGGTTGCACGTTTTGAACTAAAATGTGAGCGCCTTGATAACAAAGCAACAACGAGAAGTGGAATCTATATTATATGTAGAAATTGTCAACAATCGGAAAAGGAGACAAAACAAAATTATAAAAGTTTAAAGGCAGACCCAACAAATGTGACAGATGGTGTTGTGTGTTAGTGTCGAAATTCGTAGCGGAGGAACACAGGCAATATAATAGAAAAAAAGACATATAACAGCACAGCTGCCGCTTGCCGCTGTCCGATTGTGTTATGCAAGCAGCGGTGCAGCGCCCCTCGCCTCACCTCACCTGACAACCACCTCACCAGCAAGCAGCAATCGAAATTAGCCGGTCGCCATGCTGTTAAATCGTCTAGTGCTGGCCATCAAAAATCAATCGAGGGAAACCCTGCGCGCCTGGGGCTACCAATGTGAATCGATAATCGCTCAACGTTCGCGGCGGGTGCAGCAGCTCTTCAGCTTCTACCAGAGTGTTTATGGCACCCAGGGATTGAAGCAACTATGGCGCGCCTATTATCGAAGTGAAATCCAACCACCGATCCGGGGCATCATGTTGAGTGCGGTGGGCCTTATGGGTTTGAATTTGAAACATGTGGGCAGCGATGGCTTCGATTGGAACAAGGAGCGATTGGCGCTGAGCAACTTTGATTTGTGCCAGCGTGATATTGATTTTATCAATACGCTGTCCGTGAATCAACTGTGCGAGCGTTGTCAGGCCAAAAAGATGAAATACTGCTACTGTATGCTCGGCAATCAACGATGTCGCAAGGGTGGCATTGTTGTCCCGCCCTCCACCAGTGATCAGAAGCCCATGCAGGAGGAGCAAGCGGCGAGCATTAGCAACTGTCAGAAGGCCTTGGATCTGGATGCACGGAGTGCGCCGCCGGGTCAGGTGCGCATACAGGCGCAGGAGGATCGCAATTGGGAGCCATATTTTAGCAAGAACGAGTTTAGTATTTGGCGGCGCGAGGAACGATCCTCACTCTATTCATATAAAGTGTATGCACGATTTGATGACATCACCGCCGATGATTTTCTGCATGTGCAAACGGATCTGGACTATCGCCGGCAATGGGATGATACGGCCCTCAGGCTGGAGCTGATAAGCGAGGATCCAGTGCCCAATAGCAATTCGCACTTGATCTACTGGGAAATGCAATGGCCACGTCTCTTTGCCAATCGGGATTATGTGTATTGTCGGCGATATCACAAGGATGATACCAAAAACATGATATTCATTTGCAGTCGGGCGGCGAATCATACAACATATCCCACAATATCGGGTAAGGTCCGAGTCACGGACTATTGGAGCCTGATGGTCATCAAGCCATTCCGTGGCTTCCATGAGCCCGGTTTGCACTTTGTGCTAACGTATTTCGATGATCCTGGAATCCCAATACCGCAAAACATTAAATCCTGGGTCACACAGAAGCAAATGCCAGAGTTCCTTACCAAAATGTATGTGGCAACGAAAAACTATGCCTGCTCCCGTGCCATCAAGATGAAGGACATGTTCAATAGCTTCACCCTAATCAACGATGAGTACACGGCCAATGACCAACGCGGCAGCTGGCTGGGAAGCCTCAGTCGTCACAGGCGTAAGCTGAACGATAATGAGACCGAACGCTGAGAACGCTGCCGTTCCTCCGAAATCATAGAAATAGTCCAGATAGCAATAGCAACAACAGCAAAAGGAGTTATACCAACAGATTTATGCCAACCTATCTATCATCCCTAATCATCTTATGTTGTAATTCATTTTTAAGCATAATATAAAATACACGATAATACTATCTAGTTAGGGATCATATGCTACTATATATGCAGTTTGTCATCATCATGAAATCCGCAAAATGTGCAATAAAAACGCATTCGAAACTTGGAGGCATTTACAAAATGTTGAATCTTTTGTGCCACACTGAAGAAATCGATTAGAAATACTATTTGAGTACATAATAAAAATACCAATAAAAATATATATAAGCAATTATATATATGTATATTATGACAATTATATTGGTTAAGTTTAGAGGTTTTTGTTTTAAAGCAATTAATTAGAAATTACTGAAATTATACGAAAGTCAGAAATATATACATACAAATACTACACGCTCTCTTATCTACATTTTCCTGGATTTAAAGAACAAAATTTTATAAATTATATATACAACTGGTAAAAGCACATCCAAATATATTATTGATCAGTGTCTATATAGACAAGTACATCTCTCCACACAGCTCGAAATGAAAATATTTAGAATATGCAAGCTTCATTATCTACAGCCATGGACACGTAAATACCACAAGTGAAATCTTTGAAATATAATTTTTGTTTTATTTTTTTTTTGTTTTAAATTTAGAATTAAATGCGGAATATATTGAAAATGCTCAACTTGCCTTTGGTGCTATTTATATGCCGATGGCTGTAGATATTGATCGTTTTAGTAAACAAAAGGTATTCAAGAATTCATTTTACTAGGTAAAAGTAAAGAAAGCACTGCCCTGAACTAGCTAAGCTTCGCATAACCATGTATGCATTCATAATACCTGCATACACTGTACAATTGAACATAAATAAATGCACCATAATAATTGAAAAAAAAAACTTTGTATGTAAAAGCTTTCTGCTTGCTAACGTTTACAAATTGCATTGTTCCCACTTTGCATGCTTCACAACTAACCGATCGCTGCCAATTGACTGCTCCATTTATACTCCTTTCTGCATTCGCTTTTCTCATATTCACAAACTCAGTCTATTTCCCTACATATACCCGCTGAAGCCACTCCAGCGTGATCTCTCCCTTTTACATAGACATCTCCATGAATGATAACTGCAGCGCGCTCTCCAACCTTATCCTAGCTTCCACAGATGCTCTTCTGTTATGAACAGACATAGCTACAGCGCTCTCTCCAGCAATTGCTCATTCACACCTACACAGTGTCCGCTTACTGTAGAGAGCTCTCACTTTTAACTTAACAGTGTTAATAACAGCTTCCGACAATAAGAACCCCATTTCCTGTTTCATTTAACATGCTTAATATTATATATAACCATAAAAATACAATTTATTTCACACATAAATGCACTATAAACATGGTTTATTAAGAAATTGCCTTCGGCAAACCGAAGCATAAATACACTTGCAATAGCTTGAAGAAGGTTATCTTTGATGACATCAAAGTTTTTTAACAAGTCAAATGAGATGAGATTTTAGGCAGTTGATAAGTTATTCGCCTGCTTTGCAAATGATTTAGTGGGTTAAATGTAAATGGAAAATTAATACAGATTAAGAGATTCTATTAGTGACTGACCCGGCAGATCACAGCTCGGTGTGCTCCTTGGCGCTGGGTGGATTGTTCATGTAGGCAATGAAATCCTTGCTGGTTCGACCGCCATTATAATCCAGCTGGACTTTGAGGTAGGAAAAGTATAATATGGTGGGATAGCCACGTACATTGTATTTGGCACACAGCGCTGCATATTTGGTGCAGTCTACGGCAACAAAGACAACACGAGGATCATCTCGCAACTCATTCGCAGCGGCTGTGAATTCCGGCTTCGTGTGCTTACAGTGTCCACACCCTGAAAGGAAAAAGTGTTCGCTTAATACGAAACTCTATTTTATATCATTTCTGCACTTACATGGAGCATAGAACATGACCAGCGCATGCTTCTTCCTCTTTAGTGTTGAGCTGAATGTTTCGTCGTTGAGGAAGAGCACCTCAGTGCTGTCGGCCTCCTCCTCCCAGCTCTTCTCTGGCGGCGGTGGAGGTGGCGGCTCTTTGGGATCCCGCATAAATTCCACAATTTTGGATGCCTCACGTACATTTACATCAAATTTGTAGACACCATTGGAAAAGTATTTAACGGTTGGATATCCTTTGACCTTGTATTTCTCTCCTATGCTCGGCTCCTTGGTGGCATCCAGAGCGGCCAGCACACCAGACACTTTGCTCTGCTTCATCTCGAGTGCGGCTTTTTCGTACTCCGGTTTCATGCGCTTGCAATGACCACACCAGGGAGCATAGAACATCACCAGCACCGATTTCTCATCTTTTAAAGCAGGCTCAAATCCTTGGGTAGTCAAGTGCACAATTTCTGAGCTTGTGTCGGCTGACCAATCGGGTTCCTTCGGCTTGGGCGTCGGTTTAACGTTGGGATTAAGCATGAAGGCGACCAGCGCATCCTTGGTATTCTCACCCTCGTATGTGAAACGCATTTTACCATTTTCAAAGTAAATTAAAGTGGGAAAACCTTTGCAGAATAGGTTATTAAACATAGATTAGGATTGAGCTGGTATTCACAAATCTTACCAGTTATATTGAATAGCTTACGAACGGGAGCATTCTCCTGGCGCTCCACGTTCATGGCGGCTAGCAGGTATCCACCCTGTGCCTTCAGTTCAGTGGCTGCTTTGCTGTAATCCGGCTTCATGCGCTTGCAAAAGCCACACCAAGGCACATGGAACATGACCAACATGGGTCTTATATCCTTGCGCAGATGCTTGCTAAATGCTGCGGCGTCATTGAAATGCACTACGTCCGAGCCAGCAGGATCCTCTTCCCAGGGCAAATCCCCTGAAGGATCACGCATAAATGTGACCATGGAGCCAACGCTCAACTGTCGATCATAGTCCTTGTGATAGTCACCATCCTTGTAGTGCCGCAGCGAATACGGTTCCGGGGACACCTTCAACTTCTTACAGAGCTTCTTCTTCTCCTGGTTGGCACAGTCCACATACAACATAGTCCCAGTCCCACGAATCGCTTCAGCCGCTTCCCGGAATACTTTCAGCTCGGCGGCAGCCGCTTTAGCGCTGGATACATAAAGGGCCAGCACATTGTTCTTGGTTCTCAGAAGTTTCTTAAAGTCCTTGTAGTCTGATATGTCCTCCTGCACAGCGGAAAGTTTCGTTTTAGCGGCAACAAGTGCCGTCAGCACCAATAAAAATTGGATCACAAATATGTGATGACTCAACATTGTGATTCCCCTACACTTTAGGCTTAAGTCGAGTAATTTACCAATGCAACAATGATGCTATCTCGTGTAACAACTGTGTTTAATTCATGTTTTTTCGTTTATGAAAACAACAATTGCAACAGAAAATGCCGCTGAAGACGTCAGCATTTGTATGCTGCAGCGTTGCCACATCGCACTTTAAACTGTTGATTCAAGCCAGCGTTGCCAAAATTAGTCCGTTAAAATAAGATAGATTTGAATAAGCGAATTTTAAAGTAAAAATAAAAAATATGGTACTGTTTTTTAGCCAACTTTTATTTTATTTCTAAATTAGAATGCAAAGAAGGTAAAAATAAAATAACAGAATGCTATAATACACAAACAAATTTTTATATGATTTCTTCAAAACTTGTTTATTCAAATCTATCTTATTTTAACGGTCACAGTTGGCAACGCTGATTCAAGCGCCTAAGACGTTTATACGCGAGTTTCCTGAGTTTACAATATCATGATGATTACCCTTATCAATCAAGGGTGCCACAGAAATCGCTTTCGCTTGAATTTATTTTCAATTTGTATGAAATTCAAGCGAAAGCGATTCCTGTGGCATCTTCGAATATTCCTATTTACTTATTATTTAAGATTTTAAGTACGTATCGTAATAAAATTATAAATAGTAAATAAAATTATGTAAAACTAAAAGGATAAAAATGTTAAAGAGTTTACAATAATTACAAGTTCTGAATGCCTAGTTGTAAGCTAGTTTTAATGAGCTTGCTTTTTCAATAAATATAGTTATTTAATTTGGGATTACAAGTTTCTGCAAAAAAAAAGAATATCACGTGTAAACCTACAATATATCGCAATTGATAGCAAATGCACCGAAGTCAAAAAAGTACGTGGCAGTTGGCAACACTGGCACACAACTCTGACACATTAACAAGAGCGAGAAGAAGCAGAACGGCAGCAAGTTTTCTATATAAATAGTGGCTATAATTGTGATAAAGTGTATTAGAATTTGATTAAACTGTAAGCGTTAACCATCATAAAGATGCCCCTTAAATTGGACATCAAGCGTCGTCTGACATCCCGCTCGGACCGTGTCAAGTGCGTTGATCTGCATCCGGCCGAACCATGGATGTTGTGTGCTCTATACAATGGCCACGTACACATCATGAATTATGAGAACCAGCAATTGGTTAAAGATTTCGAGGTGTGCGATGTGCCCGTGCGTTCCGCACGCTTTGTGGCACGCAAAAATTGGATAATTACCGGATCCGATGATATGCAAATACGCATTTTCAATTACAACACTCTGGAGAAGGTTCATTCATTTGAGGCGCACTCGGATTACCTGCGTTGCATTGCCGTGCATCCCACACAACCGCTGGTGCTCACTAGCAGCGGTAGGTGTTGTCAACATATTTCACATTCATCAGAGCATTTTGATTTGCGATATATGATCCTGCCGGTTGATGACCTCAATTTTCCAGTCACGAAATTCGCTTATCACATCAAAATTCTCTACTGAATGAAGAAATAATTTATTTATTTATTGTAGATGATATGCTTATCAAATTATGGAACTGGGAGAAAATGTGGGCGTGTCAGCGTGTATTTGAGGGACACACCCACTATGTCATGCAGATTGTATTCAATCCCAAGGATAACAACACCTTTGCCTCCGCATCCTTGGATCGCACTGTTAAGGTGTGGCAACTGGGCTCAAATTTCGCCAACTTTACACTAGAGGGTCATGAAAAAGGCGTCAATTGCGTGGACTACTATCATGGTGGTGACAAGCCGTATTTAATTTCTGGTGCCGATGATCGTTTGGTCAAGATCTGGGACTATCAAAACAAAACCTGTGTACAAACCCTGGAGGGACATGCACAGAACATTTCGGCTGTTTGTTTCCATCCCGAATTGCCCATTGTGCTGACCGGTTCGGAGGATGGCACCGTCCGCATTTGGCATTCGGGCACTTATCGCCTAGAGACGTGCCTTAATTATGGCTTCGAACGTGTCTGGACAATTTCCAGCATGCGTGGCACCAACAATGTTGCTCTTGGCTATGACGAGGGCTCTATTATCATCAAAGTAGGACGCGAGGAACCGGCCATGTCTATGGATGTGGTGGGTGGTAAAATTGTTTGGGCCAAACATTCCGAAATGCAACAGGTAAGCGAGTCATTCAAGCCTCAATCAGATCAGTAATGCCAACTACTCGCCACAAATAAGGACAAAGCGACCAGAATAAACGGAAAAAATAAAAGACTGAAAATGTTTAAAAAAAAAGATCAGAAACTAGGGCAAATAGTTTCTTCTTTAAAATGTTAATTTTGAATATATGTCAGGAAATTGTTTTAAAAAAAATATTTCACTTATTTTATGCAGAAAAACACAAATACCTTTTCTTGATTTCATAATTTGTTTTTATTACTTTTTTACAACTGATTCTTTGAACCAGTTAAAAAAATAAATATTGAGATTTATTGGCTTTAATTATGTTTGGAGTTAGAAACAAATATCTGAATAACTCACATACTGTACAACTATTCTGGATATCATTTTCATTGAGATATGACGCTTTGTGCGAAAATCTCTTAAAGATGCTCTACGCCCAGATATTTAGGTAAATTTTTCGTATAATGTGTTTTCTTTTTTTAATACTTTTGCCTTGAACATGGAGTAGAAATCTACATATCACGTTTGGTGTCTCTAGCTCTTATAGTCTCTGAGAACTAGAACTCTGTTTGTAATGCTCATTAAGAATATATAGAAAATTTTGCAGTTAGAACTTTTTAAATATGGGATCCAGTAATAATGCTGAACAATGCTTCATTAAATATAAATTAATTTATACGGTTGAAGTAGTTTTATAAAGGACAATCATTCAGATTTATTTACTTTGTATTTCTTTTTTTCCCCCAAAGGTCAATCTGAAAACCATTGCCGATGGCACCGAGATTAAGGACGGTGAACGGTTGCCCGTTGCCGTTAAGGATATGGGCGCCTGTGAGATATATCCGCAGACCATCTCCCACAATCCCAATGGACGCTTTGTGGTCGTCTGCGGCGATGGCGAATACATAATCTATACATCCATGGCGTTGCGTAACAAAGCCTTTGGCTCGGCTCAAGAGTTTGTCTGGGCTCTGGAAAGCAATGAGTATGCAATTCGTGAGAATAATGGCACCGTTCGCTTGTTCCGCAACTTCAAGGAACGCAAAAGTTTCACACCCGAGTATGGCGCCGAGAGCATCTATGGTGGCTACTACTTCGGTGTAAAGACCTCGTCGGGATTGGCCTTCTATGATTGGGAAACTTTACAGCTGGTGCGACGCATCGAAGTGCAACCACGTAATGTATTTTGGAGTGAGAGCGGCAGTCTTGTTTGCTTGGCCACCGATGATTCGTACTTTATACTGGGCGTGGACTCAGCCCAAATTGCCAATGCGCTGGAGAGCAAGGAGGGACTCGAGGACGATGGCGTGGAAGCTGCTTTCAATGTGCTCGGTAAGTGTGAAACAAGCAATTCTGTCGAAAAGTGTAAATGATGAGAGGAAGTTTTTATGATATTCTTGATATCAGAAAAAAATCTATCAGGCCTGTTTCGGTTTTCGCTTTTTGCTTCATAGCACTAAGTAAATGCATTTATTCACTTTGCATTTAGACTCAGTATTTAAAAATTATCGTTTTTCACTTTATCGGACGTAAACTTATCATCTCAAAGTGATATCAATTCGCAGAAAGATATTAGAGCGGGTTAAAGAATTTCACTTCCGCAAAATCTTACCGAATGTGAAAACCGGAACAGGCCTGTATTTATCTCTGATTCAAATTATATAGACGAGAAAGTAATATTTTTAAAAGAAGGAAACAAAATAAGATGCTTTAAAGTTATCAATCTTGATTTTTCAAAGATATTTCCGATAGCTTAATGGCAATTGTTGATATTTCGAATATCTGGAAATATAATTATAATAGACTTAGACTGACTTATAGAGGCCATTAGAGGCACATTTTTATTAAGATATCTTATTTTATTTGGGTACAAATTTAAGATGAAAAAATATGGAAACAGTTCTAAATAATCTTATTTTAAGAGATTTGAGGTAGATAGCGAGCCTTTTCCTATAATGGAAAATTTACTAATTGTTGGAAGTTATTACCGAAAGTTTTAGCGTTTTCGTTTTTTTGAATAAGTTTACAATCTGTTGGGACTTACCACATTTTATTGAATGTCAATCATAGAAATCGTCTCATTTTCTTGCTTATCTAATTGTAAAACTGGAAGTACCTTTTACTTATTTTCCTAATAGGCAATAATTATCAAAATTCTATCAAAATCCTCAACGGAATGATGAAATAACTAAGCTTTGCTTATGGTAAATTGTTATTTATTAATCTTCTTGCTTACTAAATTGTGTTTATTAACTTTTAAATTGAAATTATTATTAACTTGTAATTCTTGCTTGTTTTACCTGCAGGCGAAGTCTCCGAGTCGGTGAAAACTGGACTCTGGGTTGGAGATTGCTTCATCTATACCAACTCGGTGAATCGCATCAACTACTATGTGGGTGGAGAGATTGTTACCATCTCGCATTTGGATCGCACCATGTATTTGCTGGGCTATGTGCCCAAGGATAATCGCTTGTACTTGGGAGACAAGGAGCTGAATGTGATTAGCTTCTGCCTGCAGCTGTCCGTACTGGAATACCAGACGGCCGTAATGCGACGCGACTTTGAGCGCGCTGATCTTGTGCTGCCAACCATCCCGAAGGAGCATCGCACACGGGTTGCCCACTTTCTGGAGAAGCAGGGCTTCAAGGCGCAGGCGCTGCAGGTGTCCACCGATGCAGATCATAAATTTGATTTGGCGCTGCAAATTGGCGAACTGGACATTGCATTGAAGCTGGCTCGCGAGGCAGAGAACTCACAGAAATGGTCACAGCTGGCCGATGTGGCGGCGCGCAAGAATAACATGACCTTGGTCAAGGAGTGCATGCAGAAGGCAAATGATTTCAGTGGTTTGTTGCTGCTCTCCACGGCCTCTGGTGACGCACAGATGCTGCAGGAGTTGGGCACTACAAGTTCCACACAGGGACGCCATAATATTGCATTCCTGTCCGCATTCCTTCGCTCCGATGTCGAACGCTGTCTGGAGATTCTCATCGAGACAAACCGTCTGCCCGAGGCGGCCTTCTTTGCGCGCACCTACTTGCCTAGCCAGATGTCGCGCGTGGTGGAACTATGGCGCGAAGAGCTGGGCAAGGTCAATGAAAAGGCCGGCCAATCGCTGGCGGATCCAACGCAATACACAAATCTCTTTCCGGGTCTGGCCGATGCACTGCGCGTTGAGCAACATTTGCAGGAGGAGCGAGCACGTAAGGCGCCTGCACGCATCGCCGGACAACTGCCATTAAATAGCGACCGTAACCCTCTAGAGGAACTGCAAACGGCCGAGCAACAGAGTGGAGTTGGGCTGCCAGAGGATAAGGAGAAGCCAGCGTTTGTGCCGGCAAGCACAAAGGCTGCGGCCGTTGCTTCTGCAGCTGCAGTCAGTGAGGAGGACGATGATGATGATGATTTGGATCTGGAGATTGATGGAATAACGTTGGATGACAACATTGATACGACAGATGTTAACCTGGATGATGACTTTCTGAGCGATGATTAGATGCAAAGGACACTCTGTATTCAATAATATGCATAGATTCGGGATAAATTGCTTCAAAAATCGCGTATTTCAAAGCTATAAATTCCATACCCAAATCTTCACACACACACACACACATACAGATGCATTCATCTTTGATTTGATTAAATGAATGTTTCCCATGCATTAATTATACCAATTAAATAAAAAGAAATATATTATATATTATGTACAACAATTATGCGGCAACAGCAAATTGCAATAAACATTATATTTAAAAAAAGATTCAATATACCTTATTTGCTCATTTTCAATGGGCATAGGGTATAAATATATCGAAAAGTATCGAAATGGCGGGATGCTTCTTCATATCATTTGTAATTCAGATTTAGTTAGAATCAGCGTTGCCACTGTGTCAGCTGTCAGAATATAATCAATACGGCAACACAATCGTATCACAAATACATATATACGCAGATATTGTGTGTGCGTCTGGATTTTGCTGTATTTTTTATTTAAGAATGAATTATTAATAAACAATTAATAAATTATTATTAAATAAAAATCAGTCAAAAACACCAATCAACCGTAAGTCTTAAATTAAAACACACAGCGTAGCCCAAGATAAAACACATATACACACACGATAGTGTAGGGCGAAACGTAAATTTTATTGATTTTTTTCAAGCAACGTAGCGTTTTACTTTCCAGGTACACTAAGTTTATAATTAATTACGTTAAATATGGAACCGAATAACTATCATGCCCATGGACATCAGCAGCCGCATTTGCACGAGCAGCAAATTCATTTGCAACAACAGCTCCTCCAGCAGCAGCATGAACAACAACAACTGCAGCAACAACAAGAGCAGCACCAAGAACAACAACAACAACAATTGCTGCAACAGCCAATGCAGGCTGGTTTTGCACCCCGTCGTCAGTATGACAACATGGGCAATTCATCAGCTGCCCTTGCAGCTGCCTGTTTGGCCAATGGCGCTGCCAGCGGTGGCAGCTCATCGACAGCTAAAATAACTGTGATGCAGCGCCCGAAAATCAAGAAGGAGAAACAACTCCAAGCATTGCAACAGCAGCAGCAGTCCCAACAACAACAACAACAGCAGCAGCAACCACAACAGCTGTCGGAGCTAAGCACTGGGGGCAGCACCGGCATGTTGCCAACTGAAGACGCATTGAAGTTTGTCAACGATACTGATGCCAATGGGTTGGCAATGAAGACGCCTGTCAGCATCCTGCAGGAGCTGCTGAGTCGACGCGGCATTACGCCGGGCTATGAGTTGGTCCAGATCGAGGGAGCCATTCATGAGCCAACTTTTCGGTTTCGAGTCTCGTTCAAGGACAAGGATACACCGTTTACCGCCATGGGCGCTGGACGCTCCAAAAAGGAGGCTAAGCATGCGGCCGCACGTGCTCTCATTGACAAGCTAATTGGCGTCCAGCTCGAATCATCACAGGGCAGTACAGCCGCTACATCTGCTGTCAACTGCTCAATGACTGGCAGCGGTGGCGACGGAAATGCCAATGTTTCTGGCAGTGGCGAGTAAATATTGTTGCAATTGTCTCTCTCTATACGAATTGGAGCTATTATTTAAGAACTGTTTATATTTTTTTTCACAAAATTCGTTAATAGTGCCAGCGACAAGATCGTGGGTAATCCAATTGGTTGGCTTCAGGAGATGTGCATGCAACGCCGCTGGCCCCCACCGTCATACGAAACGGAGACTGAGGTGGGACTGCCACACGAGCGACTATTTACGATTGCATGCACAATTTTGAACTATCACGAGGTGGGCAAGGGCAAGAGCAAGAAGATTGCCAAACGTTTGGCCGCCCACAAGATGTGGACACGGCTGCAGGAGACGCCCATCGATGCTGCCAAAATCAATGACAGCATCTGTAGCGAGCTGGAGGGCGATGTGAGTAAATTATCGCTTGTAGATACCGTGCCACATACCGTGCCGGCTATCTCAAGTACTCTAACATCAAGTCCGTATTACGAGCGCATTTCACCAGTTATACAAATTATTGATATTTAAATCGAACCGATATTAATGTCAACTCCTTTTTAATTATATTTTTTCTGTATCAATGTCTGCAACTCTTTCTTCTATCTTTCCTTTAGTTCTGTACAGTTTCTGTTATTTTCTATGTCCTGGTGTTGAGTAAAGTAGATTTAATCCTATCCAAACCCAACTAACTTAATGTTTCCATATTTTTTAACTTGTTACTTGTTTATTGAAATCAAATTATCTTGTTAGCCAAGTGCAATGCATTGAAATATTCTTAGCTGCAATAAAATATAATATTATTTAAACATATTATATGAAATATTCTTAGCTGCAATAATATTAGATTGTTAAAAATAGTAAAATCAATTTAGACCTTTGTCCTAATTCGAAAATCGCTAATGATTTTCTGTTATTTTCGGGCAATAAACTGAACGAAATTTAAACTATTTGCAGCTTGGACAAATAAAAAAAAAAAAAATATGTTGACTAGTAATTTTAAATTTTACCGAAGTCCTTTTGCTCTTTAGAAACACATTTTTGAGAGCTTGTCTAAAAGTGTTATTCCAAGTTATTTCGGCTTGGACACTTCTGATTTTTGCTTAACACAAGACACATGACAGATAACACAAATTGTTCGGTTTTTGAGGTATCCGCTTTGAAAATATGTAAAGAGCGTTATTTGCGAACTCTGATTGTTAAGAAAGTTTATATTAATACTAGCTTTTATCCTAAATATGTACTGCAGCTACAGGGGATTTATTTTTTTTAGAATAACCTTTAAAAATTAAATAAAACTGATTTGTAGATTTGCAAACTTGTACTTCAAACTTAAACTGCTTTTAATTTAATATGTTATTTAGTTTCCGATTGCAGTAGGTATTAAAAGAATTTTAATTGTTTGTCCTCCCATTTAAATTTTTTTAAAATTAATATTAAGCATAAAAAGTTAAAAATTACTTTTATTTATTTCGCTTATTATTTAATTTATTTTACGTTTTTATTAAATACGAATGATATCACATGTGACTCAGTGACCATGGAGGACATATGCATGCGATGCGATTCGATGATATGCCGCCTTCAGATGGTTCCATCAAATATATGACATTTGCTAATATTATGTTTAATTTACATTAATTACTTAATCAGGTGTTGAATCTTGTGCTCAAACTGATTGATTGTTTGTTTTATGCTAAATGATAAACATACAAATATATATTTGTGATATGTTTCAACTCACCATTTTTGAGTGGCGAGAGTTTCTGCGTATTGAATGACAAAACGTTGCGCTCTTATTTACAGCCCCGCATTAACGATAATTATTATGGTGATTTGAAAGATATCACTGTGCCAACACTGACCACGCAGCACAGTAATAAAGTGTCGCAGTTCCATAAGACCTTGAAAAATGCGACGGGCAAAAAACTGCTTAAATTACAGGTAAATTAAGCTTGCGCTTAGTACAGGCCACAGAATAATCCAAATACAACCATAATTTTATTTTCTCTCATCTATTTTTTTGTTTTATGGACATTTATGTTTTGTTCTTAATTTTCAGAAGACTTGTCTCAAAAACTCGAAGATTGACTACATCAAACTGCTTTCGGAGATTGCCGTCGAGAATCAGTTTGAAGTAACCTACGTGGATATTGAGGAGAGGACGTTTAGCAGCCAGTTCCAGTGTCTGGTTCAGTTGTCCACATTGCCGGTTGGCGTTTGCCATGGCACGGGATCAACAGCTTTGGAAGCACAACGGCATGCGGCCCAAAATGCCCTTGAGTATCTGAAGATTATGACCAAAAAGTAGGCCAAGAGCTGAATAGCAAAATCTAAACGCACATTACGACGACTAAGAGAAAATATTATTGCACCATTCTTATTTGTCCAGTACTACTATCTTTCCACCCTATGTTTCCATGTGGTTTATACCTACATTGAACACTGTATTTAATATTTACAATTACGTTTGTTGACTTTAGTTAGCCCCCAAATACGTCTTTATAGAATCTTAAAGAAGTATGCCCTGTTTTGAAATTGTAGACATTAAATACCTTATTCTTCACAACAAACAAAAAAGCCCAAGTTAATTAAAACATCTTCAATTTTAGACTTGACATTAGAATGTTATAAATGATTGACAAAATTGAATTATTTGGCACGGAATTGACCCAAGATCGAAAACCAAAAATGCTTTCGCTTAACTTAACAATCTTGGAGTCTTTGTAATTAATTCTACGTTTTTATATATTTCTCAACTGAATTTGAAATATAGGTTTGATCATTGAAATATAATTTATCATATAATTAACGAGACAACAATAAATGTAGATGCAACTTAAAGAGTTCCATAAAAATATTAATTTTTGAAAGACGTAAACAAAACGCTTAACTTAAGAAAAAAACGGAATAATAATGAAACATAATTAACAAAAAATAGCAACTGAAATTATTCTGAAATGAAAACATGTTTGTTAAAACATACAACAAATATTTGTATTTATCATTTAGCTGAATATACATTAAAGTTATGGTGAATAAACACAAGATTCAATTTCTTCTTAATTTTTTTTTGAAAATTTTAATGGCGGAATCCTGATGACCACAGACAAATATCAGTTTGTGTGTTTGTAAGATTTTTATTTAAAATATTCAATACTTAAGCTAAACTAACAACTATGTGGCGTTATAGGGTATTTACATTAATCGACATTTTCTGCAGCAATAATCCAGCGTCATTAATTGGAACTATTTCTTTTTACGATCCTGCGTGCATTTGGGACAAAACCATTTGCCCTTTGGCTTTGTCGTAAGGCCAACGCATGCAAAGTGGAACCATTCGATGGGGCACTAGAAAAAATTAGATTCATATAAATAAAATCCAATATAAATGAAATTTAAATAAGCTTACGTCTGGATTATCGCAGCCAATCATCTCGCCATAGGAAACCTGGTGGCATAAGCAGTACGTAGGCTCGTTGGGATCCACAGGCATGTCCATGACATCGCTGGGATGTGTAGCCGCCGTGTGAGAAGATTCCTTCTCCGAGTCATCGACATCGGCAGCTTTCTGCATTAAGAATTAATGGAGAAGTGATTAATTCACTGAAAAAGTGTTTGGCTTCATAATGGACTTCATGCGAGGAGGTGAAATGTAAATGAAAGATGCCAAAACGACTACAAAGTCACTGAATATACATACACATCTAATTTTAATACAAAATAATAGCTCGTATATTCAGAGCTTTTTCTACCAGGCAAACAAACTAAATAGTTTTTAGAATAGAATAACAAAGTTAACAGAACGAAAATGTAACATGATATAATGTTGATGAAGATGATTTACCTTTTGTGCGCCCCCCTTGCGTGTTTCTTTTTCTTGATTTACCTTGGACTTTTTCTTTTTGCTACCTTGGCCAGCACTGCTGCTGGCATTAAGATTAGTACCACTGGTATTATTCGAATGATTACCACCACGCCCAGTTTCCTCATCGGATGAGGCTGTCCTTTTCTTTTTCCCCGTCGCCTTGGCATCCTTAGTCTTTTTGCGACCACCTTCTGCAAGACCATAATTTGGATTAGACAGGAATAAGTGAAATACATTGATTGGCTTACTTTTGGCAACTGCTTCCTCGGACTTGGCGCGCGTAGATGATGCTTTCTCTTGTATTTCGCCCTCGAAGCGCGCCAAATCGTTGTCCAGCCTGCGGATTTGTTTATCCACCAACTCGTACGTTTGTATGGCCAACTGCACCTTATCGTCGCTGTACTCTTTGGCCTTACCAAACAGCGCCTTAATGTCCTCCAATCGCTCCTTGCGATCCTCCTCACTCATTGCGCCATTCTCAGCGGTTAACTTGCGCATAAAGTCTTTAGCATGGCTATCAATGCTTTTCATCGCAGTTTGCGCCCGATCATCCAATTTCCTCATCAGCTTAAAGTTTCGCTCCAGTTCCGTTGGCAGAGATTCCAAACCTAGTTACAAACATTAAATGGCTTCTCCTGTAAATGCTTAATATTTTCTTATACATACCATCCAGATAATTTTCTAAATATATTGCTGATGACATTTCGTAGGCCTTTTTGTGTGTCTTAATTGCTCTTTACGCAAATTACAGTTTACTAACAAAAAAAAAAAAAAAACAAGCGTCTATTTACTAGAGTTGTGTCGTTTCTAGAGCTGGGTCGACCACTCACGATAGTATCGATATATCGAGTTTTTATTTAAAGTTTACACTATCGATGTTTCGACTTCGATAGTTAACGATAGTGGCCCTTCTTTTTGCATCACTGTTTTGGCGACAGTGCAAAATTAATTGGGACTGGCTGCTGGAATTGTCAAATAATGGAAAAAATTTTAATAAGCACACGCGTAGTCGCGCTTTTGGAGCTACACCAATATATGTTAGCGGCTCATCCTCCCCATGACACAAATCCTTTGAAGTATTGGAAGGTTCTTATCTCAATCATTATATGTTAATATTTAAATATTCAATTAATTCAAAATAATAAGAGATAGTCTAGAATCTAGTTGGCACTGCACTGAATTGCAGCCGTCGTACTTGGACGAGATTTGTTTGCAGCAATGTATTAATGTTTATCGATATCACTTTTTATCGTTTGTACTCAACATTTAACCGCCAGGTGGAAGCCTAAATAAAATGAGCAACCTGTTGCATGTACTTTAAATCGTTTTCAATCGGTTAAATAAATTTGGTTAATTTTATAATAGAATTCACGTAAATATAAATTTTTTCGATTGTTACTCTGTTCATTTTTATTGATTCTCTGCAATTTTTTTAAATTCTCTACAAACAGGAGTGAGCTGCACGTTGTTTGGTAGCATTCAGCTTTTGTCTGTATACGTTGTACAGCACTTTTTAGAACAGCTGATTTTTTGCGCTAGTCAACATTACAGCCAGCTGCTCGGCAAAAGAAAAAATAGGAAACAAAATGCAGAGAATAATTCAAAGTTAGGCCTAAACACACGCTGAAAATGTGCTGTTGATAAAAAACATTGAAGAACACGTAGCTCTAGGCAACATCAACAGAATGCATAAGAAACTGCGTAAAATGTTGTCTAAAATGCGTCCAATACACTGGCTGGTAGTCTCCATCATCTTCATTGGCACCTGTTATTGGTTGCTCGGGATTCGATTGGAACACGGTATACATAATGACCTGACAACATAATAATATAATTACTAACTGCCATACAATACACATATTACTTATTTCACCATGCGCAGCCTTTAAGCCACTGACCAAGCTGGCTGGCAGAGAAGTCACACAAGCGGTACAAAATTCAGTTGGTCGTGTTGTGTCCCCCACTGTGGATAACTTCGATTATGAGGAGCAATTGGTGGTGCTGTACAATCGTGTGCCGAAGACTGGCTCGACCAGTTTTGTGAACATTGCCTACGATCTCTGCAAGTTAAACAGATATCACGTCTTGCATATTAATGTGACGTCCAATATGCACGTCCTATCGCTGCCGAATCAGGTGCGTCTCTCTGTTATCGCCATTTATTCCATGACAAGTATTTTACAGTGTGAATTGTTTACTTAGATTTCCTTTGTGCGAAATGTGACCAAATGGCATGAAATGAAGCCGGCTCTCTATCATGGGCACATGGCATTTTTAGATTTCTCCAAGTAAGTATATTATAGAAATTGAATTAAAGATTTTTAATATCTGGCTTTTTCCTTTTTGCAGATTCCAAATCGCACATAAGCCTATCTACATTAATTTGGTGCGCAGGCCACTAGATAGACTCGTATCCTATTATTATTTTCTGCGCTATGGCGATAATTATAGACCAAATTTGGTAAGAAAAAAGGCAGGAAATAAAATCGTAAGTATAAAAGTTTTGAAATATGGAAATAGTATTTTTTAAAATGAGCTTTTCATTCTCTTATTGCAGACTTTTGATGAGTGCGTGGTTCAGAAACAACCCGACTGTGATCCCAGAAATATGTGGCTGCAAATACCATTCTTTTGTGGTCACGCTGCCGAGTGCTGGGAACCCGGTAGTGATTGGGCCTTGAAGCAAGCCAAACGCAATTTGGTCAATGAGTATTTTCTAGTCGGCGTCACAGAGCAAATGTACGAATTTGTGGATCTGCTTGAGAGATCGCTACCCAGGTAAACCTAAAACCTGAAACGATTCCAAAGTTTCATTAACTTCAAGGTATTTCAATTACAGAATCTTTCTAGGCTTTCGCGAGCACTATCAAAACTCTAATAAATCTCATTTACGTGTAACCTCATCAAAGTTACCGCCCAGCGAGGCCACTATAGAGATCATACAAAGATCTAAGATTTGGCAAATGGAAAACGACTTGTATGAATTTGCGTTGGAGCAATTTGAATTTACCAAGAAGAAGCTCATGCAGCCCGACAATAAGCATTTACAGCAGTTTATGTATGAGAAAGTTCGACCCAAATGATTGCGCTCGAAATGCAGGGATGTCAAAGGGAATAAACGAGTTAAAAACAGAAAATGGCAGCTCAGGTGCAGGCTTTAGTATGACCATGTATAACAGTTTAATTATAATTAATTTGTACATAGATATAGCTCCTCTAGACATGATCTGTACTTAAAAAAATCAAGCATACTACTCTTGAAAGACACTAAAGACTATAGCATTGAATATCGTTGACATATTAATGTTTTTTTTTATGTTAGTTTAAGCCATAAACTGTATAACCCTTGATATCACTTTCTTAGACATATGTCCGTAAGCAATATCTAGTATCAATTGTAATGACTATTCGAAGCACAATGTATTTATCCATACATCTAGTTTATTGTAATATCTTATAAGTATTTGACAATACCGTGTAAAGTGGAATCAGAAATTATGGATCTACATATACGATTAATAATAAGCTAAATTAGAATTTATATAAGTTGTAAGTGCAATGATATTACTGGACTCTCACATTTATATCAGCTTTTAGCAATTGTAACTGGAACTCATCAAGTCAAATAAATGTAAATATCTATATCTACTCAAGTGCGTTTAGTATATTTATCATCAGTTGTCTGTAAGCGATTAGTTGCATGCAACCGACAAATTGATTATACCTGTCCAGTGTCTATACACAGATGTAACTATAAATATTTGCTTTTTTGCAAAAACTTCGAACTTTGGTTAAGTTGATTGCCGTTGTGCGAAATTCCATTGAACTTTAAAAGGCTGACGTAGCGCTAGCAGCATTGACAGATTGTCTTATTGACAAACTGATGGTCTGAGGTGTTGATTTTAAGTAGAAACGGAAAGAAAGAAATTGAATTAAATATCGGATAGACAAGTAAAATAGTTAATTAATTGCCTGCTCGCGTTTCCAACGCGACAAGACAATGAGTTTGCATTATCGTCAGTTGAACATTTGAACATAGACACGCAAGTCGTCGTATTCGGATCGTATTCGGATCGTACGAGTATTTCGGTTTAGGCAGTTAATAATGAACTGGTGCTCAGCATTAAAAGTGGGCAATACAAAGTGCGAGCACGCTTCGATTTAAGCCCAGGCAGCACTTTAATTACTACAAGTATAATAGTTACCAAGCGTTGTTACTTACAAAAACACAAGTACATATACATATACTATATACGAACAAGATAACGATCTCAGACATTTGATTCAGTTGATACTTGTTATGTATTAATCTGGATTTCAAATTAGAGTTCAAATGTTCAACAATAATTACTACGTAAATTGTGAGTACACTGTAAAAATAATCAGTATAACAGTTGGAAATGTGTATAACACTGCTATTAAAGTGCCACTCATCTCTGAAGAGGTATACCAAATGTATAACAGCTTCTAAAAAGTAGCAAAGTGCACGTTTTTTCGGTTGACCTTAACCCTTGTGTTGTTGTACATTTCTCCTTGGCACATCGCGAGAGTTTAGAAAATTCAAAGCAAAGCCGCTGTATAACAACTAACAATGCATACGCTGCAAACTCGTTGACACTTGCCATAATAACTCACTTTAAAACTTTGTGTGTATGTAAGTCTGTATGTGAATATATAATTTTATATGTTAATGCCTATGTATGTACTTAATTGCGATACTTTTTAACTACTACTACAATGCTCGGTACACCTCGATACACATACGAAACTGGTATAAAATTGTTGAATAAACAGCCTTATATTTTCAGTCTTTAAACGTGCCAAGAGCGAGCTAGACCTGTGTAAGAAGCTGAAACTGAAGGATCTCGTTAATAATTGAACAGATTTGGATTAGCTGAGAGCCTGTATTACGTTTTTAAGGTAAGTTATAACAGTTTACCGTTACGCGATGTGCTAATTCTGTTCTACTTACGTGACGCATTGCTATTTCCGTGCATTACTTTGTTGTTTTCTTGCTTCTCTTATGCTCCGCCTTCTGCATAATGAGGAGCACCGTATTCAATGTCTAATACAAAAAAAAAACAATAACAAAAACAACAGCGCATATGGCAACACTGTCAGATTTGCGCGTCGTTCCTTTTGCATTTACTTTTGGCTGCGTTGTAACGACTTTCATTGTTGTTGCGCTGCTCGCAAAAGGGTCATTGAAATCGTGTTGCGGTGTGAGAAAGAGATCACAAAGATAACATAGCGAAGAGTGTACATATTTGCATAGGAAGTTGAACGAACAGTTGGCATTGACCCATTTTTAAGGTTTATTCCAAACGTGGTAAAAGGCATCGAAGGGAATAAATTCATAAAGAGGAGTGGTCATTTTGTGCATGAGTTGAGTTAGCATTGATCTATTTTAAGGTTCAAGTGCAACTGCAATAACATCTCAATTGCTGTTTGTAACGCGTAATAAGCGTGATAATTTATTAATTTATTAAGTAAATATTGAACGTAGCGAATTGTGCATCAATCGTCATGGCAACAGCAACGAGTTACATGCCTAGGACAGTAGCTGTCGTCGGTGTCTCTTCACCGGCTGCCGTTGAAACAGGTGAGACACATACAGACATACTCATATCCAGTGACAGTTGAACAGAGACAGATCTATTTATGTATGTATGTATATATATGTTTGTGTGTCCATTTTGTATTTACCTTTTATAAGTTTTTTGGCACGTAAGGTTAAAGCACTTTTTACATTGCTCTTGGGTTTGCCCTTGCTATGTACAAAACATACATATGTACATAAATACCTACACTTAAATGCTTTTACCCGTTTTTGTTGCCAAAATCTTTTGACCTCAGAGCAATTTTTACGATCAACGTGGAATTTTTGATTATTGTCTTTTGCCTTCTTTCTTTATCCTTTTTTTTGCCAATGAATATAATAATTTAATAGTTTCGGAAATGGGTTACATTAAGCACAGTGGTTAGAATGTTTGAGTCCAGAAGTCAATTTTAATGCTTGTATTTTTTAGCTTAATGATTTTGTTTAATACAATTGAGCAAGTAGTTTAATTTAATTTGATTAAATGTTAACTTATTCGAGAAAAGCAATACAAAATCAAGAAATTATCCATCGGAAATTAAAATTTGATGTGCTAAGAGGCGTTGGATGAAAAAAAGCGGAAAATTTCTGTAAAATTCGAATTTTCAATGCAACAAAAATGTTTATACAAAGTTTACAAATACTAATATATTATTTTCATCTTTTGATTTAAACTGCTTGACGTGCTCTATTTAGTTCAGCTGCTATAATAGAATAATAGAATAGATATGAATATATGTAATGTATATTTCATATTTTATTTTTATGGAAGTTTTTAAAAATATTACTACAATATAAAAATCAATTTGATTTTGCTAAACATTTTCTATTGATCTTCTGTTTTATGTAGCTTCCAATTCTATTATGAAATTATTAAGCTTTAAAAAACTTTAATTCAGCTGTTTGACAGAAGCTTTAACACATATGTATGTAAGTACGCTTCTTCACACTGATAACAAGCTCAAAGCTGAGCTCAAAATGAAATCGAGAGTGTTTAACGAAAATAATAACCAATGAATGGATGTGTGTGATGGAAGGTGCGGCACAAAAGCGCCGCTTTGCACGTGTTGGTTGCCTTTTAGACCAAAAGAAAAAGATAAGAAACAAGTTTGCCAAAACAACTAAACAACTTGTCTGGATGTTATTTGAAACGTGTTAGGTATGTCGTTGTCGTCGAACAGGTGTCATTACTGAGTAATTGCTAATTAACGTCTGTATCATTCACTCACTGGGCGCAGCAACATTGAACAGAAGGTACAAAGCTTCAGGGTCAAGTGAATTGAGAGAAGTGCTTGTTTAAAGCGCATTCGCCCTTTAATTATGCATAAGATCAAAGCACACACACGGATGCTATGGAATACCCCGTGCCAGTCATCAATAATAAAATGGAAAACAACAAAAACAACGACAACAACAGCTGAGCAACCGCAATGAAAACCAGCTTTCAGTGGCACAATTTCCCAAATGCACTCGCCATGCATCTCTCAGCTCTCTCTCTCTCTCTCTCGCTCTCCCTCCCTCTCTCGCTCTCCCTTCTTATACACTTACAGTGGGTCTGTTAAAATGGAATATAAATATTTGGTAATCAAATTTATATTGAAAAGATCAAACGAATTTCTTTTTAAATTTGCTTTAAATTTTCATTTAATTCAATCAAATATAAAATTGATAAGTTATTTGATCAGTAGTTTATTTGTAAGAAAATCTGAAAAACTGTTATATTATGAATGATCGATTAAGAATTATATTACCTAGATTAATTAAATTTAATAATGAATGGAGAACGATGATTCCTATCAAAGTTTGATTAAGTTAAAATAAAATGTAATATTAAAACTAAATAATTAAACTAATAAACTAATAAAAAGTGGAGTTTTGATATAAAAAAATATTATTTTCTAACACTTTTCATTGGAATTAGATTGATATTAAAGTCAAGAGTATTAAATCTTCGAAGTGAGATTATCTCTTTCTCTCTCTAGATGTCTCTCTCTTTACCTGGCACGTGAATGTCATGCTCAAGTTCAGCTCAAGTTTCAGTTTTAGCTTCGGGTTCAGCTTCCATTGTATCTCCCCCTTGGTCATGAGTCTGTGACCAGTTTTGTGATTCTTGGCCTGGTATAAAATCGCCGTAACGCGCTTTTAACCACAACAGTTTCGTCAGCTCTTTCGGCTCCGTTGCACGCATTGTCTGTCGTTTGCTGTTGCGTCTCCGTCTCCGTCACCTTCTCGTACATCTTCCTTTTCATTCAATTTTATTGTAGCCCAAAAAAAAAAATAACGAGTTTTACGTTTTCGGTTTCGGTTTCGATTAGACTTTTGTGTGGTGTATTGTGTTTGTGCAGAGTTTGTGTACTACTTATTTAGATAATATTATGCTTATTATTATGTTGTTTTTGCCTTTTTTGCAAGCACATTAACAATTCATAAGTTGTTTAAAATTGGGTTTTTTGCCAACGCAAAAGAAACAGTGGAAACTTCTCGTTTAAATTGGGTTTTTTTTAGCCTACATTGAAATTTACCTCAAGGGACTATAATCTGTCAATAATTATTATCTCTCAATCATCTGTACAATCAAAATCAAATCAATGTCGAGCGTTTTCGCTTGAATTTATTTTAAATGTTATCTACTGTAATTTTTAAGTTTCAAACTGAATTATAGCTTTAAGAATATTTATGTCATTGAATATGATTTAAAATTTACATAATATATCATTAAAATGCAATAAAATTAGAGAGACAACTATTTCCAATTTTGAAAATCATTGAAGTAGAACTTGTTGAACTCGAGAATTCAGCTCAAGATCTTACTGACAAATACACGTATATCTTCATAAAAAATGCATTTCCAAAACGAATTGTTAATGATCTGCAAAATAAAAATAAATACTGTTAAGCAGCATCCGTTATTGAATTAAAAAAAAAAATTTGGCAGACTAAAGCGAATGTCAAGGTTAAGGTTAATCGAAGTTAATTCGATATTTTGATGCAGCTTTTTTAAAAAAGTTAAACAAAACTGTAATAATATGCACAATTTATCTAAACGCAAACAGAAACAAGAAACTTGACATCTTTTAATTTATAAAAAAAAAAACAATTATAAAAAGTAAACAAAAGAATATTTAACTGTATTGTAAAAGGCAGTTTTTGAAACAACAACAAAATGAGTAAGTACTTAATTATTGCGGTGTTTGTATAGAGTATTTACATAGGAATATAATTGACAATGATTGCTCAGTTCAGTTAGTTAAGCCTTAAGTGCCCAAGGGATCAAAGCGCAGTTCATATCTCTCAAAAATTTTATACTAATGGCATTTTAATTAAAGATTTTTCATCTGAATTTTTTCAGGAGTTCCCACCATGTTATCGGAGATCAGTGAGCTGCCCTCGATTCAGTTGGGCGATTTTACGCTACAATTTGAACTGGGAGAGGCGACCGCTGCAACCAAGGAAGTGGCAGTAAAAGAGCTACGGGAATCCCCCGAACGTCAGAAACAGGCAGCTGAGGAACTTAAGCGTCTGCTAGAAGGTAATTGCTAAACATATTCTTCGCTTCTGCTGATTTTATAGAGTTATCACCAACTAGTTTAGCTGTCTCCATAATATGGGAAATGTTTATATTCTTTGTAAATATATGTCTTGCAATATCGACTTAAGGAATTCCCCATATCAATGGGCTATTACAAATAACTTACTTGACAATTTTAAAAGAATTGTTGTCATCAAAATGTGTATGTCTTTACATAATAAATAACTTGTTTTAATTAACGGTGACTACAAACAATCGACAGAGAGAAATAAAAATTAGAATTTAAGAATGGATCTTGATATAAAATAGAGCAAGACAATAATTATTCATTCATTTAAATAATGTACTAAGATGAGTTACTAATAATAATTTTAGATAAAAGAGAAATTTGTGCTGTGCTTGTATGTTGTTGCAAATATCTAATGACTAAGTAAAATTGCTCTTAATAATTATTATTAATTTCGAATGATTATATTCATTGCTAGTACTCTATGAAAGGCTTAGATCTCACCTAATAATACGCTTTAATCGGTTTAAAGCTTAACTGAGAAAATATTTTCTTATATAATCTACCGAAGCTTAAAGCTGCTCGTCAACTTGCACAGATCAATATGATTACCTTTAATAATAAAGTAATTTCGCAGCATGTTGCTAATCACATACCAAGTAAAGATTACAATGGGCTTAAAGTCGATTGCCTGGCCTGCCAAATGACCCCTCCATTAAAGTAACTTAAGCTAACATTAATGAAAGGTTTAAAAAAAATGTGATTAGTACCAGATAGATAGTTGTAAAGGAGAAAGGTCAATGGGATCAACTTAAGATCATTAACTTAATAGATACATTTTATTTTTAGAAAATCTCAATGTTATTTAATTATTGAATTATTGTTTATTATAAACTTCTAGCGGAAACCGATCTGTACTACCCCAAGGACAATGAGGAGTGGCTGATACGCTTTCTGCGTCCCTGCAAGTATTACCCGGAGAGTGCGCGCGACTTGGTAAGCAGCTCTAACTGTTATACTGTACGATAAATAACTAATAATTATCTGTTTTTGTAGATCAAGCGTTACTACTCGTTCAAGGTGAAGCATTCGGATGTGTATAACAATTTGAAGCCCACAAGGGAAGCAAACATCTTCAAGAACAACATACTCACGGTGTTTCCCAATCGGGATCAGTGCGGACGTCGTATTCTTCTCCTGGAGCTGGGCAGTAAGTGGCCAATCCGGAAGAAGTCTTGATAAAATTGCTTTAATCATTATTTAAACTTTTTTTTAGAGCGCTGGAAGCACAAGCAGGTGACTCTGGATGAGGTCTTCAAGGGAGCTGTTATTTTTCTGGAGGCTGCCATGCTGGAGCCGGAGACACAGATCAATGGCGCCGTTGTCATCTTCGACATGGATGGCCTAAGTCTGCAGCAGACCTGGCAATTTACACCGCCTTTTGCCAAGCGCATTGTGGACTGGCTGCAGGATTCGGTGCCGTTGCGCATCAAGGCAATTCACATTGTGAATCAGCCAAAGATCTTCAATATTGTGTTTGCGCTATTCAAGCCATTCTTGCGGGAGAAACTCCGTAGTCGGATCATCTTCCATGGCACCGATCGTGAATCCCTGCACAAGTACATGTCCCCGAAATGTCTGCCATCCTGTTATGGCGGCATCCTCGAGCTGCCCCGCATCGATGGCGATCAATGGTATCAGCTGTTGCTCATGTGCGATGCGGAGTACGAGGCCATTAATTCGTATGGTTATAAGAAGAAGTGAAGTACAACCCACAATGATTGTGTACAGCAAGTGATATACCCACAACTCGATTAATTTGCATTAAGCTAACTAACTGTTATACGCATCTCCAGCCAACGCTTGCGATAGTTTGTAGAGCCATGAAGTTTGCCTTAGTCTTAAGCAATAGATTCGTTCCAATCTGGCAGTGTAAGTGTTATAGCTATAACATAATCAACTTTATACATTTATATTTAAACGGGGTTAAGCGTTCTTAGAACGTGTTATATACTTTTACTACTTACATAATTAGGCATACTAAAAAATAAACATGTAAATCTCACTTTTTATAATGAAACACATTTCTTTCATTTTAATTTATTTGAATTTCTTCATTCGAATATTTCACATATTAGTGTTTATAACAAATCACGTATATAATCTTTACTGGCTGCATATAAATAAGGTTTTAAGTGATGTCAAGACCGTTATACAAAGCAATATTCATTGTTTCACATACAATTAGCTAAAATGTCATTTTAATGGTCTGAGATTTACTTTTTGCCACACTTATATATATATATAAATATATATAATATTTACGTCTATGTTTAGCTGCCGTCTTCTTAAATCGTCTCATATAACAGCTACTGTTATACGTCTACGGTTGAATACATTGAAAAATTGTATAATAGCTAAAGCAGTATAAACAAAATGTTCAAATCCCTCGATTTGATTTAAAGGCACAACAGTTATACCTAATATTTTGTAGAATAGTTTTAAAGACGTTCACGCACTCCAACTAATAACTGTTATAAAAATCTCTCGCTACTTGAATTGCGATTAAAGAGACCAGATAACATTCCGAAACTGTTATATGCAGTCTAAGATCAGTTTATAAATTGGTATAAAAATCTTTGCATTTGATTATTTTGCACCTATTCGAACGATTAAAAGAATTTCTAGAATTTCAAAGATGATGCAAAATTTCGAAACTGTAATAAACAATTTAAAGTCTGCTTGCAAAGCGTTACATAAATCGCTCGTACATTTTAAACGCCAAACATTCAAAGATTTTTCCTTAATCTCATAATCTGTTGGCTACATTTGAATTAATGTGTTTTTGGTCTGTGCTAGGACTCTGGCCCAACTATCAGTTAACCCGTCTGGAGTTGAAAAGAAAAACAAACTTGTCATACTGTCTGTGTCGCTGTCTGTGTTTAGAGACGGTAATTGGTCGATGGCGCCTTCGGCGAACTGCGTGACTGACCAAACAAGTGGCGTGACATTGAGGAGGGCGAACGCATGGCAGCATCTGCAATTTGCCCATCATCATCATCGGCATCGACGACGTCACCGGTTTTACTCGCACCACCACCGCCACCGGTGCAGCAATGGCGACGTTGCATCAACCGAATGGGACGCGTTAAATCGATGGTGTCGCCATGTTGTCGCTGTTCCGCTTCCGCCACGCACTCCATTGCCTTCCATTGGCGCAGGCCAAGCACAAAGGCGTCCGTTACATTCGTTGCCGTCTTCGAGGAGGTCTCAATATGTGAGGCAATCGATTGCTCCATGCACCACTGTTGCACATCCTCGCGACTCACTTGTCGTTTCTGCTCTCGAATATCATTCTGTGAATGCAAATCACATTGACATAGACATTGACATTGAATTGCAACTCTTTTCAGTATAAACACTCACCTTATTGCCCACCACAATGAATGGGAATCTGTCCGCCTTCACGTCCGCATAGTTGATGAACTCGTTGCGCCACAATTTCAGTCCACGCAGACTATCCCGATCATCCAAGGCATAACAGAGTAGGCAAATGTCAGAGCCTCTGTAAAAGGGTGTACGCAAGGCCCGAAATCGTTCCTGTCCAGCTGTATCCCATATCTAAAAACAAAGACCTTTTAAATATACTAGTACTAACAATATTTCTTGATTGCCATTCAATTAAGGCTCTATTGAAATTTGCATTAATTGAAACTAACGAGCATCTAAAGTCCCTAATTGGGGTCACAAATATATATAAAAAAATTTCACTGTCGGGTCGTGAAAAAAGATAGCAACAGTTTGCATAATTCAAAGCTATAGTCATACACTAACTAAAATCTCTTAAAGCCTAGAATCATAGACAAACCCAGGGACTGATAACGTCACGCTGATAAGAAAGTTAAAACAAATTCAGACAACAAAACTGAAAAGCATTGAATAAACACAGGTGTGCTGGCAAATGGAAAATATATGTTTAAAAAAATATTGCTTAAAATTTATAAGAAGTATTAAAATCTCAACGAATTTATATATATTGGCAAAAGTATTGATTACCATATCCCTGCCAGCATTTGGACCAGAAAGGCGAGTCATAAACGAATCTTTAAAAGGATTCGACGCTAGGGTACCATTTTCTCCCGAGAAAGGAGCCATTTCGGATCGGATAGAGGAGTCGAAAAAGACTCGAATGTGATCAAAAATTTCTTGAAATGCTGGCTGGGATGGTACTTTTAATTTTATTTGATAACTATTGAAACTATATTTTGACGTAAAATGTATTGAAATTACTGTCAAATTTTAATTCATATCTTAGATACAGTTTAAAATTACATTGAAAAAACGGGCCTAAGAGTTGTTATGTTATTTCTAGGTAAGCTCTGTAAAATTTTGTTTTTTCATTATTGCACTTTTCTAAACAAAAATATAGATGATTTGTTTTGAACTAAATAAACCTATATACAAATCTATGAGAAATGAGATGGTTTTGCAAATTAACATGGTAATCAACGCAATCATTTCTAACAATAACTATTCGTGGACTTTAAAAAAATAATAAAAAATCATAGTTGTAATAGAAACATCCTAAAATCTAGCTGTTGAAACTTTCAAAACGAATGCATAATCAAAGAAGCATGCATTCTTTTAACTTGATTTATTTTATTTCTTTATCAGCTTATTTTTTGCAATTTTTCTATAATTTTTATTTAAATTATCCCGCTGTTTAAATTGCACTTTAAACCTGTTTACAGGGTATTTCCCCACTTTATGCCTAAGCGTAGTATTCTTAATTCGTTTGGTATTTTCCCAAGCGCTGAGGGCAGCTCAGTCATACACACTTACATATATAAATTGGTACACACATACATATGTACATTCATTTAAGAGAGCTTACAAAGTTGCGCACTTCTTGTTTTTCTTTTTCGGCCAAAACTCAGCGAAGCGTTAACACAACTGGTGGTTGCTTTGTTTGCAGAAACTTTTAACAACAAAATAATGACTAATAAGAATTGTAATTGCAACTATAATTAAAGTTTTTTTTTTTCGATTTCGAAAGTAACAAGAATTTGTTGTATCGATTAGTAGTGCGCCTAATGTTGATTACTATTCACTTTATTTACTATAAACTGACGTTTTGTAACAACTTTCGATGCGTCATTGTTAACTGAGTGCACAATCTGGATGGAGCCTGTTGCATATTTATAAGCCAGAAAAGACGAAAGTAGTCCGTCTGTGTAAAATTGAAATCAAATGGAAGCCGACAGCATTAATAAAGTGCATCATCGGACGGAAAGGGGGAAGAAGAGAGCGCAGGAAATGGTGTAAACACTTGGCGAAAACTACGCGCATGTGGAATTTTGATGAGGGCTACCCTAAACATGGAAAGAACATGCAAGCACACATATTTATGAATAAATGTTACACATTTGAGTAGTGAAACAAAGTCGTCGCATTGTTGCTTGTGCTTGCGGGATTTTTTGATGCGCTGCTAAACTGTACGTTAATTGAGCGCTTATGTGTGTGTGTGTGTAGTATGTGAGAGTGGGGGCAGATGAAACAGATAAAAGTACGCTGTTCAAATATACCCCAAAACAAATAGAGTTTGTCATGATACAACTCACGAAACTATTATCTGAGCACGACTTAATTCACGACATGACTAACAGGATGGAATAACTTTTATATGATTGGAATGTAAATGAAAACTAAACTATTATCGTAATAAAAAAAAGCTTCGGGACGCTTTTATTTAAAGAAAGTATACCGGACCAATTGAATTAAACCTGGACGAAGCTAGCGAAACAAATTAATCTAATTAGAACAGCACCATTATTTTAGACGGACCTGTAGTGTGTATTTCTCGCCGTCCACTGTTATGTCCTTGTTCATAAACTCCACGCCGATGGTATGGAAATTGTTCTCATCATAGCGATTCGATACGAAGCGTGTGAGAAGCGCCGATTTGCCCACACCTCCGTCTCCAAGTATGATGACCTTGAGTAGTTTTGTTTTTTGCGGTGGGCGCATATTTGTCATTTTATACGTACGTAGGACGACCGCCGGCAGTCGCAATAATTGTAATTATACCAAGTAAATTGTTGTGTTAAAAACAAAAAAACTACGCAACAATAATTATCTTGACAATAGTCATACGGTTGTATGTCTTTGTGTCATCAATCACTGCTTTCGTAGCATTGCATTTGTTTACAAAACCAATTTTGTTGTAATTATAGTAACGTGCACTTATTTTTTTTTGTGTTCAAACCCAACAATTAAAACGATTGAAATTGATCACTCAACACTACTGCGCGGCGCCGCGTCTTATTGGACTAACCGTCAGCTGTCAAATAAACCAAATGAGCTAGTGAGAACAAGAACTAACAGACTGTTAAAAATGTAAACAAACGATATTAACAGGCTGTTAAAATGACAGCTGTTTTGCAAATTGTGCGCAAAATTTGAAATGAAATTTTTGAAATTTTCAAAAATCAATTAAAAAAAATTGAGAAACAATTTCAAAAAAACAACAAAACTCAAAATTTTTTAAAATAATGAAGTTCATTCTAAAATTTGGTGCATTTCGCTCTTCGCGAAATTGGTTCAATCTGATTTTTTTAAATGGCAACTGTATGGTATTTATTTTTTACTTCACATTTTTATGGTATACTTTAGTATAATATTTTAATAAAAAACCAAATTTTTTAAAAAATCAAATTAAAATTATTTTTACAACTAAATCCAATAATTGTTTTATTGGTTTAATTGCATTGCTAATTTTCTATAAATTAAAATTGAATTTGAAATCTCGTTCAGCCTTTGATAACCGCAATGGGACGCATTTTGATGCACTTTTTGCTGATTCCCGCCGCATGACAGGTGTCTACCACATCAGTAACATCCTTGTACGCTTCTGGAGCCTCTTCCATGACTAGTTTTGGACTGGCGACTCGTATGGCAATGCCAAGTTGATCCAGCTTGTCCAGGACCTCCTTGTAGTCCAGATTACGGCGCGACTTGGCGCGTGACAAGGCCCGACCCTGTGAAAGGATTATATATTGAAATTCTGGGCTTCTCTTTGAGATCAAGTTGTGCTTACGGCGCCGTGACAGGTGCTGCCAAAGGTCTCCTGCATGCCGCGCTCTGTGCCCGTCAAGACGTAGCTGCAGGTGCCCATGGTGCCGCCAACGAGCACAGGTTGCCCCGTTAACTGATAGTCCACTGGTATCAGGGGATGATGTGGCGGGAAGGCGCGTGTAGAACCCTTGCGATGCACTAGCAGCTTGCGCTCCTTGCCATCCACCATGTGGTTCTCTACCTTGGCAATATTGTGCGAGACATCGTAAATGACATGCATGTCCAGATCATCGGGAGTTGTGTTGAACATCTTGGCGAACGCCTGACGTGTGAGGAAAGTCATCGAGCTGCGATTCACCCAAGCGAAATTCGCAGCTGCCGCCATGGCCTTGAGGTAATCCTGGCCCTCAACGGAGTTGATGCGGGCACAGGCCAATTGGCGATCGTTGGTCTCGATCTTGTCGCGTTTCATGGCCTTTTCCATTTGGACGAGGGCATCGGTGGCCACCTGATGGCCAAAGCCACGGCTGCCCGAGTGTATCATGACCACCACTTGGCCCTTCTCCTCGATGCCCATTTTGGAGGCACTCCACTTGTCGTAGATCTCGTCCACCACTTGAATCTCGGCATAATGATTGCCAGCACCCAATGTGCCCAGCTGTGGCAGACCACGTTTCTTGGCCCGCATGCTCACCTTGGCGGGATCAGCGTTCAACATGCGGCCGTATTCCTCGCAGTGCTCCTTGTCCTCTGCCCAGACGTAGCCCTCGCGTAGTGACCAATCCATGCCCATTTCGAGTGCCTCCTCCAGATCATGGGCAGTCATTGGTATGATTCCTTTGGAGCCCACGCCAACGGGTATGTGATCGAATAGCGACTGTGCCAGCTGCTCCTTTACCGGCTGCACATCCTTCTCGTAGAGATTTGTGCGCAGCAAGCGCACGCCACAGTTGATGTCAAAGCCCACGCCGCCAGGACTTACCACAGACAATGGATCATCCATATCGAATGCAGCCATGTTGCCAATGGCAAAGCCATAACCCGAGTGTATGTCCGGCAATCCAATTGAGCGTCCCACAATTCCCGGCAATGCAGCCACATTGGCAATCTGCTTGACTCCGGGCAGGAATCCGCCAACGGCTCCGGGGCGACACGAGTTCTTCAGCTCCTCCAGCATTAGCTTCTCCAGGCGACTATTCACGTAGAAGCAACCCTCGACGTTCATATTGGGCTGGAAGCCCTTTTTGATACGCCAACAATGATCATTGATCTTCTCCAGATATTTGAGTTCCTCGTCGTACGAGCGGACCACCATTTTGCACAGTAACTGATTCCAGCTGTTGACGATTTATATTAAGCAACTTACTGGTATTTTGATGCAATAAATACAACCAATTTCGTCAGAATTTGCAATGCAATTGATTTGACGATTTGTCAATTGCCGGCATTGACTAATTTATAGCAGTGATGCCAAATTGTCCTTTTTTCGGAAAGATTTTTTTGGTTTTAAACTGCTTCATTTGGGAAAAATCCCGAACATCTTCTATTCGAAAGTCTGGCCTTTTTTAGATTAAATTCATCATGGTAGTATTTTATTAAATTTCCTTTATGTTCCTCCAAATTTATCTGCTTAGAACAATGTGGCATCCCTTTTTGTATGTTGATTTCGATATTTTTTGTAATCGAAAGTTGAGCAAAGCGCGGTTGTTTATAATTTTGATGAAAAGGTCCAAGGAAGTTTACAAACAAAAATTTCGAGATTGCTGGCTACAGCAGCCAAATTTTAAAAACTGGATCAGTCGTGATGAATCGTACTTCAAGAAAGCATTTTGCAAATACTGCAAATGTAACATCAAAATGCAGATAAAAAAAAAATTGAAAAGGACTTAAAACTTCTTACTTAATTAAAAAAAATTGGAAAAAATATTTCCTTTTTTTGGTCTGTTTTTTAGTTTTTCAGGCTTTTTTCCGTTTTTTTTTGACGTTTTGTATTTTATTTATAGAGGTAGAGAAACATATCGATGTGTGCAAAACATCGGAGTTTAGATGATTGGTCGGCCACCATCAAATGTTGTTAATATGTACATACAATAAAAAAAACAATCCTGATAATTAAGATCCTCTGAAATATTGGAAAGAAAGAATTTCAAAACATTATAAGAAATATGCTCAATATTAATCCCTTGTACAGATGAGCTTTACAGATTTAAGGCCGTGTCCAAAAATGTTGATGCGTTCAGCAAACATCGAAGCAACACACACACAACACACACCTCTAACTAAAATAAATAAATGCATTAATCAGCTGATTGCATTGTTAAACAAAAACAGGTGGCAACCTTGGTAACGGTGGCAGCCATGAACATATTAGAAAAATAGTTAATTTTGTGTTTGCTTAATTTTGAAGCTATAACTTTAAAACTTAAAATTTTTTTTGCAATTCCTTTAGAATTTCTTACTTGATTTCTTCACCACGCGAAGGGTGACAGGCACCAATTGAATTTTAAAGTTAACTTTATTATTTTTAAAAATTTATAATTTTTGGGGTTTTTAAATTGTATTTTTATTGAATATTTAAATTTATTTATTTGCTGGAGCGTCCACTGGGAAATTTTACCAGCCCGGGCAATTTTTTTTAGTATACGCTTCGCAATCGAGGGGCTGATCTCAAAGCTTGCACAGCAAGCAAAACGTAAAGCATGCGAACTATGAAATACCATCTACCCGCAAATCTTTTTACTATGTTATTTTATACAAAATAACTCCGTAAATTTTAAAAATTCATTAGGGTTCATGAACAATCAGATCAGCTATTTCTTTTATCATTCAAAAATACTTCATTTACCTTTAAAATACTTTATTAAAATTATAATCTGTACGAGGTATGAGAGTTAGCATGTAAAATCTTAATGGCATCAACGTTTCAAATTCTCTCAATATAACACTTGCAACCCATGCGCACACTTATTGTAGGATTCACTCATTCAAACAGATCAGCCTCTGCTCTGGCTATGACTGCCTCTGCCTGAATATATCAGGCCAAGTACATATGTTCTGCATGATTTCTCGGCGCTCGCTGCTTTTGTATCATTCAGCATGATGAAATTATAACAAGGTGATGTATTCGCACTCTTTCGGGGCCACGACGACAGAGATAGACATATAGTGAACTTTTTTTGTTTGGTTTTCCTTACTCTTCACTCATTTTCGTTTTGTGCGCTGTGGCCCCGAAAAAGAGGGCACGTCGAGCGAATAAACCTTTGCACACACATACACTGATATTTCTTCCGATTGCCCAAAGCGAAAATGACGGAAAGAGAGCGATTTGCTGATTTGCTGACTTTGGGCAAAGCTGTACGTTCCACACATTCATTGTATGTATGGGATGAGCTATCTACAGGTCATTTGCTTAGTGAGTCTGCCGAGACACAGTTGAAGCATAAAGTAATTACAACGTGGCAACAAAAAACAGGGCGAGTGTACTTGACTGCAATATCCAAAATTGCCACTGGGTATGTTACGTTCTATCAAAAGAAACCATTCATAAAAAATGCATATGTACATATTTTCTTTAAGTTCAAATAAGAAACATGCCTAATGGAGTAGTTAACTATGGAGCGTCCGCTAATAATGATCAGCAGCAACAGCAGCTCGAGCATCAAATGTCACAGCTAGACAATGGTACAGTGGTGTCTGGCTTGAATGGAGATGGAGCGCCAACTGGTGCAGGTAGTCTTGTTGGCAATCTCCAGCAACAGCAACAATTGGCAGCAAATGCACAAATGAATGCATCATGTGCACATTGCACATCCTCGCGACAGATACTGCCTTATTACAAGACCTGCCGGCAGCATAGACTGCAGCAACAGCTAATGTTTCTGCTGCACGCACACAAGTGCAATAAGAGAGAAAACCTTAATCCCAATCGCGAGGCATGTAGCTTACCCTTTTGCAAGGCAATGAAGGCGGTTTTAGCGCACATGACAACCTGCAATCAATCACGTTGCAATACGCAACATTGCACATCCTC
This sequence comes from Drosophila limbata, assembly GCA_963924055.1. Taxonomy (NCBI): domain Eukaryota; kingdom Metazoa; phylum Arthropoda; class Insecta; order Diptera; family Drosophilidae; genus Drosophila; species Drosophila limbata. Next base: position 5,588,662 of record OZ001353.1, read on the forward strand.
GCGACAGATACTGCTTCATTACAAGACCTGCCAGCGCACGGATTGCATCGTGTGTCTCCCCTTTCGACCACGTTGTTAAGCATGTATGCAGAAATTGTACTAGTCCGGGGAAATTTAAACAGTGGACGCTCTAGAAGGCCTTTTAAAGGACATTTTCTTTGTTATGGGATGCAGTGATACCAATTATTTTCCGAAAAAAAAAAGACAAAACGACCAAAGAAAACAGGGAAAATAAGTAAAAAAAAACTCAAAACAATTGACAGAAAAACAGGACAATATATATTTTTAAATTTAATTGAAAAGTTTCAGAGTCACGATATTTTTTTCGCAATCTCCAATGTTAAGAGGTTGATGTTGGCGTACTGCGAAACTATTTTCGTCTTTATATAGTTTCCAATTTCGAAAAGTTTCAAAGTTGTCAGTAGAGAATCCCTTTGAATCTAAAAAAATAGGTTATTTGCTCAGTGATAAAACTCTGCCGGCTAGGACTGCAAAAAAAGCATTGATGATTTAAAATCTAAAGAATGTATCTTTCGAATATTTTTAAATACAACACTTTTTTTTTTAAATATATAAATATTTCACATTTTAATTAGTCAATTAATTCATTGATGAAAATATCTAGTTTTAGCCGCCACAGGTGGGCCGTAAACGTCAACGTTGCTGGACTGGTAGACAGCGATGCTCAGATGGGGATGCAATTCGCTGACTTCACCCACATTAAACATCGTTGTGCCCACGAGCCAATTAATTTTAAAATAGCGCAGACGACTGAGAATTGTTTTATCCAGACAAGCCGCATCCTTGTTGTATAAAGCCAATGTCTCCAACTTCTTTGCCGAGTGCAACAGAATCATCAATTGATTGTGATCCTCAATGTCGCAACGGCTGAGATTCAATTCGCGCAGTAAAGGCGCAACTGTCAGCATTTCTTTCACATAGTCGCTCGTAATGTTCGCATGCTGAATTTTGAGTGCTCGCAGTCGTCCAGATTCTCTTGCGCCCACAAACAGCTGATGCAGCCGAATGAGCACCTCGTCAGCTCGAATGGAATAACCCACATTTACGTTGAGACTTTGAAGGTGTCTTCCAAGTGCCTGAAGCTGATCTCCATTATATTGGGGTGGAGAACGCATACTGAGCTCAAAATGACGAAATCTGTGGAGCTGTCTCTCGATGGCATCGTCAATAAGAGAATGAATATTACCAAAAATTGCTATTAGCTCGTGCAGTGAAAAGTATTGGAAAATATTGTCCAGACAATCGTCGTTAAGTGTCAACAACGAAGTGATCGGTGAATCCATTTTGAAACTGAAACGAAGAATTTGAAATTGTCAAATGGGCGCGTAAGCTATCGTTTATCGTATAAATCGATAAGTGAACATGCTCACTTGAGTGAGTAAACAATTGTGACGTAAGCGCAAGTGCTGCCAGACTGCAAACAAAGTGTGACGTCATACACTGAAGTGGTCGTTAAGTCTATTGTGAATTCGCCTGCTATCGTATATCGTGTCAATCGATAACAAATCAGCTGTTGGCACGTGTGCATGTGTATGTATTGTTTATATCTGTGCTGTCTACGTGTTTGTGGCCGACGCCGCTCCAAAATTGAAGTGAATCATATAAAACTCGTCTCCAACTTGCGCGAAACTCACGAGCAGCAACGTTCACTGCCATTTCAGCAAAAATATTTTCAATTCCAAACGCGAACGCGACGGATAAAACTTCGACCAGTCGTCAGTCGCAGTCGACTTTAAACTGCTGTATGGTTGTTTTGTTGTTGTCGTGTCGCGGTACAGGAAAAAATTGTTTGCGTGGATTACAAATTTGAGTCAATTAAACTACGTTTTGTGTCTGGATTTAAATGTTCCGACTGGAATTATATATATGTCAATAAGTGTATATACGAGGCGTGGCACTGTTTGTGAAAAACACTGTGTTAACATATAACCCAATTGGAGAATTCAACACACACACACACACTCACAGTCATACGTGAACTAGAACAACAGCAATTCAAAGGAAACGTCGCAATGGATGATTTAGGTGAGTGCACACAAAATAGATTTACTTCCTGTTGCCATAGAACGTGGCACCCTGTCTATAACACAGGGTGCGGCAACGTGCTTAGGATGGAGTGGAGTAGCTGCTGCTGCTGTGACTTCAAGGTCAATTGTTAGCGGCATAAACATACAAAATATACATAAAACTAATTAGCATTCGGCGTAAGCAGTTTCGGGCTTATGCCGCTAGATGGCGCATTTATGATTTGAATTTCTTTTACACCTTGGAATAAGACACTTATCGCCTCTTATCTGTTTTGCTTGCCTGATTAATTATGTTGTATGATTAGCCTCTCCATTATCACGCAAAAATGTATTCATGTATTTCTGATGTGTATTTTTGGACACCCCACCCAATGCTTATCGCAGCTTATGGATACTTTGCATCCTCGCCATTGCATTCTTTGCGATTTTATGATTTATACGCATTCCTGGAAATCGAAGCGAAATCTACAACAACAACAGCAATGTTTCGCCAGCGACGTTGCAATCATTCACACGTTAGCAGTGTGCGAATTATGCACATTGTAAGTAGCTTTTGTCATTCGCAATCGTATTGTAAATGATGTGGGTTCGTTAAGTAGGCCCAACTGTTAATTGGGTTTGCGGCTTATTTGTTTGTTTTGTTTTCCACACACTCTTTTAGTCATCATCAGCAGAACTTCGTATATCGTCATCTTATATAGCAGCTGCTATTCGGTTTTCTTACTTTATTTTCTTTATGACACAATTTCTCGGCTGTTTACTGCCTGTTGCGCTTGTTCTTTATGTCTTTTGATAAGCACACATACACAGAAAAATGTACAAACAGACGAGTGGGCACATTCCTAAGAGTTGAGTAAAGGCCACTCACACGCATACACACACGCGCACATACAAAGCTGACTAAGTTGACAGCTCGGCTGCAACTTTAAGCTCAGCTGACTGCACTTCGCCCACGCACAGTGGTGCACTTACTTGCAAAATGAAAGCACAAATTTCCCATTCATGAACGAGTTCGAAATGAGTTGCGTATGCCCACTTTATTGATCACTCCCGTCAAAGAGGCTACCCACTCGACACACGCAACGTCCGGAGTCGGATTGCGTGTGTAGTTGAAGTTGTTGATGTGTCTCTTCTCAGCACTGCAACTCATCACAACGAAAATTACACTGAACTGAGAAGATACAACGCATTGAGATTATATTTAAATCTGTTTGCATGTAAATGAAAACAAAAGTATACAAACGTACTTGTCTTATCGATCGTATCAGGGCCTGTTATACTTTTTAATCTCTACGTACTCGTACAATTTCTTTTTTATACCACTGTTAAGCATTTGACAATCTTTGTCTGCCTTACTGCCAATTCCTCTTTTCGCCTGTTGCCTCCCACTTGCGGCTTTCGCTTTGCGGTTTTGTTGCTGTCGCCGCGACGGCGTTGTCATCACAACCTCATCATCACGACTTGCAGCAACCACAGTCAGACAAACGCCGGCAGCGACGCGTCGTGGCGCTGACTGAGCGATTGCAAAGCGAAACAGATGAAATGAACAACGTTTCGTTTGTTTATTCGCTCTCTTTCTATTTGTCTCTCTCCGGAACTCTCGAACTGCGCGCGGCACTCATGAGAGCAACGCTGCGTTTGTTTCTAATTAAGCTCTATCGACGCTGCGTTTTGAGTTCCATTTCATGTTCCATTTGGTAGTGCAAGCGCCAAGTTCCATTTCAGTCGTTTGCGACGCTTCTGCTTAACGCGACGCAGCAAGCGCGCTATACACTCGCGTCCAAAATGAGGAATAACAACAAAATATGAAAACAACATTTTAACAAAAACAAAGTCAAAAGTTCAGAAAAACATTAGAAAGCATTGTGCCGGTTGATATTCCGTGTAATCGCGCAATCCATAACAAGAAAAAGTGCCGCCGACAAATCAATCAATCAATCAAGTGCTCAATGTGAATCAAAAAACAAACCAAAGACAGAAAAACTGCACAAAAAGTCAATGAAAAATCGGTGGATTTTAGCGTGGGAAAATTGTTTACTTTGCTCAATTCCACCAATGTCATAGTACGAGTAGGTAATATTTACCATTTTTGTGGGTAAATAAAAGATAATAAACTGTATTACTAAGATAAACCTGAAAGGTAGCTAAATTGATAAGACAAAAAGTCGCCAAGTAGCCAATATGAAGAGACAAGTATGTTTTTATATTATATGGTCAATAGATTAATGATCTCACTGTCACTCACTAAATCCCGCGAACATCGTTGTAGAGCTCATAGAATTTTAATTTAAACTAATTATGAAGCTAATTTTTAAATCAAATAAACAACTAAAAAAAGAACAAAATGAATAACGAGAAATATGCCTAAATGTGACAAGAGAACAAAAATTTTGGGTAGCGCCATTAATTTTAGATGTCCCCGACAAGCGGATTATAAGCGATATTTAAGAAAAATTTAGACAGAACTCGTAGGCGTCTAAAGAGGGAAATCTATTTGATGAGATCTCATCCAAATGTATGTAACTCGTGACTGGAAAATTGGAACAAAACAAAACAAAACAAAAAGCGACTCAAAAATAATAATAACTACGAGTCTACGACATTTCCTGGCACATATTTCAATCATTTGACTTGCGACTCTCCTCCCAATCCAAAAGTATCTCGGATTACGAGAGCACACACAAAGTGCCTGAAATATTGAACACATTGGTTGTGGATAGAACTACGCTTGCATCCATTAAATGCACTTAGTGCAATTGCCGCCAAACGAATTTCAATTAGTCACAATGTGTATCTGTATCTATCGGATGCCACACAATCGTTTGTTTATGTCGAAACAGCTGTTCCCCTCTTCCCATTTGTCGCCCACACGCATGCGTTGAGGGCGACTCCCATTGGGTTTTGACTTTACAGGGCCCGATCAAATGTTTGTACAAACCATTAGTTCAAATATCGCAAGAAGAAGAAGAAGAAGAGAAGTTAGCACCTCTTAGCTTCGCCCTCTCTCTCTCTCTCTGAGTCTTCTCCACTTTGCGTTCCCACTGCAATGAGTTCATCGTTCATTTTGTTAGCATTGTTGTTGTTGTATAGCTAGTTCTCGTGCTCAATCGGCGAACAGATTCTTATCTCCAAGTGCCAACTCATAAAATTTCAATTAGTTTGCGTTGTTTTTGTTTCCTCGATAAAAGAGAGAACTAAACAGCGCCCTCTCTCTCACTCTCCTTCTTAGAATAAAGATTTCTATGACAATACTCAAAAGTACGGCTTCAATTATCGAGTACTTCAACTCAATAATTTTTAACTAAATCAATTTTCATGAAAAATCTACCACTCACTGAAGTTAGTTAGTTAATCGAAGTTCTTTTGCACAACTTACTTCAGTTAAATATGATAGGATGATTTGATTTTATTTTAAAACTTAAGATTTGAAATTTTGATTTTTCGGAAAAGTTAAGGACTCCTTTTTGAGAAACTAAATTATTTGAACGAAATGAACTAAATTTGAATGCAGAATGAATTAAAAGATCAAAACAATATTCCGCTTGGAGAACAGATTTGTTATGAGTTAGACATTTAATTATTATGGGCTCTTTTAAAAAAAGTATTAGGAAAACTCCTTACATCGGTTTAATTTGGTGATTCCTGCTTATTATTTATCATGTCAAACACATCACATAACTCTTTAACAGAGACTTTAAGAAATTTAATTTTTTTTTTAATTTGTGAAAGATGATACGAAAATGTTTTAGATGATACATATCATATCATTGATCGTCACAATGGATCGTCTAACTTTAAAAGCAGGAGCTTTCCAACTTATTAGTTATTTCTCAAGTTCGGTAGAATGCCCACATCCATATCGAAGCTTTCTCTAATTTCACCATTTAGTGTCACAACAGATCGTACAGCTCGTATAAACATTTTGTGGACAAATACAAAGTTTAGGACTGAATTTTACTGCGGCATAAACTGGACAAGTTTATGGGCAATACGGGCAATACTAGTACGTGTATGGATCACCCACGTGAATGTATGTATGTACATACATATGTAAATACATAATTATATTTTCACCGTTCGTTTCTCACCTTTGGCGCCTTCAACAAGGTCAGGCACACAGACGCACACACACATCCGAATTTTATGTACTTACCAATAAAATATTTCAATAGTATTTATATAGAGATCGCGTTCACCCGAGGCATCGGTCAACGTGCGTCCAAGTCCATCGAGCACTAGCTCTTGGAATTTCCTTTAAACCAAAAAAAAAAATAATACAAAATTTAAAGAAAAGAGAACAAACAGCAAGAATTATCGTGCCTTTGACTTTTAAATATAGAAACTGGCAAACACGAATCGCGTTTGTTAATATTGTTCTTGTTGTTGTTGTTCTATTCAGATCCGACGTCATAGCCAGACCTGGAAAATGGTGTGCAAGTTATCCCAGGGCTTCACATTGGAAGCTACCTTTTTGGCAATGCACTGCGGAAATGTTGTGCCTTTCTTTTTTTATTTTTATTTTAATTAATTTCTTTTTTGGTTGTTTGTTGATGACTTTGCTCCGCTGACGAGACGAAACGACAAAACGTCGCCTTTGATTTGCCAGTACTTTTTATTTTTAGTTCTCGATCAACGTGTTGACGTAATTTGGCAACCTTGATTCCCCGCTAGCATCCATTCCAACAACAACAACAACAAAAACTCAAACTAAAATATATAAACCTGCTGCTGCTGCTGCTTGGATCTTTTCTTTTTTTTTGTTTTAGCTTCTAATTTATGTTTATTATTTGTTACCTTTTTCAATATGTCGTTATTTGTTTAGACACATGTTAGTTGTGTGCGTCTTGTATTTTCTTTTTGGTATTTTTATGGTATCATAAATCTGGCCTTATGGCGCTCGGATCAGCGCGATCATCCCAATGTTCACTTGTCATCCGTCGAAGCTCATAAATTTCCAAAGTTTCATATATCAACTCTACATTGTTCCATTTATTTGGACAACCCACGAATGCGATTGACTTTAAATTGGGTCATTTTTTTATTATTAATCGTTAATACGAGTCTAGATTTATTAAAGAAAATCTGATTTGATATTTGGAGCCAATTAGAATTAATTTGTTTGACATAACAGAATAATGTTAGACATAACATGAAAACGTTGTTAACAGTTTGAGCAAATGTTATACCTCTTTATAAATCTTGAAGCAATAGAAATCAATAGGGTTGATTAAGACTACTTAATAATTTAATTTTAACACAGAGCTCACATGTTTTTCTCTTTTCTTTAATTGCCATCATGATACTTCGAATTGTTCTCTAGGGCAAAATCTGTTAGTCTTTGTTGCAACATGAAAAATATTATCTTGTATCACTTGAAACGATTTTTTACCATGTTAGCCATTTATAGATATCAATATTTACATGTGAGCTTGCCTTCATCTCTGAATGGTTTAACCTAACATGAGCATAAATGTACATTGATTTTTTTACATAATCTAAATATGTCAATGAAGGATCTCAACTGTTGTTTACATTAAAACAAAAATATTTTCAGCATTTGTGATATTTTTTTCCTTTGTTGTTCTTCTGCCGTGCATTAACATTTTTGAATTATTTGATGACAACTTTAATAACAGCTAGCACTTAAATGTTCTCTTACAAACAATTTAAATTCACTCCCAGCAATGTTTCCATTTCCAATGTGATCTCCCTATTCAGAAATATGTATATCATTAAGTTGTTAGGTTTGGGGTGGAACTGAACTATGATAGACAGGCGGATACCGAATGACAGGCGAAACTCAACGCAAACAAAGCGACAAATCCGTCGACGGGTCCCGAAAGGCCAAAAATAAAAATGCGCTTATAAATAATTCAAATAGATCTAGGGCCAAGGAGGCGAGCTGTAAAACAGACGTATTCTTTACAAAGCTTTTAAATAAATCAACAATTTTTACCGGTTGGCCTCTCTGTTTCTACATAATAAATGAAAGCAGTTTAAATTTTTGGCGTACAGATTTATAATTTTCCATTGGCTTTTTAATGCAGCTTAAAAATCAAAGTGTTAAACAATAATGGATAGAACAATGTACGGTAAAATCGATCCGGGTGCGCGACAACCCTATCGCACAGTAAGGAGCAAGGGTATTCAACCGGGCTGTAAGTACTTTATAATGATTAACCTCAACTAACCCGACTCCGCTTCTAACTTACATACGAAATACAATTTGGTTTCGCATTGCATATCATTCATTTGGAGTGAATTCGTCGATCTGTAGAGCATTAATTGTATAAAAACTAAGCTAAAGCTATCAGCTTTTAAATTCCTTTCTTTCAAAATATCGGAAATTCTTTTAAACTAATTTTCGATGATGTCTTTGTTAAAGCAGTAGAACCTGGATTACTTTGTCGTCTTATTTGATGGCAACTGAAGTGCATAGTTTGCAAAGCGCCATCTATTTCTCGTTTCTCGTTTTCAATGCTTAGTTCTTAAAAACTTTTGCAGACTTTTAGGCATTTTTATTTTGCAGTTTAAAAAATTTACTTGTTTTGTGCCGATCGTTTTTATGCCTACAAATTAAAGTTACAAATTATTTAAATAATACAAAAGTAGAAAATCGTTCTTTATATACAGTATATATAATATTTGTTTGCATATGTATTTGTTTAATATACAAACGTGTGCGAAATAATAAGAACAGCATATGAGACAAATTAATTTGGTAAAAAAAGGTGTAAGGAAAACATAATTATAATAAACCCTTATATTATTTGAATAGTTCACATTTTAAGCTATGTATATCCTAAAAGAGTTCAAGTCCTGCTATGTCCTTATCTTTTATAATGTCAACTTTGTTGGGTTAAGTCGAAATTCAGGTGTTCGAAATAATAAGAACAAAGTGAGAAAATAACGGATTGTCGTTTTCTACATAAGTTTTAACAATATATAAGTATACACTTAGTTGCCTACATTTAGCATAAGTGGGCTCCACCCCTTTTCCGGATCATTTTGACACATCGGGACTTTATAGAAGCTATGAGAACGCGGAATCTGGAGATAGGAGTATTCTTCCAAGTATTTTCTTCTTCTTGTCTCAATTGTCCAAAATTTTTTGTCCATAGCATCTCTCATTTCTATCGCAATATTATTCATTGATGATCCACTAGATTATTGCTCGGCGAAAGAGTCAATCCCTCCTTAACTTCAATATTGTGGGTTCCTAAGTACTACTAGCTTAAAATGTGAACTATTCAAATAATATAAGGGTTTATTATAATTATGTTTTCTTAACACCTTTTTTTACCAAATTAATTTGTCTCATATGCTGTTCTTATTATTTCGCACACGTCTGTATGTATATAAGTGTGCAGTACAAATGGACAATTTGAGAACTTGTAAGTTACTTAAAAAAAATTAGAAATTGATAAAATTATTTTGAAAATATGTGTCAAAAATCTCAAAAATAGAACAATTTGTTTAATTATTAGTAGCTTACACAATTTCAAGTAAATCGTAAGGAATCAATTGGTGTTTTTATGTCCATTGCATACGAAAACGTAAACAAATGTAAAACAAACAACACCGTATGACGTAACACATACACTCCCATACACATGTGCATTTTATTGCAACTGTGCTGTTGTGAAAAGGGTCAAGTCAAAATGCCTCTGAATCGATCGCAACTTTATGAAGCAGATGCTCAATAGATAGTCGCTTGTGCTGATCTTTTTATACCCTACATTATTATGGTGAGTTAGAAGGGTATGTTTCAGTTAAAAGAGACAGCTGTCAGTGCGTCTAAGCTGATGAAAGCTTGGACAAATTTAATATACAGTAAAAATATAATTTATTAACTTAAACTCTATTACTATAATATGTTATTTTTTTTACGTATATGCATAAAATTTAAAAAAATGTATCCCAAAATTATAAAAAATTTTAAACTCTCTAAAATTACCTAAAGAGTGTTTTCATGTCGGGCAGTTTTTCTTTGTAGTTGTTTACACTGCTCTTCGCAATTACACACACATGCTGATGTGTGTACAAAACAAATACCTAAACATTATTTTGAGATTGCATCGAAAGTGAAGTCTCTACTTGTCAGACATTGATTTGAATATTTTGAATTCAGTTTGTAATTAGACGCCGCGCGGTCTTCATCTTCATCGTCCGTTTAAATTGTGCATTGTGAAACATGAAAATCGGTAAGCTGCAATCTGTGAAATTGCGATTCAGAAGGGGGACGAGGGGTTACGACTACTACGATGACGACAAACACCGACAACGCGACGTGGTTCATTCATTAGATCATTCTCATAACATTCATTCAGCACCCGAAGCGACTACTTAAATATATTCGTGTATTCGTTGTGGGCGTCATATAGTTTGTGACACTGTTCTGCTTTTCGTATAATATGTGTGTGTGTGTGTAAGTGTGTACAGATGTATTTACCTGTATCGCCGATTGTGTAAGCTCTTAATTGCTAAGGTTTTTGTAGTTGATTCAATGTTATAACAATAAGCCTTGGTAAAACAAGTAAAGTTCAGTAAGTTGATTATAAGTGACTTTTCGGATACCCTGCAACTCTCTAACACGTTTTTACAAATACGCACACACAAATCAATACCGATATATATCGAGTAAGCAGTGTGTCCAAGATTGCACTGCTTCCTTTTTTACTGCTTTAAATTCGGAATTTATTGTAGGATCAATTTGAAACTTGAGGAAAAGAAAGGTAAAACAAAATAGAACATCAAAAAACAAACATTTGTCTCTTAAAATGCGATTGTAATTTATAATTTAAAGAAATTAAAATGCTTACAAAAATCTACGGATATTTACATTTATATATTCTTTGTAGTGTCTTCTTTTGCCGTTTAAATACCCATCTTCATTAAATACTGGGTATTTTTAACTTGGGTCTACCAGGTGTCAATGCAATGCTAGGGATTATCATTAAGTGAACCTATGGCTGACCGGAAATCAGTTCTAAAAACTTGTCGAAATCTTTTAGAACCAGTTTGCACATTTGTTTGGTTAATATTTGCTTTTGTATCTTACAATGAGATTTGATATATTAAATGGGACATATTTCATCTTGGGTAGACCATTTAAATTATTACTTTTTAACCTTTATGAACTGACCAAACAGAAAAACAAATAATCTTGGCAATCAATTGTGCGGTTCATCGTTAAAATAAAAGAGAGAAAAAAAAAACAATAAAACAACGCGCTGTCAAATTAATACGAAATAATCAGCAGCATCACTTTTAATTTGTTGCCGTTCGTTGTTGTTGTTTTGTTGTCGCATACTAATTTTAGTTTTGGTCAAAGTCAAGTGAGTCATCCATCGAGTCCCCAAACACAACAAGTGCGCCGGATACTGTTTGATGATTCTGCTCGACAGGTGGCGCCTCTGCGACAAACGCCCACAAAAAGCCTGTGTGGCTGTGGCAGCGGCAGCAATGGCAACACAACAAATGGCAACGTTTACTCAACACTTTTTTTTGTACAACCAAAAGTGTTGTAATCAACAGCAGCAGCGAAAACAATAACAAAGCAAACATATATACAATTGAGTTTGAGCGAGTTTTCCCACCCTCTCTTGAGTGACTTGGGCGCTGCACACTGGTGTAAATTTTAAAATACTTGAGTAAAACTAAACAAATAAACGAAACTTAATGTTTTCATTTGATATTCTAAGTGTTATACTCGCTAGAACCACTTCACTTTACTCTTTTAGAAATATGTACTGCGTTTATTTGTAAATTCAGCTTCTCCAAATCAAAATAAGTAAATATTTCTACTATATTTAAGTGAAATTCCTATTTCCAATAAACTTGAAATGCTTAAATTATTTTAAATAATAATAAATATCAAATTTACTCATTTATTTATTAAACTTCACCAATGTTAGAATCTATGGGAACAGCTGTTGCTAGAAACCCTAAATACTAGACTCAGTACCAGTGTGCGCTGCAGCTGTGAGACTCGCAGCAGCCTCAGCTTCAGCAACGGTTTTCGTCGGGCGTCTTGTTCAGTTGCTTTTAAGATTTTGCCGAGCGAAAAATAATTTTTGGTGGTCTGTTGCCGTCGCAGTCGCAGTCACTTTGTGCGTGAAAATCGTCGATCGATTGTTTGTGTTTGTGATCTGTTAGCATTTGTTTTATACAAGTTTATGTGTGTGTGCGCAAAATAATATTTATACGAAAATTTGGCAGTGAGCGAGTGTGTGTGAATGAGTGAGAAGAATTTAATTAACGCAACAAATTTCAATCAAAGCAGTAGCAATAATAACAACAGCAACAGCAAATAAATGAATCAGTTGAAAACGAAAGTGACAACAGCAAACTGCAAAAATATGTAACAATGTCAACAGCAATTGCGAGCAAAGTAAAGGAAAAGATGAAACTGAAGTACCAACAGCAACAGCAATAACAACTACAACAGCATATGTAGCAGCAGCAGTCAAGAGCATTAACAATAACAACAACAATTGAATATGCGTGTGTTGCTTGACCTGCTCTACGCGTTGTGCTCACCCACGCTCTCTTCCTCTCTGTCTGTCGAGGCTGCCCTCGCTCTCTCTGAGCATGCATTGTGCAAACAGTTTCAACAGCTGTCATGTGGTTGACTGTGACTCTAACTATTGTGACTGTTAACTGCAGCTGTCCGTTCACTCCCTCCTACTGTTGTAAATGAAGTCTCTCTCTGTCTCTCTCTTTGCATCTCCGCTGCCTTCGTTCACTTATTTTTTGATTAACTGCATCTCTGCAAACTTCAAAGTGTTGTTGACTAAATTGATGCTCTCTCGTTGCTTTTATGGCGGCTTTTAATTGATTTTAATTGCGTTTTGATGAACGCAACTTGACGAAAAATTTAACCAATCGTTTAAATTGTCATCATCTCAACTGCATTTTGTCGTTGCTATTTGATGGCTTTTTAATGAATCTCTCACATTGTTTTTGGCACTGCAGTTGAGGTTTACACTTAGAAAAATATTTAAACAATTTCTAGCATTCGCAAACAGAAATTGGAATTCCTGGATTCAGACAAAACACTCTCTGAGACATTTTTTGTATATAAGCTACTTAAATTTATAGTTTATTTTCAAGTCGTAGCTCCAATTATTTATTATGCCGACAAAGGGACTTTCTTTTATAGTTGCGTCTATTAAAATTTCTTTTTTATCTCATTTTAAAGCAGTTCTAGCTTACAGATTGATCTTAAATCCCATTGCGACACTCAAAACAAATCATTCCCAACAACAACATAAATGTATAAATTTCAATTTATGTCACTTTCCGACTCATTTCCTCTCCACACAGCTCGCATCATAATTCTTTCCACCAAGCTTTGACGCTGACCCACTGAAGCGCGACGTTCTGATAACCCTGTCAGTTCTATATTTAGACTTTCTCCCCTACACCATATAGCGAATTACCATATGGCAGAGCAGACTATAGAATCCACATACAGACACTATGTACAATATATAGGCAGCCACTCCAAAGAGTCAACCACATGTTCATAGGCCGACTTTTTAATTTTTTTGGTTCAGTTCCTTTCGATTTGTGTTTAAACAAATTGAGAAACAATTTGCCAATTGCCTTTTAAATATAGATCATGGTTCAGCGATCCATCCATCGTCTCCTCATACAGTAGCTCCCTTTTGGCGTTTTTATTATTTTTAATTTTCACAATAAATTTGCTGCCAAAAAATCGCGTCACATCTTATCCCCTTTCCCCTTACTCGCCCACTTCTTCACCCAGTCTGTTTTTATATAACTCAAGATTTACACTCAATTTGAGTGATTTTCTCGCTCGACTTTCGCCATTTTGGCATTGGCCCAGTTGCAGGTGTTTATAGGGTATATATGGCACAACTTTTGAACTTATCCGACAATCGATGCCAATAAAAATAATAAATCAAGTGAGATTCATTAATAGATACTCTGTAGAGAGACTTTAAGTGCTTGCAAATTTGAAAAAAATTAATTTTATTATGATATCAAATTTACAATGCGAATTTCTATATTTAATTAACTGGTTGAGATTGCTGCACTGAGAGATGCCCTCAAATATACTCTACAATTTATTTTGCAGCATACCCTATTAGATATTTTTAACACTGGGCATTCAAAGATTACAATTTGATGATTTCTATGATTTATTTTTGGTTTTTTCTCAAGTGATGTCTTAATCGCTGGCTGTCATGTTTCTTGTTGGACAGTGTATTGTCTTATGTTGCTTTGGTTTTTTATCTTTGGGTTGGGCAGATCAATTGAATGAGTGACAGTTTCTAGAGCTATCAGAATGCACATCCCTCATCAAATTCAACAATCACGTGCCATGTTTTCTAGCAATTTTGTGGCCGTGCCTTTTGATTGTTTGTGCTGCTTTTAGCCAAATTATAGGAAAAACAGAATGCAAACAGAATTAATTTGAACAAAAATATATATTCAACAAATACATTCACATATACATTTTCATTCATTCATTCATACTTATATCATCGCATACTATATGTGATATTTCTTGCCCTGGTGCGAGATCTTTAGCTCGTTCGACTAGTTCGTCCCACGAAAAACATATCAAAAATGTTGTGTGTAGACCTCGTCTACTGTTGATGGTCGTCGTATTGCTCAGTTCCCCTCAGTTCTCTTATTCTTCTCCATCTGATTGACTATGTTTATGGCCACTTTTGGGCGCAGTGTGGGAGTCTCCATGGCTTGGCTTTCTGATTGAGTTTTCTTGCCTTTTTGCTCAAATTCAGTCAGTTGGCAACTAAGTTTACAATCGTCTATTTGCTGTTGTTTTTGCTGTTATAATTAAGCCAAGTTAACGTCACATTTCTAATAAAGGAATTAACGAAAACGTTCATACCTCGTTCAGAGTCTTCAATCGATTTTGGCCATATTTGTTCTGGCTAAGAAATGTCTTCGAAACTGATATCATCATCGTTCAATAGCACGCCCCTCAACGACTGCTTCAAAGTGGGCGCGTTTGAGAGACGTTTAGGTAAGTCCAAGTCCAAGTGGACAATCGTTGGTTGTTGGCCCCTGACTGAGGCCAGTGACTTAAAGTTTGGGACAGCTACCAATGCCAAGGTCAAGTTCAAATGCAACTCTGTTGGGCTGATCTACTAGTCTATGTCCCAACGAACTACACTTCTCATTTTTCAATTCTAAAAAAATCTATCGAAAACTTAATAAAAGGTATATTTACAGTACAAAAGATATATTTAAAACCAGGGATTAAAACCGTAGCCATAAACCGGGATTAACCGGTGTTAATCGATTGAAATTGGTAACCGTAACTGAAACCGTAACCGAAACAAAACTTTTTTATTATACCTAAACAGAAAAACAGAAATTATTCATACCAAAATAACCGTACAGTAACCGATTCATGCATAGCGGTTAATTTTAGTTAGGTCAAGCATAGTATTTTATTATTCTGTTACGTATAAACATCGCTTTTTAAAACTAAATAATTTTTTTATTTCTGCCCTAATTTAGTTTATATATTTATATCAATAAAAAGTTCTTAATTTATACAATTTTAAATATTTAACTTAAAATTTAATTTAATTTTTAAATTTTTATATATACTAAAATCATACCGCTACTTCGAAACCGAAACATTAAAAAAACCGGTAATCGATACGTAACCGATGTACTAAAATTTTGCATACCGAAAACCTAAATACGAATAAAACCGCAACCGTAACTGATAAACGTTATTACCTTTTTTATTAACGTTTACAAATATAAAGTACATTTTAGAACATAATAAAATCTAACTGTCCACAAATTGAACACTAAGAGTTTAAATGTATTGCATACACCAAAATATTTAAATAAATAAATTTTGGATATATTTTGTCAGTTGTATGAATTTATATAGACTGCTTTTAGTTCGCATAATAAAAAAAATAAGTAAATCCGAAAACTTTAAAACCAAAAGATTTCAATTTGAAAAAGTCCATTATATTACTGTATAGAGAAGGTGAATCTCTAATAACATATGAACTCATTTTTGTGAATATTTATATCAGAAAGAAATATATCGCAAATATTAATATTAATTTTATTATTTGAACGCCAGAGCTTTCGATTTCATCAAGTTAATTAAGTTAAGACACAAACCGACGAAGTTTTCTTTAATAAAGAATGTTGATAAAAGCAAAGGCGAAAGGCAAACAAACTGTTGACATACTCACCGAGTATTCATTTCTTATCAGTAACTTTTGTCAAGATATACAATGTGAAAGAAACTAGTACAGAATTTTTTTTTGGTTTGGACGGCAGTTATCAGTGCGCTATGCGTCAGAAAAGCTGCTTCAAGTGAGCTAAGACTATAGGCCATGGCTAACTATGGCGATTACGACAATCTGGGTATAAGCCTAAAGTTGAACTTGTTAAGTAGTAAGCTATAATTGTTCTCTTTTATCTCTCTTCAGATGCACTCCTTGCTGATTTGCAGAATAGCGTGCCGGGGCAGCCACAACAGCAACCACAGCCGCAATATGGAACGGTGCAACCGAAACCGCAGCAACAACAGTTGCAACAGCAGCAACAGTTTGTGGACAACACCCCTGGCTATGGCAGCCTGAGGGGCAAGGCGCAGCCACAAGTGGTAAGTGGCAAGCATTTCATAGAGATTTCCTCACTAAATATTCAATATATTGTTACAGTATCAGGAGCATTACAGCGTGGAGACGCGCTCACCGGCGGCAGCTGACTTTAATGATCTTAGCCATCAGAGCAATGGCCATCAGAATCAAGGCAACGGCTCACTGCCACGTTCCGGCTATAATAATGGCCAAAACAGCTCGGGATTGTCGGAGCTGGACTCGCTGTTGCAGGACTTGCAGAATGCGCGTTATCACAACGGCAGTGCAGAGCGAAAGGGTAAGTTAAGAATGAAATTTATCTACCTCAGAAAAATAAGTAGATTGCATAAGCAATTTATGGAAATATTTATAAAAATTCTAGGAAATATTTAAAACTTATTTTTAATTTAACTCAAAAGATCAAAGTAAACTCATCAAAATAAATAAATAAATTAAAGCAATAAGAAATATAAGTGCATAAAACAATTTTAATATGTTTATAATAGTTTACATTATTTTACGCATTTTCAAATTTTTATAAAAGTAATTAACAGAAATATAACTGCTCGTCTTTAATGAAACTTGATGAAACTGTTAAATTTCATTTGATTGTATTATACTAATGAATATAAGCACAAATTAAAATTATAAAACTATAATGTGTTCATAGAAAACCATAAAAAAACTAGTGGACGGTGCTACAGTCGAGCATACTCGACTGTCGGAGACCCCGTACTTACTATGGAAAAAAAGTTTTTCATACTAAGACTTGATTTTTGACTGATCGTTCCTATGGTAGCTATATGATATAGTGGTCCGATTCCAATCAAATTTGGTCAGGATGTATGGATGTAAGGATGGTTGAGATATCTCAAACAACAGAAAAGTTTTCCATACTAAGACTTGATTTTCTACTGATCATTCCTTTGGCGGCTATATGATATAGTGGTCCGATTCCAACCAAATTTGGTCAGTATGTATAGGACCACTATACATGCATATTCTGTCAGTTTGGTTGAAATATCTCAAATAGCAAAAAAGTTTTCCATACTAAGACTTGATTTTCAACTGATTGTTCCTATGGGAGATATATGATATAGTAGTCCGATCCAAAATCTAAAACAAACTCGATCTGCTTGCAATATAGACGAACCTACATACCAAGTTTGGAGTCTCTAGCTTTTATAGTCTCTGAGATCTAGGCGCTCTTACAGACGGACAGACAGACAGACAGACGGACAGACAGACATGGCTATATCAACTCGGCTGTTGATGCTGATCAAGAATATATATACTTTATGGGGTCTGCCACGCCTCCTTCTGCCTGTTACGCAAATTTTTTTTTTGTGACAAAGTTAATAGACACCTGTACTTTTTTAAGTACGGTGTCTAAATAACATTTTTTTTTTTAATTGTTTTAGAGTTTAAAATAATTAGACTATGTTAGAACAAATTGGTATGCGTAATTCAAAAAAATTACAATAAGAATTTATGAGGTTTTGATATTTTTTTTAGTAGTTACTTAATGTTGCTATAATAATTTGTATAAAAAATTTCTGATAACTAAATTGTACACTTTCGTTTTTCCACAGAAGTCGATGTGCCTGTTAATTATAGCACGCCGGTGTCCAAGTACAACACCTACAACAGCTATGCGTCGGTGGAGGAGCGACCTACAGTCGATAGTCTGTTAAATGAGCTGGACAATGCGCACATTTATGCAGTGCCAAATGGGTAAGAGGAATCTCTATACTAAGCGGAAACGCTAACTTAAATGTTATTAATTTTCCATTTCCTATGAAGATCCGCTCACAAATCTCCGACGCCGGGACGTCATGTGACCATCACCGTGCGCGAAACGAAAACCGAGAAGCTCTCAGGACCCGATGGACCAGGTACTGTCTAAAATCAATTTGAAATTAGTTCTATATAATCAACTATTGGTTTTTCTGCTTACAGTTGGTTCCATTGAGGAGCAGATTGTGCAGCAGAAGGATTCGTATTCACCTAATCTAGCAGCAGCGCCTCAGCATCATCAGACTCAGACTTACACATCACAGGCCACCAAGGAATTGGATGATTTAATGGCATCGCTGTCGGACTTTAAGGTGAGAAATCAAATGATTCACTTTATAAAACATTTTTAATATTCTTAGATGATAGTTTCGAAATTTATTTTCTTTGTATCAATCAGCTCCCCAAAGTATGCTACACTTTTATTATACTTTAAATTTTAATGCTAAGCGAGCAACAGTTTATTTCTTTATTTATTTCCATTTTCTAAATGTAAATTGCTAACATTCGTAGTCATATGAAACTGCTTTGCCCATGAACTGATGTTTGTGAGTAATTTTTACTACTTTGTATTAGAATTTATTGGAAATTGATAATATAGTTACAAGTTAGGTAGTTTTCAATTGAAAAATGATACACAAGTGTTCACCTATTACTCCTTCAATATTGGAAATACTGTAGTGCAATAGAATAAACAAAATTATAAAATCATCTTTTTAAAAAATACAACAACTTTGTAATAAAAGACTCGGTGCTGCAACATTTTCACAGAATTTTAATACAAAGTTGTCTTGAGTTAAATTAAAAATATAATGTAAATTTCTGGTAATGTTCATATTTAAAAATCCGCCAATATTATAGTGTTCGACTGTAGTTATGCCAATTTTTTTAATTTTTTAAAAATACTTCGGCAATGCAAACAAAATTTTTCTTTGATACGTTTTCATTTTTTGTTAGTTTGCTGCGAGACAACAAATGTTTTCACTTTTCACCTGTCGTCTGTATAAATTGGATATTATATATAGATGGATAAATATATACAAATGCGTATTTAGGGTTCCGTCTGAAAACAAATAGTCTGATATTTTTGGCACGAACAGAACGGAACCCAAACGTCTGTTGTATTTTTGAATTTCCTTCTTTTTCATTTCCTTTTGACTCTTTTGGTAGTAAAAACTATAAAATAAACAAATTTATCATCTCAAAACGTGTGACGCAAGTTACTCAAGCAAATCTAATGACTTTCCGTACTTTCCCTCCTATTCACCTGTACCTGTATTTGTAAATCCCTCACGCTCTTAGTGGCAAGATAAAATGTCAAAAGAAAAGCTCTTGACTTTGACTATGTCAACGAAAATTGAAGGTGTTTCTTTTAATAGACGCATAAATTTGTTTAGTTTATGTTCTCGATTAGCAATCAAAGTATACGAGCTTAAATTATTGTCATATTTATGCGATTTATTGCACACGGCGCTATAAAAAGAGCTGCCCATTTATCTTCCTATAAATAATTATCCAAACTCGCCACGTTTCGATGTATGTAGGTCCATAAAACAATCAATCTCATTGGTCCATAAAATAAACAAAATATTGTTCTTATTTACCACCATATTTGCATAAGAAAGACGACGCAACTGTTTCCGTTTCTCGATTATTTCTGATTCTGGGATTATAATAAGTATTTCTCAATTTCAATATAATCGCGTACTCGTTTGCTGCTCGCATCTCTCGAGATCTGACAGTTGTTTTTAGAACTTTCTGACATTGTACACAACGGATGGATGATGATGATATATCTAAGCAGATGTGCTCTGCATTTTTGTTGTCGCAAGCACGCGCTTCGTTCCACATAATAGCACAAGACAGCTGCCCAGTTATTTTGCTTTCTGTTTCTATCACTTCCATATTGGGTCAAGGATGAAATTCCTTTCCTTCCCCTGACGTTTATTTAATGGTGTCCTTGGTGTCAGTTTATGTCTCTGCAAAGCAATTAACTTGAGTGCATGATAAAACATAATGAATCCATCAATTGATATACAGTGTGCCACATAAAAGAAGAAGTGTTTACTCTCCGACTTAATAAAAAGTATTTCCCAACTCTATCACTTCCATAGAATTTAAGATCAATTCTGCTGTATTGCCGTATTCGTTGTTTATCTACAATTCTAAAGCACTTTTCTCGTTAACATTTTTCCCATTATGCTCTTTTTTATTGTAATCATTTATTACCCTGTGCCCACTGAAAATGGTCAAAAAGGGTATATTAGATTTGTGTATGTATGTAACAGGCAGAAGGAAGCATCTCCGACCCCATAAAGTATATATATTGTTGATCAGCATTAACAGCCGAGTCGATTGAGCCATGTGCCGTCCGTCCGTCCGTTTAAACGCGTCGATTAATTCAAATTTGGTATGTAAGTTGCTGGATACCGGATGCAGATAAGTCCAAAATCAAGTCTTAGTATGAAAAACTTTTGTTGTTTGACTACTAATCTGACTACTATATCATATAGCTGACATAGGAAAGATCAGTCGAAAATCAAGTCTTAGTATGAAAAACTTTTGTTGTTTGAGAAATCTGAACCAAACTGACAGAACATGCATATAGGATAGTCCCATACATTCTGACCAAACTTGGTTGCAATCGGACTACTACGTACATCAAAGAGCTGCCATAGGGTCGATTGATCGAAAATATAGATTTGGTATGAAATTTTTTGGAAATATGTAGTATTTCAACCGAACTCACAGATTGGAAATATTCAAAGTCTTTTAGGTTTTGATCGAATTTTGTTTAAATCGATTCTCTTTTATAAAACCAATATTACTAATTCTTTTATTACCAATATTATATTATATGGAGACTGACACAGGGTATCTAACAGTCGAGCAAACTCGACTGTAGCCGAGCCCACTTGTTTCTAATAGTCTGATGGGGAGGGAAAGCTGAAGGCGTGGTCCAATTAAAAAAAATCTAAATTCTTAATTGGTCTAACTAAGGTTCATGCCAAATTTGAAGACTCTAGCTTTAAAACTGTAATTAATGCCGCTAAAATCCAGTTTTTGCTCACTATGCACTCGATAATTTGTAAGAGTTCGTAAGTGTTCTATGATCCGAAGATTATATGGCTCACATTATAATCATAAATAAAAAACATTATAGATTTTGACCAAGGTCTTTTCACACTGCAATAGATAGATAGATTAACCTTAATGTGCTTTGACTTGCTCCGAGTTAGATCTCAATAATAGTGTTACTAAATTGAAAATATAGCAAGTGGAACTAAAATGTATAATTGGTTTAATCTGCTCTATGGAATTTTGACTGTCTTTAATCGATATAAGAAGAAGCATAAGGTAAAGATTGTCTTTCAAATTGGCAAGTCTTACAGAAATACAATTAATTAGCCACATTCAGGGACTGTCACTTTGATTACTGCAACTAATTAATTAATTATTAAATGCAGAATATTTTCTTGGCAATTGTTGATGGTCAGTCAAGAAGAAGAAGAACAAGATGAAGAAAAAGAGGTGGGCGGGCACATAAAAGAAGATAAAATTTTAAATTGCAATTCAATGTCATTGACGAATCAAAATATGATAATGTGAATACAAGACTTGTGTGTGTAGGTGTGCGTAGTGTGTTTGTTTGAATGTGTGTGTGTGTGTGCGGGGCCATGTCTGTTAATTATTTAATATCATTTTCAATTTTTGCCGTCGTTTCGAGACGCGGCGTGTCCGTGACTTTTGTTGATATGCCGCAAAGAGATGATAAATATGAAAATGAAATTGGCTAGCCATACATCTGTATGTATCTGTATCTGTGTGTGGAAAGCGCAAAAAATAAAATACACGAAAAATATATAAACAATATTGCACACGGCACCTCAGTAGCAAATGTGGTCGATCTTTTGGGCTTTTTATTTTTTTTTTTTTCTTATGGGGCGCCCACACGCCTTTGCCACACGCCCCCGTGAATATCATGTGCCTCTCGGGTCACCACTGTCAACACATTTTTCACGGAGAGCGACCGTTATAGTTTTTCTACATCTTTTCATTTTTCCATTCGTTTTTTTTTTTGTATTTTTGCTTCATTGCAAATCATTTGCATGTCTATTTTTGAACACGTTTTTTAATATACGTATTTACATAATATACGTATTTAAGCTTGTGTGCTTGTATGAGTTTTCTATAATTCTATGCTCATTTTCATTGCCGCCCCCAATTGGCAATCTGCGGTCTGTCTTTGGCAATAATTACAATCCCTCGGCCTCCAACGTCCTGCTCGCCATTCATAAAACTCTCGCCTCAATGATCGAAATTTCCTCTTGGCTTCTTCCTGTCTCTGTCTACAATAATCTCTTCCTCTTACTTTCCCCCTTCTTGCTAATCTTTAGCTGCATCTTTATTGGCCAGAGCAAAGCATTTTGGGGCAACGTCTGCAATGCGCTTTTTATGGGGAAATCCTGTTGGCCACACGGCTAGCTTTCAGTTTTATAGCGCCGCATCGAGATTCTGATCTTTTTTCATTGTCTTTGTTTTCGTATACATACGTAGTGATCTATGAATTATATCTTAAAATAGCAACAATATCCCGCCAACGCCAAAAGCTAATATAAAACGGTAACAGTAGCGGAGTGCGGGCTGTTTCAGCATTGGGCGCTGGGATATAAGGCGATCCTCTTCTAATCGAAATTTCCTATATATTTCGAAACTAAATGTAAGCAATTTAAAACTGCCTTGCATTTTATAGATTGGGCTAATACAGTTGTTTATCCAAATCAAGTTTGTTTATAGAGGAGATCATACAAACATTTACATTGTTCAACTCTTAAGACAGAATATCATTAGGTCTATGGCGGTTTAATATTTAATATGATTCACTTTGAGTTTTATTACATTTAGCAGCAGGAAATCGAAATGTTTGTAAATAAAACAAAACTATTCCTAGGAATCAACTTATATTCAAATTTTTGGCGTTTTGCAGGGCGTATTAAGATAATGCAAATAGTGGGAATATTAGTCTATCTTAGTGTTTCAGAGATTTAGTACTCTTGAGAATAATTTGCTATATTTATAATAAGTGAAGAGTATAATTTTAAATAAATTATTTTTTGTCGCTAAACAACTAATGAGTTAACAAGTTAACGAATATAAATTATTATGTATAAATTGAATACCTGAAATTTTGAAGTGATCACAAAAGCTGCTACAGAATGACTTCTTGCAAGTTCTTTAACATAAAGTGCAAATGTTATTGATAGATGGCCTTCAAACAATAACATCCTAACGTAACAGTTGTTGGTAGAAGCTAAACCAACTGGGATCGCATAACCCTAAGATGGACCCCAGGCCATCTAGCAGGGAACGAAGCAGCTGACACACTAGCCAGAATGTGTCCATGCAGGCCCCTAATAGGTCCTGAACCGTTTTGTGGAATTGAAGGTCACACAATAAGGGAGTACCTACGAAAAGAGGAGAGACGACTTCAACAGTCGCATTGGATGGAGGCCACAGGTCTCAGTCAAGCCGAACACCTCCTAGGTAGCTACAACTTAAAGCGGTTCAAGCAAGTAAGCGCATTGGGGAAGAATAGACTCAGAATACTCACCGGTCTATTGACAGGGCATTGTAGACTGAGGCGTCAATTATCTAAGTTAGGAATTATAAGCAGTGGAACCTGCCGGTTGTCCAATTTTGAGGAGGAATCCTCGATGCACATACTACATGCATACAGTTATGTTAACCTTACATTATCTGCAGCTAACAGCGGTCATCTTAACATTTAGCGCCCCCTGCTGTTGTCTTTCAAAGCCGTTAAAACGTCACTGTTATAAAAGCTGCCTAAGAACACATACACACACATACAGTGAGAGAGATAAGTAAAGCACTCAATTAGGCGTCTCTAGATTTTAGATTTGGGCAGCCAAATCTCTGTGTATGTGTAAACTGGCAAATGAAAATGCAAAGTTTATGAAAGGAAATTAAATGTTGAAATGGAAACTCGCGCACGACACGCAGAAACACAGAAACAGAACAGCAGACAGACATAAAAAAAAAACATCTTAAAGTGTTGTTGTTGTTGTTGCTGCTGTTGGTTTTTCGTATTTTTGGCAATGAACAAAAACTACGTCAACTAGAAACTGCTGCTCAGCGTATTTATGAGAAGAGCGTCGTGCGCAACGAACACACGGCAGCAACAACACGAGAGTAGCAACAACAACAACACGAACAATTTGTTGAAAGAACATATTTTCGATATATATTTTTTTTGTCTTTTGGGGTGAAGAAGGCAAAAAGCAAAAGTTTTTCTGTTGGCGCGCGCATAAAATTGAATTCAGTCGAGCCGAGCACATCGAGCAACGACGTAAGGAGGATTAGCAGCAGGAATAAACTGAACGTTTACTAATTGAACGCACTGTATATGCTTTTTCTTTTTTTTTTTTTAATTTCAACAGGTCAACAGCAACGGTTTTGATAGCGGATCTGGAGGCGGAGCACAACAGCAGTTGCAGCAACAACATCATCATCAGCAGACGGTGACGGACTACGCGCAGCCAACAAGGGGATCACAACAGGCACATTTGACGCAAACGATCGAGGAGACGACAATCGTCGAGGATAGTCGCGAGGATCAGTTGGATTCTATGCTCGGCAATTTACAGGCAAACATGAGTCGCCAGGGTGTCAACACAGTGCAAAAGGGATGCTGCAATGCATGCGAGAAGCCAATTGTGGGCCAAGTTATTACTGCCTTGGGCAAGACCTGGCATCCCGAGCATTTTACGTGCAATCATTGTAGCCAGGAGCTCGGTACACGTAATTTCTTTGAACGCGATGGTTTCCCGTATTGCGAGCCCGATTATCACAATCTATTTAGTCCACGTTGCGCCTACTGCAATGGCGCCATTTTGGATAAATGTGTGACGGCCCTGGATAAAACCTGGCACACGGAGCATTTCTTTTGCGCCCAGTGTGGCCAGCAATTTGGCGAGGATGGTTTCCATGAGCGCGATGGCAAACCTTATTGCCGCAACGATTATTTCGAGATGTTTGCACCCAAATGCAATGGCTGCAATCGCGCCATTATGGAGAACTATATCTCCGCCTTGAATTCGCAATGGCATCCCGATTGCTTTGTCTGCAGGGTAAGTTTTATTTTCTTTTTTCCTTAAAAAAAAAAAACAAAACAAAAGTATCTTTGTATCTATAATTGATTGATAATTTAGGATTGCAAGAAGGCTGTGCGCGGCAAATCCTTCTATGCCATGGAGGGCAAGCCAGTGTGTCCACAGTGTGTGGGCGTCGATGAGGAGGAGTAACAACAGCAACATGAACAACAACAACTATAGCAACAGCAACAACAACAACTTGTTGAAGTTTAGTAGCACGAAAATAGCCCCCCGCCCAGATACAGATACAGATACAAAAGATACTTTTTTGTTGTTTATCATGTGGCAGCTGCTGCGTGCCACTTTCGCTAGCGCGCACTCTGTCGCTCTTTTGTATCTGTCTCGCTCACACTTTATGTCAACTCGTGGCTATTTTCGTTGCAAACGTTTTTTCATTTGTCGGGGC
The DNA here is from genome assembly GCA_963924055.1 of Drosophila limbata. NCBI lineage: Eukaryota > Metazoa > Arthropoda > Insecta > Diptera > Drosophilidae > Drosophila > Drosophila limbata. The sequence continues at coordinate 5,614,700 of OZ001353.1, forward strand.
TCAACTTGTTGCCCCCATCCAGCAACAGCAACAACAACAACCACAACCCAACAATACACACACACACACACACACACACACACACACACACACACACATAGACACAACGCAGCGGCGTCGTTTCCTTTTGGCTGCACCACTGCTGACCACCGGTTAAACGGTTGGGTCGGTGGTTGGCGCCCAAAAATCAATGCGTTCTTCAACTCTGTCTTCGTTTTTTATGATGTCTCACGCCCCTGTTGCCCCTGTTAAACAGCCCCGCCCCCAAACCACCCCAAAAGCCTTAAGGCGAAACACTTGTTGAACTTTTCTATATGCAAAAATTAGCTTTAAGTTTTTAGGTATCTTTTAAATTTAAATCTTTTATGAAGCAATATTGTAATTTGTTTTTGTAAATAAAATTTAAATAATTACATATTAAAAAAAAAACTAAAAAAAAAACACACAAAACAAAACAAAAAAATCACAGAAAACAACAACAAAATAGACCGACACTGATTGTTTGCTGGGTGTTGCCACGCCCCGTAACGCCTCGTGACAGTTCAAGATCAGTGTCAAGCGTTCTGACCTTGAACTGAGCGCAGTTCGCGTTCCTTGACCTTCAGTTGTTGTTGTCGTTACTGTTGTTGTTGCCCCAAATAAATTACAATATTGTTACATAGATATGTGTAGGGGATTAGATATATCGTATACTCCACACACCTTCTCTCACTCTGTTCTCCCCCCCTCCCCACTCAGCGAGCCCTTGAACAGACTGATTGGTGGAGCATCATCGGACTAGGGGGAGAGACGAAAGGGGGCCTCCAACTAAATAGAAACTATTTTCGTTGCTGACGTTTCTCACAGCAATAAAACAAACAAATTTAGCAAATTATTTTATATATAGTATATATATAACGATCTGTTTTGTACTCACGAGTACTTGGCCAACACACATTGTGTATAGGCGTATCCATCTATATTTATATATCTTATTAGACTCCTTGTTAATCGTAAGCGAATGGAACTGGCAACCAATGAAAACTTCCTAAAATTCCCTATTTATGCATAGAGTTTTTAAGGCTCAAAGTGTCTTTGATTAATTACAGATTAGTTTTCCAAGGCTGAAATCTTGAACTTAACTTCAATTATGGTCATGCTTTTTATTCTCTAAATTTACTGTTAGTTCTATACCCTGCAATTATTAGAACAGGATATTATACTTGTTAAATGCTGTAGAATAAAATTTCCTTAATCCTTATATGTGTGTCTATTTTCTCATTTAAATTTCTGTAACCTTAGTTGCCTTTCGTACAGACATTGCTATTCAATTGGGGCTAAGACTTCCATCCCATCCTATTTATATTTTTTATTTGTGCATTCCCGCTAAAAATGCCCAACCAAAAATTATACACAATTATAGACTTTCATCAGATTTTACATATTTTATAATGAATTCCAATGAAATGCCTTGTTTATATTTAACAAATATTTGACGCCCAAAAATGTAAATGATTTTTGATTCGAATTTATTGAATAATTGTTGGCCCAGTTACAAATACCATACTGAATAACAAAATCAAAGAAAAAGTATGCACCTGTTGTTCGATATTCTTTTAAAAAGTATATTTTGTTTGTTCTTAAATTTGTAACCTGAAATATCTAAGTTAAATTAATTATAAATTGTGATGATCTTTAAATGATCTCTTTGTCAATTTGCATTAACCTTGAGATTCAAGAGATATCTTTATACTTCAAAATCTTTATTAGAGACTGACTTTTGGGATTCAGTTCAGTTCAGTTTTTCCAACTTTTACACTTTCCATCTTAAAGATTGCCTTAACAACTTTTAATGGAACAAATCTTGAATGAATTTCTGCAGATTGTCATTGAATTATATTAAATATTGAACTGATAACATAAAAGTCTTATGATCGAATACGTATCGACAGCTGTTTGAATGCTCCAAGGCAGTATTTAATTGTTGCCAGTTCCATATTTTATAATCTCTAAAAGTATAAATCTATCCATCTCTGTCAGTATATTTTGTTGCTGTATGTTGCATCTCTTTCGCTCCTTGTCGCACCTTGGAAATTCGCCAAAAGCGTGCGCAAAATGTTATTGTTGAAGCATTTCTGATTTGTTGCTTTTGTTGTTGCTGTTCTTGTTGATGTTGTTGTTGTTTTTTAGAAATGTTTTTCCAAAACACAAAAAAACGTCGTCGGAAAATGTGCCAAAAAATGTATCAAATTGATTGTTGGCTTCTCTTTTTTTTTCAATTAGCCAAAAGCTAATGCCAAAAATTAGCTGATTGGTTTGTTAGTGTGTTTACGCTGCTCCACTGTGCACAGTGGCACGATCACGACGCGACGTTTGCCAATAGCAATTTCAATATTTCATTTGACACATTTTGATTTGAAAAAATTGTAATTGGCTTTTCTTATTCTTGGCCAGGCATAAAATTTCACACAAATTGCATACAAATAATTTAACAGAATTTCAAATAATTTGAAATAATTTCAAATCACAGATGGGAACGAAGGGGATACGCTTGTGCTGGGTACACAGTCATGCTATATGGCCGCTAATTTATAGTTGTATTTAGCATTAGTTGGCCCCAGTTTTGCCAGCGACAAAAATCTCAAAACATTTTATATAATAGATCATCCAAAATATTTATCTCATAATATTATAATGATTTGGCTATAGCTGAGGCGCAGTAACAAATTCATAATTAGAGGGGAACAGGCGTTCCCTTGGATTGTAAAAAGCAGAGGAAAACTATGTTTCCTCATAGAAGATACATTTCATCATCTTTGAGATTGATCTACAGTTCTTTTAGGAGTCGGGAACTTAACTTGATCTTCATATAAACGATAAGCCTTTTTTTCATTTCACTTATTGCTCTAAAAAACCCTAAAATCAATATTCTCGTTTCTTTCAGTATTAGATAATTATTAATTTGAAAAGTTATATCATTATAATTATTATATTAATTACAACAAACTATTAAATAAGCGTATCTTAAAGAATAATTATTATAAAACTGTACAAAACTAATTTTAATTTTTAATTTTCTTGATTTTCAGGACTGCCGACAACCGTTCCAGGGTGGTTCGTTCTTTGATCACGAGGGTCTGCCCTACTGCGAGACGCATTATCATGCCAAGCGTGGATCGCTCTGCGCCGGATGTTCGAAACCGATAACGGGTCGCTGTATTACGGCGATGTTTAAGAAATTTCACCCGGAACATTTTGTTTGCGCTTTTTGTTTGAAGCAGCTGAACAAGGGCACGTTCAAGGAGCAAAAGGACAAGCCCTATTGCCACGCCTGTTTCGATAAAATATTCGGTTGAATATCTGCGCCCGTTTTGTACTAGCCATGTGCTCCAAACTATAGTTATGATATAATGCTGTTTTGTACGAATTACGTCTCTTTTTTTATCAATACTTACAATAATTACAATACATTTGTGCTTTGTATAACCGAGTCAAATTAGTAATATAATTAACACCGAAAAACAATATATGAATGATAATAATAATAATCAATTAGAAGACACTAATACCACATCGATATGTTGGTCAAACGATATTTCTGCCCTTTAAAAATAAAAACATTACAACGATAAATACATTTCATCAAGGCTTTTTTTTAATTGAATGAATGCTAATTAAATATTTTCTTATTTCCTGAATATTCAGCGTGGGAACCCAAATAAGTGTCGCACTTTCTTGAAGCGATACTGTGCCTTAACAAACCCGCACAGACAAGCATCCGTTAATTTTTACGGATATTTTGAAATCAATTTATAGTTAACAATATTGTCAACAATTAAAGTAACAAGTGGAATCGGCTACAGTCGAGTTTGCTCGACTGGAGGATACCTTGTGCCAGTCTCCATAAAAAAGAATATTGGTTGGCACCATCTCATATACATATTCTGTCAGTTTGGTTCACATATCTCAAACAACAAAAAAGTTTTTCATACTGAGACTTGATTTTCGACGGATGGTTGCTATGGCAGCTATAAGATATAGTGTTTCGATCCAAATTCAAAAACAAACTTGATCTGCGTCCGGTATCCAGCAACCTACATACCAAATTTGAAGTCTCTAGCTATTATAGTTTCTGAGATCGACGCGTTCAAACAGACGGACGGACATGGCTCAATCGACTCGGCTGTTGGTGCTGATCAAGAATATATATACTTTATATGGGCGGAGATGCTTCCTTCTGCCTGTTACATACATCACACAAATCTAATATACCCTTTTTGACCATTTTCAGTGGGCACAGGGTATAAAATACACCGATTTAATGCAGAACAACATTACGAGCGGAGCCATTAATTGATCAGTGCTCTGTTAATTAACAGCTGCTGTGTGTAGCGAAGACACAAACCGAGAAGCATCACAGAAGCTGCTACAGTTTTAAACGCATATGTATGTTTGCTCACCATCTGCGCACCACCCAAGCATACATACACATGTTTTTGATGCTCTCCCACACTCTCGCACATACATTTGTGCATACTTGCATATGCGTTTCTTATATCTAGCAAAGATGCCGGCCGGCAGTTTGATTTTCGACTCGCTCGCACTTGGCACTTGACATTGAGCCGCAGCCTGCTTGCTCTCACACGACACTGAGTTAATAGACTCGTATATATTTAACTGGCAGCACGCTCCCACACATTCCAGTAAGAAGAGTAAGTTCATGCGCAAGTGTGTGTGTGTGCGCTCCATATAAACGTGGTAGGGCTCGCAGTTTGAACACGATTGTTATGAATCCGTCAGCGTAAGTTTCGCTTCGCTCATTCACTTTTCATCCGTTGGCGGTGTCGGTTGAGTCGGTCCTATTGGTCACGTGGACGGTTGATTAGTTGAAATTTTTTGTTTGTTAATTAATTTGCGTGCTCAGCCGGGCAGATTGCTAAAAAGTTTATCGTTGCTAACAGTTCGCTTGTTTATAAACATTTACATGCTAAACCAAGCAAATTGTGTTAAGTATATTTAGAACCTAAAACGGGTAAAAAGATCAAGAAGCAGTAAGCGAAGTCAACAAGGAAGAGCTACAGGTTGGTGAACAAAATACATACATACAAACATGCACATATGCATACATATGAGTGTATCATTGAATTATTTGACTCACTTTGGCATGCAATAACGATACCAATGAAATGCTTACACGTTATGGCTTATTTGTTGTTATGGTGATGTAATAGGAGCTTCCACTCAAGTCCTTATAAAAACAAACATCCAAACAGGGTGTGTGTTTGTGCGCGAGTCATGATATCATGAGTTAGAGTCAAACCTATTTACACTCAATGTCAGAGTCAGGCACGCCAACCGCATATGCAGACACTCTCTCACTCTCTGAGAGCAATGACAGTCGGAGCAGTAAAAAAAGAGAGGGAGTGTAAGCAAGAAGGAGCAGCGGTAAGTAAAACACAATAGGTTTATTGTTGCCGCAGTCATACAGTTGTGAATCAATTGCCCGCCAGACTGTCAAACTGTCTGTCAAAGTGTCGGCTTTGTAAATAAAAGGGAAATTTAAAGTTGCAGCTATTATTATTGCCATTAGCGACACTTAAATTCTCGTTCAATTAAATTCCATTGTAAGTTCATTGAGCAGATTAATACAATCATCCACAACACTTTCGTTACATTTGGAAACTTACATATGTACATTGAATACATACATACATGTAAAAAGCAATTGTGTGCATATTCAAGGTTAAAACAGGTGTGTTAACAAATGAGTAGATTTGTAAGGTACACACCATTTTCCGCTAATGATTAATGATTGCTTTTAATGTGTAGCAATTTGTTATTGCATGCATATCAAAATGGGAGTTGATAAATTATCTTTTAATGTGAAACAATCGCGAGTGTGCGAGAGTATTTTGTTGACAGTTTCAGAGTAACTGCGGAGTTTAGCGACCACTGAGCCGGCATTAAGCTTAAACAGTGGTTGGTAAACTAATGCAACATTTACATGGCTTATCAGCTAAAATCAACAATGATTCGTTTGGGGCTTTTCGGCTTACCAAGTAGTTTATTGTCTATATATAGTTCTTTTTATATACCCTATAAACGATTATTTTATGGTATTTCGAAAGGCTTTTGTCATGTACCAACAAAATTCCCTACCCCAATAATTGAATGTTCGATTAAATATAATTGCACCTGGTGTATTTTTGTCAAAAACTAAGGGAAACGGTTATCTTTGAAATTACGTGTTTTCTATCAGTTGAATAAGCACTTGTAGGAAATACTTTTCATTTTATAATTTTTGATTTGCTGATTCAATTTTAAGTTCTTAACTTATCACAAGATCTAAATTCCAATTGAATTCCAGATAAGATAAGAATTCAAATTAAAAGTTTTAAAGACATTGGGTATATACGAACTTTATAATCAAAAGAAGATAAATTTTAAAATATAGTAGAATAGTCTAATCAACTGATAGGGAGTTGGAGAAAAGATAAACTAAAGCGGATGTGCAGGCAACGGGTTCAATGATCACAGATCAAAGAGCAACAGGGTATTGCACAGTCGATATGGACTATCTAATTGAATTTGTTGTTTGACGACTGACGCACGCCCACTTTTCCTAAGCATACTCAAGTACTTCTCAATGTGTGTACTTATGTATGCATGTATAATATGTGTCAGGGAACCACAATTAGCTTTGCTTGAATTCTCTTATTTTTGTACATACATACACTCGCCAGAAGAACTGTGTGTACAAGGTCAATGAGATACTTTGATTGTTGTCTTAATTTTTTTTAAGGAATACCATTAATCATAAATAGTTCTAGTAAGTTTTATTTTTCTTATGAGATATATTTATAATTTTTAAATTAAAAAACTAAAAATACAAAGGATGTTGGCCTAATGTGACCCAAAAATGGATCGATCAAGTCAATGCCAAAGCCTTTGGTAGAAACTAAAAAATAGAAAGGATTATCCATATCTGATTAGATTTAATGTTTTTTTTCCTTTTCAGTGCCAAAATCCGTTGAATTTTTAGTTTTTTAATAAAAAAAAGCAAATACAATTCATATAAAAATAAAACTTTCTAGAATTATTTATGAATAATGTGTAATTCATTAAAAAAATGAAACCAATATCATAAATACAAGTATGTTTTATTTATTGACAATCAAAGTTTCGCATTAAGCTTGTACGCATAGTTCTTCTGGCGAGTGTTTAGCTATTATGATTGCTCTTGTTCTTTCCATTTCATGGGTGTAAGCAAACAATTTATCGTGGCTGAAATACACATAAAAATTATAAATACGAGTAATGTATACATAGTAAGCGTATGAATATGTATCTCAGGCCAAGGTGAATTTATATATGGTGATGTATTCGTTTGACGTGCTCTCTTTTTTCGGGGCACAAACGTCATTATGAAAGCAAACGTCAGAGTGACCGGTTGTATTAAATTCTCTGAAAAATGCTCCGTGTGTGTAAATTGTGTCGCTCAAACTCGAGTCGTTTGATTAGTGTTCCCAGATATATAAAAGCAAGACAAATATGGGTAAATGCAACAGGGACACTATTAGAAGCCGATAATAGAATTTGTGAAAATCATTTCAATGAAGGTGATTTTATACATTATAGCAAAGGAAAGCGTAAGGCTTTGCGGCCAAACGCAGTTCCTCAAAATAGGTTGCTGTCATACACGGAAGAAATGCTTTACTAGTCAAATTCTCAAAACGAAAATGAGTGAAGAGTATAGAAAACAAAACAAAACAAATTTTCTATATATCTATCTCTGTCGTCTCTCTCACGTCAGACTCTTTTTGACAGCTTTGCCCCGAGAGAGAGAGAGCGAATACATCACCATATATAAATCCACCTTGTCTCAGACATGCTTAAATGTACCCGCTCTTTCTAGAGAATGTGAGAGAGCGGGCGAGAGTGAGTGAATGAGAGGTGCTAATTCAACTTTTTACTCTTAGACGTTCATACAAAACGGTTTTATTACCTGTCACAAATAGTTTGTGTTACCCTTGTGACGAGAATTACATAAAATTTCATTCAGCGCCATCTTATTATCGCTGAGACTGAGAAATGCTGACAACTCTGTGCTAATTGCTACTTAATTGTTTTTAATATAAGCGGAATTCAGCGTATTCTCCACTGGAATAGGTTGGATGAACCAATTCATAATATCTATACCCTGTAGTCGTGAAAATTGTAAGAGGCTATATAAAAATATACTTAACGAATTAGTTATTTATTTGATTAATGGGCTAATCCTGCGTGTCGCAAGTAACATTCGTACATTTTCCGTCTCTCTTTTTTTAAAACATATATATCGAAAACAGCTTGAAAAAATGGTTTTAAATTAAACTTTTAATATATTTCTAAGAATTAACATAGTTCATGTTACAATCTTACTGTCCTACCTAGTGTAATCGTTAAAATACAAACGGTAAATTTTGGAAGTCAATTTTTAAGAAAATGCCCAAAAATAGATAAAAAGTTAATTTATTCCAATGATTTATCGATATGCTCATCCTAATGAATTTCTTCTAGCTTATATTGCTTAAATCATAACTTGAATACATTTCTAAAAAATAATTTCAAAAGATGTGATTTTTTAATCAATATTACGTTAAAAAGTTAGGAATTCCAAATGACAAACATTTTTGGAATGCACTTTTAATTCTGAGCCATAATATTTTCTTCTAACAGTACTAACTTCAAAATAAATATAAATTTCAATCAATTGATTTACTTAACGGGGTATTTCTTAGACTAGAACTTTGAATTTAGTTTTAGTTATTACCAATAAATGGCACACTTATTTGTCAACATTTTGAGCTAATTTTTCAAGTCTTTAATGCATTTTTTTATTGCGGCTACATTTCTGTTCAATAAATATTATAATGCAGCACTTCCTTAGTAATTGAAGTGTTGGCCTCTTGTGTTTACGGCTGATAAGTAACATTTATGATAAGCATTGCTCAGTTGCCAAAATTAGTACAATAAGTTTTAAGAGTAAATACTTTTTTTTTGAACAAGCAGATTGAACTTTTCGAAGTTTTAGTGTGATTTTATCGTGCACTTGAGTGTAGTTGTTTGACATTCGCTTATCTGCAATGGATTTGCACTTAAATCTATCTATTTTTGGATTCTTAACTTTTATGGGTCCAAATTCGAAATTGTTGTAATCTGCTTGTCCTTGGGAGGTACATTTTTAAAGTTATCAAAATGTTTAAGAAATTGATTGTTGATTAAATACATTTTTAGATGATTTATAAATCTTAGTTGTTGCGGTGCAAAATTGATAGCTGATACTGTCGAGCTTTTCAAACTTTTAAAATTCCGAGACCCGAAAACTGTTAGATGCGGAATCGCTTTAAGCCCCAGCTTCTTAACCCTCAACATTTTTTAGCAGCAAAGAGTCAAAAATAAACTATGGCTTAATAGTTTAGCAGTGCCGTTTATTTTGACCGTTACTGTAAAAGTTACAGCTACTTTAAGTATGCAAAGCTGTTAGTGTAGTGTGTAAAAGTAGCTGCAAAACTGTAGTCAAGCTTTTAACAGCAAACTGTTGACAGTGACTTACTTAACAGTTGCAGTTACTGTTAAGCTGAGTATACTTTTAGTAAGGAACAGTCACCCTGAAACTGTAAACTTTTTTGTTCGCGTTACAATTGCTCTGCAACCTGCCAATTGTAAATCAGTCAATTTGGTTGATAACTTTTAACTGGTTACCGACTTTTGCCTAGTGTCTTATGTTAAAATTACTATGGCTTCAGGCACTTGCGGATAACGTAGCAGAAGTGTCCCACTTCAGTGTAATAGAAAACCGAATGCAGACAAATTAATCACTGCATTTTGTTTGCGTCTTTTCAAGTGGTAACAACAGCTAAGAATTCTTATTTCTTTACCTTTGCAGTTACAAATAAATAAATAAATATGGCTAGTGTGGATACAAGCTTTATACCTGATCTGCCAGTGAGCGGACCTCTATCGGTTTATCGTAAACGCGCCAATTTTGACTGGAAGCGTTTGCGGTTGATATTCGAAAAGGAGCAGGCACTGCGTATAAAGGTGAGTGCAACAGTTTCGGAAAGTGAAGCAGTGACTTCAAAACCGTCCACTCTGTGTTTCGTTTGCAGTACAACGTGTGGCGCCGTCTCGAAAATGATCCTCTCTTTGCACACGCTTCCCGTACGCTGCCCATGGATGAGCAAAAGCGTCTGGCTGCCATGCAAGTGAACAAGATGAAGGAGCTGGATCTGGTTCCAAAGGAAATTGAAAGTCTGAGCTTTTCGGCCAAGACAAAATGCTTGATGAACATCAATGAGGCCTTGGCCAGTTATTCTTCCAGTCTCTCCGTGAAGATGGCCCTCGGAGTTGGCCTGTTTAATAATGCGATACGCGCCATGGGAACGGAGAAGCATACCAAGTACATTGAGGCTGCCTGGAATAGGGAGATTATCACCTGTTTGGCCGTAACGGAAGTTTCGCACGGCAGCAACACCAAACGTATTCGTACAACGGCAACTTATGATCCCAGCACTCAGGAGTTTGTGGTCAACACGCCCGACTTTGAGGCGGCCAAGTGTTGGGTGGGAAATCTGGGCAAGATGGCCACTGTGGCCATGACATTTGCCAATCTCATTACGGCGGATGGTGAGAATCATGGACTGCATGGCTTTCTCATACCCATTCGTGATCCAAAGACTCTGCTCCCGTATCCGGGCGTCCTTGTGGGTGACATTGGCGAGAAATCTGGCCTAAATGGCATTGATAACGGATTTGTGATATTTACCAATTATCGCATACCGCGTGACAATCATTTGAATCGCACTGGCAACGTGACGCCCGAAGGCGTCTATGAGAGCGTCTTCGCCGAACCCGGCAAGGCTCTGGGCGCTGCCTTGGAGAGCTTCTCGGCCGGGCGCATTGGCATAATGCAGGAGGCGGCCAATACGCTCTGCAGCGCAGCTGTCATTGCCGTCCGTTATGCGGCAGTTCGCAAACAATTTGGCCCAGAACGTCAGGGCGAGGAGATGGCCATAATCGAGTATCAGTTGCACGTAAGTCTTGAAGTGAAGTAACTTCATCCAGCATTCACTAATTATTTGTATCTGTATCTTTATAGCAATATCGAATCTTTCCTTATCTGGCTGCCGCCTGTGTGCAAAAGATTGCCGTCGAAGAGTTGACCAACACGTATCTGGAGATCATAGAACGCTCCCAGGCGGATTCCAATGGATTTGATGTGCTGGTAGGTTGAGTTGGGATCTAAGTTATACTCTCTAATCGCTAGCCAAAACTTGATGGAGTATTATAATTTAGTGTAACTGATAGGGGGGATCTGTATAAACGAGTTCATCTTAGAAAAATGTAGAGCTACAGACTTAAAAATGTTTGGCTTTCATTCGATTGAAATTAAACTCATTTCTAAAGATCTATGTTAAGACAATCTATGTTATGTCAATGTTACGTCCATGTTAAGTCATTGTTATGTCTGTAATATTTCTATGTTGTGTTGCAAAGAAGATTTGTTTCTTCTTCAGTAATCTATCTTTTAAGTAATCTATAAATATTGTGAAAAATCGGGAAAGGGCATCTCATAGTTAAGCAGTCTCTTTCTTAGCTCGCATGTCTAAACATTTTACATTGCTTCTTTACAGACGCAGAATGCGGCGGAGATTCATGCCATAATTTCGGCATCGAAGCCACACATCACGTGGTCCGCCCGTGATGCCATCCAGGAGGCACGAGAGGCATGTGGCGGACATGGATACCTGCGTGCGGCCAAGCTGGGACAGATGCGCACCGATCACGATCCCCTGTGCACCTATGAGGGGGATAACAATGTGCTTGGCCAGCAGGCGTCAAATTGGCTGATTCGCCAATGGAGCGCCAAGGAGCTGGAGACGCCAATTGGCAGCATCAAGTTCTTGGAGCAGCGTGAGAAGTTGCTCAAGTTGCAGTACGCACAGCTGGTGCAACAAAGTCCAATGGACAGCTGGGAATGTGAGTGAAAATTATTCTAATCCCATTCCCAATGAAATTCAATTAATTTGTTATTTCATTGCAGTTGCTTTGACCTGTTACGAGTGGTTGTTGTGCCATCTCATGGCCCATACGAGTGGCCACATTGAGGCACAGTTGGCAGCTGGCGTGCATCGTTTTGAGGCACGCAACAACTCGCAGGTGGCAGGTGCCAAGGAACTATCTTTGGCCTATGCCGAGTACTTTGCTCTGAGTCGCTTTGTGGGTCACGTGCGTCAATTGAATGTGGATCAATCTTATGCTCGCGTGTTGCGTCTGTTGTATGATGTTTATGCCATGTGGTTGCTGGAGAAGCACATGAAAACCTTCTATGTGGGCGGCTTTGCTGTGGGTGCGCAATTCTCGCAAGCAGTGCAGCAGCGTCTCCTGCAAAGCTGTGCCCAGCTCAAGGATGTGGCTGTGAGTGTTGCGGATGCCATTGCCCCGCCGGACTTTGCCCTCAACTCGGTCATCGCCAAGGCCGATGGATTGCTATATGAGAATTTGCAGAACGAATTTATGACCAATGAGGGCGCCTTCCAGCGACCCGATTGGTGGCGTGACGTCATCATTCCACAGTCCCAGGAGAAGTCAAAGCTGTAAGGAGGTAAAAGCTTAAGACGAATGGAACGACAAGTGCCTGGGCAGATCGCATAGATCAGTCACCCAATTCCCACTAATCGTATTTATTGTTATAAATCATCCTATCAATCGATACTGATCGATAATTATCGATAGTATGTTGACTATATATTGTTTGATATGTATCCTGTATTATATATACATTAGATTCTAAACTAAAGTTTGTCAACAATCGATAGTAAATCGATTAATGATACTATCGTTTGTTATACCACTGTCATAAGTTATCATTACCATTTTGTTTTTGTTAACTCTCTGCAAAACTGTTATAAATTAGTTGAAAATTACTATCGATATTGGCAAGTATAATTATTCAAACAATCGATTGTGAATTGTTTTATTTTGTTCCTTAACAAGAAATCAAGACTTGATTTCAATTAAAATCTATTAAATTTAATAATATGTATTATCTTAAGAAACTTGTATTATATTAAAGAAAAAACATTGTGCACTCTAATATGCATATACATATATTTGTACACCCCAATAAATCGTTTACAAAAGTTTTCTCATTGGTTTCACTTTTCTTTTTGGTAGGGATTGTTTACAATAAATACACACTTTAGATAGATTTTCGGATCTAAATGAAAACCACGAAATTTTTTTATAATCTGTATAATTTTTATAATAATCTGCTACAATTTTGATAATTAAACATTTACAGAAATTTATAACGATTGTTTTGTGCAATTCAGTTGACAATTACTTAAAAAATAAATGAAATTAACCCACCAAAATTGTTGTGAAAAAAACACTGAAAGACCTTTAGATTTATAATAAAAGCCACTAAACTTGTTTTTAATTAACTTCATTTAATTTTTCCAATATATGAAGGGAAGTTTTGGTGGATGAAATGCTTTAAATTATTAACGAGTCTACAAAAACTACAGAGGATACAAAATTAGAAAGACATTTATTATTAAATTATGCTTTCTTTTAATCTTATAGACAAATGACAAAATCTAAAAACGAATAAAAACGATTTTTTTATTTGTATTTGTAATATATTTACAACTGTTTTAATTCATATTACAATCGATAGTAGATAGTAGAATTTATCATAAGAATAAATCTGTTACAACCACATAAATAAATCAATATTTGTAATGTTTAGTATATATATAAATGTATGGATAAATATTCAAAATACTAGAAAGAATCGAAGCATTACGAACTCGTTAGTCAAGCGAAAAGATCTCATCAAACAAGCACCAAAAACAAGCACTACCTTTTGTTATAATTAGTCGACAAAGCGAAGCTTCAGAAACGTAAGCTACCAACATTTTACAATCAAACACACACTGTTACACACTATATAAGCATATGCATATGAACATACAGCTAGTCAAGTAATTTTTTTGACAAAAAAAAAAATATAAATACATTTTATTTTACTCTTTTTATGGCAACTAATATAAAATATAAATAAAGTAAATTACCAGATGAGTTTGTTTTTCAAAAGGTGTGTGCATTTTTGATTGTGTTAAATTAATTACTTGACCAACTGTATTTATTATATGTATCTCTCATCACTGAAAAGTGTCTGTCACTGTCAATAGGTTTAGTATGAAGTTCGGACGCCATTTATAAGAGGACCTGTGCTCACCTGTTTCAGCTCAGACGTTACAAAGTCGCCGCACAGTGAAGACGATCGGTAGTGCTAAATAAAGTGAGTGAAAGAGTGAGAGACAGAGACAGAGAGAGAGCTATTGTCGGATTAGAATCATACAAGCATAAATCAATAAAGTCTTGTGTGAGCCGAGTTGAGTTCTGACAATGACAATGAGTCAAGCTTCAACGAGTCAAGAGCAACGATAGAGAGATGAGACATAGAGAAGAGAGAGAGAGAGACAGAACTTGCTGCTCCGAAGAGAGCACTACAATAAACGTTTTGATTGTGCTATAACTTTGTTGGTTTTGCAAACTTGTGGCGCAGTTTAATTCCGTTTTTGGCCAGATCGTGTGTGAATGTGTGTGAATGTGAATGGAAAAGGGGAAAATGTGGATGTTATTCATACAATTTTAGTGTGCTTATCAGCGGAATTTACTACACAAAAGTTCCATTAACATGAAACTAGTGAAATATCATTAAAAACAATTGCAGATACAAAATAAGATACAAATGTATCTGCCGGTTTTGCTAAGCCGCAAACCTGTGCTAATTTTCAAAATATATATGTTAATTTAATGTCTGGGTTTTTTTCATCAGAGAGAGTTAGATTGTTCTGCAGAGTCCAAATCAAAATACGAGTATATTAAATGAGAACAGTCCGAAAAAAAGAAAAAGATTGTAAAAAATCCCCGCAATAAACGAAAATCAGACACAAAGTGAAGTGTAATAATGAAATGCTCAAAGATCTCTCAAGTGCAAAACAAGTAGCCAAAAAAATAATCATATAGAAATGAAAACATTTAACAATAAATAAACATTTAAATATACAAGACAAAATGCGCACCAAAATGTTAAGTGCTTTAAAGAACAACAAATTTGTTGAATTTGCCTACGCAAAAAGTAGCAACAAAAACTCAAAGCAAAAACAAAAAAAAAGATGAATAATGATTAAAGAGCAACCAATTAGGGGAACCGGTTTAGAAATCTCTGGACAAAATATATATATACAATATCATATAGAAATCCATTAATTTACATTTCGGGGATTTCCGCTTTGAATTTGGTTATTTTCTCAGTCAAGCGGTCCATTTGTCTGCTGCACCGCACCCTTAATAACGTCCCCCTCCCACACCCTTATAGCGCCCTCAAACACGCTTTTCAATAATTTTTGCAATTTCATAATTGAGAAATCGTGTAATTGCAATTAAAATAGGCAAAATTTATAAACGGCATGTGGTAAAATAATTGTAGGTTTCATTAGGAGAGAACGTGATGCGAGCATCAGCATCTCCGGCTCAGGGGGATGAATTCCTTTTGAAGTAAAAAAGCTTAGTTGCGTTGTTATTTGTAGTTTAGGTAAGACCTGATTAATTGATTTTGTATATCTTTTTTACACCTCTTTAACTTTTTTGCAAATTATTAATAGATTTCGAAAAAAATACACTCAAATTATTAATTATCAAGTGTAGTAACAAAAATCCAAAAGTTTCTCTTTAGATGGTTAAATATTAAACCAATACAACACTGGACAACACTGTTGAAATTATAAGGGAAATGAATAATAAGACAATGAAAACACACTGTTAAAAAATTAGCATAGATCTGAAATGAATACTCGTAGTTATTGATTGCAGTTAGCTGGCCTTACATAAGCTTAAGTCATCTCATCGATGTAGGAAACTGTGATACTGCATTGCAGCAAAAACTGAACGTAACGCATAACAGCATTGCAAGATATGTTTTTAATGTTAATAGACGAGATCATATATCAAATTATGCCCGACAGTTAAATGACATGAGCTTTAAGACTTGGACTGATTACAGAAATCTGATTCTGTTACACAAAATTGTACAAACGAAGGAACCACGCTATTTATATGACAACTTACATTTTAGCACGTCTGCAAGGACAAATAATATAAACAATATTCGACACAAATTAACAAGCTCAGAAAGACATTTCTTTGTGCATACTATTCGCATGTGGAACCGTTTACCCTTTCAATTGAAAACAATGAGTAGCGCAGCAACTTTTAGGGACAAGTTAAAACTTTTTATGAGAGACACATAAATAAAAAAATAAAAAAAAATAAAAATTAATAATAATAATAATAATAAAATATAAAACAATAGTATTAATATAGTTTATATACATGTATCGATCAAATAATTAAACTAATCAAAGTAGGTTGTAAACTATAATTAGGATAAATCTTAAACTAAAGCAAGGATTATTAACGGTTATATGTTACTTTTTTTTTTCTTTCATAATTTAAAATGTTTAATGTTAATAATATTTAAAAAAAACCAATGTTTGTAATAGTGAAAAAAACCGTTGTTTGTAATAGTGACTAGTGCATTAAATAATAAGCGTTAGCTTGTAGCACTGGGAATCAAAATAAAATAAAATAAAAAAATAAATTGAAAATAAAATAAAAAAAAATAAAGAACGTATCATAATCATATTAGTATTAAGAGAAGAAGATCTATACACATCGTTGTAATTAATACAAATCAACGAATTCAAGAATAACATCTACACCCAAGTTGAAACCGGATCGATTACACTTAAATTAAGACCAGTTTTCAATTGGAATCGTTTTGTTTAACATTTCATCTTTATTATACTTATATTTTTAGCAAGAAACAACAGATTTTTGTTCGCAAATGCAAATTGTTTAAGATGTGGAAATTTTTAATCATTTGTGTCGTAATGAGCGCATTAAATAATGAAGGTGACGCCGCATCAAGTAAGTACAGGAAGACAACAGACCTCCAATCACTCAGGTTATATAAAGCTTTTTTATATATATTTCATATTAATCTCAAAGATCATAGCTTTGTGAATATGTTATTGTTCAGTTCAATAACCTAATATGATGTATACATTTGGCAAAGCGCTATACAAAATCAGAGATAGCCATTAGAGAAGGCATTGCTCAAAATTAAAATACTCTTCTATAAATAATATAATGAAATATAAATACCCTTGTTGAATTAAATGTTAATATTTTAAAAAAGTGGAAATCTGTTACAAGTTTAACGCTGAAAACTGTTTAGCTTAATAATAGAATGACAAAGGTATAATTTTAGAAGAATTTCCTATGAATTTAGGCAATGCGTCTTTGTTTAATTGAAAAGTTTCAGGGATGTTGAGCAAAATATATCGAAATATTAAATAAATAAGATAATTTATATTTAGAAAATAAATAAAATGTATTATAAGATTTAGTATTTTAAAATTTAAACACATACAGTCTGTCAAGATTACTTTACACACCCAAAAAATGTAATATTTTGACTTCAAATAAGAAAATAATAGGTTATTATATATATTTGGAAAGGTCATTTAAATTCCGATTGAATGATGCAAAACTTTCCTTAACCCATTAGGTACCCATTGAAAATTTCGAATTTTTGTAAAAGTTCACTGTTTTGACCTTTTCTGGATTTTTCCCAAAAAATATTTAGACGCAAACAAATTTTTGAAACAATTCTAAGAGCGACTGCAAAAAAAAAAAATTTTTCAAAATATTTTTGATAGCATTTTTTTATAATTTTTTTTAAATTGGTAAAAAGCCACATTTTTGGGAAAAAGTCCGGGAAAAAAGTCAAAACAGTGGTCTTTTACAAAAATACGAAATTTCGAATTCGAATTTGGGTACCTAATTTAAATGACCTTTCCAAATATATATAATAACCTATTATTTTCTTATTTAAAGTCAAAATATTACATTGTTTGGGAGTGTTAAGTAATCTTGACAGACTGTATGTAGTTTAATAGATTTTTGAAGTAAATATCTAATTGCTATTTAGAAATTCGAGGGTCTATTTTTTTATTAATTGTTTATTTTGGTTTTACATTGCACCTCAACTGGGTGTTCTATGACTAGATGACTTGGTAACTTATGTTTTCATCCCATTCTCCAGGTCGTAGTCCCTCTCGCCGACGTCGCGGCTATTCTGGCAGCTCCTCGGGCAGCTATGCCAATAGCAATGGTGCTGTAGGTGGGTACACTGGTGGCTACAATGACTACGACGATTATGATTATGGTGGCAGCAGCTATGCACCACACTTTGGCATTCAGGATCCCTATCTGTTCCATCAGCAGCTGACGAACCAGATTCTGGCCCAGCACCATGCACAGCAACAGTGAGCATTGAGTCCGAGTTGCTCGTACAACTCGACTTGGTTTTATATTGCATTGTATTTTTGGGTATTGGTGATGCGGTCATGGTGATGCTAACAGCGCTTGCTATCCAATTATTCTTGTAGAGCTATAACGGGTCTGGCCACCTCTGGCGATGCTTCTGCATACGCGGATGCAACACTGAGCAACGATGACACGTAATTAAACTGCTTTTCTCCTTAGACCTCCTTTCGCTACTAATCCCTAATGGAATAGACTGAATAGCAGCTATGTTGTTAATCCTTTACCTTGCGTTTTCCCCAGTCGCATCCAGCAACAGATTGCCGCCCAGCAACACTCGGCTTACCACAACAGAAACCGCGGTGTTCACTATGGTGGCAGCGGATCTTCCAACTCGCACCGCTATGCTCCCAGCTATGCCGCCGCCTCAGGATCAATTGGATCCAATGGACATAGACAGACGGCCTACATAAGTCCTGCCAATCCGGTATGTTACCGAAGCGACATCTCTGTCTATTGTTTCCCAAGCTAATTGCCAACTTTTTACAGGCCACGCCCAATATTGTCAATCGTTTTGGCGCCAGTTCCAGCACTGGCGGTGGTGGTGGTGGCGGTGGTTACAAGGGCGTCTCTGTGAGCTCCTTCAGCAGCAGCAATGGTGATGGCACCAGTCGTCGTGGCGCTCAGACCACCATCAATGACAACGGTAAAGTGACGTCATATTCCGTGCACTCCTAGAGCTGATTTCCCCCTCGCGGATTTCCTCAACTTTATTTTTGGTGTTTAGCATATTATAAAGCTTTTGAAAAAAAATAATTAAACTCTATTTATGTCGATCGCAAATATATACATATTATATATCTTTATTTAAATATATGCAATCTGCACGACTTTCTCATTTATTGGGTTTTCACTGTGCGTGATTTCGCTTCTGTTAGAAAGTCTCTGCTTTCTTTCTTTCCTACTGATAAGCTTACGAGCATGCAAATTTAAATTTTTTATTTTTGCTCATTCAAAGCTCATGACCTTGATTTTGGCTGCTTTGGGGATTATGTATGTTTAGCGATCTAACTATGAGTATTATATACTAGGTAAGAGCTTGCAACAGATAGAGAAAGAACAAAGTTTATCAGGCACCACAGGAAACGCACCATGTACGAGTTTGTCTAAAAATCCATTTAATTATCTATATACTCATTTCTGTACATATAATATGTAGTAAGTATTTAAGGCAGCAACACCCTGGGGAATGTTTTGTTAGTTTAGCAATCTAAGTGGATCCGTGCAATCACTAGGATACGTAATTTCAGGTAAATACTTCGGATATTTCTAAGAAATACAATCCGAGTAAAAGCCACAATATATTTATCAATGTTAATCGAATTATAAAATTCATTCATTTGTTTTTTTTTTTATAGTAGTAATATAATACAATAAAATAAGAGAATAAAATAAACAAGTACAGTTTTTTTCTAATTTAAATATAAATATGAGTTTTTCTTTGTCATGAGAAATACTTGATAAACTTAGGATGAATATAACATATATGTACATATTTCTTTGAGAGAATTGTTCACCGTTCACATTTCCCCCATTGAAATACAGTTGTATAATATTTTTGCTATACTTCGTCGTACTTCGTAGGGTAAACAAATGTCGTATAGTTTCTTTTCAAAGACCTCTAATCATTGATATTCAGCTCATTAGCATCTAACGGAAGTAATAAAACTGAAGCTTTTGTTTGTAAACATCTTACACTATTTTTGTAATTTTTTTTTAGTTTCATTCTTATTTACAAATCAACAAACATTCTTCGTTCCGGGAATCGGCATACAAAATTCAAATGAAAACGAATGCGCAAATTAATTCCAAAGTTTAATTGAAACAGGTTCCAGTGATTCGTTATTATTAACCCAATAAGTGACGGCATTTGAAAAATATGGTCTGTAAAGCATTATTTTGAGAATACACTTTGAAGCAGTTTAAATAAAAATGAATTTTTGAATTTTTGTATAGATCTTAGCGTTCCTTATGTGGTAAAGCTCATACTATTTTATTGATGTGGAATATTATTTTCAATATCATTTTTTGAACAAATTCAAAAACCTTAAGGCTTATAAAAATCATATAAAATAATTTGCATAAAAGGATATTTAATAAAATTTTAATTTCGGGGACTATGTATGTAATGTCTACTTAAACCCTTAACTTTGTTTCTATTCGATACGAAATTCATATCTGATGTTGCGAATTTTAAACTACCCAGGAACTCAATATCTTTGCTTGAATTTCAAAAATTACAAGTGCTCTATTTCGAAATTAACCAGACAAGTAATCCTACGATAGATTTATTGGCAACAACGGTTAAATTGCTAGGTATCTGTCAATGATCTGCACTATCAGCGAATTTAAATATAAACCTTAGTATTTTCAAGTTTAGCGAGTTTACTATCATCAATTTGTACTTGAATATATGTAGTATGTATTAAATATGCTCATCTGAAACATATATATGAATACTTATTATATTATAGACCGTACTGTACATAGCAACGATGTGCGAGTATTCCAAGGTTTCGACACGAAAACAATTCCCCTATCAGCTTTCTAGGTAATTTTCGAATCTATATACTCATAATTATATACATGTACATATGTATATATTCATGAATGTCGCAATTACTTTCATCATTGATGGAAATAAATATTGTCAAGAATTTCTGCACCAATTCCGAGTTGAATATTAAATAAAAATGCTGACATTATCTGCTGTGCCCAATGGCATCCTCTCTAGGTCAAGAAGCAATCGGTTCAAGTCCGTATAGAGCTCTCGAGCCTTATCAATAATCGTCTGAGCCATTCGTTTGGGTTTTTAAAGCGCGTTCCAATCGTTCCAATCATTAGTTCAATTTTAAGCGCGAGTCTCGCACGGTTGTACGCAAGAGAAGTGAAAAATATTTTACAGAACAATTCAATATGAAATCGATATTAGTGCTGGCTTTGTGCCTGGGTGTGGCCTGTGCAGGTAAAGAACTCTCGGAACTACTTAAAAAATATTCAAATATTAATTCAAGTGCAAGACAAGTGTTAAAATACATTATCTTAATTTCGATCCTGCTGATGTTGCGACTATCGCGACATCGTTGCATAATGACCAATTCCTGGAATACTATCAGGCTGATAAGACGTTCAGCTCCATGTCGTCTTATTTTTCCTGAATGAACTCTTTACAAGCACACAAATTGTGCAATTCCTTACCTCATGCCTGGCATGTGTTGAGATTAGACATTATCAAACTTATACTAAATATTACCCAACTACAATATAATCTAAGTTAATCATTTCGTTTTCCTCTCTCTTACAGATTTTAACAACGAGTAAGTGAATCATGTTGCAATTCCTTGAAAGCATAGTTTTGTCAATACCTTTTGTTTTTATTTATATCTTCGGGTTTTAAGGAGTAGACTTAAACGGGAAGATTTCCATAGTCGGTAAGTGCTGTGCGGCGATATTGAAGAGATCATTTTGTATTTTACAAAGTCGAAATTTCCAATTGGCAACATGGTACAAACCCACTTCGAAACATACACACAAAATTTAATACAATTCGGCATTTTAATTATTTAATAACTCTTTGCAACAATGTTTTTATATCTTATTTGCGAGCATGTTAATTCATTGATTCGTAATGTAAAGATTTCATAATTTAAAATTGACAATACAAATTTACAACTAACCGATTAGAATTTGAAATTATTTTAGGGCAAATATAATTAAAATATTTTTAATCTATTTAATGCACTGTTTTTTTTAAATATGTTGGAAAATCTACTTAAATTTCGAAATTTAGTTGAATATATTTTGAAAAGTTTTCTTCTACTTTAGACATTTTTCGACACGACTTTGCTTTTAAATAGTTTTAATGTATTTAAAAGAACATTTTGTGTCTTAATTAATATTTATATTCAAAAACAAAACAGCACAAAGAATTAAAATTGTTTTTCACAAATTTAGAACAATGACAAGTAGATGTTGTTGTTTAATAAATTACATATACTTATTTAATATATGCTTGACAATAATTTTGGATATTTAGAGAAGTATAATATATTTATTAGTTTCATACGATTTTTGTGAGCATTAATATAAAATGGATTTTTTTTAAGATATGAGTGTCATATATTCATAGATAGTTATCACTTTAGGGCAGACCTGGGCTCAGAAACAAATTTCGGGAGACTCAGCAAATATTTCGAGATATCTAAGCTTTGTTGCATAGTGTAAATCAGCGGTGGGCACGCATGGGCTCCGGAAGCCAGCGGCTGCTCCCTACTGTATTTCTGTCAGATTTTGTGCCCACCGCTGGTGTAAATGAGAAATAGTTTCTCAGTTCATGAGCATGAATTTCATTAATTTGGTTGCCTTCCTCAGACATTACACTGCCCACCAGCAGGCAATTGAAACGGCTCGTCGTAATGCCGGCTTGAGTGGCTATGGCGCCAGTGGATCCAACAGCTATGGCTCCAGTGGATCAAACAGCTATGGCGTTGGTGGCTCCGCTGACCAGTCACTTGGTGGTGGTGTTGGTGGCTCTCTAGGTAACTTGGAGAGCTCTTATGACTCTGTGGGTGCCGTTGAGGGTGTGGACAGCAGCAGCTTGGGCGGCGTTGCAGGATTCGGTGCCAACAGTGGTGCAGGATACGGAGCCAGCAATCAGGCTGCCTTTGGAGCCAACAATGCAGCTTCTTTCGGCTCGAACAGCGCCTTCTCTGCCAACTCTGCCTTCCAGACGAGCCACAGTGCCAACTTCAATGCCGCCAGCTCCCATAATGTGGCTAGCAATGTGGAGTTTGCTGACAGCAACAATGCCGGCACTGAGGTCAACTTTGGTGGTGCAGGCACCAACACCGTCAACTCTGAGGCTCTGCTCTCCCACAATGTACAGACCCCTGTGGCTCTGACTCTGCCCACTTCCAGTGGCAATAATATGGAATACTTGCAGCACACCGAGAGGGTGGTGCAAAGCGCACCACAGCAGGTCGTGTACACGGTGCCCGGTGGTTCCCAGCAATATGTGCAGCATGTGGAGCGTGTTGTCGAGCAAAAGCAGCCTTCGGTGCAGTACGTCCAAGTGGCTCAGCCCTCGGGCACCTCCGAGCATTATTATCAGCGCAAGGTGACAACCACCTCATCCTCGGCCCCTCAGATCGTTCAGCAGCCCTCGGCCAGCTACACTTATGGCTCAAATACAGGTTCCGCCTTTGGCACCAACTCCGCTTTCAAGGTCAACCAGAATGCCGCATTTGGTAGCAACTTTGGCAGCAACTTTGGTCAACGTTCAGGTGCCCAGACCCAATGGACGACAGGACAAACTGGTGCCCTCAACTTTGGTGCCAGCAACTCGCATTTGGCTCAGCTACTTAACCAGGCCCATCTGACGGCCAAGCAACAAGTTTCCTCTGGTAGCTCCCTCAGCAGTGGTTCTGGCCTGTCCAGCGCCAATCAAGTTCAATTGGGCGGCTCAAATAACTTCAACTCCAACTATGGCTTCAACTCCGCCAGCTCCCTGAACTCCGCCAGCTCCCTGAACTCCGCCAGCTCTTTGAACTCGGCCAGCGGCTTGAATGGCGGCAGCAGTGGGGCACTCTTGAGTGGTTCCTTGCTTGGTGGTAGCCAGGGATCTCTGCTCAGCGGCTCCCTCCTGGGCGGCTCCGGCCTCAACGCCCAAAGCAACCTGGGTCTGAATGCGGGACAACAGTTGTCCGGCGCTGGCAACTTCGGTGTCGGCGGTGCTGGCAGTGGCTACCAGACCAAGCAGTGGGAGAAGCAATCCAAGTGGTCTTCCCAGTCTGAGGTGAGTCTTGATAGACCTTCCTCCATCTATAAAGTTGTCTAATTTAATTCTTCTTCTCCACAGTTCGATTCCGATGGCCATGTGAAGAACTACAAGGATCTGGCCACTGGTGAGAGCGAGAACTACAACATCAATGGCAAACAGTTTGGTTACAACGCAGCCACCGCGTCCGTTGATGACAATGGCAAGACAAGCACCTACAGTGTGCACTCGTAAGACGCAACCTACAGTCAACTGCCAGCCACAACTTAAATTGTAGTATCCTTTCGTATCCTCCTCATTGTAGAGAGTTCACCAACCCGACAAAAACAATAAACGGAATATCAAAATATATTTAATGAAGGACTTTCAATTGAAAATTAAAACAACTGAGTGAGCTTTATTAATATGTGATGCGTACAGTCTCGTCCGCAAAAGTAGTCCCTTGACCATGCGAGGGAAAGGGAAAGCAAGCTCACACTGAACGTGAAGGGACCAAAAAACGAAAGATTCGGCAGCCGACGAGACCACCTTATCCTCATTGCATCATGGGCACAATCTCGCACGAGTGCGAATCAGCTTTCCGATTCACTCAGTAGCAGCTAGAGCATCGAACGGGAAGGCTATGCGCGCTTGGCTTCTCATATATGTACTGAAAGAAATAGCTGAGCAACTCTATTTGATATTCAAAAATGTGTTTGACTAAAATTTTTATTGCAAGCCACAATTCTTGGTGTGTGACCACGTAGTTGCATGCTATATCGAGTTTTAAGTTAAGGAGCATAATTTGGGGGGTCATTTGTAGTACGAAAATACCGACCGCATTCTCATACAATGTATTGTCGCATGAGTTTAACTTTTTCTCTCAGTGCAAAATCATGCTACGCAGACTGTGTTCTCGTTGAAGGCAAGCTGTGCACTGATTTAAATCGTGCGTTGGCAGCAGCTGTCAGCACGGTTGCCACTTAAAAAAATCAAATTGAGCCAAAAATAAAAAAGATCCAAAACTATTTTTTGCAGTTCAAGTTACTTTTGCATTTAATTATATAAAAAAAGATTTTTTACTAACACATAGCTACACATCACATTTCCAAAGTATTTCACATCTTCATCTTAATCTAGTGATTTTGTAATTAAATAAAAATAAATAAGTACTTCATCCAAAAACTATACAAAATAACTGATTCTGAAATGATGAAAAAAAAAAACAATTTGAAAAAAAAGTGCCATTTCGCCAACAGGAAAAAAAGGGTCCACTTTTGGCGCAAAAACGCCAATTCTGGCAACCGTGGCTGCCAGCCTCGCATTCGGCAAGCGTCGGCTCGGGCAATTATTGTTTCATACTTTTGGGCGTATACAAAAAAATCCGAAAAAACCATTTAAGAAAAAGCCAGAATTCCCGCTGCCCTCTGTTTTTAAGTTTTTCTAGCAAATGGCCTTTGAAAAAATTCAGATTTGACGGGAAAAAAGCGAATCTGGCACCACTGATAAGATCACATTCAAACTCATAGATTAATTTTTATAATTGGTGGGCAGGTGAAAATCGGTACACCAAATGTTGTTGCCTTTAGTAGATGTGAACTTTATACAATATAAAAATACAGTTTCAGAAAAAAGTAGACTATGCGTTTAAGGAACAGACTTAAATGACATTCACTCTTTCCATTTCCATTAAAAGCTCTTACTACGTCCGCCGTCGAGCACGGCAGGGAAAGCAATTAAATTTTAATGTAGATGTGCCACTAACATATCAATTTTCTGTATTTGAGGACAGGCTGATAAGCCAGTGACCTTAGTTAAATCGGTCGATAAAGTAAAAATGTTTTAGCATACAATTTTTTTGAATTTAAATTAAAAAAAATATATATTTTTCTAGGCATGTAGATCAGGCCCCTTATCTTTAAAGCTGAAGTATTTTTGAAAAATATTTAGATATTATTGGAAAAAAAGTTGTTTAAAATTAAAAAATTATTTAAAAAAAACCCTAAAAAATCAACGTGTGGTTTTTACCCACTAGCAGGCTTAAAAAAAAACACAAATTCTTCTGGTAATCCACCAAGAGGTGGCGAGGGCTTAAAAGGCGCTCTTCAAGATTTCCAAGTTATTAGTTCAATATTAAACGTGAATCCGTAAGACTTGTTGGCAAGAGGAGTGGAAATTTTAAAGAGAAAAATTCAAAATGAAATCAATATTAGTGCTGGTTTTGTGCCTGGGTGTAGCCTGTGCAGGTAAAGAACTGTCGAAAATCCTTTAAAGTGAAATTAAATGAAATAGCATTTCAAGTGTATAAATATTTGAGGCTCAGTTTAAAACCTCTTAATCCTGTTGACATATTCCTCAGTATAAAATCAGCTTACTTTTACAATTTATTACCCATCTACAATAGAATCTGAAAAATCTGTGAGAATACTAATTTTAATCTTTTCGTTTTCATTTTTCTTACAGAATATAGCAGGTAAGTTGATGACTTTGCAACTATTTAAAATTGTTTAAAATTACCCGGGGCCCTAGATTATAATCTTTGTAAAAGTCACTTAAAATTATTAAATTTTTTTTATTTTGTCCAGGATTTGTTAGACATCTTGTTTGTTAAAAATTTGATTGTAGTTCATACCTGGATTCAGAATAGAACGATTTAATTTTTTAAAATTTCTTAACAAAATTTAATTAAGTTGATATAAATCAGAAATTGTGTTTCAATTCTCTAATATCAGCGCTTTTATTCTGGTTTCCCTACTTAGCCATTACGAATACTCTTCCCATCATGAGAGAATTGAGAAGCATTACTCTTATGAGTGGAGCAGTAGCAGCAGCAGTAGCAGCGGTGGCAGCGGTAGCAGCAGCAAGAGCAGCAGCAGCAGCAGCAGCAGCAGCAGCAGCAGCAGCAGCAGCGAAAGCAGCAGCAGCGGAAGTAGCAGCTTCGATGGTGGTGCGGCCTTTGGCGCAGGTTTCGGTGCCATCGGTGGTGAAGCTCCCAAAAATTTAGCATCTCTTCTCTCTGCCTTACATCCGCCAACTTCTGCTCCTAAAATCGATCAACAGCCTTCGATCAGTTCCAACGACAGTGGTGACTCCAAAGGGTCAAATTCCGGCAGCAGCGGTTTTCAATGGACTGCTTTTTCACCCAATGGTAGCGAGGGGGGGTCTAAGATCAGTGGTTCCTTCTTCGACGACTCTTCCTTTGACGCTCTAAACAGCTTTGGTCTGAATGAGGGTCAACAATTGTCCAGCCCTGGCAACACTGGCGAAGCTGACAATCGCTCTCATACCAAAAACTGGGCACAGGAATCCCACTCGTCTTCCGATGTGAGTTCTATTTGATCTTTGTCCATCGATAAAGTTGCCTGGTTTATCAATTTTATTCCTTAGACTGACTCCAATGGCCATGTGAATTACTACAAGGATTTGGCAACTGCTGAGAGTGAGAAACACAATATCAACGGCAAAGAGTCCGGTTACAAAGCAGCATCCGGATATGTTGATGACAATGGCAAGAAGAGCTCTTACAGTTGGTTCGAGTAATGTGAAACCTACCTCTAATTGTAGTAACAAATTTCACTTTGAATAAAAGTCCGTTTGACAACACGACAAAAACAATAAACTGAATTATAAAATAAACAATAAAGTGACTTTCAATTGAAAATTAAAACAAAAGTGGATCAGAAAAAAATGGTATTATAAATAAATATTCATAAGATTTATCTTTGACACTTTTTAACTCAGTTTACATTTTTTTAAGGCAATGCATATTTCTTCTTTAAGATTAGCTTAGAATAGGGGTGCCCAGTGCCTATGCACACAACGAACATTTGTTTTTGCTTTGCACATAGGATACGGGAATGTATGAAAATACACATAGCATAACAATTTTGCACATTCCGCTTTCCGTCAAATTTCGTTGCTGGCAAAACAAAAACAATTGTATTGCGTCGTTTTGCTTTTGCTAATCCGAATGTATTTTGTTGATGTCTTATCCTTTGGAGTGCACCGAAAAAGAAAAACTTTACTTCGTTGTGTTTTATTCGAATTTTTTAATTTCAAGAAACAAGCAATGTATGCAACAGGGAGAAGGAATTATCTCCGACCCTATAAAGTATATGGGCATTTCCACAGAAATGTTAACCGAGGCCAAAAACGTAAATTTAATCAAAAACTCACATCTTGTGAAATTTTCTTCCAAAAATGTATTTAAGTTATTTATTTAAGCAATATACGCTAGAAAAAATTAATTAGGATGAACATATAGATTCTACATTGGAATAAATTCACTTTTTCCATATTTTTGCCCATTTTCTTAAATATTGACTTTCAAAATGGACCGTTTGTATTCTATCGATAACACTAAGTCAGACAGTAAGATTGTAACATAAACCATTTTAATACATAGAAATATATTGAAAGTTTTATTTAAAACAAGTTTTTCGAGCTGTTTCGATATATAATTTAAAAAAAGGGAGACAGAAACAATAGAAATATGTTGTGGAACAAAATGTCGCGAGCGACATGTCGCGTGCGACAGTGATTCAAATCAAATTAAAAACAAAAGCACTTAATATTTTTAAATCAAACAAAAAACATTTTTAAGATAAATCAATCCATTACATATTAAACTAAATTGCATAAAAATATTCGTTCGCGTTTTGCCGAAATCAGGGTTAGAACTGGTCGCCGAAAAAACTACTTCTATTTGAGTCGCGTGCGAATGCGTTGGTTTTTTTAAATTATCTTGAAAACGAACAATTGCCCAAAAGAAACATTTGCACCAATAAATAGTGCTACCTATGAGTTTCCCCTTTTGTCACAACAAAATAATATTTTGGTATCTGTTTTATTTTACTTTGAATGCGTACGAATGTCGCATTCGACATGGGAGAATAGAGCCATGTCCTTCTGTACGTCCGACTGGGTGAGCGCCTAGATCTCAGAGACTATAAGAGCTGGAGCAACCAAATTTGGCACACAGATTTCTATAAGCCCCACGCAGGTCAAGTTTGTTTCAAAATTTCGCCACGCCCTTTTCCGCCTCCGTAAATCGCGAAAAGCCACCACACGCACAGTTTTTAAGATATTAGGATTTTTACGAATTGTGTGAGTGCGCATTTTTATACCCTGTGCCCATTGAAAATGGTCAAAAAGGGTAAATTAGATTTTTGTGATGTATGTAACAGCCAGAAGGAAGCATCTCCGACCATATAAAGTATATATATTCTTGATCTGTCCGTCCGTCTGTTTGAACGCGTCCATCTCAGAAACTATAATGGCTAGAGACTTCAAATTTGGTATGTAGGTTGCTGGATACCGGACGCAGATCAAGTTTGTTTTTAAATTTGGATCGGAACACTATATCATATAGCTACCATAGGAACGATCAGTCGAAAATAAAGTCTCAGTATGAAAAACTTTTTTGTTGTTTAAGATATGTGAACCAAACTGATAGAATATGTATATGAGATGGTCCCAACCAATATTCTATTTTATGGAGACTGGCAACGGGGTTTCCTCCAGTGGAGCAAACTGCCCTGGTTTAGAATATTGTCTGTGAATAAATAATAGATGGTTGAATTTAAAAGTGTGTCTACAAAATTTAGAATTTATTTAGTTAAAAATTTGGACTACCCAGCAACAATCATAATGAATGAATCAATATTTCCAGATTATGCTAAGATTATGAGAGATTTCTTAAGAGAAAGGTTGCTCCAATTTGCCATCGACTTTTAGGACATCAGTTTTGGCAATTCCCCGCCTGTTGGATCCCCAGATTCCTATGCTCCCCTTGCTGTCCCGACGGCGTCTGTAGTCGGTGCCATAGGAGGTCATGCAGTAGCAGGGCCTCCAGCTGGGACTTCGCTGCAGCTGACTCTGTTCATGGGGAGATCGCTCTGTGGTCCAAACGGGTACATAATGCGTCCAGGTTTCGCCATTGCGATAGATGCTGCCCACATCAGAGTTACCGCTGGTATAGACATGCTCTGGATAATACTGGGGATAATGGTCTGCCGAGCCGGATCTGGAACCGGGACGATTGCCGGCATGTTCGCTGGAATAATTGGGATTCCATTGTGACTTGGGGTCGTAGGGTTGTCTCGACTTGTGCTTGGAGTCGTTGCCACTGCGTCCCTTGTAAATGGGCACACTGGCATCCTCTGAGAGAAGGAGAGAGAGAGAGAGAGATGGTGGATAAGTGAAAGTTTAGTGAAAGCAATCTGAAAGTGTTGCCGCTTTCACTTCTCACTTACCCTTCTCGCCCTGCTGCTGTGCCGAGCTGGTCTCATTTGCCTCCCCCTCGGCGGTTATTTCGAACGTGATGTCCGTGTGGATTCCCACACGTTTCTTGTGTTTACCCAAGTCCGTAATTTCGACGCTCTCCTTGGACTCTGCTTTGAAGTTGCCAGCTTAGTTTAGTTTTAGTCTCATTCGATTTTGCCCTTTTGCATTTGCTTTGAGCCAATTTAATTACCTTTCGTTTGCTGCTGTCCATCGCCCGTATCGACCGTAACACGCACTCCATGTATCTTTGGTCGATGGCCACTGTTGCCAGTGCCGCCTCCGCCTCCGCTGCCAGCACGTCCTGTTCCCTGATCATAGCCGCTGCCGCTGTTACCCTGCTGCCCCTGCCCCTGCCCTTGTCCCTGCCCGACTACAACTGGCACACCGGTCTGGTTGTTGCTGCTGCTGCTCTCCATGTCATCGAAATCCAGCTTGGATGACACTTTATTCGCCTGACCTGGTTACGTTTACAGCCCGTCGTCCATGTCCACGTCCACGTCGTCGTTGTTTGTTTTTGGTTTTAGCATAGAAATTAGATTTAAGCAGAGAAATTTCATTTAAGTTATGCAAACACTTCAATCTCCTCTCGCCCCCTCCTGCCACCCCTTTGCCCCCCGCTGCCCCCCGCTGCCCCCCGCTGCCCCCCGCTGCCCCTCGCTGCCCCTCCACTGTCCACTGCAGCGAAAGAACACGGAATGAACTGGAGCGTGTCTGGCGTTGAAGCTGTCTATAAGTGTTGCAATTAGCGCACGCTGACTTATTTATAGATACAAATCTATCTCGTAACTGCACTCGCACACACACACACTCAAGCATTTACAGTTGACTGCCTTTTGAGTGGACTCTGCGCACTTCGTTCCAACATATTTGCTCTGCAATATGCAAACTTTCCTTTGGCTTACTAGTTTATTTAAAAGTTGCAATAAAACCAGTAAATTATCAATAGGGAATTCTGTTTTACAGTTCAGGTTTTCAAAAATCATTGATTTGACAGCAACTTTTCCAAATAAAACCTAGTGGACGGTGCTACAGTCGAGCATACTCGACTGTCGGAGACCACGTACTTACTATGGAAAAAAAAGTTTATCATACTAAGACTTGATTTTTGACTGATCGTTCCTATGGTAGCTATATGATATAGTGGTCCGATTCCAATCAAATTTGGTCAGGATGTATATGATCATCCCATATGCATATATTGTCAGTTTGGTTAAGATATCTCAAACAACAAAAAGGTTTTTCATACTAAGACTTGATTTTCTACTGATCCTTCCTATGGCAGCTATATGATATAGTTTCCCGATTCCAACCAAATTTGATTAGGATGTATGGGACCATTGTACATGCATATTCTGTCAGTTTGGTTGAGATATCTCGAAACACAAAAAAGTTTTTAGTACTAAGACTTGATTTTCTCCTGATCCTTCCTATGGCAGCTATATGATATAGTTTCCCGATTCCAACCAAATTTGGTCAGTATGTATAAGACCATCTTATATGCATATTCTGTCAGTTTGGTTGAAATATCTCAAACAGCAAAAAAGTTTTCCATACTAAGACTTGATTTTCAACTGATTGTTCCTATGGGAGCTATATGATATAGTGGTCCGATCCAAAATCTAAAAGAAACTCGATCTGCTTGCAATATAGACGAACCTACATACCAAGTTTGGAGTCTCTAACTCTTATAGTCTCTGAGATCTAGGCGCTCTTACAGACGGACAGACGGACTAAGAATATATATACTTTATGGGGTCTGCCACGCCTCCTTCTGCCTGTTACGCACATTTTTTTTTGTGACAAAGTTAATAGACCCCCTTACTTTTTTAAAGTACGGGGTCTAACAAATGAGAAATGCTATAGTCGAGCTACCGACTATAGGATACCTGTTCCTTTTTTAAATAAATTTAAATTATTTTTTATTGCATGCTTTTAGGGACTTACATCGCTTGAAACTTAAATCAGCCATTACCACCTTAAAGTCCTTTGCGTTAAGCAGAGGTTTGCTCTTTCTTTACAATACTAAGAGTGTGTTGGTTATGTTACATTTTTTTAAATGTGCGGATTCCACACTTGTCAAAAAAATGGAAATTTACGTTGTTATTGTTAAAAAAAAGACGCCATTATCACCTTTCTGTTTGTCCGATTTAATTGCGATTTAGGTAATTATCGGGAGTGCCACAGAAATCGCTTGAAGTTCTCCTCAATTTTAATTCGCTGTGCCACAGGTCAAATCGCAGTATAATTTTAAGCGTATTAAACTAGCGCTAAAATCGCTGGCGTTCGATGCTGCCACCTAGTCCGATTTAGATTTTTGAAGTCAGGGTCAGCGATGCCACACTTTTTAGTCCGAATTCGAAGTAAGGTATTTAAAAAAAATATATGGAACCACTTCAGTTTTCTTTAAATTAAGCATTAAAAAAATAGGTCTTTTGAGGTAAATCAAGTTTTTACGCAAAAATCCTTTAACAAATTGTGCAATTTGTGAAAACATTTTTCACGAAGAGCTGCCAGACTAATGGCAGACAATGGCTAGAGTTGTCGAGTAATTTTTATTTTCTCGCGCCAATGACTTTTAAACTTTTTTCAGCTATTTTAATTAAATAGCAAAAAAATTAAAAACCTACTGTTCTGCAATTATAAACTTAAAAAGGTTGCAGAACAAACCATTGGGTAATTTTATCTGAGAAGGTGTCAACCCTTAGGAGCCTAGTTCGTAAAGGTTGGTAAAATTGCTAAAAAACATTAAATCATTCGAAGTTCTGTGGCACCTCGGAAATTTCCGTGCGGAATTGCTTTCTGCGAAACTCTAGTTCGCTTGCGATTTCTGTGGCATCCCTGAATAGTAGTTAACGTTAATTAGTAAAAAAGTCCTAATATCTTGAAAACTGTGCGAGTGGTGGCTTTTTGCGATTTACGGAGGCCGAAAGGGGCGTGGCAAAAATTTGAAACAAGCTTGATCTGCGTGGAAGTCTGTGTGCCAAATTTGGTTGCTCTAGCTCTTACAGTCTCTGAGATCTAGGCGCTCACACAGACGGACGGACAGACGGACATATAGACTCAGCTGTTGATGCTGATCTAGAATATATATACTTCATAATGTCGGAGATGCTTCCTTCTCTCTGTTACATACATTTCAACGAATACAATATCCCCTTTTACTTATTTTTCTCCTGGCTTAACAGAAAGTATATTGGGAATATCATTAAGAATACTATAATACACTTAAATAAATCCATAATATATTGGCATTAACAATTAGCTCAAACCTATGATTTTCAATTTTAAAATGGATATAATTAGAAACTATCCCAGGCTTTGTGTGAGATCTTTCACCTCTGAGTGGAGGGGATTTTTAGATAAGCAATGAAAGTTCCCAAATTACGGGAAATGCCCGAGCACGTTGTGGATTGATTTCGGGTGGGAGGTCCGCAGAGATTGAAATCTTAGTCAAAAAAAAAAACAATGACTGCTAATTGGTAAATAACCAATTAAGATTCGAAATTAAATAACAACCTTGTGTACAGTGATGAGTCAGCAGGAAACTGCATATTCCCAAATAGGCCACAAATCCCAGATACATTTTTTGGGAATTTACACAAATCATAGCAAAAAATATTTTATTTATAAATTTACAAGTTGTTTTTAACACTTCAGGAACGTTTTGATTTATGGGTCTTTCGGTGTTGTTGTTGAGAAGTTGAAGCTTTCGAATTGAAGCGCGTTTCAGGTGCGCACTTGAAAACCGTCGACAAATGACTAAAAAAAATAAAGACGGCAACAAACCGATTTCAAATATCTGACGAGATTCATTAAAAAATTAACTAACTAGCCAGCTGGAGAACTTGGAGAAGTTGTAGAACAACAACAATACTATTGTTGTTCAGTTTCTCAATTGTTCAGTTTTTGTTGTCTCTATTTCTATTTCTGTTTCAGATTCTGTTTCTGTTCTGTTCTCTTGTTGACGTTTGAGCTTTGTAGATAACATCTTAACTGGGCCCATAAGTGAGTCGCTGAGTTTTGTTGCCGGACTGCAGTACATGTATGGCTGCAATGTAGGCTCTTGGGGATAGAAAGAGAGGGGAGTTATGCCAAAGAGCCAAAGTCAGTCCCTAGACACCGCTGCCCCTGTCTAAATTGCGAGTAATCAGTTGGCTGGCATCTTTTGTTATTGTTTTTAACTGAAGTTTCCGCTGTACTAAGCATCTTGGAGATTCTATTGTGTCTGATGAAGTGTTTCTACCCTGTTTTCATTTAAGAAAAGGTATGTTATTAAATGATAAAAAGAAACCACTGCATTTTGATTGTTAGATATAGATTGTTTAGATGTTAATAGGACAAATATTAACAGAAAGGTTATGATATATATTGGGGAATTTAATCAAAGAAATATTGAAGATTATTGAGTAGAACATCTAAAATGTTGGAATTTTCTTAAGAGCTCTCTTTGATTATTACAAATCTTAACTTAGGCCGATTCCTTCAATGTAAAGTTGTTATGCATATTTTGACGTAAAACTTAAAAATGTTTCTCAGAGAAAATATATGCAAGTGGACTGAAAAAGAAGACATTAAATGGTTTCTAGGAATAAAATTGATTATTAATATAATTTGTTGTATTATTTAGTTTCCAGTAATATTCTGGTTTCATAAAATATCATAGAATTCCAAGCACAGGGTATTGCTTAGTCGATTTATTTCAGATGTTGTTGTGTTTTTCTGCTGCCGTTTAAGATTTAAAAACTAAACTTTTGTGTTTTGGTCTTTTTCATAATGCTCTCATCATTAATCACTAGCTGGCGATTCAATGTTTCTCGTTTCTCAGATCTCAGTTCGCAGTTTCGCGCAGCTATCACAATTATATTTTGTGGCAATTTTGACAGCACTAACGATTATCTTCATTAGCTGTCGACCGACCATATAATATTAGAATCAAATTCAAGTTCAAGTTGAGCTGGCGATTAGAGCAGACTCCTTCCTCCTCTCTTTTGGTAATCCCCTCCATTTGGTTAAGCTGAAGCCGCAGTCATTTGTTGGCCAACGCCTCGAACCACCCACATTTTGGGTGTTTTATCTTGAGAGGGGAGAGAAACGGCAATTGTTCCACACATGTTGGAATAATAATGTCAGGCCAAACAAATGTAAGGACCATAAATTCGTTCATTTTTCGAAGAGGGCCCCAGAACTTTTGCCTGGGCTCCCGGGCAATTAATTAGCAATTGCATTTGGTGCTGTCATTACGTGTGATAATTAAAAGGCCACACGAGTCGGCCCGGCCAAGAGCTCAGGGAGAGAAATTCTGGCAAATGTATGGCCATAAATTTGATGACCGGGCCTGGTTCAGTTCAGTTCTGTTTGGTTTTGGCCTTTTCTTTGCCCTGGGCTCAACTGCAAATGCACTTTAATCTCGAATTTATCAAGTGTAATAGTTGCGCCAAGGGTTGGGCCTGTCTAATGGGGTTGAGATTATGGTTGCCCAGGGCTACAGCTCCAACTATGCCGCACACTTTTGTAATCTTGCGGATTAGAACCACACCAA
Source organism: Drosophila limbata (assembly GCA_963924055.1). NCBI lineage: Eukaryota > Metazoa > Arthropoda > Insecta > Diptera > Drosophilidae > Drosophila > Drosophila limbata. The sequence continues at coordinate 5,650,762 of OZ001353.1, forward strand.
CAAAAGCCCACCCACAACTCCCCCCAATGACTGTGTGTGTGTGTGTGTGGACATGGGCTGGGCCTGTCTTGAATCTGGCAGACCCATTAAACAGATGGATTTCGTTGTCCACATTTTTAATATACTTTTTCTGACTTGAAACTCACATCTGCCTGTCCGTCCTTCTCGCAATGCGCCTTCTGGTCTCTATTTGCATAAAGTTTTGCTTGCAACAACTTAATTTTCATTGTTTCTATGCATTTATGTTGCACTTGCTGGACAAACAGACAGACAGACGGACAGACGGACGGACTGAATGGGCTCACTCAAGTGTAGCTGGTAAGTTCAAGAGCGTCATTGTCTTCCACTCAAGATACTTTCTGCAATTGCATAATTTTGTCAGTCCAAGTGGCAACATTCGAAATATTTTGTAGCATGCTTTTAGGGTTTTGGAATAATTGCAATCAGAGACGCTTGATATTTTAAATTATTTTATAGCATACTTTTAGGATGGTTTTACTTAGTTTAAAAAACATCTTTGGCCAGCTTGCATTTATAAAACATTTTCTTTATTCAGCTTTAGCAGCATGCAGTGAAAAAAATAATTTAAAAAATATTATTGGCATATAAATGTGGCTACAACACTCTGTTTTGGCTGTTTTCTTTACCAAAGCTGCAAATCATTTGTGAAAACCGTCATTAAAAAACAGTTGTCGATACAATAAATATAATTTATTGCTCTTTTCGCAACATAATAATTTAATAAGATTTACTCGTGCAGCGAAGAATAAGAATTATTTTATTAAAGAATATACAACAAGTTTGGACTAAAAATATTTCACATCAAAAAATATTTAAATAATAATATCTAACTATAATTTATTTAAGGAAGAGTAAATATTATCATGAAATTGTTTAAGTAATTCATGTATTGATATTTTGTTGTTATTAAAATTTTTCCAATAATTCCAAATGATTTGTTAAACCGTTTAAGTATAAAACAATTGTTTGAAAATCATTTGGTTTATCCTCTTTATCTTTTCTAAATTTGTTTTTAACTACAATCAATTACTACAGTTTGCATTAGTGGAATTTCATTTTGCAATTAAATTTGATTTTGACACTGACACTGAGAAATTTATGAAATGAATATTGATTTTTTGAACAATCATTGTAACACTTTATCAATTTTTAATTACTTTCATCAAATATGATTTAAGCAAACAATTTTACACAAATTTTTACAAAACGCTAAATTCCTAATATAAAGTAGAATTTTATTTATTAGCTTTACATTTAGTTTTTGTGCTTTCTGTTCAATTATAAACTAAGTAAATATGCAATTTCTATTCTCGATGGTTAAATATCTTAAGTTTTTGGCCATAAATGTTAATTACAGCAACAAATACATTGTTGAAAGCCAACTCAGATGCAGATACACAGATACGACATGTTTTGCCAACATGGACAATGCAGACAGAGAAGGACGGACAGACAGTGGGAAAGAGAGACAGTGAAAGGAGCAACTGGCTGAGCATTTGGCCAGTTTACAAACAATTAAAATGGCAAAATCAAAATCGAAATACACAAATTTATGCGTCTAGCTGCCAGAGCCATATTACAATACGACAATACTGTAAATAAATTGCACAATTTCGGGGCAAGGGAGGGCTAAGAGAAGAGAAGAAATGGGAGGGGGGAGGTTAGCTGCCGCACAACTAATGAAATAATGGGCCAGCTGAATTAAATTATGGCCCAACAATTCCCTCGAGTGTTGCATATCTCCGACTCCAGGGTCTAGACAATAACTAAATTTGCACCAAGGTAAAGGAAACGAAAATTTTGATTGCATTGTTGCCGTTTGATTTCCACCACCATCACGAGCAGCTGCACCACCAACCCACCCACCAATTTGGTAAGCTAGCAAAAACCATCCCCAGAACAAGTTGAATCACCCACAGCGATCCGACGACCCATTGCTTGATCCGCAGACGACCTGTTTGTAACCTCCACTCAAACACTCATTGACTATTCACACTCATGTTCTTCATACAACACTATTACTACGACTCTAGTATATCTTCACTCCCATTATTATAATATTTTTATTTCATCTATTTTTTTTTTGCAGCTATATAAAATTTTTATTATTTGCTCGTTTACGGCTTTGGGTCTGGCAATCGTCGTTTGCTTGTTTCGCTTTATCGTTTCTCGTTTCTTGTGTAGTGCGAAATTATCACAAAATGCATTGAATTTGCTTTTATTGTTGTTGGCTTCAGTCGACCACCCGCCCTATATGTAGCCCTTCCCCTCGGCTTGATCCCTTATCCCTCACCCACAAGCCCTGATTCTGGCTGCACTGCAGCGGAAGTAAGGGGAAGCTGTCTCTGGTGCCGCTGCCACAGCGTCTGTCGTCTTATCGCTTCCTTTGTTGAGTGTCGAGTGCCCAACGCAGCCACCAACGTCACTGTCGCTGCGGTTGCTGCGTAACGGGTGGCACACACAGCCACTGTGGTTCATGATCAATGGAAAAGCTTCAGAACAATTTATTTAATGACTCAGAAGAATTTTTGTTTGCTTTAAATTTGGTGTATGTATGTATTTTTAAATAAAATAATTTAAATAATAAAAAATTGTTTATGAGTAGCTTTAAATAAATACTCTTTATTTTATCCACAGTATTTACTGTTGGACAAAAGCTAGTATTGATAATAACTATTTGTGTTATTAAAGTGTAATTGCTTAGGTACAATGTCATTTTAAAAAGTTTTCATTTATATTTCCATCACTTTTGTCGATTATCAATTACATCCAGTGTTGTCCAAATGTGCATTTTTGTGTATTGGATTTTTGTGCATGAGGTAGGAAAAAGCATTTTATAGCCTACCTCTTATATAAATTCTTTTAGACACCACTGATGTAATAGAATTTTTAGTACAAATGTTAAGCAAAAATGTAAATTTTCAATCAATATTTCAAAGCTATACAAAATTATTCCATGTAATAAATTATAATCATGTATTTTATCAATTTGAAGTTAATTTGATAAAATTATTAATCATTTCTTTTAATGAATTGTAAGTTTAATAAACAACTGCTTCTGCATTCCTTTTATTTTATACCAACTTCAATTTCAATTTTTTACGGTGCCTCAGCCCACTGTGCATGCAGGGTTTCTTTTGCCACCTTCCCAAAGCGACAAGCAGGTTACTCTGAGAGCAAAAAATTTGTTTTAAGGCCCTTGAAAATGAAAATGGGCTCTGCCGCCGCCTTCGCTTCGACTGCGGAGTGTTGGCCATCCAGCACCCCGAGCGCTGCGCCCAGTTATCAACTCCACCCACTGTGCACTCCGGCACTTAGCCGACAATGAGCAGTGACAGCGCCGAGAACATTGATGATGATGAGGATGGGGATGATGGTGGTCGGGGTGAGCCTCTTGTGGTTTTACCGCAGACAACGGACTGAGCTCTGTCCATGCCGTCTGCACGTCCGTTGCATCTGTCGCATGCCGGAACTAAACAACAACAGTGGCACACAGAAGAGATGTCCCTTCATCCCCCGCAAATCGAAGGGAGACGCAGGAAAAACGAGAGAGTCGAGTCCGTTGCCGATAATGATGCGTACGCGTTGGCGATTATGATGGGATTGATAGAGACGACAACTACTCGACTTGACATGCATGATTTAGTGAACTCTCCATCCTCTTTATTCTCCCCCTCACTCTCGAGTCTATTTTCCATTTCGCAAATTGCAAATAAGTCGCCGGGGCAGTCGCCGTGTGCCGTGTGACATTTCTCGCAAATTATGTTTTTGTCGGTGCCAGGCCAACCTAATCCGATTATTGTCTGCTTCCAGAATCCAGAGTCCACTTTCAACTGCAGTCGCGCTGCAGTTTTTGTATCGCGGTGAGCATATGGCGTTGGACAGTGGCTGTTCGGCATTTACGACTACAAGGCATTGTCCTGGTCCTAGCCAGGTCTAGCATAGGATTCAGGGTTACACACACGCCCCATAATTGGATTTCGATGACTGCAAATTGGTGATAATTTCGATTCGCTTCCGGGCATCGTGCACGTGATTCGACGCAGTTCGAAGTACGCGAAATGTGAGCATCTGCGCCCAACACGGATTCCGGACTCGGGACTCGGCAGTCTGCACTCTTTATGCCGGGTCGTGACTGGATGAACATGGATTCACATATTGCGGCCAAAGTCAAGTCGCAAAATATCTCAGACCTCTGACATTGGCTACGACGACGGCATGGTGTGGCACTTATGTTACTTGGCAGGCAAATCTTTAATGCTTGCAATAACTAAAAAAAGTAGAGAACAAGAAAAGTGCAGCTGCAAACATTAATTAAATAACTGAAAAAAAACTAAAAGAATTTTCTGTCATAAGTAAAGTGAAGAAATTTACTATAGCAAAAATAAAGGAAAAAGGAGAAAAAATTTATTTGATAAAATTAATTAGGATGTTATGGAATAGATGGCAAGTCCTTAATTGATTTGTGCATATGTTTGTATACATATATTGATGGAAAATTTAAATCTGTGAGGATATTCTGTTAAATGAATAGTTGCTGTAGCCAAAGTTTTTTCATTTTGGAGCAAAACAGTATCAGTACTTAGGACTTTGAAGCTTGGAAACAAAGTATTTTCTAATCTCCAAAATGGAACATATGTGGTTGATTACAATTTATTTTGTGATTTTCAATTTCAACTAAATTGCTTATTAAAAGGCTTTTAAATAATCTAACTAAGATAGTTATGTTTATAGCCTGAGGGTATATTAAGTCTGTTCAAAAGTATGTAACAGGGAGAAGGAAGCATCTCCGACCCCATAAAGTATATATATTCTTGATCAGCATCAACAGTCAATCGATATAACCATGTCCGTCTGTTCGTCTGTCTGTCGGTCCGAGTAAACGAAAGGATCTCAGAGATGGTAAGAGCTAGGACCATCAAATTTGGAATAAAGACTCCCTATAATGTCAGGCAGAACAAGTTTATGTTAAAAATGTGCCACGCCCACTGTGGGGGGCGTAATTCATCAAAAACTGACATCACCTTTAATTTAGGGTTTTGAGTTAAATTTTGAATTTTTTTTTATTTCAACGGGTGTAGGATCATGCCCATAGACTAATCACCAACTTTCAACACGATTGGGCCATAAATAGTGAAGATATTAAGCTATAAAGATTGGCAGCTTCATATGTATATAAATCGATTTAATGTTCAATTAATTCATTTTGCATTGACTCTGCCAGAATGTACATCGAGAATGTAAACCGAATTTGCCAGCATAAGTCTAAGTGGCGGAGTGGTCTGTGATAGGTGCTAGGTGCTAGGCACGCGAAACGGAAGATCGGGGTTCGAATCCCAGTCCGGTCAACGCAAATGAATTTTAAATATTTATTATTTTTCGCTTGTTTTTTTTAAATTTTTTTCGACTGGTCCAAAATGAATCTAAGCGAATTTAATTAATTTTTGTTCTAGTCAAACCTTTATATTTTATCCATCCATCTGATCCATGTCAGATTTTAGGTTCCATGGGTAGATAATTTGAATGTGCAATGTGTACTTTTAAAGGATCTGTTCATAATTCGGTTGGGATCCAACTGGCATTTGCCTAGTCTCTGATTTGGCTAATGGTCAATCTTTAGATAACTTTCTGATCACTCTCAGCATCTTCCCGTACTTTCCACACATGGGCAACACTTTCGTTTTCCTTGGCCACATTGATGTCTGGGCCTCATTACATTGAATGGTGCCCGGGGGGCGTTTCGTGTCAATTTATGCAACTCTCCTGCAATTTCCGGTATATTAAAGCAATTTCCCGCCCAACACAGAGCCATCAACCCACCCGACCCACTGGACACCGTCATGGTCATGACTTAATGCATATGAATATGTATGTATGCGAGTAGTGTGAGTGTGATGGTCTGTATATGTGTGTGTGTGTGTGTGTCGAAAATGCTCTCCTGGGCATTAGGGTGACCAAACTGAAGCTGTGAGTTCCCCTCAGGTTAATCGTGAGCCAACAGCAAAGTTGCTCGGATTCAACTCCAATTAGAGATGAGCGCGTGTCGTGCTTTGCGACGTGACACGAATCAATATGACTGATTGCTTACTTCATTTATTATTGACATTTTCCAATATTCTGACAGATTGATAAACGTCAAAGTCTGCCTGAATTAAAGTTTCATATTTCCTGTCACAGCTCTAATTTCAAGTGCCAAAAGTCTCGAGTACCCAACACTTTTTCTCAAATAGAATTTCAATCTCTTTAGCACAATTTTCCACCTAAATCAAAGTTTAGCGCCCCGCGGCGAACCCTTTGCCCCCCGTATCTAAGTATTAAGCTGGGGGAGAGAAACAAATTCGTTGAGATGAGACGCAATAAAAAAATTGTTAAAAAAAACTGCGTAAAAATGTCAAAACGTTTTAAGAGCATTGGAAGCAGCACAATAAAATTGAAAATGAGAACAGGAACGAGAATGAAATGGGAACGGGAATGAAAATTCGCCAAGCTGGAGCAGCAGCCAAATGCAATTTATCCGGCGGGTGGGTCGTCAAGTGACGCTGCACCCAGGGGGACTGTTTGATTTACCGTCAACAGGAGATTAAAAAAAAAAAAGGAAAGAAGAACCCAAAAAGTGAATTAAGAATTTGTGTGGTGGAACGAAGCCACCAATCGAAGGGTGGTTCCAAGTTCTGTTCAGTTTGGAGGGGGATCAAATTGAGTTGCAACACTTGGCAGGTTTTTATCTACGCACCACAATCAAAACCAACCAGACAGCTGGGTGGGTCGCAGGTCGCAGGTCGTTGGACAAACCACCAAACCACCAAGCCACCAAACCAAACTGGGCTCTGGCCAACCAGAAGTTGGACTCTCGAGCTGTGAACTCTGCTTTGTGTTGGCTCGCGTTGATAACAAGATTTGTTTTTCAAAATTATGGCGGGTCGTACTTAATTACGTTGAAAAGCGCAATTGAAGCACTGAGCACCACAGAAGCCAATAGCCAGTAGCCAGAAGCCAGAGAGACAGCCCAGCCCAATCCCCCTCTCCGGTCTGTCTCCTTCCCCGCAAAGCGACAATTTAACTAAATTAATTTTAGAGCGTGCTGCGTTCTTCGATTGCTGAAAAGTGCCAGCAGCAGTTCAGGAGTCAAAAGTATGGCCCAATTGCTTGATTTTGGCCAGATACGGCAGAAAGGCCGGCAGACAGACCAAAGTTAGGGTGAGCACGCACCTCCCCTTCCCCTGTCACTCTCCTTCTCCCTCTCTCTGGGCCAATGCACACACGCATCCTTAGACCAATGTGTCTGTCTGTGCGTCTGTCAGACTGTTGGCACTCTACATGGATATTCCATTAAAGCAGCCGGCGAATTGAACAATTTTCACTTTATGATTTATTGTAATGAGCTTTTTATTTACGGGCCTTGGGACGTCTCTTTTTTTCATTGTTCAAAATTGCCTGTTCAGTGGAAGCATGTTTTGAAGATTAAAAATTAATTAGGCATTTATCATTGGCTCCCCTTGTTGAAATATATACGTTTTATCTTTCTGATCAATTTGTCCACCCTTATTAATTTTTTTAGAGGAGAAAAGTACTTGACGACTATTAGTTTTTTAATTTTGATATAAACATTTGTTATGAAGAAATGTTTGAAAGTGTTTCTTTTTTTTTATTTTGCCCATCATCTTATATTTTAAGCTGTTAAAAAAACTTGAAATTTCCTACTTCTATAGTTTTTTTGAAACATGCAGACTATTTAGAGTTCATCTTGAATTCTAGAATGAAAACTTTCGATACCATTTATATTTTTTTGGTAAGCTAGAAGTCCGAAACTACTCATTCTCTCGTGTCTCCTTTCACGAGTTTTCTTAGTTTTATCACATTTGAATTGGTGATTTTGAAATGTAAGTAAAAAGAAAAAGAATTTATATTTAATTAGAATGCTCAAAATGTTAGAAAAGCGCAGAAGTTAGTTTTGTTTACGGAGAAAAGGGACTAAGAATTCGACAAGATACTGTGAATATAATATCTCTAAAAGTTGTTTACCTTTCGAAGTCTTTGCCAGTAAATAAAGCAAATTTCTATAGGTTGCTGGCTCAACCAGACTGTTTAGCTTTAATTGCGTAAAATTTCGAACCTAACTGATGATAATTTGTTGGCATAATAAGAACCTAAGCAAGCGAACCAAACAAGTTTTTTAGTGAACGAACTTTCAACTGTGATCAATGCCTCGATTGGGCATCATCCTGAGCCTGGCAGCGAGGGAAGACACTGCTCTCATAGGTGGGCACCATGTACTTGATGTTGATGAAGGCGTTGGGGCCACCGCAGAACTCCAGTAGCTTCAGTGTATCCTCAATGACATCGCCAATGCGTTTGCTGCGATCGGGATCGATGCCCTCGCCCAGATTGACATTGACATTCTTGTAGAGATTGCAAACGGCCAGAAGTTGACGATAGAACGGCACCAGAGCCTGTCCCACACAGGGGCCTAAGATCCCATACATAAATAAGATCACAACTCAAGTCGATCTATGAACTTTATACTTACCCAATCGCACCATCAGCTGCAGGACCTGCAGGGCCGTGATGATGATGCCCTTGTCACGGGTCTGAAAAGCGCGTTTTAGCGGAAGTATTAGCTTGGGCAGTACCGGGAGCACCTTGTGGGGTTGTCTCATGATCAGATCGATAGCTGCATTGAGCGCCAGCAGGCGTGTATCGCTGTCAATGTCGGCTAATCCATCCAGGAAGATGGGCAGATAGTAACAATAGTCCAGATCCTCGGGCGTGCAATGCCAGCGCAGAGGACGATCCTTGGTAGGGTCCTGTTTGTTGCTGCGACCCGACAGAGCAACTGGAATGTCGCCACGCATAAAGTAAATCTTAAAGACGGTCTCCTTAACCGGTCGTCGCTTGAATATATCAATTCTGGGTTCGAGGTTTTGATTATTGCTAGAATGGAATGATCTTTCAACTAGTTGGACTTACTTTGTGGGCGGCTTTACTACGGTGCCCTTCTGCAGTGCTTGAAAGGTAAATGCAGGTACTTCACGTTTAGCCTGGACAACAGGAATTGAAATTTAATTATTGCCTTCTCTTGAGCTTTTAATCTGCTTACCCGCTTCGAGCGCAAATAGAGCAGCTCACGGCAAACTCGGCCCGGCTCGTGGATGCGCTTGGCGCGCTCGTGCAGGTCAGGACACTTACTCGGATTGGCATCCATAATTAGTATAAAGGAATTGGTAAAAATCGTATTAATTGGACCAGGGAAATTAGCACAGACTATAGAGACAGAACAAGACTTTATGAGACTGTGACCGAAATGTTATTGTTCGAATGGGCTGCTTTGTGGGAATGCCAACGAATCTTATAGTCACAGCTCTAAGGCCTACTATACCCAGAGAGAAAGTGCCGAGGAAATCACACTAAAATTAATGTAAGCAGTCATAATTAATTTTACTGCATTTAAATATAAAACTTTTTAACTTACAGAGCGTTTAGATGTCAAGGATATTATTATTATATAGTAGAACAAAATTTAAAATTAGATTAAAGATTCACTTTATGTCAAAAATGGCCCTAAAAAAATATAAATTAGTGTTTTTTATAGAAAAATATTTCATTTTTCAATTCAAGCTTAAAGTGTTATATTTTACTTAAACAATAATTTTAAAATTCAACAGTTTATAACTTAATAATTTTGAATTTTATATGTATCATAGAATGTTTTAAATTTATGACTAAAGTGCACCCAATTTTTATATATTAATTCTACATTTAAAGCTAAATTATGGGGAACAATTATTAAAACAAAGTGTAAATTTTATGGCTGTAAGCTTCGATAAGAAAATCTACCCCTCTAGTGGGAAGACCCCAAGCTGAGTTCGGGTATGTAAATAAATTACTCTTATAAATATAGAAATACATATATTTATATTTATATTTATACAACATTTGCTTATCAAGACGTCGACACGCCAACAAAACCCACAGGATCCGGCAGGGTGGGAGGGGGCTGTAGTCATTGGGGGGAGGGGGGATATGGAGGTCGGCTCAACAACTAAATGTCTCTAAAGAGTCGTAAAGGGAAAGTGCAAACACTTTGCGCACTTTATCATCTTTTTCCATTTCCATGTAAAGGTTGCTGTAAATATTTTGTAACGCCACCAATTACGGTGTCTGTGAGAAGTCTCTCCACTTTCCTCTCTCTTCTCTTCCCCCACTTTCCACACATTTCGTAGTCGCGCCTCTAAGCGCATTAACCTACTTTATTCCCCGGGTGCAAAAAGGAGACACGTGACTTTCCTATTTATCCTGCTATCTATTCCAACATCTCTGCCTGTCTCTCTCTCTCTCTCGCTCTTTCTCTCGTATATGCTTCTAATTAATTAAAATTCAAGCTGCGAATTAGGTTTTCATCTGTGCGAAGTTGAAGTTGACTTTTTAATTACCCACGCACAGCTTTTTACTTTCATTCAACGCCGTTGCACGTCGCGATTTATCCGTTCTAATAATCCGACTGTGTCGTTGCGTCTCCTTTTCCTTTACCTTTCCCTCTCTTTCTCCGCCCTCGACCACGCCTTTTGGTATGTAAATTGAGTTAGAAGCATTTAAGATAATGGGACATAAGCCTGCTGGCAACTAAGATCCCCAACTGACGATATGCGATGCTTGTTAATTGTGGAAATTGCTGCGATAATATGACAAAAAGCTAAATAAAATGTCGAAATTGTGCTTTAGGAGAAAATTTGGTTGATTATACAAACCATTTCATTGACATACTTTTTAAATGGTTGTGTTCATAAAATGCAGTGACATAATGCGACTAAAATTATGTGAAAGATGTGAATTGAACATTTTTATAATTTATACGAATATTGTATCTTTCTCACATGTATGTATATTAAAAATAATACATAAAATTAAAAATAATAATTATAATTAAATTTATTGTTGAATTCTGAGCCTAAAATCACACACCAAACGCAATCATAAAATATTAAATGGTTGTTAAACATAATTTAAGTTAATTAATTTGGCTAAGCTAAATCATTATCGCATTTAATATGGTAAATTAACGGGAGAGAGGCAATGGCCAGTTGATCACGCTGTCACATTGTGTGGACAGTGGACAATAACACACATACCTGTGGATTACTGTGTAATCATCTCAAAATGTTGAAAATTTTATCAGCTTATTTTGGACTTTGGACCAAAAGTTAAACAAAAGCGACGGCAAACAAGCCCTGTCCAGGACATTTTAATGACAGCTAGGAATGGAGAAGCCTAACAAAAGGACCTCTAAAAATCAGCCTGATCATAATTTATTGGCCAAAATGTAAAGCATTTCAAACGAGCCCAAACAACGAACAAAAAGGACGAAATCAAACAATGCGCCAGTCGGTTAGCTTTGTATGGTCGATAAGGCTGGCATGGTGATTACACAGAGCGAAAAAATCTAGTATTTCGCACTTAATATCCCAAATTTCCTACTTAGTTGCTTACTAAGATTACAATTACTAAACTATAGGATTTTGATGTAATTTTAAAAACAATTTCTTTGTCCCAAAAATTTGTATTTTAAATTTATTTTAAAACTTATAAGTGAGCTCGAAATGTAAATACTAAAACTACTAGACTGTCTGCAGAAATTATTCTGGTTAATGTATATACATATAATATAGTCCAAATAAATAGTTCCTACCCAAGCAAGAACTATTTCAGAATTTTTAGTAAGCTAATCCGAAATTTACAAATTTTGATTAAAATTGTTTTGCTTCGTGAAAATGTTTCTTTGTTTGTGGTTAAATCATTTTTTTTTGCTCATTTTCGGTAATTTAAACTTATATCGAGCATAGATTTAAGGAGAGCAAATACTTAATTTACGGTCAATTCAAGTCTAATTTTAGTACGACTTTTTCTCTGTGTATTCTCTGTGTATGGTCGGTATGGCTGGTTGTCCTGTTTTCGGTGACGGCTCTTTGGTTTGGGTGCGTTTGTCTAGCTGACACTTTCATTAACAAAAAGTCAGAGAGCGATGACAATCAGTCATTTGCTGGTGTGTGTGAGTTGTTTTTGCATTGTTACAAAGTGCATTTGAGGTGTGTGTGGGGGTGTGTGTGTGTGTGTTGTGCCTGTCACACCTCTTGATGGCCATACGTCCGTCTCCGTCTCTGTCTCTGTCTGACATTGCTGCACTGCGGCACGTAAATCTAAACAGCCACTGACAGCTTTCAACTGGCTTCCTCAACCTCCTTCAACTCCCTCTTTGACTCCCCTCAACCACACCGTAAGCGTCTTTTTATGTAGCTCGAAATGTGGCAGGGGGAGACTGAGACTGGATCCAATCGGTGGGCGGCTGTCACATCTTGAGCTATACCTAACGAGCATAAATATGTATCAATCTATATCCTGCGCATATATCAGTATATACACAAACATAAATACATACATACACACACATATATATACATTAACGAGTTTGCATATAGCCGGGTTGTTTGTCTGAAATTGACATCGCTTGTTGCCGGTCATCATCATGCTCTTCTCCTGATTCTCCCCGAATCTAGAATCGGGCATTGTTTTTGCTGTGTCGCCATCCTCGTGTTGTCTGGCCGAGATTTTATGTATCCTCGCATACATTTTGAGCGCTTTATTGTTTGCTGAAATTCAGGCAATATCTCTCTCTCTCCCTCCCCCACCGTCTTATCATACTAAACGAGTAATCGAGTATCCGACCATCGGAGTATCGAAGTGCATGTAGGTGTTAATCTAATAACTGTCAAATGCAGAATGTTGATACTTCACTTGAAGCCAGGCAAAAAAGGATACATATTGGTCAGATGGCTTTTGTGTTAAGACTAAATTGCTCTGCAAATTGACGTGTCCACATGGGTTATACAAAGCATGGCAAAGCAGATAGAGAAACATATTTAAAACTTTTCATCACTATAAGTCCGCTGTAAACTATACAGTTTATTTATGTTTTAAAAGAAAAATATAAGATTCAAAACTTTTTTTAAATTGAATTTTAATGAAGATTTTTATTTTAGCATGATTTCTGTGTGAGATTCAAAAGGCTTTCTGTCATAAATATAAAGGTTTAAAAATCGCTTTGAAAGTAGTATAATTGTTTTAATTTTGTGCCTTGATTTTATGTAAGAGAAATTGTAAAATTTTATTAGAAAATTATCATAAAATTATGATTAACAGTTTTAAAATATTTTCAAACTATGTAATACTTAAAAAATAATTAAAAATTTTACTTTTATCAAAAATCAATCTTCGGGATGTGGAATATGTAAGTAGAATATTTTTATTAAACTTAATTTTTACTGTCATTATTGTATTTTATTTATTTATTTATCAATAATTTAATTATTAAAGTTTGTTTTACATAACTAATTGAATGTTTTTTATATATTTCAGTCATTTAAAGTTCAACTTGTATTCAGTGCACAACATCCCTTCCTAAGTTCAGCTTTTCGATAGTTTTAGTAGGTTTTTGGTTATGTTTATTTGGTTCAATTGGAAGGCCATGAGAGCAACATATCCAAATAATTTCTGCATCACTAAATGCCCATAAAAATCAACTGTATATGTATTCGCATGTGTACACTTGTATAGAGACATTCATGCAACAAAATGTCCTGCAGACGGGGGGAGAGGAAAAGCGCAGTCAAGCATAAAATCGCAAAAACAGCACTGAGAATTTCAGCATAGACAGAAAAAAACCCCCCGAAAGCTCCAACCAGACAGAAATATCAGAGCATTGAGAAATCGAAAATGAGAGAAAAAAAATTGAATGCACGAGTTGGGTGGCTCGTTCAAAAGATACTCTATAAAGCAAATGTCAATGGAGAATCGAATAATATAACTGTTGACCAAAAGAAAATAGCTCTAATAATCAACTATGTTATTTAGCAAAATGTTAAAAAATAATAAAGAAAAAGATGTAGGATACACCTAAAGAGATAATTTAATCAATCATTAAGATTTTGTCTAGAGAAATACAATTAGAAAACAATACTTAAATGGAAGGTCAAGTTCGGGAAGATTTCGGTAATTGTGAAGATCAAGCTGTACTTTATTTGGGCCCTTATGCTACCCATTATCATTCCGAATATGGGGTATGAAAAGTCAAAAAAAGAAAACAGTTTGGATGTTGGCGCATATAAAGTCGCTAGCATTTTTATGAGTCGTAAATCGAAGCGATAAAATCACATGACCAAAACAGAGACCAGGCCGCCATCATGGTCGGAATACGAGTGGCGGAGTCTCTTGGCCTGGTCAACTCAGACTGGAGTTTGTCTGTCCAGCTGTTCATCTCATAAGTCACACGATAAATTTTGCAACATTGCGCTAATGACAACAACAGGAGACGGAGATGGGGATGGAGATACAGGGAGAGAGCGAGAAGCGGGAAGGGGAAAAGGGGAAGCAGTTGCAATCGCTACAAGTCCAAATCCAAAGTCGGCGCCATTTTGCAACTACAAACGACGGAAGTTCATTATTGTCAGTGATTAATGACAAAACAGATGAAGGGAGTTGGATTGCAAGGGGGTAGCATTAAGAGAGGGGCAGGGGAATGTCCTCTGCGGATGCCACATAAGTTAGCCAAGCAAATGCGCTGACAACGAGCAACGTTGCTCCATTCGATGATGTTGTTGTAGTTGTTGTTGCTGATGTTGTTGGCAGTCGTCTCTCGGACTCCTTTGCCAATGACATTTATGGGTTTACTACTTCCGGCACAGAGCAGCCCAAAAATGGGGTAAATAAAAAAGATGCGTGCTTGTCCGATCCCGATTCCAAGCTGTTGACATCCTTGAATGTCACAGAGTCAGTGCGTCGAGTGAAATGCATTGCCTCAACTGGCAAAATGATTAGCGCGTTGATTTGGCAAACGATTGAGTTCGAAATTGGGATAAAACAGAAGCTGACTGAAGCAGCAGCACAGCCAGAATAGGGATAGAAATAGGGATAGGGGAGCAACACTCAACTGAAGTCGACTTGATGCCAACTTTGTCCTTGGCTCTGGCGCTTCAGCTATGCAGCATTAAGCGCCATTGACAACGGCACGCACAACGGCTATGACGAGCTGCACGTCCCAGGGCTGAGGTAGGACTACAATACACTGGACGAACAAATTGATCTTGTTTACAGACAACAACAATGTTGCTTAAAGAGATCTGTTATTATTATTATGAGGGGGGAATCTGCACTGCGACCTCTTGGATCTATTGTACCCCCTTCTGAGCCTATAGCTCATCCATCTGTTATTTAACATAAAATAATTATGTAGTTACTTTGTTACAAAAAAAGGAAACTTGAATCTAAAAGTTCAGTTTTCTTTTCTACATTTTTTAGCTACTCATATTCTAATAAATTAGTTTGAGATTTCTTCAAGTTAGCTGTGAAAAAATAAATGATAAAAAAGGCTTAATGAAAGCAAATATCTTAGGTTAGGATATAATAATTAAAAATCACAGTGGACAGTGGACACAGCACGACTGTCCGATCAGGTCAAGTTATATGCCGATCAAAAGGTATCAACTTAACTTGAAAATGTGCATACTAAGACTTTTGTAAACTCACCTGGTTCGTGAGATAAACAGGTGTAAGTGAGAGGGACAAAATTTAAATTATTGGAGCTAATGGGGCCGTTGGTCATGTTCCCGATTAAAAATCTAGAAACGTTTGTCTTATGACTTTTTCGAAAAATCGCTAGTTCAGTGGTAAATCGCTAAAAACAGCTAAAATTTAAACCCCCATAGCATCCAATAGATAGAAGCTACAGATGTGATCTATATATCGTTGAAAAGGAATTTCAAGGGGCTCTTAGGCATACCTTTAACTTTTTTTTTAAGTAAAAAGGTTATATAAGGTATTTTTTCCCACATTTAGGCGATTTTTGAGATTTTTTTAACAATTTTTTCTAATTTTCAATATATTGTAGTTTGTAAAATTTTACCGATTTGTTTGGAAGATATTACCTGTTGTACCGTCAAAAAATATTGCAATTTTAAAAACTTCTGATACCTTACTCCAAAATTTCTGATATCTTATAAAAAAAAACCTCTTTACGAGGTAAAAGTCTAGTGACGAAAACATTTCATGCTCCAAAATTTCTGATATCCAATTTTGTGACGAATAATATTAAGTTTTACTTATAAATTAATAAAAAAAATTTTTTGTCAATTAGATTAAAAAAAGTCGATTTTGAAAATTACTGGAAAAAATGTTGATCAAGTAAATTACTAGCTTTAACGAAATCCTGGTTCACACCGCTTAATTTATGAGTTCTTGGAAATGCTTTGCAACTGGAATACTAAGTTTTGGCCAGTGTATGATGGGGTTCTGATGGCTCCGATGCTTCCAACGACAAGTGAAATTAATTTCAAACAATGCAGCAAACAGAAGACAACAGACGAGAGACAAGAGACAACAACGAGGCTGCATACGATGACAGCCAAGCAAATTAAATAAAAATTCCAACACGCAGAACATAGCAGACATTGAGCAGGAGCTGGCAGCTGAAGCAGAAGCTGTAGCTGAAGCTGTAGCTGAACTTGCCCCTCAACAAGAAAAAGAAGATGACGAAGAAGAAGCAGCACAAGTTTTCATCATATGGCAGACCGTCTAACTGCCGCTACGTGCCAGCAAAGTAACAACAACAAGAAGAGCAAATAGAAAATTGATGGCAAACAACTGTCGACGCATCGGTTCGATGCAAATAGCTGGCGAAAAGCTGTTAAGAGCCTCAAAACAGCAGCCAACTTGTCGAAAATTATTTCATTTTAATTATGCCAAAGGGCACACACACACAACCCCAACTCCAACCCCAACCTCGTCTTCATCCTCATTCCCATCCCTGAACCCAGATGAGCTGAACGGAAACTGAATAATGCTGGAGGACGTGCCGAAATGTGTCGCCATTTTGTATGCACAAATGAAATCACATCACAGCCAGCTCCCTACTCTCTCACTTCAACTCGCTCACTCTATTTCTCGCTTCCTTTTCTCTCTTTCTGTCTTTCTCCAGACACCTACAACTTAAGTCGTCATTGTCAATTTGTTTTAATTGCCGACACCGTCGCGTCGCACAGTAGTGTCCTCTGTTCTTTTTCGCTGCAAAAATTGTTTAAAAAATTTAATTGCAAATTTTTAGTTAATGATGAAGAATTGTTCATATTACCACATGTGAAATTGTTTTAAGAATTTATTTTTATAAGTATTTTCTATTTACTGTAACGTTAAGCGAACTCTTTGCAATTCCTTTCTGCCTTTTAGATATGACAATATTCAAGTTAATTGACAATATTCGAGTAATTATTGAAAAAGGATTAGCAACTCTTTTTTAGCTGACACCAAGGCCTGACAGCTGTCATATATTTATTTTACTAATTATTGATTTACGACATGTTTTTAGACTTCTGACCCCACAGTGAATTGTCAACCTTATGCGTGAGTCGTGACACGTCGGTAATCGTGAGAAGTCGTGTCAGCTCGTGAATCGTTACAATATTGTCTGCGACTGTTTAAAAGCGTTTTGTCTAAATTTATTTGTCTTACTCTGAAGATTCTGAGTGTGTAAGGAATTCTGAATTATTAAATTAGGCATTAGCAAGATTTGCAATAAATCTGATGCAGCATTTTACAGAAAGTGCTGATTTCAAGTTACTAAATAGAACTACGCATATGTTAAGTTAATAAGTTATAGTTCTCTCATATCGATATTTTCGTTGCCAGTTTTTAAATGCGATGCTGAAATCGAGATTTTGTTTAAATTTACCACACATTTCAGAATTGTTTCTTGAATAACTTCTGTCTTTATTATCATATTAAAATAAAATGTTTGTTTGTTTCTATTAAAATAAAATAATTACTTCCATAACTCGAACGTCTATAACTCGAACTAAATTGAGTGGCAATAGCGTATACTAAACCTAAGTCGAAGTCTCCATAGCTCGAACTTTTTTCTTGGATAATGGTGATTCGAGTTAAACCAATGTTTAATTAAATTTTTCAACATTTCAGGGTAAAAATTTTGCAAAACTTATGTTTTGAACTAACTAATCAGGTTTATAATATTTTGTATTGGAACAAATCTTTTATATTAGCCATTAAGAAATGCCTATATTCTGAACCAACTTTTCAAAATTGAGCAATGTTTATTTTTATAAATACCAATCAGGCTAAAAAAATATTGTAATTATCAAATGTTTTAGGCTAACCATTGAAAAATGTTTATAAAACATAAACTAACTTTTTGCTTTTTCCTAAAAATTTTGCAAAGTTTACACTTTAAGCTAACAAACTAAATTTACAAACAAACAAATGCTTTAGATTTTGTCTATATTTTGACTCTCCAAGTCAGCAACTCCTTTCGGTTAAAGATTATATAAAAATAATTGCTTCTTTTGGGAGCTAAGCTTCCCAGGAAATTGAATCAGCCATTACTACCTTTTTATTTGTCGGATCTTGTTGCGATTTAGTAAAATGATATCTTTAATTATTTAAAAAATACGTAATATTGTAAAAACTGTGTTAGTGTTGGCTTTACGCGATTTTAAAGAGGCGGAAAGGGGATCGACCTATAGTCTCTGAGATCTAGGCGGACGGACAGACGGACATGGCTATATCGACTCGGCTGTTGATGCTGATCATGAATATGTGTACTTTATTGGGTCAGAAATGCTTCCTTCTCTCCGTTACATATTTCAATAAATACAATATACCCTTTTACTTATTTTTTAAGTAACGGGTATGAAAACAATCGCAGTTGGCTTTGGTCATTTGACCCAACTTCGCAGCTATTGACGAACCAAAAAGTATATAAGAGCAATCAGCATTTTTAGTTTATTTTTTTAAGTAAATATATGGATTAAAAATACCAAAATGTTAAGATTCCCAACGGAGGTACGATATCAGCACTGCAACTGAATATTCTCTCTTTAAGGCATATTAGCTTATCAGGGATGCCACAGAAATCGCAAGCGAAATAGAAATCCGCAAAAAGCAATTCCGCACTGAAATTTCCGAGGTGCCACAGAAC
This sequence comes from Drosophila limbata, assembly GCA_963924055.1. Taxonomy (NCBI): domain Eukaryota; kingdom Metazoa; phylum Arthropoda; class Insecta; order Diptera; family Drosophilidae; genus Drosophila; species Drosophila limbata. The sequence goes on from OZ001353.1 coordinate 5,669,816, forward strand.
TTCGAATGATTTAATGATTTTTAGCAATTTCACCAACCTTTTCGAACTATGCTGCTAAGAGCTGACACCTTCTCAGATTAAATAATCCAAGGGTTTGTTTAGCAACTTTTTTAAGTTTATAATTGCAGAACAACAGGTTTTAAATTATTTTATTATATAATTAATATAATTTAATTTATTTATGTAATAATTGATTTTGTTTAACTGAAAACAATTTAAAAGTAATTGGCGCGAAAAAATAAAAATTACTCGACAACTCTAGCAATTGTCTGCCATTAATCTGGCAGCTCTTCGTGAAAAATGTTTTCACAAATTTCACAATAAGTTGAAGGTTTTATTCGGTAAGGCTTGATTTACCTTAAAAGACCTATTTTTTTAATGCTTAATTTAACGAAAACTGAAGTGGTTCCATATATTTTTTTTAAATATCTTACTTCGAATTCGGACTAAAAAATGTGGCATCGCTGATCCTGACTTCAAAAATCTAAACCGGACTAGGTGGCAGCATCGAACGCCAGCGATTTTAGCTCTAGTTTAATACGCGTAAAATTATTCTGCGATTTGACCTGTGGCACAGTGAAATGAAATTGAAGAGAAATTCAAGCGAAAGCGATTTCTGTGGCACCCCCGTATATTTAACTTTGTGTTTTAAATTGTCGTGAGGTTTAATTTTATTCAGATATATTTTAATTTTTATATATTTTAAAGTTGTGATTGATATAAATACATTTTATGTTAAAATATAGTTCCGATCTTTTATGTAAAGCCTAGTTGTTGTGACTAGTGCCTTAATCATAAGTTTCTTACAACTTGTAGCACTAGAATAAAAAACTAGACAATGAAAAATAGACCACAGATATATGTATATAACATCAACTTAGTGTAGGGTATATGGATTATCGACTAGCTGTTTTTGTCGTTTAGAGTACAAAATAATTCTTTTGGGTGGAAAAGTGAGTTAATCCAAAAGTTTTTGACAGTTTCAATTTGAATTGGCAACCGCGAAGTCTGAATTAATGTACAACTGTTCAAAATGCGGATCAAAATACTTCAAATTATGTGCCTTTTTTTGTCTATTGCAATAGAAAATGCTTTAGTTAACTACAAGGACAACAAAAAAATTATAACAACAAATTATCAAATTATTCATGATTCCATTTTCAAATCGAAGTGCATTCAAATACATGATTTTTCTAAGCTAACTCGTTGTGAATTGTATTTGGACGGCGATACTCTGGAATTCGAATGCAGTGAAAAAGTGTCAGCAATGGTATCCGGCATAACGTTGATTAGAGGATCCTTAAAATTAGACAATGAAGCGATGAATTTGTTCAAATGCCATACCGAACCACTATTTTCATTATGCGACAAGGATGACGAAAACTATCAAAGGCGTATCTTGAAAAACGTCAGTAAAGGAAACATATCCTCACTCTTTCTATATGGCTACGCACAGTGTTATAGATTAAAAGCACCGAAATTGCATAACTTAGAGGAAATCACTTGGATAATGGAGAACAAATGTGTGCCTCTGAACCAGTTTTTACAAAAACTATCATATCTAAGGAAGCTTCATATTATGTTAACACACGAAATGATAATGCATTGCAATTATTATTTCACTAATCTCACGCAGATTAAGGAACTACAGATTGAGTTTATGATGCCTGGTTATTTTCTGTTAAATGAAACCTTTCTAAGAGGCATGGCAAAATTGGAAGTACTATCATTTTCGACTTCTCAGAACTTCCAATCCTTCACAGTAGATGTTGAAATTCCGAAAAAACTATTTCAAGGCTTGACAAATTTGTCGTCAATAGAATTTAGGAGCTGTAACATCACAAACCTAGACAAGGAACATTTCCAAGATTTAGTCAATTTAAGGTCTTTGAAGTTCATCGATCAATTGAATAATGATTTTGACTGGCTAAGGTAAGTTTATAATTAGAAATACAGTTATATACAAATTTTAATTTCATATAAAATTTCTTCAGTTCCCCAGTGACACAAGATAAACTTATGTTTTTGGAATTAGTTAAAGATGAATACATCCCGAAAACCAATGTCTCAGCATTTATTTGCCGAAGTTCACATTCTTGCGATTTTAATGTTGATATAAACAAAAAGCCATGTCCCGAAGGATGCGAATGCTCTCTAAGCCGAGCAGAGCTGCGATTTGAAATAGATTGTGACCAATCTGAGACTGATATGGATATTCCAGACTTGCCAATTCCAATAACTGGGAATGCATCCCTTCATTTCAATAACAAGAACTTAACTCAGTTACCAAACTCAACATTATATGGATACTCGAATATCCGAGAACTTCATCTGGCTAACAACAAGCTGAAAAGTATAAGTGTTGAACAATTGCCAGCCAATTTAACTTACTTGGACCTTAGAAACAATAGTCTTCAATCTTTTGAGGACGAAGTACTCGAATTTCTCTCAAGACAAGCAGGGAAAATAACCATGAAACTCTCGGGAAATCCATGGAAATGTGACTGCGAGGCCCTCAAGATGTTGCAGTTTGTCGTCGTTAAGTCTAATCATATAGAGGATAGTGATCTTATGAAATGTCAGGATCAAAATATTGAACTTCCCATGGTATTGCTTAAAACAGATGTCTGTAGATCTTACTTCAAGACCTTATCCGGACCTGTTCTTGGATTAGTAGTCTTGATATTAATTTTCTTCTATTTCAAAAAGTCTTTTTCCATGTGGTTGTACGAAAGAAACCTTTGTCTTCGCTTGATATCCCGACCTGAACCAGAAGGTGACATTGAGCTGAAAATCGATGGATTTCTGGCATTTTCACATGTAGACCTGGAACTGATAGGAGAGTACATTGAGAAACTGGAGAGAGGTCCTCGCGAGTACCGACTCTGCTTCTATCAACGTGACTGGCTGGTAGGCGAGTCCATTCCGGCATGCATATTGAATTCAATCAACGATTCCAAGAGGGTCATCATCTTGATGACCAAAAACTTCATCAATTCATCCTGGGGACTCTTTGAGTTCCGCTCGGCCATTAGAGCCGTTTCGATTAACAAGGACAAGCGACTGATTGTCATATTGTATCCGGGCGTTGATCTAGACAAACTGGACACAGAGCTGAAGCTCTACATGAAGTTCAACACGTACCTGAGGCGAGATGATCTACAGTTCTGGAGGAAACTGATGTTTGCGATGCCCCATAAGCCAATCCAATGTGAACAGCCCGCCATCACGGGAGGTCCAGCAGTTGAAGAGGACCAAGTTTAAATTGGTAAGAACAAGTGTTTGATAAGAGCTGAATGTATACGTTAATTATTTAACATTTTTTACAATTTCAGAACAAGCACATTACGGCTCGGCGTCTATCAGAAGAAACTTTTGATAATTGCAACAAGGTCACAAAACAGATTGGACCAAAAATTAAAATGATATACATTTTGTCATATTTTCTTAAACAATTTGTCTCAATTTAAACTTTTTATTAATTAATAATCTTCGATTAACGAATTTTAAATGTGAATTTAAATATATTGTAAAATGTACATATTGTCATACATATTACCAACAAAATTAGCACTGGATTTTGTAAACTTTTCTAATCAAATAGGAAAATCGATTGAGTATATTGTATGAAACTTTGTTCTTTTGATATAAGTACGAAAGTAAAGATATGTCGTCAAAGGGCCGGTTTTTCAATGTACATATAATCTGTATCTAACATAATTTAAAAGTTTACAGTAATTTCTATACATTTTACGTTAAAATATATTTTTAATATTTACCAAACTCCTTATTTACACATTAAAAAAACGGGCCTAAATAAACAATAAGGAGATTCCGGAAAACAGTTTTAGATTTGATTTAGATTAGTTTTAGATTTCTCCATACAACATTTTTCAGTGTGCCCTGATTTTTCTGATTTGCTCTGGGCACACTGAAAATTTTGTATGGAGAAATCTTAAAATAATCTAAACCAAATCTAAGACTGTTTTCCGGAATCCCCTTACAAACTAAACTTAATGAAAATAAATTTTCTTCATTAAATGCAAGCGCATTAATTCCACATCTTTAAAAGAATATTTCTAATATATTTGCTGTCCAACAAAAAGATATTTAATCAGCTGTAATCAATACAATTCTGACACTAATCGAAGTATCTACATACATTATAAACATTTGAATAATCATCAATACACTAAATATATAGTCCCGCCTTATCAGATAATAATTTATAACGAACATAGCTTAAACACATCGGAAAGTTGGCAACAACTATTGTTAAACTTATATTTATTTTTCAGAAATCTTTACAAAAACTATAGAAATATAGCTAATTATCTAACATTTTTTTTTTTTGTTCTTACTTTTTGTTAATGAAAATGAATTGATCGACAACAATGTTGATCAGAAAATGTTGTTGAAAATTTTGGAAGTTAAGTTTCTTTAAAATCGATGTCTATTTATTTGCTTAAATATTTTTCAGAAAATTCAAAAAATTTATATTAATTGTATTTATATCGACGTCTCGATTTTGTTTAGATTTTAGCATTTTTATATTAAACTCGATTCAAAGTATTTGCATGCAATTTTTAAAGCTTTTTTATGTGCTTTCATAACGGAAAGCTGAACACAGCCGAAGCTTTTAAAGCTTTTTTGTATAAGCTTTCGTGACCGTTGACTGATGACATTTGTAATCACTGCGGACGGCAGTCCGCGCTAGTGACGAAAGCAGCACGAAGGGTGCGAAAGGCGACTAGCATATATACACAGGAAGAATGGAAAATTTGCTATGACTGTCCGATCGAGTCGAATTATATACCGATCGAAAGGTATCAATCTAACTTAAAAATGTGCATACTAAGACTTTTAAAAACTTATATGGTTCGTGAGATAAACAGGTGTAAGTGGGAGGGACAAAATTTAATTGATTGGAGCAAATGGGGCCGTTGGGCCCTTTTAGATTTTTTTTATAATTTTTCACTATACTTATCAAAAATACGCGTCGAATGACACCTTGATCATCAAAATCCGACCACGGGTTCAGAAGATAATTAATTTCGAAATTTTTGGTGCCCTTTTCAAAACGAGATGAAAAGTCAGTCTGTTTGTTTGTTTGTATAGATCAAAGCGTTGATTTTGCTTAAAAGTTTGAATGAGGACTTGTTCCCGATAAAAAATCTAGAAACGTTTGTTCTACGACTTTTTCGAAAAATCGCTAGTTTAGCGGGAAATCGCTAAAAACCGCTAAAATTGAAACCCCCATAGCATCCAAACGATAAAAGCTACAGATCTGTTCTATATGTCGTTGGAAAGGTGTTTTGAAGGGCTTTTAGGCATACCTTCAAAGTTTTTTTTTTAAGTAAAAAGGTAAACAGCTACAGGTGAAATAAGGTATTTATTTCCACATTTTGGCGATTTAAGAAAAATCTACACATCAAATCACTTTTAAATATACTGCATGTTGTAGAGAATTCAATTACGCGTTTTTTGACATATAACACATATCTGTCAAAATTCGTTTGGGCAAGATATTACCTATTAACTGAATATACCTTACACTTTTACACTACTGCATGTACATATGCAGTATGTACACTGCTTGCAGTGCATGTGGAAAGATACTGCTTGCAAGTGGTCAATTCTTTTTGCGGCAGATAAATCATTTTATAATCAAAAATATAGAAACTTTTGTTTTTCGACTTTTCGAAAAATAGCTAGTTTAGCGGGAAATCACTAAAAACCGCTAAAATTGGAACCCCCATATCATCCAAACGATAAAAGCTACAGATGTGATATATATATCGTTGAAAAGGTATTTTAAAGGGCTCTTAGGAATACCTTTAGTGTTTTTTTAAGATAAAAGGTAAACAGCAACAGGTGAAATAAGGTATTTTTTCCCACATTAAGGCGATTTTTGTGAAAACGCAAGTAATGATTTTTTCTAATTTTCAATATATTGTAGTTTGTAAAATTTCGATGTGTTTGGAAGATATTACCTGTTAACAGAATATATACGTTTTGCTTAGAATTGGAATAGGACAGCAGCAAAAACGTGTCGTAGCAGCCAGAGCTTGAGAGTTCTGTTAGATTTTGACAAAATTGTGCCGTCAAAATATATTGCAATTTTCAAAACTTTTGATATCTTACTCCAAAATTTCTGATATATTATTAAAAAATCCTCTTTACGAGGTAAAAGTCTAGTGACGAAAACATTTTAATGCACCAAAATTTCTGATATCCAATTTTGTGACGAATAATATTAAGTTTTACTTAAAAATTACTAAAAAAAAATTTTTTTGTCACTCGGCACATTGCGCTAATTTCTTCATACCTAATAAATATATATTTTTGGCGCAGTGCCGAGTGACAAAAAAATTTTTTTTTAGTAATTTTTAAGTAAAACTTAATATTATTCGTCACAAAATTGGATATCAGAAATTTTGGTGCATTAAAATGTTTTCGTCACTAGACTTTTACCTCGTAAAGAGGTTTTTTTTATAATATACAGATTGTGACTCTCAGTTCTATATAATGCTTATCAGCGTTGTTGACATATACAAAGTAAATATAATCACAAAGCTTTTCTCAAGTGATGAATCCCACAATTATGTCAACTTACTGGGGTCACAGATATTTCAAATCTTTCTTATTAAACTGGGGAAATACAAGTGGATGCTGGGGAAATACTCTGAGGGCATGGAAAGAATCGTGACAGATGCACGTCTAAACGACACTTTCATTCTTTTTTCGGGAAAGAAAATGTTTCATAAAGCACAATGGTTCTAAGGATAATAGAATAGAATGGCTTGCGGTTAGGCCTGTGGTAGAAGGGAAGCCTTCAACTTTTCATAAAATAGCATTGCTTATTTAAATTAACTGATATTCAAACCGCAAATTCCTCCTCCTTTAATTCTTTGCGTATTTTATCAGTGTATTCTATGGTTATAGTGGTTGTAACAGACCGACTAATAAAAAGCTAAAATTTTATGACTTCTTACAATATTTGCAATGTGGTTACAAATAATCGTGTTATTGCGGAAGTAATTTAATTTTTACTATCATACTATGTCTTGATAAGTCATTTTAAACATATATAAACAACAATAATAGTTTTTTTTAATATAAATTAAATTAAGTAATGATAGTTTCTGACCAAAATTGATTAGAATGATTCGCCAGAATGTGCTTCAATCTAATCTTTACTCAAATATTTATTTATTGATTGCATGAAACTGGACTATAAACCTGTCTAGTACTATACTATAAACATACATCATCCAAATCCAAATGTCCCATCATTAATTATGTATATATATTTTTTAGCCTCATTGTAACCAAGGCAGCTCACAGACAAATGCCATTTGGTGCTTGCAATTCGCAGTTCGCATAATCAGTTCAGAGTCCACAAAGTCGAAATAGACACAGAAACCATTTGGATAACGTTCGCTTCTTCCTTCCGGTTCTCGCTGGACAAAGTTCGTGTAGTTCATGGGATGCGACTCGTAGTGCCAGTAAAAGTTGTCCATGGAGGGCTGATCGAGTTCCTTGGTTCCCAGATTGCCACGATGTCCGCCGCTCCAGAAATGGGGATGAGTGCTGGCATGGGCATAACGTCGCATATAGTGGGCCATAAGACGCATCTCCTCGACGGACTCGATGCTGACCAATTTGGCATTCGAGTCGAGAGCCTCACAAGCGAATCCCGCATGCAGCCAGTCAAGCTGGGAATCGGAAAGTGAAGTGAATCCACGAAAAAGAGATCCAAGAAAACTCACCATGGCGGGCACACTGAAGACACGACCATTATACGATACCTTATAGTACTCATAGGTGGGCTGTCAATCAGTTAATCATGTGATTACTTGGGGATCTCTTGAAGATCTTTTCATACCTACAGCTTTGTTGGTCGAGAGGAAGTAACAGCTACTGCCAATCTCCACAAAGGGTTTCATGCAACGAGCTGTGGATCAGTTAACTAGACCTTCGCACTCTCGAATTCAACTTACGTCTGCAGAACTCCAAATAGATACACAAATAGCTGGCCAGCAGCAAAAGAGCGAGTAGCATTGTCTCCCAGGATTTAACCATTTTAATTTTGAACATCTTAGGGGCAGTTTCAACTGCCAACTGAAACTTGATTGGAGCTATTCAGTCTCTTTTATAGATCCACCTTGAAATCTGACACTTGAAAGTTGTGGCATTCAATAGAAGTTACCTGATATCAGTATGTTTATGTTTTTCGATTTTATGGTAAAGTTTGTTTACTTAAACTATTGTGTATATTTTATTTCACTTTCAAAAAAGTCAACCAGGCTTAATATGACGAGTATCATTTGTAAAAAAAAAGATCTTAAATGCGGTAAGAATAACAGTTTTTATACCCTGAGGGTATATTAAGTTTGTTCAAAAGTATGTAACAGGGAGAAGGAAGCATCTCCGACCCCATAAAGTATATATATTCTTGATCAGCATCAACAGCCGAGTCGAAATAGCCATGTCCGTCTGTCCGTCTGTCTGTCGGTCCGTGAAGACTACCTATAATGTCAGGCAGAACAAGTTTATGTTAAAATTTTGCCACGCCCACTGTGGTCGGCGTAATTCATCAAAAACTTTCATCACCTTTAATCTAGGGTTTTAAGTTAAAATTTTAAATTTTTTTTACACCAACGGGTGTAGGATCATGTCCTGAGACTAACTACCAACTTTCAACATGATTGGGCCATAAATAGTGCAGATAATAAGCTTTAAAGATTGGCAGAATATATGTATATAAATAGAATTATTCGTCATTTAATTGATTTTACATTTACTCTGCCAGAATGGACATCGTGAATGTTAATCGAATTTGCCAGCATCAGTCCAAGAGGAGGAGGAGTTCAAGTGATAGGTGCTAGGCACGCGAAACGGAAGATCGGGGTTCGAACCCCGGTCTGGTCGATGCAAATGATTTTTAATTATTTAATATTTTTCGTTTATTTGAATTGTCAGTTTAATGGTAGAGACACGCGAGGGGCGTGGGTTCAATTCCTGAATAGGTCAACAAATTTTTTTCGTTTTTAAAAATATTTTTATTTTTAATAAATTTTTAAAATTGAAAGATAATTTATAAATTGCCGTGGCCTAGGCTCAGGGTATATTACTGTCGAGTGCACTCGACTGATCCACTTGTTTGATTTACATTTCTCATTTGATTCAGGAGGAAATGAATTTGAAAGAGAGTTCAAAGAGCAATCTTTGCTATCTCTACGTACTGTAGATTATTGGATGCATCTTTTGTTTTGCCTCTGCGCAATAGAATAAAGGCAATTGTAAGGATTAAGAATAAGACTATCAAATGAAATATCCATTGGCGAAGAAGTGCTTGAACGCGACGCCAAGGAGTCGTGTATTCGCATATGTAGAATTGATCATAGCCCCACGATCGGATCATATAGAGTTCCGAGTCGATGAGTTGCAGACTCAAATTGCAATCGGCTGGAGGCTCCTCACCTGGCAGCCATTTTGTGTAGACTAATCTCTGATCCAGAGCCTCCCACTTGAAGGGATGGTCACTGTCGTAGCTGTGGCCCGATGTGCCAAATGTACTGCCATTCGCATATCCCCTGGAGAGTATATAATTCTGCAGCTGAAGCATCTGATCGGACGTCACCACAGACACCAATTCTCCGTCATTCTCGCGACAACTTCTGCGCGCATCGAACCAATCGAATATGTATTTGTCCTGAAAATTTCAGAAATTCCTTCACTTAACTGGACTGTCCGGTTACATTTTTAAATGCAGTTGAATCGATTTGTTATCGAGCCTGTTATCGACTACTCACACTGTATCCTATGCCTATAAAGTAATAGGTCTCCCCGACCTTATCATACTCATAGCTACATTGACAGACCTGCATTACTGTAAGTAGACAAAGAAATCGACAGTACGATTTTGTCAACATTTCATTTACAATTCACAACGTTCGTGCTCAAGATCATTAAATGGACTGATTCCACTTTTAAATACACAACGTCCGTTATTGTGTTATCAAGAAAACAAAGTTGAACTATATATAAAGTTGAGCTTGAAGTGGACGACTATAACATATCCAGTACTTAATTATATATATGATATTAAATTTACATGCGCCTAAATACATGCAACCCAAAAGCAAAAGCTGTAAAAATTACAAAAACCTTTGAGATATGTAAGACTTATACAATTAAACTTAATTATATTTTAATTTTATATTTGCATAAAATTAATTTTGAATAAATTTTTTAATTATAAACAAGTGGGAAAGGCTATAGTCGAGCTCCCGACTATAGGATACCCGTTACTTATATAAACAAATTAAAATTTTTTTATTGCATACTTTTAGGCACTTTAATTGCTTAAAAGCTTTAATCAGCCAGTAGCACCTTTCTGTTTGTCCGATCTTGTTGGGATTTAGTAGGATGATAGGTAATAACAGTAGCTAACGTTCACCGTTTAAAAACACCTAATATCTTGAAAACTGTGCGTGTGGTGGATTTTCGCGATTTACGGAGGCGGAAAGGGGCGTGGCAAAATTTTGAAACAAACTTGACCTGTGTGGGGCTTATAGAAATCTGTGTGCCAAATTTGGTTGCTCCAGCTCTTATAGTCTCTGAGATCTATGAACTCACACAGACGGACAGACGGACGGACGGACAGACGGACATGGCTATATCGACTCGGCTGTTGATGCTGATCAAGAATATATATACTTTATAGGGTCGGAGATGCTTCCTTCTCCCTGTTACATACATTGCAACGAATACAATATCCCCTTTTACTTATTTTTAATAAGTAACGGGTATAAAAACATATGTACACATATACAATCAATTGATAATGCAATCACTTAATATTATTGTCGTAACTTTTTTTTTTACATAAATTAATAACTCGAGAACTACACAATATTTTTTAGTCTGGTTTTTTGCATTCAACTAAATAAAACCAATTGAATTTTTGACAGGGTAAAAAGGCGTGGCACCGCCCTTTTCCTTATATTTTAATATGCTAATTTTTGGATTTCATAGCTTTTTTAATTTAAAAATTTTTTTTAATCTTTAAACTAAAATATTAAATTTACTTGTATGCAAATAATCAGCACAATTCTAATTTAAAAATTTAAATAAATTATAAACGCATTTTTTTTTAAATATTTTATTTTGTGTGTTTTTTATGTTTTTGTTGTGTTTTTTATGATTTTTATGATTTTTATTGCTCAGTTAGTTAGTTAGTTAGTTAGTTAGTTAGTTTCCAAAAGCTCTCCATCAAACTTCTTTAAAATAAAGTAAAAAATTGAAGATGCTTTGTACTGGCTTTGCAGCCACACTTCAAGCAATTCAGCATGCTCGAACTCAAAGTTGCCTAGTAAAATTTGGGATTAAATGGAATCGGGGAAATTCGGGGACAAGATTATTGGAGTTCATAAAGAAAAAACATTGACACACAAGACTGCATTTATAGTTACGACAATACACGACAATAAACTTACTTCTACTCCACGAAAGACAATTTATGTGAGGTTATGCTCAGCTAAAACAACACTGCACAAAAGCACATTAAACAATAAACAAAACACTTCTACAAATAAAACACATATACTAACATGTATAACAAACCTGGAGCTATGTTTTCCATAGTTATTTTTGTAAATGTGCCCTTTTCTATTTATTTTAAAAATGAAATTAAAATGAGGAATATGTTGTGGGAATCTCAACCTCGTGCGCACAAAATAAACAGTTAACTTTCAGGGCCGTAGAAAAAATTCCAGGGATGCTTAAAAAAAAAAAAAATTTAATTTCTTAGTTCATTGGAATATTTGCTATTGGAATAAAATGTATTTCTTGCATAATTCACGATTACGATTTTTTGAATTTACGTAAAAAAAACGGCTTTGGGACCATAGTGCATAGTTCAAACTGTTATAGCTGTTATCAGTTGATATCGAAAACTTTATCGTTGAAAATATCAATCAATATAGCGCATAAACTTTTTAAAATCATATATAAAACATTTATTCTGTACTGAAATAAGTTGCAAGAAAATAAATATATTCAACGCAAATGAAGACAATTTTAATGGGAATTTATGTTTGTCATAATTAAAATACGTTGACCCTGATAAGTAGTGTTAATAATGCAAAGTTCATAAATGTAAAAATAATGACTGAACGGGAAATGTTTCAGTGATTTGCAATTCTGAAATCACGCTCTGAATACATGCACAAATGGCAAAGTTTTGAGATTAACGCTGACTGTACAGCAGCGGTCGGCACGGCCCTATCCCGTAGGCATAGGAAACTTGCGTAGCTACTGCGCTGTCGCTCACGTACGCTCACGTACGACACACTTCTACAATTTGCTTCTGTTAACGTCGCTGTTATACCGCTGTTAGGCGAACAAAAATGCACACCAACGCAATGCAAACATATGACTGTGTTGGTGCCGACCACTGCTGTACAGTATATATATATGTGTGTATATATGTGTGTATGTACATATGTATGTAGATCAGTGGTCGGCACCAACACAGTCATATGTTTGCATTGCGTTAGTGTGCATTTTTGTTCGCCTAACAGCGGAATAACAGCAACGTTAACAGAAGCAAATCGTAGAAGTGTGTCGTACGTGAGTGTACATGAGCGACAGCGCAGTAGCTACGCAAGTTTCCTATGCCTACGGGATAGGGCCGTGCCGACCGCTGATGTAGATGCAATGCACTTGGTTTAATTAAAAAAATTCTAAAACTTTTTATTTTAATAGACTTTTAATTTTTTTTATTGGTAACCGGAGACTGAAAAATCGGCATTTAGTTGACAACAAAATTTATTAGAGGGATAACTGCATTGAAGTTCACTTTAAGTAACTTCCACTGTATTATATGTATGATGAATTACGAGGATGTTTGTTTATGACCAGTTATCAGTCGTAATATATATGAAAGTAATCAAAGCAAAGGGTTTTACCGAGCCTTTATTGATAAAGAGCTAAGAACTCTTAAGTATACAAAATAACAAAGAAAAAACATTTTATTTACAGTTCTTTTGTTGCACAAGAGTTTCTTCAAAATAAAATAAAATAATAGAACTAAACACTTATTTCTTCATATTTTTCTTCAAATTGTCTTACTTCTAAAATATAGTATTTAAATACTCATGGAAAAAATAATAGAAACGGGAGTCATTTTGACATTTTAAACTTATTTTTAATTATATGATAAAAAACCGTGCATGAATATGGAATCCCGTTTTGTAAAAATTTAAAAAATTTCTAGTAGTGATAAGTGAAAATTTTGAAACTAAAAAAAGAATAATTTTTCCGAAGCTATTCTAAAAGTTCAAAAAAAAAGATCGTTTCTTTTATTTTGTCCACCACTGTATGTATTAACGCCTTACGATCTATCTATCTATCAGTCCGCGAGAGCGTTCAGTGCATGATAGTCGGCTCGTTGACGAGCAGCTGCTCGCAGATGTCCACGGCCTGGGCGTGGCAGGAGGCGCTGCTCATGAAGAGCTGCCCGGCCTGGAGCGTGAGCAGCACACAGTTGAGTCCCATGCGGGGAGTGGGCTCCTCCTCCAGCCAATTGGTGTAGTTCATGGCACGGGCGCGTCCAAAGTAGTTCCAATAGAACCGCAAGTCGCCCGGCCAACGATGCGCGGCACTCCAGAACTGGGTGCCGTTCTGGAACCCGATGTCATACAGATAGTTGGCCAGCACGTGCATCTCCTCGGCGCTCTCGAGGCACACGCGTGACGTGCGCTTCTCCCCGTAGCAAAAGTTGCTAAACGATGTGGGCTGAGTTTCAGTTTCAGTTAGAAATTAGAAACTGTAATTCGCAGGGTTGTCGCCACTACTCACCAGCGGCTCCCTGTCGTCTACGTGGTAACAGTAATTCTCCTGCACCTTCTCGTACGGCACCTTGCAACGCATCGCCGCCACCCCCGCCCCCAGCCCCATCCCCGCACCTGTGAGCGCCCCCGCCAGGTGCCACATGAGGCCAATGCGAAGACAGATCCACGCCAAGTTCCAGTTCCAGCTGCCTGGCATTGTAACGAAACTGCACAACCACAAATAGTTCCCTTATCACTAACCGACTGAGTTCCGTACCCGACACTGATAAGAAGCGCTCTCTAATCATTTTGGGTTTGCGCTTTTTTTTATACATTTTTTTATTCAAGTTTTTGTTTACATATGCGAATTGAGCGACCGTCAACGTGTTTTCTATTCTTTTTTTAGCGATTCTCACAGTCCCTCTCTCTCTCTCTCTCGTAGTTCCTATAACAGAACTGATAAGCCAAATGTCATACAGCCATGGCCATGTAAATAGTACAAAATGAGCAATTTTGAATACTTTTATATTTATACAACACTTTTATATGTAATCATAATCCACATTTGAAAAAACGGATCTGCTTAATATTTAAAAATGAAGAACCATGAGACTTCGGAAAGTTAAATAAATATTTGGCTTATTTTTATCACAAATATTTTATTATTATTTCCCCTCCGCCGATCTTTAAGTGGAACTTAAGTTGCTGACGCTTCACTTGATACCATCCACAATCCACATATTGAGATTCCCCTGCTTAACGAAAACTGTACTACGTGTGTGTGTATTTAACATTGTTTGGTGCCATTATGCACGCCAGATGGCGCAGCATGCTCATATGGTAACGACTGTTATGTTAACAGTCAGGGCTGTTTACAGTTTACATAGGCATGTCGCATTCCACAATATTTATCTTAATTTGTTTGAATTAAAATATAATGCCGCCCATCTTGATTAAAGTCATTTAATAATAAAATACTATTAACTATGTAAAAGCAGTTTAAGTAATATAATTAATAAAGAAATGCCCAAGTTCAGAAACTCTGTTTAAATGCGACGCGCCAAGCAGACGAACAGCTGTTCAGACTGTCGATGAGCAGAGTGGTAACATTTTCCTAGAGGCCCTCTGTTAGTCGAAACATATTCATGTATTTTCTGTTGAAGCGTGTGGTTGTTGCGGCCGGTAAATGTGATGAAAAAACGAGAAAACAGGCAAAAGTCGCGTGTTAAATTGTGTTAAATAGAAAATAAATTGTTTGCGGCAAATCTGGAAATGTTTTAACTACTCGTGTGTTAACAATTTAGCGCTTTTCGTTGTATAAATCGACGCCACTGTTATTGTTCTGCGCTCTTCGCTGTTTTCTCTGCGCGTGTGCTTTGCTTTCATATTCGCTGATTCGATTGTTTACGAATTTGTGTGTGTGTCCATAAATGTGCAAGAACTAGCGAAAAATTACAATTGTTGAATGAAAATGCCAATGAAAGGCTGGAAAACAACAACAAACATGTTTTTTAATAACAAATCAGTGTTACTGGCACTGCTGACGCTGACTGCGCTGCTGCTGCGTGAAGGCAGCGGCGTCGCTGGCCATTTAAATGTGTTCCTGAATCCCGAGGAAGTGATGCGTTTGCTTGGTAAGTTCCTCCCACACTGCCCTTCTCATTCCAACTAATTTCCCGATAAGTCGCGCCCTTTGTTATTGATTTCTCCACCTCAACCAACAAATATAACAACAACAACAATGCAAAGCAATTGAGCAATTAGCGACGTTTCATTTGTGTCAACCAATTATGCGGCAGCTTCAATTTACAATTTACAATTTTACCATTTTTCTTTCATTGAAAACTGAAATGCTTTTCAAAATTATGTCTATTTGTTTGCTTTGGCTTAATTTTAGACGCTCTCTCACTCTCCCCACTCACCCCCCATTCGCGCTCTCGCTTGCCCTCTCACTCGTGCTGTTGCCGCAGGTGTTGTTAAACAGTTAAACAAATAAACAAACAACGAGCAAAAGAAACAACAACAATTCCGTTTCTTCTTCTATGTACATAACTTTCAGTTGCTTCGTTAAGAAATTTTACGCTTCGTAAAAAGAAGCAGCGGCAGCAACAACAACAACAAAAACAACAAATTTACAAGCAGCATTAAATTTATTTCACTGCCAGGGAATATTTTTGAATATTTCTTGGAATTGAAATTCCTCTACCAAAAAAAAAAACACACAAGAGACACGCAAACGAGATGACAACGCAAAGGAAGCAACAACAATAGCAACAACAAGAACAAATGCAACGACTATGGAACGAACAGGCAAAGGCAAAACGTGACTTGGAGCAGCCGCAAACGCAAGACGTGGAGCAGACGTAGCAGCGGGCAAAAGAGACAAGAGCAAGAGAGTTTGCCAGAGAGCATGACATGGTCGGGAGAGGGCAGCAAAGCAGGCAGCGACGCGTCGTCGTCAGCTGTGCGTCTGTGTATGTGTGTGCCTTTGTATTGCTTTTGGTGGGGGTGCAGTTGCGCACAGTGGGCGTCAAAGGACATGCTCAGATTATATTGTATAGCTTATGTTGAACAAAACAGTCGTTAGCTAAAAAAAAACATATTCATTATTTTCACAGTAAAAAACGAATGCAATAGGATATTAGATAGGTTATATAACATTTTGAATAGTTTTTAATTATCATGTATATCAAATGAGCCCACTGTGCCACGCCTGTCGTTAGTTTGGCACTCGCATTTTTTTTTGGCAAGTCGGAAACTTGCGCCGCCCACTGCAAGTGATTTTGCTTGTTTTGTTGTTGTTTGTCGCTGTTTTTGCCGTTGTTGCTTTGGCATGCTGCCTGCTTGGTAAGTTTAGATTGGAGTTTTTTTTCACCATTGCCATGTGTGGGATCAGAATTCTTAGTTTTTTTTGCTTCTCTCTTTTATTTTGCTGCCGCCAACGACGATGCGCATAATTTGCGTATGCATTTTGAATTTTGGGGCGTGAAATCAAATATGCAAAATATCGTATGCTTGGATTTGGATTTGAATTCGGATTTGGATTGTACATGGGACACTGTGGCACAGTGGGCGACTTGAACGCATTCCGACTATAAATTTTACAACGTTACAACTTTAGTAAAAGCATTACGACTAATTAAGACTAAGCTGAAAAGTTTTTAACACTCTTCCCCTTCTCATCTCTGCTTTTTATTGTTGTCTGCTTCCTTTTCTCCTTTTTTTGATATATGCGTGCAATAAAGAAATACGCTAAGCCATAAATCAATTAGGCAGCATAATTTGCATTTGATTTGTGTGACTTTTGGCAAAAGGGGTTGAACTCTCGGACCGTATTCAAGTTTGAAATTCATCCGAGGCTTGAATAAATTTTTATTTGCATTGCATTTTTATAGAAGCAACGGGAGAGCTGCACAGCAACAACAACAACTCCTCATCCCAACGGGGAGTCGTTTCCCTGTCTGTCTGTTTCTGTCTTCTGGGGCTTCAGCTGAAAAGGCCTTTAGTCATAAAGCTGCTATACGATATGATACTCGTAAGTATGTGAATATGTATGATCGCAGCCATCTTTGGGCTTTGGGCTGGGCCAGCACGATCGATCGTTTCTGTCACTTGATAAATATTTCATTTGATTTTCCCCACCCAACTCCTTAAATTTTATGTGTCTTTTGCTGCTGTGACACGCTTTGGGTATTTTATTATTTTTATTTAAATTGAATTTTAATACCATTTTATTTCGTAAAATTTTCGTAGTTTTCGTTTGTGTTTTTGTTTTTACAGCTTTTTACGACTTTGACGCTTTGGAATTTTCATTTTGTCTACTTCAAATTTCAAATGATTATTTTTATGGACCCATTGTACGCTCTTAAATTTCTGTGTGCTTTGCTTTAATTTTATTGCTCATTTGTTGCCTGTTAATGAAGAGTTCAAGTTAAAGTTGCATTTAAAAGTTCAGCACTCGGAGCTCTGTGTCTCTCCCTCTCTTAGTAGCTGTAAATGAGTTTAACATGCTTTACTCTCTTTTGGACTTGCTCATGGTGGGAGATGGGAGTAATAAGTTGAGGTCCTAAAGAGCGAATGCTCTCTCGCAACAGGGACTCAGATCGCTTTAAGTGTGAGAGAATACTATATAAATACTAAACAAAGTTGGCTCTGTTTCAGTCTGCACTCATTGCATACAAGGCTGACAAATAATTTGCTTCTCTCACTTCACCTTATTATTTACCCCATGCACTTGCTGCTGTTGTTAAATGCGACACGCCCACTGGGCAACGCCTCTCGCTGAGCTTTAACAGTGATCGATTGGCGCAGCTGCTAAATAACAGCGCAATGCAAAGCGAAGCAAAGCAACAACACGAACGTGTTAAATTTACCACCAACTGTGTGAAATAAATTAAGCTCAGGCCCCCCAAACAGCTTCAATGAGGCTTAAAATATGACTAGAGATATACCACTTTTTATCTTCTTCTGCTTTATGCTCTTCTTTTTCTTCTTGGGCTTTGTCTTGCTGGCCAATTTCCAATTTCTATAAATACAAGATTTGCATAAATATTGAAACCGTTTATTCTTTTTTTTTTCATCGCTTCGTTTCGTTTCGTTGCGGGCAGTTTGAAGTGAGCTGCGACTAAGCCGACTTTTAGTGTATCTGAGATGGTGAACAACAAGCTTAAAGTATCTGAAAGATACACAAAGATGAGCTGCCGTTGCTACCACATTTAGCACCTAGCATTGGCACGTTGCCTTTAAGTATCTTTGTATCGCATTCGTATCTGGCCATAACAAGCATGCAAGCCACAATATTATCGTCTCGGGTTTATGGCTTGTTTCTCGCGCTGCTCACCAAGATCATTTCAGCTGATACTCGCCAACAGCTTCTTTTTCTCCTTTTCTGTCTCTGTCTCCGTCTCCTGCTCCATCTTCTTCTTCTGCTTATACTTGTCGTGCTAAATGCCTTCCACGAACTGCCATCCGATCTCTCGGGGGCCAAAGTTGTGTTAACGGTTTGTGCAATGCCCCAACGATATGATCAGCAGACGCTGTTGCTTTTGTTGCTCTTGTGGCATGATCTATATTTTAATTGGTCGCCTGCTTGCCTGCCTGCCTCCGGTTGTGGCAAGCATCTCGACTTGTACTTGTTTTCAGGACGCAGCTGTGTGCTCCGCTATAATGAAGTGGCCATTAGCTAATGAAGCTATATGGCCAATACGAGTGCTACCAACTCAGCCAATCTACGATGAGGATCTCGTGACACTCTATGAGCACGCCTCGGCTTACGACGTGAGACAATTAACAGCTTCCATAATGTGTCTCCTTTTTTAATGGTATTTCTAAGATTTTCCAAAAACTGAAACACTATTATTATTATAATCTTATGATTTAAATAAACAAATAAAATAATACAATAATTCTTTTTAAGTATTCGAAAATTGATCTACATATAATATAAATATACTTTTTATTTAAGAACAATTTTCTAATTTTTTCAAAAAGTTCTTCTGCTTGTGTTTCCTTCTTTGTAATATATCTACTTTAGATTCAAAATCAATGATCTACTTTCCAATTTTTCAATCTTATTTTCTAAATATGTTCTTGAGGTTCTTATTTGAAGACATACTTCTTCCTATCGGTTTATAATACATGTATACAAAAATATTGAACTTTTCTCATTTTCCATTTATCTGAATCATTTTGCGATTCAAATCAGATGCAATTCTTAACTTCAGCTTAATTGTGTTCCATTAATCTTATTTCTTAACTGTGGATCGCTTTTAATCTTACACATCCGGTTAGACTCAGTAATTAATTCTAAAAGACGTCTCGCCTTGCCACCTTGACTTGTGATTATCGATGCGACAATCGTTATCGGCTTGAATTTTGTTTTTTTATTACAACAGCTGGAACGTGACTTTTGGAGATTTTAGTGTTGTTCCTCCTCCATTTGAGGTTTATTATTTTGTTTGATTTGATGTTAAACCAATTGATAATACTCACTGATCAAAATGTGGCCTCGTCTGCGTTATCGATTACAGTTTGATGGGCATTTGACAGGTCATAAAGAGTCATTATTTCGAGGCTCATATTACAAACATGTGTGTCATTGGGAACTCTCATTTTGTAATGAGGCGAGGGACATTTTCCATCTCTGTCTGCTGTCTGTTGTCAGTATCTGGCAATAAACCGGCATAAACTTGACTAAGCCAGAGCTTAAACTCGGCCTGGTCATAAAAAACTATTGACAACATATTTGATTATTCAAAATGGATACCATTGGTGAACACATTTAATTTTCCCATCGTTTTGAAATTTTTAATAATATTTAATAGAAATAAATTGTTCGATTTGAAAACAAAATCTGGGCTTTAGCTTTAGCTTCGTAATGCGATTGTTGTTAACTTATTTTTGTTAAAATTTACCATTTTATGTTTACAGGGTATTAAAACGGCATATATATATATATGAAAATCGCATAAACCGATTGGCCAATGGCAACTGCAAAACAAATCAAATCAAACCAAATAAACGCGAAATTGTCTGTCGATCTGTCGATGGTAACGTTTACGTCAAAGGCTTAAAATGCGACCGTCTGTTCCATTGACTCTGTCCATTGAACAATTGTAAAGCGAATGGAGTTGCGGGGAGGGGAGGGGAGGGGAGGGGGGAATGGATGTGGTTATCAGTGCCACTGCACAGAAGCTGCAACTTACCACTGTCAACTGATAACCCCGCCGGGCAGGCACCATATACATATACGCTCCATGTCAATAATAAATAAATTCCATTGTTTGCCAGACTTGCCTGCCTCCCTGTTCTATATACGATATTGTATATATAGTATGTAGTATAGTGTATATATATGTATATGTATACGATACATGCGACTCAAACGTTTGTTGTGCGAAAAGGAATAATCATATTTACATTAAACAAAAACTGTGACGAGGAGCAATGAATGAAATTTCAACCTCGCACAGTGGAGCATTTTAATTTATTTTCAAAGCAAAAATGTGACGACTGAAAGCAAATGAAAATATAAAAGTAACTATATCGAAAGAGATTATTCCAGATTATCTTAAAAATACCCTTCAATTAATAAAATGTTAAAATTAAATTGTAGTCATTTGTTTATTTGCCCAAAAGCTTCACATGCTTAAAGATTTAATTTGATTACATTGCTTTCTCTGTTTTAAAATTCAAATTTGATAGCTTTTTTATTAGAAAATGATTTTTATGATTATATAAAATATTTTTTTTTATAATCCAAGTTGAATGTTCAATTAATATACTTTACTTTGATAATTAAATATTATATTTTTTTAACATGTCACAACATTTTTTGTCAACATTTTAAAGGAAATTTGAATGTTATGTTACTGATAACAGTTTTGAATATCAATTTAATATGTTATTTGTTAAAATTCGCTCCACTATGCGCATCATTCGCTGTCGAGTTTACTTCCATCATGCCTCATGAAGGAAGGTGGCAACGGGAGGCGGGGGGCGTGGGGCGGTGCATGGCAGCTGACAACAGCGAATCCGCTCGTAAGTAACAAGTGCAACTGTAAAGGGGCATAAAAGCTGCAAGTTGCGAGTTGCTCTCTGTGGCAGCCACATGCATGTATCTGTAAATGTATCAGTATCTGTGCTTGTTGTGTTGTTATGTTTATTGAGCTGTACGAGTATGTTTATTTGGGCCATGCACTGTGGGAATTCGCCAGGCAAGGCAAGGCATGCAACAAACCATGGCAACTTTGCAGGGCAGCCACAACGTGGCAGCGACATGTAAACTACATATCTGAAAAGTAGCTTGAGAATGAATACACTCACTGAGTAAGTGAATAAAATCATGCGTTTCGCATTGTTGTTGAAAGTTCACTTCAATTTCCCTCGGTTCATCATAAATATGTCGAAAACTGCACAGAAATTGTGAACTAAAATATTATTACTGTAGTAAAGAGAATACTCAACAGTGAAGTAACATTTTTATGTTATGTTAAGTGCTAAGGAAACTGTTTAGTGCTATTAACTCAAGTTAACATTGTTCTATTAAAGTAAATCGAGTAAATTAAAATTTTAACAGCAACTTTAACAACTTGACAAATAATTTCTCTTGATTTGTTATGTTCTAATTAGCTTAAGCTTAGCTTGAGAGAATAGTAACTAACAACTTTTCTTCAGAAAAAGCCAGAAAACAAGACTTTAAAACAGATAAAAGTATCTAAAAATATGCCTCCTCCCGCATTTGAGTAATGGCTTAAAGTCCAAGTTGGCAGCTCTTCACACTCAACACCAACGAACTAAAGGCGATTAAGGTTAATTGCTATTGATTTTGGGCATTACAAGCCGGGCCATAAACTTTTGTCAGCTAGTCAAAAGCGTCAAGCAAAAAAATGTGAATGATTAATTTGAGCTAATTTTTGAGGCATCGAGCCGAAAGGCAAAGAGCCAAAAAAGATGAGATGAATAATAACAGAAAATAAAAAAAGAAAAACGAAACAAAATCTGTGCCAAATGGTTGCCAAACAACTGAAGAGGCTGGCCCTAAAAACATGGCTAATTTAGCTGGCGCAAATTTCTTACAATCAAATCCGTAAACGAGTAACAAGAAACGAGAACGTTGCGCCTGCGGCTCTAAAAGCGGGAAAACAACAGAAAAACAGTAAAAGCTAAGCGAAAATATTAGGCATAAGCAACAACAACAACAACAACATAAACAACAACAACAATAGGAAAAGGCGCATCATTTATCATAACGACGACGTGAGACAGCAACGTGGAAACAAAAGGCGCAGATACAGATACAAAGACCATAGATAGAGATACATCTACAGCTACAGATACTTTTGGCTCAAAGCTCAAAAACATGTTAAATGTTGACATGTGGTAGGCGTTTTGTAGGCGGGGCTGTGTAAGCTTTTAAGCGATATTGTTGTTGTCGTTGTGCGTGATAAGCCTCGTCACATTAAACCCCTCCCTCCCCAAGGGGGAAATCTGAGATTGGAACCGGGAACTAGGAAGGGGGGATGTTGTTTGGGGCACAAACAGCTGCTGTAAAGGCCAGCAGATCATTTGTTTTATTTATTTTTCGATTTGGCAACAAAGTGCAGCAAATGCAGCTAAAGAGACACATTTGCCATTAGATGGGCAGATGAGCAGCCGGAATGCCCTGTAACTATTAGCCGAAAGGGTATATTAATACTACATAAAGGCAAGATGACAGAAAATTTAAAAGTAAAAAGAATTAAGTAATTATTTAATATTACGATTGAGACAGAAAGTTAGACTCTGATAGCATGAAATTTTGAATACACCACAACTTCCGTCGTTAAGCAAACTAAATAATTTTCAAATGTTTACAAAATGAAGAACTTCATAGCAATTGTATAATAAACACTTCATTCTTTCTTAAAGCTGTAAACTATCAGAGGCTCTGATTCAGAGTGTATATCTCATTCTGTGTGTTTATTTCAAAGTCCATAAAAGTCTTGGATGACTTAACACACCTGCAATGGGTATCTGCCAGTCGTGTGCTTCCCTTATTCTCATGTTTTTGGGATGAGGGAACGCGTGCACATCATTTATCATCCACTGCAATTTGATGTGGTGCATGATAATGAAGTTGAGGGCTGAGAACTAAGCCTGCGATTGCTTTTCACAGCAAAAGCTGTGGCTCAAAACTCCCCCTCTTGATAGATATGTGTCTAAATTGAGTATTCGGCCGGCTTAGTTCGGGCAGTTGACAAATGAATCGGGTTATATTGCGAGTATGTATTATAGATGTATGTATTATGTATATATAATTCGCAAAAGGGCTTTCAACTAGGGAGTTTTGAAACTTTGACCTTTGCCTTAGGAATCAGCATGGTTAATCGACAAAACTTCACGAACTGCCACGCTAATTACGAGAAAATGGGAAATGTAAAATGGGAAATAATGCTAAAGCCACAGATACAGACACAGACAGAGCCAAAAGCCAAGAGCCAAAGCCAAAAACATTTTTGAGTGTCTAAAACGAGTTGGCAGTTTGGCAGTTGTCTAGTTGTAACTTTACTCCTTTTGCCTGCGAGTTCTACCATGGTCACGACTCTCTGTTCAGTAGCAAGCTATTAAAAAATACTGCAACAACAGCAGCAACAACAACAACAGCAATTGCAATTGCAATAACAATAACATCAGCGACAACGACAACATCATGACTGCACGCTCTGAAAATTCGACATACGATATAGATACACGTACTCGTACTCGTATTCATACTCAGACTCATACTCACACTCACACTCATACTCATAGGTCCTGCTTTGCTGCTCCTGCCACAACTGCAGCTCCAGGCACGCCCCAAACCAAGCACAACCGTTAACAGCAGGAAGGCGACGGTTTAAATGCTCTAATTTCACAGCAAACATTCTCATTTATAAAAAGAACTGTAATGAGCTTTAATGAGCATTGGGAATTATTATTATTATAATTAGTTTGAAATTCAACAGCTTCTATTCAATTGGTATTTTATTTTGTCAAACTGAAAAGAATTTAAGACAAAATTATTTTTAGGAGTGAGTAATGAATTAAAAACTTTCAGATAATCTAAATATTATTTCAAATTCTTAAAATAACTTAAACTTTTTTTTACTTATTTTTTCACATTTTCCAAAAATAAAATTATTTAAATATATTGAAACAAATTTGTAAAAAGACAGAAAGTAGCAAAATTGGATAGCGATTTGCTGGTAGAGGGTTTAATATAGTTATTAAGTACAAAAATCATAAACGAAATCATAAATTATTTATGCAAAAGAAACTAAAATGAAAAGATCTTCTAGTCGAAGGCCTAGGTTAGTATTTGTTAAATTAGTATTATGTTTGTATATACTTTTATCAAGTGAACTGGGCCATTAAAATTGGTAATTAATAATAATGATATAAGGGAACGAATGAATATTTCTAATATACACGATGGGTTAAATATTGAGATGTCTTGTAGACATTATATGATATAATATATTATACAATATAACTATTAAATATATCACTGCGAACTGTACGGCAGTACGCGCTAGTGCCGAAAGCAGCACGAAGGGTGCGAAAGGCGACTAGCATATATACACAGGAAGATTGGAAAATTTGCTATGACCTTTTTAATAAATTAAATTAATAAATTCTTAAGTCTATTCCAATGTTGTTCTTTATTTTGCGTCACATATTGCTTAGAAAATTGTTAGTACCCTGCGTCTTTGTCTTTCTTCGTCTGTCTGTTAGGGTATACAAATGCATAGGGAAAACATGCAGCCAGTTATGAACATGGCACACACAAAGGTTAAAAAAGTTCAAGAGCCGTCGAGTTGGGCACATGAGAGTGACATTTGCTCGTGACGTCGAAGGTAGACGACGGAGACGACGACGCCGACGACGACGCCACTTGAAGACAACCTCGCCGGGCGGCGGCTCTTGAGAAGGAGCCTTAGCTCCTCCCACTCCCTATCTCTGTCCCACTCTAACGCTCCTGTTGCTTTCTTCTTGCCCCACTTGGTTGCAAAGTGCAATAAAGCGGCAACTTTCACATGAGCCTGTGAACTGCACCTTCTGCTTTCACCATGCCCCTTGCCCCTTGCCCCTTGCCCCATTGTGTCTCTCACTCATGTGGCAATCCAATATGTGTCTCTTCTAAGCCTCAAAGGGTCAATGGAAGCGTGCGGCAACTGCCTCCACAACTTGCCCCGCGGCGTTGCATTTGATTAAGACATGGGCGCTATTTTTAAAACGCCGGCGAGGCATTTGTCGCAGCTACACAACGTGCAACATGTTGCACATTTCACAGACAGAGAGAGGCAGAGTGAGAGAGAGAGAGAGAGGAAGTCGCCCTCTGGTCTGGTGCCCCTCGCCTCTCTGCCTCCAAATTGTGGCGCAACGTGTCTATGCCTCTGACACAATTTATACGCGACTTTGTCGCCGCCAAGTTGAGACATTCCACAAGTCTAGGCTAAGAGGAAGGGAGGAGAGGAGAGGGAAGGAGAGGGGAGGCTGCATGCCTCCAAAGTTCTGGGCTATGTCAACCTACATGCTCACTGATTTTTATTGTTATTGCCAGTTGTCAAAGGAAGTGCGCCCCGCTTCCCCATCTCTCTCTCTCTCTCGGTTTCGGTCTCTCTCTCACTTTGGTTTCTCATTTTTCGTAAATTATTTCCTGTGCTTTTTCCGCCGACTCTGAGTGGCGGCGTGCAACAGCAGGCGGTTCCGAGAGAGTTGAATGCACCACACAGCGATGGCTTTTTAGCTGTGCAGCTTGTTAGCCAACATATTAGCTCGTTTTGGCCAGAAGTTTAACAAAATCAAGACGAACGTTCATATTTATTCATACATATATAAAGTGAATGATTTTGAATTGGGACTGAGGATTTTTAATCATAATGGAGTTAATCACAGCAGAGCTAAACTTGAATAACGGAGGGAAGAGATTTGTTTAGAGTCTGAGTTTTACTATTCTTACTAAATGTTGAAAAGTTAAGAAACGTTGAATACTAGAGATCTTAAATTCGTAGGAAAAAGATTAAAACATGAATTTAATCTTTTTCCTAAGAATACGATAGTATTTCATATTTTCGAGTTTGAGAATAAAACTCGAATTTTTGTGAGTTTAATAAAGACTAGACAATCTCTGTACTGAAATTTAAAATATCTTCCGAAAATATTTAAAATACGAACACTACTAAGATATTATTTAGACCCAAGATACTTTCGTTACAACAGAGCATAATAATTATAAAACCAATAATAATATTGAACATAGATTCAAGCACAATTCCATTAACTTGGCCTGATGTGTGTGTGTGTGGTCTTATGAGCTGTACTACATTGAGAACTACCTGCACATTTCATAATCATTAACATAAACACAACAATCCATAACAATTCAAATCAGGGCCAGACATCTTTGGCAGCAGCGCAGTCGCTTCATTAACTTGATTTTGTTTTTTTGGCCAACACACGGCGGTTGGGTCAAACCGCAAATAAACTCGATGCAAGAATAACAACAACCCGAAAAAAAAGAAGATGGAAGAGAATAATAACCAACAGACTGAGAACTGAAAGAACAAATCTTCAGACGTGGTCATGGCTCATTTTCTGTTTGTCTTTAAACCTTTTTGCTTGGAAACCGAATCGTGGCCTGGCGACACGAGTTTGTTTCTTGTTCTTGTTCCACATAGATATAGATACAAATGCAGATGCAGATGCAGTGGCACTTGTAGATGCAGATGCAGATACAGATACAGATTTACGGATACAAATACTGATAAACTCAAGAAATATTTCCAAGGAATTCCCTAAACTCGGTCGCTCAAGTTTATTTACACAAAACGCAGTCGATGGGCAAACAAACCTCAACTTTTTCCATCTAGATAAATGTACATGTAAAGTGCATGAGTTTGTTACCCTTACAATTTTGTTGTAGATGTTTTGACCGGATTGATATGAACTACATAATTGTATTGTAGCTCAACGTGGTTTCTGCGGTTTTGCAAATCGCGTGATTCGAGTGATTTTTGAAGCCATGTTATGAATAGGTTAATAAACTTGTCGAGTGCTAAACAGAGCTGATTGCATTTCAGGATAAGAAGTTGACGGAAAGAGTTTGACGGGTTGTGTAAACTGCTGGGTGAAAAGAAATGAAGATGGAGTTGACTTGACGGAGGAAAATAGAGAAGGGAATTCGGAAATGAATCTTTAAGTTAGCTAAAATTTAAAAATATTTAGATAGTTCGATAGGCAGTTTAAAATACACAAAGATTCTGATATATATTACTTAAATAGAAGATAGAAGATAAAGATGATGATTTATATAAAGATACAGACATATAGATCTGAGATTAGAATGGAATTAGAAAAGCAAATACATAAAGATTGAAATAAATAGATAACAAACAAATAAGTAGAATCAGTTAGGCCTGTTTTTTCAATGGCTAAATAAGGTGTTTGATAACTGTTGAAAATATATTTTGACGTAAAATGTAAATTACTGTCAAATTTTAAAGATATTTTTCTTAGATTCATTTTAAATGTACACTGAAAAAACGGCCCTTAGACAGAGAGATTGATTTAAATTAATGTAATGTTCCTAATATAATTACAAATTTCCTTATTCTTAAGGAACTTATTGATACATATTTTCTGCATGGTTGTGTATTATTATCTAATTTTATGTATATAAATAGGAAATGTAAATATAAATTTAAGTTATGTGTAATTATAAAATAGATGCTAATATCTTTTTTTAACCTTCTTATTCTCCTCTATAAACACAACCAACCTAATGATACATATATCTGATTTGTTTCCAGGTGTCTCTGCTGAAGTCTACTACGTTCGCGAGGGTCACATCAACAACTACGCGCTGAACTTCATCGTTCCCGTTCCGGCGAATGTCAAAGATGTGAGTTTCACGTGGCAATCGCTGGCCGGAAGGTCTCTGGCCTACAGTCTGAATGTGGTCAGCTCGGATCCGGAGGTGCTGCCCCGTCCTTCCCTGAACGTGTCGCAGATCGGCGAGATTCCTACGCACATCCAGACCTGGGCGGTGGCTCTGCGGTGCAGTGGAGTGCGGGCCGCCGAGGTGGACATCACGATCAGCCTGGAGGTGATCCTGAATCGCGTGCTGAACAACGTGACCCACTTGGTGTTTCGCCGCAAGAAGATCTGTCTGCTGAGTGAGAGCGCGGAGGAGGAGCAGCAGCAGCAGACGCTGGGCACTGACCAGGATGATCCACAGCTGCTGGAGACGGTGCTGCCTCCGCCCACGGGACTGATCACCCTCGTGGTGGGCGTGACGGTGGCGATGAGTGCCGTCTGCGTCCTCCTGGTGATCGCCTACTGTGTTCGAGGAGCGGCCGCCAAGAGACAGCATCATCAGCATGGTGGACAACCCATGCGCACCTCGAGCTTCCAGAGATTGAACACTCAGCCGCCTTGCCAATCCTCTTTGGGATCGGCTGCCTACATGACGCCCTCGCTGATTGCCCCAGTGCACGCCTCGTCCCTGCCGCGCAAGGTTCCCGTCTCCGTCTCCGTGGAGCAGCAGCAGCCGGAGGAGCTGCATCGTCGCATCTCCGAGCTGACCGTGGAACGCTGCCGCGTCCGACTCTCCAGCCTGCTCCAGGAGGGCACCTTTGGCCGCG
Organism: Drosophila limbata; assembly: GCA_963924055.1. Classification (NCBI taxonomy): domain Eukaryota; kingdom Metazoa; phylum Arthropoda; class Insecta; order Diptera; family Drosophilidae; genus Drosophila; species Drosophila limbata. Next base: position 5,698,821 of record OZ001353.1, read on the forward strand.
TCTATCGCGGCACCTACAACGACAGCCAGGATGTCCTCGTCAAGACGGTGGCCCAGCACGCCAGCCAGATGCAAGTGCTGCTCCTGCTCCAGGAGGGCATGCTCCTCTACGGCGCCTCTCACCCGGGCATTCTCTCGGTCCTCGGCGTCTCCATCGAGGATCACACAACGCCCTTTGTTCTCTATCCCGCCCTCAACAACACTCGCAATCTGAAGCTCTTCCTCTTGGATCCAGCCTGTGCCCGCACTGTGACCACCATACAGATTGTCATGATGGCCTCCCAGCTGTCCATGGCACTGGATCATCTGCACAGCCATGGCGTGGTGCACAAGGACATTGCCACAAGGAACTGCATGTGAGTGCAAGTTGCAAGAAACTTGATTAAATTGTGGACAGATCTTTAGGTTTTCCCTCCTCCTCGTCCTTTTCTTTTTTGCTGTTATTTTATTTTGTCGAGTAGCTTTCAGATCCCATAAATTATAGATCCCTCATTTAAATATGTATCCAAGAGTGTCGTTCAACAAATAAACGACTTTCCAGAAGACGCGTCAAAGGTTTACAATTCAGTAAAATCTTTTGAATTTTGAATTAAAATTGTATGCGCTAGTCACAAAAAGAGAATTTAACGTTAATATTGTGGATATAAAATTGTTTATAATTATTTGATTTAATTGTGGAATTTTTCAAAAATTAACAATTATTCTGAATCAGTTTTTAAAAAATCCGCCTAATTTATGCAATTTTTCATAGGACCGATCAGTTCAAAATTTATGTTTTAATATGTTTAATTGTGAGCTTAAATAGGATAATTGTAACCTGACCAAATTTGCCTAGTTTATCATTAAGCTCTCGTCGGAACAATCGGAAGTGAAATGAATTTGTCGCTTCTCGCGATATCTTAACAAAATTATCCAACACAATTTTTCATGTAAACTTTTTTTATAAATTGTTAGTTATTTGCTAGTCGTAATGTTTTATAATTTCATGTTCTTTTCTCTACTTCAGCATTGATGATCAGCTGCGCGTGAAGCTCTCCGACAGTTCGCTCTCCCGGGACCTGTTTCCGGCGGACTACAACTGCTTGGGCGACAGTGAGAATCGTCCCATCAAGTGGATGTCGCTCGAGGCGCTGCAGCACAAGCAATTCTCCGAGGCGAGCGACTCCTGGGCCTTTGGAGTGCTCATGTGGGAACTCTGCACATCCGCGAAGCAACCCTACGCTGAGGTGGATCCCTTCGAGATGGAGCATTATCTGAAGGATGGTTATCGTCTGGCACAGCCTTTCAATTGCCCCGATGAGCTGTAAGTGGAAATCGCTGGAGAATCTAAATATCATAATTCTCATCTGTTGTCTCCCTCTATTTTTTTCCCCATCTCTCTCTCTTTCTCTGCAGCTTTACGATTATGGCTTATTGCTGGGCTCTACTTCCCGGAGAGCGTCCAACTTTTGCACAACTGCAATCCTGTCTCTCGGATTTCTATTCACAGATCACACGATATGTCTAGAAAGCAAGAAGAAGAAAATGGGAAACTTATATTAAGGTTTGAGGCGCGCACTTGAAAAGCGGCGTGTCTAGTCCATTTAACATAACTCATCGAACGGCCCTCGAATTCCTCAACATCAATTTAACCATAGTTAGCTGAAGTCCGTTTAGTCTATAAACGGATTGTTGAACTGCCAAATCTAATATTTAGAGTCTCAATTGTTCGAGTTTCTTGATTTGTATATATAGAAAAAAGGATTTATATTTTAAGTTAAACTCAAGGACTCACACACACTCACACACACTTACACACACATACATATGCAGAGATATGCGACTTTAAGGAGAAATTGCAGATGGTTTTTAATGCAATTTCAATAGAGTTTTTACATATGAACTAACAAATCTAGCAAAAGAATCGAACCTTGAACCGAAATCAAATATAGTGATATTTATCTAAACAATTTATACATTACCTAGTTTATATTAGTGTAATAAGTCTTTTAAGCGTATACTTAAGTAACAATACACATATTTATAAAGAACAACAGCGCACAATAATAAGTATTTATGGGTAATAGAAATTTATATCGATTTATCGAAGACTTGACAAATAATAAAAATGAAAAACAAAAACCAAAACATGTAATAAAATGAAAATACTAAAAAAAATCAATAGAAATTGTGTTTTCTTCTTACTAAAAAAAAATCAATAAAAATTGGGTTTTCTTGTTTATTTTTAACGCTTAAGTTTTATTACCAATCGATAAACCCGATCACATTCCGGCGAAAAACTTGCTGGCAGTGCGGAAATTTATTGAGGTTCTCTGGAAAATTGTCGGGAATTGGAAAAGGCGTAACCTTGTCTTTAACAAAGATACCCAAATACCTAGAGACACAAAGAGAGAGAGAGAGAGAGAGATGGAGAGTGTGAGAAAAGACAACGTTTCGGTCACACAAATTAGCCATAAATTTGAATTTTACATGACAATGTTTTTTCTCGGGCCTGGTCTGAAAGACGTTAAGAGGATAAAGTTGGCTAGCGCCTACGCCCAAAAGCAAAGAAGACGAATCAATTTTGTTTGTGGCTTGTGTCCTTGGCCGCACACACGCACACACACACGCAGACAGAGTCATTCACACAGGATAATGGCAAGAAGAGCGTATATATATCTTATGTGGAAACTGCTAAAAGTGCGCTAAGTAGGTGTAGGTGTGTGTGTGTGTATCCATGTGTGGCTGATTCGACAACACATGTCCTTGTATATGTGTATGTGTGTGTGTGTGTGTGTGTCCTTACAGTTTAACAGCCATTCTCAGAGTCATATCGTAAATATTTTGACAGAATCGCTTTTGCTATTGCCTTTCGTGTTGGCCATTGTGTTTCACAGCTTCCCCCCCCCCCCCCCCCTTTCTCTCTCTCTCTCACTCTCTCTCTCTCTCTTTCTCCTACTGTTCAGTCGACTCCTTGTTATTGTTGTGTCCCTGAATGGGGTCGGCACCTGCTGCCTGCGGTAATCCTTGTGTTTGTGACTTGACCTGCTTCGTTTGCCATGGCATTTGGTTATAGCCTTAAGCGGCTTTAAAGTTACATTTACCGTTGCCTGCCGCTGCCGCTGCTGCTACTGCCTTCTGTTGCCTGTTGCTTTTGACTTGGCCCTCAAGGAGCCAAAGAGCCAAAAGGAGTCATGTGATATACGAGCCAGCAGCCAATGTAAACAGTTTGCTTAAGCACATAGTTTGTTTATACTTATTACTTGCTAATGCTTCCTGAAATATATACGTGAATGTGTATATGTGTGTGTGTATGAGTGAGTGTGTATATGATATAGAGAGAGTGCGGCAAATCTGACTGCATATTGATATCAATCTCCTGCAGCAGACATACATATTCATAATATGCACATCTGCAGCTCATAAAGTGCACATAATTGGGAGTCGATGTGAATTGTCCCTTTGGTTGACTTGCAAACCAATCTAAAGGCCAATAAAATTAAACACACGTCGATGGATGAATGCTCTTTAAGACTTTACTCACTCTAATAGTAGACAATATTACCCAATGATAGCTTCTCTTTTGGCCTAGTCTTAGATTGATTACCATTAAGAATACCATAAAAATTACCATAAAAATTATATAAATTATATATATAAATTTTTATATACTTTAGTTTTAAACTAATCGAAAAGTTTAATTTAGCAGAGATAAGAAGATGCATTTAAAAAAAATATATATCTAGAAATAGAAACGAATTTAATTTGCTGTGGCTTAGCTTATAAACAAACGGATTTATCTTACAAGTTAATAACATAAATCAATCTATACCATAGAAAATTTAAGTTATATATAAAATACGAATTATTCTTAATTAAACTTGTTTTTATTTTTATGTTGAAACTCTTTTAACTATTTAAATATATTTTTAAGATATAATCAACGAATCTCACTTTTAAATTATCAAAACTTTATTATTATAATAAATCCATACTCGCTGACAATATATCCTACGGACTTCTTCTTTACCAAATTCACCGAATTCCCTTCCATAATCTGGTTTTTGTTTCACTTTCATTACCATAGTTGCAATACTCGATATAGGGTAAGTTCATTGTATATTTTTGCAACATTTCCCAAGCATTTTTCAATAAACAGTTCAATTCCTTAAGCAAAACACTGTCTTGCATTTCCGGCTGCTGGGGCGCCAACAGTCCCAGACCCAGAAGCATTCCAAGACCAAGACCAAGTCCAAGACCCTAGAGGAACTAGGAGTACTCGTATTTGTGTGTTCCTCCTCCAATGCAGCATTTATTTCCGTGCAACAAGCAGAGGCCGCCGACGACACTGACGAACTGAGAGGGCGGAGAGTGTGAGGGGGCGGAGAGGGGCAGGGGCAGGGGCACGACTGGATTTCCATTTCACATGGCCGTGCGATTTCCACGTTCATATGCGAATGACGCTGCCGACCCCATCACCGTCAGCTTCTCAAGTGGCAGCCGGTTGAACGCGCCCCAATGGGCTGTTCCCTGCCCCTGCCAAACACACACACACACACACACACATACACACAAACACTTGCTGTGCGCCTCGGTGATAATTTAAAAAGTTTATATGCCGTCGACTGGCTGGCAACTGAGGCTGGAGCTGCAACTGCAACTGGAATTGGAATTGGAACTGGAGCTGCCGCCATTCTAATGACAACTTAAATAAACAACGGCACAATGGTCGGGAAAGGAAACGGAGCGATGTTCAAGTTGTTTTCCCATCGTCGAGGGCGGCGCATTGTGTGGAAATATTTATTTTCTATAAATTATTTTCGATTATCGCCAGCAGCAGAGTGAAGTTCCTCCGCACAATTCAACGGGGCCCACTAAATAAATACAGTGCGCTGCAATTAAAGCTAAACAAAATACATAATTTCTGGTCATTTGCCCAGGCCCCCATCGATAAGCTGCCCCTTCATGCCCCCCTCGATGTGAGGGGCCACCGAGATAGAGCTCCAAAATTTATGTACAGCGCATCCGCTAATGGAATTTTAATGTTTCATTTGAAATAGTCGCAGTCGGCGCATACATTTTCATTTTATTCAAATATTGAATTTTTTTTGTTAATGTATTGGGAGCATTGTTGTTAATAAGTGAAAATGTTCGTTGATTTTATGTGGAAAAGGTTGGCCAACTATTTATTTGGTACACCTGGCGCCGCTATTCCAAAGAAATGAAATGGAAAATTCATGTGAAAAGTCAACTTGTAACGAGCTTTGAAAAGAGTGCAGCCAACTCATTGAAAACAAACATTCACAGTGTAAAAGTCATTGGGATTGTTGAAACTAACGTGAGTTCGGAACATTATTTAGGCAGCGACAAGTGTCAGTGGCATTGTTAAGCCAAGTAGAGTAGGTAAATTATTATATAATGACTTTGAAGCTTGTTAGAACAGTCTAGCTATTCAAATCTGCTTTATGTTTGCGCCCTCAGCTATCCATATAAGTAAAACTCTTGTCCCGACTGACTAACTGACTCACTGACCCATCAACGTGTAGGCCAAACGGTAAATGATAGAAAGCTGAAATTTTCACACAACATAGCTGAGACAATTATCGTGCAATAAGACTGCGTTTTGCGAAACTCGACCTGTGAGTGGGTCAAAGTTCATGGAATTACTTAGTATAAAAAAACTTTTTTGTTTCTTAAGATATCACAATCAAATTTGCAGATTGTATATTTGGGACTGAGTGGAGCACCCTATTATATCATATTATTGACTATGATATCTTGTATATCATATGATTTTTATTTGTTTGCCTTTATGTAATCAAATATCCTTATTGACTAGCTATCATTACTCCAAAACGCGTAGGGAAAAGTTTTATTTAATATGCAATAATTTTTAGTATGCTGAAAACCCTGGTTTTAAAACTAATTTAACTTAAGTTAACCTAACCAACATTTTAAAAACCATGGTAAACTATCTAAGGACTAGAAATAGATAGTTCTTACAATTATGTATTACTAAATGGTTTGGCAATAGACTGTGGATAAGGTTATTGAAAACAATCACTGCAAATTTCATATCAATCCAATCAGCATATTAATAAACTATGTATAAATAGAAACTCTGCAAATTTTTCTCCTAGAATTAATAGTGCACATAATATTGACAAAGAATCGACTGCAATGAGCATTATTTCCAGGCCATAATCTTACAAGAAAAGCTGGCAGCAACTTGGCTCTTAGCCTGCGAAAACTTGGCCAACTCTTTTCTACCTTGGCAACTGAACTATCAACTATCCAGTGTAAGTCTCTGAGTTGGTTATTCACGCAAATCCTTTAATGCCATTTATCATAGAAGAAGGTGCGCACATCTGAAATGCATGCAAAATATAACGCGTCCTGGCTGATCTCTGGCAAAACAACATTAAATTGAAACAAATTGAACATAAAAAGCATTCAAAATAAAGCAAACACCTCAGCAACGATGAAGGCGAAGGCGAGCAGCTCCAACAAGGATGCACAGGACTAGGAACAGACGAAAGGATGGGAAAGTAAACACACAGTCCAAGAGCAAAATGGGAGCGAAAGTTGGTCAGGACAGGATGGGAGAATGAGAGGCGAGAGAGTGGTAGAGAAAGGGAGACTTGTTGGATGGGTTACTTTGGTAGTTTCAAAAATAGAACGCAAAATCAAGCAAAGGTACACAACATACCAAGGGAAGGAGAGATAAACTGAGGAGAGACGAGACACTGACAGACTGACAAGGCAGGGAAGGAAACGGAAGTATTTTCTGTTGATACTGAACTCAATTTAGACGAAATCAAGTCAAACATGGCAACAGCTACCGAGAAGGGCAAGACGCAAGACGAAATGCGGAAGGAGGAAGGAATGGGTGAAAATGTTGCAGTAAATCATGTGGGAGCACAAAGGTAAGTGGAGGAGTTGGGAGATGGAAGATGGAAGCTATGCACTTGGCGTGTGTCCAAAAGAATGCTCAAGATGGAGACGACGACAAGGATGAGAACATGTCGTGGAGGTGTCTCTGCCACCTCGAAAGTCAGAAAAACTTGAGGCCTGATTGATGTTTGTGCTCTTAGTTGTTGTTTGCCGACAGGACAACCAATTCAGGATTCAACTCTGAACATGCCATTCAATTTTCGATCAAGGTTTCGTTAGCTGCCAGCAAATTGGTTTCGTTTATATTCCGTTCCATTGGACTCGCCACTAATCAGTCGCCACAGTCCAAATATTTATGCCCAGCCCCAGCGAGTGTCAAGCGAACAATACTCCAAATTCGACATCGACTAGCTGCCTCAAAGGAAAGTGAAAGTCAGCGCAAGGGATAAGCTAAGAATACTGAAAGACTAGCAAAAAGCATGTTGTTTTGTTACAATTTTCCTCAATATACCCGGCAGCTAATTCAAATGGGGTATGATATGAAACCAAGGAAGCTTCTTAGAAAAATAATAAAAAACTTTTCTGTTTATTCAAAGAATATAATTTATATTTAAAAATTTCGGAAATATTTCAGCAAATAAGAGTTTATATTTTCCAAAATTTTTAATTTTTTTTTTCTATTTTTTTTAATATAAGTTACGAGCATTTTTTTACATTTTCATATTTATCTTGAAGTTTATATATTACTTTACAATTTGCTTAGATTATGATTTAACTTTTATTTTTATTTTTTCGTTTTATTCAGGAAAATATCTGCTAAGTTATTTCTCTTAAAATAAGGATGGTAAAAGCCTGTCGAGTTTTCCGAATATTTTCAGTGCTCGAGAAGGCTGATTTACCACCAAGTTAAATTAAGAACGGGTAGCTTTTAGTCGTTTCGTTTCCTTTACAATCTTCTCACATCTTCCTTTTTTGTGTTCGGTTTTCTTTTGTGAGTCACATTTAATGGGTTTAGCAGTGCTATTTTCTTTTTTTGTGCTTTCCCTCTTTTTTTTCGGTTTGCCTCGAACAAAACGTTTTGCTTTCGTGGGGGGCGGTTCAATTTCGATGGTCGGGCAATGGACAATGGATGCGGACTACATATAGGAGTACAGACTGTATTCCGACACCACAGAACCAGAGTCAGGAGCAGACACAGACTCAGCATGTGGTGTAAGGATTTGTGTCCTTGCATGAGCCTCAATTCTCATTCCGATCCATGCAGTGCAGGCTGTCGGCACTTTCACTGCCCGCTCTATTTACAGTTTAGGCCAAAACAGAAAAGCGAGGAGACGGGAATTGTGTTTGGTAAACATTTTCGACTCTGTTGTTTTTAATAAGAAAATTGGCCAAAGGCCACACACAACAACAATGACAGCCGAAGCATTCGCAGGAAAAGGAACAGTACGAGTAACAGGACTAAGGACTTAGGGCAACTCTCTCTGGCAGATTGCTTTTAAATTTAAGACCCGCTTCGTTTCAGTTTTTATTTTTATTTCGTGTTGCGGATGTGTGTGTCTGTGTGTGTGTTTTACTGGTGATTTATGCTTGTTTGTTTTGGGCCTGAGCATGGATTTGTGGGTCAAGCCGAGGACAGGAATTAGTTGTTTGGTCCAGCACATTGATAGTAGTGCTTCAAGTGGATAACAGATGACTCGGAAGCGAATGGAATTTCGGATGCTTGCTGAATAAATAAACTCTGCCATAACTAAGCCAACCCAAAACCCAATAGAATAAACAACAAAATCTAGATGACATTTGCATTATAGATATGGAATCTTTTAATAAACTGCGATAAGATCTCAATATTTTCTTGCTGGAAAAAACGAATTCCCAAATCGAATGCAAACACGAATATGCATTGACTATTTTCGTATTCACATTCACATTCAAATTTAAATAAATAAAATATGAATACAAAATATGTTCAGTGAACAAGATAAAAATTAAGATGAAGATGGAGAACATCAAAAGCCGACGTGCGATAAAAATCACAGTCACAATAATCACTGGGGAGCTCAGACTCAGGAGATTGTCTGAGGGAATGGAGTGCAGGAGTGGAGTGGAGTGGAGGGAACCTCTTATCGGGCCAGACATCGCATGCAGAGAGAAGGGTAACAACAAAGCATAACAGTATTCAGAATGCACGTGATTTGGATTCTGTTTACTTTTTTATTTTTGGGAAGATGTTTAAGATGGATACTGATGATGCTGATGATAAAGACGCGGACTTGACTTTGGGGCGTAATCAATTAGGCGGCTCCAGAAGGTAAACACGCAGCTTAAATACAGCTGAACTGCCTGCTGTCAGCGGCAACCCTGTTAAGCGTTGCCTAAACGCACTTATCGATAATCTCCGACTGATTAATGTCGATTATTATTATGGGCAACAGCAGGAGCAGGTTTTAAATTAATGAGCCAGCCATGTTCAATGCTTTCGTCTTTAAAACTTTCATTTGTTTATTTGCTTAATTTGATAAATGATGCACTTATTGAAGTGCCTTACTTACCCCCTTAAGGGGTCAGAGCACAGATCGTGGATGCGGAAACTCATTATCGAGGGTTGACACTCTGGTAGGGCCAATGGAAAAATACGTACAAAAAAGTAATGGAATGGTTTGTTTAGGTATAAAATACTTACCTCTACATTACTTAGTATAATGATAAATGAGAATAATCGACTGAAATGTTCTTGGGGTTGAAGTACAATAGCAGCTACTTTTAATAAATGTTTTACAAGCAGTGAAAAGATACATTTTAAAGCGCGTTATCGTGTACAACTGTTGATGAATCAAAAATTCAAAATTTAATAACATTAGCAAAACAGGACTATCAATTATTATTTTAGAATTATTTATTTATTAATTAACATTGATAGTTAAGCTTATAAAACTAAAACTAACAAGGGGTATAATATATCTTATAAAAAAACCTCTTTACGAGGTAAAAGTCTAGTGACGAAAACATTTTCTTGTCCCAAAATTTCTGATATCCAATTTTGTGACGAACAATATTAAGTATTACAAATAAATTATTTAAAAACAAATTTAAGTACTGAAAACACGGTATATTACTAGTCGCCTTTCGCACCCTTCGTGCTGCTTTCGTCACTAGCGCGGACTGCCGTCCGCAGTGACAGGTATAAGTCAGTCTCAGTAGAGTTACAGTTCAACTGTTTTTTTGTTTCTCTGAGTCTGAAAGGTATAGAAATTGAATTTTTGTTTTTAATCTACCTATATTATGATATATAGTCTTAATTATTAACATTGTTTATTGGTATTTATATTTGAATACATATAAAAAATGTGTACTTAATTGTAACATCGTGTACAATAAATAGCGATCCTGATATGGCCGACTGGAATCTTGAAGCAGCACTTCTTGTCAGCGAATTCAGTTTATCTTCTTTTGCAATGGCTCCAGAGCATTAGTTGTAGTACAAAAGACCTCACTTACCATATCTGGGCCCCGAGGCAGTGGCGAGTGAAATAGCCAACTAAATAAGTAAGTGTATACTAAGTAGAGTAGAGAATCTGAAGCTGTCAGACGTCAACGGGCAAAGTGTTGACAAAAGCAGCCGACAACATGAGATGTCAGCAGCTGTGGTCCAGGAGCAGCCAGGAGCTGACTTAGACAGCTCGCCAGGATACCAGTCAGCCCCCTTCCCCTCCACCGCCCTCTTCCATTTCCCGCTGCCTCCATCCACTTTTTAACCAAATCCAAGGTATTTGCAACGGAAATAAACTGCGCACATTGCACAAACTTTTGAGTTTTTATGGCAGCGCGGAAAATTGTCTGTGCCAGCGAGTGGAGAATGGAGGAGGGAAGGGAGAGAGGCAGGGGACACAACATGAAGTTTACTAAACATATTAAAAAAAGGCAAGTAGAGAGAAAGATATACTAAGGCGAAGAGGAACTGTAAAAAATTGGAAGCACTGCCGCCAAGTGAAATAAAATAAATAGAGAAAAATACTTTAAAAAAAGCAGTTGAATTTGTCCCTCCCCTCCTCCCCACAACACTTCCCCCTTCCCCAGCCCCTTGGCTCTACTCAGAGTCGCTTTTATGGCCACAAAAGTTTGCAGCGTTTGCAGCTGCGTCTCAGCTGGAAATCACTTCAACTGTGGGCGGCCAAGTGGTATGGTATGGGGGCGTGGCATTGGCTTATTTAGCATAAACTTGGCTGCAACTGCAACGGCAATGGCAACTGCAACTGCAACAACGCCAAACATGGCTAAACTAATTCCGTATGCAAACTTGGCCCCCAAAAAGCCATTGGAAATTGTACACAGCACGAGAACCAGAATGAAACCGAGATAGAGAGACAGAGGGAGAGGGAGAATATGAAAGAGAGGGTAACAAGTCGAGTAGGACACTCGATAGAAGCAGCTCTCGAGAGGTCTAACTGAATTTTATGGCAAAATAATCATTGGCACTCGTGTGGCCTATTGATTAGCATGTCGCTTAGAGAACACACACTCTACACACACACTCCGCCGCCCCTTACCTATGTTGCCACTTTGTGGCCAGCTGTAAATGTGCCTCAGCATTGATACGAGTATCTATATGTAGGTCTGTTATGCTAATGCAGCAGGTGCAACGCGTTTTGGCATTTGCATGCAAATTAGTTTCATCATTCGACAGCGGACTTGCTGAACCTCACTTAGAGGTCAATCGAATCCGTTCTCGAACTGCCCGCTTAAGTTTCTAAGTATCTGAATATCTTTGTATCTTGTCAGACTCTTCGAATCTGCGAAAACAATGTGCGAGTCTCGATTTAAATTTGTACAAAATATTTTATCATATTCTCAGATTATCTATAACAAGCTTGTCTTTTGAGAACTCACCAGTAAAGTTTCTGACGATTCTTCATTCAACAAAAGATAAACTGTTTGATTTAATTATACCCGTTACTTATTAAAAATAAGTAAAAGGGGATATTGTATTCGTTGCAATGTATGTAACAGGGAGAAGGAAGCATCTCCGACCCTATAAAGTATATATATTCTTGATCAGCATCAACAGCCGAGTCGATATAGCCATGTCCGTCTGTCCGTCCGTCCGTCCGTCCGTCTGTCCGTCTGTGTGAGCGCATAGATCTCAGAGACTATAAGAGCTAGAGCAACCAAATTTTGCACACAGATTTCTATAAACCCCACGCAGGTCAAGTTTGTTTCAAAATTTTGCCACGCCCCTTTCCGCCTCCGTAAATCGCGAAAATCCACCACACGCACAGTTTTCAAAATATTAGGTTTTTTTAAACGGTGAACGTTAGCTACTGTTATTACCTATCATTCTACTAAATCCCAACAAGATCGGACAAACAGAAAGGTGGTACTGGCTGATTAAAGCTTTTAAGCAATAAAAGTGCCTAAAAGCATGCAATAAAAACAAAAGTTTAATTTATTTAGGTAAGTAACGGGTATCCTATAGTCGGGAGCTCGACTATAGCCTTTCCCACTTGTTATAATATTAATTTGAATTACTAATATGGTAATATATAAAATAATAAAAAAAATGGAATTAAAATTCATAAATATATGTTTTAGATAAATATTTACAGAGGTGAACATATTATTTAAAATTTGTATTCAGTAATCGACTTTGGTAAATTTAATGATTTTCCCATTAGAAAAGAAATTACTTCCTTGTCGAAACTTTGGATTTATTTACTATTTTTTAAAATTAAATCTAAAAATTTCTTTTAAATTTAAAGTAATTTTAAAATTGTTTCCATACTTTAAATGCCATTATTATGCCGTTTATGTAGGAATTCTGAGTTTATCTCAATGGAAAATTAAAATAACTTTAAATCAGAGCCCTTACTGAGTTTATAGATGCATATTATATGTTTGAATTTATTTATATATTTTAATGTTACTATGCTTGTTTTCACCACTCTCACGTCCGCGTGTCGTACTCGTATTTCCATCTCAAATAGAAATCTTTGGGGCCTTGCAAATGTCTGCCCACGCAGAATCATTTGCATTGGACAAACCTTTTTGAGGAGCAAAATCTATGCATGTCGTATTTGTATTCTTTGGGTAGATTTGCGGCCTACTACGAGTTTGAGTTAGTGCAAACGCCTTGCAATGGTTTTTTAATCAATTTCTGTCAGTTGGCTGTCAGAAGAAATCAGGCAACAGCCTCAGTTCGAGTTGCAGCCCGGATGGCAAATTATGCGCATAGATTTAAAAGATTTCAAAGGTCCACAGAAAGAGAGAGAGAAAGCTGACACTGTCCGACAAAACACTGTACACTGCACAACATGAACTTGATGCCAGTTGCCGGCGCTGATTTTTAATTATGATAAGTCGCAAGTGCAGCACAAAATTTCATGACCCATTGACAAGGACGCATCGCAGGACGCAGGAAAATGGGGAAGGAAACCGAGAGGAGTATTTCCGCCAGCCCGATAGGAATCTAAAGCAAATTGTTGTCAAAGTGGAAAATGTTTTCCGTATTTGTCCGAGCAACATTGAAGAGCATTTGATGACTGCACAGCTGGAGGGAAATTGGCCCGTATGTCTCGGCCGATGCCACTGACCCAATGAGTTAGTTTTCGGATTGGGTTTGTTCAACTCTCTTTCGATTGGAAAATGTAGCAGAAAAGGGAGCTCAAATGAAAAATGGTTAAAGTGTATATAAAGTGGGATGCTGTGATGGATTGCTGGAGCAATTTTATCATGCAATTCATGCATACGTAACTCAGTATGAGAATAAAGTATTGGCCACAACAATCTAATCTGATTTAAGAAGTACGGTAGAGACTCACAAATGTGAACTGTCCAAATATTTAAAGTTGCAGATTAATCTATTTATTTAATGTGATCTAAGCAGTCGACAGAGAGCATAAATAAAATGATTAGAATTTAAATAGAATTTTTAAAAAAGAATGTGATATTAACTATTATTTTATATTAAAAACTATTTTAATTTAGACAGAGCTTAAATAATAACTTCTATTATAATTTAAACTACGATTGGTGATTATATAAATTTATTTTAGTTAATATTTAATTTATATTGTGTTAGCGTTCTTTCAATATCACTGCGGACGGCAGTCCGCGCTAGTGACGAAAGCAGCGCGAAGGGTGCGAAGGCGACTAGCATATATACACAGGAAGAATGGAAAATTTGCTATGGATGTCCGATCGGGTCAAATTATATACCGATCGAAAGGTATCAATCTAACTTAAAAATGTGCATACTAAGACTTCTGAAAACTTACATGGTTCGTGAGATAAACAGGTGTAAGTGGGAGGGACAAAATTTAAATGATTGGAGCAAATGGGGCCGTTGGACCCTTTTAGATATTTTTTATAATTTTTCACTATACTTATCAAAAATACGCGTCGAATGACACCTTGATCATCAAAATCCGACCACTGGTTCAGAAGATAATTAATTTCGAAATTTTTGGTGCCCTTTTCAAAACGAGATGAAAAGTCAGTCTGTTTGTTTGTCTGTTTGTTTGTTTGTATAGATCAAAGCGTTGATTTAGCTTAAAAGTTTGAATGAGGACTTGTTCCTGATAAAAAATCTAGAAACGTTTGTTCTACGACTTTTTCGAAAAATCGCTAGTTTAGCGGGAAATCGCTAAAAACCGCTAAAATTGAAACCCCCATAGCATCCAAACGATAGGAGCTACAGATCTGTTCTATACGTCGTTGGAAAGGTGTTTTGAAGGGCTTTTAGGCATACGTTCAAAGTTTTTTTTTTAAGTAAAAAGGTAAACAGCTACAGGTGAAATAAGGTATTTATTTCCACATTTTGGCGATTTAAGAAAAATCTACACATCAAATCACTTTTAAATATACTGCATGTTGTAGAGAATTCAATTACGCGTTTTTTGACATATAACACATATCTGTCAAAATTCGTTTGGGTAAGATATTACCTATTAACTGAATATACCTTACACCTTTACACTACTGCATGTACATATGCAGTATGTACACTGCTTGCAGCGTAATGCGGAAATAAACTGCTTGCAAGTGGTGAATTCTTTTTGCGGCAGATAAATAATTTTATAATCAAAAATATAGAAACTTTTGTTTTTCGACTTTTTCGAAAAATAGCTAGTTTAGCGGGAAATCACTAAAAACCGCTAAAATTGGAACCCCCATATCATCCAAACGATAAAAGCTACAGATGTGATATATATATCGTTGAAAAAGTATTTTAAAGGGCTCTTAGGAATACCTTTAGTGTTTTTTTTAGATAAAAGGTAAACAGCAACAGGTGAAATAAGGTATTTTTTCCCACATTAAGGCGGTTTTTGTGAAAACGCAAGTAATGATTTTTTCTAATTTTCAATATATTGTAGTTTGTAAAATTTCGATGTGTTTGGAAGATATTACCTGTTAACAGAATATATACGTTTTGCTTAGAATTGGAATAGGACAGCAGCAACAACGTGTAGTAGCAGCCAGAGCTTGAGAGTTCTGTTAGATTTTGACAAAATTGTACCGTCAAAATATATTGCAATTTTCAAAACTTTTGATATCTTACTCCAAAATTTCTGATATCCTATAAAAAAAACCTCTTTACGAGGTAAAAGTCTAGTGACGAAAACATTTTAATGCACCAAAATTTCTGATATCCAATTTTGTGACGAATAATATTAAGTTTTACTTAAAAATTACTACAAAAAAATTTTTTTGTCACTCGGCACATTGCGCTAATTTCTTCATACCTAATAAATATATATTTTTTGCGCAGTGCCGAGTGACAAAAAAATTTTTTTGTAGTAATTTTTAAGTAAAACTTAATATTATTCGTCACAAAATTGGATATCAGAAATTTTGGTGCATTAAAATGTTTTCGTCACTAGACTTTTACCTCGTAAAGAGGTTTTTTTTATAGGATATTAAATTGACTTGGAATTTATTTATTTCTTGTGTTGTTTAGTTCTAAGAAAATTAGTGCTGTTACCAACAAATACAGCTGATGTTAAGCTGCTGTAAATAAACATAAAATTTGCATCTTCCAAAGACAACAATGAATCATTTAAGTCTGAGTTACGCCCACTATTTGAGCCACGAAAGCGCTTTAAGTAATGCCCAAAATGGCGACTACTGAGGAAGAGGGTTGACAGTGAGTCACAAAATACTCGAACCACTCGAATGGATTTTTCTACGGATCAGTCATGTTTGCCATTTGGTTGCGTGGGCTGTCCGCCTCAGTGGCAGCTCCTCCTTCAGCCTAATCTCGTTGGGCAGCCTCAGTTCGGATGCGATGTGGCATGTTGCATGTGGCATGGGGCATGTGGCATGGGGCAAGGGACTTGAGGCATGCTGTGCGTGCATGACGCATTGCCTCGTTGGCTGTAATGGCCATAATGGCTCAGGCGATCGTGTTTGGGAGGCATCATCATCATCATCATCATCATCAACGTAATCATCATCATCATCATCATCATCCGGCCAAACCGTTGGCCAGACTGTAGGCTGGCTACAAGCGATTGTTGTTGTTGTTGCACTGCGTATCGCGTTACTTATGCAAATAATTTCAGTGGAAATGAGGAGTCGAGAAATCTGTTGCTTTGCCCCTAACTCCTATTCCTCTTTATGCCCCTCTTTCCCTCTCTCTCTCTCTCTGTCTCTGTTTCTGTTCGCTACTCTTTCTTGTCAGTAATATAATTTTGTGTCTTTTTCACTTTTGTGCGGCTGTTGTTGTAATTTAATAACCAAGCAAGTCATATTTTGCCTCCTGCTGCTAGCCCCGAGGCTCCACTGTAGCGTTGGGCTGTGGGTGTGGCAAAGGCGTGGGCTGTTGTTGTTGTTGTTGTTGCTGCTGCTGTGGCTCTTAAAGCACTTGTGCAATAAATTAAAAAGGCGATTTCGTGTCGCCGTTGTTGTAGCTGTTCTTGTTGTTGTCGTTGTTGCTGATGTTGCTGGTGCTGCAAGTGGTGGCAGACATGCAGATTTTTGACATACTTGTTTGCATTTTGCTGCCGCTGCTGTTGTCGTTGCCGTCGCCGTTGCTGTTGCTGCCGCTGCAGTTGTTGCTGCATCAGCATCAGCTTGTCGCATTCACATTCGCATTCGCAGTTGCTGCTTCAACCTCAAGCAGCAGCAGCAACCACAACAACAACAGCAACATCAACATCAACGGCAACAGCAACAGTTTTGTTGCTGCTGCTGCTGGCGTCTGAAATGTGCTACGTCATTTATGTTGTGTTGAACGTGCACTGTGAGAAATAAATGTAGAACTATAATTTACATTTAACTATACAGATTTCACTTATTAAGTAGAAAGGATTTTGCAGAATTTTGTTCCACTTACGTATATTCGGTTATGAAATTTATTTTTCTTTTTGAGCATATAAACAAAAATATGTTTAATTTATTCCAACTTTCAGAGTTAAATATATGTATAGTTATTTTAAAAAATTAAAATAAATATGTTGTAATTTCCCAGTTATTGAATTGGTTTTCTTTCTAATGGAATAATAAATGGGATATAAATTTAAAAGTTGTCTATGCATCACTCTTTTGATAAACATGCGCTAATTTCTTCATACCTAATAAATATTTATTTTTTGCGCAGTGCAGAGTGACAACATTTTTTTTTTTGGAATTTATAAGTAAAACTTAATATTATTCGTCACAAAATTGGATATCAGAAATTTTGGCGCGTGAAAATGTTTTCGTCACTAGACTTTTACCTCGTAAAGAGGTTTTTTTTATAAGTTTTTGTAGACAGTATCAGATATTAGTCTTTATTTAAATCAGATTGTTAGGAATTAGTTTTAAATACTGAACGAATATTGTTCACTAATATAATAGAATTTAGTATTCAAATATTACATGCAGAGTCTCATAAGAACATTAAGTCTTCATTTAAACTAAAGGGATCCTTTTAGGATCTTCTGCTATTTAAAAGTCTTTAACATATCATATTAATTTTGGAAATTTAAAGTTCTCTATCGTAATTTCTTAGAGTGTATTGAAGATGCGCCGCGCCCAGCTTCATGGCATTCATGTCGTTGCTCTTGGTTTTTGGCTGAGTCGCCTCTGAATGTGGACAGACGGTTCAAGGAGAGCAGCGGGAAGAGGCGGACAGGGTCAGGTCTGATCTGGATGGGTTGGGTACGAATTCGGAATAAGGTTGGGTTTGGGCTTGAGCTTGCTTGTGTTGTAGTGCTCTTGTTGTTGTTGTTGTTGTTATGCTGCGCTTTGGGTGTCGTTGTCAGCTCATGTCCCCAACGAGATGTTTAACATACCCGTAGAAAATTGTTTTTAGCTGCAGCGTCAGGATTTATGTCCAGAAAGACTGACTGAACTGCCTGGACTGCGGACTGAGCCGTGTTCATGCCCATGGCAATGGCAATGGCTATTTAGTGGATGCAGCAGCTGCCACGCTATGATTTGACCCACTTTTCAACGGGCTGCGGGGGGTTATCATGGGAACAGGAATTACTGATGGGGTTTATAAGCTGGCACGCAATGGTCTTTGGGTGCAAGTGGTCAGCTCTTTGTTGCAGTGGCACCTGCAACAGCAACAGCAACTCTCTGGTCCCTGGTCTCTGGTCTCTCTTTTCCCCAGAGAAGCTGTGGCACCTGCGGGGAGCAGTCACTAAACTGGTCGCCTGTCACCCAGCAATAACTTGGCTGCATTTCTGCATTTACTCAGAGCCGAAACTACAACAAAAGCCAAACAACTTGGCACAAGTCACAGCAGGCAGCCGTCGGCCGTACAAATTGTCCCAGGACAATGATGAGGAGGAGGAGACGGAGGAGGAGGAGGAGGAGGAGGAGGAGGAGGAGGAGGAGGGGATGCGGGCAGCTTCCAGGGAAATGCAAAATTATGACAACTGCATTTGCAGTAGTAAGCCAACGCAGCAACTGCCTCTACCCCTTCCCCTTCCCCTTCCTGCTTCTCCTCTTCCTTTATATAGTACAGTGAGCAGCCTCAGCATGGCAGGAGGTCCTGTTGCCTGTTCTGTGTCCTGCTGCCTGTTGCCTGCTCCGTTTTGCAAGTGTCAAAGTTAACTCGAAATTATTGTTGGCTAAACTTTTGTGGCGCTTAGCCTCCCCTTCTCCCTCCCTTCTTCCCTCGCATCCGGACTGCCTCCTCAGGCCCGCAATTTATTGTTTGTGGTGCATTCCGCAAATTTCAGCTCCGACCTGGCCATAGAACCGAGTGTTCGGCCTGAAGCTCCCTATCCCTATCTCCTTTTCGCTCTCAGTCTCTCTCTCTCTCTCTCTGCCTCGGTCTCGGCTTAATCAACTGCAATTGGTGCAATTTTGTGGCTAACATTTTTGCAGTCTCATTCAGCTGAATTTCTTTTCCTCTCTCTGTTTTTTTTTTATCATCATACTCGTAGTTTCTCGTTTGCTGTCCCGTTGCATTGTTTTGCCTTCAATTTCAAGCCTGACTGCAGTTACATTAAAACTTTTGATTGCTGCTGCATGTTCTGCATGGGAATATGGCCGAGATTGGCTCAAAAGGTTAGCAGCAACGTGAACTGCAGATGCCACACAACATAATGTTCAACAATTGCCCAACTCGATTTTTGCAAAAGATTCCTGTTTCCATATTTGTTTTAATATTAAACTGGATTCATCGTATTTCGATTAAAGCTAAAAATAAAATTAAAGAGCATTTAAATTATCCAGAAATCGCTTAAAAGAACTGTTTATTCGTATGTCTCAGTTTCACCCTCAACTCAGCTTTGTGAAAATAATTGTGATATCTTATCTATTCATAATCTTTCCTTCTTTACAGCCCTCCTACCACAGAATTTCCCCATTTATCCCCGCAATTATTTCAATAAATTTCCATGCAGCTACTGTCAATGATGCCCCCTGGCATATTCGTGTCCTTGCTTTGCCTAGTTCATATAAAAAGAGAGACTCTCGAAATATTAATCAATTAAACCCATGCCATTTTGAATTTTCCGCTTTGGACTGCCACAATTTCCACACTCGCTTGACTGTCGCTTGACCTCAATTAGACCTTATCTAATCCATTTTCCACACGCTTTGTTTTGACCTAATCACCTCGGCGACTCGGGGCATCAACTACCTGCACTAGGGGTAAGTATAAATACATCAAGTCCAAGAGAGCAGGAGGAGGAAAGCCTTCGTAAAGACAGCGTGACATTTTCCATGCATTCATGCCCCTCATCATTTGTTGTGGCATTTGTTTCGGAAAACTGTTCAGCTCAAGGCTAATTCCAAGAGGTAATCATTATGTGGGTTACACCCAGTAAAATATTATTTGATTTCGAGCGTGTTGTAGGTATTTCTGAGAGATGAGGAAGACTTATCCTCTCCGCTTTCTAATCGGTCTTAGCCAAGAATTTTATTGAATTTTAGATTTGTTTTGACTTATTCTTAAGGGATAAGGATTATATGAGTGTGAAGATTTATGAATAAGTCTTTCAGGAGTCTTTACTTAGAATTGCTATTAAATTTTACTGACTTTGGTAACTGACGGTCTTAAGTAAATTAATATTCAAATTCAAAATGAGTTATGAAATATTATAATAATCTGTCATTGAATAATATTACTTGTAGTAAGTGTTATTAATATAATTTAATATAATATTTGTAGTTTACATGAGCCTTATTTCAATTTGGGCTTGAAGATAAAACTGCAATAAATATTAATAATTTCCACGCCTGTCGGTGTCTCGGGAACAATTTGTCATTAACTGAAATGGAAGAGTCGTTAAAGTCAAAAGTTAAGTAAAGACGATGATCGAATCGTGGATGCAATCTGCAGATGACAAGCCACTAAAGCCGCTGCATAAAAATCCACAAAGTTGCATGCCACAGGAAGGCAAAGCTTCAGCTGCAACTGCAACTGCAACAACAGCAACAACAGCGACAGCAACAACAGCGACAGCAACAATTTCAACCTCGTCTCGAACGTCAACAGCGTCTGATAATAATGACGCTGCATAAATTGCGTTTTAATGTCAACAAAGAGACAAATATTATAATATCCCCAACTCTCGACTCCATATAGCCTGACAGTCGCAGAGTCTCTACCAGTTATTCCCTATCCCGTTCCCCTCCCCCTCCACAGCCCCCCGGCCAGATGTCAAAGTGCGAGTGAGCAAACGTGGAGAATTATTTGCGGCTGCCGAAAGATATTTCCTGCGGCTGCTTTTTCATGCCACATGCAACTTGCTGCTGCTGCTGATGTTGTCGTTGTTGTTGTTGTTGTTGCTGCTGCAATCTAATGGAAATTTATGTTGAAAGCATGCTCCGTCTTCGCTCATGCCATCAACTAAAAGTCCAGCCATTTCCTCCATCCCTCTCACACACCTTTCCACTTCCCAATAATCATCTGAATGGCCAGCTAGTTGACCAGGCAACAACAATTTGTAGGCATTTTCATATTGATCTGCCCCCAACTGACGACCTTATGAATTACACTAGACAACATTGAAGCATTTTTATTGCCAATTCAGCGATTTAACTAATGCTTATGTTAATAATCAACAGGAATGCTATAAATAAATAAAAATATTTTAATACAAATATAACGATTATTCGGAGGATTTTGTGAAATCTTAAATTACCTTGTCCTAACATTTACAAAATATTGTTTGCTATGTTTCCGCCATTTAAACATAAAGCTGGAAAATAAAAAATAGCATTATGAAAAATTAAGCATTATCAGAAGTGTTCTACAAATTTCTAACAAAACAAAAGAAACCAATGCATTCAAATAAAATAAACACAATTAATTTTCTTTTAAATAGACTTAAAAATTCATAAATAGATTAGTAATAAATGTTGTTATTTTATAACATAATATAGTAATTATCAATTGTTGAAATAAATAATGAAATCAGTTACAAGGTTTGCTCTGACTTACAGAATATTCTCTGCAGATCTGAGTCTGCTAAAATAAATTAGTATGAATTTAATCGATGTTGTCTAGTGTTATTAGACGCCGATTGCGGCCGGAACAGAGTTTCAGTTCGAGTTTGAAGCAATGGAAAGAGGGGAGCAAAGGGGGAACCGCAGCTGGGTTGTAATTTTGCAATTATTTGCTTGCCGCGGTCATAACTCATGGTGGACGTGGGTGCTATCACACCAGCCTCATGCCCCATGCCGCATGCCACATGCCCCGCGCTTCAGCACTTCATCATCGAGTTGGCCGTTTTCCTTTCACGTTTCCAATGCTTGAACTTTGACACACATTTTGCATTGGACTCTTAGAGCCTGAGTCTGAGACTGAGCTGATAATCGCATGCCAGACTGAAATATGCTCCATGTTTGCGCCTTTGGGGCGTCGGCCCGACCCAGGTCTCGGCCAGGCCACGTGAAAGTTTTTCCCCGACTCCGAAAGGTTTTTCCGCCATTTGCGATTCCATTTATTGGACAAAGGGAGGAAGGGCAGGAGGCAGAAGGGGATTGGGTACCTGCACCTTATGCTGACTTATCCCTGGTTGTCGTATCTGTTGCCGCTCTCTCTCATGGCTATCGGCGTCCTGACAAGAGCACACACACATGATCAGACTACGCAGATAAGGATTATAAATCATTTCTATAATATTTTCCACACAAACCATGATAATAAATCAACTACAAAAATGTCACTTGGCGCCAGCCAACAACCACCGTAAAGACAGAGAGAAACATTTTCCACTTCTTGCCTTTATGATTTTGTTTTTGTTTTTTAAAGGGATTCTTACATATGCATGACTTTGTTACCGTCTAATAGATGATTAATGTAAATGCTACGAGTTCTTGATAAACGATTCAACGATTCAAAGGTAATTTGCATAATTCGTGTCGTTTTGTTTCAGGAAATTCAGATATGAATCGACCTTGTCACGGCCTTTTCCTTGTTTCCTTTCCCACGACTTGTTGACATTTCAAGCGAGTTGGCAGCGCTGTGCAGCTTATAAAACCAGAGGCAACTGTACAAAGCGCTTAAAGGGTTAAATGTTATTTTTTGTTGTTGTGTTAAGCTTGTAAATGTTATCGATAAACGCATCGATAGCCGCGCAATTGTTGCACTTGCCATAAATCACAGCTCTCAACTCGCAGTTGGCCTTATCAGCTGTTCTCGGCTGTTTGCACTCGTTCGAGTTTGTGCCCTACATGATGCGATAACACGAAACGATTTATAAGACATACAAAATACACACACACACACATTCCAGATGTAATCGCTGCCTTGAAATCTCACGTAAAAATTGCTTCATTACAGCTCGACTCGACTCGGATTCCAAAGAAGTTTTCGCCAGGCCCTCGTTCTTCGGTCCTCAGTTTTCAGTCCTCAGTCCACAGTCCCTCGACCATATAAAAAAGATGCTGCCGGGCTGCTGCCTTTTTAATTGATTGCTCTCTGCTCTCGTCCAGTGTCTCGCATTATCACAACAAGGCAATCGCAGCTTGCACACACACACAGACACACACATGCAGTGAAACACAAACACGATAAATAACAACACGCAGCGGGCACTCGAATGGGGTCCACTACGTGCGCTGCCTGTTTAAGGCTCGGCTATAAAGGCCCATAATGAACCCTTTCTTTAGGCCGTCTTTGGCTTCATCTCTTACCTTGCTTTTGCCTTTTCCCTTGGCTTGCCTCTCGATAAACATCGCCCAAACCTGTGCCCATCGTTAGTCTTCATCTCGTTTTGTTCTTGCTCTGCGTCTTGTTATACCCTGTAGCTTTCGAATGGGGAAGAAAGGGACTCTGATCAGGAATCGAATGTAACAGTTATGGAACCAAAGTTGAGTTTAACAAATCAAACTGATGTCAATATTATGCAGCATGAATTATATTGAAATACATAAAATATATTGGAATCCTCTTAAAATATTTGAAATTACAATATTAAAATTAAAATTGTTAAAAAGTTTAGAATTTATAATCTAAGATTTTACTGATTTTACAGAATCATTACTGATGTTATTTAACATAAATTAGTTTAAGATAATAGATAATCGAATCCCTTTCTAGTAAATACAGGGTAGCTGCTGGGCCAAATCTTCAGCTGGTGCATTCTATGTTGTTTAGATTGCCGCTTTGCTTTGCTCTCGTATTTAGTTTGGCCAGCGCCTAACGAGCTTCTACCTGTGCCTCAGCCACAACCTGGACTCAGTTATCGATTGAGCGATTCCAATCGGACCAATTGACCATTGACCATTGCTGACTTGTGATTGTGATTGTGGCTTGATCTGTTGTGTAACTCACAGGAAGCATGTAATTAAGTGTTTCTGTAATTTGTTTAAGCCATGGCCAAGTTCATAGTTCAGAGTTAACTATGCTACAAATTGCTTGTGGCTTCGTCCGCCACTAAAAACTGTCGCTGCCTGCGGCTTAGTCAGCTGTCAACAGTTGATAGTTAAGCACCAGATCCACAACCACAGCCAGAGTCAACTTGAGAGTCGGAGTCAGAGTCGAAGTTGGAGTCGGATTCAGGGATAGATAGATATAGGACAGGGCCGCACCCAGCAGCACATGTGTTGTCATTGCCGTCGTCACTTGCATTATATTTTGACAGTTCATTTGTCACTTCTTTTGATTTGACTGCGGTCCGGATCTGGCCGTGAGTATACGCGCATGTTATGGTCTGGTCTGGTCTCGTTTGGCATGGTTACATATGGCGACCACCATGTCACAGATGTGTGTTGAAAACAAAACCCACACAACTCAGTTGACACTCGCTGGGGCGACATTGCAACTTATGACTTTGAATGAGATCTCAATTGAGTTCGTTAAATAAATATTATGTGTTGTGTACAAGATATTTAGTTCAGAGTAACTAGAGAAAATATCTATAGGAAATTTTAGTTGTTTATCTAAAACCCAACCTTAGATAAATTCAATTCCATAAATAAACAAGGAATTATTGTTCCCAACCAACTAAATACCAACTAAATGTTACTCAAGGGTATTAATAATTTCCTCTCTTAAAGTTCTAATATATTCCTTAAACTTGTTGCTAATCAGAAACCTTCCCATCTATACTTAATACTTATATAGATATACATATTTTTGGTATGCAGATGTATGTGTTCAATTTATTGCCCCATAATATTTGTTTTTTCAGTCGGCCCTCTTGACAATGACCCCTGCTTGGGATTTGTTAGCAAAATCACCTGCAGTGCGGGCCAAGTCAGCCAGGAAAAGGTTTCAATAATACAGACAAGTCTCTGCCCTGTTCTGTGTTGCCTGTTCCCTCTCTTTCTTCAGTCTCCTCTCCCTTCCTTTTCCCTACTTATGGACTACCTGCAGCTCAATATGTCGAACTGATTTTGAATGATGCATTTGCTTTGTTACTTGGGGGCCCTTTTTACTTACCGGGTTCATATGCATACGAGTATGAAATATTGAGCCCATGTCAGAGTTACGAACGAGTGTAAGTTAAGTTATTAATGCTACCACTTTTAGGCAACTGCTTAAATACGAGAAGTACCTCCTTTAAGATCTATGTGCTCTTAAAATAATTGAAAACTGTCAAAATATACCATTAACTACAGATCTTTTAGTTAACTTTCTGCTGCAGTTTGCAGTCAATGTTCAGCTTCCTTTCTTACCCATCATTCTGCACTTTTCCAAAGCAATTCCAATTGCCTTTCCATTTGACCACAACAAAATGAGTTTGACAGCAACTTCTGCTCCCTTTTCGGCCAATACTCGTACTCTTTTAAGTAAGCAAAAAGTATTTCGAGACTTCTTTGGCTTTGCTTTAATAGTTTTTCTGGTTCTTGTTTGGCTTTGTGGTCAACAGCTTTGCTGTTTGCAGTTTTGCTTTAACCAAATATCCTGACAAACTTTATTAAATTAGCTTTTGTTGAAATGAGTAATTTAATCTTGGCTTGCATTTTCTTTCTTGAGCCGAGTGATGATAGGTATTTGTATTTAAGATAAGTTTAAAATAGTATTACGAGTTGTCTAATATATTTTTTAAGAAAGATAGTATTAAGTGTTTAGGTAATGTCCCGATATAGGAATATGATATGATTCAGACTAAAATTGTGAATTCTACCGAATATTGATTATATTGGTAAAGTCTTTCTCATTCATTATATCGCTTTAAATTAAATGCTTAACTTTTTCAAGAAGTGCAATTACAAAAGCGCAGTGAAGATTAAGAATAGCCGGATTAGTGATAATTCACTTATCTATCGTATGTATCACACACTCTCTGCCAATGCTCTTATTCACAGCATTAGATGAAGCACAGACCCTTCGAAATGGCTCATAAAATGCATTGTTATGGCCAATAGCGAAAGAGAACAAGTTCATTTTATGTCCACAATAAACACAACATGTGATTTTGATTCTCAACGCGTTTCGTGGCATGGAGAGAATTATGTAAATTTGTGCGTCCAACAATGAGAAAACTGTAAACATGTCGCATAAATTTAATTAATTACAATTTCTTTATCCAATCGACCCAGTTTGAAAAGGGGCCTCAACTGCCCCACTGCCCTGGGCTCCATGTGATCCATGGTAATCGTTTTATGGCCGCACAGCAGCCGCCTACAGATCTCCGAGATTAGACGATGACAACGACGACGACGACACATAGCCCAATGGCCTCCAAATCACTTGATCACATTTCGGTTCGGTTGTCATCCAATCGCAGAGAATTATTCGATTAGATTTCGATTTTAATAACCAGCGGGACCATTTCTTATTCAAATTTGATTTAGATTTTCGGTTCGCTTAAAAGCTGAATACCCCTTGGCGGGGTCAGACAAGGGGAAGGAGGGGGATGAGGATGAGGAGGTAGGGGATCTAGTCGCCTTTGGCAGCTCATTAAGAAAGTTGTTCCGCATTCATTTTTTATCACCGTTGTCGCCCCGTTGCCGCTGATTATCTGAACTTTTCCCCAGCTTGTCTCGTTTTTTATGACCGGGCGTTTATTTTACCTAAATGTTTTGATAAGTTTTCCAAAAAGCCAGCCCGCCTTTTGTTGGCCATGTTCTGCTTTGGTAGTTGAGATATTTATGTGGCATCGTTTGTCATTTGGTTTATGGCTTGCTTAAGCTGTTGGGGATAGCTAAAAGATCATCTTACCCTAAAGATACAGCTTGAGCTTGAGTTATCTTGGATTAACTTACATTTGTGTTTCCTCCATAGTTTTTCTTAAAGTCTTTTCATAAATGAAATGAGCCTTATATCATCTAATGAGAATCAAATGTCTTTTATCTTTATGCTAAAGACTGATCTTTTATTTTACTGATTTGTTACTATAATTATAAAATGTAAGTATCAAAATAAAGAATAAATTGAATAAAATATTTTAAATATACATTCTACTTATTGCTGGTATGATTTAGGGAATACCCTTTTCTAATTCGTTCTTTAACCCAGATTTCATTAATTGTGTTGTGTAAATTACATCGGATTAAAAATTATCTTTTCGTACAAAGCTTTAAAGAGAAGTTATTTATTATTTACAAATACTCTTTTTATAGAGAGCTTTAGAAACTTCTTCTTTTTTTGTGGCTTAGTGTAAAGCGTCATCAACGTATAATCACTCTAAAACAAAATCTGTTGCACTTGGTTCTTCTTATCAGCGGTCCCTTCCCAGTTTTATATCATTTACTGATTCACAGCTACTTGTAGACAGGTCTTCTGTGCACATTGGGCACATAAAGCATAATTTTTTTATAGCCAACTTCCCCGACAGCTGGGTATATATGTACATATAAACTTATATTTATGTGGGCCATAATTTCAACATTAGGGCATCATAAAAACGTCATGATTATTTTAAAACTCATTTTCGTTCATTTATTCGTTGCTCTCGGAGCTTTTTAAGCACAAATTACAGAAATTTCATTGAAAAGAAATGAAAATAAAAAAGGGGCAGCGCAGAGAATAATATTTTATTAACACTTCGTTCCATTGAAGATCAATATTATTTTTAACCGTAGGCCAAGTGAAGCGCCAGTCAGAGGAAGTTGCCCGTACGGGCTGAGGTTCTCCTGGCCCGTTGAGTTGAGTTGCCCTCGGGGGCTGCTGGCATATATCAAACAACGGGACGGAAATTAATTTCAGTTCTCTGACTCCGCAATTTCCCATTTTCCATTTCCACGCGCTTTAATTGTACAATAAAACCATCAACGGCCTGTCGATAATTTGGAGTGGAAGTGGGGGTTGAGATGAGTTGAGTCTGGATGAGGAGACCCAAAACTATCTGCGGTAATTTGTTTATTTTAAATTATATTTGTTGAAGTTTTTATATGTTCCTCTTCCATCATAAAGTTGGCTGAAATACTTGCAACGTTTTATAAACAAATAAATCGCTCGTCGAACGCAAATTTTTTGGGTCTAATATATGGAATAAGAAAGCAAACCTCGTTTGGGGTGGGCCATTAGTTGGTGCAGCGCCCCCTGGCGGTGATTTGTGCCGTTTCTCTCTCTCTTTCTCCCATTCTCTCGGTTCTTCTCTTTTTGAGCATAGGTAATTACCGGTCATTAATAATATGCAGATGTGCCTTTTCTTGCCTCAAAACGAACTAAACGAAACTCAAATTTCATTTTGCTGTTTTGAGCATTTTCGTTGATGTTGTGTTTATGTTTTTATGGGCCACATTTTCGGATCCCCAAGTATTCTTCAAGTGGCAGTTAAAATTATGTAAAATGAAAAACGAAAAGAAGAAATATTTCTCCTCTTCCCCTTCTTGCTACCCTTGACCCCAAGGGAGTTTTTTACCACAACATTTTTTTTACGATGAGAAGATTCCTGCCTGGGCACTTATTACCTGAGTAGGCTCTCGGGACTGAAGAAAGGGGGAGGAAGAGAGGAGAAAAACACCACTTGAGTCTGGGTTGTGCTCTGAAAATTGGGGATGTTACGCGTAGAAGAAACCTATGGAAACTGATGGCAACTTTGGTTGCATGGTAATGTGCTTGCAACAGTCCATCCAATAACCATATAGAGTGGACACTATTGCCATCTGTGTCCAACACAGTTGCCATTCTTACGGTTAACTTGCAACATTCCCTCTCTCTCTCTCTTTGTATCTCTCGCTGGGTTAATGAATTGGATGTCCGCATAATAAAATAAAATTTTATTATAGCTGCAGCTGTTGCATGTTGCAACTAATGAATAAGTGTAAATTCTAATGAAAAAGCGTTAAAGCAACAGAAACAACAGTCACAACAAGAGCAAACGAAGAAGGAGATAGCAGGAGGGGGAAGAGAAGAGAAGAGTGAAGAGAGGAAGAGAACGCTAAAGAATGCCAACTATGGCGAAAATTCAATTAAAAATGTAAAACAACTGCAAAGCGCGAGTTGCGTCGAGGCGGCTAAAGCTGGGAAAGGAGAGGGGGTAGAGTGAACATAGGAGGAGCATAGAGGTGATAAGGGGGAGGTGGGGAAGTGGCAGCTGATGGAGCAACGCAAACGAGCAGCAGAACATGCAATTAGAGAAGGAGGAGGCGATGCGCCTGGACACAGTTGGCTTTGATTGCTCAATATGCCCCTCCTCCTCATCCTCCACTTCCCTCACTCTTTCTCCCTTCATTTCCCTCGCTTTGCGGCAAATTTATTGTATCGTGGCTTTAGTGCGAATAGTTGCCGTTCACATAACGCCTATGGAATGGCCGGTCGTTCAGTAAAACTGACAAAGAACTTGGCTAAGCCCCAAACAACATCTGTGGGCAGCGTTGTAGTTGTACTTGCAGTTGCCGTTGCAGTTGCAGTTGCATTGTTGTGGCCCAAACACGCACAACCATCTAAAGGATTGGGTGGGATTAGCATTGAATGTCCATGACATAAAGTTGCATTACAAGAAAATCACATAGATCGCTTGTGTGGGCTACAGGTAACAATCATGGCCAATACTATTCAATCTAAAATTTCCAATCTGCGCTCTGAATACTCAAAGCTATGAGATTTGAAATGAGGTATGAGCTGATTTAGGTAGGAAATATAATTGCAGATTGATTTAAAATTATCAAAAACGTAATTTTGTATTTTTCAATTCCTTTTTAAGTAAAAACTTATATTTTTATCGAATATATTGAGTGGCTAAAACTAAATTTGTTTGTACCCAGAGACACTACAAATACAATAATTTTTGTTAACAATAATTTATTGATAATACATAAGATTTAAAACTCTTGTTCTACAGAAATAATCACGAGTATATAATAAAAGATTTGTACTATATCTATTTATTATAAGCCCACTTAATTATTTCACTAACAGAGTAATTTGTTGAACAACATTATTAAATCCCTTAGTCTGTTCATCTATTCCAAACAGAGAAGAAATATTTTCATTGTTCACTAAAGCAATAGAAAATCTTTTAAATTATCTTCCCAAAACCGACTCAGTTTAGGCAGCTTAAAGTAATTATATTTTTTAGCTTTAGTTGAATCCTTTTGTAGCTTTTTCTTGGCTAGCATAAATCGCAACACTTTTACCCTGGGCTATCATTTATTCCGAAATAAAGAACTTTTTCGTATCTCAGTCTACCCTATCTCTCATTTATTCTCTCTGCTCTTTGCCTTTTTAAGCAGTTTGTTACCCCCCCCGGTTTTAGTGGCCAAGATTTATTTGCCGAGATTTTGAAAGAGTTGTTGGCATTTCCCAGCCGCGTGATTATC
This sequence comes from Drosophila limbata, assembly GCA_963924055.1. NCBI lineage: Eukaryota > Metazoa > Arthropoda > Insecta > Diptera > Drosophilidae > Drosophila > Drosophila limbata. The sequence continues at coordinate 5,729,288 of OZ001353.1, forward strand.
CAGTGCATTGAACGCGGTCAACCATTAATTACCAACAGCTGTTGCTGCCGCGGGGGCAGCTAAGAGACTCCCCAAAGACAGAGACGGGAGAGAGAGGGAGAGAGAGCTATTATTAAGAAGAGAATCCTCGCCGCATATTTGCCTATTTATCAAATATTATTTCAAGTGTTAGGCGAGTATTTTTCTTGTTTTCAACCGAAGGAATTTCCGTGTCATATTTAGCATTTCCCCTGAGGGGAAGAAAATAGGGAATTAAGGCAACTACGCGTAGGTGTAGAACGCCTCGGATTTCCATAATTGTTTAAATTTTTTTTTAGCCATAGCGTGTTCCACCCGTTTATGGGGACAACAGTTTTTATGGTGCCAAAGACATTAAAAGTGTCATAGCAGCGGGCACTTAATTTGATATTCGAGTACGGCATAATTGGAACAGACCCCAAAACACAATATATGTTATGTAGGAAATGGATAGACAAACATCGCACATCCAAAACGGGGGGTAAAAACTCGTGTTGCGACGAGTATTAAATCTGACGTGTCTGCGGTTCCATAATTCCATGGGTGGCCCACGAATCTGAGCAGGGGATGACGTGGGAGTGACTTTCCCTCCAAATGGGAGGCAGTTGATGGAAAGGGGGAGCTATTTTTATTCCATTGTCTGATACCTGAATAAACATTTGACATGCTTCCTTCTAATGTCTCTCTTTATGGGGAAAATTGTCAAGGCAACACCTTCAAAATAACGCCCAAAATGGTCTATTTTAATTTGTGCTTGCTTTTCTTTTATAATTAATTGTTAATTTTTAAATGAATTGACAGACCTTGGCGCCTCTGACACTTAACTTTAAAATTTAAAGTTTAAATTGTCTGTAACGGTAATAGAAAACTGTTAAAATTTAATGTTAACGGCTTCTTAACATGACAGAGAATTGAATAATAAAAGAATAATTTGAAATTTACATAAATAGTTTGAGAAGTAAAAATAATTCATAAAAAAAAAAACGAACAAGGTTAAAAAAAAAATCAAGGCTCGAAAAATGTTTGGATAGCTTTTCCTCTGGACTTGTACTTCTTACATATAAATATGGAGCACATAAATCCTATTTACTTCTTACCAACAAATCAGAAGGTGAAACTTTTTCATTGTCAACATTTTCACAAAAGCCTCTTCAAACGTTAGAGTCGATTACTGATTGTGGTTTGATTTTCAATTCAAATATTATGACAATTATATTGCTTCCTGTACGACTCACATATCCGCTAACCAATTCCTATTCATGTCTAGAAGCATTGCTCAAGTTCAAGTTCCAGGAATAAAAAGAGTCATGACTCTAATATATCTCTAGAGTATAAATAGAAAACAGCATGGTATATATAATATTCATGAGAAATCTAGCCATATTTATAAGCCAATCTCATTAATATGTTTTTTATACTTACTCCCAGACAAAGTTTCTTCAAGTAATCCCCAGTTTGAAGTTGTTCCAGACACTTTAAATGTGAGTACGAGCGATGATTGCACATGAGACACCACAATTTGCCTTCTTCTTGTTGCAGAGAGTTGTTCCATCTTGCCATCTTTGGCACATTCTTATCGAAATCTCTCGCATAAATCAGAATCAGAATCGTTGGCCTGGCGTGGCATGAGCAATTGCCATGTGGCAAGTATGACCATGGGCCACAGTGGCGACTATTCCCACGCTTTTTGCACACACACACACACATACACGCACGCACAGTCTCTGAGAGAGTCATAAAGTTTGCCACCCAAATGCTACGCGAGTCGCCAACAAAGAGGAGTTTGTTGGGTGGCTGGGCAGAGAGAGGGGGGAATGGAGTGGGGGCAGAGGTGGAGACACATGTCGCTGGCCATAAAGCAAACGACGCCCGACGCAATGTCCTCGTTGAGTGGAGCGCACATAAAAAACTTCTTCTACAATATAATAAACAATTTCCTGATAAATCAACAATGGCCCTTCCCCCGACTCCTTCCCTCTCGTGAGTCGCTCTCTCTCTCTCTCTCTCTGTTTGACTCATTGGCATGCAAAGTGACGAGTGGCAGTCAAAATTTATGGATTTTAAAATGTAAGCGAAATATTTAAAAGACCAAATGGAAGGCGTACGTGTCTAATGTGCGAATAGGCCATGGCTCTAATGAGTCCAGCCCCCTCCCATCCCCTCCCACTGCTCTGCAGCAATTCATTGGACGATTGGTTTGCTTTTTGCCCTGCTGCATTGTTGCACAAATAACTCAAGTTGCAACTAATTACGACGCATTTCGTACTTTACAACAGCGGCCATAAATTTCAAGCGTGTCCCCTGACACGACGTCGCCCATGTTGCAGCTCTCAGCTCTGCCACTGCCACTCTGCCACCAAGTGGCAACTGGGGGCCTCGCAGATTTCAGATTTTCTTCTCTCGCTTAGTTGCTGATTTTTTTTTGGTTCCTTTTAGTGTACAGCATTTAACACGCCTCGTCATCATATTCGGAAGCAATGCATCATTCGGCGGGGCAGGCTCCACAGAGGCCGTGCCACGTCCGCGGCATGTGTCATGGCAACCGAGGCACTTGCCGCAAATTGGTTTGCATGTGCCTCAGCCTAGGGGCAGCCAAGTGCATCAGCAAGCTGGCGGCCGGAGGGAGGAGGAGCGATTCTCCTTCATCCTTCGTTAGTTGCGTTGCATGTTGCAAATTTTGTGCATGTTGCGCCGTTTACATGACAACCCAAAAGGGCTGACAGAGGGAGAGTGCGACAGGGAAGGGGCATGCATCAGGTAGCATGCAACTTGTAAATGAGTTTGAATCCGATGACGAAGCTGGCAAGACGGAAGGAAACCTGGCCAAGACGACAAGTCGTTGTCAAGCTGACAGCGCACATATTCCAGGTACAAGTAATTGGGGCTAATGCGACAAGTTGCGAGCTTAGAATGCACCGTGGCCAAACAGGTACCATAATTAAATCTAAATATCATTTGCAGACTCAACTCCGTTCCGTGAATGCTTATAAGACTAACGGGGAATGTGTAGTGACGACCTTTTTTTATTTATGCAACTCACAGAACTTTTTATTGACGGCTGATTACTCCCAAAAATAAGCAAGATTTTATAATATGACTCCATTCAACTATTTGTTTAATCCATGATATAAGTATACTGCATTTAACACTGTATCAGTTAAAACTAAATTAATCTTTCGATACCCTTGAATCTGTCAGGTGCGCTACAGAAATCACAAGTGAATACGAATTTAGAAAAAAACAATTTTGCTTCGAAAATTTCTCCGTGTCACAGAACTTAGAGTAATTTATAGTTTTTAGCATGTTCACCAACCTTAAATTTCCCATGGATTTGTTTAGCAACTTTTTTAAGTTTATCATAGCAGATGAAAAGGTTATTATTTTATTTCTTCTTTAATTAACATTTTTTAATTTATTTACTTAATTTAATTTAGTTACTTGACAACTCTAAATTCTAAAATTCGAACAAGAAATGTGACAATATTCTCATGGCATTGGACGTCAGTGAATTGAGTGATGATTTCGTTTCCCCGAAAAATGTTCAGATGATTTGACTGTGGCACAGAGAAATGAAATTTACGTGAAACTTAAGTAGAAGAGATTTCTGTCGCATACCTGTATAATATAGATGATTTCACTTATCACATATTTCACTGCATCTGTTCACAGTTTCGCTATTCATCAGGTAAACAACAATATTTGGTGATTAGCTGATTGTCTTTAAGATTCTAACAGCGAAGTTCTCCTGTTATTATTATGATAATTATGAGATCTCTGACTTTTGCTATGAATGAAGAACTTTCATATAAAATTATCTTACTGTACTAAACTAAACTAAATTTATATAATGACTATCAGATTATCTTGTTTACGAAATATTTTGACAATTAATACAGACTATATCAATATTAATGAATATTTTCAGATTTTCCCAATTCCTTTCGATTTAGAGAAGTCCGGCTTATATATGCAAAGTGGAACATTAAAAATTACTTGTTGAATATCTTAGTCATGAAGAGCTTTCTACTTCCCATCAGTCCAAGTTCTACTGTCTCTATATTTATTATGATAATGATCAGGTTTTGCACTTCACTTGAATCAATATGCATTATGCCTGGCGACTAAAACACACGACAAAACAACATTTTTCACACCTGACCATCGACAACAACTGACAATAACAACAACTGCGCTACACTGCCTGCAATTACTCATCATCCAACTCGTCGTCTATCATATAACAACATGGCGACAAATTCGCGACAAATTTGATAATGAGTTGTCTGTTGAGTGTTGTATGTCGTATTTGTTGCATTTATGTCCACACATAAATTCGCTCTTAATTGTAAGTCAAACATCGCAACAACTGCCGGTCACGCACGTCAGTCCTCAGTCCCCAGTCCCCAGGCCACGCTCCCCTTGTGTTGTTGGTGTTGCAGCGATGTTGTTGCATACAAATCACAGCAGCAGCAGCAACTGCCTCTACCACGCCCACCTATCGCCTAATCAGGCAAACACATGTGCGCTCCATAATTACATTGGACCTGAATACGTGACCGCCACTGAAACCAAAAATTAAGAGCACTGCAACACCATCGACAACAACAACAACAACAACAACAACAACACTAGTTATAATAGTAAAAACAACAACAATATAAAATCACGCGCATTACTTTGGTCCAAAATGGTCTACTCTGAAATGCAGTGCAAATGAAAAGGCCATCGGCTAAAGGTGTTGCATAGTTGAACAGACTCGTGTCCCTCTGCGCTAGGGATGGACAACAAACTTGCATTGAATCAAAAAGGTTTTAATTGAAACCATACCTGTTCAATTTCGATTAGAATTACTAATCAATTAGATTATTTTTGGAAATAATCGTAGTGATTATATAATTCACTGTTGAAAAATTTGTGATTATTTAAAGATTGCGATTACAAAAAATCCAAAAAAAGTGTAAAATTTTTAAAATTATTCAAAAATAATCAGAAAAAATAAAAAATAATCGCTCTGATTATTTCGGATTTTTTTTTATTTTTTCTGACTATTTTGGCTATTTTGATTGTGAAAATTAAAAAGATTTTGATTTTTACTAAATAGTCATAAATAATCAGAAAAAATCAAAAATAATCACAAATAATCAGAAAAAATCAAATAATCAGAAAAAATCAAAAATAGTCCGAAATACTCAATAAGATTATTTTTTCTGATTATTTTTGAATAATTGTAATAACTTTAGATTTTTTGTAATTGTAATCATTAAATAATTGGACAAAACCGAAAATAATCGTAATTTAATAATTAGTTCGACTTTTAAACAAAAATAATCTAATTACTAATGATTATGATTACTAATCATTATTTAACAGGTATGATTGAAACAATGTCTACAAATCACTAACAAACAAGAGGCAGAGTATAAAAAAAGTTAAAGTTAATTTTGTAAAAAATCATTTGTTAACATTTGTTTACTATGTAAAGTAAATGTGACCAAAGAAGCACTGTTAAGTTCATGTTGTGTGCTATGTTAAGCCTATGCTCACAGACTGTTAAATAAATAAAATGAAAAGAAAAGTAGATAAGTCCGCTTAACTTTAAATTTAAATTAAATCATTGCCTGATAAAAATACAAAACTACTAAAGTAAATATCATATTAAGTTAAAAAATCTAGAAGCTTAAGAAACCCACAACCTTTTTAAAAGATTTAAATATTGTATCCGTATTTTGCACATATAACAACATCATTTATTTTCATTCAAGGAAATTTGAAATGATATACGCTTTCGCTATTCAAGCGTAAAATGTTTCATTAAAATTAATTCTTTTAAAATTGTTTTCCTCTCTTTGCATTTTAATGACAATCATGAGTATTTCATTGGGATACATTCTGAAGTCGCAATTACAGTAATCCCTTTGTTTGTGAAATCACATTTTCAGTAAGTTTCCCATCCCTGGTGAGCAACGCGCTCATCACGTGCAGGAACAACAACAGCAGCAACAGCAACATCATCGGCAACAACAATGTCAACAATTGTAACAACAACCGCACAATCAGTTGGCACTCGTTTACCCCCTAGCCCCCCCTTTCACTAGCCACACACTTTTACTGGTAGTACTTCCTATAATTCGACTGCGTAAAAATCAGTCCCAAAGGGTGGAAAGGGGATACGGGGAACCTCGGGTCGTCGAGGCTATTGAAGTTTTATTGGGCAACGGCGGCTGCAATTGTTGCCGTTGTCGCCGAGTTTCCGTTTGACATTTTGTTAACAATTTCGACCACAATGCGTTTTCATTGCATGGCAATTGATGGAAGGAGGGGCAGAGGGAGCGAGAGAGGGAGACGAGAGGGGTCTAGGTCGGGGCATGCGTGTGAATGTGATTGTGAATGCGATTGTGAATGTGACTGTGAATGTGACTGTGAATGAATGCATGAATGAGTTCGACGCTGCAACGGGACACACACATATTGAATGGGCAGTCAAAGGGGTAACAGCAGCAGGGGGAGGGGTCTATGTGGTGAGAGGGGAACTGGTGGAAAGGGGGCGGGGGTAAAGTTATTGCCCGAGTGAAATCAAACGACAAATGTCACGAAGCTAATGAATTGAAACGTGCCAAAGATTTGTTCGCATGTGACTGCAACTGCCACTCTGCTGATGATTGTGATGATAATGATGATCATTGTGATGTTAATAATGATGTGGCAGTTGGAGACTGGCCCAGAAGGAAGCGAGGGAACTGAAGGAGGTGTTGCTACAAGTGTTGTGTTGATTAGAAGAGTGTAAAGATTTTAGCTGGAAATGGTTGCGAAAGGCGAGAATTGCTCGACTGGGCGATACCCTAGTAATCGGTGCAGCTACATATATTCAGATAATAATTTAATAAAACTGTAATGATAAGGCATCAATATTTAGAATCAGGGATTAAAACCCTAACCGAAACCGTAACCTTTAACCGGTAAAAACCGATTGAAATTTAAAACCGTAACTGAAACCGTAACCGGAAAATAAAATTTTCATTTGACCGAAACCTTAAAACCGAAACTTTGTAAACCGAAATAACCGTTTAGTAACCGATTTATTTATAAGGGTTAATTTCGGCTTTTCATACATAAAAAAAAATTATTGTTCATTTTTAATTTTTGATTTTAATTTTCTTATGTTTAATTTTGAACCTTTTTTTGATATTCATTATCAAATTTTCATAGCACTGAATAAGCTCAAATAAAATAAATTTAAAATAAACTGAAGAATATGTGAATGAAATGTGTGCATGCAAATTATAGTTTTTAGGATCGAGCATCTCCTTTTTCTTCTGTCACCTACATTTTCAATGAACAGGAAGCATTTAACACCATCTACCTATGAATAGCGAGCACAAAAGTCATTAACATGTAAAAAGTCTGCGTACTGAGACAGAAATGCAAAGTCAAAGGCCGAAGGGCAGTGTGTGGAGAGAACGGACCGAGCGGCATTTCATTCAATAGAGGAGAGAGGGGGATATCAAGGAAAGGGAGAGAGAGAGGGGAGATGTGACTAGGCGTGGAAGCCGCGAAAGTGGCCCTGGCTAAATAAATATTAAACGCAACGAAGAAGTGTTAAAATATTCACTAACTTTGTAACTCTTTTTAACGAGGAATCCGTAGTGGGCGGCTAGGGTGGATGGGGTGCCTGACTGGGCGTGGCAACTAAAATAAACACATTTAAAGCGAAACTTTATGCAGAGCCAAACTCATTTGCATGTTAAATATTTTACTAGCGGCATTCGGAGGGATGGAGCTAAGGGGTTGCCGAGCAGTGGGATGGGCTGAGGGAGGGAGGCCGTTTCTAGGGGGCTTTTCTCTTCCCTCGTCGATTTAAAAGTGTCTTGGAACTTCACACTTTAAAGCCCAACGAGCAAAGCCATAGAAGAAGCTACAAAAAAAAGACTAGGAAACGACAAAGCGTTGCGAAAATTTTAATTAAAATTTTCGCCCAAGACGAGAGCGCGTAGTGCGTAAAATGTGGGCGTGGCAGCGGGTGGCTGATGGGCGTGTTGGGAAATTTCAATTAAATGCGCACATGCCAAAAACGGAGGCAGCCAACAAGCAACAACAACAACAACAAGAACATCGAACAACCAGCGACAACAACCGAAAAACCAAAACCAAAACAACAACAAATTGAGCGCTGAAACTGTGGAAAAGAAGAGAAGCCAGGGAACCGAACATCGAGTTTGTGGTAAGCGATATAGATAAACACTTCAAATGACTAAAGGATTTGGCTTTTAAGCTGCTCCGTGGGCGTGGCCAAAGGGGGCGTCACATGAAATGGAAATTAAGCAGAGCTTTAAAAATCCAGCTTAAATCTAGCTAAAAGTGTAGGAGGAGACTGTGAGAGGGCGAGGGGGATAGATGGGGGAAGCAGCTAGAGCCAAGGCTGCATTCTTGCAGAGTGGAAGTGGAGGGGATTAAAAGGGGAAGGGGGTGTATTGCAGTCATGTTGCATGTTGCATGCACCAAATAAGAAGAACAACAACTGTCGCGGGTTGTTCAGCGGTTGGTTTGGGGTTGAAGCTGGCAGATATGGCAACCTGGCAACCTGGCAACTGGCAAGGGGCAACTGGCAACTGGCAACTGGCAGCCACTTGACAATGCTCAAGTGTTCCGCTGGCATGTTTAAGATTAAAGCATTGCGCCCTGCAACAAAAGTTGCACTGACAATGGGCGGCGAAGCATGCCACACGACTTGCCTCACGGACTCATGGTCTGAGGGACTCACAAGAGTGGCAAGGATCTACAATGGCAAGTGCTTCAAGCATTCGGGCCAAAGAATGGCAACGGAATTGCAATGGCATTTTCGAGTGCGAAGTAGGCGGCATGGCGCTGCACTGATGCTTGCCACATTTTGTGGCAGCACTGGAAGGAGCGGCAAGAAGGTGCGTCGTGGTATGCGTGTCCTTGTCCGTGTCCTTGCTCAACCAGCTGGCAGGGCCGTCAGGTCTGCGATGTCACTCACTTTGAAGATTTGCTCTCGGATAAACAGAAACAGAAAGGTTGACACCCGGTTCCCATCTGATAAATCTGTGTGCAAACACTTTAAAAATACTCCAAGATTTTTTATGCAAAAGGATTTAGATATCTAAGTATTAAATGGAATTTTTTAGAGTATTTAAACTAATCTTAGCTCAACTAAATCTCGATTTTTCCTACGATTCTTAAAAGACAATTAAATCGGTTTTTAAGTTTGCTTTTAAGGCTTCTTCCATCTTGTGGTTGGGCGTACTTTTTTTTTACCAAGTTGAAGGACTTTTTTGTTGCAAGTTGTATGCCGACTCATTGTCGAGTTAATAGTCCACTTAGCAGCTAAATTGGAGGAAGAACGTTGCAGTCTGCAGTAGATGCTTTCTGAGGCAAATAGAAGGTCGTGACTGCGAGATAATTGTGATACCAGAGTTATTGCTAGTGTGAGAGAAAAGAAGAAGTTTTTCTATCTTGGGCGCAATTCTATAGTTACTTTAACTCGCAAGGATTTGGACAGTAATATTTACTAATTACTTTATGAATTTCGCTTGAAATATATTACAGATTTACATGCATATATTATACATACCAATTTAGGCCTAGTTCTAACATATGCGATTTAATTTCTCAAATATATTTGAGAAATTCACACTAATTTTAGATTTATATAAATTTTCAATTTGAAATTTTACGACTTTCAAAAACTTCTCATTACTCACTAAAAATTGACTGCTAAGATGACAATCTTTAAAATAACAAACATTATCTTCTAAACCTCATTTATTAATGTACTTTTTGTTTTCTAAGCGCGAATCTAAAAGTCTGTGTCCCTGTCAAGCTGACATCCTTCTTCTGATTAAGTGATAAAGCTAAAAACAAGCAACTGCAGTTTGACTTTGTAATTCGAATTGTGTTTTGCACACTTTAAAAATTGATTAATCGATGCCTCCTTGAGACGGGTCCAACAACAACAACAGCCTCGTTTGCAGTAACCATGCCACACTGGCTGCTCCTGCCCCTTATCCTGCCCCTGCTGCCTCGGGAGTCTTAGCCACAGAGCTAGGCGCCAACATTCCGCTTAGCTAAGGCCAAAAAACTTTTTGCATTAGCTGCTGGTTGCATGCAACTTGGCCAACTCAGCAGTGTCTGCTGCAGACTCCTGCCTCAGTCTCATTCTTGAACTATATCTCTCTCTCTCTTTCTGCTTGCAACTTTACTGCCTGGCAATGATGGCAACTGGTGTCTGTAGCATAATTGATTTGCCAGTCAGTGCCCACTCCTATGTGTGTGTGTGTGTTGCCACTAAACGTTTTGCTGACAAGCAGTCACTGCATCTGTCCCAGTCTCCAACTCTCCAACTCTTCAACTCCAACTTCAACGAGCAACGTGCAACTGCAACTCGTGAGTTGCTGGCAACTTTGCCTCATTGCCTCATTGACTCGTGTTCACTGTGAGTCAATCAGTGAGTTTTCTTTAGCAACAAATTTTCCAAATGAAAATGCAACATCATTTATCAACATCAAATAGCAAGCGGCAAACGGCAGCCGCATCAAGTGGATGCCACATGCCGCACTTGGATGCCAGTTGGACGCTTGTGAAGTGGCAAAAGTTCAACTCGCATAATGGAGTTGAAGCTGCTGTGTAAAAGTTGCTGCAACTCTTTGGCTGCCACACCTTCCTCGGCCACAAGTCGAACTCATTAGATGCCCAGCGGAGTCAGCTGAAAATCAAAGTCCAAGTCCTCGTCTCTCTGCTGCCACAGCTGAGATTTGCATGCACTTCATTAGCCACAGAATCGCACTCACCGCCTCCACGTTGGCAACAAGCTGCTGGCCAAGTACACATCAATGGCGACTGGCAACTGCCAGCTGTCTTGGCCTTCTGTTTGGCTTTGTCTCGCCGGGGGTAAGTCAACATAACATGGCCAACAACACTCGGAGGCTGGAGGAAATAAATTACAGACGACTTTGTCATGTTGTCTCCAACTGAAACTTGGCCAAAACGAGCAGTGCGTCCGCCCACTTCATCTCATCGCACATTTTGGCTAAATAATTGCAATTTTTATCGGAGAGCACAATAAATGCCAGGCGAGCAGTCACTTAGGACTGTCTCCCATCTTCGATCTTCCCAACCCAAATCATACACTCGGAGAAAATACTTAGCAATTATAAAGAAGCATCACTGGTCTGTAAACTCAAATATACCTACTTATAAAGTATTTTATACAATTCTGCCTTCAATATAATTTGAAGGAAAGTTTAATGGAAGTATCTTTTTTTTAAATTTTTTAAAACTTGATATTAATTGAATAAGTTTTGTAAAAACTTTTAAAGCACCTCTAAATATACATATTTTTGCACTTTTAAATTAAAAATCAGAAAATATAATGAACAGTATATAAACCAAAATATATATAAGCTTCGTATATTATCCGCTGATTTTAACAAATATATAAGCTGCTAATTCATTAAATTTTACTGGGCATAACTACCTTCTTAGCTATAATATTAATTTCTGTGGTGCAAATTTTTCTGACAATTTAATATATGCTGTAAAACTAGATTGCGAACTCAGGTTTATTATTCTTTCAAAGATTTGCCATATGCTCATATATGAAAAGTTATTTAGAAAAGTTCACTTGACATATTTTTGTCGAGTGTATGAAATCTCTCGCTGGTTATTATCCTCATAGACATCGATGATGTTGTCGGCGAAAGTTGTCGTTGTGGTTTAGTGTTTTATTTGCAACAATCAAGAAATATCTTGAGTGCTGCGGACTGTGGACTGTGGACTCTGTAGACTCTGTGGCGAGTGGCACTCATTTGGCCTGGGGCATTTAATTGGATTTCTGCCCAAATTGCGTTTATTATTGTGGTCTTTATGAGGTGTGAAGGGGCCAATCACGAGGCGAATGTTGCCCCGTTGGGGACAGCACTCAACCAGAGACTGACCAGAGAGTAATTAAGTTTTTGGATGTTTGTTAGCCATGCATTTATAGCTGGTGTGGTTTCAGTGGCTTGGCGGTGCGAATAATGCCAAGTGGCTTAAAGCCACTTTCCAAATTGGCAGCCTTAAAGTGAGTCTGTCACATACAAGACGTACAATAATTCCAAAGGTAAACTGTCAGTTCATCACTTTGACAACCGAAAAATTTCATGTCAATTGCAGGACATAAATCACCACCTAAGAAATGTATGTAAATGCGAAACGCTTTGAGAAGCATCGAGGCATGTCCTCCATTTACCCCAACATTTGTACGTATGTTTATCTAGGGTTAAGGGTGGAAACGAAGGGGGGGGGGGATAAGTGAGCACGGAGGGGGAATTTGAAGTCTGAAGTAAAACGACTTGAGTTCAGCAAATGGTGACAATTTGTAAAAAAAAAGTGTGAAAGAAGATGTAGAGAGCTGAAGTTTGAATGGAAGTTGCGTTGCATGGCAAATACTTTTATGTTCATGCCACATACATGACGTTCCCCTTCCCCCGATTCCTCCGCGTTGCATTTATTTGCCTGACCCACTTGGTGGAGCCAACGACTTGATTACAGTTTTCTATACGATCCGACTTGAATGGCGTTTTGATAGCCTCTAATGCAGATATCTTGCAGCGCGATGCAGTCCACTTAGTGCCACATGCCCCTCACAGCCTCTCTCAACCCCCTGTCGACTGTTTAAACAGCCTGCTGGCACTTTCACTGCCAGCTTGAATTGCATTTCACTTATCTTTGGCTACAAATCCTCTCCAGTCATGCAAATCTGAACAATCCTTGAAGCTGGTGGACTCTGCTTTCCCGTCCTTTCCCCTGCTACTCGTACCCCCTCCCCTCTTGTGGCCATCAAGTATACGCACTTGAAATATTTGTATATTTTTGCATCTTCTCTTGACGTTGTTTCTGTTTCTGTGTCTGTATCTGTATCTGTTTCTGTTTCTTGACAAAGTGTCAGAGCAAACTGTCCAGATCCGTTGCCATACAGCTGTCATTTCTCTGGCATATCTCTCTGAGTAATATATTAATGAAAACTGCCGACTCTTTTGGTAGCACTTGGAATTTATGGCACTGTGATTATTGCTTCACTTGACTGCAGATATCTTTCTCTCGTTCTCCCTCTCTCTCTTTCATGGCATATAAATTCTAAACCCTCTCGTGTTGGAGGCAAAGAGGCATTAGACTTGTTTAAATTTAAGTACAATTTCCGGTCTCTTTACATCTCTCTTTCTCTCTCTCTCTCTCTCTTTGTCGGTCTCTTTCACTTTAGATACACTTACCACGTGACCGTGCATTCATCCAATTAGGCACTTAATTGTCTGACAAGCAAATTGCTTTGTCAATATTTTCATCAAGTCATCTCGTTCATTGCTATATACTGTTTTCTTGCTCTCTCCCTCTCTCTCTCTCTCTCTCTCTCTGTTGCTGCCACACGCACTTACTCCTACTTCTGACAGCTTCAAGTAGCGGACTTTATTACCCAACCCTCCATTGCTGTCCTGCCCTGTCTGTCATGAGGTAACCATCAAATAGGCTTTCAACTTTGACCACAAGTATTTCCCATGTTTTTGTTATTGTTGCTGTTGTTGCCTTGCCTAAAATGCTTCCTTTCTTTTTGGGGCATGCCTCGTGTCACTTATAAACTTCACTTTAAGTTGTCAATATTTATAAATGTTTACACGCTCCAAAACAGAGGCCCTGGGCGAGGGATAAAGGCCCTTTGAACCTTTCCTAGATACTTTCTATTTAGTCTTTCATGCGCTTTCAGTAGCTGTTGTCTGGCAACTAATCTGGCCCATTTATTGGGCTCGTCTACTGCGACTGATTAAACGGGTTAACGGCGGACATAATAAAATTCAAGTTTAATCGATAAATTGGTTTAGTTGAGTCTTGTTCCCCAACAGAATTGGGCCGTGTAAGAAAATGTTGTTAGACCTTCATATATTGTACTTTTTTAAATAACTTCACTGCAAACAAATACTAAATATTTAACTTCCTTTTTGTAATTACTATATTAAAATAGTCGTGAAAGACCGAAAACATTTCTGAGCTCTATTACATTGTAAATCTTTTCTTTGTATCCAATTAATTTATGGAATTATTCGTGACTAAAGCTGAGATTTGATTCAACTTAACATAAGAATTATTAACAGGGTAGACCGGAAATGTGATACATTCATTGGGTTTAAGTATTTCGCATATCTTTGCATGTTTTCCTTTTTAAATCAATAGTTTTGAATATTTTTGGGTTTCTGCAACCGAATGACAACACTGTTTTGTAACCCATTAACCCGTTTATTTGCTTCGCAACATATACTTTTTATTTTTCAACAGTTGAACACATTAAGAATAAAACTCTTGTAGTGCCATTATCCCAATTTCTTAAGTACCATTTAGTTCCTCATAGATTTCCAAAGGTAGATAAAAGGTCAAACTTCGCTTCGATTTACATACCTGACAAGCAATGATTTGGTATAATAAATTTCGGGTTGTCATCTATGCTAAGCCCTTGTGACTCTCTTTCTCTATCCTTGAAGCCCTTGAAAACAACCCATTTTTTGAATTACAAAAGAAACCATAAACGGCAACATTTCACTTCCTTTAAACCCGGTTCAATAGCCGTAAAAACCGAACATAATTTCCAGGGCTCAATGATGATTTTATGCAAATCGTAATCAAGACAGCAAACGACGCACATATGCCCGGCAATTCGGTTCAATAAAAGGCAACAAAATGCCTCTTGATAAGTGTTAAAATTTACAATTCCAATTTTTACAACAGTTGTGCGGAGTCTTTAAACTGCGCCGCCCTATAAATAGGGCTTAACAATGATATGAAAAAATTGAGTTGGCTTACAAAGTGCCACGTTAAATGCTCGTCGAGGCTGCGGCCCAACAAAGGGTATTGCGATTCAATTGAAAATATCACGGATACCTCGGGAAAAGGGGGTTGGGCTCGGGAAAAGCCCTTAGTTGAAGCACAGCTGTTGGACTGTAATACAACATAAGAAGTATCCGAACATATTTCTCAATTGTCTGAGCTGTTGCTTTTGACGCCTGGCAATCAAATTAAAAATTTAGAGAAATTTTTCTAGGCATAAGGAATGAGGAATGAGGGATCAGGGATCAGGGGGACTTAAGATAGTCGAGTTGATTGCCGAGCATTGTTAAGAGTCGAAGGGGTTGCTGTAGTGAAACTCTAATGAAGTCATTAAGGGTAGCTGAAAGTCATCAGCTCTCTCTCACTCTCACTATCTCTCTCTGTCTCTCGTCATATGTAGAGATGTGGAAAGCGGATGTGTGTGTGTGTCTCTGAGTGTGGTTAACTTTGAGCAACTGCGGTAACTGAGGACCATAAATGTTCTTGTCGACGTCGCCGGCAAATGAATAAATTATCAACTATGTGAAGGTACTTACTGAGTAGAATGAGTGCGAATGAGTGTACTCGTACTAGTTGCTCTGGCTCTACTCACATTTCGGCTGGGGTGTAGTAATTGCAGCGCCATGTCGTCTAGGCCATTAGAACCTGGCTTTAATGGGCCACTCGCTACCCCCAAGCCAAACGGAAGGGAGGGGGGTTGGAGGCTTAAGTTGCGAGTTCCACAACCCCGCAAAATACACAAAAAGCCACAACCCACATTGGGGCATAAAAAAGGCATTTGTAAGACATGAAAGGCACTCAGTCAAT
Organism: Drosophila limbata; assembly: GCA_963924055.1. Lineage (NCBI taxonomy): Eukaryota > Metazoa > Arthropoda > Insecta > Diptera > Drosophilidae > Drosophila > Drosophila limbata. The sequence continues at coordinate 5,744,978 of OZ001353.1, forward strand.
GGACGGGCAGGTGGCTTTTAAAGGAGCAAGGGAGGAAGAGAAGAAGGAAGACAAATCAATGCAGGTGTCACAAATGTCAGACGACAGCTTTGGACTCCGCCCCGTCGAGGATATTAATGTCGCTGACTGAATTGATGATGACGATTGTTGTTGCTGTTGCTGTTGTGTCTTCTTGCCTTGCAAAAGGACACGACGGCGATGGAAGGAGAGAGAAATGGTGTCGGGAGCCTGGTCTTAAGCCGATTTGCCATCTTATCACAGGCCACGGCGCACGGCAAAGCGATTCCGATTCTGATTCTGATTCCGATTCTGATTCCAATCTCTGCCTGAAGCGCCTCCATCAGCTTTCATAATGTGCTTTTCCTTTCAGAATATCTGAATCTCTGACTGCCTGCCTGCCGATTGACAGGCATAATAAATCATGTGTTATAGTATTAATCAAGTTGAAGCCTTCTTGTTGCTCATTCCTTGCTTGTTTTTTTGTAGATGTTGCATGTACCTCATCTTGTTGTTGTTGTTGCGGTAATCTTATGACATTTATTACAGTTACCGCTGCGTCTGCCACTCAATGAGCCTTTACTTTAAACTGACTTTAAGTTGACTTACACTTCTCTTCCTTTTACTTAAATACCCTGTAGACTTTAGAAATGAGAAGAGGTATCTCATTGTTCTATGAAAGCAGCTATGAGTGGAGAAAAGCCTGTTAAGGAGCGTAATTACAGCTCTGGTCATAATCTTACAAAAATACGAATAGAAAAGATTTTTATTTTAAATATTGTTTATTCAAATGTCAAGTAAAGAATAAGCGACACTTTTCAATAATGTGATTATTTCGAATAAAAGTTAAGAATGGAATATGAAAAATGTATCACAATTTCATATTTTAAGTTCTTACTTTCAGCAAATTTATATTATCCTCCCATCAATGTTATCTCAAAATTTCATAACAAGCCGATAATGTTGTATTTAGTTATATTTTCTTACAGAGTAAGTGTTAGTCTATCACTTTTGCCAGTTGAATATGGCGACCTGTTCCTTATTTTGCTGATGTTTCAGCTCTACAATTGCTTTGAATTGTTTCTCTAATTGCCATTTGTTGCTCCTCCTTCTTATGGTCAGCCTTTCTCTCTTCCTTCCTCCCTCCTTACTCACACCTCAACTGTCTGGACGGCACATTAAAAACTTGTAAAGTTAAATTAAGTGTTTCGTCTGCTATGCAAAAAATTAAAAGGAAACCGAATCGTGTGTGGCTAGAAAAGTTTACGAACTACTTATTAAGAAGTCTTCTGGCTATTCGAGGATATATTGTATAGCAGAAAACGTCAGAGAGTTATCGGAGGAACTTTATCACTGCGGACGGCAGTCCGCGCTAGTGACGAAAGCAGCACGAAGGGTGCGAAAGGCGACTAGCATATATACACAGGAAGAATGGAAAATTTGCTATGACTGTCCGATCGAGTCGAATTATATACCGATCGAAAGGTATCAATCTAACTTAAAAATGTGCATACTAAGACTTTTGAAAACTTACATGGTTCGTGAGATAAACAGGTGTAAGTGGGAGGGACAAAATTTAAATGATTGGAGCAAATGGGGCCGTTGGAGCCTTTTAGATTTTTTTTATAATTTTTCACTATACTTATCAAAAATACGCGTCGAATGACACCTTGATCATCAAAATCCGACCACTGGTTCAGAAGATAATTAATTTCGAAATTTTTGGTGTCCTTTTCAAAACGAGATGAAAAGTCAGTCTGTTTGTTTGTTTGTATAGATCAAAGCGTTGATTTAGCTTAAAAGTTTGAATGAGGACTTGTTCCCGATAAAAAATCTAGAAACGTTTGTTCTACGACTTTTTCGAAAAATCGCTAGTTTAGCGGGAAATCGCTAAAAACCGCTAAAATTGAAACCCCCATAGCATCCAAACGATGGGAGCTACAGATCTGTTCTATAAGTCGTTGGAAAGGTGTTTTGAAGGACTTTTAGGCATACCTTCAAAGTTTTTTTTTTAAGTAAAAAGGTAAACAGCTACAGGTGAAATAAGGTATTTATTTCCACATTTTGGCGATTTAAGAAAAATCTACACATCAAATCACTTTTAAATATACTGCATGTTGTAGAGAATTCAATTACGCGTTTTTTGACATATAACACATATCTGTCAAAATTCGTTTGGGCAAGATATTACCTATTAACTGAATATACCTTACACCTTTACACTACTGCATGTACAGATGCAGTATCTACACTGCTTGCAGTGCATGTGGAAAGATACTGCTTGCAAGTGGTCAATTCTTTTTGCGGCAGATAAATCATTTTATAATCAAAAATATAGAAACTTTTGTTTTTCGACTTTTTCGATATATAGCTAGTTTAGCGGGAAATCAGTAAAAACCGCTAAAACTGGAACCCCCATATCATCCAAACGATAAAAGCTACAGATGTGATATATATATCGTTGAAAAGGTATTTTAAAGGGCTCTTAGGAATACCTTTAGTGTTTTTTTAAGATAAAAGGTAAACAGCAACAGGTGAAATAAGGTATTTTTTCCCACATTAAGGCGATTTTTGTGAAAACGCAAGTAATGATTTTTTCTAATTTTCAATATATTGTAGTTTGTAAAATTTCGATGTGTTTGGAAGATATTACCTGTTAACAGAATATATACGTTTTGCTTAGAATTGGAATAGGACAGCAGCAACAACGTGTCGTAGCAGCCAGAGCTTGAGAGTTCTGTTAGATTTTGACAAAATTGTACCGTCAAAATATATTGCACTTTTCAAAACTTTTGATATCTTACTCCAAAATTTCTGATATCTTATAAAAAAACCTCTTTACGAGGTAAAAGTCTAGTGACGAAAACATTTTAATGCACCAAAATTTCTGATATCCAATTTTGTGACGAATAATATTAAGTTTTACTTAAAAATTACTACAAAAAAATTTTTTTGTCACTCGGCACATTGCGCTAATTTCTTCATACCTAATAAATATATATTTTTTGCGCAGTGCCGAGTGACAAAAAAATTTGTTTGTAGTAATTTTTAAGTAAAACTTAATATTATTCGTCACAAAATTGGATATCAGAAATTTTGGTGCATTAAAATGTTTTCGTCACTAGACTTTTACCTCGTAAAGAGGTTTTTTTATAAGATTAGGTAGTCAAGCTAATCAAACTAAAGCAATCTAAAGCTCGAATATTTTGTTATTTAAGCGGCATTAAATATCTTTAATTTATCTATGGTTACGAAGACTCCATCAATTGTTCTGGTACTGTTAATAGTTTTAATTTGTAATTTTAATGAATACCAAAAACATAATTAAAGAATGTATTTCATCTACCAATAAATAATTCTTCGACTATATCAATATATCTTAAATCTGGAAAGCTGTCTTTTAATTAAAGAAACTATTATATTATAGCAGCGGTGGGCACGCATGGGCTCCGGGAGCTAGCGGCTACTCCCTACTGTATTTCTGTCAGATTTCGTACCCACCGCTGTATTATAGTATCAACTATCTCACAAAATTCTAAATTTCCGACTACTATTTAATGATAGGCCACTTTGATCTCTATGTAACCTTTTTAAGCCGCCTTATTTAAAGCGACATTTTCTGTGTCAACCCGTGCTAATTGCTGTCTCATGATACTCCCACGCTTTGTCAACTACAATTCAATGTGCGAGTAGCTTATTATATAATTTGCAGACTGTGAAATGTAATGCAATTAAAGGATTAACTGGGAATGCCATTAGGCTTTATTGACATCAACATGGCGACGGTAGCAACTTGTGAAAATGTCAATTGTTTAACAAGAACAATTTCCCGTAGGAAAAAGACTAGTTGTCATGGCACAAGAAAACACCTAAGTAAAATACTTCCTTGGTCTGCCAGGTTGCACTTCAATTCCGACAATTGATACACTTTCAATTATTTAAATGACAGGCAACAAATCTAAAGTGCTTAGACAAATTTGCCGAAATGTGACAACAGGAGACACAAACATAAAAAGAGGTCAGAATTGAAACTATTTCAGACTTAATGTAATTGCAGCCCCTCCGTTCTACCCTTCTCCGTTCAGGAGGAAGTTCCCTGGGTAGGCAACACGCAGCAGGACCTCAAACCGAATCCTCTTCCTGGGCGGCACTTGGGGGCGGTCAAATGGCGACATTTAAATAAAATAACGTTGACTTTGCCAACTACGAGTATATAAGTACATTTATTTTTTTCTTTCGACTAAAATAAATTTCTTTGCATTTTATTTAGCTGGAAGCAAATTTGATTTGATATCTAGGCCCTTCCCCGTTCCCTCTGCTTGCTTCCTTTTTTTCCAGCTGATATCGGCAAAAGTCGCAAATCAAATAAAGTAAATTGAATAAAGACAAACGACACGCCCCCCTCCTCTCTCTCTCTTTCTTTGTCTATCTCTGCTAGTTTGGAAGTTCTATGCAAGTGGGCGTGGCAGTGTCGTCATGAAATTAGTTGCTAGTTCAGTTTGTCCCTTTGTAAATGCGAGTAAGGAAATCGAAATCAAAATGTTCGCATAAAAGAATTATCTCTGCTTAAGTTGGATTATCTCTGGTCATAGAATCCAATTGGCAATTGAATGGAAAGATTCGATAGATTCGATTTGTCGTACGTACAATTTATTTGCCCAGTCTCAGCCCCATCACTCTATTTGAAGAGTTCCCTTATCCTCTTTCCCCTATCAAATGACTGCCACTTGAGAACTTTTCTAAATTCCCTCCATGTGTGTGGGTTTGTTTTTATTTTGTGTTTTATTTTCTTTATTTTTATCAAATTTCATTTGATTTGCTTGGGCCTAAGCCAAATTTATGAGACGGAAACATATGTTTTGGAAGTCACTTAAGGGTTAGTCTTATATCACAGGCTTTCTGGTTGATGCCGGCGTTGCTCGTGTAAGGCACCAAAATGTATTTGAAAGGTGGAATATCATATTAAGCCTCGATTTTTTAAGTCAGCTAACAGTTTATTCACACAACCTTATAAGTTATTTAATATTAATTGCAGAGTGCTCCTTCATGATTAGCAGACTTGCCGCCCTTCTGGCTACTTCTTTCCATTTCCTCCATTTCCCGTAGAACGGAAACCATCAGTTCGGCTTCGCGCTTAATGAAATTAAGGGACTTTTCCACATCGTTTCGATTGTAGCTAATATCCAAATCTGATTGAAGACGGATTAGCCTCTTGGGCTGTATATTATTTAAAAGAAAGATGAACTCTTTAAGCTCACCTCGACGCTTGCACAATATGCGATAGATAAGATGTATGCCATCGAGAGCACGATCCTTGTCCAATTCATTGTTGGATATAATGTCCTTGCAAAAGGATAAAGTTTTCTCCCATTTGAGACCAAGGGCTCGAGCTTGATTGTAGGATCGTTCCAGCTTAGCCAGATCGTTCTTGAGACCCAACACAGTGAGAGCTGCCTCGCTTGTGATCTTCACCATGCGCTGACGCATCTCCTCGATCTCCGCCAGCTTCGTGTTCTTCAGCTCATTGATCTCCACCTGGGCCAGCACTAATGAAAATGGTTAAATAAATCAAGGAAAAGTTATGCTATAAACTTACTCAATGCATCGCAACGATCAATGCAGTCTTTGGGCGAGACAAATATGTCCGAGATCTTGACGACATCGTCCAGGACTCTCTCGTAGGGCTGAAACTGACGCACAGTTTCCTTGAGATCATCGCGAAAGGTGTTCAGCTCGCTGATGGCTCTCTTGTACTCATCAATTCCCCTGGTCAGCTCTTCGTGGAGTCCTTCCTCTTCTCGGATGATCTTCTCGGCAACGCGTTTCTTGTCGGCACAGTCCTTGATGAAACCATTCACCTCGATGAAGCGTTTCCTCAGACGCTCCTGCATCCGGTACATCTGGGCAATACGTTGATGATTGAGTTCGGATTGACGTTGTGCCTCCTCAAGCAACTGACGTTGCAACACCAACATGGTCTCATTCTCCCGTGCATTCTCTATGTAAAGCATCTCCACCGAGTCGCCTGCCGAGTCCCAGTTGGGTGGCTTCCTATTGAGTAAACCAGCCTTTAAGAGACACTATCGGGAATAATCCATCAACTTACACGAAGAAACGCTCCTGCTGGCGAGAGAGCAGATACTCGCCCACAGCCTCCTCGGGATTCAGGTCCAAGTTGCCGATGACATCGGTCTTAAGGGTTGGCTTGCGGCGTGGCATCTTTTCACTTTTTGGTTATTTATCGCGCTTTATTTAAGAAATATAGTATGAGCCTTTGCTGGAGTGCTTTAGTTATTGATTGAATGTGAAGTGTGTAGACTGTCAACAGATTAAGCCTTTGAGACAGCATACTCAGATGTTTCTATTGAAAATAAATGCTAAACTCTGAAAGGGATGTCAATTAAACTATGTTAAAATAATGTTAGTAGCCATCTATAATAGAATGTTGATAGCGAAGTTGTTGTTTATATTTTAATTTAAAATTATAAATTTTTCACTTATTGACGCTGCATGAAATGAAGCTTAAAATATGTTATTGAGAAATAGTGCTAGAAATTTTCTGGTAGAAAATAGTACAATTTTTGGAAATACAGAGAATAATTATTCTTTTAACGTAGTTTAATCATCTATCTACTCGGTCATTTCATGTTTGCACTAAATTTCTATATTCAACAGATGTTAACAAAAAGTTGTGATGGTGGAATATCATTTTTTTGTAAGATTCGTGCTGTTAGTTCAAAACAAACTTGCTGTTAAATACTGGAATTTTACCCACACTGTGATGAAAGTTGTAAACAATAGTTGCCATAGACCAACGATTGCCCAGACAACCAAAGTTGTCTGCAAAAAAAAACAAAGTTTACTTTGCTGAAAATGTTACAAATGTAGTTAGTTATTAAGCCAACACTTTTAAAACAAACACTGTTGCAGGAGTTATTGTTCTATATATTTTCGTTTTCTTGAATTGCGTTGAGTTGCCGTTGGTTTTTATTCTCATCTTTCGAAATGCCACGCATAAAGCCAACCAAAACTCTGGATGTCCTGGGCAATCTGGACATGCGACCCGAGGAGGCGGTGGGCGACTATCTGATGTCCAAGGCCCAGCAGAAGTACTTTTTGTAAGTGAGGAAAGCACAGGAATATTTAAAGCCCAAAGCTAGCAGTTGTCTCTCCAAAGGAAACCGCCGAATCCAGAAAGCGCTGGAGACTCCATCGAGTTACTGTACATCCATAATTCCCGGGAGCACGACAAGATGTTGAAGCTGCAACAGGAGATGCTCGACAATTGCAAGCAACAGTCGCTAATGAATTCCGAGCGAGTGAAGGAAATGTACAGGACGCAGGAGACGCTGAGACAACGATTCATCGATGTGAACAGTTTCATCAAGGACTGTTCCGACAAGAAGCGACTCGCAGAGAAGGCCATCAACGACGAGACACAGCTGCACGAGGAGCTCACTAAGGATATCGAGAACTTCAAGACCTCCATCGACGAACTGACGACCTTTCGCGAGGCCCTCAAGGCGACTGTCGAGGAGCTGCAGCCCTACGAGAAGGTGCTCGATGAGGTCGTGAAGGTCTCGGACATCTTCGTCTCTCCCAAGGACTGCATGGATCGTTGCGATGCGCTAAGTATGTCTAATAAGGGTTGGATTCAGCTTATAGTTGTTTTGTTTATTTGCTTTTTACATTCCTTACGACAAGTGCTTTTATAAAAATCAATTAACTTATGTTAATATTTACAGCACAAAGCAAGTAAATTATAAGTCTAGCAATTTTATTTTATTTATTCGATTTCCATATATTGTATTTTACTTTTAATTGAAATTATTTTAATATCCATACCTATGTCTGAAAGGCGTTCCTAAATTTTAAGTATTAATTGCGGTGCATTGAATAGAATTTTCTGTTGGCACTGAATAATTTAGATTTCTCGGGAATAATATTATTGGTTCGCATTGAATTATAAGTGATGATTGAATTATGTCATATGGATAGTCAGGTTATTTCGTTTACAATAAATATTGTAAGGGAATGTTCAGATTTAGATCAAGAATATTTTAATTTTATGTATGACATTTAAAAAGTACATATTTTCTAGTGCTTGCTCAGGTGGAAATCAGTGAGCTGGAGAACAAGAAGCTACAGGAAATCGAGCAGATGCGTCAGCACATGGTTAAGATCACAAGCGAGGCAGCTCTCACCGTTCTTGGGCTGAAGAATGATCTGTCTGTCGTGGAAAGGTCTTACAATCAGTCCCAAGCACTCTGCTTCAAGTGGGAAAAGATCCTGGCGGCAACCAAGGATGTAATAGCCGCTCACACTATGGAAAAGCAACGCAATATGGATGCTGTGAATTCGCTGTACTACATGCTATGTCGCCGAAGGGGTCAGTCCAGAAATTCTTAAAATTTTCTTAAGGTTATAATTTTATTAAATTCTAGATGTTGCTCCTGAAATAAAACGTCGAGACATAGAGGGGCAATTGGACTTTATTAAGAATGAGCTGGATCTGTTGCAGGAACTCTTGAAGGAGTTTGAGAAATCGGACAACAATATCAAAAGCTCAAAGGAGGCCAACTGTTAGGTGGCACAACAAAATTAAAAGTATTTATTTAAATACATTTTGCACAAAAATAAGAGTTGATTTAATTTTTATCCTTTAACTAGCTGCTATTATTTATGTTGAAATCCTTTACTCTAACTGCAGATGAAGCATATCATTTGGAATTGTTGCAACAGCTCTTAAACGTTATTAATAGTGCCCCGCTGCAATCGCTTGTTGATGCCACTTTCTAATTGCTTTTACCTCATAAATCTTGCCCCCAACTGGCCCAACCCAGCTTCAGCTCCAACTTAAGATGAATGCGACGCGTTTTGGGTTCGTTTTCATTTTCGGGTTGGGGTCTGAGTCGATGTCCGAGCTTTTGTCGCGCTCTCTGTCTTTTCTTCTCTCTCTCTCTCTCTCTCTCTCTCTCTCTTATTTGCTGCAGTTATCATAAGTCACAAAATTGTCGGACACTCAAGACAAATGCGACGCTGCATTGGCCGTTGGCTCATTTAATTAGAAAACTGGAGACACCCGGAGTAGGAGCATTTATCCCTTGTTTCTCCCGAGTGCAGTTAACTGCCTGTCGCATCAATTGCACATTACGAAGTCCACAGAACTCCAAACTCCAAGCACTTGACGGCTTTTTAATTACGTCAGTCAAGGAATTTCTCTCAACTGCTTCTTTCTCTGTGTCTCTGTCTCTGTCCGCTTCTCGTCGGTACCTTTCTCACAATTAGCGGCGCGGTTGACAATAGCTAAAAAAACCGAGTATTGTCAGTGAGAAAAGCATATTGAAAAAGTTTTTTAATTACCTCCGAAAAGAGTCGAATGCTGATTTTCAATTATTCATTGACAGTTTTCGTTCCGCCATTTAACCTGTCGACCACTTGACATTGTGTCCGAAAACCTACCCAATTGTAGCTCTAAATGAGAGAAAGCGACTGAAAAATATTCTACTAACTGTTGTGAAATTTTTAGAAAATGAAAACGTGTTGAACTTTACTATAATGTAGGAACGCTTAGTTCAAAAAATCTCTGACTTAATTATTGAGCTATTAATAACAAATAATACTTACATTTTTGCCATTACTTACAGTTAATTTCTTTAAATGAGTAATTTAATTTAAATTAATTTTTAATTTTTTATTCTGATATAAAATGATAAGTTCATTTAAATGGCTCTCAGTGTGTACCAATTGAATTTAATTGATTTTTGAAGGGTATAAAAGCTTTGGCCAAAAGTTCTGACCAAAAGTCGTCGGCTTAACACTTTAATTGTTGAAAAGTTGAATGCACTATTGTTTAAAACAAGTGACAGCTTTTGTTGCTGCTGTCGTTTAACTTTTTGTCTTTGGTATTTGCATAATTAATAATTTGACTAACTAACCAACTGATTGCATTCGAATTAGTCGCAATATAGCAAAATGCCAAATAAAGCGATTAAAAAAGGGGGAAAAAACAAACTTGTTGTTGGGGGAAATAATTTCAAATAATTCAAATGATTTCCAGCCAATGGAGCAGAAATTGAAAAATTATCCCGCTGCGACATGCCGACAAATTCAATGCCCAAAATAAATTTGAAATCTCTTCCAACTCTTTCGGCATGTGACAGGGGAACTTGACATTTTTATACCATGTCGTTTTTCTGTTCGTGTTTTGATTCCAATTTCTAAAGACATTTCCGCCCCGTATTCGAGTTGGTTTTCAATAGGTGTTAGAACTCTGCCGTTGCCTGTTGTTGATATATGAAAACATTTTAATTAATGCTGACAGCTGGAAAAGTCGCGGTTGCTTTTGTTGTGTAAATTTTCCTCCCACCCTTTCAGCTTTTCTCTCTTCTTCTCTGTCGACTTGAATGTGCCGCGATAATTATTATTGGATTTCGTTCTGTATTTACTACTGGTTTTCATTTCAATTCAGCTCGTCTTGTCTTTTTCATCTTCGGGTCTTTTTCCGTTTTTTCATTGACCAACACATCAACAAATTAATCCGCTTAGCCTCGCATTTTTACCTTATTGAGTGGGTGCTGCCCCCTTGGGGTCTGCCAGACTACACAGGCTAGACAACTGCCAGACCCAGAACTCAGAACTCGAACCCAGACGCGTAACCAGACAGTTAAGCTTTAATCCTTAATAGTTTAGCTCGAGCTCAGCTTAGCCCGATGGTGAAGGGATGTGTAGGGGGGTCAGCCATTTTCTAGGGTTTCCCTTTGTTGGTGTTGTCGTTGTTATTCTTGTTGGCCAGGTGTCAAGGTGAATGATTGAGCCACTCGGGGAATGTCCAGAACAGTCAGCCAGCAAGTTAATTAATGGTTTCATTTATTAAAGTATTGTTCATAAATTGGCTGCGATAAGCAGGATTTGTTGATTATGTATTTATAATGTCATATTTATATGTCATGATAAAGATTTTTATTTCAAAAAGAAGGTAGAGATAGGCTTGTGGCATTGCAGATTGGCTTGGCTTAAAGTCTGTTTAAATTTTAAATAATTTAATATAAAAATTAGACACTTGTAGTCTCATAAATATTGCTTATTGCAAATTTTCTCGTCGACTTCTTCTTAAATAAATTAAATAAATATTTTTTAAATATAATTAGAATTTTATATAAACAAAAAATATAATGGTCTTTTTGTTTCGTTTAAACTCAAAGCTGAAATTAAATTTAAAATATATATGAAATTATTCACATTTCTAAAAACGATATGCAACCCACTTAGAACACAATTTTCATTCTGTTGTGTCTAAATATTTGGACTATTTTCGATTACAAGCTCAGTGAACTATTCTTTTGAATGTCTATGGGTAACAGACAATAATTCCCTTCTTAATATTATTTATAAAAGCCACTTAGAGCATATATTTTTAACTAATCTATTTCATTTTATATTCACTTATGTATTTTCATTTTTGGAGATAAAGAAATGTCTGAAATGCCACAAAGATAGTTTATAAATTGGCAAAAATGTTAATAAAAGCCGAAAACTTAAAATATTAAAATATTAAATTCAATGCCAAGACAGTGAAAATAATATGAATACGAGTGTCTAGGGAAATTGTTGACTTTTCAGTTGGCAAGTCGAGAAAATCGCCTTGTCACGTCACTTGGTTGCTAGCAACAACGTTTGCCTGTCGGCCAATGCACTCTCCCTGGGTGCAGCGACAGCAACAACAATTTTCATGGTAATAACAATATATAACACACAAATTTGAATAACAAATTAACTCGCACACACACACACACAGACACACGTGCTCACACATATACAACTGCACTCTGTGACATCTCAGACTGTGTGGCGTGAGCCTCGAAATTGCCATTCAGTCAGACGGGGTTCGACTTGCCGGCAAAACATAATTGAATGCCTGCAGGACACACACGACAAAGCGGCAGCAACACAGGAGCTGTTGCAGCAATATTGTGTATGTGGATGTGGATGTGGATGTGGCAGTCCGAGTCATAGAGCAGTAGCCACAAAATATTTGCTTATGCCGCTGTTGCCTGGCAAAAGGCAAAAGGCAGCCACAGGCTGAACCACGAACCACCCAACAGTCCCACTGTCCAATAGGGCAACCATCCGATTACCGTCCAAAGTCCAACGTCCAACGTCCAATGTCCATCAAGCATCGAGGCATCGAGACCAAATGCGACTTGCCACAGCGTCAACGTCAACGTTGCATAAATCAACACAACAACGTTGCTGCCAATTTCGAGGCAGTCAGTTGCTGCCCTCAAAGTTGATTGAATATTTCAAACTATGCATCTTTAATAATGTGCAACAGCAACAACAACAGCAACGGCAACCGTCGCTTGCCTGCAGCTATTTGTGGGCGCAAATGCAAAACAGCAGCAACAACAGCAACAACTACAACAAACTGTATCAAGTAATCTTAAGTTGACCATTCGTCTAAGCAGAATACTAAATTCGGGCTTAGAGCTCTGTCTGGAATTCAAGACGTCCTCTAATCAAATGCCACGTCTCAAAAATGTTCTTCTTTTCTTGGTGGCAAGTTCATGTTGCAAGTTAGTCACGGACTGGGGGCATCTAATTGAATCCGACCGCATCAAGATAAAGTTTTGTCGTCTTGTTTGGGGTTTTACTTACCAAGGACTGAGTGGCTTCTTTTTACCACTTTGTGTATGTTTAGTTGACCGCAGTCAAAAATAGCTTTGTAAAAGTTGTTCTCTTTGGTGATGAAGGGCGGGGCGGCTGGTAAAATTCTAGACTTTGGCTAAAAGATTCCTTGGCATCGCCGTCAAAGTCAAAAGTTTGCCATAGTTCAAGTTAATGTTGTGTGACTTTTGTACTTATTGGTCCAACGTCCGTCAGACATTGAACTATGTTCGATGCTCTCAATGATCCCAGTATTGGTCCAAAAAGTTTTAATAACTTGGCCAATTGACTGGCATGGAATGCATATATTTTGGCTACAACTTTTGTCCCCCTTTCCTAGCTAAAAAGCAAATCACCACAATACATTTTGCAGATGCATTTTCCGACTCGTTCAACATGCGCTAAATTAAAATTTGGTATTAAAATTAACTACTGCGGTGGCTAATGCTAAATAATTCCTAGGGTTGCACGCGTCGTATACGCAATGTGGGCAATAATGGCTGCCCTAAAAGTTGCAATGCGGCAACTTTGTGTAAAACCATCCTCAGAGCCAAGCAAATCAGCTTAATACGGCTCAGCTTTTGCAACCTGTCCCTGTCTAGTTGTCTGTCTACTTGTCTTTTCTCTACCTTCCCCCGTACTTCTCCCCTTCCCTCTTCTGTGCCATTTTCCGTCTAGATGAAGAAAAAAAATACTTTGCTCACAATGCGAAAATTTAATTTAGCTTTTGCTTTTTTCACTGTTTACTGTTCGGTGTTTCACTCGCAAGCCACATGAATAGAGGTGGCTGGGCAACATGAGGCGCATTACACATACGCAGTGTTATCCGACCACGTTTCACCTCGTCGCTCAAGTCTCAACGAACTGTGTGCCAAAACCACAGGAGATTAATTTCGTGTCTGTGCATTCTTTTCACAACAGAACAGGGCAGACAACAATAGGGCAAACGACACAACACGCCCTAATCTCTGACTTCCCCTTTCCCTCTCCTCCCTTCTTCACCACATCGAAGGGGGCAGGGTCAAAGGCAATGCATTAAAGTCAGCCTGGTTAGGCGCATTTAACTATTATTGAATAACTCCATCGAGTTCTCCCCCACTGAGTGCGAGCTCTTAAGTACGCCTGAAGATGCAATAATATCCCTGACAGACATCTCACCTTGACAGCAGCAGGTGTCCATTAAGTAGCAATTAGTCGCCCGTCCGTTTAGTGGCTGCCTTGATTACTTGGAGGGCAGTGGGCGTGGCAATAGGCTTCAGCTCGTCAAAATTACACGCTTCCAATCTAAGCAACACCTCAACCTCAGTGGGGACCTCCTGCAGCCTCTTCTCCTGCTGACAAGCGGAGTCTCGACCAGAGGCTAACTTTGATGTGGGCAATTTCGTAAAGTGGAGGTGGTCAGTGGAAGCTCTGCATAATTGTTGGATAGTTAACCAAAATCTGTTTGCTTGCCGATACGTTCCATTAAGTACCTTATTGCCCAGTCGGACTCATCCAAAGGTTTCTGCCTGCATCACATGTTTCCACATTGAATCTAATATGTTTCTCTTTAAATTTCCACTTATAGAAAAACCACCTTTCAGCTAATTGCCTGCCGTTATCCGTGCAAAACTTTTCCCTACACTTTCTAGCAAAGTTCAAGCCTCTCTCCCCCTCAGCTTTTTTGGCACAAGTTATCCAAAAAAGTTTTGTGGCGTTGGCTCATAAATTTCAGATTTTCGGCAGTAACATAAGTTCCAAATTTCCAAGTGGCGCAGCATTTGAAGCCCCACTTTCCCCTTTTCCACCACTTGAGCCAATAAAAGCACAAATCCAAAAACTCATTACGGTAATTAGGCATTGTCCGGATGGGGAGAATAGTCAAAATTAATGTGGTTAAGCGAGGCACACGAAAAAGCCAATATTTTGAATTGATTTTTGACCAAAATTCGACCGAGGGTTGCCTAATGAGCATAGCTATCTGTCAGGTCAATTTGATGGGAACAGATATAGGAGAAGAGTGAGACATAGTTTGGACTGGTATGCGGTGTTCAACCAGCTCTTATGTACTCACATTAAGTAGTTACACTGTTCAAAACACAACTGAAATCTGGTTTTCCTATCAAAAAGGAGAAACACAGGTATATTTGATATTTATTAAAATTAATTATAATTTTTACATACTTTACTATCGTAACTAAAACTGTGTGCAATTATCTTTACTGTTAACAATCGTTTTTTACGTACACTGAAAATAATATCACAATAATTGTTAATCAAAACAACCGCAAAATATAAAAAGGATGATTCTCATTTTTGTCATATTTATTTAAATTTCTTTTTTTGTTTAATAAAATACATGCTGTTTTTTTCTCAGTGTAGTAGTGCAGGGTAGTAAATCTCATGTCAGTTGCACTCGGTTAGGGGATATTCGCTATGCTCGTACATATAAATAATCTGCTGTTGCTTTAATTCGTGACAATCACATTATAATTATGAGTTAACATCGATTAAGCTGGCATTTAAATGGGAATTCGTAAACGTATTCGTAAACTTTTATCAGCCTCATAAAAGTGTCCCATTTATTGCTCACTATTATTACAGTTGTTGTTGTAGTTGTAGTTATTGGTACTTAATTCATGTTTTAACTAAAGTGACATTTACGGGCAATTATTTAACGATTTAATTGCATGACAGGCCATTGAACTGTGAATGGGATTCGATACCCGATACCCGCGACATCACCCAAGTTTCCTCTACAATATAGTGTATACATAAATACACATACAATGAGTACTTAGAGCGGAGAATTCGCTTGAAATTGCACCGCAGAGTTGCACTTTAAGCTTGTTGTGCTGCCGCTTCTCATAGCTGGCAGCTTTTGTTTGCCAACGCTCTTCAATGGCCGCCATTATACTGTTAATATCAGTGCATGCAACAGACAGACAACAGCAGCCAAAGAGAGACAAAGACAGAGAAAGAGTGAGAGTGAGAGTGAGAGAGAGGGAGAGGTATGGAGAGTCGCTTTATATAGTTGGCTTTTGTTCAGAGTGCTGTTGCGGCAACCGCATTGAAATTAACTTTAGTGCCATTTAAAGTTATGCGCTTCATAAATTGCAAAAACAGTTTCAATTAAAATGCGGCCATCATAAAAAGGAAATGCTGTCGACTCAAACAGTGCCTGCAAATGCGTGGCCTGCTGTTGTTATAGCTCTTGTTGCAATTATGGATAGAAACAAAAGGCAAAATCATCAGCTGCCGCTCAACGCCCTGGCCAATAATGCAGCCAAGCAGATGCGTAGCTTGATTAATTTTCAAATTAAATCAAATCAGATAGTCTTTTACTTTTTGCAGTTCCTTGAACTAGTTAACGAGTATTGATTCCAAGTTAAAAAAAAGCATTTCACGTTTACATAATTTTGAAAAATATTCAAAAACCTTTATAGCTATTTTAAAAGCTTAATTCTTTTTTATTATAATTTGTTTAGAATGATTTCGCCGAATTTTGTTTCCTTAAAATTATTGTAAATATGGATGGCGAAAGCTTCACTTCAATGTGGGTTATTCCTCTGTAAGCCCCCTTAGCGACGCCTCTGCCTTCTGCGCACAGTTGACTCGCCTGTGTGCGCCTGAACATCGTCCGGATGCCTGTATGTGTGTGTGGTGGAATGTTTGTGTGCATGTGTAAGTGTATCCGTCATGGTCATCATCATAATTTGAATTCAACGCATTTAATTGCAAACTTGCATTAATTATTATTGAACCATTTTTGAAAATGTGAAAGCGTCCGCGGGGCGTTTACTTTTGCGTCACCTGTTATCAGGCGTTTTCCTTAACCAGACCGCTTTTCCCTCTCATTCTCTCATTCTGCCTTTCAGTTTCCCATTGTCTGCTTATCGGCGCTTCGCAAGTAATTCAAAGCGCCCTCGGCGACGCGTGCAATTTTTGAGTTTCCGGTTTTCCCTTATTTCGGGGCCACATTTTCCGCTTATCGGACATGAAATTGCGTAGGCTTTTCATGTCCCCGTCGTTCTCTTCTTCGTGTTCTTGTTGTTATTGCTTGCTTCTGGCAATTGTGTCGATAAAGTGATAGGAGGTTCTATAAGAAAAGATTCGGATAAGTTGTCCTATGTAAGGCACGCGAAAACTTATTGATTTCGATAATGCGAGACAGCGGACATTAAAGTAGACAAAACTTTCGGAAAGGATGTGACCTCAAGGATACAACAGAGCCAACAAATTGTACACAGCCCAATAAACAGTTTATCAGCGTGTTAGAGAGAGTTTTTCTCAATTTAATACCAGCTGCAATTAAGCAGCCAAATTGCTATTAAATTTCTACATTTAATTATTTTCATCAAAAAATACTCGAATAGTATTCAATTAACATTGATAAAGCTCTCAATATTCATGGATTTCCAGGCTAATGAAATTATGCGTTCTCCCAACGCATCTGGCAAATTCAACAGACGCAATCTGTTGTACATTGGGGTAGGTCCAAACTACCCATATTTGTATCTGTTGGAAAAATCACTGCGGACGGCAGTCCGCGCTAGTGACGAAAGCAGCACGAAGGGTGCGAAAGGCGACTAGCATATATACATAGGAAGAATGGAAAATTTTCTATGACTGTCCGATCGGGTAGAGTTATATACCGATCGAAAGGTATCAATTTAACTTACAAATGTTCATACTAAGACTTTTGAAAACTCACCTAGTTCGTGAGATAAACAGGTGTAAGTGGGAGGGGAAAAATTTAAATTATTGGAGCAAATGGGGCCGTTGGAGCCGTTATCATTTTTTTTTAATTCTTTACTATTCTAATCAAAAATACGCGTCGTCAAAATCCGATCACTGGTTCAGAAGATTATTAATTTTGATATTTTTGGTGCCCTTCTCAAAACGAGATGAAAAGTCAGTCTGTTTGTTTGTTTGTATGAAAGCGTTGATTTAGCTTAAATGTTTGAATGAGGACTTGTTCCCGCTCAAAAATATAGAAGCGTTTGTTTTACGACTTTTTCGAAAAATCGCTAGTTTAGCGGGAAATCGCTAAAAACCGCTCAAATTAAGACCCTCATAGCATCCAAACGATAAAAGCTACAGATGTGATATATATATCGTTGAAAAGGTATTTTAAAGGGCTCTTAGGAATACCTTTAGTGTTTTTTAAGATAAAAGGTAAACAGCAACAGGTGAAAAAAGGTATTTTTTCCCACATTAAGGCGATTTTTGTGAAAACGCAAGTAATGATTTTTTCTAATTTTGCATGTGTGTTTGTAAAAGGAACTAGTGTTGCCAGACAGTTTGTTTTTGCTTGTACAAACAATAAACACCTTTTGACAAAGTTGTATCGTCAAAAAATATTGCAATTTTCAAAATTTCTGATATCTTACTCCAAAATTTCTGATATCTTACAAAAAAAACCTCTTAACGAGGTACAAGTCTAGTGACGAAATCATTTTCATGCACCAAAATTTCTGATATCCAATTTTGTGACGAATAATATTAAGGTTTACTTATAAATTACTAAAAAAAAATATTTTGTCACTCGGCACTGCGCAAAAAATAAATATTTATTAGGTATGAAGAAATTAGCGCAATGTGACGAGTGACAAAATTTTTTTTAGTAATTTATAAGTAAACCTTAATATTATTCGTCACAAAATTGGATATCAGAAATTTTGGTGCATGAAAATGATTTCGTCACTAGACTTGTACCTCGTTAAGAGGTTTTTTTATTTCATCTTTTATTTCAGGGAATATCGCTTCTATTGAGGGCTTTGGCATAAACATTAAGCATGGCTGCATAACTGCAAATGTCATCGTTAAGAACTTTTCAATAAAGTAAACAAAAATAAAACTTAAACTGAAAGCATACATATTTGTATTCAGGTATAAAATATTGGGCTATATAAATTGAAACAATAAAATAAATATTGTTTCTCTGGTCAACTGTGTTGGTATAAATTCAAATACTGATACCAAAGAGACGTCTTCATTGGCAAATATTTGCAATTGAGTTAATTAAATCGATTGAAGACAGCTTAGTCTATTTGCACAAATTTGTGTCCATAAATTATGCTTACAATTAACCCGTCAAACCACAATCGCCTGTTTAATTGAGGTCAAAGTTGGATCTTAGTACTGTTCGTAAGACTTGAATTGATATACGATGAACATATTAATTTGACAACATCCCTTAAGCTGAAATAGTTGGAATATAAAATATAAAGCTAAAAGAGATCTCGCAGTTTATGTTTTGTCTTAATTAAAGAGTATTCACTAGTTGACTACTTACCTAATCGTGCACTCAAAAAAAGGGAAAGAATTAAATTTACAGTTAATCAGACATGGCCACAAATGCGCTATAACCAAGCAGCAAAAGGAATAAAAATTGGCTAAGAGGAGGACAAGAGAACGGGATTCCGAAGGGGGAGCTGGGGAGGGCATCCCTATTGATAGAAACATTGCGCACTTTTTTGCCACGCAGCTGCCGTCAGCTGAAAGGCTTCAGTATCCGTTGCTGCCACTTCCCCCTCTTGCCACACGAACTGCCCATTGAAAGTCATAATTGTTGAATTTACCATGGAGGCTGCCTATAAAATAAATCAAGGGTAATGCTGCACGGAATTAAAAATTAAACGAAGTGCGCCATTTACTTCTGCACACGGCATTCGATCGTGGTGCTGAAACTGAAGCTGAAACTGGATCTGGAGTTGATGTTGATGCTGGACGGACCTGGGCACTGGAAGAGGATGGGGATGGGGGTGGGGATGATGCGGGCATTCTCATATTGCATATATCGTGTGTGTGCATAGCCGATTTTTATCGGCGCTTTTTATTGCGCATTTCCATTGACGTTGAAATTTTCGCCCATTTTGTCTACCCTGTAACCATGAAAATGATTATTTGGGGAATATGGAACACTTATTTAATATCATACACAATTTATAATCATGATTTCAGTTATGCCCATTTTGGACATAATTTTTATTTCAGTTAGATATTTACCCTGTAAAATTGTCACAGTTCATTTTTGATAGTTTATTGAGCAGAGATTTTGAAATTACTTCCGATCTATTTACAGGGTGTCTCCCAGTTGTTCAACCTTCTCAAGGCCTGTAAAAGTTTTTTCTTTACAGCCCTTCGCATCGCTTGTTCGATGCAGAAATTTTTACCATTGCGCGCTGATTTTATTTGAATGAAAATTGGCGAATTGTATGATAGACGTGGGAGTGTGGGCGGGGCAATAGGGGCGTGGCAGAGCGTATGCGTAATATTTTACGAACCGATAGCGCAGAGAGTGGGAATTCAGAGGGAACGCAAAATGCTGGCGTCCTCTCAATGTGTGCATTGAATTGGGCGGCGAAAGCGATATGGGGAGAAGGAGGGAAAGGGGAGGACGAATGGAGAGGAGAATGAGAATAAAATGAAGGAGATAAACATTTGCTCGGATGCGCATCTGTTCAAGTGGCTGATTATATTTAAGCTGGCGAATTGAAGGACTTACGAGTCGTACTCGCAAATGTATATGATGAAGGATACGAAAGCAAAATGGTTGATCTGCGAGCATTCGAATAAAATCCAATGCAACTACATACTTTTACATATATAAAACTAAATACGAATTCAGTGTTCGCTAGAAAATCTCAACAAGCTTCTGGGAAATTGCGAACTCAAAAATATTCGGCACTCCAAATCGGTGTTCCACGTGCCACTCGACTGTTGCCCGCATCTCAATTTATAACACAGCTGAATTTGTGGCAAGGACAAATTTGTCAAAGCGTGGCAAACAAATAACTTAAAGGACACACGCAACACACTCCATAACTCACAGTGCTCCCCATGGACACGCCCATCCACGCCCGCCCCGCCCCCGACCCTTTGCTCGCCTGTATCATTTATGCCAAATGACCCTCATTATTTTGTCTTATTACCAAAATAAATTGAGTTTGCCTTCAAAATTGTATATAGTAAGCGGGCCCTATCACCATATGTAGGGGCAACTTAAGGTTCTCCCGTTCAACTATAGACAACTTTTGTGGGCCAAAATTAAATATTAAATTTCTTGTAAAATTGCTTTGAAATTGAAATGAAATTGAATTTATGCACCTGAATGGTTGTGGCCTTCCCCAAAAGGACGCCCATTGTAAATCCATCAGGGGCAGCTGTCAAAATGGCACTCCTCCTACTTGCCACCCCCCTCCTCCAGCCACCAAGCGCGCAGTTTAATTGCTGTTGCCAGCAAAAGTGGCAGAAATGCTAAATCAAATATTGACAAAAGTAAGTAATATTTTGTTACTGCTAGAGGGGTACTTCCTCCTCCTCCTCCTCCTCAACTTCTTCTTCGCCTTCTTCCTGGTAATTCTTCTACTTGTTTCTCCTGCTGTCCGCTTTTAGCAGGCAAATTCGATTAAGTGCCACGCCTCGAGGCCATTTGAGAGGCCTTGTGCGAAATTGAATTAAAAATGCATCATGAAAAGTCCGAAGATTTGATTAATGGCGTCTCCTACAGAGGACAGCGGACGGGGCATCAAATGAAAAGTGGAATGTGGAATGTAAAAAGTGAAAAGTGTCAGTGAAAAAGGTTCTCGAAATAAATGGCATCGTAGGCATTTCAGCTCGACAGGACAACTAATCATAAAATGGTCGCCAAAAATCTCTTTCCCCTTTCATCACATGCGTAACTGATAAATGCGAGCATCCCTTAGCCCCAACCCCAGCCCCCAACAACCGTCTCTAGTAATGAAGCCATTCCAGGGAAAAGTTTCCAGCAACATGAGCTGACTCTGACCAGGATCGGGGTCTGAACTAAGGATTGGGGTATACGCATCGTAAAAATCTACAACCATATGGCAAGGTAACAAAAAGTAACAAGCCTTCGGTAACGGGTTCCTCGGATTCCTTGAAATTGCCAGGACTACCCCTAGCGACACATTACCGTTACTACTACCCTATTACCCATTACCGTTATCCCCGCTGTGGGCGTGTTTCTCAACCGTAAAAATATAAAAAAGAGTATATAGTAATAATATATTTCAATTAGTTGTTTTGTGTTGTTTCTTTTTTATTTCCAAGCCGAATGCGACCATAAAATGTTTCTGGAGTGGTTCCGAGTTCATTTCTGTCATTGGATTCGCTCGTAAATTACTCGCAGGCGATCGTAAATAACTTTGACTTGTAATGTTCATAGGTAAGGGGAAGCAGATGTTCCCGAGCATGATAGACAAGTGAGAATTGCAACTGAGTGCCCACGACTAGGAGATACCTCGTACTTCACAAAGGTACATTTTAAGAAATAAACAAGTGGGAAAGTCTATAGTCGAGCTCCCGACTATAGGATACCCGTTACTTACATAAACAAATTCAAATTTTTGTTATTGCATGCTTTTAGGCAATTTAATTTTGAAACAAACTTGACCTGCGTGGGGCTTATAGAAATCTGTGTGCCAAATTTGGTAGCTCTAGCTCTTATAG
The DNA here is from genome assembly GCA_963924055.1 of Drosophila limbata. NCBI lineage: Eukaryota > Metazoa > Arthropoda > Insecta > Diptera > Drosophilidae > Drosophila > Drosophila limbata. Next base: position 5,767,097 of record OZ001353.1, read on the forward strand.
TCTCTGAGATCTAGACGCTCACACAGACGGACAGACGGACATGGCTATATCGACTCGGCTGTTGATGCTGATCAAAAATATATATCCTTTATAGGGTCAGAGATGCTTCCTTCTCCCTGTTGCATACATTGCAACGAATACAATATCCCCTTTTACTTATTTTTTTTAATAAGTAACGGGTATAATAAATTTCATATTATATGATTAAAATTATGAAAATCAACTATTATTAAATTATTAAAACAACAATTAACCAAACCTTACTTTCAAATTGGCTAAGATAAATTCAAAATTCATAGCATTGAGTTGTTTGTCAACTAGTGTAAGTTTAGCATTCACCCAACATTATATCTTGACATCCATACGAGTTGAACTTAGAGTTGTTGACGTTGTCAGTTTATAACTTTACCTTTAATTCATTCAAATCACATTTCATACCGAATTTGCCAGCACATTAGGCCCCCCCCCCCAGCCTGACCATTTCCTTCGCCTTCCCCCTCTGCCTCCAATACACCGCATGACGAAACGCTTAAATCCGTCAAAGCAATGCAAATAAAATCAAATCGAATTATTTTTCAACCAGCTAGTGGACCAAATAATGCAGCTATGTCCCGTCAACTCGCACATAAACATAAACATACATACATCCATATATATCCTAGCAACTGGCAAAATTCCACTTTGTGTGCATTGAAAATTCACAGCAAATAAATTCAATTTGTGAGTTAAGAGAAGGCAGCAAAAAATAAGGAAAAAGAATGGGCACTCCCAGCCCGAATCAATCGTTTGGCTGACAACATTTTGATATGCCCAAAACAAATTGAATTTGCCGCAACCTAAAGCCGTCATAGTTATATATCAGATCTGCAGCTCCCAAATCCCCCCTTTAACCACCTCAGAAATCACAGCGGTTCCACGTCTGGACATTGTCGAGGCTCAACGTTCCTTTACACAGACGGAGCTAAGCCAATTTTATGCAAAATTGCCTGAGCAATTGAAAAGCAAAATATATAAATTTCCCTCCCACTTTCATTATACATTTTTGCTGGAGATTGTTTTCGGTTCTTACGCCACTTATGTCATTATTTTCATGACGTTGGCTGCGGTTCGTTGATGAAAGTACGAGTAAATAGAAAAACACGGCAATAGACATAATAAAATGTAGTAGGGCCACATAAACTTGGGCGTGTTCTGATGATGAACCCGCAGTAGAGGAGGTTGTTCCTTTCCTAAGCTTTTTTTGGCATACTTGCAGTTGCCCCCAGTGGTGAATTGACTGAATGGTGACCGAGGGATCTTATAATTTTTCATTAAATGGCGTAAATCTATATGAAAATTAGAACTAAACATAATATTTCCGATTAAAAGAAGAGTTCACTTAGGTGTTTTCTTCCAGCTTTCTATTTTCTAAGTATTGTTTTTGTAATATGATATATTGTTTTCATTAATTTATTTATTCATTCAAAATACATATTCTAACAAGTGGATCAGTCGAGTGCACTCGACAGTAATATACCCTGAGCCTAGGCCACGGCAATTTATACATTATCTTTAAATTTTAAAAATTTATTAAAAATAAAAATATTTTTAAAAACGAAAAAAAGTCATTGACCTATTCAGGAATTGAACCCACGCCCCCCGCGTGTCTCTACCATTAAACTGACAATTGCATCGACCGGACCGGGATTCGAACCCCGATCTCCCGTTTCGCGTGCCTAGCACCTATCACTTAGACTACTCCGCCTCTTAGTCTGATGCTGGCAAATTCGATTGACATTCTCTATGTACATTCTGGCAGAGTAAATGTAAAATCAATTAAATGACGAATAATTCTATTTATATACATATATTCTGCAAATCTTTATAGCTTATTATCTTCACTACTTATGGCCCAATCATGTTGAAAGTTGGTAATTAGTCTCAGGACATGATCCTACACCCTGTTACATACTTTTGAACAAACTTAATATACCCTCAGGGTATAAAAACATATTCAAAAAATTCTGACTAATTGGCTGCTTTTGCACACAAATTGTTTATTTTTATACCCTGAGGGTATATTAAGTTTGTTCAAAAGTATGTAACAGGGAGAAGGAAGCATCTCCGACCCCATAAAGTATATATATTCTTGATCAGCATCAACAGCCGAGTCGATATAGCCATGTCCGTCTGTCCGTCTGTCCGTCTGTCCGTCTGTCTGTCGGTCCGTGTAAACGAAAGGATCTCAGAGATGGTAAGAGCTAGGACCACCAAATTTGGAATGAAGACTACCTATAGTGTCAGGCAGAACAAGTTTATGTTAAAATTTTGCCACGCCCACTGTGGTGGGCGTAATTCATCAAAAACTTTCATCACCTTTAATCTAGGGTTTTAAGTTAAAATTTTAAATTTTTTTTACACCAACGGGTGTAGGATCATGTCCTGAGACTAATTACCAACTTTCAACATGATTGGGCCATAAATAGTGAAGATAATAAGCTTTAAAGATTGGCAGCTTCATATGTATATAAATAGAATTATTCGTCATTTAATTGATTTAACATTTACTCTGTCAGAATGGACATCGAGAATGTTAACCGAATTTGCCAGCATCAGTCTAAGAGGCGGAGTGGTCGAAGTGATAGGTGCTAGGCACGCGAAACGGGAGATCGCGGTTCGAGTCCCGGTCTGGTCGATGCAAAAGATTTTTAATTATTTAGTATTTTTCGTTTATTTGAATTTTCAGTTTAATGGTAGAGTCACGCGAGGGGCGTGGGTTCAATTCCTGAATAGGTCAACGAATTTTTTTCGTTTTTAAAAATATTTTTACTTTTAATAAATTTTTAAAATTTAAAGATAATGTATAAATTGCCGTGGCCTAGGCTCAGGGTATATTACTGTCGAGTGCACTCGACTGATCCACTTGTTTAATTTCGAAAGCTCAACAAAGTAACTTTTAGGTTCTGTTTGAAACGCAGTAAATTTCCTACTGGGTTGGCAGCCTCTACTTTGCTGCTGCGGCTGCCGCAGTGGCAATAGGCAATTTTAGTAACGACAGTCAGCAAAATAAAATGATTCCTCTTGGAGGCCGTGAGATGCGTTTGTTGGCAAAGGAGAAATACTCGTATCATAAAATACGTAACGACGATTTGCCTGCCATCTACAGAGCCACTTTTTGACGGTTCTTTTTTTGTTTGGCATTTCTTTTTACTTTTACTTTGTCTTTAGTTTGTCTATCTATCTATCTATCAGTTGGCGGTCCACATGCGTGTCCTGTGGCTGGTCGTAGTCCTAGTTCTGCTTCCGTTTTATTTTCCTCTTTGGTTATAGCGTTTATTTTTTTTTTTTTCGTTTTTTGCATGCTCAGGCAGTCGACAGATAGAATTTTAGCTTTGTGCAAAAGTTTTTTGCTAGGCTGTCGCCCAGACACACACACACACACACACAGGCACAGACACCCCCTTACACCCTACACCCTGCTCATGCCCAGCGAAGCGCATAAATGGCGATGACAATGGACATGGCACGTGGGTGGAAGCTGTGGGAGCAGTCGGTGGGTGGGGGGTGCAGTGGGGAAATTCGATCTATCAACAAATCAGCTGCCAAATTCTTGTTGACGCGTGTAGCCGTTGACAGTGCTGCTTTCCGTATTCCGATGCTCTGCCCCCTCTTGCTGTTGCTGTGCCCGCTTCCAAGTTTTCAGTTTCCCGATTCCTGCTGGTTATGCAATATCATCGTTGTGGATCCCTCCCTGCCTCCCCTGCTCCACACAAACTGCTGACACATGCCACTGTCAAAAAAAAAGAAGAAGCAGCAACAGCAGCGCTGCAACAAACGGAGCAAAAAAACATTTAAATGGCGGAATCAAATAAAATTGTTAAATTGAATAAAAATCGCGAACTGAAAAACAGAAAATATTTGCGCATTTAATGCAATTGCCAGAACCTGGAGGCCAATTTGCAATGCTCCCGGGGCCTCGGCTGAATACCAGCTGCTACAATTTCAGCTCCCCCCGAAACGAACAGAAAGATGCGTAATTAATGACGACTACCAGGAATTGTGAGGTGCGAAGTCTTCGCCTCGCAGTCTCTCTGGGAACTACATTAAGGCCCACATTAGGGAAATAACCAGGTCACGTTTCAGCCCAAAGTTATGGGCTTTGGGAAGTGAACGCAGCGAGAGAGAAAGAGTGGGGAAGACTGGCAAAGTGGGAGAGGTGCAGGTACAGTTTGTTCATTATTATATTGTATTTTTTGGTGGCATTACAGGTGATTCGCGAACTTTTCATAAAGACGCCTAAGAGTAGGCAGCACAAAGGAATAAAGCAATAAAGTTATGTATCTTAAGGATTTCTGGACTAAATTGTGGTCGGACTCTTTATATAAGTTTAAAAGAAGACAAACAACAAAATACTTATTTAGTTGTGGCTTGCACTTTAACTGTTAAGCTTTGAAATAAGTCGGAGTACCTGTGAATCAATTGAATCTAGTCTAGATTGTGACTATATTATGGAATCAAGAAAATTTACAAAAGAAATTAAGAAACTCTGAACTTAATTGCAACTATAATCGATAGCAAAATTTTACATTAATTCTTATATGTTTTTGAAGTGATTGAGCTCAGCCTTTATCTGATTACTCGTTGAAGAACTTCGCTTTAGTTTCACTGTAGTCTAAAGCCCTTTTTGTTAACTTTTGCTTCACTGCAAACCCGATGCAGTCAAAGCTCCTGCTGATTAAGCACATACAAAGGCAGTTGCTTTACTTCATACACTTTTCATCATCTGCACTACAAATTGTATTTACAACTGCAATTGCCGGACTTCCGAAGGACTTTCAGGACAGTTAAGAAGTGCTCAAGTCCAGAACTTGCTAGTTTCAAGTTCAACTCATTAAAGTTGCGGCGAAAACACAAAAACAGAAACAGAAATAGAAATAAGAAAACTTTAACGTAACGTATTCTCCGACAAGCAGCTCAATCGGAGTGAACTCGAGTCTCAAGCAGCGCTGTTCTGCATTGTAGATACTTTTTCCCGCGGTCTCAAGCAGTTCGCCAGTTCTCACAATAAATGCCACAAAAAGGCAACGCGACTTGAGTACTCGTATAGGCAAGAATAGAATAGAGAGGAGAGTGGAGTAGAGGAGCAGAGGATTCTTCTATCTCCGGCCTTCATCAAAGCAAGAAAATCGTCAAAAATCGCACTTATCGCCGCCAAGTGAAAAAGTCCCTGACGAGGACAGCAATGGGGCGAATCAAAAGGATGAGACGGCTCCCTTGAAACTTAATTTCCGCCTGGCTGTGGGGGCTTGGGCAAAGTTTATGGTGCATTCGAGTCCTTGGAACAACAAAATGAAACTTAAAATAACAACAACTATTTGCTAGTAAACAAGAAATTTCGTTCAGCTCCAGACACTCGAAGATGAAAGAAGTCTGCAAGTCTTGGGACTAGATTGCGAAAACTTTGCAGGGGCTGGGAAGAAAAACCGAGAAAAAAGCTTATAGAGGGGGAGGGGGGAAAAGAAACATAAACCAGCTCAACACCAAAACCAAACTCCAGAATTTGTTTGCAGGAAATCCGCAGGAAATCGCTGGATTTTGTCTAGAGAGACAGGACGAGACGAGACGAGATGAGACAAAACTGAAGGGTTGTCCACATTCTCTTGACAAATCGACAGCACTTTCCCTTGGCCCTGTTAAATTGTTTGGTATTTAGCTCAATTTTCTTGGCCTTTTCTCACGTTCGCTTCGTAATTATGCGTTCAACAATTGTAGATTCCAGCTTCGATTGCGGCCAATCAACTTAATGTGGCAAACATCAGCATTAGCATCCAGTCAAACAGACAAATAGACAGACAAATAGACAGACAGAAAGACGGACAAATAGACAAAGAGATAAACAGTTGGCCCTCTAATCGTTTGACGTACAAACAATTTCCAATAAGTTTGCGGCTCATTGAGTTCTGGACGTGAGCTGTGAATCCGGCTGAGGAAGCTGCTTTGTCCGGCATTGAGGAAATACCCGAGGTTCTGGCTAAATGCTGGCGTCTGTCTGCTCTATAAAGGGTGATTCCAACTGTCTTTTAACGAGTTTATTGTTCCTTCACAGCACACAATGCCGGTAATTGTCTTCATTTATATGTAAGCTAATTTTTGAGGAAATTAAAAAGTATGCAAAAGATATAGAAGATCTCAGGCTTTTGTTAATAAATTTTCTAATAAAGGTAAGAGTATCGATTAAAAGCTGTTTTAAATGCTCAGCATTAATATAAATTAAAAAAATTATATTTATGCATTGAGTCTAATGCATTAGTTCAAAAGGAAATTCTTGTAAAAGACAGCTAAAAATAATAAAATGTTAGCTTTATACGAATAGGCATTTTATTATATTTAAATGTATAATGAATTTCTTGTATTTATTTTGCGTTAAATTTTAATGAATCCCCTTCAATACTTGGCCAGTAAGCATGCACAATATTGTGTAAAGAGTTATCCTTATCTTCTTCCAAAGCGAAACTCACAAGCCTTATCAAAAAGGAAGTTAAACAAGTAGCTCTCGTTTTTCTCTTAACTGCAAAGTTTTCTGCTCCTTATACTAAAGCCAGCAAGTTGAATAACATTTGTTGAACTTAACATATTCAGAACTTGTACCCATTATTCGTGGAATGGCGGCGTTAATTCACACTTTCCCTGCCCCCCTTGCCACACCTATACTTTAAATGAGGGGAATATGGAAAACTGGCGCTATCGAAGTGCCGTTGCACAAAGGCGTGGCAGGAACACAAGTTTTGCATTTTCATAAATGCCATAACATTAAGTAAAGTTGCTGAAGCTGTTATTAAGTACATAATTTTTACAGGCATGCCACGCCCACACGAACACACATATTCAGAACTGGTCGCCTTCGTTTTTATCGTTTTGCAGCTTCTATTTAATTTTTATGAAATTGCAACGCAACCAAAAGCTGCCAAAAGGATGCGAAACTTTTGCCATGGAGGTCGTTAACACGTTTACCACGCGAAGCCCCCCTTCACCCACTTCTTCTACCACCATCCCTTCAACTGGCTGCGATCCACTTGCCACACTTGCCACGCCAAGGAGCAACAGTTAACGTGGCGTATGCGCAACGTATGCATTTAATTTAATTTCATTATATTTATGCGCAACTATAGAATTGTTGGATGTCCCAGCTTCTACTGCTCCTCTTTTGGGCTGTGCAGGCCGTGTGGGCGTGGCATGTGTATGGGCAAAAGTTTTTGCCGTGTTGTTAAATAATTGAACCTGTATATTCGTTTATGAATTTAAGATTAAAGTGTCATTTAATTGCAATTTCGATATGCATAAATATTTATAGCCGTCATTTTTATGTGAAATATGCAATATTTATAATTAATTTAATTAGCAACAAGTATTCGCTTTAAAGACCAACACAATTTTACACACAAGTTTCAATAATGCAATATTTCGAATTTTCCAAAAATTGACGACATTTTCAATCGGTTGGGGTGAATTCAATTAGACGCCCCCCAATGACAGTCACCCAAAATGCCTCTGCTCAGAGCAGCTGCTATTTAAATAGTTTGTTAATTTGCATTCAGTTTTAACACTCACAATTTGAATATGCATTAGAGCTAAGCCCCCCTCTCTTTCCCTTGTCCATTCCCTACCCCTGAGCGATTTGGTTATCAAAGTTGAGGCTCATCTTGTGGCGCCGCGACACTTTCATAAATAAACATGCAACGCGCCAAATTATGCAATGGAAATGCGGCTGCATTTGGCTTTTAACTAAGCACTCGGCACCATCCATTAATATTATTGCAATTTAAATTTGGAATTATGCTTTTGGAATGCTAATAAGCAGATAGTTGGAGACTGAGAGCTGAGCTCATTGGATAAACACAGCTTTATCTGGCGGTAATGGAAATCGTTTGGTTGAATTCTGATTAAAGTTTAAATTTACTATTCAGCCTAAATGTAAATATTCTGTCTTTGTGTTCTGTTTGACCAACTTATTTACAAGCGAATTAACTCATTATCCATAAAGTAAACCTCATTTGAAAGCTCCTAATGCAACAAGCAAGAGCTTTGAGGTTCTTTGACTCATTTTCCTTGTCCATAGTTCACTTTTCTTTACCTCATTGTTTGAGCTGCCTGCAATTGCAGTTTTGGCCCGCAATGCAACAACCATTCAGACCATCCAGACCAACCAGACTTTCTAAGGAGCCGTTTAAGTCAAGCCAAGCGGAAATTCAGCTTTTAGCTACTTTTTAGCTCGTTTCCAGCAGAAGTTGTTGTATTGTTTTTCGTAAAAGATTTTTCCACGACTAACACACATTTTACTCCATGTGCTCGACTTTTCATTGTATACACTAGCAATAGTTATCCTAACTATTTCAAGAGAAGCAGGAATAGGAGAGATTTTTATTTTTTAATTTTAAAATGTTTGTTACATTATACATTATAAACATTTTATATTATTTTAAAACTTAGTACCCTCCTTTTTTAATAGAAGTACTTTAATGAGAGTATTTAATGTGTCGGCACTCGGGAGTTTGCATTTATTTCAGGATATCCTTTTTTTTAGAGCTATTTCAACTCTCTTTTCGTTGCTGTTGTATAGATTCGTTAGTTGGCAACAAAGTGGCCAACGATTTGCATTAGGGGCGTGGTAAAAGAGGCTAATGCAAATGTGAATGATTTAAGTGAAAACGCTAAGCGCGCGCTTTTAGCGAAATTAAGCATACGCCGCATTCGCCGCAGATGTACCAGCTAATTAAACTTTGCCAACAAAGAGTCAGCTCTGTCTCTCTCCATTACCCTCATCCTCTCTAAGCTCGAATGCACCTACACTCGCATGTTATATTACCTGTTCTATGGGAAAGCTTTAAGCGAAGGTAAAAATTTAAACGCATTGCTGCAGACAAAGCTACCATGATTAGCGAATCTAAAATGCATCTTTATTTGAAATTAATTTTAACTTACTCGCTTCAATAGTTAAAGCTCTTCCTTCTCAAATAGTTCACTTGATTACTAACTTGTTTTTTTTTTTTTTTAAATCTTAAAAATCTTTTCTTTAATTATTTAGAACTCTAAGTCGGTTCACAAATTCTGAAAACCTCAAAATATATTCGTTGATTACTTAACCCCAAAATAAATTTAATTTTTAATTTAATTTTAAACTGACTCTTTTTGTCCTTCAACTCTCATTTTGTTCTTGTTTGTTTTGGGGTCAAAACAAAAGCCATAAATGCGTGGCAAAGTTTTTAATTACTTTATATGCGAACATTTTCATTTTATTGTTGATTTAAATAAATTTTCAATTGTGTTTTTCTCGTTTTTGTTTCTTTTTTCACTTGTTTCTTGTTGTTGAATTATTATCATAAATTTGTATGGGCCTCAGCCCCTGTTTCCTCGCCGAGTTCTATTTTTGTTTTTCCTACTAATTAGAAGTGTTGTTCAGTGGGGGCGTGGCACTTAGACGCCCCTGCGTACGTGTCGAGAAGTTTTTCCAGCAACTTTTTCAGCTTTTCGCCGTTGATTGCTTTGACACTTTTGATAAGCCATTTATATTATATTTTTGTTTGTTCTTTTATTGTTGTTTTCGCAATTCAATTGAATTGTTTAATAAAATGAAACATGGATATGATTGCCAGCCATTGTGTTCTCTGCGGAGTCCTTGACAAAACTGAGAAAACTTTTTCCTTGATTGCCAAAGAATGTCTTGAAGATAAAAGATAAGTTCAGCATGGAGTAGGCAAAGTTGTGGTCTATTTAAGCTGTTTCTAAAGCATTTAAAAATATTTGAAAAATACTTTTGACTCAAATATTTGTAGACTTTGCAAAGGCAAGCACTCTATTTGAGAGTACTTCTACTCTTCAGCTGCTCATTTTCATTTGGTGCATGGAAAACTTTGCATTTCCAACTCATTAACTGGAGCAAACTGCAAACATTCCCAAGGAAGAGAGCTATCAACTTAAATGCTCCCTAACCACACAAGCTTGACCTTCTCACATTGCAAACTAAACACACACACGCATGTACTGGAATTTTAGGCAGGGTTGCCAGCTCGCTTGAAACTAAGTGCGTATACCTCAAAAACTAGGAGACAAGACACTTTACGAACTTTCTAAGCTGAACAAACTTGCCTCAAAATTGATAAAATATCTTAAAGTTATCCCAGGACACATACCCAAGGATCAGGGACCTCAACACACGCACACACACACAGAGGACTTAAAGATTTACACAAGCAAAGCGCATAATCATTTGCAAGTCTCATTTGTGCTAAGTGGGAGAAAGAGGGAGGAGGACAATACGCTGGAGAAGGAGGAGTAGAGGATGCTTCAGGGATTGCAACCGCACGCTGTGGCAGTCGTAGTTGCAACACAGAGCGACAGCAGCTGAAAATTTGCATTTAAAACTGTTGACGGCATTTTATTAAGTTGAAGATAAAACCAGGAAAGCCACAAACTAAAAGTAAAACACGAAACTTTGCCAAAAACCTCCCGAGCGAAGCTGTGAAACAACAACATCAACAACAGCAACTAAAGAGAAACTCAAAGAGCAACGTGGTAAGGAGAAAGAAGGGGATAGGAGGAAATGGAGTCGCGTTTTGGTCCTTCAGCGGTCGACTGTGTGTAAAAGGATGTGTAACTTGTGGGCTGCCTTACACAACCTTCCCTTTTTCACCCCCCCCCCCCTGCTCCACCCTTTGGTTGCACCCCACCTCCATATCTAGATTCTGATTGCTGCTTTTGGGTTTTTTTGGGTGCACGAAAAAAGTTGCATGTAAACGAAAGTGTTTACAAAATGAAGTTGCCACTTGAGCGAGTAAACAAATGAATGAATTCATTGCTTCCTGCGGCGGTCGGGGTTTTCCCTTGGCCCCTTCGGCACTCGGTCTCTTCCCTGCGGCTGTAGTTCCTTTTGCCCCACACACACACATTCGCACACTTGTAGGTGTCAAAAGTTAAAGCATCGGAGCGCAAAAGTTGAGCAAATTTAAATGCTTTGCCATTTATATGTTACATTTGGCAACGTCCAACTTTTTGGGTACACTTTTTGGGGTCACGAGAACTGTCCCGGAAGGGGGAAGGGTCAGAGAGGGGCGGCTCTGCGGCCAGAACGTGTGTGCCAAAGCAATTATTTTAGCTGGCAGCAATTTGCATTGCGTTTTCGAGATTCGTTAAGCTGCTTCTGGACTTGCCAGAACACTTACACTAATCTTATCTATTGTTAATTAATTAACTTATTATATATTTATTTATTTAATTTTTGTTTATTTGTTGATTGTTTAATTTACATTCTTATCATTTATTTTAGTTAACTTATTCTTGTCAACTAATTAACCTTTTTATGGGGTGAAGTGGGCTGACACACGGCTCGAGTGACCGGCGTAGGGAGTTGCTCTCATATCACCATGATCAACTTATGGCAGGGAAGGCGACGCAGGTGCTGGCAAATCTCCAGTGCCAAATATTCCTTCATTTTAAAACAGGAATGCCGGAGAGATAACCGTGTTCAAATTTAGGAACAAATGAATTACTGATTCCCGACTATCCGTCTATTGAAGGAAGAGCCACGGAAGAGCCGAGAGCTAGCTGGCAATCGATATTCGGATTGAAAAATTAAAAAAACATCAAAAGGCTACAACGTTCCCATCCGATGCAATCACTTAAATTTTGCCTCTCCCACTTACACTTGTTTATCTCACTACCCAGGTGAGATTTTAGAAGTCTGAGTAGACACTTTTGTTAGTTTGATCTGATGGGACAGTCGAAGCTAATTTATTCATTTTTCCAATATATTATCAGGGGTGCCACAGAAATTTGTATGACTTAAATTTGTATGAAATTTATGCCAAATTCAAGCAAAAGCGATTTATGTGTCACCCCTGATATTTCTAGTCTCCTTTCGCACGCTTCGTGATGCTTTCGTCACTAGCATGGACTGCCGTCCACAGTGATAGTGGAATGTATGAATTTAGAGAAAGTTGTTCTATTCTGGTGAACGGCAGTGACGAGTAATTATAATTTCTAAATTTTGTGATGGTGATAACTGAAAATTAATCACCACTTGCTGATTGTTATGCTTTGTTATCAATAATAACAAGTCTTAATCAAAAGAACTCAAGATTTGAAATTAAAAGAAATGAAACTAATAAAGAGAATACTTTATTCGTATTGTTTTGGTTTGCATAATACAAAATATAATAAAGACGTTGGATTCTGAGTATTTTAAAAGAAAATGACTTGGCAAAGTGCTGTAAAGTATTAAATGCGCAATATTGTCTTAATTATTTGGTAATTTAATTATAAATTATTAAGTATTTACCTTTGCTGTGTTCATTCGCATTTCATTGAGCATTTTGCGCCAAATTGTTTTCAGTTTTTTAAAGAATTATTAAAAGCTTTGACAAAAAAAGAAATATCAACTTTGATTTTACCTTAAAATTTCATCAAACGTTCATCCGAAACCCATCAACAATTGTTTGATTTGTGATACATGGTTACGGATTGAAAAGTTCAGTTGAACGCGACCAATGTTATACTAAATGTTTAAACTCAATCCAAGTACGCTAAACATGAATTGTCGTCAGTTTGTTTTTTTCTGGATATTTTTGCAGCTTGTATCCTTTGTGTGCGGAGGTCGGGGATCCTTTGGTAGGCCTAAGGATGATACGTTTCAGATGATGATTGCCGGAGGCATATTGCCACAGGAGTCTCCGTTTGTGATTAATTTGGTATCGATTCGAACGCTTAACTACATTCAATTCATGGGGGACAATCACTTCTGCACAGGCGTAATTATCAGCAGTAAGGCAGTACTTACGGCGGCTCACTGTGTCACAGAGTAAGTTGAGGTTATGTAGCATCAATCAACTATCAATCAAAGTGTTTGTGTTTTCCTTTGCAGTATTCACAAATCTATTACGCATCACCGCGGATTGCTAATTGTGTTTGGGTCCGTTTTCCGCCTCGAAAACTACGGAGAAGCTGAAACCCGTCGTGTCAGTAAAATTGTGGTTCATCGAGAGTATAAGCGGTATAAAAAGTATGATGTGGCTATATTGGGTCTGTCCGAGAGCATCCCAATAAATTTGCGTAATGTCAAGCCAGTTGCGCAGCGAAACAGATTCAGTGCTGAAATAGGGATGCAATGCGTCACACTAGGCTGGGGCCAGGTCTATCCGGTAATTATCCTCATAACCCACTCTTCTTTTTGTTTTTTAGCCCGGTATGCAAGTATTTGGCAATGCATGTCACCGTATTCAGGATATTATTGTCTAATTAACACAATGGAATTCATACAACAAACGTCCTGCAAGCAATAAAATATCGAGAGCTTGAAGCTTGTTTGTGTGTAGGGGTGGGAACCCTCCTTTGACCCTCCCTAACTCTGCGCCCTTGCTCTTACATGAGAGGTATACAAAATATGAATTTGATATGCTCACCCAATTAAAAATATTTCTGCGATATATACTGAGTACTGGGTCTCTTCCAGTCGAGCACACTCGACTGTAGCGTTCTCAATTTGCTTTTGTAATTAATATTCTTCTCTTCTCAGCACGGTCCGTATGCCAATGAGATCATGTACCTAGATGTCATTATTCGTGATCCTGATTACTGCTCCGATCTCGAGTATTTTACAACGGAGGGCAACCTTTGTGCGGAGCCTCAAGCGGAGGGACAACTGTGTGCAGGCGATATGGGTGGACCGCTGATGTGTCTAAACTATCTGGTCGGCATTATTGGAGGCTCCATGGGATGCCAGGGCCAAAGGGCGATGAAGTTTGTAAATTACAGTACTGTTAAGGACTGGGTTGATCGTACCGTCGCTTCACTCAAGGGCAGCCGATGTATGCTCTCACTATATCTTTCCATTTTATCAATTGTCGTCAACTGCATTTAGTTTAAATGCCGAGTCGATTGCATATTCATTGCTGGCAAGCACTGTAAGTTAGTAATGCATGATGTTATTACTTGAATATATAATGATGAACAACTATTTGTATGATTAATAAATTATTTGATCAATCAACAAAAAAGTTTTCATACTAAGACTGGATTTTTGACTGATCGAACCAAATATGATCAGGACGAGTGGGACCATGCTATATGCATATTCTGTCAGCTTGGTTCAGATATCGCAAACAACAACTGATCGTTTTCTCGACTGATCGTTCCTATGACAGCTATATAATATAGTGGTCTGATCCAAAATAAAAAACAAATTTGATCAACGTCCGGTATCCAGCAATGGTATGTAGGTTGAAGTTAAAGTCTCTAGCTATTATAGTTACTGAGATCGACGCGTTCAAAAAGTCGGTCATGTCTCAATCGACTCGGCAGAATCAAGAATATATTGTATATACTTTATGGGGTCTGCCACGCCTCCTACTGCCGGTTACATACATTTAACAAAACCATCATACCCTTTTATACTATTTCAACCTAATTGTTGTCACACAAATACAGAAAACCAAATCCAGAATCTCTTTGTAAAACAATTTTAAAATTCTACAAATTCCACCTCAGAATATAACTTGAATTTTTTTTTGATGAAATATAAATCACATCTAAGCGAATTGTTCTTCTAATCTTTTTTTGGCCATTACTCATCCATTATGTTGGCAATCTCTTAGGATACTTGCGAAAGCTGAAATGCTGTCAGAAGATTAACTTGGAATATTTGTATTTGCAACAAAAAATTTATATATTTTTTCTTGAAGCAAATTTTAAGCTGATGCCATTTACAAGATAAAAACTGTTTCATATTTTCCACTTTCGCACTTCATGACCATAAAGCATTTGCTTTATGCCAGGCTAACAAATTAGACCAAACCCATCAAGCCAACAACAACAAGAGCAACACGAACACGAACAAAACCCCAAAACAGAACAGAACAGAACAGAACTAAGCACAAGAGAACAGAGCTGAATACGGAAACAAGTTGAACTTTCGTCTCGCAATTGCGCAACAAAATGCAAAAGTCAAAATGCTGTGTTGCCTCTGGAGGGGCAGGAAGTTGGTCGCTCAGAGGGGGAGTGGGAGTGGGAGGTGGAGGGCGTTGGGGCGTTTGGGCTGGAGGCGTGGCTATAAAATGAGCGTTGCCAAAAATGCTCAGTGCTGTGTTTAAACCAAATGCATGCATAATCAACTTTGTTTAAACTTGGGCGCCATTTTCATAGTTGTTGTTGTTGTTGTTGCTGTTTATGCTCCAATTGCCAGTTGGCCTCA
This sequence comes from Drosophila limbata, assembly GCA_963924055.1. Classification (NCBI taxonomy): domain Eukaryota; kingdom Metazoa; phylum Arthropoda; class Insecta; order Diptera; family Drosophilidae; genus Drosophila; species Drosophila limbata. The sequence continues at coordinate 5,782,314 of OZ001353.1, forward strand.
TTGTTGTTGTTGTTGTTGTTGCTGCTGGCGCCTTATCTCTCTGGAAAAAGGCGCCAAGTTAAACTCAAGTTAAAGGTTCATTTCATTAATTTGCAAGTCGCATTTAGTGCGTCGTCGATGTCTACAGAAATTTGCATTTAAATCCCGTGGCAAAATGAGCAGAAGAAACGACAACAACAGCAACAACAATGACAAGGACAATGATAACAACAACAACAACAGGAACAACAACGTTGTTGCTTGGCTTGGCAGTTGCTTTCTCTGCGGATGATTGCCCGGGAGTTTACTCGTAACTTGGGAAGGGGCAAATGGCGGGGAGAGCATATGATGAACTAAATGCTGCTTAGCAACTCGATTGTGCCGCATTTGGATACCCTGTATTAGGAGAGAAAGCATTTTTGGGGTGTTCGAGTACTACACAAAAGTCGATGCGAAATCGACTTTCTTTTTACATATTGGTCGTTGATCTGACCATCTAATGTAAATTAATATTGTCATAAATCATTTGTTGTTTAGTTTTTATAGTTTAAGTCATAAATTAATTTTGTTTTTTTTTTAATTTAAATCTTTATTTGCAAGTCTATTTTGCATCCCAAAGAAAGTTACCATCTAAGCATTTTAATTATATATTATATTTCATATTAATTTGTTTTACGTTGATTCATTTTGATTAATGCTTTTTTACTTTTATGTCTGCAAATCAAACATGTTATGTTATCAATTTTATAAATAAAGTTACTTCAACCATTATTTAAATATAAATATTTCATCAACCCACATTACAGGGTGTCCAGAGATCGTGAAACTCGTTAAAGCTTAGCTCATGTCCTTGTTTGCTTATGTAATCGCAAATTGTTTACCAAATTAAGTTGCTACTTGAGCTGGTGGTAACTTTTTCTGTCCCCGCCCCCCTTTCTCAGCCTCTCTCCGATGTTTTTCTCTTTCTCTATCTTCATTAGCCATTAATAACTTGATATCGATGAGCCGGCCATGCTGTGGTCTGGCGATTTGTGGCACGTTGGGGTCAGTTTGGTGGGAGTGGTGTGGCAACCACAGGGGGCAAGTGGGGCAAGTGGGGCAGCGTTGCTCGGATGCAGCGGCTGCCTGCGGTTTAACGCAAAATTATGTTGTGCTTGATACTCTTGAGTACTTGAAGTGAAGCTCGCCTAATTGGCTGATATTCAAGGCCTTAATGCTGGACATCACGCATACGCCGCGTGGCTGCAACGTGTAAGAGGACACGAATCCGTTCATCTCTGCTCTTTGCCTGTTTGTCTGTTTGTCTGACTGTCTATCAGTCTGATATGCGAAACGTTTCTTTGCATAATCAGAGAGTGGATTCAATTCCAGTCCTTCAGCCTTCAACTAAGTGCCGCGTGGGAAGCGTCACAGCTGCTGGAGCCTTGGGACATTAAGCGTAGCAATAGCTGTTAAAATAAACACAAATTATTTGTGTAAACTTTGCGCAGATCTCGCAATCAGCTCCCATCCCCCTCTTCCACTATGCCCCTCTCCTTCCCAGTCGAAGAATAAAGGTTTGTTGCGTTGCCTAAGTGCCTAAGTGCCTGACCAAGGCCTTTGGCAGTGGGGGAATTGAGCATGACTTTGATATGGGACTAGGCGGGCAGCCATCCAATAGTTGATTGATTGAAATTGATCATCTAGTTGAGGGACAGTAACAGGAGAAGGAGCAGACGAAAGGGGAAAAAGTAGAGAAGGGAAGCGAACCCTTTTTGGCTGCTGCTTAGCTGACCGGAGAGTTTTGAAGAAGTGGATGTGAAGGATTCATTATACATAAGTACATAACTGAGTATACATAAAATGTATTAGAGCCGTAACTACGAAATTTGATTAATATGTTTATCAAATTGAATTATCTTGAGCTATAAATGTAAGCCATTTTACATTTTAAATTTACAAAGAGTCATTTATTTATCTGTTTTTTTTTTAAGCGTCATGAAAATTGTATCAGATGGTTATCGAACTGAACCAACTCTTCTACTGCCGCTCAACGTAATTGACTTCTTCTCTCAGTTCTTCTCGCAACTCTATGTTATGTGATGTCTCTGGCTTTGGTTTTCAACACCCACGCATCGGAATCACAACCGAGTCGTAATTCATTCGCATTATAAACGATAAACGATGACAGCAGCGGACCAGCAACTAAACCATTTTCACACAAATCTCCAACGCACGTCAAATTTTACACCAATTTTCCGACTTTCCTCCTCCCCCTCCTCAGGGTCTGGGTCTTCTTAAAAGAATGCCGCATATTGTTGTCATTAATTAAAACGTTTTATGGATTACATGGCCAGGCGAGAGAATAGCATAGAAACATGTATCTTCTACTATGTCTGACTGTGTCTTCCACCTAGATGCAACGATTTTTCACAATTTTTCAACTTGGCGCACGGCGAGCGCTAAATCACTTTAATATTCAAAAATTTCAACAACAACATACGATGCAGAGGGAAACCGAGGCAAAAAGACAGAGACAAAATTCAAACAATAAAACATAAAAATGTCAGACAAGCGACCGGGACAGGAAATCACCAAATGCAGCCCGAAACTTTTTGTTTGTTCCCGACATCGAAGTGCGTTCAATGCGGGCAACGGTAGGGGGCCCTGTCTGTGTGTGTGTGTGTGTGTGTGTGTGTGTGTGTGAGTGTGTGTAGAGGGAGTGCATGTGTGTGTATGCTTGCTATAAAAATGTCACAATAAATACCCAAATGCCAAGACGAGCTCCCGTCCAGGGCGTGTAGTTTTTGGGCATATTGACTGTGACCCAGTTCAGTTTCGAAGCGGGGGTTGGGGAGGTCACAGGAATTTCAATTTCAACCGGCGGGATGTCTACATGTCTCAGCTGTCTCACTTCCTCACTGCCTCATGCTGCCATTACCAGCGGCAGCGGAAATTAAACCCAATGACAGGCAGACCACGTGATGAGCTTGATGCCAGGATACGACTACAGCCCCCCAAAGAGCATTTTGAACCCTTTTGTTGAACAGTCCCGCTCCCGGGAGGTTCGGTGACTCACATGTCGGTGACTGCCACAAAACTGCTTCAGCTGTCACCTGTCTTGAGCTTATGTTTATGGAATATAAAAGTAAAAAATGCCAAGCCCGCAAAAACCTCTGGACTACATTTTGCCTATACCATTTTGCAGCACATCAAAGGCAATTCCCAGGTGAAAGTCGCTGGTGACAAAGAGCAACAACCACTTCGATAGAGAATGGGTTTCTTTTTGTTAGCCCCACCCCTTCATAGACCCCCTCGTCCTCCCCCTCCCCTCGCTCATTTGGCCTGTGCCAAAAGTGACACGACAAAGGCAAAATTCAAATGCTAAGTGTTTTCCGTAAAGCAGTTTTTCATTTATTTTATGCAACTTGCTAAAATGTCAAAGGCGTCTCCGAGCGCAAACACAATGAATTTTCCACCAACAACGAAAATTTGCAAAAAGAAGCTCTTTGCTGGGGGAGTGAGAGGGGGGCGTGGCACTTGACAGACCCTTCTTTTGAACTCACTCACAGGCAAGAGCAAGCAAAGAGTCGACTTAAAGAAGCCATAATTAAAGGTAAGTTTGGCAGATTCTTGATTACGATTTATGCATATAAAATTCACTATATTGTGTAAAATAAAATAAAATGTATTTGAAAAGTTTACCATCAGAAAGATACACTCTACAACCAATGAAATTTAAAATATATTATAAAACGTACAAATAATGTAAATTAAATATAATTTTAAATAACATTTTTTTTTATTTTTTTTTTGTTTGCTTATTTTTATTAATTGATAATATCTAAGGAAATTTTAAAGAAATTTTTATATTCAGCTAGGGATTTGCTCAACCTATTCATGTAACTTGAAAGGGAAATATTTTATATTGTCAACAAAGTTGAAAATCGTTCCTAACTACAAATATTATCAAACAAAGAAATTATTAAAGGATACCTCTACTTGTCATTACAGTGCACTCCTAACAAATATTTTTCTTTAGTTATCAACTGCATTGTGTAATCGAAAGCAACCCCATATTATTATCCATCAATTGAAACTCTTGAGCTGCAAGTAAAGTGCGACGTTGCTTGGAATTATCCTTGTTTATTTGCTCTTCATCACTAGCAGTGATTGCTAATGGAGTATTATTGAGCTGAGTAACCTTATCGTTATTGCTATCGTTATCTTTATCAGCACTCGTACTTGTGATAAGTTTGCAACGCTGACTGCAAGTGTCAAAAACTTAATTAAAAACGCGTTGGCTGAGCAGAAACTGCGGTTGTCAAGTGCTTCGACTATTGCGACTACTTGGAGCACTTGAAAGTGGTGGGAAAACAAACTTGTAGATACTTCTACGCCAGGCACTTAATTAGACGTTAAGCACTTGTAAAATACTCAAGGATAATGGATGGATGCGAGTGAGTTAAGGGCTTGAGTAATGCGAATGCAATCGACTTGACAACGGGAATATCTGAAACTCGCACGGACGAGGCTTAAAAGACTCGACTGATGGCCAGACCAATTATCCACTTTAGCTAGTTGTTTACATAATTTTTAAACAAGGCCTACATAGAAATTAGCCAAATTAATAACATATATGGTTCGTGTTGCACACACTCAAGTGATTACCCTATGAGGACGGTCTGTCTGTCAGACTGTCTGTCTGTCTGTATGTCCGACTGACAGATGTGCTTGTGTGCAAAGTTGGTCATTAGTTAATTCACTGCACAGACAACTAACTAACCAACTAACCATAAATGCGAGCAGTGTATGAAGGAGTCGGAAAGGGGAGACATTAGAAGCAGCTATCAACTACCAGTTACCAAAGTGAAATCGTGTAAATTGGACCACACACGCACACACTCGCACATTTATACAGAAACAGACAGAGTGCGACCAAAACAAGCTAACCAGATACAAGCAAGCAGCACCACCAGCACCACAACACAACCAAAGCACCACCTCCAAAAGTGGGAAAGTTCTGCACACATTCAAGTTGCATGTGAATCGAGAGATTCGAGCGAGACTCAAAACAGAGTCTCGAAACTCGCATATATATTTTGCATAAATTATCATCAGAGACCTCTCTGGCCACAGGAGAATGAAGCGAATGAGGGCGGGGGGGGGGGGGGGGGGGGAGAAGGAGATGCATCCATGTGGCAGGGGCAAACAAGATAATGCCACAGCGGTGCAACATCATTAAGGAAATTACTTGTAATACACCAGGTACATCAGGTACTTACTCCACCCCTGCCCCAATGGCCAACTGGCCACCATCAAACTGAGCTTCGAACCAGGCCGAGACTGGGAAATTATCATAACTGTGGCCCATACTCAATATTTTAGATGCAGAAATAATTAATGTGAGAAGCTTAGCTCTGCTTTTGCGTTCACTCAGTTGGCTTGCCAACCAGCAGCTGCCACTTTTCCAGCCACCGAGCGACCAACTTCGACTTCGACTTCCACTTTGACTTAGCCCTGTTACCGTGTTACCGCTTTACCGTGTTACCGGTGTCTTAACGTACGAAGCCTAATTAGTTGACTGCACGTACTCGCACTCTCTTCTCACTGCTCACTGAGCTTGAAGCTGGCAATCTGGCAAGAAGGCTTACAAATTAAGCTATTTGCCATAGTTGTTACCCTGATTAGCACCGCCAGATAAAGAGACAGACGTGGGAAGGATTTTATACTCGTAGTTGCGAGTGCTGCGATTAACAAACTAGTGATTAGAAAAACTAGAGTCAAGGAACAAAGTAATTTCGGAATAGGTTTAAGCTAACTGAAGTGAAATGTATTTGTTCTAGCACTTTTCGTAATTTGAATTTGAAATTCGATTAAATTTCTGATCAGTTTTGGCAAAGTTATGTAAGTTTGAAGTAGGTCTGATTTTCAGACCAACAATAACGCTTTCTTTTAATTTTTTTTTAATGTTAGATGACTCGATATATCGGTATATTTTGAAGATAGATCGACAGCTCTATTTATTTTTGTCGATTTTTACATTTCGAAATTAAACTCGAAACTCAAACTTTAACTTTATCGAAATACTTCAAATCTTTCTTGTTTATTCTTCATTGTGTTTGCAATAAGTTCGCACTGTCATAACTTATATTTTTATATTTTAATTATATCATATTATTATACTTATTTAATAATCTAAAATTTGTTTTATTAAGGTAAAAATATACATAAGTCGATTGGTTACGTATATATTATTTTTATTGGATACATTGTTTAAAAGTTAATCACTTGATTGTTAAATCCCATTACCTCCAATATAATACCCTGAAATGACAAGCATGTTAGAAACGAATGCAGTTGAATTGGAAACCGAAAACCTCTGTCAATATGAGATGCTTTTTTGAAGGCACTTTGACCAATATGTCGCCACACGGCATCCAGCACTTTCACTGGCCCTCAAAAACCACGACACAAATTCCAAACACTTTGCCACCCAAAAGATGCTGCAATCAACACCAACAAAATCTTCAGCAACAACAACAACAACAAACACAACAACAACGACAGCTAAGCAAATGATTGTGAAGGAACGTCGAACATTTGGTTTGTTGCTCGGTTGGCTTCAGAGTTTCTCTCTCGGTACATGAAATTTGTGCTACAAATTACACGAAAATTAAATGCATGAATAATTCCAATGGTTGCTGTGGTCTGAATAGCCCAAAATGGCCTCGCTCACAGCTTGCTGAGGGCCGCAGCTAATCGGGGTAAGAGCCAGGAGGCAGTTCAAGTCCAAGGAAGGGGAAGAAGTCCTGCTTTATATTTACACTGCATTTTATCGCTTTAACACTCTGACACAATGAATATAAATATTTAGACAGCAAAAACAGCAACTGCAGTACATGACCAGCAGATTTTCCCTATATTTGTGTGCTAGTCTGTGTGTGAGCGCATGAGAGAGTTGTGTGTGTGTGTGTGTGTAGACCTCCGCATAAATTTCAATATAAATGAAAGGTTGTCTGACGTTTTAAAATTTTGTGTATTTCTCGCCAATTTTATATTTATTTGTCAGATTGAGGGTTTTACTTTTTGTTTTTTAATTTGCAACATTTAAACTGAGAGAATGACGGAGTAATTATTTAAGTTTAAAATAAATTGGAACTGATTCAATTAGACTTTAATTCATTAATTACACTGTGATAGTTTTAAAAAAAAAAAAAAAAGACATGACCGAACTCGGCGGTTTCCCCCTATTTCGGATCCTACGAATCGAACTGCATCATTAGTTTTTTGAGTTACAATGATGGTTTCATACAAAATTTTTTCGCGAAGTTTTTGACCAAGTTTGCTATTTTTAGCAAAATAGGACATTCTTCTTCAGTCTCTATCTTGTTGGAAAATGGTTTTTTTTGTAAAGTTTATTCGGCAAAGTTGCTTAAAATAATAAATTCTACAAGTTTTAAGAACATACCAAGCCTCTAAATTAATGTTAGTAATATATATTTAAATGTTTTTATATTGTCACTCTTTTTCTTTATTTATGTTAACAGCTATGTTAACGGCTATGTTAACCTGCCGACCCCCTTGCACATTACAAGTGCATTTGGTCGCCTTATGCGGAAACCGCTAAAAATAAGATTACTCACTTTTGCATTACTTCGCCATCTATCGATGGATTTACCTTTAATTCACCCTTAATTTAAGTGCTTGCTTGGGCAAATCGGATAAATTGAAATGGAAATATACTCAAAAGTGTTGAAGTAACCACAAAAATTCAAAAAAATTCGAATATTTTGAAAACGCTTCCACAAAAAAAATTTTAAATGCCATTTTCGTGTTTAGCGGGCCAAACTTCATAAGAAAAAAATACTTTGATTCACTTTGCATATTGGCTGTAAACTAGTATAATATGTGTAACACAGAATATTGTTGATTACATAATATTGTGAAAATAAAGTCAAAAATATTTTTTTTGTACCCTTATATTATTTAATAGGTAATTTTTTCGTCAAGATTTTTTTGCTAAAGCTACTTAGGATAACAGAATCTTAATTTTGGTATAAGAATCAGGTAGGAAAATTCGGTTGCAGGGCAACATGAACGAAAACTCGTAAAAAAAAGTGGTCAAGGTTTGATTTTGTTGACATATTGACCCAAACGATCACTAAAACATTAATTTAGATGCTTAGTATGTTTACAAAACTTGTAGAATTTATTATTTCAAGCAACTTTGCCGAAGAAACTTTACAAAAAAAACCCTTTTCCAACAAGATAGAGACTGAAGAAGAATGTCCTATTTTGCTAAAAAATAACAAACTTGGTCAAAAACTTCGCGAAAATATTTTGTATGAAACCATCATTGTAACTCAAAAAACTAATGATGCAGTTCGATTCGTAGGACCCGAAATAGGGGGAAACCGTCGAGTTCGGTCATGTCTTTTTTTTTGACTTGCACAGTGTTATTTAATCGATAAATGCAAGGGCGCTTAAAGCTAAATTTGTTTGTTATAAAGAATTCTTTATTTCATTATGTTGTTGTTAAAGATGTCGATAGATCGATTGAGTTGCCTGTTAAGTGGTATACAGCATTTGGTATCCGGTCTCCGGGAAAGCACTACAAATTTATTGTTTGCCATTAAAATTGACGCAAAAAGTCTTGTTTATGTGCACTTTTAGTTAACAAACTCATAGACCCATAAATTGAGTGGCAAACATGAAGTCAAAGTTCGCTTAAGAGGCGCAGTCTGCCTCAACAGTTTGTCCACTTGTGCCTTGTCCCCCCATCAGCTTCTATTACATTCCCCCCTCTCCACTCAAGGATTGGCAAATTTGTCGCAGGAAATGTGCGTATATTGCTCACTGGGAAACTGAGAAACTGGGTATCTGGGGATGTTGCAGAGTCCTCTGGGTAGGTGCCAGTTGCTCGACTGGGCGTTGAGTCCCTGCTAGCTGCTCTGCCGCCTCAAAGCGAAATCAATTTCCGTTATAGAACTGGTTTCGTCCTCTTCCTTGGGCACAAGTTTCTTCCTGTTGCACAAATAAATATTTTGCACCGGATGTTTGGGTCACAATCGCGTTTCCCAAGCAAACCAACAGATGTCTTTTACCTTGCATCCCAAAACTAACTTTCAACATACATTTTAAATTTGTGTTAAGTTGCAGCTCAGGGAAATCAGTTTTTAAAGTTGTCATAGCTTAAGAATAAATGTACGAGTATTTATATGATTTTCAAATATTTATTTTGTGTGATTGAATGTTTGTAAATATTAATGTTGTATATTTTTTAATTTTGATTAAATGCAAATTATATAATAGTAAGCTATAAAATACTCTCAACAGTAACTGATTGGATTTATTAAAATTAAATATCATATTCCTCCTTTCGTGCTATTGTGACAAAAGTTGTCGGCTGGCCATTTCAAAAGTGAGTCCTGATCAAATAACCATTCAACTTGATGATTAACATTGCAAATTAAATAGTCAATAAAAGGATTCAAATGTATGTCACGTAGTTTTAATTCGTTTTATGCTGTTGAAACTAGTGAACCATTTATCAGTAAATATTGATATTATTTATAAATAATAAAAGTATATTAATTTTTAATTAATACTATGAATCAAATTAAATTCGCATTCGATAAATGTATATTTAAATATTAAATTCAAAATCGGTCAGCCACCTGGGGGAAAATCTCACCCTTAGGTGTAAGCTACCCCCAGAGGGATGTGGATGAGGATAAGTTTGGTATTTTACTTGGGGGAAACAGCTTCATTAGTTGCCCAGCACGCAGTCTTCGAGGTCATCGGAAAAACCACAAAACTTTAAGGCACGCATTGCCCCTCCTCTTAATCCTCCCAGCAATCTCAACTGTTGACGACGAGTCCTGATCCTGTCTGGACTGCTCGCAGTACTCAGTGCCTCAAGTCTCACACCGAAAAAAATAGAAGAACCAGCAAACTTTTTAGCTCAACAATTTTTCTTGTTGTTGGTTTGGTTTTTTTTTCATTGCTGTACTTGGAATGTTTCTGAAAGTTTTATTATGATTTTGCTGCCTTTTTTAAGAGAACTTTTTGCCTGTTTGTGACTTTGTGTTGACAATTGAAATTGATTTTGCGGTTCCTGGCGCTGCTATTCCAGCCACAATGTGCGTTGTTGATTTTTGCAAATATTCGCTGTGAAATAATCACAAATTGCAGTCGAGCTTGCTTTGTTTGCCGTATCACGAGCATTTTATTCCAATTTAAATGAGTTTTAAATTGCAAATACAACAACGTCATTGACAATAACTAGCGCATTTTGTGTTATAGATAATGTCACATATCAAGTGCAAATTTAATATAATTCTTATGTTTGCTCTCTCGTTATAAACAAAGCAAATGTAAATTCACAAAAATAAATCACAAAATGTTAATTTAAAGAGTGTCATTCGATGGCAAAAATCAGGGCAGGGGGAAGTGCAGAGGAGAGAGGAAATGCGGCAAGATTATGCCCAACATAATTGACATTTTAATGCGCTGATAGTTGGCAAACGATAAAAACAGATTTAATATTCTGATAATTGCCACAACAATTATGCAACTTAATCGAATTGTCAACGCACTTGAAAACATTGCCGCATACCACACGGCGTATGCGCAATATTAATACTGAAAACTACAAATTAAACATTCACTCGATGGACTCGAACAATGCTGATAACATTTTGTTATGGGGTTTAGAATTTTAATGAAGTATTGTGTTCGGCTATGCAGTCAATGAAATGGACACAAGAGATAGAATCGACAGATAAATATTTTCAGTACCATTTGTGGGTTTTGATCGCATGGATAATAATAATAATATTATCAACTCTCTTTGTTAGCTTTACTCTGTGCAGATCAGTCAAGCAGAGACTTCATCGGTCTGTCTTGACGAGTGGCAACTGAAAGTCTCCTGATTGTTGGGCAATGATGAGATTTGGTCATTTAACTTTTGGAATTCAAGTCATATTCTCATATTCATATGACGCGTTCATGCATTTTATTTGTTTATTTGCTGCTCGTATTAAATTGAAATTGAAAAGCCGCAGACCGCAGGGACAGAAATGACACTCAAACAGGCAAAGGGACAGGTGGACAGATGGACCGACAGACAGACAGGGACAGATGCAGCAACGGACAGATGTCTGCTGATGCTGACAGTCGCCGCCGAAAAATGAGTACAGTGAGCATTCTACACACGGACACACTCGAAACTGTTGCTCCAAAAGGGATGGTACTTTAAATTGCTGGATGCACTGTGTGTCCATGAAATCACTCATACGCCACCGCAACAATCTATACGCGCTGCGGTGGAGCCGAAAGAAGAGCATAGAGTGGTGAGTGGTGAAGGGAAAGGGTGGAGGAGGGGGAGAGTGTTGTGGTGAGCGTGTAAAGCAAACAAAATGAGAGCACATAGTTTCATTATCCTTCGGCTCGTTGGGGCAAAGGAGCAAGGACGCGGCACGGACCTCTCGCTACATGCGGCGCATTACAAATTTTCGAAATGAAACTGAAATCAAATAAAGGACAGCCCAGAGATACACACACACACGCAGATGTACAGCAATAGCTTCAGATTCAACTACAGCAACAGCTATAGATACAAATACAAATACAGATACAGATACACGAGAACAAAAGCAACAACAATGCAATGCAATTAAAAATGGCTGTGTAAAGAGCATGACGAACAGGAGAAAATTGGAAAAGGAGCCAGGTACATTGTTATAGAGAAGAACGAACGACGAAGTGATACCCTGTAGAAAATAAAGTAAAAGAAAAAAATGATAAGGAATAATATATAATGTAACCTCTATGTAAAATAAAAATAAACGAATTAAACATAATCTTCTCTAAATCTTTCGTGTGCATATTTATCGGTAGGTATCTGAGACCCTAAATTGAAATCAAATATAATGAATTAAAGTCAAATAAGCTTTTATGTCCTGCTTTCCATATACCCCCTTGCACCTATTTTTCTGGGAAAGGGCATAACACAAATGTAAACAAAAAGCAAATGTGGAATGACAAACATGCTGCGATTTTGTAATTTGTAATCTATAATATGAATTCGAATTTTAAAGATGCAGATACATATTTATGGCAGGTATGTCAGGTAAAAATGCGGAAAATGGCGAGCGATGAGACATGAAACATCTGAATATGATTGCAACTCCATTTAATTGAGTTGCAGGAATGTTTTGGGCAAACTGTGGAGAAGGTGGGACGAGATCCACGAGGATAAAATTGCAGCAATCCAATCAGCAATATTGTAATTGGCAGAATGTAAAATAGCGAACGAAAGAATGACATTATCGAATGTATGAATACTATTTGCGGCCATTGATTGAAACCAGAAATTGGCAAAATAACGCTATGAAATATAACTGTGGTTTAGCTATCAAAATTGACCGATTTCTCGATTCAAATTTGTGAAAAACGACAAGCAACACTAATGAATGTTTTTGATTTAATTAATTTTCGCTCAATTATTTTATGTAGTGAATACAATTAAATTTGCTTACTGTTAATCAAATGAATTTCAATGGTTTGCCTTGCACAGAAATAAATTTAAAAAATTTTTTATGTTTTTTATTGCGAAATTTATAATTTGATTGTTGATAAAGAGCTTAAGCTATTTACACAATTTAAGTTATTCATTTATTCAATCGATTTGAATACATGAAAATACAAAATTTTAAATTTTGCGGGAATAAATGTGTAATTTAGTTTATGAATAGCAAATTATCACGTTTTGTTGAATTTGATAAGAAGGGGTGATTAAAATATTAAAAAGTTCTTAAATAAACAACATTAAATTGAAAAGACAGCTGAGTATTAGGTAAAAAATAATTGGCAGGCATTTATATTTATTCCATTTCTCTTTTACAAACGCCTTTAATCTTTAACATTACATAGTTAAAAATATACCATAAATTAAGATACTTTGTGTGTTATATCAGCCCATTTTCAAGCTGATATAATTAAGGATTTTAACAGGATCAGTTGGAAATGGGAATCTCATCAATTTGACTGACATGTAATTGAATCGATCACGATGAGCCTATAACTTCTCCAACTGGCAATTATAAGAGCCTGTGAGTCCTTTGCCTGGCCTTTGCTTTTGCCATTTGCCAGTTACCATTTGCCTGTTGCCTGTTTTCTGTTGCCAATTGCCAACTGCCATTAGTTGGTCGACTGACTGATTGCTTTGTCTTATCATGTGGCCCCTGCCATGCCCTGCCCCTTGCTACCAAATATCAAATACAATTCAATTTGCCTTGTTGCCACACCTACTGAGCTTGCCTCTCTCTTTGCCCTTCGGGTTTTTTACTTTTGGCCTGTTTGTTGTTGGTGCTTCTAATCAGAATTTGTAACCAATTTTTGGGTGCTGCGTACATTTGTTTCCATTTGCTTTGACGCTCTCGCAATCAGCCAGAAAGGCAGTCAGGCAGTCAGTCAGGCAGTAAGGACATCCATCCAAATGCTGCAATCTGACTCTCAATCTGAATCTGAGTTCCTGAGAGCCTGAGAGCAACATTTGATTTTCCGATTGAATCAAACAATCAATTATCTTGTCTTCTTCTGTCGTTTTTGCCATGTTGTTTGCAGCCAGCTTTGCAAATTTTATTGGCCACATTTTTGTCAAGCTGACAAAGTGGCAAAGCGACATCCAAAAATGGCAAAGGTAATGACTGCAGGCGGAACAACGCAGCAACAAAGAAAATAAATCAGTAAAAATGTCAAGACATTTTCGGATGAGCGACAAATTTGCAAAAGTTTTCTCTTCTTGCAAATCTTTTGTGGTGGGGAAATTGATTGCAATAACAAAAGAAGTATATTCATTGGGTCTAGTGTTATTTTAACTTAGATATGACAAATTGAAGAACCACCTCTATTACGTTTAATTAATACCACGATAAATAATATAAATCCCAAATAAACAATTTCATAGAAGTGTAGAAATTTAAAAACCATTAAAAATTCTATTGATTTATTTTGATTTTGAAAGCTCTATCAATTTAAACAAGAATATCAATTTAGATATGCTGTTATTTTCAATTTAAATTAGGCTTTTACAACCTCTATAGTTTGCTATTTGTATTTTGTACATTGCCCGTGACTTACTAAGTAACAAGTAAAACTCTTTGAGTCTCTTCAATCTGTACTTTTTTCCCTACATTCCACTGTTTTCCCAACAATCGCAAGTATTTTGAGTGCTCGTATCAAGTTGCATTTGCCAGGCTTAATTTTCTATCGCAGCGTGTTCTTATTTTCCGCACACACACTTAACTATGTCAACAGGAAGTCAAATGGCTTGCGAATGCAAACACACACACACACAATCATACACAGATGCGGACTCTAACAAAATGGCGCACATAAACATCCGGTCCGCCCATCAGACAGCATTTTATGAGCTTGCGACTGAGCCGAAGATAGTTTATGGTGGCCAACAGTTGATTCATCGCATTTAATGGATAATGCTCCGTATTCAGCATAAAACGTAACAGATACATCAGGGAATGACAGAGAGAGAGAATGAGAAAAAGATATGGGAAATGGCAGTAAAACACTCTAAACATATGGGAAGTATTTCTCAAATTTATATTCATTTTTCATTTATTATAAAATATGATTTAATGGCAACTTTTTCTCTTTTCTTGGCCTTGACAGAACAGTTTTGTGTTGCTTTCTTTTTATTGTTTTTGACAACAGGCGCAAATTGTCTTGTAAGAATGCCGATGGCTTATCATTTAATGAACTGCACATGAACAACAATTGCAATGGAAAGAACAGCAAATATAACAAGAACAACTAAATGAATATGAGCTGTGCTTTATTTCACATATATACTCACATGGCTGATATAGCGTATGTATGAGCTATTATACCCTATACTTATCCAATGGTTAAGTACAACTTCCACAATATACAAAGAAAATAGTAAAGATATATTTTTTTAAATGATTTGTAAAACTCGTCAGCCCTCTTAAAGTATATATTATTTATTTATATGTCAGGTGTTATTTTTAAGTCATTATTTATTTTATATTTGTTTTTCTAAAACATTTGTTTAAAAACATTCTCTAGAACAAAGACATGTTTCTTTCAATCTAAAGCTTTTAAATATAATTTTTAGTATTTATATTTCTTGTCATCTTTGACTTTTATTTATTATCTTAAATAAAAGGACTTTATTTCTGTCCATACCACTGATTAAATTTCCCATAATTATTAGACTTTGCTGAAATTCGTATAGACTAAAAATGTAGAGCAAAGATATATCCAAACATATATTTTATAGATTAAATCTCTACAATATTAACTTTTCGTTCTTCGTTTATTACTTGTTATCCCAAATTTAAGCAAATGAAAAGGGTATTTGTTAGTTAAGAATTCTCGAATTGAGTCTTCCCATCTTTATGTTTTTTTTTTACTTATTTAGGTCAACTTTATTATATGCCCATAATTACAAAAGCCAACAAACTGGCAGTTGTGGCGTGTGTTGGCCAGAGATAAAGCATTTATTAAGACAGACATGTGGGAATTGCTGACTATAATGTCTTGCTGACAGAGGGCAAACAAAGTAAGTACAGTCAACTCACTCCAAAAGTCTTAGACTCTTGCCGAGCCTTCTTCACACTTCCGTTTCCACTGTGGCAAAGGAGGGAAAGGAAGAAGAAGTCGTCTCTCATTTATTTGCGCTGCTCGAATAATAAGAAATAATGTCATTCTGTATATTCTTCGTATTCCTTTGGCCTATTGTCTATGTCCTGACTGCGGCAGGGGCAGGAACAGGGAAGAGGTAAGACTTGGCCTTCGCTTTTGAGTCAGAGACTAAAATATTTATGCGACAAACGACAATTTTGGATTTATGTTTGTGCTTTTTTCCTCTTGTAAATTTATTTTTTCGTTTTTTATTTTTCCAGTCAGCAAAGGACCTATAAAAGTGGCTGAGTTTCGTTTTTCTTTCATATTCACGTTTACTCGTATATAAATATGTATTATATGGTTTTTTCTGGTGTATGGAACAGGAACTGGTCCATAAATAGCACCGCCATGGCAGCCGCTCTTGTGTGTGCGAATTTATATGGCAATGGGCAGGAAATTGTGTGGCAATAGAGAAGAGTGAGCCAGAGCGAGTGTGAGAGAGAGGAGGGAGAAGCGAGAGGAGTCACAGGATGTGGCGGTGGTTTGAAACTGGAGCAGCAAATTAAAGTGCTTCGCATTAATTGAAGTAGATTTTGATGAATGTCGAGCAATGTTTCTAGCCTTATTTCCCACTTGGCACATTTTATTTAGCCATTCAATTTCGGCTGTTGTTGGCCATGTTTTCCAAGTTGTTAGAGAGCAGCTAAAGCTCCCAAATCTTATGGCACATTTTGCCACTCTACAAACAACACACACACACCCATATACACACACATGCGCACATAATAAAAGCCACTTCATTTTCAATATCAAATTTCCCAAAAATTTGGCCGAACAGCAGCCGCAACCACTTGAAAATGTTCCCATAGCTCAATTAAAGGCCATTAGCTCAATATCGGAAAAATGCTTGCTCCTTCTTTTGGCCAACCACCCTGTTGTGTGTGTGTGTGTGTATGGCCAAAGGATATACACGACGCATTGAATTACGCAGACAAAAGAGCAAGGCATTCAAAATTTCCATATGCAGGAATTCACAGACTCGCACTCATTTCCCATTTCACATTTCCAACAAAGCTTTTACGCTTGCGGCATTTAACTAGACGTTGAAATACCCTCGTCTTGTCGTGTAATTAAAGTTTTGCACAAGTGTCGATAAATTATGCGGAAGATGGTAGATGATGATGGTGATGGTGAAGTCGGGTAGTTGCTGCTATGCAAATGGCTTACAACTTACAAGTTTCAGCTGGGAGCTAACCGACTGAGCGGAGCGACAGATGGACATTCTTTTGGCTTTCGAATGACAGGCACTTCATCATCGTGTCCTTCGGCGAGTGTGTAATTCATCACGCGAACAACCACAGCCTCTTTCCCTCTCCCCACCCAACAACTGACTTGACATGTTGAGCCTGCATTTGAGTGGGCATTGAAATGGAGGGAGGGAGGAACAGGAAATTACTGTGGCTCCTCATGTTGTTGCTGAGTGCGCTTTAAGTTTTGGCAGCAGAAACCTGGAATGCCATTAGCCAAGTTGACATTAATCGGCTTGACTCTTAGCGAACAACAACAGGAAGAGGCAGCTCGTGTGTGGATTTTACAAAACAGGCTCAGGACAAGGCCAAGACATAAGACCAGGGCTTGTAATGTGAAAACAATTAAGAATGTAATATGTAAATGTGCTGGAGCCTATGTACAAGGCAGTCGACAGAGAGCGGGAGGGGGAGAAATCTATCAAAAGGTGGCAGTTGCTGACGAGCCGAATGACAGTAATTCCTGATGTCAAGTTTCGCATTCAGCTGACACAACTTGTCATGTGATGCATATAGGACATTTGAGTTCCATCAACTTCTCTACATATTTGTTCTCATTTGACAACTTATGAATGAAGGATTTTTACTCATATTTCTTGACTCATTCACTGTGCTCTTTCTCTAATGCGATAGACTTGGATTAGTTAAACTAAGCATAGCCCTAATTCCCAGCTCATAAATTGAACTAAACTCATACACACACACCCACAAATTGTCGTAAATATGCATAACATTTACTTGCTGTCAGTTTTATGAATTGGATTTGTATGCTCAGTTAACTGTTCACAGCGCCTACCTACTGCCACGCCCACTGTGCGCCTACACACAGGATGTTAGGTCCCATTAATTTATGTTATGGATAGGAAAATAGTTAACACAAGCGGACTAAGCTGCTGGCCAATGAATACGGTTGATCCATTAAACAAGATTACGCATACGCCCCGCAGTCCCCATTCAAGTTTCATTCTTAATGCTACTTGTTGTTGTTGTTGCTGTTGTTGCTCTCATTATGCAGTAACAAATTTCTATAGCGTAATGAACAACTAATGCTCTTGTCGAAATCAAAGTCTCCCTTCTGACCACTCCCCTTCGCTTTCTCTGTCTCCCGTCCCCGCTCTTCCTCTTCTTTTGAAGCTACATTAATTTCCTGTTGCAGTGATTTGGCCCGAGGGGTACAAAACTAAATTAAACTAAACCGGCAATCTGCAACCTGCAACCTGCTACATTCCACATGCCACATGCCACCTGCTGCCCGCCGCCTTCACCTCCAATGCTTAATCGAACACAATGCACGAGTCCATAATGAACATGGATAGATTTATCATTAATTGTATTTAACCATAGTCCATTGTCATAATTTTCCTTTACCTACCCCCCTCTCACCTTCCTTCCACAGATCATTTTGTGCATTAATGTTAATGTAATTACAATATTCACATCTGTCTGGTTACTTGATGTCTAATAAATGCAATTGCTGCCAATTTGATATTCCAAATTCCAAAAGCCAGAAAGATACAAAATCACATATTTCCCCAACTACTTTACATCAAAATGTTATGTGTAATTATAAAGGATAACAGATGCAAAGTACAATCAATAATTAAGGTATCAATTTGGAATATAGACACTGGAAACGAAGGAATTAAGAAAAAAGTTGGCCTATTTTGAAATACCTTTTTGAGATCTGTTATCAAAATTCTACTTGGTTTAAAATATTTGTAAATCAACTTTGCTTCTGAGACAAAATAAACAAAGGAACTAATAATTTGTAAACATTGCTACAGTTGATAAATAATTGAAATATTGAGTGCTCGACGAATAATTGTTGTTTTAATATTCAAGTTTATAAATAACAGTCACAATGATTACATTTCAATCTAAAACAAATGATTTATTATTTATTCTTAATCTTCTTCTATTTTTATTTTAAATTAGAGAATATATCAAATTTCACGAGAGCAGCTCTTTAAGAAATTTTCCGAGGTTATGTGATAATTTAGATCGATTTTAGCCAACAAAAAAGGATCTTTTTCTACCTCAAAAGGGCAGTTATTTCTCAGTGTTCATTTCCATCTTGCCACTTATTTCTATGGACCATCAAATTTGATAACATAAAGCGTGGCAACTTCCGGTCCTCCTTATCGCCATCGCATGCCACATTCACAATATTTTATGTGCATCTCATCCGCAAAACATTATCAAAAATCGCTTACAACCAATTTGATTTTATTAAAACGAGCGCCCTAAAGCGTAGCTCCGTCTCTTTCCCACTGCTCCCCCTCCCTTTATTCTGCTAATCATAAGAATCGCAAGAGAAAAAGAAATGTGAATAAAAAACATGCAGAGCATTTGGGTAGTTTATATAGTATAGGACTCTTTACGAGTCTGACGATGACGATTAGCATTAAAGTTCGCTGACAGAGGGAGCTAGGGGAAGGAGCAGAAGAGTGGGAGGGGGACAGCATAAAACCGTTTTATGGACGCCCATAAACAGGTGAGAGGCGGATACTCATCTGGCAACCGAATTTTTGCCTTTTTTTGCAGCAATCTTTTGGTCTTTAAATGAACACAACGCACACACGTTGCCAGGTGGCATTGATGCGAGTCGAGGGGCATGTGGCAGCTGGGATGGGGTGGGGTGGCTCATTCGTTCCGGTGTTGACTCTCTCAAAATGGCCGCACATAAAAATTATATTAAGTCATAAAACTGAGCCACATACATACATATACATATACATATACGAGAGCACCTCTTAGCGCACATAAAGCACATATTTTATTTGCGGTCAACGCAATTCAATTCGCATTTTGACAACGTTGTTGCCAAGTACACAAATTACTTTATACGGTGTTGTCCCCAAGGAAAGCGCTAAAATTAGTCTAATTTTGAAGAGAAAACTGTAATTAAGGTACAAGTTATTAAAACTGATTGCAGGCTGTTAAAGAAAGTGAAGAAGTCACTTAACAAAGGTGATTTTAACAGAGTTATTTTGGTGTTTGAAAAGAAATAAAGGTGACTCCTAAAGTGACTCCTAAAGGTGACTCAGATAGTCAAATGTTGAAGCTATCAAATTATACTTTTAATTGAATTAAATTAATATAACGCTAGACTTTTAAATTTATTATCTTTCTAGTTGTCCTTAATCGTAAGTGAGAGAGAAATATCCCAAAATTAAAACTCGCTTATTCATAAGCTTAATTAAAAATAAAAAGAGAAGAATGGAGATTGATAAAAATAGAGAGAGACAGAGGCTTGTCGTCTTATGTGGTAAGCAATTTATTAAGCTTTCAGCTGTAATTCAAAGTCAGAGTGTTTAGTCAATATAAGTAATCTGGCTGTTTTGAGAGATAGAGAATCTCTCTTTGAGAAAATAAATAAAGCAAATCTGATTTATTGACTAAGGAAAAGGAATACAAAACGCAGTGCATCGCATCGCATCACATCGCAACGCTTTGCTCTTGGGATTAGTTAAAAGTAAACCGATTCCAGAGTTTGCCCCAAATAAGATTTCAATTCTTTTTGCGAGCACATTTCAATTTATGCTCATTCGTTGGCCTGTTCAATATGCCAGTAACATGCAGATGCCACGCCCCCGCCTCCACCTTCCGGCTGTAGTTTGCATCTCTCTCTCTCTCCCTGTCTCTCTCTCTCTCACTTTCTGGGTGCAAGTTGTGCTAGCATAAATCGCAGAGCATATTACACAATGCGATGCGTGCCTGGCTCAATAGAGGAACCCACAAAGCACAGTCAACGACGATTTTAGACCCTGTGCTTAAAAGAATATGGCAGTTTACAAAAGTATAAAAAGTTTAATATATAAAAGTATAATGAGAAGTTTTCATATTTGATTTCAAGTTATATTTTAATAATATCTCTATTATTTGTATTTTAGCTCTCACTTCTTTTAACAATATAACTACAGGGCCTCTAAAGTCGAGTTGGCTTGACTGTAATGCTTCCCACTAGTTTGGTTCGACTTTGCCTCACGTTGTGTTTGCATTCGCAACCGAAGAGGGCGGAGGAAGGCGACAATAAAGGGGCACAAACTTTTTATGCTGCATTGGCCCTGTTGCTGCCACACAGCGGCAGATAGTGAAGCTCAAAGGATGGGGTGGGGGAGGGAGAGGGAGCGGCTGGATAGAGTGCATCCTGGCGAATCCTCCTGCTGCTCTACGTGTCCTGCCTGCGAAAGCATTCAAATTGTTTACCGTATGAGCAGCGCGCACGTGAAAGCCAAAGAAAATTGTAGTAAATTTTAAATGGCACGGCAGCAAAAATGTGCAACGTCAATCCCCCGCCCCCCATCCGTCGCTCCGGCCAACGAATTTGGCCAGAAGCTAGCTGGTTGCTCCTTGACGCAGTGTAATTTATTGGCAGCACGTTTATCATGCCGTCTACTCCGACTACAACTATGACTCTGACTCTCACTCTGACTCAGAGTCAACTCATCTCCTCGGGTAAGCCCAAAAAATGCAACCATGCGGTGCATGCAAAAATGCCTATGCCACACAGGCAACCGGGACTAGGACTACGACTACGACTACAGCTAGGACTTGGATCAGGACTGGGACTATGTAGGGGGGGATGCCTGCTTGCCACAACATTTGCACAAATTGCATCAAACTACACGATGCCGAGTTGAGCGAAGCTGAACTGAGTTGCCTGGCGCCTTTCCACATCCTTGCCACATCCTTTTTACTTACTTTTATCCTCGGCCAAATGTTTGCCGAGCGTTTTGGCCCATTCGAGGTCTGTGAGTGTGTGTGCAGGCCATTTTATTGTTTGTCTTATTCAGGGAGGGAACGGAGGCTGCGCCTGATGCAACATTCATTAAAATGTTGCCAATGTGTTTTTGTGGCAAATTGAAGCTGCTCCCCAGCCAGGCTGCAACAAAGCCACCAGTCCCATTATCAATTGTTTCCTCCTCAAAAGCACAGATCTCTCTAATGGATATGCATTCCCCGGGTTGTTGCATATGCTTGCGCCTACATTTATATGTAGGAGCAAAGGATTAGGCTCCAGTCTGGAGCCCAGATAATGGAGGGCAACAGAAAAGGAATTGCTCTATAAATAAAACACACACATAGCTACAATTTAAAGATTTTATGTGGGGCTGTATCTTTTATGAAAGTTCATAATTTTTACTTTTTACTCGAAACCAAAGATGAAGAGATTAAAATGTTACAAATTCTCGTTCGTTAAGCTTCTCAGAATATAGATTACAACAGCTTTAAATTTATGGAATAACTTGAAGGTAAAAGAAACTCAAAAACAGAATAAGAAATTGTAATCAAAAAATCAAAGAAAAAGCAAAATGAAATTGGTGAAATCAGTAAGGAAAAATAGGGACATAGAATCAGACTTCTGAACTACTTTCTATGCCAATAATTGAAACTGCCTTAACAGAGACCAAATTCAGTTATTGGTAACTTCCTATCCCGCCCTTTCTTCTCTCTTTCCATTTGGAAGGAGCAGCAACTGCATCTAATTGTTATTTAACTTAATCATAAATGCCGGCAATTAAGTAGACTGGATGGTCAAGTACAAGTAAAAACCAAGCGATGTCTTCCGCAACTGTTGACACTTTGTTAGCAATTAGTTTGGTCAATGTGGAGTTGGTAAGAGGGGGGTGGAGTGTGGCAATGTGGCAAGTGCCCAATGCAGGCAATCTACAAAATCGCAGCAATTTTTTCCAACTAATTGGCTAGAGAGAAAAGAGAGAGATAGAGAGAGCGAGAGAGAAATGCTGTGAGGAAATTAATTAAAATGCTGCTTTCTTTGCTATTTGCTCAACAAATTGCTTCAAATGCGCATAAATCAAAATGTTCACACCGTTCGAAGGACGACGTTACACATTTTTCCCCAAACACAACAAATTCAATTTTCCATGCATATTTTATTTGTTTGGTGTATGTGTGTGAGTGTGTAAGTGTGTATTTAAAGCCGCACTCCCGAGTGGCGCCACTTGAAAGGGAGCACGTTGCAAAGCTTATGAGGGAGGGGGACAAAAGGCGGAAGGAGAAGCTGCTGAAATGGAATATAAAACAAAAATGTAAATGCTGAAAAAATGGCAAAAGACTCCACAGATGGAGTCCACTCTGAGTGTGTGGTGGTGTGTGTGTGTTTGGGTGTGTGGTGCTGGTTTCCGGGTGGTGCTCATTTCCTGTGCCTGACAGAACACAGCGGCTGTCAGCCTGTTTTTGATTCATGCGTTAAATGAAAATTAATCCGATTTAATCTGTCGCTAATTAGGTTTACTCTGGGATTTGTTTCGCACCTCTCACTGGCGAGTCCAGTTTCCTCCTGTCCTGTTCTGTCCGGTCCTGTTCGGAGCTGTCCTGGCCAGCCACATGTTTGCTCTCCATTTCTGTTTGCGCAATATGTATTGTGTCACATTTGGTGGGGCAACATCAATTAGGGAGAGATTTTCAACCAATTAAATGGGTAATATTGTCAGATACATTATAGACACAGCCATATACCATTTAATACTTAACGTTGGGCTTCAAATTTCACTTAAATCAATAAACTAGGCATAAATAGAATACCAGTAAGAAAATGGTGCAGTGTTAGAAAAAGCAGCCATGGGAATAATGAGGAGTAATCAAAAGGAAGCAGGAGAAAAAGGAGGATCAGGATCAGGGTAAGTCAGAGCTGGATAAGAAGGATTATGTGGAGCTGGACGAGTATCGACAGTAAGAGAAATAAGAATAGGAGAGGCAGAAGCTGAAAGTAGATGGTGTATGAGATGATAACGCAGGGTGAACAGGATCAAAGGCCTAGGAAGGGGATCAAAAGTGAGCAGATGAGATGCAGAGTTGAGTTGGAGCAGGACCAAACAAATAAGCAACGAATAGAACAGGCAAAGAGGATTAACAGCAGATGTAGGAGCAGGAGGTAAAAGCTTTAAATAAAGTTTCCAACTAAACCGACACATAACCCAAATCATCGCTGATGATGACACTCATACGCACTGTTGCCTTTCAATCTGGACTGCACCACCGCACCACCACACCACATCACCGCACTCCCATTGCTGCATTTTGTAGTTGCTGCTGTTGACAACATTGTTTCACTGACTGGCTTCCAGTTTGGTCTGGCTTGGGTCTTGTCCTTGTCTCTGCCTCATTTCCATAACGCACACAAATAGAAACAGACACACACACACCATCAGTGTTGCCAGAATATGACAGTCAAAAAATGCTGGATTTACAAAAAATAAATTTGCTACGCTCAAGTAGAAAATAAAAAAGAAAATAAATAAATATATTACATAAATATTATTATATTATTAAATATAAATATTCCTATTAGCATTCTCTCCTTCATTGAAGAATTTTCATGCAGCTTAAATAAGTTTATTTAGAGGGCAGTTCATAATTTAAAGGAAAAATAGATTATATTTAACAAAACCACTACTTTCAAAAACAAACTTTGTGCATTTTAATCCAAGGCGATCTCTACTTAATTTTTAATATTCTAGAAACCTATTAGGAAAGTTGAATGGAAACATTTTGAAATGCGCTAGAACTAGCCATAAATAAGCTAAAATGGCAACACTCATTCACACACATGAGAAACAAAGCAGAACAAAGCATTGCCAGAAATCTGAAGTTTCATTACAGGCTAAAGGATGCGCTGCTCCTGTTCCTGCTCCTGCTTCTGCTCCCGTTCCCGCTGCTGTTGCATCCACATGTGTGGCATGTTTGTGCTTTCATTTTTGGCCATGTCAAAAAGCCGGCAAAAACCAAAACAGATTCTGCTCATCGCCTTCTCGTCGTTGTCGTCGTCGTCTGTCTGGCGTCTACAGTGCCTGCCTAGATAATATGCTTAATACGTTTTTATGTGCCTGGCAGGCGGCCTGGCCTGGCCTGGCTTGGCCCGACTTGGTCCTGGCTGCGTTTTTTGGACTGATCCCTTTTCATTGTTATTGCCAACTGCTATTGACTGTCTGTTGCCTCGCGTGAAATCAAATTTCCACTGAAATGACTTTTGGGCCACACCAGAAACTTTTGTTTTTTGAGCCTTCGTCATGAATTATGCATAAGGACACTTGGCCAGGCTGTGTGTGTTGCCAGGATGCCGACTGGTTGTATGGCTGCTGCTTCGGTTATCAAAAGCTATTGACCCATTAACGGGTTTTCGGTCGGTGTTTGCCAACAACACTCGAGAGCGACGCCTGCAAACTACAAACTAATTAACATAACGCATTAAACCAGCAAACACTTTGGAATTATGTCAAGTGTCGAGGCGATGGCATCAAAGGATTGTGTCAGCCTGTCTCTCTCTCTCTCTTTCTCTCTCTCTGTTTCTCTGCCCTGATAAGTTTTTGCAACTGACAACCCATTTTTGCATCAACTGAAATGCATTAATCGAGTGGGGAACAGGGAGGGAAACAGAAGGATTGGAACGCGCTTTGACACGCGCTCCGGACACTTAAGGCAACATCTCAAAGCAACTCGCCGCCATTGACATGGCAGCACTCGGAGGCAACTTGAAGGCAACTCGAAGGCGACAGCTGACACAAGGCGCCTCATGCTGCATATTAAACAAACAAGACTCAAGTGGCGCCAAATTGCATCTTCTTTCAACTTGCAACTGCCAACCGCCAACTAAATAACTATCCAACTACCAACTGCATTCCACACTCGAGCCAATGCAATCTTAAGTATCTTGCACTTATCAGCCAGGTTAGTTGACACTAGATACCGTATCAAAGAAGATTGTTGCGATTGTCAGCTTATTAACTTTCCTCTTGCCAACTTATTACTCATGTAAGTCGACAGACAGTGACTGCTTACAGTTGTTTAACATAAGCTGCAAATGTAATGCAACAGCGCTTGATTTCATTAACATAATTGCTTGGGGTACTGTTAACATAGCATGCTAAGTGTATGTGAACGTAAGCATTTCTGGACATGACACTTAAATAACAGCGAGCTTTCGTATTTAGCGCGACTTAACATTCCCTGAAACCCAAGTCTAATTTTGAATGAAATAATCCAACTTAAATTATAAAACACTACTCTAATTTTATGAAATTTGTAACTTAGGTCAGTGCTGATACAATTATGTGAACAATTATAATTAAAATTTATAATAAGATGTTAACAATTCATTTAATTTTATTTTAATACCAGTCAGATACATTTCCTCTAAATTCTCCCGCAAAGATATTTAATTGAACAAGATACCATACTTATATCTTAATAGTAACCTACGAAACAACTTAATACACAAAGAGAATAATAATAAATAATAGATATCTCTCATAATAGCAGTGAGCTGTCGTTTCAAGTCTCTCACATATTTTTCATTTTGCACAAGTTGGCACATTTTCTCATTATCTCATCAGTTATTTTGGCCATTTTGGCATTGCGGCGTCGCAAATGCGACTGTTTGCCATTGATTGCCTGTAATTAATGGAACCCAAAGCCTACCGAAAGAAGCAATAACATAAAAGTTGATGTAATTATTAATTATTTAATGTAAATATAAGTATACATACATACATGTTGTGTGCTTTTCTCGTACATACATACATGTAAAAGTGAGGCATGTGGCATGTGGCATGTGGCACTTACCGGATCCTCGCCTGCCCGTTAGCTCTGTCGCATGTGACGCACAATAAATGTATTTAAATTTATTGCATAATAAAGATTAAATATTTATTTACACAACGTTTCAATTAACTTTCGGCTTTTTCGTGTCACGCCCCCCAAGCGGCGGCCATTTTCATTGTTTTTGTTTCGCTCCAATTTAATTATAAAATTTATTGTTTAAACTTGCGCTACAGCTACAAAATGGCGGCCCCAAAACCGGAAGTCAACAAGTTGAACGACCTTCCCGCGTCCGGACGCCACACTCCCCCCTCGACTGCCCGCCCCTTGGCTGCCCCCCGGCGGGGAATGTGCCACATATTATGCGGCCGGGCATATCGGGAATGTGCGACACCCAGAAACCCAGAAACTTGCCATAAATTTTAGTCCTGCACTCGCAAAGCCAAATGGCAAATGGGTTAAGGATTCCCACTGGTTGCAGAGTGAACGAGAGAAAGGGGGGAAGAGTGGCAAGGGGAGGCCGTAGTCGGACCATTTGCAGCATTTTTGTGTAAATTTCACTCAATTGACATCGAGTCAGAGTTACAGTCAGAGTCAGAGTCAGATCCGAGCTGAGTTGAGTTGCCGAGGGAGTTGGCTATAACTGCATTTGTGCTGCCTCTTTTTTTTTGCGGCACTTCAAAGTCAAAGCAGCTGCTGCCCGGAAAAAGTGCGGAAACTGTACGGAAACGGAAGTCGCAGTGGCAGCAGCACCGTCCTCCCATTTAACGATGACATCAGCTGTGCTGACCAGCGCCACACTTCTACCTCTCCTTCTCTCCAAGCTCTCTCTCTCTCTTTCTTTGTCCCCTCTTTCCCTGCCTGGAGACGAGCCAAAGGCAACGTGTGGCACGAGGGGCACGAGGAGGAACCGCGGCTGCTGTCGCTTTCAAAAATTCATATTCGTAATTGTTGACTGTATTGTCGCTGGCATTGTTGCCAACTAGCCAAAGGACAGCCACAGTGCACGCTCGCTAAATGTGATTGCAAGTTGACAAATATTAAAGTTGAGTGTTGCCACTGTTAGTTAAATTAATTGACAAAATGGTTTTGAAAAGTCAGAAAACCAGGGACTGTAAAACTTATAATTTGTTTGTCAAAAAATATAAAAATAGGAGTTATTGTCTGATTTTTATAAAAAAATTATTTTTAATTAAATTAAAATTAATTTAAATGATAAAAATCAAAAACAATTATTATTTTTCAATTTTTATATACAAATTAAACCCAAACTCTTATTTCCCATTTATATTATAAAAATTGACACATAACTCTTATTTGTCAATTTTGATTATAAAAATTGAAAATAAAAATCAAATTGAAATACCTTTTGAACTAAAGAACACATCATATACTCATAAATTAAAAGCTGCTTATATTTCTCTAGCAAAGTCAAAAAAATGAATAATCACTGCGGACGGCAGTCCGCGCTAGTGACGAAAGCAGCACGAAGGGTGCGAAGGCGACTAGCATATATACACAGGAAGAATGAAAAATTTGCTTTGACTGTCCGATCAGGTCGAATTATATACCGATCGAAAGGTATAAATTTAACTTACAAATGTGCATACTAAGACTTTTGAAAACTCACCTGGTTTGTGAGATAAACAGGTGTAAGTGGGAGGGTCACATTTTAAATGATTGGAGCTAATGGAGCCGCTGGAGCTTTTTGGTCAACATTTTTAATTTTTTAATATTTCTCATAAAAATACGCGTCGAATGACACCTCAATCATCAAAATCCGACTACTGGTTCAAAAGATAATTAATTTTGAAATTTTTAGTCGCTTTCCGAAAATGAGATGAAAAGTCAGTTTGTCTGTTTGTCTGTTTGTCTGTTTGTTTGTTTGGATCAAATCGTTAATTTAGCTAAAATGTTTGAATGAGGACTTGTTCCTGTTCAAAAATATAGAAACGTTTGTTCTACGACTTTTTCGAAAAATAGCTAGTTTAGCGGGAAATCGCTAAAAACCGCTAAAACTAAAAACCCCTATAGGGTCCAAACCATAGAAGCTACAGATATGATCTATACGTCGTTGGAAAGGTACTTTGAAGGGCTTTTTAGCATATGTTCAAACTTTTTTTCTAAAGTACACAGGTAAAAAGCTACAGGTGAAAAAAGGTAATTTTTTCCACATTTTGGCGGTTTTCGAGAAAACGCCGCTAGCGATTTTTTTTAATTTTGAATATGTTTGAGCTTTTAATATTTCGCGTTTTTTGATACATCATGCATAAATTTTTGTTGATTGGTTTGGAAGATATAACCTATTAACTGAATATATACGTTTTACTTTGAATTGAAATAGAACAGCAGCGGCAATTACACTTGACTAACAGTCCAGTAACAATGAAATCTATTATTAGACAGACGTTCTTAAAGATCGCCAGTGGCGCAAAGTGTAAAGCGCCCGATTTTTGCATGAATTCTCAGCTCGGGTTCCGGGTTCGAATTCAGGCACGGACGAAACTTTTTTATTTTTTTAATTTTAAATGCAATTAATTTGTTAGTAGATGATTATCATGCATTAATTTTTATTGATTGGTTTGGAAGATATAACCTATTAACTGAATATATACGTTTTACTTTGAATTAAAATAGAACAGCAGCGGCAATTACATTTGACTAACAGTCCAGTAACAATGAAATCTATTATTAGACAGTCGTTCTTAAAGATCGCCAGTGGCGCAAAGTGTAGAGCGCCCGATTTTTGCATGAATTCTCAGCTCGGGTTCCGGGTTCGAATTCAGGCACGGACGAAACTTTTTTATGTTTTCATTTTTAAATGCAATTAATTTGTTAGTATATGATCCACTAATGTTTTTTTTATTGTTTTTCAATTTAAAAAAGGTGTTGGCAGAAATCTTAGCTGCAAAATAAAGAATCGCTGTAGTCGATCTGTCTGTGTGCATATTGAAAATCTTCTAGCAAAGTAACAATGCCAGAAGCGTATGTAAATAAAATATTTATGTGAAGCGATAATAACCAGTGCTGCCAGACAGTTCAGTTTTGTCTTACAACAATGTGGGCTTTAATTTATTCATATGAATTAAACTATGAAGGAAACCAGTGTTGCCAGACAGTTTGCTTTTGCTTGTACAAACAATAAACACCGATTGACAAAGTTACACTGTCAAAAAATATATCAATTGTCAAAATTTCCAATGTCTTATTAAAAAACTTCTGATATCTTATAAAAAAACCTCTTTACGAGGTAAAAGTCTAGTGACGAAAACATTTTCATGCCCCAAAATTTCTGATATCCAATTTTGTGACGAAAAATATTAAATTTTACACATGAATTATTAAACAAAAATTTTTGTCACTGGGCACATTGCGCTTAATTTTTCATACCTAATAAATAGTATTTTTTAGCGCAGTGCCAGTGACAAAAATTTTTGTTTAATAATTCATGTGTAAAATTTAATATTTTTCGTCACAAAATTGGATATCAGAAATTTTGGGGCATGAAAATGTTTTCGTCACTAGACTTTTACCTCGTAAAGAGGTTTTTTTATAAGATTATATAAGCACTACAATAAAAATATGTGAATTTGTTACTATGCGATTAACTGACCAAGTAACTGAAAACAAGTTGTGCTGTAAAAGAATCACATAGACTATGTTTCGTCAGATATATACAAGTAGTGAGCACTGTACTGTTAAGTCCTTAAAGTTGCCCGTGCATTTTACACTTTATCTCCGACATTTTGGAGTATGCGAAATATAAAATATTTCACTGCTAATCTTTTGCGGCGGAACCTTCGAGTTCCGGCTCAGTTTTGCAAACACTTTCCGTTTTGCCGAAATGCTTTTCCATATGCCTTGCATATTCCATGTCTGGCGGAGGACACAAGGGATGAGCTTTAATATCATCGCAAGTGAGAGCTTTGAAGTACGAGTTAGGTTATTCATACTTGTATGAAATATAAGTTCCTGACTATAAGAGTAATCGGATTTTAACAAGATCTCTTTACCAATTAACTCTTATTTCAAGCGCATTCCCTCTGATTTCTTTAAATTATGTTTGTTTGTTTCATAGATATAAATTAGTTTTATTGTCTATTGTTTCTATTTTGAAAGTGATCTTCAGTATACACATTTCCTAGACTTAATTTTGTATCTTTCCCTTGCCACAACTATCTTTTGAATTGATCTTTTGGCCATCGTAAAATGTCACATTAGTTGCTTTGCCCTGGGGGAAAGTAACCCCCCGTAGTGATAAACATTATTTTTAGCTTTGTCTTCGCTGATAAGCGAAACCCGAAAATAGTTGAAACTTTTACCCAATGAGATGGAGAAGAAGGAAGAGGGTTCAATGCATTCCGAATGCACTTAGCTGAGTGCCGCCTGCATTATGATGCATAAGATACATATAACGAGCACATATCATATTTATGCCCATGGAGGTCCCTCCACACCCGCACTGGGCTCTGTCGGGGGGTTCCTCCACTGCGCCCCTCCGCCACCACCACCGTCTCTGTCTCAGCCTCTGCTTTGAGTCGGAGTCAAGTGCGGAGTCGCCGTCGCCGTCGCCGTCAACGTTCGGTTAATTGCGGCGGAGGCCGTCGCTGATGAGTTTAATTGAAATAATGCGCTCAACGCTTGGCGGGGGCTGGGCCGGAAAGTGTTTTTGTGCTCGGAACATTAATAATATTTCTCTTTATAGGTTGTACCCTGTAAACATAAAATGAATGAAAAGAGTAGTTCCGTTCTGACAGGGAATGTAAAACATAGATGCAGGCAGCTTTAGCCTCATTTAATATTTTGTATAAACATAAGTTTGTGCTGGGTATCTTCCAGTCGAGTACTCTTTTCTCTTTTTGCATTCTTTTATTTCGTCTCTTTGTCTCTTTAATGAAGTTTGCGCCGAAAAAGCGTACAAGAAATAAAAGCGAGGCTGTCAAAATGTTTAATTGTCAGCAGCGGGGAGCGGGAAAAAGCAGCCCTAATGCACTGCCAAGCGAAAGGAAGAGGGAGAGAGATGGAGCAGGGGAAGAGGCGTTTCCAACCATTAGCCAAATGAAGCGCATGATTTGTCACAATTCTGGATTGCACTTCTGTCATTTCAATTGGGCAATTGCGCATTCTTTCACTCGCTTCAGAAGCCTCTCAAGTATTTGCCCGGATTTCTGCTGGAACTTTGAATACAACAGAGTAGTCAATTATGGCTTAAAGCTCGCTGACAAATATGTTAGCTTAATGCATTACAGTAAATACTGCCTAAGTACAGCTCGCGCTCGAGTTGAAAATAATTTCACGTCGCTTCGCTTTAAGTTTTGTTGAACTTTCTGCATATTTTTGGCCCAGAAGCGCGCGACGTGAAATGATCTATTGTGCTTGGGGGCGGCTAGGGTGAGGTGGGCGTGGCTGGCGCTATCAGAGCATTTGCAAAGTGAATGCGCAATAAATGGGTAGCACCCGTATCCCATTCGACAAGGATGTGGACCGAAACTTGCCCCGGCTGCACTGTGGGGTCGAACAACGCTGGTTGAGTGGCGTCTCCTTAAACTTGTATCTTAAATGCACTGCAGTAAGACTAGTTTTGATAAAGGAGTTACTTGTCTTTATTTATTAATGTCTAATTTTTGAATACGAACATGAACATGTCTCGTCTTTATTTAATTAGTATAATTGAAGTTAAGTATATAATTTATAAGTGTAACATTTTAACAATATTTAATACACATATCTTAACAATATTTTGTTCGCATTCAACAATAATTATGTAGTTGACTTATGTCTCACTTAATTTCCGTTTTTTTCTTTTGCATTGAGATATAAACATAAACATAAGCTAAAATTGTCACTCATGCCGAAATATTAAACGATTAAATTGAAAAGCTTGTGTATGAGATACAAATATTTATTTTCAAGTATTATTTGTTCAGTTTGAAATATTATCAAAAGTTTAGTTTTAGTTAGCTTATTAGTTTCAACCATACCTGTTAAATAATGATTAGTAATCATAATCATTAGTAATTAAATTATTTTTGGTTAAAAGTCGAACCAATGATTAAATTACGATTATTTTCGGTTTTGCCCAATTATTTAATGATTACGATTAGAAAAAATCAAAAAAAAATCTAAAATTATTACGATTATTCAAAATAATCAGGAAAAATCAAAAATAATCGTTTCTGTGTATTTCGGATTATTTTTGATTTTTTCTGATTATTTTGAATAATCGTAATAATTTTAGATTTTTTTTTTATTTTTTCTAATCGTAATCATTAAATTATCACAAATTTTTCAACAGTGAATTATATAATCACTACGATTATTTCTAATAAATAATCTAATTGATTAGTAATTCTAATCGAAATTTAACAGGTATGGTTTCAACTATGTTCTCGTTATCTTAATTCGACTTTATACCCTACCAGTTAAAATAAAAAATGTTGGCATGATAAACTTTAGTTCAATTCAAAATATTTTCTTTTGAAGACCGTTGATGCTGATCATGAGAGTATTTTCGAACAAATTTGAGTAAAAAATATAGCAAATAAGTATAATTTCCTCGTAGTGTATTTCAATACTTTAATTGTTTGATGAGTTAAATTTGTTGATCAGGAAAAACAAATTGCAATTCCCACTGTGCGGCGGCGGCAGCCCAAAAAGTTAAGTGAATTGTGCAAAGTTTTTCGCTTTTCGGTCGCTGCAAATTTGTGCACTGCAAAAAGTTTTTTGTCTGTAGATGTGTGGTTGTGTGTGTGCGTTAAAAAAGTGTGCCCATACCCATGACTGGCTAAAAGGTAAATATGCCTTGGCAATACCAGCAGCAACAACACCAAGAACTACGAACAACCGGCAACATCCAGCAACAACATCAACAACAACAAGGGGCAACAACAATGGCTTTGGCAATGGCCACACAATGGAACCCCATAAAATGTGCTACAAAATGCAAAATGGCTTCTGTGGTTTCAATAGCAACGCAGCGTCAACCGCGACGTCGACTGCGACGCAGAAAGCGCTGACGCTGTGAAATTTAATGTTGTGAACTTTTATGGTAAATGCGTCCCAAGTTGCCGCCTCCAGGTAGGTGCCAGGTGCCAGGTGCCAGGTGGCATTGTGGCAAGGTGGCAAGGTGCCTCATACCACATACCACTTGCACCTTGCAACCAGCCAGTCTGCCACCAGTTGCATGGCCAAACAACGTAAAATGCAAGCACATTTTTTGCCTGCTTGTGGCAACGGCAAAAGCAGCTGCATTTTGGCTTCGTTGTCTGCCCCTTCCCCCCTTCGACACTCCGATGAAGCAATAAATGTTGCATTTAATTTATTTGTGGCTGCACACACATCATCTGAAATGAGGTGTAAGATGTGTGTCTGGGTAAACACTCCAACGGATTTGCCGAAGCCCCGAAATGAACTGAACTGAACTGAACTGAAGTGGCAAGTGAGAAAAGTCACCGAGTGCAGAGATTCGTGTGAAAAGTCACTAGTTTGTTAGGATATTCAACAAAGCATGTGCTCAAATGGGACTTACTTAATTAGTATTGTACATACTATTAGCTACACTAACTTATCCCTGCATTAATATAATCCCTAAGTCCACATTTAATATCCTAAAGATCGCACAAAATAACAATGAATTCACAAATTTTAATTATATATAAAAACTTATAAACACTAAATTTGTTTCTATGTCCTTCCATAAAGTCTCTTACACTATATTTAATTTATTGATTAGAATTAAACGTTGAACACCTGCCTGTATATCGAACCGAAACTCTTTTTATCTTTCTACATGGTTTTTGTCTAATAATTAAATAAAACGAAAATAAAATTTTCTGTGGAAAATTTAGTTTAGAATATAGATTTATTAAAATTAGATATTTTTATTTTAAAAATGTTTGTTTTTGCGACCTTTCTATATTGTAGAAATAAGTTTTAGCTAACTTGAGGTCTAGTAATGTCTGTAAGACACCAACAAACAACAACACACAAAACACTTGCAGATTGCAAGGAGCATGGCACGGTATACAGCTGTTTCAAGAGATGCCAATCTCTATCATCAGTACCGTTGTGCTGACTTGACCAGCGATCTCAGCCTAATGTCACTTTTGAGAAGCCAGAACCAGTTGTGAATTTTAGTTCTCAAAAGTGAAAAAATAGCTGTGAAGCTGATCTAGCCCTTTGTGTGTTGTTGTTGCCGTCGTTATTGTGCAAATGCCATCGGCATTTTTGTTGCAATAACAAATAACAATAACGACGGTAACAACAACACACAAAGGGCTAGATCAGCTTCACAGCTATTTTTTCACTTTTGAGAACTAAAATTCACAACTGGTTCTGGCTTCTCAAAAGTGACATTAGGCTGAGATCGCTGGCCAAGTCAGCACAACGGTACTGATGATAGAGATTGGCATCTCTTGAAACAGCTGTATACCGTGCCATGCTCCTTGCAATCTGCAAGTGTTTTGTGTGTTGTTGTTTGTTGGTGTTTTACAGACATTACTAGACCTCAAGTTAGCTAAAACTTATTTCTATTTTTATTTTATTTCATTTCAAAAAAATTAAAAAACAAATTTAAATGTTATATGATAATTTTCTCGTATTCTTTTAATGAATTAGACGAAAATTAAATCATGTTGCACTTAACACTTAACAGAAACGTTTCTATTTCCCAAGAATTTTATTACAAGTTTCTTCTAAGGAACGATCTAAGAATATCTAAGTTTCAGTCACTTACTTTTTTCTTTCTAAAAATATCAGGTTCAGTTCAGCTGAATTGGAAAGGCATAGAAAAATTTTACAGTAAATTCGGTTTGTCGAATCAATAGAAAGTAACTAACACCAGTCAACTTCTTATCTTAGTAAGTAATTCTTGCTTATGATTCCCAACTTTGTTTCAAAATTTTGAAACTAATATGTTAAGTATTTATAGAAAGTTGTTATAAAATTAAATAAGCTTGAATTAATTTTAATCCTCACACATACAGTGTCACAAAACTGACCACAAAATATTTCGATAGTCAAAAACAGGCAGGAGAACAAGAAGAAGCTCTAGATGTGCTTAGGAGTTGAATCACTTATATGCCAACCGGGATAATCGCATTTCGAATTTGGATTGACGGCAAACAGACACCAAAGCAATCCAAAAGATACAGAGAAAGCAGAGCTATAGTTTCAGGTGGGATTAGTGTCCTCTTGTTCCCTCCTGCAGCTGAGGGGCTTCTTAAAACCAATTTAAAGACATTACAAGATGATACTCTGGGTGGTATTTCAAAAATGTGCGAGCGTAACTCAATACCATAAATCAAGCTGGACACTTCAGTTAAGCTAAGCTCTTTCCCCCATCCTCATTCTCGTCCTCAGCCCAAGCGAAATGCAGTAAGTCGGATCTGCAGTCAATTAATTGATTGTCTAAATGCACTTGTAAGCAACTCGACAAATCAATGAAGTGTGGAAAACAAGTCAAAGCTGCAAACAACGTTCAACAGTTCCGACTAACCTGCCACGCCCACACATCATGACGGCATCCAGTGACGACCAAAGAATGAAGTGGAGAAGGTAACTAAAAAGGAAAGAAGTAAACTACGCCAGAGCACGATTGTAGAATACCCTGTAACTAAATTAAATTGCATCGATATTCTCCCCAAGCCTTTAGGATAAAAAGAACACTTATGTATGTATTAAACGTGTATTAAGTTATACAAATAATAACAATACTTTTTGTTGAGCTCTCGCTACAATAACTTTAACATATCTCAGCCTTCTCTGATCAATATACCAATGTCGTTTTTATAGGAATTTTAGTAGATACAACAGACTTCAGAATAAATATTCTTTTTCTCAGATGAAAATACATTACAGCATAAATTCTCTGTTTATCAAGCAATCGTAATGAAATTTTGAGTATAGAAAGCAGACTTGTTAAACTTGCAATCTACATATACCCATTTTTATAGCGTTTACTATGTGCAGAGAGTATAAAAAAAGATACTAAAAATTCAGTCTGGGAATTGGATTTTGCGGTTTCACGTTTCGAATTACCATCGACAGCAGCTGACAGTTGCCGGGGAAAAAGGAAAAGGCAACGGCAACGGCAACGTCAATGGCAATGGCAAAAGACAGCACCGCGACTGAGTTAGCCATGGTTAATTGTCACTATCGTTGATGGTTCTGGGCTCTGGGCTCTGGTTCGGTATTGAGTTTTCGATTGGGTTCTGTTCTGATCTGTTCTGTCCCTGTCTCTTTTGCTATTCTTTCTTTTACTCCTTCGACATGCAATTATGCCATGTTGCAATTCAGTGGGTGTGTGTGTGTGTGGTTCTGGCACCACTTGATGTAACTCAATCGCAGCTGAATTGCTGACAATTTGCCAGAATTCACAAGCGAGTGAGTTTGACTGGAATTTCGCTCGGAATCCAACTGGGCCACGCTTCGTTGACTGCTCGGCCTTGTGGAGCCAGAGATGAAGGAGATTCGCTTGGAGGTAGCTCAGTTTGTGTTCATCAAGTTCATCAAGTTGTTAAATATTTAACATTTTTCACATCTTTCTCAATCTCTTACTCTGTCTCGCTCTCGCTCTCTCTGTTTCTCTCTACCTTCCGTTTCCTTGCCTTGTTGCCATTCTCTGCAGCACGTTTAATCGTGTTAAACATTTTATGAACGCTGCCCCTTCCACTTGCCAACTTCGCAGTTGGCCCTTTTTGTTGGTGCACCAGAAAACCTTTTTGCGGTTGTCATAATTGTAATTTTGGTCACTGCAGCCTGCAGAGAGTGCATGAATTTATGATGAACAGCCCGGAACCGTAGTCTCTACAGCTCCCAGCTCCGAGCTCCCAACTCCAACAACATTTCCCTGACTCAAATTCGGCTACGTCGACTCCGTCATAAATGTCACAGAGTGGTTTTACTATATATACATATATTCTATACATATAAAGCCAAATGTATAAGTGTATTTGAATTTATGTAAATTTTCATTTCGACTGGTCAAAGATGAAAATTGGCCAGAGGATGTGGCTAAGTGCCTGCTAAGCACAACTGAACAGACCAGAGTTCTTCCTCTTTTTATTCCAGCTATTTTACTCTTTTTGGTTTGCATTGGAAAGCAAAAGTTTCGATGTGCTATTAAAGTTAAGTGCTTTCTAGGTCTATGGAAATTTATGGGAAGTGCAAACTACTGCAGTTATGGCAAAAAACGAATGCATCATGCGTACAGTTGATACAGAGATTCAAAATGATGTAACCTCAAGTGGATGGAATCGAAAAAAGTTTATGTAGTTGCAGATTTTTTGAAATATCGGTTTCCAGAAACTAAAGAATAAATCATTTCTATTATAGGGAAAGAACGACTCTTCATTTATGTATATAGAATTGTTTTTAGCTGCAGTAATCTGACATGATTTCATGAAGCTGTGTTAAATGGTAATAGCTCTATCTTAGCATGTCAATAACATAGCTTTGGCTTCTATCTTTAAATCTGTAATTATTAAATTAATAGATGTCTGTAAATATTTGATGATATTTAAATTAAAAGTTTTTCACATGGATCTCTTTTTTAAACCCTTTTTTCACAGAAAGTGTGCAAACGTTTTTTTTTAATATTGGTAATAAATGTTTATGGGACTTAACATAAACTGTTTAACTCCATTTGCGCAATTCGTGTTTATATATTATTAAAGTAGAACGTTAATATATTTCATTTTGCTGTTCATTTAATATTCAATTTTATAATTATTAATGTTTATCGCTCATTTTATGTTTAATTAATTGGGCGCCAACATTGTTTAGTTATCTCCACAGAAAAACAACTTTTTATCTTCACTTCTGATTTATTGCAGTCAACTCTCTCTATCTGCTGGATAACTTAATGTGACCTTTTTAAGTTCATCGTTGTGCATATTTTGAAAGCAACAATTGATGGCACTTAGCTTAGGACCTGACTAAAATTTGTTCAGCAAACTTTTGAGTATGTGCAGTGATGCAATTATTTTTGCCACTCATTGCTAAATTGAAGTCAGGCGTGTGAGTGTGTGTTTGTGTGTGTGAGGAGACTCTCATACATTTTTATTGTTGGCTGAACATTTACATTTTACATTCACCACTCACATTTACACAATTTATACGTCAACGTTTATTTTGTTTAATACTAAAAACAATTTCTCATGGCTTAGAACTGGCCAGTGCCAAATAGTTGGCGATATGCAAAAATTGCATCAGCTGAAATTGTTATCCTCGTTTCAATTGCTCGTCTGTCTATCTGTCCGCCTGTCTGACTAGATGGTTGTTATCAATATCTAAACATGGCTGAATTGCTCTTAAATAACCAAACAATAACTACAAACCAAATGGGAGAAGGGACAAGGGAGAAGTGAGAATGGATAGAGGAAGAAGAGAAAAAGGACAATGAGGAGAGGGAGATACGCTGTCTAGTAAAGATGCCAACTGCTCTGTCCTTGTGTTTGGTTTGGTTCTTGTTTATGTTGCGCTACAATGCCGGCAATAAAACTAAATGAAAGTCCACAAAAATAAAAGTGGTCAATTCACTGAAGTGGTAAAATAGGAAAGAGCATGAAAAAGAGTTTATCAACTTGTAGCTTTAATTGCTCAATCTAAGATAACAATTTAGATCGTTTCACTTTGGCCAAGAGTTATGTGAGAGACTTATGTCTAGCTGAGTACCAATCGGTATTATGAATGAGTTCTTGGTTAGCTAAAATTACATTCATTTATCTTGACACACAGCTGTCAAATAATTCTGAATTATAATGCAGAATAGCTGGTTGAAAGTCGAAAGAGAATACTTGTGATGATTTATGTTATCTGTTTTTATATTAACTATAATTATAAATAAAACTCGAAACTAATAAAAAGTTGACGAGATAATAGAAATTAGTTTTAATAATGTCTATATACTGAAATGACTTACTTAACATAATTATGTTTGTAGCAGAACATTTGCTTAGCAGCATATGTTAAGCATATGTTATGTCACTAACATGGGACTGTTAAACAGCAAATGTTAAGCATATGCTATGTCACTAACATGGGACTGTTAAATAGCATATGTTAAGCATATGTTATGTCACTAAAATGGAACTATTAAGTAAACTTGTGAAGTTAACTACACAAATCGTAAAGACCCTACGGTTGTAGGGC
The DNA here is from genome assembly GCA_963924055.1 of Drosophila limbata. Classification (NCBI taxonomy): domain Eukaryota; kingdom Metazoa; phylum Arthropoda; class Insecta; order Diptera; family Drosophilidae; genus Drosophila; species Drosophila limbata. Next base: position 5,821,967 of record OZ001353.1, read on the forward strand.
ATACAAAGGACAGCAATTTATAGGGACAACCGCTATAGAGTAGACCCTCGCCTCAATTTGTTTTAGCGCTAAAAATACAAATAAAATACTCTGATGCTCATCGGGGGGTTTCCCCTAGCCACCACCTAAAACCTCGTACCAATTTGCAGCGGCAGCCAACAGTTTACGTTAGATATTGCAAATTTTTGGTAGGGCCCAACCACGGACTACCCCAACTCCCAAAAAACAATAAATACAAAAAAAAAATAAAAAACCAAAACAACAACAGGGAAAACGAAACCATAAAAAATAGGCGAGGGAAATGGCAAACGAGCTGGCCGACGAGAAAAAATATGTCAATTTAAATTTGTTTTGTGGTCTCGTTGTGTTCGTCTGCGGTTCTTTTAGGTAATTTGCACATTTTACACGCAGACAGGACGAGGGCACAGATGGATATCGAATTGGTCGGATCCTCGCTATAACGTAAATATTGAAATGTATTTGGCAGCTGCGCTCAAATTTCGGTCAAAAGTAAATAAGACCGATGGCAGTTCCGGCTGCGACGATGTGCGGAAAAAGGTGCAGAAAGGGGAAGGAGTGAAAGGAGGAGTAGGCAGAACATATGTAAATTGTTAGACTGGCACGTGATTTGCATTTTAAAGCGATAGTCGAGAGTCGGCCTTAATGTGTAATATGTAATCATAATGCAGCGGGAATTAAAGACGACGAAAATATTAATCATACGCCGCGTGGCGCTCATTATGCGCCACTTGAGAAAATTTGTAAGCAAGACCCAAAGAGTGCGCAGACTGAAAATGCTACCAAAGAAGGCGGCATGCGGCTGACATAATAAAAAAGTGAAAGGAGCCAGGCAAAAGGCACTAGAAGCTGCTGTTTCTTCTAAGAAGAAGAAGTAGAAAAAGAAGAAGATGATGATGAAGTAGGCGTCTCCAGGCGAGCACAAACGGAAGTAGGAAAAATTTAATTAAAGCTGACGGCGCTGCAGGCATCTACAAACTGTGGAAGCACACAGAACATAGAAGTAGAACTTGTTGCCAGAAGTGGGTAAGCGAAGTGGCCAAAAGCTGATTTCATTTTAAACGTTGCGATACCGCAACGAAGTCGACTCCTTCAGCCAAATTGCCAAAGCCTTTGGGCCTACTTTGCGGGGGCAAATAATAACACACGCAGAGCAGGTTGTAGACATAAAGCAAAGAGTGGACTAAGCAAAGAGCCGAACAAGCGAACAGCTTAAAAAGCTGTCGATAACAAACATATCGTTTAAGAAAGCTTTTATGCCTACATATATTAGAAAGATTCGAAAGAACTATAGGTGAGTAGGTGGACGGAACAAAAACAGCTTAAGAATTTCTTGTGAATTTTTTTTTAAGATCTCTTCCAAGACCTTTACTGTGAGAAACCCTTTTTTTAAATTTGTTTGCCAAAAAAACTATTCTTATGTATAAATTTAGAATATATACTTAAGATTTTTACTATTATTATTTTGTTCAAAAGAAAAGTACCCAAAAACTTGAAGCTATTCATTCTTAAGATATCATAATTAATATAAGGAGAAGTCTTAATAATAATAATGGAATTAGACCAATGGATTATAGTTGAGTTTTTGTGATTGGAGTAATATCTCAGCAGTAAGTTTTCTACTTATGGTGTTTTTCATTTAATACTCCAAAACAGCGATGGGCACGCATGGGCTCCGGGAGCCAGCGGCTGCTCCCTACTGTATTTCTGTCAAATTTAGTGCCCACCGCTGGCCTTGAGCCTTCTTTACCATGCAACAAATTATTTAAGGGGCAACTGCCCAACAGCCATTTGTTACAACATCCAATGGGCAACACGTGCCAAAACCCTCTTAATGCCTGGGGCATAGCCTTGAGCAGCGGTGGGCTCGCATGGGCTCCGGGAGCCAGCGGCCGCTCTCTACTGTATTTCTGTCAGATTTAGTGCCCACCGCTGCTCCAAAATAACAATCGTAAATCGAAGAATCGAAAAGAAATTGGCAAACATTATCGATAATTTCTACTTGTATTTGTAGGCACATCTGCCACAGTTATATAACTTGGGAACACGGTTCCTTAAAAGGAAACCAGCTTGAAGTATTATGCATTTGGACAGTTGAATACCTAATAGCTGTCGCAGTGTGAACCCAACTCAGTCCAACTGAACTTGTTCTGCATAAAGACGTATATGTGTGCTCTGGTGGGTGTGTGGGTGGGTGTGGGTGTGTGTGCGGGTGTATGCATGTGGGTTAATAACGTCATTTATTATGCACTTCTTTCCGGCATTTCCGGTATTTACCGCGCACGCGACACGACACATAAATGTTGCCATAAATTTAGCAGTGCTACGCCACAGGACTTCAGGACACCAAGGCTGGTGGCAAGGAGCGGGGTGAGGTCGTATGCAACACACGTAGCAACTGCAGCGACGAGGACGTCTTCACCGCGGTCTCAGGTACGAGGTATAAGGTACAAGCTGTGAGCTGTGAGCTGCTGCAACTGCTGCAACTTTTGCTCAAATAACTTGCAATTTATTTGGTGTGTTGCGAAAAGCAACTTCCGTTGACGCCTCCGCCATTTTGTTGGCGCGCCGCAAGCGCCATTTTGCAAAGGCAACAACATGGCGGCAACAACGGTTAAAAAGAAATGCAAATGTTCATATGAATGTGAATAGGAATGAATTTGATTGTATGAGTAAAGCGCATACCAAACGCGTGCTTGCCACCTGCCACCTGCCACCTGCCTCGATGTTGCACTTATTTATATGTTTATATATTTTTGCGGCTTATAAATTTTTACATTTCTCTTGGTGTTTCCCTTGGATTTTACGGCGTAAACTTTACGACGTTTTATGCGGTGAAAGTGGCTGTAAATCGAAGGGAGGGCGGCTTAAGACGGCTGGGTGGGAGAGAGGGGGAGATTGGCACGGAAAACTTGAGCTTCTCCTGAAGTTCCGTTAGCTTTGGCTTATGTGGCGCACATAAATTTCCATTTCGTTGCAGCCATTGCTTTCCCATAGAAATTGAGTAGATACTCATAAATCTTAGACGAGTTCAAATAACGTAAATACGAAATTGAACATTGAACTCCTTTTTTCACTTTGCCGCATTTGCATTTCAGTGTTCGAAAATGCACCCACCGAATATAACGGAAGTGCATTAAATATATGTATGTATGTCTATAAACTTAGCCCCAAGTTTGGATTTGAAATGCATTTGGGTGGCATCTTAAACTCTGCTTCCAATGATTGTCCAAAGGCGCTAAAGAAATTGAATAATAAAATAACAACACAGAATATTGAACTTAATAAAGTCAAAGAAAGATAATACATATATTGTTCAAATTAGTTCCAATTGAGAATGGGTAAAAATTTAATGAATATCTCGCAATGGATCAGGAAACTAAAAAAACAATTGAGACCAGGTTTTCTCGACTGTGTAACCCAGAATTAAGATTACTGATGTTAATATTAAAATTATTTCATATTTAAAGACTGACGCAATTATAACCACTGTATTTCTCTTTTGGTGCATACGGGGTAAACACAATTTATAAACTCCATACATTTCTGTAGTCTCGACTAATTAACTTCAACTTGATGACCACCAACGAAGCGTCTTTTGTTCAATTGAACAACATCAATATTCTCGCATTGACACAGTTGCATTTGTCGCCCACGGAGCTAAAATTGACATAAATTACTATCAAAACAAATTACTACAACTACGAGAATCACAACAGCAAAAGGAAGAACGAGAGAAAGAACTCTTGTTTTTCCCTATTCTTTGTTTTATTTATTGCCATAATTCAAACTCAGTTTTTATCATTCTATGCTCGTAATTTGTTCAACTCACTCTCTAGAAAATTATGCAAAAATAATTATGCGCAAAGTGCAACGAAACAAAAAAATCAGCAAGGCAACAATGCAACTTGATTCGAGTTCAGTTTGCCTTCGGGTTGGATGCGTGTCGTGTTCTCATTCGTGACACGATTTAAGAGATATTTGTTAAAAAATAAGATAAATGTAAGATTTAATATGTTAGAGGGTAGTTATATAATATTTTGTTATATAATAATTATTATTATAATGAACTGATACTGTGAGTATGGTTGAGACATCCCAAAAAGAACAAGGTTTCTTTTATAATCAATGTTATTATAAATTATATGCTGTTTCCCATTTTATCATTCAGTTTGCCCTTCGATAATTATCGAATAGATACATTTTATAATGTTATACCCTATCTGCTGATTTCAGCTCATGATCCTTTAAATCCAGAGCAAATCTTATTCAAATCGGTTCACTACAATTAAGTAGCTCTGTATAGTAAATATTTATGTTGTTTCCAGTTTTCCTGTTCGTGTTGTGAGTTTTGAATGCAAACCCATCTCTAATTCAGTTCCTCTGCGATACTCCTGTTTTATTCCTCATCTACCAACAACTCGTTGCCAAATGCAGTTGTAAATAAATGCGTTTATTTGTTTGGCTATCTGACAGTGGCGCGTGTTCTGTTCTGCTGTTTTGTTGGCCTGTTTATTTGTTTGTTTGCCCACTTTGCATAGTTTGTTCGTTTGCACATTGAAAAATTTAAAACTCATTTGATTTGCATGAAATTTCATTGGCAATGCCAAATAGCCAAATAAAGAGAAGGTGGTAACCCTATTCACCCTCACCTTTTCCGCTTACACAACGATTTGATATGTGGGCCGGGAATCATTTCATTTCCATACAATTCACCAATGTCCACAGACTGCAACAAAAACAAAAATAATAACAAAAACACAAAATGATGCGCATTTATAATCGTTTCAACAATTTGAATGCCAAGCACAGAGAATGTGAAAGAGATGGACATCGTTTTATCTGCATTGCAAAATACGAGCAGAGCCAAAAATAATGAAAATGTAATTTCATTGCCGGACAATTCACGAATTCACCAATTCACTCAATCATCCCCTCCCCTCCCCTCCCCTCCCCACCGCACACCACTTTTCACTCCAATCCAATCCCATCCATTTGCCCAATTGTTTGCTTTTCCCCTCGCTTGTTGTTTCTGGTTATGAAATTAATTTTCATTGATTTGGCAAATGTTGAATTCATAATTTTGACGCATTATTTTTGTGTGAATTTGAAATTGTGTTTATCCTCAAAACGTTGCCGCATTAAAAGATAATGAACTCTCTGTGGGTTGGGTTGGAGCCATGTGGTTTTGCCAGATATTTGCATTTCAATGGGACTACTTGAATAGCTTTATAAATGTCTAATGAGGCGTAAGGGAAATGAGGAAAAACTAACAGCAAAATATATTCTCTTTCGCTGGCAATTTCCTTAATTATTGAGATTACCAAGTTTTTACTTCCTACTTTATTTTACTCTGTTTAAGCATTTGTTTTGCATGTTGAACAGCTGTAACAGTAACAGTAACAGTAACAGTAACAGTTGTCTATTATGTTATGGAATTTTAGATAAGCTGTTATTACAATGTTACAAATTTTACAGCTTTAAATTTGTATCTGACTAGGAACTATATTGAAAGACTACAAATGGGCATTTCCACAGAAATGTCAACCGAGGCCAAAAACGTAAAATTTATCAAAAACTCGCATTTTGTAAAATTTTCTTCCAAAAATGTATTCAAGTTATTTATTTAAGTAATATACGCTAGAAGAAATTCAATAGGATGAACATATAGATTCTAAATTGGAATAAATTAACTTTTTCTATATTTTTGTCCATTTTCTTAAAAATTTATTTCCTTAATGGACCGTTTGTATTCTATCGATTATACTAAGTAAGACAGTAAGATTGTAACATAAACCATTTTAATACATAGAAATATATTGAAAGTATAATTTAAATCAAGTTTCCTGAGCTGATTCGATATATAATATAAAAAAAGAGATTCAGAAACAATAGAAATATATTGTGGAACAAAATGTCGCGTGCGACAGTAATTCAAATCAAATTAAAAAAAAACTACTCGTTATTTTTAAATCAATCAAAAAACATTTGTAATATAAATTAATGCATTACATTTTAAAATTAATTGCATAAAAAAATATTCGTTCTCGTTTCGCTGGAATCAATGTTAGAACTGGTCGCCGAAAAAACTACTTCTATTTGAGTCGCGAGCGAATGCTTTGGTTTCTTTAAATTTTCTTGAAAACGAACAATAGCCCAAAATCAAGATTTGCACCAATAATAGTGCTAATCAAGACCTATTAGTTTCCTCTTTTGTCATAACCAAATAATATTTAGGCATATGTTTTATTTCACTTTGAATGCGTACGAATGTCGCATTCGACATGGGAGAATTACCCAAATGTTAATTGATTTGTTGAGAATTTGTTGATAATGGAAAATATAATTGGGCAAATTGTTGTCAAAACAAAAACCCATTCAATTAGAAATTTCAACAGATTGTTATCACTCTTCACATCGTAGAAATATCTGTTAATTATACTCGAGAATTACTTATTTTTCAGAGTTTTAAGCAGCGTCTCAATATATTAGCCGCAGCTAAATGTCAGGCCCCCTAGAACAACAACCTTGACATCTTAATTAACCAACTTGGCAGCTGCTTCATGCCACTCAAGTGGCCAAGCAGCGTGCCCACTTCTTTTTCTTCACGAGCGACCCCAAAAGCGAATAGCTGAAATTTCAAGAACATTTAACACATTGCCAAATCTAGCGTAACCCAGAGCCAGAGCCACAACCAGAACCAGACCCGGAGTTGGAGCCCAAGCCGGAACAAAAGACTTGGAATGAAGAAACTACAAAACACCCACGAAAAGCCCAAATAAGAAGTTCATGAAAATTTTATTTACACGCTGCCAAACGATCCGAATTAATCTCTTGGCAAATTTATTTGAAAATGTGCCATAAAAATGCATACAAAAAACCCGAAGCAACATTCCCACCCAACAAGGGGTGGCAAGGATACAGAGAGAGAGAAAGAGAGAGATGGGGGGAAAAGGAAGCTGGACAAACAAGCTCTATACAATTTTCTTGCCATTTTCCCTTCAGCCCGACGCTTGATTTTCGATTTGTTTCTTAATTTTTACGAATTTGTTCTATGCTCTTGGATTTGAGCAAACACAGAGACGACAGAATCGGAGATGAGGGGTGGGAATGAGGAAGCTCAACCCTGGAGACAGCCTAAAGGGGTCCAATCGTTCCAACACCACATTGAACCATAAATACTTCCCCTGTCAGCAACTGATTTCCCTCTGATTTATTTGCGAATGCGAATTTACTTTTTATGTTTTTATTTTTATTTACTTTATATTCGCACCACGAATCCAACAACAGCAGATGGAAAAGCAGCTCAAGCAGCCCACAAATGGTTGAGGATGTCCCTGAGCACACTCTACTCTCACCCCACCTTCAGTTTGTACACCCCTCTCATCATCCACTCGCTGTCTCCCTCTCTTTCAGTGTGGAGGTGTGAACGTGTTTTCTTTTACTCAACCACCCGGCCTTCTTCTTCTTCCCACACAGTTGGGTAATTCTTCTCAATTTTGTGCAGTACTTTCACTTGGCTTCCTTTCGCCTTCTCGCTTCTCGTTACTCACTTTTCTTTTTTCCCTTATTCTCCCTTTCTATCCGTTTTTCTACAATTTTTTTCCATCTAACAAAACACACAATAATCATTTCAATTTTAATGCTCCAATAATTTGGAAATAGCTGTGAAGGGTTATTTACTTCTTCTTCTTCATCCACGTTTTCCACTTTTTTTGTTGTAAAACTTGCAGTAAGTTAGTCCGAGTAAGTAAGTATATAAACGGAAAACCTTGGGTTCATTAGGTAACTGATTTTCTCTTACGTATACACTGGCATTGCTAACTGATTTCTTCTTTTTCGGATTGTGCGGGTTGCCAAATTTAGGTCACATTTTGGCAACCACGATCTGAAATCAAGCTCAATTCTAAGTAGAAATTAAACTGCGTTAAATGTTTAGTACATTTTTCTAAGTCAAGATTCTATCACAATATTTAAGGAAACCAGTTAATTTATATTGTGATTTGTACACAATATTTTAAAATTAACACTGCTTTCCTGTCTTCATTTAAGCTCAATTTCTTATAATATCAATATCTTTTCTGATAAATAATGTCAATAATAATAATAAATAATCAGTTTAAAATCTCCTAATTACTTTTATAAACTTGTAAATTATTTAAATTTATATTTAAATTAATACTTTGAGTTTGCCTTAAAATCTCGTATTATATAAAATAAAATATGTTAAATATCAATTTAAATTGATAATTCTTAAAATAATTTAAAGGTTATGCTTAGCCTAAAAATAACTTATCAAGTACAGTCTTTTTATAAACAATGTACTGCACAAAAACACAAGTACGATTTTATATGGACTCTGATGGACTCTTATAATAAGTATATGTATTTGCAGCTATCATGTATCCTAACCTTTTGTCCATCTAAAACAATGGTTAAAAATATATTTAATTGGCTTAGCTTACATAAAACTCAGACAAATATAACAGATGAAATTTACTTCGATTCAACAAATAAAATACAAAATATATATATCTTTTATGTACAGTGTGTAGAATCATTAACTATTTCAACTCTTAGACAACTGCATTAAATCATTCTGTAATGAAGTAATTTTCACCGAATTTCAACCCTTTCTCAATTCGAGCCAAAAATGAGTCATATGTGAGTCACCAGCCCACAAGGAATCACAGCTTACGACATCCCCTCGGAACCAAACCCGACGTTGTATCCTAACCCAAATCCTAGTCGAATTCCCCATCCGCGCAGTGCAATGAATAAATGCGACAAATGTCAGTTAACGCCTACCAGGATAACAAAAAAATAAAAATGAAAATAAAGGAGTCACGATGTCTAAATAAATTTGCATTAGCGGCCTGACATCAGACAGTGGCTAAAGCTGAAAGGAACAGGATCAGGAGCAGGGAACGGGGGTTGCTTGACAGGAAGGAAGGATGGAAGGGGTCGTCGGTATGTTCATATGCATAAATTATCCGAGGCGAAGGACATACGCAACATTTTCATTTGGAAAATCAAAAGCAGAACTTGTTTATATTCAAATTAGTAGGCAACACAAACACAGTCAAAGGACACAGTAAACAACGACACCACAGTACAGCAACTGTTTTTATTGTCTGCAAGGACGAAAAGGGGTGACAAAGCACACACACAACACACACACAAAAGCAGGACCTTGAGCCTGTGCGACAGTTGCCATTTGCCATTTGCCATTTGATTTGCTTCGGTTTGGCGCGTTAATGAGCATTTTATGAGGATGCTTCTAACCATCCTGAAGAGGACGACGACATTAATGGAGGAGAAGGCGAAGGAGGAGGGGCAGGATAGGAAGAAGGGGTCGCCGCTCTGACAACTTAATTAAGTTTTCATGGTGCGTTAGGTGGGTAAAGTGGGGCAGTGGTTGGGTGGTGCACTTGGTTAGTTTGTCTCCGCCAGTTGCCATTGGGCAATCAGCTCACATTGTGTGTGTGTGTGTGTGTGTGTGTGTGTGTGTACTGACTGCTCCACTGTACAAGTAAGTGCCACAGGCCGCTGAGTGGCACTTCAACACCACCGATACGAGACAACTGTCGCGACGGTGCAAGCAACCCACCCAACAGCAACAACAACAACAAACCCAGCAAAGTGGTGCGGCAACAACGCCTTCTTATGATCGATCGACCCGGCAAGCAGCTGACTGTGCAACAAATGACTGCAATTAATTTGAGCGTTCGTTAATTAATTAATAACTGTGACTGTCCCACTCCCTCCAATCTCTCTCGCACTCTCTCTCTCTCTCCCTCTCGGTATTTTCATGCAGCCTGTTCAACTGCCAGTCTGTCCGTCTGTCAGTCTGCTTGACTTTTTGCATAACGATTGCCACTGCCACTGTGGCAACAAGTGGACAAGTGGACAAGTGGACAGAACTGGACACAGATTCGAGAAGTTGTCCCTGGTCGCCGTTCTCTTTACTCTTCACTCCCTCTCTCTCACTCTCTCTCATTGCTCCTCGCTTCTGCAGCTTCGGAGCTGTTGTAACTCATTAGAGTCCAATTGAAATATGATTGTTGCAATGAAAATGCGACAGATGATCAATCAAACCGGTTACAATTGCCACTGCCAGATTAAGTTTCAATAAGGTGTTGTAACAGTTGACAGCTAAGATATTGTATAAATGTCACAGATTATAATGAGGCTATGTTACAGTTACTTAGACCACAACAACAATTGCAAAGTATATATGGCAACGCTGAGGCGACAAGTTGACAGCGCCTCAACGACAAGTGGACAGCTCTTGTCAGAAAATTATTTAAATCTTAGATGTAGATGAACTTTCAGCTAATGTATCTTTACAAGCAAAGATGCTCTAAACTGTGTTCTCCAACTCGTATGTTTCAGCCCTGTGTTATGAGATCTTTATTTGTTTTAATAATACCACTTTAATCATTATCTTTGCCCCAACTCTTCAGCTTAGCCCAGAGTCTCTCCCCTCGTGTAAACGCGTCTTAAACCTCGCAGCTGGCCTAATCGCATTTGGTAAGTTTCTGGGATTTGTATGCATTACGAGTATGAGCTCCATTTAAATCGACAAATGTCTTGGGCACACACATCAGGCTATTCACAAGAGAATGCCCTCAGAAAACAATCATAATGATGCTCGGGCCCAGAAATATTTTAATAAAGTGCCGAAAACTGTCAGTGACAAAAACACAAATTACTCTCTGGCAAATAGCACTTCTGCCTCTCGAAGGGAATGTGAAATGCAAAAGACTGAAGGACTCGGAGACAGACTGAGAGACTGAGAGACTCAAAGGCATTGTCTGATGCACGCCCCAAAATTGGACTCATATTTATTTAAGCAATCAACAGACCGCTGCTGGGCTCGGAGTGGATGGGAACGGAGTCTCATCTCCTTTTGGGCTGCTCCTTGTGCAAATCAAAAACACAAAACTAATTCCTTTGACAATGCCACACGCCGGCACCAGCCACAAAACAGTCAGAATGGGAAATGCTGATGAAAGTGGGAATGGAAATGAGGCTAGAATAAGAAAGGGAACGGGGCGATGGGAACTGGACTTAAGCTGAGCTGAGTTCCAGCGCGAAGCCTGTCAAAGATGCATTCAAGGATTAAATTAATGTCACAGCAAGTGGACAATAGACTCTCTCAAGGGGGGGAGTAGGAACTCTAGGCGACTCTGCAATATTAACGCTTAATTGTTTGGCCAAGGGACAGAACCAGGAACAGGGTCAGGGATCAGAAGGTGAGTTGCGGTACCTGCTACTGTCACTGAGATGAAGTCATAAAGAACTGGCAGCTGTGTAACCTTTAAATATGGAAATGTATGCTCAGGGTCGTGGATTGCCCTCGGGGAACTCTAATCCCTCTCCCTCTCTCTGTCCCTCTCCCTTTCCTTGTCCCTGTCTGCTTCTCGCTTTTTGCCTTTTCATTCTTTAAATCAAATCGCATTAACATTTCTTTACAATTTTCTGCTCAGCTTCGTGACAAAAAATAAAGTGTTTGTTGGTCGGGGGCCAAAGCGCATAAAAAGGATATTTGACACTTTTAAATGTACGCTTATTGTGACTGTCCCCTCCCCTCCCTCTTTCCACTCCCTCGCCCTTCCATCAAATGGTCGTTCCCTTTGTCTGCTCAACTATTTGCTGCCTGGCTTCTTCAATTTTTGTTATACTTCTCTTGCGTTTCTATTTCGTTTCTTTTCTTTTCTTTTCCTTATTTTATTTTATTTCATTTTTTTTATTGTTTGCTTTTGTGTCTTGGCCTTTGCTGCCTGCCAATCCCAATCCCATTGCCCTTCCATTTGCCATTTCCAATCCCATTCCGCTTCCTGCCTTGAAAAATCAAATCTATTGTCATTTTGCCAGCTACGTCTAGGTTCGTCCTGGTAGTGGTCCTTAGACTTGGTCCTGCTCCTGGGCCTGAACCTCGGCACTTTGTCGGAGTGTCACTCCCGTCAACCTCGTCGTCGTCGTCGTCTTCCTTGCAGCGTTTAAAAGCCATAAGCGTTTGCTTTTATTGAGTTTTTATTGTTTTTTATACGCTTTCTTTTGCCGACATTTCCCGTTCCCTCCGCTTTGCGGTGCACTGCAAAGTCTGAAGTCAACGCTGATAGTTTTACTATCAAGAATCAATGATCTATAAGTATTTGCCCACCGCTGTCTCGTCACGTCTCTGAGTTACAGTAAAGACTGCCAATGTCAGACAATAAGTTACATCCAACTTATCCCAATAATTTTGCGATGGATTGAGACTTTCTCAGTAAACCAATTACAGAGTTCAAGTTGAATGTACTTTTTTCTTTACTTCGGATGTGCAATAAAATTTAAAATTCAAAGGTCCTAAGATATTTCCAGAGTTTCAGCTCTGATATCTGTAGATATTTTAGGAAAGAATTAGATGGAGTTACTTTCATATGCATATTAAAGTTTAATAATATCAAATTGATTAATTATTTTTTCCATTTTATTATTCTTTATTGATCTGATTGTGTTTTTCTGGGTTTTTCCCAATCCTTGCAACAAATGTTGGATCAATTAATTTAACTTATTTCTTTTCAGTTATAACTTAAAGCTTACATAAATTTAATTTATTGTATTTAAATTTTAATTTTATTTTACTTTTAAAAATTAATTTACTTTTTGGCGACATGTCATGGGGTTGTCATTTCTAAGCTTGTTATTTTCATTTCCAAAGAGCTTCCTAGATCTTCGCACTATTTATTTTCAATTTAAAAAAGAAAGTATGAAAATGAAGTGAATTTATTTTAAAATAAAATTATTAATATAGATTTACATATTTAAGTAATAGAAAAATGGGTTTCCCCATGTAGTTTCACAATCTTCCCAAGCAATTTTAGAGCTGAAAATACTCGAACACATCGATGATGATGACTGTGATGATGATAGCTTGATGGTAATCCTCTTGAATGGGATGTGAGGCTGTCACATTCAGCGAGTCTCTGTAGACTTCGGTTTCTAAGCCTTCGATGAGCTGCTGAGACGTCGCACTTCATTGCCAGACAATGCACACTGTGCTCTGCTCAACACATCAAATGTGTGTCAATAACACTGGCCAACACGGACGGCATTGAGCTGCTGTCAACATGGTCGTAACGTCTTGTCCCTCTTTAATTCCATCTCTCTCTCTCTCTCGATTGCTTAGCCCATTTTCTTGGCTTCCCTCTTGCTCACGCCCATGGCTATCAGTTGAATGCAATGCCACTGTAAATCGCATCTCGAAAATTCATTTCATTTCCAGGGAAAACCCGGAGTAAAGCGGAAAATAAAATAAGAATACACAGAATGAAGTACACACAGCGAGGAATCCCATAAAATTGAGAAATGAGAAATATTTTGCAATCATTCGATGAAATTATGACAAACGCATTTCTTAGCTGTCGCATTGATTGAATTTTCCTCTGTCCAATTTTTGCTACCCCTCCCCTGTCGTCTATAGAGTAGCTGTTCCTATTGTGCTTGGGTTTTTGCACCTTTCAACACAGCGCGGATTAAAAAAGAAGGAAAAATTCGATGTCAGTTGAGCGGCTTGTTTGAATTTCATTTTCGGAGCGCAGTTGCATTTTCCATTTTCCACCTTGATTTCCATTCCCTTTGTCACCTTTTGACACCTTTTCCTTTGTGCCACATAATGAGGGACAACTCGAGAGCTCGTGAGCTCGACAGCTACAACTGCATATTATGGAACGCTTAAAAATCAATTATAGAGATTTCCACGCCAAATTGTTTACAGCTGCGCTTTGTGGTTGCCTATTGTTGAACTAAATGAGATTTCACGGCATTAGGCATAATCAGTGCAGAGATAACAGAGGTTCTATTTACTGTATCGTATAGGGGTTTTCCTTAAGGAAAGTCCACTCACTATACATAGCTGGCACTTAATCCATCAGTCCAATTTGAGTTCAGCCGTAACTGCCTCTAATTGACATTGACATTTGAGTGTTTTCGGGGTAGATGTCCAAATCAATTTTCATAAATATTGAGACAGGCGCATAATTGATGCCCCCGAAAAATAAAAAGACAGAAAGAATGAACTATTTACATTTGCCTCCGATAGTTGCAACTTGATTGATGGCAGTCCGAAATTGACTTGCTTCTCACTTTACTCCAACTTCCACTGTGCCACAATTTATTATCTATTTACAAAATATTTCTAGCATAAATTTGGTTGTCTTATCTCTGAGTCTGGCAGCCAAAGTGAAGTCATTGCGGTGGCCACAACCAAATGACTACTAATTGACTGATTTCCCCAAGACTGTCTCTCTCTCTCCCTCTCTCTTTCTGACTGTTTTCTTGTTTTTGTTTTATTAATGCGACTGTGGTAGATTAAAATCCGACTGCCTGTTACCTCCTCTCCATCTCCATCTCCAACGAGGGAAGCGGCAGTTTTTGTGCATTCATGTGATCAATCATTTGATTGACGCCACGTTGCCACAGCATGAATGAAGGATGTTCCCGACGTGTGTGGGTGGCTTCCATTTAATGCCTTCCACTGGACATTGCTGGCACCTGTTTGGTCCCAACTACATGTAACTGAAAGTTGTCTGGTCCACCGCCAACTGATGCCTGTCTAAGATTCAAGATTCGCGGAGAAAGCGACCGCCTGCAGAGCAGCAGTTGAATTCAACTCGAAGTTGAATTCGAAATACTAGTTTAATTTAATCTGTTGCCTTTATTCTGAAGTCTAGCTTGGTAAATGATGTTATCGTCATCATAATGATTAATACACCTTCTGATGAGTACACGTCTTCTGTGTTTATGCTTAATGTTTTCTAAGAAATCAATATATAAATAAAGAAATAAATAGAACTCCTAAAAGTCCAGTTTGTATATTCTTTTCCTCCAATTTAAAGTTAGTAAATATTCTGAGCTATCTGGTAAAAGAAAAATTGCTTTATTTAAACTCTATTTTTCATGTAAAACTGTTTTATTAAATTACACTTTTTTATTTTTTTAGTCAATCATTTTAAAAATCAATCTTTCATATTTTCCACATCAACATCAAAGTGCAAAAAAATATCGAAAACATCAGGCAAATTACAGTTTGCTCTTTGAAACTTTGCTGGATGGATTTCAGTGAAGTTCTGTAGCTGACAGCTTTTAACATGCTGCAGCTCAAAGCTGTGCTGTGATTAAATTGATGTAACTAATTGAGACAAAAGCTGGCAAAAACTAATCATGAAGCAAAATGCATTGACATGTAAATAACACACCGGCTCATCTCTCTATATAGCTATATTTTTCACTCTCTCTCTCTCTCTCTCTCTCTCTCTCTCTCTCTCTCTCTCATACACTAGCTATCTCTTTCTACGCTTTGGCCTTGTATTTTGTTGCACATAACTTATAACAAGCGAGACGCGATGAAGGACAATGGGGAATGGGGCTTTTTGTATGTTATCTGATGTGGGACAACAACAGCAAAAGCGCGAATGAAGTAGGCAGAGATGGAGATAGAAAAGAGAGAGAGAGGGAGGGAGGGAAAGGGAGGGCGGTCAGTGAGAGGTCGGGGGCATGTTGTTCGTCACGTGACCGCGCCATTTTGTTGTTAGCTTTGGCAGCACATTTTTTTGCCCGAATACACTCTCACACACACACACACACACACACAACAACAACGAGAAGCAGGACGAAAATGGGCAACAACCACAACTTTTGCTTTCTTTTATTATTGAAAATAGCCAGTGCCAAAAACAAAACCAAAAAAAACAGCAAAAATGATGAGAAAAGAAAAGCAAAAACAACACGGCCAAAAAATGAGCTGCTAATTGCTTTTAAAATGCAAAGGCCAGAGAGAGGGCGAAAGAATGGCAGGGGCGGAGAGAGAGAGAGGGAAAGCGGCACAGCATCAGCAGGACCAACATTGACTTTGGCAGGACATGCGAAAAAGCCGCAGCTGCCTGGCTGCCTGTAATCGTTTATGGCAAAGCCCAGCGAGAACAGGCGACGCACCGGAGAGCACAGAATGAACCAACCAGCAGGAGCAGGAGCACGAGAATGAGCAGGAACAGCAGCAGGATACACATAAATCAAGGATAATGGGCAGCGTCGTCGAGTCGCCATTGACGTCGCGTCGTGCGGTTAAAATTCGTAATTCGATGCTTTTGCATTTGCCTGGTTTTTGCTTTTAATATTCGATTTTTTTCTACAAATACCCTGTAAGTAACGTAATGTTTGAATGAGGTATATAAGCATAGCAAAAGATTGAAAATAGCCGAAATGATTTTGAGTGTACATAAGAAACCCAGATAATACTTTTAACTTTTGCAAATAAGTTTTAGATATAACTTTTTTTTGTAATTATTAACAAATATTACTTTAGAGGAGTTTATTCTCTAAACGGCAGTTGCTATTCGAGATTTTTATAAAGGAGAATTGTTTGTTATCTTATTATATATTTAGAAATATAATCTTAGTTTTCTGAGCGGCTGTTTTCTTGTTTTCTGATTCAGAAAACAATTATTATTAGCTAGTCTTTTGAATAAATATTTTGAAATTTCATCTTAGATTTCTCAATGTTTCATCAGCAAACATTAAAATTTTCTTAAATGAGTATCTGCTAGTCGTTCACTTATGATATATATTTTTTTTCTTTTCTTTTATTATAAAATTTAGTTAGTCCTTTAAATAAGTTTTTTGAAATTTTTTCTTAATCATCAAATAATTTCCCTCTAATGAGTATCTGCCAGTCGTTCACTTCGGACTAAATCCCTGTTCATTTTTCTCTGGCTTTATTAAAAATTGAAATCGCATTCAATTTATTCAGTCGACGGCAACAAGGTCGCCTTAGCCGTTCAAATCGATTGAACAGTGCCTCCGCGGGGGGCGGGGACGGGGGTTACCCCGAGATTGGTTGGGAATGGCAGGGAATGATTGCTCCGACGGGGACTCGGGACTCAGGAATTGGGATTAGGGCGTCGTCTGAGTGACGTTTCGTGGCAGTTGTGTGATATGTTGTCCTCTCTCCGTTGCCGTTTTTGTCTTTAAATCAATGTTAAAGCAATTTGTCACGGCCGCCGCATGGTGACAATGAACGCGACAGTCGCGGAGAGTGCGGGGCGGGGCGGGGATGACACGAAGGGGTTGCCACTCGCCACACAGCAGCAGCAGGACAAAGCGCCATTGTCTGCATCAACAGAGAGAGAGAGAGAGAAGGTGGTACTGCCATTACCTGTCAAGTGAGTTGAAAACAAATCGCAAATCGCAATGGGAATGTCAATAGGCCAACCGCCCAATCGAGAATGCAAAGTGGCGGCAAAAGGGCGACTGCGATAGGGGCCCCCCTCCCCGCGCAGCTCTCGGCTCTCAATTGATTTAGGATTTAAAGTGAATAGACCGATTGAAGAGACTGAGTAGATGGCGAAACACCGATAATGATCGAGTGTGTGTGTGAGAGAGAGCGAAAGAGAGATAGAGAAAGTCAAGCACGAGGCAAGCGATAAAATCTGTCAACACAAAGCAAGCGACTAATTCGACCCAAATGAAAAGCGCAACGCATTTTTCTCTACACTCAGCGAAAATGTTTCCTTTAAAAATAAAATGCACATCAGCTTATTTTAATCAACACAATGCTTAAACACAGAACAGGAACTTTAAATAGAAAAGACTAGAATTAAGTTAATTTTGAATCGATATATAAAACATGCGGTTGAAGATCAATAATTTAAGTCGAAATGAAGTTATCTAAACTGGTTCTAAGTTAGCAAATAAAATGTTAACAATCACAAAAGAATTTCGGATTAAACCACTTTCTGTTCTTCTTCTTGGCATTCGAATGAGCTGCTGAAGTAATAAAATAAAGATAACCTTAATTAGTTTCTGATATAAGAGGAAAGAGCAATCTGAACATACTGAAAGCTTATCCCCAAAAATTTAAAAAAATATAATTAATAAAAACCAATAATTAATTCTATGTTACAACAATTGGCGAATAAGAATGGATATAAAATTTAAGTTGAGACAAATTGTTCGAATAATATTTCAAAATGTAAATTATTTTCAGTATTGGTCCAATCTGTTTTGTGACCTTGTTGCAATTATTAAGAGTTTCTTCCGATAGACGCCGAGCCGCAATGTGCTTGTTCTGAAATTGTTAAAATGTCAAATAATTAGCAAATATATTCAGTACTATTTAAACATTAATATTTACCAATTGAACACCTTTAAGCCTAGTCCTCTTCAACTGCTGGACCTCCCGTGATGGCGGGCTGTTCACATTGGATTGGCTTATGGGGCATCGCAAACATCAGTTTCCTCCAGAACTGTGGATCATCTCGCCTCAGGTACGTGTTGAACTTCATGTAGAGCTTCAGCTCTGTGTCCAATTTGTCTAGATCAACGCCCGGATACAATATGACAATCAGTCGCTTGTCCTTGTCCATCGAAACGGCTCTAATGGCCGAGCGGAACTCAAAGAGTCCCCAGGATGAATTGATGAAGTTTTTGGTCATCAAGATGATGACCCTCTTGGAATCGTTGATTGAATTCAATATGCATGCCGGAATGGACTCGCCTACCAGCCAGTCGCGTTGATAGAAGCAGAGTCGGTACTCGCGAGGACCTCTCTCCAGTTTCTCAATGTACTCTCCTATCAGTTCCAGGTCTACATGCGAAAATGCCAGAAATCCATCGATTTTCAGCTCAATGTCACCTTCTGGTTCAGGTCGGGATATCAAGCGAAGACAAAGGTTTCTTTCGTACAACCACATGGAAAAAGACTTCTTGAAATAGAAGAAAATTAATATCAAGACTACTAATCCAAGAACAGGTCCGGATAAGGTCTTGAAGTAAGATCTACAGACATCTGTTTTCAGCAATACCATGGGAAGTTCAATATTTTGATCCTGACATTTCATAAGATCACTATCCTCTATATGATTAGACTTAACGACGACGAACTGCAACATCCTGAGGGCCTCGCAGTCACATTTCCATGGATTTCCCGAGAGTTTCATGGTTATTTTCCCTGCTCGACTTGAGAGAAATTCGAGAACTTCGTCCTCAAAAGATTGAAGACTGTTGTTTCTAAGGTCCAAGTAAGTTAAATTGGCTGGCAATTGCTCAACTTTTATATTTTTCAATTTGTTGTTAGCCAGATGAAGTTCTCGGATATTTGAATAGCCATATAATGTTGAGTTTGGTAACTGAGTTAAGTTCTTGTTATTGAAATGAAGGGATGCATTCCCAGTTATTGGAATTGGCAGCTCTGGAATATCCATATCAGTCTCAGATTGATCACAATCTATTTCGAATCGCAGCTCTGCTCGGCTTAGAGAGCACTCGCATCCTTCGGGACATGGCTTTTTGTTTATATCAACATTAAATTGGCAAAAATTTGGACTTCGGCAAATAAATGCTGAGACATTGGTTTTCAGGATGTATTCATGTTCATATAATTCCAAAAACATTAATCTATCTTGTATCACTGGGGAACTGAAAAGATTTTATATGAAATGAGAATTGTAATATGGCTATAATACTAATTGTAAACATACCTTAGCCAGTCAAAATCATTATCCAATTCTCCTTTAAACTGTAGAGACCTTAAATTGTCTAAATCTTGAAAATGTTCTTTGGTCAAGTTTGTGATGTTCCAGTTATTAAATATTATTGACGATAAATTTGTCAAGCCTTGAAGCAGTTTTTTTGGAATTTTAACTGTATATGATGTTGATTCGAAAATGTTCAAGTACGACAGTGTTAATACTTCCAAGTTTTCCATGCCCCTTAGAAATATTTTATTTAATAATTCATTGATTGTAGATTTCTGGTAATCACCCGTCAGAAAGTCAATGTGCAGTTCCTCAATCTGAGTAAGATTAGTAAAATAACGATCATTGCAACGCACTGAGCTTTTGGGATATACAAAATACATGTGAACATTCCTAAGATTTGAAAAGTTTCGTAAAAACTTATTAATGGGCTCACATTTTTCAAACAGTATCCACGAGATTTGATTTAAATTAGTTAAATTCGATGCTATGAAATTGAAGCACTCTGTATCCGTGTCGCCCAATATAGAGTATGAAGATATGTTTCTTCTACTGCAGTTTTTGAAGATTAGCCTTAGATAGTCTTTGTCGTCAGTGAACCATTGTGTAAATATCCGATCAGCAAGAAATTTAAACATAGTCATCGCATTTTGATCCAATGTAAAAGATCCCCCAATCGACGTTATTTGTATCGATTCCTCTGTGATAGTGCATTTAAATTCCAGAGTATCGCCCTCCAAGTTCATTTCACAAGAACTAAAATCAGCAAAATCATTTGTAGAAACACAACTAGATTGAAATAGGGATTCTCGAATGGTTTCGTAATTTTTTGTTGTAATCAGCTTGTTGTCCTCGTAGTTAATTAAAGCATTTTCTAATGCAAAAGACAAATAAAGGCACATAATTTGAAATATTTTGATCCGCATTTTGAACAGTTGTACATTAATTCGGTCTTCGCGGTTGCCAATTCAAGTTGGAACTGTAAAAACCTTTGGGATCAGCTCACTTTTCCATGAAAAAGAAATATGTCGTACTCTAAACGACAAAAAACAACTAGTCGATAATCCATATACCCTACAGTAAGTCGATGTTATGTACATATATCTAAGGCACATTTTCTTTGTCTAGTTCAGGCTTAAAATATTTAACAGAAACATATTGATGTGAAATGTATATTTTACAATTATATCTCAGTTAAAACTAGCTATTGGAAAGCGATCAGAAAACTAATTTATTTTTATAATAGTTCTAGTTATAGTTCTAAAAATAAGCCAATATGCCTTAAAGAGGGTATACATATATAATTGCAGTGCTGATATCGTTCCTCCGTTGGGAATCTTAATAACGTAGTATTTTGCAGCCATGTACCTAATTATGTATAAGAAATGTGCTGAGAACCTCTTGCAAGATTGTATATAAAGCCATTAATTTCGAACATAAACTGTAAATGTACATTATTGTTTGTCAGATGACGCAAGCAGCAAACAGCGATTGTGCTTTTCTCTTTTGTATAGTGTGTATATGGGTATTTCCAGGATCGAGAACGCGTCATTTGTACGTCTTTAAGTGAAAAAAAATGACAGAGTTGTCATTTTCAAAACTGTTTTCTCTTGTGTTTAATGCATTTTATCAACATTATTTTTATTATAAAAGACAAGCTTTGAAGACTTGTCGTTTTCGAATTATTTAGAAAACAATGCATCGCGAATGCGACGAAATATAGAAGTCATGTTGAACTTCATCTTGGGAAATGCGCGAGTCTGCGAAATGTGGCGAGTAATTTGAAGAAAATACTCTGAAACCATAATAAAATAATGAAGTTTTCTATTTCAGAAATAATTTTGATATTTTACTATCATTTTATTTATTTTACAAGCTTTATTAGTAATTTGTAACGCGACATCGATAAATCGAAAACAACTTGTAAAACTTATTTTACATTAAAATTTCCATACATTTCTAAGAATTAAAATGGTTCATGCTACAATCTTACTGTAATCGTTAAAATACAAACGGTTCATTTTGGAAGTCAATTTTAAGAAAATGGGCAAAAATAAGGAAAAGTGATTTTTTATAATGTAGAATCTAAGTGTTCATCCTATTGAATTCCTTCTAGCGTGTATTTCTTAAATAAATAACTTGAATACATTTTTGGAAGAAAATTTCACAAGATTTGAGTTTTTATGATAAATTTCGTGGTGGACCATTTTCTGGAAATGCCAATATATAATCTGAAGTAGGATTAACGTCTTAAAATTCAAGCGTTTAGTTTCTGCAAGCCAAATTTACATGGACTCTGTTGCGATTTGGAATCAATTCTTAAATATATCGAAAAGATTAAAATGCAACGTTAAAACTTTTTTAACACATTCAAAAACAAAGCAACAAGGGAAAAATACTACAATTAAACAGACAAGGGCGTCGGCAGACGGGGGCTGAAGGGGGCCATTGCCCCCCTACATTCATAACTTTACAATATGTTGCTTCCGAAATCCACCCAAAGTGAATGTGAGAACGTGAAAAAACATAGTTTGCCCCCTCCCCCCCCCCGCATGTAAAGCTGCCGACGCTCTTGTAAACAGAGCTCGCAAAAGAGCTGTAATTTTATAATTTAATTAAATAAACACAACTACTGCTTTATTGTTTTCAGTTTACATTCAGTTTGAATGCAGTTTTGGGATGGAGTTGAGGCCCTTGTTCCAGTCTTAATCACAATTTAACAAAAGTTTGATGTAAGCCAGCAAATTTACAATGTACATAATTAAGTTGTATTCGTTTAAGTGCAACATAATAAGTCCATTAAGGAAAGCCGTAGCCAACGGAGAATCAAGGGGCATCAAGGAGGAGCTGCAACATGTGCAGATAGATAAACAAATTGAGCAGGCGGCAAACTAAAATTGCCATTAAATAAAACGGCAGCAAGTGCAACATTTTGCAGCAACAATTGGAATGAATGTTAGCTCAGGTTAAGGTGTTTGCAACGCGTCGTGCAAATTCATCGATGGCCGACGGGGTGTCGGTGGCATGCCACAGGCATTTGTGGCATACAAAAGGCCGCCGCTTCTGGAAGCGGGAGGGTGGGGAAAAGGAGTCATAAACAACCGAGCGGATTTCCCGCAAGGACGACAACGTCAAAAAGGCGACTGAGGCAACGCCAACGGTGGCAACAACGGGGCACGCAATCAGGAACAGAATCAGAATCAGCGCGTGCAACGCGTGCAACTCGCATTGATAGCGATAATTATGTGGGCGTGTCTTCTGCCAAGTCGGTGGCACTCTCTCCTTCTCTCTGTCTCTGTCTGTGCATCAAACGCAAATGCCGCACGTGGCGGAGGCGTCGTCGTCGTCGTCGTCATTGTCGCAGCGTGGGTGCAAACAACGTGCCACAACAACCACCGCCGATAATCGCGGCTGATCGGCGGCGGCTTTTTTATTCGCAACTGCAACAACTTAAACTCATCCTGCTGCCACTTGCCGCAGATTCTCCTGCTTCCTCCGCCCCCGCGTCAACTTGCACTTCGCTTAATTAAATTGCAACCCAGCGCCGCTTCACGGATGTGCCGCACTTGGCATTGAAGGCAGAGGCAGCTCCTCCGGCTTTTGCAACAGCCGCAAAACGTAGCGACGTCGCGACGTCAGTTGAAAGTCGCCGCTCGGTAATCGAATTATGCGGCAAGTGGCGGCAACAAGAATTACGATGGCAAAGCGAAAACATTATTAAAAGCTCATCAGCAATTGACATGCAACGTGGGTCGTCATCCCAGCAATGGCCAGCGGAGGGGCAGGTGGCATGCCCCAAAGCCCTGAGGGGGCACAGACTGAAAGACGACCCACAATTAAACGGAAGCAGCAACTACAAAATGACTTCATTAACTAACCTTTTAAGCATGAAGAGAACAATGACAGCTCGAAGAATCCAAAATAGATGAAGAGGGAGAGAGAGAAAATGAGCAGAGGGAAAGAGAGAGGAATAGTGGGGAAAGAGGTATTAGGGTTGGCAGCACAGGAAGCGACCAGTTGGGAATTGGGAATTGCGCCATGAAATAAGTACAAAATTCAAAAGACACGATGATCACGTGTTAAGCTTCAATATATTAGTAGTTTTTAAGTAATTATGTTTCCTATTAATTGCCAAACATAGAACATTACAATTCTTAACTGGTGAATACTTTAAATTGTAGCTACTTAAGGTACTTGGTACAGTATCTTGTCTATCTATGGATTATCATGACTATCTGAATTTTTAGATACTAGTTATCCAAATATTCTAAAATCAATCAAAACTAATCATTTAAAATAGATAAGCAGAAATATTAATTGTACTTATTACTTATCGATCTGTTAAAATTGTTGCCAAAACAAATATTCCACCTTGATATTGCCTTACCTTTTCCGTTCCCCGTAGAGCCACTAGGAACTATCAGCCATTATCTTTACATACATGCACAACTGATTACGCTTTGCACAGTTCACTTCGTGTTTTGTGCACATACCATCGGGGGTGCCACAGAAATCGCTTTCGCTTGAATTTCTCTTCAATTTCATTTCGCTGTGCCACAGGTCAATCGCAGAATAATTTTACGCGTATTAAACTAGCGCTAAAATCGCTGGCGTCCGATACTGCCACCTAGTCCGATTCAGATTTTCGAAGTCAGGGTCAGCGATGCCACATTTTTTAGTCAGAATTCGAAGTAAGGTATTTAAAAAAAATATATGGAACCACTTCAGTTTTCTTTAAATTAAGCATTACAAAAATAGGTCTTTTGAGGTAAACCAAGTTTTACCGAAAAAAACCTTTAACTTATTGTGCAATTTGTGAAAACATTTTTCACGAAGAGCTGCCAGACTAATGACAGACAATTGCTAGAGTTGTCGAGTAATTTTCATTATTTCGCGCCAATTACTTTTAAATTTTTTTCACCTAAACAAAAGCAATCATTGCATAAATAAATTAAATTATTTTAATTAAAACTACAAAAAATTAAAAACCTATTGTACTGCAATTATAAACTTAAAAAAGTTGCTAAACAAACCCTTGGGTAATTTAATCTGAGAAGGTGTCAACCCTAAGCAGCCTAGTTTGAAAAGGTTGGTGAAATTGCTAAAAAACATTTAATCATTCGAAGTTCTGTGGCACCTCGGAAATTTCCGTGCGGATTTGCTTTCTGCGGAATTCAATTTCGCTTGCGATTTCTGTGGCATCCCTGCATAATAGCCTTTATCACGTTATCTCTGCAGAACTCTCTCTCCCCTCCTTGAAATCCTCCCTTTTCCTCTTCCTTTCTAGAAATCCCTAACCTTACTAATTTCTAATATTTGTAATATTATTAACTATTACTATTAATACTTTTGATCTGATTGGGTTTTTCTGGGTTTTTCCCAATCCTTGCAACGAATGTTGGATCATTTATAATTTTAATACCCCAGATTTTAACTTTAATTTTCAATATGCTTAATTTTTTTTCTTTTTAATTAATTTTCATATTTTCAGTTTAACATTAAATTTTAACTATAAATATTAAGCATAATATTTATTTTTATTATACTTTATACTTTAATTTTTACTTAATTTGGTCAACTGCTCTTAGTTGACATTAAATAAATAAATAAATAAACTTTCGTATATATTCCAATAAATTAAGCTTTCATTTACTAATGGATATATTTATTAATGAATTAATTAAAATATGGTTTTTAGGATTCTTTATTTTTACAATTAGTATTTTTATTTTCATTTATTTTAATTTTTCACTAATGGATTTACAATATTATAATTTAGTTTTTTGTGAATACCGTTCCATAGGATTTTCACATATCTTCCTATCACCTTCATACCTATCATTCTTAATGGAAACCTTTCCAGCTCGTAGTCTTATAACAATTCCTTTATGATGTACTATAAACTGATTTTCTACATCAGAACAATAAACTAAGATTAAATTGAGATGGAATTTTCGTCTAGAAACAGAAGAATTCGACTTTTAGAAAACTGAGCTTGTTTTAAAAAAACAAGATGTAACTAATCTGTAAAATTTATTACAGGAATAGGACCCAGTGGGATCTCCGCAATTGACCCTGTAGATATTAGTTACACATCATATCGACCTGCAATATTGTACTTATATACCAATGTTCCCCCTCAACACGAGTCAGTTGAATGCCCAATTGCTATGTAATTGAATTGAGACGAATCCAAATCAAATACTAGTACGAGTACTCGTAGGAGTACTCACACTCATACTCGTACTCATGCCCGTATAAGTACTCGCAAATGTGCATATAACGTGTGCACATTGCCATCGTCATTATCGGCGACATCAGCGTCATCACAGTAACAAATGCAACTCGAACTACAACGACACTCTCGGATGAGATGATGGCCAAAAAAGGGGGGGGGGGGGGGGGGGCAGGAGCAGGGACAGGAGCATCATCAGAGATGCAGTCCACGTGCAAGTGTTTTTGTGTGTGTTGTTTTTAGACTCAGTTGGGTTCGCTTCAGGTCGCCATGAATTGAATGCGACAGGAAAATTATGTCCACACATTAAATTGACGCTGGGTTTGCGCTGGGAGACTTTGTAGCTCGTTTGCTTTGGGGCGGAACACGTTCCCTCACAGCACCAGAGAGAGAGAGAGAGATAGAGAGAGAGAGATAGAGAGAGAGAGAGAGACAGAAAGAGAGAAGCAAACTCTTGTCAACTTAATTTATGCTCGATTCCGGCCTGCTTCTCGCTTCCCCTCTCGGCCCCATTCACCGGTCTTGCCACATTTGGCAAGACTGCTCAACTATGGACATACGAATCCATCGAATCCAACGACTCTCAGTTGTCGTCGTCGTCGTCGCCGTCGTCATCATTGTTGAGGCGTCTTGTGGCGACATTTTTCATGTCTTCATGTGATCGAAGGCATAAATTATGCACACGACCAGATCACAGATCGCAAGACCCCGGCACTCAACCCAAGGCATTCAATCTTTGTGTCAACAGAAATTATTTTTAACAGCAACAACAACAAGGGATACAACTACGACTGTTGAGATCAGAGGCTCTCGATGGACTCGAGGAATACGTTCCATGCATGAGATTAATTGGACCTGATTACAAATGTATTTTGTACGGCAAAGCAATGCAACTTGGCGCTCCATTCGTACTCGTATTCACATTCGTATTCACATTCGTATTCCTATTCGTATTCGTAAAATATGCATTTGGATCTATTAATGCTAAAAAGTGATAATGTCTGACATAAACAAGTCTTCCCTAACAGTTTTCTGTTTTGTTTGTGGACAGTTCCGTGAAAGATACATATAAAAAATAGAAAATTGTGATTCCTTTCCATCATCTTTTATGTGTTGAGAGTGCATTTGAGGAATAAAAATATTTGCTTGGTATTATAACGAGTCTTAAGTATTTCTTAGAACAATACAAAGATTTAATACATTTTTTATAATAGTTTTCATCAAAAAAATTTAGCTAATTATTAAGCTTCTTCTATTGCCACATAACAGATTAAAATTTTTTTGATAATAAAGATACTGAAATGGTTCAGGATTGACTTCAGTCTCAAACTTCAATACAAACTGTCACGAATGTTGTAATATTTTACTATAAACCTAGAGATTTTAAGCAACATTATAGTAATTTTTCAAACTTAAATTTCCTTTTTTATACCAAATAATTTTAAAATAATAGACAAATGTGTTGTTATAGAAATTTATTTATTTATTTAATGTCAACTAAGAGCTGTTGACCAATAAAGTAAAAATTAAAGTATAAGTCAATTTCTATTAAAATTAAATAAAATACTTATAGCTATAATAAAATTTAAACTGAAAAGATGAAAAGTTAATTAAAAAATTAAAAATTAAAAAATTAAAATTAAAATCTGGGGGTATTAAAAACAATGAAATGATTCAACTTTTAGATCAAAATCAGATATAAATGAATATTTGCATTCATTCTTAAATTTAGATATATAAAGCCTTATACAAGTACAAACTTATAAATTTCCTCATTAAATTTTTCTATTCAGATGACTTTAACCATTTTCTCGGATCAGCTCTTTAAGTTCTTTATCCCATTTGCTTAAGCAGTTTACATATAATTTCAGTTTCTGCTATACAACGACTTTGTGGCTTTACCTAGATCAAGTTTCATTGTCTGTCAAAGTTTCTCCTCCTCCTCCATCTCCATCTCCATCTCCACCTCATCCTCTGCCTCTGATTGCTGCCCCATTGGAAGAAGTGAAGCACTTGGAAGAAATACCTTAATAGTTTATTAATGATTTTGTTGTTGCCCTTGTTGGGTATAGAAAGTTTATTAAAAGTGTAAGCGGCTCAAGAGAGAGAGAGGTTACTTACGTCCCTTCCCTCTCCCTCTCTGCTGCTCCTTATGCCACTTGGCGACCGGGAAAACTATCTGAAACTATCAAACCAGCCCCCAAACACTTTGCTTTCCACGTTTCTTTCACGTTTTTTAAACCAATTATAAGAGTATGCAGAAACACGAGCTGACTGCCTGGCAACATCCCCTTTCCACTGCTGAGACCCGCCCTCCAGCTCCAGCTCCAGCCACAGCTCCTGCTTCTCTGGCGTCTATGAAGCCATCATGTGGAAAAACACTTAATTACTTTAGAAGAGCTGACGCACAAAAGTGTAAAGTGCCCGGCCACGCCCACATTTGGCAGTCCTTCCATTCAGGCTGGCCAGGGGTATGGTTCATAAACAGTTAACTAACTAAAGTAACTGGCAAGTCGGGAGTTCTGAGCACTCTCTCGAAGCAGGCGCCATCAAAGGTTGCCTCTAGTTCCCTGTTGCCGTTCCCGTTCCCATTCCCGAACCAATCTGATGTGTAGTCGTATTTAAATTAGATTTACCTGAAATCGTGCGTGATTCTCAACGTCGCTGGTGTTCGGAACTAGTGTGCGAACTGAACTGGAACTCTATTTGGAACTGGCAAAGGGGATCATCATCATCATCGAGGGGGTGGAGGGTTAAGATTTTTGCGTGTGTGCACTCGAAAAACTTGCAAATTGGATTTTGGTTTTTGAGTTTTCGAGTTGTGCCTGAGACCCCAAGAACTTTGCAAGTGCTCAAAAGTTTTTGGTGGGCGCATTAAGTGGGGCCTTGATTCAAGTCTCAACACCATGTGCTAGTGTCTTTAATTTAAATCTCTCACAATTTTGTGGGTCAATTAAACTGAAGCCGGCTCTCAATCAATTAAACACAACAACTGCAATTGTCTGAAGAGTCAGAGCTCGAAATGAACGCGACATACTCAAATATAGAATCAGTTTGCTTTAAAATGAGAGGAAGGAAATGAATAATTTGGTCAGCTCGTAACCCTCAAATTTGTCTTAATCAGCATTTGACTTGTGGGAATTCTATTTCTAGAGCATTCACAAAAAAAGACAGTAACTGTTGTGGGGAGAGGGAAGTTCAGCTTCCCAGCCAAGAAACTCAAATTCCAATTCCAATTTCACGATCCATTATCATATCAAAAAACAATTGAATACTTGAACTGCAAGTCAACTTAAACGGAAGCATAAATAAGAAACAATTAAAGGCATTTAAACGCGCATTTTATGCCCAGACACCGCAGGACATCAGGCTAAGGACTTGGCTCCTCTAGCCAGATAATAAATGATGTTTAGAGGGGGGAAACTAAACTGTTTTGACTTTGTTAATAAATTGAAAAATTATGATAATGCTCTTCGGCGAGCTGAGTACAAGGCGCAACTGTGTGGGCACACTAAATTAAACCGAAAAGGACCTCGAAGGACGTGCACGACGCAACGCAACATTAAACAGGCGACTGGCGCAACTGGCAACTGGCAACTGGCAAACTGGCAACTGGCAAGGACATTAAGGCCACACGAACGAGCTATGATGCAACATATTCAGCTTGTCTCCTCCCCCGTTCCCTCTTCTTCCCGCTCCCCTCTTCTTCGGCAGTCTCATCGCATATCCAAGACGCCGCAAGTGCGCAATTACATTCGAGCGTGTCCTGTCTGTGAGCATGTCCTGCAGCCGGCGCCGGCGTCGCCGTTGGCAACTGCAATAAAGTGTCACTATAAATAAATAATAACGCCCACGAAAACGCAACCCGGCCAAGGCTGAGCCGAGCTGAGGTCGCTGCAGCCTCCTGCTGTGCAAAAATATTGAAAAATTGTAATTGTATCTCATAGATACAATTACGGCGCGGCTCACGACACGTGACTGTCGCAACGCAGCGCTTCGCCTCTGCTTCACCCCCTCTCCGTCACCGTCCCGCATCGAGTGCGAAAAGTCACCAGCGGCATTTGGAACGACGCGACGTCACTTAATGGACCAGAGTTCCGAAAAGCAAACAAGAGTAACGCTTGATTGCAAATCAAGGGGGATCAGAAGGGAATATTTAGTTGATGCGATGCCAGGCAAAAGGGCAACTGGGAAACACACGAAAAACTCGGGAAAACTCTGTAAACTGCGGACGGGGGCGGGGACGGCGGACAACGGGGCAGTGCGTGTAAACAAACAAATAGACAGAAGGAGAACCAGGAGCACAGTCAGAGTCAGAGCCTGGTACCGGAAGCGGCTAACGTGGCAGTGGCAGTGGAGAGTTTAGAGTCCTGCCTTGAGGGCAGGACAACGGGATGGGTTGAATGTGAAATGTGAAATGCGAAATGTGAAATACTCAATGCCGTTGCAAGTGTGAAGTGGCAAGCAAGCTGTGGGCAAGCAAATACCTCGCAGGGCAGCAAATGCAACCCTTTGTGGCACATGTGAAATTGCTCGGGGCAAGCAAGATGGAAGAGTTAAGACAGGCAGTCATCATAACTATCCTTAGACAAATAAGATTGAATATTGAAGGGAGATAAGAAGCATTCAAATCGAAACTATCCGTAGACAATTAAGACACATATCTCGGATAATCTCTGCCAAATGGAATCAACTTAAATCGAATAATCTCATGTGGTAATCACAATGTGGAGTTTTAATTAAATAAAAAAGGATCCATTACGTAAACTATTCAGATATTTGAATATATTTTGTAAAGAAATAAATATCAAATGGAATCAACTTAAATGGAATATTCTGATGTGATAATCACAATCCTACAAAAAACAAGTCTACAATCCAGGTTGCTCGAATGGAGGATACCCTGTGCCAGTCTCCATCAAATAGAATATTGGAATATTGGAGCATAATCTGTCAGTTTGGTTCACTTATTTCAAACAACAAAAAAGAGACTGAGACTTGATTTTCGACTGACCATTCCTTTGGCAGCTATATGATATAGTGGTCCAATCCAAATTTAAAAACAAACTTAATCTGCGTCCGGTATGCAGCAACCTACATAC
Organism: Drosophila limbata; assembly: GCA_963924055.1. Lineage (NCBI taxonomy): Eukaryota > Metazoa > Arthropoda > Insecta > Diptera > Drosophilidae > Drosophila > Drosophila limbata. Next base: position 5,852,842 of record OZ001353.1, read on the forward strand.
CAAATTTGAAGTCTCTAGCTATTATAGTTTCTGAGATCGGCTGTCTTAAACAGACGGACGGACAGACGGACATGACTCAATCGTCTCGGCTGTTGATGCTGATCCAGAATATATGTATATACTTAACGGGGTCGGAGATGCTTCCATCTCCCTGTTACATACATCACACAAATCTAATATACCCTTTTTGACCATTTTCAATGGACACAAGGTATAACAAGGATTCATTAGGTAAACTATTCAGATATTTTGACATATTTTGTAAAGAAATAAATGTCAAATGGAATCAACTTAAATGGAATAATCTAATGTGGTTAAGAAATAAATGTCAAATTGATACATCTTAAACATATGTTCCTTCGTAGATTACATCGATTATATCCTTGGCAGCCGCAGCCGCACTTTGTAGTGTAAATTGATTGACTTGGGTGCCGGTCATATAAAGTCTAATAGGAAGTGGACGATGATGCTGATCGTCTCTCAGTTCCCAAATCAGATCATTAAGCAGCTTGTCCGTGAGTTGCTCGCAATACTCCAGATGAAGCACTTGCAGTTTGGGGCAGGCGAGTATCAGTCCACAAACACCATTGTCAGTGATTTTTCCATTATATTTGATTTGGATTTCTCTCAAGTCTTGCAGGGTAAATAGTGATTCTAATCCACAATCGGTGATCGCATTTATCCATTCCAAAATCAGCGTTTGCAATGCGGTCAGTTTCCCTATTTCGCGAAGAAACTCCTCATTGATATAACAATTTGACAATGACAAGGAATTTGTTACTTCGAAATGTTCCAACTGCTTGGACTTGTGCTCCACCAGCCATGTGATTAGCTTTGGACATATCACATTTCTTTGAGAAGAGGTGTCCAATACTAGTTTCCTAAGGCCTGGCAGCATTGCAATGTGTTCATATTCAGCTAACTTGTTGTGGTCATAACTGATTGAGAGGACCTCCAGCGATTTACAGCCATTTTCGCTGAAAAGTCCCTGGATACGCGGACCTAAGCCATTGTCATTAATTATGTGCAATTCCTTAAGCAGCAGAAGCCAGCTTAACATTTCCCTCACCAACTTTGGCTTTAATCTATTACAGCCCGTTAGTGTCAGCGACTCAATAGAATTTGGCAAACAATTCATATACCGTCCAGTCAACATGTCGTTGTCGGAGAGATCCAGTTTCTTGAGCTGTCTCAAAGGCTTGAGCGCCTGCAAATGCTCATCAGTGAGACCGCACCCATCTAATTGCAGATTTTGAAGACTTTTCAGATTTGCAAACATTTTAAATATGTGTATGTTGCACTTAAGGTCCGTGAAATTGTTGCTCCCGATTAGCATTGAGTGCAAATTAATGCAATGCATGCCAAGAAAGCAGCACACGTGGTTAAAGTGAAGTCGTGGTACAGTGCCTTCGATTTTCCTTACATTGCGACCGGAAAGTAGAAAAAAGTCGTGCAAGTCCCACACAGTCATTGACTCGAATAATTTAAAATTGATGGATTTATCGAGAAGTGACGACATTTCCTCATAGATGCTACGAAAGCGAAAGCAGGTGCGAGCACAGTGAATGCGATCAGGCAGTGATAATTGACTGAATATATGCTCCAGACAATGATCGTTCAGTTTCACAATGGCAGCGGGTTCATTGGACACATTTTTCGGTCTGTGCGGCATTTTATGGGCATCTGGTTGGTGCCAGCTATAACTGGGACGGGCTGTGATACGGCAGCCACTGACTAAGTGGAACCTGTCCCGCAACGCATTGGCAGCATCACAAGGATCTGCAAAGGCAACGTAGCCAGCTCGTGCTCCATTTTCACTCGGATGCAGCTCCAAGCGTTCAACGCATCCGTATTCCTCGAAATACTTTTGGAGCTGCTGCTGTTTCAGTTTTCCAGCGATATTCACTAAGGACAGACTCCTCACCAGCACATGATCTTCCGTGTAGGCCACTTCCCCATTCATGTAGAATTCCCATTGGTGCCTGCTACAATTGCAACGGACTTTTATAGGCCTTCCACTGACCAAGTGATGGCTAATCTTCAATGCTTTGGCAGCATCACAAGGATTTGCAAAGACAACGCAGCCAGTTTGTAGTTCTTTTCCACTCGGATACAGATCCAAGCGCTCAACGCATCCATATATCTCGAAATACTTCTGAAGCTGCTGCTGCTCCAGTAGTTCTGCGGTGTTCATTGAAAAAAACAGATTCTTCACCAACACATCATCTGCTGTGTAGGCCAACTCGCCCTTCGTGTAATATTGTTTAACCGACGGAATCCTAAACATTGTAGCCTTCCAGAGTTTGTTGTACTTCGAGCCCTATTTAGCGGTTTCTTTTGGAATGTATTTATTTTAGAATACATGTATTTTCTCAGTGGTAAAATATTTTCTGATTCGTAAATATGTCAATTTAAAGACCCTACTGTCAGTCTCAGTCACTGCACTTGTCGATATCAATGAAATAAATTTAATTCAAATGGAAAATTATATAAAATTGAAATAAATTTAGGCAGAATCTCGTTTAGAGGGTATATTAACAATCTTTTTTTATCCGAAAAATGTATTTTTAATTTTCAGACATACATATTAACAAATTATCATTGAAATCTAAATAACTATAATTAATTTATATTCATTGAAAACCTAATCTTCAATATAAGCTGCAGATTTCGGTTTAGTTTAGAATGTATTTATTTTAGAATACATGTATTTTCTCAGCGCTAGAATATTTTCTGATTCGTAAATATGTCAATTTAAAGACTCTACTGTCAGTCTCAGTCACTGCACTTGTCGATATGAATGAAATAAATTTAAGTCAAATGGAAAATTAAATTACAATGAAATTAAATCGTACTTAGCAATAATTAATTTATATTTATTTTGCATTAGGCAGATTTTCATTTAAAGGATATATTAACAATCTTTTTATATCCGAAAAAATAATTTTTATTTTTCAGACTTATTTACAAAATATCATTGAAATCTAAGTAACTGTAATGAATTTATATTCATTGAGAATTTAATCTTCAACATAAGCTAACAATTTCATGCAAGCATCAAATTGCTCAAGGACCATTGAAATGTGGTCAGAATTGCTACAAGGATCTGCGATTAGTTACACTCAATTATGGGAAGCTTGTTATCCCAATATGAGTACAAGAAAACGTTCCCAAAAGCGCTTACCTCTCAATTTGTTTTGGATACTCGCAACTGGGATCTCTTAGGAACATTACCATTCTCAGTTCTCATAATACAGGCTTATCGCAGCCATTCCAAAATAAGGCGCAAAGCCAAAATGGAACATGCATGAAACTAAAGCAGATGAAAGTGGAAGAGAAGGAGGAGCAGGAGGAGAGGGAGAGGGAAATGGAGAAGGAGGCAGAGAAACACTTGAAAGTACAATCCCACAAGCAGCAGTTGTTTAAAAGGGAGACGAAGGAGAAGTGAATAGTGAGTGAGAAACTGGGCAGCCGCAGATTTGATTGCAGGGTGGCCAGAGAGAAAGAGAGAGAAAAAGTCAGGGAATCGATTTTACTTGAGCGACTCTGACATTAATATGACATTTATTTGTCACAAAGCATTTGCTGCGGCGGCCATTTAGGATATTCCGATAAACCGACAGACGCAGAACCCACCAACCCCCTCTCCACCTCCCTCTCCCCCTCCCTCTCCAAGATGTGCCTTGCCAGACGCATAAATTCAGCTGCCGTTAAGCACTTGGCCGGTTATCAATGGGTTAATAAACGTTATAAAATATGAGTTCATTATGGTTGAGTTATAAATTTTTGTGCTTGTTGCACTCGCAATGCTCGCACTGCAGGGGCTATAAATTCGAGACGCCAGCAGCAGCAACGGGCGGAGAGAGGGGGGTTGGGGCAAGGGGAAGGGGAAGGGGGCAACAACATATGCCTCAAGGGCTGCTCTGCTATTGTTGTAGTTGTAATGAGAGATTATATTGCTTTATGCGACTTGGCATTGAGCACACGCGTGTCCTTGTCCCCTTGTCTCTACTGTGGCATGAGCTCTCGACTTGATCCAGGCGCTTTTGAGCCTCGGCTTAAGTTGGACAAGACGACAAGACGCGACCGCAGGACTTCTCACAGCGACTGTATGTGAGTGTGTGTGTGAGCTGGATATGTTTTGACTGGGGTTGCTCGGAACAAGAATAGATTGAAATGATTTATCTATCAAATAAGCAGTCAGATGGCATAACTGCAGAGATATCTATATTAAAATTTCCCACATACATTCTTTAACCACGCAATTTCCACCCACTGAGCTGTCTTTTCTCTTTTTGAAATCATTAATAAATCATTAATTTTTATCTATACCTCCGAAATTAAGTGTGTAGCTGATCTTATAAAAAAACCTCTTTACGAGGTAAAAGTCTAGTGACGAAAACATTTTAATGCACCAAAATTTCTGATATCCAATTTTGTGACGAATAATATTAAGTTTTACTTAAAAATTACTACAAACAAATTTTTTTGTCACTCGGCACTGCGCAAAAAATATATATTTATTAGGTATGAAGAAATTAGCGCAATGTGCCGAGTGACAAAAAAATTTTTTTGTAGTAATTTTTAAGTAAAACTTAATATTATTCGTCACAAAATTGGATATCAGAAATTTTGGTGCATTAAAATGTTTTCGTCACTAGACTTTTACCTCGTAAAGAGGTTTTTTTATAAGATATCAGAAATTTTGGAGTAAGATATCAAAAGTTTTGAAAAGTGCAATATATTTTGACGGTACAATTTTGTCAAAATCTAACAGAACTCTCAAGCTCTGGCTGCTACGACACGTTGTTGCTGCTGTCCTATTCCAATTCTAAGCAAAACGTATATATTCTGTTAACAGGTAATATCTTCCAAACACATCGAAATTTTACAAACTACAATATATTGAAAATTAGAAAAAATCATTACTTGCGTTTTCACAAAAATCGCCTTAATGTGGGAAAAAATACCTTATTTCACCTGTTGCTGTTTACCTTTTATCTTAAAAAAACACTAAAGGTATTCCTAAGAGCCCTTTAAAATACCTTTTCAACGATATATATATCACATCTGTAGCTTTTATCGTTTGGATGATATGGGGGTTCCAGTTTTAGCGGTTTTTACTGATTTCCCGCTAAACTAGCTATTTATCGAAAAAGTCGAAAAACAAAAGTTTCTATATTTTTGATTATAAAATGATTTATCTGCCGCAAAAAGAATTGACCACTTGCAAGCAGTATCTTTCCACATGCACTGCAAGCAGTGTAGATACTGCATCTGTACATGCAGTAGTGTAAAGGTGTAAGGTATATTCAGTTAATAGGTAATATCTTGCCCAAACGAATTTTGACAGATATGTGTTATATGTCAAAAAACGCGTAATTGAATTCTCTACAACATGCAGTATATTTAAAAGTGATTTGATGTGTAGATTTTTCTTAAATCGCCAAAATGTGGAAATAAATACCTTATTTCACCTGTAGCTGTTTACCTTTTTACTTAAAAAAAAAACTTTGAAGGTATGCCTAAAAGTCCTTCAAAACACCTTTCCAACGACTTATAGAACAGATCTGTAGCTCCCATCGTTTGGATGCTATGGGGGTTTCAATTTTAGCGGTTTTTAGCGATTTCCCGCTAAACTAGCGATTTTTCGAAAAAGTCGTAGAACAAACGTTTCTAGATTTTTTATCGGGAACAAGTCCTCATTCAAACTTTTAAGCTAAATCAACGCTTTGATCTATACAAACAAACAAACAGACTGACTTTTCATCTCGTTTTGAAAAGGACACCAAAAATTTCGAAATTAATTATCTTCTGAACCAGTGGTCGGATTTTGATGATCAAGGTGTCATTCGACGCGTATTTTTGATAAGTATAGTGAAAAATTATAAAAAAAATCTAAAAGGCTCCAACGGCCCCATTTGCTCCAATCATTTAAATTTTGTCCCTCCCACTTACACCTGTTTATCTCACGAACCATGTAAGTTTTCAAAAGTCTTAGTATGCACATTTTTAAGTTAGATTGATACCTTTCGATCGGTATATAATTCGACTCGATCGGACAGTCATAGCAAATTTTCCATTCTTCCTGTGTATATATGCTAGTCGCCTTTCGCACCCTTCGTGCTGCTTTCGTCACTAGCGCGGACTGCCGTCCGCAGTGATAAGGAGAAATGCATAAAAATGATTTTCATTCAAAAATGTTAAGAATGTGTTCATTAATTTTTGCACTATTTTTACATGATTAATTCAAATACGATGCAAATATTCAATAGTTTTTCAACTATTTTCAAACATTTATCAACTTAATTTGCATTTACTGAAAATCTTGAAACTTCTTTTAACGCGATAAAATAATTTAAGCAGTGAATTCCGACTTTCTCTCTTATCAAAATTGTGTTTTTCTAATATTAATGCATCATGTATTGAAATGCTTCTGACCATTAGTCTCATTAGTTACTTATTAATACAAGTGATTTTTTTCGAGTCAATCAATTGATAGGCAATCATTCAGTTAATCAAACAATATATGAGCAAAGGAAGATTTCTAAATAATGCTAAAATATTAATTATAATTTTAGACTTTTGAAATAAAATACCTGAATATAGACTTTACTCCTCCCCATTGTGAATGATTTCGAAAGAGCAAAGAATTGCAAACAATGGGCCTTAATTCGTATATTGTTTTTGCAGCCAAAACGAAGGGAATAACTCACATTACCCATTGTACTCGCTAGTGAAGTGAGTCGAACAAACTTCTCCCTGTGTGATTTTGGTTAACATAAACTGGCAGATTGGGAGATTGGGAGATGGGCAATACTAATCACCGGCTACGGACAATGGCAACTGATGCCATAATTGGGACTGAGACTTGGAAAACAATGCGAATCCGCTGACCAGTCGATGTTGTTGAGGGAATGGCCGGATAATGAGCATGGATAATGCGCGTAAAATGAGACAATCTCGAAATAAAGTTGTGCGTTGAACCTTTCGGTTCGGTTTGGTGAGGTTTATTCGGGGTCTACCTTTTGACACCTGTCCCTTTTGTCTGGCAAACAACTTCACTAAGCCGTGCCTGGGACAGTAACAGTGATTGTGATGCTAACTGTGACTGGGTTAGATTTGTGTGGTCTCCTTTGCGCAGTGGGAGATGACACCAGATTCTGCCAGACAAAGGAATGGAAAATGGTAAAGAAAGGAAAAACAAACATGTAACAGACAATAAATAAACAATTGATTGGTTCCACGTACTCCCTTCCAGGACATGTGTTTTGAATTTGTCGCCTGCATAAATTTCCTTGGGCTGATCCTTTTTCTTCTTTCCGTTACATTTTTCTTTTTCCTTTTTTTTTGGAGTGCGTGTTGTGCCTTACAAATTTCAAGCTAATGCCCATTTCCTTTGGCTCTCGAACCTATCCAATATCCAATATTGTGTAAACAAATGATGGCAGTAGGTGTCGCCTTACAATTGCTTTCCTTTCCCTTCCCTTCCCTTCCCTTCCTCTCTCCCTGTCGTTCTCAAGTATGTGTCGCATAGATCAACTGCCTGTTGGATTCCTCCCTCATTCCTTCCCTCTTCTCTTCTCTTCGTCTGACATCAGTTTTGAGTCATCCACTCATTGACAGTCGCCAGCAGCTGTTCCTCCTCCATTATCTGCCGTGTTTATCTCCTCCTCGATATGCGGGTGAACTATTGACACAATTGTTTTCGCCAGCCGGCTAGACCTTTGTGCTCTACCCCTCCTCCCTTCGGCTTTCACTGACATTGTCTCTCTGGGCTATTTTTAATTATTTGTATTATGTTTCCAGTTGCCCATGTCGCGTTTCTCTCGATGCTCGTTAATTACACTGCACAACGAGTTTCCGATAATGACAGGCACACAACATTGGACACTTTTTCCAATATTTGTCAATGGCTGAGTTTATGTGGTTGCCCAACTTGGCCACTTAAGCGACATGGTGGTCCAGGGTCTCAGTTACATTCCATAATTGGGGTAGGACGGGGGCAACTCTAATGTGGTTACTGTGTTAGGTCAAAGCCGATGCCCCTTCTTCAATTTATCCTATCTGTTTTAGAGTTAACTCAACGTTACGCCCTAATCCCCTTATTGCCTCATCCATCAACATACGAGGCAAGCCAAAAATCACGTTAATACCAAAAGAATTGCAACTGCCATGAATCTATTACGCTTTATTACCAGATAATTTCATTATTTAGCCAAGAACATAATCAAATGCGTCATATCCATCACATCTAAGAACACGCACACTCACACACACACACATTTATATACAATTAATTTCATAAGCTCATAAAAACGTGCTGGGAAAATGGAAAAGTCGGAAAAAAGCAGGGCGAAAGAGAGTTACAAAAATCAGATAAGGCAGCAAAAAAAGAAGAAGAAGGAGGAGAAGGTACCTGGCCATAGGGTGTTGATGGCGATTGCACGTCTGATGGGTAGGGGAGGAGGTGAAAAAGCCGAAAAGAAATTATATATAATCCCGACGCGCAATCAGCGTGTAAATTATAAGCGGGCCTCGCCCAAAAAGGGGGCGGGGTTGGGCTAAAGTACCGCAAACTTGCAAGCGGTTGTGAAAATAAAGTAATGCGAAATAATCCTTGGGTTGTTATCACACACACACACACTCACACACAGCACGACATTCGCTGAGCTCGCGTGGCACACAAAAGCCTAAAGAGCGCCCGTATTTGGCCAGAGCGTAGGGCGGAGACTAGGAGGGGCAGAGAGGCAACAGGGGGGGGGGGGGAGGATGATAGAAACTGAAAAATGCAAAATGGAAGCGAGTCCATGACAGGAGAACAAGGAACAGGGACAAGGACAGCCGCTGCGACAGGATATTTACAGTACGCGAATATTTGCTTAGACGTCTGTGTATGTCTGCATCTGTGTGTATGTGTGTGCGTGTAACCGTGTGTGTACAGCGGTAATTTGAGCACAGCAAAAGATACTACATATACATACGTTTATATGTATTGTTTTGTGCATGTGTGCAAAAGATACAGATAGAAAATACATATATCAGATCTGTCGTTCCTTACATACGGCTAAGTTTATCCCAAATTTGAATAGCGAAACGAGAACCCAAAATTAACAATACACATATCTAATTGCAATCGAAGGGAATTGAATACTTGCAAATTGATTGCGACATTTGCAGTCGCCTGAAATCAAGTAACAAAGTGGAAAATTCAATAAGAGATACTTTAAAAGTTTAAATTGTTATGAGCAGAAATTAAGTACTTGATATTTTCATACGAGTTTTATATACGTTTTACCAATTTTATTTAATTTATTTTAAATTATTATCATAATGCCGTATTATATTATTATTATTATGCATGATCTAATATCAATTGATGATGTGATAATATTATAAACTATTAAAAAACCGTCAAAATTAGAAAAAATCTAAATCTAATAACAAATGTAAAAAAATTGATTACTTAACTGCAGCATCAGTCTTTAATATGACGTCAAAGTAACTTTTAATATCAAAAGTAATCCATTAATTCAGCTTGCATATCGATTATACAGTTTTCTGCTTACTGAGACTGAAAGCACAGCCCTCAAGAGGCGAATATTGCCAACGTATTATTTATGGCAAGCTGACTTAGGTATCATCAGCCTGTTTACCCAGTTTCTCTTTGCATCTACGAAGCTTATAATGGTTTTAATGAAATTTTTATCTTTTGTTGCTAGAAGCCCGACAAGAGCAGGAACAGCAGGAGCAACAGCCACTGAAGCCGAAGGAGGCGTTGACAAGCCACGTTGTCATCAGTTTTGCCTTCGAGAAAACATACACAACAGCGGAAGGACGAAGGATAAATATGAAAAGGTGGTTGGTCACCCGTTTTATGGGCTTATAGTTTAGATCATGAAGCACATATTTTTTTTAATTTATGCACAATTTGGCTTGGCTCCAAAAGGGGAGCTAAGAGATGAAAAAAGGTATAACCAGGTCATTGTCACTAAATATTGAGGCGACACAAGCAATTGGCTTCAGTTGCTGGAAATGGAGGTGCGAGTTCTTTAACTGGTCCCGGTCCCTAAATCGGATTAGATTAGATGTGCGTGCAACCGTTTGTGACCCTCAGGGCTCATATGGTTATAAATGGATTAACGCTTCAATGGGAATTCATTTAAAAACTCAATTGAATCGATGCATAAACAAGAACAGCAACAACATCAACGGCAACAAACCCTGATCCCAAACCGAACCGAATCCTTTTTTTCTCATTTCAATCAATTGTTCACACAGGCAGACTGCAGTCTCAGTCTTCGTGTCGTGTCAGAGGGTTTTGAATTACACCATGTCTGAAATTCGAGCACAAGTAATTCTTCATCGCTTGCTCAGATACTTATTTCGAGATACAAGATACGCTCTGCTCCGTTCGAGCGCAAAATCTATAATAATTTCTTGGAAGTAAGATGTTAATTGAGTTATCAATGGATGCAACACACCTACAAGATCGTCTCAGTTCGTCTTACAATAGATCTTTCTTCATGCCTCGTTCATTACAGCTACAAAGGTCTTCGAGTGTCGCTTTCCGGCAGGATAAGATCTCATGCAAAGGATAGAATTTCAATTTTTAATTTCAGAAAATGTTCGCTGACAGCTGAACTATCGATAGGATCCATAATTGAGTGTGATTTATTACTTGAACTAGTTTCGCTGCATTCATACTCGTAAATGTGGATTTATTTTCGTTTTCGCATCTGGAAGCCTTACTTTTATCACAGACAAATGTCGTTTGATCCGACTGGGAACCACATAAATATTGCCTTCCAATATCGCACAAAAAGTTTCCGTGGCTATAAGTCAAGCATATCCTGGCCTCGAAGCATTCATGCAAAAGAAATAACTCGTGTACTTTTGTGTGCCACAGCATTTTATTGATAAACTTCTACCATGCTCCTAGTTCTAGTCCAAGGACCAAGAAGGACCACAGTCCAATGAGCAATGAGCATGGCACACAAAAAGACCAAAGCCATCTGCACTTCGTGCATGACTTTTCCAACAGAAGCTTCAATTTTTATCATCATTTCTCCCCTCCGCCTCTTAACCCCATCGGGTGCAATCAAAATCCAGTTGTCGCAGTCCAAAGAAGCCTCGGTAAATATTTTTTCAATAAGTACCCAGAGACTCTCAACTTTATGCCACTTGGCCTGACTAGACACAGAAGGTCTTTGGAGTGCCAGGTCTAGAATGAAGTCGGACACCTTTCTGAAAATCGAGAACACGCGAAACAATTCTACAGTCCCCCTGCTCCGAATGATTAACCAGAACACATGTAATCCGGATGAGGGAGAACAAGAAATAAATAATGTTGACGCAGTTGGGGAGCTGCTCGAACTGCAGAAGAAAAATGAATTAAAATCAATATAAATATGTATAAGTATGACTGCAGTTTTCAAGCGATCTCGACTGAAAGATACCCAATAGTTGGAGTGCAGAGTTAAAGTAGAACATATCTGGTCACAGAACAGCACACAAAGAGTGGTAAAAAAAAAAGACTTAAAATATTTAAAAAAAAGCAAGTGGGAAAGGCTATAGTCGAGCTCCCGACTATAGGATACCCGTTACTTACCTAAATAAATTAAACTTTTTTTTACTGCATGCTTTTAGGCACTTTTATTGCTTAAAAGCTTTAATCAGCCAGTACCACCTTTCTGCTTGTCCGATCTTGTTGGGATTTAGTAGGATGATAGGTAATAACAATAGCTAACATTCACCGTTTAAAAAAACCTAATATTTTGAAAACTGTGCGTGTGGTGGATTTTCGCGATTTACGGAGGCGGAAAGGGGCGTTGCAAAATTTTGAAACAAACTTGACCTGCGTGGGGTTTATAGAAATCTGTGTGCCAAATTTGGTTGCTCTAGCTCTTATAGTCTCTGAGATCTAGGCGCTCACACGGACGGACAGACGGACGGACGGACGGACAGACGGACAGACGGACATGGCTATATCGACTCGGCTGTTGATGCTGATCAAGAATATATATACTTTATAGGGTCGGAGATGCTTCCTTCTCCCTGTTACATACATTGCAACGAATACAATATCCCCTTTTACTTATTTTTAATAAGTGACGGGTATAAATATATACAATTAATTATGTAATTTGGTTATTTTATTTTCTTAATATTTTGAAGCCTATTTTTATTATTCAGAATATGTTACATAACTTTTAATTTATTACTCGATTATTATGAAATAATCCGAACAAGAAGATGATATGTCTATACAGAAGCGTTTATAGTGCATTTTCACTAAATAAAAAGTCTCAACAATATAAGAATGTATCTCTAGTTTATGTACTGTACTTGACTTCACTTCTTTCCTTATTTACGATATTCCATTGTTACAATACATTAATATCTCTAATTTGTGCACTGCAATCCTCCCCATCTTGTCTATACTTTATAGTTACAGGGTATGTGAAATATATAGCGCCAGACGTTGGTCTCAAGCAGCGGCCGCTTCGCTTCGACTCATGCATCGTTGCGGAAAAACTAATGAGCATTTGCCTACACGTTCTACGTTTATGGCGAAAAGTCAGCCTCTGGCACCTGGCGCTCCTCCTGAGCGTGCGGACGTGAATACGTGAGGACATGTGGACTCGACTCGCCCGAATGGAGTGTTTAATTTATGCGTCGCATATGTCACCAGCAAAGTAGAGAAAGAGACTCGCCACGACTGAAAAAGACCAGGTACTCATCACTGCGGACGGCAGTCCGCGCTAGTGACGAAAGCAGCACGAAGGGTGCGAAAGGCGACTAGCATATATACACAGGAAGAATGGAAAATTTGCTATGACTGTCCGATCGAGTCGAATTATATACCGATCGAAAGGTATCAATCTAACTTAAAAATGTGCATACTAAGACTTTTGAAAACTTACATGGTTCGTGAGATAAACAGGTGTAAGTGGGAGGGACAAAATTTAAATGATTGGAGCAAATGGGGCCGTTGGAGCCTTTTAGATTTTTTTTATAATTTTTCACTATACTTATCAAAAATACGCGTCGAATGACACCTTGATCATCAAAATCCGACCACTGGTTCAGAAGATAATTAATTTCGAAATTTTTGGTGTCCTTTTCAAAACGAGATGAAAAGTCAGTCTGTTTGTTTGTTTGTATAGATCAAAGCGTTGATTTAGCTTAAAAGTTTGAATGAGGACTTGTTCCCGATAAAAAATCTAGAAACGTTTGTTCTACGACTTTTTCGAAAAATCGCTAGTTTAGCGGGAAATCGCTAAAAACCGCTAAAATTGAAACCCCCATAGCATCCAAACGATGGGAGCTACAGATCTGTTCTATAAGTCGTTGGAAAGGTGTTTTGAAGGACTTTTAGGCATACCTTCAAAGTTTTTTTTTTAAGTAAAAAGGTAAACAGCTACAGGTGAAATAAGGTATTTATTTCCACATTTTGGCGATTTAAGAAAAATCTACACATCAAATCACTTTTAAATATACTGCATGTTGTAGAGAATTCAATTACGCGTTTTTTGACATATAACACATATCTGTCAAAATTCGTTTGGGCAAGATATTACCTATTAACTGAATATACCTTACACCTTTACACTACTGCATGTACAGATGCAGTATCTACACTGCTTGCAGTGCATGTGGAAAGATACTGCTTGCAAGTGGTCAATTCTTTTTGCGGCAGATAAATCATTTTATAATCAAAAATATAGAAACTTTTGTTTTTCGACTTTTTCGATAAATAGCTAGTTTAGCGGGAAATCAGTAAAAACCGCTAAAACTGGAACCCCCATATCATCCAAACGATAAAAGCTACAGATGTGATATATATATCGTTGAAAAGGTATTTTAAAGGGCTCTTAGGAATACCTTTAGTGTTTTTTTAAGATAAAAGGTAAACAGCAACAGGTGAAATAAGGTATTTTTTCCCACATTAAGGCGATTTTTGTGAAAACGCAAGTAATGATTTTTTCTAATTTTCAATATATTGTAGTTTGTAAAATTTCGATGTGTTTGGAAGATATTACCTGTTAACAGAATATATACGTTTTGCTTAGAATTGGAATAGGACAGCAGCAACAACGTGTCGTAGCAGCCAGAGCTTGAGAGTTCTGTTAGATTTTGACAAAATTGTACCGTCAAAATATATTGCACTTTTCAAAACTTTTGATATCTTACTCCAAAATTTCTGATATCTTATAAAAAAACCTCTTTACGAGGTAAAAGTCTAGTGACGAAAACATTTTAATGCACCAAAATTTCTGATATCCAATTTTGTGACGAATAATATTAAGTTTTACTTAAAAATTACTACAAAAAAATTTTTTTGTCACTCGGCACATTGCGCTAATTTCTTCATACCTAATAAATATATATTTTTTGCGCAGTGCCGAGTGACAAAAAAATTTGTTTGTAGTAATTTTTAAGTAAAACTTAATATTATTCGTCACAAAATTGGATATCAGAAATTTTGGTGCATTAAAATGTTTTCGTCACTAGACTTTTACCTCGTAAAGAGGTTTTTTTATAAGATATGAGTACTCTTAGATCCTCTGGGCACTCACGTACTTAGGCTTCTCAACTGGCCTTGTCCAAAAATTTAATTAAATTGCACACTGCACGAGTGCTAATATTATTTATATTATTATTATTATTGTATGAATTCATATGCGACTGTTGCGCTTATTATTGTTGTCTTGGGTCAGGTTCTGTTTCTGTCTCTGTCTCTGGTTCTGTCTCTGTCTCTGGTGTTGGCACCGATTCCAGTTTTCTATACTCGAGGCGGTCCAAGTGCCAAAATAATAAACAAGTTGGCAGCATGGAGTCTTTTAAATGGACAGCACCTGTTCTGAAGGAGGACAAACTGTGGAGAAAATAAGTCTAAGTGCAGTGCAAAAATCTGAAATATTATTCCATATGAGACTTTAATTTTAATTAAAACGTGTAGCACATTCAATTTTCATTTTTGTGGTTCCTTAGGGATCATAATTTAAAGTTAGTTTCTATAAATTGCTTCATTGACTTAATACATGTATCCCCAAGATATAATTTAAAATCCCAATACATCTTAAAAATCCTTAAATACAGTTTTTAGACTTTTCCTCTAATCATAATGCGCTTTCTGCAAATGCCATGTGTACTTTAAGATTGAACAGCGCAAGTTCAACTTTAGAAGCAATCAGCTTTAGGTTAGCATCTTGAAAAGACGGACTAAGGATAACAATTTGCAGTCGGGCAGACAATATTAGAAAATGGCAAGTGCCACAACTGGAACCAGATGGAGGAGTCGACACAGCGAAACGGAGGCAGAAGCAGATACAGATACAAATACAGATACAGAGGCATCATTAATCTTCGACCACATTCAATAATCATACGTACATAGAGCGCAGATAGTGGAGCTACCAGACGAGCTGAATATCTGGTTGCCATACTGTATGGCTGTCTGGCCGTCTGGCAGTCTCACTGTCTGGCAGTGTGGCATGCATGCTGTGCACACTTAACCCCACAATGCCCACGCCACAAAATGTGCAGCAGCAAAAATAATACGAGACACAACGTGAAGCTCGCAACGAAGAACGAGTGCACTGAGAGCTGAGAGCTGAGAACTGAGCACTCAGTGGAGGAGCGAAGCTTTAAATGATGCCAATGATTTGTTGCATAAAAGCAAGTGGCAAGTGGCAATACGGCAATATGGCAACTTGGCGATACGGCAACAGCAAGCGGATAGCCAAAAATGTAAGCCGACAAATTGTGCAACTGCAGTTGAAGCCGGCGCAAAGCCAAGTCAACTTCAATGCTGCCACAGCCCATGTGTGTGTGTGTGTGAGAGTACATGTGTGTGTGCTGATTTTGGCAGCAAGTGGCTTGGCCACATTTGTCGCTTCAATGGGCCGCCCCCTTTTACCAGTCTGCATAATTTCGAGACTATGAATGCTTTTGCAACATTCCTCCTTCTACTCAGCAAAAGTGGGAGGACTCCACTCGAGGCCTATGGCCAGAAGTCGAGCCATTGTCAATGGCAAATGATTAAGTTGCTTATTCGACAAATTGATGTGGCAAGTCTAGGCGTTTTCCAAGCATAAAAAATGGTGCGATGCAGTCGGAAATTTCCAAAATTCAAAAGGTGATAAAGAAGAATTGTAAGTACCCTAAAAACATTATTTATTTCACGTAATATTGTAAGTTATAAAGTTAAAATTAAAATAAGAAATAAAAAAGGATATATTCTTGTGTAATTTTTCAAAATGTTTATTAAGT
This sequence comes from Drosophila limbata, assembly GCA_963924055.1. Lineage (NCBI taxonomy): Eukaryota > Metazoa > Arthropoda > Insecta > Diptera > Drosophilidae > Drosophila > Drosophila limbata. The sequence continues at coordinate 5,869,120 of OZ001353.1, forward strand.
CTTAAGACTATTTTCTTTCTAATCCGTTATAACACATTTTTAATAGTTCATAATAAGAAAAACCAAGTTTTAATTTAAATCTGTAAGGTGATAAGTATAACAAGAAAATACACACAACTTAGCAATATTTTTAAAATATGTTGTATTAGTTTTCTTCAAACTCTCTTTTCACTAAAAAATATAAGCACTTTATCTTAATTATTAAACTTTTTTTGAATATTCCAAATTAACATTTATTTACAATTTAAAAAAATTAAATAATAAAACTTCTAGGCAATTAATTAAACGTTAATTAAGCTTCTTTCTGTGTTTTAATACAAAATAATATGATTTTGAAATATATACGCTGGTCACGTAAGTATATAGATTCTGAGCTACCTCGTGCTATTTTCTAACCAGTAACCAGTTGTCTGTCCAATGAACTGTTTCAGTGGCTGGCGAGCAACACTGCACAACACAGTTTTGTGTCAACAGCCAATAACTCAGCGAGCCAATTCCCCTTTGGGCCTTGCTTCTGCAACATGGTTAGCCTTGGTAACAGCACTTGCAACAATTAATCACACATGGGGGCCTTGGTCCAGTCCTCAGTCCGCTGTCCGCAGTTGGCGACATATGTGGGAAATTTGGAAAGTTTAAGGGGGCAACAAGCGGGGTTGGGGGGAGGCTAGCTAAGCGACAAACATTTTGGATGAATAATGACAGCTGGCAGAAAGTCAAAGGCGAGTCAAAGGCGCAAAACGGCAAACACGACAAAACGGCAAAACGGTTGTGTGGCAAATGAAAAATGGTTGCAGGTGCCACTGTTCAACAGTGCCACATTCTGGCTAAGCAATCGATTGGCAGTGCCAAAAAAAAAGAAGCCGAAAAAAAGGAAAAAGTTTTAATGAATTTTCAGAGGCGTGATAATCAAGAGGCAAACCAAGCTACCATTATCGTATCGGCAAGGAGCTCATCCTATCCCCTCCCTGTTCCTCTCTCCCCCTTTCTACTCCGTCTTATTCTCTCTGTCTATGCGTCACATCAAACGACACTCACGGCAGATCCGAGGCACGCCCGAGTAATTCAATAAAACTTTGCAACAAATGAAGCACCCGCCACGGAGTTGCAGCTAACTTTAACCGACAGCCAATGATGGGACTGAGCTGTGGCTGAAGATGAGGCTGAGACGGCTAAAAGGATGGGGGAAGCAATGAAGCGATGGCTTGCAAATGAAAATGATTTCCTTCCATGTCATTATTATGTATTTCGCCGCGACGCGACTGTTTTCACTTTTGTCTGGAGTGCGACTTGGCCGAGAATTCCACTTCTATTCCCACTTCGTCTATGTCCCGGCTTACGGGTTGCAAGTGCTTGACTCACAGTGATAACAAGAAGCCGTCGGGTCTGATCGACTTGGACATACCCTGTGAATAGACGATGTTATGTTTTACATTTGATTGTGGCTTGAATAACTTTAGTGTTTGATAACAAATCATTAAGAAGTATTCAGAATAACTAATAGTAATTATTTATAAATAAACAAAAACCACCGAGCAAGATTGCGTAAGTCAACTTAGAGAGTGTAATTATCTTGCGAATTAAATCTTGATAAAAAATACCCTAAGTACATATACCCAGATTACAGGGTATCTGCAGGGCAGTAACTGTTCGTCGATTTCTCTCAGCCATCGAATTTGTTGGCGTTTGTCTGCGTTGTATGCTTTCCGTTTCCGCTTCCTTAGCTTTGCAGTTAGTTGCCTTCCACCGGCCACGCCCACACGCCTGGCTGGACGCCTTCAACCCTTGGCTCGTTTCTTTTATTTTCCCAAAATTTTTCACATAAAAAATAATAAGAAAAGTTGTATGCTAATGTTGCTGCTGCTCTTGCGACTTGTGTATTGCAAAATAGAAAAGAAATTGAAAAACAATTTTTGCATTTGGCATTTCTCAGCGGGTGGAAAAGAGTGAAAGAGAAAAAAGGAGTGTGTGAGAGAGAGAGAGTAAGGTGGGGGAGGAAAGTTTCAAGGCAAATGTCTTAAGAGAATCGGATAAGTAGACTAAAGTCAAATACTTAGACATCGATTATGTGCATTCTTAAAGTTGAAGGCAGTTGGAAAAGTCGCCAATGGCAAAATGTGATTAGCAATTGATGGAACCCGATAAAGAAGGGTATCAGCTGCACCTTGACAACCCAAAGTTCTCTTTGGGGTTGGAATGAAATCTTTAAAGCAATACCAAATGAGTTTAATCAACTTTTTAATTAGTTTTGCAATCAGAAAGGCATTAAAACTTTTCTCCAAATTTAGAACATTCATTGCCCGAAAGCGAAAGAGTTGAATACGCGAGTTAACCACACTGATATTTGAAAACTTTACTTAATAATTTCAAAGGTAAATATTTATGTTGCAGCTAATGCCTTCTGGTCATAATCAACAGCTTGAAAATGCCACCATAAACCAAAAAACCGGCTAAAAAAAACGGAATAATAATAAAAAAGGTGCTCGACAAACTGAAAACTGCGTCGCGCAAAGTAATCAATTTTGAGGCAATGCCTGCCCCAGTTTGTTGGCAAAAAGTTGTTGCCAATACTCGTACCCTACCCAACACTGGTCGAGCTCATCCGTCGAAAGTTCAAACATCACCTGGCACAGCCGCAGGGCTGGCAATGGTTCCATGGGGAGCAACTCTGGCTCCACAACTCTGTTGACTACCTGTCGTCATTTTGTTTGTTGTTCTTTGACTCGTTGTTGTTGTTGGAGTGTGGTGAGGGCGTGGTTTGACAGGGGAGGGGAAGTGAGAATGTCAAAGTTTTTTTGCGCGCAAACACAGCTACTGAAAAATTGAAATGCCGCCTCACGTGCTCGGAAATTTTTTATATTTGTTGATTTTTGGCTTAGAGTGTTGACCAACAACAAAGTTGCCCAGTTGCCTTTTGTTTTTCAATTTTCCACTTTTTACTTCCATTTTCCTTTCGTTCACAGTATGTGTACTGTGGAGCTCAAGTTTCAATGAGTTTCGTCCCATTCCCATTCCCAATTCACATTTTCTGTTTTAGTTGTGTGACTTTTATGGCAATTTCTGCCCCGCTTTTGACCATCGCCACAAAAAATTCCCTTTCGACTCGCCATGTTTTTAATAACTTAATATCTTTTGTCAATTTGCTGCATCGCTTTAATTTGATTGAATCGAAACAGTTTCAAGTTTGTCTTTCGGCTTTTCAATTGACTTATGGCCATCGCAGAGCCCTCGAAAGGCCAACGCCAACTGAGTCAATAGACCAACTATCTGATTGGCCCTTCGATGAGGTTCAATAACAGCACATTCCCATCAGATATATATTAAAGTAACAACGATTGTAAATTTCTTAAATATCCACTGTGCTCGACAAAAAGTAATTTTCTATTATAAATACCAAAAAAAAAAAACTGGACAATCTCTACTATAACTTTTATTAAATTTCCCGCAGGTTTCAACTAAATACATTTGATTTGCTTCTTGCATTTCATGATAAAATTGTCGCATTAAATTTTCAGTTATCTGTTGTGGATAAAGAAACTGCTTTTCCACATTAACTTTCGATTTGGGCAGTGGCTTTAGTTAAATGCCACGCATTTCAGCTGTGGCACGTGCCACATGAGCTGCGCTCTTTGAACGTTTTTTAAAGACGCTGCGTACAACCCAAAAAAGCATGAAGAAAAACTCAAGTCGCGGGTAGACGATTCCAAAATGCCCTGTATATACTTAGATGTAATTTGTTAACAAATTTCTAGAAGTGCTCTGAAGGGATGATTTCCTTAGCTGATCATCATTTAGATGAAATGACTTAAAAAGTTTGATTTACTTTCCAGAGATTCTTTAAAAACTTTTCTGTTAATCATGGGATTGATATGAAATTTATGAAGAAAAGTAATTACAGAAGCTAATCACAAATCATGGTTATGATATTTTAATAAAACTTGAATTTTTCCACAATAAATATTATAATTAAATGCTTAAATTCCAATAAAATGTTGGTTATAAACTAAAAAAATGTACTTAGGCAATACCAACTTCTCATCAAGTTTCCAATAAAAATATAAAGTTAATATTCATATATATCTAACAAATTTATAAATATTTTGGTTCTAAATTCCAATTAACCATGTTTTCAAGAATGTAAAATATACCCGTCATAAATCTATGTTTGACTATAGGGTGTTGAAAAGAAGATGAACACGAAACTAGTCTTTGGTCTGATGCTGACGCTGTGACAGGCATATTAAAAAGGGACACCGGCAAGGCAGGTCCTGGCAAGTCGTGGCAAGGCAGCATCAACATCGTGCCCAGCCATGACGTGCCAAAAACTAAGTAGTGTCAGCTCAGCCATCAAAGGGCATGCCATGGTATGGTATGGTGTGGCGTCCACCTCATAAGCTCTACGCGCTCGTCAGGCTCGCCACGTACAGGTGTGGGACAGGATACAAAGAGGGGGGGAGAGTGGATGACGAGGAGGCTTCAGGATTGCTCCTCAAATAGGCAGTTGGCATTACATGCCTTTTGTGTTGCCAGCACGCTTGGGTTGCCAAAGAGATTGGCTCGGGGCTGCCATGTGTCTGAGTGTGGGCTGTGGTGCATGGTTAACCCCAAGCCCCTACCACTACCCCTACTTACCTCCTTCCCTCCCTTGTCACAACATACGAGCTGCGAGGAGTGTCGTCCCAGCCGTAGAGAAACCCAAACAACACATTGCTCTTAGTGCAAGTTGTTTTAGGGTAAGTGATGGGCGTGGTCGGTTCAATTGTTAGCGATATACTTACATAAGAATGTTTCCTCTTCTCTTTCCCCTTTCCTTTGTTCCCTCCCTGCAATCCACGCCATTCCCAAGTTATTCACAAATGCACTTCTTTGGTTTTTGAATGTTATGCACGGACGTTTATTGAAATCGTTTTTCTCTTTATATTTTATCTTGTTGTTTGTTTCGTTTGTTTATTTTTTGCATTGCTTAAAAATAGAAATCATAATGGGAACTTAGAACTAATGCGAAATACTTAAGTATATTACAAAAACTTTCGTGAGACGGTTGAATAAGTAAGTAAGTATACCACAAAATACTGGGGAGTACTGTTTCCGCACCCGATTCAATATCGGGGTGTATTCAACTGTAGACAGTGCACCGTTTGGATTTCGACATAAAGTCACTAAACATTAGTTCAATAGATTCGAGTTTACTACGCTCTCTTAGACATGTACATACACATATAAATACATTTATATAGATATATATATATATATGTATATATATTCGATATATAGTCGTACCATAATATATTTGACGATTGTGTTACCGAGTTCTTCAAACTACGACAAATGCCTAGCCTAGGGTTCTTGTCTATCGGTATCTGAATTCGTATCCGTATCCATATCCGTATCCGTATCTGTATCTATATATGTATCCGTATCTATATTATGTTATGTAAATGCTTTAGTTTTATCCTTTCCTTCTTTTTACTGGGTTCGTTTTCTCTCGTGTGTCTTTTAACATTTACGTGGGGTTTAACTACTACTTTGCTTGCATTGAAATGTCACATCTGTGTTTCCTTACTTTCCATCGAACGTACTATCCTAAATGTACATAACTAGATGCTAATTTTAGAGGGGGTAATCAAACTTGACCGACTTTAATGTGTATTAAAAGTAGTCTCCTATCGAGTACCCACATTTTATAAATACAGAAGTAAGTAACTATTTATTGTGGGCAGTACCTCTAACCATGACGGCCCACAGAACCGCCCATTTGGGCGCTTTAATTTAAATATGTCTTTGGAAACAGAGTTGCCGCCGTTGTCGTTTGTTGTGAAATCTTGCGACGTCGCCTCTTGTTGTATTTACAGGTCTTGGTGTGCTTCATTACCGCAGGTTAAACATATCTGGTGATCTGTGTGTGGAACTCCGATAGGCAGATCTGCAGCTGACTGAACGAGGGTCGCTCGGCGGGCATCGAGGCCCAGCAATAGGCCATGATTGTGAAACTGCAATTGATCAGAGCAAAGTGTCCATTTTCCAATCAGTTGTCGATCGAAATAATACTGATCTACGGCTGTCTGTCAGTCTGTCAGTCTATCAGTTGATACTTACAGTTCATCGGGGCAGTTGAAGGGCTGTGCCAATCTGTAGCCGTCCTTCAGATAATGCTCCATCTCATAGGGATCGATCTCGGCATAGGGCAGCTTTCCCAGCGTGCACATCTCCCACATCAGCACTCCAAAGGACCAAACATCGCTGCCCTCATTGTAGTGCAACTTCTGCAGGGCCTCGAGGGACAACCACTTGATGGGTCGGTACTCCCCATCCCCGAGGCAATTGTAGTCGCCCGAGAAGAGATCGCGACTGAGGGCGCTGTCCGTCAACTTCACGCGCAGCTGATCGTCGATCCTAGAGGAAGAAGCAGAGCATGACAAGTGATTGATTAGACAGAGAGCAAAGAATTTACACTCCGAGAAAATGGGGGATCAAAAAGTTTTTGTTCTATCGACATGCAAATTGAGAAGTAATGAAGATATGAAAAGGTGAAAAAAGAAAGCTCTACTTACACACAGTTCCTGGCCGCAATGTCCTTGTGAATGACTCCATGGTTGTGCAGGTGTTCCATGGCCATGGCCAGCTGGGAGGCCATGAGGACTGTCTGAATGGTGTTCACACTCCTGGCATAGGAGGGATCCTGCAGGAAGGTCTTCAGATTGCGAACACTGCCAGTGGCGGCGTAGAGGACAAAGGGCGTGGCAAAGTCCTCGATGGAGATGCCGAGCACGGCCAAGACATTGGGGTGGGTGGCCTCGTAGAGCATCATGGATTCCTGGAGCAGGAGGTTTACTTGAAGCTGGCTTGCATGCTGTGCCACAGTCTTGACCAGAACCTCCTGGCAGTCGTTGTATGTGCCGCGATAGATGCGCCCGAAGTTGCCTTCTTGGACGAGACAGGAGAGGCGCACACGGCACTTTTGGACTGTCAGCTCCTGGAGACGGCGGTTGAACTCCTCAGGCTCATGCTCATATTCGCGAAAGGGCCGCGTCAGTGTCGCGTATGTGGGTGTGATGGTCGAGGGGCAGACATAGATCGAGTTGTGGGCGGTGGACGAGATCGTGGGCAGGCGCTGGAAGCTGGACGTCTTTATCAGATGGACACCATTCGAGGGATGACGCTTCGAGGGACCCTTCGCACAGTAGGCGATCAGAATGAGGGTGGAGACCAGCACGAGGGCCAAAATGCCGCCCACAATCAAGGTGATGAGTCCACTTGTGGGTGGCACCAGAGTTTCCCGTAGCAAGGGATCGAAATCATTGTTGGACCCAATGCCCATGCCAGCACCACCGACATTACCGACACCACCGATACCGCGACCCACCGTTACCGTCGGTTCCGTGACTACCACTCGATGTCGCTCCGTCGCCTTGCCGTGCTCCATTCCTCCGTTCGAGGGCAGACGTCCGTCGGAAATGACCTGCTCGGCCGTGTCCTCGTTGTGCTCCGTGTAGTGGATGTCGTCGTGCGCTCGCAGATCCGGATGCAGTGGCTCCTCGTCGTCGTACTCCTCGCGAGCATCGTTCGGCTCGTCCTTCAAGCAGATTTTCTTGCGCTTAAAGATGAGATTGGTGTTGTTGTGAGTCGCCCGATCCAGGATAACTTCCACGCTAATGGTCACTGTTACCTCGGCAGCCCTGGTGCCGGAGCACTTGAGACTCACTCCCCATGTCTGCGGCTCCATGGGCACATCCCCGATGCGGGAAATGTTTAGCATGGGGCGTGGCAGTACGCCCACATCCGACGTAGCCACATTGATGCTGTAGGGCAGGGGGTGATCCACCAGCGACTGCCAGGTGAACGTTACATCGCTGATGTTCGCTGGCACCGGGACCGCAAAATTCAGGGCGTAATCATTGATGGCTCCCTCCCGCACATAGTACAACTCCGCGGAGACTCCTGCAATGTAAGCAAAAAAGGAAAGGAAAACATTTTAGATGCATGCTCGAAATGTCTGGCAACTTCTCCCTTCCCGCTCCCTGGTTGGGAAATTAATGATTCGCTTGGTGACCCAATCGAAAACGGAAAAACTTTTGGCCAGTCACTCGACACGGCTGCATAATCAATCAACGGGGATAACAGTTTTCTTTACTTTGTCAAATTGATTTTCTTCGTCGAGCATTGGCCAAGCTTTCTCTCTCTCTCTCTCTCTCTCTCGCTCTCTGTCTCTCTCTTTGCCCTGCTATATCTGTCCACTTAGACACTTTTGTTGACATATTGAAGGAGTTAAATAGCTGAACCCCCAAAAACAGCTTCTAATGTCAGACAATTTCTTATTGCATTCACCCAAAATCAATCAAACGTGACAAATAACTTTGCACAGAAACACAAGATATTTCCAGATATCGACCTCAAGTAGTTACAACTTAAAGAGTAGTTAAAATGTTGCTAACTTTACTTTCTCTTGAAGTAAATTTATTACTTTTCTGTTATGTTAAACAGCTGTTAGTCTGCCGCTCGCAATAACATTTGTCCGATATGTAAACAGGTTGTCGATGACAAGATGACACCTCAAGGCAAACGAGTACAGATATTCTCAATCGTAGTCTAGAGAAAAAACTCCAAATAAATCCAATTATATATTTTTTTGGTATAATTATAATATTTCTCAAGCGTGATGTTGCTTATAATTGTTAGTCATGTTAAAATACTGTAAATAGTAGTATTTTGACACATTTTTCATTCAAATGTTCAATTATTTGCCTTCAACCATTTATACATAATGTTAAATAAGATTTTGTGGCTCTGTTACAAAGAACTGTCAATCAGTGTTGCCAGAGTCGCTTTTTTCCCGTCAAATCTGGCTAATTTCAAAGGCCATTTGCTAGAAAAATTTGCAAACTGCGGGCAGCGGGAATTCTGGCTTTTTTTTTTTTAAATGGCTTTTTTCAGATTTTTTTGGTAAATGCCCAAATATAGGGCAAAATAATGACAGCACTACAAAAATTTGGATGGAAGTCAATTTCTATAAGGATTCTGTGAGCAACGATTCTGTGAGCAACAATACTTTTGCAGACCTGGCTAAGGTTGCCATTAATATGTTATCGTTGCTTTGGTCCAACGCCGAAGTGGAGCGCATATTTGGCAAAGTCAATCTTGTAAAGTCAAAACTGCGAAAAAAAACTACACTTGAGAATATTGAGAAATTGGATTAATTGTTCGCTACTTAAAATAAAAATAATTCATTTTGTTAAGAATTTACTGATATGGCTTGCACAGACTCGAAAAGTGCTGCTACATAAGCTTCCCAATAAATTCCTGCGGATGATAGGAACGGGATTATCAGAAGATAATGAAAATCAAGAGAATGAGGACAACATTGATGAAATTATTTACATCTTGTGAATAAAAGATCAGCAGATGCTCAAATGGTTCATTTTCATTCTAGGCAACCTCATTTTGCGCGCTCACTCTTCTGCTCTCAGGAGAAAATACTGGAATTAATAAATTATAAAACTAGCTTGTTTTATGGCTTTTTTCAATAATTTTTCAGCTTTTTTTCATCGTTCCTACCGTCAAAAACAGCTTTTTTTTAAACAAAAGTTGGCAACACTGCAGTCAATGCGAAGCAATTCAGCAATCTGTTATGTTAACAAATGCCTCTGTTACATAGATAACAGTGGATTTCCTTCAAATATCAACCCCAACTGCACCTGTCTATCTTTTTGCCTGATCTGATAGTTATGACAGGTTGATTGTAAGCAAGCTCACTCTACCAATTGCCTCTTAATTAAATTAGCAGTTAAAATTATGGACCCCTCTGCGGGGGGCATATTCAGGCTACAGCTGGCGCTTTGTCTGCATTTTACCTGATCCGATTGCACTTGCCACAATGCATTTTGGTAGCAAGAGGCAACAATAAATCAATCAAATTATAAAATGACTCCGAGGAGGAAAAAATAAACAGAAAGCGGACCCTTTGCGGACACGCGACGTGCGGAGGCGTGTCTCGAGGGGCCGGTTAAATGTTTATGCTTAATTAATGTTGATGTTGTTGTTGTTGTTGTTGTTGTTGCACACATATGTACGTTGCATGCCTCAACTGTTTGCCGCAGTGTGCGCGCGGTTTATTTTAGATTTTTATCGCAGTCAACGTCGCAGTTTCATTTTATACTTGTACATTTTATTTGAATTTATGCCACTTATACCTGTGTGCACATATGTTAGTATGTATATGCATAAAATATATACATATTGTACTAATTAGTGGAGCGAACCCAGAGCACTAGCCACCTTCTAGGTGCCCCTCCTACCCTCTCTCTCCTCCTTGCATCGCACGCTTCGTTTGCACTTTGAAAATGTAATTAGTAAAAGCGGCTGCTGGTGGAGCATGATGATGAGAGTGAGGGAGAGAGAGAGAGCGCGAATGAGATGCAGTATGACATTCTGCAGATATGAATACTGTCGCATAATGAACTGAGGTAGATAGAGAACTGGCGATAACTCGAAAAGGGTTAATGGGCACCAGACATGTGAGCTCGAAAAGCAGCTCATTAAATCAAGAAAAGCTGCTAAAGCGATGAATAAGCTGATCGCTTAAATGGCAGACAAGTCAAGTTGCAAGTTGGCCTATTTGCCGCGCGCTAAACATTTGCAATTAAAATTCCGCAGGCATCTGAAATTTTGCGTGCCCCCAACGCAACTTCAATTATAGACAAATAATAGCAATTTATTCAACGCACCCCCATTTCTCTCTCTCTCTGTCTCTCTCGCTATCTCTCTCCTACACTTGAGCCTCTCGCTAATTAGAACTGATTGCTCTACAAACGAAGTCGACTGTCCCTCTCACTAATTCCATCCCCTTGGCTTGCTTCTGTCTGCCACCTTTGAAGAAAATCGATTTTCATTAAACTGAACAAGCGTCAGACACCTTCCACCTTTCATCTTCCACCTTCCGTTTTCACCTTCAACTTCAGCTAGTGCCAGTGACATAAATTTTTGGACTTTCACAAAAAAAAGCAAAAGTTTTCCAAAAGAAAAGTGTGCAAAAGAAGCTGTGAAAATATTCTTAAAGCGCTGCAAATTGCACATGGAAAAAAGCAAAATGGAAGCTGAGGAAAAATTCGAGTAAAAGGTGGAATGGAGTAAAACGATAACAGACGGCAGTTATGTGTGTGGCAACAAGCTGATAAAGTAAAATGTAAAACAGGCAATCAGCAAAGAAAAGCTGCTTAGTATCTTTCACAACAAAAATAGCTAAGAAAAGCTTTTGATATTTTGCAAAATCAATGTACTGTACATGGTATAGATTATGTGTATGAAAACAGAAAAATATGCAGGATAGGCTATTATTAAAGTCAAATAAATTATTTACCAACTCAACTAGAACTTTTCAAGTAGAAAGTTTTTTCAGCTTTAAAAGAATATTTTGCGAAACAAGAAAAACTAAACAAATGAAGAAAATTATACCTTACTGCTTCTACTACTTTTATAAATAAATAATTCATATGAGTCCTAACTAGTAAAATAAGGCAAATTATTTACTAGTTGATTATCAAAATACCATTATTTAAAAACACAAGGCCCTCAATTTATAGATTTTTTTTTGGCCCGCCCAGAATATTATAGATATTCGCATACATTTTTTTGATTGCTTCTTTAACTCTTTAAGTCCCATTTGCCATTCCGATGCGACAAATTCCCCAAGATGAAGGCTGGCAAAGCAATTTGAATTCATGGCACGACATCTATTTAATTTCAATTACAACCCTAAAAATACCAGAGCAGACGCATAAACCAAAACTTTCGATGTGCAAAAAAAAAAACATCAAGAAAAAAGAAAAGAAATATACGAAAAAATGGCAATTTTGGCGCCCCATATACGCCATACCCATGTATCCCTCGTTTGTGTTTCTGTGGATGTGGATGTGGAGCCCTGTTCCCTTATCACTTTCCCGGTCCTAATTTATGCAAACCAAAAAGCTGAGCGAGATTTGAATGTATGTCTCGCCTCATGGCTAGTGGATATCATTCTATGCTTTCTTAACATATTTTTTCTCTCCCCTTATTTCCCCCCTTTGCCGCCCGCTTCCCCCTTGCAAATGCAACGCATTCCGTTTGGCCGCCCACATTGCGTCACTTTGGACGACGCTGCCGGACGTCAGACTGGGGATTTCGCAGGCCATAAATCCGAAATTGTCTTTTGACACATGAATATGTTGTGCATTAAACGCAGACGGGAGACTAGGCCACAGTCGGAGGGAGCTGGAGACAAAGTTTAGCCTATGAACTAGACGATAGACCGCGAAATACCCTATAACCGTCATAACATATACAAAAGATACATGTATTGAAAATATTGAAATCAAATTTCCGATTGGATATCAAGTGTGAATCGAGTTTAAAAAGCAAAACATCGATTTGCCTATTACCGAGATATTTTATTTAAAACTGAATTGTAATTCCTAAATATCCCGTACATTTGATGCAAAATCAGATTAAATGTCAAACAATGATATACAGGGATCTTCGTTAAGATTTGACAATGTTATAATAGTTTCAAGTTTTTGAAAAAGCATTAAATTAAATTTAATTTACTAAATAAATTAAATCTGGACGCAGAATCACATTTGAGATGAAACAATGATAAAAGCTAAGTCATATTGTAAATATTCACGAAGTTATGACACTTTAAAGCCTTTGAAAAAGTGTCAATAGGTATGAAAATTAGGGATGAAAATACAAACTCTGAATCGAATTTAATGAAATCATGCCTAAAAACAGATATGCATATACTTTTTAATGAAGTACAGAGTGTCTTCTAGGCGAGCACACTTAACCAACACATGCTACTAGTCTAATATGGTTATCAATGTATGCACGAGTTTTTGTGTCTCTGTCCGCGGCTGATGATGACATTGGTGAGTTCTGCAGTTGAAGTTGATGGAGATGGAGATGGAGCTGCTGGGTTGAATTCGGTTGGAGTCTCTTGGGGTTGCGTATGAAGGCCGGCAAGGGTTGTGCTTTTGACTGCCAAATGGCCTGTCCCCATTTCTCTTCATTGCGTGGCCCTAAAAACATTTTTATGTGCTGCAAATATGACTTTAGTTCGGGATGGAGTTAATGTCTTTAGCAAAGGGCGCATCATAACTCAAGTGGATTCAATTTGCTTGGGACTTCGAATCAGAATCAGCATGAGACTTTAACTCAGGCTCCAACTTGAGCTGGGCTAACTGAAAAGTCAAGAGGCAAGAATCATGATGGAATGTTGCGCTTGCAACTGATTAAGGCGCATGTGGCAAAAAAAGATTCACTGACCAAAGAAGGTCAACAAAGAGCAGAAGACCGTGGCAAAAGCAAAGCAAGGTAAAGAAAGCTAAGGTAAGGTAAGGTAAGGTAATTTTTATGCCCAAATGGTCATGACTCGCAAGCTCGTCTGGGGCAGGCAGTCTTGGCAAGTCTGTGGCAAGACGTTTGGGTCGTGTCTCGTCTGGCCAAACAACTTCACTGCGCACTGTGGCATGGAGCGTCAGAGTGAAAGACAAACAAGCCAAAGGACATGTGAAGTGCACGATGCTCTCTGGCAGCTCTCTGGCAACTTCATTGCCAGCCAACGTACAACGTGCAACGTACAACGTGCCACGTTCCAACGTAGCCAACGGTAGCTGCCAAGTATTTCTATTTGTATTTCATCGCCCCAGCCCGAGCAGCTGCAATTTATTGTGGACTGTGGACCAGTCTGCTGACGCTTTGTTGCCCGCAGGCCAGACGCAATCAGCCAACATCCCTCTTGCCAAACCCTTTTGGCCGTCTTGCAGTTTATGTATTTTCTTTTATATTATCACCTCAACACCGAGGCGGCTTCAACTCCATCGAAGATGATGACGATGCTGATGATGACGTTGTTGCTCCGCATGCTCTGGCCATAAATTCAAGTTCACGAGGGAGGGGAAGATGATCGGGTGCAGCGGGTGTTGCATAAATTATGATCTTGTAGATTTCTATGACAAAACCATAAAAAAACACCCATTACATTTATGGTGATGTTGCCATGAACGAGTTGCAAGTTGCGTTTTCAATTTAAAATGTAAATACCAAACTGATCCCCCTTTCCGCTCCCCTACTTAGTATATCCCTCCCAATCCTGTTCCCGACATGGATGGAGTTTGAGAAGCGCTCTGGATGCCATTACTAATTGGCGCAATGTTAGAACCATTTGGGTCAAGGCACTCAAGCAACACGATAAATATGTAATTAATCTACTCGATTTCGTAAGTACCTTTCATCGGCTATATCCCCAACTCTACCTCTGCCTATATAAGGCATTCTATTGGGCCAAGCCCAGTCCACAATCTTTTGCTTTTGACTTTATCACCACCCTCAAACACACACGCACAAGAAGTGCAAATTATTGACTCATAAAAATCAAAGCAACATACAAAACAAGACAGTAAAAGAGTCTAGTTAAGAGTGATGAACTAGCTGATATCCAGTACTGCCAACCATGATTTTCATATTGTAACTATATATCATTAGACTACTTTCATAACTAATTCATGTTTAACTCATTAGATTATCATGAAATTTACAGAATTTCGAGCTAACATTTCCAACTAATGGTCTGCCAAAAATCAAGTCCTTAACCTCAACAATAAAGATAATAACACCTGATTCAAATATGGTATTCAGGAACTCATATACCAAATATAAGAAATAGCAAGAACATCTTTTTTTAAGTGAAATCAATCCGACAATTGATGAAAGAAGTTAGATGAGCCTTTGATTTATCTATTTATCCACTCACAAATATACCCAGTCTTAAATTTTTATGTCTACAGGGTATATACGACAGCAAATCAAGTTAGTCAGAAATTTAATGTGATTATCTGGAAAAGTTAATGTGATTATTAACCCTGGGCCCTGCTTCGTTGCGTGAGACATGAGGCAGATACCTAAAGCACCATTGGAAGCCACTGGGTGCCACCGAAGCCACCCAGAAACATCCATCAGTCAGGAGCTGGCACTGATTTTAGCCACAAAGTCGAAACTGGCCCATTAATTTGCCGGCGATGTAAAGTTTGCTTTCAATTTTCGGGCAACGCTTTTTGCGTGATCTAATGAAATTTTTATCACCAATGGCTGGACGCAATCCGAGACGGAGTCGGAGACGGACCCGGAGTCGGAGACAAGACTGGGAGCAGTCTGTCTAGGCGATGCCATAAAATTTATGGATAGCCATAAAGCGTGGGCGGGCTGCACCAGTTGCAAGGTGGCAAGCTGGAAATCTGGCAAGCTGGCAACTTGAAGAGAGAAAACTGGCAAGCTGGCAGGTGGCCCAGTTAGTTGAGTTTTGTTGCGGTTTTGGCTGTTTGGGTCAGCTTGTAATGTGCGGCCTGTGGTTTGATTTGCATGCGTCTCTCTTCAGCCACATTGGGTGGCCTGAGGGATTAGACTATCATGCAACACACACACACACACACACATACAGAGATTGCCACAAAAAGACATTCTGTGGCAAGAGCCACAAAGTCGTAGGTTGCGCTTAAGTAAACAGCAACTTCCTGTGCCGAACTTTTTTCTGGGCTCGAGAGGTGAAATTTATGAACACTTTTGACATGGCCAAACAACGTTCTGATGACTGTAAACGACACGAGAGAGAGTGAGAGAGAGAGGCTGGCTAAAAGGGAGGGAAGCCCAACACCTCGGGGCCAGTCGCCCATACAAACAAACAACGACATACAGAATACACACACACACACACACACATACATATACTTTTCAATAGCACCCCCGGGATGGCGTAATTTATGACTCTGACCGACTGAGCAGACGCCTCGTACGAGTATTGACTTTTTGGCCAGCTGCTGGGCTACCCGAGAATTGAGAATTGGGAACTGAGAACTGAGGGTACCGAGCGTATCAGTGATGCCAACTACTCGCCACAAAAACAGGACAAACTGAACGGAAAGGTCGAGTAATGCATATGATGAGTAATAAAATAATAAATTAAAAATAAATTTAAAAAAAAGGAAGGCCATCATTATGTTATCTTAAATATGTAGACTTTGAACGTTAATTATTGTTTATAAAGTTATTTGTCAATGATCAGCATCTTTGGTATATTTATCATTCATAAATAGTTGTTCTCAATAATTTCTGTAAATTACACCGGAAATTACAAAATCAAACCTAAAACAAGATAGATGTCTACATAAGTCCAGTTTTATATTAATGAAATAGTTTTTAAAACTGACAGATCTGACCGGAAAATAGCTGAATCGGCTGCTCCGATCCCGCTGAAAGTACCCATTATCCAGTTTCAGTTGCAGTCCCAATAGCTCTCTGCTCCAGGTCTCAGACTCTGAAAGAGATTAGCATGGTGTGTGATTGTGTGTGTGTGTGTGTGTGTGTGAGTATGTATCTGTGTGTGTGTGAAGTGGACGCATCTCCTTCAACTCCAACGCCAACTGCCCTCCAATTCCTCCCTCGCCATCTCCTACTGTGTGTTGAAAAGTTTTTGGCTTTGTTTATGGGCAACGTTTTTTGCTTTTGGGTCGACAAAAAAAAAACAGAGACCAAAAACAATATTTATGTATATGTATTTGGGTCTTGTTTTTCGGGTGCTTGCGTTGAAAAGTAGTTAAGGGTTTATCATCTTGTAAACGTGACGATGCAAAAAACTTTTTTAAGAGGACCACACACACACACAACCTCACACATAGAAGACTGGGTGTCAATGTATTCGGTTGTGTTGTGGTCCCATTTCTCGACATGTGCTGTAATTGGTGTGAGTAATTAAAAGAGGCGAAACAGTCAAGATCTAAGCATAATTAACAGCTTATCATTGAGATAATTATTTGAGTACTTGAACAGAGGAGCACATGATTAGCTTCACAAAACTTCCGAAAATCTTATCTACTTATTAAGCTATCTTAATGAAACTTTTCAAACAAACTGACAGTATCTTAATGTGTATTTATTCCACATTTCAATGGGAGAGTTTTATAACTTATATAAATTTATTGTTGCGTTAATACAGTGAATCTAAGAACAATATGTATTCATATCACACAATGAAAAGAAAGAAATGTTATTGTCACGTTAACACGACGTTAACAGTGTTACGTTAACAGTGGTCTGTAGTCTTTGAATAATCACTGCGGACGGCAGTCCGCGCTGGTGACGAAAGCAGCACGAAGGGTGCGAAAGGCGACTAGCACATATACACAGTTAGAATGGAAAATTTGCTATGACTGTCCGATCAGGTCGAGTTATATACCGATCGAAACGCCAAAATTTCTGATATCCAATTTTGTGACGAATAATATTAAGTTTTACTTATAAATTATTAATAAACATTTTTGTCACTCGGCACATTGCGCTTATTTTTTCATTCCTAATAAATATTTATTTTTTGCGCAGTGCCGACTGACAAAAATGTTAATTAGTAATTTATAAGTAAAACTTAATATTATTCGTCACAAAATTGGATATCAGAAATTTTGGCGCATGAAAATGTTTTCGTCACTATACTTTTACCTCGTAAAGAGGTTTTTTTTATAAGTATGGTTTCCACTTAACAGTAGCCCTTCTATAAGATAAAACTCAAATGTTTATTAAGGACTTTGACATATAATTTTATTCATTTGCTTTGATTTCTTTATTCTCTTTATAAATAGCATCACCTCACGTTCCCAAAATACATTCAACCTGCCCGTCTGCATTTAAATATGTTAATGATAATGTTGCTAATATTCTCATACCCAACTCAAGGAACCACTCAACGCCATTAGACTGTCCAAATGTGAATACATTCAGCACACGTTCACACTTACTCACACTCACACTCACATACCAAATTCAGACCATTTGGTGCCTGAACGGGCTCACAAAAGATGAGAATTGATAATAAAGAGCGGGCAGACACGATAATAGCCGCGACTAATGCACGGCGGCAAATGAATGTCGAGCTCGGTGTTCTGTGTTCAGTGTACACTCAATGGCCAAAGTACCCAGAGCGAATCGCATTCGCAACGAAACGAATCCAGCTTAAAACAGACAATATTTTCACTTGGGGTGCAAAGCGAATCAAATTGATGTGAATATGTTTTTTAAACAGCAATTAATTACAGTGGAAAACAGAGTTGAAACATGAAAATAAATAAAATATAATAATCTGATCTGTAACCGAATTAATGGGAATAGAAAAGCGAGAGAAAGAGGCGAAAAATGGAGAGAGATAAAAGTTGCGGAAAATAAACTTCTCAAAATTAAAATATTTTCAAAGTGTAAAAAACAAAAGAGAGAGTAGCATATTAATTTTGTTCAATATATTATAACGTGTAGAGAAATATTCTAAGTTTAATCTGTAAATAAATAAAAAATAGAATATTACATAGCATTAACTTGAAATGTTGTTATATGATCAAATTACCATTATATGTATCTATATCTCAAATTATGCTCTTTTGGTTGCTATTCGATTTGACATAACATTGTGATATTTTAAAGATAAGAATAAAGACAATTAATTATTTTTTACACGATACTCTTAAATTCTGCAGTCAGGATGGATAATGATCGCTTGATTAAAGTTGAGAAAGGCCGCAGTATAATCAGGATTGCATCTCCCATTTAGCGGGCATTGCTTGTTGCCACATTATTCGAGTTCAACTCCAGTCGCAGCTCCTATTCCTTCCCCTACCCCAACCCCAGCTACAACTTCAGCTCCAGCTTCAACTGCGATCCGTCCGCCTCCTTCTTCACGTGCCATGTGCGCGTTTTTTCACGCGTGACAGGGAAATTGCCGCAGACAGAGCGGCCCCTGAGATCGCTAGGCTACTCCGCTCCCCCCTCTCTTTTTGTTTAGTCGCCGCTGTCGTCAGTCAGTCAGTCTGGTTTGATTGAAGGCATAAATTATGTGGCACACAGACACCACAATCTTTGTGTCAGCGCTTTGTGCCCGATGGGAACAGATTTTGTTTTCGCCTCAGATTGATTTCCATTTGATATTTTGATTAGCGCCTAATTGGACTGTCTAGAAACAGTTGGTTCTTATCGAGGACCGAGACAAATGTGGGTCAACTTGTCAATGGGAAATTGGCAAATTGCTTTTACCCCAATGTGGCGCCTCATCATAATTCATTATGTGGCATGAAAGGCGTTGGGAAGCATTAAAACATCTTTAAGTGCTGCACATTTTAATTACAAGATATTTTATCTGCATTGAACGTGTGCCCCCCAGACAGCATTACCCTTCATTCTCCTCTCTCCCCTCCCTCACTCTCTGTCTTCTTTTGGGAAAACACTTTGCGTGGGAAGCTGCCACAGGGTTGCAAGTATGAACTGAGTCTGCAGGCGTGTGAAATTTTCCAATAAGTTGCATTTGTAACATATAAGAACACATCATGTGGCCCAGGGAGACGGGGGAAGAAAAGTATTTCTTTGACTCAGTTTTCAACTTTTGGGGCAGCATACAAGTATGTGTGTGTGTGTGCCTCATAATTGTGCGGAAAGTAATTAACATTTTAGATAAATTTAAAGTTGGAAATGGCCCACAAAATGAGAAGGAAACTACTGGAAAAGTGGGGCGCATTGCTGCTTAAGAAACCAACTGTTAGATTATGGAATACAGCAGGAACATAGAATTTAAAGGGGATGCTTAATAATGATATCTTAATAAACAAGTACTATCGATAAGAGCGATGAAAGTCCTTAACTGAACTCATTTGACTTGTTGATGAAAATGCAACTGAAAGTTATTAACACTTCACAACAAAGTCAATTGTAGATAAAAATACTTAAAGAGAAAATATAAAAAATTTAACAAAACAATTGATTTTTTGAAGGATTATTAAAATGAAATATTTTGATCGATTTCAAAAGTAACAGAACAATTTTAACGATTTCTACCAATTAAATTTAGCCATGTTTTGCTACGTTTTCCCTTTAATATTCCATCTCTTTATACTCATTCCCTGTCAATTGATGCTCTCGACAGATTAAAGTACTTTTGTTTATTTTAGTAAACATAAATAAAAAGCATAGCTTCAGTTAAGCCATTGTGGGATGCAGCAACCCCATCAGAGCCGAGATCTATCCAAAAATAATATTCAATTCCCACAATCAATTGTGAATCAAATGGTCGCCACACACGCGTCGCTTTTTGGGCTTTCTCTTTTTTTGTGAGAGAAGCAATGAAAAAATTAAATACGAAATTATAAAAAATAATTTACGGGCTCATTAAGAGTCATAGGAAGAGGGGGAAGGGCGCCCGCTTGAAATTCGCGCAGCAATAAAAATACAGAGAGAAAAAAAAATTTGTAGAGTACGCCGACAACGCAGTAGCTCAAGGGGCTGTGCAGCGGTCCACCCTCCTTTCGGCAGGCCATATCAAATGAAGCCCTCAACAACCTGGTGGTGGTGGTGGTGGCAAGCAGGGAGGGGCAGGGCCAGGGGGAGTGTCCGGGATGGCATTGCGGTGCGGCGTGCTCAAGTGCTGGCGGCAGGACTCGTGCGCTTCTCTGTCGCTTCGCATTTCGCTTCCGGGCAACGTTTGTTTGCATACGCAGCAGGAGCACTCAGGGAGGAGGAGGAGGAGCAGGAGGAAGTGGAGAGCAGGGCAGGGCAGTACCAGCCAGAAGCGGGCTCTGGAGTCAGGGCAGAAGTTACTGGGAATGGAACTGAGAATGGGATTGGGAACGGGGACTGGGACTGGGACTGTGTTTGCACAGCGCATTTCTGGTCCATTAAGTAGCGATGTTTTTGTTGTTTGTTGTTGTTTTTATTGTTGTTGCTTTAGCCATAAAGGTAGCTACCCTCGCCAGGCTGCCTGGCAGCGTTTGTCATAGCTGTGTGCGACTTTTCTCACTTTGCCGTCGAGCGAGGAAGGAGATGCGCAGATACACAGGCAACAAATGTATCCACAAGATACAATTGTTGTTCAGCTTTGTTCAGGGGCAACACGCGTCAGTGGCTTTGTTTATTTAGAAGTTGTGCTGCAGCTAAGCTGCAGTTGCAACATCTACAGCCACTGCCCTTCCCTTCTCTTCCCCTTCCCCTTCCCCTTCCTACTCTTCCCTTTCCGTCCCTTTCGCTAATCGCTCAACATTTGTGGGAAGCGTTTTTGCGCTGGCTAAGCACAAGTTAATTACGCTAAATGGCGAACATCCTTGAATATCCTTGAATAAGCGAGCAGATCCCTTAATGCGGATATTGTTCTAAGCGCCACGCCATTCCTAATGCAAATATCGTGTACTTTATTATTTCTGCGGCTGCTGCTGAGGAATTAACATAATTGAAGCATCTCCATTTCCATCTCTACTTCCATTTTCCACTCCACTCAAAGTCGCAGGATTATGCCGCAATGGAAGCTGATTATAGTCGCAATTGGATCATAAATTTGTGCGGTAATTTATCTTTCATTCTGCGCCTTCATTTTCAATTCGTTTGCCACATCATTGACAAGTTGGTGCTGACCACTAAATCCCTTTAATCACGAGTATTTCAGCAGTCGAGGAATGAAGACTATAAAAAGCATATTGCACAACAAGTCAATTGCAAATGGGGGCTTAAAAAGGGGGCTGGGTCAACTTATTCCTCTCCTCTCTCTTTTCTACCATTTTTTGCCTGGTTTCCGGTTCGTGTCTAGGAACCACCAATCATGCCGCCCTTCCCCCTCTTGGCCAACGAATACTGAAGCATAAACAATTGAAACTGATTAAATTCATTTGATAACGAGTCTGGGGATTGCCACTTGAGATATGGGAGCAGTTGCCTCCTGGGGGTGGCAACACAGTTCCCAGTTCTCAGTATCTGCATACGAATTCCAATCCGAATACGAATGAATATGAGTGTGTGTGTGAGTGCGTGCTGAAACACATTTATTCATTGCTGCTTGGTTATCTGAAGTATGTTTTGAATGTGCATACATTTTCGGCCAAGCTATAAAAAAATGTATTTCCTTTTTAATTTTATTTTATGTAAATGCAGTTTTTTTACACTTGCATTTTATTTAAATTCAAAACAAAATATGTCTATCAAACGACAAAAGTTTTCAAATTAAATGCTTATTAAGTTTGGTAAAATAGCCTTTTTTAAACTGCAGAATATATATTTTATATACAAACTGTTATACGCAATTATGAAAATTATATTGATTATAATAGAAAAAATTAGGTCAGATATTAACAAAATTTGAGATTCAAAAAAATAAAAATTAAAGGAAATAAATTAAAATTTTTCATATTGCAGCGGTTTCATGTCTTAAAATTATAAGTTATTATAAGTACGAGTTATACCATAACTTATGTTCGAATTGGAGGCTAAAAAAAATTATGACAGACGGAAAGAAATAAATTATCAACAATATTGCTAAAGTAAAATATTTGAAAGGTAAGCAAACAACTTGTTAGATATTTAGCCTGTTTAATTAATCAATTTCAAATATTTATTTAAAATATGCTCAAAGTATTTCATAATTTTTATGTCACTTAGGGCCGTGTTTTCAATGTAGATATACATTTTATTTAATATTTAGTTTCAAGTTTTACATTAATTTCTATAATTTTTATAATTTGGTAATATGAATTTAATGAATTATGTATTTAATATTATTGAATTTAATATCAGAGAACATAATTCGAAACTTTCTCCTATTTCCACTCAATTTGTTTGTTATCTTAGCCCAATAAATATGGGCTTAATTAGAGCTTTCGCCTTAATAGTTAGATCAACAATGTGATCTAGGCATAATTATGGTTATTACCAACTTGTGTTGTTGTTTATGCAAGCGTGTTGTCATTGTTGTTGTCGTTGTGTTTGTCACACGTCACAAAAACGGGCCACAACAAAAACAACAACAAGAAGAACAACATCCGCAAAGCATTTAGTGATTTAATTAAACGCAAGTGGGCGTCGATTGTTGTCAGCGTTGAATGCGGCGGGTTTAGCTTGATAGAAGGCGGCAATGGGTGGGCGTGGCCGTCAATGCATGACCGTTGGCTGAAGTGCAAACTGTTTATGCAATGAAGGGCCAATGACTTGCAGCACACACTGTTAAGAGGTAGGGGGGGAGTAGATGGGTTTCCTTTTTTACTTATCACAGGGAATGTTGCAAGCAATGCTGACGTTGACACGTGTGTCAGCCAGGGATAAGTGGCAGCTACAAACAGTAGCAGAGAGAGAGTGAGAGAGAGAGAGAGAGAGAGAGGGAGGGAAAGATACAGCTGCCAAGTGCCTGGTCTGTTGGCATTCAGTCAACCTCGTCGAACCACCCTCGTAATTAAGCGCATTGAAATGCAACTGAGATTTCGCTTCATGCTGCATGCCACTCTGCCACTCGTATGTATATATGTACGTGCTACATGTTGTTGCCTTTCGCCTGCTCTTCTTCTTTCCCTTCGCCTCTCCTTTCTGCCTCGTCATCGTCAACTCGTTGTGTCTGTATCGTCGTCGTCGTCGTCTCGTCATCGTCTCATTCATTTGCCAATTACGCACTGTGCCCCCAAAAACTCCAATCCGAGCCCAATGTGGCAACAACTGCAGACAT
Source organism: Drosophila limbata (assembly GCA_963924055.1). Lineage (NCBI taxonomy): Eukaryota > Metazoa > Arthropoda > Insecta > Diptera > Drosophilidae > Drosophila > Drosophila limbata. Next base: position 5,892,644 of record OZ001353.1, read on the forward strand.
GGCCAACAACAACAACAACAACAACAAGAACAACAGGCTGCATAGACTTGTTTATAATGTTGTCAACCCGGCAACAACTTGGCAACAGCACGCGTTGCGCTTTTTAGCATGCCACACGGCGCCTCTTAATGCCTTCAATTTCAACTGCAATTCTACAGATTCCCACCCCCCTCCTACTCTCCTACTCACCTCCCCCGCCCCACCTTCCATTTATTAATTATTCCGTGTGGCAAAGTCGTCGCAACCAAACCAAAAATTCGCCACGCACATTGCACAATTGGGCTTAAAAGGATTTGCTGTTACTCTTATTATAATAATATTATTTTAGACTTGTTGTTGTTGCTGCCGCTTTTCACTAATTGAGTTCACATTACTTGGCAAAATATCAGCTGCTGCTGCATGTATTTTTGGCCAAATGTTGCCGTTTTATTAGCCAAACGTGAGTTGGCAAATACACATATATATTGTGGCATAAATCTTGCAAAGTCTCTTCGAAAAGATCCCCAGTGTTGCAGCCTAGTTGAAAGTGTCAATCGCCCCCCTCTGCACTCCCTCGACTTGGATTGAGATGGGTTAAGAACACCGTTAGGCGATACGCATCGAACATGACGAGGCATTATTGGCATATCGAACGTGTTCAAGGATCAAGCGTAATCAGCAGGAGTCAGCACTCTGCATGGATATTAAGTGACCCATCGCAGGATGTGGAGAATGTGGACAAAGAGTTGTCAAGTTGCTTAGACTCAGGGGTAACTCTGGCTATTAATGCTTTTTATCAGCTTCATGTTAACGTTAAGAGAGTGTAGATTAACTAGTTTTTATTTAGCTCAAAATTACTCTAAAATATTGCAATAAATATACAAATTTTAAGTAAAGCTGTAATCACTTTTAGTTAAGTTGTTACAGCTGCTTAAAGTGTTTTACACTCAGTTGATTTGTCATTTAAGTATCTTTCTGTTTGATTGCCACCTGTTCTCGACTGTTTTTTCATTGAAGTGCTGCAACTTTGTGGAAACTAATGCTGATTTAAGCTTTGCCCTTTTCCATTTATTTTTCTTTGCTGCTCTTCACTTCTCTGCTTCTCTTCTCTTGATAAATATACTTTGTTTCTCTTGTTTGCTTTGCTTAGCTTTATGCTATTCTGTCCGTCTTTCGTTCATTTTTTGTCCTTTTATTTTCTATTTTGCATTTCAACTTGAGTAACTTTTATTACATTCAATTTCTGTTTCGCATATTATTTAATCCTTATTGTTATCTGTGGTGACCACTTATTACTTAATACTTACATATAATCCTTATATTTTTAAATTTAATTTTGTATTTAATTTAGAGTTTCACATTGGTGAATTTTATAGAAATTTGCTGGAAAATGCATTTCATTGGGAGAACTCTTAAACCTATTTTAAGATACAAGCCTTACTGTATTTGAAAAAAAGGTTTGCTGAAAGTTCCGTTGCGGTCGTTACAAAGAATGGAAGTCAATTTGAGGTTAACGGGTTAACATATATTAGCGAATTTTGCATGATAAACAAAAAATATCCAAATACAAATATTAAGTGGAATATATGATCATATTAATCCAGCATAAAAAATAATGATAAGAAGTCTCATTAAATAAATATATTAATTTTTGTCTATTGCGGACGTTACACTTTTTACACACACACTTTTTTTTCAAATTATTAAAATATTATAAATATCTATTCGACACAGTTTTTAAATAAAAGAAAATAAAACAAAGTTTAAGATGAGCTAAGCGCCTATTTATTCAATATTAAATACAAAGTTTCTTTCTCTACTAAATACTTATTGTTAAAACTTGAAAATTTGCTGAGTAATTATTATAATTTTAATTTGATATTACCTATTAAAATCACACTTTTTTATCTAAAATACTTTTAAAATGTAGTAAGATCATTTGGAACTTGTCGCTGCTTTTAGCTCTTTGTGTAACTCCAACGAGACACGCTCTACTTAGCGGTACCTCCCTCATTCCTCATACTCAGTCCTCATTCCGACTGGAAACCCATTAACGATTTCTACGTAACGCTCATTCTGCTAACGAGCTGTATTTCAGTCCCTGACATGGTTTATACTCGCTTACGAGACTTTATGCACTCTTTTGGCCAGTACTGCAATTTGGAGCGTCCTTTGGCCCACTTCACAGCTGGCTATGCACCCCGCTACGGTCTGTTCCCCATCCCTCTCAGCCCCCTCCTTGCTCTGCTTCACCTCTCTCCCCAGTAGAGCAACCTAACGAGCGGCAAATGCCAGAGCTGCAGCAATGTTGTCTCTTGTACTATGTATGTATGTATATATGTACTTTTTTTTGTGCTGTGGTCTGACAATTTAATTGATGTACACGCATGCACACAGAGACAGGTCAAATACACAGGGCGAAAAAGGTTGGCGACAACCTTTTGAACAAACCGCTAAAAAATGACACCTACTACAATCAGAGGGGGGAAGAGAGGGAATGAGTTTGGTGCCCGAAAAGGCAGCCGAAAGTAGGTCAGGCATGCAACCTGCTGTCAACGCTGGGTAATTGGAGAAGAGAGCAGTGGAGAGGAGTGGAGTGGGAGACTCCATCCACTCATCATTGGGGCAAGCTGCAATTGCAACGCAAATTGGTTGAGCAGAGACCACGACAATGGAATGTCACCGATTAATGGCTTTAACTTTGATATTGTTTGACACGCGGCTGACACAACGTAGTAAATTTCCATAGGATCATTTGATGGATCACCCTGTATGGGGCAGACACACTCTGATTCTGATTGATTGTCCGGCGCTCCGATAAGACGACGAGAGGTGCCACAAAAATAAAGGGAAAGCAAAAACAGTAACATAAACCAAAACATGAATTACGATGAGTACTGCATCGATAGCTGTGCGATAAGCGCCTGATTAGCAGTCCAACTAGTCCAAATATTGACTCAGTTATTCACAAGTGACGCGATTCGAAATCCCCTTAGGTACGTGCAACTCCCCCCCCCCATCCCCCTCCACCTTTGCTCCCTGTGGCCATCAATCACTTGGCCTGTTTGCACACAGGCAACAACTGCACCACTGCACCACTCGGCTCTGCACCACTCGCCACTGTCGTTGTCGTTGTCGTCGAGAGTTGTAAATTTTACAACATAATTTCTGATAATTTTGTCCGTATCTGCCACGTTCAGGGCAAACACTTCACTTCAACGCGGCAGCCAACAGTGGCAAGCACTTTGCATGTGTTTTATGATATTCGACATAGATTTATTTTTTATACATTCTCCATCCCTCCCACCTACCCTCTCAAAACAACAACAACTACAGGGTTTTTTTAATACTTTTTTTTTTTGGCAGCACCTCGTAAAACACTTTGGTTTTTTATGGCTTGGGGACGAGCTTTATAAGGCTGGTTGGGTTCGCATTTGGGGCAGATAAATAGCCTAATGAAATTTATAATACATGCATGTTTATTTATGTATGTCGAGGAGTATACAAAATTGTAGAATGAAAAAAAAATTAAAATAAAATTCTAGTTTTGCTGATAATTTTATAAATTAAAATCAACAGCATTTTATTGACAGAGATTCAGAAGTTCAAATCAAAAGAGCATCATTATCAGGCATTCAAGTCCATAAATATCAATTAAAAACATTTTTAAATATTTTATATAAATAAATGATGAGCAAAATTAAGTAAACAAGCCAAATTCGCTTAAATGGGCATATTTTGTATTATATATATATTTTAATAAAAAAGTGAAGCAAATAAATTACAGGCGAACTTCGCTAACTCGAATCGCCATTACCCAAAGAAAAGGTTCGAGTTATAGAGATATTCGACTTATAGAGTTCGTTTTCTTTAGTTTATTAATTTTACTGCCACTCATTTAGCTCGAGTTAGAAAGAAATTCGAGTTACAGAAGTTCGAGTTATGGAAGTTCAACTATATTTGTATACGTTTAATGTTTAATAAAAAGAAAGAAACAAAATTTATACTATTTAATAATGTTTATTTTGCGTGCCTCCGTTTTCAAGTTTGGAATACAAAATAACTGCGCAAAATAAATAAATTCTTGATCTTGTAGACAAACTCTTGAGCAATCATTAGCAAAGAGTTCACTGTACCAGGCTGGACAAGCACAGTAATCCCCTTGTCGTCAAAGCTGCTCGATAAGAGATCTTGTCTCTATGCGTGTTGACTTTAAAGAAGTCCACTTTTAAATCCGATTTATTGACAATAAGAACATTAAATAAAATTTTAAAACTTTGCTTATTAATGCCAAGTCTAAGACTTAAAGGGCTTTAATAAAGGTAGCTATTCAATTAAGTTGGTAAATACTCAAGGACAGCTTCAATAACTACCCAAACCTATTGCCAAAGTTAAGAGTTGTTGTGGCTAGCTAAATATACTTCCGCCTCAGAGAGAAGAAGATACGCACTGTAATTAGTCACAGCCGGGATAATCACTGACTATCAGTTGTTAATTTACAATTGCAGATTAATTATACACTGTTTTTATTAAATTCAACTTGCGGCTCTTTAATTTGTCGTTACCAGAAAAAAGGACACGTTGCCAATTGAAATCAAATTCGCTTTAATTTTAATCTCGCTTTGAACAATAAAAAAATCATGCTAATGATGGCCACTAATTGCTATTGATTTATTATTCAAATAATTTATTCACACTTTATTAAAAGTGTGTGTGTGTGTGTGTGTGTGTGTGTGTGTGTGTGTGGGGGCAACTCACCGATTAGTCTCAGCACCTCGTGCAGATTCAGAAATATATTCAAATGCGTCTGTCCGCTGCTGAGAAGCGCCAGAAATAATCCGATTGTGAAGATGCCTCTAAAGTTCTTCTCCATTGTCGCAGCTCTGTATCTAGCACTTGTTTAATTTATTGTTTAAATTTAAATTGTTTTTCAATTTGCTTTTGCTTTATTTATTTTCCTGGCACTGGCAAATAATACACTTTTGGTTTTGAAATTTTGAAATTGGCTCAAATGGCGCGCATTTTGCTTTGAATTAATTCACAGTGCATTTGGCACTTTGCCTCGCCAAGATTCAGACGCGCATATTCCAATTGGAATTATTTCGTTACGCTGCACTTAGTAAATCTACAGCTCAGTCTAAGGAGCCCAAGCACCGAGCGCCCAGACACCAAGACAAATATTTTTCCCGTTGGGCTTTTTCTCTTGGATTTTTCCGCAACGAATTTTCGTTGATGCGCGCACCGTGACGATTTTCCACAAACTGTCAACTGGATAAACAAAACAATGCTAATGCAAAAGTATCTGATAGATACTTTTCAGCAGCCCCCTGTTAAGCACACTCGCTGTTATGTTAATGTTAAACTAGCATAGCTTCCACACAGACTGTTGCTGTTGTGGACTGTAAATCAGGCGACTCTGCTTCACAGCTGTTTTTCAATTTTTCAGCATTCTGTTATGTTACTGTTGCTGTTAAATTAAATGATGTAAATGATATGTTATGTGTGGTATTAATTATGTTTTGATGTTTTCTTTTTTTAAGAATTGTGTAATTCCTGACAATGCTCTAATAATTTAAATACGTTAATTATTAAGAGCAGCATCGGCCACTGTTAACTCGCTATTAATTTGCTTGAAACTGCTGCTGCGCCATCTGTCGCTAGTTTAATGTACTATATGTATACCATTATAACAGTTGCTTATGGAAGGGGAAATAAGTGGCGAAGCAAAGACATTGGGAATGTGAGGGGTAAGCATAAGATCCACAGATGTAGTATTGATTCTGATCAGTGTTGCCAGATTAGCTTATTTCAGGCTAGATCTAGCATATTTGAAAATGGAAAAGCTTATAAAATTATCAAATAGCTAAATAGCCTGAAATCTAGCAATTTTAAAGTTCATATAGCATATTCTAGCAATAAATCTGATACGATGTGTTACCGGCGATATCATCAATTTGGAATTGTGAAATCTAAAATGACAAAAATAATACCTATTATATGTACAAACAATTATTCCGCGATGTTTTGCTGGAAAGCAGCACTAGCAAATCTACAGTAGTAGCACAATTTTTTGATATGAGGCAGAATGCGGAATGCAAAAAAACATTTATCATCAATCATCAACAAAAAAAAGCGAAAAATATTTGATTAAGAAAGATAGTAATGATATGATATCGATGATATGATATGTTAACTAATTTAACATCAAGAAAAACCTAATGTATGTTTTCTTGCATTTTCTTTGCAATTTTATTTTTAGCTTATTTTTACTCAGAATCGAGTTTATACGGGCGCTGAACAACTAGCAACACTGTATAATCTTTGTAGAAGGATATAATTTACCCCCGCAATAAAAAAATATGCAATTCACATTCTCGTGTATTTTAATATTATATTTTTTAAGCAATAGCTGCAGTTTGAAATTCGTATAGACACAGGACGAAGAAAATTAATGGAGGAAAGCATATACTTAAGTAAATATATGAAAACATATCACATAACTTAATGTTTGGTTTAGACATGCACATTAATACAGGATTAAATATATTAAATACATATTAAGTACTTGTTTGACTATGTTTTAGACATTTGACACACAAGTTTGAGCTGCACATACTATAAATAATACAATTACACTGGCCACTGAACATAGGAAGGAGACTTAAACGAGTTGATTAACTAATTACGAGTTTAAGCGTTGACATTTAGCAGCTCCATGGAGCTTAGCGTCGTTTCGATCAACAAATTGTAGTCCAATTCGTTAAGGCTCGCTTTGGCTGTTAGCAAGTCCAAAAAGGAGTTCAGAGGCGATAAAGTTTCCGCCGTGAGATCTAAAAAACAGCAAGAAGATAACAGAAAACGTGTGAGAAAACAATTAATCAATTACTACGACTCAAGACAAGATCAAAGACAAGGACGGCGAGAAACAGACACACAGAAGCGCTGCTTACCAACCAAAAGATCGGAGTGTGATCAGTTGCAAGTCCTGATCACCAAGAGGATGGTCGCTGCATACAAACAAAGCGTAAAATGCTTAAAGCTGCTGTGGTTAAAATGATAAGAAGAATAACCAAAAGCAACGAGTGACAAACGAGCGTTGTGGGTTTACCAAGTGCTTGGATGGCAATGTGCAAATAAAAAATGTGTGATTAAATGAAATGAAAATAAAGTCCTTAATCCCTCTTCTGCCTCTTACCGCTTCGCGCTTGCATGCGGGACTGCGAAACGTGGCCAGAGCCGCGTCTTTGAGGCGGCTCCTGATGCTGACCCGACAGTATATTGGCAGCGTGCTCCCTTCCGCGTATCATGAGACTGTCCGGGTGTTGCCAGCACTTGAGCAAACGTTGAGCACGCTGCTTGGGCAGAGCTGAAAGCAACGAGAGCTTGCGCTCAGTGCCCAAAGGGGAATCCTCAATGTCTGCAGAGCAGAAACGATTAATACAAGAATGCATCTCAATATATTACAAGCAAACCATAAACAATGCTCTTCATGACATCCACTTGCAGCTCAAACACATGATTCTCCACGTACTGCAGAAACATGTCATAGTCCAAGGCACGATAGCCCAAATAAGTGAAGAAGGAGGAGAAACCTTCGGGCAACGGAAAGGCCATAGTTTCCACGGCCAAGCAGTAGCGCTCCAAGATGAGGAACAACGAGTGCTGTTGATTGCTGGGCATCTGATCACTGAAATAAATAAAGTGTACTTATTATACATTCATCACAATTGATGAGAGTGCAACCCACATCAGCTGAAAGCCACGCAGCGTCTCCAGACGCGCATCCAATCCGGCAGCGCGGCAGACAAGCGAACAGAGAGCACGGGACAGTTCCAACTGGGCGGAGACGAACTGGGAGGCAACTGCATGGACGTGAGCGGGCGCCTGGGAGCGTTCAAAGAAAGTCTCCTTGAGCCAGCGGAAGCCCGATTGCGGCTTCGATGAATGCTTAACCAGATGCACGCTCAGCTCCCGCAGATACTAAAGAGAAAATAAGAAATAGAATTAGTTTATAAATATAAAATAAAATAGCAAATTGCACTCACCACAGAGATGACATGCTCCTGCTTGCTGGCCGTGCAGCCTTCCTGCTCAATAAAAGGCAACACCTCGTTGCTGAAGGGAAACGCGCTGCCGCTGCTGTAATCTCCAAAGCCACCGCTGCCCGTATCCGGCGTCATGGGCGTCGTGCAGGGAGACAATGCCTCCGGCTGGTAACAGGCCAGACTGAAGATCAGTTTCTCCGTCACCTGCTCGGCGGTGAAACGCGGCTGCTCCTGCTTGGCGGACTCATTGAGTAGCTCCCACAGTCGTGTCCAGATATCAGTGCGATAGGGCGAGAGTCGCTGCTGGGGTGATAACAACATCATGCTCGTATTGTGCAGGGATTCGTGCGAGATCCCCACGTTGATGTCGGCCACACGGGCCTGAATGGGTCGAGTGGCCACCGCAGTGGTCAGAGGAAGTAGTCGCAACAACGGCTTCGCATCCTCGGGTAATCCGCGCACTGCGGCAGCATAGCTTCCAGCAATGAGCGCCTCCTTAAGCAACGCCACCGTGTCCAGGGAGAGCGGACGCTCCAGAATGCTGCTCAGCAGCTCGGCCAGCACGTCCATGTCCGCGGAGTGTATCAGAAAGTAGTGAATAATGCTGATGCGATTATCCAGCGAGTTGTCATTGCGAAAGGTTTCAATTAGATGAGGTTTTGGAACATTCAGCGACACCAGATCCAAGGTGGCGGCATCGTAGGCCAAAGCTCCCCATTTGCGCAACGGCACGAGGTGCGTGACGTCGGGACTGCGATTGTTGACAGCCGGACAGACAATGTGGCACGTGGGCTCGTGCTGCAATCCCACGTCCAGCAGATGCACAAAGAAGGCGGACGACACCAGCAGATGATGGGATCCCTGCATGGCAAATGTGGGACGCAGCAAACGTGCCTTCTGCCAGGGCACACCCGGCATGACGCAGTGCACCACACAGCCATGATGCAACAACGAAACGGAGTAGGCAAAATGCACATCCTGCTGCTGCCTCGAGGATTCCTGCGCATGCTGCGGCTGCATGGGCTGATAAAGATAATAATGGCACACAAAGAACATGCCCGAGCTGTCGGCCAAAATGATCAGATTCAGGGAACTGTCGTGCACACGCAGAGGCACTGCATCATCGTCATAGCTGGGCGGCTCCTCGCTGCTCTTTGTTGGCAGCTTGGGCAGATTTAGGGGAATGTTGAGCTGCAATCAAGGAATATATATGATAAGAGATTAACTAGAGCTCTATTTACTTCTACTGACCACCGTTTCCGTGGGCTGCTTCTCGTTAAACTGAAATGCCGACAAAGTGGGACTGAGAGTGGGCGCCGTCTGTTCACCAATCTGCTCCCCTTCGTCCAACAGACTGAGGCTCACCGCCTTGGGCTTTAGATGGATGTAATAGAGTGCCTGGCACTCGGCATCCCACTGTGCCCAGCTGAAGTTCCTCGCCAGCGTCTCGTGCGTTAAAATACTCGTATCCAAGTGCCAGGCGCTGCCTTCCGCACTCCCCGTTTGTGTCGTCGTCGAGCTCTGCTTGACCGTGCAGCTGTACTGTTTGATGGCTAACGAGAAAATATGATTAGATACTCTATTTTCAATCTCTTTCGTTCCTTCTAATATCAAACAGACAATCTCAAAAATTGGATGAGACATCTTAAGAGACCATATTAAATGTTGATTGTTTCTATGATAGCTATCTGATATAGTAGACAGATTCGAAGCAAATCTGCTCAGGATGTAGAAGGCAATAGAAATTACAAAATCTGCGAGTTATGTTAAGATATCTCAACAAACTAACAAGTTTTGACCTTCGACTGCTCGAAGTGCAACTTAGCTTTTGTTAAACAATTACTTGACTAACTGTATGTACTACAAGCACTTACAATCCTCGTGTGTGAGCACCAACAACTTGTCCTGCCAGCAGGTGCGAGTTGCGCTCTCCACGCGCCACAGAAACTGTGTCATTATCTGTCGGGGCGATGGCTCCGCAGTGAGGGGCGTGGGAGTGCCGCCCTCGCTGCTGCGCACCTCGACGATGAAAGCCTCATAGCGCTGCGCTGTCTTGACCACATAGGACAGCAAAGTGATGCTGCTATTGATGCTCGCCTGAATGATTTCCACGCAACCGGGCAGGGTCCAGAGCACTCGCAGCTGCTTTTTTGTTGCATGGAAATGCCCAACGCAGGTCTCCCGCTTGTCGGTCTCGTCCAAGATCTCGAATATCCACGATGTCAGCAATGAACCGTCCTGTTCCTGGCCCAAAATCCGCCACTCGTTGGCCTTCTCTGCACCAGGTAAACACAAGATGAAGTTAGTTAACCATTTCGCTTTTAAGCAGCCTACAACACTTGCCTTTGTAGCCCTGGGTGGCGAGCAGGCCACAGAAATTGGCAGCCAAGTTTTCCTGACGCAGCATTTTCCTTTTTATTTATTTTTTAAGGACACAAATTTGCCGTTGCTGCATTGCAAAATTAATTATGAAAGCCGCTCGAAAAATCGATAAGTACAGCAAGTGAGTTGGCAGCTCCAAACAGCTGTTCAAAATAACTTCTTATCGTGACGATAAAAATATCGTCAAAGTACGGAAATCGATATGCATCCCTACTGTGCAGACTGGCCAGATGATTAATATCGATAAAAAAAAAATAGGTCCCATGTCATTTCTCTACTGAAATTAATTATTTTTAAAAATTTGTACTTACAAATTCAAAAAACCAAGAAAATTATAAATTTACGACACCCTTCACGTGGTAAAGTTTAGTAAGAAATTCTGAAAAAAAGTATTAAAAATTCAACAATAATTCTATCATCGAAATTGAGCAAGATTCAAATTTAACTCAATTTTCTGAATTGAGCTAAATATGGAAATTGAGTTATCCGTGGAACCTGGTGTAATTTTTTTTGCCATATTTAGCCAAGGTTGCCACATGATTTTTAATGAATTTGAAATAATAAAAAAGCAATAATTATAAACAGTAAATAAAAAAGCTAATAAAAATCTTTTATTGATATTTTTCTTTTATTATCTTATTTAGTCACTTGGGCTTTAAGAACAAGCTAAGCATTTCCCCATGGTCAAAACAATTACTTGACTAGCTGTGTGCTTTTAAACATGCCGGAGAGCACCGTTATATTAACACTGGAAAAGAAGCAAAGCACACAAAAATGCCAAGTGAAATAATTTCGCTGCAATTGGGTCAATGCGGCAATCAGAGTGAGTAAATTAACCAACTTGTATGAGAAAGTACTAATTTAGCATGCGATTGCGCTAGTTGGCTTTGAGTTCTGGAAGCGCCTGTGCCTGGAGCATGGCATTTCACCCGAAGGCGTCCTGGAGGACTTTGCGGCCGACGGACACGACCGCAAGGATGTTTTCTTCTACCAGGCGGACGACAATCACTACATTCCACGTGCTGTTCTCATTGATTTGGAGCCGCGCGTTATACACAACATTATGAGCTCGCCATACGCCAAGGTATATACCATAAATACAGTTGGCCAAGTAATTGCTTGAACAAGAGCTGCACATATTAATGTAGAATCTCCTTCAACTTGCAGCTCTATAATCCGGAGAATGTTTACTTGTCCAAGCACGGCGGCGGCGCTGGCAATAACTGGGCCTCTGGTTTTAGCCAAGGTGAGAAGGTGCAAGAGGAGGTTTTCGATATAATCGATCGTGAGGCCGATGGCAGCGATTCCCTTGAGGGTTTTGTGCTCTGCCATTCGATAGCTGGAGGCACTGGCTCCGGCATGGGCTCCTATCTGCTAGAGCGCCTATCAGATCGCTTTCCCAAGAAGCTTATACAAACGTACAGCGTGTTTCCTAATCAGGACGAGATCAGCGATGTCGTGGTGCAGCCCTACAATTCGATTCTCACCCTCAAGCGACTCACTAAGTGTGCGGATAGTGTCGTCGTCCTGGACAACACAGCGTTGAATCGCATTGCCACCGAGCGTCTTCACATACAGACGCCCACATTCACGCAGATTAATAACCTGGTGTCGACCATCATGAGTGTGAGCACCAGCACCTTGAGGTATCCGTCGTACATGAACAACAATTTGATTGGCTTGACGGCACCGTTGATTCCCACACCACAGCTACACTTTCTGATGACAGGCTACACTCCCTTGATAACGGATCACGAGGTGGGTACAGAGGGAACAGTGGCAGTCTGATCATATTGATTCCAAATCTATACACATCTTTAGACGAAAGTCAACGTGCGCAAGACAACCGTCTTGGATGTGATGCGTCGCCTGCTGCAGCCGAAGAATATGATGGTCTCCTCGACGGCCGACAAGCGGCATTGTTTCATATCCATTCTGAACATAATTCAGGGCGAGGTGGACCCAACGCAGGTGCACAAGTCGCTGCAGCGCATACGGGAGCGCAAACTGGCCCAGTTCATACCCTGGGGTCCAGCTAGCATTCAGGTGGCTCTGTCCCGTAGTTCACCCTATGTGCAGTCTGCGCACAAGGTGTCTGGTCTCATGATGGCCAATAACACGGGTATCAATGTGCTCTTCAATCGTGCTCTGACCCAGTACGACAGGCTGAGGAAGCGTAATGCCTTTTTGGATCAGTTTAGGCGAGAACCCATGTTCCAGGAGGATCTCAGTGAGTTGGACGCGGCGCGAGACACTGTTGACTGCCTGATACAGGAGTATGATGCAGCTACCAAGATGGACTACAGGAACTGGAGTCCAGTTGCAAATGGTGTATAACTTAAACAGAGAGATTCTGCTTAATAGGCTGTGCCTTTTCACATATGTACTTCTACTTTTATTAATGCCGTATTATCATTAACATTTTAGTTATTGCCGAGTTTGGTGAGTTTTTTTATTGCTGCCTGGCATTTATCGCAATTTCATGAATCTCCTTTTGCTTCCATCAGCTATTCAATTTCGCTCAACATGTCGCTGAAAGGTTTCGTCAATATCATGAAGCATTTCATCCGCTGCGGAATCCGACGAACCGTCAAAGTATATGGATTTCTTAGTGGTATCCAAATTCATCATTGAAATCATCATGAAGTTACCCTCAGTTTCTAAAGATCTTAAAGTATTCGCCTATAAATGATACAGTGTATTCTAAATATTTTAAAAAATAAAAATTAAAAAATATAGACTGCAAATTGATTGTTGTCATATCAACATTAGAGTAAAGTTATTCCTGTAATTTCCCATTGTAATAAAAGGATTCGAATCTAGTACCCTGTGCCATGTTATGTTAAGACGTGGGACTATTTAGATAGTCTATGAACAGCTTATAGACATGACGAAGAGGTTTTGATGCCCTTAATAATTGGCAAGAATCTGACAGAGATGCGTTCTATTTAAGTTACACACAAAATTCACATCTCAGTCATACAGAAAATTATATTTATTATCAGATCGGGAAGGATTAGAACTCCGTGTGCAAAATGACAACAGGATGTTGTTTCGAAATATGTACTTTCGCTACAAAAAATTGATTAAAGTATGCCATGAAAACTTTCGCCGGCAAGCTTAATGCTGATCGTTTAGAAATTTTCATTATTGGTTTAAAATTTGTGTAGTTAACAAATTGTTAAAAATTTTTACATTATTATTTTGTTCTCGTTTTTCCAAATTCGATCTGCACATTTTTAAAGTTTCATAATCTTTAGCATTTTTCTGTTTAACGATTTTTCAAATTAAAGAAAACGCTTTACAAATATTGAATTTTGTATGTGATTAAATAATGTCTTCAAAATGTATACTAAAAACATTAAAACTAATTTGCAGAAAATGTGCTGTGGACCGGCTGGTTGCTGCCCATTCTGTGGACCTCCATGCGGTGGACCTTGTTGCAAAGCTTGCTGTGTTGAGATGTGTTTTTCCCCGTGTACTCCAGCATATTTGCAATGCTCCTATTGCTGTGGCTGTTGATTAAAGACGTTCCTTAGTGAGGACTTAACTGAGCTGTAAAAACCAGTTGACCAATAACAACGAGGATAAATGAGTAATTCACAAATTTGAGAAATGACAAAATAATAATGTAAAACAAAAAAATATAAAAATGTTGAATAAATCAAAATCTACCAAGATATCAGAGTATTTACGTTGAGAACACCCTGAAAGTAGACTGCAAGTAGTAGTTAATTCGCCGTGACCTGCTTGACCTCAGCAAGCAGTTCGCATGAGAACAACAAGCAGTACCTTTCAAATGCGTAACTGCTAAATTAATTCGAAGGAACTGAGATTGGTTAATGTTTGCTCAATTTAATTTATTCAACGCTCAAATTAATGCTACATATTTCACAAATATTTTATGCCCCGGTATGGGCACGATAACTTTCCACAATGGTATTCGACTTTGCCATGCTCATTATTTATAATGAATTTACATAATTGCATTAATTAAATCCACTATTTAAATTTTACTAAACGTCAAACGAAACGATATGCTTATTTTGTTTGATTTGCTTCTTGAATTTAAAATAACATTTCAAAACTAAAACTTTTTCTTGCATTTCAAATGCTAATTTCCTTTCCAATGTAAATATGTTTCTTAACTTTTTATATCGGTATGTATATATAATATCATCGCAAAAATGCTGCGGGAGAAAGCAATTGGATTTTTCTTTATATCATTTCATATATGTATATATTATGTATATGTATATATTTAAAAAGTGCTCATGTAAATACATTTTTAGAAAATTTCAGTGTATAAAAAGAAAAAAGAAAAGAAAAAGAAAGATATAAAGTAGCAATTTTTTAAAGCAAATAAGGAATAAAGCTTTAACCAAGAAGAATAAATATAAACATATGGAAAAGTATACTTGTATAGAAAACATCTTAGTTAGGGTATTTTGTGTTTCAACAATACAGCGTTGAGCTGCCATAGGATAATATGGCAAAGAATGTTAAAATATTGATTAGCTGAAATCATTCAGAAGACGTGCTTTTAAAAGTGGTCCATTAAGTACATTTAAATATTCATATCGCATTTAGAATAGAAACTCAAATATTTAAATAATATGAAGATTTTTGCTTGGACTTTTATCTAATTTGCCAAAAAAATTATTTTGGTTAGCAATTTTTCTTAGTTTATTGTTGGAATATCGGTTTGTTGAGTCCATAAATAATACTTGTAGAATGAAAAGTTATGGTCTAAAAAAATATTCCAACATTTGTTTTGTATTTGCTGAACAGAAAAACATTGAATTAATGCAAATCCATCTATAATGGCGCTAATTCTAGGTACCAAGTATGTGATATTCAATGGTTTTAAATTTGCATAATATGTTTTTTTTTAATATCATTTCGGTAGAACAATAAAAAAAAGCCTGGGGAATTCAAATGGAACACACGAAAATTTTTGTTCTAATTGCAGACTTGATGTTGAATATTAGGTGCACAATCTTAAGTATAAATTCTTATAATGATGCTATCTAGAAATGTTTTTAGTTAGTTATACATGTGGTTTATTTGTAAATATGTTTTGTATTTATGATATTTCCCAATACTTATTCAAAGTTGATTGAAAACCCAGATTTTGAGAGACAAACATTTGAAATGTATAGATTATCTTCTCAACGAAACACATATTTGTATCTATGAGATATTATAATACTTAGTATCTTCTCTGCAAAGTAAACAACAAAACAAAAACAAAATATAAACATGTATTTCATTTCAAATATATTATTTATTAATATATATAATTAGTATATATTATTTATTTGCATTGATTGCTCAATATTTTTAATAGAAATTGTTTTTTGTATTAACTTGAAGTTTATTTTCGATAAATTATGATTATAATTTAAGTATAATACATTTTGTACAAATTTAAAATTAAATTAAATTAATCAAATTGACATAAATCAAAAGTAAAAGACAAAAAATTGGACCTAGACATCAAATATTGTATATTATATGATATATAGTATTGTAGGTAGGGTAGGTACATACACACGTACATCTATTTATCGACATATGGATAAGTATTTAGGATGGGATTGATCAACAAGTTGTGGAAGTCTGCATCAAAAATCATAGTAATATAATGGTATGTACATAGTATCTAAATAGATAAACATAGATTGAAATCATATGGTAGGCATGTGCGTTCTTATTTTAGATACTGTAAAGTAAAAGTGTACTCGTTGTTGTTGTTGTAGTAATAGTAGTATTTGTTGTTGTTGCTAAAGTGGGTCTGGCGGGTAACTTGGTAGCTTGGTCAAATTTGGCGTGCTGCTTGTTGAACTTGGCAAGCAGTTCAGACAGTGAATGAGTGCTTGCGAAAACTGCTTGTTGCGTTTGGCAAGCAGT
This sequence comes from Drosophila limbata, assembly GCA_963924055.1. Lineage (NCBI taxonomy): Eukaryota > Metazoa > Arthropoda > Insecta > Diptera > Drosophilidae > Drosophila > Drosophila limbata. Next base: position 5,908,963 of record OZ001353.1, read on the forward strand.
TTACACACTGTTTTAAGTTTTTAAGCAGTGCAAGTCCTTAATCCTTAGCGTGCGTATGTACAGCTAGTCAAATAATTATTTTGACAGTCACAAATATTATTTATTTATAATATTAAAGTCAATAAATCTTTTTTTTCTTTTTTTTACTATAACAGCACAGAAAATGAAAATGTGAATTTTGAATTTGTTCAAAACAATTACTTGACTAACTGTGTGTATGTGTTTTGCTTATATGCGTAGTTAACTGTACTTTATGCGTAGCGTAACGGTAATTACCGTTGATATACTTCTTTGTTTATGCATTTCCATTGTATTACATAGATATATCATATGTTTATGTTTATGTATATAATTCAACACTTAATGTTTGCGTTAAGTATCCGGAATCTGTTTCTATGTATGTATATATGTGTATCTTTAAACTAACTATCGATCTCTGCGCTGGCTGCCCCATTACACTAAGTTACGTTTTTCAAGTGAACCACACTTTGGACCGTCCCTCGTCCCCGTCCTTTGCCCCACCCACCCCCACCCCTTCCTGAACCCTGAGACAGTTAACAGCCTACAGTTGCACCTGGAATGTCTGCGCTGGCGCCTTGGGCGGTGATATAAACGGATTCGTGCTGTGCCTGTTGCTGTTTCCGCTTCCTGTTACGGTTCCGGTTCCTGGCAGATCCGGTGACATTTTCTTGGCCGCCGCCACATTGGCCGCCCACTCGGCATCGAAGGGATCAGGATCAGTTGCACCCGAAGCAGTGGCATTTGGCGCCAAGGTCTGTGCACGTCCCACATTGGCCAAGTAGCTGGGCCTCTTGGGTGGTGCGGCGGGTGAGGTGCTGCGCACCACTTGACCCAGCCACTGATCGGCATTGGGCAGCTCGGCGGGGTCGACACCCGTCTCGGAGCGTGCTGGAGATGGCAAGGACGCCACACGTGCCACAGGTGTCACTTGGGCGGTGGGCGTGCCACTTCCGCTGCCACTGGCACTTCCGCTTCCGCTGGCGCTGTACGAGATTACCTGGTGATGTTGCTTCTCGGCGGCAACAATGTTCTGATTGATGCTGCGATTGTTGTTGAAATTCAGATCATCGCCGGCGGCGAGCAACGTGTCCGTCTGGCTGAGCAGTGACAGACCCTGGCTGAGCTCCTGGCACAACTGACTTACGGTATCGGCGGCCATGAGAGCCGCCTCATTGCCCGACTTGGCGGGCGACACCTCCGCAATGGGCGACACACTCCGCAGCGGTGTGTGCAACGAGTGTGGATTCGGATTGCCGGCGGCAGCGGCCAGGAACGCCTTCTGCCGATCTGCATTGGACGGAAGATCGTTGACACGCAGCGACATCTGACGCTTGAATGGCGACTGGCTGCCGATGGTGCTTAGCCGGAACGAGCTCTGCCTCTCCAGCATATTGGGCGTGGCATGCGGCCTCTCGATGGCGAACGGATTGAATGGCTTTACCGTCGCAGCCGGAGGTCCTGGCAACGCTGGACCATCGACACAACGCTCATTGCTGCCCACGGTAGCCATAGCCATTCTCTCGGTCAGCGTCTGTTGCCGGAACGAGCCCGTGCGCGTAAAGGTCGAGTTCTTTGTGTCAAAGGTCATTGTGACGCCGCACTCCTTATCCCGGCGCTGCTTCCTCTCCAGACACACGGCAAAAGCACAGCCCACGGCATGCGACAATCTCTCGCCCGAGTCCTTGCAGGCGAGGAAGCCATGGCACATCCAACGCCGAGTGGTGCCATCCCGACAGATGTAGCTGAAGCCACGCTCGTGGTTTCGATCGGGCGCACAAAAGCTCACCTTCTCAATGGTCTGGTCCACAATGAGACCCTTTGTCTCATCATCCACCACGCGCAGTCCATCGCCGCTGACATGCAGCAATCCACGCACAGGACGACGTCGAGATTGCTAAAGAAATGAAAGAAGATCAGTTGTTTGCCGATCCCTGATCAAAGCACATTCAACTTACCCTCAACACTTTGAGCGCCTCCTCGCAGACCTGCATGCCGCGCGACTCAAAGACCTCCACGCAGCCCAGATACTTGACGGAGAAGGAGCAGGTGGCAGAACGCACCGCCTCCTCATCGGCCTGCCATTGATGCGGCTTGGAGGACTCTGGCACACGATCCTTGCGACGACGAAACGAGTCACGAAACGAGCGTCGCAGGCGATCCATTTTCTTGGGCGACTTTTTGCTAAACCGAAACGAGGCCGATTTCTGTGGGTGGCAAATTGCTTAAATTAATTATGGCCTAAATGCGAGTTAAATATGTATGTCAGATGGCAAAGAGAAACAAGTGCTTGGGCTTTGCGTTCGATCAACCCTCGTCGTAACCTACCCCATTCTTAACATCGCCGAATTTTCCGCGTGTGAAGCCGCGCTCGAGTGGTTCGTGCGTGTGTGACGATGAGTTTCCCATGGCTGTGGTCTGTACGCTCTCTCGCTCTCACACCTTTACACCCTCTCACTCTCTCGTTCTATCCGGTTTGGCGTGAGTAAAACGCGTCCAATAACCGTTACAGCTTAAAACTGCACGACAGAGCGCTGCCAGATGCCCAAACAGCTGGCTCAACTGCTTGCAGTTTCAATTCCTCCTGCGTTCGTTCTCGCGCTCACACTCTTGTTCCAAAGAGCGTTGCCAGATGTTCAAACAGCTAAGTTTGTTATTCCTGCGTTTGTTCTCTCACGCTCTCTCGCACTCTCTCTTGTCAGTTAACTTTTGTAACTGACAGTTGTTGTTATTATGTATATTGTTTTGGTATTTTTATGATATTTAATTGTGTTGATCGATTTATTGGCTTGTTGAGTGCGCAAATTTATTTGTTCATTGAATTTGAGTTATAGATTTTGATTAAATTAATTGATGACTTGCTGCTGTCGTCGATCTGTAAAGCGAGTGAATACTGTTGATTTAACCGGTAGGTGATACGTTATCTAATAACCATCGGGCAGCATGTTGACGTTTCTGATATGCAGCACACACACTCTCACACTCACATTCATTTATACTCATAAGCACACTCATCATTGATTACCATTCGAATGAGTCAACTGCGTGTCTAGGCTTCTTATCGTGGGGTTACGCCCCCGGAATTTACTTTCAAATTCTCTATCGCAATGTATCCATAATAATTGTTGATATCTCTAGTCTGACGTTAGCCAAATCTGTGGTGCTACTGGCCTTCGAAACACCCATTTGGCGGCCAAGAAACCTACCTGGCTACGAGTGTAGCCCGCCCGTATAATCTCCAGCTGAAAACTATAAAAAGGTATACAAGAAATTCTCACAATCGCTTATCGTACCTTGCGGTCGTCCGTCTCACGTAATTGTTTACACATATTTAATTATATACTTGTGTATGCTTATATTTTTTTGTTTCGTACATTTAATTTATTTATTTCTGTTCATTTGTTTTTTTTTTTGTTCTTTTTTGCTTTAAGTTTTTTTCTTCTTTTTATTATTTATTTATACTTTGTGGGGCTTTTGTTTTCTTTGCGCTGCGGCGACACACGCTGACGTTTTTGTGACTTTATCACATGTCTCATATTGCGGTAAACTCGACTCACTCTACTGCGACTATGTGTATTTTAATTTATAAGTAACTAATACACCCTCATCCAGAACCCTACCCCGGCAAAACAAACCCACGACCTATTTTGTCCTCAGCGAAAAGTGCAAATGAAGCGCCCCATTTGAGTTTCAGCAAGATAAAAGATGCGAGTTATTTGAGAAGTTTAATTTTTAAATGTTCCTGTAGATGAATTAAAAAAAGTAAAAAGCCCAAGACAAAAAATCGAAATACCATAGGCAATTTTGTTAAATTGAAAACTGATTCTATTCTTAAATAAATTGTGAATTTGTTAAATCCGAAGTCTAGAGCAGCGGTGGGCATGCATAGGCTCCGGGAGCTAGCGGCTGCTCCCAACTTTATTTCTGCCTATTCGGCGCCGTGAAGTCGCACAAAGGACTCGCGAGCAAGCTAACAACAACAACATAGGAGCAGCATGAGTCGAGGCATTTTTAATACTTAAAATTGATGACCGTCATAAAAACTAACAGCAACAACATACGGCGCTTCGTAAACCTTTTTTTTGCTCTCACATTTGGGTGATGGAAAAAGTAGGTAGACTCTAATAGGGTTGTTGTTGTTAAAGATTTTGTTATAGTGCTCCCGATTTCAGATTTCGTGCCCACCGCTGGTGTAGAGCATACTATAGATTCTATAGTATAGAAGAACGATGCCATGAGACTATAAAGAATATTCAAATGTAAAAACAAAAATAAGATGCTAACTCTTCATCAGATTAGAAGATAATAAAGAGCCAAAAGTCACTTAAACAGCGAAGAAATTGATACAAGAAGATATACTTAATTCAGTAATGTGAAATGTTAATTTAACAGACATTGAATTAAAAATAAAATTTATCTCTAAAAATAATAAAGACTAGTTAAACTTGATTTAAATTTTAACTTTATGACTCGTAATTACGAGCAAAACAAAATAAAACAGATACGCAGTCTTATCGGACAAATCTTTTTATCTACAATGTTTGCTAGCCACTGCAGTGAGGTGCAATGATATTGGTGGTGGTGCCTCGATTCCACGAATCCACCGGCTTTGCACTGCAGTTCATTTTCGAAAAACTCTGACGTCGCCTATTAGCTCAGGGCCGTTAATTGACCTGGTCAACAAGACTATCGCTTTGTTAACTAGTTGCAGTGTTTGCTTAGTCCACAGCACGTATATTTGTCTATTTATGGTTGGGCTTTGAGTGCACTAAATCCGAGTTCAACGCCATCAACAAATAAATCAGGAAAGAACAAGAAAAAAGTATCTTTCGAATGCGGTTGCAGCTTCAAACTGGTAAGAATGTTTAAGCCGCTTTCTGCTTCGGTTTGGTGCTAGGCACCACCTAACTGTAAATGTTACAAAACAGGTTTGAGCTTTTATTTACTGTTGGCCAGTCTGAGGTGGTGCTGGTGGTGATGATGGTGGTGGTGGTGGCTCTGCTGGTGGTGTTGGCGTTGTCGCTTCCACAAGGGCACTCGACAAGAGATTAAGAGCTCTGAGTATGAGCAACTCTGTTATTGGATTGGATGCTGCTTGACGGCATTTCCAATTTTGGTCTGTTTTGGGGTCTGGGCGTGTCGTAAAGGGTCAGCTGGCTAATCAAATTGTGGGCCCAAAAGCGTGAGATTAGCTGCCTTTTCTTTTCTCTCTTTCGAATGTGGGTCATGCATAATGTATTTTGTTTCATTTTCAGATAAAAAAGAAGGTTCTGCTTATCACTGGACACATGAAATGGGTCGTGACCTCGACGTGTAATAAATCATTGTCTCGATCCTGATCACGCCCATTTTTGCTCTCAATCCATAAACAATCTCAATTGGAGAAAAACTGTAAACTCTGGTCAACTTACAGACAAGTTTCAGTTGACTTGAAATGGGAAAATCCGAGAAATAAGCATTCATCTCGCATGATTCATAGATCGAAAGAGCAAACCCGTTGCACGCTATACGAAAGTGGGGAAAAGCCTATTAAGTCACGCATTGAAAGCAAATATGATATCATGAGTGACAACAATTGGGCCCAAAGCATAACCGGGCATAACTCACCGGAAGAGTTCATTCAACCAATAAGCCGAACACGAAACAGGTTCCACTCGACCAAGAGGAAAATCAAAATACAAATCGGATGGTGTGGTCGAGTTTTACACTCATACATGGATATTTGCTTACAAATATGTACATTAGATAGACAGACAGACAGATAGATAGAGCGACAGCGTACGTTGATAAAGACCTGGTGTTGACTTCATCAATTCATATAATTTCTTTGTATTTACTCGATACGTTAATTAATCCATCCCATCTACTTCTGATACTTCCTGATTTATGCAAACAATGCACGACAGGTCAGTGGGGACATCAAATCAAATCAAATGCCATCAATCAATCAAAGAAAGGTCTAAATGAATCCATGAACGGTTGAAGTATTGCAGTTGGATATGTTGTATTGATATAACACTTGAAAAAACTAATAACTGTACAGCTACCACTTTCAACCAGATACCGTAGTAATTAATTCATTACTTCACAGACTTCTGAATACATATATAAATCATATGGCGCTGATCTATAACACTGGACAATCTATGACATAATGAAATAATTAACAATTGTAAATTAGCGTGCCAGAAAATGGCAATTTGTGTGCTTCATTTTCAGTCAGCATTCAACAATTAACCCTTAAATGAGCGCAGTCATTGACACTAAACTTGAAGCACATATCGAAGAAGAAGCATCTATAAACTATCATCATCTTTGTCAAATATATTCATACCTCATCGATTCAGCAACTTTGAAACTACATTTCTACTTTTCTAAATTCTGAATTTACTTAAACAAAACTCAAAATATCATATTGACTTTTTAAGATACGAAAAGAAAAGAATTTGCCTAGAGTATCTGCTGTTCGAAGACGCTCTCTGTTATTAATTAGTTATTGCTTAAAAACAATCAAGCTGGCACCCACAAGCTGCCTACTCATGGAGTCTCTGTTATTAATTTGATGCCCCCAAAAGGCCAACGACACTTGTTGCACATTTTTGTGACCCGTCCCACAATTGTCCAGCAACGAGATCCGCGTCTGACCAGCTGTAGTCACAATGATGACGCTCAGCGCCGTTGCGGTTGGCTAACCAGCTTACGAGTAGGAATTCCCAACTGCTTAACACCAAACAGATGTTACCATTTAAGCATTTGTGGGATTAAGTTTGCAGATACAGCTTAGATCTTGCTTAGACTTCAAGATTAGTTTGCGGAAAGGAAGCAGATTTAACGAATCCTTATCTATACAAATCCATCTTATCTACAGCTCAAGTCGAGGCAATGTCACAATGGATGCTCTGTTGCATTTCTGGCTGCATTCGCAGAGTTCACACGCTTTGTTGGCAGAACAAACTAAAGAGAGAGGTATACGAAAAAGGATACACATTTCATGGCTTCCTTTATTCTCTTTTCTTTTTGATATTCTCATACTCGTATGTGTAGTACTCAATATGCAATTATAATTATGCCGCCCTGCTCTCTGTCTGATGGCGGTGCGAAGCCTATCAACCACCACGTCCTCTTCCTCTTCCCCGTCCTGTTCCTCGTCGTCCTTTTGGATGAGTAGACCAGGCGCAGTCCATTGGAAGGAGGAGGGTTGCTTGTCGCAGTGTCGGAATTTATAATTTTTTATCGCTCGAAGTTTGTGTCGGTGGTCGTGGGAATTTTCATAAAAAATGAATGTCAAATAAATGCGGCATACAATTTTTCTACACACAAAGTATAATATAAGGACAGCTTAGCGGATGTTTAGTTGGATAATTAAGTGTGTTTGCTCCCAGTAATAATGGACTCAATTAGTTTACAAGCTCCATGAAGGAAAAGGTCAACAGAAGGAACTGCAGCCATTTGTTGAGATGCCTAAAGCAGGAGAAAAGACTTCTGCACTCTCATCTAAAGGATCTTGTCTAAGCATTTTAGTGTACTCTATAAATTTATTACCTGAACAAAATTGAGCTATGATTTTTAACATTTTTATCGAACTTTACACTTGGGAATATTTTAATGATTCACAATTTTTACTATTTATAACTGTATTTAATAATCCCGCTTTTTCCTTTTATCACTTCTTTCGGTCTACATTTATGTTAACCTCTAATAAACGATTATTTAGGTAACACTTTTATTATTTTATTTAATAATTATCTCATAATGCATATCTCATAAATTTCACAAATTTTTTCCCTAAAAATGTAAATATTTTCTTAAGTTAAAAAGGAACTATTCTTTAAAATCAATAGGAAATATTTTTAGTATTTATAATAAATATAAAAATGGTTCTCATGGTAATAATAAATCGAATTTCTCACAAGATTCGCACAGCATGCGAGGGTTTTGTTCAGTTTGCTGAATATGTCTTCATCTCCAGAGCTGAGGCTGAAAGGGTAGCTTGCTAAATGATTCGCAGACAATCGGAGAGATTCGCAAAGTCTTGAACTCCGTGGGATTTGAGTCGTCGAGACTCAAGAAGAAGCACAAGCATAGACAAAAATTCACACGCCGCGGCGTTAAACGCACCCTTAACTACCTGGGAGGCCGTAGGCAATGACAGTGGGTAGGAACTATGAGAGTAGGGAGTAGGGGCCAGAGGGTAGACATTCCAATGCACCCATTGCAGTCCGGGGGTTGCAGAAGAGGGGTAGGGGCAGCATTGCAGCAGTTTGTACTGTTGAAGTGCGTAATTATTAGCTGTCAATTGGGCGTTGATCCGGTCAGCATGGAGTTTACCTGGATGAAAGCTACATCCCAAAATGGGAACTGCATTCTGAGCAGTGGAAACACGTGAGCTGTGAGAACATTAATTCCCAGCATCTTTGGATTGCGTGCAATGGGATGACCATCAGCAGCTGTCGATGCTAATTACTTCCCATGCGAATTTATAGAGTACAAAGATTCGAGGAATGCACTGTGAGAATTCTGAGATATAGTTAATCTTTGCTTTAGAATTTCGTAATATTTTAGAGAAACTTCAGTGTAAGTTTTAAAAATAAAAACATTTGAAGCTTGGATTGATATTCAATAATCTTCCGACAAACTCTATACTTCTTCTTAGAACAGAAAAAAATATTTTTTTTTTACCTATTAATCTATAGATGGACATTTCTCATAATATTTTAAGAAATCCTTTTCATTCTCTTTTACAATCACTCTCACCTATCTCTTTTGTGCAAAATTTTACAAATCAAGTCCTAGATCGGAATGACTTTAGCTTTCTTAACTATATCCTCCAATCGTATGCATAACCTTATTTGTGGTTGCTTTCCCCATATCCTTTAACAAAACAAATAAGTGAAACTCACAAAAAAAAAAAGAACGAAACCTCTTGAGAGAAGTTCAGAAATGCAAACGGAAGTATAAGACGTCGAAACAAAAGAAAATGCGATATAAAATCCTCGTATACCCATTTAAGCATACACTTGGGTAATTTCTTGAGTACACAGTACGGCATGTCCTGCCTACACGCAGATGGCAACTCCAGCTGAGCATGCTCGACTAACCGATACTCTATGTGACTAATTAACACGAATATATCTTAAAACATCAGTTTGGAAAACTAAAAAGCTAAATATGTTGAGTTAGGCTGATCAATTGTAATGATCTTTTTTGTATCCAGAACGCAGTACCCAAATTTTGATAAAGATTTTGGGATGTGATCCGTGAGGTAGTAAACAAATTCTTATCGATATTCTAATATTTGTTCTTTTTTACTGCTAAACATTTTTCTAACTTTTCTTGTGTCTTATTAATTTCATTTTTTTTACTCTTTTCCTACTGCCTCTCTTTATATTTGTTGTCGTCATTACACATTCTCATTCCTTATATTCCCTTTTTCTGCTTTTTTGGAATATTCACACATTTGCAATATACCTTTCTTTTCAAGTTACGCCGCTACAGGGTATTACAAAACAAAACAAAACAAAGGAAAACAAAACCATTCGGCGGCCATTTGGAATTGGTGGCATCTGCCAACGATGGCCGTGGATCCTGGGGCACGCTCCGATAATAACGCCGCTGACATATGTTTGTTGCACGTGAAACGAGGGCAGAGTCTGAGGTTCCACTTGGAATCAAGCACCAGCCACATGTTGTCTGTGGACTCTTGTGAGTCATTTGATTTGCCTTTGGCACGTTTCAGGTAGACAACAAAAAATCTTCGAGCTCTTGCTAAAAGGATATGTGTATCTACACCAAATGGCAGCTGCCACTGCATCTGTATCTGCATTTGTATCTTTATCTTTATCTACATCTGCATCATCATCAAAGCTGTTGTGTTGTTTTTTTTCCTAATGCAAGTGACATAATGACTCAGCAACTGTTTGTAACCTGTTTCCACAAAACTCGTTCTCCAACACTAAACTGATCATAATTTATGCCGGACAACAAATTATAAATGCAAAACCAGACAAATCAGTCAACAGAACCCAGAACTGCCTAGAATATCATAATTCATATGCGTTAAGTCACTTTTATGTGGCAAGTTGTAAGCACAACTATATGTAAATTTTAACCACATAAAAGAGAATTAGAGAATTCCCCGGAATCGATAAGTAATCACAAGCAAAGGAATTTGGAAAGTTGAAAAGCAAAAAATACTTTTAAAAGGTGTGCTAAGTTATGCAAAAAGGCATAAAAAAGCCATATTTACGTAACTTTCTCAAGGAGGCACAGACTGAAATTAATATTCTAGGCATTCATTCAATGAAGTTGAGTTTTCAATCAATATTTTGATGTATCTTTATACGTCTTTATCTATAAGTCTACAGTAAACTTAGTGAATAAGCAGAATACAAGCTTTGGAATGGGTTTGATGATGGAGTTATATTGAAATTGAACCAGTTCAGAGAATTCCCTGACATTTTTGTGGAGTATTTTTCTAATATTATTTCAAAGATTCTAAATATATTTAAAACATTAATTTATTTGCTGATTAAAATTGTAATACACTGCAAATTTATAATAGGTTTTTATTTAGTTTTTGGTTTCAACCCGCCACAAATTCGCTGATCTTGTCAGATTTCAGCGCTCCATCAAGAACTATGAAATGATATATGTGCGATAAATGTATGTATTTAAAGTAATCCACATATTACGTATGAATATATACAAGTGCATATAAATACGTATGTATATTTTGCGCTGACATGGACAAACAAAGTTGTCGTGAGCAAACTTTTTTATCTGGCATATCAAACAGAAATACTTGAATTTTAAATATTGTTCTTCCTCATTCTGATAAGAGACAAACAACAACAAAAGGCCAAATAAATTCAGTTATATAAAAGCACATGCAATGCCCCAAAAGATCTTCAGTTACTCTATACAAATTATCATTGAGATACATTTCCCGAGAGGATTTATTCAGACTATGCGATGCGATTCTCTTGGCCAACGAAGCTTGACAATTTCCACTAGCTTTTTTTTCAGGTGCCCCATTCTCTGCTCTGATTGTCATTGTTAACAGGATGGTCGAACTGAGGCGGAGGCGGAGGGGCGTGGTGGCTTTTTAGGTTCGAATCAATTTAATTGTGCGCGAGAGTGTGACAAAAAGTTGTTGCCGTTTGAAATTGGTTCGCTCGCTTTTGGGCGCGTTAACAGTTTGTTTATTTGGCGCAAACAACAAATTTCAGCTACTCCCCAACAGCTGTTGCCATTATAAGACCACTCAGTCAAGAACCCATGTTCCAAAAAAATATGCCAAACATTATACATATATGTAGTTGTCAAGCCAGGGGAACACGGAAGAAAGCAAACCAATCGATAAAACGGTGTGGCAAGTAAGCAAAGCCGAAAACTATTTACGGAAAGAAGCCCCTCAACAGGGTGGGCGGAAAAGAGCACACATTAAGTTCACATTGGGGCATTTAACAGGTGTAATACACTCTGCATCTTCCTTCCCCCTCTTACGACATCTGATCAATTGCAATATTACAAAAGCCCGCCAACAATTCAACAATTAATCACATTAATTTGAAACAATCAAATGAAGTTTGATATGATTTGAACAGATCTCTTTGATTTCCAGCCATCGACACAAACAAATGCAGAAATATTGAGCTGAAAGTCTGTTTTAATTCGTTTCAATTTGAATATTCTAACTTTGTGACACAAATTTTTGGTATAATTCGGAAACAACAATTAACTAAATTAATAAAGATTGCGAAATGCTGTTTGAAAAAAATAAAAATGTAAATATTTGTACCCCGTTAATGGGGAGATACCCGAACAGATTTTTCCTTTAACAGCTATAGCTTTTATAATATCTATAAAAGTTTTTTTTTACCAGTTACCAATCAGGACAACGAATTTTATATATAGATGAGCCACGAGTATCACATAGTATCAAAATTCAATTAAATTTTAATCAAGAAGCCATTGCAGTCAAAATTAGCAGAGTTTTGAGTGGTTAAACTTTTGCCTTTGACATTTAAAACGTTCTACAGGACGGCCAACCCCTCGAAGCTACTGAATACATACATACATATTTAGTAAAATTACTGCAGCTAAATTCAAGGACAACAAAGGTAGAAGGGAAAATTGAGCTTCTGAAATTCATGGAATTCAAGCGAGCTTCAAAGTGTAACTCAAAGTCAATATTAATTCGTTTAAAGGAAATTTGCGTAAAATAGAAAATTTTCACTTGGGATAAAGTTAATGATTTTGTTGTTTGCCAATGAAAGCTTGACTGAATCCAATTTAGTTAAGCAAATAGAACTTTAAGTCCTTCTGACGTTAGTTTAGGGTCTATGAACTCAAAGTGCACTCGGAATGCACTTCGGAGAGCATAAAAAAGCACGATTAAAATGCGCTTAGTAATCACAGCAACATTAAGGAGTCAAGTTAATGGCTAAACGTTTACATACACAATTAGCCAAGTTTAATTTCCTGCCAAGACAGCGCCGAGAACATAAGAACAAGAAAGCAAAACGATGATAAAAGTCAGACACAAACCAGGCACAAGTCCAAGACTTGGCCAAGTTAATGAGCGGGCCAATAAGATAGCTGAATAGACCACAAGATACCCCTTATTTTTTTAGATTTTCTGTATTGTTTGGGCAAAGAGTCAAGCGATTTCTCAGATTCTCAAGTTTTCAACACAAGAAGTTATAACATGGTCCAGACGATGACGATAAGGAAGCCCAACCAAGCACGACATGTTCTTGGCCAACAGCTACATCATCAACATCATCATCACGCTCATGATCATCTTCTTCGTGGTCATCAACTGTTGGCGGTTGTTAATCAACTGCATAAAAATAGAAAGGAAATTCCATGAAATTAAAGTTTTATGTATGCTCATAACGCAGCAGCAGGCCAACAAAACCCAACAAACAACAACAACAACCGAGCCAAGTCTACAGCCAAGTCCAAGTCCAAGTCGCTCCAATGTTTGTTGAACTTGTGCAGCGAAAGCCAACAAGCAGCTGAAGCTATTGGAGCTCCTGGAGCCGCGACTCCAAGAATGCAGTTTGGCATAATCGAAAGGCAAGTGAGAAAAGTGGCTAACAAAAAGAAGAAAAAAAAATATATAAAAAACCGAAAACTGGTTTCCACCACACCAACTGCACCGGCCACAAACAGTTTCAGTTCTTACTTTTTGCCATGGCTTGTTACCAGTTTAGCTGCTTGCTTTTCTTGCCATGGAATTCTGGCTGTTATTTTTTTTTTATTTGGCGGCTGTTGCTGCCACATTCCCCAGTTGCAACTTCGAGGAGATTGAGCTTGTAACCTGCTGAGATTTATGCTCTACTCTAGGCAGTTAATAAGCGGACTTTTCCAAGGGTTTTACAGTGGTTAAAAAATAATAACTATTGAAAGTTGGAGCTGAAGCTGTTGAGGGAACTTGAAAATTTTACTGCAACCAACGGATTTTAATTTTGTGTTATTAACATAAACAACCCTCTCTTGATGACTAGAAATAAGTGAAAATTATAAATTTGAATTTAATAAATATGGGGAAAATGTGAAAAATTATGTTGAGCGAGTGAGAACTTTGCATTGTTATGAAAATTCCCTAAAACTCTCAAACTATCATTTGCTTTCACTGCTTACTTATTTAATTATTTTCAAATTATTATATTACCAAACACACAAACAAATACACACACACACACATACACTTTAATGGTATGCATTAGTCATTTGCCCAGACCACAAGTAAAATGTTCACACAACATTTTTGCATTCGGTTAGAAACTTTCTGTATAATATATGCAAGCGCATAAAATTATTTAGCTCAAATGCATAAATTACTATAAAATCAGCTGCTTTAATGTATACTCTATGCATTAGCATTTGTTATTGGGTATAACCGACTAGGCAATTTTTGCATTATCAATAAAAAAACATTCATTGATTGTTTACATTTTTCAAAATAAACAAAAGGAAACCAAAATCAAAGTCAGCTTTAGTCATACACAATCATCGATGAGTCATTCAAATAATAAATTAGTACGTGAGAGAAACAGATACAGATAGATAGATATATGTTAGCTATAAGCCCGACAGTCTGCTAATTGCAAAGGTTGTAAACTGTGCGATAATTGCTATTCTCAAGTACGCTGAATTGGGCATTGTTAATTTACGATTCAAGTTGAAATGAGATTCTGAAAAAGTATCTAACATTTTCAAACTATAAAACCAGACATTTTTATTTATTATTAGAATTTTTGAAGCACAAAGTTTGAATTCTTATCTAAACAGCTGATTTAGGATATTATCTCTCGATATTTAATCGAAACTATTAAAATTTAAGTATATTCTTTATCTATATCTCTTCAAAACTAAACCATGTCAATCATAGCAATAAATTCAAAAAGTTTAGAAAGCTGTCAGCTGTATTGAAAGAAGCAAGAAGAAGAATGAAGCCATATTTATGTTGTCAGTAAGTTAACATAGGTACAAAAAAAGAAGTACTCAAGTGTGAAAAAGAGCTGCTTATCTACATTTCTTTCAATATTACTTTGCTTCCCGTTCCTTCTTTGAATTGGGTAAATCTCAGTTGTTTCAGGTATGCATATCAGAAACGTCGAAACTCTGCCTGAAAGTTAATTTAAATTCAACAAAACAAAATAACAAAATTCGTATGCAACAAATTCAGGAATTAAATCTTGTTGTATATGAACTGAAAACCTGTACTCAACGACAACAACGGCAACAACAACAGCAAACAGAACCAAGAATCCAAGAATTGTATGCAAATTTGTATATATACAATTTATATTGTTTTTGGTTTCCATACAGAAACTCGTTTTCGCATTCGAGCGAAGTAGAGTCAGTTCATTGGAGTCTCCAGTTTTCGTGTCATCGACGAGAATGTAACTCAAATATTGTAGGTGTTGTTTTCGTCGTTGATGTCGTCGTTGTTGTTGTTAATGTCGTATGACATTTTGTGTTAAGACATACCATTTAAATATCGGATATATTTGTAAGTAGGTTCGGTTACGATCCAAAATTGCAGTTAAATCCAGCGAGAAATCAACTTTTGTGTTTATTACTTTGGCACTCTTCAACTAATTTTTGGTTTCGGCCATTAAACCGGTTTCGTGCCTTATATAACTTATACAAATGTGTTTTAACGTTTATCATATACATATATGTTACTATTTTTATACAATTATTTATAATTATTACATTAAGCACTTGACAACTATCACGGCACCGAAAATGATCGCGAATTTATCGAACCTGAGGCACAGCAACAGAAGATCGACCTGGTTACCCCCCTGAGTTGGTAAAAAAAGAACGTTACGCGGACATTGGGACACACTCTGCAGACTGACTAACTGACAAACTGACGGTCAGCGGGCGACGCGTTTTCCGGAGAGGTTTGCTCGATTCGACGGCTCAAATTGCTCTACTGTACTGGGCGCACTACCGACTTCCAACTGCTTCCAAGACTGAATTGCCACGAAAGAGCGTAAAGATTGAGAGAGCGCGAGAGCGTGAGAGCACGAGCTGAGAGAGCGCGTGCTGTTGTTGACAGCTGTTGTTGGGCGACAGTATCTGCATCTGTATTGTGTATGCATGTGCGTGAGCTGCTCTCTTGCTGCGCTTGTGTGCGTGGATTTGCTCACTGTGCCATTGTATTTATTTACTACCAACAAACAACAGCAGTTACCTCGAGCAGGAGAGCCGCTGCCGCTGCCAGTGCCAGAGACAGCGGCGACACCGATAAAATTGCGACGCGTTTTGTGTGCAGCTTGTAGATTTTTTGTTGTGTTTTGTCTTCTATGGAGTCGAATGCCTAATGGTATCGGTCAGGTACATAGCATTAATGCGCTACTATCCATCAGCGTATCGATCTCTATAAAGACTAATCTACCGAATATATTTATATATGGGAATTTCTTTTTAAGTGTTTTTTAATGATAGATTAAATCGAATTGCAATAAAGTTAAAAAAGAATTCCATAGGTTGGAGACTTCGACTATTTAGAACTTTTTCTTTGGATAATGGTGATTCGTGTTGGGGAAGATCGACTGTATTATCATTTGAAAATTGCTGATTTCTTTCTTTATTATTAAAGGGAAAATATTTAAGTAAGATTCAGTTTAATTTGTATTATAGTTTGAAGTTTTACTGTTATTCAATTTATTTCATGATTATTATCTGGAATTTTGAAACTCAATCTTTATCAGCCTCTTAAATTCTTGAATTTTTTTAAATATTATATCTTAATTTAATTAAGAACACATAAAATATTTGATTGAATAATTCTTAAATAAATTATGTCGACGGGCATTTACTGCACATATGCTTTGATGTGATGAATGTAGGGTATTTAAAACCAGTTGTTGGGTCTGCAGCTGCCAGTCTTACATACGTAAATAGGTACAAATACATTCATAGGTCTGGGTCTGCGCTTGTGACGCAGACTGGAAGTGATTGTTGGTTTAAGAGAACCTTGGAGGGTCGAAGAGAGCCGACAAGAGAGTTGTTTAACGCGAATATCTACGATAGTTAGTGATCGTAGTTAATCAATAATGTTACACAATGCAATTCCAGCGACTAGAAACTGATTAAAATAATTTCCTAATCAACAATGGAACTTATCGATTCGCATTGTTTAGCTGCCCAACCTAAATTTCGTGACGATAATGTCAAATGATCAATTGAACCGTTCAAACAAAGCAATAAGACAAGGTCGTTGCTAGCAAAAAGAGACAAAAAGAGAGAGAATCAAAATATAAAGAGAATAGTAAGATAAAACAGCGATAGAAAGGTCGAAACGAGTTGAAAAAGCGAGAGAGAGAGAGAGGGAGAGCGTAATTCACTGTGCTCAGCATTGGAACTTGCGAAAAATTGCAATGCAGCGGTTTTAAAAGATACATTTGTTTAGTCGCAGATATAATGTATCTGTGTATCTATAAAAGGTAGTCCAGGTAGATGAGCAGGTAAGAAAAAAGGTTCAGGGGAATCATAAAAACTAAACAGAGCATCAGTTCTTGATTAAAGAAGCCAATGGCAATAAAACTTTAATACCAAGAACACTTAAGACAAGCCCGCTTTCTTCTTCACCACTTGCCAAGAAATTGAAGACGCACCCACAGAAAAACCAGCAGGTTTGTTGTCTCCAATAATTATCAGCAAAAGCGTTAGCAAAACCGAATGCCATAGCCAAGTTTAATTTTTGCGTTTGCAATTTGCGTAAAAGCCAAAGAGTGAAAAGCAACGTGATGAACTAAAGTACAATTGCGGTCGTTTAGATATAGACAAATGAGAATTGGAATTGTGCGCCTTCCCCCAAAACACTCCCACATCCATTCACACATTCAGAGCCAACATGCCAACAGATAGACAATAGATAAGCTCCTATGTATGTGAATAACAGATTGGGGGATTGGCGGCGCCTTGCAGCGGGACCACAAGCTGAGAAATCAATGTCGACATCGGCTAGACAAAAGCCACATGTTGAACTAATCAGAAATTCAATCAAAGTGCGCCATCAGATGTAACAAACCAAACAATGCAGAAAACTATTAAAGGTTTACCACTCAGTCATAATGGCATAAATACAATTAACAGTCTTATCAAGTTATTTAACTGTTCCAAGTTCATGGCAAAACCAGAGATAGTTTAGTGGTTTGTATTTTAAATAACTTTTAATTGCGATTCGAATGAAATTGGTATTTTTAAAACTATCTGAAACTGCCTTTAAGAGTTTAATTAAATTTGGAAAACTATTACTTTTTTACTTTTCAAATCAACAGATTTATTATTTCTATCATTTGGTATCAGAATTACCTTCGTGATATTTGTCCTATATCTTTAATTTGTTCTTAATAATCGCGCAATAAATAGAAGCAGAATGGAAAACACCTCTGATAACTTTAATGGTTTTCACAAATACATTAGTCAATAATTACTGTTATTAGTTGCCTTTTTTGAGTAGAATACGAATTAAGAACCTTTTTAAAAATTTATAAATATTATTAGTTTATTATCCCTAATAATTCCGTATTTTATTCTAGTCATTTAGAGCTTCTTTTGATAATATTTAAATATTTTTTAAAATCCCGCACTTGTTTCTCTTTGTATAATAGATTTACAGAAAATAAAAGATCTTTTAGACTTACCTAGAATTTTTAAGCGTCAGCGTTTTATTCTGAAAAGAGAGAGAGAGAAGATCAGTTTTAGTTTAGCTGTTCAAAAGTCAGTTAAAGAATTTCAAATGTTTACAATTGGGTCTGGCAACGCCGTTAAGTGGAACGTGCTCTTAGCCCGAAATTAAGAGCACGCTGTCGGCAATGTCAGCGACATTGGAAACGGGCTTAAAGCGCGCCAATTGCAGCGACAAAAAGTTCTCACACTCATTAGGGTCATGTCGCATCGTAGGTCTCGTGTTCACAATTATTTGTTTGTTACAACTTACAAGTCTCAAGTAAGTTCCAAGATTTACGAGGCAAGCGAGGCATGCAGCTGGTCCCATGTGGCATACGGCAAATGGGGCTTGAGTGCTTCTTGAGACGCCGGCAATGGGTGTGTGTGTGTGCGTGTGTGTGTGTGCTACAAAGCTTGAGTGGCTTTTGAAAGCTTTTTACACTCAGTTTGTTCGTTACATCGCTTCTAACCAAAAGCTTTTTAGCCAAGTTTAAGCTTGGCTTTTCAATAAAGTTCAGTGAACTTTGTCGTTGACTGTACGACCTATAAATTTATGTGCGTACTCAACGATATACATAAATAAACATGACAATTAGTAACTTAATGTATCTTGAAATAAATTTCTGATATGTGTAACAGGTTCTTTTTACAATATTTGTATTTACGAATGCCAAATAAAGAAAATTATAAAGAAGATGACATAAGCTTTTGTTAAGTGTAGTTTCCTTATAATTCAGACTAGTTTAACTCGCAAAAGTTTCTACATACTTTTTTTTCCGAGAATTTGGTAAGGGACACAACGTCTCTATTTTTTAATAGTTGATAATAGTGTCGGAATTTAGTTCTTTGAGTTTAACCTAATGTTACTTTTATGAAGTCATATTAACAATTTCATGAGTAATGAGTATAGTTCAAGTTGATATTATGCTTCGGCTAACTGTTTCCCTTCTCAGCTGAAGGGGGAAGCCAAGATCCCCTTTACTGTTACAGTGCTCATAAGTTGAAAGCTGACTAAGACACTCCCCCTACTCATTCCCTCAAAGATTCGCGCACATTTTTTAGTAGCAGCAAAGCAAAATATTATTCTTAACAATTTTTTCCCCCCAATCTAGAACTCTTCATTTTTTATAGGGGTTACTCTTATATGTATTTCAACTACAACTAGTTCACATTTCACACCCATTACCCAGACAAACAATTAGCTAAGGGTTGCAGAACCTTCCCGCCCCGACAATGCGATTCGCAAGTATATAAAAAACTTGCAGGGCGAGTGAAATTTTCAAGTGTCTGCGCCTGGCACAGATACAATTAAAAACCATTTAGCCCAGCTTAAAGGCAATAATAGAAAGATTGCTCTAAAAAAAATATATGAATTGAAATACTAATGAATACCGGCATTATCTGATATTTAGAGGGGCGTGTGAACCAACAGGCGGTGTGAATTAATTGGTCTCAATCCGGACATAACGACAACACAACTATGTAATGTGTAAGTCTATCACTTTATTGGGTTTGTTTTCAAATGAAGAATATGTTTTATCATTTCCATTTGCGTCTAATGATGCAACTTCATTTCTAAACAATCTGCGAAATACCCCACGGCATTTGAATTTCGAATTATCATTAGTGAAAATTATTCGTTGTGTAATTATGTTTTGATTTTACATTAATTTCAACAAGAAAGCATTAAAAAAGAAAAAGAACTTTCACCACACACAAAATGTGGGAAAATAGAAAGGCAAATAATGGCTTAAATGGGCTTAAGATAATATTAAATTGTTAGAGCAAATTGTGTAACATTTTTAAATAAATTTTAGAGAAAACCTTTTTATTTAAACAGATTTTCGATTCACATCAATGATTGTAGATTTCATAGAATTTAAAGCATACTTTTAGGCCGACTTCAAATTTATTACATTAAATTCTAATTAGCATTTAGGGACGACATTCAAGGTAATTTTTAAGATATTCTTATTTACTCATACTACTTTAATCTGATGAATCCAATACACTACAAGGTAACAAACTTTAAGCAATAAAAAGCACTGTTTCATAGCTCAACTGCTTGGCCATTAAAATATTCATTACTTTTGCTACGTAATAAACTGCCGCATAATGGCTTTTATCTTTCAATTAGCCAACTTTCTGCTACTTAAACTGTCCAATATCAGTGTATGAAGCATTTAAGAGCAAAATATGCTGTCATAACATCGATTTTGCCTGTCTGTGTCCACAACAACAAAGAATAAAATGCGTAAATGCAATTCCATTTTACTGAATTTCTTCATAGTCATCTTCAACTGCAACTTCATTCGCATTTCCATTTACCTAAGCATTCAGTTGAATTGCCTGGCAGCGAATTCTGCTCGTAGCTCTGGAACTCTTCTGTGCAGCTGCGTCTGAGCAGTCTCGACCACTTGGCCGCGATGATTGTGGATGCAAAGAGTCATGTGCTGGCAATTGGAAATGAAATGATGCTGTCGCCCACCTCCAGCACTCACAGATAAGGAACGTGCCCAACTCGGTTGCGTTTGGGTGTGGGCTGCTGCTAAAATTGCATTAATGCAATTCTCTTCTTTTTTTCCATTTCTTACTTCGCCAATTCCCCCAACTGGTGTACAATAAATGTGCCAAGCAAATGTCAAATGCTGTGCACAGCATCTGTGTGTGTCTCTGAGTGCTTTACATAAAGTGGTCTGCATCGCAAAATTTCTGTACCTTCATGGAGATATGCTCGAGGTTGATCTTCTCATAATATTCTTAAGCACTTGCAGATTATATTATAAATAAATATATATATCTATTTTTGATCGGTATGATATTATGTGTTTACGGAAGCCAAATTCTTTTTGAAGTTTTTTGAGATTTGGTAATTGTGGTTCACCCTAAATTAAAAAGAAACGCTTTTCGGCGATTTCCGACCTGTGAATTGCATTTTTTGAGACCTGTAGAACTGTAATCGATTTACAATTCACCAATGGCTTTCAAAATGACTTTGAAGTCAAAAAAACCTTGATATGACCTTAAAATTTACATAAGCTTCGCAATGAAAAAGGACATTGCATTGCAATGCTAGGGCCAATCAGTCAGAGATTTACATATAGAGGTAATATATTTACTATTACTCAAAATGAGACAATAATCTGAAATATAATATGTTAACCAAACGCTAATTACGTATACAGTTTGTTAACAACATTTCAAGTGCAGCTCCATCATCTTAATTCTGTAAACATGTTTCAATTATTTGCACTCGACTGTGCTCGACATCAGTTTTTTAATCAGTTTGTTAATCAGTTTTTAATCAAGAATGTTAAACGGGTTTCCGCATCGTTTACTTCAATAATTCCATTTAATTTAATTGTTTTAAAAATTAATTAGCTTATCTCTTATTTTCTTTTTGCAAGCGACAGCGAATTCAACTGCTCGATAAATTTGCACTTTGCAATTGCGGCTTATTTGAAAAGCAGACTGTAGAAAAACACATACAAAAGCATGTACATATATGTATATATTTCCCACTTGCAATAACTTTCGGGAAGCCCACATGAATCAATAACCTGGAGGCGCCACAAACCAAGCCCCGAGGCGTGGCCAACATTGATTAGTGTTTTTGGCGTTTATGCCACCAGATTAATGATGGCCATAAAAGTGCCAAAACTTGTTGGCTCAACTACAACACCCACTACACCGCACACACACACATTGCAGCTTCAGGCAGGCTTCTAACAACTCTCAAGTTGGCAACAACAAAAATCGCCAACGAGCCAATAAACCAACTCCCCGTTGTTGCGACCTTCGTCTTCTGCTGCAAGCCAAAGTTATTTCCTTTGCCAACGCACAGAAATTAATGTTGTTGTTGTTGTTGATTTTCAATTGCACTTGAGGTGCTTCTTCCACACACCTTGAAACTACTATAATAATAACAGCCGGATGTCCATTGAATTTCTTGCTAAAAGTTGATATTTTTATTGGCCTGAGGTGTGCGTGTTCGTGTCTGTCTGTGTGTGTGTGTCTGTGTCTTCGTATAAGCTTTCAATTTTATTTCCGTTCATAAAATTTATAAATGGCTAAGGAAAAACCCTGAAGGGAAAGTCGTTGATTGGACTTCCAATTCAGTTCAGTTATTCGTCTGATGCTAATATTTTAGCATAGAAGATCTTATGTGAAGATACTCCTTAAAATAAATATGATAGAAAAGGAAATAAGCAAGAAATTAATCATTATAGATGTGTATACTATATATAGTCCGGTTAAATTTTAGTTGAGAGATACATATGTCTGAATTGGAAATTATTTTCAATACATTTTACGACAAAATATGTTTTAAGTAGTCAATGGAAAAGCGCATTTTAAAATAATAATAATTAATGAAAAATATTAAAAGAGGATTTTTTTTTACACAAAGTACTATTTCCTTGGGAACTTAACTCAATAAGTTTATAAATAACAAATCTAAAATCATTTAATTAAATTAGCATAAAATACGTAATTGATAACTTAATTTGAATTTTCACAATCACTGCGGACGGCAGTCCGCGCTAGTGACGAAAGCAGCACGAAGGGTGCGAAGGCGACTAGCATATATACACAGGAAGAATGGAAGATTTGCTATGACGGTCCGATCAGGTCGAGTTATATACCGATCGAAAGGTATCAACCTAACTTACAAATGTGCATACTAAGATTTTTGAAAACTCACCTGGTTCGTGAGATAAACAGGTGTAAATGGGAGGGGAAAAATTTAAATTATTGGAGCAAATGGGGCCGTTGGAGCCTTTTTGAATTTTCGTTGAATTTTTTACAATTCTTATCAAAAATACGCGTCGAATGACACCTTGATCATCAAAATCCGACAACTGGTTAGAAAAAAAATTAATTTTGAAATTTTGAGTCGCCTTCCGAAAATGAGATGAAAAGTCAGTATGTTTGTTTGTTTGTTTGTTTGTTTGTTTGTTTGTTTGTATCAAAGCGATGATTTAGCTTAAAAGTTTGAATGAGGACTTGTTCCCGCTCAAAAATCTAGAAACGTTTGTTCTACGACTTTTTCGAAAAATCGCTAGTTTAGCGGGAAATCGCTAAAAACCGCTAAAACTAAAAACCCCCATAGTGTCCAAACTATGAAAGCTACAGATATGATCTATATGTCGTTGGAAAGGTACTTTGAAGGGCTCTTAAGCATATGTTCAAACTTTTTTTCTAAAGTACACAGGTAAAAAGCTACTGGTGAAAAAAGGTAATTTTTTCCACATTTTGGCGGTTTTCGAGAAAACGCCGCTAGCGATTTTTTTTAATTTTGAATATGTTTGAGCTTTTAATATTTCGCGTTTTTTGATACATCATGCATAAATTTTTGTTGATTGGTTTGGAAGATATAACCTATTAACTGAATATATACGTTTTACTTTGAATTGGAAAAGGACAGCAGCAACAAAGTGTCATAGCAGCCAGAGTTTGAGAGTGCTGATAAATTTTGCGCTTGGCATGTTGGCATGTGTGTTAGTAAAGAGAAACAGTGTTGCCAGACAGTTTCTTTTTGCTTGTACAAACAATAAACACCGATTGACAAAGTTACACTGTAAAAAAATATTTCAATTGTCAAAACTTCCTATGTCTTATTAAAAAATTTCTGATATCTTATAAAAAAACCTCTTTACGAGGTAAAAGTCTAGTGACGAAAACATTTTCATGCCCCAAAATTTCTGATATCCAATTTTGTGACGAAAAATATTACATTTTACACATGAATTATTAAAAAAAAAATTTTGTCACTGGCTCTGCGCAAAAAAGTACTACTAGTATATACTGGTATTTATTAGTTATGAAAAATTTAGCGCAATGTGTCCAGTGACAAAATTTTTTTTTTAATAATTCATGTGTAAAATGTAATATTTTTCGTCACAAAATTGGATATCAGAAATTTTGGGGCATGAAAATGTTTTCGTCACTAGACTTTTACCTCGTAAAGAGGTTTTTTTATAAGATAACTTGACAACCCTGAACGGTGTTTACCCTGCGCAATGCATTTTCACACGCCCACGACATGAAATCCTAGATATTCCCACGGGAAATATGGCCGGGCACACGCGTCGAAGGCAAAGCTTGTCTTAGTCCCCCCCCATTCCCTTCCCAGACCTCCTTGCGGCATAGACAAGAACCGTTAAAGCTGCTTGTAGCAGTTACACTTGTATCCCGCACACATAAGCACAAGCGGCTGCCACAACGACGTTTAAGGATAATACGCCACATGCCAACTCCCACTCCAACTCCAACTCCAGTTATTGTCCATGTCTTGGGGTTGTTAGCCCCGCAAGGGTGAACGAGGGAGGGGCTTGGCCTCTACGCCGTAGACGGAAATCATGCAAAAACGTGTCCGGCACGAGTCGAGTTGAAGAAATTAGACAATCCAACGCGTCGTCGCGTCTGCTCGTGACATTTCCCCGACATTTCGCATTGCGCCTTGAACTGGTTTCCTTGCACAAAACGTGTCGAAAGTTTAACCAGCTACCCCCTCGATTGAACCTGGTCTTCAGCTGACATATTAATTGTCCATAAAGTAAACAGCAACAACAACAACAACCACCGTGCACTGCTGAAAACCGCAAAGACTGCCCGACTTTTGCGGGGTTGCAAGTCTGATAAGCAAATCGATTTAAATTCAAACAAATTCACAGCCGTGGCAAAAGTTAACAATCTGCCATTTGATCTAAGCCTATTAACTGACCGGGTAGACCTACTAAGCCAGAGTTCTCCCCGTCTCTTCAAGTATCCGTGTCCTTCCATCTGACAGTCACCTTAACGCTTCGCTGCGTTTGGGCTGCCCTTGCAAAAGGATAAGAGAGAGTCCCTGGGATATCAGACATTTTTTAAGTTGCTCATTAGCTGTGGCTGCCCCAGAAGGAATCTATAAAAGTGCCAAAAGAAAGACAAACGTGGGAACAAAATAAGGAAGTTGGGCAAAATAAGAAATGACAGTTTGTAGAGACAGGTCAGTTATCTAAGAAGATAAGAACAAAAATGGCATTAACAAATTTGTGAATGCTTATTAAGATAAATCTTAAATAAATATTATTATTATTATATTTTTTCTTAACTGATTTTTATGTAGTTCGTTTTACTTCTTTTAGGGGTTTTTTATTTACTGAAATTGAAATACCAAACCGACAGATGTTCTTGGATGCTAAATCACTTTAGTTTGCCATTCATAATATATAATTAGTATATAATAAGTTTTCCTATCGCTGGGCTCTAATACTCGATACAATAGATAAAAAGATACGTAACAGTTTTCCATGATTACGGCCATCTACAAACATAATATATGTATCTTCCAAGAAGGCAGAGCTTCTCCATCTTAACCATGGCTATAAAAGAAGCGACACACCTTAGGCGGTATCTTTGCCATTCATTAAAGAATTATGCAACTGGTGGATAAATCTAATTGCCATTGTTAATTGCTAATTGTTAATGATCGTTCAGGCAGCACTCACATGTCAACGTCGACAGAATCCCCATGCGTATGTGTGTGTGTGTGTATTTGGGGGGTGGTATAAAGATCTGGGAGTGCTCAGAACGAAGCTATAAAACATGGGAAGGCTCACGGATGCCGCTGTAGCTGCTGTCTTGCTTGGCTGCTCATTTATGACCATAGAGCACGGCGGTAGTAAGTGAATGTATCTCAAAGATACACTCACGCAAAGCTCAGAATGCAATGCAACTTGAAGTCACCGAAGTCACTGCTGTTGCTATTGTTGTTGCTTGATGCTTCAGTGAACGTCCCAGCCGCCTTTTTACTGGGTAGAAGTTCAATGTGCTACTCGACAGCGGGAATCGGGGTCTGAAAACATCGGTTGACTGTGATTTTCAGTGCAGTTCCAGCCCAAAAGAAAAGCAGCAAGCAATGGCCAGGGTTAATTTGGTCATGCTCGAAGTGCACCTCATTAAGATAACTAACAGCGCTGACTTCGCCTTTAAGTTGTAAGTACAACTTGGCAGTTAAACGAACCGCTGGGATCGACCACATTTGGGAGTTACTTGTACTTAAAACTAGACCGAGAGAAGAGTGTGAATCGAAGTCGAATAAAAGACATCTGCAATACTTACATGACAATATACTGATAGCAATATTAATATCTATATCAATCATCCATACCTACCTATATTTAAATTTATACCAATCTATCTCTGTCTCTATCAAAAATCTTAATTGTATTAATTTTATATCAATCCTGATAACATATTTCTATCTATTTCTACAATTTTAGTTAAGTATATCTAAAGATTAAATACCATTTGTATCCTTGTTTATAACTAATTTGCTCCATCAGACTTACGATTTTATCTCTCTCTCCAAATAAGGCGCTGAATTTATGAACATCTCGATGAATACTAAACATTCGATTTAGCTTTTAAGTAAAGTATGTGCTTGGAAACACCTTTTGATTTATTTCCTGGTGATAATAAATCAAAGGCCAAACCAAATGCTTGAGCTTTACAATAAAACGCCCCGATTATTAAGTGCTTTATTCTTATCGAAACCGTTTTGCTGTTGAATCGTGATAAATGGCATTAAAAATGAAAGTCTAGTTTATCGATGGTTTATATGACGCTGCTGACACATTTAAATTTGTAAGTTGAGTATGAAAATCAGCAAAATAAAATGTACAAAATAGCATTTTAAATAGCTTTTGCAGAATTATTAATAAAAAGCATTTAATTTATGATTAGTTATACTATTTATCCCTCAGATTCACACTTTTCCTTCTAAATATTTAAATTGCTGTCCTGTTCTTGGATAGCTGGCAAAATATGATGCAACTTTTATGCAAATTTATGCAAATTCGCACCCTGCCGCTGATGCCATCCACAAAAACAGAAACACACTCTCTTTAACACACACACTCACACACATAATTAGTCATGGCTACGAATATTCCATTTAACGTCAGTCGCCCGCACCAATTTGTTGTATTTTAATGGTATTTGACATTTAATTTATTGTAGTTGGCATGCAAAACGTTTAAGCTGATCCCAGAACTGAACCATCCGACCAGACAGCTCCATACCCCATGCCCCTCGCCACTCCCCCTTCGCCTATTTATACCACAATTGAAGGCAAGAAGAAGGCATTTGCCTTGAAGCTCATGGAAGAAGGCAAATTCAGAATAGTTAATTATAAATATATATTTCTCGATCAGAAAGATAATCAGAGCAATGGCGATATGAACCTTTTAGATTCACTGTATCATTTAAATATTAAATTACATTTTTATAAAAAACGTATCCAATTAAATTTACTGTACTAATCATTAATCAAAATGTCCGATATTTTTTGCAAGAGTATTTTATCTTTCGCACACTGAAGATCATTGTTTTTTATGCAGCGTTTCATTTTGATTTTTTCAAGTGTTTCTCTACTCAATTTATGAAATGAATGCTTTCGGCTTGATTGGACTGTTTGGCTTTTAGCATGAACCAAATTTGGTTGCGATCTCCTCATCTATCATTTTATTTATTGCTCTTAAGTTTGAAGGCGCCTTAATTAGCAGATTTTTCATTGTTTTTTATTTTTATGCAGTGTGTTGTCGATACGCTTAGCAGTTTAATTAACATTTGTGTGTAAATCGTATTTTCCATACATTATTTATCATTTATCGACACTAAGGTCATTGTATCGGAGCGGGTTTTAAGCCCCAACACTAACAGCTGGCAAGTTGTTTAATTCCTCACTCGTGTAATCAGAGCATTGAGTTACCAACCGCATTGTTGAATTATGCAATAGACGATGATGTAAATATTATTTATTAAACTATAATATGATATACATAATATTTATTTACAAATATTTTGGTACCCATAGAATCATCTATACTCTTACAAACTTTAAACAGGGAACTGTATGGGGACTGGAAAATTATTAAATTGACAGTTTTGTAATATTGCTTGCATGAGTTGTGTACCTTTGTCAGTTGAGAACACATCTATAAATTAAGCATTATTGCGCTAATAAATAATTCAAATCTTTTAAATTAAATTAATATTCAATAATTTAAATCTTTCAATTTTCTTTGGCAAATACGAACTCAGTAAGCTCTGTAAAAGATTTAATGCCTATATCCAAGCATAGACGCAGTGTCAAAGGTCAGCAACGACAAGGAAATCCCAACGAATCGCAGCAAATATATGCAGGGGATGCAAGGCTGCAAAATAAACGAGCGACAATCTCGACCATATGGTACACACACACATACACTTCCGCGGGTGAGCACACACACACACAGACACAGAAATACAGTGGCCGTTGCCTTGGCAATGTGACAGAAAGCAAATGCAAAAAAGCGCCTTTCAAAGGTAAAAGCAAAAAAACGGGAGTAATAACGGAGTAGTTGTTGCTGAAACATGCATACATACAAATATGCATAGATATAAATGTAGATGTACATATTTACATACATATGTATTTAGACGAAATCAGCAGAAATAAGAGCGCCAACGCAGCTCGCTCCAAAGGAAAATCAATAATACGGCTTTTTTTTGGCTGTCCCTAGTTGTTGTTATTGTCGTGTGCTACCAAAATGTGCCAGAAAGGGGAGCATGCCAAATTGGAGCAGAGTTTACATGCATATATACATACATATGTGTGTTAACACGTAGAGAGGGCTGACTAAAAATAATTGACTGCTTAAATGGCAACTCACCTGTTTTGACTATAATTTAGCTCGTTTGCTGTTGTTTTCAAGCTTGAGTTGACTTCGTGTTGATTTATTTCTTTGGGACGCTTTTTTGGAGTTGAAGTTCAGTCTCACAAAAGCTTTAAATAATTTTAAATTATGTGCAGAGACAGTTGTATTTGTTGTATGTGTGCGCGTGTAGCAATTGTACACTAGTACAAATACAGATGTAGCCACAACTCTAACTTCAATTCACTTGGGGGCGATTACACAACGCCAACGAAAAAACTTCACGAGCCGAAACGAAGTTGAGAGCAAAATGAATTATGAGATTAAAACTTAAAAACAGACGTTTTATTAATTATGCTTTGTGGCTGGTTTCGCACATCGATGTTAATAAATTTTGTTAAATATTTCTTTGGCGGAGTTTTAGTTTTGCCAAAAATGTACACACCAAACTCAGCACCACGAGTACACACACACACACGAACACACGAAGTTGGCGTCGGCCGCCAAACGACAACAACTGCGATACGCGAGCGCGTACCAACAACTGAATTGAAACAGAAAATGAAACGTCGAAGTCGGCGTCGACAGCGACGCCAACGTCTTTTTGCCTGGCTTTACATTGGGTATAGAGAGTGAGAGAGAGACCGCGCTCAGCTGAGCGTCGCTTTTGGAAAGCTTTTTGCCAACAGCTTCTTCAGCACGCGTAACGGTACAATGCGTCAAGTTGTGAATGTCGCTCATCAATGCAAATCTGTGTGACGGCGTTGCCAGAAATACTTACAATAATGTTAACGAAGCGCCAACTTTAATGCATTTAAAATTTTGTTAATTTGCTGTACTTTTTAATCTGTTTGCCAAAGTAATGAAAACCTTTTTGTTACATTGAACCTTTACTATGGACGCCAGGCAACTCCTACTGCGTCGGGAATTCTGATAATGTCACCCAAATGTACCGGACCTGTTCAAAAATATTTAAATTGTAAAATTTAATTTGAAATTCATTGTGGTTGGAAACTCGCTCTACACGAACCTCGGTTAAAAGGCCGCGTGCGCCAATACGGCCCAAAACCTTAACAACTCGGGCCGGGACGGAGGGTGGATCCATTTTCAAGCTAAGAGTAGTTAACAAAATCACAACGATTTGAATGACAGCGCAAAATGGCAAACGTTTATTTTAATAAAGTACGTAGTGACATATGCATGTATGTATATGTACTTAAATTTAAGTATACTTTGTTTATGTACAGTATATCAAGTAACTATTTGTTCCAATAAATAAACGTATTTTATTGTTTAAAATAAGTACTTCAACTAAATGAGTCTTATTTTTATCTTTATAGTATATAAACCACTAAAAGAAACTAAGGAAAATTAATAAATTACAAATAAATGTTTTTTTTTCGAACCTTTTTTAACTTGTCCAAACGGTTATTTGACTCACTGTACTATATATTTGTTTTTAATGGAATTGTCTGTTTTCCCTGCTTCTATCCCTGTACACTCTCGAATTTGCCACGCAACAGGACATCCCGCATAATCCCAGCCAGCTCGTCATCCTTCTGTGCGCGCATCTCATCAATTAGGGACTCCTTGAAGCCAGCATCCTTGGCCGGATCAAGAGGCACTTGATGTTTTTGTTTTTCCAGCTGCAATTGAGGCACTTCCACACTCAATGTGGCTCCAATGCGTTCCACACTCAGGAAACTGGCTTCGCCAACGCCAATCTGTGTCCAGCTATCGGTGCCAAACCAAATGGAGAGCGCTTCATTGTAGTCAGTGACATGGGCTCTAAAGGGATTTGTGGGGCTGCCGAAACCAAGATGACTAATCGTATCCCGCAGCACCTTGGCCAGTTTGGGCAGCTTCTGTGAGTAGAATAATACAGCACCTCCAACAAGATGCGCCATGGAGCGAAGACAGCGACAGATGTGCTTCTTTAGAGCCGGCTCAAAGTCCATGAAGATATCGTATTTGCCGCCCACAATCACAACTGGAAAGGGCAGCAATTCCAGTGTGGGCGTCTCCTGGTTTACATGCTTCACACGCTCCAGAGCACGGCGTTCCAGATCCTCACGCAGCTGGGGAGTTGCCAGCTGCAACATTTTTTGGGCCGTATCCCGTAATCCTTTGTAGGCGCACTCCAGATCCGCCCAAACTCTCTCCGGCTGCGACAGATCCACCATGATGAAGGCGGACAACTGTTGCAGGCCATGTGTGCGCATCGGAACTTCCAGCAACTGCTCGGCATTGTCCAGGGATCCCAGTTCCCAGACGTTCAGCACATGCGATGTCCTGCCGCTGCCCATCCGGCGTCCATAACTGTATTCCAAGGCCAAAGTTGGACGCGTCGTCTGCTCATCCCGATCAAAGAACTTGTTGATGGCCATGGATTTGCCCTGGTCATCATTTATTATTTAGTATTTTCTTAATTATTCATTGCTCCTTAACTTACCACACACTTGCTTCCCAGCACAAACAATGTGCGCTCCTTCGGGGAAGTTGTCGCCTCCAATTGACGAAGTCGCTGCTGTTCCTCTGCCAGACATCCGGCAATCTCCTGAATGCTTCCCATTGCACTCAAACTGTTCTCGTTGCTCTTCTCAAACATCTTGTGTAGTCTTTTCTGCAAATTGATCAAAAACTGCGGCAAACGCATGACATTGCAACATGAAAAATACGTTTTGTTTACAACTTTCAAGTTTCCTTGGCAACTGTCTGGCAGCCCAAGTATGCAGCTGTCGACTGTCTGGCAGCCCGCAATTGAAAATGTCGCCTGTCTGGCAGCCCGCAATTGAAATCTGAATTGAACGTGGACATAATTTAAGTTTATAATTTTTAAATTTATGTATTTTATTATTTAAAGTTTTGTTTATTCTTCTTATTTAAAGTTAATCGAAATATTTTGTTTTATTTGTCCTTTAACCTCAAATTTTTTTTTAATATTAATTTTGAACTACTTGAGTCATTAAGTACTTTAGAAACTGGAATTCAATTTGTTTTTTATTTATACCATTTCAATTAATTAATAATTTTGTCGGTTAGTTTTTTGCTTGCTGGAAAACCAAAATAGACTTTTATTTATCTGATTTGGAATATGTTAATGCACATTGATTGTTTACATATTAAGATAAACAGAATTGCCTACACAAAGCCTCACTGGGGAAAAAGTTGTTAGTGTGTCCTTGGCCGCCCCATAGAAAGCTAGTGCATTGGCGAGTTTGCTTGATATACCGCCACTTGAAGCTGTACGCTCTGCCAAATCCAGTGTCGGTCGCAACGTCATCACAACTCTCTGAAAAGGCCAAGAGCTTATTAAAGTTTTATAACCATTTCATATCCTGAGAAGTCTTACCCTTATCGTAGGCATTACTGACGTGGCATAGGCAAAACAATGCCAATACCAACAAAATTAGTGTAGTTTTCATATTTTCGTAGTTATTGGCTTTTCTTTCGCGTAGCAACTGGACTTGCCAGCAGCATAGTAGATCATTTTATACCAAATCTGAAACGTTATAGTTAATTACATTCGATAAGTTGCGAGAAATGCAAATTTAATCCATATCGGCGATTTACAATGGATATGCATATTATATTATACAACTTCTTCTTTGTGCATACATATTACATATTATAACGTATCAATGTTATCAATAATATTTGAATTAATATTCACCATTAATTAGTTTATCCAATAATATTACACTTGCACTGCTTGCAATGCAATTTAATTACCAATACAATTTTAATTATATACCTTAAATCAGCTTGGCCCCCAATTTTGTGTGAAATTTTGGACATAGTCTTTTCCGCGATCGAAAAGTGAACTAGATTGATAAAGCAGTAAATAATATTACAATTGCACTGCTCAGGGCACTGCTTTTATCTATGTTCCATGTTCGGGTGAGTCGAGTCTGAGATTCTATGATTCTACGTTGTCCTGTCTAAGTTCTGTATTCTATGTTCTACAAAACGCAGCTCTTTATATTTATTGACCAAGCGTTTAACATCGCATATAGAAACTTGTTGCTAGGTTCTGCTTTTCCATAAAAACAACCATAACATTTATTAACATCGCATACCAATACAGCTTGCTATATTTAAAAAATAGAATATCGCATTGTTGAACTGCTTGCCATAAAATGTTCCATAAACGTAGAACATCGTGTCGAAAAACTGCTTTCCAGATTAGTTGCGCAACCAAGCGATAGGTGGCGTTATTCACCCTAAAAATTTTGCTAACTGGCGCGAAAATTTAAAACGAAATTTTATCGATATCCAAAAATCAATTAAAAAAAATTGAGAAACAATAAAAAAAAAATTGCAAAATATAAAATTTTGTAAATTAATAAGTTATATTTTAAAGTTGGTTTGCCGCATGAGAGACTCTTCACGTGGCGAAATTTAGAAAATATCCAGAACAAAAAAAACCTAGAAATGCGAGAAAAATTCAACATAAATTCTGGTAAAATTTTCTAAATTCTAGCTTCAAAATATAAAAAGTTCCGCTTTTTGCTTACTTTTAAAAGTGCGAAAAGTGGGTGCGAACAGAACAAACTCTTATATAAACTCTTTTACAAACTCTTATACGTTTAAGATAGCGTTGCCACTTAAAAATTGAGCCAAAAACAAACAAAAAATGGGCCAAATTGACTTAAAAGACCAAAACTTTTTTTTAGCAGCGAGCGGATAGCAAGCAATTGAGTAACTACTAGAGCACCATAGTGCAGTTAAAGCTGCTTAGCAGCTTGCCCCAGCTAATTTGGTCTAACATCGACAAGGAGGAGTTCTATGCAGCCACCGAGCTCTTTCTATTCAGTCGTCACATCAGCACGGGCCTGCAGATGGACGCCAATAATCCACTGCCCGAGGCACGGAGGCAATAGGAAATACTGCGCCCCTTCCACGTATCCATCAAACAATCTGTGATTGCTATGCTTGAACGGGAGCAGTTCAGCGGCGAGAAGGCTGTCGATGGAATGCAGAGAGCCCCTTGCTCTCGCTGTATCATGATAACATGGAGAAGTGTGATCTGGCTCACATGCAGTTTACAGCTGCGTGGCACAGCTTTCGTCAATTCCCTGCAGAGTCAGCGCAGCGACGTCGAAAAGGACAAGCCACGGCGCGTCAAGGAGCAGCTTGGCCAGCTTGAATATATTGTGAGTAACAGACAATGGGAATGAGAGTAACTACTTCAACTTCTCCCTATCTCAACAAATGGTTTGCTCTTCACTCGCTTGGCAGAGTGCTCGGCGGCCACAACAACCGAGCTGCTGAACATGTAACATACAACATAGTAAATCCGCCAATAATTATAGTATTAGCCGACTTACCCTGAACGTCAAGACATTCGGTTTTTTTATTCCCTTATTCGAAATTTCATTTTGCTGTTCGAGCCATATTAAAGTTGAATTGCTTCAAGTGACTCCATCTGAAGCTTCCTTTTCATTATTCTAATTTCTTAGTTAACAACAAATAAATCAAAATTGTTAAAAATAAATTATAATTAGATGCTATTTAAGTGTTTGTGAACGTGCATTGTGCAGTGCCATTGTACCGTACAAATGATTTTGAATTTAACGGACTGATTTTTATCGGAAATAAAATTAAATAAACAAATCATTTAAATAGTTTTCTATTTAAGCTATTTATTTACTTGCACAAATATTGTGGTTCTTCATTCGTGTTGAATGAACAGTGATGCTTTGCTTTATTATCTCAGCTACATCTTCTGCTCCGTTTTCCCGTGCTCCGTGTCTCCAATTCTCCTTCTGGCTTATTCGCTTTTACTGCTGCAGAGCAGAGGCGACCACCAAGTCATCCAAACATAATTACTTGGCCAAAAGGCATGCGCCAATTGACATTTTGCTGGAGCCATCGTAGCAACAACAGTTTCCTCTCTATTACCTTATCTAACCAGCAGACGCATTAGCTGTAACTTTAAGGTGAGTGCGCTGTATCATGATAGCCCGGAGCCGCACTTGATAATGAAATTCGAGGCAAGTGTTCTTGTTGGTCAACTGCATGGACAACTTGAAACCAGCTCCTGATATCCTGAGTCATTATATAGAAAAGAAACCAACTTCTATTTTAACACATTTATTGAAAATTATTCTGCTATTGACAATTGAAAATTGTGCAAAATATTAAGAAATCATAATTAAATTCTAAATAAGATTCTTTAAAGATTATCAAATTTTTTGTAAATCATGTAATATGTATATTAACCAGGGATTAAAACCGAAAAGAATGTCGGTTTCAGTTACGGTTTCGGTTATGTTCGCATTTAGGTTTTCGGTTAGCGGTTACGCACACTCTTTGAATAAAGGCTTCGTAACGGTGAACCGGTTTTTGTATGTTTCGGTTTTAAAATACCGGTATGGTTTCGGTTCAGAAAAAAAAATATTTTTTTTTGAAAAAATATAGTTACATGAATATTATAATAAAAAAAAATAAAAAAGCATTACTTTGTTAAATTTTCATTCACACATTTCTTTCACATATTTTTCAGTTTATTTTAAATTTATTTTATTTGAGCTTATTCAGTGCTATGAAAATTCGATCATGAATATCAAAAAAAAGATTCAAAATTAAACATAAGAAAACTAAAATCAAAAATCAAAATTAAAAATGAAAATTAACCCTAATAAAATAAATCGGTTACTTAACGGTTATTTCGATTTAGAAAGTTTCGGTTTTAAGGTTTCGGTCAAATAAAAATTTTTTTTTTCCGGTTACGGTTTCAGTTACGGTTTTAAATTTCAATCGGTTTTTACCGGTTAAAGGTTACGGTTTCGGTTAGGGTTTTAATCCCTGATATTAACACATTATAATAAAATTATATTATAAACTAGGGGGCTACGCCCCCTGCTCGCTTCGCTCGCAACATTGTCTTTAGTTGTCCGGTTTAACAAATTTACATAATATTCGCCCCCTGCTCGCTTCGCTCGCCAACCCGCAGCTCACTACGCTCGCAGCATTGTATTTAGTTGCCTGTTTTAACAAATTTATATAATATAACATTTTTCTAAAAAAAAAAAACGGAAATATTTAGCTTCCGCTGTCCGCTGCCTTAATTTTTTCCTTGCAATTGATCTTTGGCTAAAAAGTCGGATTTGGTGATTTGGCGGGAAAAAGCTAAATTTGGCGGCAAAAAGCTAAATTTGGCGGGAAAAAGCTAAATTAAGCGAATTAGTCAAAATTTGCAAGAAGAGTTAATCTAAAAGTTTTGTTAGGATATCTCCGATTGCATCCGATTGTTCCTATATGATATAGTCATCCGACTTTGACCAAATTTGGTCAGTATGTTAGAGACAGTATCAAACAAACAATCTGCGAGTCTGGTTGAGATATCTTAAGAAACAAAAAAGTTTTTCATACTAAATGTTATTTTGCATCCGATTGTTCCTATGGCAGCTATAAGATATAGTCATTCCACTTTGACCAAATTTAGTCAGAATGTAAGAGACAGTACCAATCATATAATCTGTGAGTTTGGTTGAGATATCTTAAGAAACAAAAAAGTTTTTCATACTTAAGGTGTTTTCATCGGATTGTTCCTATGGCAGCTATAAGATATAGTCATTCCACTTTGACCAAATTTGGTCAGAATGTAAGAGACAGTAACAAACATATAATCTCTGAGTTTGGTTGCGATATCTTAAGAAACAAAAAAGTTTTTCATACTAAAGGTGTTTTTCATCGGATTGTTCCTATGGCAGCTTTAAGATATAGTCATTCCACTTTGACCAAATTTAGTCAGAATGTAAGAGACAGTACCAATCATATAATCTGTGAGTTTGGTTGAGATATCTTAAGAAACAAAAAAGTTTTTCATACTTAAGGTGTTTTCATCGGATTGTTCCTATGGCAGCTATAAGATATAGTCATTCCACTTTGACCAAATTTGGTCAGAATGTAAGAGACAGTAACAAACATATAATCTCTGAGTTTGGTTGCGATATCTTAAGAAACAAAAAAGTTTTTCATACTAAAGGTGTTTTTCATCGGATTGTTCCTATGGCAGCTTTAAGATATAGTCATTCCACTTTGACCAAATTTGGTCAGAATGTAAGAGACAGTACCAAACATGTAATCTGTGAGTTTGGTTCAGATATCTTAAGAAACAAAAAAGTTTTTCATACTAAAGGTGTTTTTCATCGGATTGTTCCTATGGCAGCTATAAGATATAGTCATTCCACTTTGACCAAATTTAGTCAGAATGTAAGAGACAGTACCAATCATATAATCTGTGAGTTTGGTTGAGATATCTTAAGAAACAAAAAAGTTTTTCATACTTAAGGTGTTTTCATCGGATTGTTCCTATGGCAGCTATAAGATATAGTCATTCCACTTTGACCAAATTTGGTCAGAATGTAAGAGACAGTAACAAACATATAATCTCTGAGTTTGGTTGCGATATCTTAAGAAACAAAAAAGTTTTTCATACTAAAGGTGTTTTTCATCCGATTGTTCCTATGGCAGCTATAAGATATAGTCATTCCACTTTGACCAAATTTAGTCAGAATGTAAGAGACAGTACCAATCATATAATCTGTGAGTTTGGTTGAGATATCTTAAGAAACAAAAAAGTTTTTCATACTTAAGGTGTTTTCATCGGATTGTTCCTATGGCAGCTATAAGATATAGTCATTCCACTTTGACCAAATTTGGTCAGAATGTAAGAGACAGTAACAAACATATAATCTCTGAGTTTGGTTGCGATATCTTAAGAAACAAAAAAGTTTTTCATACTAAAGGTGTTTTTCATCGGATTGTTCCTATGGCAGCTTTAAGATATAGTCATTCCACTTTGACCAAATTTGGTCAGAATGTAAGAGACAGTAC
Organism: Drosophila limbata; assembly: GCA_963924055.1. Taxonomy (NCBI): domain Eukaryota; kingdom Metazoa; phylum Arthropoda; class Insecta; order Diptera; family Drosophilidae; genus Drosophila; species Drosophila limbata. The sequence goes on from OZ001353.1 coordinate 5,946,705, forward strand.
CAAACATGTAATCTGTGAGTTTGGTTCAGATATCTTAAGAAACAAAAAAGTTTTTCATACTAAAGGTGTTTTTCATCGGATTGTTCCTATGGCAGCTATAAGATATAGTCATTCCACTTTGACCAAATTTAGTCAGAATGTAAGAGACAGTACCAATCATATAATCTGTGAGTTTGGTTGAGATATCTTAAGAAACAAAAAAGTTTTTCATACTTAAGGTGTTTTCATCGGATTGTTCCTATGGCAGCTATAAGATATAGTCATTCCACTTTGACCAAATTTGGTCAGAATGTAAGAGACAGTAACAAACATATAATCTCTGAGTTTGGTTGCGATATCTTAAGAAACAAAAAAGTTTTTCATACTAAAGGTGTTTTTCATCGGATTGTTCCTATGGCAGCTTTAAGATATAGTCATTCCACTTTGACCAAATTTGGTCAGAATGTAAGAGACAGTACCAAACATGTAATCTGTGAGTTTGGTTCAGATATCTTAAGAAACAAAAAAGTTTTTCATACTAAAGGTGATTTTCATCGGATTGTTCCTATGGCAGCTTTAAGATATAGTCATTCCACTTTGACCAAATTTGGTCAGAATGTAAGAGACAGTACCAAACATGTAATCTGTGAGTATGGTTGAGATATCTTAGGAAACAATAAAGTTTTTCATGCTAAAGGTGTTTTTCATCGGATTGTTCCTATGGCAGCTATATGATATAGTCATCCGACTTTAAAAAAAGTTTGGTCAGTATGTTAAAGACAGTATTAAACAAACAATCTGCGAGTTTGGTTGATATATCTTAAGAAACAAAAAAGTTTTTCATACTAAAGGTGTTTTTCATCCGATTGTTCCTATGGCAGCTATAAGATATAGTCATGCTACTTTGACCAAATTTGGTCAGAATGTAAAGGACAGTCCCAAACATACAATCTGTGAGTTTGGTTGAAATATTTAAAGAAACAAAAAAGTTTTTCATACTAAAGGTGTTTTTCATCCGATTGTTCCTATGGCAGCTATAAGATATAGTCATTCCACTTTGACCAAATTTGGTCAGAATGTAAGAGACAGTAACAAACATATAATCTCTGAGTTTGGTTGGGATATCTTAAGAAACAAAAAAGTTTTTCATACTAAAGGTGTTTTTCATCGGATTGTTCCTATGGCAGCTATAAGATATAGTCATTCCACTTTGACCAAATTTGGTCAGAATGTAAGAGACAGTAACAAACATATAATCTCTGAGTTTGGTTGGGATATCTTAAGAAACAAAAAAGTTTTTCATACTTAAGGTGTTTTCATCGGATTGTTCCTATGGCAGCTATAAGATATAGTCATTCCACTTTGACCAAATTTGGTCAGAATGTAAGAGACAGTAACAAACATATAATCTCTGAGTTTGGTTGCGATATCTTAAGAAACAAAAAAGTTTTTCATACTAAAGGTGTTTTTCATCGGATTGTTCCTATGGCAGCTTTAAGATATAGTCATTCCACTTTGACCAAATTTGGTCAGAATGTAAGAGACAGTACCAAACATGTAATCTGTGAGTTTGGTTCAGATATCTTAAGAAACAAAAAAGTTTTTCATACTAAAGGTGTTTTTCATCGGATTGTTCCTATGGCAGCTATAAGATATAGTCATTCCACTTTGACCAAATTTAGTCAGAATGTAAGAGACAGTACCAATCATATAATCTGTGAGTTTGGTTGAGATATCTTAAGAAACAAAAAAGTTTTTCATACTTAAGGTGTTTTCATCGGATTGTTCCTATGGCAGCTATAAGATATAGTCATTCCACTTTGACCAAATTTGGTCAGAATGTAAGAGACAGTAACAAACATATAATCTCTGAGTTTGGTTGCGATATCTTAAGAAACAAAAAAGTTTTTCATACTAAAGGTGTTTTTCATCGGATTGTTCCTATGGCAGCTTTAAGATATAGTCATTCCACTTTGACCAAATTTGGTCAGAATGTAAGAGACAGTACCAAACATGTAATCTGTGAGTTTGGTTCAGATATCTTAAGAAACAAAAAAGTTTTTCATACTAAAGGTGTTTTTCATCGGATTGTTCCTATGGCAGCTATAAGATATAGTCATTCCACTTTGACCAAATTTAGTCAGAATGTAAGAGACAGTACCAATCATATAATCTGTGAGTTTGGTTGAGATATCTTAAGAAACAAAAAAGTTTTTCATACTTAAGGTGTTTTCATCGGATTGTTCCTATGGCAGCTATAAGATATAGTCATTCCACTTTGACCAAATTTGGTCAGAATGTAAGAGACAGTAACAAACATATAATCTCTGAGTTTGGTTGCGATATCTTAAGAAACAAAAAAGTTTTTCATACTAAAGGTGTTTTTCATCCGATTGTTCCTATGGCAGCTATAAGATATAGTCATTCCACTTTGACCAAATTTAGTCAGAATGTAAGAGACAGTACCAATCATATAATCTGTGAGTTTGGTTGAGATATCTTAAGAAACAAAAAAGTTTTTCATACTTAAGGTGTTTTCATCGGATTGTTCCTATGGCAGCTATAAGATATAGTCATTCCACTTTGACCAAATTTGGTCAGAATGTAAGAGACAGTAACAAACATATAATCTCTGAGTTTGGTTGCGATATCTTAAGAAACAAAAAAGTTTTTCATACTAAAGGTGTTTTTCATCGGATTGTTCCTATGGCAGCTTTAAGATATAGTCATTCCACTTTGACCAAATTTGGTCAGAATGTAAGAGACAGTACCAAACATGTAATCTGTGAGTTTGGTTCAGATATCTTAAGAAACAAAAAAGTTTTTCATACTAAAGGTGTTTTTCATCGGATTGTTCCTATGGCAGCTATAAGATATAGTCATTCCACTTTGACCAAATTTAGTCAGAATGTAAGAGACAGTACCAATCATATAATCTGTGAGTTTGGTTGAGATATCTTAAGAAACAAAAAAGTTTTTCATACTTAAGGTGTTTTCATCGGATTGTTCCTATGGCAGCTATAAGATATAGTCATTCCACTTTGACCAAATTTGGTCAGAATGTAAGAGACAGTAACAAACATATAATCTCTGAGTTTGGTTGCGATATCTTAAGAAACAAAAAAGTTTTTCATACTAAAGGTGTTTTTCATCGGATTGTTCCTATGGCAGCTTTAAGATATAGTCATTCCACTTTGACCAAATTTGGTCAGAATGTAAGAGACAGTACCAAACATGTAATCTGTGAGTTTGGTTCAGATATCTTAAGAAACAAAAAAGTTTTTCATACTAAAGGTGATTTTCATCGGATTGTTCCTATGGCAGCTTTAAGATATAGTCATTCCACTTTGACCAAATTTGGTCAGAATGTAAGAGACAGTACCAAACATGTAATCTGTGAGTATGGTTGAGATATCTTAGGAAACAATAAAGTTTTTCATGCTAAAGGTGTTTTTCATCGGATTGTTCCTATGGCAGCTATATGATATAGTCATCCGACTTTAAAAAAAGTTTGGTCAGTATGTTAAAGACAGTATTAAACAAACAATCTGCGAGTTTGGTTGATATATCTTAAGAAACAAAAAAGTTTTTCATACTAAAGGTGTTTTTCATCCGATTGTTCCTATGGCAGCTATAAGATATAGTCATGCTACTTTGACCAAATTTGGTCAGAATGTAAAGGACAGTCCCAAACATACAATCTGTGAGTTTGGTTGAAATATTTAAAGAAACAAAAAAGTTTTTCATACTAAAGGTGTTTTTCATCCGATTGTTCCTATGGCAGCTATAAGATATAGTCATTCCACTTTGACCAAATTTGGTCAGAATGTAAGAGACAGTAACAAACATATAATCTCTGAGTTTGGTTGGGATATCTTAAGAAACAAAAAAGTTTTTCATACTAAAGGTGTTTTTCATCGGATTGTTCCTATGGCAGCTATAAGATATAGTCATTCCACTTTGACCAAATTTGGTCAGAATGTAAGAGACAGTAACAAACATATAATCTCTGAGTTTGGTTGGGATATCTTAAGAAACAAAAAAGTTTTTCATACTAAAGGTGTTTTTCATCGGATTGTTCCTATGGCAGCTATAAGATATAGTCATTCCACTTTGACCAAATTTGGTCAGAATGTAAGAGACAGTAACAAACATATAATCTCTGAGTTTGGTTGGGATATCTTAAGAAACAAAAAAGTTTTTCATACTAAAGGTGTTTTTCATCGGATTGTTCCTATGGCAGCTTTAAGATATAGTCATTCCACTTTGACCAAATTTGGTCAGAATGTAAGAGACAGTACCAAACATGTAATCTGTGAGTATGGTTGAGATATCTTAAGAAACAAAAAAGTTTTTCATGCTAAAGGTGTTTTTCATCGGATTGTTCCTATGGCAGCTATAAGATATAGTCATTCCACTTTGACCAAATTTGGTCAGAATGTAAGAGACAGTACCAAACATGTAATCTGTGAGTATGGTTGAGATATCTTTAGAAACAAAAAAGTTTTTCATGCTAAAGGTGTTTTTCATCCGATTGTTCCTACAGCAGCTATATGATATAGTCATCCGACTTTAAAAAAAGTTTGGTCAGTATGTTAAAGACAGTATTAAACAAACAATCTGCGAGTTTGGTTGATATATCTTAAGAAACAAAAAAGTTTTTCATACTAAAGGTGTTTTTCATCCGATTGTTCCTATGGCAGCTATAAGATATAGTCATTCCACTTTGACCAAATTTGGTCAGAATGTAAGAGACAGTACCAAACATATAATCTGTGAGTTTGGTTGAGATATCTTAGGAAACAAAAAAGTTTTTCATACTAAGCAATTCCGTGACCTTTGACCCCGATTTGACCCACTTAGAGGTCGAATTTCGCAAAACGCCGTCTTATTGCACGATGAAATTATCTCACCTATGTTGTGTGAAAATTTCAGCTCTCTATCTCTTACCGTTTGGGCTGCACGTTGATTCTCAGTCAGTCAGTCAGTCAGTCAGTCAGGACAAAGAGTTTTATATATATAGATAAAGATTCTCTGAAATATTATCAATCTTTTTTTTTGGCACTCTATATTAGATTTAGAATCTGTGCTAGGGGACAAAAACTAAATTGTATGGCTTTTAACTTTAACAGACACATTTGTGAATTTATTTCATTTATGACGATTTTTTAACTTGGCATTTTTTTTGACAATCGAACCTCAGTCTTCCAACTGAGAGCTCTAATTGTGGCCGCTCGGAAACTCCAGCCACTGAGCCACCGGAACACCATCAATTTATCAATGAAGAAAAATTTAAAACAATTCCAAAAATTGCATAAATCTGTTTTATTCTATTAACACATATTTAGTTTGCTTCCCCATCAAAGATCATGCAACAAAAGTTAACTTTTATTATTTTCCATGATAGTAAAATGGGTAATTCCCATCGTTTAGCCAAGCTGGGGAAATGGTTCCGGACTTTCCATCATTTCTCTCAAATTTTTCGATATTAAATCTACAACGATAGCTTTAATTTCAATCATGGCGAGAATTGCGATTAGAAGTCCAACGATAATAATTTTCATTGTGTTTAGCTCGAATAACGCTTGTGTTAATCTGAAGAAATTTAATACAACTGACATCTCACTGAACAGAGACCCACTTTATATACTTTATTCCAAGTCGAATTATAAGAATATAATCACACCAATGCACTATGGTCCCAAAGCCGTTTTTTTTTACGTAAATTCAAAAAATCGTAATCGTGAATTATGCAAGAAATACATTTTATTCCAATAGCAAATATTCCAATGAACTAAGAAATTAAATTTTTTTTTTTTTAAGCATCCCTGGAATTTTTTCTACGGCCCTGAAAGTTAACTGTTTATTTTGTGCGCACGAGGTTGAGATTCCCACAACATATTCCTCATTTTAATTTCATTTTTAAAATAAATAGAAAAGGGCACATTTACAAAAATAACTATGGAAAACATAGCTCCAGGTTTGTTATACATGTTAGTATATGTGTTTTATTTGTAGAAGTGTTTTGTTTATTGTTTAATGTGCTTTTGTGCAGTGTTGTTTTAGCTGAGCATAACCTCACATAAATTGTCTTTCGTGGAGTAGAAGTAAGTTTATTGTCGTGTATTGTCGTAACTATAAATGCAGTCTTGTGTGTCAATGTTTTTTCTTTATGAACTCCAAAAATCTTGTCCCCGAATTTCCCCGATTCCATTTAATCCCAAATTTTACTAGGCAACTTTGAGTTCGAGCATGCTGAATTGCTTGAAGTGTGGCTGCAAAGCCAGTACAAAGCATCTTCAATTTTTTACTTTATTTTAAAGAAGTTTGATGGAGAGCTTTTGGAAACTAACTAACTAACTAACTGAGCAATAAAAATCATAAAAATCATAAAAATCAAACACACAAAATAAAATATTTAAAAAAAATGCGTTTATAATTTATTTAAATTTTTAAATTAGAATTGTGCTGATTATTTGCATACAAGTAAGTTTAATATTTTAGTTTAAAGATTAAAAAAAATTTTTAAATTAAAAAAGCTATGAAATCCAAAAATTAGCATATTAAAATATAAGGAAAAGGGCGGTGCCACGCCTTTTTCCCCTGTCAAAAATTCAATTGGTTTTATTTAGTTGAATGCAAAAAACCAGACTAAAAAATACTGTGTAGTTCTCGAGTTATTAATTTATGTAAAAAAAAGGGCTTTGGGACCATAGTGCAATGTGAAAATCCAAGTTTGTCTTGAACTCACACTTTACCTCTGTCGGGAATCTAGAGATTTGCTGGAATTTTCAGCTTATATTGCGACTACATAATTTTGGGTTATCCAGTTTTTTGCTAGCTTAGGTAAATTCCTGAGCTATGTGACAAAAAAATAAAGAAATAGATTTTGAATTAATCAAATATTTCAAAAATTGTGTCTAACCTAATTACAACTAAGTAATAATTAAATGCATACACACATTTATACTACATATGTATGTACATATGTATAGATGTGGATACATTTTGAGTCCTTTCAAATTGCATTTAAGATGCGCCGACATAAATCAAACTCTGGAAGCAATTTGGCATTGGTTTCAGCACAAAGGATATGATTTGGATTTGACTTATCTGTGTTAGAGACATGTTGGCCTTACGGCTGAGTACTTGTAATTAAGGATTAATATGTGTTTGCTAGTTAGTATCATAGCAAACTATAAATAACTGCCAAATAGACTGTTGACAGTTGAAAGCGAATGCAGAATGCTCTAGGAGCAGTTATTAACTGTATCAGATTAGGTATTTACTGTGTTTACTGTTTTAAAAATTGACAAATGCACACACAATTTCAAAATGAAGCTGAGAAAAGGTTATGTAAAATTATAATACATAAATTTATTTATTTATTTAGTGTCAAAAATGCAGTTGGACAAATAAACTTATAAAAAAATTAAAGTGATTACAAATACAATTGTATTTCGTCGAAAAAATTTACTTTTTATTCAGTTCTATACACAATTTATCCATTATTCAAGAAGGTCAATTAGTGGAAATTTGTAAGCAGTTAATCTTTGACTTTTGTCCATTTTTTAACGCCTTTCAATTATGATAATCAATGATCGCATTGTCGAAAGTTTTAGCAAACTCTGTGAACATGTGAATGTGTCGGGTAAAGTTTAATAGACGACACATATACATATGTACATACATACACATGCTTATCACGCCCGAAGGATGCAGGATTTTGTCACATTGGCCTGACATCATTTGTCATTTGTTGGGAAAGGAAAACAAAGCGTACTGCAAAGTTGGCATATGGCAAAAGTTTGAGGAAAAATTGCTGACAGTGCAATCTGAACGTGCATGGTTAAGTTAAAGTTAAAGTTAAAGTTTGTCGTCTTTACTATACGCTTGCAGTTCCCCATTTCTTGGGTCAACACTTGAGGCCACTGTTGATGTTGGACTTTTTGCTCTTTCCGATTGACAAGCCAAGCTGACGAAAAGACGCCAGCTAAAAATGTAGATTTCATAGGCTTAAACATTCTTAAAGTTAATTGATTACATTAGCACCCTCTTTAATATATTGATAAGAGAAACAAAAACAAATCACAAAGTCATTATCAAAACTCAAAGAAATTTAAATGAATAATGAGAGGTAAAACAAGAAATCTGAAAAAAAACATTAAGAACACAAAAATAGAAAAAAAACTATATCACTATAGTAAACAAAAATATGTTTCCGCCCCCGACTGAAATTTCCTTTCAAATAGTAATCACGGCGCATGGCAGTCCGCGCTAGTGACGAAAGCATCACGAAGGCAAAAAGGCAAAAGTTAATTAAATTTGAAATTTTTAGTCGCCTTCTGTATGTTTGTTTGTATCAATGCGTTGAAAAAGCTAAAATTTGTGAATGTGGACTTTCTACGACTTTGTCGAAATATCGCTAGTTTAGCAGGAAATCGCTAAAGCCCGCTAAAATTGACACCCTCACAGTATCCAAACGATAGAAGCTACGGATATGTTTTATATGTAGGTCGCCAGAAAGGTATTTTGAAGGGCATACCTTTAAAGTTTTTTTTGTAAAGTACATAGGTAAAAGGCTACATTTGCAATAATTTGAGGTATTTTTATAAACACTAAACACCTTTTGACAAAGCTAAAATGAGAAAAGAATAAGCAATTTCCTTTTTTATACCCTGTGCCCATTGAAAATTATCAAAAAGGGTATATTAGATTTGTGTGATGTATGTAACAGGTAGAAGGAAGCATCTCCGACCCCATAAAGTGTATATATTCTTGATCAGCATCAACAGCCGAGACGATTGCTGGGATGGTCCCATACATTCTAATCATATTTGGTTAAAATCGGACCACTATATCATAAAGCTGCCATCGGAACGGTCCCATACATTTTCACAAAATTTGTTTAAAATCTGACTACTATATGGCATACACAAGGCGTCACAAGACGCTCTTGATCATACATATTTCTAATTATATTATAACCAATATTATTATTATAAGGACTGGCATAGGGTATCCCACAGTCGAGCAAGCTCGACTGTAGCCGCGCCCACTTGTTTTTTTTTTGTGTTGTTGCTGTTTAGCTGGGTTGAACTGGCCAAATAAACATTTTAATTTTCAATTATTCTACGCGTTTCGATTAGCTTTGCCATCTTCATAATTTACATTTATATACACACGTACATAGGACAAAATACACTGATACATACTTTTATTTATCTTGTAAGTTGTTTACGCTCATTGTGGTGTCGTCAATCCTACTGATAATAAGTGGTTCAATTTTAACTTATTACTTATTTGTCGTCAAATTTGTTTGTTCCTTTCGCCAGCTCTCCAGCGTAAGTCTTGTTCGCTCTCTTCTCTCAATGTCAAGCACCTTGACGTCATCAAAGTCAGCTGTGTGGTTCGTGTCGGTTAGGTGATGTGCTAATGCTGTTTTTGTCTTTTTATACCCTGAGGGTATATTAAGTTTGTTCAAAAGTATGTAACAGGGAGAAGGAAGCATCTCCGACCCCATAAAGTATATATGTATATTCTTGATCAGCATCAACAGCCGAGTCGATATGGCCATGTCCGTCTGTCTGTCGGTCCGTGTAAACGAAAGGATCTCAGAGATGGTAAGAGCTAGGACCACCAAATTTGGAATGAAGACTACCTATAATGTCAGGCAGAACAAGTTTATGTTAAAATTTTGCCACGTCAATAAATAAATTTTTTTTACACCAACGGGTGTAGGATCATGTCCAGAGACTAATCACCAACTTTCAACTTTATTGGGCCATAAATAGTGAAGATAATAAGCTATAAAGATTGGCAGAATATATGTATATAAATAGAATTATTCGTCATTTAATTGATTATACATTTACTCTGCCAGAATGGACATCGAGAACGTTAATCGAATTTGACAGCATCACTCAAAGAGGCGGAGTGGTCCAAGTGATAGGTGCTAGGCATGCGAAACGGGAGATTGGGGTTCGAACCCCGGTCTGGTCGATGCGAATGATTTTTAATTATTTAATATTTTTCGTTTATTTGAATTGTCAGTTTAATGCAGGGATGCCCAGCGCCTATGCACACAGCGCACATTTGTTTTTGCTTTGCACATGGGATATGGGAAGTAGGTGAGAATACACATGGGTAAGCTTCTGGCGCACATTGCAAATTACACTAACAATTTTGCACTTTTCTCTTTCCATCAAATTTCGTTGCTGGGAAATAAAGAACAATTTTGCACTGTCCACTTTCCGTCAAAACAAAAACAATTCAATTGCGTCGTTTTGCTTTTGCTAATCCGAATGTATTTTGTTGTTGTCTTATCGTTTGGTGTACACTGAAAAACGAAAGACTGTCTGGTTTTTTGCATTCAACTAAATAAAACCAATTGAATTTTTGACAGGGGAAAAAGGCGTGGCACCGCCCTTTTCCTTATATTTTAATATGCTAATTTTTGGATTTCATAGCTTTTTTAATTTAAAAATTTTTTTTAATCTTTAAACTAAAATATTAAACTTACTTGTATGCAAATAATCAGCACTATTCTAATTTAAAAATTTAAATAAATTATAAACGCATTTTTTTTTAAATATTTTATTTTGTGTGTTTTTTATGTTTTTTTTGTGTTTTTTATGATTTTTATGATTTTTATTGCTCAGTTAGTTAGTTAGTTAGTTTCCAAAAGCTCTCCATCAAACTTCTTTAAAATAAAGTAAAAAATTGAAGATGCTTTGTACTGGCTTTGCAGCCACACTTCAAGCAATTCAGCATGCTCGAACTCAAAGTTGCCTAGTAAAATTTGGGATTAAATGGAATCGGGGAAATTCGGGGACAAGATTATTGGAGTTTATAAAGAAAAAACATTGACACACAAGACTGCATTTATAGTTACGACAATACACGACAATAAACTTACTTCTACTCCACGAAAGACAATTTATGTGAGGTTATGCTCAGCTAAAACAACACTGCACAAAAGCACATTAAACAATAAACAAAACACTTCTACAAATAAAACACATATACTAACATGTATAACAAACCTGGAGCTATGTTTTCCATAGTTATTTTTGTAAATGTGCCCTTTTCTATTTATTTTAAAAATGAAATTAAAATGAGGAATATGTTGTGGGAATCTCAACCTCGTGCGCACAAAATAAACAGTTAACTTTCAGGGCCGTAGAAAAAATTCCAGGGATGCTTAAAAAAAAAAAAATTTAATTTCTTAGTTCATTGGAATATTTGCTATTGGAATAAAATGTATTTCTTGCATAATTCACGATTACGATTTTTTGAATTTACGTAAAAAAAAACGGCTTTGGGACCATAGTGCAGTGTACACATTGAAATAAAATAAATTTTCGAGGCATTGTATTCGTTTATTTGCATTGGTGCGTGCACATCCATAAGGCAGCTTTGGGCACCCCTGGTTTAATGGTAGAGACACGCGGGGGCGTATGTTCAATTCCTGAGTAGGTCAACGAATTTTTTTCGTTTTTAAAAATATTTTTATTTTTAATAAATTTTCAAAATTTAAAGATAATGTATAAATTGCCGTGGCCTAGGCTCAGGGTATATTACTGTCGAGTGCACTCGACTGATCCACTTGTTGTTCTTCGCGTCTCCTTTATGCCCCGTTACTCTTGTAGCGAGCGATCGTTTTGTTGTGCCAATATAAGCTTTATTGCACTCTTCTCCTTCTTTACCATTGCACCTAATTTCGAATATTTAAAAAATTTCTGATGTTTTATAAAAACTCTAGTGACGAAATTAATGATATCCATTTGCACTTCGAACAATATTAACAAAAAAAGGTTAACATTTTTTTTTTATACTGTCTGTATATCTGTTATCTGGGCACCAAATGCACCCAGTAACCGCTCTTGGGAGTGAGCTGGAAGCCACGTGAGTCACTCATCAGATCCTTGACAGTCTTCGGAGACCTCTCGATTCTATACTTGAGCAACAGATTGTATATCATGGCTTTAGCCTGCATCAGAGCATACCGGTTGCCTGCAAAGAAATTTTGTATAACAAAATATAAAAAGAACAGAAATAAAACTCTGTGCAGGATTTACCAATGCAGTTACGAGGTCCTACACCAAAAGGTAAATAGGTGTAGGGCACAAGATTGTCCTTGTTGTCATCGCTGAAGCGTTCGGGATCGAACTTATGTGGCTCGGGGAAGTAACGGTCGTCCCAATGCATACCAAGGATAGGTATGTTAATGCGATCACCTTTCTTAAACTCAAATTGGACAGTGCCGTCCTCGTCGTTGCGCAGAGTGTAGTCCTTGGAGCACACGCGGTCGGTGGAAGCTGCGAGGGACCACTTTCGCAGGGATTCTGACACCACCATGTCCATGTACTTCATCTTCATGACGGCATCGTAGCTGAGCGGTTCGCCCTTGAGAGACTCTTGGGTTTCCTTTGCCTCCTCGTAGAGTCGCTGCTGTATGTCGGGGTTCTGCAGCAACTCATAGACTGTGGTGCAGATAAAGTTGGCGTTGTTCTCGAATGCGGCAAAGAAGAAAATGAAACATTGGGCCACAAGCTCATCATCGGTCCATTTCTGAGTGGCCTCCTTCTTGGCCTCCATCAGCAACTGGATCATGTCTGGTCTCACAATGTTCTGTTCCTCTCGTTGCTTCATAGCATCGACAACGAGGCGAATAAAATAGTCGGTTTTGTTCGTATCAAAGATACTGAAACCGAGCAGCTGTGAGACAAGATAGGTACTATATAAAACGAGTTTAGATAAAGAACAAGAACTTACCGTGAAGAGTTTGGGCATTGTGGATGACAGCATGAACTTGAACATGGCCTTGCCCCGGAAGAATGCCACGGATTGGCCAATTTTGAAAAACTCGTTGTTCGGCGTTTTGTAGGAGCTAACCTTAAGTCCGAAGGCGGTGGTGGCAATTAAATCATTCGATAATCGATTGAAAACCTCCTTCGTTTCCAATTCAAAGCCTTCACCTGGTTTGCCAGCTGTTGCCTGCTTCTGCAGGTGATCCATGCACTCGGCAAAACTCTCGTTCATCAGTCCAAACATAGTGCGCATTTTGGCCGCGGTGAAGAGTGGAGTCAGAGTATTTCTCATATGCTTCCAGCGTTGATCCTTCATTAGGCTCAACAAATCGTTGACGAGTCGCTCTGTGGTTGTAAAGAAAGGGCTGTGATTGGGGACTGCTCGACTGTAGCCGCGCCCACTTGTTTTTTTTTTTGTGTTGTTGCTGTTTAGCTGGGTTGAACTGGCCAAATAAACATTTTAATTTTCAATTATTCTACGCGTTTCGATTAGCTTTGCCATCTTCATAATTTACATTTATATACACACGTACATAGGACAAAATACACTGATACATACTTTTATTTATCTTGTAAGTTGTTTACGCTCATTGTGGTGTCGTCAATCCTACTGATAATAAGTGGTTCAATTTTAACTTATTACTTATTTGTCGTCAAATTTGTTTGTTCCTTTCGCCAGCTCTCCAGCGTAAGTCTTGTTCGCTCTCTTCTCTCAATGTCAAGCACCTTGACGTCATCAAAGTCAGCTGTGTGGTTCGTGTCGGTTAGGTGATGTGCTAATGCTGTTTTTGTCTTTTTATACCCTGAGGGTATATTAAGTTTGTTCAAAAGTATGTAACAGGGAGAAGGAAGCATCTCCGACCCCATAAAGTATATATGTATATTCTTGATCAGCATCAACAGCCGAGTCGATATGGCCATGTCCGTCTGTCTGTCGGTCCGTGTAAACGAAAGGATCTCAGAGATGGTAAGAGCTAGGACCACCAAATTTGGAATGAAGACTACCTATAATGTCAGGCAGAACAAGTTTATGTTAAAATTTTGCCACGTCAATAAATAAATTTTTTTTACACCAACGGGTGTAGGATCATGTCCAGAGACTAATCACCAACTTTCAACTTTATTGGGCCATAAATAGTGAAGATAATAAGCTATAAAGATTGGCAGAATATATGTATATAAATAGAATTATTCGTCATTTAATTGATTATACATTTACTCTGCCAGAATGGACATCGAGAACGTTAATCGAATTTGACAGCATCACTCAAAGAGGCGGAGTGGTCCAAGTGATAGGTGCTAGGCATGCGAAACGGGAGATTGGGGTTCGAACCCCGGTCTGGTCGATGCGAATGATTTTTAATTATTTAATATTTTTCGTTTATTTGAATTGTCAGTTTAATGCAGGGATGCCCAGCGCCTATGCACACAGCGCACATTTGTTTTTGCTTTGCACATGGGATATGGGAAGTAGGTGAGAATACACATGGGTAAGCTTCTGGCGCACATTGCAAATTACACTAACAATTTTGCACTTTTCTCTTTCCATCAAATTTCGTTGCTGGGAAATAAAGAACAATTTTGCACTGTCCACTTTCCGTCAAAACAAAAACAATTCAATTGCGTCGTTTTGCTTTTGCTAATCCGAATGTATTTTGTTGTTGTCTTATCGTTTGGTGTACACTGAAAAACGAAAGACTGTCTGGTTTTTTGCATTCAACTAAATAAAACCAATTGAATTTTTGACAGGGGAAAAAGGCGTGGCACCGCCCTTTTCCTTATATTTTAATATGCTAATTTTTGGATTTCATAGCTTTTTTAATTTAAAAATTTTTTTTAATCTTTAAACTAAAATATTAAACTTACTTGTATGCAAATAATCAGCACTATTCTAATTTAAAAATTTAAATAAATTATAAACGCATTTTTTTTTAAATATTTTATTTTGTGTGTTTTTTATGTTTTTTTTGTGTTTTTTATGATTTTTATGATTTTTATTGCTCAGTTAGTTAGTTAGTTAGTTTCCAAAAGCTCTCCATCAAACTTCTTTAAAATAAAGTAAAAAATTGAAGATGCTTTGTACTGGCTTTGCAGCCACACTTCAAGCAATTCAGCATGCTCGAACTCAAAGTTGCCTAGTAAAATTTGGGATTAAATGGAATCGGGGAAATTCGGGGACAAGATTATTGGAGTTTATAAAGAAAAAACATTGACACACAAGACTGCATTTATAGTTACGACAATACACGACAATAAACTTACTTCTACTCCACGAAAGACAATTTATGTGAGGTTATGCTCAGCTAAAACAACACTGCACAAAAGCACATTAAACAATAAACAAAACACTTCTACAAATAAAACACATATACTAACATGTATAACAAACCTGGAGCTATGTTTTCCATAGTTATTTTTGTAAATGTGCCCTTTTCTATTTATTTTAAAAATGAAATTAAAATGAGGAATATGTTGTGGGAATCTCAACCTCGTGCGCACAAAATAAACAGTTAACTTTCAGGGCCGTAGAAAAAATTCCAGGGATGCTTAAAAAAAAAAAAATTTAATTTCTTAGTTCATTGGAATATTTGCTATTGGAATAAAATGTATTTCTTGCATAATTCACGATTACGATTTTTTGAATTTACGTAAAAAAAAACGGCTTTGGGACCATAGTGCAGTGTACACATTGAAATAAAATAAATTTTCGAGGCATTGTATTCGTTTATTTGCATTGGTGCGTGCACATCCATAAGGCAGCTTTGGGCACCCCTGGTTTAATGGTAGAGACACGCGGGGGCGTATGTTCAATTCCTGAGTAGGTCAACGAATTTTTTTCGTTTTTAAAAATATTTTTATTTTTAATAAATTTTCAAAATTTAAAGATAATGTATAAATTGCCGTGGCCTAGGCTCAGGGTATATTACTGTCGAGTGCACTCGACTGATCCACTTGTTGTTCTTCGCGTCTCCTTTATGCCCCGTTACTCTTGTAGCGAGCGATCGTTTTGTTGTGCCAATATAAGCTTTATTGCACTCTTCTCCTTCTTTACCATTGCACCTAATTTCGAATATTTAAAAAATTTCTGATGTTTTATAAAAACTCTAGTGACGAAATTAATGATATCCATTTGCACTTCGAACAATATTAACAAAAAAAGGTTAACATTTTTTTTTTATACTGTCTGTATATCTGTTATCTGGGCACCAAATGCACCCAGTAACCGCTCTTGGGAGTGAGCTGGAAGCCACGTGAGTCACTCATCAGATCCTTGACAGTCTTCGGAGACCTCTCGATTCTATACTTGAGCAACAGATTGTATATCATGGCTTTAGCCTGCATCAGAGCATACCGGTTGCCTGCAAAGAAATTTTGTATAACAAAATATAAAAAGAACAGAAATAAAACTCTGTGCAGGATTTACCAATGCAGTTACGAGGTCCTACACCAAAAGGTAAATAGGTGTAGGGCACAAGATTGTCCTTGTTGTCATCGCTGAAGCGTTCGGGATCGAACTTATGTGGCTCGGGGAAGTAACGGTCGTCCCAATGCATACCAAGGATAGGTATGTTAATGCGATCACCTTTCTTAAACTCAAATTGGACAGTGCCGTCCTCGTCGTTGCGCAGAGTGTAGTCCTTGGAGCACACGCGGTCGGTGGAAGCTGCGAGGGACCACTTTCGCAGGGATTCTGACACCACCATGTCCATGTACTTCATCTTCATGACGGCATCGTAGCTGAGCGGTTCGCCCTTGAGAGACTCTTGGGTTTCCTTTGCCTCCTCGTAGAGTCGCTGCTGTATGTCGGGGTTCTGCAGCAACTCATAGACTGTGGTGCAGATAAAGTTGGCGTTGTTCTCGAATGCGGCAAAGAAGAAAATGAAACATTGGGCCACAAGCTCATCATCGGTCCATTTCTGAGTGGCCTCCTTCTTGGCCTCCATCAGCAACTGGATCATGTCTGGTCTCACAATGTTCTGTTCCTCTCGTTGCTTCATAGCATCGACAACGAGGCGAATAAAATAGTCGGTTTTGTTCGTATCAAAGATACTGAAACCGAGCAGCTGTGAGACAAGATAGGTACTATATAAAACGAGTTTAGATAAAGAACAAGAACTTACCGTGAAGAGTTTGGGCATTGTGGATGACAGCATGAACTTGAACATGGCCTTGCCCCGGAAGAATGCCACGGATTGGCCAATTTTGAAAAACTCGTTGTTCGGCGTTTTGTAGGAGCTAACCTTAAGTCCGAAGGCGGTGGTGGCAATTAAATCATTCGATAATCGATTGAAAACCTCCTTCGTTTCCAATTCAAAGCCTTCACCTGGTTTGCCAGCTGTTGCCTGCTTCTGCAGGTGATCCATGCACTCGGCAAAACTCTCGTTCATCAGTCCAAACATAGTGCGCATTTTGGCCGCGGTGAAGAGTGGAGTCAGAGTATTTCTCATATGCTTCCAGCGTTGATCCTTCATTAGGCTCAACAAATCGTTGACAAGGCGCTCTTTGGTTGTAAAGAAAGGGCTGTGATTGGGGAAATGATCAAAGTCCTTGACTGTAATTTTTTTAATAATCTCCGGATCGTTCAATTGAATCATTGGTGTTTTAAAGTTGAAGAACCCCACGAGTTTGCTGAGATATCAAGCGGAATCGAATCAGTTAAGCACTCGAGATAAGACAATTCGTACTCACTGTTGTCGTGTCCGATCATAGAACTCCTTCTGCAGCTTTTGGAAAGACGCCTTGCCCATCACAATGTCCAGGTTATTTCCCACTAGCAAAGTGGGTTTCTCAAAGGGCAATCCGCGGACAACAAATTCATTATGCGTGGCAGTTGCCCACTTGTAAAACCACAGCAGAAGCAGGCCCACAATGGCCAATATATAATATAACATATTAATTTCTGTGAAATTCAATTGAACTTGACCTTGAAAAATACGGGTATCTCAACTGTTCTCCCCTGCAATGCACAATTATAACTAACTTTGTCACAAATAAACAAACGGGCTTATATAAGGCGGCTCTCCGATCACATGCGACAGAGACACTATTTTCCATTCGTGAATAGATAAAGTTGGGAGCGATAATGTGCGCACTTGGAATAAACCTGTTGAAAATTTGTTACTGGCTATTTTGTTATTGTTTCTCTCAGGCAATTCTCTCACAGCTATACGAAAATCAAAAGTTAAAAACTTCTCGACTGGTATATACTCTTTTTACATGTCTTATGGTTTAATTTATGTTTATTTCATTAATTCGTTATTGATCAATTATTTTCAATTAACTTTCTCATAAAAATATGTTTGCACTGTGCAGCCAAAACGGTAAGGCAGAAGGCAGAAATTTTCAGAAAACATAGCTGAGAAAAATTTACTTCATCTCTGTTAACTAATTGATTCTGAATTATCCATTAACGTTTATACTTAATTAACAAAGTAATAATCAGCATTTGTAATGATTGACACATAAATGCTGATTTCCCAAGACATTTTCAGAAGCTATTTATATGATAATGAAGGTGTAATTTTGGTATTTATTATTTTATATAAAACTAGGGTGCTCGGCCCCCTGCTTGCTTCGCTCGCAACATTGTTAACCGGTTTAACAAATTTATATGATTTAACATTTTTTCTAAAAAAAAACGGAAATAATTAACTTCCGCTGTCCGCTTCCTTTATGTTTTTTCCTTGCAATTGAACCTTGGCTAAAAAGTCGGATTTAGTGATTTGGCGGGAAAAATCCAGATCTTTCGGGAAAAAGCTAACTTTTGCGGGAAAAAGCTAAATTTAGCGAATTACTCCAAATTATTCCTATGGCAGCTATATGATATAGTAATTCGACTTTGACCAAATTTGGTCAGGATGTAAAAGACAGTCCCAAACATACATTCTGTGAGTTTGGTTAAAATATGTTAAAAAACAAAAAAGTTTTTCATACTAAGCAATTTCGTGACCTTTGACCCCCATTTGACCCACGTAGAGGTCGAATTTCGCAAGACGCTGACTTAATGCACGATGAAATTATCTCATCTATGTTGTGTGCAAATTTCATCTTTCTACGCTTAGCCGTTTGGCCTACACGTTGATTCTCAGTCAGTCAGTTCGTGAGTCAGTCAGGACAAAGAGTTTTATTTATATAGAAAAAGCCTCTTTACGGGGTAAAAATCTAGTGACGAAAACAAAAATTTTAAGTAGTTTATATTTTATTTAATTGTAATCAGTGTCGCAGAACATTTTTTTAATTTATAAAATATTTATGATGATTCTGCCCCCCTTTTCTTAACTTATAAATCAAATACAGCTTGAAAAATGGTTTTCTCTATGTACTAAAATGGTTGATGTTACAGTTGTACGGTAACTTTTGGAAGTCAATTTTTAAGAAAACGGCCAAAAATATATAAAATGTGAATTTATTCCAACGTTGAATTGGTGTGCTCATCCTAGTAAAGTTTTTCTAGTGTATATTGCTTAAATAAATAAGTTAAATATATTTCTGAAAGAAAATTTCACAAGGTGTGAATTTTTGATAGATTTTAAGTTTTTGGCAGCCGTTGACATTTCTGTGGAAATGCCCATATGCCTTCATAATCTCATGTTTAATCAAAAATATTTATTAAAAATTAGACGATTTTAATAAAATATTGATAAATTTCGGAATTTGCACATTTCATTCCACAATTTTAACATCATAATTACATTCTCTTTGTGCTTAGTGTTTTCTCATTTACCCTAATTTGTATATTATCTCTCAGTTTTATCATTCCCCGCATTGGTTTTGATTTGAAGGACTCTTATGCCATCATGTCATCTATCAGTGCAGAAATCTCACCGATAATTGCGAATAATGTTGAACTGATGTTGACCTTGGAGCGCTCAACATGTCTGAGATTTCACACTCCTGAAGAAAAATAAGAAAATATAACAACCACTTGGGTTATGGCTTGTCAGGGGCTTTTCACCTCAAATACTATCCAGTGATTGATGACTTCAGCTGTGTCGCGAATCCTGACAAAAATGTCAAGCTTGGCGAACCAAAATCGGGCTACACCCTGTAGCCATACAAATTGAAAAAGGGTGTGTACGATAATCAGCTTTCATACTTTTCCTTTAAAAAATGTTGACAAAATCATAATGATTTTCAAGATGTGATAAATATATTAATTTTAAAATTTATTTGGATTCAATTAAGTTGCGCTCATTTTATAAAATTAGTATTAAAGTATTTGTATTACTCTAATTATTAGAAAGAACTTATTAGATCTTCATACGTGTTTGGTGGTTCAAAAGTAATCAATAGATGTTTTTTGGCTGTTATTTTTTTCGTAATGAAAAACTTTGTTTCTGCTTGTAAAATTTGATTGTTTGATTAATTAGAATTTATTCCATCGAGTCGAGATAATGATATCGGCCAAGTGTTCGCTGCCATAGTTGAGGGCTTCAGGAGTTTGAGGCTTGTTGACTTAAACCCCCGACTTAGAAAAACCCCAAAAAAACCCGGCAAGTGCAAATCTTAATAACGAGAGATTAAGCAGTTATTATTATTACACTTGCTAACGTCAAAATAAATATTTTTATATTTTCTATTATAATTTAAAATTTATTATGAATGTTATTAACACGAATGCTACTTAACATAAATGTAATCGATTCAATTTTATAGAAATGTAAGCATGAAATGTAATCAACTTATCGATATTTCGATTATCCCGTCACTAGACAAAAAGAACTTGAGGAGAAAACACGAAGTTTTTTAAGCGCGCTTCAAAGCGATTGTTCACATCATAATTTAAAAAGAAGTCGACGTGCATTGCTCTAAGAATTCGTCATTAAATGAATCCTCGTCTAGCAACAACACTATTACAATTATTCAGCGTTCTTGCGGAGTTAACCGATTCCTGGCTGATCGATTCTGCGTTTGTTTTCTTCCCAAATGTCAAAACAGACTTGACATTTGACGCCATTTGGAAAAGCCATAGCAGTTTCCAACAGGGTGATTACTTTTTTACTTTATTTAAATTTTGTTTACATAAATAGAGGGCATCTTTAAGTCAACATTGTTGGTTATAAACCAGAGTTGTCTTCCTTTTTTGACTTTTTTTAGTTGTTGCAATGTTTCGAGCTGTTGTCGAACCACACACACGTTGTTCTGTGGCAGATCCAGAGCCACAGTGAGGGTGTGATGTAACTGCTAAGAATGTGTCAACGTGTCGTCGAGTCTACGCTAACCGAATTTGATGGCCATCATGGTGCTGGAACAGAGATAGAGTTAGAGCACAGACTGAGACGGAAATAGAGACAGGGAGTGTGACTGGATTTTTGCGCCAAGTTTCGTTCCGTGTCAGCTGCAAGGGGAAACTGCAACTTCGTTTTTTTTTGCAGTTTTTCTCTGAGACTTGTGAAATTATCGAAATTGTATTATGGAAATTTTATGCAAACCATTTTTTGAAAAGCGCCTGCTTTGATTTTGTTGTTGAAAATTAGTTTTTCAATTTCACTTCGTATGCAGGCAGACAGCAAAAAAAAGCAAGCAACATAATCTACTCGAGTTTAACAAACTAGTAGTTATCCTGCAAATACTGTTCAAAAAAATCTTAAGAATATGAAAATATCTTGAAATTGACATATGCCAAAATCAACATTCAAGAGTAGAATTATATGTAAAAATCTGTACTTACTATTAGAAGTATTTAGGAATCGAAAGTATCTTCTTTAATATACCACATTACCTATCTATTAATTATGCGTTCTTTGTAAATTTTAAAAAATGTTCGCTCTCTTTTCATAGTCCAGCTGTCTATCATATTTTATTAAAAAAGTTTACTCAAATGTGAAATGAAAATCTTTTCATATATTTATTTTAAACTCGCATCATACCCGTTTTATCCAGGGTATGAGTTGCAAAGACATTGCCTTCTGGACCAACTTTTTTCCGTCGTCCAAGAGAAACGACAAGAACAGCGAGTCCCAAAACAGAGACGCCTCTCTCTCGTAATCCTCCCAGCCAATCCAAGGACAAGTTATGTGCATATTTTTTGGACTGTTTTGTCCTTTTGAGCATGCAGATTGATTTTGATTTCTATTTTGTATTTGTATTAGGTTTCGTATTTGGCTTTGTGAGCATAAATCGATGGAAATTGAAGCGGCGTACACCGCTGGCAATTGTCATAAGGCCAAACTTGTTAGCGCTGCATGGAGCTGCAATTCTTAATTAAAAACTTTGCACCGCAGCATAGTAGAGTCACAGCGGAGTCATAGATATTAAAAATACCGAGCCTTGCGCCGCATTCAGCAACGTGCAACGTTCTATTTGAATAAATGCCACACGTACTGCGACAGAAAGAGAGAGAGAGAGCGAATGAGGAAGAGGCATGCAACATGTTGTTGGCCATAATGCAACCTGGTAACTGGACGGCACGTAATGGCATTTGCAATTGCCATTCAACCCGTTTAAGCTGCACTTAGCCAGCACTGAATGACCCCAGTGACCCCATCCTGATGCTGTGCATCTTGTGAAATTTATTAGCACAAAAGCTTCTTCATGTTGGCATTATGGGACCTACAAATTCATAAGCCTGCAACTGCAAATAATTTCTCAAAGAGCTCAGCACTTGGGTCAACGGGGAGTAACTTGGCAATAATAATAATAAATTAGTTGGTTCATTCAGAATAAGTGTGTTTACAATAATAAAAGTAAGTTTAAAAATGAGAATTTGGTCACTTTGATGCAACGAAATACAAATAATATATATTTTTATTTACACAAGTAAAAAAATGTAAAAAAAAAACAAAACCAATTTTACTTAAACTTATGCAAAAAAAGAACACAGTATTAACTAGAAAACAAGTGGGAAAGGCTATAGTCGAGCTCCCGACTATCTTATCTAAATAAATTAAACTTTTTTATTGCATGCTTTTAGGCACTTTTATTGCCTAAAAGCTTTAATCGGCCAGTAAAACCTTTCTGTTTTTCCGATCTTGTTGGGATTTAGTAGGATGATAGGTAATAACAATAGCTAACGTTCACCGTTTAAAAAAACCTAATATTTTGAAAACTGTGCGTGTGGTGGATTTTCGCGATTTACGGAGGCGGAAAGGGGCGGGCGTGAAACAAACTTGACCTGCGTGGGGCTTATAGAAATCTGTGTGCCAAATTTGGTTGCTCTAGCTCTTATAGTCTCTGAGATCTAGGCGCTCACACAGACGGACAGACGGACATGGCTATATCGACTCGGCTGTTGATGCTGATCAAGAATATATATACTGCACAAAGTTTTTTTTTTAAATTCTTTTATAAATAATATTTATGTTATCCTTTCTATCTTTTTTAATATTTATTTAGTGCACGGTGCTATAGTCGAGCATACTCGACTGACGGAGACCCCGTACTTACTGTGGTAAAGCAAACACTGCTTAAAATAAAATTATATAAATCGCTATTGGCTCGGATATCTTAAACAACAAATCAGTTTTTCATACTAAGTCTTGATGTTCGACTAATCGTTCCTATCGCAGCTATATGCTAAAGCTGTCCGACCCTGCTTGCAATAAAGGCGAACCTACATACCAAGTTTGACGTCTCTAGCTCTTTTAGTCTCTGAGATCTGGGCGCTCTTACAGACGGACATATGGCTATATCGGCTGTTGATGCTGATCAAGAATATATACACTTTCTACCACGCCTCCATCTGTCTGTTACGCACTTTTTTGTGACAAAGTTAATAGATCCCTGTAATTTTTTTTAAGTACGGGCCTAATGAGCAGTTCTTTATTTACATAAAATTTGCAAATATTTAATATAAGAAAAAACTCTAGAATGTTTGGTAAAAATTAATTGACAAAATATTCCTGTGAAATTTAAATCAATAAATATTTGCATTTGATTTTTATTTACGCATATGTTTTCTTCTATTTTATGTAAATATTTGTTAACATTTTATTACATTTAATAATCGTCTCCTGGTGCATTTCGTTTTGTTAAATACAATTTTAATAAATCCAGCTTAATTTGTTACTTTTTGAGTCCTAACTGATTTTTGCCTTGTTAAAATATTTTTTTTACCAAAGCGTTAATAAAAAACTTTTACAAATTCCATAACTTTGTGCAAAAAAAGAATTATGAATGTGTGCATTTAAATTATGTTGTACACTTACGGAAAAAATGCCGTAAATTTAGGAAAAGGAAAAGCTATTAACTTGGTTTGGCTTGTTAGTCGATTTATTTGAATTTATCACAATTTGCATGGCAGCCTTGAATGGCAATTTGGGTCTAATTTTATTTGCCATTTGTATGCACACACAAACACACACACACAGCAACACATATGTGTGTTGTTATTACCATTTTTGCATTTTTTCGATTGTTATGTTTGACAGCGACAAATGTCAAAATGTCAGACAGTTAAAAAAGAATCGAAATCAGAGCAGAGTCGTCAAGGGGCCAAATCTGTGCAGGGGGATGAAGGGGCAGCTGTAACGGGTCTAAAGGCCACGTTTATTGTACACATTTTTCGCTTTTAGCAGTATTTGTCGGCCCCATTCCACATTTGGTTGCAGCACGCCTCGAAATATATGTTACAAATATTGTTGCCCAAAAAGCAAAAGTGTCCTGTCGTCCTGTCTATGTATCTATGTTTATTTGAAAAAATAACAGCTATAAGAATTGAAATATTTGTGTGTCATTTAAATCCACTTCTCAAAATTTATTATGCAGAAACGCACAAAAATGTTCCCGCCAAAAACTTTTGCGCGCAGAACGAAAACAAAAAAAAATGGCCAACTGTTTTAGCCCCTTTTTTTTTTGGTGTGGACTAAAGTTGTCCACATGTTTCGGGTCATAAATCTGCAATTACCAGTCATGCTGGCAAGATCTCCCTTTCATTCCCTCTCTCTCTCAGACTCTCCCTCTCTCTTTCTCAGTTGTCGTTTGTCGCCAAGTTGTCGGGCAAGTTGAGGAGTCCCTGAAACCGTTGATGCATTGTTTTTATGGCCCTTCTTTTTTTTGGGTTATTTTTTAGCTAGAACTGGACGCTATGGGTTTTTGATACTCAGCTCAATCTGTTGCAACTTAAAGCTGGCTTTTTGGCTGCTTCAATGTGGCACATAAATTATGCCCTGTTTGCTGCAATTTGATTGGAGGCTTCGTGCAAAAAGTTCAACGGCAAGCGACTTGCTTCACTTAGTTTCGGCCAAGTAAATAGGAAAACTATTGCTACAAGAAGAACATCAACTTTAGTTACCCCTTCCACTTACAGCTGATAATTTTATTTATTTTTTTTTTGCCATTTCTTGGCCAAGTTCTGAGTCGACCAACTGCAACTTGTATGCGTTCACGCTTGGCAGCCAATTCAAGTCGTGTCATTTTGTTGAGTTTGTGTTGAGAGTTGGCTTCTCCTACTCCCGCTCTGCCACTTTTGCGACTTACAAGCATCCCGTAATTCAAATGTCAGTCACTCGGCAAGTCAGTCAGTCAGTCAGTCAGGCAGTGAGAAGCAAAAGTTCTTGCCAAGCATCCAACACTTGAGCTCGGCAGCTGCAAAACCCTTTGCCCAATCCTTAGACTCGTCTGCTCGTCCTCTTGAATGTGTTCCTTCTCCTCTTTATGCTTGTGGTCGGGGATAATGCTTGTTAGCTCCATGTTTCATGTGGACAGGTGTTGTCTCATTTGTGTGTGCCCGCGCCCTCGTTTATCTTGTCTTTATATATTCTCTCTCATCTCGGCCTCAAATAAAAAATTGATTGATATACTACACGCAATAAACTACACCAATACATGTTAATAAAAAAATTCAAATTTTTTCAAGAATGCCCGATTAATAATAAAGCCAAAAACTTTACTAAACCCTAAATTTTCCATGTTTTCAGTTCATAATTTAAATTTTTGCTTGATTTCATCTAAATTTAAACAAAAAAAAAATTAAAAAATTAAATAAAATTAATAAAACGCTTTAAAATAAATTAAAATAATTAGGATTCTTAAAATCTAAGACAAACTAAATCTATTTGAAATTCCATATAAAAAACTACAAAAAAATAAATATTTTCTACTATTCTGCTAAAATAAAAATACAAGATAGGAAAGCTACAGAGAAATTCAATTAATTCATAAAATGTTATTAATATAAAATATATTAAAAAATAGAATTTTCCTAATGGACATCTCTTAAAAAGAGTTTGAATTCTGAAAACTAAATACCAAGTAAATCAGTTTTAAATTCCGTAAAACTACAAAGAAATAAGTATTGCCTACTTTTCGGCTGAAAACAAATTAAAACGAATTATTCACATAGTTTCCGCATTTTTGCCCATTCAAATTGCATTTAATTTATCTATAGAATGAACTTATTATAAGTATTAACTGTGTATTTAGAAGTTGGCAGATAGCCAAAGTTGAAGCTATCATCAATTAAAAGATACGTGTAGAGGTCTAAGAATTATCTTTGATTTCAGTTTGATTGCTTGCAACGAACAGCAAAAACACAAAACAACAAAACAAATGTCATTAATTAAGTTAATTTGTTGTACGTGCTTCAGGGACAAAAAGGCTTAGTTTTAGGGCCGAAATTCGAGTATATTCAATGTAATCTAAAGGTCATTGAATGATTATAATTCTTGCGCTTAATTAGCTGCTTTCAAATAAAATCGCTGTCTGCATCTAATTAGTTGATAATTAAATAGAAATAACAGCAACTCAACAAAGGATTCTTTCACCTATTTTGCGTATTTTATTTTTTTTTGTTTCTACTTTCTCATTCAGTTTTAGTTGCAAATGTTGTTTTGCTTGTTTTGAATGTTATGCTTTTCAGTGTCGGACTTTTTCAGTTGCCACAGTTGCAACTAATTTACAGGCTTGCCCCCTTCACCCCTTAGATCCCCCTCAGAGCACAGAGCACAAGTAACAAATCAAACGAGTCCTTTTGTAAATTACATTTGAATTATCCGTTCACTGCTGGCACGTTGTCTTTATCTTTCCCTTTCTCTTTCTCTTTCTCTCGCATTCTTTTTGTGTGTCTGTTGGCTCATGCATTCATTTACTGCAGCTCTTTTTACTGTTGCCACTGTTGATGCTGCCACATGGCAGCTGGCAAACATCCTTGAACAGACAACGGAACAACAATAGGAGCAAGGATCTGGCATGCAAAGTGGATCAAACAGCCAAAGTTAATAAACACTTTGCTTGTTGTGCAACAACCAACCCCTCACCCCTCGTTCCTCGCTTTGTTTTTGTCCCGTTTTTAGTGTCCATTGCAATTTGGGTTTTGTTGCACAGTGAAATTGAATGCAAATAGAAAAACAAACACACGCACAGCACTTAAATTTACGCGTTTTCCATTTCAATTAAAACAATTTCAATTGCAACTCCCCTTCCCTTCCTTCCCCGTTGTGGCAAACATTTAACGCCATGCCACTTCGAGCGCCATTAAGTAGGCAATGCTTTTTGTGTGTGCTCGGCTTTTTAGTGCATGCAAATGGGTTGTGTCGAGTGTGCCGCCAAACTGACTAATTATTTATAGGCCCAGTCATAGCCAAACCAAGCTCTGCTTTAGCTAAGCTCGTCTGAATCGAGGTCGTTGTCACTATTCCTCTCCCATCTCCTCCCTCTGCCATTTGTTCGATTACAAAAATGTTCATCTCAGTTTTGGGCCACTGCATTTGTCATATCCATAAGCCACATCTTTCTATTTAATCACTTGATTTAACCAGAGATTGTCATGCAACTTTTGGCATTTTACCTTGGTTTTTAACTTGCCTTGTTAACAATATAATGTGCAATTTTTCATTGTTTTCGGCTTAAGCAAATGTTCTTAACCTAAGTATTCATATGAATCAATCAAAATTTACTAACTCAAAATCACTTACAATAAAAGTTTAAGTTAAAGGAATAAAATAGGAAAATTAAGTTGTTAAGGAAATATGCAGCACATATCAGCAAATGGTAATAATACATAGTAGATGAACTTAATCCTGAAGCAAATTTAGAAATTGGAAAGCAGCGTTTGAAAAAAAAATACAGTTAAGTTTATGTATGTAAAAAAACTATATTTACAAGTCGGCGCGGCTACATTCGACTTTACTCGACTGGAGGATACCCTGTGCCAGTCTCCATAATATAGAATATTGGTTGGGACCATCTCATATACATATTCTGTCAGTTTTGTTCAGTTATCTCAAACAACAAAAAAGTTGTTTATACTAAGACTTGGTTTTCGACTGATCGTTTCTATGGCAGCTATATGACATAGTGTAGTATCCAGCAACCTACAGTTTCTGAGATCGGCTGTCTCAAACAGACGGACAGACAGACGGACGGACGGACAGAGAAACGGACATGACTCAATGGTCTCGGCTGTTGATGCTGATCCTGAATCTATATTCTTCTTGGGGTCGGAGATGCTTCCTTCTCCCTGTTACATACATCACACAAATCTAATATACCCTTTTTGACCATATTCAATGGGCACAGGGTATAAAAATTTGTATATTTATATTTAAACTAATTTTTATTTCTCGTAATAAATATTTAAAAAGATTATTCTCGATTTAAGAACAGTTTTTATGCAATGATATGAATTTGTTCTTATTTTAAGCATTTGAGGAACAATCGTTGGCTACTTTAGGACAAGAGTTAAGTCTGAGAATTGGGGTATTAAGAAAGTCAGCGCCATTCGTCGGTTCCAGGTCTCGTTATGTGTCAGTTTCAAATGCTGAGAAGGAAATCGTCGGACGAACAACATGTCGTGCATCTAACGGAAATATTGAGCTTCCACGGTGGAAATAGACCGTGGCTGCCCTTTATCGATATGAGTGGAGTGGAGGAGTGAACCAGGGGATCCGGAGACGGGTAGTGGGTGGTGGGAATGTCGTTGAGTCGTTGTGGCGACGTGCAAAAAACACTTGCCATGTCCTCTGACACTTGAGCGACGTTCAAATGTAACGGAAATGAATTTTATGCTGAGGTGCCAAAGAGCGTAACACTAATAAAATGGCAGCTTAAGTTGGCAGATACAAATACATAAATGGTGAAGACAGTCAGACGAGTATATATTGTAACCAAACATAAAAAATAAACAAGCTTAAACTTTCCTTTAACTCTTAAATTATATTCTTTTATTAAAGTTTTGCGTGGTTTTAAAACAAACTAAATTATTGAGTTTTAGTGTGCTTAAATATTTATGAAAGCAATAAACAAGTATGTAAATTGTTTTCTCTGTCAAAATAATTACTGGGCATGGTGTAAATGTATTACCAAAAGATAGATACAAATTTGTGTGCATTATTTACGCGTTGCTGGCATTTTATGCTAATAAATTACCAATATGCACGAAGGCAAAACTTTTGTTGCATGCAACTTTTGGTGTGTCTGGATGTAGGTGGGGCAGTTCTATGCGAAACTCACAAGCTGCACAAACACACACACACACACACACACACACATACACCAAGAGGCACACACATACATCAAGCAACGGAACGCATTTATTATTTTTGGATATTTTTTACATACAAAATAAAAGCGAAAAATCGAACTATGAAAAAAGTCACAGACATGACACACAACCAACAACAATAACAACGAAGAGAGCATAGCTCTATCTGTGTGGGAGTCAACTTGTGCGTGTGTGTGTGTGCAGTGTGTGTGTGTGCAGTGTGTGTGTGTGCTCTGTGCATTGGTTGACGCCAAAGAAATTTGGCGTCAGTTTTATGCGAGCTGAAAAAAAGGTAAAGAGTGGGCGGAAGAGCAACCGCCAAAGGGAAAGAGAGTGAAAAGCAGAGAAGTGAAAAAAGTGAATGAGAGAAAAGGAAAAAGTGACGGCGGGAGGAGGAAGTGCCTCAGACGAAGGGTAACAATGGCAAACAAAAGTCCGGAAAAAATAGCAAATCGTATAAAAATAGCTGCAACATACGCACACACACACACACATACATACAAATATAATTCCACACTTGCAACCAAAATGTGGCCAGAAGAGAAACTGTGAATTGCAACAGCGGCTAATGTGGCATTTGGCAGAGAGGCTTAAACCAGACGCAGCTAATGGTGACTGACAGGAGGGGCGATTGGCGAGGGGAGGGTAAAATGGTAGGCACTAATTGCAGTCAAGCGGACTAAAGATCGCGGGTGGATAGAACGCATATAATAAAGATTGATTGATAAAACAACAGTTCGACTAGAAGATACTCTTTAATTTATAACAATATATCACATACATAATTACAGAATTATTAACATTATTTATAATATATATATATTTTATAAAATTATATGTATATACATTCAATAGATATCGGTCAGCCGAAAGTTAAAGAGTCCCTAATATTAACGCCTATATTATTTGCTTTTTACTTTTTACTTTATGAAATCGTGACAAGTTAACAAGCATTTTTAAACACCTTTTAAGTGCAAGAAAATTGTTCATGGCCAAGTTTTCTACTTACTTAAATACGTTTACTTTTAAGTCGGTATAAATTGTTTTTTTTTTTTAATAATTCCCTTTGAATTGTTTTACAGTAAGAACACAATCAAGTTGCAGCTGTCAAAATTTGAAAAGCATTTTTCAATGCTTAAGTTAAATCATTTTATTTTGACGTGAAATGTATATAAACGAATGCCAAATTCAAAAATATCTCTCAGATATAATTTACATAGATTATGATGAATGAGGAATAAATCTATTAAATCAAATTGTTACTGGAATATAATTAATTAAAAATTGCACTACAATTACCTTAAATAGCATCATGTGAAGATCAGCTATTATCACGATTTCCTTAAAGCACTACAGAGCGTAGTGCACTCGAAATTCGTGTGCAATTGCATACAATTTTCACACCTGGCTGCACCTGAATGCAGATAGAGGAAGCATGAAATCAAGAAGAGGAAACTGCAAAAAATTGTATGCTAAACTCAAGTAGCTATCATATGAGTATTTTTTGGCTGCCAGGTAAATATGGCTGTCGTGGCAGAGATAACGCTAACGCCGTTCAACTTTTGCCATCTTTTGCTACAGATTCCATTTGGGCAGGGGCTGCCAAGGGGCGTGACAGTTTGCATGTGCATGTGTGGGTATGGGTGTGTGTTTAGAGCTATGCATTTGATATTTTTGCAAAAGACATGTAGACAAGCAGCGCACACAAACAAAATCAAAGACAAATATTATTGAAAACCAAAATTTCAAGGTAAACACAGCTGCAAGCTATGAACTAAGCAGTGTTGTCATTTTTAGCTTTTTTTTAAGCTATTCTTAGATTATTAAGGCTAGATAATATTGAAAAATTTAATTTGCTAAAAATCTGGGTATTTAAAACTAGTTTAATTAGTTTTCCACGTTGCCAGATAACTTTTAAATACTTAAAAAAATCAATTAAAAATATACTTCAAATTTTAAGCGTTTGTTTTACATGGATATTAAAATTTATCCAATTAGTATAACGATTCTACCGAAGAAGAAATTTTGTTTTATTATATATTGTTGCCATGGTCAAATTTTTTTTACTTAATAGTTGCATTATATTTTGCATAGTTTTTATTTATTTCCAGCAAATATTTAATTAAAAACAAGTGGGAAAGGCTATAGTCGAGCTCCCGACTATAGGATACCCGTTACTTACATAAACAAATTAAAATTTTTTTATTGCATGCTTTTAGGCATTTTAATTGCTTAAAAGCTTTAATCAGCCAGTACCACCTTTCTGTTTGTCCGATATTTTTGGGATTTAGTAGGATGATAGGTAATAACAGTAGCTAACGTTCACCGTTTAAAAAAACATAATATCTTGAAAACTGTGCGTGTGGTGGATTTTCGCGATTTACGGAGGCGGAAAGGGGCGTTGCAAAATTTTGAAACAAACTTGACCTGCGTGGGGTTTATAGAAATCTGTGTGCAAAATTTGGTTGCTCTAGCTCTTATAGTCTCTGAGATCTATGCGCTCACACAGACGGACAGACGGACGGACGGACAGACGGACATGGCTATATCGACTCGGCTGTTGATGCTGATCAAGAATATATATACTTTATAGGGTCGGAGATGCTTCCTTCTCCCTGTTACATACATTGCAACGAATACAATATCCCCTTTTACTTATTTTTAATAAGTAACTGGTATAACTAGCTATTTTAGACCCCAAAAACAAGCCAACACCACAACTAAAATATGCAAGAGGAGCATGGGAAACTGGGTGTTGATAACCCTTCGTTTTGTTTGTCTGCTTTGCCAAGCGATGCGATTTTCGTACCAATATTTCAAGCTTCAGTGACAAATTTGCACTGCTGACTTTAAGACCATAAGCAACGGCGTCTTTGAGCCATTTTTCTTATACGTACGTTGGTATTATCTGGGCAGTGGCATCGGCTGGACGAGGACCAACAGCAATTAAGTCTGCGTTCTGGCAATTTACAGAGTGTCGCAGAGTCAGTGACCATAATTCAGAGTCTGGCAAGCAACAGTTGCTACTGGCCAGAACAGAAAAGAAACTGTAGCATACTTATGGGCTGGGCAAAAACTGCAATGACAGCGGAAGTGAGAATGTTCCACTGAAAACTAGGTAAACTCTTGAATTTATTGGGTGCTAAAACTCAAAATGCAAGTCAGCGTGCCAAACTTGGGGACAACAAACTGAAATAAGGCCCAAACAAAAGACTTAAACGAGTTCACTTTAGTTGCAGCTGAAAAGAGAGTGAAATATATTTAAGAACAGTTTATATTAAAGCTTCATACAGAAATTACCTCGAGATTTAAATTAATATTTTAAAAATGAACTTGCCTAGTTTTTACAATTTTCATTTATTTATTTTCCATTTTCTTTGTTTTTAGTCGACCATAAATAATACAAATATAACGAATTTGACCTCATTAAAATAAACCAGAACTTAAACATTATGTTTGCAGCAAGAAAGCCTCTTTTGTTTTCAGCCTTAACACTTTAAGTTGGTCAAAGGTTGTCGAGGCTATTGTTGTTCTTAATGTGGCCAAAAGCAAACGTTAAGCTAGCACTTGAATGGTGTAAAATGTGACGTGATGTGCAAATATTTAATTGCTAACAAATGCCAAAGGCAAGACAATTGGCGCCTGTTTGCATTGCATTTCATAAAATAATAATAATTGCATATGCATATACACAGCGCATCTAATTTCAGAGTTGAAAGGATATACCGGGTCATAATTATCCTAGTAATGACGATGATCCTGGTCAGTAATTAAAGGGTGCAACAAATTTTATGTTGTATGCAAATAAATACTAAGTAGATAAATAAAATTAAATCATGCATAACGTAGTTATTAGTTACACTAGCTTTTAATTATTGGATACTGCTCTACTCTAGGTAATTGTATTACGTAGAAAAAAATTAAATAAAAGTTAATAATCACACATAGCATGTAAATAAATAATTTTTGAGCTTATTGCCTAATTTCAGCTCTTCAAATTCTTGATTAACTGGCATTTAGTAAGATTTCGTCTGCTCTTAAATCAAAAACTGTTTACATCCTGATGAAATTATAACAGGGTGATGTATTCGCACTCTACCGGGGCCACGACGACAGAGATAGATATATATTAAACTTGTTTTGTTTGTTTTCTATACTCTTCACTAATTTTCGTTTTGTGTGCTGTGGGCCCCGAAAAAGAGGGCACGTCGAGCGAATACATCACCCTGTTTTAATTTCATCATGGTTTCCATGTTTCAAGTTCCATGTTTTTCTAAGAGGCCATTTTGATTTTGCTGTAACATTACTGGCTGTAACATTTAAGAGTGTAAATTTTGTTCTGTTAGCTTACATCACAGAACAGCGCGCAGCGATTGCTCATGTTACCTAGCAGCGAAAAGCTCTGTTAGCTAAAGTAGGGGAAGGAAAGTTGCTGTTAGTATGCAACATGCCTTTCTCTTTTGCTGCTAACGGCTGCTTATGCTAAGTTAAGCTATAACAGCATGTTACAGCTATGTAAACTTTACAAAATTTTGAGAAATATTTTAAAAAATTGAAATGTAAAAAAATTATAAAATGTCTGTTTGTTATTTAAAGTGGAAATGAAATGTTTAAATTATTTTGATAATTAGACGTATTTCATTATAATCAAAAATGTATTCATTTGAAAGCAATTGATTTAATAAGACAAACTTTTAATATTGGATTTAAAAGTTAGTTATAAAATGTCTCTGGCAGAATAAGATGAATAAAACTCTATAAATTTCATCTCAAAGTCCTTATCCAAACATTCTTTCAGAGGCCGAAGAATATAAAGACATGTTAGCTAATTGACAAATATTTGTTATAGTTTTCAAAAGAAAACAATCGATAATGGCCTTTTGTTGCTCGTTTATTTATGCTGTTTACTAAGTGTTGCAAGTTTATCCATTAAATATAAAGAAAACATTTAATAATGAACTTTATCGCCCTAAAGTACATAACGAGAGGCCTCAACAACAAGTTGGCAGCCGTTGCAAGGCAACTTCATGCCACCAATTTAATTAATCTGCACAAAATATGCATCGTTGCAAAAGTTTCCACACACACACACACACACATGCCAAGGCATTGCCACAGTTATAATGCTTGACACAAAAAGTGTTTGAGAGTGTGTGTGTGTGTGTGTGTGTGTGTGTGTGGGCGCCTAAAAGCAGACAACGGCAAAAGGAGGAGCCAGCAACGGCAATAAGATTACTTAATTGATTTAAATTTGCTTGTCTAGTGGGCACAAGAGGCGTGGCAAGGGGGCTGCTTGATGATGTTGCACACTACCGCCTGCGATGATGAAGTTGTTGACAAGCTCTTTTGCAAAAGCAAATGTAAACAACAACAAAATAACAACAAGGAAAAGAGAAGGAGTAGGCTAAAGAGAAGGAGTGGGAGAAGCAACAAACAGCTGCAACAGAGCAACAAGGACGTCGCCGCAGAAGTGCAAGTAATTGAAAAGCAGCAAAAGCAACAGCTGCAACAACAACAACAACACAAACAACAGCTCAAGCTGAGCTTCAAGTGCCCCACACGACACACAAAGTGAGGGAATTTCGTTGACAACGTGTCGTATGCGTTATGTCTTTTATAATTACATATAATTAATGGCATTACGCTTTAAGAATGCCTGGCTAACATATTCAATTTGTCAACATATGTATGTCAAAGCATCATAATAACCCCCGTATATATGTATGTATTTCCCCATCTGGTAAAATTGCTCATACGCCGCATAAGCCAGAGGCGTTTGGTGTTTGAGTCCGACACCAAATCCATATACGAATCATTGTCGCCATCAACTGACCCGAAAAACGTCTTTGTTTTCTACGCTTAGACCCTGTACTTAATACAAAGAGTGTGTAATAGTTGTGCAAAACTCCATAAAGTAAATATTAATAAAATACCAAATTTTGTCTCAGATTTTTAGGTGAAATGAGTTGAAAATCAAAACCTCTTAATATTGGAGGCCACATCTTAATAAGACAATTTTTTGTTTGAAGATATCTTGTTTCATTAAAAATGTAGAGCGAATATTCTTGTAATTAGAAATCAAATATTTTTAAACTTATGATGATACAACGTCGATCAAGTTTTTAGAGTTTTTAAAATTATGTGGTTTTTTATACCCTATACCAAGGATATATTAACCTTGTCCAAGAGTATCGTCTATTAACTTTTGTCACAAAAAAAAGGTGCGTAACACGCAGAAGGAGGCGTGGCAGACCGCGTAAAGTTTATATATTCTTGATCAGCATCAACAGCCGAGTCGATAGAGCCAGTCCGTCTGACCGTCTGTAAGAGCACCTAGATTAAGAGCTAGACACTCCAAACTTGGTATCTAGGTTCGTCTATATTGCAAGCAGAACAAGTTTGCTTTAGAATTTGGATCGCACCACTGTATCATACAGCTAGCATAGAAACGATCAGTCGAAAATCAGTCGAAGCGAGCAGGGCGCGAAGCCCCCTTGTTGGGCGAAAAGTACATTTAATTCAATATTAATATTTGTAGCGATCTATATTATTTTATTTTAAGAAGTGTATGTTTTTCCATAGTAAGTACTTGGTCTCTGTACTGTAGCACTGTACTGTAGCACCGTCCCCTAGTTTAGTTTGCTTTTACAGAGTAAGTACAGGGTCTCTCACAGTAGAGTTTGCTCAATTGTAGCCATTCCTACTGCTAGTTTCTTGTATGCAGTAGCTTCTTTTAGGAGAGCCCACTGCGCCACACGTTACTCGGTTGCACGCTCGTTAGCATTAGCTGACCAAAAACAACAACAACAACAACAACAACAACAAGGAACCTGCAACATGTTTGTCCTTACAAGCAGCTTTGTCATGCCCTGCAGCAGCGATGGGGATGAGGATGAGGAGGATGAACACTAGACCAAGCCGAATTTTCACTGCCCCCTTTTAGCTGTATGTGACTTGCATGCTGCTCTTGCACTGGGCACCAAAGTTTTGACTTCAATTTGACCAGTTACAAATTTTGCTAAAAACAACAAAAAAGTGGCCAAAAATCGAGTGTGGTAAGAGACTTGGCTATTTGGTGGGACGTGTCCTGAGCTCAGCCAACAATCATCCAGCACAGCATCATTAACCAAACCAAAAGAATGCCCATGAATTGCGAATTGTGGCAATAAGTCATACTATTCGATAACAGACTGTATAATTAGATAACTGACATCTGTCTTTTTTTTCTAATAAAATTTGTATATTTTATTATAACAAGTTTTCTGCCAATTTTATTGACAATTTAATCAAGTTTTACACCATCTTTCGAAAGCTTCATTTGTCAATTTTTATCAGAAGCCTTGCTCTTTGATTGCTTTTAGAAAAATAAGATTGAATTAAAAAATGTATTCAATGCGATTAAAGAGCTTCTAATTTAAATTTATGCATCCGATGAGAGAGCAGAAACGGCAGAGTTTGAGCACGACGCACATAATAAAATAACGTATGCGGAATGAAATACGAACAAAATTGAACATGTTTCCAATAAGTTCCAATAATCGACAGCCCAAAACATAACACACTATAATGAATGGTACTATTTTAGCATGCAAAGCAACAAAATTTAGCTTTCTAGATAATGCACAGTCGCGGTAATGTCTCTCCAGTAGAGCGTCGAAAATTGATTTGCACATACAGCTGTGTTCATAAAAATAGCAGTGCAGATGACCTACACCTTTAATATCGAAAAATCCTATTATAGAGCCCATTATGGGACAAAAAGGAAAGGTCATTTAATTTTCGTTCAAATGATGCAAAAATTTCTTAAACCATTGAGTACCCATGGAATATTTGGAATTTTTGCATAAGTCTACTTTTTCAACTTTTTTCCTCGATTTTTCACAAAAAATATTTTGATGCAAAAATATTCTTGGAACATTTCTAAGAGTAACTGCAAAAGAAAATTTTCAAAAATATTTTTGCTAGTATTTTTAAAAAATGTTTGAAAACTGCAAAAAAGGCACTTTTTGCAAGAAAATGAGGAAAAATGGGTTAAAATGGCCATTTTTAGGATTTTCAAAAATCTAATAAAAAACATATACAAAATTTAAGTTGGTCGGACTTGGAATACATTTTTTATTTGTATAATATTACAATAGTTGTTTCTTATTTCATTCCGCATACGTTGCAATTTATGTATGTCTCTGATTAACTGATCTCACTGAGTGCTGATTCGCCGCAATGTGTGTGTTTATGTGAGTGTTTATGTGTGTGTGTATGTGTGTTTTGTTCTCCTTGTAGTCGGCTGAGGTCAGCAGGTCCTCTCTCATTAACTAAGAGAGAGCATTGCACTGATTGGACAGAGTCTCATGTCTAAATGTTTGCCTATGGAAAAATTAGAAGAGCGCGAAGGAGCGTGTTTAAAGCTACTGGAGAGGGTAACAAACAGTGAACACGATTGTAAGAAGAAGAGCTGCTGCTATAAACAGGGCCACAAATTGCAGTATCCATGCAGATCAGAAAGCAGCGATATGGATCTAAAAAGTAAGTTGAGTGTTTCCATAATATAATGTATAAAGTAAATAAATTAAAGCATTTATTACTTAAAGAATAATATTCAATACTGCATTCAAGTTCGATTTATTCTTAACCCTTTTCAGGTTTTCAATAGCCGCAAGGACTAGAAGTCCTCGCCGTTCCCCGTCTAGGGCGGAAATTGAAAAAATGCAGTCGGCATTTTGTTTGGACAGTTTCAAGAAAAACTGTCAACGACAGCACTAAAACAGAAAACCAACAAGGGGAAAGCGCACATAGACCCCCTGCTTCCTTTGGAGCCTGGGGGGGGGGGGAGACTGTCCGGTAAGTCGCGTCGTTCACATGCATTTTATTATAAGTTTAAATATTTTTTCTATTCGTTTTCTTATATGTTTTCAAATGTCTGCCAAACACTTGCTGTGGAATTCGTAATTGTGGCAGAGATTTTCCTAGAATTTGGAGTATAAACCCTTTTACAAGTAAGGGCCTCATCCTTTTCTCAACTGAAGGATGAAAGTCGAAGGATGAAAATTATTTGAAAGCTTGAGGCTTGTAATGTTTGAGTGAAATACCTACAGCCGTATTCTACTAAGTATATAAAGTACTTTAAGTTTGGGATAACCCAAGAAAATCGAATCTTCTTAAATCTAGATGCATTTCCGAATTTATTGGAACTTTTCTCAGATGTCGTTGAAGCAATTTAATTATTATTCCAATAAAATTATTTATCCTTTCTTTTCTCATTTTATTTTTCTCCCCTCTTATTTTTTAACAGGACAACAGAGTTTTAATGGACTCTTTAGACGATGAAATGAATTCCAATTAGTAATGTTAAACTCGATAACTCCAAACAAAATTCCACTAAAATCTCTGGAAATATTGATGATCGCTGTAAAAAATGATTTCCATGATTTGAAATATTTTGTTTTCATTCTTTATTAAAAATGTAAATTCTGAAAATGCGGAATACCATAGGTTTTGTTGATCTGTTCATATATATGTATGTGGATGCACAAATAATTGGTTGAATTTCTTTATCAATTTTCATTGGTTTACATTTTGCGCTGATTTAGTTCGATTGATTTCTCATCTCAGCTCAGCTTCATTTTGAATTACAAAATATTATTTGCATAATTTGTGTACATATCATGGATTCTCCTTTATTTTTTTAAGGTTTTTGTTTTATCATATTTTTTATATACGTGTCTTTGTGGTTTCTTATGCACAAATTTTAGTCGATCACAAAACAGAAGAACCAAGCAACTATTGATAGCAATATACACAATACATAGTATATATATATAAATATATATAATATATATAGTATACATATTTATTGTATAAAAATGGATTGCAAGCACATCGAGCATAGTAAATTGTGGGGAGCATTTGTTTATATATACTTGTGTATGAAGCAGACGTTTGACAACTCGACATTGTTTTTTGTTTTCGGTGGAGGAGGGGATTGTGAAGTGAGGATGGGGTGATGGTAACAGTGGTCGAGGGTGTAATTGTGGTTGTGTTGAAGGATTATACATCAAAGTTTATATGCATTTCATTAAATTTTCGTTCACAACAATCAATTTTGGCTAACACAAATGGATTTGCCTTTGCATTATGTTATGTACTTAACTGCCATATGTTGTCTATTATTTTTTATATATATTTTTCGTATATATCTTATAGGCATATCCCATTTTGCGACAAGCAAGCAATGTTTTTTGTATTTCTTCTATTTTAATACATGTCTAAAATTTCAATACACATAATAATATTATGCGACGTGTGATGGAAAAAAACATGTGTCATGTTTGTTCTTACTGTTGTTGTAATACATGTTGTAGTTGTTTGTTTGTTTTTTTATTTTATTGGATATTTAAATCGCTTTTGGTTATCTTTTTTTTTTTTGGCAACGGCCGCACAACGATGCTGAAATTATGTTGTTGTTGTAGTTGAGCTGCAAGTTGCCTTTTTGTCCTGCCACAAGCGCGCACCCATCCACCAAAGAATCGATCCATGTCCATTTACTGATCCTCATCGCCGAGCTCATGCTTAATCTTAGAGAAGTCGAACGTCTCGCCAGTTCCACGCTTGAAGATGTTCAAAACATCCAAGCAAGTTGTCTCAAAATGTGTGGTAGCATCATACGATTCAGAGATGAATATTTGAGACTCCAGACCATCATCGATTGGCTCCAAATAATCGGAAATGGTAACAAACTTTTGTGCGATCGGTTCGAGCAAGTCCAGACCAGGCTTGATCTCCGCTTCTGGATTCTCACTCTCCACTGTAGTCGAGACCATGCCCACAAACCAGCCCTTGGCGGCCACCTGATGGGTGGAGCTGACCAGCGATACATAAATGTCCGATTTGCGACCGACTTGCTTTTGTGGAATGATGATTTGAGTGGAAAGTCCATCCTTGGTGCTTGCCACCGGATGGTCCAAGATGCAAATGCAACGAATGACCTTGCCACGCTTGCGCACCTGTTAATCAAATCAAAGAATGAACGTTATTGATATAGATAACTTAAGCCGGGATAGCTTATTAACTAACCTTGTCGGGCACATAGCTGGGATCGCAGTAAACCTGCTTGCATTTGGCGATTTCATCGCCAGAACGCACGCCCACGACCTTGCCGCCCTCGCCAAGGACAATCTCGTCAATGGGCTTGTCCAGCATGTAAGTGCCACCATAGATGGCCGATAGACGGGCAAAGCCCTGCGGCAACTCTCCAAGACCATACATGGGATATAGATATGGCGATTTGCCATATCTCGCCAGCGAATCCGAATACAGTTTGATGCGTCGTATGGTGTTCACAGCCGGCTCGTGAAGATACTCATCGTCACGGAACAGCGCCAGCGCATGGCCAGTAAAGTCCTGGGTGTTCTTGTCCAGCCCAAACTTGTCGTAGAGGCCCTGCATGTTGGCTTTGGTTGGATCAAAGTCCTTCCAGGTCTTTGGGTCATCCTCTCTAAAGTCCTGCACGTAGATCAAGAAGTTGCGGAAGCGACGCTTCTCAAACATACCTGAAGCACAAATAAACAAGAATATTTAATTTATTTACAGTTATAAGTATAAATTCAATTTGAAATTGTTAAAAAACAATAAAAATTTAAAATATAAATGTTTTGAGAGCATTTAAAATAAAAATTAAAATATTATCTAATCAGACACGACGTTCCAATCAGATCATGTGGATCTATTGATCTTTAGAAATTCATAACTATATAAACAGGATATATTCAACTGTTGTGTGGATGAAAGACGGGTTGACTTTAAATTTATCCCCTAGCGACAGGCAAGACAACTTGAAACGGCTAATTTGTGGGTAAACCACCACCAGTGGCTGAATGACGTCATGCGGTCATATGTGCTGTTTATAACGGCTCATTGTGAAAGGGTTCAATGCGCCTTGCGTGCCTACTTTTTATGGCCAAGCTCGAACGGAGGAGAAATTCGCAAATAAAACAATTAAAAATGCATCGTGATCTCGTTTTGTAATAATCGACTTCCAATTGTTTAAATTTGGCGAAAACAAAGCAACAACCACAAAGACAACAACATTCGCAGGTGTTGAAAAATGAATCAGCGCAACGGTTAATTACTTAAAATGTAAGCGCAGAGTTGCCATACGTGTCATGTAAAACAGCTGGCAACACTCGCATTCTAATTGGCAATAAATACATGTGTGTGTGTGTGTTTAAAGAAAAGCAAAATAATGCGTTTATTAATCTTTCTATTAAGCTTTACACGCTCATTCGCCATATGACAATGAGACTACAGCATCAAAAAAAAACATAGACGACATTCGTAAAAAGGGGGCAGGAAATAAGGCGGCTTTAAGCGCTCACACACACACACACACACACAAGCATAGCACACAGCAGGGCCACTAACAAATACGTGTCACAGTCAAAAGCAAAAACAACAGCAGCGAGTGCCATTCGCCGAATGTAAGCCGAGACAAAGAAATATGGAGAAAACGCAAAAGGGGAGCGCAGATAAGAGCGAATTATGTATGTACATAGAATTTTCGCAGGTAGCTTTGCTATTTTACAGTTGATTGTAACAAATAAAGAATTATATTCTATGATCGGGTCGAAGACAACAACTTACCCATGAGATCAGATGCCAGCGCCTCCTTTTGATCCACCGGCACTTTGGCAATTTTTCCACCCTTGTAAACGTAACTGCCCTCAATTGACTTGAACTCCAGATAACGGGTAACGCCCGTGTGTATCAGCAGTTTCACCAATTGCCCATTGGCCATTAGAAACTTGGGAATCAAGTCAACATTCCAGTCACGGCCACGCCCGAATTTCTCGCCAGGCGCCTCCAGACCATAACGTTGGAACAGCTCCTCCAGCGGCGTAATGGAGGCTGACTCGCCGCCGTAGTATTTGTTGCGATCAATATGCAGGACTTTCTTGCCAGAAACGGAGAGCATGCCGCTCAATATGCACTCCTTCAGGCCGGTGCCCAAAACTATCGCGTCGTATTCCTCATTCATGTTTGCGTTTTTATTACAATGCACCAGCTACTTTTTCAATTCAAAAGATTTTCACTTTGCGACGTTGTCGACGTTTTTTACAATTTTCGTTCAATACAATTTTCTCTACTCGCTTGAAAATGCCAACTTCTTTTCTTCTTTCCTCTATGGATTTCTGTTGTACTTTCGTCTGGTCTCACTCTACAAAACAGCTGTTAATTTAACAGAATTGGGCACTCGCTGCATTTACTGCGTGCTGACCAGTGCTGATAATTTAGATTTCTCCCGTCAAATCTCTAGGTTTTTAAGAAATGCATTTGGTTTTTTTCAGAATATTTTAAGTTTTTTTTCCTTCTCTCCAGTTAATAACAGCTTTTTTTTATAAAAAGTTGGCAGCTCTGGTGCTGACACCGCATTTATTCAGATTGTATGGACATTTCCTATTTGGTGCGTTTTGCACGCCGAGCAATTACCTTTT
The DNA here is from genome assembly GCA_963924055.1 of Drosophila limbata. NCBI lineage: Eukaryota > Metazoa > Arthropoda > Insecta > Diptera > Drosophilidae > Drosophila > Drosophila limbata. The sequence goes on from OZ001353.1 coordinate 5,989,403, forward strand.
TTTTACAAACAAAACATTTAACACAGAAAAAAATTTTTTTTTCAACAATTTAAGTTTAAATAACTCTTTATGAATTAAACATGGCTTGCTCGATTACAAAATGTTTAAAACAAATTCACCCAGCGAGGTGTGACGAGCTCGCAAACTGTATCAAAATGTTCTTCTTTATTTTCATCTTATTTTTAATTTAAATTGCTAAGCTATTCTTAGCCATATTGCAAAATTAAACTCTTGCTTCATAAATAAAATCTTTTATTTAAATTGCATATTACAATTTTAGTTCCGATATATTCAAGTGCTGTCGGAATATGTTCGATGTATCGGTATTTGTAACAACACACATTTCGATACATCGCACAAACAGATGACATCGATAGTTAAACGAATTTTGCTCAGTCAAAAAAAAAGCATTGAACAGGACGGACGCGATTGTTGTTATTATTTTTGATTATTACTTTTGTGTCGTCGTTTGTTGTTTCCTTGTGTTGCCGAAGAAATAGATAATTATTTGCATTAGCTGAGATGCAAATGAAAGAACAAATTGCAATGTAAATGCTTTCATGCTTTAATTCATAATAACAAGAAAATTGAAAAAATAATATGTTGCATTAGTGTGTGTGAGCATTGGTGTGAACGTGTGTGTGTGTTGTGTGTGAAAAAGTGAAAATGCAATTTAGGCCAAAATTGTATTGAAATTCTTAACGACAACAACAGCGACAGCAAATTCGTGGCAAATTGAAAGAATCCAAGCCACTAAAAGAAATACATAGATATGTACGTGTTATAAGAGCCATGTATGGTCTTGACGAGACAAAAGCGGGAACGCGACGGGGCGAAAAGTGAGCGGTTCGTTTCGTTGTGTTGCGTGTTATTTGTGGTGCGAAAGTATTAGGAAGGCAAACCATAATTAAATTTATTAATTGAAAATTATTAGAAATGAAACTGAACGCCAATTTCAAGGAATCGTCATCATCAACAACAAGATTGCAATTTTAATCAATTCTCTTGTTTGCTTGTTTTTGTTTTGAATCGTGTTGCTGTTTGTTGTTGTTGTTTTTACTTTGACCTCGGTTATGAATTGCTGTTGCTATGCCTAAAATCTGTTCTCTTTTTCTACAAAAATAGCAATATATTAAGTGTATGTGTGCACACAAAATTGTGATTGAGCAGAGAAATAACAAAAAATCAATTTAAAAGTGCTACAAGAAATTACCATATCAACATTCGCATAAAGACATTGCTTTTTCATATCGGTAAGTTTAACAATAAACAAGTTTAGTGCTAAATTGACTCTTTTTTTTTATAAATGTATTGCAATGTATGTAAGCTGAACAAACTCAGAATCAGACGAACAAAAAAAAACAAAACACAAAAAAACGGGTTGGTTGCTAAGAACCAGTTACTCAGTTACTTTGAACAGTCTCTCCTACTCCCCCTAACGAGCGAGTCTTTACCTGACTCGCATCGCAGCTTCTCTCGCTGACTCGACCGCCAGTCGCAGACTCACGCTCACCCATACCCATGCATACAAACATAGTTTGCAGCGTTGGCTCTTCTTACCCTCTCTCTGACCAACCTACATTGCTTTTGGACCGGCATTCGATAAACAAACACATACAATCAAAAAATACTGTCTTTTCTTAATTCTTGTTTATTTGCCCATTGTTGTTTATCGATAAAAATAAATGTCAAAACTACAATTTGCGATATTGGTACATTTTCTATTCGGCCAATAAATAAAAATACACAAAATACCTATAGGGTGTCTTCCAGTTAGGCACTGTCAACTGTAATATTTCTAGTTGTTTATAACTGCGCTTTTTGAGGTTTCTGGTTAAGACTCAGAATGTTGCCACATCGTAGAGTGGGCAAAAACTGGCTGTGATAAATAAATAAAGATTGGCTGATGAGATTCTATTAAAGTAATATTTACAGAAATATATGTCATACCTGAAAATTAAAAATTCAATTGTGGCTTTGCTATAAAAAAAAAATGTGAGTGTGCGTTATCTCTATATATGTACATATATACTTAGGGATCGAACGCTCAACCACATATTGCACCTATTCTTCTTTGACACACGGTGCGATTTCTTCTATATCTGTCTGTGCATGTGTCTTTCTTCTTTTACGCTCTTTTTAATTTTGTTTAGCGTTGGTTGACGGACGTTACTCTGCTAATTGCATCTGTGACAACACTCAGAGAAAAACTCTGATATTATTAGAAAAGACAAAGCAGGAAAGATTTAATAACATTTTGTAAATGTTTTGGCAAAATAAAAAATTTACAAAAAATACGTTTTCTTGTTTTGCTATGTTTTAATTAGAAAAATAAAAATTAGATTAGCCGCGCCACGCCGCCGCCGCCGCCGATTTTTGCCTGTTTTGACGCGCCGCCGCCGAATCACGTAAAATACGGCGTGGCGGCGGCGGCGGCGGCGCTCGGCGTCATATCTTTTTTTACAACTTTATAAAACACAAAAAAAAATTTTTTTGTTTTAAATATTTTGTATAAAGTGGCAATATTGTCGATTTAAATAATCGAATAATCGTCGACATTGTCTCATCTCCATCTCCTTATGTCCCATATCTCATTTATTACTTCAAGTCTATAGTGCTCTTTAATGAATTATTTTAGCACTAGTTGCTTTTAAGAAGAAACGAAAAGACTTTAATTTGATTTATGAGCTCATCTGTATTTAAGTTAGCATGTCGATAAAGAATGACTGTTAATTTGTTTTAAGTTTTGACTTTATTTAATAATTTAAGTATAAAGAAACGAAAAGACTTTAACTTGATTTATAAGTACATATATAAGAAAACAAGTCGATGAAAAATGACTGTTAATTTGTTGTAAATCATTGCTTTATTTAATAATTTAAGGAAGAAGATATGAAAACACTTACATTTGATTTTTAAGTACAAAAATATGTCTATGAAAGATGACTCAATTGATTAAAAATAATTTGTTTTATTAAATACTTCAAAAACATTTAAAGTGTTATTTTTTTTAATTTAAAAAGAAAAATTTGTTTTTTTTTAACTAAAACGCCGCCGCCGCCGACAAATTCGACGGCTTAGCCGCCGCCGCCGCCGCCGGCTCTCCCTGCCGGCTAAGCCGCCGCCGCCGGGTATTTTTGGCCTCTACGCCGCCGCCGAAGTTAACACAATCGGCGTAAAACTCTAATATATATATATATATATATATATATATATATATATATATGTATATATTTATTGAATTTGTCACAATTAGTGCGTTACGCATTCCGAGAAAACAATACATTTATATTATTAGATTATTTTTTATTTTCTTATTTATCTACTTCCAAGTGCCACAAGACTTTATAGATTTCTTATAAAATGATTTCAAAAAATATTTATAAAAAATTGCTGGTTAGAGATATTCATTTGCTTACAGTTATTAATGTGTATTTACAAGATACAATTTTAAAATTATTATTTAAATAAATTCTAAAATGTTATTTTTTTCTTTCATCCACTCCAATTTCACGAATTTTCAGTGCACAAACCTATCTTTCATTAAAAATCTCATAGTTTGGGTAAATTAAAATTCTTCGCAGAATTTTCTTTGAGTGAACATCTGCACATTGTGTGACTGTTAACTGTTTTAGCGTTTGTCGTCGTTTTTTTCTGTTTGTCTATGCAATCTATTAGACGATCTTACTCCCAGTTCGGTCTCCGTCTCAGTCTCTTGCTCTGTTTTGTTGTTCGTGTGGCCGCAGTAACCGTCAACGTGGCGCAGCCAATTGACTCCAATTCCAATTGGCGCTGCAACAAACGGAAGCGTCAGTCGTCTTTTCTTGTTTGCATAAAAGTACATAAACTTAGATCTGAGAGACTCGTTCCATTTAGTTGGTTTGGTTTTACTACTGTAATTATTTCCACTATTTGTCAATTTTAATGACCGCATTTGCGTACCATCATCACATACAATATAGTACAATGGCAGCCTATAAGCGTGTATTTTTATTTTTTGACGCGATTTACGACCGCGGCTTATCACCTTATCCCATTACGAACTACCGAATAACGTGGCATTTGCTTCACTTTTCTGTCGTGTCATAAAGTAGATATATCTACATATAGTATGTATATACACATGTATGTGCATATTTCGTTTCGGTCTTGATAAGCTCCCTTGTACCAGGTGTACGTGGCTGGCATTTCAAGCGAATTCTCTTATCAATACGTAGTTCCGCTCTATCTGACAGTATGGTGTTTGGTTCGTTTGGGCTTTTAGTCATTTTGACGACCAGCGAATCGAATGAATCGATCTGACGTATTACGTATATATATGTATGTATCTATGTATATGTATAGTTGACTCGTGTCCTATTAGAACTGCCCTACGTTAATGAACGCATTTATCAAATATCATTGCAACGATAAGACTACAATAACATGTCCAATGCTGCATTGATTATGTCACGTGTTTAAGTAAAAGATTGCTTAACACTTATAATCATTGCTAAAATGATCTTAATATCGATGATCAAAATAAACTGCAAGAACTCTTACCGACTGTGAAAAAAAACTTACCTCCTTGGGTTATAATTTAAATATTTTTCTGATGTATATAAAAATAAATATAAATATTTATAGACAAATTTATTTATTATAAATGTGCAACTACCTACTTTCATAACAGTTTTCAATAGAAATAAATAAATATAATGATTGTATGCAAGAGCTTTTGCCAATTAGAATTTGTCATATTTAAGTCCACAAAGTACAATCTTTACAAATGAAATATTCCCATCTGCAAGCAATTCCATAAAACTTTTAATGTAATTTATAAGACCATAAGTCATCCTATGTGTTTGTCGTATATATTTGCAATTTATTTTCAGAACAGGGTATCTAAATCCATAAGCATTTGCCCGCACTTGAACCACTTTTAAGATGGTTCACTTTTTCGTGATGTTCTTTTTTTATATAATGACGTATTTTCAACACAAAAAAAAGTTAAGTTATCTGCTTAAATTGTTGTTCTTTTGAAAAACACGTTCCGGCTTCGCCCACTTTGTAGATAAATTGGCAATGCCAAAAATTGAAAACTTTAATATCTTTTGCAAAATATGCACATCCGCTTATGGTTTTTTTTTGTGCAAAACCTCATTTCATTTCGTTGTCCGGTTGTGTTTTTGTCTAACATGATTAATTGCCACTGTTTTATGGTCTCTTATGCTTTTAACTGCACTGCAAAAACAACAACGTATTTCTTCTATTTTTCTTACCATTTCTGCAGTTTCTTCTACTCTTCTTCGCCATCAACATGAATGACTTCAACGTCCAATATAATTTTCTATTGCCATGCACAGGGCAGTCAAAGTGAAAGAATGGGCGATGCTTTATGACTGCCTCCACCTCCCCCTCACAGCACTGCACATTGGTTTCAAATAATAAAATAAGTTTGAAATTGATAAATATTATTTGTTTTATTTTAAGTTAATTTTATCTATTTAAAAGTATTTTGATTAAATATCTTCATTGATTTTCTTCTGTTACTGACAGGTCCACCCTCGTTTGTTATCTATTCATGTCTACGCCAAAGAACAAAATATGTCTCTTATAAAAATTACTTTTTCTTGCATAAATTTGAATAAATATGATAAATCGCCTCGGAGTGAATCAGAGCAAAAAGAAAAATAGGTCTAATTGAATTAATTTATATGTTAATTTATTGTGTCAAATTGTTGTTGGGCGCTCAGACTCATCTCGTCCAGGTAGCCCCCAGCTGCACCGCCCCCAAACGCAGCTGTCAGTCAGACAGACAGTCCAATAAACTTATTCGTCAATCTAAATTGAATGCATTGCGCCTCTGTCCCAGCCACGCCCCTGAGCCCCGAGCCCCGCCTCTTGTCAACAGTTATTAATTGGTCGTGCAACTTTTTGTTGTCATCGACGTTGTAGTTGTTTTTTTTTTAATATTTCGCAGCTTTTTTCATTGACGATTCTCACGCGCCCATGGAACTTTTCCCATGTGGCGTCAAATGCAACACCTCGCTGCTTGATTCCATTGTTCCAATGTAATTCAGAAATTAATGGTTCTCCATACATATAGATTTTTGAGTTCAAACTGACAAATTGCTTGCTACTCAAGCTTAAAAATTATATCGAAAAAAATAGAAAAACATTTTTAATTATTCCCACTATCGTTAATTATAAACCCGAATTCATTTTCATTTCATTTCTGAACCTAAAAAAATCCCTTAACGAATATTTTATTATGAGTAACATATTTATAAAGGGATTTATTGCAAAAGTAACTGTACCACTACATTTATATACTATGTATATTTAAGTATTCTTATCTAACTCATTAGCAATTGTCGTCGAAAAAAAAGAACAAAAAATAACACAACAACAATTGTTGATTCGAGAAATTAATCTCTTGACCGTTAAATGGCAACAGCTGGCAAAGCTCAACTGATTCAATTTTCTACAGTCATATACTTATACATATATATATACAAACTGATAGATAGCATTCACTTTTTGTACTTTGCAAACGCACATCGAGTAAAAGAAGAAGAACCGATCTTATCGTAATTTGAGAGCCATATTTCCTCTGATGAAGTTATTTTAAAAATCATTTCAATTTGTTTATCTGCCAAGCAATAAATTTCATTAATTTTTTATATCCCAAATTCTTAAACAAATGCAAGTAAAAACGCAAAAATATGCGTATTATTTGTGAAACTGTAAACATTCGCATACTTTTCATACCTGATCGGCAATACGCCATAACCGCAGCTGAATCAACAGCTGTTCCTTATGCTAAGAGCATCATCAATTGTGTGTTCCAGCAATAAATAAGAATAGTTTCCAACTTTTATATCACATGAATTGCGCCATTTATCTATAATTACATATTTGAGATACATATTAATTATGATACTTTTCAAAAGACTTTTGGCGTGGAATTCCGTTCAGTTTTCAAGATTGTAATATTTTGAATGATTTATGTGTGATTTACAAGACCTTCGCATAAATACGCATAACACATCTAAATGACAATATGATGATAGGGTATTCAAATGTAATTTATCGCTCAGCCCCTAACATATGGCAAAAATAATATATCACTGCGGACGGCAGTCCGCGCTAGTGACGAAAGCAGCACGAAGGGTGCGAAAGGCGACTAGCATATATACACAGGAAGAATGGAAAATTTGCTATGACTGTCCGATCGGGTCGAATTATATACCGATCGAAAGGTATCAATCTAACTTAAAAATGTGCATACTAAGACTTTTGAAAACTTACATGGTTCGTGAGATAAACAGGTGTAAGTGGGAGGGACAAAATTTAAATGATTGGAGCAAATGGGGCCGTTGGAGCCTTTTGGATTTTTTTTATAATTTTTCACTATACTTATCAAAAATACGCGTCGAATGACACCTTGATCATCAAAATCCGACCACTGGTTCAGAAGATAATTAATTTCGAAATTTTTGGTGCCCTTTTTAAAACGAGATGAAAAGTCAGTCTGTTTGTTTGTCTGTTTGTTTGTTTGTTTGTTTGTTTGTTTGTATAGATCAAAGCGTTGATTTAGCTTAAAAGTTTGAATGAGGACTTGTTCCCGATAAAAAATCTAGAAACGTTTGTTCTACGACTTTTTCGAAAAATCGCTAGTTTAGCGGGAAATCGCTAAAAACCGCTAAAATTGAAACCCCCATAGCATCCAAACGATGGGAGCTACAGATCTGTTCCATATGTCGTTGGAAAGGTGTTTTGAAGGGCTTTTAGGCATACCTTCAAAGTTTTTTTTTTAAGTAAAAAGGTAAACAGCTACAGGTGAAACAAGGTATTTATTTCCACATTTTGGCGATTTAAGAAAAATCTACACATCAAATCACTTTTAAATATACTGCATGTAGTAGAGAATTCAATTACGCGTTCTTTGACATATAACACATATCTGTCAAAATTCGTTTGGGCAAGATATTACCTATTAACTGAATATACCTTACACCTTTACACTACTGCATGTACATATGCGGTATGTACACTGCTTGCAGTGCATGTGGAAAGATACTGCTTGCAAGTGGTCAATTCTTTTTGCGGCAGATAAATCATTTTATAATCAAAAATATAGAAACTTTTGTTTTTCGACTTTTTCGAAAAATAGCTAGTTTAGCGGGAAATCATCAAAAACTAAAAAACTGGAACCCCCATATCATCCAAACGATAGAAGCTACAGATGTGATATATATATCGTTGAAAAGGTATTTTAAAGGGCTCTTAGGAATACCTTTAGTGTTTTTTTAAGATAAAAGGTAAACAGCATCAGGTGAAATAAGGTATTTTTTCCCACATTAAGGCGGTTTTTGTGAAAACGCAAGTAATGATTTTTTCTAATTTTCAATATATTGTAGTTTGTAAAATTTCGATGTGTTTGAAAGATATTACCTGTTAACAGAATATATACGTTTTGCTTAGAATTGGAATAGGACAGCAGCAACAACGTGTAGTAGCAGCCAGAGCTTGAGAGTTCTGTTAGATTTTGACAAAATTGTACCGTCAAAATATATTGCAATTTTTAAAACTTTTGATATCTTACTCCAAAATTTCTGATATCTTATAAAAAAAACCTCTTTACGAGGTAAAAGTCTAGTGACGAAAACATTTTAATGCACCAAAATTTCTGATATCCAATTTTGTGACGAATAATATTAAGTTTTACTTAAAAATTACTACAAAAAAATTTTTTTGTCACTCGGCACATTGCGCTAATTTCTTCATACCTAATAAATATTTATTTTTTGCGCAGTGCCGAGTGACAAACAAATTTTTTTGTAGTAATTTTTAAGTAAAACTTAATATTATTCGTCACAAAATTGGATATCAGAAATTTTGGTGCATTAAAATGTTTTCGTCACTAGACTTTTACCTCGTAAAGAGGTTTTTTTTATAAGATTAATGACTCTCCTGGGCAAACGAGTACTAATTAATTCTAATTGCACCATTTGATAAAATATCCACATCAATGAGAATAATTAGACATATGTATAGCTGGGTTTTATTTGAAATTATTAATATTATTTTAACAAATATCTACTTATAAAAACATAGTTTAACCTTGCGTTTTGTTTAATATGCTGGAATTTTTTGAAAACTTTTGGAAATTACTCTTACGTCCGAATTATTCATGATAACTTTGTAGTATTGTTTCTGAGCCAAAACGTAATCTGTTTCAAATCTTTTGGCTTATTACTGTAATTACGCTTTGTGTTAATCATATTTTTTTTAAATTATACCCTGTAACCTTACACGTGGTAAAAGGGTATAAGAAATTAAAATGAAATACTTAAGTGAAGTTTGCTGAATCTTTATATAAAAAAAAACGTTTTTAATAAATGTACAACGTTAAAATATGCAGAGTTAGATTTAATTTATGTCGGTATCTTCTATTCTAGCAGTACAACTAAAACATTTTAACATACTTGTTTTACTATTGTGTTGGTAATTTTAGCTCAACAGCTTATAAATTATTTTATAATTACTATGCCCATAAATGTATTTTCAATGCAAGGTTAATCGATGATTGAACTGAAGCGTATAATAACATAATACTATACATACAGATAGAAAAGTATATATTTATTTTAAAAGTTCAAAGATTCATGATGAATACGTATAGAAAACCAAACCGCGCAATTTTCACCTTTTCCCACACAAAAAAATGCTTCAAATTGTTACAAACACTGCACTTATTTTCCAGATGTTTTTGGGCACTATAAATTTATCTAGATGTATATATCTACCTATAAGATACATCGGCACACAGTCCACAATATTTGTTTAATTGAAAACACAATGAACTTTAAAAGAGCGCACATTTATTTTTACGCCTTTCCGTTCTTTACCCAGTCCCCTGCCCTTCTCTTGCCCCTCGTATCGCCGTGGCTTATTGATAACCAATTTGGTATTTTCCTGAGGCTTGGCATTGTTTATCTTTTAAGTTTATTTCGCATGTGCGTTTTCTGCTCTTACTCTGCCATCTAAAAATAAATCCCATTTGGTGCCGGGACAGGAACCACCGCAACCCACCAAGAGACCAAACCCACAGATTTTAAAAGCTCCACAGCACTTTTAACTCAAGCCACATACATGCACAAGCTCTTTTGAACTGGTTTAAGTGGTTTGTACTAATTAATTAGTGCGAGGGTGCGTGTAGTGATCCATTGAGTACTTAACAAAAATGAATAAATGATAATTGAAAGAGATATTTCGTTATTTTGTGTGGAGTTCTAAGATAACTTTATCACTGCGGACGGCAGTCCGCGCTAGTGACGAAAGCAGCACGAAGGGTGCGAAAGGCGACTAGCATATATACACAGGAAGAATGGAAAATTTGCTATGACTGTCCGATCAGGTCGAGTTATATACCGATCGAAAGGTATCAATAAAACTTACAAATGTGCATACTAAGACTTTTGAAAACTCACCTGGTTCGTGAGATAAACAGGTGTAAGTGGGAGGGGCAAAATTTAAATAATTGGAGCAAATGGGGCCGTTGGAGCCTTTCTGAATTTTTTTATATTTTTTTACTATTCTAATGAAAAATACGCGTCGAATGACACCTCGATCCTCAAAATCCGACCACTGGTTCAAAAGATAATTAATTTTGAAATTTTTAGTGGCCTTCCGAAAATGAGATGAAAAGTCAGTTTGTCTGTTTGTCTGTTTGTCTGTTTGTCTGTTTGTTTGTTTGTTTGGATCAAATCGTTAATTTAGCTTAAAAGTTTGAATGAGGACTTGTTCCCGCCCAAAAATATAGAAACGTTTGTTCTACGACTTTTTCGAAAAATCGCTAGTTTAGCGGGAAATCGCTAAAAACCGCTAAAAAATATTGTCACTCGGCACTGCGCAAAAAATAAATATTTATTAGATATGAAGAAATTAGCGCAATGTGCCGAGTGACAATATTTTTTTTTTAGTAATTTATAAGTAAACCTTAATATTATTCGTCACAAAATTGGATATCAGAAATTTTGGTGCATGAAAATGATTTCGTCACTAGACTTTTACCTCGTAAAGAGGTTTTTTTTATAAGATCTTTTATACCCATTTAATTATTATACCCGTTACTTATTAAAAATAAGTAAAAGGGGATATTGTATTCGTTGCAATGTATGGAACAGGGAGAAGGAAGCATCTCCGACCCTATAAAGTATATATATTCTTGATCAGCATCAGCAGCCGAGTCGATATAGCCATGACCGTCTGTCCGTCTGTGTGAGCGCCTAGATCTCAGAGACTATAAAAGCTAGAGCAACCAAAATTGGCAAACAGATTTCTATAAACCCCACGCAGGTCAAGTTTGTTTCAAAATTTTGACACGCCCCTTTCCGCCTCCGTAAATCGCGAAAATCCACCACACGCGCAGTTTTCAAGATATTAGGTTTTTTTAAACGGTGAACGTTAGCTACTGTTATTACCTATCATTCTACTAAATCCCAACAAGATCGGACAAATAGAAAGGTGGTAATGGCTGATTAAAGCTTTTAAGCAATTAAAGTGCCTAAAAGCATGCAATAAAAAAAAAGTTTAATTTATTTAGGTAAGTAACGGGTATCCTATAGTCGGGAGCTCGACTATAGCCTTTCCCACTTGTTTTTATACTTAGTTCGATTCAGAATTGTATTAATACTTACTTTTTCTGTTCTTAACTTTTTAAATTATTTTTATCTAAAATATTTTTATATTCCGTACTCTTGTAAAGGGTGTTAACATTTTTTAATTAATTTTAAATTTTGACAGTAATTTTTTTTACCTGTATTACTATAATCCGGAAACTGGGTACAAAAGTTTAAAAGTAATTCAATCTAAATATATTGTTACCCAAAATACAGTCTATCATATTTCTACTGCAGATACGGGGTATTGATCTTTGAATGAACTCACGTCTTTTCTTTAGTTTTGGAAATAGTTTTTGCCCCATTGTGTGCACTTTTGCCGGTTGCTCAACATTTTTTAAGGCTTGTCTCGTCAAATATTGCTTGGTTTCTTTCGCCTCTCTGAACTTTTTATGGTTTTTGGCACGACAACAATGCAAAGAATAAGTTTTAAGTTCAGTTTACAGTTGTGTCGTGTCATTCACATTTCGGTTGACCTCTAATTTCTATGAAGCTTTTGTTCAAAACGATTACGGTTAACTTTGTAAATGATAACTCTTATGTTGATACTGCTTTGCTAATACTTTATTCATCATTAAGTTTCGTGACTATGTAAAATGTACTTTTGCAGTTTTTTTTAAAAGATCAAGGACATTTTATAGATATGTAAATATATATGTTGTCATCTATATTTAACCCTGTATAAACAGATCAACGCGGGAGATGCAGTTCGAAGAGATTGTCTAGTTACTTAAAATAAATTAAAAACTGACACCAAACAAAGAAAGTTCCATATTAAATTATTATTAGAGTCGTAGTATTCCACAAATAATTTCTTTTTTTTTTTTTTGTTTTGTTCTTCATTTGAACTATATAATCAATATGTTATAAAAATATAAACGTTTTAGATTATAGAAATTTGTCAGAAAGTCAGAATACCCCCAGATAAAGTGTATTCAACACATAAAAAGCCAAGAAAAACAGGCGTGTGCCAAATTCAAAATTAGATTTGTGTGTCGACATGCGGTTTAATGTTGTTGTATTTTATTGTACCAAATATATACATACACAAAACCATGTGTATAAATATGTTTCAATAAGCATTCATACAATATACGTATATGCAACCATTTACCACCGAAATTAGTTCACTTAATTTAATTTATTTTTTTTCTTTTTACTTCAATTGATCTACAAAACCGCCAAAAGTCAGCGCTGATCTAGAAATTTTTTGAACTTTGGAATTTTTGCGCTAAATTTATTTGTTTTTGCAATTGTATTTCCTCAATGTTCGATTGGTTATGCAATTTACAGCTCATTTAATTGTAAACTATAGAAAAATTATAATTATTTACGCACGTGTTTTTGATCCAAATAAAGTTTATGTACTCTGTTATGTGGAAATGTATATGTATACAGTTAATTTTCCCTGTAATACATTTACATATTTGTATTTATCTTGATCTTGATTTTATTACTATTATAAATTATACCCTTTTAAAGACTGATTATATATTTATATATTTTGTTTTTAATAATTGAGTGCTTAGAGATTTGCCTTTCTGCTCAAATAATTTATAGAAATTTTTAGTTTTTTCGAGATTGTTAGAAAAATACATCTATAATTTTGATTTCAATTTTAATGTTATATTCATTCGTCTGTTTGTTCACTTTGATATAAATTCTACCTCGTGTCTTAATTGATTTATGATATGAGCATCGACTCATACAGATTTTTCTTCATGGTCGCTGGGGACTGTTGAACTTTGAAGCTCTCTAAGAATTATTGAAATGCAAACCACTGGCATTGCTGTAAAATGATGTTATATAATAAATTCACTGAATTTTAAATGGTTGAATGAAGCGCATTTCCTCATGTATATAAGCTGGTTATAAATAAGTCAATCTGAATTATTCAAATGGTATTCAGTTTTTCTAATCGTTTATAAGTTAACATATTGTCTTTTTACAGAAATCAAAATAAGTTTAAAATTTTTAAGAATTAGTTTATGTACATAAGTGAGTGAGTGTATTTAAACGGAATTCACTGAGTATTGGCTTTACTCATGAAGTATTCGAGTGGTTTTCACGTACTATTCACTTGATTCTCCTGATATATCTTAAGAATAAAGCTTACAATCAGTTCTGGGTTGCAGACCATGAACTTTGTCGCTGGCCATCGATCAGTCAGACTTAAAAAACCCGACACAATCTTGCCACTTCACACTCTCCACTCGTCTTTTAATGCTCTGCGTGACCTCGCGTTACTCTTTGACCTTGCGGGCCGCTCACAGCTTTTTTGTTTGTATTTTTTATGTGGCGTTTTCGTGATATTTTACGCTTTGCGGGCAATTGCAGCTTATCGGAAGCTTCAAATCAAGGGCGCACTTTGAAGCACGCAGCAACTCTGAAGAATTGCCGCCAAATAGGGTGTGTGTAGGCTGGGTGTCTGGTGGGTTCGACAAACCTTTCAGTGTTTTTTTTTCCTTTTTTTAATATAACCATTATTTGTATGTTGTAATGGGGAGAAGGCTTTGTAGACCCTTTAAAATATATAATTTCAAATATCTCAAAAATTAAATTGTCATTGGAATAGAACGTGTTCTATTTCCATCGGTGGGCGTCGGTTTATCACCGACACTTTAAAATTTTGTGTGTTTACACGATACCGACAGTTTTTTGACAAAAAGTGTCGGTGAAAAAATCTTCGTCTGAAAGCACTTTAAATAAAAATTTGCTTAGTTTTTATTATTTAGTCCAGTATTTTGCTTTAATTTTGTGAAATTACTATATAACATAGTCAAGATTATTTATGGCTAACAAAACAACGCACTTATTAGTTCGCTTAATGTACAGCCTCTTTTTTATATCAATAAAAATTAGAAAAATGTTTAAAAATTTTAAAAATAAATTTTGAAAAATATTTAATTTCGCCCAACGTGGGGCTCGAACCCACGACCCTGAGATTAAGAGTCTCATGCTCTACCGACTGAGCTAGCCGGGCTGTGTGTGGGGCAACGAAATATATGCGCAGCTAAAGTTCATACTAAGAATTTGTCTAACGCATTTGAATATACGTGTTTAAGACAACTGATCTTAATTAAAATTAATAATTAATTAATTTGTGATACAAACTCGGTTGATTTTTATTTATACAACAGTCTTTTCTTTCTTTGCAATTTAATCTATATCTAAGAAACTAAAATATCTTGTAGTTGAGAAATTGATTATAGTGCTCTAGCTTGATTTCGCTGCCATCAAAACTGACTCTGTCCCTCTGTTTTTGCCTTTGCAGGTGGTTATGGCTGTCGTAACTGATGCGTCAAAGTGGACGACGGGAACGGTACGGGCGTAAGGTGCTAATTGGACCGTTCCCGCTATATGAAAGAATCAACAAAGAACTCCTCCAATCGAAACGCACACGAATCCACACGTAACCTCATGGTGTTGGCCTGTGAAGATGCCTTCAGCGAACTCCGAAGACTTGCGGCGAAAGTTTCTAGTTGTGCAACAACAACGCTCCGCACCACCCAACCTGGCTGGCGACAATCTTGGCCAGCCACCGCACCACAGCACAATGCCAACGACAGTTCCCACATTGGGAACGAACGGCGAACCGGAGCGCACCTATGTCTTTCCGGGCACACATCAGGTGGCCAATGCGGCCTCAGGTAGCATGCCCGGCGGACCTGGCATACCCGGCGTGGCCATCATATCCAGTCATGGCAACACTACTCTCAATCCCGCTGGACAGTCGCGCGGTGGACATGCGCGATCCGTCAGTCATGGCGGTGGTGCTATTGTCGCTGTCGGTGCTGGCGGACGGCCGATTAAGTCGGCCATGAAGGGTCATCAGCGTGCATTCTCCCAGGGTCAGATTACGGACTCGCCGCCCGGCAGTGCTGCCCCTACGGGACGTGGCCACAGTCGTGTTGGCTCCAAAACGGACTTTATTCTCCCCCCGGGACACAAGGATGAACCGGTGAGGGAGCGCGAATTTGGTCCTTCGGCGCCCAGCTCGGCAACTGGCGGACGCGGACATTCCCGTCAAGCATCCCGCTCCGAATCGATCTATACACTGCGACGAACGGAGGTGCCGCCTTGGTGGAAGCGTTTCAGCCTCTGCAATTATAATACCAATGACAAGTTCGAGGAGCGTAGCTATCGCATGGTGGTGCCCAACCACACGGTCCCACCAAAGACTCCCAAACGGGAGCATCCCAATGGCCAGTTTGTGGGCAACAAAATACGCACAACAAAGTACACGCTGCTCTCGTTCATACCGAAGAATCTGCTGGAACAGTTCCATCGCGTGGCCAATTTGTATTTCATTTTCATCGTGCTCCTCAATTGGGTGCCGGCCATCAATGCCTTCGGCAAGGAGGTGGCCATGATTCCGGTGCTCTTTGTCCTGGGCGTGACGGCTGTCAAGGATCTGTTCGAGGATCGACGACGGCGGGCGTCGGATAAGCGCATTAATAATACAACCTGCCGTGTCTATGATGGGTGAGTCTCGACTGCAAATTATTATACTATTTCCAGAGATTTTAGCTATATTAAACCAATATTATTTGTAGATTTACAAATTTGTATTTCTTTGAGTAGAGAATTACTTAAAGTCATGCAAATTTTTATCTAAATTGGTCTAAAAGCATTTTTAGATATAAAAATGTATATAAGCATTCTTATAGTGTTTTTTGCATTATGCACAATTTTTTTGAGATTAGCCAGGCTTATATATTCTACATATAAGCTAGATAAGCAGTGTTGCCAGAGTCGCTTTTTTCCCGTCAAATCTGGCTGTTTTCAAAGGCCATTTGCTAGAAAAATTTGCAAACTGCGGGCTTTTTTTTTTTGAAATGGCTTTTTTTCAGATTTTTTTTGTAATGCCCAAATATAGGGTAAATTGAAAGGCAATACATAAAAAATCACTTCGTGAAATGGCAAAATAATGACAGCACTACAAAAATTTGGATGGAAGTCAATTTCTATAAGGATTCTGTGAGCAACAATACTTTTGCAGACCTGGCTAAGGTTGCCATTGATATGTTATCGTTGCTTTGGTCCAACGCCGAAGTGGAGCGCACATTTAGCAAAGTCAATCTTGTAAAGTCAAAACTGCAAAAAAAAACTACACTTGAGAATATTGAGAAATTGGATTAATTGTTTGCTACTTAAAATAAAAATAATTTATTTTGTTATGAAATTACTGATATGGCTTGCACAGACTCGAAAAGTGCTACTACATAGGCTTCCCAATAAATTCCTGCGGATGATAGGAACGGGATTATCAGAAGATAATGGAAATCAAGAGAATGAGGAGAACATTGATGAAATTATTTACATCTTGTGAATAAAAGATCAGCAGATGCTCAAATGGTTCAGTTTCTTTCTAGGCAACCTGATTTTGCGCGCTCACTCTTCTGCTCTCAGGAGAAAATACTGAAATTAATGAATTATAAAACTAGCTTCTGTTATGGCTTTTTTAATGAATTTTTTAGCTTTTTTTCATCGTTCCTCCCGTCAAAAACAGCTTTTTTTTTTTCAAACAAAAGTTGGCAACACTGTAGATAAGTGGTTTACTTTGACGATTATTTCAAATAAAAAGTAAGCTAGCTAAAATGATACTAATGTACCATCAAGCTCTCCAAAATTGTTTGGATTTATTTAAGAAGAAACTGGGACACATTCTCCGTTATCTACGTGTTGTATTTTTGGGGAAACCCAGATTTTACAAATAGCTATAAAATTATATGAGCTTTTAAATTATACTTTCAATAATTACAAAACTGCAATTCATTTTCAGTTCATTTAAAAACTGAAGTGCAAACTGAGAATCACATGCCAAATTTATTAAGCAAATTTAGTGCAAAGCATTTCCAATTGGTAACGAGGCGAGAGTGCTCGACCCTGTGGACCCTTTATATGTACAGACGTGTCCGAAATAATAAGAACAGCATATGATGTAAGGGAGGGATTGACTCTTTCGCCAAGCAATAATCTAGTGGATCATCAATGAATATTATAGCGATAGAAATGAGAGATGTTATGGATAAAAAATTTTGGACAGTTGTGACAAGAAGAAGAAAATACTTGGAAGAACACTCCTATCTCCAGATGCCGTGTTCTCATAGCTTCTATAAAGTCCCGATGTGTCTAAATGATCCGGAAAAGGGATGGAGCCCACTTATGCTAAATGTAGGCAACTAAGTGTATACTTATAAATTGTTAAAACTTATGTAGAAAACGACAATCCGTTATTTTCTCACTTAGTTCTTATTATTTTGAACACCTGAATTTCGACTTAACCCAACAAAGTTGACATTATAAAAGATAAGGACATAGCAGGACTTGAACTGAGCTATTCAAATAATATAAGGGTTTATTATAATTATGCTTTTTAAACACTTTTTTTTACCAAATTAATTTGTCTCATATGCTGTTCTTATTATTTCGCACACGTTTGTATATGGAAGATCTTCTATTTCATATTAGATTTTCTTTCTTTTTTTTGGCTTATGGCAAAAACTTTCCCTTGTCAAATCTAAAACAAAGCAATTCATCAGACTTCTACCAAATTAGTTGAAAATACAAAAACGTTACCAGTTTTACCGGACCCAGACAAATTGTGGTCAATTTCCGCACATTTACCTTGGCCAAAAGTCTTGTTTTTTTTTTTTGGCCAAGTTTCGATTGTTCATGCTAATTCTTTGTCTACGATTTTTTCGCACAGATTATTTTGAAGTGCGATCTAGAAATCGATAAGCAGGCAAAAATACTGATAAATCTACAGCAAAGTAAACATTAAGTAGGCATTCTGTATTATAGACAACTTGATAGGCAAATACCCTATAAAAGACATTGTAAATATATATTTAAGTAGTTGGTTTAAAAAATTATAGTAGATAAATATAAAAAAGTATAAAAAATTATTTGCCTAGTATAATGATAAGTCTTTGAATCTCTAAGTCGACTCTTCTGTTTTCATATAAACTTTGTAGTTTCGACATAACTTGATTACACCCTTTCTTAACTAGATAATGGTTAGAGGGTATAGCAAGCAAACAAACTCGCTAAACTTTCCCCTCGAAGTCAATTCGAGTGTCGCTGGCGTCTCTTCCCCTTTCCCTCTTCAGCAACTTCTTAACTTGTCTGCGAGCTTTCTGTCCCACATTTGAGCTTCGTCGGCGGTAGACAGTTTGTGGTTTTTGTGTGTTATTGCCCGCCTCAAGAGTTCCGTTTATTTATTTGCCTGCACGCGTCAACTTTCCAACCAAGCGACAATTTACTTAGTTGCATTGCACGCGTAACTCTTTTTGCTTCCTCCCCTCCCCTCCCGCCAAGCTCCTTTCCCCATCTCAGTAGCTCTTACTGTGTGTTTCCCCCAGTTATCAGCATTGATTTTAACTGGAGTTGGCTTCCAGTTTTGTTGCAGCAACCAACTGTTGTTCCTGTTGTATTGTTGTGGTTTTTGTCTAGTTTGTTGACCAATGAACTTAGCTATTGTTGTTGCCAATTATACTTGCATTTTGCAATTTTGTTTATGCTCTTTTGCACAAATTGTCATAAGCCATAGTGATTTTTTGTAGCTGCAAGCGCACAGTGGAACGACAGATCAAGAAAATGCTCAAAAATATTTAGTGAGCATCTGATTGTAGAAAGCTTTCAGTAAATAATATTCACTAAAAATGTCATTATTTTAATTTCTGAACAACATTTTCAATAAACTAATGAAATAAAACAAAGCGGTATTCCATTTTGGAGAGTGTTTGCTAAGACGGAATTGTAATCTATATTTATATAATGAAAACACTAACAATTGTTTTCTGTAAAGTAATTGTATTATATCTTTACATAATTTACTTTTCTGTGGTATAATAATAAAATAAAAAAGTTTAACAACGTTGTGCACAGAAACCTTACAGCTTCTACTAATTGAAACGTTTTAGAACCAGAACCTATTAATTGTTATGGTTAAATTCAAGTACACAGTTATTAATATTTGTACGACTTTATTGCAACCTTTTTTCATAATTTTTGATTGTGTAAGGGCTGTATAAAAGTCACTTTATGCACTTAGATAGCAATCAAAAATTGTATATCATCTGAAAATAAATGAATGTCATTGCACTGTGCCAATCCGCCCACCGCCCATCGGTACCGTTGTTCTTCATGGTGTTTCCGTGACTCGACTGCTGTTGCAATCCGCCAAGTCAACGCTTGAATGCAAATGAGACACACATATGGGGCTACACGCTGGGGGAAATGGGCCCTGACTGACTACTCTCGACTCTCGAGTGCTGGCCACAAGCAACAGGCCCATTTAAAATGAAACAAACACACGCACACACACGCCCACCTGAGGGCTATTGAGCCAACGTCCAGTTTCGGCCCTGACCATCTCACGCTCTCACCAATTTCTGTTTGAATTCACGACCACGTGCAATGCTTTAAATACGAGTGACTATGAATCACTGGCGCCTTTTTGAGTGTGTATGAGTGTGTGAGTATCGTGTGAGTGGATTTGTATACTGTTTCTGCTACTGTTGACATATTATTTGCCAGCTTCAATTGATCCCAATGACATTTAAGAGCAACAAGAAGAGAACACGTACGATAAAGTAATCTGTACTTAAGCAACAACATATCGAGGTTATTCACTCTATAATTAAGAAATTACATCACGCCAAATTTCCAAAA
This sequence comes from Drosophila limbata, assembly GCA_963924055.1. Lineage (NCBI taxonomy): Eukaryota > Metazoa > Arthropoda > Insecta > Diptera > Drosophilidae > Drosophila > Drosophila limbata. The sequence goes on from OZ001353.1 coordinate 6,009,751, forward strand.
AAAAAAACAAGTGAGAAAGGCTATAGTCGAGCTCCCGACTATAGGATACCCGTTACTTACATAAACAAATTAAATTTTTTTTATTGCATGCTTTTAGGCACTTTAATTGCTTAAAAGCTTTAATCAGCCATTACCACCTTTCTATTTGTCCGATCTTGTTGGGATTTAGTAGGATGATAGGTAATAACAGTAGCTAACGTTCACCGTTTAAAAAACCTAATTTCTTGAAAACTGTGCGTGTGGTGGATTTTCGCGATTTACGGAGGCAGAAAGGGGCGTGGCAAAATTTTGAAACAAACTTGACCTGCGTGGGGTTTATAGAAATCTGTGTGCCAAATTTGGTTGCTCTAGCTCTTATAGTCTCTGAGATCTAGGCGCTCACACGGACGGACAGACGGACATGGCTATATCGACTCGGCTGTTGATGCTGATCAAGAATATATATACTTTATACTGTCAGAGATGCTTCCTTCTCCCTGTTACATACATTGCAACGAATACAATATCCCCTTTTACTTATTTTTAATAAGTAACTGGTATAATTATAATTTAATCACCATAAGTGTACAAACTTCTTTATCATTAATTGAACTGAACTCATTCAAGTTCAGACTTTCATTCAAAATCGTTATACATTACGTGACAAAAATACAAAATCATTCTGAATATAAATTTAAAAAATACTCTGTAATCTCCACATCCACAAGCAATAAATGCTCCTATTTGATTGTTGTTGTTACGCACCACACGAAATATCATAGTTAAATCAAATAAAATGTGCTAATTGAACATTTAAGATTTGCAAATTATTGTGAAATGTCTGACACTTTGATTTAATTTCATCTACATATATTTATTATCACAAACAATGAATAGTGTGTGCCAAATGAGTAAGCGAAAAAAAGCAATGAACTCAAACAATGCAAAAGTCATGCAGCAGGAAGCCAGAGGAAAGCGACACAATTTTTAGAATAATTTTATAGCACATTGAACCTACAGTACAGTAAGTGATAAGAATGTTGGAGAGCTTGACCAGTTTTAGACAAAGAATTGAACTCTTCTGCACTTTTCTACACTATGTAATGATAATTGATCAATTGATTCCATGTGTTTTAACTTTTCGTGCTGTGAAAATAATATTTTATACTTTGTTGGGAGCTAAAACTACGAAAAGATTTTAAATGGCGCCCAACGTATGTAACTCAATATGAATACTTGTGTGTTCTAGCCTTTTACAAATCAATTCACATTCGTGTGTCGATTCTTTCGTCTATACTTAGAACTGGGTGAAAAATGGCGCCCATCGTGGACAAGCCAATCGGAATTGTTTCTTTTCTGATTGGAAAACTCTAGTATAAATATTCATAAGTGAGCTATAAATGAATGCACGTATTTTGCAAAAACTTGATTCTCTTCTCTCATTATTTTTATATAATTGATAATATATCTGGCACGAGCTTCAATCGAGCTCTGACACAACTGCATGGCATGGAAATATATGTAATTGTTCTGGAGCTGATTATCGATATACCAACAGTGCATGACTCGCTCTTGTCGGCTGCGGAAAATTGCAATAAATAATAAACATTCGCTTCGTAACAGTTCAATTTAAATTTGCGCACCCATCGAGATTGTTGGCAAATGGGCTGAAAAGCTGCTTAATTTCATCAGTACGTCGTTCCATATTCATATGCGAGCAAATTCTTAATTTATTGCTTATTATTATTACAGATTTCGCGTAAGGGGAGATTATTTAACTATAGTTGTTTTCAGTTTGCGGAAATATTGAACATGAATTGGAAATTTCGATTTATTACAATCGAAGTGAAGTGTAAACAAAAAATGCTATTTTTGATGGAATTACAATACACATTATAAACGTATGTAAACAGCAAATTATTGAATAGAATCGATTCGCTTTAATCTACTTCAGACCCAAAAACCTGTGAGATTTATAAACTGAAAACAGATGCCAAGCTCGGGATAAAGTTGAATAATTTCCATTTCCAAATAATACAACATTTCAATGTAATGTCTCTATCAGCTGTCGTCTGTCCCATATGTGTCCGTGGCAAGTGTGCACTTTCACCAACGTCTCATTATTTATTTAAACTTGGTCAGCACAGCTGTCAAGAGGGGCGTTCTAATTCTCAGCTGCTAAACGCTTAAATGGCAAATATAATATTAAACGTAATCAAGGTTGTGGGAAGAATATATCTAGCAACACTCTTTGTGTGAAACTGACTGTCTAAGCGAGAACCACAAAAACCCAAAAACCATCTAAAACCCAAAAGTTTAACCTTGAAAAGCATGCGATACAGGTATAAAACTGGCTAATAGATTCGACCTTTGTTAAATACAATACAATGGATATGCTGATGATAGCCATCGTCATCGCCACATAAATTTGATAATTTGGTTAAAGTATCTGATAGTAGCGCTTTGCTGGGAAGAGCTCTTACCCCCAACAGGCATAGCCATTTCAGACTTGATCTGAGCATTTGGGTTAATAACTGGATGAGGCTGTCGTCGACGTTGTCGTCAGTTGCTTGATGAAAGGCCCGTCTGTTTTGGCTGGGCAATACCAGTTCACATGAAAGCCAGCAACCACATGACATTGAAAATGCTTCAATATGGCAATAAAGAAACGAGTTTTCAATACCCTGTGCATGAACAAGTGGGGTAGAATAAATTTCTAACAAGTAAATGGTGTTTTGGATTTTATGAAGTTGCAAATATTATTTATTATTTGTCAATAAATATTAACTAAAGATATCAATGTGGAAAAACAAGAATTTTCAGGATAGTATTTTATTACTTTGACTCAGCTTCATTTTCGGCATATTTAAAATTAATAAAAATAAATTTGTAGCAAAGTAAAAGCAACTTCTCTATAGTATACTAGAGAGAATGTAGATAAGGCTGCAGTTAATTTTTACGGCGTTCTTCTTTTGTTCTGTACATTTTATATCATAAATACAATTACAGAGTGTGTTGTTTTCTATTCTTATATGGTTTTACAATAAAGCTGGAACTGCTGCCTTCAAGCAAACCGGTTGGCAATCAACTTTTCTGTTGCTGCCCCCAGATGTTGTCTAGTAAGAATCGCCAGCGGGCAGCTTAAGTTCAGCTTTTGCTGACGCTTGGAAATCAAGACTTGGCGCTGTGATGTCAGCTGCAGTTGATGTTCTTGGGCTATCTCTGCTGCTATCTGGTCAGAACTCAGCCGGCAGCCTTTTTCTTTTGTAGTTTCATTTACTACGTGTACAGAGACCCCGAGTCATCTGTCTAATGGCCATGTTAACAAACCCGCGACCATTAACACTCTTGGCCAAGTTTTTTTGTTGTTTTCAACATGCAACAAATGATACTTTTTCCGAGATTAACATTCCATTAAATACTTACATTCGTGATCATCTTGAGTTTACATAGTCTACGTGTATTATTAACTGGTAGCCGACAAATGTCACTCAAGTTATTTCATCTCCGGCTTATACACATACATACATAGCTCAGGTGCTTATCGTCTCAAGTTTAGCACCTGTTGTAATATTGACACCCAACCCATATTGTCATCAGATGAAAGTCATTTATATAAAATATCTTGTCACGATAGTTACAATTGTGGCTGTTTGGCATACTTTATAGTTTTATTACTATTTATTTTTATTATTTTATTATAAATAAATACAAGATAAAATACAAAAATCGTATTGATTTTTACGAAACTTTTCCTAAGTCTTCCTTGTATCTCTCCTAATAATAATATCCCCCTATTTCTGCTCTTCTCATTAAATCTAATATACAATATCTAATCCGATCTAGATCGAGTATTTCCTAGTTTTTTCCAAGTGTTTCCACTTCCATCGCCAGCTATACACATTTCTAAGAATTACCCATGTTTTTCAGCGTTTGAATGACACTTATTGTTAGTTTCAGCCTGGGATTGAACTTACGGTAACAAAGAACGCCATTTGTTGGCTCTCCATTCAGTCCTCAGTTTGTCTGTCCCTATTTGCATTAGAGAGTCCCAATGTTGTGCATATACACATATATACATACATATGTATGTTCAATATGTGTACATATTCGAAAAATTCATATGCAAACAAATGAAATTACTTATTTGCTCTCTGTCAATTAGCAATTGAACTGCAGCAATATTCTTTTGAATATGATATGATTATAATAGTGAAGCTGGAATCTGGTACTTCGGTTAATAGTTTCTGCTCAAAAATATTCAGCGATATTCTTAAAACAAAAAAAAGAGCGTTTAAATATACAGAAGTTAGTTAATATGTTGACAAACAAGTTAAATTATTTGACCTCTAACAATTAGCAATTGGAATGCTGTCATATTTTTCAAACTGGAATCTAGGATTGCAGACAAAAATAGTAATAAAATTATTTAATTATTTATATTAAAAAAATTGATTAGTCTTTTGAAAATTGTCGAGGAATTTGGGCAAGTACTTCACATTAATAGGAACTTAATAGGACCTATAACATGACAGCTTATTATCTTGAATATTTGTGGCGTGATTTCTGATTTCAAAAAGTGCAAATTGATGTCAACTTTGTTAGACATAACAATGAAGCAGCCTTAACAGTTACTCAGATATGCATACCCACTATGTAGAGATTACAGCAGGGGAATTTCCACACTCGCCAGGTGCCCTATAAAAGTCAAATGGACTTGTGCGAGGTTCTGGCACTGAGGTCTCTTACTCTTTTTCACTCTCTCTCTCTCTGTTTGTCTCTTCCAGTGCATAGTTCTAGAGACCAATAATAATCAGAAGTCAGTCACTGGGCATTCACAATAAAACAAATGTTGGCCTTTCCCAATAATTGACCTTACTTACTTCTTTGTTATTGTTGCTGTTGTTAGTTTTGTGGTAATTGTGTGTAGGTTGCGGCAACATTCCATCAAACAGTACCAACAACAATAACAAATCAAGCCCTGACCACTGAAAGACTGCGTTATTAATTATTAATATAGACGCTCAATCGAGCGAATTGTAAGGCCCAACAATTGTCTCCATATGTGAATGTCGTCTGGCCGAGACTCTTCCTACTCCTCCCCCTTCTCCATCTTCGTTGCGACCGTCAGCTGCCTCTTGTCATTGTTGCCCCAATGTTGCGTGCAACCAACTTATTATATGCCAAAATTGTCTTTTCATTTCCAACGCGTTCGAATGGTTGGCGGGGATTTGATTAAGGGGGCAAGCGAATGGTCTTGGCTATAACGGCTTCACCAAAGCAAGACCGTAACGCCCAACCACCCATTTTTTTTTTGGGGGTGGGGGGGGAACTGAACAAGTGCTCTAATGGCGTTTACGTGATTGATTCATGTGCGGCTGCTTTAGGCCAAGTTAATCGAAATCATTTTAAAGCGCCTTGTCGATTGCATGTGTGTGAGAGTGAGAGTCTAAGCAAAATTTAAAAAATTGATTACAAAAGTTAATTGCACGCTTTCATTATTTCACATTTAATCGTTCTACCAGGAAAGGTGTTATCAAGAACCACTTATTTATGTGATTCCAGCAAAGGCAATAAATTTTCCCAATCTAACTATAGTTAGTAAACGTTAGATTGGTTTTAAGCATACCTGTTAAATTTCGATTAGAATTACTAATCAATTAAATTATTTTTGGAAATAATCGAAGTGACTATTTCAGATTTTTAAATTATTTTTTACTATTTACTCGAATTACTTTGAACAAAACAGTTTATTAAAAAAATGTTTCTTCTTTATTTTTAAATTAAATTCCTATATATGTATATTTAAAAACTATTTTTATACCCGTTACTTATTAAAAATAAGTAAAAGGGGATATTGTATTCGTTGCAATGTATGTAACAGGGAGAAGGAAGCATCTCCGACCCTATAAAGTATATATATTCTTGATCAGCATCAACAGCCGAGTCGATATAGCCATGTCCGTCTGTCCGTCTGTGTGAGCGCCTAGATCTCAGAGACTATAAGAGCTAGAGCAACCAAATTTGGCAAACAGATTTCTATAAACCCCACGCAGGTCAAGTTTGTTTCAAAATTTTGCCACGCCCATTTCCGCCTCCGTAAATTGCGAAAATCCACCACACGCACAGTTTTCAAGATATTATGTTTTTTTAAACGGTGAACGTTAGCTACTGTTATTACCTATCATCCTACTAAATCCCAAAAAGATCGGACAAACAGAAAAGTGGTACTGGCTGATTAAAGCTTTTAAGCAATTAAAATGCCTAAAAGCATGCAATAAAAAAATTTTAATTTGTTTATGTAAGTAACGGGTATCCTATAGTCGGGAGCTCGACTATAGCCTTTCCCACTTGTTTTAGTTTGCTTTCATTAAAATTCCATAATTAAGCCAAATATCTTCTGAGTTGTTATTTTCTTGCAAATAACTGAAAAGCTGATGGCAAATTTATTTGTTTTTCACTAAATAGTCAAAAATAATCTAAAAAACGAAAATAATCAGAAAAATTTAAAAAAAAAAGTCAAAAATAATCTAAATTCTTAAAAAGATTTTTTTAGATTATTTCTGACTATTTTTGAATAATTGTAATAATTCTTGATTATTTCTGATTTTTTGTAATCGTAATTAAATAATTGGGCAAAACCAAAAATAATCGTAATTTAATCATTAGTTCGACTTTTAAACAAAAATAATCAACTTACTAATGACATTGATTAATAATCATTACTTAACAGGTCTGGTTTTAAGTTTGTCTTTCTTTAATTTCTTTACAGAATTTAAAGCGTTAGAGTTTCTGTCAACAAATTTACTGCCTAAATTTCACTGAAGTTTTCTATTATAATTTTTTCTGTTTCTACTTTGCCACTATTATAATTTATGTCTGTACTTAAACCTGATAAGGTCAATGATTTTGAACCAATTGACATTGTTCTAATTGTTGAACCAAACATAGGCAAATGGAACAGCCCAATTAATGCTCTGCTGACTGTGCTAATTTACCATAAACTGAATAAAGCATCTGCTGTTCTGTGTTCTTTTTACCCGCTATCAGCTCATTGCATCTACGTGACAGGTCGATATATTCCCCGGTCCCTCTATTAAATACCTCAACTCTGCTAAGAAGGTGTTTATCAACTGTCTAGCCTCTGGAGGTTTCGCCCTAGAACCAAAGTACACAACATAAATAGGGTCAGTCAATATAGGACTAAAATTTACTTGGTCCTTTGGGGACTCCAGCTGAACCTACATTTATGGCCCATACTTGCCTTGGCTATGGCCATTTTATTGACTTGTGCTACGGGCCATGCGCATGTGCTTACTTCTGGCCACGTTAAATGAACCCTAAGTAAACGTCCTGTCGTCCTGAGAACGCATAACAATAACAATATCCAGCCCACATGACCCATTTTAACTGACATAAATTTCTATGCAGGAGACTGAATATGTGGAAAGTCGAGCTTTAAGTTGCACTGCATGTTTCAAGGCAGTTTACCTTATGTCTAGAAGCGTTAACTGAGGCATCTATTGAAATATTTGAGTTATTTATTGTGTGACATTATTTAAAACTTTCTTTAAATGTAAAAATCTGATGTGCATCAAGTTAGCTAAACACTTTCGGAAAAAACAACGTTTATGGGAAGGATAATTTGCCGTTAATTATCCGTAAATTATTCGTGAAAAAATTAATTTTGGCGCTCTTTTATTTAAAAAAAAAAAATAATGTTCTGCTAACTTGATATCAAGTTAGCAAGACACTTCCACAATTTGGACAATTCTCGAAATCTTTTTATAGGGGAATTTGCCGTTAATTATCCGTGATTTATTCGTGGAAGACACAAATTTGCCTTTCATTTAAAAAAAAAAAATAAAATTCAAATCAATAGCACATTTTAAGTTAAATCGATCGTTGCTGTTATTTTAACATTGGACGGTAATGTTGTGATATCTGGTATGTAACATAACAGTTTTATATATTTATGTGTTAAAAAATTTTTAAATTTGCACACTTGTGAAAATTAATTAATGGCACTAAAACTGGTTAAACATTATAAATACACCAAACTGTTATGTTATATACCAGAAATGTTAACATAACAGTCCAATGTTAAACTAACAGCAACGACAGTCCGTCTTGCTAACTTGATATCAAGATAGAACATTATTTTTTTTTTTTAAATTAAAGAGCGGCAAAATTAATTTTTTCACGAATAAATTACGGATAATTAACGGCAAATTATCCATCCCCTAAACGTTGTTTTTTTCGAAAGTGTTTAGCTAACTTGATGCACATAAAAATCTGTATATACGAAGAAGCAAAGAAAATTAGAATAATACCCAAGATTGTAGGTACTTTGGACTATGGGCTCTCCAGCTAAATAATGTTTAATGCCAAAGTAATAAATTTCATTACAGACAAAACCCCCATATTAACAACAATGCTTGTGGAAATATTAACCTTTTTTAAAAAAACTTTAAACATTCTTTCTAAATCTTTATTTTCATTGGATTTTCCAAGAATTACGCAACAAAGATTTGATAGATTTTTCGTTCTGATTTTTGTTTTATGAAATTACATTTCAAATCGTTGCTTCAATTTAATTTATTTCAGCTACAAATCCATCATTAAGTAATGTTAGTAGAAAATCTCTGTAATTATTTATGTAATTGGAGTAAAACCCTTGAAAAGACAAGGGGGCGGAGCAATGTTTACAAAAGTGATTGATGCATTTAGCACATTAAATGGGGGAAATGTTCATTATGGTAAAACCTTTCTAGCCTTAAAATGGGCCAGTCAACAATCTACAATATGCATCATCCTCAGTTGATGAATAATTAAAGAAACCCGCAACATTTTACCTTTTCGTGGAAACCCTCAGGCAAACGCACTTCCATCTAATAATTTCAGTTATTGGGGTAAAGAGAAAAAAATCAAATTCAAAATGGGGGCTTTGCGTGAGTTTCGCGTTTCGTTGAGTTTGCGTTTTTGTTTGGCAAATAATTTAGCAATCAGCGGGCCATTATCATCGCATTAATTTTGCATTTCGCTAAGACGCCCAATAAATTGATTCGTTTCCCCCTCTCATCAAAAATGCAACATCCAATAACTTTGGCGGCGTGTTCGATGTTGGTAAATAAATGTCGCCTTTGCGGCAATTACATGACATGCAAGAAGCCAAGAACTTTGGTAAAGTTCTATCCTTCTGCTACCTTGTTAATCGACTTGACATTTGCAAATGGCTTGTCACTCACCCGCGCCATTTGTCACCTTGATTACAATAACCCCCTCCTTCTACTTAAGGTTTATCCATCCATAGGAAACAGATATATATATATATCTGTGGACTAGCCACATGAGCGCTTGACCCAATTCACAAGTGAAAGTGAAAGACTCATGCGAGGTGTGTTAATTTAAGTCACAGTCTCAGCTTGAGTCATTGCCAAAGAATCTGAACTGAAAGCCAAGCAATCAGTTACAGATTGGCCAAGTTTCTGCATACATTCATATAAATAATATATTTAACTGATTATATATTATTATTTTAAAGAAATTTTTTACAAGCACATTTTATTTTTCAAGAAACTTTTAATATTTATGGATTAAAGGGCAACCAAGCAGTCGCAGATTGGTCGAGTTTATAAATACCGAGATAAAACATGATAATCAATATCTCAAATAATCTAAAAATATAAATTTAATACGATAGCTATTGAGGTATTCTGTTTGTCTGATTAATTTATCCATCAATTATAAATGATATAACATTTAAATGCAATATTTATCGATTTCTAATAAAGTAATGCATTTTTCATGAGTCTGCTTAGAATACTTATATAACAAATGAGAATAATAACTATCTTGAGGCTGTGGAAGTTGAGATACGCTTGAGGCGTGTTCTAGAGGTGGAGACCTATCGATAGCGCTATCGACACTATCGATGGTTGGGCGCTATCGAGCTACCATCGATAGCAGCTACCCGCGTTCGATAGTTCCCGAAGTGCTAAAAATTGCTAAAAATTACTATTTAACCCCATTTTCCTCATTTTCATACAAAAAGTGGCTTTTTAGCAATTTTTCAAAATCATAAAAAATAATAGCGATGAGATTTTTGAAAATTTCTTTTTATAGTTAATCTTAGAATTGTTTTAAGAATTTTTTTGCATCAAAGCAAAGTTGAAAAAATAGAAAAAGTAATGGGTTAAGGAAAGTTTTGCAAATACATATAAAAAGCTATTATTTTCTTATGTAAAGTCAAAAAATTAAGTTTTAATCAGTGTTTCTATGCATGTATTTTGTCCAGGACTATCGTCGACTATCGATGGTTTTGAAAATACTATCATCGGCTATCGATGGCGCCGACTATCGATAGTTCTCCACCTCTAGCGTGTTCCTACAAAAAAGGATCATATTTTATAAAAGGAAGGTCTAAAGACGATTATATCATATTTAGTTTCATTGATGGTATACAGTTAATAGATATAACTTGATTCATTCAGTGCAGTTACTGCTTCAACCTATTGATAAGCAATAAATACTGAAAATTAATAAATATTATTATCTTTATTATATGAAAACGCCGTCACAAACTAGAATACGCTTCTTGAGAAAAAACGGACACCTTTTGATATCTTATCGGGCAGGTTTCACATCCCAGATAATGGGCTAAACCCATAATTCAGTTAATTGAAAGTATTACTCAGAGACAAAGAACATATAATTGTTATTTATAAAATGAAGAAACGGAAAAGCTTTGTTCACTGCCAAAGTAATGCAATTAGAAAATTGCAGTTAAAATAACTATACATGAATAATTATAGACAGATAGGCAGAGCTTGTTTGTGGGAGTACTCTGTAAATTGTGTTAGAATATGCAACCACGCTAATGACCCAATTAAAATGATGGCAAAGACTTTCACCGACCCACAATGGCAGTCCACGCACATCCGCCTTGTCATTCTCCCATCGCTCCGACATGTATTGAAATGGCTGGCATTGGAAGCAGATGGGGATGGGGGAGTCATGTTGTAATGGCAATCTGAAATTAAAGCAATGCAAGGACATGGCGAACACGAACAATGACGGCTAACACTGACGGCAGCAGGTCGTCGGGTCAGGATCGGATCAGTCTAACTTTTGACACGCGAAACATGCAGTAAATTACATTTGGATATCCTGTAAACATGAAAAAGTCTTTGGCCAAAATAGGGTATATATATTTTATATTGTATAAAATACAGAGTAGCTCATAGTCAAGCATTCTAGTGCTTTCGTGGAAGAATTCTGAAAATTTCTAAGTATCGCATAAGAAACTTTGAATTAATGTTGTCATCAAGATTATGAAGAGTAGAGGTATAAAAAAAATGTTTAACAGAGAAGTAGCATATCTTGTCATGTACAAATACTTATATCTAGTTTTTTAGTATTTTACATTATTTTGTTTTCATCTTTGAAAACTTCATAAGCATAATATTGAAAAATGCAATTGGGTTTTTATTAAGATTAGGAAAATATAAAAAAATGAAACTTATACAGGCAAATAGCACAACTCTTGAAGTAGGCATAAGTACATGGTATCTCCCTGTCGTGTAGTCTCCTTTTTTTGGCTTCCCTTACTTCGCCAAAACAATTTGCAAAGTGAACTTGAGTTAAAGCGAATCCGACCTTGCCCACTGACGCTTCTTTCATAAATATCTAAGTAGCGGCATGACAACCGCATGACGCCATCATTTCATTAAAAGCCGGAATCCTGGCTATGCAGGGTCCGTCATTTTGTGAGCTTTCAGCATGATTCGAGGTCGTCAGGCAGGAGCTGATCCCCTGACCAAGTGGGAGTTGAGTGAAAGGAAAGGAAAGGTAGCCGTACCTTGACCATTATTCTGCAATTTTCTTGTTACTTTGCCAAGCACTTCACTTTCGTATCTCTAATGGAACTGACCTTGACTCTGTTTACTCAACTGTCTATCAATTTTGTGGATATTATCCTATCCCCATTCCCGTTAGCTGTCCAATTGCCCGCATTCAAATTGCATCGCATGGCCTCATGTGACAACACAAATAATTGACAGCTGAATTGGACAATCATTAATGTTGTGCATGACAAGCTATCTAGTATCTAACTATCTCGACTACTGCTAGCTAACTAATTTGAATTAAATAAACACTTAATACGCACTTCATGTGCCTTATTATTTTCGAATCTTTTTTAGAAAAGCAAAATGAATTACTCCACTTTATGTAGATAAAGTAAAAACCAATATTGAAATTGGTTATTTAGAAAAAAGTAAATCATATTAATCGATATGATTCTTTTAGAGTTTTTCATGTATAAAATAAATGATCAGAAGTTTTTAATGATTTGATTTAATTTATATGATCCAAATTATCATAAATGACTTAATAATTCAAATTAATTGAATGTCTTGATGTTTTTGACTTATTCAAATGATCCAAAGCATTTGATTAAATTCCCTTAAGTAATTTAAGTAAATTGATTGTTTCTTTACTTGGAGTACATAGCTAAATTTCTGAAAACTAGATTTTGATTTGATTAATTCATATGATTCGAATCATTCGACGAATTTTATTCCATAAAGTAGGCTAACGGACTTTATTGCTTTGGGTAATTCAAATGATTCGAATGATTTCACTAATTCAAATGATGCAAAGCATTTGATTGCTCTTAATAAATTGCTTTTAGTAATTTATTGTATTACATATCTTAATTTCTGAAAACTTCAGAGCAGTATCTATATTCGCATTACTTCAACTAATGTTCTATTATCTCTGATCTCTTGCAGGGAAACTGAACGTTACAAGCGCATAAAATGGCAAGATATGCGAGTCGGAGATATAGTCCATCTGTCGAACAACGAGACGGTGCCCGCCGACATTCTGCTGCTGCGCACGAGTGACCCCCATGGGGTTTGCTACATTGACACTTGCGACTTGGATGGCGAGACAAATCTGAAGCGCCGTGAGGTATGTGAGGAGGTGGCATTAGGTTATCTCTCTTCCCATTGCCGTGGGTTTATTTTTAATGGTATTTAACATCATTTGCGCAGGTTGTACGTGGCTTTACGGAAATGCAGAATATATTTGTGCCCAGCAAGTTTATGAGCTGCGTGGAGGCGGATGCCCCAACAACAAAGCTATATAGATTCCATGGGGCCTTAATACATCCAACGGGAGAGCGTGTACCCATATCGACCGAGTGCCTTTTGTTAAGAGAAAGCAGACTGAAGGTAATTTCAAAATAAATGCATTCACTTTGTTTATAACCCAATAATATGTACGCAATTTTAGAATACGGATTACATTGAAGGCATTGTTGTCTATGCCGGACATGAAACAAAGTCCATGCTAAATAATAGTGGTCCAAGGTACAAGCGCTCCCAGGTGGAACAGCAAATGAATATTGATGTGATATGGTAAGTATACAATATAAGTGAAAATAAAAGAAATTATCTACATTTGGTATGTCAAAACATTAAGTTCAATGTTTTGCAATCTACAATTAAGTTAATTTAAGAAAGTGTACTTTTAAATTAAAGACTTTATAAAAAGTGTTTTGATTTCGCTTAAACTGTTTTTAAAGTTTTGATAACTAAACATTTCATTAACTAAAAAAACTATCTAAGAAGCAAAATACTCGTTAAAAATCATATTGGCTGATGGTAAAAAAGTCCTTCAATTATAAAGTTAAATTATAAATAACTTCAGAACCTCTTAAAGTATTTAACTGATAATACTAATAAGAATAATCACATTGCAGCAATTAATTAAAAAGATTTGGATTATAAATAAAATTAAAAACACTACAAACATTACAACAAGCATTAAACAACCTGGGAAACAGATCTTCAATTTAATAATTGAAAACAAAATTAATTTCAAACATCGAATCCTAATCTTCTGTATACATAGAATGGTCTGAGAAACAGCTCTTCAATTTTGATTCTACAATTATATTCTGTATCCCATCCTAATGTCGTTTACTATCTTTAAAATCTCCCTAACTTAAACTGAGTCATACCTCTTAATAATTGTATTTTTTGGGTATATTACAACACTTGCAGGTGTGTGATAATATTGTTGATCCTTTGCGTTGTTGGCGCCATCGGCTGCACCATGTGGCTGCGCTCATTTGTTAACTTCCCCGTGCCCTATTTGCCGTTTCCCGTTGACCCCGCCTACGAGGGCATGCTGACCTTTTGGACGTACATCATCATACTGCAGGTGATGATACCGCTCTCACTGTACGTGACCATTGAGCTGTGCAAGATACTGCAAGTGTTCCACATACACAACAACATTGATCTGTATGACGCGGACACCAACAAACAGACGGAATGCCGTGCCATGAATATCACCGAAGAACTTGGCCAGATTCAACATATCTTCTCTGATAAAACTGGCACACTGACCGAGAACAAGATGATCTTTCGCCGCTGTGTGGTCAATGGTGCCGACTACAATCATCCGCCTTCGGAGCTGGAGAAAGTGTTCTCCAAGCCTGGAGCGCCGGCTCCTCCGCTGTTGCCCAACGAAGCCCTAATCGACGACATGACGCGGTTGAGTGGAGGAGCGTTTCTCACACCGAATGCACAGCGCATCCAGGAGTTCCTGGTCGTGATGGCCATCTGCAATACGGTGATTGTGAGTGCGGCTCCGCATCGCGATCTCATGAATGCCAGCGGCGTCATTGAGCTGCATCAAAGCGGCAGCAATCCAACCATGAATTCCTCTCCGGCCACTGTGAAACAAGTGCGATCAAGGGGCAAACTGTTGGCCACCACAACGACCACGACTACGACTACAACGATACTCAATGGCGGACCACAGCCGGGTGCAATGGCTGCAATGCCAGCGGATCGATATTCACGGCTGGCCGAGTCGCGATCTGTGACACCCTCGCCGCCTCCCAATCTGCTGTTCGCAATGCCCGCACAGAGTCATCAGCCGACCTTGTCGCCCATCAGCAGTTCACCGGAGTCCACGCCCAACTCGGAGTCACCGTCGCCGCCGATGAAGAACAAGGCGATCTCGAACAGCATTTCACCAACGGGTCGAGCCAAGGCTGTGATCAACTCCAAGATAACCAGCATAGCAACCTTCCTGAATGCCAAGACACAAGGCAAACGGCTCAAGATCAGGTGAGTGCCAACTGAGACTAATTTATCTTTTCAAAGTCTTGATTAAATCCACTTTTTATGTTTTGTAGTGAAACGAAGACACAAACCATTTACAGAACCGCCGATGGACGTCCGCTTTATGAGGCCGAGAGTCCGGATGAACTGGCACTTGTCAATGCCGCCTATAGCTACGATTGTTGTTTGCTGAATCGCAGTCCCAATCATATCCTGGTTAGCATGCCCACGGCAAGCGCCACCGTCGAGTATGAGATACTCAAGATACTGCCCTTCGACTCCAGTCGCAAGTGCATGTCGGTTGTGGTGCGTCAAACGGGCACCCAGGACATTGTGCTGTACACAAAGGGCGCGGACAGCTCCATCATGCCCGTTCTGGCTCCTTGTGCTCACAACAGTCCTGAAGGTAAATATAATAAAAGCAATAGTTGGATCATCTTTTAAGTGATCCAATCCTTTCCAGGTTTACTTCGCGAACAGACGCAACAGCAGCTGGATCGCTATGCGAGGGAAGGTCTCCGCATTCTTGTGATGGCAAAGCGCACTTTAAATGCTGGCGACTACACGGATTGGTGGGCACGTCACCAGGAAATTGAAATGTCCCTGGAGAATCGTGAACGGAGGCTGCGCGATTCATTCGCTAAGCTGGAAAGCAATTTGACGCTGCTTGGAGCAACTGGCATTGAGGATCGCCTGCAGGATGGTGTTCCCGAGACGATAGCTTCACTACTTGCAGCGGGCATATCCGTCTGGGTGTTGACGGGGGACAAACCCGAGACGGCCATCAACATAGCCTACTCGGCAAAGCTTTTCACTCAGCAAATGGAGTTGATCAAGTGAGTGATTAATCAGAGATCAACAGTCTGTACCCTTGTAACAGGAAATGGCATGTTCCATAAATTATATATATTCACGATCCATCTGTCCGATTGTTTCAATGCAAACTAGTCCTTCAGTTTTTATACCCGTTACTTAAAAAATAAGTTAAAGGGTATATTTTACTTGTTGCAATGTAGTATATATATTCTTGATCAGCATCAACCGCTTACTCGATATAGCCATGTCCGTCCGACCGTGTGAGATCCTAGACCTCAGAGAGTATAAGAGCTCGAGCTACCAAATTTGACATACAGACTTCTATAAACCCCACGCAAATCAACCGCAGCTCTAAGAATATTTCCTTTTTTTTTGGTAATTAACGTTGTCTATTATTGTAAGCTTTCATTCTACTTAATTGCAACAAAATCGGACAAGCAGAACGGTTGTAATGGGTTTTTTTTTTTTTTTTTTTTTTTTTTTTTTTTTAACAATAACGAAATTTCTTTTATTTGGTAAGTGTGGAATCCGTGCATACAAATTAGCAACATAACCAACACAGATTTAGTATAAATAAAATAAGGACCAAACCTCTTGCGTAACGCAAAGGACTTGCAAAGGATATCAGATATTATGAGGGCGCCTGAGGGATTTGGCCAATTGTTTTGGCGAAGCCCAATCTTTTTAAACGCCTTAAAGGCCTGGCTGGGAGAAGTCGTCTGGCGAGTACACTTTGGTGTCTTATCAGTCGATCACTATATCTGCTGGTGTGCCTTCCGATCTGCTCCTCCACTGTGTGAAGTTTAAGGTCACGGTGAAGAGTGCAGCCACGTACATACCAGGGGCAGTTTGTTATTTGTCGCATTGCACGGCTCTGCAAGGTCTGAATGCGCCTGTAGTTGGATTTGGCAGCAATTCCCCAAATCTGCACACCATAGAGCCAGATCGGGGCCACACAGTGAACGTAGACTGCTCTTTTGGCCCTGAGTGTCATGGCGCTTCTTCGATTGATGAGCCACCGCAATTGCTGCATCCTTTGTCCACATCTTCCAGCCGTAGCTTTCAGGCGCTTGTCAAGGACGATGCCGAGATATTTTGCCTCCGTTGGTTGATCAATAGTTACGCCTTCTAGCTGTATAGGTGGAGTGTGATCGATGAGTGTCTTCAAAGTAAAGGTTGTAATGGGTGATTTAAGTTTCAAGCAATGTAAATGCCTAAAAGCATGCAATAAAATATATATTAAATTTATTTAAATAAGTACAGGTTCGTTACTTTGCCATCAGATCGGATGTAAAAATACTTTAACTCGATAATTTTTAGGCGATTTTAATATTTCGATTTAAAACTCGATAGTTTGGATTTGTATCACAATCATAGTATAAAACCTTTAGTATAAAACACTCCGTTGTGTTTTCTATAAATCCATATCCATAATCCATATCTGTCTTATACATTCTGATCCAAAATGGTTCAAATCGAGCAACAATATCAAAATGCTGTCATAGATGGTAAATGGTAAAAAAACAGGGCTCTGTAAGGGTATCAAATATTTGGCATACCGAGGATATACTTCTTTCTTGATTTTATTTATAATTATTACATTTATAATTATTTATAATCACAGACTGACCGCGCGCTCTCGTGATGCTGCTGAGACGGCCATTAATTTCTTTCTGACGGATTTGAGGAATGCAAAGGCGTCAACATCCACGGGATACAGTTTAACGCCCCGCAGCAAGCCACGTGCTTTGGTTGTGGACGGCAAGACGCTGACCTTCATTCTAGACTCCAAGTATGTCCACTTCTTCTATAAGTTTGCATTTAATTTAAAATATCTACTCTTACAGATCAAAGTTGATACTGCCGTTTTTGAAGCTGGCCAAAGCCTGTGCCTCGGTGCTCTGCTGCCGCTCGACGCCGCTGCAAAAGGCCTATCTGGTCAAAGTGGTCAAGGAGGAGCTCAATCTGCGCACTCTGGCCATTGGCGATGGGGCCAACGATGTCTCCATGATACAGATGGCCGATGTGGGCGTGGGCATCTCTGGGCAGGAGGGCATGCAAGCTGTTATGGCTGCCGATTTTACACTCTCGCGCTTTCGTTACCTGGAAAGGCTGCTGCTCTCACATGGCTATTGGTGCTACGATCGCCTGGCACGCATGATACTCTACTTTTTCTACAAAAATGCGGTAGGCGGCAACGAATTAAAAATCTACGAATTATAAATTTAAATCAATTGATTGTGTAACTTTTGCAGGCCTTCGTTTTTCTGATATTCTGGTATCAATTGTACTGCGGCTTCTCCGGCTCTGTGATGATGGATCAAATGTATCTAATGCTCTATAATTTACTCTTCACTTCACTGCCGCCCCTGGCAATTGGTGTCTACGATAATCGAGTTCCAGAGGATTTGCTCTTAAAGAATCCATATCTATACAAAAATGTAAATTATGACTGGATATTATCTTGTTAAGTTATGAAATTCATGTTAATGCATTTCACAGGGTCGCCTGGGTCTCGTCTATAGGCCACATGACTTTTGGCTGATATTATTAGATTCCCTCTATCAGTCGCTTGTCATATTCTTTGTGGCTCTCTGTGCGTATGCGGAAAGCGATGTGGGCATCTGGGAATTCGGCACAACCATCACAGCTAGTTGTCTGTTTGCCAATTTAGTGCATTGTGGGATTGAGATCCGTTCCTGGGTAAGCTTGACAACCATTCCTAAAGCGAAGGTTTTGTTTAATTAATATTATATTTTGTATCTCCAGACGGTGCTGCATGTGATTTCCATTATGCTGAGTCTCGGCTCGTTCTATATCTTCTCCATCATGTACAACTCCATGTGCGTCAATTGCTTCGGACTGCCCTCAACCTACTGGGTCATCTTTAGATGCTTTGGCTCTCCAGTGCACTGGCTGGTCATATTGCTTTCCACAGTGGTTGCGGTGTTGCCACGGTAAGTTGTCTTCATGATTCCATTTTAAGCACATTCAATCGATTCTATATAATTCTAAATAATGTTAAATTAAAATAAAAATATTTTCTTAATTGATTCTAATTAATTTAATTCTAATTTCTGTATGTTTGTAAATGTGTTCAAGTTTTAACATAATCTTATTTGTTTGTCTAAATTCTTATTTATTGATCCTGATTGCCTCTAATTCATTCTTCTCTGTAGATTGCTATTGACCACAGTGCGCACCTCCATGTGTCCCGACGACAGCACCAAAGTCATCCTGCAAAGCAAACGTGAGCGCAGCAGAGGTGAGGGTTTATTAGTTACATGGTCACGTTCGACGTCAGCCTCATCAATATATAGGTAAAAGGCACAAAATATATAGAAATGCAACATATTTAAATTATTTCTTTTTGCACGATTTTTGATCATTATAAATTGTTGTTTCTTTAGACATGCATGAAGATTTTAATTTTTTATGATTTTGTGTCCTTTTATTTATACATTGCATTGTAAATTTGTATTCGATTTTAATTTGAAATTCTTTGCAGAATCGCCGATTATGGGTCTAAGAATCAGATTATAACAACGATTACCTGATCCAGCGCCAAGCTGCAACATTATCAACTAGAACTCACTAGAGTTGCGAAAACACAACCCTATATTAACTTCACATGTGCTTTCAGTTTAAAAATGTGGCCTTTCGACACCGATTAATATATAATTTAGTTTAATTTAATTTAGTTAACCAACCAACTGCAACTCTCTAGTTTCTGAAATTCAATTCTGAAAGCGTAGTTATACTTAGTAGAAATTTAGATTGATTAGCTATAATGATATTTGTTAAAAGCATTGATTATTGATTACCTAATTAATTCTAAAACATATTTTAGTTACAATATTTGCCTTAATATTAAAACGCATCAATGAGAAACAATTGCAAATGCTATATATACTATATGTACACCATATAGAAATATATGTTTGTCATAATTTATGAATATTTATTTGTATATAAGTAGGAAGTTACTATATGTATGTTCATGTATATCAATATGTATACGTATTTTCCTACGCATATTTAGAGCATATTTAGCCAGCCACCTAATCAATTAGAGTAATCTTAACAGATGCGACGCAATTATGATTAAACAAAACAAACTGATTAAAACAGCACTATATTTGAAACTATATGTTTGCGTGCAATCAATATGGATTATATTAGCGATTATCATAGAAAACAAAACAAAAAAAATATAAATATCTTTTAATACTGGACAATTCAAACAGAACAGAACTTAAACGTTCTATGTTCGTGAAAAGGCTGTGATTCTACACTCATGAGAAATATATCTATATTTAAGGAAAAACAACAATTTACATACATATATAATTTAGTCTCATTAATTCAAGTATTATTAAATAAACACACATACGTTTCTCTTTAATTTGTTGTCAAAAACAAATTGAATTTTCTACTTTTATAATTTAAGCAAATGTCAAACGATTCAAACCTATATCTATATCCGTTAATTGTTCTAAACTATTTACCTTAACTGCATGTAGATCGTTTCAACAGAGAACAATATAACAACAATTATATAAAACAACAAAAATGCAATAACTTAGTGTACGTTAAAAGTAATACAAACAACGTTAGCTGAATATTTACATTGTTGAAAAGCAAAAGATCATTTAATGAAATAAATGTATATTTACTTAAAAATATTAATATTTATCTTTGTTTTACTTCAACAATTTGCCATGCTCGAAGATACTTTCCTCAGATTTATTTCACAAACATCCATCACTTTCGGATCGATGGTATTAATGTTTCACACAGACAAAAGGCGAATGAAAAAATCCCTGAGATAAATTTTTATTTTCAAATCTTATAATAAATCAGCCAATCAATTTTGATCTATAATTTCTAGTTAACCGCCATTAAAACGAGGCGAGTCCGGTTTATATAAATATGTATATTAATTGAAAGCGAGCCATATAAAAATATATATATATATAACATTTATGCACTAAAAGTATACCTAGAAGTAGCTTATCGATGAACAGCTAATATCCCAGACAATTTGGAACTAGACAAAAGGTAAACGAGTAACATCAATATACATGACATCTATGGCTTGATTGTGACTTGTGGCAATGACTAGGACTGGTTATCCATTTGGGTCACGCCGAGATTACAATTGCCAAGAAAATCGAGCTCTCCGCTCTTGGCGATGACGCGTCCAATGTCGTATGGAAGCAAAGCCAGCTCCAAGTTAGCTACCGCCGGGGGCAGCGTCTCTATTGCATGTGGTTGCTGTTGTTGCTGCAGCTTGGTTGCCACAGCGCGTCGCACCAACCGCTCGACAAACATACGTAGCACATGTGCGAGAAGTGTGAGGGCTAAGGATTGCGAGACTCCCGGCACGCTCTGTTCCGTCTCGAGGACAATGCCCACATCCTTGCACATGTCACGCACCAGCTGTGAGGCAGCATCCAACTCCTCGGGAGGCGGTAAATATAACATCTGTTGGCTATTAGGATTATTGATTACGATGGGAGGTCGTCGAGTTCGAGATTTGGGCTCATCCCAGCCAAGCACATCGACTAGCTGCTGATGCTCCTGCTGTTGCTCGCGACATTGCAGACGTTTCGCCTGCTCCGTTAGCCAACTGTCCAGTCGGGTCCTTGGGGTGAGACTGCAATACGCTTGAAATTGCGATTGCGGTTCCTCCTTCAGCTGCTGTTGAACCCGCTCCGACAAGGGAGCAAGCGCTGATGTTGCTTTCTCCCGGTTAACACACAGCATTTTCAGAGGCGGCGTATATCCATGGAGGCGGGCAAAGGCCACAATCTCGCGTACACTCCAGAAATGCTCCTTGCCACCAGAATGCAGCTGTTGCAGACGTTGATGTTGCCGCATGCAACGTGATAAAACGCGACCGCGCATATACTCAAAGAAACGTTGACGCAAAGCGGGCTGGGCTAGGAATCCCGACAGTGTCTGGCCGCCAAAGACAAACTCGTTGCCTAATCCACCGGTCAATGGCAATCGACGAAGCAGAAACTCCACAGCGCTGCGCATACTTTGAAACTGAATGCTATTGAAGAGCTGTTCCAGACGCATTCGTTGACTTTGCGGCATCACTGGCATCACTGACAACGCCTCATGACTACTCATGTTGGCGTAGCCATGATCATTTTGGATGCACTGCAGGATGTGCCAGCGTTTGGACAACTGTTGCGTTGGTTGCTTGAGCAGACTAAGCTGGGGCTTCAACAGCGACTGCTGCTTGGCGGCCTGCTTCAGCTTCGACTGCATCGGGTCTATGATGTAGAGTCTGCCCGCCTTCTGGAACACCACATTCTTCACCTGCCCTTTAGCGTGACCATTTTGCTGCTTTTTGCTATTGCTGTTCCCATTTAAAGACAGATGGGAAGCATATGGACGCATTGCAGGCACTGTATCCATGGAATTGAGGCGCAGCTGCGTTTTGCTGGACGTAGCTGGTGCAGGCGCAACTTTCTTAGGGCTGCTTAGCTTCAAAGGCTCCGAGACGAGCACTGTGGGCTCAATTTGCTCAATGTCGTCACTCAACTCGATCTTGTTGATGCAGGCAAAGAGATTGTCATCCAGCTCCTCCTTGTTTTGAGTTATGGATATAGTACGCGGCTTGGAGCTGTCCATGGGTAAGATAAATGAATATGGAGCAGGTGTTGTCGTGGAAGGCTCTCGCTTAATGGCCACTGGCGTTGTCGTTGTCGTCGTCGTCGTAATCTCAGATGTAGTCTTTGCATCAGAACGCAGCCAAACCTCTACTGTCGTCTCACCACCCATGGTGTGTAATCCACACATGGTCTTGTCCAGCACAATGTTGTGCATTAGCTGAACGGGCTTCTGCTGCAGATGATCCTGAAAGTACAGCTGAATGCGCATGGGGAATTCTCCCCAGCCGCGACGTGTTAGCTGAAATGGCGGAGAATGTACGTCCACAATGTCGTTGGGTCGATACGAATGATGCAGTTGAAAGCGCACCTAAAATAAAGACTTGTCAATACACAGCGAAGAGTTGTGCTTCGTTGTCTCACCTTCTTGAGGTACGTTTCCAACGCTTGCGGCAGATTCTTGCCCTGCACGTAGACTAGCCACTTATAGGCCAACCCTTGGCTGCCCCGAGACTCCCGAGTGTCGGAGTCAGCGCCTCCTATGTACTTGGATGTATTGCCGACCACAAAGTAAAATTTGTTTTTGTTATTTAAGCGCGAGGCATTCAAGGCCGGCACTGAGGCGATCTCCAGTTCCTGCTGACGCTTGAAAGCCTGCTTGCTGGTGCTAGGTTGCTCTTCACAGCTAGGTCCATCCGATTCCTTCACCTTCTCCTGCGTGTGATCCGTAACAATGCCTTGCTCGCGTATTTTCTGCTGCCGTCGACGCTCTGCTCGCCGATTGGCCGGATTTCGCAACCGTATCGTCTGTTTAGCCAGCGTTGCGGCCGTGCGCTCGGGCAGGTGCAATTGAATGGGCGCGGGACGTTTGCCCACAATCTTCTTGATAGCAGGATGCAATGGCAGTTGGACACCGTCATGTTCGGCCCCATCGCCGAACAAGGTGTCGCGGGAACGCACTCGAGCGACATCTGCAGCTGTCAGAGTCACCTGCTGCTTCTTGTAGTACTCGCTGACCACATGGTAGCGTAACTTATCCAGGAGCTGGCGTGCCTGCAGCAATCGACTGTCAATCTCGCTCAACTGTTGCTCCTTTTGGGTTAATTCCTTTTGGAATTCGGCGCGCACAATTTCCTCAATGCGTTTCAGTTGCGCCACGCTTTCAAGTGCAATTCGTGGTTTGTTGTTTGCCACATCCTGTTGAGTCCGCACCTCGTCATCCGTATTGGACTGTTGTTCAAGCTTGGCGCGTTTCTCCTTTTTGCCATCGGTATTTGGATTATCGTAGCCAAAACCGTAATCCGGATCATGGTACTCGCTGTGCTTGCGTTTCTTTGGTGTTGTCGTTGTCTTCGACGGCGACGCCGCCGAGTTCTCCATGTGCGTGTGCGCGCTGTTGTGAGGTGGCACAGCCACAGGTCTCGTATCACCTGGGTTCCAAATAAAATCGCTCAAAGACACTTTTAAACTGTCTTCTGCACATTTAAGCAGTTGTTGGTAAAGAATTTACCAAGCGTGGGAACAACTTGATAAATAAACGCGGAATATGTTTATGCTGTGCACAAATTGTTGGTGTAATATCGATATGTCGATATATCGATATTCATCACGACAATAACAATATAACGCATACATATTTTACACATCTCTAGAGACCACGCACCTTGAATTGTTCAACACTGATCAAATCATCTGTTAAGGGCTCCAAAAACTTCTCTTCAACATTAATAATGTTTAGCCGAAATATTGAGAAAGGTAATTAAATAGCGTAGAATGTGGTAATAGTATAAATCTAATAAAAGTCTAATATAAATTAAGCTAAACAATAAAATAACATATATTTAATAATCAATTGATTTACTTTTTTTTCGAAAAACTTAAAATTAATAATCGATTATCGGAAAACATCGATGTTTCGCAAATATTGATTAGACAAATCATTGGCCGTGTTCACCAGAACTAATCAATCAGTAATCATGTATTTTGTTTGTTCGATAACAAAGCATCACATCACAGAATTTCAGCGTACTATTTTGGTGATGAATTTTCAGTCATCATACATCACAAAATTTGAAATCATGATTGCTAATCACTGCATTTCACCAGAATAATCATGCAAATTTCATCGATTTTCTGTTGTCGATTTGTTCTGGTGAACACGGCCAATGTTCATGCAGCCCTATAATCTGTAATTTAAAGCGGGAAAATAATAAGAGCAAAACAAAGCACTAGCGCACAAGATTATCACTAATAATAACAAATAAATTCAAATAAATTAACAACAATATGGTTGAACGCATTGAGGACCTAAATTTACCCAACGCTGTGATTGCACGTTTGATAAAGGAAGCCATACCAGATGGCTCCAATGTTAGCAAAGAAGCTCGTGCCGCAATCGCAAAAGCGGCTTCGGTCTTTGCAATCTTTGTGACTTCCTCCTCGACGGCTTTGGCGCACAAGCATAACCACAAGACCATTACAGCGAAGGATATACTACAGACGCTGAACGAACTGGATTTTGAAAGCTTTGTTCCGTCGCTGACTCAAGACTTGGAAGTTTATCGAAAGATGATCAAGGATAAAAAGGAAAGCAAAGCCAATAACAAGAAGGATGCTACTACCGGAGATGGCGCAGCCAGCAGCAGTTCAGTGGCTGCTCCCGCTGAAAACGGCGACGCTAATGAATAAATCTCTATGAAATGCTGCATACGGCGCTGCTTGTATTGGCTGTTTATAATTTAACAAATAATTGCTTACTGTCTATATGTATATACATTGTAAGTTTTAGTTTTTTTAAATAAAGTAAAAAGATTAAATTAAGAAAAAAAAATTGTTTTTATACACTATTTATAAGTTTCTAACAAGAAAATAGCATGTAAATTTTATATTATAAACATTCCAATTATGGACGTTAACAACACTTGTGTACGTCTTTTCCAACACAGAACCGGCAATTTAAGCAGCTTAACTACACGCTCTTTTGGATTTATAATTTTGCATGTCGTTTTCATTACAAATACATTTTTTTTATGATTTAAATAATATTTGTAAGCGAAATGGGTGTAACCGGACTGTGGAAACTCATTGAGCCATGTGGAAAACCAGTGCCAGTGGAAACCTTAGATGGTAAAGTGCTGGCTGTTGGTAAGAACACAAATTTGTTGCTATCAATTGTGAAATGCAACAGGGAATCTAAGGTTGATAATATAGTGAACGTATTCTATAGATATATCCATATGGCTGCATCAGGTGGTAAAAGGTTTCCAGGACAGCAAGGGATCTGCACTGAACAATGCGCACCTTTTGGGCCTTTTTCACCGCCTGTGCAAGTTGCTCTATTATCGTGTGCGTCCCGTTTTCATATTCGATGGCTGTGTGCCGCAGTTGAAGCGAGATACAATTGTCAGTTTTGTCTTGTCTTTTATTGCAACTGGATTATTAAGCTGTGCTCCTTTTTGTTTGTCCAGGCTCGGCGTCAGCAACAGCGCAGCAAGCTGAGCAATGAGGCTGATCGCATTCAGGCCCTTTTGCTGCAATCCCTGGCCAAGGAGAAGGTGGTTCAACAGGCCCTAGGCACGAATGCGGAACTGCTGCTGAAATCACCCTCAAAGCGGGGAGCAGCTGCAAAGTCCAACAAGAATGATGAGGACGATCTCTTTAAGTTGCCCGAGCTGCCGGCTTCATCAGCCTCCCAATTCAATGAACCCGACAGCGAGCTGGACGACCAAGACTATGCCAGCACAAGCGCCACGTCAGACAGTTCCTTCGATGAGTCCACAGCGCGTCATACATATAATGCCAGCTTGCAGGCTATCGATGTGCGTAGTCAGCATTTTAAAAACTTGCCAGCGGATGTGAGGCACGAGATACTTACAGACATCAAGGAAACACGCAAGCAATCTTCGTGGGGTCGCCTTCATGAACTGCCAGCACGTAGCGATGATTTTTGCTCCTTTCAAATGAAACGATTGCTCAAGCGTCGCGCCGTTCAGGAAAGTCTTGAAGAAGCTGTCCAGGAAATGGGCGGACATACACTCACCTATGCTGAACTCTCGGAGTTTTTCAGCGAGGAAGGCATCGTCACGCCCACCGCCATTGAAGAGAGCACACGGCAAATAAGCTCCGATGAGCATACACGATTCTTGCTTGTGCGCGACCTTAAGAAAAAAGCTCTGGAAGATAGCCAGAAGACAGTGAAAATCAAATGCGAGGCCATTAAGGAAGAGGATGCTGAGCAATCATCTGATGAGAAGCCCAGCACTTCAGCAAAGATTTTAAAGTCACCTGTGCCCAGTGAAGAACAACAGAAAAAACTTGGCGAAGAGTACGACTCCGATTTAGCCATGGCATTGGCGCTATCGCTGGAGGAATCTGGAAAGGTCTATGACGAAAAGGATTACGATTACGATTCGGATCAGGACTTGCGTCTAAATCGAGAACAAAGCAAGCAACTGCGACACGCTGCCAAAGGTCCAGCACGTACATATATGATTGAATACGGAGGCATGAACGATGAGGAGGTGGAAAATATAATGGAAGCCACGCAACTAAATGATACACAGAGCTTGGAGTTTTTGCATAACACGAATGTGAATGAGAAGACAGCAGGAGAGGAACTGGCAAATAATTCAGTTGAGGAAGCCAAACAACTCTCTTTGGCAATTGAAGAAAGTAAGAAATCCTTTGCAAAAGATCTTGCCAAATCTGAACAGATTCAAGCAATAGACAGCGATACTGACTCTGACTTGGAGGAGGTCGTTAATACAAAAACTACATCTACCAAACCGAGCTTAGAAATTCATGTGGATATAAAAGATGCGCTAAATGAGGATGAGGATATATTCGCGGATATTTTTGAAATCGAAGACAAGTTGAATATCAGTCAAGAAAAGAAAGAAGCAGATGTTTGTCAGAAAGATACTGAGGCAAAACATGGCAAGGTAATGGAAAAGAAAGAGATTAAAGACCCAAATCAGTCGAAGGAAGCCAATATTGAAGAGAAGAAAGCTGCAGTTATTTTAATAACGGACGGTAAGAAGAATGCAGTCTCCGATGACTATGATTTATGTAAAGTAAAAGAAGGAGAGACCGATTTGGAAGCAACATTGTTAAATGTTAAAACCACTGTCCGACTCGATTCTATACTTGATGATCTGAAAAAGCAAACAGAAGAAGTTAAGAATATCAAATTGAATATCTCCACTGAAGAGGAAAAACCACCAGTCGCTTTAAACTCCATACTTGATGAGCTGAAAAGGCAAAAAGATGAAGTGAAAAACATCAAATTGGAATCAATTAAATTGAGCGCAGTCATAGAATTATCATCCGATGATGAGGCCGCTAAATCCAATGTACCGACAGTATCCACCGATGTCATTGAGCTGGGAGACAGTGAAAATGAGAATGAAACGCGTCGCACATCGCCTAATAAAACACCAAGTAAAAGCAAAGCAATAACAGATTATTTCGAGACTAGCTATAAGATAAAACGCACACCGGATAAACCGTCAGAGGCACAAGTTACGCCGCCCACAACTCCGAAGGTGCCCAAGCCGTATTTTGTCAATCGCACACCAAAATCTGGTCGCAAACGTGCTGGTGATGAACTCAGCGATGAAGGCATCTCACCCAACAAAAAGTCCAGCAAGGCAGCCAAGTCGCTTTTTGAGGACAAGGAGCAGGAAAAGGCAGTCCCAGTAAATGCCGAGGTAAGTTATTGTTATAATATTCATTTATATAAAATAAAATAATGTTCTTTGTATTCAGGATCTCATCAAAGACGCAGCGGAAGCTTTGAAGTCACAAAAGACAGCTGAGGAACTGCAAGCGATGGCCACTAATTTGGCACAAGATCGTCGAGATTTGGAAGCTGAACGCAATCGTCAGGATCGCATGGGCATGTCCATAAGTCAGCGCATGAGCAACGATTGCCAGGAGCTGTTACGTCTCTTTGGCATACCCTACATTGTGGCGCCCATGGAGGCGGAAGCACAATGCGCCTTCCTCAATGCCGTCGAGCTCACAAATGGCACCATAACAGACGATAGTGATATCTGGCTTTTTGGCGGTCGAACTGTCTACAAGAATTTCTTTGCACAAAAGAAGCATGTTTTGGAATTCCGAGCTGACCAAATTGAGCAGACATTCAATTGTAATCGCGGCAAGCTCATTCAGTTGGCCTGTCTAGTTGGCAGTGATTATACCACAGGTAACTATAATTTATTAAAAACTTAAACGCAGCTTTAAGATATGTTTTCCTTGCCCTTCAGGTATACACGGCATTGGCGCTGTAACTGCTCTTGAAATATTGGCCTCCTTTTCGGCTTCTAACCAACTGGGAGTGGAGGCCTCCTCCTCTGCCAGCTCTATGCAGTCCGTGATCTCCACCCTGGTCAAGTTTCGTGACTGGTGGCAGGCGCATAAGAGCTCCAATTTGCCAATAGGCAGCTCAGCACGTTTATCGCTGCTCAAGAAACTCAAGAACATTGAGCTGCACGAGGGCTTTCCAAGCACGTCCGTGGTGGAGGCGTATTTAACACCCAAAGTGGATGATAATCGCGATGCCTTCAGTTGGGGTTCCCCCGATGTGGAATCTATTCGTGAATTTGCGCGCAAGTCTTTCGGCTGGACCGCATCGAAAACGGATGATATTCTCATGCCGGTCATGAAGAAAATCAACGAGAAGAAGACACAAGGCTCCATACGCAACTATTTCACGGCCAAGAGCGCAGTTCGAGTACAACAGCCGCAGGTCAGCAAACGTGTTCAAACGGCCATTGATAAAATGTCTGGCAAGATTGATGCTGAAACGCCAGAGAAACCCAAGCGGGCACCACGTCGAACACGCAGCAAGCAAGCAGCGAATTCTGAAGCACTGGAAGATGCCGCTGATAATAATTCTATTCCTAATCCAACGCGTCCAAAGCGTGGCAAACGGAAATCTATAGAAGAAACAAAGTTAGCGTCGCCTGAAAAGGCTTCCACATCTAATGATACCTCAAAGCCAGCTAAATGTGCTCGCATACCGAATACCAAGGAGATTATACCACAAAGGGAGCGAGATTTAGAGCAAATGCGTCAGAACAAGGCCAAAGCAGCAGAGATTCTAAAAGCAAGCTCCAAAGCTGCTTCCAAAAAAACATAAACATATATGTTAATTCGTCTTTTTTTTAATGCGCATGCAAACAATAAAGCTTATACAATGAAGTAGTAATATATTTCCAAATATCTCAAAAACCTTGCTTTATATATGTGAAAATCTTTAGTTTTCAAATTGAATTCAAAACATATGTCATCGCCATTAGCACAAATCTAAATTTATTGTTAATTTAAATTGGAAAATATTTTGCATAAAGCAATGTCAATACAGGATGTAAAAAGAAAATTTATTCATACGAATCGGCCATCAGAACCTTTGCAGAAGTTTCAGAATGTACGCATCATTTTGTTGGATACAATATGGGAGCTTTTGTTAAATGCGCAACTCAAATCAAGTGATTCGAAAGGCAATCAGGCGCTAAATTCCCTAACACAGTGTAAAGATTTCTTAGACGATTGCTTAAAATCGTTGCATGACTCGGATTACGATTTATCCAACACATATAGAACGCTTATTTCTAGCACAGCATTCAGTAAGTTTGACATCACAATTCTTGACAAATACATTACCAGTCTTGAGGATGCAATGAGAGATTATGTAGAGGATCAAGGAGTTTTCCGAGACAAGCAACATAAGGATGCGGCCAAGAAAGCATTACATGTAATGTTAGTGGAAAATATTGGTATTATACAGCTTGCTATTCAAATGCTGGAATTCATAACGGAAAAAGACAAAAGTTCACTTTTGAAGTTAAGTGGAAGTGTTGTCTCGAATACCTTGAAAATCCATCAAGATGTTAAAATTCCAAAGAAAAACATTCCAGTATCTGAAACTAATGAAATGAAAGAAAGAACAAGCGATCTAATTACACCCAAATACGTAAGATTCATATAAAAGCTGAATATTTCATAATAATAAAATTATACTTTGCAGCAAAGAAATAAAAGAATTAAGGGGAGTGGCACAAGTTGGAGTAATAGCAATAGTACCAATTGTTGTAGATTGAGTGGAGGCAAAAGTCTTGTGAAATCAAAGAGCAAGGAATCTGTCTATAGCAAATTCTATTTAAGGGCCTTCCAAAAATTTCGAAAAAAAAGTTGTATGAAAATGCCCGCTGAGGAATCTGATTCCAGCAGTGTTTTTTTAAGGGGTATTAAAAAATTTCGTATTGAAGTCAATAAACATTTAGACAAATTCCGTCGCACTAGAGAAAAATCAAAAATATTGGAAGATATTGTTTCGTCCAGGGCATCTTTTGGAGTATCAAGGTTTCCAACGGATTCAATGAGAGAGGCAGCAATGTATATTATTGATACCTTTCTCTCTTTGAAATCGAATTCTAGGTCTTCAGCAAAATGTGATAGATATTTGACCGGTCTCAAAAATATGGACATCGGACTAGATGATATTTGGCTTGAATTATGTGAAATGCATCACCAAATGTTGTTTGATTCGACGGATTCGACAACTGAAGATTTAAAAGAAACCCTCGCCCACTTTTATATAACAAAAATGCAGATTTTATTACAAAAGAACATGGGGAATATGGGGAAACCCCAATTTGTTGCAGCGCGAGAGAGAAGACATTCGAGAAGACCAACTTTGGGTATGACGAGCTCTCTTGTAAAATTGCTTAAAACACAAAACTTGTCTGAGAACCGTGTAATCGAGATGCACAAACAGTTCTATACCATTCAGTTGGATAAGCTTCGGGAATCCCGGAAGACCTTCAATGTACGCAGACTTTACTATCTGATTATGCAGCGAATGGTGCCTGAGATCCAATCGGATTATGAACTTTTCAAGCAGTACGAAACCGATCCGGAGCATTATGATGTGCTGATGATGATGATAAACCGTGATAGTCAGCGTGAAAATCTATTGCAAATATTTCAGGCCAACTTTGAGGAAATTAAGCTTCTAATGGATCGTGAGAGACGTCGCCAAAAGATGACCCCAATTACAGAGCTACATAAGAAACGTCAAGATTCTTCAGACACAAGATCGACTGCTACTCTTAAGGATACTCGGATTGTTTTGGACGATGACTTCTTTGAACTAGAGCGCGGAAAGTGGGCCAAGTTTTTTGACGAACAAGAAAAGAGTAACTTGGAACATAATTTGGCCAGCAAGCGCCGTCAAAAGCAAAAGTATCTTGACGACCAAAAAGTTATTGAACGCAAGCAGAAAATATTGCAGGAGCGAAGGAAAACGGAGGCTATGAAATGCATCGTCTCACTGTATGAAGCTCCTCGACTCACCCATCGCATGCGTCAGGCCATGGAACAAATTGCCGAGGAGAAATCCCTCGACTTAAGTTCGCAAACTCATCGAAAGAAAGTCGTCAAAAAGGAGGAGACATTGGAAGTGAAACGATATACTTTGGCAGATGCTCTTCTGGAGTCCCAGTCCTGGATGTCCTGTTGCAGTAAATGCCGACGATTACAGAATGAAACTTCTTGTAAATCTGCCCTTGATAGATTCCATCGCATACATGAACAGATATTGGACACCTCTACTTATTGTTAAGGGTTTGTAAATCAGAATAAGGATAATTGTAAAAAAAAATATATATGTAAAATTCTTTATCGTAATTGACGGTGATGATGGTGGTGGCAGAACGGCAAGAGCTAGAAAGCTGACATTCGGCGTCAAGTATCAACCGTTAGATTGTTATTTTTTCTTTGGCATACACTTAGACAAAATGTTGGTTAAAATCGGGCTACTTTATCACATACATATACATATATTAAATGAAGGTATAGTATAAAAAAACTATGTTGTTTCTTAAGATATCTTTTTTAGCTTTTGTTCATTGTTTATTCTAGATGCCCAAGCAGTACAAATAGTTATCCCGACAGCCCAGGTAGACTCGCCTCAGGCTCTCAATATAGCATGGAGTGGAAAACAGTTCGCCAGGCAATTTGTCCGTCCATTGTATCTGGCCATCGCCCAGATTTGCCACCACAATTCTTCCATCGGTGGCACAACAGAATACCAAAAATGCATTGGGCTCTATTGTTAATATCGTGGGTGTGGCATAGACTGAGCCGCCCACATCGACCTTCCAGTGCAGCTCAAAAGATGCACTTTTCCCATAAGCCGTCTTGCAGCGCAGGCAGTAAACGTGATGATCAATACAACCGAAGAGCACAAAAGTGTGTCCCATATGCGTTGGCGGCGATCTGACAACCAGTGAGGAGAATATGTTACCCTCTGCGGTGTAGGAGCTCAGCTGACAAAGGGATAAGGCTTTAGATTAGGAATTCATAATAATAGCAATGTCGTAAAAATTGTATATTCTGAGTCAGTGTAGCCAAGTCCAAACATAGGCATTTTGAAGCTATCTTGACGCCCCTGAAATATTAAAATGAAAAGGTTTTTGATGTTTTGGAATATCTCCATAAATCTTACAGATTGTCTGAACGAAAAACGATCGGTTGATATACCGTTTAATATGAAAAACCTGATCGTTTTTTTAAATATCTCAAAGAACTTCAGAGATTATTCAAATCTATCTTCTTTGAAAAATTTTGTCGTTTCTTATGGTATCTCAAGCAAATCGGACTACCATATCAAAGAATAACCATAGAAAAGCTATTCGAGAGTTAAGTACTTGACTCAGCAAGGGTATCAAGTCTTCGGCGTGCCGAAGTAAGCTTTCTTGTTAACAATTCTCAGACACTTACGATCTGGCCGCTGTTCACATTGATGGCATGCACCTGACCATTCACCTCGGCACAGGCGAAAGTGTGGGCATCGAGCAGCACGGGAGAAGCGAAGAAAGGTTGCTTGCACTTTTTGGCCCACTGAACGGAGCCATCAATGAGAGAGACGCGGGTGTATCCCCCGTCCAATGTACATATAATGATGGCCTGTTGTCTGGGCACCTCCATGGGGCTGGCAAAGATGGCTTTCTCGCCAATGCGCATGCACCAGAGCACCTGCTGTCGCTCCGTGGACAGGCACATGACGTTGTAGTCCTCCGCATAGCTGCAGATCACAATGCGATCCCTATCCATCGATAAAAATGGTTGTGCCTTGATCATACCTCCAATATTTATATTCCATGTCATTTTGCCGGTCAACGGATTAAAGCCGTAGAGGCAACCATCGTAGCAACCCACCATGGCCATCTTCTCGCTCAGGAATGTTACCTTGCACTCAATGCGATCGGGCAACCTTAAGGTGCTTTGTTCCTTGCCCGTCAGTGCATCCAGAGTTCGGACTATCTTCGAATGGGCGCCCACAGTAATAAAGCGTCCCTCGAATTGTGCCACAGGGGAATCGACGCATTTGCTGAAGTTGACCTTCCAATGGAAGTGAAAGTTGATAGCCGGCTGTTCCAAACGTGTGATGACCAGTCCACTGGATCTGCTGTTCATGCTGCTGCTGCTCGGAGCTTCAGTAACCGTTGCTCCCAGTGGCGGCTCAATGGGTTTCAGTTTGGTATTATGAGCTACTAGTTTAGCCGAGTCTAGAAAGCTAAGCACGACACGCAGAGACACATTCTCGTCCAGCAGCAGTTCAAACAGATGGCGCTGCTCGTCGTCAATGCACATCTGAAGGCCGATTTCACGGCACAGCGTAATGGCATGGAAGGAGGTGCCTCCAGCTTGACGAAAACTGAGATCATAGCCGCAGGGACTGCTTGTTGAATCAATTTCCAAACGCTGCTTTTTCGGCGCTCTCTCATTCGTCGTGTCCACAAACTCGAGACGATCGTGCAGAAAGCTTTTCAATATATCTTGGGCGGGCTGTGCCAGCACAGTGCACTCCTTGAGCAGTAGCTTTTTGTCCAGTTTCCCGTGTGCATCGCAGGGGAAATGCTGGAGGTACACGAATCTATCTGGTTGCTCGGCGTTCGACAGTTTCGACAATATATCAAAGGTCTGTGCTCTCTGCTGCACCTTTGTCTTTGGCTCAAAGCAGCGAATGCAACAAATGAGCTTCTGCAACTTCTCCTGCCACAAACAGGTGGCCAGCTCGCTGCTGTGCAAGCAATTCTCAATCTTGCGCGTTATGAGACCTGCAAGAGGAGTTCAATTAGATAGTACAGATTCAATTAGTACATTAACAAGAATGAAAGAAAGGTTTCTTCGGCACGCCGATGATTGAATACCACGCAGGGAAACCGACCAGTTTTGGACTGTAACTAAACCAGTTGGCGATGGGTGAACAACTGGGAACAGTTTTTGTAGTTTGGAAACAGACGGTTAGGCAGACAGACGGAGATATGCAATCTGCAATTTGTGATGCCTCCAAAAATCTAATAATATATAATACAAATAATATTATTTGTAACGAACCTAGACAGATGCGATTTCCAGCTCGCTTGACCACATCGTTGGCACGTTCTTCGTAAACGATGGACCCATCTTTCAAGCGTCTTACTAGATCTCCTGTGCCACGATATACAATGGAAGAAGAATGCTTCTTTTCCACATCATCGATTTGTGGTATATAACAGCGACGGGTCACACTTCCCAGCCAGAGTTCTCCACAGCCCATCTTCTGTTTGTCCTGATATCGAATAGCGATCGTGGTCTGATCGTCAATGGGCGTTCCCAATGGCACACGTGAATGCAGCGACTTTAGGACATGCATCAGGCTCCAGCAGGACATTTCCGTGATGCCATAGATGTTACAGACTTGTTTCAAGAGCAGCACCTGCTGCAGGTCCATCCATGTGGCTAGTTCTGCGTTTGACGGAAACGGTTCACCTCCTAAAAGTAATACCCTAAAAAATGAAGGAGAATCTTTAGTCTTATACTTGGCTTGCAATAAGTTAAGTTTACCTCAATGTGCTTGAACTGTTTAATATTCGTTGCCTTATGACGCTGGCGCCAAATTGCCGAAACAGAGATGGGGTCATTTGCAACACGGTAATCCCGGGCCTCGTAACACTGATGGGGAACAGAGCATCCAGAACCCGCTTTGGTGACTCTTTCATCGTATAGTGACTGATGAGCACGGCGGCGCCATTCTGCAGCGCCAGGAAAAACTCCACAATCGACGGATCGAAGGTGGAGGGCGTGCCCAAATAAATAATGTCAGCCATGGAAATATTCAGCTTTTTACTAGCAAAAAAGAAGCACTGAATTTATAATCTTAAATGTTAGTAGTTATCTTAAATTGAACTGCTTACTAATTAGCCATAAGAGAAATTAGAGAAAACTTATCAATTAACTTTCATTGGCAGACCTTTGACACGATGATAACGAAATGTAAATCTTTTAAATATTACAAAAATTAACGAATTTATTTACTTTTTAATCATACACTTTATGTTTCATCAATAATAAAAGCTAGCATTCATATAAATATAAAAATTCACTCGTATGTTAGGAATTATAGAATAAGTATATTACATTTATAAAAAACGAAAAAAGTATTGAAAGTCAAAGTTCGATTGATAACATATAAATAATACATATCCGACATACGTGTATTAACTAGAAATAATTGCTAGATAAAATAACAAGAGATAATTTTTATTCAACAATATTAAAAGATGACCTTACAACTTATTTTGCTCTACAAACTGACCCCTACCGTGCAATTCAGAATAAGATAACGTTAATAAAAATCTAATCTGACTTTCACATAATAGAGAACTCACCTTAGCGCAACAATGTTGGGTTCAATGCATTCGTAAGGCACATGTATTAACTTGGGCATTCCAGTTGTACCCGTTGTTGTAATTGAATAGCACATGTTGGCTGGCAACGGAGATTTCGCCTCGATTGTGCAACCTTCTTTGGCGATGTGCTTAATCTTAAATAGCTTGTAGTCTTCATTGTAAACGAGAAAAATATCGATGCACTCAAAGAAGACGGCACCCACGGGTCTGTAACCATTGACAATGAGGTACTCAAAGCCAGCACGACGCATTTGAGAGTGTAAAGCCTTCGACAAGATCATTTTGTCGTTGCTATAAAAGTGGCATTTGTGATTAAGTATGCTAAAATGGAATTACAATAAATTAGTGTGATGTCCCTCAATCATTAATGTTGGTATTTAACTCACGCTAGAATCAAAATGCACGACGATGGCGTATGATTAGCGATGCGAAGTGCAATGCCGCTGCCTTTCGGCACCTTGTTACGACTCAGCTGCTCCAAAATTTTTTCCACGCTGCTCACAGCTTTGTTGTAACTAATTGTCAAGTCCTGCGGCTCCGTTCGCTTGATGACGAAGGGAACTTCACCAAATTCCCGCAGTCTTTCAATATCGTACAGTTTTCTGGGCTCTTTAATTATTGTGGGCTCAGCATCAGCTTTCATCTTATAAACAACTGTTTTCTCTGAACTGGAAACCTCTTCAAATTCACTTGGCGGCTCCCTTGACTCCTCCAATTGCGTCGCCTCAATGTCCATTTCTGACTTGAGCGCTGTCTCCAGAGTAGTCTCCGAGAAGGAGCCTTGCTCATCTTCGATATCTGGTTGGAGCTGTTCATCTTCTGGCTCGTTTTTTATTTCAACAGGTTGAATTCCTGCTGCCGGCTGTGTGCTAGCAACAACTTGTTCTTCTGCTGCTGTCGGATCTGTTTTTATTTCCACAGTGTCCATCTTTATCAACCGTAGGCAGCGGCTTAATTCTTTTTTACTATTGATTTATATTTCAGACTTTAAGCATTTAAATTTTAATTTAATCACAGTGCTAATAATTGTATGTTTTGTTTATTGTATTTATGATTTGCGTTGCCACTGTGCCAAAATCGAAAAAAAACAATGCTTTTATTTGCCGCTAAACAGTGTGGCCACCTTGGTTCCCAAAAAAGGGTGGCAGCCTTATTCCCAGTTGGGAATCCCAGCCGCAACCACAGAAAAAGGACGATTTCCACATTTAGGATTTTTGGTATTTTGCTATTTTGAACCCTTTATAATTTTATACTTTATTATTAAATTATTGCCAAATTATTCGGCCATAATTAGATCCGCTGTTCAACAGCAAAATGTTAATTAACATTGTGTTTTGATGGCAACATCCCAGAGGCACTTTTGTAACGGGAAACATTAAGAATACCAGCTGAAAATTCAGGGGTGCTGTGCAGTCACTTTATGAAAAGAACAAATTCGCTTTTACATTAGCGTGAGCGGGGTAATTCGGTATACTCTGGCGGAAG
This sequence comes from Drosophila limbata, assembly GCA_963924055.1. Classification (NCBI taxonomy): domain Eukaryota; kingdom Metazoa; phylum Arthropoda; class Insecta; order Diptera; family Drosophilidae; genus Drosophila; species Drosophila limbata. The sequence goes on from OZ001353.1 coordinate 6,047,542, forward strand.
TTTTTGCAAAGGCATATATATGCCATCAGGTTTTACTGGGTTCTACTGGGAGCAGCTGTAAAAGCAGCTGCCGGCCACCGACCTCCCCCTCCGACACTTATCAAATATGTTCTCAGTCGACCAAACGCATTCAGCCCAAAGACTGCATTTGGGCTGAATTGTATTTAGTTTTTGTATTAAACATTTGACGTTGCCAACGGTAACGAGAAATATATTATTCTGTTCAGTTTAATAAATGAGTACGCGTGTAATTGTGTAGTTAATTGTGATCGTAATGGCCAAGAAAATCCCATTTAATGTGGTATTCTCCACAGGTAAACAGCTCAATGATCAAATCTTTTAAAGCTGCTTTTAATATAATGTTCTTAGTACAATGAAATTATTGTTTATTGCATGATTTGATTATGATTTGTTTTGTTTTAGTTACCGTTGCCACTGGGCCAATACGAGCGTTGAGCATCGCGTGCTTTTTGACTGCACTTGAGAAATCGATAAAAAAAAATACGCATATGCCTAGTGTGACGGCTTATTTAAAAAGTATCTTCATTTCAAAAGTAAATGCAAAACAAACAATTTATTTACTATATTAACACATCTGCAACACATAACACATTTTAAGAAATACTTTAAAATTATTTTACTATATTATTATGTACAAACAATATACATGACCATAAATTAAACTAAAACCAATCTATTTTTTACCTGGCATAATGCATTGTCTGTCATCATAAAAGCAAAACTATGATACCGTCATTGTAAGCATTTATCACTAGAATTTTGACAGATTTGTCGATTGTCATAATATGTCTGGCGTCTGCATCGTATATCCAATTAAAGTTGCAGCCAAATATTTATCTTGGCAAGCTGCCAAGCGCATTCAATAGAAGGCTTGAATTGCTTCCTCGTCGCTTTTTATTTTTTTTTTTTTTACTGACAAAGTTCCCAACGTTCCCATAGTGCATAGTCTCATTGCATCCACAAATTAAAAATAGCCAACAGGACAAACCTTTTTACTTCTGTTGTTGCTTTTGCCTTCGGTACTTGAGTTTTGACAGCAGGGCACCCACAGGTCCAATGATCGTCAGGAAATAGACCAATACAGTGGTGAGCATCATAGCGGGTATGAACTGATTGTCCACATAGCGAGTAAAGAATTTAGAATAGTAGCCTAGGTAAATGGCGGTCATTCCAATCGTAAATGTGAGCAGTCCAAAAAAATTGTGACGAAATTTCAGTTCAGAGGGTGGATACTTCTTCAAAACAATTTTGGGTTGGAAAAAGTTCACCAGTCCACCAACAACGCTGGCGGCACAACCGAAAGCGGCAGCCACACCTGAAAAAAGTCAGTCACAATTAGTGTCTTGATGTTCACTCAGCCATTAAATTTATGCGCACACGTACCAAAAATACCATGCCAGGTCTCAAAGTGCACCTCCTTCGAGGTGAACTTGCCCAAGGAGCCCAACAACACCATGGAGCCTCCAACCAACTGCATCAATCCATGGTAACGAGATTTGTTTTTGTGGGAAATCCAACGTGTAATCGGGTTCACCTTGTAGTGTGACATCAGCGCCTGGGCGATAAGAACATGAAACTACAAAAAAAGAAGCAAATATTAACAACAAAAAATACAATACAGACTTGTTATTATTGATACTGAACTTTTCTTTGGGAACTATGTCGAAACACTTTCACATAATTTAGTTAAGTTTATTCATTAAATTATTTTTTTTTTACAAGTTTTAGATACAGTTGAACTTCCATAACTCGAATTTCTCTCTAACTAGAGCTGAATGAGTGGCAGTAAAATTAATAAACTTAAGAAAAAGAACTTTATAAGTCCAAAATCTCCATAGCTCGAACCTTTTCTTTGGATAATGGTGATTCGAGTTAGGGATGTTCGACTGTATTTTAAAAATAAAAACCAAAATAATTTGTAATTTGCTAAAAGAATTACTTGAATAACTGTATAGACGTTATGTCTGTCACTCTTCGTTTAATCATTAAACTTTAATGCGTTACATATTAAAATACAGTGAATGTATTCTATTATAATACCCTCAGCAAGGAAATAAATACATGGTTAAAAGTGACAAAATTAACAGTTAGACACGCTTATCAGTTGAATTGTGTATGATTAAGTTTATCAATTAAATTTAAAAATTCTTACACCGGTGCCCGTCATAAACATGTGCATAGCCGTATCTTTAAAGTCAAATCTTTTCGCCATCACGAAAAAGAATGCAGCCACAAGAAAGATGAAGATATGATTGACGCTATTCAATATGCTTTGTATCTGCAGCCAGGAGGATGCAAGAGAAGTTGCATTTTTTCTTTGAGTCATATTAATAAAGTAATTTGCGTGAATAGTTAATTTAGAAAACAAAATAACAATCCAATTAACGATAATTCACTGTGCTAAGTCGCAGGTTAACTTAAAGACTGAACGAGAAATGCGTCGACTTTGCTTATAAAAAGAGAAATAGGCGATAGGTGCCGGCGACAAGAGCGACAACAGCCTCAGCCACGTAATTGACCTGCACCAGTGATGCCAAAGATTTTCTGGAAAAAAAAGACAAAACGACAAAAAAAAAAGGGAAAAAAGCTGAATAACTAAAAAAAAGATAGAAAAACTTTTTTTATTTTATTTAATAGTTTTAAGGCCTCTTGAATAATTTTTTCGTCTTTATTTTCTTTGTTTTCATTGTACGTTGCCGTAGTGCCTATAAGCTTTAGGTATTTGTCAGGCAAGTTGTATGAATGGCAACACGATTTGTGTCGACGCAATCCAAATCTGCATAAGATAAAATATACATAATCATTTAATTGAAAAATTTTATAATATATTTATTTACCTAATTGTTAAAATATCATTTAACGTCTCTATTTGAAGATGGTTCCTCAATTTAGTTTTTACCAAACTAACTTGGCTAAAAACCCTCTCTACTTCAGCGTTTGACCAAGGCAGCGATAAAAGAGACAGAAGTAACCTGCTCCGAAAAAGTGTTATTGCCGGCAGAGTCTCGATATCTCTTTACTTTGGACCAAAACTGTATTTTCAACCTACCTGGAAATTTATCTTGTTTGCTTGTGCAAAACAGGTCGATTTTTCCGCATGTTTTTTTGTTGTCATGTGCGCTCGAATCGCATCAATTTTTGAATTTATACTACATTTGCAGTATTTGCAAAATGCCTTGTTTATGTCCGATTCATCACGACTAATCCAGTTTTTAAAATCTGGCTGCTATTGCCAGCAATCGCGATTTGAGATTTTTTCCGGGCTGAAGCAGTTAAAACCCAGACAGATCTATCCGAAATAAACCCAATTTGACATCACTGACCTGCACATGTGTATGTAAATTCTAATGGCTCTTCTCTGTTTATTTTGTTTTTCTCTTTCATTTAATAAACACAGTGCTATCGTTGTTTACCAACACTTTTCATGTTAATAACCTGTTGCATTTTTGTTTTGCAGATGAGGACGCCGGTTTTCCGGCCAGCGAACTGAATACACATGGACCCACTGTGCATGGTTGGCGCAGTGCTGTGGGAAGCGGAATGGGCACCCACGACATTATTTTACGATTCCATCAGCCAGCCAAAATCTATCGCATACAACTGTTAGCCCACCAGTATCTAATACGTGAGTTACGGCATGGTGACATTTTTAACAAGGTGACTTGTCACTTCAAGCAGGAGAATCAATGCATCACCTTGTTAATAATTTCACCATGTGTTGGGAGTATTAATTTTATAAACTCAAATTACAAACATTGCAGCGGAAAAAGTCGAGCTTTGGCTGCATTACTCGCCCAAGTCACTGCCCAGCACACCGTCTTCACAGTACTTTGATTTTCTCGGCTTTGTGGCTCTCCAGGACAATGCAAACACCAACTACAAATCCCGTGAGCTTCAGAGCGTCACAGTCAATCCCAGGCGTGGAACGCATCTTAAATTGCGATTGACTGGTGCCCATTGTAATGAGTATAACACGAGTGAACAGATTGCATTAATGGCGGTAAATGTGCTTGGCGAGGATTTGGAACCAGCTGCCATCAACATTGGCGAGGAGCATGTGACAAGCGAATCACCGCCTATAGACACCGCCACTGGAGAATTGGCACTCGCCTCCCTCTGTGATGATCTCTTGTTTTCCATGTACGTGGAAGAGTCAATTGTACAGTACATACGTGAGCTGGAGCAGCGCAAGATGCAGGCGGTCAGCTCGGAGAGATTTGAATATGCCCGCAAGCTAAAGCTTTGCATGACGGCATTGCGAACGGCGGGCGAGCGTCTTGGTCGCTATGCGCTGGCCAAGCGACAGGCGGTGCAGCAGGAAGACTTCAGTGCTGCCAAGCTTCGTAAGGAGCAGATTGAAATGTATCGGGCGTGTGTGTTGAAGCAGCTTCGTGTGCATCAGTTGCTTGAAAGCGAGGGCGTGCTCAGCCAGAACGATCAGAGCTGCGAGGTTTATGCGGGCGGCAAACCCACCCTTCCTGCTGCTCCGAGTCTACAGGATGTGGCACATGCTTTGGCAGAGGCGACCATCCCTCCAAAATCTACCAGCATGCAGGATGAGAAATCTCTTAACGACGCCAGCAGCACCAGCGAGAACGTGGTGGGATCAATTGTCGCATCAGCCGCTGCACTGCATCTGCATGCCAAATCCCATGATGAACTGCCACAATCACCGAGGCTGCCGATGGCATCGCGACACAGTTCGCCCATGTCAAGCAGACAGGGATCTCTGAGACGACGCAATAAAAGCGCACCGAGAAACTCCTACGAGGACTACGAGGAACGCGCTATTCCCACATTAAGGCAGTAAGTTTTCGTATTTTTGCAAACATAATTGTACACACACAAATGTTCCCAATAGTATAGCGCCTGGTGAAATTTTTTACAAGGTGTTGCATTCATTCATCTCAGCCTCTTCGTGGATTTCTCTTGTTGTGATCAATTATAAATACACAAGGTGAAGGTGAATGCGTCGCCTTGTTTATAAATTCACCTTGTTATAGCTGTTGTTGTTGTAACGATAATTTTGCATGATGCAGCATGGAGTTCCACAGCGCACACGATAATAAACCAATAGCGATATCGATGGCTTTAGAGCAGTGATGGGCACGTTTATCGAATCGTTATCGGTTGCTCACACAGACACTAGCCGACGCTTGCCGAATACGAGGCTGGCAGCTGCTGCGAACGCAGAATTTGAATCAGTGCACAGCTTGCTTTCAACGAGGGCACAGTCTACCTCGCTTGATTTTTCAAGTTGTCTTTGCACTGCACTGAGAGAAAAGTTAAACTTCCGCAACAACACATTGTGTGAGAATGCGGTGGGTATTTCGTACTCCAAATGACGCCCTTAATTATGCCCCTTAACTTAAAACTCTTTTTATCATGCCACTACGTGGTCACACACCAAGAATTGTGCCTTGCAATAAAAATTCTATTCAAATAAATTTTTAAATATCAAATAGAGTTGGTCAGCTATTTCTTTCAGTGCATAAATTGAACGAAGCGCGCATATCCCCCCTGTTCGACGTTCTAGTTGCGACTGACTTCGCTCTGTTCGCTGCGCTCGGGTTTCGTGTGTGTATTAGTGAATCGAACAGCTGATTCGCACGCGTGCGAGACTGTGCCCAACACTGCTTTAGAGTTGCCGTTTAATAAAAAAAAATAACACTAACAGTAACCGTTGTCGTTGTTTTTGTTGCTTTTTTTTCGTTTATTTACATTCTCTATTCCCGTAAACGTTGTCGTTCCGTTACAAAAACTGTTTAGCTCAAATACTAATGAATTTTTAAGGGAGTGTCAAGGCAATGCGCTGCTCGAAGCAGACCCAAATCGCAGTCGCTCGCGGTTAAATGATCGCGAGCGTCGGCAGGCAGCGTTGCCTATACTCGTCTTTGGCAATGAACTGGTGAGTCCTTCTTTTGTTTTACATATTTGTATACATATCTATTATAAATACAAATTTTATCTGCAGGTTGAGCAGTTTTATTCGCGACAGTTTCAGGATCGTGAGGATGGTCTCATGCGTCTGCGCAACTTTCTCAAGCAGGAGCAGGAATTAGTTGATGGGGAAACCAATGACAATGAGCATGCGGCAAGTCCAAACAAGGTGGCACGCAGCGCCGCTTTGCTACTGCATCGTGCCGTTCGTGATGCCGTCTACTCTGTGTTTAATCAGGCCACCGAAACGGTGCGCGTGTTGTTTCTCGAATACGTTCCAGGACGTGTATCGCCCAATGAGGTGGCACGTTGCGTGGACCGCTTGTTGCCAGAGCTGCTTGCAAAGTCGGGTGACCCCTCGGCACGTCTGCATACGCTGGCCCAGCACACCATACTCAGCATAGCCGCCTGTCCACAAGTCGCCGAGCAACATCTAGTGGCACCAGCACTTTCACGCAGCGTAGGATCAGGAACGCATCAACGACTAGCCATGAGCAGACTGCAAATGCTGGAACAACTGGTGCACACACAGGGTATTAGTACTGATAAGCATAGTGGGTTAACCTGTCGTGCACTGTCCGACTGTGGCTGCTCTGGCATACATCATCCGGCAGAGCCTGTGCGCAAGGTTGCTGAACGGATTCTGCTGCTTGTCTACAAGGTGAATCCACGGCTTGTGCGAAAGCAGCTGCCTCCAGATGATGACATCACGCGTCGCAATCTCCTCTACCGACAGCTCTTCACAGAGTTCGATAAGTTGGACTTGGAACGAAAGCAGGAACTGCTGGAGGCCAATAAGTTTGGTTCTAGTCACGATACAGATTTCTTGCAGCCGACAACAAGCACAGATGCTTCACGCTTGCTGAAGAGCAAGAGTGGTCATCCAGTTGCCACCGACAATGGCTATGTGAGCTGCAATGGGAAGCAGCAGTACAATGAGCAACTGAAACGCTCCATGATATCAGCCTCAAACTCGCGCAAAGGCTCCGTCTCTAACTCCGAGTCCACCGAGGAGACAACGCCAAAAATGTGAGTATAGTTTAAATCGTAATGCGCACAAGTTTTAACCCTTTCACTGTTCTCTTTATAGAAGCTGTCTGTTTTGCGGCTGGTGCTGCACAGGCAACGATGCAAGCCAGTTGGATCGTCATTATTGGAAGACTTGTCCCTTTCTCACCAAGTGCCCACAATGCAGTCAAGTGCTGGAGGTTGCCGCACTTAACTACCACCTGACGAGTGAGTTTCAATTGTCATCTTGAATGTCCACACAAAAATACTAATCAACTCTATTTCGATCTATAGCTGAGTGTGATGCCAAGGATAGTTACGTGGTCTGCACCCGTTGCACAGAGTCAGTGCACAAGCAGCTATATGAACTGCATCAAATGGAGGACTTTTGTCGGGGTATGCGCGACAGCTCTTTAATCATCAGCAGCAGAGTGCATTTAAACTATTTCGTTAACTTCTTTTTGTCAGAACTCAAAACGGGAGCTGCTCGTTGTCCTCTGTGCCATGATGACGTGAATCTGCCCTTAGATGGCGGTTGGAAGCTGCATCTCTTGAACGCCGGCTGTCCTGGCAATATACGTAAACGGAATTTAAAAAAATAGAATTAAGCAATACCCTTAGAAGACAGCTACAAGTCATATTAGTACGGCAATCTATTCGTGAGGCTATCTAGCGTAATTTAAATCAATTTTCGTTACACACAGTTCTTTAGACACATTTTGTTAGGCGACAACATTTTATCATTATATATCAATTAGATTTTGTTAAACTTTATACTAGTATATATGTTTTGTACGCAATGTGATTTGTTGAATATACATAACACGAATTTCGAAACGTCCTAAAATAATAAAGCCCTTCCAAATGTACAACTGAATTGGTTGTGAACACATGCTCAATATGCTCAACGCAGAAAATAAACTAAAATTCTTTAATTTCAGATTTGGCAACATGCGAATTTGCCAAACTTCAACTCCTTCGGTGAGCAACTCATCGCCTCCTTGGCATATAATACATTTAATAATTCTGAAATTTGAACTGCTTCTGCTGGCTTATGTGCGTTTTGAGGATGAAGACACTTACAAGATACAATTTTAAATTACTTAATTTGAAAAATTTTAATGAATCAGCAGCACTTACTCTAATATGCCTATGAAAGTTACCCGTATTGCGTATGCAATACGCAAGCCACTTTGTCACCAACCTAATATAAAATATTGAATATCCCCTGTCAAATTTAAATTTTCTGGCGCAAATAATTTTTGGTTGCTTCAAAAATTTCCCTTAACGGTAAGAATCGTGTGGCAGCATTGGCCAAGTTTGGCAAAAGAAAAAACAAGGTGGCATCCTAGGCTCGCAAATCACGGTGGCAGCGGATAGCTCAAATTCATATTTAACTCTAATTTATAATTATTGTTTTTTTTTTTATTTATAATTTATTTTGATTAAATCCACAATAGCTGCAATTGAAATTAATGAAGCCAGCTTATCGACATATTCGATAAGTTCGTTTTACAACACAGATGAGTATCTGTCTCATCGGTAATTGTTGAGCTGGCTACTTTATTGCATTAGATGGCAACTATGGATCACAAAATTAATTAGGTTTAAAAAAACAAGTATTTTATAATTATTCCACGTAGCATAGGTTGATGTGAAAATATTTAGAGTATTATAATTAGTCAATTTAATTACCATATTTAAAAAAGGTAACACGTCGACGTGTATTGCAAAACAACCCCCAATCCAGCTGAGTGTAACTGCATAAGTGTAAGTCAGTGTGTGTGTGTGTACCGTGAAAAGAAACAGCCGGCAAAGTAATATTTGCATTAAAAATAGAAGCGAGCTGTGCACACTTTGAAAATTGCCATTCAATTTGAGCTCGAGTGTTTGTCTGCAAGAGTCGTTGTTCTCCCATACACATTCACTTAATAATGTGCTGAAAATTGGCAATTAACGTAAGAGCAGCTGCCACCTTCAGTCAGTTAATTGCGCCACAAAGACAACTACAACTACACCCACACTGTTAGCGCCTCTCCTGGCGACGCGTCGTGTGTTTTTCCCCATTCAGATACCGTCTGCGTATGTATGTAGTATCTACATAAGTACATATGTACATATAAGAGGCTGTAGTTAGTATAATAACCGAGCGGAACACGTGCGTTACGACGTCCAAAGGAGGAAGATGGAACGAATAAGGCAAATGCTGAATTACAAATACCTGACGAGGGTGCAAATAGATGGCTTTGACAATTACAAGGTAAACGATTGGGGTGAAATGGGGTTGGGGTGTCCATAAATATGTAATAATAGTCGATCTTCTTATTTATGGATACAGTACAGCTCCATAGACACCTCACCTCTAAGTCAATATGTAATGCATCCGTTCTGGAATTGGCTGGTCAAGGTGAGTCATTGTTTATGTTATCTTGACCGAAAATGAATAACTATAATAATAATGAATGCATATTGCATACCTTTTAGTTCTTCCCTCGTTGGTTTGCGCCTAATTTGATGACATTCCTGGGCTTCCTGTTTAGTGTGATGAATCTGCTGCTTCTCTCCTACTATGATTGGAATTTCGAGGCCAGCTCAGGCAAGGAGGACACCACGCCTATTCCCAGATGGGTTTGGATCGCCTGCGCTATCAACATTTTTGTTGCATACACTCTGGACGGGATTGATGGCAAGCAGGCCCGTCGTATCGGACTCTCCGGTCCTTTGGGCGAGCTGTTCGATCACGGATTGGACTCGTACACAGCTATGCTGATACCAACATGCCTCTATAGCATATTTGGACGAAGCCAGGTCTACTCAGTGCGTCCCATGCGCATGTACTATGTGTGTATGACTGTCTACTTCAACTTCTTTGTGTCGCATTGGGAGAAATACAATACGGGCATTTTGTACTTGCCATGGGGCTATGATCTCAGCATGTGGGGCAGCACAGCTATGTACCTGGTGACCTGGTGGATGGGCTTCGAGAGCTGGAAATACGAATTGAAATTGGGATTCCTGGGTACCCTGCCTCTGGGCAATGTCATGGAGGTGGTGCTGCATGTCAGCGCCATGGCTAATCTACCTCTAGTAATTATCAATGTTTACAAGTAAGTAACCCCAATGTATTTCCAGTTGTGCATCAGTTTATTAATCCTATGCATATTTACAGCTCATATAAGAATCGCACTGGACGATTGTTATCGCCGATGGAGGCACTGCGTCCCATGTGGCCTTTCATTACTTACTTTGTACTTTTGATGCTTTGGCCCTACTTATCACCCAATGACATAATGGAAAGGGATCCACGTGCCATGTTCATGCTAAGCGGCACAATCTTCTCGAATGTCAGCGTAAGTTACATAATCAGCTAATCAGTATTATTAGCTGTATATTATTATTGAGGTAGTGCAATCACATTGCTCCTCAATTTCTAAATATTGTCAGTTAATTTAAGCTCGATTTCGATTGATTGGTCTGTCGTGTTTATTTTCGTAGAAATTTCATATCATGCGACGCTATGTGTCATTAACGATCGCACGTCACACTTTTTCAATTCCCCATTGAATTCTTATCAGTTCCCTGACTCATTTTAGATATGGGGGCAGCGTGGCTTTTACTCATTTAAAATAGTATTTCAAAAGCTAAAACTATAAAGCACTTACTACTTACGGCAAAAATAGATAACGAGCTTAAAGAATAATACAAAGGCAACAAACAATGAATATATATTTTTCTTATGTCGAATTTTAAATACTCTATGTCAAATTAGATGGAAAATAAGGTGAACAAATTAAAAAAATTAATATAATAATTAATTATGAACTTATTTTAATACAAATCATAATTTATTTTTAATTGTTATAATTCAAATAGTTTTTCGTTGGTATTTACATTCAATTTCACATTTTCATTATATTTGAATTTATTATTAAAATTTGATAATTTTTACAAAAGCTTTTAATTTTTGACAAAAACACATGAAAATTTTGTATTTTATACAAATTTAAGAATTTCAGACCTTGATTTTGAGTAATTTTTCGAATGACAACAATATCGCATAGGTTTTCCATTTGAAATGTTTCATTTAATGAAAATTGATTCCACATTTACAAGTTTCGTTTGAGACTTCAAAAGTTACACAGAAAAAATAGAGTTTCCCAGAGGATGCCACCTTTTTGCTGCGGCGGTCGTCGTTGTGCCGCGGACATAAAACGACGTGTGGAGGGGAACAGCGGGACTTGGTTGGATGATGAGCAGACTGAATCTCCAATAACTGTAACGGAGGCCGAGTCTCCATTGACGCTGAAGTTCTATGCACGTCACGATTGGCCGTATTTCAATTGCACCGATGAACAGATTCAGCGTATGCGCGATAAGTTTGAAAAGGATGTACAAAAATCAAGTGAGGCGGACAATGCCAGCCAGACAACTGGCGAGAAGGGAAAGAAGTATGAGCCAAAGCATGCCACTGCTCAGCCCATGACGGAGAATCAGTTATATGGCTGGTATCAACATCGTGCCTATCGTTATTTGAAAAAGGATCGCGGCATCTTTGTTTTTCCGCGCGAGGGCGATCCATTGATCAAGATTATTCTGGCTTCCAATTTATCCAAGTATTCCTAGAGAGAAGATTGAAAACACGAATTTAATGCGGCAATTAGAGTTGGGCTTAAAATTAAAATATAAAAACAAATGAAAAAGTTGTATTAGTTTTCAGTAGGACTTAAGCAATGTAATTTAAAACTTTAGAAAAATTTAACGGGAAAATACTGTTTTTATTTTTATTAATATTTCTGATTCTATTTCCATTCTGTATCTTGCAGTGCCGCTTGATCGTGTCCCAAATGTCCACCAGTCGCTGCGAAGCCTGGCACTGGCAGACGCCCTTCTATCTGGTCACCATACTGCTCAGCTTGTGGTTGCCCATTTTGGAGCGTCCTCTTCTCTATATTCTGCTCATTGTGACGACATTGACGCATTGGCACTACGGGGCCAGCGTGGTGAATCAGATGTGCGAGCACTTTAATCGTGTTTGCTTTACAGTACACAAAAGAGTTAAGGATATGGGAGGTCAGAAGAAACTGGAGGATCAACCGAACGAGCAGAATCCGTCAGTGAAACAGGATTAAGCAATATGCTTGCTGTTGAGTTTACCTTATATTTTTCTCAATTGAGCTCGTTGGCGCGTCGTGTTCATCTTTGGAGGCTGTTTTAGTCGATCGAACAACGTTGTGAGATGTGAGATTATATATACACACGAGTACATATATACTGTTCTAGTTAGCGCCATTTCGAACAAATTGCCCAGGTGACAAAGGACAAATAACCTCGAGTTTACTACACTAGACAAGGTTTTTATGTAAGATAGACTATTTTTTATGGCTCTATTCCTTTTAGAATTGATAAACTCACTTTCACCCATAGTATTCACTCGAAATTAGCCGAATCTTTTGGCGGCTATGGTAAATAACAGTATAAACTAGTATCCCATTGATTATCTGATAAAAATTGAACACAATTCGTAATTCTTTTTTTAATACCAAGACGACGCTTGCTTCCTGTATCCTATTATCGTTCGAATTACTCTACGTGTATTTAAATGTTAGTGTTTTATGTATTTAGTTTTCAATTATCTAGACATAATACTATAAATTTAAATGAGCTTAAATCATTTTGTATTGTTCTTCATTTGTTCTAGTCTAAAACCCAGAATAAAAACTGAAGATTTCGATCCGTGACACGTTTAATTAAGATAACCGCTAAGACCTCTTATTATTTAAATGCTTACTATGTTATTATTATTTAATTGCAACGCAAAGACATAGTACATACGTCTATTATTTATCTATAGTCTGGCACGCTTTCATTATATTCAGCTGTAAATGTAAATGTCGCTTCCCCAGTCTTGTGAAACTCTGTAAAAGACAAGACAACAACTTGAATGGAGTAAAATAAATTATATATTTTAAAGAACGCAATTTGCAATTGTGGCCAAGTGCTTAAAATGTTTTTGGAGCATTTAGGGACTGTTGCCAAACCCTGATGATAATTCGTTTTTTATCTTGATTACAGATCGGATTCAAACACTAATACAAAAAATATTTTAATGTATTTTAAAAGCGGTCATGTGAGTAAAACATTTAGATCTAAATGCGGTTATCAATGGGTTAACAACTGGAAGATACCCTATGCAATGGCTTACCTAAGTGATTGCAATTAACTAAAATGCATTTCTTTTAAATCAACGGCTTAACGACTAAGAGATACCCTAAAATGGGTATGGGATTTACTGAATTATGTTGCAGATGGGCAGATATCCTATTAAAAGGCATTCATAGTGCTTACAATTCATTGCCATTCATTAATAACAAATCATCGATTAGAATTACCCTAAAATTGTAGAATTTTTTTTTTTAATTTAATAAATGATTGGATAAAAATACATACAGATAAAACAAGTCAACGACTAGAAGATAATCTTAATTTTTTATAGTAATAAAAAAAGTTTTTACCAAATTATCATCATTAATTTTCATTAACTCAATAAAATCCATTTATCAAGAAAAGGTAATAATACAAATAACTTCCCAAATGATTACAATTTATTATCATTAATTACTATAAAATCAATAAAATATTTTGTAAAGAAACTAGGAAAATGTGTAAGTGATTGAGCTTACTTCACCTTCTAATCGATTTGTTATGACATTCAATGATTTCAGTAATTATTAATGCACACATACATACCTAAGTATGGCATCTAATGAAGTCCCCACGACTGATGCTACGTTTGCACAGCCGTCAAGATGTCCGGCAATCAATCTGAGTACGTGCTCGGCCGATTAGCTGGACATCAAGTCGCTTCCTCATTGCCTAATTGGTGTGAAAATCTAATTCACGTCCCACTGTGCGGGTTGTGAGAACTCGACCTGTGCCCCGCCCTCTCAGATACGCGCCTAACGGACCCACAAATAACATCAACAGAGAAAACACTTAAGTCGCGAGTGCTCGACTACACAATACCCTGCGCGCACCAATAAATGTTTTTATTTGCTAAATAGTTATTAAGCAATATTTTAAAACGTAAAAAGCTATGGATGTATTGCTTGTTCCATAAATATAAAAGAAATCATTATACCCTCAGCATAGGGTACAAAAACTACGCAGCAGAGACGTCGACGTCGCGTCGTACGCAAGTCACGCAAAATGAAATGGGCACGACAGAGAGAAACGAAAAATGAATAAATAAAAGCAAAACCAAGAACAAGAAAAGAACAACAACAACAACAATGCTGATGTTAAGAAACCAGAATGAGAATCATGTTCGCGATGCAGAAGAAAGCAACCAAAGCAGCGACGCGTCGTCGAAGTTGACAGCGGCAAAAAAGCTGCTGCTGCAGAATATGAAAGTTGCGCATGCGCCGACGGTTGCGTCGACGTCGACGTTAGAGCAATCGTCGCCGTCTTGGCATCAGTTGCGAGGCAGAAGCGCCAGCATTAAGAACAAAGAACAAATCGAGCGGTTGTCATTTGAAATAATTGTTGTAAATCTTGAGGAAGATTTTGAAGATGCTGCTGCAGACTTTCACACTGCTGCTGCTCAGCGCCAGAGCGCTGACATCGCCGCCTGAGGGCACAACGGAGACAGCGACGCCTCCAGCCAGTAGCCAGAGTCCAAGTCCCACTCCCATTGGGAACAATGAGGAGCATTTTCCGGCTGTGGCGCCCGCCGAAGCTTCGATGGAAATACAGCCCGGGGTGTTGCAGCCGCCGTTGCCCTCGCTGGAGCCGCTGGAAGATGGTCTGCGTCGACGTCTAGTCACCTACGACCAGCGCCAGGAGGGACAGTACAATATACGCGCCGATCTGGAGAACTTTATGATTGTACTAATACCGCCGGGACCGCAGGAGGGACTCAGTCTGTTGGATCTGCTGACCAAATCCTCGTTGCGTGGCGCCTCAAAAAGCGGGCAGAACAAACGCAAGCATGCGCTGAAATCCTTCTACCAACGACAACAGTTGCAACAACAGCAGCAGCAACAACAACAGCAGCAACAATTGCAGCTGCAACAACAACAACAACAGTTGCCCCTTTCGGATTTTATTGAGGGACGGACGCCTTACCATGTGGACATCTCGGCGGTCAGCGAGGATCAGCATCCACGCCTGCATCGCCAGCAAGTGGATGTGTTGCCACCACAACTGGTGCCGATGCCGCAGCTAATCAAGCCGTATCACCTGGAGGCGGAACCGGAACTGATACAGGCCCTGCCACCGGTTGTGGCCAGCGTTGCCAGCAGCGGTAGTGGGATCGGGAGCAGCAGCAACAATCTGCTAGAGAGTTACAACCCGATGGGATCCCATTATTATCGTAATTCGCGTTCGTTGGGCGGTGACAGCTTCCTGGACACGAACCGTCTGTCGCCTCCGGAAACTATTGGCTCCAGTTTCAATGCCCGCTCCATCAGCGTGCCAATTTACCGGTCCGATGCCAATCACAATGCCAACGCCTTGTATCCGCCCATTGATGTGCCCGCCTACATTGTGAACGGCAATGGGAACGAGGCACAGCCACGCCTCTGGCAGCTGGACGATGAACCGACGCCCATTCGGCCAAAGCACTTGATTAACGGGGATGGCGATGTCTTGAGCTTTGAGCTGCTCAACGATTCGCTCGCCGACTCAAAGACATTGCTCCGGGATGGGGATGGATTGGCGCGCTGTGCGCCCGGACAGCGTCGCGATAGCTACGGCACCTGTCGCCAGCTCGAAGGCTACTGAGACTGACGCCTTTGACCTTTGAGACTGCCTGCGAAATGAAAGCCTATTTCATAAGTTAAACACACTATGATTAATGATTAACGATTAACGATATCCGCTAACTGTTGCAAAGTAATATATTTGTAATTTTAAGTTTACACAATCAATAAACACTTGAAATTCAAATTCAAGTTCACATTCACATTCAAATTCACATTTAAATTAAGCGGCATGAGTACAAAATGGCGGAAGTTTCGTCAAAATGTAACGGTAATGGTGAGCTGAAGGAAAAGCGAAGTCAACGTTAAAGTTTAAATCGAACAAACATTAACATTGACTTCAAGGGGCCAACAACATTAATAAAAAAAACAATGCGGAAGTCACATCCTCAACTACAAGATACCCGGTACTCAATTTAATTTCAAATATTTATTTATTTAATTATATATATATAAATAATGTAAATTATAATAAAAATGAATTATATACCTAATTTTGAAAAATCTGGGAGTATTTAAACCACTATTAAGTTAAATATATAACTACAACTTAAAAACATAGCGAGGTTTAATTTAATTAAAAGTAATGTATTGTTGATACAAATATTAACAAAAAAATAAAAAGCAAAATGATCTAAAATGTTATGCGAATAAGAAGATTGATAATGATGAAAGGAAATTTTCAGCATCAAGAATTGTGAGTATGGATTTAAGAATCTATCTTTTCTAGTTTAACTGCTAAACTAACTTGAAAAAACAATTTTTATTTTTTTTTATTTTCCAAGACCAATTTGATCTGATAAGTGTATATAAAGAATATTTTATAAGTATATGTTCTTTTATTCTTGGCCTATGTTATTCTTATGTTTACAGAGTATCTAATATTCGTATGTTATGTTATTGACAGTGTATTTTATATACAAACGTGTGCGAAATAATAAGAACAATATTGAACCTAAGGAGGGATTGACTCTTCCGCCGAGCAATAATTTAGTGGATCATCAATGAATATTATAGCGATAGAAATGAGAGACGCTATGGACAAAAAATTTTGGACAGTTGTGACAAGAAGAAGAAAATTCATTGAAGAATACTCCTATCTCCAGATGCCTCGTTCTCATAGCCTCTATAAAGTCCCGATGTGTCTAAATGATCCGGAAAAAGGGTGGAGCCCACTTATACTAAATGTAGGCAACTAAGTGTGTACTTATAAATTGTTAAAACTTATGTAGAAAACGACAATCCGTTATTTTCTCACTTTGTTCTTATTATTTCAAACACCTGAATTTCGACTTAACCCAACAAAGTTGACATTATAAAAGATAAGGATAAGCAGGACTTGAACTCTTTTAGGATATACATAGCTTAAAATGTGACCTATTCAAACAATATAAGGGTTTATTATAATTATGTTTTCTTAACACCTTTTTTTACCAAATTAATTTGTCTCATATGCTGTTCTTATTATTTCGAATTGATGAGCTGCTGTGTACATATAACAGCGAGATGCAAATAGGCAATTATTAAATTTAATTATTATCTAAATCCCTATTCCTGCTACAACATGTGCAAACGTTTTTAATATACCCTCGAGCTGAACGAGTGCCGGGTATGAATAGCAATTGCGTAGACTAAGGCCAGTGCCATAATTTGCTACACACTCGACAGTGTTTATTTTTTCTCAATTGCAAACCAGTTTTCATTACACACAAAAACGAACAAAAAGAAAAGAACATCGCATCTTAAATGCAGTTTCTAGTTTGTGATCTTCCTGTGGGAATTGGCTAAAGTAATAGGCGCATTCTAAAGTGATTGCTGCCATTGGTCATTGAACCTGGCCAACAGCTACAGCCTAAACACACACACATACACACACATGTGTTAGCCAAACGCCGTTAATATTTACAATAAACAAACGCAAGTAACAACAGAAATACATTTGTAAATATGTATGTATGTATGATGGTTATGATAACAATTAGAACGTTTCAACAATGACTTACGATTTTTTCTATTCTGAATTTGGGTTATTGGGTTAAGTTGGTTTGCACAAATAATTAAACGCTTAGTCGCGGTTAATTTGAGTGGAAATGAATGAAAATTCATGAAAATTAGTTCTTTCTGACTTTCAGTAATTTGCATTTACTCAGAAAGAAACTTAAACAATTCGTAATTTTCAAAACCGAGAATAAAAATCTTATTTCCGCAACCTCGGAAATCTTCAAAAAAAAGATTTTTCTGAGATACTTTGAATACGTTTTGGGATTAATTTAAGTTTGTAAGGAATCGGATCAAACTACAAAAGTCTTCAACTTATTCCAAATTGTTCTTATTTCTAGTACAAAACATTCTTATATTTATGTTCTTTTCAATCTTGAAATATACTAGTTAAATGCCATTTAAAAACGGACATAATTAATTAAAGAATGGAATGCTTTTTTGGTTTGTGTGGTTTTTCAAGGAAGCGTTAGAAGTGCATAGATAATGTGGATTTCTACGTGCATTGATTTGTTCCAGTTGCGGTCAGTGAAGGTTCCCACACTCCCATCTCATCACAATGCGGAAGTCTTTTTGGGCCATTGAACTGGACTGGAATCGGGTTTTCTGTTTTTGTTGTTGTTGTTGTTGTTGTTAATTTAAGCAGCCAAGGCTCTTCTTGTTCTCAGAGCCAGAGCTGTGGCTCATTCCTTGTCCGCTGTCGGAAGACAACGGTCCTGTGCACGCGAAAGAGAAAAGAAGAAAAGCTTTCTAAAAAAAAGTAGAAAAAAATAAAATAAAATGTGTAAATTCACAAATCGTCTGTTTGTCTTGGTCCTGTTGCAATTTGTTGGCTTGTCGACTGTGGTTTTAGCCAAGCCAGCGAAGATGCGCAGCAGTGCCACCGATTTGTTGGAGCTCCTGTACAATGATTATGGCGATTATGGTTATCAGGTGGAGGAGGTTCATTATGATCAGCGCCAAAAGGGCGAAGAGAATTTAAAATTGCGACTGGACGGATTTGTAATTGGTTTGCCCGCTCGCGATGATTCCTCCTGGTTGGATCTACTGGCCGATGAATATCTGAGTGAGTTCAATTAATTAACTAATCAATTAATTTAATTATTTAATCAAATTTTTAGCCAATGCGCTGCCAAAGAAATTTTTTCCGGCAGAGACAGAAAATTCCCTGGCGGATCCGACGACGACACAAGTAGTAAACATACCAGCACCGAAAAAGAACATCGAAAGCCGACAACACGCCAATGATGAAGTGGCAAGTTCACCTCGGTATGCCATATAGCATTATAATCTGCACTAAGTAAAGAAATATTTATCTTTTGAAATTCTTACAGCACAAAGTCGCACATGCTGCAGCTTTTGCAAATGCTACGACGCACACAACCGTAATTCGCTACCAGAACGGAACAAAATAAATTGATATTACTAAACATATGATATAATAGCATTTTGTAGAAATCAAAATAAATAAGCTTTGAATATTTTTTTCGCGCCTACCAGGGCTGGCATCATATAATTGCACAACACTGAATTGATACCGACAAATCATCGATAGTCTACCAATACTACAAAGCGATACTATTTTTGTCGTGATTGATACTGTGATTTACTTTTCAAAATATATATTTTTCTGAATGTAATAACTAGTTTTTTTTTATTAAAGACTAGTACGCAAACTTAAAAAAACGACCTCGAAGAAACCCGAACTCCATATAAAAAAAACGCTGGCGTTAGATAGTTTTGAAATTTTTACTTAAGGTAAGAAGTTCAAAAGCGATGGGTGCACCTAATATGCGCTGTGCTTGTGGCCATCGCATATTTCTCCTCTATTAACTTTAATTAACATTTTTCATTGCCCATTCTCGAATCTTTTTATCCAATTTATTTCACTTAAAAAATAAATTAATTTTATTTCAATCCGCAGTGTGATTGATAAAGTGTGATTTAGAATTTATTTCCTTGTCACGATATTTACGCATAACTTAAAAGTACTTGTGACTAATAACGGGTACCTAAATATCGCACATCTTAAGTTAAGACCAGCTTTGTCATTTTTTTATGTTTGTGTGAGTGCGCGCATTTTATATTACAAATAGAGCTAGTCCAATCGTGATTTGCAATATTTGCGTGGAGAGAGAATATTCAAGAACCTTCGTGCTCGCCGTTTACCAGCGCGCAACTGGTATAAAAGCCGAAGCTGCACTCATTGCTGGCCGTCAATGCAAACGAAGAATCGAAGTACGACGCAATTCAATTTAGACGACAGACGGATAGACGACAACACAAGAACATTTGTGTAACAAAAAATAGCTACAAGAAATATTTCTTAAAATCAGTTGTCATTTCAATAATTAACAACTCGAAAATAATATAATATTCAAAAATGTCTGAGCGATTGCTGAAAATAACATACCATGGAGCACCAGCTGGTGGAAAGAAGAAGCTAAACGCATATTTAAGAATGCCATCCAACAATTTGACAATATTGCGTCGTGAAATTGAGCTGTTTCTGTTCCAGGAACGTCATCTGCCCCAGATCGAGATCAAAACATATTGGATTGGTAAGTTAAAGCGACGATGATGATATAATGTAAAACTTGTGAAATCAATTGAGTGCAGCGGCTAAAAATTTATTTGCATTTGTATGTGGAAATTGTTGCAAATGTGTATAAGCAAATAGTGTCTGTGTGCGGTGTACAGTTGCACACATGCACAAGTCTATGCATGTATGCACAACTGATACCTGCACACATGCACAACTCTATGCATGTATGCAGAATAAACGCATTGCGAAGTTCATAATACACTTGGTATACAAAATCATGCGTATACGCATTTATCATTTGGTTTGTACACAGCTGTTAATTGGTACTTTTTTCGAGTATACTATATTTATGTATTTGCACCTTTTAATACAAAGGGTGAATCACAATTACACATATCATTATCAGTAATAGATTTGATAGCAAAAATAAATGGCCTAAACTAAATGATTCATTGGCAGTCAAAAGTACCTAGACCTAAAGATAAAGTAAATATTTTGTGTATATACATATGTATATATCTACATATGAACATGAAGTATATCTTAACCTAATGACTTTTTAAACAAGAAACCAAGAAAAAAAACATTCTGTCTTGTCCGCAATTATAGGGTTGTCCCGCTCTAACACATAATTTTCTATATGGTTGCAAAACCAAAACAAAGCTAGATTTCAACAGGTTACCAAAAAATTTTAGTTTAATTTATTAATCTTTAAACAAAAGTTTTTTGTTCTTTTGAATACTTAAAAACTATCCCAATTAAATTTCACAATATTGCAAAGCAAATTACTCATACGCAGTATCTATTCTTAAAATGAATTTCTCTCTATTTAGATGCCGATTCTGATGAAATCGAAATCGTTAATCAAAATGACTATGAGATATTTTTGGCCAAATGTGAGAAGAACATGCACATGCAAATCGCAGCAGCTGTCGATGTCGATGAGGAGGTGGAAGCCAAGCAGGAGACAACAACTTCTGCACCCACTGTGGACGATCCAAGCAATTTCATCATTCACGATGGCGTTGAGTGCGATTCGTGTGGAGTTGTGCCAATGATTGGTTTTCGGTACAAGTGTGTACAGTGTCCCAATTATGATCTGTGCCAGGTTTGCGAGGGTGCACACAAGCATCCCGAGCATCTAATGGTCCGAATGCCGACCAACAATGGACCGAGCATTGTGGAAGCTTGGCTCAGTGGTCCGGGCACCGGTTCCCATCATCATCGTCGGTCAGGACGTCGCTCTAAGGGTCAATGTCCATTCGGAACAGGTCTTCAGGTTGACCCAGCCGCGGAGTCGCAAAAGGAAAGTCGTCGTGATCGACGATCTGCTCGTCGTGGTCACGGTTGGACCCAATTTGCAGAATCGTTGTTTACTATGCCAGAGTCAAATACAACAGGCACTACAGCTCAGAGTCCCGGATCTCAAATTCCGGAAAGTACATCTGCTCCGAGAGGTTTTTTTAATGAGATCCTCACTGCAGCTCTTAACAAGTCGGAAGCTACTTCAACCGAGTCGAATGAGCTGCCAACCAAGAAGCCAGTTGTGGAGGAGCCAATCATCACGGCCAATGTTGAGGAACCAGTGGCTGCACCACGCGCTAAAGAGCAAGCCAAGCCAGAGGAAGCTTCTGCCGCCAAGCCAGAGGAAGCTTCTGCCGCCAAGCCAGAGGAACCTTCTGCCGCCAAGCCAGAGGAACCTACCGCTGCCAAGCCGGAGAAATCTTCTGCTGGCAACAGCACACCGACAACTCCAGTTATCAATCTACAGAACTTGGCACAGATGGTCGATCCCCAATATATGAAGGCTGGCATTGAAATCTTGAACAACTTTAGCGAAATGTTTGCTAAACTGATTGATCCAAATGAGGCTGCTGCCTTTGGTTGTGCAGATACCTCAATGGCCTCGAATGCCTCTACAATTCCAAAGCAAGCTGAAACTGTCCCAGAAACCCAGCAGAATCCGAAGGAAAACACTAAATCAGCTTCAACAGAGCCTTCTGCTCCAGCTGCTGCCAGCGCTCCATCCCCACAGGCTGTTCCAGATCCGATTAAAACGCAAGAGTCGGGAGAGCGTCGCAGATCGGACAGCTTGGATCAGGACTGGCAGATGATTGACAACACTGCTGGACCAATTTCAAATGTTTCTAGCGCCGATGCGTTGATCAATTTGAATGCCACCAGTTCCACTTCTTCTTCATCTACATCTTCTTCGGCTTCTGATACATCAGATGCTACAGTGCCGCCAGCACGTGACTTTGTCCAGTTGGGTGAGATGCTGCGCCAGCACGTGAACGAAGAGCAGCAACGCGAGCTGACTACGGCTCATACCCAAACTGCCCAGGTGGATACAGTGACCACCTCGACATCCACCAATCCGGTGGCCACCAACAGCACATCGACATCGACGAGCACTGAAACTATTCGCAAGCCCGAAGAGAAGCGCAGCGTGCCCATTTACCACACTGGTAACTACAATCTTTGAGAGTAATTAAATCAATAACTAATCCATAATTCTTTGTGATCCACAGATGAGCGTATCAATGCTGCTGTGCACGCCATGATGGCCATGGGATTTAGTAATGAGGGCGCCTGGTTGACACAACTGCTGGAGTCGGTGGAGGGCAACATTCCTGCCGCTTTGGACATTATGCACACTTCACAAAGCGGCCGCAACTGATGCCTGCTTTCGTATATCTATAATTTAATTCACTTCAATATCTAAACTATTATATTAATGTAGTACAAGACATAATTGTCTGGTCTGTTACATTTGTGGTGATCTGTTAGCTTTTATGGATTTTGAAAGCTATATGTATGCTTATATTTGTTGCAAGTAATCAAAACTCTATATATATATATGTATGTCTACCTATATTATCCAATGTTATTCAACAAATAAAATCTTAAATATGTATAAACAAATTTAAATCAATATGAATGTGCGTTTGAGTTTACATTTTGATCGCCAAGTTGTCGCCACATTAAAGTTACAATTTACCTAGAAATCTTCAAGATTCTTAATTAACTTTAACAGTTGCAATGTGTGTAATCAACTTGAGCAAATAAAATCAAATATTTATAAACAAATATTCAATAAACTGGATATGAATGTGAGCTCGGGTTTCCACTTTGATTAATCACTAAACTGATCCCACAGAAGGGTAACCATTTCCTTAGAAAATCTTCGAAGCTCGTAGTTGATTGTGGTAACAGTTGCGATAAATGTAAACAACTTAAATAAGCGCACCTGGTGAGCTTTCCACTGACGTCGGGCAAATCCCGTATTATAGCTGTACATTTGAGAGATCATCAGAGATAGAAAACTACTGAGAGCGAAAAAGCGATGAATAAGCCTGAGAGCTTTGCTTGAGATAAAATAGAGTGGCAGACCGCTGAGCACGGCACAAAGCAACAGAACACATCCGATAATACCTAGAGATAGGAAGAGAGAGAGAATATGTAAATTGGTTGCTGTCATTTGTTATGAGTTCACGTGTACTTACCCGAGAATCCGTGATTACTGCGAAAATGTCTGACGCTTGCGTTTGGATCCTCGCGCTTGCGTTCAAGCTTTTGCCAAGTTTTGATGCCAACACCGATAACCCCCATACCAAAGGCAAGCAGACCAAAGGCGCTATGTAATAGGTCCAAGTTGAAGATGCCCAGATACGACTCCAAGACGCTGCTGTGCCGCACAAGAAGCGCCTCGCCCAAGCAAAACACAAACTGTCGGGGTAAAATTAATGTAAATTATTGATGATCGTAACTTCGATTTACTTTGCTAGATCGATCGAAATTAATCGCTGATCTGTTTGAGTTTACATCACTAAAATAAGTATTGAAGTTTTAGTTTCGGTTCCTGTTTCAAGAAGATCGCATTACTTACAGCCACAGTGCAGTAGAAGGCATGTCCAGCGGTATGTTCCATCTTCAAGGAGACACATTTGTACACCACGACAGCTGTAATGCCCGCGAGCAGAATATGCGAGACGAGGGCACAGAAGCCAAAGTAAAATCCCGCTGAGGATATATCCAATGCAGAGTACGCCTGGCTGCCATTGTCTCCGTGATCCTTCAATTCTAACCTGACGTACTCCAGCAGATTTGAGCTTTCACAAGCGTCAGGGAATTCCGAGGAGCTGCAGCCCTCTAAAACATTGCTTGCCATCTTATTGTTGCTATTTATGTATGTTTTATGAGGAATTTTATATCTACTACGTGAGACGCGCACGTTAACCGATAAGCTTGTGGCGCTGTAAAAGTTAAGGGAACCGCGCGCTTTGAGTGTCTGGCAGCGTTTGAAATTCCATAGCCCTGGCAGCAAACAGCTGAGCTCTCAACTCAACTGGATCACTCTGAGAACACGCTGTGCAAAAAATATATATGTATATGTATGTATATATAAACTTAGAAAGCAAATGGAGCGTGACTCAGCGCTCTTTCACGTGCTTCACCTTGGTGCGTAAAAGGCGGCAGCAGCCACACTTCCAGCCGCAGGTGCTGGCTGACTGTCCATGTCGATTGGCATTGCTCAGACTGTAAGTTAGTACACACATTTTTAATTAATTAAATGTTATTTTCGGCAAATTCGAAACCGGTTTCGAACTGTTCGCAAAATACTTGCCACGGGACTTTTTATACGCAGTTAGTCAAGTAATTGTTTTTACAAAACAAAAAATTCATATGCAGTGTTAAAATTTTTTAAAGTAACTAACTTAAATGTATTTATTATTGCCTTATTGCAGTTGTTCTGAAAAACTATATTAAGAGAAAGGAACAAAAAAAATACTTAGAAAAGTTTTTTGTTTTTCAAAAAAAAGTATGCAAATTTTTTATGCTGTATATACAATTACTTCACTAACTGTACGTATGTATGTACATATGTATGTACTTTGCTGACAGCTGACTGAGAACGATGACTTCGGTCCACTCTAAAATCGTAGCTGTGAATCATTGCATCCGAGTATTACGAAGCTCTAGCTAAAAGCAAGTGGCTGATAAAAGAGCGAGCACAAGAATACAGAAAAAACAGCAAATACGACAATTGATATGCGCTACTATGATATGCGCTACTACAGCAAGGGCGTCAGCTGCTTTTCAAGCCTGGGGCTCAAAATATTTTTTTCACCTTTTCCATCTAGCTAAATAATGTAAAGTTATGAATGAATGGGGGGGGGGGGGGTACGACGCCCTTGATGATTAGGTAACACTCTTACGATCATATTTCTGCACACAGATTATAAAAAAAAGGTATTTTATTTCTGGTTACAAATTAAAGCGTTGCATACTTCGTGGCAAATGTATAATAGCATTTTTATAATGAAAATACCTAACTCGTGGTATTTTTAAATATGTGCTAAGTAGTACACGCCCGCCCAAGCACCAATACATGTAAATATGATGTTCCCAAATTTGCGCTTTTAGATGATTTACTATTATTTAAAAATAGGTTAGCTTTTTTCTCTTATGAATGCCAGACGTCACACGCTAAGTGCAATCAATCTATAGTAAAAGGGGATTTACATTAACCGCAATATCCAACGCAAAATCAATGTTTTCATGGCAGAGTGAAATACATTTGTACCTACACACATACGCATATGAAGCTGTCCAAGCGATGACGTCATTTCAGATAAAATACCAAAACAAACGACAACGCCTGAGAGCAGGCAATAAACAGAGAGAGAGAGAGAGAGAGTCAGAGAGGTTAATATGCTTTCAGTTACCAGCTGTCTTTCATATCGTCCGCCGGCTTGTTGCTGTTCTGTTGTTGACTTCCGATCAAAGCGTCTACGTTCACTAGTGAATTCAGTGTGTCAAGTAAAAAACCAACTATAAATTAAGTTGTTTTTAACTCTCAAATTGACATCTAAAAGTGTGAGAAAATACAACACATTGCATTAACAAGCAAACTATTTGTTGTTCCTTGGAAATCCATAAGGGAATTTCCCAGTCCCAAAAAGGTACGTCAATAAGAATAATTTAATACTCTTATCGGAATGTATCTAGCACTGAAACACGAACCGAATATAAAGTGGACTTTTTGTGTGCATACGAATAACACAAAACTTTTTAGCTTAAATGTGCGCTAAACATATGACAATTAAAGTGTTAATAACTAACCAGAAATTAAACAAAAATCATCAACAAACGTCAGCAATGAATTAAAGATTAATATAATTAACCATTTGTCCGTTGCGCCAGCGAGAAATTAAATGAATATTATTTCTGTTTATGGCATGACATGCCTTTATTACACTTGACTCATATCGTGCATTCACTATAATAATGCTTATCTAGATCTCTGAACGCCCTTTAAAACAAATAAAAATCAGATACGCTATATATATATATATATATATATATATATATGTATCTGTATGCTCATACTATATACCACAATATGTCACCAGCTAAAACATTTTTCAGGTTCTTTGTTTTACCAATACTTGTGAAATATTTCAATTTGTATGAAATCATTTACAGTGTCTGCTAGCAGTAAATTTCCACATATTCCATTAACAATCTAATAAAATTTGTCTTGTAAAGTTTTCTCATTTCAAGAGTATAAAAATTATCATCTCCTTTTGTAGAAAATTGAAAAAAGCTTTATTATATAAACAAATAAAAATTAATTTACACTAACCCTTTAAATGTTACATACTTATATGTAGATCTTTTTATTTGTAGATTTTCATTTCAATTAAAGATGTATTTTGTTTTATTGATGATATCATCAATTAGTTCATGAATCTATAATAAAAATATTGTTAATCATAATCCGTAATATATAAGGAATTACTTAATTATGTACTATATAGTACATACAAGCAAAGTGCAGGGCAGATATTTTATTTAGAAACTTGATTTTATATATGAACATTTACTGATCGTCGGTTTGAGATTGCCGGCGTCTTGATTATTTTGTCTATATTATTTAATTTTATTTTATTTTTTTTTGACATTTGTTTAATTGATTCTTAAAAATGTTTGTGAAGCAGACATCCACATAGACTTTTTGTTAATTATAATTACCAGTGAGTGTGTTTAATTTTTATTACTGCTTGTCTTTTTTATTTTTCTTTTGACATTTTTGTTGTGCTGCTGTGGCTAACGTCGCGACGCGTCGCTGCCAACGTTGGCGTCGATGCTCAGCTGAGCCTCTGCTGAGCTCAGATTTGTTTTTTTTTTTCTTTGATGTTACGAGCATGTACATATAACAAATCCCGTATTTGAGCAGCCCAACCAGTCACAGCTCAGCTCTGAGCCCGGTTGGTTGTCTCATCGCAACCTTTAGCTAGCTATTTAAAAACTGTAACCAATTTATTTACAAGTTACTATAAACGTTCCTCTTTTTTTCCAATAAAATAACAACAATACCAAAAATGCGTCGCGTAGACGCTTTTGCGGTGATGGCTTTAACGGCTCTCGGGCTCCTACAAATGGCGGCAGTCAAGGGCGAGGGGTAAGTGCGAGTCTCATCCGATTCCCTCACACATACATATTAATTTTTTATTTTTACGCATCACATATTATTTTGTTTTCAAAATTTTCAAGGTAAATTTATGTGATTTTTATCAAATGTTTGTTTTTTATTAAGTGAATAAATTATTTGATGTGCGGTAATTGATGCAAAAGTTCATTGTGCCATTTAAGGTTTTTAAAGTGTGCAGAAAAACAACATTATTTAATTTATTACTCATAAGTAGCGTGTCTCAATGTTTATCAGCAGTTCATTTGTTGTAATGAGCTGTAAAAGTTAAACATTAAATACTTTGGCTACAATTTAATTATTGTCATGAAACCCCAATATTAAAAAAATATAAAATTTATTTAAAAAAAAATGAACAAAGTTGCATTTCCCATTAATCTGTACCCAATTAATTTTAAAAATCAAAATATGACACACCCTACTGTATATAATATCTAATAATATATTCAAAACTTTCAAGGATAGCAAATAGAAATTGCTGCTTAATTAGTGTTAGACAGCCACGTACATACATATATAGGGTAGTATAAAGCAGAAACGTGTCCACATACATACATATAGCACAGACAAACAAAATAGTTTGCTCAACGCTTAACACCTCATGAGTAATCCACAAATTTGTTCTGCCTATTAGCAGTTACTTTTTTCTCAGAAAACTGGAAATGTATTTCTCAGATACACCAATAAAACCGCCCAGAGTTAATCAAGTCTTAGGTTTATTGTTTTAAAAGTACTAATGTTGCATTATCATCCTACAAAATGACTGAAACAAGTTTAAGTATCTATTGAATCTCAGTCTAATGTGTACTTATTCACTGCCAGTTCCAAAAGGTTACGTATTATCAAGATCAGGCTGATAATATGATTTGATATTTTCTTTATAATGATGTACATACTATATGTAAGCTTAAAGATTATTACCAATTAAAAAACAGGAATGATAAGCTCAGTTAATCCCCGAGTTTGTAGTCGGAAATCGTTACTTGGCTCGTTAAATGGTTTAAGCCTCGCTTCAAATAAGCCGAAAAATTCACGGCCCATTTGCAATATACATATGTATCTTACATAACGCGGCTGTTGGAGCCGGTTTCCCCCAGATCAGGTTCTTATAAAAAATATTTACCGTTAAACGTGTGCAAATTAAATACAATTTAAATATGAGACAAAAATGAGGGGCACTAGAAAATACTCTGTATGCCAATTTAAATTCGTCAGAAATTTATAAAAAAAAGCTTAATGAGGCTTTTGGAATATATTCTGATTTTATTATTCAATCGATTTTAAGCTTAATGAATACAAAATGGGCAGGCGAAGATATTCTAATTTAAATTCTACTTATTTACTTGTATTAAGTACAATTTAAAAACCAAAAAATATTTGTAGGTTTTGGGATCAGAGATAGACGGATGTTAAACATCTGTGAGGTCAAAGAGGTCTTCTCAATCTGAAATTAAAACAAATTGATAAAGTGAAGCAAACAAAATAAAAACGAATATACTTTTATAGATTAAACTGTACCCATCTCTGCTGGCTTAAAACTAATCAAACCAAAGCACAGCATTGAAATATAAAAAAGAAAAAACAAATAAAACTATAGCTAATGAGTGACCTAGTATTTCGACATAATGAATTCAATTTGAACTTATGCTGATTGTGATTAAGTATTAATTAAATTAACATGTCCCACAACAGCCAATACACCATCGTAGGACCAGGAACTATACACTCGCATCGGGATTACAATGTGGCCGTAGCCGTGCATCACACCAAGGAGCCGGTCACACTGAAAATTGGCATTACGGGACCCTCGCACAATGAGACCCAAACAGTGGAGCTTCAGAAGGCCGATGAGCTCAAGCAGATCACCTTCAAGTTGCCCCCTCTGAAGAAGGGTGACTATAACCTCACCGCCGAGGGAGTGTCTGGATTGGAGTTCAAGAACACCACAGCGCTCACCTGGTCGGAGTTCAAGCCCCATGTGAAGATACAAACCGACAAGGGCAAGTATAAGCCAGGTGACACAGTCAACTATCGCGTGCTCTTCCTGGATGAGAACTTGAGGCCAGATAAGCCCGACGATGATGTCGTTGTCTGGTTCGAGGATTCCAAGAGGAATCGCATTAAGGAAGTGAAGCACTTGATGACCCGCAGTGGCGTCTATACGGGCAAATTCGTGCTCTCGGACTTTGCCACCTTGGGCTCCTGGACCCTAATGGCCCAGAATGGTGGGGCCTATGCGGATGAGCGTGCCTACTTCGAAGTGGAGAAATATGTGCTGCCCAAGTACTCCATCAAAATGGATGCTACTCAGCAGGTGTCGGTCAAGGATGGCGACATGCAGGTGGTGGTGAAGGCCAAGTAAGTAAATGACAACGAAGACGAATCTTTGATAGGAAAAAACATTATTAATTAGATTAGAAATCAGAGAGCGTAAAAGAGCTAACAAATCAAATTAGACATAAATTATCTGAAGAAGAAAATCCCAGATATTCTACTTATTTATGAATGGAGATGGATTCATATTTCGAAAAAGGATTCATATTTAGTTTTTGAAATTATTTTTTTAATCACAAAACAACTTAAATTTTTAATTTAAAAACTTTTTTGTACGTTTGTATTTTAAATATTAGATAAACCACACAAAAAATATTTTGAAATACCACTAAAATTTTTAATTCAATTTCTGTTATAGTAAACAAAAAAATATAAACCTATTTTATGATTTTTGTTATCATTTCCTAGTATAGTTCGATCATTTTTAATAGCTTCAAATTTATTGATTGATATCCACCTACTAAACTTTTGAATAATTTTTAATGTATATCATTGAATATAATTTTCAATAAATCCAATCGAAACTCTTCAGTTACACCTACGGCAAACCGGTCAATGGAAAAGTTGTGCTGAACTTGCACACGGACGAGACGAGCACCTGGGAAAACGTGAAGGGGGAATCGGTGCGCACGGATAAGCCAGGACACGCCATTATCCGCACCGCTGACATGGTCAACGGCAAGGCCAAGTTCGATTTGAATGTTAAGGAGTTCGAAAGCTATTTGCCATACAAAACCTCCGCGGCGTATGCTCAGATTTTGGCCACCGTTGAGGAGGCTTTCACGGGCGTTCAGATAAATGAAACTGGTGGTACCCTGATTTATCCCTATCGCTACGAGATGTCCTGCACGGACTACAGTAGCTGTTACTCGTTTGTCGCAGACAAGGAGCATGAGATGATCTTCAAAGTCACGCTCGTCGATGGCACGCTCCTGAAGGACACCAAGGGCGTCGTCAAGGTATGCAGATATTTCAAAATAACTCAATATGAACTATAATAACATTCAACTTATTGGCAAATTTCATGTTTAGGCCAAGTTCACAGAGGGCATTCGCCACTCGTTGTACGGCGATGAATCAGAGCTGCCGAAAATCAAGCAGGAACCTCTTATTTTTGAGAGTCATCTGAATGAATCAAGCTTGGCCGTATTCAAGATCGTCCTTCCCGATTTGCCCGACATTGAAAACATAACGCGATACTACAAAATCGAACTGGAATATGACGGCGAGGAGCGGGAGTTGTATACAACTTATCCCTACAGGGAGCCTAAGAAAATCGAGAAGCCAGAAGAGGAGGAGGAGAAGGAAAAGGAATGGTTTAAGGCCGATGTGCAGCGACCGAAGGATAAATGGACGTTAGTATATTTCGCCTAATTCCCTTAAACTTTATGAGAAAATAGTTTAAGTCTTTTTCTCCAAATCTTAAATTAAACAATTTTGACTTATTTTATTCGACTTCAAAAACTGAAGAGATTCTTGAAATAATCACAATCGCACTTTATTGACCCTTAATGTTCAAACCTTGACTGATTTTCAAAGTATAAAAACTTTTTAAATATTTGTTAAGCTCTTTTTAGTGTATATATAATTAAAGTCTGTCAATTGGGACAATCATTAGGTCTTGAAAGTTTTAAAACACTTAATTTCTCCCTTTTTAACGGAACATTCTTTACATTATAGTCTCAAAATTGGGGAGGAGTATCAGGTGACCGTAAACTCCAGTCGTCCCCTGAACTACTTTGTCTATAACATCATTGGACGCGGCAATGTGCTGCACACGGAGCGAGTGGAGCTCAGTGAGCCCCAGAAGGTCTACAATATCACTCTGAAGCCAACGTTCTTCACAAGTCCCTATGGGCGCATCTATGCCTACTATGTGGATGACACTGGCGAGTTCCGTTATGCCGAGGACACTTTCCATGTGGATGTCGAGCTGCAGAACCAGATCAATATTACAGCTCCCGAGGAGGTTAAGCCCGGCGCAGAGGTTGAGTTGGAAATTAAGACCGCTCCCAAGTCCTTTGTGGGTCTGATGGCTGTGGATAAGAGCGTCTTGTTGCTGGGCAACGGCAATGATCTCAACAAGGATTCGTTTGGCTGGCGTCTGGGTCGCTTTGAGACGAGCACACCCTGGCAGGGTGGTTACTCCTATTATCCCGGGGAACGTAGTGGTGTTGTGACGATGACCAATGCCAATTTCTTCTACAATCGCACGGCGCCCACATATTATCCACGTAAGAAGATGAAATTACGTAAGAGATGTGAAATTTATACTTATTCCCATAAATTGCAGAGGCTTTTTCAGGTGGTGCCGTACAGAGGAAGGGGGCAGTAGGTGTCGTACAAAATGAAGTACTCAGCACTACGCGTCCTGGGGTGTATGGGATGGCTGCTATGGACGCGGCGCCAGGTGGTGCTCCACCAGCTGCTCCCGCCGTACGCAAGAACTTTGTGGAGACGTGGCTCTTTGAGGACATTGAAGAGACCAAGTCGGAGATCTTCAAATGGGTTCGCACCATACCGGACACCATCACCAGCTGGGTGCTCACTGCCTTCTCACTGCATCCCGAGAAGGGTCTGGGCGTCACCGATGAACAGCTGAATATCAAAACTTTCCTGCCCTTCTTTGTGTCCATTCGCCTGCCGTACTCCGTGAAACGTGGCGAGGTCATCAGTGTGCCTGCCCTGGTCTTCAACTATCTTCCCAAGCAACTGGATGTGGAGGTTACACTCAACAACGAGGACGATGAGTACGAGTTTGTGGATGTGTCCAACGAGGTTATTGGCGAACAGAAGCGCACCCAGATGGTGCGTGTTGGAGCCAATTCGGCAGCTGGTGCGTCCTTCCTGCTGCGTCCCAAGATCATTGGCAGCATTCTGCTCAAGTTTACGGCCATTTCGCCAGTTGCCGGCGATGCGGTGCACAAGACCCTCAAGGTGGTGCCCGAGGGCGTCACTGAGTACAGGAATCGTGCATTCTTTGTCAATCTGAAGGATGTGGGCGAGCACAAGGATAGCTTTGAACTGGAACTGCCTGAGGAAATTGTGCCGGACTCACAGCACGTGGAATTCGGTTTGGTTGGCGATCTTCTTGGTCCGGTTGTTAAGAATCTGGAACGATTGCTGAATCTGCCCAGCGGCTGTGGAGAACAGACCATGTCTGCGTTGGTGCCCAACTATTTGGTCTATGATTATCTGAAGAGCATCAAGAAGCTCACACCAGAGCTGGAGACTCGGATCAAAAGTAATCTGGAACGGGGATACCAACACATGTTCCATTATCGACACGACGATGGCAGCTACAGTTCCTTTGGACCCGGCAAGTGGCGTCCGCAGGATCCCGAACGCAATGGCTCCACCTGGCTGACATCCTATGTCCTGCGCTCCTTTAGCCAGATCAAGAATATCATTAAGGTGGATGAGAAGCAGCTGGAGAAGGGTTACGAGTTCTTGCTCCGCCGACAGGCGGAAAATGGCAGCTTCACTGAGTCGGGAGAATACTTCTATGGGTCAACCCGTTCCGGACTTACACTCACGGCAAATGCATTGCTCGCCCTGCTGGAGCAGGAGAAGCCCAATCAGGCGGTTATTGACAAGGCCGTTGCCTACTTGAGCGCCCATTCCAATGAGAAGGATTCGGATGAGCTCTTGCCCAGAGCTATTGCCACCTACGCCCTGCAAAAGGCCAAGTCTGCAGATGCATCAAAGCACATTGCTTCAATTAAGGCACTGGCCAAGCACGAAGATGATCGCACTTGGTGGACTGACGATGTGGAGAAGACGCATCCTGGTAGATGTGCCCGCTGGTGGTGCTGGATCCGGAGTCATGACATTGAAATCACCTCCTACGCTCTACTCACTCTGCTGGAGGAGGAATCGCCCGAGTCGGTACTCAACTCAATTCGCTGGCTTGTGGCTCAACGTAATAGCTATGGAGGATTTGGCTCCAGCCAGGATACCGTAGCGGGTCTGCAGGCTCTCATTTTGTTCGCCAAGAAGTCGGGATATGAAGCCGCCAAGTGGGATTTGACAGTATCCAATCATGGACAGCGGGAGAAAACCGAGAAGCTCACCGTTAATGAGGACAACGATCTGGTGCTCCAAACTGTGGAGTTCCCGCAAGGTACCAAGTCGCTGACCTACGAGGCCAAGGGCACAGGAGCAGCCTTGGTGCAGATCAGCTATCAATACAACATTGTTGAGAAGGATCCAAAGCCCAGCTTCAAGATTCAAACCATTATCAAGCCCGAAGCGCCGCCAGCGAAGCTCGAGTTGAGCGTTTGCGTGGAGTATGTGGAGGATGGCAAGGCAAAGGCGTCCAATATGGCCATTTTGGAGGTCTCCCTGCCCTCCGGATACACTGCCGATGAGGATAGCTTCAAGGACATACAAGATATTGAGCGCGTCAGGGTAAGTTCAAAGGGAATACACTTAATTTTTACTCTCTAGCTAATCTCTCATTATTCCTGCAGCTGGTGGAGACCAAAAACGACGACACCGTCGTGGTCATCTACTTTGAGAGCCTGCCGAAGGGTGAACTGAAGTGTCTACCCATCGAGGCATTCAAAACCCATGCGGTTGCCAACCAGAAGCCCGCTCCAATTGTGCTCTACGATTACTACGATACCAATAAGAAGGCCACCGACTATTATCAAATCGAATCAAAACTCTGCGACATTTGTGAGGGAGATGATTGCTCCGCCAAGTGTTAAGAGTCATCATCATTAAATAGGAGTAAATGATATTATGATATTGAATTGAGTATCAATAAAAAAAATCAACTGTTGTGATTATAATGTATCTATGCTGGGATTTTTTATTTAACTTCAACTAAAGATAAATAAAAATAAAAGATTCTTGAATTTCACAGAGAGATAAAATTGAGATAACAAACTGTATGAATGAACATTCAATATACGAGGGCGGGCTGATAAGTAATCGGCCTTACCAAAAAAAAACATCTTAAACAACCCATAAATATTTTATTCGATTAGTGTTTTCTATCGGCTGATTGCTGAAAAAGTTTTAGGCGTTTTTCTCAACACTGGTAATTTTGGCGGGAGTTTTAGCATGGTCACTTTTGCATTGCCCCCAAAATGAGCAAAATAGAATATCGAGCTGTCATTAGATTTCTGTTTTTAAAAAAGAAATCCAACGATGAAATAAAAAATGAGTTAATCGAAGTTTATGGGGAATCAGCTCCATGGATTTCGACCATTAAATATTGGACTGCTGAGTATAGGCGCGGGCGGACAAGCATTTTTGACGAGGACCGTCCGGGACGTCCCAGAGAGGTGACAACCCCAGAAATGGTAGATAAAGTCCACGGAATGATATTAGATGATCGCCGAATAAAGCTGAGAGAGATTGCTAAGGCCCTAAACATTTCTCGTGAACGTGTTGGAAACGTCTTACACGAATATTTAAATATGAGTAAGCTTTCGTCAAGGCGGGTGCCGCGATTGCTCTCAGCGGAACACAAACGCAACCGCTTGGTCATTGCGAAGGAGAGTTTGGCATTGTTAAACGCAAATAAGAATGAATTTTTGCGTCGTTTTGTGACTGTCGATGAAACTTGGATACATCACCATACACCAGAAAGCAAGGAACAGTCAAAGCAGTGGATTTCAACCGGAGAAACGGCGCCGAAAAAGGCAAAGATTGGTTTGTCGGCTAACAAGGTAATGGCAACGGTTTTCTGGAATGCCCGATGCGTAATTCATGTGGATTATCTAGAAAAAGGCAGAACAATTAATGGAGAATACTATTCTAACCTTTTGGGACAGTTCGATTCAGAACTAAAGAAAAAAAGGCCGCACATGGCGAAGAAAAAAGTTCTGTTTCACCAGGACAACGCTCCGGATCACAAGAGCGTTGTTGCCATG
This sequence comes from Drosophila limbata, assembly GCA_963924055.1. Lineage (NCBI taxonomy): Eukaryota > Metazoa > Arthropoda > Insecta > Diptera > Drosophilidae > Drosophila > Drosophila limbata. The sequence goes on from OZ001353.1 coordinate 6,083,527, forward strand.
ATGAAATTGTGTGAACTACACTATGAAATTCTTCCACATCCCCCCTATTCTCCAGATTTAGCACCATGTGACTATTATCTATTTCCAAACTTAAAGAAATGGCTTGGTGGAAAGAAATTTCAGTCGAATGAACAGGTGATCTGTGAAACAAACGCCTATTTTCAGGACCTGGACCAGTCATATTTTATGGAAGGTATAAAAAAATTGGAGGACCGTTGGACTAAGTGCATACGTCTAAAAGGAGATTATGTTGAAAAATAAAAAAAAAACCGTGTTTTCTTTTTTAGGCCGACTATTTATCAGCCCACCCTCGTATGGTTTTAATAGGTAGCTTCACACATTTTGGCCAAATCATCGACTTTATTTCTATACTTAGCATAGATTTATAATATTTCTGTGAACTGTAAACTCGTATCGCCAAAACGAACAAATCGCAAGAAATGTTTCATTGACCAGAACAGCACTTTCAAGTGGTAAGTAGTAAGAGTAAATATTTATTCACTCATATCTAAGTCTATACTTAAGTATTCTAATGCATGCGGCCGCAGAATGAAAAATGTCTTTGCTAAAGGCGAGTCTATAAATTATCGTAGTACGTGCGATTTTTGCAATACGATAAGGTTTAATTAAAACAACTAAGTGCTACACGTATAAGTGGCTAATTCATTTCGTTGAATTGGCCAATGTCCAAAAATAATTTCAGTCGTAAATACGTGGAAGTAATAAACATACTCGCCTGCACTCCAAATTTATGCATAAGAATCTAAGAATCATTAGTTGACGTGCGACAAAGCACATACGGATTTTTCGCGAGACTTACTCGTAGCAGTGCCAACTTTATAGGAGCAAAAAAAGCTGCTTTTTAGCGAGTCGATGAAAAATAAATCTCAAACAAAATTATATATATTTACTTGAAGGCTCCGCCGCAGTTTTCAAAAACTTACAAAAAATTCTAGCGTTGATATTTTTGAAAAAAAAAAAATTTGCAGTGCAATGAACAGCCGTTTTGTATCTTATAAAAAAACCTATTTACAAGGTTAAAGTCTAGTGACGAAAACATTTTCATGCTCAAATATTTCTGATATCTAATTTTTTGACGAATAACATTAAGTTTTACATATAAATTACTAAAAAAAAATGTTTGTCACTCGGCACTGCGCAAAAAATAAATATTTATTAGGTATGAAGAAATTAGCGCAATGTGCCGAGTGACAAAAAAATTTTTTTAAGTATTTTATATGTAAAACTTCAATTTTAGCTGTTTTTAGCGATTTTCCGCTAAACTAGCGATTTTTCGAAAAAGTCGTAGAGCAAACGTTTCTAGATTTTTGAGCGGGAACAAGTCCTCATTCACCGATTTAAGATATTTCAACGCTTCGATAGAAACAAACAGACAAACTGACTTTTCATCTCAATTTCGGAAGGCCACTAACAATTTCAAAATTAATTACTTTTTGGACCAGTAATCGGATTTTGATGATTGAGGTGTCGACGCGTATGTATTTTTGATTAGAATAGTAAAATATAAAAAAAATTCAAAAGAGCTCCAACGGCTCCTTTTGCTCCAATCATTTAAATTTTTCACCTCCCACTAACACCTGTTTATCTCACGAACCAGATGAGTTTCCAAAAGTCTTAGTATGCACATTTGTAAGTTAAATTGATACCTTTCCGTCCGCAGTGACAAAGCAAGTATTCTTTTTATTTCGTTTATGCTCATGCGTTTCGTTTCACCCTCTCTTACTCTAGTATTTTTTAATGCTTTGCCACTGTAAAACATCAATTTAAAAATTTAAAATAATTTTCAATTTTTTATTTAAATTTAAAATCTGTTCTAACTGACAATCAAAAAATTGTCATTTGTGTGATTCGAACCCTGTTTATTTAACTGAAAGTTATAATTCTGGCAGGTCGGCGACTCTAACCACAGAGCCACCGGACCAAGACAAACTAATTGCTTTTACAACGAATACCAACACCAACCTCAGTGTGACCATATTTCGTTAAATACATTTAACAGTCTTGCAACCATTCTCTATTTGTAGTTTTGTCTCAATATGACAAATTTTGTATACATACCCCAGGGCAAGTTTGGTGTGATAAAATTATTTCTGTGTGTTTGTTGTCATTACAACATTTATCACTTTATAAAATAGCACAAATATCAGAGTTTCTGAATACGCTAATTGTCAAAATAAATATGCCGACTAGTGTTTATTCATGTCTATCAGGCGTGTGCTATTTACCTCGAATTCTTCTTTTTTAATATGTTTTAAGATTAATTAAAAAATATAAAATTAATTTTTAGATTGAATGAATGGGCTTTAAATTCATTTTAATTTGTTTAATGTATATTATGTGCCAATAATTATGAATTTGTAATGCCGATTTTCATGACTCCAAAGTATTCAATCTATGACATTGATTAACAAACATATATTTTTTTAATTTTCAGAAATTTCCAACATCTCAAAGTTTATCTTTAAAGTGAAATAATACTTTTTCAGAATTGCAATTTTCAGCCATTACCACCTTTATATTTGTCCGATCTTGTTACGATTGAGTAGAATGATAGTTAATAATCACTGCGGACGGCAGTCCGCGCTAGTGACGAAAGCAGCACGAAGGGTGCGAAGGCGACTAGCATATATACACAGGAAGAATGAAAAATTTGCTTTGACTGTCCGATCAGGTCGAATTATATACCGATCGAAAGGTATAAATTTAACTTACAAATGTGCATACTAAGACTTTTGAAAACTCACCTGGTTTGTGAGATAAACAGGTGTAAGTGGGAGGGTCACATTTTAAATGATTGGAGCTAATGGGGCCGCTGGAGCTTTTTGGTCAACATTTTTAATTTTTTAATATTTCTCATAAAAATACGCGTCGAATGACACCTCAATCATCAAAATCCGACTACTGGTTCAAAAGATAATTAATTTTGAAATTTTTAGTCGCTTTCCGAAAATGAGATGAAAAGTCAGTTTGTCTGTTTGTCTGTTTGTTTGTTTGGATCAAATCGTTAATTTAGCTAAAATGTTTGAATGAGGACTTGTTCCTGTTCAAAAATATAGAAACGTTTGTTCTACGACTTTTTCGAAAAATAGCTAGTTTAGCGGGAAATTGCTAAAAACCGCTAAAACTAAAAACCCCTATAGGGTCCAAACCATAGAAGCTACAGATATGATCTATACGTCGTTGGAAAGGTACTTTGAAGGGCTTTTTAGCATATGTTCAAACTTTTTTTCTAAAGTACACAGGTAAAAAGCTACAGGTGAAAAAAGGTAATTTTTTCTACATTTTGGCGGTTTTCGAGAAAACGCCGCTAGCGATTTTTTTTAATTTTGAATATGTTTGAGCTTTTAATATTTCGCGTTTTTTGATACATCATGCATAAATTTTTGTTGATTGGTTTGGAAGATATAACCTATTAACTGAATATATACGTTTTACTTTGAATTGAAATAGAACAGCAGCGGCAATTACATTTGACTAACAGTCCAGTAACAATGAAATCTATAATTAGACAGTCGTAATTAAAGATCGCCAGTGGCGCAAACTTTTTTATGTTTTTATTTTTAAATGCAATTAATTTGTTAGTATATGATCCACTAATGTTTTTTTTATTGTTTTTCAATTTAAAAAAGGTGTTGGCAGAAATCTTAGCTGCAAAATAAAGAATCGCTGTAGTCGATCTGTCTGTGTACATATTGAAAATCTTTAGCAAAGTAACAATGCCAGAAGCGTATGTAAATAAAATATTTATGTGAAGCGATAATAACCAGTGCTGCCAGACAGTTCAGTTTTGTCTTACAACAATGTGGGCTTTAATTTATTCATATGAATTAAACTATGAAGGAAACCAGTGTTGCCAGACAGTTTGCTTTTGCTTGTACAAACAATAAACACTGTCAAAAAATATATCAATTGTCAAAATTTCCAATGTCTTATTAAAAAACTTCTGATATCTTATAAAAAAACCTCTTTACGAGGTAAAAGTCTAGTGACGAAAACATTTTCATGCCCCAAAATTTCTGATATCCAATTTTGTGACGAAAAATATTAAATTTTACACATGAATTATTAAACAAAATTTTTTGTCACTGGGCACATTGCGCTTAATTTTTCATACCTAATAAATAGTATTTTTTAGCGCAGTGCCAGTGACAAACATTTTTGTTTAATAATTCATGTGTAAAATTTAATATTTTTCGTCACAAAATTGGATATCAGAAATTTTGGGGCATGAAAATGTTTTCGTCACTAGACTTTTACCTCGTAAAGAGGTTTTTTTATAAGACAGTAGGTAACGGTAATTAGTTAAAAGATCCTTATATCTTGAAAACTGTGCGAGTGGTGGCTTTTCGCGATATACGGAGGCGGAAAGGGGCGTGCCAAAATTTTTAAATAAACTTGACCATCGTGGGGTTCATAGAAATCTGTGTGCCAAATTTGGTTGCTCTAGCTCTTATAGTCTCTGAGATCAAGGCCCTCACACGGACAGACAGACAGACGGACATGGCTATATCGACTCGGCTGTTGATGCTGATCAAGAATATATATATATTATTTATAGGGTCGGAGATGCTTCCTTCTCCCTGTTCCATACATTGTAACGAATACAATATCCCCTTTTAATTTTTTTTTAAGTAACGCGTATAAAAAGCCAAAATGTATGAGAAAAAGGCTATTGTGGCAACACTGCCACGTAATATTATCCACGGAAAAAAAAAGTTCCAAATTCACTAAAAGAGTTAAAACTTTTCTTTGTCATGTTATGTCATGTTAGTTTTGCATTTAATAAAATTTAAAATATTTCTTTCACAAACACTTATAGCTATAACGCATACTATTTCCGAAGTATTTCACATTTTCATCTTAATCTAGTGATTATATAATTAAACAAAAATAATTCTCATCAACCTAAAACTATACAAAATAACTGATCCTGAACTGGTGAAAAAAGAGCCAATTCGAAAAAAAAAGTGCCATCGCACCAGTAGGAAAAAAGAGACAGTTTTGGCGCAAAAACGCCAGTTGTGGCAGCCGTGATATTATCTATAGTATGGAATCTGCTGGAGTAAGTGATGTAAAGATTATTTCCAAACGTTGCAAAACGTTTGCGATAATTATAATTGGAATGGACAGCTTTGAATGCGAACGTGATGGTGATCAATAATATATTTTAATCCTTTGTATTATAATGTTAAGTACTAATAGTTCAACTGATAAAACCACACACCCACATTCAAATGTGCTTATGCCTATATATAGTAGTATGAATGTGTGTACATTGCTAATTATTACTCAATGCAAAACGTCTCCTCAAATTAGTTGTCTGTTCCTTATGAGTGAGTGCAGTTGACACCATTAAAAAACCAGTTAACCAATAAATAATTAATTAACAATCATAATGGGAGCAGAGAAATCAAATTCGACGAGTGTCCTGCAGCACATTGAAGCCGCTTTGAATGTGCTCAATCAATTGTGCATAGGATTTGTGACATTTTGGATATGCTGGACATGTCTGAGCAAAGGACTCTCCGGAATTCGCTTGCATGTGTGGCTGGTGTCCTTTGGCTTTGTCTTCCTGATGGCCGAGGCCACGATGTGCTTCTACAATGGCAACTGGTTGACACTGCGTTACACGCGTAAGCATAAGACACTCATCCATGTGGTGCTCCAGTTCCTTGGTGGCGGCATGGGCGTGGCCGGTTGCCTTGTCCAGCTGATACGCGACGACTGGGCCATTTCAGTGACCATCCATTCCAGATTGGGATTCGCTGCCTTCATACTGTGCCTCATATCGCTTATAAGTGGAATTAAAGCTGCAATTGCCCGCAGTTTGTCGAGGGTTGTGTCTCCGTTGGCCAACAAAACGTTCCATGTAGTTCTGAGTCTGGGCACATTTGTGACGGCGATGCTGGCACAGTTTTATGGCTACACGCAAACAGGAATATTCAAAGGACAAGGACAGGACTTTGTCATATTTATGCAAGTGGTGACAATGGTCGCGATGGTATTAACTTGCATTGCACCGTTAAAGTCGTTGTATCACAAATTTGTTAGCTTTAAGAGCTAACGCACTGCGCAGTCTGTGATTTTAGTACCTAATTAGTATTTTGATATTAGAATTTTAAATAAAGTGAAAAAAATTTAATTCAAATAATTTGAACTGTTTGATTTATCGATATAATTACAGTGTTGGTAGCTGCTAGCCAGACACCGATTAATAATTACTCAACTGATCCGATGTTTGTTATCGTTACGTCAAGTGCAACCTGTCGTGGCAATGTAAGCTACTGTTTAAAAAATCTTATTACAGTGTTGGGCACTGCTGGCTGCACATCGATTATCAATCAGGTAACTGATGTCTGATGTTGTTGCGCTTACAACAAATGCAATTGTTATGGCAACATCGCATTCAAGTTTGTGGTTGTCGATTCAAATGCTCTGTACGTATGTTTGTATGTAGATTTATCGCGGCTCGTACGTATTTGAACAGCTTCCCCAGAGAAAATTGATATGGAATGCCATAAAAATTAAAGTTGAGCTAATGTTCTTATTTTTGCGGTTTGCGGACTAATACATACTTACTTAAATGTACTTCTATAAACTGCGTTTGCTCACTCGAAATTGTGTTTGATTAGTTGAATTATTTACGACAACAAAGCCAGTCAATGGGAATTTTTGTCGCGCTTAAACACTAAATAGAAAGAAACCCGTGTCATTCGGCATTGGCTTTTAAGATAGGCCCACAAAAGTATACCCGCAAAGGTATGCGCCAATTTTACTGTTCATAGACGCAATTATCAGTCGGAGAGATCACTGAAACACAATATTTGTTGTAACTAATACATTTAACACAAAAATAACATTATTGCTGTACGCAGATAAGAGCGTTGTACAAATTAACTAGTAGGACAGGCTGCAGTGGAGCAAGCTCGACACAGAGGGACCAAGTACTAATTTAGTTAAAAAAAAGAAAGCAAATAACAATTGTTAAAAAAGTTCTAGATCGGAATTCAAGCCCAGGACGCTATTTTCAAAGCCAAGTAGCTTTAAGATCAACTCTTAATGAATTTAAAATTCGTATGTATCTGTATCGAGTGAAATATCTTCGGTTTTTATTAATGGAAGATGTAATGCTGTGTTTGCCGAATGGATATCTTTTAAATTGTCCCTGTGGTTAGTTTTTAATTGATTTGCTGATGCGAAAATGAACGTGCAGATTATAGGAGTAATATTATCCAATTTTCTAGCTCACTTAATCTCTGTACAGGCCGACTAGATTGTTGATACTGATCAGGAATAAAGTATATTTTATGAGATCAGTGATGCATTCTTTTCCCTGATACGCACATTTCTCTTTCGACAAACTCAATGCACCCTGTGTACTTTTCAAGTACAGGGTCTGAGAACAATTTTCGGGCTGCAATGACGGAGCACCACCCGGCGGTCACTAGCAGTCAGGTTGTCGTCGATTACGGCAGCACGACGAGAGTAAGTTCAAGTCCGATTCCGAGTACTTCACGTACGCAACGATTGCCTTCCTTTGTGTTGATCAACGAATCTCCAAATCCAAATCTCCAACGCTACACGAGAATGTCACACAATAAGCTGGAATGTGAATCCCAGAGGCCTTGGGATCGCTTGGAATACTTTCTGAATGTGTTGAATCAGATGTGCATTGGATTTATAACAATTTACATGTCGTATATTACGCTGAGAACGGGCCTGCAAGGAACTGGACTCCATGCCTGGCTGGTTACCATTGGGGTGAGTTCGCTCTGGGATAAATTCAAATAATAATAATCATAAATATATCACATTTATTTAACTGCAGTTCTCGTTTTTCATGGCGGAGGGAGTTATGGTCCATTACGGCAACAATGTGTTAACCAACAGCTACAAGCGAAACACAAAAACCACAATACACTGGATGCTCTTGACACTGGGCGGTACCTGCGGGGCTGCCGGGGCACTCATCAAGATGATACAGAAGGGCTTCCTGTTGCAGTCCACACACGGCAGACTGGGTGAGTAATAAGATCTAAAATTGGCATGCGCTCATCTGACACATAAACCGGTTTTTGTACTCTACTCTATAGGCATAACCGCCTTTATACTCTGCCTGCTGTCCATGAGCTCAGGACTGGCAGCACTTTGCTCGCAACGTGTCAAGAAACTGATAACGCCACTGTTCAACAAAGCGTTGCACAATTTTTTGGGAATCTCCTGCTTTGTCATATCTTTGGTAACTCAGTATTACGGATACGAGACGGGTTACTTTAAAAGGCGCTCGGAAACGGATCTTCAAATCTTGCTGAAGTGTGTAACACTCATTTCGCTAGTTCTGACCAGTATAGGCCCAATCAAGGCCTTCTACAACAAAATAAAGTCTATTTCGAGACAGTTTTAACACCAAATCATAAATATGAATATATTTGTATAATGAGATTATCCCCTGACTTATAATAAGAAAAAACCCCAACAATGCCTACTTGGAATTCCCAGCTTCAAATAATGCATCTCAGCTGTCAAGTCAGCTAATACAAAATAATAGACACTATCTGTTCCGTATAATGAGAGCCGAGGTCTAGATAAGATCGTCGGGGCGTTTCCAAAACGACACGTACTGCTGATATGTGGATTCCATTTGACAGGAACATTGAGCGTTGACAAAAGATTATACAGTCATAGGCATAAGTATTTTGGCACCATTTATAGTTAATTCTGCTCATAATTTGTACTTACTTCATGTAGAGTTTGGAAAGGAAAGGTCATTCGAATTCTTTTTGAATGATATAAAACTTTCCTTAACACATTAGGTACCAATTTTTCAACTTTTTTTCTCGATTTAAAAAAATATGTTTTGATGCAAAAAGTTGATGCAAAAATTTTTCAAATTTATATTCGCTAGTAATTTAAAATTTTTTTTAAAATGGCAAAAAATTTACTTTTTGTATGAAAATGAGGAAAAAGTCACTATTAGAATTGTTTAAAGAAACTTTTTGCATCAAAACATTTTTTTTTTTAAATCGAGGAAAAAAGTTGAAATAATAGACTTTTAAAAAAATTCAAAAATATCAATTGGTACCTAACTTGTTAAGGAAAGTTTTAAATCATCCAAACGAATTCGAATGACCTTTCCTTGCCAAACTCTACATAAAGTAAGTACAAATTATGAGTAGAATTAACTTGAAATGATGCCAAAATACTTATGCCTATGACTGTAATGCTCAAAAATTGTAAACATTGAAATGGAAACAGCGGGCACAGTACAGTGGAAATGAGTCCACGCTAGCGACGAAACATCACGAAAGGTTCAAAGAGCAACTAGCAATATAGACAGTAAAAGTATCAACATAATAATGGTATTCCTGGAACCGTTTTAGATTTGGTTTAGATTATTTTTAACCAAATCTTAATTAGTTGACGGAGATTTCACGAAATCAATTAGTAAGACCACTAGTTTCCAGATTTGCTCTGTGCACACTGAAAACTTTGTATGGAGCAGCTGTGAACAGCTGACCGCGAAATCTAAACCAAATCTAAAACGGTTCCCGGAATACCATTAATATTTATTTAAAAAACAAGTTTATTCCTGATACGGAAAGCAGGATATTCCAGTGCCAAAACATTCTCCATTTTTATTTAATTGAGTCTTATGTCAGAGTTAGTAAACTGATAAGTGATTGATTGAAAGTTCGGCTGAATGTCTTTAACATTACTCTAATTGTATTATCATTGCTGGGCTAATAAAAGCAGAGTTAAGTCATGTTTTAGTATTGGAGAACTTGGTAGACACAAACCAATTAATTTAATCTGATTTACATGGATATTCTTAGCTACTGAAATTCAATAACCATTTATTTTATTATGTTCTCATAATCTAAGACATATTTTTATAATCTACCCATTGAATGGATTGGTGGCTTATAGTAAAGTTGTCTGTCCAATTAGTTGTCTGTTCCTTGTGAGTGAGTGCAGTAGACGTTCGGATACACAGTTGTGGGATATTAAACAAATAAAATAGAATCACAATAATGGGAGCAGAGAAATCAAATTCGACGAGTGTCCTGCAGCACATTGAAGCAGCTTTGAATGTGCTCAATCAATTGTGCATTGGATTTGTGACATTTTGGATATGCTGGACATGTCTGCGCAAAGGACTCTCCGGAATTCGCTTGCATGTGTGGCTTGTGTCCTTTGGCTTTGTCTTCCTGATGGCCGAGGCCACGATGTGCTTCTACAATGGCAACTGGTTGACACTGCACTACACGCGAAAGCATAAGACGCTCATCCATGTGGTGCTCCAGATCCTTGGTCGCGGCATGGGCGTGGCCGGTTGCCTTGTCCAGCTGATACGCGACGACTGGGCCATTTCAGTGACTATCCATTCCAGATTGGGATTCGCTGCCTTTATACTGTGCCTCATATCGCTTCTAAGTGGAATTACAGCTGCAATTGCCCGCAGTTTGTCGAGGGTTGTGTCTCCGTTGGCCATCAAAACGTTCCACGTAGTTCTGAGTCTGGGCACCTTTGTGACGGCGATGCTGGCACAGTTTTATGGCTACACGCAAACAGGAGTATTCAAAGGACAAGGACAGGACTTTGTCATATTTATGCAAGTGGTGACAATGGTCGCGATGGTATTAACTTGCATTGCACCGTTTAAGTCGTTGTATCACAAATTTGTTAGCTTTTGTTAAGATCTGCTTTTTGTCTCTTTTAACCCGCAGTTCGCACAATCGATAATTGAATTTAGTTTCATTATTTTGATTCCCAGTGCTACAAGCTAACGCTTCTTATTTAATGCACTAGTCACTTCACTCCTGCCCAAAACTATACACCTTGAAATTGTTTGTTTCGACCTCGCAGGAGAAAGGGAAAGCATAATGAAACAAAATAAAGTATGTAGTATAATAGCAGAAAGAGTTCTGCACAAGAGCTGCTATTCCGATCTCTGATTGCATCCTGTATATTCAAGTAAGACTAAAAATTGCACAAAAGCTATGCACCCACTAGCATTTCTCTGCGTACACCCTTTTTTTTGCTTTAACAGCTATGTAAGTCAAGTTTTCACAATAAAAAAAATAGAAAGGCTGTTTAAATTCCGTTTGAATGATGCAAAATTTTCATTAACCCATTGAAAATTTTGAACTTTTGTAAAAGTCTACTTTTTTAACTTTTTTCCTCGATTTTATACAAAAAATATTTAGATGCAAAACAATTCTTAAAACAATTAGTGATTTCAAAAAAAAAAATGTTCAAAAATATTTTTGCTTTATTGTTTTTTAGTAAGGTTGTGTCAGAAAACAGTATTTTATACCAGTATAGCATACCATTTTCTAAGTCTTCTAACTCCGTGAGTTTGAGCATTTCCAATTTGAAAAATTTCAAACAAGGATTGCTTAGTGAGTGAATTAATTTTCCGCCCCAAAGTATGCTAGTTTTTTATGCTTCGAAGCCAGAAACAAGTACTGTACTACAAAATAAAAACAGATCTTTTATAATCCATCGTCGAAATGCACCATATAGTTTCTTAGGGTTTTAGCTAAAAAGATGACATTCCATAATTCTGCTTCTTTGTCAATCAAATAAAACAAGACATTTTTGTATATGCTTTCTTTTACATAAATAATATGCAAGTGCAGTGTATTTATAAAAAATTCATCAATACATTTCGTACATATCTAGTGCGATAAATAATACTTGGCGTGTTTTGTTTTTCTTTTGTTCGTTGTGGATCTGTGTACTTCGATTGATACGTATATCAGTTAAGAGTAAAATAAATATAGCTATAGCATAAGGTATAAAAAATACATATTCGATTCATAATGAGTACGGAGAGCACTGAACTAGGTTACGGAATTGAATCTCGAGTTAATATCTGGAGTGAACCTGTATAGATTCAGGCTGCGTACAAGGCAAATATCGCATGGATTGGAATCCGATGGTTACACTTAACATGTATGTAAATAGTATAGTACATAATAAGACTATTAAGCTACGACTAAAGCACATAGAAATTCGTAATACGCATTTAAGACTTTGGACATAACATGCATTGACAGGCAAGGTTTAGATTGTGCATCATCATTTCAATTTAGATCTTTGTGCTGCGCCTAATGGCAAAGGACATCAGGGCGTGCTCCAACCGCAAATGATAGGGTAACTTGCGTTCCACAAGAGGCTCGTCTCCGCCAGCGCAGCATTGTGATCGACAGCAATCACACAGTTCGCAATCGCTTTCCTGCTCGTCATCCTCGTGCAGTTCACGCTCCAACTCGAAGGCCTTCTTGGCGGCACGCTGCTCGAAGCGCAAGTAGAAGGCGAGACAGACAAATAGCATAAAGACGAGTGCGCACATTGCACCGCTGGCTATGCTGGCCTTCTCCAACATTGGACGTGGTCGCTTGGGCAGATAGGAGCCATCGATTTCCTTGTACTCGCACCGTTGTCCCATAAAACCAATGGCGCACTCACAGCTGTAGACGGGCTGCTCGGCAATCTTGACCGCAAAGCAGTGGGCATCATTGAGACAATACCAGGCATCAAAGTTCTCTGGGCATTTGTATGTGGGGAATGTTATGTTTGGCCTGGGCGTTGTTGTTGTCGTTGTTGTGGTTGTTCGAGGTGTTGTCACCATTGTTGGCGGCGCCTGTGTGGGCGGCACCGCAGTACCGGACATGGATGATGAGATCGATGGACGCGGCTTGGGCACCGTGCGGCTGGAGCATGCCTCGATAATAACCGGACAGCCTAGAAAGCTGACCATCAATAGCAGCAGCATAATGCCCATTCTGTATTTGTCAAATACTCTCGTTGTTATCATTGTCGTTGTTGTTAATGTTGTTGTGGTTGTGCTTGTGGAATGCATTTGCAGATTATAGCTTCACGTTCTATTTGGTTTGCAACTTGGTTTCGTTTCTCTTAAAAAACTACAATATATACTTATAAACAAAAATGAAATAATAAAACTATCACAAGTTTAAATTAATCGTTCTGCACAGCGAGGCGTCGTCAAAGGATCTTTGGAATTCAGTTCTTAAACTTTACAATATCTGTCAATCAGTATCTAGATAGAACAGTATCTGTATCTTTATCTGAGTGTGGGAGTGTGTGGAACGTAATGTTGATCAACGGCGTATCTGTGAAAAGGACACAAACGCATTAGTAAACTTGAATTGCATCAAATAATGGATTTATTAAATGTACTCAAAACCAAATTCAATATAATAATTAATCAAAATTAATATATGATTTAACTCAACACGTTCTCTTAATAAGATTTTAGCTATATAAAATGATATGAAATAATTTAGAATTTCAAATAAATGAGATTTTGTTACAATTGAATTTATTCACATTTTATGCACCAATTCACAGCAATGTTTGTTGTTGTCAATTTTTTATTTGATTTCGTTATGTTTTTCATGTTTCATGTTGTTTTCCGTTGATTATCCTAGCTCATCAAAGCTGGCTGTGATATGCGTCGGGTATCCATATCACAACCACTTGATGAGGCTTAGATAAGCAACATCAAAATATTTTTGATGGCAATTATTTATTATGTAACATAGATATTTTCTACCCCCAATTCGCAATCTGAACCTCTGTACTCGACGAAGAGAGGCAGAGAGCGAGAGAGAGTGAGAGTGTCGTGTAATTTGTATGTAAAGAGCAATAAATCAAAAATGTAACATTTAATTAAATCCAGTACCATACTTTTGTTTTAATGTTTGTCTCCGTTTTTTTTGATCATAGTATTGAGTGCAAGGTATTTATGTTTGTTCTGAAAGTTGATTAATCGATCGTTTGATGTAAGTTACATTACGCTAAGCTCATCAAAGCTGGCTGTGATATGCGTGCAAAGCTTTCAAAATTCATTTCACAACCACTTTGTGAGCGCAGCATGAATGTGCCAATCTAATGCAGGAGGACGTTGATACAGGTGTGTAGAACAAGATGGACATAGGGATCTTACTTTGTGTAGGCAAAGGCGGGACTGGACGGGACGGGGCGGGGCATGACATATATGATATAATTTTACTTAATGATTTAAATGTAATGAAACAATTGGATTAACAAAAACAAAACATGCATATTTATTTTATTATTTTTATTTTTAGTTTCTTGTCATGAGCATCGCGTCGCTCCTCAAAGCTGGCTGTGATATGAATAGGCATAAAAAGGCAAACATTTCACAACCACTTTGAAGAATGACACAAATCTCTTTCTTTTCCCTCTCCCCCAGTTGTTTATTCAAAACACACGCGAGGCTCTGTCTCTGTCCCTCTTCTCCCTCTGTCTCTCTCTCTCTCTCTTTGCTTGAGGCTGTTGAGATGCTTCTCTTACTTCGTTGTTACGTTTTGAATTCTCACGGCCACTGAACGCGCTGCGCCGGTTTTTATTTGCTTTGTCGTCGCATAATAACAAATAAATAAATAAAAAGAAAACAAATAAGAAAAGCGGCGACAACAACATGTTGATGTTAATTATGTTAATGGCGATGACGATGGTGATAATAATGATGACTGTATGTTTCCCTGCTGATTGTACACAAATCTGAATGGGATAAAGCTTTCAAATTCGTACATTGCGATTTGTGCAAAAATTAATTAAAATCAATTTTTGGCGTACGCTATATTGATTATAATACAATTAAACACACACAACAGCAACGACAACAAATTTAAAACGAAATAATAAATATGATAATAGTGATCACCGTACGCTGACACCGACATTTAATAACAATAAACAATCAATATATGTACACACAAGCGCAGACTTATTAAACATTACTTAGAGAGCTCATTGCACTCAATGAGCATAAAAAAATACGATGACACCCAAGCGCCGACAATTTGTCGCCAATTTTGTGATAACGACAAAGTAGAAAAAAATACAAGTCTTTCTAAATATATACATAAAAAAAAATTACAACAATAACAGCCAAATAAAAGGAAATGCAATTAAAAGAACCATCATTTTCAGAAGTCTCTTTGATTGACAACCTCGATTGCGTTGTTATTTGGTACTTTATTCTCATCGCATGCAGAGCGATAACTAGAATTTCCGTTATACAAATTATATGTACATTGGCTGTCCGTCCGAGAGGAAGTAGAAGGAAGCCGCATAAAGTAAAAGTTGAATAACCATATGAATACCGATTGAACTTGCGAACGCGTAGGTCAAGATCATCAGCAAAATTTTTTGCGTTGCTTTCGGTCCTATCACTACACTAATTAATGTGTGGAGAGCGGCGACAATAAAAATCAAAACAAGTTAAATGATCGTAATTCTGTCAGGTGGCAACGCTGGCAAAATAAATGTTGGTAATAAAACGAATAGCAAGTACGTGAATTACTCTAAGAGCAAGACAAAAACAACAACAAAACAGCATACACAACGTAAACAACAACAAATATGGGCATACATACATGAAAATTGGCACCATACAAGAGTACATCCACAACAATAACACCCGCTAATAATACTGCTGCATCAGCGGCGACTTCTGCTCGGGTCGTTGCCGTTTAACTGCTACTGCACCTCTCCCTTTTTCGCTTTCTCTCTCTCTTTCTGTCTGTTTTTATGCTGCTGTGTTTGTTGTTGCTGTAATTTTCATGTTGCCTTGTGCTCTTTCATTCTTGGGCGTCGCTGCTGTGCGAGTTCGTTGCTCGTTGTGAGCTAGTCTATGTGTGTTTGTGTGCGTGTTTAGAAAACTGTAAGAAAAGCGGTGTGAAAACTATGGTTAAAGCTGAATTCTACCACAACGAGGCACCAGACACAAGCTACACAACCGCATCCAAGCACACAATCACATTCGGCATTTGTTGCGACCGTTTCAAAAATTTTACCGGTTTTTTTGCGTAAAAACAAAGCGCAAAAAACAAGTCATACTAGTTTTTTGTTGTTGAATGAGCGCAAAAGAGATAGCAAGTGTCTCCACTTAGTGGCGACAACAACCAATTTTCGAGGTGTGTTGGATAAGCATGCATAAATGTGTGTGTGAGTGAGCATCGGTGTGCGTGCGTGAGAGTTCAAGTGCATACGTTTGTATCGCGCAGGGAGAGTACATATATGTATTTTTTTTTTTAGCTACTCTTCGTTGTGTCTGTGTGTGAGCGCGGGAATGTTGTCAAGAATTCTAAGAATTTTACCCAAGCGAATGGGGCGCGGGCTAAAGCAAAACGAGTGGAGATTATGGACAAGTATGGTCGCATTTTACAGATGCTTCATATTAGAAACGTAGTTTTATCAAAATAAAATGGCCCAAAAATTACAGTTCCAATAATGCACATGCAAATACAGTTGCTGCAAGCGAGACTCGCCTGCAGGCGCTTAGACTTATTAATCAAAAGGCAGCATAATAAATGTATCACTATTATCCACTGTATTCCAAAAACATATTTAAGTTTTCATTGATTACCAAAAAATAATGATACGATAGAAATAACAAAATCACTTGGCATGACGCCGACACCGCCACCAGCAGCAGCCCAGAAAACACGACCGCATCGCAAACACTGTGAAAGACAACTGAGGACTGCACAAAACGTAGCAAGCGACAGCAAAGAGCAAGAGCAGAGCGTGGCCAGACTGCTTGAATAAGAGACCAACCAAAGTAGACAGACGCCAACGCCGTTTTTATTTGCTCTTTGTATCTGTATTAGTGTTGGCGGCACACAGACAACGCAAATATGCTGCAAAATAACATAAATACCAACAACAACATACGGCTTGGGGATAGTTTTTTTTTTCATTTTGTTTTGGTGATGCCAGAAGGTTTCGCACGCTATACATAGTAGGATCAACATGTTAACATGCAGTCACCGCCACCGCCGTCGTTGTCGACCGCCCAGTTTGGTGGAGCAAAAAACACACAAACAAGAAGCGACGCAGGGCGGTGGTATAAAGCAGGTAGGCAAACGGGACGAACAGGATGAGACCCAGACTTGGATGACGACTTCTTGTGCTGCTGCGGCTGCTTGCAGCTTGTTGTTTTGGCGAATTCGTGGAAATCTGGTCGATGCGCAGGCGCGCACGTAAACAACATTCCTCGGGGCATTGCAATGGGTCGGTCTCGGTCTCTTTTATCTCCTTCACTTTAAGCGCGCCAAAAATGAATCGCGCGCCAAGGATGCTGTAGTTGCCAGATAGCCAGAACTGATTTCTATTCTTTTTTGCAAATAACGCCTTTATTAAGAAAATCTGCCAACTACTACATTTAATGGCGTTACAACTACTGTTTCCGGTCTCAAATACGCTGGGAATGTTGTTAGAAGTGGGCTAATGACACCATTTCAAAACAGAAAAAAAGTCATTGACGTCACGTAAAGATGCTTGACGCAATGCTTTCTGGGTTAGCTGTTTGCAGATCTTGTTAGCCTTAGGTTATTTTACCAATTTAGGGTCATTCGTATTTCAGTCAGTTCCAAGTACAACGAAAAAAAACAATTGAATACTTTGACTTTTTTTCTTATTAAATGAGAGCACACGCAAAGAACTAACATTGCGTTTTGTCAGTTGAATTGTTGTTGTTGATTCTGATGCAATTGTTGCACTTGTTGTGTGCGTGGGACATTGAACCAGAGGAAAGCAAATGCACGCAACATCAACTCATTGGCAACATAAATTTACCCCATCTACAAAAAATCAATAAACAATGCTGAGAACTTATTAAGCGCCACAGGCACATACACACTCAAATAATGAAGCACGGCAGCATTCACTTGCCGAAGACGCTAAAAGGTCATGCGAGAAAAATGTTGCCAATTTCAGATTGGGGCTGGGTCGTCTAGTCTGGGTCGCGAGACGATGTCCGACTAGACATTCAAAGCAAATTGTAACGGTAATCATTAGATAAACACACACACATGGACACCAACTCACATTTGCGCTCTCTCGCATTATTTGCATGTCGCTCTCCGTGTAGAGTTCGACGGCCTTCTTACGTAAAGACAGCAACAACACGACGCGCAGCGGCATTTTTCTTCTTTCTAATAAGCAATCAAGGGGAGACAGGGAGGATGACAGCGTTGCCACATCGGTCGAAGCAGAAAACTCGTTTTCGTCCGTACGCTTCTACATACACATAAATGCATGTGTTTGTGTCTTTGCAACTGTACAAGAACACGAAAAACTACAGAAAAAAAAACCAACACGGCGCAGACGCCAAATGAACGCTCCCCGCTCGCTGTCTGACGGAGCGACTGTCTGTTTGTCGTTATTTTGGACCGACCGCCTCTCTTGCTCTCTCTTTCAGTGTGTATGTGTGTGAGTTTATGTGAGTAAACGATTTTTATTTTTCTGAATGTAAAGGAAGTGGCACGTACTGTACACGGCGCACCGCCGCTGCCTGCTGCTGCTACCGCTACGGCTGCTACCGACGAGGGATCAAACTTGGGAGTGAGAGGAAAAAAAACAGACTACAACGACCGACGTTGCGGTGGTGGTGGTGGCAAGCCAAGAAAAAGACCTGAGGAGCATGGGGCTGAAGCTGAATTAGCGGTGGGGATTGAGACCGGGTGTGTGCAGCATACCTACTATAAACAGGAAATTGAATTTACAAACACATATGAACATACTTATTTATGTATGCACATACACGGCGGCAAATTGTTGATGAACCGACAAGCGGACGTGCTGCTTAATTGACAAATGGGAACAAGAGAGAGAGAGAGAGAGAGAGAGAGGCTTACCCAGAGAGAGATCAGACAAAGTTGATTGAAATCAATAGTCGCCGTACAAGTGTTTATACATACATATGTGAGTATGTGTGACAGCGAGTGGAATGTGTGAAAAAACGCGGCCAATGACGGCAACGGCAATCAAACAACGCTCGTCGTCGTCTATACTATGTGGAATTCTGGAATGTCCAAGTATCTTCTCGTCGCGTGGAGACTTTTACGTTGCTGTCGCGTCGTCTTTGCACCTGACACGCGCAGGCGGCAGAGGCACACCCTGCAGCCAAATACAATGGCAGTGGTGTTTTGATACTGGCTCGTCTGTTTCCGTTGTCGATTGACCTCATGGTACATGCTTTCATATAAGCATATATATGTATTTATGAAGTAATAACACTTTGCGCAATTAAATCAGTTTACTGCTTACACTAAAACATACAAACATTCTTATATACATATGTAAGAATACACAAATAGTCGTAAAAGTGCATGTGCAACTTGCATCGTAATTGCAGATGGCGTCCGAGCTACACATAGTGTGTAGTTTTTACTCGGAAGTGAGCAATGAATGAAATTTCGTTGTTTTCAGCTAATACAGTCACACACACACATGCAAGTTTACTCGCACATTTATATGTATACACAACGTTATACATATACAAATGTATATATTTGGAGCAAGAGAGAAAGTCTACAATATGTCGGCCGAATAAACGCGTTGCCAACTGGGTGGACAAATTGTTTACTTTTTCGCTTGCCGGCTATGTGCACAAAGTACGCTATAATTAAAAAATTTAATAGCAATAAAATGCTAAAAACAATTTGTACAATAATGAAGGTGACGTTCGCTGCTGCGCACTAACCTACATTAATGTAAGACGAAATGTGGCTGCATAGCCAGTAGTTGGCAACGCCGCAAACTAGTTTTCTTTTACACGCAGCCTCAAACTCTCCGCATTAAGCGACACATGGCTAATGCAGTGCTGTGTGTGTAAAGGAGATGGCAATTGAAAAAAAACCGAATACATACAAGCGAACACAAATTTACTGCTGCTTGCGGTGCGCCTGGGGCACACACACACACATACTTTACACACAAACGTATTTTGCCTACTGCGTAAAAATGGCCGAAAACATTTTCCTTGGCGTTTAATTGACGAAATTTAAGCATTTTTCATTTGGCGATTTCTGTTCATTTCAAGTTGGCCAATTCCAATAAACTTACATTCGGTTTTTGTAATAGACAGCAACCTTCCGCCGTTGCAAAATACTTTTTACATGCTCTGCACACCCGCGCACATTTCTTTTCACTAATACTGCTTAGTTTTTGAATTTTTCCGTAGGTTGAAACAAATAAAAGGCACACTATTTCATTCTTTTTGTTTTTTTTTTAATCCGTGTAGTGTTTAGTGTTGGGTTGCTCATGAGTGAGTGAACAAAAAAGAGTTGCTCCCTGAAGTGAGCAAGTGAACATGTTCCTTCCAAATTGCTCTTTATTGCTCACTTGTTCTTTTTTGCTCATTATTGCTCTGTTGTTCCTCCTAGGGCATTGTGTGTAGATTCTTTCTTTGAAAATACACAAATCTTGGATTATCGCCAAAACACAATACACATTTTAAAAATTCGAAATGTCGCTAATCAAAAAGTGTAGCGAATTGTTGATCACAGGGCAACCATGAGATTTAAATTGAAATGTAACATAATATTTTTGATTAGTTGGGTGAGGGGCTTAGTGAATAGCTCAGTGAATAACTACTGAGCAATATGAGTGAGCAACTGAACAAGTGAGCAATCCGAGTGAGTTGACTCTTTAGAATAAAAAGAACAAGTTAATATGTTCACCTAAATGAGCAATGTTTACCCAACCCTGGTAGTGTTTAGAGTTGTATCGTTCCGTTCTGAAAAAGTTCAAATGAACGGGTCGTTCAGATGAACGAATGAACTTATTCAGTCAATCATGAACTAAATCGATTATTTCGCAACTGGTCAGTAATTTTTTAAAAAAAGTTTTCAGTTTCTTAAAGAAACACAATTAAAGTCAGATACATGGAGTTCCCCGATTGGATTCAATTTCTTCTTTATTTTCATATAATAATGCTTCAATTTCATATATTTTTAAGTTTTGAACAATGTGAAAGGTTACTTAAGTCCAAAATAAAAAAAACAGCTTACTCATTTTGCTCATTTTTAATAAGCCAAGCTATAGGTATAACCCAAAAAATAAAAGATAATCCTAAATATATTTGGCATATGTCGTCTATTCTAATTAAAAACCTTAAAACACATTTCACATTCCACTAAAAAGAAGCAGTTGCAGCTTATTCACATCGTTTATCTTTCATAAGCAACTGACTAACTGATCAGAATGACCTATTTATCTTTCATAGTTCATGACCAACTGAATAACTGAACTAAAGACTGTTTTAGTTTACGACTGAAAAATGATCGATTGAACTATAAAACCCAACTCTATCCATCAGGCTCCACGGATAACTCAATTTAAAACTACCAAAAAAAAAATAGTCACGGACAGTTTTGTAACGTGTGGCAACTTTGGTTCGTAGAAAAAAAAAAAGCGACAAAAGATAAATCAGAGTTCGAATACCGAACTTTTCATTTAAAAAATAAATGCCAGTTGACCCCCGAGGTTTAACGAGCACCCAACATTTATAAATATCGCTCATCTTGAACCCAATTTCTAATTCAAATTGTTTGATTAACTATCATATTACTTCAAAATTAATTAAATTAAACCGCAAAACATTTCGACCAATTGAAAAATATGTTATCGACTTAGTTATGTTCACCTCTAATGTAAACGTCGATAACTTTTATTGCCATAACATGGGCTGTATTGCCACCAACAAATACAAGAAACAACATTTGAAATCGATTTATTTATCGACGCTAGAAACGTCTCCCGCATTTTTCATTTCAAACAAGCGCATTTTTTATTTACTACAACAAATTGAGGCGGAAGGAATTAAAGCATTGTAATGGGCGCTAAAGTAACAAAGATGGATGGCAGCTACTTGCCTGACACGCCAACTTTAAACAAATTGCGCCTTGCCAGCGCACCCGGACAGAATACAGAGATGGAGATGTCGTCCACTCCTTGCCGTGAAAATAAAGAGTTGCTTGATCCTCGGTCCCCCAATGGCTGTCGCACGCCACTGAATGTGAGTACGCATTGATTTACAAGTGTGTTCAATTATCAAATGGAAAATGCTTTCGCAGTTTTTGCAGCCCGAGCCTCAGATTGTCCTGGCAGCGGCTTCCCCAGGACCTGCACAGGATAATAATACATTTGCGCAGCTGCGCAAGCGTCTGCTTAAAGGTTTCTCCTTGAATGATCCACGCTCCCCACAGCTAAATCGTACTCCCTTGATCTTGGATGAGGTCATTGATCGCACATTGAACATGGACGACACATTTTCGGATCTGTTTGTGGAAACGCGTGTGCCAGCGACTGCAACTGCGACTGCTGAAGTTGTTGTGCCGTGCAACAATAAACAGCTAGAAGTGTCTGCGGAATTGCACAACAATAGTTCGATAGAGATTGTGTCGCTTGCCTATGATGAAGAGGAAACAATGCCCTGCGACATGTTGTTGTCGCAAAAGACGCCACCACAAATAAGCTATGATCCGCGCTCTCCAAGCATCGGTGTGGAGCGTACTCCCATAATATTTTGTGATGATGACGAGTCAGAGGCACGTGAGACTCAAATGTTGGAGGAAATACTTGAAACTCTGACTCTTAATCTCAGTAACGAGAGCAGCATGGCCTCGTTTGTGAGTGCCGCCTCCGAGATCACGCCCGATGAGCCACAGCCTCAGGTCCAGACTCGGCCAGCTAATAAACATTTGGAGCGTGTGCGTCACGGCAACAAGCGACGCGTGGCTCCACGCAAGCCAGCGCGCGCCAGTAAATCGCAGATTTATATCGATTCCACAGAGGGCCACACAAGCACCCCGAAGAGCACACCAAAGAGCACTCAGAACGCGACACAACGCACTCCCCTCAGCTGTGTCAACAAGAATCGCATCCATTTGCGTTCACGTTCAGTGGAGAAGGATCTGCGGAAGACACAGCTGCCATTGCAATGCTTCGATGATCAGCTCAATCCCAGCGAGCGATTTAATGTTACCAGTTTGCGCATTCTTATGTCCCCCGAATACAAACTTGAGGGCTGAAAGATCACATACTAAGCATCTTTAGTAGATTCATTGCCTTAATTTCATATATTCATTCACACAGCCCACCAATCATTTATTTTATTTGTTTAAGTTATACAAATTTATTATATCTAAAAAAAATTCTTTCTACAAAAATATATGCACATTTTGCGACACTCAAAAAACAAGTTTTTGTTTGTGTCAAAAAAACCAGAGTTCCTGCTACCCGCTGTTTTTTTTTTCTGACGAGAAAAAAGCTGCTCTGTCAACACTAGTGTAGACAGACTTTCAGTTAAGCTTTAACGTTGCTAGCAGTTGATCTATGAGTTGATCTCCGACTTCGTCGTCCGCATCGTTTTCCAGCACATGATCAAAGGTACTGTCATCCAAATCACATTCGGAGGGCACATCATCCACACCGGCTGTAAATTGCCAGCCTCTCGTTTTACGCGTCTCTAAATTGGAGGTCAAGCGCAGCGTTTGAATTATTTCAGGGCCGTAAGTCTCGTAAAACCAGCGTATGTCATTTCTACGGCGTATATCGCTCACGATCACATAGTCAACGGACTCCACGGGCGCTTCGCTCATCGCCGCACGACAAAAGAATCCGTAATCCTGACTGCGCACCTCATCACTCCAGATAATCATGTCACGTCTATATTGCTCCTTGTACGGTCCATCGCTGAGCATTGCATTAATATCCAGTTCAAGTTTACGCGCCCATTCCTTTTTAATGGGCTCCGAAATCCGCACGATTATTGCTCGATCCGACAACCTGTTGGTGAAATTGTACAGTATGTAAAGAAAATATATTTATATTTTATTTTAATGTGTAGTAAAATTAAAATTAATCCTTTTATTTTTTTTAACTCATTTGAAGAACCAAAAACAAGATACAAATTGTGAAAACAATTACTTGTCAATCTTGGTATCATCTACACTTACCGACTTTGCAATCTTTCTGATATAAAATCCTTGCCGCATTTGCGTTTACCACTAATCAGTAATATCTTCCGCATGTTTTAAAATATGTAAAAATAAATAAACACTGCTAGCAACTTTCACTTTTGATTGTGTTGCAATCAATGAGCATGCTCTCAATAATATTTGCTACTCTTATATTCACAAATGACTTTGGGTTCAAGTCATTATTGCATTGTACTTATGTTAATTGTGTTGACCAATTGTTCCCCATAGGCTATTTTGTTTTATTATAATTAGAATTGTTTACAATTGTGTTTGCTTACGGACTACACTAGTTATCGTTATGGCATCGATTATCGATTCCTGCCAACGGGCAATTTAAAATGTGCGTCTAGTACGCTGACGCAAAATAAAATACCACACATTTTATTAAATTAAATTTAATCTAATTTATTTTCTTCCATTTATTAAAATACAGAGTTTTTATACAACGAAAGTTGGTTTTAGGGTAAACATTTTTCAGTCATTCAAAATGACATCGAAATTATCGATATCGGCAGTTGCCCGCATTTTATATTGATATTTGAATAACGATATATTTGCATATATACTATTCTTTTCCATACAACTTTTATTTTTGTACAAAATATGATTAAGTGACCCATGCAAAAAAGTACAGTTTTTGTCTTCTATTTCTATCTATAATATTGCGTTTGCTGCCAGTTGCTGCTTGCGCCGCTTGCCGCATTGCCTGTCTCATAGCCGCTTGCCACATGAGCGGCATTACCTGAATTCGCATTACTACCTGCTCCTGCCGCTGATCCGATACCACTAGCACCAGCACCGCCAGCTGTACCACCTGATCCAGTCGGTGTGCCGGTTGTGGCCGTACCTGGATTACCGCCAAACGAAGCCAACACGCTGCTATAATACGATGCATCTGCCACCGATTCCGACTTGTGTGTGCCCTTCTTAAGGGTCTGGTGTAACGATGCCTTGCCCTGATGACACTCCTGGGCATTAGCGTTGTTAATGCGTGCCAGATTTGCCTGTGTAAGGGATGAATGCGTGTGGTTGTTGCTTCGATCGGAAGATCCCGGTGGAGGTATAGAGCCAATGCCACCGATCGAACCGCGTGCCGTAGAGCGTTGCTGAAGAAGCACAGCTGCAACTGAGGAGGCGGCTGAGGACTCGGAGAGCTGCAAGGGCAAGCATTAGACAGGGTGCTTTGTTAGGAGCCATAGCAACTACTCGCCTTGCGCTGCTTATGCAACTCCAGGCCGCTCATTTCCGTCACCCTTGGCTCGACGCCCGAGGATGTTGTCAACGGCGGCTGTGCCACATGCCTGTGATTGATGTGCGCCTGCAGATCGCGCTGTGATAAATACGTGCGACGACATCCGGTGTTACCGTAGCGACTCCCTCCATGTGTGCACATGAAGACTGTGCCCAAGCCAGATTGCTCGACACGCAGCACTTTATCGCTGCAGCGTGGACAGCTCTTGATTGGTTCGGCGCGGGCGCATTTGAGACAGAATACATGTTTACATGGTATCATGCGGCCATAGACGAGTATAGGCTTGTCACACTGGTCGCAGCAGTGGATCATGGGATTGAGCACCTTCTCACCGATAAGGCTAACTTTGTGGTTCCACTTCAGACGCAACATTGGCTCGGGCGGACCTCGCGATAATGTGGTAAACGTTGGCGCCTCCAACTGTGAGATGTCTGCTTCCATATCAACTGCAAATGACGGCACATAATTAGATGAGCGCATTTTCTTAAAACAAAATGGCCATCAAAGAAACTTACTTGTTTGGGCCAACACTGGCGGCGGCGCTACCTGCAAAGGCGGCGGTAGCGTCTGTGGCGGCGTCATATCCTCAATGGTTTTTGCTTGTTCCTCTGCTGCTGCTGTTATTGGCATCTCAATTTCATTTTCCTTGTCAATGTCTTGCATTACAACATCCTCTGCACGCTCCATGCTCGTTGGACTATCATCCAATGCTCCGCTGTTGGATGCCACGACGAGAGCAACACCAATTCCACTTTCATATGTTTCCATTGTATTTCCAGTCTCATCAATTTTCTTGCCACGGCCCCGGCCACGACCGCGGCCACGACCACGTGCCCGCGAGCCTCGACCACGTCCACGACCGCGCTTTACTTCATCAGTATCCATTTAACGTTTATTAAAACAAAACAATGTATTTTTCACTTCTGTTTTTTTACTGCGTCCACTGCCTGCAAAGTTTGCACTGCAAACAATCGCCACAAACACAACAATATAGTATCTGAGTTTAGTGATGTAAAAAAACATCGATGCATCGAGCATCGATGTTTTTTGGCGATGTTTCCCGATGTTTTTGTAGATGTCGATTTATCGATGTTGCATGGCGATGCATCGATGTTTTGAAAAACATCGGCTTAATTTCACAATTTTGCGTATTTATCGTCAGTTGTCTCATCTTCAATACGCTATTTTTGTTTGACGCGTGTGCGTTTATTATTTATGAACAGTGTTTGCAATGCCAAAGTAAATTTATTAAAATTGGTTAACAGGACCATAGTTACCAGAAGGCCTTTGTCTATTCGAATATTAAGTTCGCATCAAAAAGCCATCTTGCAGTTTTTATTTATTGTTACTACAAAAGCACTAATTTCAGAATAATAACAAAGACGAGATTTTGTTAGAAGCATTCCAGCAAAATATATTCAAACAGATCGAAATGCAACATTTGTTGTAAAGCAATTAGGACTTCGGGAAATACAACAAACATAAAGGACCACCTACGCAATGCCCATAAAATAAACAAGGAAAATGTTGTAGAAGTACCTCAGCAAATACCCGATGAAACACCATAGTGTAGTAGTGTAGAATAAATCACCTTTATTTAGCTAAGAAATTCTTTTTTTTTAAAAAAAAAAAAAAAAATTGAACGTTTTAAGCCATGGGACGTACATCGATGCATCGATGTTTCGAACTCGATGTATCAAACAACATCGATGTTTCATTTTGAAAACACATCAACATCGATGTTTTCACTCAAATTTACATCACTAGTAGAGCTGTGTCGTTTCGTTCTGAAAAAGTTCAAATGAACGGGTCATTAAGATGAGCGAATGAAGTTATTCAGTCAATCATGTTATGATCCGACTTTACTATCGCAACCAGATATCGATTTGCCGGCTAGCTATCGGCATTACCCAGGGATGAGTACGACCTCGATACCTGGCGAGTCGGGTAACAAAATATTTATATTTTTACTTTCGGAAATAAAACACACGGACTGGTTTCTCAACACCTACACGGAGAATCTGCTGGCAAGGATCTGGTGGACAGATGTCATTATCCACCTCTACGATGCCCTCCCATCCTATAGTCGGCTAGCGATATATTTATGCCGACTCCCTAAATCCGGACTTCACCCAACCTACCACATACTCATCTCACCCGAATAAATAAATTAACGAATCATTTTCTCAAACGTTATAATATTTAATAATCATTATTAATAATTTTCCCTACCATTTTACATATTGTATTTTACTTTGAATTTATTTGATAGTTCGTGCCTGATCGCCTAACCAAACCAATAAACTATCGCAATGTACTAGCAAATACGACTTTCTGGCAGCCCTGTTTGAATGGGCGCGAGAAAATATAAACAAAAACTAATCAGCTGATGTGTGCAAAATATACAAGTGTAGTGAATTAGATGTTAATTAAATGTTTATAATACAAGTAATGTAAGTGCGTGTGTGTTTTAGCTATATATGGTGAGTATTATAATGTCCCAACAGAGACTGGCTACTAAGATTTGCAGGTCTGTATATATGCAATTATGTGCTTCTACTCATGCATAGATATATTAACGAATTAATGAATCACAATTTAAATATTTGCAGAGAACAAAAAAAACAAGCAGGTGAACAACATTGATTAGAGGACAATATCAGGATCGTTGCGGCAACGAGCTGACTGAACCGGCTTGAGTGCAGGATGATGCTGCGCCTGCGTTGATGTCTGCTGCTGCTGCTGATGGAGCCCGCGGCTGAACATTTGTTTGCGGTACTTGGCGGGCCTATGGCAGCAACTGCGCCAAGTGCCGGCAGGGACGAACTCACTCGCAATCCTTGTGTGTGCTGCGTCGTGTGTTGCTCCTTCTGGTGCCCACGTTGTTGTGCTGTTGTAGCTGCTCTACTGTTGTCTGCTGTGCTGTGGTGACCGCTGTCCTGTTGTGGCTGCTGTGCAGTGGTGACCGCTGTTGTTGCTGCTGTCCTGCTGCGGCTGCTGTTTTCCGGTTTTTTTTTTCTGCCGCTATTTTCTCCTCCTCGCAACCACGAGCCAGACCAGACTTATCCATAACCTCATTAGCTCCTGTCATCTTCTCATCTCTTCCCTAATTCCATTTTCCAGTTTCAATGTTTTGGTCGACGCTGATAGGTGGCGTTCTTAACAGCTGGCGACTATCGTTACCAATAATATCGATAGATCAGCGCCGACCATAACAATCATTAAGTAAATCGATCATTTCGCAGCTGGCGATTAATTTTGTAAAAAAAATTTTAAATTTCTTAAAGAAATACAGTTAGAATTATATTCATGGAGTTTCCCTGAATAATTTTTTGAAAATAATAAATTTCATTAGAGAAATGACATGGGACCAATTTTCTATCGATTAATTAATAATTTGCAAAACATTGGTTTTTTAATTTCACATTGCGTATTTGCCGAACTTTGAATACACTCATTTCGCATCCCTGACAATACGTTTTTATTAATTTGAGCAGTGCTTGAAATGCCAAATTAGGTAAATTTTTTAAAATTGGTTAAAGATAATGGGATTCCGGTAAGCGTTTTAGATTTGGGTTAGATTTCGCAGTCAGCTGTTTACAGCTGCTCTATACAAAATTTTCAGTGTGCCCAGAGCAAATCAGGGAAATGTGATCTTACTAATTTATTTCGTGAAATCAGCTCTGAGACTGATTTCGTTTTGATTTGGTTTCGTTCGAATATTCAATCAAAGCATATTCGAGGAGCAAACTTTCGTTTAATGCGCTTATAAATTTTCATTTAGATTTCGGCATTTTGTGCAATTGCGACCTTTTTTGTGTACTTTTAAGCTGTCAATCAGCTGTTCGCCAGACTGTTAGCTGTTCACGAAATCAAAAACTAATCAGTGTGCAAAAAGGGTCGTTCCTTCAAATAAAAATAATCTAAACCAAATCTAAAACGCTTACCGGAATCACATTAATGTATATTCTATTCGAAGCTCTCATAAAAAAGACTTCTTGTAGATTGTACTTATACTTTGAAGCTAAAAACTGATTGAAACGTATAAGACTGCTATAAAAGCAAACATTTTAAAACAAAATCAAAGCTTTGTTTAGCTAAGAAATTTTTTGTTAATTTAAAAATGGGAAAGTTTTAAAGCATTCGACATATTTACATCGATGCATTGAAGTTTCGACCCAACCAACATCGACTGTTCATTTTGAAAACATCGATGAGCATCGACACCGATGTTTCCACTCAAATTTACATCACTAACACCAAGTCATCGATAGTTTTGAAGCGTATGGATGCTCCGCACTTAAATATACGATTTTGTTTTGAATTAAATTGAACTATCTGAATTAGTTTATTCAATAATAATTTAAAATGTATAAGTTGCAGTAAAATCAGCTGCTGTTAAGCTATTTCACGCAATAACTAAATAACATCTGTTGATTCTCATTGCTCACCGTTAAATAACAGAATAGACCACTGTTAAATTTTGGTTGCTCTAGCCCTGATCACAACTACACATTAGTTCTGGGACTTTACGATTTTCTTAAAAATCGATTCAATTCGTTTTCTTAAACAGAAAAAAATCGATTTAAAATCGATTTTTTTTAATTAAACAGAATATTTTTAACTTGATTTTTTTTTATTACTTTAATTGGATTTTATTATGTTTTTTTTTTTTAGTAATTATATTATTTATCACAATTTTTGTATGTTATTTAACAGTCATCATAAATCACCAAAATTAAAATAAATTCAGATTTTAATGACTAAAATTGACCTCGTTTAATTCATATGAGAGATGGAAAAACAGCTATTCCTTAATACATTTTGTGTACTCAAACATGCGCGCCATTAAATTCCCAGTTCCAAGTAGCATTTAACAGCACTGTTCCTTTTTAAAAAAATCGATTTTTCTTAAAACAAAATCGATTTTTGGTCCACAGAAGAAAAAATTGATTTAAAATCGATTTTATTAAAATCGGTCCCAGCACTGCTACACATGCTTTTTTTTTTACAAATTTACAAATTGCGGCGTGCGATTTCGATACAAAAAAGTGACTGCTTAAAAAATATATACATTTTTGCAAACCAGCACCATGGATATTGACGAGCTATTCGACTGCTTTGACGAGGTGCCCCAAGAAAGTCTCCAGGCGCCAATACCAATTCCTACCAAGAAAACGAAGACAGAAAAGGTTGAAGATGCATCAGAAAGCGACATCAACAAAAGCAGCAACAAGTCCAGTAAACGTCAAGCGAATGGGGATGCCAAGCTTAAAGATGAAAAGGCAGTGAAGGATGAGGATGACGATGAGACGGCCGAACCTTCAAAGCGTGCGCGTGCTGATGACACCAAAGAGACCGACAATGGGTCGGATGCTGAAGTGAAGGAAGAAAACGAAGAAGAGGACAAAGTTGAGGAGTTGGATGATTGCGCTTTGGAGGCGCTTCGCGTGCGCATTGTTACCCATCAGCTAGTGTCGCCCGAATCCTGTACACACGAAGTGGCCGCCCATCCCGACCACGAGTACATCCCACTGCAACCATTCACAGGCGTGCCGTCTAAGGCATATCCATTCGTGCTAGATCCTTTCCAGAAACAGGCCATACTCTGCATAGACAACTCACAGAGCGTTCTGGTTTCTGCACACACGTCAGCGGGTAAAACAGTTGTGGCCGAATACGCGATTGCCAAGTCGTTGCAGGCTAAGCAGCGTGTCATTTACACCACGCCCATTAAGGCGCTGTCCAATCAAAAGTTTCGTGAGTTCACCGATGAGTTTCAAGATGTTGGTCTGGTCACTGGCGATGTGACCATCAATCCATCGGCCTCTTGCCTGATTATGACCACAGAGATTCTACGTAATATGCTCTATCGAGGCAGCGAAGTCATGCGTGAAGTGGGTTGGGTAATCTTCGATGAGATTCACTATATGCGCGACAAGGAGCGTGGCGTGGTCTGGGAGGAGACACTCATTCTGCTGCCAGACAATGTGCGCTATGTGTTCCTCTCCGCCACAATACCCAATGCCCGTCAATTTGCCGAGTGGGTGTGCCATCTCCACAAGCAGCCTTGTCACGTTGTCTACACGGATTATCGTCCTACTCCCCTGCAGCATTACATCTTTCCAGCCGGCGGTGATGGCATCCATTTGATTGTCGATGAGAAGGGACAGTTCAAGGAGGATAACTTTAGCACGGCCATGGCGGTCTTGGCCAGTGCAGGTGAGCTTAAAACAAAGATCTTTGTTTTGAAAAAATTATTAAACTATATTTATCTGCAGGTGAGGCGGGGAAGGGCGATCAAAAGGGACGTAAGGGCGGCATTAAGGGTCATAATTCGGGACAAACAAACATATTCAAGATTGTCAAGATGATCATGGAACGGAACTTTGCACCCGTCATCATCTTCTCGTTCAGTAAGAAGGATTGCGAGATTTATGCCATGCAAATGGCCAAGCTGGACTTTAACACACTAGATGAAAAGAAGCTGGTCGATGAGGTCTTCCACAATGCAATGGATGTTCTCTCCGAGGAGGATCGTCGCCTGCCGCAGGTGGAGAATGTGCTGCCATTGCTGCGACGCGGCATTGGCATACATCACGGTGGACTGTTGCCCATTCTTAAGGAAACCATTGAGATTCTGTTCGGCGAGGGTCTAATCAAGGCTCTCTTTGCCACTGAGACCTTTGCCATGGGCCTGAACATGCCGGCGCGCACAGTTCTCTTCACGGCACCACGTAAATTTGATGGCAAGGACTTTCGTTGGATCAGCTCCGGCGAGTACATACAGATGGCTGGACGTGCCGGACGTCGTGGTCTGGATGACAAGGGTATTGTCATACTGATGATCGATGAGAAGGTGTCACCCGTGGTGGGCCGAGAGATAGTCCAAGGCAAGGCGGATACTCTGAACTCGGCCTTCCATCTGACCTACAACATGGTGTTGAATCTGCTGCGCGTGGAGGAAATCAATCCAGAGTATATGCTGGAGCGCAGTTTCTATCAGTTCCAAAATCAGGCGGCTCTTCCTGGACTCCATGATCAGGTTCAGGAGAAGACAAAGCAGCTCAACAAACTGAGCATCAAGGATGAGCACAACATTGCCTCGTATCATCACATACGTGATCAGCTGGAATTAAATGGCAAGAAATTCCGCGAGTGGATAACGAAACCACAGTATTTGGTACCCTTTCTGCAACCAGGTCGATTGGTTAAGGTGGCAGCTGGTAAGCAGGAGTACGACTGGGGCATTATTTTGAACTTTAAGAAACAGGACCAGAGCCGCAAGAATCCCATGAAGAGTGATCCGGGTGTTACAGTTGATGTCCTGCTGCACGTCAGCGAGGAAGCGGCCAAAACCGGCGACACCGAGCCCTGTCCACCCAACGAACGTGGCTGCATGGAAGTCGTGCCAGTGGCCAATACACTCATCACCCAAATCAGTTCCATTCGCGTCTACTTTCCAAATGATCTGCGCACGGCAGACAATCGACGAGCTGTACTCAAGACCATTCAGGAGGCTAAGAAACGCTTCCCCTTGGGGCCGCCTGTGCTGCATCCCATTGACGACATGAATATCAAGGACTCGGAGTTCCGTAAAATTGTGGACACCATTGCTCAGTTCGAGACGTTGCTCGAGGAGCATCCGCTGCATAAATCCCCCGAATTGGAACGCATACACAAACGCTACGTGGACAAGTTGACGTTGCAGGCGGAACTGCGTGATCTGAAGATGGAACTGAAGGCAGCTCGCAGTCTTCTGCAGATGGATGAGCTCAAGTACCGCAAACGCGTGCTCCGACGCATGGGTTATTGCAAGCCAGGCGATGTCATCGAGTTCAAGGGTCGCGTTGCCTGTGAACTGAGCTCTGCCGATGAGTTGCTCATCACGGAAATGATGTTTAATGGTGTGTTCAATGAGCTTTCAGCTCCACAGGCAGTTGCATTGCTGTCCTGTTTTGTATGCGACGAGAAGTCTTCCGAGTCGCCAAAAAGTGCCCAGGAATTGTCCGGCCCGTTGCGTTCCCTTCAAAATCTGGCGCGGCGGATTGCCAAGGTGTCGTCGGAGTGCAAGCTACAACTGGATGAGGATAACTATGTGGATAAGTTTAAGCCCTTCCTAATGGACGTTGTGCTTGCCTGGTGCAAGGGCTCCAGTTTTCTCAGCGTCTGCAAAATGACAGACATCTTTGAGGGCTCCATCATTCGCTGCATGCGGCGTCTGGAGGAGCTGTTGCGTCAGCTGTGCCAGGCCTCAAAGACCATTGGCAATACGGATTTGGAGAATAAGTTCTCCGAGGGCATACGACTCCTAAAACGCGACATTGTGTTTGCCGCCTCGCTCTATCTATAAGTCGTTTTTCAAGATACGTATCTTTAAGCACAAAGAATAAACTTTATTAACTAATTAATTATCGATTTGAGATGATGAAGGGACACAAGACACGTGAAGCATTAACATTGTGTTGGACATTTTACAAGTGGAATAAAAATTAATATTGTTTGATTACAATAAAATAAAATAAACTAAATATAAATATAAATGTAAATGTAAATGATAATGTTAATGTTAGCGTATTTTCTATGTTTTCACACATGTAATATATATGTTATTTACATAAACATATTAAATAAACAAGTTACACGAAAACACAAAAATATTGGACGGTTCACACTGATCTGTATGGTCGTTTGTTTCTATATATGCGACACATAAAACATACATATAAAATACATGCATACATATATAACTAAATATATGAGTACATCGACTTAAATCTAGGCTAGATCCACATAAAGGCACTTGTCTAAGCTTTATAAAATTTTGATGATTATTAATTATGTGATTATGATGGGAATTTCCGTAGGTGCTCTGATTAGTTCGACTCAGTTTTATTAAAAACATTCAATCGCATTTGTTAAGATTATTATAATTGCTTAAATTTAAATAGCTGAATCTTAAGTGAGCTAGGGAAACTGCTTAAATTAATTTACAATTTATAACTTAATGTACATTTTGTTAATACAATTTGTATATACACTGAATGGTGTCGCCTCCAAAGGGGCAACAACCATTCCATGGAATGTCATTGATATGGATTCGTATTCGTTGGGTTGTCGAACTTAACAAATATTGTGAACAAAAAATCAATAATAATTCTTAAATAATACGCTCCTATTACTACAAAGTATGTGTAAATTTGTCTAAAAATGTGTATTTTTAATTAAGAAAAGAATATTTAAAAAGAATGAACAAATTTACATAAACTTTGTAGTATAAGAGAGTATAAGTTAGCTATATGTAGGGGGTTCAAGAGATCTTACAGATCTGTTTAATAATTAATTATAAATAATTGTAAACTAAATGGAAAAACTAAAATGCTGGCGCTATTGAAATGTCAACTTTTGATGCAGGATATCTGTGCGATCTGTTGATAAATAAGCATAAATTAGATAAAGAAGATATAACAAGGAAAAAGAACTTACTCCAATCTTAGTATTACATGATTTTGTTGTTCATTCAAAGGCTCTGACGGATTACTCTCTAAGCACATCGCGCGCTTAGAGAGCGGTTACTTAGACGGATGTTTGTGGCACGCCCTCCACGAGCTGTGTTCGCCGTGGTTGCACTGCTGGTTGCACAGCTGGTTGCACTGCTGGTTGCACAGCTGGCTGCACCGCTGGCTGCACCACTGGTTGCGTTGTCAGCGTCGCTGTTGTTGTTGTGGTGCGTGCCGAGGGCACGGGCGTGGTGCTCCGACTGCTGCTGCTTGCCACGCTGGCTGGCTTGGATCGATTTGTTGGCTCCGCTTGAAGCTGCGGCACTGGAGTACTCGAGATGGGCTGCAGCAGACGCTTCTCTTCGACAGGCGCCGCCTTGACAGTAGTTCCATTAGCCTGGGATCGTGGCGTTGTTGCACGCTCTGATTTGACCAGACTGCCATTTGTCTCCTTGAGCGAGATGCCGGACTTCAGGGAACCCTGGCTACCAGACTTTTGGGTCATGGCCAATGAGCTGGGCGAGCGCAGGGATGTGGTATCTGTATGCACCTTGCTGGCCAACGTTTTAGTCGATGGCGAATCTCGATACTCGTAGATGTTATCCCTTGAGCGCAGTGCGTGATGATTGGTAACCATGTGAGCATTGTCCACGCCACGCGGATCTTGCTCTGGTTCCATGCCCTCGCCATTGATGAAGACATCCTCATCGTAGAAACGATCCGATTGTCTGTAAATGGAAATACAAAATTGTAAGACTGATTTTCTGTTGAAATAATTGTGACCAACCGCTTGGCATTGCGCCACATGATGCAACAGATGACGACGAGCACAATGAGGAAGAAGCACGCAACGGACATGCTCCAGAAGGCTATTTGCAGCGGCTCCTTGGGCTCCCACCAATACTCAGTGGTGGGCGGATATGTGGGCACCAGAACCCCAATAACAGTGGGCAAATATTGCGTCCAGAATGCGCATTCCGTCTGCCGATAGTTGAGCAGGATCGAGGAGTTGTACGTGGTGTTAATGTTAAGGTAACGAATCTCTCCTTGGTATGCCCGCTGGAAGTGCATGCCCAGCACTTGCTGTGGCGTCGGATTGCTGTGGATACATAGGAGTCATTAGAAAAGACGTTAGATTCAAGGAGAACGCTTCAGTCGAGTGTGCTCGACAGCCAACTACTCAGTACCCAGCCCGATTGTAGCTGGTGATGTAAAAATAAATCAAAAAATTAACATCTTGATTTTCGCGGATGCGATTTTCCATTACTTTATCTCGATAATTTGTTTGACCAACAATTGAGGTAATTAAATCCATATAAAAACAAGTGGGAAAGGCTATAGTCGAGCTCCCGACTATAGGATACCCGTTACTTACATAAATAAATTAAAATTTTTTTATTGCATGCTTTTAGGCACGTTAATTGCTTAAAAGCTTTAATCAGGCAGTACCACCTTTCTATTTGTCCGATCTTGTTGTCATTTAGTAGAATGATAGGTAATAACAGTAGCTAACGTTCACCGTTTAAAAAAACCTAATATCTTGAAAACTGTGCGTGTGGTGGATTTTCGCGATTTACGGAGGCGGAAAGGGGCGTGGCAAAATTTTGAAACAAACTTGACCTGCGTGGGGCTTATAGAAATCTGTGTGCCAAATTTGGTTGCTCTAGCTCTTATAGTCTCTGAGATTTAGGCGCTCACACAGACGGACAGACGGACGGACGGACAGACGGACATGGCTGTATCGACTCGGCTGTCGATGCTGATCAAGAATATATATACTTTATAGGGTCGGAGATGCTTCCTTCTCCCTGTTACATACATTGCAACGAATACAATATCCCCTTTTACTTATTTTTAATAAGTAACGGGTATAATTACACTTAAAATTTGAAATTTTCCAAAAAGTTAAGGGTAGAAAAAGATAAGTTAAGTCGATATCTTGAGGTAATAAATTATTTTATCGAAATTAATTAGGGCAGAATAAATTCGAAGGCCAAATTAATATTCCGTTTGTTCAGTTGGTCCCAATTTTGACCCAGCGACTTTACAACTTAAAATTTGCGCTTGCATTTTGTAATTATTTTTTAATTGGTTTTTATTTAAAATGTTTTTGGGAAGACTGGATTTATTAGTATTATTTGGAAGGTTGTGCTCTTAAAGTTTAGGATATCTAAACTTAGATCCGATATGTCTGTCTTTTCTTGATTCCTAGACTATAATACTCTGGTACAATTTGGTTACTTAACATATTAAAATGCGTATAACATCTCGAAATACTTATGTATGCAATAATATTGAGTCTAGTCTAGATTTCTCCACTTACCCGTATCGCGCAAAATTCGAATATGTCTGCATGAAGAAGTGACTCATGTTGCGATCATTATCCGTCCACATGTTGCGCTGTAGATGCTCCTTTTTTGGAAAGAACTCGGTGTCCATGAAGGGAGCTCCAGTTAAAAAGTAATGCTCCGTATCGTGTGGATATTTGCGCCATTGGGGAAGATTAAGTGCCTCCACGGTGGTATTAAGAACATACATATAGACGGGTATCTTCTGTTCCAGCAATAACTTGACCATTTGATCGACTGGCGCACGATAGTAGAGATCGCTTAGCATATTGATATATTGATCCCGTATAATTGTGTTATTATTGGGATCTGGCCAATAGGTGTACATATATTTGATGGCTTCGTAGACACCAATTGGATTCAGGGTGTAGTTATAGCGAAAAACGTGCTCCCTTATCTTCTGCTCGAAGAATTTTCCATTAAGTTCGTAAAAAGGAGCCAGGGATTCATTCTGGGCGACAAAGAAGGCCGCCTCCTGTGTGGTAACTCCCGTCATATACTGGATATTCCTATTGAATTTTCCAGCACGGATCAGAGTCTCAGGTGTTTGGGTGAGGAAACGCCAATCTCTCTCCCGCCAGCCCTCGTACCAATCATCGGCAGGCACTGTAAAATTATGATCCAGCACTGGACCCCAGGGAAAACTGCCCACCTGGGGCGAGAATTCTGCATTGCCGAGCTCATAGAAACTGCGTCCCGTGCGCAGACAGTTGACCAGCTTCCAGGAGGAATCTATGGAACAGCCCAGTACTTGACCCAACACACGGCTTGTATTCTGCGCTCTATACTTGTCTTGGATGAAAGCCCAGTCCGCTAAAGCTGATCCGGACTGGGCAATCACACGCTTCACAAGGTTGCGTGTCTGTGGAGCTACCATCAAGAGTCCTGCCGAGGCACCACCAGCTCCGGGGCCAAATAACGTAATTGAATCCCGGTCGCCATTGAAGAATTCGATGTTATCATGAACCCATTTGAGGGCCATGGCCTGATCCAAGATACCGTAGTTTCCTGGGGAGTTCTCATCTGCTGTGGATAGGAAACCCAAGGCGCCCAGTCGATAGTTCAGAGTGACCACGACCACGTCGTAAAACGAGGCCAGCATGTGACCCTGGAAGAGGTTGGAGGCACCTCGCACAAACTCTCCGCCGTGTATATAAACCATAACTGGATACTTCTGAGCCACGCCAGCGCCAGTCTGTAAATAAGATTGATGGAGATATTAGAGATAAATGTTTAATAAATATAACTCTAGGTTTTCTACTAGAAACCACTTTTTTAAATCAAGCTGAACTCAATTCAGATATATGTATATTTATTTAACATATGAGTTCGGAGCAGTAAAACAATTACTGCATACTTTTGGGCAACGGCGTTGAATATAGGCTTAAAACAGCTATAACTATCGTAATACGTAACCGATTTTGATGTGATGAAGTAATGATAATAGTAAAAAAGTAGTGTTTGGTATATGGGCTCAAGGGGTAGACAATTTTAGAGCTTTTAGGAAACTCAAGTTGTAGCTTAGTAGATGTTTTATCAATCTTACCTTGGGTGAATACACATTTAGATACAGGCAATCCTCGTCCATGTCCATGACACCTTTGGTTGCCCCGGTATAGCGTACTGGTTGTGGACAAGCTGGCCCAAAGTCCACAGCCTGCAACAGTTGCCAGCCACGATGTGCCCGAGGTGGCTTAAAGCGTCCCTCAAATGTGGGCGGTAGCGCGTAAGGAATGCCCAAGAACACTGAACACTCGCCCATAACACGATCCACAGTGGAGTGATAGGGTCGATAGAATGATTTCGGATCGGGATTATCATACATATAGACCTTAAAGCCCTGCACCTGTCCATAATTCGTTGTCACGAAGACATCACGTTCGAGTGTCAAAGAATCCCGACGTTGTTTGCCCTGCAGATCCTCACGCCAGCCGGCCAAGACTCCGGGAAACTGTGTCCTTGCATTGGGATCATTCTGTGAATTGAATTAGGTATAAAGATTATAATTATTCGTTATTCAATATTATAGTAAAAAGAAATGTTAACATTTTGTATAATCTGAAAAACACCCGGGTATCTGTAGTCGATCACTCTCAATTAGATTATTATTACTTGTTTATCATTTGTTATTGTCATAGGCGGATGGGAAACATGTGTAATTGATTAGGTCGCATTCACAGACTTTTCGAACGCATGAAAACTTAATTAAGATTATTGCGAAGATGTGTGTGGATCAGTCAAGAGATCAGTTCTCAATTTACAGTTCACAGTATTCAATGGTCTGTCATTGTTCGTTTATGGAGCTTATTATCTGTCTTCTCTTACTTTTGGGGTCAACTTTTGTGTCACTCTTCATAATTGATTAAACTCTGCGTCAATTGATTAATAAGTGCCTAAAAATTCAATAGATTCTTACCGGATCAAAACGAAAGCGATCTTCATTGGGCATGCCCTGTGGATATTGTCCGGGTGGATTTCTGCCGGGATAATTGGCGCCATAACCATTCGGTTGATAATGCCCGTAACGACGATCATTGAATGTATAAGTTCTGTAAATCATAAGTTCATTTAGAGATATCTCTTTCTGAGAGAAATTCTATTTCACCCACCTGTAATCTGGATCTCCAGGACTCGGCCATTGATAGTCGACACCGACGCGTGAATAGAATCGCGGGTCTCGAGTTTGTGCTTCAATAGGTCTGGGCAGTGTATGGAATACCACTAATGTCATCAGTGTGGCAGTTAGACATTTTAATTTGTCGCGATATTTGAATTTGTGTGTCATTTTGAACTGTATATTTAAGAGACAATTTTATTGTTATTAATATTATTATAATTCTTTATTCTTTTTTGCAGTTGAAAAAATTTTCTCATAATTATTTATAATTATCAATTTTTAAATTAAATATAATATAATTTTTAAATAAATATAATAAATAAA
Source organism: Drosophila limbata (assembly GCA_963924055.1). NCBI lineage: Eukaryota > Metazoa > Arthropoda > Insecta > Diptera > Drosophilidae > Drosophila > Drosophila limbata. The sequence goes on from OZ001353.1 coordinate 6,123,417, forward strand.
TGATTATTTTTAGACATTCAAATCTGATTGGTTAGAAACAACGTTGAGTCTGATTAAAAAATAATAAAAAATTCTCAAATCAAACAACACAAAATATCTTTTGTCAGAAGATAGTCATTCTAATACAGACTTCTTTCCCAGGGTAAAAATAAACTATAAAGAGTATAATAGTATTTACAAATTATTATAAAAGAATCTCGTATTAAAGTTTCAAAGGAATTAGATTCAATGGCAATGAATTAATTGTAGGTAGCTGAACAATGTCTGCATAACTTCTTAAGGAATCTAATTTTCTTAACATTCTTTAATATCGAGTGTGAGTCTCTCGTGCTTTGACTTGAGGTGTTCTCGATTCAACATATAGACTTGATTGAAGCTTTATCACAGAAACTGAAGCTCGTCTAGGGGTATGTCCATTAGTTCTCACCAAAAAGATTTAGTTTACCATACTTCTCTATCATTACACCGAATTTAACGCGTTTCCTAACAATAACAAACTTTATAAACATTTTTAATATTGTTTTATTTGAACACACACGTTTAATAAACAACAAATCTCGGCGGTGAGTAAGAGTGACCAAACTGGTTTTCCATTATGTTAGCTTAAGCTATGTGTATGTATGTTGTTTGTTTTATGCGTTAAGACGGCGATAGAAGTCAAAAGACCGAGCGACCGACAAACCCGTTTCCACTTCCACACAACGATATAGAAAAAATGCGCTAAAAATAAGTTACAGCATCAAATGCGACTTTGCGAGTAATTTCAAATTGGAGTCAAATGCATGGCGCATATGATGGGAGTTGCTCCAGTCAGTGCAGCTCCATGGAGTGATTCAGATTACCTCCATTGTCTGCGATGGAGTCGCAGTTAATTGGTTAATTGTGCACCGAGTACAAAAAGGAAAAGGTCATGTCACTGCAATTAATTAACTACATTTGTTAGCTGTGAATAATTGCAATAGTCGAGATGGTGTTAATGGTTAAAATACCATTCCAGAGATCAGATATGTAGAAAGTTTCAGAAAAGCATTTGTAAATCTTAAAGCAAGAGAAAGGAAAGCAATAAATATAACCAAGATTAAACTGACAATAAACAATTTTAACTTTGAAATTCTATAACTTTTTATAAAATATCCAACAAAATTTAATTTAATATTAATATTATATTAATATTTGCATACTTTTTATATGCAGTAAATACAGTAAATGAATTACTTTCAAAAATTAGAAATTTCGGAAATCTTTGTCTGTGACAGTTAGTATTTGTATTTTTAAATATAATTAGATTTTTTAATTTGTATGTATTTTTATTTTGTTTTCCTTTGTATAGGACAAGTTAAAAAGGACAACAATGTTCATACAAAAAAAAGTAATGGTTTTCTAATAATTTTAAAGAAAACTTTATTTTTTTATCGTTATATGTTTTTATATTTAAGATTAAATTCAGTTTATTTAAAAAATTTGTATTTGTTTCGCTTGCTCCAGTAAAAAATAGAAAGAAAAGAGAATGGTATAAACAACGCATTTAGAAAATTCACTCTATGGTTGCTATGGCTCTAAATATTTTCTGTGGTCCCATAAAATTAAGTTCCAACCGAATCAACAGCAACAAAATATCCCAATCCGTGTGAAATTTCCCAAACAGCAGCAACAACAACAACAACGCATTTGAGCTAAACTATGTATTCGCATTTGATAACAAGAACAACGCGGCTCAATTGCAGCGAGTGGCAACGTCACGTCAACGTCATATAAACTGGCACAAGGACTCACTCAGACACACAGAAGTTGCTGTAGTTGTCGTTGTTGTTGTAGCTATCTGATGATGTTGCTACATGCAAATAAAGTGCATTAACCTGCCACCAACGCAACCGCTTCAGGTTACGGCGTTACACTCAAAAGGGCTTGCTCTTCTTCTCCTACTTCTTTCCCTTGCTACCTACTTCTGCTTATTCTTGCTTAAAAAAAGGGTCGGAAATGCAAACGCCTGCACAAAATGTAGAGTGCTGTCACCCTTTTGGCAGAATGTTTGGCAACGGTAACTTGCGGGAATTTTCATATCACATTACATTTATTTATTATTACGCTACTCTTCTTATTGTTGTTGTAGCTGGTGAATCACATTCATTTAGTTTTTATTTTCGCAATCACAAAGCAAACAATAAAACGCAACGATAACGTTGAAAGTGAAGCGTTCGCAGGTGTAGTTGTCTTAGTATGTACGTGTGTGCAGTACGTGCTGATGTGTCTGTAAGTGTTAGTTTGAGTCGCGTTGTTGGCCCATTGCACGGCAATCGTGTTGTTGTTGATGCTGCTGCTGCTTCTTTAATCTCACTTGCTTTACAGTTATGCTCCAATTGATGACGTCGCTGCCAGCGCCTACGCCAACGACTTGTTGCGTTTTTCGTTTGTTTTGCTGGGTTTTTTTCTCTTTTTGACCTTTTTGCACTATCTAATCTAAGAGAATTTTTTTGTGTAGCACTTAAATTAGTAATCATTCGTTATTATTTTCTTTCGTTTTGTAAACCAGAAAATTAATAACTTTCTTTGAATACGCGCTAAACGTCAACGCCCCGAAAAAGTTACACTCACAATTTACGAAATAAGCAAGAAAAACGTAACGAAATGACCATTTTTGAGTTTTGAGCCAGATCCCAGGTAGAAGAGAGCTAGAGTTAAACAAAACGTCAAAACGAGAGTCAAGCCACAGAGTCAGTTACCTAGCACTAACACAAATACACACACACACAAATACGCAGTGTACCAATGCACGCACTCAATACTCATACTTTTGAAGGTTACTTTTGACTTTGTTAACACACACACACACAAACGGTAACTGAACTGGCTTACTCACATAGCTACGCTCTTGTTACCAACAGTTGCTTTGAGTCACACACACCTGAGTGAATTTCGTGAATTCGTATGTGACGCGCGCAGCTTTCAACTCGCACAACCGACGCTCACGAACGTTACAACCAAACTGAAGCGGCAAGTGCTCTCGCTGCTCCAACAAACCTGCGGCTGACCGAGCAAGAGAGCGAGTGTGGGTGCAAAAGACAAAGGCAAGAGTGATATTGAGAGGATAGAGAGAGAGCGGTTAAAGCTAACATGCTGGCGCTTAATTTAAATAAAATTTAACAATTGTTTATTTATAGTTAATAACACAATTTTAATTTTAAATTATATATTTTAAACAATGTGATCACTTTAATAAATGTTGGGTTGTTGTCACCCTGAGAGACGTGAATTTAAATTTTAAACATAATTAATTAATTTTAATTTAAAAAATCATAGCTATATGAATACTCCAAAATTCTTACAAAAATAAAAACACCAAAAAGTAACGTTATAACGCTAAATGTATCTTTTTCACCTGTTGTCTGTTTGCGAAACATAAATTCGCCACCTATGGTTTGTGTTCAAAACTCAAAATATGAAGGACGAAGTTCGCTTTTTTTATTATGAAATAACTAACAAGGCTCTCAACAAATTATAAAGCAGTTGACTAAAAAAAATTATTTAACATATAAAAAATAAAAATTAAATATTTTGTATATATTTTAAATAAACACAGCTTGAGCCCCTGAAGTCCAGCGGTACAAAATAATAAAAAACCATTGTCTAGGTTCAAAAGTTCTTTAGTGATTAACCTAATTAAGGGCATCAGGTTTTAGATTTAAGTTTCTGAAGATGCTCCGATAAGACAGTACTGATGATTCAGTTAGAAGCAATTGTCGGCGTAATTAGATATTTTTGCATAACAAATAAGTCGCACTTTACATAATTTCTCAGTCTACTATTTAAGAAGAATCCAAGTCTTTCTAGCTGGGGGTTGTGATTCATTCATTCACCGTCAAAGTAGTAAATGCAAAACGAATCAACAATTAAAGCCAGTTCACATTTTGACCCCGTCTTATTGAGTCGAAGACTCGGTCGGTGGCTTGGGCGTAGCTGACGATGTTAATTATAACCGCCGTCGCTTCCGATGTCAAAGATGCGGGAAACAATTAGAGCACTTGGATGATGGAGTTAAGTTGTGACTTAATTCTGGTCCGCGTTGTTTACTTTTAATATACACTTGCATATTACGAGTGTATATTTAATAATGCAGTGCTAAGTGCCTAACACAATTATATGATGCTAATGCTAATGAATTGTTTCGCATAATTGTGCACAAATGTAAACAAGTAAGGTAATCAGCAATTGCAGCTCGGACATGAAAAAACTTTTGAATTTTAAATTGGCGGCATTTCTTTCGGATTCTCGATATTCAACGTACGATACATCGACTACAATCAGCCGTGCATTAGAAAATTTACCAACACTTACTGCTGTAATCGATGCAGCTGCTTATAGTTTGTTTTTAATACTTAATCTAAAAGTTTCAAAATTCCATCTTCAAAATTAATTGACTTTTTTTTAAAAAACAACCATATTTAACAATATTTCTGAAAGGAGTCAGAAAGGTGACATTTCTGCCACCGTTGCCAAGGCTGCCACCTGTTTTTTTTTTCCAATGCAGTCAGCTGATTAATGCATTGGTGTTGTGTGTGTGTGTCCCGATGCTTCGATGTTTGCTGTATGTGTGTGTATAAAATTTTTTGGACACGGTTTTTTAAATCTGTAAATCTCAATTCCGACTCGCATTTGCTCGAGCAACGCAAAGAAACGTAAATAATCGTAAAAAGGACCAATCAATAGTGTTTACTAATACTTCAACCCTTGTGTTCTGAAACCAGCGAGTGGCGTTATCATCGGGCGCAGTGTAACAAACGCGCAACAAGAGGTTGCACAGGTTGAACAGAAGGAGCATTAAAAAAAAGCAGCCGTCATGGAGCCTCCATCGGCGGGCGGAGGATCCGCACATAACACCACACACAAATTTCATCCATGTGATGAAGCAGTCATTGCCACCAATGACGACGCCAGTGATTGCAAGCGAGGCGCTGTGCGCCTTGGCTACTGGAAGGACGATTACATTGGTTACTTTGTGCGCAATCAGGAGAGAAAAGCGCCGGAGATAAATCGTGGCTACTTTGCGCGAGTCAAGGGCGTTGAGATGTGTGTGGAGAAGTTTCTGAAGGTTAGTTGTAGTTGCTGCATCTACCACTTCTGAAGGTTGCAGTTGCAGTAATCACCGAACTATAAATGAAGGGACATGCGCGTAATGGCCTCAAAGTCATTTTAGTCAGAGATACGCACGTGACGGAACTAATATAATTTTTATCACTTGATTTGCTCAACATATTTTTTGAAAACTTAAAAACTCGACATTCTAAAATAATTTAGTTTCAAAACAAATATGAAATTGCATAATTCTTTCTAGAATTTTATTATTTGCCTAGATTTTTTTATTTAATTTTTTAAATACATACATATATATATTTTTTTTTTCAATTTAATCTAACAGAGATTAATTAACATTTAAATTTTCTACTCTCGCTTAAAAAATATACGTTTTTACTATTGAATTTAGAGCTTAATATTAAAACTTTTGTTAGATATTTTCATTTTAACTCTTATAATTTTTTACTAATCCATTATCGTGACTTTTTCGAACTGCAAAGCGCAGCATCTCTCATGTCTGACACCATCCAATTGTCTGGACGCGCCACAAATTAAGGTCAAGTGCCATTCCGAACTTTGGCATTGAATTTTAAAAGTGAATCCTGTTGCATTGGCTGCAACATTGGATGATACTGCGCATGTGTCGCGTTTGTGCGTCACGCCCCAACTTTGGCCTTGCTCTTAACTTATATTGCTAACTGACCATGACCATTGCAGAAAACCGCTGGGAACTGCCAGATTATCAACTTGGGCTGTGGCTTTGATACTCTGTACTTTCGTCTGAGGGACACGGCGCATCAGGTGAAGAACTTTATTGAACTGGACTTCCCAACAGTGACTGCACGCAAATGCTATACAATTAAGCGAAACAAGGCGTTGCTGGCCAAGATCAATGATGAGGATGGAGAGGTGCGTCTTAGTCCAACCGATTTGCATGGACCCAATTATCATCTGATGGGCGTTGATTTGCGTAATTTGGATGAGGTGGACAATAAGCTGCAGCAGGCCGAGGTTGACTATACGCTACCTACTATCTTTCTAGCAGAATGCGTGCTAGTTTACATCGAGGCACAAAATTGTAAAAATCTTCTTAAATGGATAGCACAGAAGTTTCAAGCCGCCGTTTTTGTTAACTACGAACAGGTTAAGCTTAAACGACATTTATATTTAAATTCAAAATAATTCAAATTTGTCTTTTAGGTCAACATGAATGATCGTTTTGGCGATGTAATGCTCAACAATTTACGTAGTCGTGGCTGCAGTTTGGCCGGCGTGGAGTCCTGTTTATCACTGGAGACTCAAACCAATCGCTTCAAGGACTGCGGTTGGAGCGGAGCACGCGCCTGGGATATGGTGCAGGTGTACGATAGCATCTCGTCATCGGAGCGTCAGCGTATCGAGCGCTTGGAGATGCTGGACGAGGGCGAACTTTTGCTGCAGCTATTCCAGCATTATTGTCTTGTTGTTGCCTGGCTGGGCGTGGCCTTTCAGGATCTAGACATTACGTGCGTGCAAGTGTAAAATACGTGCTTGGGATTCTTGTATATTTAAATCATTAATTTTTCCATTTCTTTATTTTAGTGTGGAGGATCTGATGTCATCATTGAATATCGACTAGTGGAAACCGTTTTTGGCTGCGACTCAAGACAACTTTAAAGTTTATTTATTGCATGTATTTCCTGTAAAATCCATGGCAAAAGTTTTCTTCAGACGTTACGCAAAATGTGTTAAAAATAAATTATATCGTATTTAATGTTTGTCGTTCACACACCACAAACAAACAAAGGCACCAAATATGTGCTTTATTAACCTGGCTTATTCAACGCACCGATTCGTAAATTCTCAAGTGTTTTTTAATTATTATAACTTAATTAAATTGTTCCTTAAGACCTTTTTTTGTTAAGCTAATTGTATTTCTTATGTTCTTCATAATTTGCAAATAATTTGTAAAGCATCAACGAAAAATATAACTTCAACAAGATTTAAGTAACTTTTCATTCCTTTGTCCTTTACATTTAGCGTGCGTTGTAAATGTTTTTTTTAAATTCATTAAAAACAAAGATCATGTGTTGAAATATAAAACAATAACGTGTAACTTAATAATGTTTAATTTAATTGGATAATAGTATATATATTAGGTATACATTTTAATTGAGAAATTACAGATTTTATCTCTTTCTGCTAAACAAATCAAATGCAAATAAACTTAATGTACAAAACGTGTAATGGGAAAGTATAATTTCAATTATCCTCCTGCATTTCATTCTCATTGATTTCATCTAAGGGCAGAGTGTAGTACGCTTTCAGACGTAGCTCATCTTCAAGTGTTGGTTCGCCCAGAACAAGAGGCCCAAGTTGTTTCTCTACCATAACGCTATTCCAAAACTCTGTCAATCTCCTTTCGATTGCCTTTTCTTTTATCTGTGCTGTAAATTGATTAAACTCCGCGAAACTGTTGAACTCAAAGCAACTTTTGCGATAGACTTCCAGAACTTCGCTCAGCTGCTCCAAATTCAATTTATTGCGGTCTAGAAGTGTAATAACAACCACTCGCATTTGAGCTGAGTGAGTTTGGAATTGTGCATCTCGTTGGGTAGTGTTCAGGATGGCACGCAACTGCCTCAATATTTGATTGTAGTCTTCAACGGGCGTCATTAAGCCCACGCTTTCGATAATGCCAAAGGATTCTTCACGATCTACACGATCCTCTTGGATGGTCGGCGGCGCGTTTTGCTCAAGCTCCATGGCCTTGAGTTTCTCTTGCCATGCATGACTACGCTCCAGGGGAAACAGCTTTTTAAGTGCAGCTGCCGCCTGTTTGGCCTGTTGCTCAATCTCTTCGGGGACACTCCAAAACATTTCGACAAACTTCTTTTCCTTAAACGTGTCATGGAGCTCAACGTCTGTTGCCGATCTACAGACAACCTTTCGCTCCAGCACGTCCATCAAATTCTGCTCGTAAATGCTGGGCAAACCATCGAAAGGCAGCAGATCGTTCTGCCTTTGCTGTCGTGGCAGCTGTGTATCCTTTAGCGTGCATTCCAGGTCCATGCTGTCGATAAGCTTATCGACGGCCTGCATTTGATCGGAATTACATTCAGTTTTCTCTGTGCGGAGAGCAGGGAAATCCCAGAACTGGTGCTGAGCATGATACGACATTTCAAACATGTATAACGAAGCTGGACGATTCTCTGTTGCCTCCTGGGGCACTAATACTACAATGCGTGGTGTGTTAAACTTGGCACTAAATATCTTCCAGCAAAGTATAACACTTTTCTGCAGTATTAATGCCCGCACCAAGGCATCCAGCTTCTGAGCAGAAGTCTTGTTCCCTTTCTGATGCACCAACATATACAAAGAGTCGCCACAAAAGTATGCATCTGGTATTTTGCTGCGTTTGACGAAGCCCAGAAAATGTAAGCCTGGTGGATGCGGAGCCGGCAGCTCAACAAGTGTCTCATCATAAGGCACTGCTGTTCCACCTAGCATATAACCATTAACGAGTTCTTCAGGCATCGGTGTCACCTCTGTGCCCTTAATAAAGAAACGCTCTTCGCGATTCACCAACTCTTCAGACTCGGCCCAGACCTTCTTGAGCTTGACGTGTCTTTCATTCTTCATGGCTATGATACCTTGGAGATTGATTGAAATCGCAGTGCCAATATGCAGCTTCGCATTCCACACCCATGGGTGTCTATTCGTCACCTTGAATACAGTTGCCAAAGCCTCCTTAAAGTTGCACAGCAAAGCATTGCAGTTGGTAACAAGTTGTAAAGCATGTTCCTGATTCTCCAGTTCAAAGCTGTTTGCCTTTCGCGATGATTGGAAAATGGCCTGGGGCAGGTTGGTCTTAGCATTGTCTATGTAGGCAACGTTATGTGAACTGAAAAGCGAGGAAAGTTCCAGGGATTACTTAGGACAAAAGAAAACGTCTGATAGGTCAACTTACCCCACGATTAATTCGATGTCTGCTTCGAGCAACTTATTTGTGATTTCCTGATATTCTTCGTACATCTGGGTCTTGAAATTAAAGTCAAACAATAGCAAAATACGCCGTCTTGCAATCTTAAATCTATAAAAAGCATGTGATTAATTATGGTGTAATTCAATCAAATATGATAAAATAAATATTTAAACAATAATTATTTAAAATTATAATTGCCATAAATTTACACTTTCATCGAGGGTCAGGCAAATTTAAAGCAGTGTGGTAAATGCCACAAACTTACATCGCAGCTTCTTCTTGCATAGCCATGGCTATGGAGAGACCATCCAGCCACTGGCCCTCATCAGAGGGCGTCGCATTCACAAACTCAAAGAAGCTGAGCAACAAATTCCAGTTGCACAGCTGTGCTTGCTTGTACTGCACCACATTCTGGCGCTTCTCATCATTTTCGGTTTTTTCACAGCCCACAAGCACAAATGATACGTAGTCCTTCTTGTTGCACACAATCTATAACCAATGGACAAATCTATAATGCTAATACTATTTATTTGCGGCAAAAGTATTACCTTGTCTTTAAGTATTTCAGCAACAACTTTTACAGACTTCAATTTAAATTCTTCATAAGCGCTCTTACGCACATCCAGCACAATAATCAGACACTCCTGCAAACACAGTGATTACATCAAACGTACATAAATAATTAAACTGCTCTTATTTACCTTATTGGAAGCCATTTAGTTAAATAAATGAAACAGCTAAAACAAAAATTTGTTTCTTTCCACTATGCGGCGCAATTTCACAACAAATCAAATCTATCGAAAGTTTGTGATAACGATACGATAAGCAGGTATCGTTTTGCAACAGTTGGTCTGTTGATAAAATTGAATTTATCAGCGCAAAATTGCGGAGTTTGCTATCGATATTTTGCAAATCACTCATCGATTTAAAAGCAAACAGATTTGTGCTGAAATTTTAAATTTAAACTGAAACCACAAGATTTATTACTTCTTTCATACAACAAATTGCAAATAAAGTTCTAATACATTAATATATTAATTACATTTTTATTTTTTGTTATATGTTACAAGTTTTTTATAATGCTGCATTTTTTCGAGGTACTCCGCACTTTGGCTCAAATGATTCAACAATAGATTCGTATCCAGCACATTTGAAGCTGGTCCACCATATTCTGCGGGCAAACTATCAAAGCCAACCATATCCCGCAGCTTGCTCAGATGTCGACCATCGTGGGTGAAAATCTGAGCAAAAAGTGCATAAGATTATATAAGACTTAAGAGCTGCTCTCCTTCTTCTACTTACGCGCTCCTTAAACTCCTTATTCATAAAAGGAAGGAACAGAGATGACGTCACATGCATGAGAAATCCACGCTGAATGATATGCACAACACGCTGACTAAAGGGCAAAATGCCGTTCTTCTCATTGACGATCTTCATGAAGCTGGGAGAGAATTGACGCAGAAAGTTACGTGTAGTACTGGAACAGAACAAGAAATGAATAATTGAATTACTTTCGACGACAGAAACCGCTAGTGACGAAGCATCAGCATTATTTATTATTTAGTTTTCGATTACTAGTGCAACAAGACAAAGTTTATAAATTAAGACTGTTTGCTCTACGAGTCTTATTTTAAATAATGCTAGTTTGGCGGATAATCGAAAACACCTTGGAAATAATAGTAAATAATTGCAAAGATTTATATCCGTTATTATAATTTTGGGTCTTGAATATGCTTTTGTCACTGGAATTTTACCTTGCATAGACTTATTTTGTCGATCAAGTTATGTACGTGTAATGAACTTACCCCTGCAGATCACAAATGACCGTTATGCCGTTCTGTTGCACACGTGGCAACATTAACAGCGACTCAAAGATGAGATCATCCATTTCGATCAAATGCTGCAGATAGTCGGGAAATTGTTGAAATGCATCTACCGTCTTGAAGATGACCAGAACACGTCCATTCTTATCTGTCTGCGGCATTATGAAGCGACATTGCGTCGCATAGAAAACTTTGGTATAATACTCAACAGGATGCTGAGACATCCACGTTGGATGCTTCAGCTTGAAATCGTAGTAAGCGTGAACGGCCTGATAGGCCTTAAACGTATCCCAGCGTGTGTAGTGCAGGAATTTTGTCAGGAATGTCTCATCTGTTCCTATCTGCAACTCATTGCATTCTGCCAAGGAAATCGATCATTTTATTTCCTGAAAGACGTTATAATGCACAAATTTGTCTTACTTTCCACCAGCTGACGCAATTGTTTTATTTTAAAAAGCTCTTCGGCCGTGTAATCTTCCCGAGTGCTAAGAAATAACATTTTAAAATTTTTTTAAATTTTAAAATTTATAAATATTTTTTGTTTTTCACTTAAATTTTGAATATCCGACAACGATGTGCCCTCCAAGAGCGCCGAGTGCGCACTGATTGTCATTGGCAATATTAGCATTTAATTTGGCGTTATTATTATTTATATTACTTTTATAACCCAAACGTGTTGATCATTTAAATGACACACTTAGTATGATTAGGACTAGATTGGTTTCATTAAAAAGGGAACTTGCTATGATATATACACAAATTGCATAATTCTTAATAAGCAGAACTAATTCTGATTGATTTAAGGATTATATATTATCGAGCAGACTTTGTTGCTCATCAGACCGGTTAAAAATCCAACCAAAGACATTTGTCAAGGCTATTATCACTGCCCTATTTGCAAACACGAGGCGTTCAACGCATTTGGGCTAGGTTAAGAGCATTGCCCAGAGGCGTGACAATGATGGAAATGTTGAAATTAACATTGCGATTTGAATAAATAATTAATATTTATTGCTATTGGCATTGTAATCGCTGAATGCTATAAATAGCACTTCCAAGTTGTTTACAAAAATTGTAATTATGAAATCAGCTGTGGAAGTTCCGCGCGGAAATTTTTTAATTTCCTAATTAAAATTGAGAAGAGGACAATAAAAAATTACAGAATGAAAAATTTAGTCTTACTTTATTTTACAGTAAGTCTATACAATTGAATTGCACCAACACCTATCTACGTATTTATACTAAGTTTAAAATATTGGAAATACAATTTTAATAATTAAATAGTATAAAAGAATTTGTATTGTCTATAAAAAGCAATATTGGACACTCAATTTTCTGGGTACATTTGAAAGAGATTTCTTTAAGAATAATTATTTTAAGAATATATATTAAATGGAAGGCAATCATCAGTCTTATACACTCTGAAGAAAATATATTCTGGTCACCAGCAGACGGCCTTTTCTTGCAATAGGTTAGCATGCACTTGCTTTGCGAGAAACCTGTTCAAAACAATAGTTATTAATCAAAGTAATCAAGCTATTACAACTGATTAACTCACCTCATGGCATGTGTCGGCACAGCAGCCACAAACAGCAAGAAAATAACATTATTTTGTTCATCCGCATGGGCATAACATTTGTGGTAATCCGAGCAGCTATATTGATCAACCATTGTAGATATATTTGACGTATCAAAATCGTTGTTGTCGCTTTTGGATGCCTTTAATTCGTGCATTGTTTCCAAGGTATGATCAAAGAATTTCTTAAGCATATCCAAACGCTGTAAGTCGCCCACAACGATGCGTTTAGCAGTTGATGATTGATGCAGATTACGGGTAAAAACACTTTTACGTGTTTGAGTATTAATCAGAATGATTGCTAATATATGGGCATCGATATCCAGTTGCTCGGGCAGACTACGGGGCACGCAACGCTCGACGCTAGCCAGAAGATTACCATCATTGCGATAGGCATTCATACCATTGAGATGCAGATCTCGAAACGCAGGTTCGGCACCACACAGAACACACAGGACACTATTGGCCGAGACCGGTATGGTGACAAAACGAAAGGCAATATTGGGACTCTTGCTGGGCAAATAGACGGGAACATCGAGCTGTAGCATGCTAGAAGAATTTAATAGAAAGAGCAAAAGTTCTCTATCCAGCGTATCTAAATCCCACCAGCCTTCTGTGGCTACAGAAATACGTTGACCCACAACGAGGCAACAGAAGAGTGAGCCACAGTTAGCACTGAACTCATTTAATCGCTGCAAGAGATTCGCATTTTCCGTGGCTAGCAGACAGTCCGTATAGCCCAAAAGTGTGGTTCCCGCACTGGATGCTTCCAGTGCAGCGTCCACAATAGGCACGTACTTCTTGGCATCCTTCTTTAATCGTTCCAGGAGTGCAGGATGGGCCAGCTCATCGCGGCTGATAAACAGCGCAATTGCTCCAAAAGCAAGTTCCGCCAGAGTTTGAAGCTGAAACTCGCCCATGCCACGCCCACATACAATGAAGGTGATTACATTGTGAAAGTCACGCCAAATGTAGGTCCATTCCTCAGTATGTGTGGTTTGCAGTTGTATGCCGAGTGATTTAAAAAACATATGAAATCCATTCAGAGAGGCCACAGTTGAAAAGGGCAGCTAAAAAAAAGCAGCAACAAGTGGCACGCACAATAAATGGTTAATGCTTTAAGATATACAGTCACTCAAATAAATGCTTGGACAGTATAAGAAATTGTTTAATTTTCTTTGTTAATTTTTATTGTAGTTTCTTATGGTTCTTAGAACAAGTTAAAAAATACATAATAAAATCAATTGGGCTTAACTATTTTCAAAAATAAACAACCAGCATTGGAATTTCTTCTTTACCAAAACAATTACTTGAATAACTGTATATACCGAATAAGTGAATTACAAATTCTTACATTATCGCACTCGCCTTTTTTACGCGTGAATATAGGTAAGCCGCCATTTGTTGTTAAGCAATGCAAATAAATTGACATCGAATTGCACTAGTAAATTGTTGTTTATTTTTTATGAAAACAAAAAATCGCTTCGTCGTTGCTTGGACAACGATTAGAGATGAGCGTTTATCGCATTTATTTAACACATCAAGACACGAACACTTCAAATCTTTTGTGAGCAAAAAAATATGTTAAAAACATTACATTTTATAAGCAGTTGAAGAATGAGCATTTTATTGAATTATCATTCTTAATATTCAATTGTTTTCGATTTAATCAACACTTGCAGAGTTTGCAGCACGAGCACGACAGGCGCCAAAATCTAACCCCGATAATAAAATACACAGAAAACTAGTACGATAAAACGATAAGCGATTATTGCAAATACAAGCCTAATTTGGGCTAGGGCTGAATATTCGTGTGATATGGAAACACTGTGCTTTGTAAATTGTGCCGGTATATATTTTGTGAAAGCTGATAAATTGTGTTTTGTTTGATAAAACGCAACTTGCTTAAATGCGATTACTATAATTTTGTTATTGCTCATTGTAAGTTACTATCATTTATATAAATTGTGATCGATTCCGGCACCGCGCATGACGCTCGTGATCCATCCCTGGTTTTCACTACAGAAGGAGAAGAAAAGTACTGCGAAAAAGTTTGTTTAAAACACACAAATTGGTCACAACGTCAATCGTTGTTAACCAAATTGCAAATAAGTGCTTAGTGTACATGTGCTTAAGTACATCTGAAATAAACTAGCCTTGTGCGCTTCGCAACTTGCAATAAAAATTTTTCCTGTCTGGACAAAAACGTTGTAGTCTTTTTCACTCGTTTTGCGCTCTTCGTTATACACGCTGCTTCTTGGGATTCGTAGGTTGCAACGCTTTCCTAAATCTTGGTAAGTGCGTGAAAGACGTAAAATATGTAATTGTACATAAAAGTCAATTATAATTGTCAACAAATGTGTTGTACAACAACCTAAAATCGGGAGCACATTATAGACTTGTGAAATGCCTTCGCAGTCTCATCTCAATGCGTTGCGCTACTTTGATTGTATTTTGCATGTGTAAGCGGCATGTGTATGTGTGTGAGTGTGTGTTTTAGAGATGAGCAAATTTCGGATTGAGAGTGGATAGCGGCAGCTGTAGTTAGGTTAATTTTCTGATATTAATTTCTATACCGTCGCATACAAAGTATCATAAATTCAATTAAGGGAAAGAGGCGTTTACTAACATTCTGCTAAAATTCAAAACAAATTCAAATGCTTGCTTACGTCAAATACTTGGGATGAGTAACAGGTACAAAATATAGCGCTCATCTCTAGTCTGTGCGAGCAAATGTGCAAAAAAGTGTAAGCGCGCGCTACAAACAGCCATGCGTTTGTATTTGTGCGTAGAAAATAAGAAAACATACAAACATACATATTTTTGTATAAAAGAAATATGGTTGCCTTTATGCCGATAAATATAATTTCGATTGTTTCGATTCTTCTATAGAAAGTGAATTCCAACAGCTGGCAGCTAATCACAACAAACATTTCCTGGACGCGCTTATACCCCACGTTTTAGCCGGAGGAGCAGCTAAAATCAATCAAAATTAACGCGGACACAGCGACTGCTGGTGCTGCTGCTGCTGAGCGACGCAGACGTGAACGCTGCTTTTACTACAAAGCGATGGCGATGTTAAGCTCCGATGAGGCGAGCAAGTTGCTCGATTTCAATCAGAAGCTAGACATTAATCTGCTTGACAAGATCGTTGAGGCGCTCTACTCGTCGCAGGGTGAGCAGCTGCGATTGGCCCAGGACATACTCACCACACTGAAGGAGCATCCGGAGGCATGGACGCGTGTCGACAGCATACTCGAATATTCACAGAATCAGCAAACCAAGTTCTATGCACTCCAAATACTCGAGGAGGTCATCAAGACACGCTGGAAGGTGTTGCCTCGCAATCAATGCGAGGGCATCAAAAAGTATGTGGTCAGTCTGATTATTAAAACATCCTCGGATCCGGCCATCATGGAGCAAAACAAAGTGTATTTGAATAAGCTGAACATGATACTGGTGCAGATATTGAAGCGTGAATGGCCGCGTAACTGGGAGACGTTCATCAGCGATATTGTTGGAGCATCGAAGACAAATGAAAGCTTGTGCATGAACAATATGGTTATACTGAAGAACCTGAGCGAGGAAGTCTTTGACTTTTCGCTGGGGCAGATAACGCAGACGAAGGCCAAGCATCTCAAGGATACCATGTGCTCAGAGTTTTCGCAAATATTTACGCTATGCCAGTTTGTCCTGGAGAACTCAATGAATGCGGCACTGATACAGGTTACACTGGAGACGCTGCTTCGCTTTCTCAATTGGATACCATTGGGCTATATATTCGAGACGACGCTCATTGAGACACTGATCTTTAAGTTTCTCAGCGTGCCGATGTTCCGTAATGTCACCCTGAAGTGCCTGTCTGAAATTGCCGGACTTACGGCGGCCAATTACAACGAGAACTTTGCGACGCTATTCAAGGACACGATGGTGCAGCTAGATCAAATTATTGGCCAGAACATGAATATGAATAATGTGTTCCAGTGTGGCAGCGATACGGAACAAGAACTGGTTCTGAATCTGGCAATGTTCCTCTGCACGTTTCTCAAAGAACACGGCAAACTAGTCGAGGATGCCAAGTATGTGGATTATCTAAACCAGGCGCTCATGTATTTGGTCATGATCAGTGAGGTTGAGGACGTTGAAGTGTTCAAGATCTGTTTGGAATACTGGAATAGTCTTGTCGAGAATCTATACAATACCGAATTCTTTCATCCCACACTTGAATCTTCAAAGCGACAACAAGTTTATCCACGGCGGCGTTTCTATGCAGCCATCCTGTCCAAGGTTCGCTTCATCATGATTTCACGCATGGCCAAACCCGAAGAGGTGCTTGTCGTCGAGAATGAGAACGGTGAAGTTGTGCGTGAATTTATGAAGGATACAAATTCAATAAATTTGTATAAAAACATGAGAGAGACTTTGGTATTCCTCACTCACTTGGATTGTGTGGACACTGATCGCATTATGACCCTAAAGCTGCTTAACCAGGTTAATGGCACCGAATTCTCGTGGAAAAACCTTAACACTCTGTGCTGGGCCATTGGCTCGATATCGGGTAAGTTTTGATTGAATTGATTATTATACGTTATAAACAGTATTGTCAGAAATTTGACAGTTTAAATAAGCTAGACTTCTTAAAAACAATCAACAAACGAGTTATATAGTCAGACTATAATTACTAGAGCCACCAAACAAGCTCTGAAGTTATTCAAGAAACAGGGTCTCTCACAGTCCAGGTTGCTCTAAAACAGAAGAGACATGCGGAAAGGAGGTCACAGCCTTTTCTTCTAGTTTTGTATTAGAAACAGCATGGATATATCTTAAGATATAAATAACTTACTTATTGCGGTTCATTCTTACAGGTGCCTTCTGTGAGGAGGATGAGAAACGATTTCTGGTTACTGTCATCAAGGATCTGCTTGGTCTTTGTGAGCAAAAGAAGGGCAAGGATAATAAGGCTATCATTGCATCCAATATTATGTATGTGGTTGGACAGTATCCCCGCTTTCTGCGCGCTCATTGGAAATTCCTAAAGACGGTGGTCAATAAACTGTTTGAATTTATGCACGAGACGCACGATGGCGTACAGGATATGGCCTGTGACACGTTCATAAAGATTGCAATCAAATGCCGTCGTTATTTTGTCACAATCCAACCAAATGAGGCGTGCACCTTTATTGACGAGATACTGAGCACAATGAGCAGCATAATTTGTGATTTGCAGCCACAACAGGTGAGCTCAATAAACTTTTAATTATAAATAAAAATGTTATCTATCATATTTTTCCATATATTGTCAAGGTGCATACGTTCTATGAGGCAGTTGGGTATATGATCTCGGCCCAGGTTGATCAGGTACAACAGGATGCGCTAATTGAACGATATATGTTGCTACCCAATCAAGTTTGGGATGACATTATATCGCGGGCATCGAAAAATGTTGATTTTCTGAAGAACATGACAGCGGTTAAGCAACTTGGCAGCATACTGAAGACAAATGTGGCCGCCTGCAAGGCACTGGGTCATGCCTATGTCATTCAATTGGGTCGCATCTATTTGGATATGCTCAATGTGTACAAGATCACGTCGGAGAACATCATACAAGCGATTGAAGTGAATGGTGTTAATGTAAACAATCAGCCGCTCATTAAATCAATGCATGTGGTGAAGAAGGAGACGCTCAATTTGATAGCTGAATGGGTATCGCGCTCCAATGACAATCAATTAGTTATGGATAACTTTATACCGCCCTTATTAGACGCCATCCTAATGGATTATCAGGTAAGCATCCCAACTATTTATGTTACAAGAGTTTCCAACCAGGGACAGAAAATTTGAGTTATGGAACTTAATTTTATATTAAATAAGTCGATGTGAATAAATTAAAGTTTTCATTTTAGTCGTATTTATTAAAATCGGTGATAAACTTCTATTTATAATTCATTATTATTTAACACATATTTTTTTATTTTATTTTTTTTTTTTATAAATGTCAATAATAAGTGTTTGATTCTGTTTACTTTTATTATAGAAAATAAAGATTTCGTAACTTTCGCCTTAAATTTAAAGTATGATTATTATATTCAAAGTTTTTAAAGTACAACAATAATTAACTTTCTTTTTGTAACTGAAAATTAGTATTATTTTCTAGTCAGTATTATTATGTTGACTTTTTCTAACAATTATTTTGTATTATGTTTTTAGCGGTGTAAAGTTCCGTCGGCGCGTGAACCCAAAGTACTGAGTGCGATGGCAACGATTGTGTACAAGCTGCGTCAGCATATCACGAATGAAGTACCAAAAATATTTGATGCCGTTTTTGAATGCACGCTGGACATGATCAATAAGAATTTCGAGGATTTCCCACAACATCGTCTCAGTTTCTATGAGCTACTGCAAGCCGTCAATGCGCATTGCTTCAAGGCGTTCCTGAACATACCGCCGGCACAGTTTAAACTCGTTTTCGACTCTGTAGTTTGGGCCTTTAAGCACACAATGCGTAATGTGGCCGATATGGGATTGAATATCTTATATAAAGTGAGTAAAATATATAACATATTCTAAATGATTTGCTTGGTATTTATTGGTGATATTTATATTACTTCAATTTACAGATGCTTCAAAATCTTGAACAACATCCAAATGCGGCGCAGAGTTTCTATCAGACCTATTTTACGGATATCCTTATGCAAATCTTCTCAGTGGTAACTGACACTTCGCATACGGCAGGTCTGCCAAATCATGCTATCATCTTGGCCTACATGTTCTCATTGGTGGAGAATCGAAAGATAACTGTGGATCTGGGCCCCATTCCGGACAATATGATATTCATACAGGAATATGTGGCCTCATTGCTAAAATCGGCATTTAATCATTTATCAGATAATCAGATCAAAGTCTTTGTCACTGGCCTTTTCAATTTGGATGAGAATGTGCAAGCATTTAAGGAGCATTTGAGAGATTTTCTTATACAGATACGCGTGAGTACAAGTTTACTGATTTAAGATGTACCAGTTTATTTATATTCAAACAAAACAAATCAACAGGAGGCCACCGGCGAGGATGATTCAGATTTATATCTGGAGGAACGTGAAGCTGCATTAGCCGAGGAGCAAGCCAATAAGCGTCAAATGCAACGTAATATTCCGGGCATGTTGAATCCACATGAATTGCCAGAGGACATGCAGGATGAATAAAATATGCTGTGTATTTTTGATTGCATGTTAGTTGAAGCTTAAGAATGCTTAAGATTGATGATTGGTAATGATGATGTATGAGTGTTTTCTCGTTTGGAGAAAAAGTATAAATGTTTGTTTGATTGAATGCATATGAGTATAAACGTTATATATATATATACAAACACAACACACACACCTAAACATAAACATAAAAAAACAAAACACACATCTGCATACAGACAGCTTGCGTATAAGTATGTATGTTGGATTTAGTAGGATGATGACATTTAAATTATGATTAAACATATTTGTTGCGTCACTACACACACACATGCGAACAGAAACCAAACCTGGCACCTCCCCTTCTCATCCTGCTCCTTACTTAGCTGTAAAGCATCGTCGTCATAAATAATGCAACCGATGGATGCAAACTTTATACATACAACATAAATACTAAAAGCTAATAAGAATAATAATAATGATAATGTTTGTTTGGAATTTTAAACTGATGAGTATAATTGTAGAAATATCGTGTATGAATGAAAGAACAAGCGAAAACCTCTCCCCCCACATACGACTTTCTACATAAAAACAAAAGAGAAACTAAAAAATACACATTAAAGTAAAATTATTTGTAGTTTGCCAACACACAACCACACACATAAGGAAATTAAATGAGTAACCAATTCTATGTATACACTTGCATAAACTCAATAAAAAAAAATGTACATTTTTGTAATGTGCATTTAAACGAACTGTACCACAACCAAACACATACACCACACCACACCCACACACACATATGCAAAAAAGAAAAAGAAAATATTGAAAAACAACCATAGAAATTCGTATGCGTATGATTGATAAAGATGTTTAAATTTTTACATTTAAATTAGTTTGTACATTAATTTAAATAAAAATCAATTAAAACACAAAAGTTATATATTCCTATATATATGTATGTATATGACGCGTGTGTTTAGCAGGGACCGAAAATAATGATTAATAATTAACAACTAAAATAACAAACAGAAGATTATAACTTAATTTTGCCAACTTTATTTGATTTAAAAAAATGTTCAATTTGTGTGTGTTTTCTCATTATGAAACAGAGAAAACTCTGAAACAATTATATATATATAATATATCTTGAGTATACATACAAATGTTTTTTTATTTTATTTAAAAAAGTAATGAATATTTTTTATATTTATATTTAAAAGCTAAAAAATTATAATTCTTTTTATTTTTATAAATAAAACGCAAAACTGCTGATTAAATATTATATTCACCTTATTTTTCCACTTATATTACACAAATCATTATGGTCTCTGCTAATTAGGTAAAAAGTCGGACAATTTTAAAACTTGTGTATAGATATCTACTATTATTTATTTTTTCGTTAGTTGTGATTTCGATGCTGGGCTAAGGGCTCTGTTAAGCTAAGCTTTAAGCGATTATTGTGCAGAAATTCGGTATCCTTCGCAAAGGATTTCCACCTAATGTAGATGTCCTGTGAGATGAGCCAAGTGTCTCCCACTGGTTTTGTTGGATAAACATGGGTTAGATTACTAAACGGCAGTTCAATTTCATTGGCAACCCGCTGCTTAAAGCTGGTGGCATTAAATGGACAATTGGATTGCATTGCCAGCGTGACAGCATCAAGGAACATGGTCCAACGTGGCTTGTAATAATCACGCACCATGCCGGACCATTGTTTGCTGGCATAATCAAGAATCTGGCCATTAGGACCCCAGGCTGTGAGTTGATTTCGTGCATTAAACTCATAGATTGGTCGCTGATCAACGCTGGGCGCCAATTGCTTGGCATCCTCGAGCCAGTTGCCCAGCAGGAAGTGTGCACCACTCGCCAGGATGCGCTCCATGTCGTCCAGCATTTGCTGCAGATGGCCAGCCAAGTACTGGAAGCGTGAGAGTTGCGATTTGCGATATGCGGACTTGAGATTAACGTAGACCTGATCGATGCTTAGCTGCAGGAATTGTCGGGTTATGTCCACCAGATCGTGCTCATAGATTCCATATCTGTCGTCCTCCAAAGGCACAACATGCTTAGCTGAGAGTAAAAGCTCCCAGGCTTCGTTTACACTGGATGCATTGTACCAGATCCAAGGCTTTAAATTTAAACCCGGTCTTTTGTTCAACACGTATTTGCCGCGCATGCGTTGCAAGCCATGGAAGTCATAAACGCTGCCACGCAACAGTTGCCAAGCTTGGAACAGGCGCGTGTCATTAACGCCATAACGAGTGAGAGTGAAGTAATCAAACCAGCTGCTCAAATTGAGATCATCTGCACTCCAAGCACGCTCGAGAGTGAGAGCAAACATTACATAGTTCTGATTGATTCCTTCAGGTGTTATGCCCACGCCAACCATGCTGCTGTTGACCATGGAGCGTCCTGCTCTAATGCCACTGTTGATCAACCGCGCAGAGCCAAACATGCCCAGCGTTCCACCGAAATTGTTCAGCATGCACCACACAAATGGTTGTCCGTAGTAGGAAAAGGTGCGTTGATATTGCGGAAACTGTTCGCTTTGCAAGTCCAGCACGAGAATGCGACCACGTGGCACAGCGGTGAGAAAGGCCTCTATTAGCTGATCCTTCCAGTAGTCTGCCTTTAGGAACATCCAACCCTGCAGAAGCCAAACAGCCTCTCCGTCCACTTCCCGCATAGAATTATATATTGCTTTGGCCGTGACACGCATATATCCAGGCTCTGCGACTCTTGGTTGCATTTCGTTGAAGGGATCACAGAAGTAGACATGATTGGAGCCATAAGTGTTCACCACGCGTCGCAGAAACTTGGTTGCAAGCTGCTGAAAAAGCGGATCGCTTGGCTCCACAAAAAGATTGCAGCAATAGGGATCGGGAAAGTGATTCCAACGCTGCGCAACCGAATAGCTGGCATTGGGAAAGATGCGTCGCATTGCCACCGGCACATGTCCGGCAAATGCTGGCAATGCCACGCTCATGCCCAGCTCGCGTTGTGCCTGCACAATGCGCTGTTGCAGCAGCTGCTGGAGGCGTTTGTGCGCTGGAGGCAATGGTCCTGCCCAGCCGCGTATGTTGCCCATTCGCTGCCAGGCCTGAAATGCCGGTCCAGCAAAGTGGGCATCGATTTCTTTATCGTTTAATCCCAGTTCTGTGTAAACATCCTGCCAGACGGCCTCCTGATTGGGCGCCAACGAGAGATTAATGCCCATCAATGCCATCCAATCGATGTGTCTGCGCCATTGCTCAATATTCCACCAGACAAAGCTATAACTCCAGGTGCAAACATTTTGATAATAGATAATTGGACTAGCCGATGTTGAGCGTACAGTGACATTCGGTAGTTGTAAATTCTCGGGCAGCTCGATTTGCGTCTTGAACCATTCCAAATCCTTGCTCAACACATACTTTAGATAGTAATGGAATCCCTTGCAAATCGAAACGCCATCCCAGCCGACTATCAAGACATTGCCGTTCTCCTGCTGGCTGATCTGTAATGAATGAGTATTAATAAATAACAAGATTGACTCTGACATTAAATTTACTCTTGAACTAAATTAAAGCATTTTAATCTTGATGACAGAGGGAGAATGAGACAGAGAGAGAGAGAAGCAGAGAGACTGCATTCGATCTCAATCTTAATGTCAATCTTCGACACAACGAAGCCTTGATACCCTATTCAATTTCAACTAAGGAGGATTTAAATTGAGTCTGTAAATGCTTCACCTGATAGCTTCTCAAATCCAGCGCTTTGTTGACCTCAACATCAAATGATTTGGACGCGTGGACTCCAACGACACGTTGTATAAGTTGCCGCACAGCTTCTTCCTGTACATCTGGCGATGTTTCAGGCGATAAACGTCGCACCAATTCAACACCAAATTGACCCCGACCGCAGCTCAATGCATGCAGCAAGGTCAAGATCAATAATAATTTACTGAGACGTCCGACCATGACATATGTATGTACAATGTCAACCAACGGCACAATTGGTACTGATAACAAAAGCGTAACGTGAGTTGAAGGCAAATGAAAAGATCGTTTCATTCATTGGCAGAGCACAAATAAGATGTAGAATACTTCAAGCAATTACGATTGCAGCTGCAGCTAAATTAAACTTGTATTACAATAAATGTAAACTTCTTTTAAGATGTATGTAAATGCTTTAGAGCCTTAATTGTCTCAATTATGACAAATTCTTATTTTCTCCATTTTCCCATTCTTTGTAGTTTGAGTTTAAAACGGTAAATTGCATCTTAATAAACTTTATGTGTATACACTGGGCAATTAGAAATCGATAAAGTTTGTTCACGCATTCAAATACAATTGCAGCTGCAACAAAATTCAATTTGTGTTACGATAAAATTACAGCAACTTTTTACAAAAAATACTTAAAATGACATTTATGACAATTTGAAAAATGAAACGCATTTGTATTTGAGTTTGAAACAGAAAAGCTCACCACAAAACACTGCTCGGGTACACACTGTTCAAACATAAATCGATTTATTGTCGATTAATATTGGCGGTTACATCTATACATTTATCGTTGTAATTTCGAAAGTGTATACGCTTTGTTAATAACTTTTTGCACAAATCGTTTTAAATTTCTTTATTTTTTATTGCACATTTTTGTCTTAGACACTAACAATAGTAATACAAATATTCATTAAGTATTTTTTTTTGGCAATCCATAGACATAAGCAATTACATAATATGCTGGCTGCAAGATCTACAATGGCCGTGTTCACCAGATCAAATCGACAACAGAAAATCGATGAAATTTGCATGATTATTCTGGTGAAATGCAGTGATTAGCAATCATGATTTCAAATTTTGTGATGTATGATGACTGAAAATTCATCACCAAAATAGTACGCTGAAATTCTGTGATGTGATGCTTTGTTATCGAACAAACAAAATACATGATTACTGATTGATTAGTTCTGGTGAACGCGGCCAATATTACATACGAGTATACAAGTATAACTTATGTTTGTAATGTTTTTGAATTCCTAACAATTTGGATAACAATAAAGCAATATGTATCAAAATTAAGTTTACAATTTAAAGCTGCTAACGAATCAAATTAAAAAGCCTTGGTCAAATGGGCTTTGACTTTGGCTTTTGCATTTGGCAACAACAACAAAAATATGCTTATATATGTATAATAATAATAAGTACATACATAAGTACATATATGTACACTTTCATATGTGCGTCCTTAACTACTAACGAGTATATTATATATTTTATACAATTTAAAAGCCTTTCATGTTTTATCTTCGCTTACATTAATTAATTTGAACAAAATTTTAAAACGACTAGCACTAAACAGCCCCTTGTGTATGTAAAAAATACTTATTCATAATATGTATTTATGTATGTAATGCATGCAATGTGCACAATGAACAATAAGTTCATACATTGAAACAACCGGTGTGTAAGTGTACGTGTGTGTAATTTCTTTCAAGACAAATATAATTAAAATTTGCCAGAACTCACCCATATTATTATTTATGTATGTATATATTAAAATATATAACGGGCTGCAGCAGCTGGGACCCGTCTTTTTGGTAAATTCGTTGTGCTAGCTTCTCTACTCGTCACTCCCTCCTTTACTCACTCACCACTCGCAATTTCTACTCGTTGATCGAGTAGTCAATCTACACTCTTTTGCTGTTGCTAGCTTTCTACTCGTTACTCGATCCTTTACTAACTCGCCATTATCGACTCGCTGATTGAGTAGGCCATCTCGTTACTTTTGTGTTACACAGCTGACTTTTCACTCGTCACTTATAGTATTACTTGTTATTTCTACTCTGTATGACTAGTCCTTATAGTCACAATAGTTACATGCAGCTGACTTCTTTACTCGCCACTCGTTCTATTACTCACTCGTCTATTGTATTACTCGCATTAACTACTCTTCCGAACACATTAGCTTTTCTAGCTTGTTACTCGTTCCTTTAATCACTCGCTACTTTTGTTTTTTCAGTAGATACTCGCTGACTAAGCAGTACTTACGAACACATTTAACACATTTGCTGTTTCCAGCTTGTTACTTCCTCCTTTAATTACTCGCTACTTTTGTTATTTTCAGCAGATACTTGCTGACTAAGCAGTTCTTACGAACACATTTACTATGCCTCTTAATACGTATCATTTACTCACTCACTATTTGCCGTATTACTCGTAATTTCAGCTCGATGAGTAGAATTTACTCATTTTGTATGCCTCGTAATAAGCAGCTTACTACTTACTCGTCACTCCTTCGATTACTCACTCGTTATTTTCTTTCGATCCATTACTCACTGATCGAGTAGGCTTTCCGCACACATTTGCTATGCCTCGTGATGCGTAGCTCGCAGTCCTCGTGCACATGATCCTGATGATGCTGGCAGATTATAGGCATGTCGCCATCGTGGTTCGGTGCCGTTGAGGATTTATTCAATGCGTAGGTGCGTATAAAGTCAATCGTGGAGTAGCCTTGAGTGGCCACAGTCTCCGTCGTCGTTGTGCATGCTGCTCCCGCAGATGTTGCACTATTTGATAAACGATTCTGTGATGAAGACGTCGAATCAGATGCTGCAACTCCCCCTTCTGGCGTCACAGGCGTTGTGGTGGTCAGGGAAAGTCCGCTCCCAAATCCATTGTTAACCGTTTTGGGAGAACTCTGCACCGGACTACGCGGCTGATCCAAGTCCAAGACGATGTAGTTGACACCTGGTAGACTGGTTGGAGTAACTGGTTGCTGCTGTTGTTGCGTTGTGGATGCCACAGATTGTTGTGAGACGTCGCGTGGCAACAGCGGCAGATCCAAGCGACTGATGTTCTCATAACAACGTTCATTGCAGCCCGCAGAACCAGGAGGCATATCGAAGGGCAGACGAGGAGTCTCCACATTGGCATACAAACGCAGCGTTTCATTTAACGCCGGAGCAGACTCTTGAGGTGGTAAATCCACCGCCTGATGCTGTCGTCGCATGGTACTAAAGCCGCTGTTTGTCGAAGTGGGCGTGGCATCAGATGGTGAGCTGCGACTGTTCTGCTCCAGCAACAGGCGATGCAACGGCTGATCGAAGTAGACATTCGTATTTGTGTTGATGTAGGCGCCTGGCGTGATCGGTGACTGCAGATTCCCAGTGCCCGTGCCCGTGATCGTTTCACCCGTAATTAATTGAAGATTGGGCAGCGTATCTGGTGAGTCGCCGGCGGATATAGTATCGTTTGGCTGCTGTTGCACCTGCAACGCGGCACGTGCCAGCATTGGCGCCGGCTCCAGATAATTGTTACTATGCGGTTGCAAATCACTTCGACCCAATAAGACGGAATTGGCGCGCTCACGTTCCCGTTCCCTTTCCCGTTCCACCTGTGCAAAGGCATCTGTGTTGACAGCATTTATGTAGCGTTGAAACATTGGATAAAGTTGCTCGGCATTGTGAATGCGAAACGTATAGATTCCAGGTCCAGACATGCAACGCCGTCCCGCCTCAAAGGAGAAAAGATCACCATTGAGTCCATAGCGACGCAGATGCTGCAGTGCCCAAACAATCGGGTCGTAGCCGGGCGTGAGAAAGATCAGCTCACGTGGCGTCAATTCCAGGTAACCGCTACGTATGATTGGAGCCTCTGGTCCGCTGGGCTGCAAGTGGGCGACGCGCACCCGAAACACATTATCCTGCCTCAGTTCGTGCAGTTTATTAGTGCTCGTAATGCAGCCCATTACGTTCTGCAATAAAAACAACATGTATTGACTGCACTATCTCCAGATGATTTGCCTATCTCTTTACCTGTCTGAAGACACACCAAGTTTTTTATCTCTATCATGGAAACGGAGCGAAGAGCGTATGGAAATCTATGTCGTCACAGACTTAACTTTATGGTCCCTTCTTTAAGGTAACGCTTGCGTCTGCTCTGTGTGTCGATGCTGGTTCCATTAGTTAATCAATTTTTAATTGTTCATTTCTTAATAAAAATGAGGTTTAAGAGACTTTTTTTTTAAGAAATTGTTTTTGTTCGTGTTGCGAACAATGGCAACTTTGGCAGTGTGCAGCCCTGGTTCCAAGAAAAAAAAAACCGATAGTTTTTAAACGTGTAGCAGTCCTGGTTAGTGATGTAAATTTGAGTGAAAACATCGATGTCGATGTGCATCGATGTTTTTAAAATGAAACATCGATGTTGGTTGATACATCGGGTTCGAAACATCGATGCATCGAAGTATGTCCCATGGTTTAAAACGTTCAATTTAAAAAAAAAAAAAATGAGTTTCTAGCTAAATAAAGGTGATTTATTCTTAAAAACATGTGCTTTCAAAGCAGTCTTTTCAGTTTCATAGCAATTTTTAACTTAAAAAGAAACAAAACAAATAAAAACTTATACTTCCGTAGCAGTCTTTAACTTAAAAAGTATTTATAAAGTATAAATTTGCTTACTTTGGCATTGCAAACACTGTTCATAAATAAACGCACACTCGTCATACAAAAATAGCGTATTGAAGACGAGACAACTGACGATAAATACGCGAAATTGTGAAATTAAGTCGATGTTTTTCAAAACATCGATGCATCGCCATGAAACATCGATGAATCGACATCTCCAAAAACATCGGGAAACATCGCCAAAAAAACATCGATGTTCGATGCATCGATGTTTTTTTACATCACTAGTCCTGGTTCTCAGAAAAAGAACGATAGTCAGTTTAAGGTCATTTTAGCTTTTAAAAACAAATCCATAAGTTCCCGACCAAATAACTCCGTCCTCCGTGTTTAACTGAAATCCAAAAAGAGAATCCATAGATATTGTATTTATGTTACTCAAACACAGTTCCTGCTTAAAAAGGCTGAACGATTTAGGCTCTGCGAAATGAGGCCCCAAACAAAAATGAAATAAGGCCCACAAAAATGTATAGAAAACAACAACAACGATTTCTAGTCAAATTTAGGGTGCTATTTCCTTATTTGGGGCCTTATTTCAAATGAAATAAGACCCCAAAATAAAAAAATGATATAAGACCCCAAAACGTATTTTTGCGGACCTATTTAAATTTTATTCTGAAATAGGGCCCTAATATTTTTAATGACGAGGTTGACAATATATCGTCAGCAAAACATTTGTAAATTTGCCTGAGCATCCTCTTCAAGTAATAGAGGCTTTCAATTTGGAATCTGTGTGGACTTCGTTTATGCTTACAAAGGATAAAGCAAATTTTATTATTTATTAAAGACCAAAAACAGGCTTTTTGTATATTTCATCTTTAAAAATAATAAGCGAATCGAGGGTATTTAATGGACGGAACTTTTAAAATAGTCTCCATAGTAGGTTGCTTTAACCAGCTCCTAGTGATCTACTTGCATTCAATATTTTGACCATGTAATTACATTATATTATTTAAAAAGTTGTGGCGCCGCAGTAGAAAATTTTATACAAAGAATCGCGCGGTTTTTTGTATAAAATTTTTATTTTTTCTTAATCTCAGCGCAAACATTTAATAACTTGTGCAGAATGTAATTTAAAGCTATGTACAAGCAGATGCAATTGCAAAGAACTTCGAGCAATTCAGCTGCCCTTATTGTTTCATGCAAGTCTTTGTTTAATAAAAAATACAATAAATTGAATTAAATATAAATAAAATATAAAAAAAAAAATATTATAAATTGGGGTGTTATTTCATTTTCCAAATCTGGGGCATTATTTCATTTTTTTGGGGTCTTATTTCATCGCATTGGGGCCATATTTCATATTCCCTTTTGGGTCCTTATTTCCTGCAGCCAACGATTTATTTTAAAATTACAAAATAGGATAGGTTTCCAAATAGGAAATGCTTGATATTTTAATCGCCAGCAGTTAAAAAAAAGGACAGATTTGTTAGGAAAAAGTGTAAATTGGCAACAAAATGAGAGCTCTCATTTTTATTTACAAAATTCAGCAAATCAGGTTTAGCTGCCTTACAAACGTGTACTTCAATAAACAATTCTTTTTTAATTGCTCAACCTGCGCTTCTAAAAAATATATTTTTTATTGATGTCAGTCTCCACACAACTAAATCTAGACTTAACACATGTTTACATTAATTAATGGTAGAAATACAGTTATTCGAGCTTGACACTGGACACGTGAAACAGTTTTACAAAGTCCTTACAAATAAATAAACAGATAACATTAACGTAGTTACCCCCCTGTAGTACCCGCCAGATAAATATCCATTGCAGGTTGATTCAAATGCACAGTTGGGCGTCGCTTTGGAATCGGTTGAATGTGGGGTAATCGAGTACCATTCACAGCATTTAAACTTAACATTGACTCGTCATCATCTTCCTCCGCGCGCCTCCGTTTGCCAGCGGACGTTGAGCTACTCGTCCCATTGTTTACCACAGTTCGGCTGTTGGAACTTATCGATGTTGTGGACGGTGCAGAAATGACACTGACGCTTTGCGATTGCGATTGACTGGCCACATCCGAAACGGAATTTGCTGGGACATTTGATTTCGTTTTCCATTTAATGGCGTTTCTCATTTTAACTCGGTATATTCGTTTCAGATAGTCGAAACAATGTCCACATAGGGGAGTTGTGCTTCGCATCTCTGGGTTAATGTAATGGGCGAAATGAAGCATTTTTTCATCCTTCACCGTTTTGATCGGCGGCTTTACATAGTGGTCGCCCAGGCCGCAGTATCTTTTCGAGGTAGCTTTTGGCGATGCCATTTTGGCCGAAGTAGCTTTTGGCGTTGCTGGCATCTTTAATTATAAACTAGGCAAGTTTTATGTTTGATTTTACTCTGTGTTCAAATTTCTACATTTAATGCTCAGGCTGCTTTTTTCCCGCTGAAAATCAGCAATATACAGCAATGAGACCGTACACGCTAAACGCCAATTAACCAAAGGTATGTATGAAAAAATACTAAATTTGAATTATACAGTTCTGATGGAGTTTCGCACCGACCTATCGATATATTTACTAAGTTGATATTTATTATTTCTAGCCACATTTTGAAACAGAAATATTTAGAAACAAATTAATTTTGACATACAATAATGTAATTACCTCAACGGAATGAAAATAAAGCAGCTTAATAAGTTTGAATTCAACTGCAGCCAACTGACTCCATCGAGCTCTTTAGTGAGAGATGTAAATTTGAGTGGAAACATAGATGTCGATGTTCATCGATGTTTTCAAAACTTCGATGCATTGATGTATGTCTAATGCTTTAAAACCGTCCCGCTTTTATAAAAAACAATTTCATTGCAAACATTGCTCAAATTGCAATAAATGCACTGTCAGGGCGGCGAAAAGAGCGTATTAAAAGTGCAGCAGCTAACTAATTTTTGTGAAATTAAACAACAGATGTTTTGCAAAACATCGATGCATCGCTTAACAACGATGCCAAGGAAAGCATCGAGGAAAATGAAAAAAAAAACATAGATCCTCGATGGATGCATCGATGTTTTTTTACATCACTATTAAAACCAACAATCAGGGATTTAGTTCGTTCGTTCACTTTGGTGAATAGTTCAATCGAACTTAGTCCGAACGATACGATACAACTCTAGTTCACACACACACTTTGTGTTTCATCGCATTCGGTTTGTTTGAGCTGTTCAAGAAAAAGTTTAAAGAAAGAACGAAAAGCGGTTTATAGTCGAGATTCAGAATATAAGAATAAAGTGAGAGTGCGTAATAGAGGTAGCGAGCCAGGTAAATGCAATTTACAATATTAATTTAATTCAAAACGAGTTCGAGAAACGCAAAAAAAAATGGCAAACACGAAATTTGAAAAACCAAGCCAAGCTGTCTGAGTGCTTCTGTGTGTGTAAGTGCTGCTGTTGAAATTCTGTATAACGCTTTGTACAATATGTGTGTGTGTGTGAATGCTAGTGTAGGACGAGGCTTTGTGAATTATGACTTGAAAATATGTACTCAAATATGCTTAAATATTCTTCTTATATATAAAGTGCTAATATAACTGTACCGCTTTAGCAATAATACATAGAATTTTATTGATACAAGTGTTGAATACAGCTCGACTAAACAGATTTCAAAAAGGACGCCATTCTCTTGTTAGCGTGTGTGTGTGTGTATTTGGGCTGGGCGCGTTGAAAGAAAAATATGCCAAAAAAATGTGGGTATTTTCGTAGATCGCGCAAACATTTAATAATGATTGCCGGCTTTTCTTTGTTTTAACCTAATCCTAATAGCGAACTTCTTCTCTACCGGCTACTTAAAGTCTTTGGTGTTGTTCCTGCATTTTTTTTTTCATTTCAATTTTGGGTGTGCCGCCTGCAATTGCGTCGGCGTTGCCACTACGTCGCCTCTGTCGGCGTCGCTGCCGGTGGCTTTGTATCCGTTTCGCTCTCTTTCCTTCTCTCTATCTCTTCTGTTAGTCTATCTCACTCACTCTCTGTTGCCTGTTTTGCGCTCTACGTCACTTTTTCACATTCTTCCCTTGCGTGCTTCATTTATCCTTTTTTACGCTTTGTGCTGTCACTCGTTCGCTCGCTCCTTGCCTTGCCGCTTCTTGTGCGTGGATGTGTATGCCTGCACGTATGTGTGTATGTATACATGTGCGTTGTCTGTGGCTGTCGTCTGCCTAGTTCAAGATGCCTGACTTGACTTATTTTTCATTGTCGTTGTCGTTTTCTTGTCTTGAGTTTGTTCTTTGTTTGAGCAGTCTTGTCTGATTACACTTGCCAACACGTTCATGGACTTGAGATTGCTAAAATTATCCTTGGTCACAGAAAAATGCGACTTTTACTTTCGGGTCCCGCTTTGATTATCATTGCCGATTTCCCTCTCATCCCTGAGGATCATTTTCATGATGTTCAACCATAGTTGTTGCCACGAACCGCCTACTCTTATAGCTAAAATATTGCGTTGCAGTTTAGCAGTCAGTCAAACTATACGACAGTAGTCAGCCTGTAAGGCAGGCAGCCACCGCCCTAACTGGCGTCGCTGCTTACGTGCCTGTCTGTGGGTGTATTTTAAGTGGATATACGTGTAAGTGCAGTGAAAACTCACTTAGTCAGCCAATTCATTATCCTATAAATTTGTAAATCAGCTAAGATTAGCATTTATCATTAATTATGAATAATTTTAATTTAATTTTATGCAAACTTACTTGAAAATATTTATCTAGTTCAGCTATTAGAGTTATTATATCTGACGATCCTATTTTCATGTGTGTATGTGTCAGTGTTACAGTTTAAAGAATTAGGATTTTTATTTGGATTGCGATTGCTATTCTGAATTGCATTATAAAACTCAGCTCGGAGCTGGTATTGAAGTCGTTTCAAATTTCACAATTTATAAGAGAAGCTTAAAGGGTTGCGGGGCTTGTGTTGCCCATCGTCTGTTACTGGTTTATTATGGGGGGAATTTGTTGTCGACTGCGGTTGCCGTAAACGCAAATAAGTTTTGAGGTAATAATTGTGATACCGTTACGTACTGTCCACCAAGTGCAATTTGCGGTTAAGCGTAGGTGACTAGCGTTGTAAGGCAATATTGTTTTTAATTTTTTCAAATCATCTTATAAAAATACTTTAAGAATGGGGTTTTAAATTAATATTCTTGTATTTTTTGTTTTATAATGAAGTTTTAAGCCTTAAAAAAAATTAATAAAAAAATAAATGTAATAAATGTAATCATGTAAACATATTTGAAAACTTGAAATACATTTTAGATAACAAACTGTTTAAAAAATAACCATTCTATAACTTTTAATCGATTAGGTTGGTAGTTTAATTGTAGATAAACCTTTGATGATAGATGTTCTTAATTTTTTTTAGGGATAAAAATGTCAATGAAAACAATTTTAAATTTTGTCATTAATTTTCTTATAGATGTATACATTTTTGTTTTTAATAATTTAATGATTAAATTAATAAAAACATTCTTAAGATGAGTGGCTTAATAAAAGCATCAGCTTGGACATAAATGTTAAATCGTTTCGTCATATTGCCCCACTGTACTCTATTTTCCCTAACGTGAAGAGTTCTCACATCAACAACAACAACAACAGCAATAAAATAACTGCCCGCTTTTCTTAAACAACGCAATTTGTGCCGATCAGGCAGCATCACATCTCCGCTCCATGGCCGCTTATCTGCTGCGACCGTTCGTTCAGCCGGCCGGTCGACGCGACCTGTCTCCCGTTTCGTGCTCTCATCTCATTTCATCTTTTGGCTTTTGTTTGTTATTGTTGCGGATTGATTTTTTTGCTTGGACTACGAATATTTGTATTTTCGATTGTGTGGCATAGTATTTATTTTTTATATAAGAGACTGCCGCGCTTCTGTTGCTGCTGCTTCAACTGCTTTAATTTTATTTATTTTTTGTTGAATTAGCATTCATAACAATTTAAATTGCGCGCCACCGACACAACTATAAATAAACAAATAATTACAAACATACCTCCAAATATGTACATCTGAGTATATTTGTATGTATGCATCAACTTCTTGGCGTATTAGAATTTCAAGTGGTTAGAATTGATTTTGTGGGGGGGAAGGCGAAGTGGCATGAAAATGTGCTGCCTTGATGAAAATATACGAGAGTATTCAAACGCAAACCGCAAGACTATGCACACACACGAATACACTTGAGTAAAATGGCAATGGCGTCGCTTTAAGAGATGATGGAGTGACGGCGCGTTGCTCCAAGACACATCTTTTACACACATGTTGCAAGTGTATGTGTGCCATGGGGGTAGGGATAAGTGGTAGGGGGTCGAGGGTGTGAGCCACTGACAAGTCATGTCAACACTTTGGCATTCGCAAGCTAAATTTGTCGTGCAGTCGAATTTCTATGCATTAATTTCGATAACAACAGTCAACAAATTGGTTTCAATTAATTGATAAGCAATACAATAATCAGGCTAAATTTAAGCAATTAACCGACCCAACAAGAATTTCGCTGAGCAGTGCGCGAAGAAAAATAAAACACAATTTTACACACTCTCTCTGGCTCCCTCTCTGTCTCTTATTTTCCATTGTAATGTCATTGTTTATTTAAAGTTGTTGCAGCCCACTGTCTGCCATGTGGGGTCATTGTGTGAAGCATGAATGGCAAAATAAAGCAATAAAATATCCATATGCATACACATGCATGCATATGCATACACAATGTGCGTATATCGATGCCGACGCCAAGGCTCATTAGTTTTGTTATTGACTCCTTACGCATTACATACATGCGCACAGAAACAGAAGCAGCAGCAGAAGAACAAGAATAACAACAATATCACTATCGCTTTTATCGATAGCTGATGATGGTCACTCAATGCAATATTGTTGCTTGTCCCTGGAGCCCGCATTTCAGCTGTTGACGCCGCTGTTCACGCTTCCGGCCTTTCTTTCTTTGTCTTTGCCTTGTGGTTCTGCTTCTGGCTCTGGCTCTGCCTCTGCTTTGCTTGCACTCTGCTTGTAAGCGTCTCTGCAGTAGAAGTTTCTTTTTGCTTTTTTTTTGCTGCTTCTGCTTCGTCGCTGATCATGAGTCGCTTAACAGCAACAGTCGTCGTTTGTTGTTTGACTTGAACGGTTTGTGTGTTTCGGTTATTTTCTGCGACGGCTTTTTCACTGCTTAACGAATTGAGTAATTCCTCTTTTTGAGTGTGCTTTGTGCGTGGTATACTTGTTGATGAAAGTGCTTTGCACATTATTAACTGTTTAATTAAAAGCTCTATCTAACTCATTATCATTGTGCCAAATAATTGCTCAGCAAATAAATAAAAAAAGGGAAGTTCTTCCTCTATCTCTTCAACTATTTGTGGCCACCCGCGCAGCTGACGGCGACGACGACACACGACAAAGAGAGTAAGTACCGGAAATATGTAAGCAGAAGCAGCAGGCGTCGATTTTTGCCATTTGTCGTCTTGCCTTATGAATTATTTATGGTTGTATTAAAATGCCGTTTACAATATCCAAGTGGTCCGGAGTGCGTACTGACTGTCGGACTGTGTGCGTCTTTGTGCAGCGCTTTGAATTTCTAATCAGAAAACTGAGAACCCTCCACTTGTGACAACTCAATTCTAAGTGAAACCAAACCAACTCCGGCCATCACCAACTTTGGTGACTAATTGGCATTCGCTTTTGTTTCTACTACAAACTATGTACACTCACACTAATATATATAATTTGCCACTACTTTTTATTACCCGACTCAACTTACACACATACTACGCTTTTCTGCAGCACGCTCGCTCATGTGTTTTAATTAGCCGCAAAATCGAAACACTAAAACCGAGAGGGAGAGAGAGAGAGAAAGAAAAAAAGAACAAGAATGGCCCAACCGGTTCAGCAAGCAACCGCAGCCCACTTTTTACCAGCTACGCTTTCTACTTGCATCCGCATCCTTCGACAATATTGTTGTGTCTGTGTGTGTGAATTCAAGTTTTGTTGTTGCACTTGCCCTCCTCAAACGTTGCCATACCTTGACAGTGAGTGGGGGCTCTGATCTGGTTCGTTGAATGTTGCCAAGTTGGTCATTCGGATTTTGATAGCTGCTTTGAGCTTTATTACCGATCGATATTTATCGATCCTTATTAGACCTGCAATGGGTGACAGTGTTTTCGCAGAGATTTGTTAACCGATATAGTACCAGCTGTAAGAAAACAGCAAAGATAGCTGTTATTGTTCCCCCACTCTGATTGAACGTGATTTGTTATATAATCTGTCAAAAAAAGATATTGCATGTTTTTCGCCTTTATTTGCGGGCTTATCTACTTGCTACTGTCTGTTTAGATTCG
Organism: Drosophila limbata; assembly: GCA_963924055.1. NCBI lineage: Eukaryota > Metazoa > Arthropoda > Insecta > Diptera > Drosophilidae > Drosophila > Drosophila limbata. Next base: position 6,159,778 of record OZ001353.1, read on the forward strand.
TCACTCTGATCACATGCTCTAGTCTTGTATAAAAAAATATTCGTCAAAATCACACAGATGAAAATAGATATGGATATCTTAAAAAATCTTTTTTGTATAAGCAGATTATAGTTCAAGGCACGTAGCTTCTTTTCTATATAAGCAATGTGTACTAGATATGATTTCGAGAGAAAATTCGAGAATTAAATCGTCATCCTATTGTTAAACACAAACTCTGAATCACATACAAAATGCAATTGATAGGGAGTTTTCTTTGTGCCTCATTCGTTTATCAATTGAGTGGGCTTTGGGTTGTGTTGAATTCTACAGACACTTCCTCTCTATTACTGTATTCTCTTTTTATGCTTTTTCTTTATCGTTGCGCTATGCGGAGAGGAGGATGGGGGATTGTTTGTTCCGATAGTAAAGCGAGTATTGACCACTACCGTTATAGCAATCTATATGTACGTTTGAATGAATAATAATATGCATGCGTATTTATATTTGGGCTATGCTGAGAAGTATTATAGCAGTAATTTTGAAGCATTCAGAGACACTTGACATGCCACACACAGCAACAGTAAAAGTAACAATAAAAATAGCAACAAAAACAAACCGGAAATGATAATTGAAAAAAAATTTTCTTAATTTTTAACATTGTGACTTGTTGGTACGTTTGTTGCATGTAATGTACTCGTTACTAATTATGGAATGCACTCATTTTACGTACATATCCTTTCCTTTAGCAACAACAACAAAAACTCAGCGGCAACCAATTATATCCGGTTACTTGAGACATTCTCTGAGACGCTACTGTATTGCTTTCGATCTTGTTCTTGCTTATGATGTGCTTCTTCGTCGTCTTTTTGTCTGATTTTCGCACACATTTTTTTTTGTTAGCTTCCTCGAGTTCCCTTGCTGCGTAGGCCACAAAAATGTTGTTGCAGTTATTACACTTTAAATATGTAAGAATGTGCACTTATTTATATAAATTTGATTACTGATTGGGCTGTGCTTTATTTAGGCGTGGCTTATCAGTAGCTCACAAACACATGTATCAAATAGCAAACAATATGACAAATGTGCAATGCTTGCATTTGTATAACAAAATATATGCCAATTCGTATGCATACATGTGTGTGGATGTATTAATTTTTTATTTTATTGTTGTGTCTACTGCATTTCGTTTTCATTTCTTATTATACTCCTCTTACTATGTATATATTTGCACTTGCGGGGCGACTGTTAGACGCCGCCTGGCGGCTGATTGAAGAAATTGAAAGGAATGAGCTGAGATGCATTTTCTATGTATGTGTGTGTCAGCTGTCAAGTGTGAGCTACAGAAGTGGCATAAAGAATAGGGAGAGACTTTGAGTGAGCCTGAGACTGTGGGCGTTTGTTTGATTAGTTTATAAAAGTTCAATTACGTCTGCTTGCGACTTTAAGTGCGCGCGCACTTATCATGTGGTTTCCAGTGCTATAAATGCCCTATACAATGATTGTACGACAATGCAACCAACTGGAATGCTTGTATGTATGCATGAATGTGTGTTTGCTTGTGTGGTATGACGTGGAATTAATGTTTGTCCAGTTGGCCGGCCCCCGGCGAGTGTACGCATTCCTGCACAATCAATTTAATTTACGTATCTTTTCTGAACTCAAAGCGTGGATCTGTGATGGCTACAACGATCTTCTAGTGCTGCCGTCAAAAGGGGCAGGAGGAGGAGGAGTAGCCGGCTTCAAATTGAAAGCGCAGCCGCAGCAGCGATACAACAGCTTAAAGTGTCAAAATTGATAGAGAGCAGACAATTCAACACATTTTTACACACATATGTACATTCTTGAACACATTCACATATACACACACACACGCGTATGTTCCTTTGTGTGGCTGTTGTTGCATTTCGAACACGCTTCATTGTTGATAAATGCGCTTTTATTTATAGACGACACCACTCTGGTTCGGTGGCTGCTAGTCTGTGTATGTGTGTGTGTTGGTGAATGTGCTCTTTGCTTTCCTTTGTCCCTTCATTTATAAATTTTCTTTTACTGAACAAAACTGAAAGGCGCGGCTTAAAAGCAAGAAGCGTGAGAGACCAGTGGCATTTCTATTGTATGTATTTTGTGTGTGTCTGTGTGTGCAACACATCAAAGGTCAAGTTTAAATTGAATTTAACTAATAAAAGCCACAAAAAAAAAAAGTTCAATGCTTTCCACACACGCTTTTAACAATGCCGACGCACTCAAAATTGAGCACTTTTAATGGAACAACACATTTTTGACTGTCACTCAGACGCTCGTCAGCTCCAACTCTCGCTCTCAATTAAATGTAAGTGCAATTGCAAAGCTCGTGCTTTGTTAATCTTATTATCTCTTCTAATTCCATTTTCTGCATGTCATGTCATATGCAGTCAGTCTGGCAACGCCATCACATTTTTGATTCGCCCGTTTTGTCTTATGTGGGCCGCGACGGCGCTCGAGTATTTTCACACGCCCCCATCCCCCTCGTTTGCCGTTCGGATGTAACGTCTGTGGCGACGCCAATGTCAGCGTTAGCGTCAGCGTCGCTGCTTCGTTGGCATGGAAACTTCGGGCAATGACCGTCGCAGTCGTCACTGTTGCTGTACGTTGCGTAAATGTAATAGTATTTTGTAGTATTAGTAGTAGTAGTAAAATGCCGGCCGGCAACCCTCTGTACACAACCTCTTGTTGTTGTTGTTCTTCTTGTCGTTGTCCTTGTTCTCGTGTCCTGTTTTCGCCTTGCCGATGCGTCATACTGCAAATTTACTTGCGCTTTAATGTATTGCTGTTTTAGCATGATATACGCGCACAGTTAGTTTTCTGCCGTCTATTTTGGTAAGGGTTGAGTTACGGCTACACCTGTGTTTGCTTGTGTGTGTGTGTGTGAGAGAGTATGTGTTGAAATATTCTGGCGATTACTCATCAACATTTTTGCATACAGTCACGTCGAATAAGTTGAAAATCTAATATAAAATTATAAGATCGAATTAATTGCTGCCTCTTTGTTTTTAATATACACTTACTATTAGAAGAGTATTACAATAATGTTACGGACAATGTAACCCATTTCCTATTTATTATAGTTTTGCCATAAATAACTATAATTATTACTTTTATGGCTAAAATCGGTTCACTTTTTATCTGCAAGAGTATTAAATCTTCGGCAAGTTGAGGTTCATTCCGGTTTTTTGTTTGTTTTTTTTATGACTATCGTTAAATATGATTTAGATTTATTCCTGTTCTTGGAGATGCGAAACATTGTAAGTACTCATAGCTGGTTTTCACTTTGTTGTTGGCCTCGTCGACAGCAACGAGCGCACGGGTTTCGACTTTTCGAGTGTTTGTTTGGTTCATTGAACGAAAACTGATGAAACTTGATGTCTTGATGTTCGATTAAAGAATTTCTTTACCGTTTTCTTTTCGTTGGTTTATAAAGGCGTCATAAAACAAAAAAACATGCTCACAGTGAGTACTTTGAGACATGAATATTGGCTACTAAAGTAATAAGATAGACTGTCATGTTTATATCTCTTAATTGGCTACTAAAGTAATAAGAAAGATTACCATAGTTATGTCTTTAAATTCGCGGTTGAATTTCATGACTTAAATTTCTAAAGGAAAAAGATATCAACCAAAAATAAAAGCAGAAAAACAAGCGGGAAAGACTTTCTCCGAGACCTTCGACTATAAGATACATACATAATTTTTCAAGGCTAACTTTTATCCATTACTCGATAAGTTCGGTATTGAAGTCAGTTTTGCAGAAAACAATATTTCCCACAAATTCTGAAACGTATTTGCCATATGTGAATTTCCTTTGGCTTTATGAATATTGGCTAACACCAGCATAAACAGCTGGAACTGCCGCTGTTGAACTGAGCTGAGAGCGTGAAGAATGCAATTACAGATTAAGTACACACAGATACATACGCGTGCATGTGTGTATGTGTATTATATACAAGGTATTAAAATGGTGCCATTCTGTCGCCTACCAAAAGAGGTGGACATTTTCCAGCCGCTCCTCTAGTACTTATTCATACTATGTACTTGGGTTGGTTTTATTTACTTTTTTTTTTACAACCCTTAAACATGACGAAACTTTTCGCTTTGAATTTTTTGCGCCCCACGTTTCCCCCCTCCTTGCCGCACACGCCCATCTTTTCTCTCACTTCATTAAAATTCTTTGGTACGGTTTCTGTTTCACTTACCGAGTCGAGTAATTCGATTTTCAAAGTGACGCATAGCACGCTACTAATAAAAACAAAAACAAAAATACATACTATAGGAACAAGAACTGTGAGTGAGTGTGTATGTGTGTGTGTGTGTGTGTATCTCTGTGATGTACTGTTTCATAAAAATTTCCTGGATATAAAATGATTCATTCACTTGCCGGTCGAATTGTTGTTTCATTATTGCTGTCTACTTGAGCATTATTCATTTGCTTAAGCTTGTTTTTTCACTTCGCAGTCAACTATGGAACGACTGATAAGCTGTCCACTTAGCCGCGTAAACAGAGATGAGTGAAATTTCATACTGTGACTGTGATTGCAACTGTGAAAGTGATTGTTATTTGTTCTATTTTTACAAATATATTTTTATTTATTATTGTCAGTTGTTGGCAGGGATTAAAACCGAAAGGAATATCGGTTTCAGTTACGGTTTCGGTTATGTTCGCATTTCGGTTTTCGGTTATCGGTTACGCAAAATCTTTGAATAAAGGTTTCGTAACGGTGAACCGGTTTTTGTATGTATCGGTTTTGAAATACCGGTATGGTTTCGGTTCACAAAAAAAATTTTTTTTGCTAAAAATATAGGTATATTAATATTGTAATAATAATAATTAAAAATGTATTACTTTCTTAAATTTTCATTCACACATTTCTTTCATATATTCTTCAGTTTATTTTAAATTTATTTTATTTGAGCAGTGCTATGAAAATTCGATCATGAATATCAAAAATAAAAATTGAAAATGAAACATAAGAAAATTAAAATCAAAAATCATAATAAAAAAAGAGAAATAATTTTTTTTTTGAATGTATAAAAAACCGAAATTAACCCTTATAAATGAAACGGTTACTAAACGGTTATTTCGGTTTACAGAATTTCGGTATTAAGGTTTCGGTCAAATGAAAGTTTTTTTTTTTCGGTTACGGTTTCAGTTACGGTTTTAAATTTCAATCGGTTTTTACCGGTTAAAGGTTACGGTTTCGGTTAGGGTTTTAATCCCTGGTTGTTGGGAATGGCAAGGCCAACAGATTTAAATTTTCTGATTACGAACAAAATGTGTAAAATATATGAATTAAGATAAAATTTGTAGTTGAGTTTTTTTTAAATAAATTGGAAAACTGAAATAATTAAAAATAAGAAGAATTTAAGAGAAGTGTGAAATATTAGATCGAAAATTGTCATAAATTATCTAAAAAAAGCTAAAACTTAAGAAATGGATCATTGCCAGATTGCCCATGCTTTTATCATTACCACTAATTACTATCAGTCTAATATCATTTGCAATTTTTAGAGATGGCAATTTAAAATTTGCATCAGTATTTAGAATTACTTTCTGAATATGACTCTTGTTCTTATTCTAAAGAAATGTACTTTAATAAAAAATAATCTTTTAGAATTTACTCAATGGATTTCAAACTAAAATGACTGATATTGCAACTTTTATGGATCACTATATCATTAATCATTTCATTGATAGACTTTTTCATTAATTTGATAATTATTTTGAATGAGATTCTAAAAATATATTGTGTCACAGTCGGTGAGTCGTTTTATGGCTTATCTTTAGTGCAAATTCTGCGGTGCAGAGAGAATACGCTTCTTATCACATCACAGCCAAAAGTAAACGCATTGAAATGACGCAAAATTTAGCTAGAACTGCAGTTGTTGTTCCCTCTGTGGTTAGAAGAAGTTGGCGTTCATTGAAATGTCAAGTGTAAAAATAAAATAGGAAATTGCTTATTTAAAGTGTGCCTTGCCGTTTCTCGATACTCGATACTTGGTTGAACAATTAATTAAAAAAAACAATATATATATACTTATATACATATATACACTTTTATATATGTATACATACATATATGTACAGATGCTTTTATATAACAAATGTGTAAAAATACATAATTAATTTGCTAATTATATCCAAATTCTTGTTGCATGCAAACACAACACAATCCACAATCCATCCACCACCCGCATTGATCGAAGCAGATAACAGAACCAATTAGCAATTAAAAAGGACCAGAGAAATAAACAAAAATGGGTAAAGCTCAGAGCAAGCGTTCAATTGATATCACCACCGATCCGAAGAAGGTTGGCGAGGGCAACGAAGTTGCTGGGAAAGTCGAGAAAATTGAGGATGTCGATCAGACGGCGCCCGCATTGAACGGCGACGCAGCGACGTCACAGGAGAAGAGCGAGGATTCGGCGGCTGCCACAAGCAGCGAGGTAAGTGCAACATGTGGCACCAGTCAGTCCAATAGTTAAGCCATTTCAATTCATTTCAATTTTAGAAAAAGGAAACTGAGGAGAACTCGGAAAATGACAAAGATTTGACAACTGAGAAAAGCGATGCACCGAAAGCTGATGGAGCCGCTGGCGATGCAGCTGCCGAGACTGTTAAGGATGAGACAGCAGTAGCTTCAGGTTCACCCAAGGAGGCAGGCGAGGAGATTTCACCACTGGCCGATGAGAGCATCAAGTCCAAGTCGAAGAAGGATAAGGTGAAAAAGAAATGGTCATTCCGTAGCATCTCGTTTGGCAAAAAGGATAAACAGAAGCCAGCCAAGACAGAGGAGCCAGCATCCCCGACAGCAGCAGCAGCCGGAGCAGCCGATGCAACGGCGACAGCAGCAAATCCCGAGGCAGCCCCAACGAACGGCGAGGCGGAGCAGCGAGCAGCAGCAGATGGAGAAGCAGCAGGAGCAACTGCAGCAGCAGACGCAGCAACAACTGAGGTAATTTCAAATCCCTTTTAATTGCTCACGCTTCAACTAATTTTGTGTTCAACTTGTAGAAAAGCGCGGACGCAGATGCGACGGCCAAGGTAGAAGCGAAATCCACTGAGAATGGCGCAGCCAGCGAAGAAGAGAAGCCACAACAACAACAGGAGCAACCAGCAGCAACCAATGGTGACGACAAGACATCTGCCCCAGCAGCAAGCGAGGAAGCGATCATCAAATCCGAGACAAGCACCACCGAATCGGCCACAAATGTTGAAGCTGCCGCTGCACCTGCTCCCGTGGTTGTTGAGCCCAGCGTTGCTGTTCCCGAGGCCGTTGTTGAGACCACCACCACCACTGAAGTTGTTACCAATGGACATGCCACAGCCACTGATGTCGTTTTGACCAATGGCGATAAGAATGGTTTGGCCGAATCCCCATCTGAGCCGGAGGCATCCGCCACCACCAACAACGTTGTTGACGAGCCACATCAGAATGGCACGAACGGAGTTGGCGAGAAGAACGAGATGGCCACGCCACCGCCAACACCAGTTGCCGAGTCCGAGGCCGAGCAAATTAAGATCAAGTCGCAAATCGAGGTAAAACAAACAGACACAGCAAACAACACTGTAAATACGAGTACCACAACAACAACAACAACAACAGAAACAGCAACAGCAACAACAGAGAACACCTCAATCACAACAACAACAAATACAAATACAAACACAACAAGCACTGAGACCGAGACCGTTGCAGCCGCAGAGTTAGTTCAGACCCAAAAAAACACACTACCTAACATCACAACCACCAACAACACCAACACGAACTCCACCACGACCACAACAACCACCGACAATTCCGCCTTACTTCCCACTTCCCAAGAGCAGGATGAAGTGCAAGCCGATGCCGCCGAGGAAGAGCAAGTGGTTGCTGCAATTATAGCGGCTGTTAGTGAGACCTCTGATCCTGATCCCGAGTCCGAGGGTTTTGTTCTTGTCACTTCTCAGACAGAAATCGAAACTCCTGAAGCTCAAGTCGTACCAGAAACGATTGCCGTTTCAGTTTCCCCTGTGTCCACTCAACTCGATGTTGATTCCGAAATTTCCAAGCGCGATGCTGCTCTAGATTCTCCTCTAGAGACTGAAGCAGCTGTTGTTGTGGTTGAATCGAGCCAACCGCCACCACTGCCCAAGTCCCCACCACCCTCGCGTGTCTCGGCGTTTGCATTGACCACCGACGTTGACGATGATGATGAAGCACAGCAGGATGACAATGATGATAAGCTCGTCAAGGAGGAGGAACAGCAGCCAGAGAAGCTGGAGGAGGAGGCAATGATATCATCGGCAGCAGAGAAAGACAACTCCCTACTCAATGAGATTGAGCAACATGCTCAGATTATTGTGGCGGAAATCACTGAACAAGCCGCAGATATTGTGACGGAACAAGAGAAGCAAGTGGAGCATGAACAAATTGAGAATGTCCCTGAGGAGGATGTCCCCGAAGAACGTACGAGAATTGTTACCGATGTTGATGAAGATGATAACAATGAGAACGATAAAGATAACAATGAAATCAAGGAAGAAGTGCAAGTTGAACAACCCGAAGTGATCAGCAAGGATGAAGAGTCTGTTCCGCAGCCAGATGTTATCCTGCAGAATCTCGTTGCGGCCGTTGATGAGCTCAGTTTGCTAGACAACAATGATGACAAAGTCACAGTTGATGCGCAAGTTGTGCAGGAGACGGAAACGGAAAAGGAGCATGTCGATATTGATACCAAGAACGATAATGAGAAGACTACTGATACCGATGCCATATTACTAACAAAAGAGAATGCGTTGCATTTAATTGAAGCTGCTGCTCATTATGAGGTGAATAACAAAACTCCGAACTGAGTCGAACTCGACTTCACCATACACTACCTTACCACAATATAGACACCATTCGTAACGAATATTAACAATCGTCTCGCTCGTTCGCTCAGCAAATCAAATTGTGTGCCAAAACTAAACTACCTCCTGCATTGGGCTCTCATTTACTCTCTCTGTCTTGGCCTCTTTCTGTCTTATCATTGTTTCCTTCTCCTGCTCTATGTTATTTATGTGCTTTCTAAACGCATCAGTTGTTGTTGTTGTTATAGGCTTGCTAAAAGCAAAGCAGTTTAAGCAGCAAGCAGTAAGACAAACAGTAGTCTGTTTTAGTAAATGTTTATTGATTGTCCTTACGTGTTCGTTCTGTTAATAGTTTGTACGAGCTTACAGTGTATGCTAATGTTATTAGTAATGCTAATGGTTGGGTTCTGTTATGCTCTAACTGATAAAACTTGTGCATGTGATCTGACACTGTTGAAATGTTACTAAAAAAAAAAAAACAGGGTGCAACTGTAAAATGTTATTGTATTTGTGTGCTCGTCTTAACGTATTAACAAAACGCAAACTGGCGTCTAACTATACTACCTATAATATCCATCCTAATCCTTTCACCACACGCAACCACACACACGCACACTTACACAATTACACACATACAAAACACTACAACACTACACCAACATAAGCACAACAGTACCCAAAACATCCAATTAACTGATCTAACAAATCTGTTTGGCCGCATTTAAAAGCAGACTACATACATTGTACTTCATTAATAAAAAAAAAGAGAAGATACATTCATCAAATTCCCATTTTTAATATATTTTTGGTATCATTAAAATTGAAACTTGTGTTGCTTATGTTTTTTTATTGTTACGTTGGCAACGACGAACTTTTCCCATTTGATCTTTAATTGTTGTTGTTGTGCTTTAAGTTGCTTATCCGATTTCGCTTTGTGTTCATGCTCTCACCTATTACATTATTTGTTATGCTCCATCAATATTTTTTTAAACTAATGCCCGGTCTTTTTGCATACTTTTTTTTAGGAATCCGCCAAGGATCTAAAGGAGAAGAACGCTGCGGCAGATGTTTCAACACAGGACCTACCCGTGACATGCGAATAATACTAATAATTATTATATATATTACATATTATTAAAAACACAAGAAAAAAAAAACAACAAAAACAAAAAAAAATAAACAAAAATAAGAAAAAAACGATAAAACAACTAAAAGAAAACGCAACGTAAAACCAACAATTAAAAGATCAACTCGAGAGCAAAAAAAAGCAAAATACATTTTTAACATTTACATATTTTAATCATTTTTGTACGAATTTCATATCCCTAATCCAAGATTACATGAACATACTATATTCAAGAAAAAGAAAATGACAGAAAATACAAAACAAACAAACACACACACGCACACACACTAAAACATCGATCAACACCAACAACCACCAACAGCAACAACACCACGAGAACCACCAACACCACCACAACACTGCAACCACCTCCATCACCTACCGATATTGTCGAGGAAACTGTTTTTCCCGCAAGTGATGAATGATGGTCCAACCGAATTTGATGCTGGCAATTTTCCAATCTCGACATTTGCACAAAATCATTTTCATTTACACAAATTTTCGTATAACTCATGAACATGCATTTATATACACTCCACACACTTACACCATACAACATACATACACACACACACTCACGCATACATACCATTGTCATATTGATGATCATGATAAAGAAAAGAATTCATCAATGAAATGATGAACGAATTTTTTGAATAATTTCTACTATACATTTAACTGTAAGTTCTAAGAAATTTGTAAAGAATTTTTTGACGAAATATTGGATAAATATATATTATAAAATATAAAAACCAGCCATGGCTCGACTGAACTGAACTTGAGCTTCGATTGTGGATTGATGAATAATAATGGTTCGAATATGGAAATAAAAACTGTCCTATTAAAAGAAGAAGAAAAACGCACACAAGCAAATTTTTCAAGTTTTATAAACTTTTTGAGTCCCGATTTTTAATGCATTACAAAATGAATTTGTTCGTAAATACAAGAATTATTAAATTACAACCTTTGTTCGATTTCTTGCGTAACAAAGTGTTACAAAAAAATATTAATAATAACATATAAACGCTAAGTTTAATTATTAAATACATACTAAATAGCGTAACAAAATGTTACTACAAAACAAATCTACTAAGCTTAAATCGAAGCTTCTAAAGCAAAGAGCGCTCTTATTTTGCAAACTAAATACAATGAATTTACAGAAATTATAATTAATTAAATAAATTAAAGCGTTGCGCAACGTAAAGAAAAAAATAATGAGAAAGAATCTTAGAAAAGACTGAAAAAAATGCATACTTAGCATTTATAGAAAATATGAAACAAAAATCGTTTCCAAAAACAAAACGTTAGCGTTGAGCTGGTTCTCTTGACCAAAGTGAAAAACTGAGCTGAATGCAAGTGGGCAGCCCCTTGTAATTTTTGATTTCTTCAACAGCTCACAAAAAAGCGCTGCTTGTGCAAGTGCAGTTGTTGTTTACGTCGTTGAGCCAACACATTGCGAAACATGAAAACGGCGCCGAACACAACATAGATGGTGGATAGCAGAATGAGCATGGGGAAGGAGAAGACAACGTGCGCCGTCTTCAGTTGTGGCTCGATCGTGGTGGGATGCAAAGGCACGTACACTCCTGCAAAACAAGAAGAAAAATTCACCATTATTTTTTATATATGCTACATCCAGTAAAGTTTTCGACAAGGTTGCGTATTCCAATGTGGTGTACTTTATGGTGAAATTGTTAACAAGGCTATGTATTCACTGCACCTAGGTTCCTTATTTATTTTACCGCATTGCGAAATAATGAATAATATTTGTCTCTTCACAAAGTTTGCTGCCTTACTGATTAAATTAAGGACTCAAATGGCTGTGGTATTCACTTAGTTCCACACTCTAAAAAATAAGCATAGGCAAGTGAATTCACCACCTTGTTAATAATACACCAGCTATAACAATGTCACCATGGTTGAGAGCCCACAAATGGTGAAGCTATTGAAGTTAGTCACCTCACAGAAATTTGTAACGGAACAATTTTACTCACCATCTTCAGTTTTTGAATCGCACCGTTCGCCGACGAAGCCTTCGGCACAGACGCAATAATTGAAGCTATCGTATTCTGCCCATCGATAACAATTGCCACCGTTAAGACAGAAATTCAATGCAAAAATCTCTGTGCAGGGATACTTAAACTCTTCTGACTTGTTGGGTTTCCTGCTACTGGTGCTGGTTGTGGTAGTAGTCATCATTGTCGATGTCGTTGTTGGCACAGCTTCATTAAGGTGTAAAGTAGCGGCGTCAGTGGCCAATTGTGGCGTGCTGTCATCAGGCGGCGGTTCTCCCGTTGCCGTCGTGATTGTGGATGTTATTGCTGCTGTAGTTGTTGTTGTTGATGTTGTGGATGACGATGTCGTCGTCGTCGTCTCTTTGTCAGCGGACCAATGTTCTGTAGCGCTATCGCGCTCCGTTGTCGCAATTGATGTCAATTCGCCATTCAAATCCAGGTCCGGTAGCATTTGAATTATTTGTCCAGGGTCGGTGAACAGCATATCTGGCTCGGTGGGTGGTTGCCCATTGTCATTGAGTTGCTGTTGTAATTCCATTTGCTTAACCAGCTGCTGGACCACATGCTTCTCAATTTGAAGCGTGTGCTCGCGCAACAGTAAAATTCGGCTTGAACAACAATCTGGTCCCAGAATGACAAATACAACGAACAGTGGAAGCCAAGAAAATGAAAAGAAAGAGAGAGATAGAGGCATATTAGTACACAGCTGAATGTTCACAGATCTGGCAACTCTGTTGCCGTGTTATTGTTTGAAGGCGCGTTACCTGTGACTGCGACAATTGTTGACAGCACGAAAATTACTTTTAATATTGGCATACATTGATTTTGCATTATTTTGAAAACGCACGGAGCGGTTGAGCGTTTTTTTTTTTTTTTTAAAACTGGTCGGTTTGTTTGGACTTTAAAAATGTGTTAAGCTGCGGAAAAAGTTCTTTTCAGAAGATGGACCCAATATGTGGCCGAGTCCGTTGTGTGAGTGAATCTTAAGGATCGAGCGGCGTATCGGCCGCAAATGCAATTTGGCGTCGCAACAAAAACAAAAACATATTACAGATTTGCATCCTCACTCACACACAACAACAACAACGAATGTGTGCTGTGGCTGCGCTTGTTGTAGTTTACTGCAAAATAAAAATAGAACATTTTACGACATTTGTTTTTCGATTTGGCAGCACATTTTCTGTCACACAGACACACGCGCGCACAACAAAAACAAAATTTTGAAAGAGTGCTTAGGCGCTTTTTATAGAAATGTACGAACTAAAAACGCACCGTAGAATTATCGGGACTTTTAATTACTGCAAAATTCAAATGACACAACATTATTAATGCATTATTATATATATGTATGCAATTTTTGTATTAAACTAAATGATAAAGTTAAGGCGCTATGCGCAAAAAGCTTCCTCGTTAATAGACGTTGTTGCGCGAACGTAGGACAAGAGACTGAGAAAAACATACGACATTTCAGAGCAGAACAGATGTACCATCATCATCCACACAGAAACTCATGCGCTCAGTATGAATGAAATAGTAGAAGGAGCGTACGATAGAGAAATTACTACATATATAGCGAGAGTGTTGCATTGAGCAGAGCGCAGAGAGCATTGATTTGACTCAATGAGTATTCATCTGAAGATATTGAAATATTTGTGTGTGTAAATATGAGAATCGAACAATTTGATAAGAACAATGGTAATAAAGGAAGGAGTAGACAAAAACACATTTAAATTGTTATTAGTTTTTTTCTTTTTTTTTTTTTAACAATTTGTTTGCATCATTTATTCTTACATGTCAAATAGTAATTTATTATTTATCGCATTTATTTGAAATAATTAAACATATTGTAATACACAATAAATTTAAAAATTCGTTATCATTTGTTTTACGTAGTTTGCATTTTACTGAAATTTCTATTTGCTTGAAATTATCTTTTATTTAGTTTTTTTTTGGTATTACATTAGATATATATGTATGTATGTATATACGACATCACCTTTTCGTAATTGATATTTCTCCTATGCAATTCATGTATTCCTATATAAAGCAATAAATAACTTGTTTGTTTTTTTCTCTTCCTTTATTTTGGGGTTCGGCCTAATAAATGTTGTGCACTTTCCCCCCACCCTACACATTCTTTTTATGACCCTATACAGACTTAATTTAATTTAAAATGTAGTTATCGTTTTTCACTATACACAAATATACAATATTTACATATACTTAATTAGCAAACTTAAAAATTATTTAAACAAAATGCGGTCAAGGAGTGATGTCAAAACATTTAGCCATACATCATCATTGTATGTACTATGTACTTATGTACTCAAGCTAATCGTTTCATTAATCATCTCTTCCTTTATTTTGGGTTTTAACTAAATGGAATTGTTGAGCAAATTGTGTTACATTAGTAAAAAGTAATAATAAAGTTAGTGCATAATATGCTTTAATGCAGTCAAAACAATGAAAAAGCTTGCTTGCATATGGCAGCACTGTTAACTGTTAAGCTTTTCTCTAGCTTAGCGCTGATAAGTGAACAAAAGCTTTCAAAATGGCGTCACGTAGCTGTTGTGGTTGATGTTGTCGTTGCTATTGCTGCTGCTGCGATGTATGCTTCTGTTGTTGTTGGGCAGCTGCGAGCAACAGATTACGCGACTGCATTTCAAAATAATGCAAAAGTAATTTTGAGTATCAGTAATGGACGCCGGGTGTTGATGGATTTGGTTGCGGAGTTGCGGTGGCATTTGAATTGGACGTTGGCCCACTGCCTGCACTGTGGTTATTGTTGTTGTTATTACGGTTATTATTATTACTGTTTGCATTGTTGTTATTGTTATTAATGCTGGTATTATTGGTACTGCCCGAATCACCGAGCCAGGAGTCGGGACTGGGAGGAAAGTCAGGATAGCCCTGATCGGGACTAGAATCGTTGCTTAAATCTGAAACATTGTTGCTACTGTGCAGGCGATGATGTGTTTTGCTTGGATGCAGGCCAGAACCCACAGCATGATCTGAAAATATTTGAAAAAAAATATTAAAACAAATGTACTCGACGCATTTTTGGTTGACAATTACCAATATTAGTGTAAACAATATTGTCTGGATATGAACCGAACGTGTGGCTTTGACCCACCGCGGGCGGCGAGCGGCTGCTCGGTGGATACTGCGAGGGACTCGAGCTGCCGTGCAAGTAGGAACCGCGGATGCTGTGCGGCGAGGCGCCTTCGTCCAGGCCCAAATTGACGGTGCTATAACTATCGTTGCTAAGATCTATTTAAAGCAGAAAATAGAAGGAATAAAAAGTTAGTTGGCAAGAAGTTCTCATAGAAATGTAAATTAAAGAACGAAGTTTACTCGACCTCGAGAACTATATATTTCCATATTTCCACTACAAAGTTGAAATGTTTCTTAAATAGTTACACAATTTTTTCCATTCAATTGCACATTTTTAGTAATGGATAATGAAAAGTAAATAGACTTTGCAGTGGAAATATTAAGTGTATAGATGCAACTGTTCTATACACATTTATTAATGGAATAACTTTCGTATTTAAAATACTTTTCTATACACAATTATTAATGGAATAACTTTCGTATTTTATATCCGATTGTGTTGAAATTTTTACGATAGATCTTAGAAATTGCACTTGTAATAAGTTGTTGTTGATTCTTCATACAGCATAATTCATAAGTTTGTCAAATTTGCGTATAATAAAAATTTTTTTATGCGGGTTTCTTATATTAATCTTTTATTCACTTGAATTTCGTTCTAAAATTTCTTAAATGATTTTTTTTTTAATTGCTAAAAAGCCACTTTTTGTATGAAAATGAGGAAAAAGGGGTTAAAATAGTCGTTTTTGGGATTTTTTTATGCAGTCACTTTTAGAATTGTTTGAAGAATTTTTCTGCATCAAAATATATTTTGTAAAAGCTTGAGTAAAAAGTTGAAAAATAGACTTTTTTGAAATTCAAAATTTTCGATGGGTACTTAATGGGTTAAAGGAAGATTAATATAAGAAACCCACATCAAAACATCTTTATTATACGCAAATTTGACAAATTTATGCTGTATGAATACATTAGTGGCACACTGTAGCTCTTTAAACAGATGAATGAACAAATGCAACTTGGATGTTGACGCCAATTTAGAATGTTTACACTTTTTTTATGGAATGGAAGATGATTCCTTGAGTCTGTTACAAAAACTGTCAGGAAACAAAGAGAAGACTTACCATGATGACTGAAGCTGTCGTAGTCGACTTTTAGATCATCTTTGTCTAGGAATTTGTCAGTGCGGGGCGAGCAGTTGCCCTTCATGGAGCGGAAGTATTGGCTCCAGCGCGTGCGTCCTGCGTCCTTTTTCAGCCGCTTCTCCTTGGCGCGTCTGCAATTTGGAGGAGAGGGTGAGAAAGTCTCTGGATAGTTTTGGACTCTGGACTCACCTGTTCTGGAACCAGACTTGAACTACACGCATATCCAGACCCGTGTCCTGGGACAGTTGTTCACGTACATGTCGGGCGGGTTTCGGACTATTATTGTATGCGGTCTTCAGCGTTTCCAGCTGCTTGGCGGTGATTGTGGTGCGAGGCCTTTTATTCGGCTGATCACCGTCCAGGGAGCCATCCAAATAGAGACCTATCAAATAAAAGGATTATAAGTTAATCAACTATAGTTTGCATAGTTCTCGAGTAATCACACACCCTTCGCCTTGGCCTCTTCGTAGTCCCGCTTACAGATGAGTTTTCGATCCTCCATCAGATAGAACTCATCGCCGGTGTTGAGGGTGCGGGAGCACATGGCGCAGAGGAAGCACTGCAGATGATAGACATTATCCTGGGCGCGTCGTACCACCTGCGTTGGCGGTATTCCCATATCACAAGCGGAACACTTCGTACCATAACGTCTGTTCGACCCAAACATTGGCAACGGGACAACGGGAGATTTTCATTAAACCGGCAACATCAAATGACAAGACCGCACCGCAGGATCAATCCTGTGAGCTGTGCGCATTCGAGAAATTTACTTACTTGAAGAAGTCTTCCTTGCAGAACAGCTGTCCGTTCCGTGCGAAACACTTGTCGTTCAACTGGGCGTGGCACTCGCTGCACTGCAGACACTTCGCATGCCAGGTCCTCTCCAGCACCTTCAGTATGAAGCGATCCAGGATCAGTTCGTGGCAGCCGCCACACTTTGGTATCGTCGCTGCAAATAGGTACAAAAAATTGAATATCATTCATTATTGCCATCACATTATCAGCATATTATCATCAATCTATCATATACACGGCTCTGTCTTCGATTATTTGCAATTTACCCAAAAGCATTTTTTACAATTTCTGCTTTAATATATTTTGTTTCTCGTAATTTTTCTGCTTAAATAATTTTTTTCTCGTAATTCAATTCAAACTGAATTTTAATTGAGCTATTTGCCTGTAATTTGAATCAGTTTTGTCGTCCATTTAAAAACTGTCATTATGAAAAATGTAAATAGTTTCAGATTACTCAAAGTCGTTTCAATGCTCAGCTTCAAAAATAGTAAAATATTAAAGACTGTTTAGAATTTTTATTGTAAAATTTCAGTTTGCTGTTTACAATTTAATTTTGCTTTTCATTTAAATATTAAGATACTTTTTGAGATATTTATCGCAATGTATTTAAAAAGGTTTTCATTGTTATGAAGTGAAAAAAGTTTGAATTTGTATTATTTAATGCTTTCAACATATTTTTTTTTTTAGCAAATATTGAACATAAAGAGTTATATTAGTTTAATTATTAATTTTTTTTTTATTGGTAATTCTTTTATTACATGATTTATTGTAGGATATATAAAATAGAAGTGGAAAATATTTGAGATCTAAGAATGACTTGTTATCCTTTGAGGTGGTCTACTTTCAGAAGTAGAATCTTGAGTTGCTCATTACTCTCATTTGTTTCCATTTTATATTTTAAGAATGTGTTGAAATATTTTTCATTATTTTTGGGAAGGAAGAGGAGCAACAAGGTTGAGTCTTACAAAAGACAGAATTTTCTCAGTGGCCGTTAATTATCTGAACTGGTTAAATTTTTTTCTTGGATTGCAAGGTTATATAAAAAGATGTTTCACTATGTCGAGTACAATATAGGGAAACTATTGATTTATAAATATTCTCAACTATTTCCACTCAAGTAAAGGTCGAGTTTTGGTTACTACGCGAGACTATTTGTCTATTATTATCATCTATTCTATTGTTTAAGGCTTAAAGTGTTTTAGGCATGAAAGCCTGTAGATTTATTATCAATGTTTGCATTGATATTAAAATAATAATACACTATTTCCCTCCCTTACACCCACTGTTGTCAGATTTGTCCGTTAAAAGAGGACAGATTAAAGTAAATAAAATTTAAAAAGAGCTAAACATAAAAAATAACAATTTACAAATAAAATAAAAGTATGCTGAAAAACACAAGCATAATTTTTTGTTGTATTCAGCGTTTTTCTTTAAAATTTATTTGTTCAAATCTGTCCCGTTTTAACGGACACATTCTGGCAACATTGCTTACACCTCTCTTTCTTATCACGTTTTCTTTTTTTTCTGTTTCCCTTTCCCCTCCCCCCCACCCTTTATTTTTTCTTATTTTAATTTTCCCGATTTTCTCAGCTTTATTCCTTGATTTCTTTGGCTAAATCCATTGTTTTTAAAGAATAAAGACATGTTGTAGTAGTTGAGTATTCTGGAAACTTACACAATAGAAACTCGGGCAATTGACTAAGGTTAATGGGCGGTACGCGATCGTCACATTTGCCATTGGACATAAAGTCACTTTTGAACATCATTAGCTTCAAAAGTTCCATGCCTGAATGCATTTGTGGTTAGGCAAAGATGGCAAGCTGGGATGATGGAGATTTACGTTTACTTCTTCATAGACAATTGTAATTGAAATTTGGCGCTTTAATTTTTTTTTTGAGAATTTTACACATGCACGTTCACCATTTAATGGTATTCAATGGTCACATTTTTGAATATTTTGGAAATTTTCTACACTCTTGGCGTGCAAAAATGGCGCATGGCCATTGGCCGACGGCGACGCGGACGACGACGACGACGGCGACGACGATGGCAAATAACGACGGCAACGGCGACGCAACGTTTTTACCGTTGCCAAAGTTTGCAGTTTGCAATGCGTTTTACGAATGACGACCGAACGCTCGTGGAGCAAGTGCGGCGGCGTCGGCGCTTGGAAAGCAACTGACGAACCGCTGCTCTGCTTTGCACTCATATGTTGTTGCTGTTGGTGGTGGTGGGTGAACACACACACACACACACACACACACACACAGACAAGCTATCTTGTTGCTGACATAATCACGCCGCGAACAGCCCAACCCTTAGAAAATCAGACTGCACTTCCAATTGGAAAACTGCTGCTGCACCCTGTGTTATTTGGTTGTTGCTGTTGTTATTGTTATTTTTGTACATATTTTGGCTTTGCCTGTTTTCCAAGCGTCCCTTTTTGTCTTTTCGCCACGAACAATTGAGTTTGGGTTGGTCTCCCAACAACAACACCAACGACCGTCATTTGGCGGGGAAATTGCATTGTAACACATTTTGCTTTTGCTTCTATCTGTCTTTGTATGTGTATGTTTCAGTTTTTCATTTTATCTCTAGGCATGTGTGTGTGTGTGTGTTTGCTTTTTGTATTTGTGCCTGGGATTGGTTGTTTTGTGTGCGTCGACGTTGCGCCGTCGCCTGAACTTTTTGGGGAGTGGTCTCAAAGCTTTTTCAGCATTTTTCGCTCACTCGCTGTGCTATCTTATAACGTCTCTCTCTCTCTCTGTCGCACTCTGTTTCGTTCGCTCTAGTATAATGTTGCGAACTTGTACGTTTACTAAAAATATACGAAAACATGTTTGTTTGTGTGTGTGTGTGTGTGCAAAGAAAGAGAAAGAGAGAGAGAGTTGGCTGCCATTGCTTTATTGTTGTTAGGATATGTACTGTTGTGTCATTGTTTAACAGTAAAAATGACCTTAAATTTGTTAAATTCTTGTCTGGTTGTCGTGTCTATCGACTGGTCTACGCCAAAAAACGCACACAAATTTATTTCAACCGCTTTCGCTTCATTCGTCGCTGCAGTCGCCGCTGTTGATTGACGCTTTTGAGTTTTTGATGCCATTTTCAGCAATGAGAGACAAATACCGAAAATCTGTATGTGTGACCTAACCTCACTTTGCAGTAGAGCTTTTGTCGGACTTGGGGGGCTTTAAGCAACGTAATTATGTATAAATAAAAATAATAAACGATCAATAAAATATGGGCATACAGTGCGTATTGTCTGTGTATGGATGTCGAAAATTATTGTATACTTTTAGGAACAATTGGACCAATTGCCGTTTATCTGTTGAAAAAGAAAATTAATTTAAATCATGGCTCAATCTTGTTGGGATTCCCTATAAGAATTTCGTCAAATAATATTCAGAAAATTAAAATTTAGAAACAAATATTAGGAACATCAAATAAACCAAAATAAAAAATAATTTTATTAGAAAAAAATTATAATTATATAAGAAAAAGAAAAAATCACTAAAACTGGAGTCGAAAACAATTCTTTAAAACGCACAAATTGAAAAAAGTGCAGAGCCGATATTAAAATATTTTAATACAAACTTCGGTTTACTTTTAGAAAAACTTTAAAGTAAAATGTAATGTCTTGAAATTGATTTACTTCGAATTTTTTAGAATTAAGAGGTGTATATATAAAATTATTGTGTCCGCCTTATTTTAATTACCAATAATATTATGTCTCTTCTAATTTTATACAGTCTGCTTGGATGTGCTATTTAATGGTTTTTTTCTAACTTATAAAATTTGGGACTTTTAAAATTTGTTTCCTTGTTTATATTTTTTTGTTTTTGTAACTCTTCAAAAAATTTGGATTTCGTAAAGTTAACAAAAATTAATGATATTTATATTTTTTCGGAGACGATCCTTTTTAGGAATGATGTCCTCACAGGTGAAAATCTTATGGCCGCAACCGAAGGCGTTTAAATTTATGTTGTACGAGGAATTGTGTAAACAGGCGCCAAAAGCTCGCACAAACACAAACAGAATCACATAGTACTCTTTATACACATGTGTATGTGTGTTTATGCACAGGTGTAAGCTTAGGTTCAGGCCACGCAAAAGAGAGAGAACAGCAGATCTGAGTCGGGTGCTTAAATATGCCAGAAGCCTGAAAGGCAGCTGTGAAATGTGCACTAAAAGCTGCGAAAATGGTTTCTAAAGTCCGAAGTCTGTGTAAAGATGTGCTAAAATTTGAATGTATGTATGTATGTATGCACGGCTTAGCAGCTTTTTCTGCTGCTTTCTCGAGTCTCATGTCTCTGTAGTTTGCTTGCAAGCGAAAATGCTGAGGATGCAGCGAATCAAAAATTCATTTAGCCAAAAAATGGCATTACGAAGTGGACACGCTTCCAGCTTGTTGCATAATCACAACATACTCGTAAGCGGACCAAAGACAAATGCACAAACAACAAACGGCAATGAGCAAATGTCCGTGTCATTGGGCGGAGCGGGGGTCGCATTAAGCTGGCTGATATAACACCCACATGCTTTGCCTAACATAAGCAACAACAACAATGATATTACTGTATATAAGGAGCAGGAGGCGGGTCGAGGGCAATGGGGGATGTGCAACGCCCAACAAAATGGCTGGCAGTTTGTGGTACCGTTGTCTCATATTCAGCAGCGTCGTCGTGTCAAACTCACTTGGGTTTTAGACTGTCTTGTTGCTGGCGCTAAAACTTGAAAGCGTCACGTTGTGTGGCTTTAAAAGCTTTCCCAGCAGCTGGTCAAACGCCTTTTAAAGAAGGTCGTATATGTATACATACATATGTATTTGTGTGTATAAGTAATTGACCATAAATACATACATACATACAAATGCAATCTTTTCTGAGCTTAACAAATCACAGCATTTGTTATTTTTTGCAATTAGCAAAAATTCAATTTACATATTTATTTACTATCAGATTTTGCATATCGACAGTTGTGTTGAAAATTATAGGAACAATTAAAAAATTAAAGTGTATTAAGAAACGAATTTAATTAGGTACAGTATTTTAAGTAATTTTTTAATTATTTAATTTAAAGCTTAGCGATTGCTCAAAATCAGTTATTGTGTGTTAAATTAGCTTAAATTACATATATTTATTATTGATTCGTGAATAGTAGAAGGGAATTTTAGAGCTAATAGAATATGTAGTTTAAAGTGTTTATGACTTAAGAATTTTAAGAAATAAATGTTAAAATTCAATTCTATATGCTGATAATCTAAAGCATAAATAGGTTTAAGTAAACCTTATTGATTCTGGGTTGCTTTTTTATCAAGATTGCATAAAACTTAAAAAGTCTAAAGGAACAAGGCCTAAAAAAATATTTAAAGTATATCAATATGGTACTAAATATCTTTAATATTATGAAGATTGACTGAAATTATTCTTAAAATATTATTAAAACATAGTATTCGGGTCTGTTCCGAATTCCCAAAACGAGTCGATTTGCCACAATACGAGTTGATTGTTTTTCCGAAATCCGAAAATCGACAAAAATTGTCGTTTTCAAAAAGTGAGCTGTAGTGTTACCGGACTTAAAAGTAAAGGCTATTTAAAGCTTTAAAATGAATACCTAAAATTAAAAACTGTTTTGAATTCCACCTTAATTTTTTTTTATTGAAACCAACTCTCGCAATCGAAAGCTGCTGGAGTTGCGTAATTGAATAACAAAATTCGAATAACGAAGTTTAAGTCTAATTTACCTTCTATCTGCTACATTCAACCTGAAATACTTAAAATGCATTTTCGAAACGTTTTCGAAGTCGAGTTCGAAAAGCAAAAACAACTCAGTTTCTGTCGGAATTGGGAACAGCAAATAGTAAAACGTTCGTTTTCGTTTCGTTTTTACTTTTTGAAAACTTTCGGAGTTCAGAACAGGCCTGATTGACTGGAAATACATGCTTTAAAATTGGTTGTATATTTCCCGGGGAAGTCTACAAAAAAAGACTATTCCTTGTGTTTTATGTTAGACTGACAACTCAATTAAGCATGTAACTGTCTGAAATCCTTCCCTTTCTAAGTATATAACATTTCAGTATTTCTTAGCATTATACAGTTGGTAACTGTTATTAGTTGTGGTGACTTATTTAGTTATTAGACTGACAAGTTAATTAGTCTCCGGAGAACCCTTCTAGTCCTCGATAAGTTGTTGCTTAAAGAAATATACACACATAACATAAATATATAATAGTTCGAGTGTCTATAATCAAGAGAGGATTGATATTAAATGGTATATGTAGCACCGCCTATTCCATTAGTCGTGAAAGCAAACAAAAGACCCATTTAGATAAAAGTCAACGTTTGGTCGCAGCTCGAATTCATAATCATAATAGCAGAAGTGGAGGATATTTATAGACTATAGTATACATAGGTTTGTGTGTGTGTATGTTTGTAGGATATCCAGGGCAGAGAGACCAACTGAATGTTATTACGCAATGACCGATGCACTCCGAAAAGGGGTAAGCCCCGTGGACGATAGACATCGTCGTTCCGTGGGCCCGACTCTGCCATAGAGCAAAATGCCCGATAAAACATTGAAAGCACTCCAAAAGCATTAATAATACGACACCAGGTTGGGTCATTTGTGGGCAGGGGGGGAATAGGGAGCAATTTGAGGGGGTGGTGCCGGTTTGTGGCCTGGTATGGATTGGGGTGGAGTGGGGGGATGGTAAATGGACACACGTGAACTTTACACCTTCGCCAGCTGTGGACGCGAACTCCTTTTACAAAATGACAGTTGCCTCATCGCGTGTCCGACAGTCGTTTGGTTGCGCCACACGCATCCATTAGGATTCAAATTGCGCACGCCGCTTTTTTATGCGCTTTGGCTTTTTGCCTTTTTTATTATATGTATTTCGGGTGGGGGAAGGCGGTGGGGGGCGGCAGGGAGGAGTATTGCACGCGTTGCCACTTTGCATAGGAAAATGCGGCGTCATCTGCACAGTTCGAGTTTGTTTTAACCCCGGCCGCTTATTATCTAATTAGAGGCACTTCAAAACATTACAAAAACTTTTGCCATTTGAGGGCAGCTAAATAAGTGTCTTGTACTCCTATAAAAAGGCAACAACAACAGCAACAACAACCTCTACTACCACAACAACAGCACAAAATTGACACTTGGTAATGGTCAGGACTATTTGGCTTGTTCATTGTTAATTTTCCCCTCTAAACCGAAAAGAGAATCTGTTTAATGGTTTTTTTTTTGGGTCTACGAGAAAAAGTTTAGGAAAATGAGTTTTGATAGCTATTTAGAGGTTTCTAAAGATTATTGCAGGGCAGGGCTCAGCAAACATCTTATAAGAATTTTAGATATTTATAGCTGACCGATTCCCAAAAGAATAAGTAAGTGGTAAAAAAAGCTAAGTAATAATTGTAATAAATATTGCCAGGAAATTTGAATTTTAAGCTCCTAATCTAAGAATTGTGTAGAACTCTGTAAACAAATATTTTTTAATTTTTTCTATTTAAGGACAAACATATTTTCTTATCATTTAGGGATTAAATTATAGTGTCCAAAAAAAACATAGCACATAATTTCCAAAACAAATAAGTGGGAAAGGCTATAGTCGAGCTCCCGACTAAAGGATACCCTTTACTTACTTAAATAAATTTAAAATGTGTTTTATTGCATGCTTTTAGGCACTTTTATTGCTTGAAAATTAAAACAGCCATTATTACCGATATTGTTGCTATTAAGTATGATAAGAGCCTATAATAATAGATAACGTTAATCAGGAGGCGGGAAGGGCGTGGCAAAAATTTGAAACAAACTTGATCTGCGTGGTGCTTATAGAAATCTGTGTACCAAATTTGGTTGCTCTAGCTCTTAAAGTCTCTGAGATCTCGGCGCTCACACAGACGGACGGACGGACATGGCTAAATTTGCACGGCTGTTGATGCTGATCAAGAATATATATACTTTAGCTGCTTACAGACATTCAAGGATCTTCAAAACTTAAAGGACTAGTGAAGTCATCAAAGTGGTTAATTGACGATCCGTGACCAATCTGTAAGACTTTGTCTTGGAAAATCAATTTGGAAACACTTTTGCGGATTGTGACAAATGCTTGAACCGTCTTTTGGGCTCTTTGCTGGCGTGCACAGCATAAACTATTTATCATAAGAGTCGGGACAACACGCGCCGCAGGATGTGGGACAGAAGAGGACCGGAGAGGAGAGGATAGGACAGGGCAGTACAGGGAGCGGTGTTTGAGCAGCGGCGATGGCGGTGGCGGTGGCGACGGAGGCAACGCCCATTTAACGCAGCGCCTGGCAACGCATCTGTTCCAAAGCATTTATCAAAATGTCAATGCAGCACTTAACCAAATCCATTAAGTAACTCCATGGGCACTCTCACCCAACCAACCAACGAGCCAAAGAGCGAACCAGTCAACAAACCAGCCGACTGACTGGTCGCCCGACCGCCCACTCAGCGAGTCAGTCAGTCACTCACTCAGTCACTCAGTCAGTTTTTCAGTTTGTCATGCATTCATTCATCTATTCATTGGCCATAAAAAGCGCGCCTGGCGCGGCCATTGTGAACCGCCCAACCACCCAAAAATTCTCCACACTCCAATTTCCATTTCTCTCGCTCTCCCTCTCCCTGTCTCTTTTTCCGTCCCTCAGTGCGAGTAAATGCGTCCATTTAGCGGCAAACAAGCGACAGATCCGCTTGTAATCCTTTAAGTGTATGCAATGGCAGTGGCATTGGCTCTACCTCATCTCCTGACTCTGTCCCTTCCCCTGCCACAGCCTGTGGCAGTTTCGGAAAGGCGGGACACGACTCTCCCTCTCCCTCTCTCTCTTTCGCTCTTGCACTGCTGACAGCAAGTGCAATAATTTGTTTGCAGTTTTCCCGTTAAGTGCTCTATTTTGTACAAATGGAAACATCACAGCGATAACCTCGACCGAATGCCAGAAAGAACCAAAGAAAGACACGACAAAACGACAGAAAGGACGAAACGGAACGATGACAAAATGAATGAAGGAGACTGTGAAGCGTGTTCAAGGGGCTCTTTCGCTCTCATTTTTGTTGTTGTTGTTGTTGTTCGCGTTGTTGTTGTTGTTATTTCCCTAACGAAATCAATTCAACAAAGTCAAACAAAAGGCGCTGGGGGTGGCACATATACGATATTATCCAGCGTTCTGATAAAGTCAAGTCCTAGTCTGAGTATTACTGTACAGTGGGCTAAGGACATCAATTTGTTAACAATTTGATTGATTTTGAGGTTTTCAGAGTTTCTTTATGAGATAAAATAACCTTAAACCTCTTTAAAAAGTCTGTTAATTCGGTTTGGCTGTAACTAGAACGAGATTAAAACATTGCATGAAGTTAATGAGCTTTTAAGCTTTTCAAAAAGCATTTCAATTTATTTTTAAGCACTACTTGAAAAATGTAAGCTAAGAAAATTCAACTCTGCATTGTGGATGCATGTTTCATAAAAATGTCGAAAAAAAGTTTTGTTTGTTAGCGCCAAAAATTAAGTTTAAAGTCTCGAAAACTTTTTTTCAAACATTTCCGAAAAGTAAGAATTGGAAAAACATTCACTCCCATCGGAGCTTACCCATAACACTTTACTTTTTTTTTTGTTTTTTCAGTCAATTTCAAATTGAGAATTTGTATTCGAAAAAGGTTCGTTCAGCTGATCTGCTGTCAATATAAATCGAAATGCAACCAGTTGTGGCCTGTGAACATCCGAAATAAATCGGAAATACAAGTGAGAGACCAGTGTAACAGTTATGACGAAATCCGAGGGGTCCTTCGACGCGTTCTGGCTTTTGAGGACAACCCTCGAGACGGATGGGGGTAGCTGTCGTGTTGACTTGCCAGCATTGATGACATATTGGTGTGTATTCCGTCCTGTGGGCTTGTCCCTGCATCCCTGCAAAGGGGGAAGTCTCCCTCTCTCTCTCTGTCTGTCTTTCGCCCTTTCTTTTAATATTCATATTGTCGACTGACTGGTACTTTGCTCTACATACCATTGTTAATGTTGAGCGTTAATGCTTTTAATGTAATAAAAACATTTGGGAACGTTTAGGGGCGCTTATCGAACCGGGGACACCTTCATTATATCAAGTGGGAAGTGTAAAGTGGGAAATGGGGTATAAAGTTGGCTTATTCCTGGTTCTAGAGCACGGGATTTGGGTATAAGTACTAACACTTGTTGCTGGTCTGTGGTCGTTTATGTCACTTGGAGCTGGTTGTCTTTGAAGTTAGGTCTTAGCCAAGAAGACAGCGTTGATTGCCTGACAGCAGCTGTGCAAAAATTACCTAGCAACTCAAGGAAGGGGTTTTTCCACGCTCTGCTCATGAATAATGCTAGCCGCACCCAAAAAGCCATATATGTAGGATAAAAACGAGGAGATGGCACTCCTCAAATGTTGAGAGTGCAGACAGCCGGGCAAGTTTATTGTTAAACAAAAATGGGTAAGCCATAAAACTCGGAGCTTGGAATACGTAACACAGGGGCTAAGGCCTCATTCGGGCCATGGCATTTAACCTCTGGCCCTCCCCCTCCCCCTCCCCCCGACCTTCTCCCTTGTCTCTTACCCATTTGGGGTGTAAAATTTCGTAAAATACAAAACTGCTACTTTTTTATGGCAGTGTGAAGAAGTTTTGCTACAATATGTTGCTGATTATGCCGCTGGGATTAAGTGTCAGTGAGTAGTCGGTGCTCGGTTGCTCGCAGCTTGACGCAACCCGGCTGCATAATGACCTTAATCAATTTGAAGGCTGGCAACCCTCCACTTTTGGTAGTATCATAGTAGGGCAAATGGCAAAACTACGCGACTTTGAAAACTGTTTTCAACGAACTGTTGCACAGTCCACGGACAGCACTTAACTTTGTGTGTTGATATTGATGGTGGAGGGGTAGGAAAGTGAAGGGAAGGGAAGGGATATTGATAGACGTGGATTGCTAGTGAAATTGTTGCTGCGGCTTATGGCCAAAGTAAAGTAAACGCTGCAATAAAAACTAACGCGCCCGTATCCCATGAAACTAGAGACGAGTCAAGCCACTTGGGCTTGGCCATCTACCATCCTCTCTCTCTCTCTCTCTAAGTATCTTACGCCATCTCACTCTCTTTCTATCTGGCGGTCTGTTAACTGGACGAGAGCCCTCAACATCCCAGCACGCGACTCGGACGCATGCACGCAATGATGGATATCAATCATTGGTTCTGTTTCACGCAGGGAAATTGTAGCTGCGTGGAAATTTTGCTGCGTCAGCTGCGGGAAAAGCGATAGCGAAGTTCAAATACTAACGATCCGATTAGGCGCATCTTAAGTTTCCGTGCAATTGCCAGGTGAAACTTCCACCTTCTGCGAGGAGGCCCTACAAGAGGCGTCAGCATCGCACTTGACTTCACAGGCCGAGTTGCAAGTAAAACGTTGCACGTGCCTGCAATTAAAGCAACTTACAGTAACTCAATATGCAGAGCACCCCGACGAATCTCTTTACTTAATACCCATGAAAGGAGTCGGCTAAGTACTAAGTACAGTAGACTCTCCCAAATAAGATCGTATTGAAGTTTTGGCAAGTGCTGAATTTGAAACCTTTAATTTCCAAAAAAGAGGATGATTGAATTAGGAATAAAAAAAATAATGTTTATTTTTTTAACGAGTATTCTTTAAAATATTTTCTTTACTTTGTTAACGTATTCTTTATTTACAGAATATTAATATTTGTGTTATTTTTATAATTTTCACTTGGAATCAGAACATGGAATTTTGGATCTAAAAAAATTATTCTTATCCCGCTAATATTATACTTAGGTAGCAAAAGTTTTAATTTATGTACTATTCCTTTAAAAGGTGATTAAATAAATGAACACTGCTTATATTTTTAAGTTACACAAAAATTTGTTTTTTTTTTAAGATTTTTTTATGGGAATTTCAACACACATTTAAAACTTTAAAAACTCTTTTTTCGAGTTTATAAAATTAAAATTTGTCGGGTATATAGTTTCAGGACTATTTCCATTTCAGCAAGCTGTAATTTGAGTGAATGAGAGTTCACTGTAGTAGCAAGTGCTCTCTGTTTCTGCCCCTGTCATGCCACAATTAGGCCGTGTTAACATGAATGCTCTGTACGCTGCTGCTCATAACCGTTAACAGTGAACGGTTAACGGTTAAGAGGGTCGAGTCTAAACACCTGCGCGTGTCTGGCGTGTCGTCCCATCGTTGTCTTAACCAGATAACTGCCCATTGCCACGACGAGGTTCATTTCCATTAACCGGCAAAAGGCGTTTAAGTTAATAGCATGGCTAAAGCGACCCCAACGCCAGCCCAATGGCCCCATTCTTGTTCTCGGTGCTGCACTTTAGCTTTGCCACTTTTAGTGTTTCATAATTAAAAATGTTGCTCGTTACTGTGCTATGTAACGGTATATGTACATATGTACGTGCACGTGTTTGTGTGTGTGTGTCTCCCTCTTGCTCATGTAATATTAAGCCAACGTGAATCTGTCGCCATTTGCAGCTGCGCCATTTTGTTATCGTGTTGTTGTTGTTGGTGTGCTTTGTATCTTTGTCAAGGTGAAATTCTTTTTGGGCACCTTTTAATGCGTTTGCTTTTAATTCCGCACGAAGCACTTACCACAACAGACACAACAACCACACACCCATAGAAGCATGCAAAGTAAATGGCGAAAGAAGAACAAGCAAATGCCATGACTTGTCGTTTGGTCTTTGCCTTGTTTTTATTATGCCTATTATAATTTACTTTATGCATGTGTTTCTCTCCAGCCCTTGCGCTTTTTGTTGGCTGAGCTTTTGTGGATGCTTTACCAAAGCTTTTCTTTGGCCATTGCAATATCTTAATTGCGGTCGAACGAGATGTAAAGGAATTGCATATGCACGCGAGCAAGAGAGTGAGAGGGAGACTGAGAATGGGAGCGGCAGAGAGCAAACCGATCAGCTTTTCTGAGAGTGTGTGTGTTAGCGAGAGCGCAAGTTGAACACTTTTGAGGAGATTTGGCACACTAAATTGATAATATACATATCGTACTAAGTATATTAATGCGCAAGAAAAAATACCAAAAATAGACTTGCAAGTATTTTATTTTTGCCTTTAATTCGTTCATTTGTATTTTTGTGTGTGAAGCAGAAGCTGAATGCTACGGCAGACTTTGTCTTCTGTCAGCATTTTTGCCTTAGAAAATGCACACAAATTTTGCAGGCATTGTGTAAAAGTTGTTTGCCCAGCAAGTGCATAAAAAGGCAGCGGCCAAACCAAAAATTAACTGTCAAATATTTTAGTTGAACAATTTGCGCAGTGGCACAAAAAGCAACGAGTTGTAGCTGGGGCTACATAAGTAGCAGCTTGTCACGACAATACAACGGCAGGGCGCCTCTTCCTCTTCTCCTTGCCGCCCCCTTTTCCCTGAGGCTATGACTGTGGCAAGTGGAAATGCAGCACAATAACTTTTCAATTTCTGGCGCACATTCCAGCTGACGTCCATTAAACAATGGGACCGCCACATATTCTCTATTTTCAATTTTCTATTTTTAGACCCTGTACTCAAAGAACGCAAAAGGGTGTATTAGGTTTAGAAATTCTAATTATACCCGTTACTTATTAAAAATAAGTAAAAGGGGATATTGTATTCGTTGCAATGTATGTAACAGGGAGAAGGAAGCATCTCCGACCCTATAAAGTATATAAATTCTTGATCAGCATCAACAGCCGAGTCGATATAGCCATGTCCGTCTGTCCGTCTGTCCGTCCGTCCGTCCGTCTGTCCGTCCGTGTGAGCGCCTAGATCTCAGGGACTATAAGAGCTAGAGCAACCAAATTTGGCACACAGATTTCTATAAACCCCACGCAGGTCAAGTTTGTTTCAAAATTTTGCCACGCCCCTTTCCGCCTCCGAAAATCGCGAAAATCCACCACACGCACAGTTTTCAAGATATTAGGTTTTTTTAAACGGTGAACGTTAGCTACTATTATTACCTATCATCCTACTAAATCCCAACAAGATCGGACAAATAGAAAGGTGGTACTGGCTGATTAAAGCTTTTAAGCAATTAAAGTGCCTAAAAGCATGCAATAAAAAAATTTAATTTATTTATGTAAGTAACGGGTATCCTATAGTCGGGAGCTCGACTATAGCCTTTTCCACTTGTTTTTTTTTTTAATAATATTTGTCTTATATAAGTATGTTTTTATTTTAAATCAGTTTGTTTTTTACAGAACAACTGCAGGGTTAGTAACAGTCGAGCTTAATCGACTGTAGAGGTTTCTACTACTACTACTACTCGCTTTTGGTTACTTTGCAAAAAGCGTTTTGTTCGCCTTTTTTTGTACTTTGCTCGGCTTTTGTTTTTCTTTTTTCTCTTTTTCGCCTGTTCCCTCGTTTTGTTGGCCAAACAAAAGGCGCGTTCTCGTTGGCAGCCATTCAAGCGTCAAGCCGACAACGAACGCGAGCTGACCAGCACCCTTGACCGGGCTATAAAACACAGAGAATATAGCAACAACAAGAAAGAGAAAATGGGAAAGTCAAAGAATACTATATACAACGACGACGACGACGATGATGACAAGGCAGGACCAAGTCCTTTCTATATGTATGTATGGTAACATACTTGCTTTCAATTTTGAGTGCTATGGCCATCAATCGGCCCAGTTCGCTGAGCCGCCTTTATGGTTATGCCTGGCCAAGAAAAAATGTGCAAAACGGGACTGCGGTAAGTCTTCCTTCTTTCCGTTTTTTTTTCTTCTTTTATTTTGCCATCCAAGTGTATTGTGTTGGCACTGCAACTTCATCAAATGGGCAGAGACCAAGCCGAAAAAAAGCGGCAGCAGAAGCCCGGGAACCCAGAAAGGGACTCTCCGAACGGGACCCAGATACGAATACAGATTCAGAGGATTCAAGCATTTCACATTCATCGAAGCGCTTCACGACGCAGAAAAGAAAAAGGTTTATTGCGGTCTCTATAAAAATACACACTTGGGGTGATTTCCTTTTGAAGCTAGCACAAAAAATCCATCTATCTAGCTTGTAGGTGTAGGTTGGGTCTGGGATGGGCTGGCTGGCTGAGTGTGTGGGTGGGGCAGGCAGTGTGGGAGGATAAGGATGAGGGCGGTTGCTCTGACGACTTCGTTTCGTGCCCATTTTATTTGCCTGCTGAACTAAGCTCAGCTCTTGGCTGCCAGGAGGCCAGGATGCCAGGATGCCAGGCTGCTTCAATGCCAGGCTGCCTGGATGCCATTATCTTGGCTTTGGCCTTATGGGCTTTTGTGTGCGTTTGATGAAGCCAAGATGGCGCCCAAATGGTGAGGTAAATGGGGAGTCGAGACCCTTGTTATAGTCCTCTTTATTGTTGTTGTTGTTGCTAGAATATCAGCCACAAAAATGGACGTCGCCATATTTATAGAGAGAGGGAGACAGCTTGTTGGTGTGAGCGTAAAAGGGACAGAAGAGATTTGCCTAAGGGTTGCACAGTTGGCATTTGGAGTTGGATTGAAGTTGGCGTCGACTTCGATTGGGGAGACCATTAGGGGGGTTGGGGTGGACGACTCCTTGTTGGCAATTTGCTTGCATAGAATTTACGCAAATACTTTATGCATTTTGTCAACCAAAGTCTGTACAATTATACCAGTAAATTATGATACGAAATTCACGTTGTAATGAAAGTTTCGTGAATGAATATTTTTTGAACCAAATCAGAGACAGACAAGAGGACAGATAGTTGGACAAAGCTAAGTCGACTTGACAATCGAAGTAGCTCAATAATTTATATATAGAAGTATTTAAAAGTACAAGATATTTTGTAAGTGCCCTTCATTTCTGTAGGATATTAAATAAGCACAGATGAAAATCAATTTCTAGATAATAATCTAAGCTTATTAATTTATCAATATACTTACTTACTATATATTCATAATTGCTATTTGCAAATATATATATATTTTTTTTGTATATGCTTTAATACTCTTTAAAGTATTTATTTGAGTAGTCTATTAAATCTAAGCAATAAAGAGAACTTTAAATTCCATTTGTCGATTTATCGTTCAATAAAATCTTTAAAACTGCAGAATTTTCTACGACTTTGCCTTGATATGTCTTTCCCTCTGGTGTCCTGTCTCCTGTGTGGCACCTCAATCACAGCTACATTGAATCTAGTTTCGTAATCGTCATAGCTGCATGGTCACGTGCCCGGCGCCTTGAAGCAGGCTATAAATTTTACTTAGCTGCAAGTTTGCAGTCGAGATTCAGCTGAAAATTCTCGACGTGCAATGGACGCCATCAACAATTTACGTGAGTTTCGGGTGACAGGCGCCAATGGAGTGGAGACTGCCACCAAACGTGACCATATTTACCAATGTATACACACATATATACTCATATGCACTATATAGTATATATGTTTGTATGTCGTCCACGTTCTGTCAAAAGTCATTTGCTGGCATTTTTTAGGCTGCGATTCCCCCGCTCTGCTTCCCTCTTTTTAGGAGCTGCAGTTCAAGTGCACTTTGTGTGTCAGTTTTTTTTATATTTTTAAGCTTGTTTACAGTTTGAAATATGCTCACACATAAATTTATCGCAAATACTCCAAAGAAGCTGAGAATGAGAAAAACGAAGCGGAAAACTGACGGCATTTTCGCACTCAATTAGTTAGATTTGGAAAACACCAAGGAGAAATGTTGAAAGGGATTTGTGTCGTTCCATTAAAGTTTTATTCACGCAATCGACAATTGCCCGAGGGTGTGGACCAGCTTACTCCTTTGCCCCCTTCCCCTTCTCCATGGCTGATAATATCCGAGAGGGGTCGGTGGGTAGTGTCTCTGCCCGACCGATAATAAAAAACAATTTGCCACCCATTGGGCATTAACGACAACAAACGACAACAGCATCTTTCTATCTCCTCTCTCTCTCGCTCTCGCTCACTCTGCATGCGACTCTTTTACTCTGTCTGCCTGTCTGTCCACCCCTCCAGGACCTGTTCGTCCTGCTGTGTGTTGCCTGCTTGGTGCAGTTTTGTCACAAATGGCAACATATGGCCAAATGGCTGGAGTGGTTTTTCGGGCTTAGACGGCATAGCAATAAAATCATTTTGTTCACTGAACGCTTTCAACGATACATCGAGTAGAGGAGAGAGTAGCCCATAATTTGCGACATACGCTCAAGTCAATGGCCAGGTCAACAGACCGGACTCCGACCAGGAATCGGAATCCGAATCCGAGTCGAGCTACTGTCTCCATGAATCTAGCGTGGTTACTCGTATTGTAGTGTCATGCATTTTGTAAATATAACCATTTATCTGTTTCACAGCTCGGGTTTTTGGCAAGAATCTATAAAGTTCCACTAAGAATCACCCATTGGAGATGAAATAATAAGATATGGATTTGGTCACTGACAGATTTAATTCTAATATTTATAAGCAGAGAGAGTTTATTGGCATTTTTTTTATAGCTTTAAGGTCACCTTTAGGCACAATAAAAAAAAAAATGAACCAAATTCACTAAAAAAGAGCCAAAAAAAATTTTTTAGCTCGTATTATTTTTACATTTAATTAAACAAAAAGAATTTTTTTCCCAAACACATAATAATTCCAAAGCATTTCACATTTCAATCTTAGGGCCATTTTTTCAATTTTTTTGTAAACTGTATCTAAGATACAGCGGTGGCCAAAAGTATTTTGGCACTCTTTAAAGTTAATTCTACTAAAATTTTGAAATTTGTTAATGTAATATTTGGCATCAATGGAAAGGTCTTTTGAATTCCTTTTGAATTCCTTTCGATTTAAAAAAAAAATGTTCAGATGCAAAAAGTTTCTTCAAACAATTCTAATAGTGACCGCAATATTTTTTTTTTTCAAATATCTCTTCGCTAATATTTTTTATAATGTTTTGAAAACTGCAAAAATGGCCTTTTTTCCTCATTTTCATGCAAAAAGTGACTATTTTGTAGTTTTCAAAAAAAAGTATAATTTTACGTCAAAATATATTTTCAATAGTTATCAAACACCATTTTTAGTCATTGAAAAAATTGGCCTTAATCTAGTGACTATGTAATTAAATAAAAATAAATATGTAGTTACTTCATCCTAAAACTATACAAAAACACTGATTCTGAACTGACGAAAAAAGAGCCAATTTAAACATAAAAGTGCCATTGCGCCAACAGGAAAAAAAAGAGCCAGTTTTGGCGCAAAAACGCCAATTGTGGCAACCGTGCCTTTAGGTTCATCAATTAGGTTTTAAATTTACTTTGAACTAGTCATGTAAAAATTCATCGAAAAATAAACAACTAGATTTTGGCAAATCGATTTTCAAGTACTGTAACTAGATCTTTTTTTGTGATAATAGACAGCTCGATCTTTTCGTTTCAAAGAAGTGGGAAGGGCTATAGTCGAACTCCCGACTATAGGATATCCGTTACTTACTTTAATAGTTTTAAAATATTTTTATTACAAACTTTTAGGCACTTACATTGCTTAAAAGCTTTAATCAGCCATTACCACTTTTCTATTTGTCCGATCTTGTTACGATTTAGTAGGATGATAGGTAATAACAGTAGCTAACGGTTATTAGTAAAAAATCCAAATATATTGAAAACTGTGCGTGGCTTTTCGCGATTTATGGAGGCGAAAAGGGGCGTGGCAAAATTATGAAACAAACTTGACCTGCGTGAGGTTTATAGAAATCTGTGTGCCAAATTTGGTAGCTCTAGCTCTTATAGTCTCTGAGATCTAGGCCCTCA
The DNA here is from genome assembly GCA_963924055.1 of Drosophila limbata. Taxonomy (NCBI): domain Eukaryota; kingdom Metazoa; phylum Arthropoda; class Insecta; order Diptera; family Drosophilidae; genus Drosophila; species Drosophila limbata. The sequence goes on from OZ001353.1 coordinate 6,195,554, forward strand.
CACGGACAGACAGACAGACGGACATGGCTATATCGACTCGGCTGTTGATGCTGATCAAGAATATATATACTTTATGGGTTCTGCCACGCCTCCTTCTGCCTGTTACGCACATTATTTTTTGTGACAAAGTTAATAGACCCCTGTACTTCTTTTTAAGTACGGGGTCTAAAAATCTAGGAAATCTGAAAGTTGCTCTGCTTTATCGGGCTGTTGGCTTTTATCTAGTCTTGCCCTTCCCCTAGTTCCCTTACTAGGTCAACTTTGGTTAGCCCTGAAAGAGATTGCGCTATCGAGAAGAGGGTCTCTCTGTTGTTGTCGGGGACTTCAAAGCGCACAAATAGCGTTACTTTGGATTTAATAAACGATTAGACTATTTGACTTAAATCCAAGTAGCAGGCCTTACAACAGCCCCCTATAATCTGAGATACTCTGGGCACAATCACAGCCACATTTATGGCACTTCAGTAGGCTCAACTCAAACTCAGCTGGAGTAGCTGGTTAACTGGTCGCTAAGTCGCCCCATTAGGAGGGTTACGGCTTCCAGTTATACAACATTGTTTGACACTTTCAAGTGGGGTTGATAGTTGGAAAGTAGTTCAATATATAAAGTGTAAATAAAGCTAGAGCTACAACATAAACCATGACAAACATCACGGGCGGGATCTCTTAGAAGTTGGACGGGTTTCTTTGCACAACAATCGAAACTGTCTACTCGACAGAGTTAAGAATCTCTCCCTGACTTGTCCACAGATGTGTGCGTAGTAGCTGGCAGTTGTTTCTGTTTTTTTTTTTTTTTTTTTGATTCCATGTGCCAAGAGTGACACTTATCTATTTGGCTAAGGTTGAGGCGTTGCGGGGACATAAACCTTAACTTATCGCCCCATAAGCCTGATAAGCCCACCAAAGTGTCCAATCGATACACTACAATAGGTTGATCTGCAACTGCTCACTGTTTGCATTTATCGCATATCTTATGGTATTAAAATAGAAATGAATAAATCCCATTCACTTTTTTTTGTTTTTTTGCAATGAGAGAAATGTGAGCAAAACCTGTATATTAATTCAAAATTTAATTTTAAAAATATTCTTTGTTTATTTAAAAGTTTTTCTTGAATTTTAGTTAGTTTTCTTAGTTCTAGGTTGGGTATATCTTAGTGGGTTAGTTCGCAGAGTTTGCTCGGACTTTTTGAGGTACTCGATAGTATTTTTTTGCTGCTTGAAAGCCCACTTCATAGGGCTCTCAGAAGCGTGTGGTGCAAAGCCAAATCACTCGACGACTACTCGTACTATATAAACTCGTACTTGTATGTATTTTCCAGGTGTTAGATAAGTTAAGTAATCACGCCGATTATTGTTGACTATTGACATAACGAAAATTCGATTGCTTTATAATGACAAAGCTCTAAAAATAGGTACATATACTAACAGCATTCGACCACAACATGAAACTGCAGCTAAAACAATTAGAGCACCTGTTTAAATAATATTACCTGCACATAATTTGCGGTTGACTTAACGCCCAAAAATCAAAACACACTCAGCGGTATTTTTTCAGATCTCTGTATGCATATATTTATTTAAATATAATATCATTGTTGATTGAAAGGTAAACACTACAAATGTCTGATTTACGAAGAGGGTGCGGACACAAAACAAAATACAAAAAAAAAAAAAAACATAGAGAGTAGGTGGAACTGCTGAAAATTCAGAAGCTCGACCACATGCTGGGACCACCTGTTTAGATACGCTTAGACAAAAGCCCGCTGACAGACAATGGGCATAGCGATGTGGAAAATAATCACAGATAACATAAAGGAATAAAAGGCGCATTTCCCTCTCCCAGCAAAGGGGTTGGACTGCCAAGTGATGTTGATGCTTGGAACAACAGGACACGGCATAAGTAAACAGAGAGAGAGTCAAAGTCAGAGTCGCTACTAGTCAGGGGGTTGCACATGAAAAGACTTTACTTTGTACTACCCAACGACAACAGTCATGTTAATAGGCCTCATTTAATACGGACTGGTATGTGGATGGGCAAGACCTTTGTTTTTGCAGAGAATACCTTTGCGGAGTTATATGGAATTAACTACACAGAAAAACAAATCCGGGATATTTAGCCCGAATTCAATCCGAAACGATGTCAGAAGTGGCGTAATCTCGGATTTTCTTAAACCAATCCCGAATTCAATCCTAAAAATTCTTAAAACAAAAAAAAAAAAATTTTTTAACATTTTTTTTATTTTGAAATTTTTTTTTTAATTCTTTTCTTAATGGTTTTTAAATTTTTAAAATTTTTTTAAAATTTTTTTTTTATTTTTTTGTTTAACATTTTTTATTTAAATTTTTTTTTATAAATTTTTTATTTATTGTTTTTTTTTAAACATTTTTTTCTTTAATGAAGGGAATGTTTGTGACTGCAATTGACTGGGGGAATCGGAACACAGGTTTTTTCAAACAGGTCGGCGACTCTGACCACTGAGCCATCGGACCAGTTGAAATGAGAGAGGCCGAGAGAGAATCAAGTAATTTGGGCTTATTTTCCCATATTAATCCCGATATAGACTTGATGGTTCAGCTTAATCCTGGAAACATACTTAAAAAATGCAGGCTTAAATTAAGTATTTTCGGCTTGATTTTAGAATGGCTTTTTTTTCTGTGTATTTAATGTAAAAGAAAGTACTTATATATGTACCAAATTCTTAACACATTATTAGTCATTACCTATTACTTAGCATTTAGAAAATAAAATATTTATTGTAGCTATACGCTACAATATAAAAGTTTCAGATCAAAAAATTTGCAATTAAAAGTCAATTACATTTTTAAATTTGCCTTGAAGAGCTTTCCTTTTAAATAAAGATTGATGATTTTTTTATTCAACAATATTCAATCTAATTCTAATTGCAAACAAATTTAGCTGCAGTTGAACTTCTCTAACTGAAACTTTCTCTAAATCGGAATGTTTAGCAACTTTCAATAAAATTTTCTTACTCTAATTACAAAAAGTGTTGTTGCAGTTGAACTTGTCTAAAACTTAAACATTTAAATAATTTACAATTTCATACAAATAAGCTTTGCTCTTAGAAAAGTTCTGTTAAATAAACAAATATATAAATTTTTAAAATAACCCTGTTGAACTTGTCCAACTGGAACGTTTCTTTAAATCAGATTTTTCTACAAAAAAGCTTTGTTCATAAAAGTTCTGTTAAATAAGGAATATAATTTTTCAGAAAAACCTTTTAGTTTTAAAAGTTGTGATTTTAAAACAGATTTATTTCTGTTTTAAATAACTGACAGGTATTTATTTCAATCAGAGAACTGTGACAAAATACCATTATATTTCAATTTATTCTAGGAGAGTGAAACTATTAAAGTTTTTGGAAAGACAGGGGATCGATGTATACCATTTCGGAGTGCAGCTTGGCATGTTTTTCTTATCGAGACATTTATGTACGAGGCCATGTAGCCGGTGAAAATGTAAACATATACGCGTATGTCTCGTCTCAATGGGCAAATCTTGTACCCGGGACGTTTAAGTACCCCGATAGATAACCGTCAAACATGCTTCCAGACCGAGACGAGACTTGGCACCAGAGATTGGGAGATGCGGACTTGGAGAATTGGGGGTACTGGGGGGTTCTTTAACAGTTTTCCATGTTATAGAAATAGAAAAGAATGCACTAGTTGCGTATTTATAGATACAAAACTGGTACATGCTACAGCGTAAACACTGTACAGTGTGTATTCCTTATCGTACAACTTGTTGTTGTGCTGTTTTTCAAGGTATCGAGTGAAACGGTGGACAAATATTTGCTGTTGGCAGCGGCAGCGACAGCGACAGCGACAGCGACAGCGGCTTGTTAGAGGAGTATCTGGCAAGTTTTTGACCCGCAGCCCGACTACCGACTACAGAACAGAACAGCAAAGAACAGAATCGAGTAAGAAACGACGATAAGCGGGCTCCAGACATGGCCACGCTAATTGCGGAATGATAAAAGTTGGTAACCGCTGCCAGCCACAACTGAAACACGTAATTGCCAAGATTTCGACTTTGGCAATTTTCAAAAAAAAAAAAAAATAAAACTCAAATTTCTTATTGCCAACCCGAACGAGGCAAGCAATTGTTTCTATTTGCCTAAACCGGCCCCCAAGGAATACTCAGAAAATACTTGCAGCGTTGCCAGACAACATGAATGTTGCTTCAACGGAGAGGAGGAAAGAAGCGGCTGAGGGACGTTGCTGTGTTGGCAGCTTCAAGAGTATTACATAAAATATAAGAAACAAAAATTATGATTTCCACTTGCGCAAAAGCGAAACAACATCGAAACAACAAACCGTGGATGAGCTTGGCAACGAGTTTCAGCTCAGGCGGGGATTAGAGGGGGGGCATCTAAGGGAGGGCAGAAGAGGAAGGAAGCCTGCTGCTTAACTGTCAAAATCATGTAATTTAATAAAGTTCGCTGCGGGATATTGTTTGCACAGCAGCATCTAAGTACTACATGCTCGACGTATCTTCTTTTTCGCTGGTTGTTTTTGCCCATTTTAGAGCGCGACTTTGGCAGCTGCTATGTGTTCCCCTCCCCTTCTCTTGGCGCTCGAGACGGAGGGGGGGGGAAGTCTTAAAGCACGCTGCAGAACGCCAGACAAAGTCATAGAACTTTTTTTTTTATTTCAGTTTCAGCATTGCGATGCACAGTGGTTAGAAAAAGTTTTTTACATGCGTGAAACAGTGTTGGGCAATATTCTGCATAAAAATAAAATTATAATTATTATGGCTAAAAATATATTTAAAGCAATCGCGAAACTGTCAAATAAAATTGTGTTTTAATTAAAAATGTATAGTAATTGAAAAATAAATTATTTTGTGCAATACTATTCCAGATATACGAATATTTCGGTAATTTGATTTGCTTTACTAATTAATTTCTTGCTAAGAATTTGATGAGTTAAAACGTCTTTTCGACCACTGTGCATTATATTGCACAATATATTTTTAGTGATTTTAGGAGTCTGCATACAAGGAAATAAAACTAGATGGATCGAACAATTTTAATTATTTAATTATTATTATAAAAGTCATTCCACTTAAGATTATAATGAATATTAATAGATATTCATAGTGAGCTGGGTCGCAATCAATGTCAGACTACTGACATATGTATGTATTGTAGATCTTTTGATATATTGTTATAATTAGAAATAAAATAAGCACTTAATGTTCGCTTCACTTTATTTTTAGACTATAACCGAATCCAAGATAGTTAAAGCAGCCATTTAAAAAAATACTATACAAATAAAATAGAAAACCCCCTTATCCCCCTGTCCCAGTGCTCTCCCCGCCCATGCCTTGTGTGTGTGTGTGTGTGATTTTTTAGCAAGCAGCTTTCATATTTTATTTTATTAAGCAAAAAGGAAATGTACAAGTAAACAGTGACTGCAAACACACTCGCACCACACACATACTTGTTTAGTTGCCCCTCACATTCCCTCTATACTCCTCATCGCAATGTCATATGAACGCCCCATTATTTACTTAACGTAAGTTAAACATTCACCTCCAACTCCGTCAGCTCCACCTCCTCCACCTCCACCTCCTTTTTCCCTCGACCTTCTTCTTCCTCTGCCAGCATTGCCCGAATTGCTGCTTTTAGGGATTGGGGTGGCTTTAGGTATACGTTGCAAAAACAAAAAAGAAACAAACAAAAATTCTCGTAAAGTGAAACGTGGAGAAGAGAGAGAGAGAGGTGAGGGGAAAGGTAAAGGGGAGGGCCACTTGGCTTACCTGCCAGCAAAGGCAGCCTAGTCAAAGAGCTGTCGTCGATGCTAAGCGCAAGTCCCGTCTTCAGACCCCACTCTTCCCACCCCTCCATCCCCAGCTATCTTTGGGCGAGTGGCGTAAACAAACCGCCATGAAATATGCAGCAGGCTTTCCGGAAAGGCGCACAAAAAATGATTTATGTGGACGCCATGGAAAACAACGAACAACGAACGAACGATGAACGATGAACAACAAAACGAAAAAAAAATAAAACGAATGGCCAAAAGCAACAACAATAATAACAAAATCAACTGATTTCTCAACTTGGCTCAGAGCCCACTCGGAGTCACCCCCCTCTTGACCTGCCTACTATCACATTTTCATTTGTTATTTGGCCTAGCAATGAAAAATACGCGAATTGAAAAGCTGCTGGCGAGAGAAGGACTCCTAAGGATAAGGATCTAGAGCACGGTTTTCCTAAAATTCTGGGAGAGGTACGTCTACATATAGGATAATTCAGTTGAGACACTTCAGATCAGGAGTACGAGAGGACTGTCGAATTGTAATGTTTAAGGTATTATGAAGGTAATGTTCAGATCCAAATTGGATATATTCAAATTGTTTAGCTTTTAGTTGAAGTAAATATATGACCATCCTCTTTCTTTAAATGGAAATTACTTAAATATTCTTAACCATTTATTTATTTACTGTCAGGCTAAAAGCAGCCGACACAACAATTAGTTTTAAAAAATTAACGTTAAAATATGTATAACATGTCATTGAATGCCCTTTACCACAACTTACAAAACTTTTCTTTGTTGTTGTTAATCATTTATGATACAGATAATTATTTCTGAAGACTGAGTTTACCTCTTAGAACTGGAAATATTGTAACTCTCATGGTAGTCAAGCATATATTGATTTTTTTGGGTTAAGAAAATCGGGTTACCCCAAATGTTTTCTTAATAAAATTGAATAAATTAAATACGATTGTTTCTATTAATTGACAATATGGATCAATACTTCCACTTGATTGTAGTAGAGGTGGAGAACTATCGATAGTCGGCGCCATCGATAGCCGACGATAGTATTTTCAAAACCATCGATAGTCGACGATAGTCGACTATAGTGCTATCGATATTCGACACGTCAAGAAACACTTAACACACTGAAAAAAACTTAATTTATTGACTTTACATAAGAAAATAATATGCTTTTATGTGTAATTGCAGTAAGTACCCATTAAAAATTTCGAATTTTTGTAAACATCTACTTTTTCAACTTTGTTTTGACGCAAAAAAATTATTCAAACAATTCAAAGAGTGACAGTAAAAAGAAATTTTCAAAAATCTATTCGCTAGTATTTTTTATGATTTTGGAAAATTGCTAACAAGCCACTTTTTGTATGAAAATGGGGAAAAAGGGGTTAAAATAGTAATTTTTAGCAATTTTTAAACTATCGATAGTACTTCGGGAACTATCGAAAGTGGGTGCCTGCTATCGATGGTAGCTCGATAGCGCCCAACCATCGATAGTGTCGATAGTGCTATCGATAGTTCTCCCCCTCTAGTTTGTAGTATTGAAAGTTATTCCACAAAACTTTGACTTTATGTATGGAAACTTTTTTCCAATGGCAACTTTTCCAAGCATACTGTTTCTTCTAATTATTCTACTAAAAGGTTTTATGATTGTAATCGAGAGCAAATATCAATTAATTTTTCTTTGGCAAAAAATCGTTTAATGCCATTGATTTAAAAAGATTATATTTTATTATGCAAAGACTTTCATATAATAATAAGTAAAATTTGAAGAAAATTCATTGACCATTCGATTTTTTTAATATCTATCTTTTTATTTAATAATAAATTCCAGTGATGTTATTTAAAGGAAAAGTTGTTATTATAACAAAAGTTACTTCTTGAATGGAACTGTCTCCTGGAATCAAGAAAATGCAATTCTGAAGTAATACAAAAAGATAGTTGAAAAATCAAATTGCTTTGTTTGAGTTGTCTGAAAAAGTTACAAATCATTTAAACTCAACACCAATAACATGGAATAATCCCATACTCTGTCCACCGTTGGTCCAATTTGGAAGCTTAAATCAGATTAAATTAATAGTTAGTAATGAACTCGGAACAGAATTTAAATTTGGCCTCATCCCAGAAGCAGCTTAAAGGAAACACATCCCACGATAATGTCAGTAATTAATTAGCTGTAAGATCAAATGACTAAATACTATATTGGCCATATGTAATCGTAATTATTAGATGACCGATGTCAATTGGGCGGCCTATAACGCATTTCGCTGTGATCTGGCCAAGGTGCAAAAGACTTTTGCTTGTTGCACCCAAACGGACTTTACCGAGGAGGTCGGAACATTGACGGACACTTCGCTGGGCTGCAAGTTTCTGGGCACGAAACCGACAAAATTACGAAGTCAGAGTTTGCCGCCGAGTGGAAGTTTTTATAAATAACACCGACATGGAATCAAGTGATGCCAAGGAGCAGCTGCCACAAGGCTCCAGCTCCAATGTTGGCGAGGAGCGGCTGAAGATTCTGCTGGAGGCGCGTGACAAACGCGGATTGCCCCACAAAACCAAATCCGAGAGCAGCTGCTATCAGCATCGGAGTACGAAATTGAATCCCTCTGAGATCAGAGGCAGTAAGTCGGAGCATCTATCGCCATCGGCGCAGCCAAGTTTGTCCATTTCAAACGATGCCAGTTGCTGCAGCAGCATCAGCACCATTGGCAGTGCTCGTCTAACCGAATCCCAGACCTCGGGCTACACCACAGAGAGCAGCTACCAAACGGCCACAGCGGGCAGCACCAGCTCCTTCCTTAGTCAACCCTTCAATTTCATCACTGCCCACAACTATCTGCGTGAGATCCATGTGGGCGTGGAGAGCAGCGCCACGAATCATCAGATCCAGGAAATACGCAGCGATCTGCGGAGTCTGCTCCGCAATGAGGTTGCCCTCATCAGTCTGGCATCGGGAGGAAGTCGAGATGCCATCTATTTAATTGCTTACACCTTTATGTAGACAAAGTCAAAATAGATGGAATCTCAAATACAAGCTCAACATTTTTAGCTTTTTCAACTAATAATCCTACTTATTTCAACTGAGCACCGCATCATTCTCTTCTTGGATATACGCTATCTGGCTTTATAATATTCCTTATGTATTCTGAAATAGGTTATCAAATACAACCGAAAAATTCTAAGACTCGATTCTACAATTGATGGAAAAACTAGTTATACTACTCTTTTCTTAATAGTCTGCTCTGCTGAGAGGTGAGTCTCATAATTGATATTTGTGGAGACATTTTTTTTTAAGATTAAAATACTCAAATATCTACTTTAACTTATTCACTTGCTGTACTAACTTATGATACTGGACGGCTCTGCTTAGCAATATACTCTGTAGTCAAGTGAGTACAGAAGTATTATAAATAAGTGGTAATGTATGTCACTGACAAATTTAAAATTCAATATCATTCCCAAAAAAAATCTTTACAAATATTCAAGTTTAACTTTTCTAATTTTAGCATTTACGTATTAGGTTATTATTCAGAAGATAATTTTCGTATTAATACTTAAATATGCATATTACAATAGGAAGAGTAGACAAATATTTGATTCAAGCTTAAATTTAAGTGAATTAAGTATTTGTTACTCTGTTTAATATTGGACCTGCAATTTAGAATATTTTTTATGAACATTCTTAATCAGCATCAACAGACAAGCTTATATTACCGTGTATAAACACAGCGATCTCAGTGACTATAAGAGGTAGAGAAACTATTTGATTGCCTCTGACTCAATTGATATGTTCTGAGTGCTTGGTATTTCACTGTTCAGCACACTCGACTTGCTTGCTTGTTGACATTATGACAAATTGCGTGCGCAAAAGGCAACAAAAGTTATACCCTCGTCCGGCAATTGCAGGAAGGATGTCGGAAGGAAACAACAAGCCGAAGTGATACGCTTAAACACGCTGTATCGTAAAGGGTGGGGAGGGAAGGGAGTTGGTGGAAGGGTATCCTTCCCGTTAACGTTAATAGGAAAGCCACACAAGGAACGGCTAACGAACGGCACGCGGCGAGCGGACGGTCGAGCGACAAGTGCGCGAGCGCTTTACTCTGGGGGTTGACTGTGGCTCTGAGGGGTAGGGGAGGGAGGGTAGGGGGTTACTGTTTGTCCAGCGCTAAGTGCACGACCATAGGCAAGTGGAAATGACAAGCATATTTACACAATTTTTGACAGGGCCCGAAGACACACACACAGACAAATGCGATACGAGTATACGAGTATAAGTATGAGTACTCGAATAGTCGAAGGAGCTGCGAACGGGTGAAACCAAACACCCGTGGGTGCACTCACTCCACGTTTGAGTCTCTAGCGGAGGCACGCACCCAAAAACTCGATAAATATGTTTATGTGCAAATAACAAAATATTTGTCGATTGCCGGTTCTTCAAATTGTGTGATGAGGGAGGGGATGGAATGGGATGGGAAGGGAAGAAAGGGAAAGAGGGGGGAAGCACCGCAAGCGCATAATTCAATTTTTCTGCTCGCTTTGCACGGCGCTCAACGAACGTCGCTCAACTCCGCTGGGATGTGTCTATCCAGCGGGTTACTTCGACTCTACTCGACTCGGGTCTGTTCTGTTCTGTTCCCGGGAAGGAACAGAAAGTATTCCGCCCATATTAGCGACACGTGGCCTTCTCTCCAGTCGGCATATGCGGTTTTTGGTCCTTGCCCCGTTATTTATTTGTTTGTAATTACGTGTGTTCTAAACAAAATCCCGGCGCACTTGAAAATGTAACGCGTCCCATTTTCATTTCCCAATTTCCCAGTTTGGCATGCTCTTTTCAATGCTGCGCCACGTGCTTTGTGTGGAATGGGATAGCGGGATTGAAAGCGAGTCAGGTTGGATTGGACTGAATTGGGTGTGTCTCTTGGTTATTCCCTGCGCATTAGCGGCGAGTCTAAGCCATTTGGACATTGTCAACAATTTTCGTATACAGCTTTTGGCTTTGTCTTTGTATTTAGCCAGGACGACGCGTGTCCTGTCTCAGTGACTCCCATCGTGCCTCCTTTGTGGCAGTTGTCAACAATTTTGGACTGGCTTTTAGCTGCGGCCTTAGCTTGTCAATTGATTCCTGCGTGGGATCGAAAAACATGTGAAACATGAATCGAACTCATAATTGTGACAGCATTTGATGGGGAGTCAGGACTGGGATTGTGGTGGATTTTCTCAGATAAAGTTAACAAAAGTTTGTCAGAAAGAGTCTGCATACAGTTTCTTTGTTACGATTTTCAATTGAATTAATTTGGTTTGAGTTCTTTTCTTGAAAGTTTCTCTTAAAAAATGCTACTAAGTATAGTATATTTAATAAATTTTAGTGAATAATACAAAAATATGTGTAAATAGTTTTGGAATTCATATGTCTTTCATTTGTAGAAAGGAGGCTTCTTCAAATAATCATCTCTTTTCTTGGAGCTAAAGAAACGTTAAGCCAACTTTTTAATTATTTCCATCATATTTTTAGTTCCTTCTAACACCCAAAACAGCATACGAAATGAGTAAAACTAAACGAATGCGATAATGCACTTCAGTTTAAGGTTTATGCTGTTTTCCTTAATTGAAAAACACTTAAGCTCCCGAGCTGGAAATGCTTTTCCCTAAGCCAAGGCAACCGCATTTTTCTGCCCCTTGGCCCTCAAACCACAAAAAGTGCAACACATGCCACACAACCGATCCGCTTTCAACGCTTTTCAAAAACAAGTTGAGCCACAAACAACATTTACACCCACTCACACACACACACACACACTCACACACATACACAGAGAACTATACAGTTAAATCGGAAAACAACAGGGAAAAAGTTTGCATAATTAAAGGCATAAATAAATGTCAGCTGAAAAAGGATTGGGTAGAGAAATAGCTGGAAACTAAAATCCATTTGGACAGACAAATGGCCAAAAGGCAACCCGAGATGACGAGTTGGCCTCGTCTTGGCACCTGGCTAAGATCCTTGTACTTTGTACTCACCCTCAAGCGCTCGATTCCTTGAAATTAAAGCGAGCACCAACTCGGGATTTGGGTCATCATGGTCGACAGGCAGCACACCGCCGACACCGACACCGACACCGACTCCGACTCCGACTCCAGCCCCAGCAAGCTGTGGATGATTGTGCTGACCAGCGAGCAGGTGCGATGCTTGCGGCGTGGGTGGCAATTGTTGTTGTTGCTGCTGCTGCTGTTGATGAATATGTTGCTGATGCGGATGCGGATGCTGGTGATTATCCATGACTGACAGATGCTGTGGCTGTGGCTGATGATGATGTTGATGTTGATGTTGATGCAGCGGCGGTGGCGGTTTCAAAGTTTGCATCATCTCTAAAGCCAGTTGCATGCACGCTCAACAACAACAACAACAACAAACGCACAGCAACAACAGTTGATTGCCACAAAATGTAGATTTGCAGTTTTCGAATATTCCTCTTGTTTTTTTTTTTTTTTGGGCGGCTTGTCACACGTGATTTGCAGCAGGCACTTCACCTGTATTAAATTTCAGTTGCATTAATTTGCCTGCATTTTGCAATAAAATACATAAAATATATTATAATATGTATATTTTAATTATAACACTTTTTTTCGATTTACACACGCGAGGATGCCGAGCAATCCAAGCTGCTGCCTGCTCCGGCAAAGCGGCCAAAATGTTTAATCACGAGACACGGTTGCTCTTTCTTTTCGAATAATATTTTTATACTTTATTTTCTGCGTTTGAAGCAGGCGGCACTGTCTTTAGATAGCGCTAGATTGGATCGTTCGGTTGTTTGGTTGGTCGGCTGGTTAGTTGACTGTTTAAGAACTGGCACTTGCTTGGGGACTGGCAATGGCACTGGGTAAAGCGCCGTCGCCGTCGTTGCCCAGACACGTCGATTTTTCTTATCAGAGAAGCGAAACGCGCGGCGGTTTCTTTGGTTTCGTTGCTTCGGTTCGATTGTACGACTAAACGAGTGTGTGAGTGTGTGTGTGTATGTATGTACCTCAGAGATACTGTGCTTCAGCATTTACTAGTTGCCCTTCTGTATACATTTTCACTCTAATAAGTAAAAGTACTAACTTAAAGTAACTAGTCTGCACTTGACAAAACTATCTATAGGCTGACAATATGTAGCGTAGAGCAAAGTTTGTGTGCTTTGCCTATCTAGCTACTGAAATGTTGCAATTTGAAGTACATTGTAACTTCTGAAATGAAAAAAAAGAACAATTTTCATATGTTGCACAGAAATTAACATGAAGTAAGGTCTTTTATGCTTTCTGCTACCTTTACAAGTCTACACTTTTAAATAAACTAAAAAATTCGTTCACTTGTTATTTTAAACTCACTTAAGATTTTAGCAAACTTATGTTTACATTAATTTTTAAAATTCATTGTTGAATTTATTTTGCAAAATTGTTTTTATAATTAGTACGCTTTTTTTTTAAAAACATAATAGGGATTTTATTATTTAAGTTATGCTTTCCTTACGAGTCTTCACTTGCAAATAAATTAGACTTTTTTTGCACTCAGTTCTCATAAAATTCAACATTTAAAATGACATATTTCTTGGAATTCACTTGAGATTTTAGCAAACTTTTAAATTTTATATTTTATATTCAGTTTGCAATAATTTATGATATTTTTTGTTTAATATTTATCGTTGTTTTGATTAGTTAAATTTGTGCCTCAAATTGTATCCACATTCACTCGTTCGCCATTTTGCGACGGCAATTGGCAGCGCGAACAGAAAGAAAGCTCCGACAAAATGGCGGCGGCTAAACGGCACAGCACGAATGCTCGTTTGTATGACACGCGGCACGGCACGATATGGCAAGGCAGCGGCAAGGCAAAGGCAAAGGCAACGGCAAACAGGCATGACAGCAGGGCATGGCAACGCTGGCAAAAGCTGACGGCCGTCTGTTATGTTGTTTGCGACTCGCTTTTCTGTTGTTGTTGTTGTTGCCTGCTATTTGTGGCACTCGTGCTGCAGTTTTTTTTTTATTAGTATTTTGTTTTTTTCTTTTTTGCGCACTTTTTGACGCTTTTGTTGCCGTTGTCGCTGCTGCTGTTGCTGCTGATGTTGCTGCTGCTGCAACTGCGACTCCTGTTATTGTTGTTGTGTGAGCTTTTTTATTTGACTTTTACGATACTTTTTATGCCGTTTGCCTTTTTGTGTGTAAATGTACATTCATATGTGCAAATATGCAAGTGTGAGAGTGTGTGTGTGTGTTTGTTAGTGTGTTTACCAATTGATCTTAATGTGACACAAATGATATGGTAAAATCCTGGCAAGGCAACACAACAATTGAGAAGGCGACGGCAACATCGAAGACAGCGACATCGTCGACATTTTTATGCTGTTTTTAGTATGCGCCATGTTATGCTCGACTATGGCGCCCCCATTCCCTGCCCCACCGTCATGCCCCCCTCAACAGTACCATTTCTATACCTCTTTCCGTTTCCGTTTCTCGTTCTTATTCGCTATGCGGACAGCATTACAATATTTTGTGAAACCTAAAACTTTGGCAAAAGTTTAGCTCTCGAGAATTTCGAGTTATAACTGCTAAAATGTATTGCGGCAACAACAACCACAACAGCAACAACAGCAACGAAAACAGCAAAAATGAAGCAACGCCTGGCGACACCTTCGACGTGGCCCCAAAACAACAGTCAACAGCACTTAAAAGTCAGCGACGGCAGTGGCATAGCACAAATATGAGAAACTTAACTCAAAAGTCCAAGTCAATACGCTCGGTCAACACAAAAGCAGCAGCAGCAACAACAACAACAGCTCTAAAAACTTTTCTTGTCTTCCCTTCCAGGGCCAAAAGCAAGCACCGCCCCTTTATATTGAAAACATTGGAAATCGTTGATAATAGCAAAAGCAGCAACAATAACAACAACTATAAGAACAACAACAAGAGCTAAGAACGAATGCCCCTCCGCCGCTGTTAGCATTTTGGTCATGCGCGGGAATTCGTTATCTTATCGCAGTCGACGCCATTAAACTGGAAATCGCTTTGGGTGGGTGGTTGGACTGACTGGATTGTTCAAGGGTTAAAGGCATTCCAGCGACTGCGCAGTGCAAGCGACTGCAGTGTGGCGAAACAGTCAATCATCTTGAGTCGCCCTGTGTGCTGCTAGTGGCAGTACCCTGTAATTGTTAATATCGAAAGTGTATGATAAACGGGGCGAATATGTTTAATAATACTTGAGAAGCACAGGCAGCTATGTCGCTAACATTATTCTCATTATATTCAACGCTGTTAATTAGCATAACAAAGAGCGAAATACGATCTGTAATCAGAGACAATTCACACGTACATGCATTAAGTATGTTAAGCAGCTCTGCTGTTAGATCGTAAAGCTTGGATCGTAACAGTGAAATCGGAAAGCACACAAACAAACTCACATGTTATTAGATTCTGAGTTTAAGAGCCGTGTTGGTTAATGTGGTCAAAATAATGTAAGAATTAGGTGAGAATGTTAATGAAGGAATTTAATAATTTTTCGATATTATTTATACCAGTGGATGGCATCATTAATTTTTATAGTTCTATTAGCTTTTTTTTGAATAAATAAAAATCTGATTTGTGTTTGTTTTTTATAAAATCAAATCGTTTGAACTGACTTAAAGATTAACCTTTCTGTTTTTCTATCAATATAATTTAGTATAGGGTATCTCTGAGCTGCTCACTCTAAATTGTTTTCAACAAGCACATACGTCTGTCTGTCTATCTGTCTGGAAAACTGTAACTGGTGCGTCCTAGTGGATACAAGTACGCCCAAACCGCCAGCATGGCATTTCTGTTTTCGCATTTATTTATGAACCGCTTAAAGCGCGCCAAACACTTTGAACCCCACAGGCTGACACCACCCCAAGCCACAATGATGTACATTAGTGAAGAACAACAGCTGGTGGTCATATCTTGACCGACTATCGCAGCAACCCAAAGCGTATCCAAATATAGTTATTTCCTAGTCAACAATGTGAGGAGTATTCTTGATATGACATTTTTATCGATTTATACATTTTTTATACAGGCCTGTTCCGGTTTTCACTTTCGGCAAGACTTTGCGGATTGAATTCACGTGCCATTGAGCAAGTGAGTTTGAATTCGGAAGGAAGAAATCGATGATTTTGGCATGCTTAGCATAACATTAAAGTGAAATTAAAATTTTTATAAAATTCTTCAATGTTTTGGGAATATTACTACATTATCAGATAAATAAAACATATTTCATTTGATTTTTAAATAATTTTTATTTCATCATTGCTCAAAATCGATAAGACTCTAACCTAACATTTTTGTCGGATTTGCTCGACCTGTTCTGGTTTCCGCAAATATTTGTGAAAATGAATGGGAAATTTATTAGGGCTGCCCTTGTATGTGAAGAAGGTAGTAAATACTTTGGTACATATTTTAAACCACAATTTAAGTGTTTTTATGTATTGCGTAAAATAAACAATTAAATTTCTTGATTTTTAAATGCAAGTTTGGACAAAACTGTTTGTAATTCAATGCAAAAAAGAACGGATTAGTTTTGTAAACAAACACTGTGCAACAATTGGCAACTCTGCAAAAAGACATTTCTCAGCACTGAAAATATACCGCACTGTCAACACTGAAAATATACCGCAGTGTTAACACTGAAAATATGCCGCACTGTCAAAAATACAAAACGGAAAATGTAAGTACGAACACAAATCATTTTTCTGATATTTAATTAAAAAATTACACATTTTAACAGACGCAAACACAAGAACGTCGAGCAGGATGAAATGCCTGCCTCCTTTCTTAGACGCCGATTGTTGCGTAAATTATTTACATTTTGCCTTCTTTTAAGTTCGGCAACCGCTAATGCTTGTAAAAACATTTTTGAAATTGGCAATAAAAAAGTTCAAGCCGAATGGATTGTTTTGATGCCAACGTCTAATTTGCTTTCAACATTTTTTAACACTGTTCTGCAACACAATGTGGGAGGGAAATTCGGAGGGTAATTCGTAGGAAATGTGAAGACATTTTAAGGGAAATTCGGTCAAATCTTGCGGATTGAAATTCGCAAAAAACAAGTGAAAACCGGAACAGGCCTGATAGATTCATTTTCGGATGTGTATACGGTTTAAAATGGACTTCATTTCTAATGAATTTTAAGAAATATAAGAATATTTTAAATAATTCCAATTTAATGTTATAAGAAACTGTTTGGTGTTTAGACTTCAATAAAGTTGGAATTTTATATTTTGCATTGATTTTTGCTGGCTCAACCCGTGCTGTCCAATAATGTAATAATCTTTCCTCACACAAATCTTGATTAACAAAGACATCAAATTTAAAGCGTGCCCCTGAAATTTTAAATACAACACAAAATTAAGCTGGAGCTTGTGAAATGCAGTCACTGGCCCATCGTTGCACTGTCTCGGCCTATTGGTCAGATGCACTCCCAGCCAGCTACGCTTACAAAATAGCAGATGAATCTATCTATCTTTCCATCTATCTATCTATTTGACTATTAAATAGACACGTTGACTGTGACTTTCAAAATTTTGAGCACGGTCGGATGACAAGGCAAATTGGATAAAGACGAGGAAATGTTATGCATTTTAGTCATTTAGATATATTTTTGCCAAGTGACAATAGAAAAGACAAAATAATAGTTATTATAAACCGGATTGTTACAACAATGGATTATCCATTAGGTGCATTGAGAGAAATATTAGGTTAAGTATCTGTTTGCTAGCTAATAATGCTAATAATATTTAATATTTAAATTTATTTGAACTTCTCCCTAATTAGAAAAAAAATATTGCAGCGTTTTTTTGTATGTCGAATTTTTCGGGGAAATCCCCAATTAAGTGTGAAATTTTTTTCGATTCTGTTTTATGCTTCTATTATAATGATGTATTGTGATGCGATATGATACAATATTGCATCATCATTACATACTAAAGACTGATGAAATAGCTTAAGCCATGGCACCAAAACGTGTATTAAAATGTTTATTACTTGAAGATATTTTTAAACTTATTCTTTAACGAGTTCGAAAGTGGATCATAGAAATGGAAGAGGCTGAAAAATACTATGGTATCTCAGCGAAAACGGTTTTCATTATATTGAGAAATAGAGAACTAATTTTAATGTGATTTAATCTGAAAATTCTGCTATATGCAGCAAAAGAACGAAAAACACAATTTTTCAAAATATCGACTGGAATCTGTTCTTGTTGAAAATAACAAGAAAAGTTTGCTATTTGAAAGGTATATACGAAAGAGTAAAATTGTAGTTTCATTTAATAAACTTAAAAAAAAAATGTCATAAGTTGAAGTCTCCGTATGTTGAACTTTTTCTTTGGATTATTCAGAATTTTAAAACCAAAACATAATTTCTTTAAAGCTTAAACATATCTCGACTGTTATAAATACAAGAAGGTTTATAAATATTTTTAAATATTTTAAAATAAAGTCGAGTTTTTAGTTTCCCAGAATTTCTTCAATTTTTTTTTTTAAATTTTCTAGCACTATTTTTTTTTATAATTATTTGATCTCATTTTTTCCACTCGTTTTCTCAGTGTTGTCTCTTTATTAGACAATTAAACGCATTCCATTAAAATTTCTTGGACGCTTTTCACGTTTGTTTATGATGTTTTTTATATTTTCTCATTGTTTATGCGCTTTGCGCTTGTGAACTGTCTTAATGTCGTTTTCTGAACGACGCTTCGTCAGAGCTATGTTATATAAATCTCGCCAATGGTATCAAAAACTTGCTGGCTGTGCACATTTTGACACATGCCTCTTCAAGTTTTGTTTTGTTGATGGTTTAGTCGTGTCTACAACGCAGCGTTTGGATTTAACCCGCTTATCGAGGCTTTGACATGTCGCAGCGAGTTCATTTGTAGATCCGAATGTCAACGGTGAACAAGTACAACAGTCTGACAGCGGAACAACTAAATATTATAGATTAGCTAGAGATTATTAACGATCAGGATATTTTTATATCTCTCCCTCTTGCAATATGGACTTTGATGAATTTCGCGAATTTGGCCATGCATCAATTGAGTTTATTATCAATTATCTCAGCAACATACGTGACAGGTGTGTGTGTGTGTCTGTGTGTCTGTGTGAAAAGTGTTTCGTTATCCTTTTAAGCCAATCGCTACTTCCACAGAAATGTGCTGCCAAGCGTGGTGCCCCACGAGGTCATCAACCAACTGCCGAGACAGATACCCGAGCAACCAGAGCACTGGCGGCATATACTCAGCGACTTGGAGAACATTATCCTGCCCGGATTGACGCATTGGCAGTCGCCCTACTTTAATGCCTTCTTCCCATCATCGACATCGGCTGGCTCCATCATCGGAGAGCTGCTCACTGCCGGAATCGGAGTCTTGGGCTTTAGCTGGGTAAGTTTCGTAGTCAGAAATTGTGATGAAATATATGAAATGTATTTAAGTAAAAGAATTAAACCCAAGGGTGTAAGATCAGATTATGATAGGTTTATATCCGAAACAGAAAAAATAATAAAAAAAGACTTGCTGAAATTTCTTAAATATTTTATGATTTTAAATTTACGTTCCGATTAAATATTTTACAAAATCTAGAAAACACATATAAATAAATAAGAATGTGTAAAGCCTTGGTTAATTTAATATCCAGTTGTTGTAGCCCAAAAATACATAGCTATCCCAACCGTTCTGTCTGTCTTTCAATCTGTTAAACCGTTTGGAAGTCTAGATATTGTCTAGAAGTTGACTTAAGAGTTTTGAGAACTAATTAGTTCCCTCCTTCAATTAAACAAAATATTCTTACTTTAATTTTGCTATAATTTTGTTATTTATTCCAAATGAAATATATCCATATCAAAACTAAGCTACAATTTTCACTAAGTTATTCGTTGGAGAATTAAAAAGAAGTATCTGCCAGTCGCGTACTATTTGTCTTGATATAAATAATGAAGCTATGAATGAACTTAAGTTTTTTCAAATGCCTTATTTTTTCACTTTCTTTAATTTATGTTGACATTGCAAAACTCGTTGACAAAAATTAAAATAAAGAAACTACTTTTGCTAATGTTTATGATATAATTGCAATTATAGTTTACGCATAATTTTATAGTTGCTGAAAACCAGTTGAAAAATTATTTTTAAAAGCTTTTTATCGTAATTTCAAATAGCTAAATATAACTGCTGATAAATTTTAATTATGTCAATAAAATTATAGAGGTCAGATGATTAATTTACCTAAAAAAATTGGATTACAAATTCACACCTAGTTCTTACAAATTAATATTTAAGCAAGATATGAAAAAATAAAAAAAAATTAAAATGTATAAGGTTGAGTTCTTTAAATCTGCGTGCAGGGTATCTTCTAGTTGAATCATCTTCAATAAAGCTAATTAGGTTTGCTCTTCAAAACAAAATATAATGAATGTTGTAAATGCGACAGCTCAACAATTGGGAATAAGAGAAAAATTGAGTATAAGAAAGGGTTAGAAAGAAAGAGTGAGAAATTAAAGAAGAGAAAGGAAAAATACATATTTTTGGTATGTATTTTGAATGCTAAATTGCGGATAGCATCAATATTTTTTTTGACTTGCGTTAATTTAATATCGCTATAAAGAAATGAAAGTAAACTTTACTTTGAAAAACTTGCACTTTGATTATTACTGCTTCGATTTGTGCAAAGCTTGAAAGTATCATTCCACTATAAAGTGCAATATACGACATGTATATGTATGGTGAGAGCGACGCTTTAAGAGCAACGCATGAGAAACCTGTTGGGCTTGAGAACAGCTGTGAACAGTTTGAGAGCAGCTGGGAACAGTTGGGAATAGTTAGCAACAAACGGTTAAAGCCGCAGTGAATTTACACAATTTGACGCGGCAATAATTTAAATGAAAATAACTAATAAAATCGAGAGTATAATTTAAACTTAATATTGCTAAAGATACTGTATCTTTAAGATACTTAATTATTTTTTACAATTATTGTACTACTTGGACTATGTATTCCTTGTAATTTCCGTGACCATAAAATTAGAAAGGAGACAATTGCCTAATTGCTTCGAGAGACAGATGATATTCATTGTTAGTTTGTTTTCTTAGATTTGTTTATTGCAATTAGACGGAGTATTGGCGTCTCTTAAGAGTCGCTTCAATGGGAAATGTCTCTGGCTCTGACTCTGACTATAGTTCTCACTCTGCTGTTGACTCTTTCTCCGGCTCTTTCTCTGTCTCTGTGCCTGGGGTATAAAAGCCGCTTCGCTCGCGGTCTGTGGCCACAGAGTGAACGTGAACTTTGCAGTTGCAACACATCAACCAAAAATTAAAAAAAAATAGAGGAAAATAGACAACAAGTTAGTCCGACAGGTGGACAGGTGTTTCGAGCTTTGTAAACAAAACAAAACAAAACAAAAGGCAAACAAATCGCGAAAAGTACAAATAGAAAAGCGCTAAACAACTACACCGACAATTGGAGAATTGATTTCGATTTCGAATCCGATAGCGAGACCCAAAAAACGTGACACTATTTCCCACAATGGATGCAAAATCGTTTCGCGAATTTGGCAAAGCGGCCGTTGACTTTGTCGCCGATTACTTGGAGAATATACGCGATCACGATGTGCTGCCCTCTGTCGAGCCGGGTTACCTGCTGGAACAGCTGCCCAAGCAGATGCCCGAGTCACCAGAGGATTGGCAGCACATACTAACCGATATAGATCGGGTGATCAAGCCGGGCATTACCCATTGGCAGTCACCGAATATGCACGCCTACTACCCCACAAGTGTTTCCTATCCATCTATTGTAGGGGAAATGCTCGCCAGCGGATTCAGCGTCATCGGTTTCAGTTGGGTACGTCAAATTGATGCCAGGTGAAATCTCATTGTTTAATCAAGCTAAATGGAGGCCCTTTGTCCGCTCTCAGAAGAGATAAGTGAAAGCTACAACAAATTGAGAACTCGAAAAAAACAGGTTGTCAACAATACTGGTGATGAGTGTCTTCTTTTGAGACTGATTGCATACTCAGGCGACTGGGACTAGGCCTGGGACTGGGTCAAGTTCGATAGAAGTGTCTACCAGAAGTCTGAAGAAGACTTAATGACTTGGTGAAAATAAACAAACCAAAATAATAATTAAAAAAAAATGGATCAAGCGTTGCAGGACGCGGAATAAAAGTGTCTAACCGTGTCCACAATTTTAGAAGAAATAATATTCTAAAGTCTATGATCATGAGAAATGGATTTATAGCTTATTTGTTCATTTATTATTTTTAGATAAGTCAATAAAAGGTTTTCCTTTTGAATATTGGCTTACTGAGAGATCAGGTTCATTTGGAAATTAGGAATCTCTCTGTCTAATAATGTAAAACTTTAATTTTTTTTTAATTTTCCATAATTATACTTCATTTTAAATACTAAACTTAATAAAAGTTTAATAATCACTTGCCATTGAATTGCTCATATAAGCACTATTTATACCCTGTGCCCATTGAAAATGGTCAAAAAGGGTATATTAGATTTGTGTGATGTATGTAACAGGCAGAAGGAAGCATCTCCGACCATATAAAGTATATATATTCTTGATCAGCATCAACAGCCGAGTCGATTGAGCCATGTCCGTCTGTCTGTCCGTCTGTCCGTCCGTCTGTTTGAACGCGTCGATCTCAGAAACTATAATAGCTAGAGACTTCAAATTTGGTATGTAGGTTTCTGGATACCGGACGCAGATCAAGTTTGTTTTTAAATTTGGATCGGACCACTATATCATATAGCTGCCATAGGAACGATCAGTCGAAAATCAAGTCTCAGTATGAAAAACTTTTTTGTTGTTTGAGATAACTGAACCAAACTGACAGAATATGCATTTGGCACAGGGTATCCTCCAGTCGAGCAAACTCGACTGTAGCCGCGCCCACTTGTTTTTATTTATTTTTTTAAAATTAAATTAATAAAATTACAAGTTGAATCAAATGATGATGTTGATAATCATATAATTCTCCGCCCCTCTACAGATCTGCAGTCCGGCGTGCACCGAGCTGGAGGTTGTGGTGATGGACTGGCTGGCCAGATTTCTGAAGCTGCCCTCGCACTTCCTGCACGAGACGGAGGGACCCGGAGGCGGAGTCATTCAGGGATCCGCCAGCGAGGCTGTGCTGGTCGCAGTGCTTGCGGCACGGGAGCAGGCGGTGCGCAAGGAGCGGGAGAATCATCCAGAGATGAGTGAGAGCGAAATACGGGGCAAGCTGATTGCCTACTCCTCGGATCAGAGCAACAGTTGCATTGAGAAGGCGGGAGTCTTGGCTGCCATGCCGATCAAGCTGCTGCCCGCCAGTGAGGATTATGTCCTGCGTGGTCCAACCCTTAAAGCGGCCATTGAGCGGGACGTGGCTGCAGGATATATTCCAGTGATCTGCATCGCCACCCTGGGCACGACGGGCACCTGCGCCTACGATGACATTGAAACCTTGGCTAGTGTCTGTGAGGAGCATCGGGTGTGGCTGCATGTGGATGCCGCCTATGCGGGCGGTGCCTTCGCCCTGGATGAGTGTGCCGAGCTGCGTCGTGGCTTGGATCGTGTGGACTCTTTGAATTTTAATCTGCACAAGTTCATGCTCGTCAATTTCGACTGCGCCGCGATGTGGCTGAGGGATGCCAACAAGGTGGTGGACAGCTTCAACGTGGATCGCATCTATCTGAAGCATAAGCACGAGGGCCACACACAGATTCCCGATTTCCGTCATTGGCAAATTCCATTGGGTCGCCGATTCCGTGCCCTGAAAGTGTGGATTACATTCCGAACCCTGGGTGCCGAGGGATTGCGTGCCCATATGCGCAAGCACATCGATTTGGCTGCCCAATTCGAGAGTCTCGTGAAGGCGGATTCACGTTTCGAGCTGATTGCTCCACGTGCCCTGGGCTTGGTTTGTTTCCGGGCCAAGGGCGACAATGAGATTACGTCACAGCTGCTGCAACGTCTGATGGAGCGCAAGAAGATTTACATGGTCAAGGCTGAACACGGTGGCAGACTGTTTCTCCGCTTTGCCGTCTGCGGCATGGATCCCAAGCCGACGGACATTGAGTTTGCCTGGACGGAGATTGAGACCCAGTTGACAGCTTTGGCTGCTGAGCAACAGGTGGAGACACGCAAACCCGGGGAAATTGCTGATTTAACGCAGCACTTGACTGGCTTACAACTGACGGATGAAACGGTGCAGCGTTAATCAATCAATTTAAATAACATCACTGACATGTACACAATATTTATGTTTAATTTGCTTAATTTCATCCTACGCGTTGGCAAAGTAGCAGTTAGTTAAGGCTTAATAAATTGACACACTAAACAGTCACAAACGAATCTGTTTTTTAAATTAAACTATTTAAGTTGTTGACTTGTAAATTTGAATTTTCTTATTAAATAGCTTTTTAGCGCCATTTGGCTAATATCGATAAGTGTTATCGGAATGCAAGGAGTAAGCTCACAGTGCTGCCAGAACTATGAATTGTAAACTGTTATTGTCTGTTTTACTCAAAAGGTGCTGTTAACTCCCTTTGTAATATCGATGGTGAAAAGTTAAAAGCCCACTAACAGTTTATTTTAACATGACGTTATCGACTGGAATTTTACAAGGCTGTGAAATGTTAACTAAAGGTGCGTTCTCACAGCTTCACAAACGCTTCACAAGCGCTACACAAAGCAGTTCACAACTTCACAAGGCAATGTGAACACTAAATGCATTGACACAAAATTGTGAAGTCACAAAAATGTGACATTTCAATGTAAACACCACTTTCACATTCTGTTAAACATTTTTTGCGAAGGAGATTGACACAATTTTGTTGAAAACTATGTTAACTCCTGTTAAAGTTGAAGCAGCTCAAATGAGCCCAATCCCATTGTGAAGCACATCGAGCAAGTTGGTTTTTCTACACATTGTGAACGTCAAAGCTAATATTTTATTGTTGTTTTTCGGGCCTTTAATTTTGATTTTTTAAAAAAACAAGGATTCAAAAGATGAAACTTAGCTTGCTGGTTTGGCGGTCATTGGGCTGTGGCTTTTAGAAGACAGCTATGATGAACCCAAGGCAAAGCGCAGCTGCTGGATCGACGAAATGAATTTGACTCGTGAAAAAGAGGGAATGTATGCCAAGCTAACGGGAGAGCTGCGAAGTCTTCCGTTCAAACGGAGCAACGTTCGACCAGCTCACTTTTTGGGTAACTCCACTAATCAAGAAGAAGACAACAAATTTTCGCGAACCAATTTCACCGGGCGAGCGACTTGCGGTGACTGCGATATTAAGCCTCTGGATCAAGCATGACGAACCTTTCTTAGGAGTTCAGAATGTCTGAGGCGGTTATATTAGCAATTATTCCTGAAACTTGCGATGCTATTTTCAAAGTATTGAAAGACAACTATTTAAAGATACTTAAGTTTATTTATTGCAAAAGTATAATTAGGGGGTTCACTTGAGCATAGTGCTGTTCCACGGCAGCATAAAAAGATTTTTTAATAAAAAATTGCAAATAATATTACCAAAGATGCTTTTCTTTCCTTGTTATCTACATTGGCCGTGTTCACCAGAACAAATCGACAACAGAAAATCGATGAAATTTGCATGATTATTCTGGTGAAATGCAGTGATTAGCAATCATGATTTCAAATTTTGTGATGTATGATGACTGAAAATTCATCACCAAAATAGTACGCTGAAATTCTGTGATTGTGATGCTTTGTTATCGAACAAACAAAATACATGATTACTGATTGATTAGTTCTGGTGAACGCGGCCAGTCATTACTGTCTGTGGAAAATCCATTGCTTCGTGTGTTACGCAAGTTGTTCCACTTATCCAGTGCGTCCTTTTTGCTAGCCTCCAAATTCAGAGCAATGGAGCTCCAACTTGCATCCTTTGCCTCCCGGCTTTTGTAGATTTCACTACGCACATTCCAGAGAAATACCACTGAATGGTAACCCGACGTCCAAGGTTTTTAGCTTGCTTGTTATCCATATCCGTTTTTAAAGAAATGTAACCTTTTCAATTGGTGGACAATTGCAAAGTGACATTTCTTTGTTTTTATTCGTTTCGTGGAACTTGTTATTGTTCAATTGCGAATATTTTGTTAACATTTTGATTCCTTGTGATTTTTTGCGATTCTCTGTACATTACATTGTTTACATTGAAGGCTTTCACAAGGCTTTCCACAATTTTGTGAAGTACAAATTTTGTGTTGCCAATGTAAACACTTTGACG
Source organism: Drosophila limbata (assembly GCA_963924055.1). NCBI lineage: Eukaryota > Metazoa > Arthropoda > Insecta > Diptera > Drosophilidae > Drosophila > Drosophila limbata. The sequence continues at coordinate 6,221,618 of OZ001353.1, forward strand.
TATTTCGCAAATCATCACAAATCATAACAAAATGTGATATCACATTGCGAAGCAGTGAGAACCCACCTTAATAAGTTGAGAACAGCCAACAGCTGATTTGAGAACAGCTGACAGCTGTTAATTGCTAACATTTTTCGCACGACGAAGTCAAGATGCGCTAACTTTGAATATTTATTCAATAATTAAACAAATGGCTGGAATACTTTATGATTGCATTAGTGCTAGTATTAGCCATTTTAGCTGCAAGGATATGCATAAGCAAAATAAATGTGGTATCTTATAAATTGGCTGCTGTTTTGCACAATTTGCAAAGTAGGAATGAAGGGTATAACAAAGTGAGTATATTTAGATGTGTTTATTTTTCAAGGTTAAGCTTTTAGTGTCAACATTAAAACAAACCACAAACGACAGCACACAAATAAAATTCACAGTTCTCACAATAAAAAGCAAGAAGACAACATCAAACACATTTCGAATTTGATATGCAGTGGTAAGTGCTTGTATTATCTAAGTTACTTAAATATAAATCATTAACTCGCAATTTGTTTATTTAGTTATGTATAAACTAGCCAACAGGCGCAGCTTATACTATGCAACGGCACTCAAGGCTGAGCTGACGGGGCTGCAGCAGCATGGAGGAGGCGGAAGGCCCCACGACTTCAACCACAATCTAGAGACGGCCAAACAGAATGTACGGATTGTGGTCATTGGAGCTGGAATTGCGGGATTGTCAGCGGCCCAGCATCTGTTATCCCATGGATTCCAAAGAACACTCGTGCTGGAGGCAACAGAGCGCTATGGCGGACGTGTAAACTCCCAGAAGTTTGGCGATACATTCTGTGAACTGGGCGCCAAGTGGGTCAACATCGATGGCTCCCATGATTCCATGTATGAGCTGTTACGCAATGCCGAAGGCCTGACGAAGCGACTGAAGCAGCCGACACGCGTCAGATATGTGCACCCAGAGGGACAAGGAGATCATCAGGTTAAGGTGCCGGGCCGAATGGTGGAGCTGATTGACACGCTCTTCCGGCAGCTGTGTCGCGGCTTCAAGGTGCGTGATAAAGTGAAGGACGGTGGTGATTTGCAGTCCCTGGACAATGTCATGAGCTTCTTTCAGTCGGAGAGCGAGAAACTGATAACAACATCGTTCAAGGAGCCTGCCGAGCAGCTGATGGCACGCGACATCTTTCAATCGCTGTTCAAGGATTTCAGCAGCATTCTGGGCTGTTGTCTCGAGTATGTGAATATTCAGCATGTGACCACATGCCCCCTGGAGGGACAGGAAACGAATCCCATTTATGTGCCCACCGGTCTGGACAACATCGTTGAGGAACTAACCAACGATTTGGATGTGGGACAGCTGCAAATTGGTAAACCAGTTGGCCAGATACAATGGAAAACGTTGTCAGAGCCGCAGAGTGTTGGCTGCTTGGATGGCAGCCTTTATCACGCAGATCACATCATTTGTACCTTGCCTTTGGGTGTCCTCAAGACATTCTCCTCCCTTTTATTTAAGCCCACGCTGCCGCTGGAGAAACTACAGGCCATACAAAACCTGGGCAATGGCAATCCCGTCAAGATATATCTGTCCTACAAGCGGCCCATCAGTCGCTGGCTTAAATCTAGTCTGCGTCCGCTGGGCTCGCTGCTCCAACTAAACGATCTCTCGTCCAGCTCCCATCCGAGTCCAAATCCACAGCGCAGCTGGACCCAACAGGTGGTGGAGATTTCACAGCTGCCCACGAGCCAACATGTCTTGGAGATACGCGTCGGTGGCGGCTACTACGATGAGATTGAGAAGCTGCCGGATGCGATGCTGCTGGAGCAGATCACAGCGCTGTTGCGTCAATGCCTGAGCAACTCAAAGGTGCCCTATCCTCAGGCCATGCTGCGCTCCAACTGGAACAGCTCGGCTTGTTATCTGGGTGGACGTCCCTACTTCTCGGTGAACAGCAGCGCTCGGGATGTGCAGAGTCTGGCGGCGCCTCTTGGCCATGTGGCGCCCATGTTGCTCTTTGCTGGCGATGCCACAGCGCTGCAAGGATTCGGCACCATTGATGGGGCACGTTTCAGTGGCATACGGGAGGCGCAGCGTATCGTTGATTTTTATAATAAGAAGCTTAGCGCTTAGCGCCCAGTTAACTAGTCAAAATTTACAGTTTATATACTTAGTAATACATAGTAATTAAGCACATTTATTAAATACGTTTAGCGTTTAAAATGCAACAACAACGATAACGATTAGTTCTATATGGATTGAATATTGTATGAAAAATTCCCTAAGCATGTCAGCTTCACTTCTTCATCTCCATCTCACATCTCTATTTATTCCTCAGCCTCCATGTCATCAGCTGCAGCGCTGACCTCCTTCCATGAGTATTCCATGTCCTCGGGCTGTGTGAATCTCGAGCAGACGGCCATGCGCAGGAAGTAGACATCCCTGATCTTGGCCGGCACCATGTGAATCTTGCCGCGTCCATTGATGCGCTTCAGCAGCGCCTCGTTCCGTTCATTGGTTCCCTTGAGGCGGAAGCAGACCAGACCCATGTTCACCTCAGCAGCCAGCTCGAAACGTTTATCCGCCACACAGAGCTCACCAAACTGCTTGGCAAATCCGCAATGACGTCGGATGTGGGCCTGGAGATTCTCCACACCGTACAGACGCAGCACGAACCAGAGTTTGAGAGCACGGAAACGTCTGCCCAGTGGGATTTGCCAGTGGCGATAGTCGGGTGCAGATCCCTGCATATCGTGCTTCAAATAAAGGGGATCCACATTGAAGGCATTCACCACCCAACTGGGATCCTTGAGCCACATGGCCGAGCAGTCAAAGTTGACCAGCATCCATTTGTGTGGATTAAAGTTGAAGGAGTCGGCGGTCTCGATGCCCTTCATGTGATGACGATACTCGGGGCAGATGAAAGCGGAACCGGCATAAGCTGCATCCACATGAACCCAGACATTGTGCTTGTTGGCCACGGCACCACATTCATCCAAGCGATCGAAGGCACACGAGTTTGTTGTGCCCAATGTGACGACGGCATAGAAGGGTATCAAGCCATCGGCTAAATCCTGTTTGATTGCCTTCTCCAGGGCATCGCCGCGCAGACGATTGTTTTCATCGGCCGGCACGGAGCGCAGCTTAATGCCGCCCAGGAGACCGGCCCGCTCCACGGAGGAGTGCGACTGGGCGGAGGCATATCCCACCAGCTTGCCAATAATCGTATGCTCATCCCACTCGGGATGCTCAGCCTTCACCTCCTGCAGCTTCTTCGCCTTGGCGCCCAGTAATGCCACCAATGTGGATTCACTGGCCGTTCCCTGGATGACGCCGCCGCCTTTGCCGCCGGAACAGGCCAAGAACTCAGCAGGCAGATCCAACATCTTGCCCAGCCAATCCAACATGACCACCTCGAGCTCAGTGCACGCCGGACTGGCAATCCAGGTGAATCCAATGCAGGCAATTGCTCCGCTCAACATATCCGCCACAATGGCCGGATACGAGTTGGCCGTGGGGAAGTACGCATGGAACTTGGGACTGTGCCAGTGTGTGATGCCCGGCATGATGACCCTTTCGATGTCCTTCATCACATCCTGCCAATCCTCGGGCTTCTCTGGCGCCGCATCCGGAATCAAGGGCTGCAAGTAACCAGGCTTCACCTCCGGCAAGACGCGTCTGCAAGTTGACAAAAGGAAAACACAATAATCAGATTTCTAATCTCATTAGCAACCATTCAAAAGGCTGTCAGATAATTGAATTCCCACTGTTTTCTCTCCCCAATACAGGACTAGTTGGCACACTTGCAACTTGTTGCCAGTTGATTGAAAATCAATAAAATTTGTATACCATAGTAGTAGTAGATGAAGTTGATTGTAATACATTTAGATACACTCAACGTTTTTAGAATACAGAAAAATTCAGACAGATCTCCAGATAATTTACAGAACTAAGCTATTTATAGCCTTCTAATTTTTCTTTGCATATAAATTACTGGAATTACAATTAAATTATTGTTCCTAATTGAAATTATTTTTAGATTACAGTCGAACTTCCCTAGCTCGAATCCCCATTATCCAAAGAAAAGGTTCGAGTTATGGAGATATTCGACTTATAGTTACATTAATGAAATTTACTGGCACAATAAAATTTACTAACTAATTTTTGCAATAAATATCACATTCATTTTTAATTTCAATTAATATAGAATTAAATTTAAATTTAAAAAAATTATTAATTGCCAAAGAAGTTCGTTTATCCATTCAGTTATCTTTTAAGGGCAAACAATTCAAATACTTTCACTTACTGGTTTGGATTTACTGCTAAAAAGCGTGTTTAAAAAAATGAATGAATATTTTCAATGCTAAACCATTAAAATAAAACTGAAAAAACATATAAAGGTTCAAGAACAATGCACAACTCAAAGTGGTAGGCAAAGTTAAATAATAATGTGAACCTTGAAATGTCGGACAATATTAAGAAACTTCATAATTGTAATTGTTGTAATTAATTAGCTGCAAATTTCAAAGCGAGTGGCAAATAATCTTGTGAAAGCTCGTAACTTAAGTTGGGCCCTTGAAGGCCGAATCATAGGCAATATTTAGACTTTCCCATGACTCAATACATCACGAATTGTATTGCAACAATTGAGTAGTGTATTAGTTAATATGAAATTGAGATTGATGCGGAAAAACAAGCTGTGGGTCAATCAGAACGAACTTTCAAATTGTAAGGTCAATTCGTGTTATTGAACACGAGAAACAGCAACAGATACAGGTCGTATTGAATTGAATTTAATTAACTGCTGCGCATTCTCACCTGTCTCGTATGTTTTCCAGGTAATCGGCTATATAATCCACCATCGATTTGGCAAAATCTCTGAATTCGGGCGCTTCCATATCGATCTGTAAAAATCATTTCATATAAATAAATGACGGGCTATAAACAAGTAATTTTATTTAACACATTATTCTTAAATGAAATGAATTGAGAGTCGGACACTCACCGAAACCCTCGGATCCAGTTTATCCGTCACCACATTAGCATTACCCTTACTTTGCAAGGGTTTGGTCGGATTAGTGGATGCTTTGCTCATGTTCAATGAATATTATTAAGTGGGCTGTGTTAGTTGATGAATTGAATATGTTAAGTGCATAAAAATATTATTGTGAGTATTACAATTGGCAGTGAATGGGTAACGATTATTATTTACAATTCATACGTGACCGACAAAGGTTTGCAGATATCCTAACATACACTATCAAATCAATTCCATAATCTATATACTTTCAGTCAACATGATTAGGGTGTTTGAAAACTAATCTAACTGAAACTTGGGCTATAAATTTTATGATGTTTAACACTTTAAAAAATTTAATGCTAAGTTGTTCTTAAAGAAAATATTAAAGCCCTTTTAAATAAATATGTATAATAAACTGTATATAATTTAAATTATATTTTTAACTAAGAGACAATTTAAATATTCTCGTGATTCAAATTTTACACATGATTTCCTTTGTGCATTGCATGATTAATTTATAATTGTTAAGCAAGTACTATAACTTAATTTTCTTGCTCACATAAGCTAAGAATATTTTAGTAATGTCAATTCTAATTATAAAATTTTGCATCTAAATTTGTCTGTTATAATTAGTTTACAAATTCTCATCATTGTTGTCTACACACACTCTCATTATACATACTAAAAGTACTTTTTTAAGCTATCTATTTATTTTTAAAACCATTTTATTTAGAGTTAGATCTTGGCATTTACTTTTAAGCAAATTTGTTGTTTTGTTTGCTAAAATACTCGTTTAAGCAAGTGGACAAAGTTGTTGTTGTTTTTTTGCTTAGATATTTAGTTTTGCTTAAAGCGACGACTATGGCTGTAAAGATAATTTGAATGTAGCTACTTATTCTGCATTAAATAATCTTGATTAAGTTGGAATTACGTTTATAAGCCCTACATCATGGAAAACCAGTCCACAAAAGTTGTTTGGCATTGACCGATAAATACGAAAAAAAGCAAATTAAATGAGAACAAACCAAAAATCGCCAAGCTGATAAGATTTTTGAGAAAATTAAAGTTAACAAGGCTGAATTTGAAGTTAAAGCAGCGCTTGAAAGGTCATTTCGTAATATTACGTATACGCCCAGTGTTGATGTGTGTAAAATGTTTTTTAAAGCACATTAATTGTTTAAATATGCCCAAGAGGCAACCGTAAGAGATCCAAACACACACACACATATGTACACTTACACACATACACAACACACACATACACCCCAACACCGTTGTGCACTTAAGTTGACTTGCCTTTAATTATTTGCACTGTTTTTTGCTTTCTTGCCGTGGTTAAGTTCCGTTTTTTTGTTGTAGTGTATGCACTAAACTGTTAGTTTGTAGAATTAAAATTGATTGTAGCTGTTCCCGCTCCGGCAACCGTTGGCAACCAACTGAGTGCTGCTCAGTGTGCGGCCAGAGCTTATAAAGCATCGCTTCGTTGAAACTCCGAGCTGCTGAGCTCCGAGAGCAGCCACAGGACCGGTTCAAACGCCGTACTCGGTTCTTAATTCGTTCTACCAATGAATTTGTTATAAATAAACAAAATAACACTACAGGTGTGTGTGTGAATAATTATTGAATAAACACGAGTAACTTTTCAAGTGCATTAAACTGCGTTCAGAGCAGAATATAAATGAGTTAGTTGTCGCTTTAATGATCAAAGATACAATGAGAAGAATCCCCTCGCCGAACCATGAGTCAACCAAACGTTGCGTGGGACTTTCCCAAAAACTAACAGCAGAAGAACAACAACAATAAATGTGCAAAGATACAAAATAAAAACAATCTTTAATTTACATTTCTGACGTGAAGGCATTTTTGCAACAGGTTTTCAGAGCAGCTTGCTGCCAAGTTGGGACCTGAACGTATCTGTATCTGTAACCATAGCTGTATCTAGTAGATGCACGCGCGAGAGTCTCATAAATGACGTCAAAAGCTCTGCTCTCGATTATGCTCACGAGTGGGGAAGCGGGAAAGGGGCGGAGGGGGGAACTTATCCAACTGTTGCGTGCCTGTGTCTGGCATTTGAACGAAGCCACTTTGGCAAATCACTTGACTGAATCAACAGATTTCTGCCATGCTTACGGCAGTGTCGCTCTCATTGTGATTGTGACGCCACCCGCATCAACCCCCAAAGCTGGACTCCAAACCAACCCCAAGCAAATCTTATGTATCTGAGTTCTGTTCTGTAATGAGGGAAGTGGAAGTGAATGGCAGCATTCATTTACTTTCCTTTCCTTTTTTGCTTATTGTCGAAGTGCTTCAATTTGATTTATGGCTGACTTGAGTTGAAAAGCTTGAACTTTTATGGGGGTTTTGGGTGCTGGTCCTTCTCTTCCTATGGCGTCTAGAAGTGGAGGATTGCATAATCGAGCGACGGTAGATTAAATAACATTTGCGTAAAAGCGTTAAATTGATAGTCCTCACAGAAAATAAATAAGTATCTATGTGTAGGATCTGCACCTAGAAAAAATATAATATAACCTTTTGAATGGAATTAGGAATGGAGTTAGCAAATCAATATTGCACAAAAAACCTTTTTCGGACTTCTTCTGAATACATAAGATATTAAGGAATAGAGCAGTAGTAAATAATATAAAACATATAAAACTCATTGTCCTGACTCACTGAGAATAAATGTGTAGGCCAAACGGTTTAACGTAGAAAGATGAAATTTTCACACGATATAACTGAGACAATTTTATCGTGCAATAAGACGGCGCTTTTGCGAAATTCGACCTGTAAGTGGGTCAAACTCGGGGATTTGTTTATTAAGATATCTCAACCAAACTCGTCTTTGGGATTGTCTATTACATCCTGACCAAATTTGGTCAAAATCAGATTACTATATCATATAGCTGCCATAGGAACAATAGGATGCAACTTAACCTTTAGTATGAAAAGCTTTGTTGTTTTGTAGATATTTCAGCTAAGAACTCTAGATACACTGTTGATGCAGCTATAACCTTAGGTTCAATTCCTCAACTCATAAATTCATTAAATAATAAGTAAATATAAATAGGTAAGGGAGTTTCATATTTAATATGTATTTATTGTATTGGATCCTTTTGTTCACATAACAAATTTTATATAGTCTCGCAAGATGTAACATTTTCTGGTCTTCCGTCTGGGTTCAGTAGGGAATTTATACGATGAGTTTCAGATGCGCGCATTGCAGTCCAGTCGACAAAAACAACGTCGAGCAACGAGCGCGCACAGAATCAGGCCAAAAAGTGATTAAAATATTGGACCAATGCTTCTGCAGAAGGCGAGGGTTACAAATTGCATTGATGTTGGGGTATAAACAAAATCGAAAGTACTTAATAAATGCTACAGGTAGTTACAACTTATTCCACTAGGCACGTTATTGCGCAACAGTTGAGGGTAGATTGAGCAGCGTGTGCTGTCCACTGGGCAAATAGGCAACGCCACGTGACCTCGATAGCTGGTATGCAATATCCTCAGCAGCCTCGATACGACGCAGCTCGACTAGACCGTCGCCGGCCTCGCCAAATGATCTGGCCAGCAAGTCGGCAGCACCGGCATCGCCCTCAGCGGAGATAATGGAGGCCAACTTCTGTTGCTCGGCCTTCTCCACGACGAAACGCGCCTTCTCAGCCTCCTGCTGGGCAACCTGTTTCATTTCCACAGCCAGTGTGAATTCACGGCCGAAGGTCAAGTGCGTTAGCGAGATGTCGTCCAATATGAAGCCGAACTGCTTGGCACGCAGAGTAAGTTCCTGGGAAACACGCTGTGACACCATCTGGCAGTAAAAAAAACACAAGTTAATAAATGATATTGAATTATTTAAATAATAATTACCTCACGCTGAGTAATCAGTTCGCCAGCATCGAATTGAGCGACAACAGCCTTAAGCACCTCAGGAGCGATCGAGGGCAGCACACGCTCGTCGTAGTCCTGGCCGAGGATGGTGTAAATCTTGGGCAACTCCTCGGGAATTGGACGATACAAAATACGCAGTGTGATGTTGACGTTCTGCAAATCCTTGCTGCCTGTTATCACCGGCACATTGCGGGGCTGCGACCGAATGTCGAAGATGATGGGACGCTGCACCCAGGGAATGAAGAAGTGTGTGCCCTCGCCCACAACGTGCTCCTTGATGCCGGTGAAGCGGTCGAAAATCACAGCCCGGTGGCCGCCTTCGACATTATATAACGCGGAGTTCACAACGCCGCCCAGCAGCGCAACGCCGAGGCCCATTTGGCCAATACGATTGAAAAACTGAGCCATTCTCTATTAAAGAAAAGAAAGTGTTTACTCTTTGTGTGCGAATTAACAATATTATTGTATATTTTTGTAAATGAACAATAAGCCGACTGAGTTTTGTATTTCGTCAGATTTATAGGTTAGAACGTCATGTAAACTCGGCGAGGGCAAAGTCTGAAGCGTTTTTTGGAAAACTGTGTATTGGCTTAAGGTCCCGCTTACAGTAACAATGTCTACTAACTTTTTATATATTTATGCTCTTTTTAATTATTATTATATCTTTTAAATTAGTCAATTGCTCGTTTTATTAAACCGCACGCAACGAAATCGACAGCTGACAGTGTTGGTAAGTTCCTGCAGCTGCAATGTGAGAGTAATAGGGTTGGCATGCGCTCTAGAAAATATAAATTTGTATACTATTAAATAATCAAAAATAGTGAAACACAATTCAAACTAGAGTAATTATAAATATAGATAAATTAAAATTTAATTTTTTTGACAGTGTACTGAGTTCTTGCAATGATGAGGAGAGTATCGATAGATGAGTATCGTACGCTTGTGGAATATCGATAGCACATTGAGTACTGGCATATCGAAGATATACGATTAATCGAAACTGTGTTCAGTGAATGACAAATTATGTAGAAGAAGCAGGGCGCGCCAAATTCGAAATTTAAAAATACATGAACTAATTTCAATACTCACAACCAAGCATTCGACGAAATAAAAAATCATTTAAATTGAATTTAATTTACAACATCGTTCCTGAATTCCGATATAAATCAATTTCGTCATTTCGAGACTGACAAATTAAAAATAGTAATTATTAAGGACTTTAATTAAATGTACATTGGAATTGATTTGCAATCGAAATTTGGACCGAGGTCGTTTGATACTTTATTTTAACGTTTCACATAAAGCTGGACAATGTAGCACACTAAAAACTACTTGAGAATTCTATTTACTTTTAAGCTACATATTTAATCTAGATATATTTAACATTATGATTAGCTGGCATCTGGTGAAAACCAAGCTCAATAAAGTCGCTGCATTAATGATCTACTAATTATATTATTTCCTTATGTTCTGTTCTTTATTCAAGTATTATCCGTTGACTATTTTAAATGATTTGACTTAAACATTTATCTACTTATTTACTAATGGTAATGCATATTTAAGTGTTCTGTGACCTCACATATCATCGGCTTAGACTTTTAAACGCTATACACGCGTGGGCGTTCCAAAAATCGGGACGTTGTTGCGTCTCTGGGCCAAGGGCGAGGCGGGTACCGGAGTTGGCCCGTTGTTGTTGTTGTTCAGGCGACGTTGCTGGCTATCCGAATAGGCACGTTCTATAAGAAGGAAGTCACATCTATCAGACAGGTGGCTACAAATATCATTGGTACTACTGATTTGCCATGCTGATACAACCATGTGTGTGGTTGATGTCTTGGGTTTTGTTTTTGTTTTGGAGGAATGCTGCATGCAATATTTGATTGGTTTCATTTACCACATATTCTCCGTTTCTTCTTCAAATTGTTAACATGCAATTGAAATAAAAAGTAATAATTTAAAATTATATACACTTAAAACTTGACACAGATTATTAGGTATGGATCGTTCTATATGATAACTATAATTATTTAATCTAAAATGCAATCCGAAATTAATTAAATGATAGACATGAGAAAATTCAAATTAGAGAAGAATGATTCATATAATTCAATTTACAAAAAAACAGTTTTTTTTTATATATACTCTAATTATTATACAACAATAACAAACAAACTATTTAAATACTTTTTTTTATATTTAAAAAAGGGTTTTGAATATGATTGAATTTATCGAAAATCTATTTTTTCGGCATGCCTATTTCTTTCCTATTATACTTTAATTGTTATGCACAAAATTATGTAACTGGGATATTTTTAATAAACTTTTAAATAAATGACAATATCCAATTCTCCATAACCAAAATAAAAATATTAATAAATGAATAAATAATGAGAATTCCATGCACCTAGGAAAAGATTGTTTTACCTCGAAACTTTAAGCCCTGCGCCTCGTTGATAATGGCCGCCAGCACAGGATGCTGATAACGCTCCCGGAAAATGGCGGATCCGTTCATGGCTGAGCCACCGCCGTTGCCGTTGAGAGTACCGTTGCCATTGCCATTGCCATTGCCGTGGTGCATCATTTTGTGCTGTGGCGTATGCTGTGGTGTCAGCGAAATGGGCGACGATCCATTGCCATTCTTATAGTACCGATTCTGGTTGGGATCATAGCCGGTGGTGGAGGAATTCTGATGCTGCTGCTGCTGCTCATGGTTGTGGTTGTGATTGAGGCGATTGGCCAGCTTGATGGAGGCACAGCGATCCTCCTCGTTGTTGCGCATCTTCAGTATGCGCTGATCCTGCACAGAGTAGCGTGAGCCGTGCAACGAGTTCAGCTGATTCAAATTGGTCACCTGGGGACTCAGCTTCTTGGCACGGAAGCTGCCGCCGGGCGAGTTGTTCAGCAAGGTGCCACGCGAGGAGCTGCCATTGGTTTCGGTGCTATCACGGCTGGCAGCCTCCCGATAACTGGAGGGACGGTGTGTCGAGGGCGGCGTGTCCAACCCACTGTCATGGGCCGAGCAGTCCAGCTCCGTTTTGTTGGCCAGGCCAGCGTTGCTGCCGCCATTCGAGTTGTGAGTGGGCAGCATGGGTTGCACTGTAAGCAGACAAATTATTTAGTCTTTTATTTGTGATTAAAATTAATTTAAAATAATATTTATAAATTAATAATTTCAATTTACGGAATAATTAATTAATAATCAGTGACTTTCTTTTTTTGATATGACAAAGCAGTAAGTGATGGAGCCAGTGTATATGACGAATCTTTTTAACATGAGAGGTTAAGAATCGAACCCAGTGTACTTTTGAAACTGAAAGGGTTTCGAACGTGGAACTCACTCTGGTTCACAAAAATAACTTTAAGAATATCATAATTTAATCAGTATTTATTCACCTGAATGACGCATGTCGGTAGGCGCACGTGGTTTGCGATAGAGCCAATCCCTGTCCAGTTCGTTGCCATTGTCCGGCGTGGCACTGATGCCGCGGAAGAGTCGTGGCCTGCGCAGCTGGACCTCGGCCTCCTCGGCGGTCTCCTCGTCCACCACCTGATTGGAGCCGAAGCTGCTGTTGATGAAGATCCGCCGTGGCGATCCGTAGAGAGCACCGCCAGCCTGCGTGAAACTATTCTGCGCCGAGGCATAGCCATTGGAGTAGCGACTGAGATTCGCATTGCTGTGGTGTGGTATCTTCTGTGGTGTCGAGTGATTCGTCGAGATGCCGCTCAAATGATGGTTGTGATTCTCGTTATTCAGCGCACTCAGATCCGGCACGGAGTCGCTGAACAAAAATGGATTGGCGCCCCCGTAACCATTGAGGCTGCCAGCTCCAATTTTATGGCGGGCCAGGCCACCGCCACCGCTGGCTCCACTCGTCATCAGCCAATCGTCCAGGGCACTGGAGTAGGTGCTGCCCAAGCCAAAGTGCTGGAACTGCAGCGAGGCATGGGAAACGGGTGCCGCCAGAGAAGCGCGTGATCTCGGACCCTGGGCAATCTTCAGCGCGCGACGACGCTCCTTGGAGGTCAGCGTGCATTCCTGTCAACAAACATGGTACATACATTACACACAATACCTATACACAGCTAAAGTTGAATACTTGCCTCCAGCAACTCGAACCAATCCTCGAGGCCATCGTCACAGCGCAAGAGCACGCGACCCTCGCGGCCCAGCAGCAGCCCAATGGCGCTGTACGATCGCCGATTGAGCCATTCCACCTTCTCCACGTCCACCAGCTTGACCTGAAATAGTTCAAAAGGAAAGAAAAACAATGAGCCAACATTGTTACAAACAATACGAGTCAAAGGTTAGGCAATGATCGTTGGTCTCTGGGTCAGTCAGCAGGGGTCTGGGAAACTGGAAACGATTGAAACCAACTATTCATGAGAGTGAGCACAAAAGACTTGAGATGAGTTAGTTCAGAATTGTTAGCTGCAAAAGCAAAAAATTATACTTGAATATCTTGATCTTGTTTTAAGTGCGATATCTTATTTATGAAAATTTCTTTATTTAATTTTACTATCTATAATATCTTTATCTTAAGTTAGGTTTTTTTTTAAGTTATAAATTCCTATAGAAATATTTCTAATTTTCTAAAATTTCTTTAGGAACATTTCTAATTTTTGAAAATTTATTTAATAAATTTTACTACCTATAATATCTATATCTTAAGTGAGGTTTTTTTTTTAAGTTAGGAATATTTCTTATTTTTTTAAATTTCTTTATTATATTTTATTAGCTATAATATCTTAAATTTTTCTTTTTTATTAAGGAATATATTTTAGTTAAATCAGTTAATGGGTTTAAACTTTAAATATGTTGAACAAATCAAACAAAAATATATAATAAAATTTAGTAATTCATTTATCATCCTCTTTAGTTTATTTCGTAATTTAATTTCCTGAGTACCACAATTTTCTCTTGAAAACTCTTAAGCCAGAAACTTTTCGACTGTCTATACCATTTTAATTGAAATTAAAATTGCATTCCATTATTTTAGTTTGTAAAATTGCCTCGCAGAGCTTAAACAGTGTATGACATCAGGCTGCTGGATAGTACGAGTTGTTTCATTAAGATTGCATCGCAAAACTAATGCACTTAGTTTTAATGGCACGGGACATAAAATAAATTGTTACTCAATTATTTTTAGCACGTCTTTATGCAAAACTTTGGGCCAACAATACAACAATTAAGCCTCGCCTGGTCTATCTTTCTAGTTACCTTTCTCCTTCAACTATTTACTTTAGTGTTTTCTGTTTTCTTTTCGGTATCTTGGTGCATTTTGCAACTCGGTTAAAAGTCATTAGGCCAGGCTGACAGTTTTTCCCTTGGCCAAGAGCAAAACTTTTTACCAAGTAGAACTTTTATTGAACTCATTTTTGTTGTGTTTGCTTATGGGCTCTATTTTCTTGTTCTCGAGCTGCTTTATGACTTGAACTTAAAGTTGTTACAGATTCTGAGCTCCAACTAAAAAAAAAACTAGACGAGGCCATTAGGCAAATATGTCAGCAGCGTGTGGCAATTAGCCAAGTTATGCGATATAAAACGTTGGCCGCCGCTCGACTTTTGCTCAAGAATTCTTTTTCTCTCTCACTTGCTTCTATTTTAATGGCCAACCATAATTAAGTTGTTTTAAACGCCAAAGATGGAAATGCTGGGGCAAACGGGGAGAGGTGGGTGGAACGGAATACATAGATGGTTTTTATGATAAATTGCGCGATTTATGTTTACAAAAAGCAAAAGGCATTAGTGAGAGAGATACGAGAATCATTGGACATGTGATTGCTCATCATCAAGTTCCAAAGGCCCTGTCGTATAGACATTCGAATAGACCCCAATAAAATGATCTAAGACAATATAATACTAGCTGGAGTGTGTGGGCTGGAAAACAAGCACAATAATCTGGTAAATTGTGGCGTCTGTCTATATATAAAATATTGTAAATTAATATTATATGTAGAAAACATTGTTGAGACCCTATAAGATGCCTGCCTTTAAATGTGAGAATTGAATTTAGCTTTTGATCTGTCCGGCATTGATACCTGACAAAGGAGTTCCTACACTGAAAAAAAAGACCACTTTCTAAAATCAAGAACATTCATCTTAAATATTTTGTTCTTGAAATAAGAATATTTTAAGACCAAATTACTAAAACTAAGAATATTAATCTTGAAAATCGTAAGTTCTTAATATAAGAATAAAATTCTCAAATTTAAATATTTTGTTCTTAATATTAGACCATTTTAAGACCAAATTACTAAAACTAAGAATATTTTTCTAAAAAATCTTAAGTTCTTAATATAAGAAGAAGAATCTTAGATCTTAGATCTTTTTCTCTTAAAATAAGAATAAGAATCTTAAAATTTTGTCACTTCTTGAGTCTTATAATTCACAACTGGCTCTGGCGTCTCAACGATGACATTAGGCTTGGATTGCTGGTCAAGTCAGCACAAAGGTACTGATGATGGAGATTGGCATCTTTTGTATACCGAGCCATGCTCCTTGCTTTCTGCAAGTGTTTTTTGTGTTTGTTGTTTAGTGACATATCGACATTACTAGAGCTCAAGTTAACTAAAACTTACTTCATTCTTCTTAAAATGTTAAGAAGCTTAATCTTAATTTGAGATTGTTGGTCATAAGTATTCAAAACTTTTTGGTCTTAAAATAAGAACATATAATCTTAAAAAAATAATAAGTTTTATTGTTAAAATAAGATTTGTGGTCTTCAAAATATAAGAATTTATGGTCTTAAAAATAAGAACTTGGTCTTAATTAAAATGTTCTTAAAATCAAGATGTGTTTTCTTACTTCAAGATTTTCATGTTCTCGACGCATTTTTTAGACCAATGTTCTTAGATCTGAGACCAAAATCTTGATTTTAGATCCTTTTTTTTATCAGTGTACAGAATAAGTCTCGTCAATTGAATAAAATAGGCTTTATTTATTATACCTTACATATTTTACGTATTTAATATTATTCAATACAAATCTATTGTTCTAACCAAATGCTTTTACTTTCACATTTATTAAAACCCATATTTTTAATGTCTAGTCTTAGCTATATTCTCAGTTAATTAATGAAAGATATTTTGAAATTTAAAATGTTAAGAGATTGATTTTTAATTACAAAATATTCATTTGTTGATATTTAAATGTACAATGTCAATATACATACATTCATACACATACACATACAAATACTGACCGCACAATCCAATATGCGACTGATACATTTTCCCAACTTCCGCCTTCGAATTTTGGTTGTTAAACTAACCCAGATACTTTCAAAAATATGAATTTGAAGGCTGGCATTGATTAGCAGTTATTGTTATTGTTTTCTATTGTTGTTATTATTATTCATATTCTGTCATATTTAATAGCCCAGAAAACAAATCTGGTGCTCATTTGTTTTGACCAATGTATCTACAAATTTGATATTTGAGTATTACAGTGTCTGTGAACATATCATAACTTGAGCCATTGATTACTCACAATTTTGATTGATTTGTAAGGTTGCACGAGTGCCGAATAATTATTGCGATAATAGTGTAAAGCATTTTGTCATCTTTTAATTATGCATATGCATATTTAATAAAATTAATGCCTGCAGCTTAATTAATATTCACTCATTATGGAGAAAAACTGAAATTGCAACGTTATATCCCCCATAAAAGCTGTGGGCAAATGTCTCGCATAAAAATCAATATTGGATTCAATCACAGTCAAAGTGCAAAAACTGCAACTTTGAGACAACTTTTTGTCGATTGCTCCACTCTCCACCTGTCCCCTGTATTCGCTATTCCCCCCTCCGTTTTCCTCATTAATGCTGTCACATCACCTGTAATTATTAAGCATCGCTACGTTTCACGCGTGATTGATTTCCCCCTGGATTTAAGGCAGACGGTGGCAAAAATGATTCGAGTCGAGTCGAAATCATTTGGCAAAAGGTAGAAATAAAATTTCAATCACTTTGAAATTTATGCAAAATCAAATTAAATAATTGGACTGCAAATGAAGCTGCCTCTCCACGGCACACCTAATTGATTAACTTGATTACATTGACTAGGCGATATTGATTCCATCTAGAGTCGTTGACTGTCAATTACATAAAACGCAAGCAACAATACACAGACTTACATATATAAATAAAATTATTTTGCCGTAGAGCACTGTAAACACGCTACTTCATTTACTTTCCTTTCTATTTTATTTTCCTAGTTTAAGAGCTAACAAATTTATTATTATTGATATTTCTGAATATCTCAGACAGCATGCTATATTGTTTTTTTATTCATTAAAGTCTTTATTTGTTATACTAATGTATCAAAAGTCTTGGTAAGGGTATTGAAAAAGTATTTGATTCAAAAATGCGACGCCCCAGAGGCCTCTAATGAGGCTCAATGACTCGACTTTGGTCACGGCTCGTTTGGCGGGTTGATGTCTCCGCTAATACGTGTGGGTGTCTAAGCTGTGCTGATGCCTCTTTATGGCGATATTTTATTTTTATTTTATTTTCATTTGAAGGCCTTTGAGGTGTTATTTGTGTGTAAGATATATAATTAATGGATTTTAACAAGATAAACATAAATTGAAGAAGGATAAGTATATTTTTTTATTAAAAGAAAATAAAAATCTGATTTGATTTACTTGCCACCTCACAGTGGCTAGTTAAGTATCTTCATGCATTACTTTACTTTATTTACTTTCAATTTGTCTCTTTAAGCATTTTCGCACTTCCCAACTTGGTTTATTTTCCAAATTAAATTCCCTATTTTTTAATGAGAATTGTTTATTTTGGAAAATTGCCCGCAATTGGTGCTGCTTTTCAAATGTATTTTAATTTTAAATTAAACTGTAAACAACAACGTTTGTTGGCTATTTATTGACGTTACCTTTCGAGATTTTTTTGTTGTAGAAAAGTGCAAAAAAAGCAGAATGAAAATTAAATGAAAATTAAACGATGTGTATAAGAAACTAAAATAAAAGCAATTTTCCCATGATCTCTTTACAGTCGTTCTTGTTGTTGTTGCTGTGTGCATGCTAAGTGGCATTTGTACTGTTGTTGTTGTTGCAGTTTTATGTGCATTTTTCTTATTTGTTTAAACAACAACAAATACAACGGCAACGACATCGGCAACAATTTCATTGCAATCGTGTTTTTTCTTTGCTTTTTTTGCTATTGTTGTTTTCCTGTTTTGTGAGTGTTTTTTCAGTTGCCTTTTAGCCTCGTATTTGCTTTGTTTTAATGGTAAAGTTGTGCGAGAGGGGGGGAGTGGCAGTTGGGCTAGTGGGCCAGGCTCATATGGGACGAACCGATAGTTGGGCAAATTAACATGCAGTAGCTGCAAGTTTTAGCCAATTAGTTGAGTTGAGTTTGCCAAAAAGTTGGCGTGGTAATGAAGTTCTCCCTAAGAGAGGGGCAAAACTGCAGTTGGAAGTCTGGGGGAATTTTAATGAGAAATTGTGTGCCCAACAAGTGTAACAAAGTCGCTGGGAAATTGCCACTAAAATGCACTGAGTAATGCATGCATTTCTCCATATGCTTCGCACAATTTGCAGTGCCATCAATAAGTATTTTTCTGTTCCGTTTTCCCCGCTTAATAAAACGATCTCTATCAGGAGACCTCAACACGGCAAAACGTGACTCCATGTGTCAGACTCAGGGGGGACTCAATTCATAAGCATTTCAAGGTGTGTCCTACTGACGTCCCATAAAGTAATCGACCCTGCACTGCCCTGCACTTCCCCTTAACGATTTGGCCATTATACTTATGACAAAGTTATACCCGTAGTTGTCATAATGCTTGGCATAAATCTCGTTCTGGTAATAGAATTTTACAGTGCGTAGTAAATAAGCGTGAGATGTGTGTTTGTATCTGTTATTTGTTGGGTGAGGCTAAAACCTGGTCAAGTCAGAGTGCTGAGAAAACATTGTGTAATTGAGGAACGTGCTGAAGATTTATGTATGCAGATATGTGGAGTGATCAAAGTGAACAAACATTATAATAAGAGGTTAAATTGGGTACTGTAAAATACTTTATGGTTTTTTGTAGTAGTTACAAAATCGGAATGTACTTTTTAATGTCATTATATCAATCTTGAAATAAATACAAATTTCTTCAGTCTTCTGCATTGATATAATTTTCAATGCCAAACCTCAGCACTTCCAGAGACTTCAACTTCAATTTATTGCTGTTAACTTGACCTACTTCAACTTACCTTAAATATAAATTGTCCCATATCCGAGGCACGTTCATTGGCCGATCCCGAGGCACGTTTAAAGCAATGCAAATAGTCGCGGGTGAGCACAAAGTATCTGCAATAAAAGAGAAGAATAAAAATACAATTTGAAATAAGTGGTAAGACCTTAAGGCCAAGCCAATATTTTAAAGGTCAATTAGCCAAAGATTCACTCAAAAATCATTATTATACAATTATTTAAAGAAAAAAATACACTTAAATGCTTGAAAATTGCCACTGCAACAATTGCCCAAAAGACATGGTCTCCTTACCCCCTCTTGCCCTTCCTCATCCCCTCAACACAATAGGCCACCCGCAGTATATGAGAAAATATCATTAATAAATAATAAATAATGCGGCAAAATGAAAAGAAAAGTCAACGCCAAACACTTGAGATACTCAAACGTCGATTCAAAGCGGCTTTACTTTTTATGGCTTTCATAAGACGCTGATAATAATGTTTTATCGTCTCGGTTTCAGCAATGAAAGGCATTTTATTAATATGAGAAATTCGAGTTTGCTTTTCGAATAAAACATAAATTTTGTTTTGCCGAAACTTAATAATAATAAACTTAGACTCGCGTTTTTGCCTTTAGAAAACTTTATCCATCGATTTATTTATGGCCAAAACTTTTCAGGCAAAAAAATACAGGAATGTTTTCCCACCTTCCAAACGCCTTCAAATAATTTACAAATCTCTTGGATAAGCCAGTTTTGCTTAGGTAACAAGAAAGGTCCAAATTGCTCACTTCCCAACAGTTGGCAGACGGCAGTTGGTTGAGATTTGGGTTCTTGGCTCACAGCTGCTTATTAACATGGCCAAAAGCAGCGACGATAAATGTTTTCGTTAGCTCTTTAAGCAAACTCGCCAAAACCGAATAATGTTTTCGAGCTGAGTTTGGGTAATTGCTTAAACATTGCCTGAGATGGCCAATAATGGACTTGCAGTGATTAGCTGAGCTGGCCAACAATGTTGAGGCTTCACTCTGGGATGAGGCAAGCATTCAAATTGCTAGAACCTAACGACTGGAAACTATGGAGTATATGATAAACGATAATAAGTAGTAGAGAACCTGATCAGGAAGTGAATGGATTGCCAATGAATTTTGAATGGGAAGGGGGAGAAGCAACAAAGATGGACAGAATTATGGAAAGTTGAACCAAAATAAGATTGATAAAAGCACTTTAAGCTGCGCATATATGTGAAAAGGGTAAAGAACAGCGATTTCAAAAAAAGATTAATAAAACTTCAAATTTTTTTCAGATTATTTGTCAGAGTTTTCAAAGAAATCCATTTAATTAATTTAATAGGCTAAATATCAAATTTATTTCATGAACTTGCCAAAAATATTTCTACCATTAAAATTAAATGCACGTTTCATTGCAATCGAACAATCAAATATTAACAATTGATAGCTGCGCTTAGTGGCCATTGGCTGTCAATTAAAAATGAGCCGATAAACGTAATTACCAGCTCAGAGACCGATCCAGCAGAAAGAGAGAATCGCTCCGCTGCAGCGTAATTAAATTTCAATTAAATATACAAAAACAATAACAAAAGCACAGCCATCTGTGCGCTAACCGGACTGACACAGCCACCCACTCAGTGTGCTGCTCAAACCATTCACATTCACATTCACATTTCGTATTCACATTCTGCATTATCTGCTGCTCGAATACGAAACGTAAATTTCAGCCACTGTCAATTATGCGCTTTTTGCAATTAACAAACCCCCCTCGGTAAATAAATTTGCATACATTTGCCGGTCAATTCGAGAGAGGGTTGTTAAATTTCACAGTTTTTCGCCAGGTAAAGTATATTATATTCGAAATTGAGTCAAATTTATGCATGCACTCAAAGAAAACATGAATCATTTGCAGCCAAAATGTTCAATTTAGGTGCAAATATTGCAAACCAGGTTATTTGAAGAAGGTTTTTGATGGAATTTTTAATAAGAATATTAGAGATTATGAAAGAAAGAAAATAAAAATATAATTAAATCCCTGATAATGTATTAAATATATCTGATATAAGCTCATAGCATCACAGAATGATTTGAATATATTTAAGAAATTCAGAATAGAGACCTATACAATAGATTCCCAACCTACGTCTTTCCTTTTTATAAAATAACTTAATTCCGTGAATGATTTAATTAAGAATGAATAACTATTAAGTGCTTACCTCTCCTTCCAGCGCGAGAAGAGACGATCCCGCTGCTGCCAGAGCAGACCACGTTTAATGGGTCCCGTCATGGAGGCCACGGGAATGCGACCCGCCAACAGAGATTGCTGTGAACGAGTAAGAGTGCATATGAGTTAGTTTTCACTGAATTCGCACATTTGGAAAACAAATTACGAATTGTGATAAAATTTCTTTGCGTTGTCTCAGCTGTTTTTGGTTTGCCATCATAATTCTTGTGCCTTTTGCACTTTATGGTACTTTAAATAATTTAACCAACAACAACAACAACAAGTCGCTCTGTCTGGCTCCCATGAGCTATGATTAATGTTGCTTTAAAAAGCCGCCACTTGCGCCGCTTTTCAGCTCCCCCTCACACCCAGTCACCCCACTCAACCCCATCTGAAAGCATCCCCCAGCCGCCAACCCCCATTCCCCATTTAAGTTTCGCCTGCTGCTCCATAAATTCCATTTTGGTATGTTTGGTATGTTTTTTTTTGTGCGGTTTGTTGTTGTTGGTTGGGAAATTTATTACCAACAGGGTTGTGTTATAATATTTAATATTAACAAATGTTTCGCAGCAAGTTAAATAATACTTATGCGAGGGCGTATACTTGATATAGCTGGGCAATTATAATGGGTTAAGCTTTTGCGGCTTACGCTTAAATCAACAATAAACAATTCATGTGATTAACTTATATTAAATAGTCAACTACAATGCGAGGCTATAAATTAATAGGAAAAATGGCAAATTAATAGAACGAAAAGTATTTGTACTATAGGGGTATAAAGTGTCTGTACTTTATGTGCGATTTTTAATGTTGTCATCAATTGTATATTTTTCACATCAGCAAATCAATATTTATTTCATATTGAATCATATAATTCTTTGCCTCTTACTAGTGTATCTTTTCTACAGTTTTCTTATCATTCCATTTATATCATAATATGCTTCGTAGCTTTGTTTTCTTCTCTTAAATATTTGGCTACCTGCTGTTATCAGATTTTTAAATAAACCAACTTGATGGCAAATGGCTTCAATCATCATTTGGCTTCTCTAAATCACCAGCTTTGTCTCTCTGCGTGCAGAAAATAAATGTCAAACATTAGGCTCTTCATTATAAAGCCATAAAATAGCTGTTCGGCGGTTAGTTGGCCCGAAGCGGACAGGCTTAATGATATGCTTATGGCCAAAACAAACTAACGAAATCAATCAATATGGCAATGCGGGGCGCTAACGGGCTTTTTGACTTGACAAAAGCATAAATCGGACTAACAAATAATGAACTATCGTTTGGGGCGGTGTCCAATGGGTTCTAAAATGCCACGACGAACGACGGACGGACACATTGGGGAATGCGCATCAATCGGTTTTCGGTTTGGAGATACATTGTGCATCTGGAATCTGGAATCTGAAATCTCAAAGCTGAGAAATGATATCATCAGCAGCATAGCGTTCGCTTAATTCGAAATACTTTTTCAAGCGATAAATCTTTGACACGCTGTATTAAATTTTGACCAAACGAAAATGAAGATACTTTTTTATTTTGTTCCAGCTTCGTGTTGAATCTTTGCTTTTTATCGCAGCCACACAATCTAAGTAGAAGTTCTTGCCAGTTTGCTTTTGGCCAGAGCATTAAATAAGGTACTGGCCAAATTAACGGTAGTCACGTTTAAGCGTCCAGACACAAACAACCACAACAACAACAACAACAATAGTAAGTGAAAGAGGAAGAACAAAAGGCATGCCTTGGCTTGGCTAACTTCAAATTCAATATGGCAACAAAATGGGGAAAGAACGTACGAAATTGTGCGGGTAATTTCCTCCAAAGGGGAGTCCAAACTTAATTTAGCACATTAAAAACTATTGTTCAGATAGACTGAGGATGAGTGGATTTTGCTTTCGGGGCTAGAAACGTGCAGCGACCATTGATTTTAATGAGCAAATGAGTCTGGGCCGGGTTCCTGAAATTGGAACCATTTTGTGGGCGGAATATTAAGTTCTTAACTTGATTAAAATGTGTGTTAGCTTACAGATGCTCGTCTACCAGCTACTTAAGACACTAAAGATACTAAACTTTTTAGTCGTTCTGCTTTGCATAGCAATGAATATTTAATTTAAAGTAAATATAAGATTAATTAAAATTTGAAATTATGTTATTAAATATTAAATTATTTATTTTATTTGATAATTGAAAATATGACATTGCTTTAATTTTGTTATATATTATTTTGTTATTATATTATATATATAAGATTTAAAGTTAAGCATATTCAATTATTCAGAATTCAAATATTTTGATTACTTATTGCTCATAAATTCTTAATATGCTTGACCTCTTTTTGCTCATTATCACCTTCATCAGCTAAATACTAAAATCTAATAGAACAAAATCCCAACAACAAAATTATGACAACATTTACTAATAAAGACAAGCAAAAAAAAAAAAGAAACAGCAATAAATAAATTTTCTTTTCAAGAAAATTTCAAAAACAAAAAACGAAAAAATTAAAAAAATCAAATTAAATTTTCGTCACGTTCTGTGCATGTAAATTATGGCCAGGCCAAAGCACAACCTATCAAATGCTTTTTGTTGTTTTGTTTTTGTGCCCCATGTGGAGTGACGGGGAACGGAAATAAAGCGTATAATTGTTCAACACGCATCTGTGGGCCTACGAGTGTAGGAAACCATACGAGAACTTTGTTTTGATGACTCTTGTGTGAGTTATTTTTATGGACAAAAGTGTGCCAAAAGCTGACAAACTGTAACTGTAACTGCAGCACTTGACTTGATAATGTCTTAAATCAATCAAGCTGTGCATGCAACCATTACTATCAGGTCGCAAAACTTAAACAGAAAGCTGAACAGATTGAAGATATTCACCGATGATGACACAATTGCTTAATAATGTTCCAATGAGTGTGAGTATCTGTGTGAGTATCTCTGGCTAGGGCTGAACGTGAACCAAAATCAAAGCCAACATAACATTCACAATTTATGGGTCCAAAAAAAAGGAGCGTCAGCATCTGCCAGAGATTGGCACCGTTCTGTGTGTTGGCGTCTGATTCAAGTGGGTGTGCGAGTGTGTGTGCGAGTGTGTTCGAAGGTGTCTGAAGATGCAGTGCGAGGGTCGCACGTTGAGTAATCAACCTTGGCTAGATGAGCACAAAATTCATCAAAATTAGATTATGTTATGCTTATCTCATTTCTGAGTAAGTAAAATGTATAAGTGGCATAAAAACCAATCTTGCAAAACCAATTAATAAAAACTAAACTAAAATAAACTAATAAATAAAGAAATTATTATTAATTTTGTAAAAAGTCTCTACTTAGTTTATCTGTCTACATATGTAGATGTATTCTATACCTTCCGTCGAAAATTTCAACTACAATAACGTTAAAATGGTAGCAGTATCAGAATGTACTTTTAAAATTGGTTGATTTCCCTCTCGACTGCGTATTTTGCCTGTGGGCAGCTTAGAACAAGATGTAAGAATTTAGAATCATGACTCTTAACCAAGAGCTTAAACCTTTTTATAGTTTCAACTACCAGCTTCCATTCCCAATTCGAGTCTCACTCAGCACGCTGTGAGATTTTTGTATGCCAATCCAATTAAAAACCACTCAAAATGCGCCATAAAAGGCTGAGGCCGGCCTGGTCAGACTAGACCCGGTAATTATGTAAGCAGCACAGACGGTGACTGCAATAATAACACAAGTAACAAAAAAAAAAATACCAGACATATTTACGTACCGATTTTGGCGACGTCTTGAATTCATCATTGAGCAAAAAGCAAAAAGCGCGCTCGTAAAACTTCCAACTTGTCTGATACTTCAGCTTCCTGCACCCGATGGAGTTTCCCAGCCACAAAAAAAATGACATAAAATGCAATGGAAATGGGGGCATAAAGCCATTGAAGTTATATAATTTTGTCTTTATATTTTTTGTTGGTTTGTTATTTAGAGCGACAATTCCAGACAACTATTGGCCTGGGCAAAAGTTGGGCCCAACATCAAGTTGGTATAAAAAGCAAACTTCAGTACAAGACCTTGTCTTATCAGCTTATCATGGCGCATTATGTTCTTTTTAACAAAGTTAAAGTTATGTATCTACAAGTTTGTTTATGTCTGTTGTTAATTAAAAATAAACTCATTTAAATGTTATTTGCACACTGATAACACGAATGTATCTTTAAATAGCAGTGAAATAGTAGCTAAATGATAAAATTCAGGTAAAGTTGTCTTTGTTATCTGCATTGCATTGTGCAAGCTGATAACAAATTTTACAATTCAAGATATGAACAGCTAATAAACAAGACAGAATATGAGAGGGAAAGCTCATCTAACTTTAGAGTCTAAATCTGAAAAACAAATTTATTTTATAAGTGGATCAAAGAGTTTAACTGAAGTCTTAGTAAGTCAAAGTTATTGAGTAGTAAAATAGCTACAACTTCTAAGATAACGTTAGTTTGTTTAATATCTGTCGAACTTTGCAATACTTTATTTTTAAATTATAAAGACAGTATTTTGAACTTTGGAGTCTTATCATTCATATCATAAATCTTTTTAATAATTAACAGAAAAGTTGCCAACAAAAGTTACAGTCGAAACAACTTTTCCAAAGACCTCAGAGTCAATGACTTTTGTAAAAATAAATAAAAATGCTTAAAAAACTTTTAATTTTATAATTTAATTAGTCACACATCTTCACACAAACTACTTTGGCAAATGTTGAAAATCAGTGAAAAGAACACACACACAAAGAGGGGAAAACTCAACTGAGCTGTGTGGAAATTGCACGACTGGAAAAGGAGGTTGAGCGCGGGGAAAAGGGAAAACTCAAAGGTAGTGTAGGAGTCGCATTTTTATAATTTTTATTATATTTCTCTGCATTTTTTTTCTCTCAACTGTATTTTTTTTGATGTTGCCACTTGAAAGCACAGCAAGTATTTATGACTGCTTGTTGGTTGGATGACTGCCTGGTTGGGTGTTTGAATGGATGGATGGCTGGATGGCTGGATCGTTGGATCGCTGGATGGGTTGTCGTTTGTCGACATCAAAAGGCAAACAACAGAGGCAAGTATAAATATGAAAAAATTAAAAAACATTTTATGATTTCGCTATGAAAAAGTCAAGTCAGAAGTATAATCTGTTCGAATGAAAATTGAATTTGCCAACACAGCCAGTGTTGAAACAATGTGATGCCAAATTGTTCAATATTTGCACGACGGTAATTGAAAATCAACTAAAGACCTGACTGACTCCCAATACACGTATGGTAAACTCACCCAGTAAAAGTCCGTTGATAAGATCATGACACGCCCGCCTATAAAAGATGGTCTGTTTACTATGCTATAAATACCGATTTATAGGCGATGCATATAGGCGTTTAATGCGACAACTTGTGGACTTTTCTTTGTTTTTCCGAAATTTCTTGGCACACACACGACACTAATGATTCTTATGCGCTGCTAAACAAACATTTAGCTATAAGAAGAATTCAGTCAAATAAGCGAGAGCAGCGACAACCGCGACGAAGACGACGAAGTTTTACCACCGACAACGAGCAACTTCCATTGACGACTATTCAAAAATTCTGAGCGAAAGATATATTTTTCATGCTGCCAGTTGAGGCAGTGGCAGACCGCCTAAACATTTTTCACATATGGCAAAAACAAGCCCAGTCCATTGTGTATCGTTCTACACATGAGCACGCAAAAGTATCTGTAGCTGTTGCTGTAAATGTATCTGTATCTGTAGCTGTTGCTGTTGCTGTTGTCGTCTGCCGTGACGTGACACACATGTGGGCAATTCTATGCAGGCAATGCCAGTTGTTATTCTTCTTAATGCTCTTGCTGTTGTTGGTCTTACTGTGTTTAGCCAAACATGTGCCTACGTTTTTTGTTTTATTTTATTTTCTTGGTTTTTTTTCGACTGGCTTTTATGGTTTATGTGTTAATAAGGCGACCTTCAAAGCTCTCTGAGATTTTTCTTAGCTTTTTTGGCATCTGCAAAAAAGAAACCTAAAAACCTAAAAAAAAACTTTAGTTGTTTAAAACAGACCTGACTGTGACTACTATGTGCTTAAGCTGTTGCTAATGTTATGTTTTGGTTTGGTAATACATTCTGAACAGTGGGCGTGGCAGTCAGTGACGTGGTGTCTGTCTGGTTTGCCAATACGATACTGGGCACGAGTATAAATGTGTTTTTTTTTTTCAGTAAAAGCTTAATTGGTCCCAACCCATTAATCGAACTTAGCTAATTTTCTAATAGGTATTATTACTTTTATAAATTATCATTTATAATAAATCTTCAATATTTTTAAGATAAAAAACACCTATATCATTTCTCTTATTTAGCAAAAAATTTTATAATTTTAACTAAGCTTTATAGTTTTAAGTTAAATACCATAATGCTTTGCGGAACTGAGACTGGATCTGTTTGAAATTATGTGCTATTCAAATTCAAATATGAACCTAAAGACTATTTAAGCTTAAACAGAAACTGAAGAAACTGAACAATAAGACTGAAGCATACAACCGAAATTAAGTTCGTCTATAATTACTATTTCTTTTATCAATTATATAATATGAAAAGCTCGTTTTGTATTCGTTGCTATTATGCGAAGTATATAACAAGATTTTTGGAAAACATAAGCATATGGTATCGATGAATTTCTACATTGAAGTTATAGACTCAAAGCTCAGAAGGATCAGTTTTAAAGTGTCGATATCTGCGTCCCCTTGAAGGTTGTCCTACTTACAACCATCTCGCATTTGGAAGAGCACTTCTGTTATTTCCTGATGTTCTATACAGCCATAATTCAATGGGATGTAATAAAGCGACCCATTGACCTTCGCATGAGGCTCGAGAACCACTCGCAATACATCAAACCACTCAACTCGCTCAAAAACCGTTATCAAGCACACACACACACACACACACACACACTCACTGACATATTCGAGAGTGCAAAAAAGTTGAAATGCTGCCGCATGCCACATGCAGCTCATAAGTGCACACACAGATACACACACACTCACACACACACACATTTGAACATTCAAAAGTCATTTAGAATGCAATAGAAAACTCGGCTGCCCGTCACACAATTTCAGCTTCGCAGTGGGGCGGCCCAAACTAAAACCAAAAACCATCTACAAAGAAGCCTCAATGGAAGCATTCGCACGAATAAAGATCCTGCAGCGTCAAAGAGCAAAAAAATAACAGAAAATAAAAATGAAAAAAATGCGAAATAAACGAAAAGAGGTACAAGCATTTTTTGCTGTTCCTCGTGGTATTCTGAGAAATTGAAGGAAAAAACAAAAAAACAGAAAAATACATCATCTTGGATGTTGCTTGTCGTCTGTGGACCTAGCAAAGGCGTCGCTAGGTCTGCCAAAAAAGTGCTAAGAATTTATGCATGTGCCAACATCTGTGGAAGATGAGTCGATGCAGGGGCAGAGCAGGAGGCAAGAAGGGAAGGAGGACAGGAGGGAAGCCCTTGAACTTGGGCCAGGAAGTGTCGGTCGATTGCCAAAGCCAAAAACAGTTTGCCTTTTCTGATAGAAATTGGTGTATTTCTGCAGATACCCTTTCAGAAATGATATGTGAATATCTGCCATGATATCATCTGAGTTGAGTTTTTCCAATGAAATTGGCCTTACTTAGAATTAGGAGCTTAGGAATAGCGCTTCAGTTCAAATTTCAAAATATAAAAAAATTTAATAAAATGAGTGTAATTAATTGGAATTTTTTAAGTAATGCAAATAATGGATTAAAATTGCGGTTATAATTGAAAATAATTATTATATGAGGATAGGTGAATTATAAATGGATTTTTCATAGTTTTTTCTTCGAATTTTTTGTGTCAGCTCCTGAGATTCTTACAAAACTAATGACTAAAAGTTGTGAATGGAAGGGATCTAAATTTATAAATTTTGCTGAGACAATTTTTTTGTTTAATTAGTTATTATATATGAAAGGAACTCTTCTTTCATTTGCAGATTTTCAGGTTTTCAGTTGTTTCAGCAAGAATATCACACTTTATAATAATGAAGATTCACTTCTCTAAACTTGAAATTCCAAGAAATGTGTTTAAAATAAGAGCATCAAAACTGCGCATTGCAAAATGGAATATTTCTAAGTGCGTTATTTAAAAAAAAAGAAAAAACAAACAAGCCTTGCATATTTGTGCAAGCACTCAACTCAGATGCGATGGCGTCATGCGGGCTCGATAAAGCTGATGAAATACTCGCACTCGCCGAATGCCATTTTTGGGGCTGAGTTGTGAGAACCGCTGCATAAATCTGCAGAAATTATGGCTAGATATGTCTTGATACGTGTATTATTATTAGTTTCTATTTTTTGTTTAGCTGCAATTGACGACAGGCCAAGTAATTCGCCAAAGAAATACGACTTGCATTGTAGCACAATGTGTATCTTTGTATCTGTGTATCTATTAGCTACAACTATGTAAGCATGCGGCACTGCTGAGCTAAGCTGAGGTCACGCCCCCTTTGTGTAAAGGGGCGAAGGCGAAGCCATTTCGCATGCTGTTTACATTTATGCAACATGTCGAGTGGCAACTTTGTATCTAGATACTTTTAGTTGTCAGTGTTACTTCGGTGTGTCGGACTGCGTCTGATTATGACATTTAACATGAACACGTAGCGAGCACAACACATGCGAGCGACAGCATTGGTATTTCTTCTACTTCTTCCTCTGTTTTGCCTGTCTTTTCTTTTAATTTTTCTTCTATTTCTAT
Source organism: Drosophila limbata (assembly GCA_963924055.1). Lineage (NCBI taxonomy): Eukaryota > Metazoa > Arthropoda > Insecta > Diptera > Drosophilidae > Drosophila > Drosophila limbata. The sequence goes on from OZ001353.1 coordinate 6,251,715, forward strand.
TTGGCATTTTTACGAGACACGAACGCACAGCGTGGCAGCAGAGACAGAGACAGAGAGAGATGGAGGTAGAGAAAAATAGAGAGAGTGAGGGTTAAATAAGTCGTCGCCCTGTTCCCTTTTTAGCTCTCTGCTACATTGCGAATTCATTCATTCATTTTGTGCTGCTGCCTGTCATATTTTGCGGTCTTATCGCAAACCCCAAAAATGAAATTGGCAGCCTTTTGAAGTGACCAAAATGCACGAGAAAAATAAAACACCCCGCTGCACACAAAATGTTACCAAACGTTGGCTCCGACCGGAGATCGGATTTGTGTTTGCCTGTCCAGGGCTAAATTGGCTTGCTCAAATGTATCTCGATAAGAACTGACGGCCTATTGGCGCCGAGAGTCAGAGTCAGTGCATTGTAATGGGAAATGTGTTTTTTAGCCAGTTTGTTTTTTTTGCTTCTCAGGTTTTTTTCCAGCTTTTTGTGGTTGCAACTCACCTGCAAAGAGAAAGGAAAAAGTAGTGAATTAATTAAAATGTGCAAAAGTATCAAAAGTATCTTTAATGTACAAACTATGTATCTGCGAAGTAAGAAAAATAAATAGGTTATACAGATTAAAACAATGTCAACTGATCTAAGTTTCTGAGAGCATTATAATATTTTGTGTCTTTTTATAAATTGCAAGATAAATAATCTTAATAAATATACATATTTTTCGAGAGACAGGTGTTTCTTATTCATGGCTCAATTATGTGATAATTTTGTGCAAATTTGCAACAAACGAAAAATTCCAAAGTGGCTTTAAAAATGTATTTATGAGCAAAAAACAAGTTCTATAAACAAATAAAGTGGAACGAGAGCAACAACAACATTATTAACAACAAAAGCAAGTCAAGCTTGTCACTAGAGCTGCTTGTGATTGTTGTCTTTATGGACAGTTCACTGTGAGCTGCCGCGTGGGCGTCAAGTTGAACGACAGTAACAGCGACTGTCAGTGGCAGCGTAAGGTCAAGCGTTCACCAGTGCGTATGAGCAATAATTTTTTAATTGTCGCATTAAACAGTTAACGGGCGTCACGATTGTTGCCTCGACGCTTTCAGCTTTTCACTTGCGGTTCAATTTTTGTTTTTTGTTTGTTTTTTGCTTGGCTGCCTTTAATTGTTTATGCAAATTAGAATTAACTCGCACTTTTGATGAGCAATTTAAATACACATTCAGCACTTTTGAGGAAGAAGTTAAATGCGCAGCAGCTTTTTGCTAAAGTATCTTGCATCTTCCAGCTACTTTTAGCCGGCGCCTGTGAGCGCATTTTGGCGGGTAAACGTTAAGCAGTTCGTGCCGAAAGGCAACCACAATATTTCCGGGAGTTGCCAGTCCGCAAATTGACACTGCTCGAAGTAATTGGTTCAGTCTGTAGTTCGTCAAGTGCTGTAGTAACTTGTCCGCAGATAGGCAGATACATTTTCTCATACATCATCATCATAATCATCGTCATCGGCTTTCGGTCAAAATTTGTGGAGCCGTGCTGAAATTTGTGGTCAGTGTTCGTGTCATTCATCTTGATATGCGGCGCTTCCTGCCTCCCATACCTTCGCATCCAGCAAATTAGCTTAGCTGGCAGGTAGTGTAAACGTCAGTTAACCAGCTCTTTTGTCATCACAGCTCCGTGTGTGTCTAGACCATTTGATTGAACGCAGCGTGGACAAAAGACGTATGTGCTCTGCACAATCCGTAGATAACCCCAGTCCCAACCACATACCCTTTACTCTTTACCCTTCTTCCCTTCCAAGCTGAGAGCAGACGTCAGTCAGAGTTTGTCCAGGTTCAATGCTTCAATTAAATTCACTGTCAATCATTTTTAGCTCTCCTACTGTTTTTGTTACCGCTTTTCTCTCGCTTCGTTTTTTTTTTCGAAAATATTCGTTGAACATTTTGAAAATTGCATAGCTGGTTATGATTAGCAACCCGCTGTTGGTGTTTGGCCACCAAATGGGTTTTTTGACTTTGGCTTCGACTTTGACTGATTTGCATTGAAGTTCATAGACAGGGCTGGCAGGTGTTTGTTTAGCGGGCTGTAAATCTGTTGCTTGCATTGTATTTAATTCTTTTATTTACTGATTTAAGAGTATTTGAAAATTAATATTTTATCTGCAGTTAAATCAAATTAGTATAATTTTCTAATGTGTCAGAAGAAACAGAAATTTGATTGTTTCCATTGCATAATCAAAACAGCCTTTCAGTCACTCTAACTGCAAATATTCCCAATAAAATTTTAAATACATTATATTCACTCAGGTTCTTTCTTTTCATCTGTATTTACATTCATCATTTAAGTCTTCAATTTATTTTTAAATTATAAGCTGAATAATGGAACCATAATTTATTTTTAAAGTGCTCTTAAAGTCTCCCTGACTTGCGCTCTATATTTTTATTTCCGCTTTTTTCTTACCAATCGAATCCTTTCAATCGCTTTGTAGATACATGATTTCTCAGTAATCTGTCTCCCCGTTTCCCCCTTTCATTTTTGCTTTTTTAATCACTTTTAGTTAAATTTCTTTTATTTATTAAGTCACTTTCCTTTAATTTCAAGTACACTTTTCACTTTAGCAGTTACCAGGGTCTCAACTTTCTGACAACTGTTAACAGTTCTTATCTTCTGTCGAGCTAAGCCCTTTGAATCTGTGCCAAGATCTGATACAGTAGTGTGTAACATTGTATTTACACTTCATTCTCCTATCTCTACTCTACTCACCGCCCACTTCCTCTGAGGGTATCAACTACCTAACCTAACGCGACACGAGTGTAGTTCTGCCCACAGATATTTCTGTTCCGCAGCGTGAGAACTGTGCCAGGTGAATGTCTCTCTATTGTTCTCGGCTCTCAATTCTCTTTGCTCAGCGACATTGTAAGAAACTTTTCGCCTCTTTTACCTATTTTCTTGTGCAATTATTTATAATAGCGCCCGGTTCCTCGCTGGTTTTCTGCTTTAATGCCATGGAGAATCAATGGAGAGAGACAGAGAGAGAGAAGGTTTGTCTCGGAATTATGCAGGTAGCGTTTGCTGCTGTTTGTCGGACCTGAGCGCAGTTCATTAAGGGTAATGCATGCCAAAAAGATTGAAAGAAAGACAAATTGTTTCCTAGAAAATGTTCTCTCATTTGTTGTACACCCACAACAACAACAGCAACAACAGTCTAGTGTCCTGTTTGCTAAATGTTTATAAATAATTAAATTGCTGGACTTGTCCTGGCTGCACTTTATTGATTTTCAAAGCGAGCTGCCTTTGAGTCTTAACTGAAACTCGAAAAGAATGTAAGTTCATTGCACTGACCCACTGACAACTTGGCTGGGAGTCTTCCCCAACTGGTAAGCCATATAACTAGTCGCCAACTAACTTAAATAATGACATTGTAGTGCCTACAAAATGAGTCTTCCCCTCCCTTCATGCTTGAACTGAAGTCTTACATGTGTGCATTTGAGTGCGTATTTCCACTGCCTTGTCACATATGTCATAAACAGAGAACGTCTCGTATTTCCGCAGCTGATTAGCATGTGCACTTGAAGGACCCCCTCTATGGAGATTGTGTGTGTGTGAAACCGAGACTGGAGTGAGGGCAGTCCAAGGTTGAGATACTTGAGGTGCCCGTGAGAAAAGTGCATATTTTTTCTCTTTTTTTTTTTTTTTGATTTTATGTTTTTATGTTATTTGATGATGTGCTAATGGGTGGTAAACATTTCGTAAGCTTCATTGATTTTTATGCATTGTTTATGGGCGGCACATTTCAAGTGGGTCACTCGAGAGCGCCAGTGAATAAATAGCTCTCTGATCAATGTGTTTGTGTTAACTTGTGTAATATGTTATGGTCGTCATACACACATATGTAACTACACTTGCGAGTGCTATGGTAATTTTAGACACTTGTTTACCTTTAAGTAGCATGCCTTATACTTATTACCAGCTACTGTCTCTTGAACAATGTTATTTCTAATGCTTCATGCTTTGTCTTAATATTTAGGTAGTTGAAATTAAACTTCAATAATCTATATACACTAACTAAAACTTCGCAAATTTATTGAAGAATTTAAAAGTGAAAATTTATATATTTTTGAATTTAAATATGTTTGAGAAATTATTTTAAAAAGTTGATAATTCTGCTTCTCATTTTCAACTAATTGACATTTAAATTACTGCTACGTTGTCTTTAATTTAGGGATTAAAACCGAAACGAATATCGGTTTCAGTTACGGTTTCGGTTATATTCGAATTTAGGTTACCGGTATAGTTTCGGTTCACAAAAAAATTTTTTTTTGCAAAAATGTAATTAGATTAATATAATATGAAAAATATTTTAAAAGGCATTACTTTCTTAATGTTTCATTCACACGTTTCTTACACATATTCTTCAGTTTGATGTAACTTAGTTACATTTTAATATTTCATTTAAGAAATTTTTTTTACTCGCGCTATGAAAATTCGATCATAAACATCTCAAATAATAATTAAAAATTAAACATAAAAAAATCTAAACAAAAAATCAAAAATAAAAATGGAAAATATTTTTTTTTGGGTGTATGAAAAAACGAAATTAACCCTTATAAATGAAACGGGTACTAAACGGTTATTTCAGTTAACAGAGTTTCGGTTTTAAGGTTTCGGTCAGATGGGAATTTTTTTTTTTCGGTTACGGTTTCAGTTACGTTTTTAAATTATAATCGGTTTTTACCGTTTAAAAGTTTCGGTTAGGGTTTTAATCCCTGATTTAATTAATTAATATTTTCATAACATAACAAATGTAAGCATAACCAAAAGTATATCTCTATTTTAGTATTTTTTACACTGATTTAACATTCACAATTATTAATCTACACATCTATGATGTAAGTTTTAGTAACTCAATGTCTGCTCTGTCATTAAATGCGCCATGACTTCCACATCAATAAATTATCTCAAGTATCTCAAAAATGTGTATCTATCTATTAATAGTAACTCAACTTTAACTTTCACATTAAATTTTATTTCCTTAGCTTCCTGCTCCATAAACCCGAACTCTAAATCAAGTATCACTTTACATCGTAAACTTGCTCATAATTGAACAGATATATAGTATATATTTTTAAAGGCAAAACAAATTAATAATTAAAATTTTTCTATAGACTCGTATATTTTTTCTTTGTTGATTAAAGGAGACGCTTTTCCGCAAATGAAAACGAAAAACTGGTCAAGTTTGGTCATTAGAAAAAGTGACATTTGCGATGTGGCGAAAACAAGTTGGCTTTAACCGCCTTGTTGGCCATCGCCATCGCCTCGAGAGTGAAATCTTGACTTGGAAAAGTGCTCAAAACATGTGCTGCAACTTGTGTCGAAAGATTTATCAAGCCAGCATCTTCCAGCCGAGCTTCATCAACATCATCGTCATCATCTTCATCATCGCAATCGTGATTAACAATAGTCTTTTGTCATTCGAAGCAGAAGGCCAGGGGTATTGAGGGGAAAATATCGAGTTGTAGCTTCTGCCGCGTGATAAATGAAATTTTGCACTAAGCGTCGCTTTTACTTAAGGCCAAAAGTTTTGCTGTCTTCGACGTTTGTAAGTCGAGTACGAGTTGTGTGGCGTTTATCATTATTGTAATTTCTGGCCGTAGGCAGTTGGCCAAAACAACGCAACACGCACGTCTGTCTCTGGCTGGGGACATTTGGTACAGAGCCAAAATGCTTGGCCACAAACAAACAACAAGAACAACAACAGCAACACCCAAATACAACACATGTGATTGATTGTAATTGAGGTTGGTAAAAGTTGTTGTGTCAATGTCAAAGCCGGGGTGAAAAACAGAAGAAAAAAATTGGTCTACGGATTTGGGTTGTCACTTGTGAAAAACAAAATCTAAAGATGCGGAAAATTTTCTACAATTTTCCTATTATGGACTTTTTGAGTGATGCAGCAAATTGTGAAATGCTTTGAATGAGAATTTCCTGTCTATAATTTATCATTTAAGTGACGTAAAGAAGAGAATTAAATTGTGCAGATAAATAATTGAAAGAGTTTCTTAAACTAGAAATGTTTTCAAATTATTAATTGGCATGTTCTCTTTAACTGGAGTTTAGAAGAGATACTCAAAATCTTTTCTAATTAAGGTATCTTTTGGTTTCTTTTACCTGACCATATTCTATGCCAGATTCTTAACCCTTTTCTGCAGAAATTTATTGTTTAATTAACACTTAAAAGTTGCCAAGTGCCGTCAGCTCAACTTTAAATTAAAGCCAACAAAAAGTTTTCCAGTTGCCAGCAATTTCACTTGCGAAAGTTGATGGTCACAATTAAAGTAAAAAAGTTAAGAGCAAAAACCTGGCCAAGTTTTTTTTTGTTTTGAAGCGGGACAGGGCCATGTCGTAATGGCTGAAAAACTCAGAAGCTCAGAGGCACATTAACACGTTTCAAATGACTTAAATGTGTTGCCAAATGTTGGCAAGAAATATGATACAAAAACAAAAGCATTGGGAAAGTTGGCCAGCTATCTGAAAATATGTCAGAGTGTCAACAATACAAATAATGAACCAAATAATAATAATAATTATCAGCACAATCATAATGATAATAAGTTATGAAAAGAAGAAGCAGCCGAAGTTGTTGTAATAGTATCTCAGTTTGTATCTGCAACTACACGCAGCGATTGCCCAACATGGCTAAAAAGGGTAAGCTACCCACTCCCCTCCCCTCAGCCCTCTTTCCATATTTTCCAGTCATCTGTGAGTTTTGGTCTTATGCAATTGTCATTATTGTCTGTCATTGTTGATGTTTTTGTTGCTGCTTTATGAATATTAAACTTATTTTCTGTTGTTGTCGCCCATTGAGTGCGCAAGCAGCGCGCATCTTTAAGATACTTTTTCAAGTCAAGTGAATTGTTGTTGTCGCTTCAATTTCTCTGCTTCTCATGGCATGAAGTTGTGTCAGTTTTCTGTGATGTTTATATTTTTTTTTTTTCAACTAATTAAATGTGCCAAAAGCGTAAATTTAATTAATTTAATTGTTGTACCAAGAAAGAAATGCCAAAAGAAAAACTTCAACTTGGCCACATTTGAAGGCTAAGTTTGTGATGGCTTGAGTTACTTTTTAAAGTATTTCACAGTTGCAATTAAGTTGCAAGTTGTCAATGGTAAAAATGCAATTGAATGACAAATTGTTGTAAATTGTTTAACTTTTGAATTGCTAGACAAACAACCTTTACTGAAAATTAAATTGTTATTGAAGAATGAGATGAAAGTATATATATTTGTTTTTAAAATGACCGAATATTTCGTAAATGTTAGTAAACACAATTTAATAAATATAATTGGAATTCCAGATATTTACTCTTAAAGGTAAACAATGTAATATTCAGTTATGATTTACTTAGTTGTTTTTATATAAGCAATAAATGTCGCTATAACTCACAAAAAAAAATTAAGAAAATCGACTTTAATATGTTTGATTTCAGTACATTCATTAGACTGTTAGACAGGGAACTGATGAGTAGAAATACCAGACATTGTAGACTCACGCCTACGACTGATCACACATATGACTAATTGATGATGCTCAGCTGCAAAAACAGACTGAGAATTAGATACGAAAGAGCAGAAAGCATTGCTCACTTAAGCGAAAGTATTTTATTTGCCATAAATTTCCATAACGCGCTCAGCCCAACGGGTTGATTACTCATACTACACATGCCCAGAGGCTTTTGCCGCTGGAGATCGAGAGGCAAGTGAATCATCGTCGTAGTCTTAGTCGCAGTCGATGCCGAATGCGATGTGCACTGTAATGACAACGCCCCGAAGCGCCAGTGACGCAAATTCAAATTCATTCATCGAAATCGTTTAGTTAATAATAAAATATTTTTCAAATGTTTTTATAATATTTTTTGGCAAATGATTGCATTTGTAAATACAGCACGCGGTAAGCGAATGTGCGTGATTTGCATGCAAATTTGTGCAATTAAGTAAGCGCGAAAAGTGTATCTGATGGATTGAAATGGCGCTGTCGTGACATTGGCTGCATAACATGCAGACTGTATATCTTTTTCTTCTGTCTCCCGTCTGAACATAAAAATTAAAATGCCTGCGGTTTATGATTATGTTGTTGTTACTGTTCATCTTTCCCGATTGCGGTCTCGCTTGGCAGACGAGTGTATAAATTTTGTTAATGTGGCCAATCGTAAAATTGATAACTAGACGGGGCAGTTAAGGGGAGATGGAGCTCCATATGTATGTATTTATAACGCTTATTTCGTTTTTGCCTCATATTTTTGTTGAATCAGTTGCTATTGTTTACGCATTGGTTTAACGGTTGTCTGCCACCTGCCTGACCACAACAATCGAAGCATTGAATTATGTAAGGCTTATGACAGATGACAATTCAAATTAATTTTGATTAATGTTCGAACTGGAAGATTAGATTAAATTTAAGCTATGCAAAGTATTTATACTACAAGTTTGCTTACGCAATTATGAAGTCATTCTAGTTTGCCATAATTATATTATATTTCCGTTCATACCATAAGTATAAATATTTTTTAAAATGCTTCCGGAAGTCTTATAATCAGCACTCACACAACTTGTTCTTGTAAATTTGCATATGGCTATTGTATGAAATAAATTTCATTGACAGCTTTATGTGAGTGTTGAACTAGTTCACAGATTGATTAAAAACATTTCCAAATGTCCACAGAAAATACTAAAAAGTAAATTAGAGGAAGACTTTTCAGCAAATGAATTAGAAAGAAATTAATATCTATAATTATTTTTATCTAAAATGTTACAAATAATTTGTATCTTAACAGACTATTTGCTCGCAATTGCTAAAGTGTTCACTGGCCGGAACTGGTTACTGGAAACTAGTTCCACTAAATATTTAGGGGGAAATGTGTCCCGTCAGTTCTTTAGCTCGTTAGTATTTGGGTTGCTTCCAAAAGTCCAAGCAAGTACTCTATCCAATTAGTTGCTTTCACATTTCAACAGTTTACAGCAAACTGTCAACACTTCTCTCCCTTTTTCCCCTTCTTCATCTTGATCTTCTCAATGCTTGCCCCAACTCAATTGCCATTTCAATGGGCCACTAAAGATGTCATTCTTCATTTAAAGAGATAATTTCTATGCTAGCCGAAGCACTTGAAAGACATTCTGACGCTTTGCGAAATCATTGGGTAACATTTTGTTATATTTCTTTTTTTTTTTGGGAGGAAAGAGCTAAAAAATGTTGAGAAAGATAGAAAATGAAACGAGACTAAAATGTGACATTTGACATTTCAGTAAAGTGCTCTTGGCTGCAATCGCTCAGAGGCGAAAACCATTTAAAAGTTTTGTCATTGAGAAGAAGCAAAAAGAAATATAGAGAACAGCGTGAATTTGATGAAATTATGAAAGTGAACACTTTGAGATTTTCCAGCTAATTTAGCAGCTGTGCGTGGCAATGGAAAGTTAGAGCAAAAAAAGCTGTTGGCTTGGCATTGGATACGCAGAGCGGACAGCGTCAATGACTGAATGCGCCATGGGGCAATTTAAGTCTATTGTTCTTTTGGCCCATTAAAAGCAGCCCTCAAGTCTGTGGAACAAGCCGCACTAATGAGCGACAGGGCATGCATTATGTATGTATGGGTGGCAGGCACCACAAGCCCCACCAGCACCACCAACTCTGCCACCCACTCAACAGTAACATAATAGTGTCTGTCAAGTGCAGCGCGTCGTCGTCGCATGTGTAAAAGATACAAAGATACTTCCTTGTCCGAGTACTCTTACTCTCCGGCCACAGTCGAGTGCGCGCACGAAACTAATGACAATATCAAATTACAGACTGTCTTGTCGGTCCGACTGTCGGCCTGACAATGAGCACGACAATTTGCATGACACACTTAGCCAGGCCAACAGTTTTGGGGAGTGTCCACAAGTTGGACTCACATTTTGAGAGCCTGCTCTGCTGCCAGTTGGCAGTTTGTCAACGACTCGTTAATGCAATTTTCACTGTCAATTTCTAAAAACACAGCGACAGAAACTCAGCTGAAAATGAAAGTAATTTGCAAAAGCCGTGCAGCGTCTTCTCTAACCAAACACAAAGATCGTGAGGCTATAAACCATAGCCTAATGCGAGCGAGAGACAGATAGAGAGAGAGAGAGAGAAACATGTGAAAGTCGGTGATCAAATGGAGTCAAAGTTGTTGGGGGCATCCGAAAGTGCAGAGTTGTCTAATGAACGTAACTTTGTTATAATAGTTTATGAGCTCTAAAAATAAATTCGAAATAAGGTAAGATTACGCTAGAGAGTAATTATAAAATATCTAAGATTATTCCCAGCTTTGAAAACTTATTAATCTTCACTCACATTTCTTGTACTACCTTCTTCTTTGTGGCTGCTTAATTGATTATCTCCCACACTTGACTTCACAACTCTTTTCTTTTATTTTTCTCATTCTGGCATTGCATCTCTCTCTCTCACTCCCTCTCTCGTGTCTGTAAATTACTTCCTGCATACTTAAGTCGCCCCACCTTAATTAATCAAAAATCAAACCGGTAAAAAGTATTCACGCGATATACTCAAGTGCCCTGATAAAAAACTTCCTCAAAAATATTACTCACGACAGAATTATGAATTTATTTACTGAGAAATCTAAAAGTAAATTAATTACGAGCTAAAATACTTAAGAATGCAACTTACTGACGTCAGCTTAAAAGGTGTTTTTAATTTGAACTCACCTAGAAAGAGAGCAATAAAAATAAGAAATATTAATTATAGAAATAAAACAAGAATAAATATATAGCAAGTGAATCTATTGTGAATTTATTGCCAGACCCAGCACCAAGAGTATCCCACGTCATAAGAAATAATAAATACAGATACAATATCTATAGATACAAATATGTATGCATCTGCTTTCGCCGTTGGACATTTAATTGAGTGCGAACAAAATGGATTGAACAATATAATATATTTTAAGTAGAGGCCGGCGAACTGTGAAGGAAACAGAGTCTTAATTATCCCTAGTATTTCCGTTATGCGGGGGCCTCTTAAGCGTTGCCAGACTGCTGCATTCGCTGAGGTTCAGTTCAGAAGCGGGTTGAAAGCTGTTATTAGCATTATCATAAAATTATTTGTTTCATTGTACATATAGAGGAAAATACAATTGTTGTTGTTTATCCCAGGCGACTCTCATCATTTGCAGAGTTGTCAGCTGCAAGTTGCATGGTGTAAATAACATGCAACACATTGACCCTGACTGATCAACGGGTCGTTTCTTCTTTTGGGATTGATGAGTGCACAAAGCTGTTTCATTGTTCGCTCCTCGGGCATCTGTAATTTGTCAGCTAATTGCTCGATGGTTCCATCAGGGCATTATCGATGTTGTTGTCTGATCTCTGAAAGGCGGAAGCTGCAGCCCTATCGATAGACGCTATTCTTAAATTATAAAGTAGTTGCAACCCACGCTCTGGTCGAAAACAAGCCATAAAACACTAAAGTAATATCTACTGACAGCAAAACATTTGAATTGTCACCTCGTCCAAATAAAATAAAAAATGAAACTTGAATTCTTTTCAAATCTATTTCGTGTGCTTAACCGAATTTGGAAAGATGTATCCAAATATGGCTAAATATTTTTAGTGGCACAGCGCGTGGCCAAAAACTGGCGATCTACAAAATTTGGTTAGAGTTTTGGACTGGTTGCTGTCGACTCACTTGTAAGTCCGCTTGTTGACTTTGAAATTCAATTTGAAAACTACGCAACTTTAGTAAGATCTTATCAGCTGCCTTATCTTATCTATCTCCGTCTTTGTCTCTCTTTCTAACACGATTTGCAGTTACAAATGTAGCTGCTAATTACGTCACTAAATGAATTTTCATTTGTCATACAATAGAGTGAATCGGTCGGGTTAAGCTGGGCGAAGGGGTCAACAGGCAAACAATTAGCGTTCTCAGCATGTGGGAGTTGTGACTGGAACAGTGGAGAGGGGAGAGGGGAGGGAGGAGTGAGGGGGATGGGGGCATGTTATGCAAACTCTTAAGTGATTAAGGTCAGGCCTCTAATTAGAAGACCAATAAATGAAAGTGGGTGAGCTCCGGGAAGTGTTGTGAGGTGTTACTTATTCAGCGGCAGCTTTTGAAGTGCACTCGATGTTTTCTCAGTAAGGGAGAGAGAAGTTTGAGGGAAGCCATAGAGCAGTAAAATGAGATAGTTTTGCTGGGGGAAAGATTTTGTGGATGTCGAAAGAATGACACAGAAAATTTAATATAGTCTGAATTGAATTGGCAGAGAAAGAAAAGGAAGAGAGTAGGATTGATAAGAGAATATGAGTATGAGAGAGACAGGAACTAAGTAAACTATGGATTACTGTAAGGATAATCTTAAAGGTCAACTCAGAAAACTTACACTGGACAATGATATAAAACTCGGAAAGAAATAGAAGATCAATTGGAAAGGAATAGATAAATAACATATTTATTTAAGATTAGATCGATCACAGGAATTATGGAATAAGGAAACATAGGAGCTGATATAAATATATCAAGTTATTTTAAAATGTCATATACAGTTTTTAAAGATACAAAATTCTGCAAAATAAAACTCTGCTTCTGTCTCCTTCTCGCCAACAGTCTAGCTTACACCCGTTCACTCCACAGGGAAGCTGGGCAATTTTTTGCAGATTTAATCAAATGTTGACATCATTGCAACATGTGGCATGCCGCATTTCAATGCAAGTTTACCTAACGACTATTGACAGGCATCAAAATAAACGCGATTGAGCAAAAAGGCAAAAGAAAATAAAATGAATAACCGAGTTGCATTCACGTTGAGTTCATGTCGTCCAAAAAAGTTCAACAATTGAACAGAGGGAGAGAAAGATAGAGGAAGAGAATGACAGAGAGAGAGAGAGGAAAAAGAGGAACCCTAACGAAGCGTGGAAAATGCGACAAGAAAAACTGCCGCTGGGTTGACATTTTCCTAGGTAAAATTGCACATGGCAATGAATGGAAAACAAGTGGAAATGCCCAGCCCATTGTTCAACTGGGAAACTGGGAAAAACAGCTGCCAGAAAACTGAATCCTCTTGTCAGACTTTGCTTTTGTTCCTAAAAACATTTTGCGCTGCTTAAATTTAACTTCCGCTCCTTCAACAATTTTTGTTCGAGACTCTGTCTTGATTTTAGTGCTGATTTATATTGCATATCTCGGCGCACGGCCTAAAGGCATATATTGAATATCAAATATGATTTTAAGACGTTGGCAAGGCACAACGAAAAAAAATATATATATATAAACGAAAGAAAAATGACATTCAATTGAATTGTATGTCGCAGCAGCTTAGGATGCGACTTCAACTTCAACTTCAGCTCCTGCCTCGATTCTTGGGTTTGTTTCTTTTTTTGTTTTTGCTTTTTTTACTGCACTTTACTTGGGCGCAACAATAAATTGCCTTTTATATATACATAGAATGAGCCGATGATGCGGCTGCATTATGTATGACTACCACGATATATATATCTATATGTATTTATATACTCCGTATATATTCTCTTTGTGGCTTTGCCATTTATGTTATTAATGCGGCGCATGCCTTGCGGCTGCTTTTGTCTGCTGCCCTGGAACCTGTTTGCCCAGGAGGCTTCGAATACCGATTTTCTATATACCCTTGCCAAAGGTACGAGTATTGTGGAATTTTCATCAAGTGTGAGACTCAGCAGAAGGTTCTATTCTTGTGATTCAGTTGAAACTCATAGCAATTTTAATAAAGTTAAATATGTCGAAAATAGCTACAAAAGTTTTTAATTTTCTCTAGGTAACAGACAGCATAAATCTATCGAAATTGACAAGATTTTATTTCTATTTATACCTATTTCTATATATCTTTCTATTGCTACATCTTATTTACTTATTTATATCAATCCACCTCGCTATCTTTTTATATAGATTCAACTGTTGTTTCATTTCTTAACTATCCTTTACACTTTTTCTAAGAGTAAGGGTATTGCTTCTTCGGCTTTCTAGTCTTTTATTCGTTCGAATATTTTATTTTACAGCCGTGGCATATAAAAAATATTGTTGATTGATATCGCTTAGGCATTTGATGTAAGTAAAATGCGTGCGCCGCAAAAATTTCATTAAATTTTTAGCCAAGTTGCCAGCAAAATTCACAGATGCCATAATTAATGGCCATGTGGAGTTCTTTTTACTACAGACACTCAGACATAGAACTTGCCCCTTGGCAAAATACTTGTAATTACAGGCGTACATTTTACAACATATGTGCAGCCTCATCCGAAGAGCTCTTGGCAGCTTTGTCTAGGGCTTTGGCTTTAAAGAGTCGCTTTTTAGCGGCTTTTGGCTATTAATTAAATATTCTTTTCTTCGTTGAAATTCTTTGTAATACAATAAATTCCTGTTGTTTTCTATCGAATGTATTAATCATTTGAAGAGTTTAAATATATAATTATAAAGACTAAAATGTTGCAAGCTTACTATGCTGGAGATTGTGGAAATAAAAGCTTACTGTTATCTTAGACCGCTATTTCAAAGTGTGTTTACTATTAGATAATTTATATCAATGGCATTAATTTAGCAAAACAAATATTTCTGAGTATCTTTATTATCAAACTAAATGTGTATTTTAATGAGTCAAAAAAGAACTTCTCTATTTTAAAATGAATTCCATTCTCAGAAGCCAGCATTTCTTGGTATTTATATGCGTATCTTTTAAAATACTAGTATTTCCCAATATTCTCTTATATTCATTGATTAAAAGAAGAAAACCAGTTTATGATCTTATAGAACCATACAGTTAACACCTTAAAGTCCTACAAAAACTGTTGGTTTATCTAATGCAATACATTTTTAAATCCATCAATATTAGAAGGGTTGACAACTTGCTCAAAAGCAGAAGTCGACTGTAAAAACAAATGTTCTACCGCTTTTAAAAATTAATAATTTGCTCAATTTCGGATTGCCATGCACGTCCCGAGTCTTTTTGGTGGCTGTTTGACTGTCCATTAAGTCTAAAAAGTCTACTTCACATTTGGACTGACCACTCTCGTGTCGGACAAACCGCCAACAATTCAAAATGAAATTGAAAATTACAGAGTACGGAGTACGGAGCGATGGCATTTCAGTGAAGCAAGCAGACAGAGTCAAAATACTGAATCACAGTCGCACAGAATCAGCTACAGATACAGATACAGCTCATTATGTGGCCAGGTAGCCAGGTAGGCAGTCAGATGGGTGCTCATACACGTACAATAGTTTACAACTCTAGCTCTGTAAACCGGTTCACACGAATCGAATGCTGCGCATGCGCCGGAAAACCTGTCCAACGATTTGCTCTGCCCCCAAAGACAATATAATGGCCTAGGAGTTGGAGACGAAGACGAAGACAGAGAGGGAGAGCCGCATCAATGGCGCATCAATTATGTTAATGAAGCTTTAAATGTGTCTTGATATTGAAAAACTTGTACGGACCTCAAAGCGAAAAGAAAAAGGCGGCCGGCAGAGCTTAGCCGGTTTTTCCAATTGTTTACGACGGCTGCGACAAAATGTCAGCTTTGTTCCACAATGTACCACAAAATATCAAAGGAGCTAAACAAAAACAAAATAAATAGAAAAAGATCTAAAGAGCTATTTGCATATGGCGACCTTTGGCACACACTGAAAAATCATCGAACTATCGAGCTGGGCCCACACCTTCACGCTGTGTCATTTTCACAGCCATTACACATTCTGTTTTTCTTGGCTAACGAGCTTTTGTTTATATTTCACGCTCGCCAGCAAAGCCGGGGGACGACGGTAACTGTGACGCTGACCCTGAGCTGATTTATCCATACTTTATGGCCGACACGTAACCGACATATGTATGCTCGTAATCCATGCTTTGCCATTTTTCATTCATTCTGGCATTTTAAGTTAGCTGTAAATGCGAGCAAGTACAAGTATTTTGCCAGAGATTTATCCCTAATCAGGCTGCTCTACGACAACGTGCTATCTCAATGCCATGTCAAATGTTGGCATTTATTCATTGCACCAGTATTCATGTAGAAAAGGAGAATGTTGTAGTACAGTGAGATCTGCTCTAGCAATAAGTTTGGCATTTGGCACAAACCTGATAGGGTATACTCTCAAATTTACAACGTTGCATTTTTAACAGCGAGTCTAGCTGTTAAGTGGTTGCTGTTAACTAACAGCAGTTATGCAATGTAAAAGGGCAAATTTAATCAGTAAGTTGTGTGTTATTTATTATATTTATATGTATAAAAATTTCCCATAGTAGAAAATTTTTAAGATACTAAAGTATTTTGAACTCTTCTAAAGCTAGTCTCTACTGTACTATCCAAGTTTTATATAAATAAAATCATAAAGCTCAACTTTGCATGCTCAGAAAAGTTATGCGCGCTGGTTTAACATACTTAGTGGTGCACTTTTGAACGCCTGGGTAGCCTTGGCAAAGTCAATTGCTGGCATTTTGGAGGATGTCGGCTTATGACTATTACTACGATTATTATTATGATTATAACATTTTTGTATGCATTGCATTTAATGCAACGTTGAGCTTTGAAGAGCTTGTGCAAAAAGGTTGCTATGCAAATATTTGTAATATTAATAAAGTGGGGGAAATGTGTTGACTATGAATTGGAGGGTTGCTTAAAGTAAGGCAAGGGCAAATAATTATATAAAGCCAGGCAAAAACAATAAACGATGCATAATGTACAATAAAACCAAAGCCAATAACCATTAACCAAATACCAAAAATACAATTTCGCTGTAAAATCATTAAAAAGTTATGAGAAATTCATTGAAAAGTCTTTGCAGTGCAAATAAACAATCTACGAAAAATAAACAAAATAATGCTAATAATTTTTCATAAGTTTTATTAACAAGGCACTACAGTTTGTAGACTAGTTTGATATAACCAAAACCAGGGGTGGATCTAATTGATAATTTATAGTATTGCCATAACCATGCGAAAGAAAACTATGAATGTGTATAGTAGATCTTCTGCAATTGTATAGCCTACCATATCGGGCCTGAAGTAGACCTGTTGCGTGTACATGGAACTTTTGAGGGAGGACGTCTTATCCGGAAATAAAATGCATTTCCCTGGCAATGTTCCTCTCGGTGTTCCACCATTAATTGCTGTCAGTGTTGTTGTAGTTGAGCCCGCTGTTGTTGCTGTTGTTGTCGTGCCTGCTGTCAGGTGATGATGGCCAACACCCACGTCTGTCTTCTGGGCTGTCAGACTGCTCGTCGAGTTGACTTTTGAGGCGTGCGAGAGGCGTTTCATATGCGTCCACATTTGATGCCAGGGCGCCGCGTCTTTCTATGTAGTTTTATTTTTCATTTTTTGTTGTTGTTGTTTCGTTTGAGGGGGTGGTCGGGGAGACGCAGGACAGAGAGTAGTTTTGTATAGTTTTTTTTTGTTTGCAGTGTATATATGTAAGAGAGTGTAAAAATGTAAGGGATTGTTGTATTGAGTTTGGTGTACG
This sequence comes from Drosophila limbata, assembly GCA_963924055.1. Classification (NCBI taxonomy): domain Eukaryota; kingdom Metazoa; phylum Arthropoda; class Insecta; order Diptera; family Drosophilidae; genus Drosophila; species Drosophila limbata. The sequence continues at coordinate 6,269,195 of OZ001353.1, forward strand.
AAAAAATAGAAATAAATACAAATTTGTTTTAATTGAAATTTCGCCAATTTATCAGTTGTTCAATTACGTAAATTAAAATGCAGTTTTTGTCAGTTTACATGTTTTATTTAGAACTAAATAAATAAGTTTATTTAAAGTTGTGGTTTGAGGATAGCTTTAGTTGTAAATATATTGCTCAGTTTATAAAAAAGACAGTCAAGTTTTCACCAATGTTTGGTAATGGCAACACACTAATTTTTAATAATATTAACATATTGGCTAATCGCTAGATTGAGGCTAGTGAGCCCCAATGTTATAACTAAACATACATGCACTTAGCACATGGCATTCTCTCAACACCCTAACACACGCACCACGCACCCCTCAAAGCACCCCTCCCCCATATGAATAAATATATAAGTTCAAGACCCCTCCCTCCCAGTCTAGTCTGGTATGATGTCATATCAGACCGCAAACCACCCAAACAACAACAACGACAACAATAAAGTCAACGCCAACGCGCAACAACAATTTAAATTTTATTTTAGTTTACTTCATTCTTTTCTTCTTCTTCCCCCTCCTTCTTTTTTTAGTAAGTACATATAAGTATGTACTATACTCGCATGTACTTGTTTGGATAGTATGATGTCAACCTTATAGCATGTGCGCCGAGATAACGGTTTAACAACGCGCCGTTGTGCTTAGATATTTGATAAGAAAATTTGTGTAATTGTTAAAGCAATTTACTTGATAGGGCTGACTAAGTTGATTTACTGGAATAACTATGAAATTTTGTTGAGGTAGTCGAACTATATTTGGAGATGCACAAGACATTTTTTAAATTGGGATTCATTACGGTTGATTTTCGTATGAAATTGCAAACAAATAAAGTTTTTACTAAGAAAAGTGTACACAACGCACTATGGTAAAAAAGTCCGATATTTTGGCATTAATTCAAATTCTTCTTTGTTCAGTATCTTAAAAATTTTTTTATTTCCTAAATCAAAAAACTCCAAAGCAAGCAAAAACAATTTTTTTAGATTTTTCGGGACTACCCTTAATGTTTTAAGCGCGCTCAAAGTCAGCTGATTGAGCGTTCCCATATGAACTGAACAAACTAAAACAAACTAAATTGTAAATTCTACTTTAGTCTAATTAGCAAGCATGCAAAGTTTAAAATAAATTGCTTTGTATTTAAGCTTAAAAAAAAATTTTTACTTTTTTTCTTAGTCGGGGAAGGAGAAGGAAAGAAGACAAAGTCCAATTAAAAAACAACAAAAATTATAAAGTTTTGAATATTAAAACTAAGCTTCGTGTCCAATTTTAAGTCTCTAGCTATTTATTTGGATTTTATATAAATTTATTTTCACTTTTTCGAATAGTCGTATGGGGAGGGGTAGGTGAAGGCGTGGTCAAAATCAAAACAAAAAAAATTCAAAATTCTTAATCAGTCTAACTAAAGTTCATGCCAAATTTCAAGTCTCTATCTTTATATTTAGAGTTTATGCCAAAATATCGGGTTTATTTACCATAGTGCAACGGAAGTAATTAGTTATATTTGTAAGACACAGATATAGTCAGGGTTAAATTTATATTTATATCAATTTTATTGAATTCTTTTGAATACTACATGATAAAAGAGCGACTGATAGGAAAAAGGTAAAATAAATATTGTAATCACTTGAAATTTCTGGACATCATTATACAACTTTGAAATTACTGAAGCTTTATTTTGTACGCATAGTGTGGAAAGTTTTAACGTAATTTTTGTATAATAAATTTGCATTGTGGATACATAAAGGTTTACATTGCTTTAATACTCATTCCATTTGAATTAAACAAATTTGATTGGATTTACAAAAAATATTTAAATGCATTGTTTATTATTCATATTTATTTTTCTCTTTTTATGTTTATATTCATGTTATTATTTTATGTAGAATATTCCATCGTGCTGAAATTTCCCAGTTTCAATTAATGCGAATTGACGCCAATTATAATTTTTGCTCTGTTTTTATACCCTTGCCAGAAGCAAGTTACACGATAATGCAACTTATATACATGTAGTTATATAGGTATTTATACACTAATCGACAGTTACTCTGGCCAAGGGTAAATCTAAACAAATGCTATACAAAGAACCCCTTTCGTTCCCCTCAATCATATATTTAGAGTTGATATACAGAAACCGAAACCCCGAAAACGCAATGCGGTCAGCAATGCATTTAAAAGTCATGCCCTTGTCGGTAATTCTGGGGTCTACAACCGTGTGGCGCTAACGAAAGACAGAGAGAGAAAAGTGAAAAAGAGGGAGAGAGAGTGAGGAGGGGATAGAGTATACACCTACAATGCAAAGCGCTAAACAAATGAAAACGATTTCCGTTAGTCATGCAAACAGTTGAGCTCCCCCTAAAAACAAAAAAGCGGCAACACGCTGCCATTTGGCAAGTGCAACGGCAACAACAGCAGCAACAAAAACAACAGCAACAACAACAGCAGCAGCAGCAACAACTGCAGCGAACGGAAGCAATGAAAATAGGCACAACAATTGCCCGGCTTAAGTTCACATTTGTGTGCGTGTGTGTGTGTGTGTGTATATGGTTTGTTGTTGCTATTGTTGTTGTTGTTGTTGCCATGACCCACGCTCCCTTGTATGCAAGTTTTTTTCTTTTTATTTCATAAACAATTCATTAAAACGGGAAATGGCAATTAAAGTATGCATCATGAAATTATACGTACATACATAAATGTATACATATACATATGTATGTATATATAGTATATACATATAAAGGGCATGCACAACATGTGAAAAAGGAAATTCACTTGGCTTTGAAGGAGGTCGACTCCCAGTTCGCATATTAAAGATATTTTAAATATTTATTAAACAAGCCATAATGATTGCAGGTTGCTCACCGAGTTACTCACGCATTCAGACACGCATTCACCAGCTCATTCACTCACTCATAGACTGTGACCACGATTCACACAATAAATGTTGATTGCAATGTGACTTCGTCGTCTTCTTGTTCATCTTCATCTTCATCTTGAGCTGCATTTTCATCCTCATGCCTTGGTTTAACTTCAGTTTTTCCATTTTATTTTTTATGCCATGCCTCGTTTAATGCGGAGTCAGTCAGAGAGAGAGACAGAGAGGGGAGGATTGGGGGCAGGGCGCTTAACTCAATTGCATATATGCAACATTCGTTGCAGCTTCAACAAACTGTGTACAAACAACAACAACAACATCGGCTAACATGCAACATGTTGATGTAATATGTAAATTTTTTTGCCTTGCCATTGTTTTCCGTTTTTTTCCTCAGAAATTTGCTAATGTCGAAGTCAGCGTTGAGTTGGCGATGAAAGGGGAAGCTCCCTTAAGCTGACAACAAGACAGAGAGAATGAGGAAAAATCAGAGAGTGAAAGAGAGAGGGAGAATACGAGTCTTAAATGTATTTACTTGAAGAAGATTGCAGCTAGAATACCAAGCTCAGCTAGTTAAAGTAGCTAAACTAAGCATAACAGCTTTTTGAACTTTCTACTTTAAATTTAAGAAACTTTTTATAGTACTCAAATTTTCATTTCATAATAAGAAAATGTTCCAACACATTTTAAACTGTTAGTTTGATAAATAAACAAATATTCCTCATATAAGACCTGGCCTTTATATTGTGAGATTCTGACCTCAGTTCATTCAAATTTACAGCCAAGTAAAAATAGATTTAAACAATCAGTTTTAATATATTTTTAATTTTTTTAAGTCTTTCTGATTTATTTAGTTTCTAATTTGACATTTTTTTTTACGATTGTACATAAATTTCAATTGGATTTTCAATTGTTGTGCTCTCAGAATTTGGTTACATGATAGTTAGAGAGCTTTTAAAAAAGTTAACCTCTTTCGGTTTTGCAACATTTTGTGTGTTTACTTAACCAGTTGTAATCATCCAAATTCTCGTATGTAGAGCTTACTATATATGATATTTTTTTGGGGCCAGCCCTTTCACACTTTTCATGCCACTTGGCGGCACGTTGCATCCCACTCTTTATCAATTTTACCCAATTTACATGCTGCCATATATAAATTAACACACTGCTCTACTTAAGGCTCTCGCTCTCCTCCCGCTCTATCACTCCCAGTGCCTCTCGCTCTCTCTTTCTCGTTGGCCAGCAAATGCAATCTATCAAAGTGCATTAAAATAAATGTTTGCCCCTCTGCAGTTGGGTTCTGTTTTATGGGTCAAAGTGGGCCGACCGCTTAATTGTGATATATCACTTTACACTGAGAGCAACTCTGCGAGCATTAAGATATCAGCAGCAACAACACAACACCAAAAATGACATCAAAAGCTGAGTCGATTATTTCATCTGCAACAAGTCCACATAAGACTTTAGTGCGTTACAAATAATCCTTGTTTGGTTAGCCAATAATCGTCAAGTATATTAAAAAGATTTAAGATGATTTTAGAAGTTTTCTTTTGAATTGATTTTGTTTTATTCATTATAATTTAAATGAAGAGTTAATGGAGTTGTTTATCTTATGTTTCTCAACATTTTCCTTTTTATGATTTTTAAGACTTTTCGGTTACAAAATAATGAACTTAAAATTTTATTAGGATTATTCTTGCAACAAATAAAATACTTATTTTAATAAGTATCTTTAACTTCTTTGTAATCAAATAAATATGAAATTCAGCTTATAAAACTTATTTAATTTTTAAACTAATTTTATTTTCAATAAATCAGTTTACTATTTAGCAAGGGGAACTAATCTTATGCTTCACCCATCAAATTCTATTTTCATTTTGGATTCAGCCCTTTGATCTAGGAATATCTGAGGTTAAAGCATTTTGCGCTTTAACTTGTTTTGTGGCAGCAATTTGGCAACGTTTTCTTTTGCTTTTGATTTGGTTAGGCCAACCCAGCAGCCTGCCACCCCCTTTGCCCCCCTCCACCCAATGCTTGGCACACAAACATTGCCAAAAATTGCACTACTGTGTGCCATTTGGTGCTCCGACTGGAAATTCCCTCGCGTAACTGCCAGAGACTCGAAATGGCATTGGGATGGGATTGGGATTGGAACCTGAAACTGGAACTGGGTCTTCTAGTGCTACAATGAGCCTATGAAGCTTCTCGTATACCCCGCTCCTCCTTCCACTCACCCTCCCCGTTATTTGCATTAAGCCCGGCCATTTATTTGTATATTTTATTGTGGCGCATATTTTCCGCTAAAGTTTTTCCGTACGTTGTGTGCGACTCGCTTTCCGCTTTCGCTTTATGAATGAAAACATTTTTGTTGGAAGGCGAGGGGTGTTGCCTTCTTTCAGAGGGGGTTCTATGATTCTCTTTTTGTTGTATCTTTGTTGCCTCATTTTTATTTTTACGCACTTTTTGCGTGTCTTTGCTGTCGCCGTTTGCCTTTGTCTGTCCCTTGTTTGTCTGACAGTTTAGTTTGCTTTTAGTGAGGCTAATGGGTAAGTCGAGCGGGCAACTGGGAAACTGGGTCTACTTTATTTTATTTTTCTATTTTATTCTTTTTTTGACTTTGCAGATAAACAGGCGAGTGAGCCGAGTGTTAGTTGCTACTTGCCCCGTGTTTATTCAACGATCTTCGATGCGTGTTTGCCGGCAATCAACTCCACTAAACTGAAATTACCCGGTTGCAGTTTTACCTTAACCCTAAAAATGTATTTCCTTCTGTTATATTTATTTACCTTGACTTATTTTTGGCTGTTTCAGTCTTGTTTCTAGGGTCTTACAGCTATTTTTGGTGTTGCTATTTATGAGCTAATTTATGGCCTCATAATTGCCCCTTCCGAAGAAATGTGTTTTCTCTGATTGCGCGTTTTTGGCATAGTTTTCTAGCAAGCCAAATAATTGGACTAATTATACTAGGAAACTATTCCGCAAAACTTGTTTGTAGATACTTGATTGAATTCGCCAAAGATTTGTTTTCTGGTTTTAAACAATTTTCATCAAGTAAAATAATTTTTTGAGTTTATAAATAGAAAATAGAATAATAATGTTATGTATCATTTTCTTTTGGAAAAACTAAATTTAGTGTAATTATTTTACTTGAATTATTAGGTTAATTGATTCAATATTGAAAAACAATTCATTATGTATATTTGTACTGAATAATTCAATCTACTTAGTTCATACTATAAATCATTTTTTAGACAAAATTGTTCAATTTCAAACTGTTTTTTGCCTTATCTTTACTTACTCTACAATTTCTTTGCTTCTATTTCTTATCTGATTTAATATTTTTATAGGATCTGAATTTAAACTTTATTATTTTTAGCATTCAGGAAAGAAAACAATGTGAATCATGCCATGTACACTTGGATTCAACTATTCTTACCTCCTGATCTAACGACTTTTTGTCAGTGTAAGAAAACATTTCTTTGTAGTTATTAATAAGTTTGCTTTGTTTATATGAAGTAAATAGTATTTATATTGTTTTATTATGATTATTTGCTTATCAATCGCCTGTTTTGTATACTTTCATTATATCACCCAACTTTAACTTTAACTCTCCCCCGCCTCTCACCTTACTGATGATTACTGATGACTCGTCATCCCACAAAATTGCCGAGCTCCCCGAACTCCCCATCCCCGATGTGAGCTGACCGCTTCTAAGGCCTCCTCGGTGTGCATTCAACCAAGTGGAAAAACATTTTTCATTTTTTTTTAATTTGTTGCAAAAACACTAAAAATGTAACATGCGAATATTTATTTTTTCTGTGTTCTTGTTCAGTTTTTCAGTTTGCTTCTGTGGTTGTTGTTGCCTCTGCCGTCAAATTGAAACGCGCGCCAACAACACAAAATAAATTGACATTGAACGTAAAATTTATTGAAATTGTTTACGTGGGGGCTGCAATTGTTTTGCTGTCGTTGTTGCTGTTGTTGTTGTTGATATTTTTACCGAGGGTCGTTTGAAAATATTTTACAACCAATCGAATAGATTTCATTTCTTTTTAGCTACATTTCACCTCACACACACCAATACAAATGTACAGACTCGAGATACATTTCTCCCACATTCCGTTGCAGGTTTTCTGCTCCAGATACGCGACTTGCGACTTGCGGGCCCTTTGGCAACTGCACTCGAGTGCAGCGAAGCTTGGCCATATCCAGAGCATAGACTTGGCCAAAAGACAGTCCGTTTGTTTTAGCCTTTTGGACAGGCCACCCTTCCAAATACCGTGTACTGCCACTCTGATATGTAGTTGGCCAAGTCCGGCCATATGGTCGCTGGGCACGTACCATGTTTTTTTCTGTTAGCCTCTTTCGTCTTAGCCGTGATTTCTGCTGTTTGCTGTTTGCTTTCCATTTGTGCGCTGCTCCAGTGAGTCTACAATTGCCCCGGCGCTTCCTACTCATAACTTTGGCACTGTCTCTGGATCGGTCTCTGGCTTGTTGGCCATCTCCAGTTACCAGTTAGCAGTTCGCTTCGCTTTGCTTTGCTCATATTTCGCCCGGCCACTAACGGGTAAAAAACTTGAGGGCCAATGGCTTTTTAAGTGTGACTAATTACGAACTCCTCTTGATGTCTTAAGCACTTGAGAAGCGTTAGGTCGTTGGATTGCTCAGGTTTTCTTTTGGGTTCAATGCACCCAGCCCCAAACTCACAGATGTCTTTAGCGCTGACCCCAAAAAACTGCAATCGATTTTGTGTCTCATCTACAGTTTCTGGCATTGCCAAAAAAGTTGCCTTCAAATGGCAAAAAGTCCCCGAAAATTTATTGACATTTGCAGCAACGTCTTACCACCTTTGCCAGTTGCCAGTTTGCCAATCTATCGACAGCTGCAAAGCAAAATCAGCCCAAGCAAACTGCATAACAACTGCGCAAATATTTTGGCAACATTTTGTTGCAGAACTCCGACGACGACGTTGACGTTGAGGAAGCTGTGGAAATTATGCAGGCAATTTGCTGCCAGACAAATCCTATATACAATTTGTTATGCCCCAACGGACAGAGGTGGGACAGAGGAGGGAATAAGTAATCTAAAACATTACTAAAGAGTTCCATGTGCGACTTTTCAGGTAATCAGTCAGACTAAGTGCAAAGCAGGAAAACTGGCTGGCAGCCAAAGTGAATTGAAAATTGAAAAGCAAACTCAATTGATGTATGCAGCAGGATCAAATAAGTATGTTATCTAACTTGTAAGCAGTGTATAATGCATGAGTTAGGCACATATGAAAGAGGAGTGTTCTCACAGAGCTTGGATATATGTGGGTTGAACTGCAGATAGGTTCTAAAAGTACATACTTGTCAAGAGAGAGAGAGAGAGAGAGAGAGAGAGAGAGACAGAGAGAGAGTGGGAAAGAGAGGAAGGTTTGCAAACTATCAGAGGACAATAGTTGCACTTTTTCACTTTAGCAAAAGAAATTTAATTATTGTAAAGGATGGTAAAATAAGAAATGTCTTATTACTTATTTTCTATTCTATTCTAAGCATTCTCATTAAATCCTCTCGAAAAATTCCTGACCCTACTAATATTAATAAGTTGCCACCACATATTATTACTACTAATACTATTTGATCTGATTGGATTTTTCTGGCCTTTTCTCAATCCTTGCAACAAAAGTTGGATTATTTAATTATTTTTTTAATATCCCCAGATTTTCACATTTTTACATACATATGTAATACTTAATTTGATATTTTTAATTTCTAATTCTTTATACATATTAATCCTTAGTTGATATTTAATCAATGTATAAATAAATCATTCTTATCTCGGACACTTGCAACTCAAGAACTGATGCTTTTAAAAGAGAGTGATTTACAGAGAAAGACAGAGCGAGAGAAACCTTTTACACTCGCTGCTTTTAAAAGTGCTGAGGACTGTCCACTTATCTCTCATTCGCGGGACTGCCAACTTGTGGGTCTTCAAATAGATGTCAATATAAACTCGTTAATGCACAACTCGCACACTTTGGTAAGGCAAACAAATCGCATCGATCATGTAATGAGCCAACACACAACACACAACATGAGTACACACAATGGCCGTGTGTTTGCCAGCACAAATATGAGGCACAAGATATGTGTAAGTGATTGTGGCTATCTCAAGTCTAGCTGTGTTCAATCACCAAATGGACTATCTCACTGTGTATCTTTTGCAATTCATTATCACTGCTTGCCCAACAAACAAATGCTGAGCTACCTGCCGGAGTTTTTAAGCTACCTGAAAAGGTTCAAATTGGACAGGGAAAAATGGCGAGAGTTTTACAGAGACATCTCTCTCTCTCTCTCTCACAGTCGCATTGGCTAAGCTTTAAAAACGAGCTGAGCCTTAAGAGCTTACGCTCTGTGATGATGACAATGACAACAACTCAGATAGAACCCGAGAGATAACAGTGTTAACAAAATAATAACAGAATAAAAAGCATTTACATACACGGAGCAGAAGGCCAAGTACCCGCCCAGAGCGGGGAGTGGACCAGGGACTGGCCATTAGTGAAATGCCGTCAAGAGCTGACTCGACTGGCCAAAAACAGCAACAGCAAATGTGAATATGGCTTATTCGGTTTAGCCGTATTACAATGACTCCAAATGTGGCTCCGTGCCACATTTCGTTTCAGTGCGGCCCAGTCCACAGCCAGAAAGACATTTATTGCCAAATAGCCAAAAATGAGTCAAGAACTGGGCTTAGAGCTCTGGCAGATGAGACTCGATAGGAAGCACGTTAAGAACGGGAGACGCAGCTTTAATGATCCTCAGAAAATGAAAGTTATAAAAGTAGAAGCATTTATGAGAGAGTGAGAGATGGGAAGAAAAGAGAGAGACAGAAATAGGTATAGAGAGAATAGAAAAATAGAAAAAGAAAATTCGAATTTTTGTTCAGAAATAATGCCCACATCGAGTATGAATTGAAAAATATCTATTTAAAAAACTATAACGAACTTTGAACCCAGTTCCACAGAATCACTAGTTTAGGGGAGGAGATCCAGAAGGGATTTGAAATATATTCTTTATGGTGTATTCTTATATTTTAATAATTCGATAATTCAGAAAAATATCCATTGAACATTTATCAATCAGTTTTGGGATCGATTAAGTAGATAGTGTGAATTATAGATTATTCAAAAGTTTGTTTTCGATTAATCGAATATCACATAGGAATGCACTTTTCTGTGCTCTCCATAGACATAAGACATAAGAGTAATCTTTTAATTTTCACGTCACAAATTCCCAGCCCGCCACATCCCAGAAGAAGTTCACTTAATTGCAATTTATAGATGGGAGATGGAGTCTGGACTGGAGACGGGACTCACCTTTGGATCCAATATGCTGCGCTCCAGGCTATCCTCGCGATTCATGGTCGTCGCAGTGCTGCCTGTTCCGCTGCTGCTACCCCCTCCCCCTCCGCCCATTTGGCTGCTGCGCTGACTGCTGCGTTCCCGCTCCCTCTCCTGCTGCTCGAGTCGGAGGCGAGCGCGTTCCACACGCGCCAACGTCGGACTGTCCAGTATGGAGGGAGCTCGCGAGGGGGGACGTGAGTTATTTGTTGTTGTTGTATGTAGCTGTTGTAGTTGTTGTTGCAGCTGCTGTTGTTGTTGCTGCTGCTGATGCAGCGTCTCGAGCGTCGCGCTGTTGTTCGATGACGTCGATCCCGGCGTGGGCGTGGCCGAAGAGGATGAGTTGGTCATCGTGGCCGTCGATGTTGTCGATGTGGTGTGCATAAGCATCGTGTGTGTGTGTTGGTGTGTGTGTGTATTCTAGGGGGCGTTTAAGAGCCGAGATTTGGTTGAGAATCGAGTTCTCTCTTCACTTGGGGATCGGTTAATACGTATATATTTCGTGCACGTTTTGTTTGCTGTGGTTTGTTATTTAACTGTGGGTTAAAAATACATTTGTGAAATAATTATTTAGCTATTTATTGCATGATAACAAGTTTCTTCTAAAAAACTAAAATGCTACTATTTTATTATTATATTGTATTATTGAAGTGTTGATTAGAAATATGTGTGAAATTGTTTATTGCATTATATCAAGTTTCTTCTTAAAATCCGATATTATGTTGCACCTTCAGCTGACCGCTGAACAGTTTCCGTCGTCGTGCAACACTTGCAACAGCCAATTGAATGCCCAATTTCTGGTTATTATTATTGTTATTATTTGCGGGGATATTGAATGAGTGAGCAAAAAAAAAAAAACAAAATCCAAACAAAGTATGACGAAAAACAAGCAAAATAAAAGCAAACAACCAAATGGCCAATAATTTTCACAAAACTGGTTTCTCCCGGCCAGTTGCCAAGTGTTGCAGGTAGTTTTTACTTTCGCACAAAACAAGAAAAACTGAGCTAAACTGAAACTAAAGCTCCATTGACGACACACTGGCAGCTGCACAAGCGAAGATACAAATGTATATTAATATTGTAATAATATATATTAATATTATTTATATTAATATTGTTTGCTGACGTCTTTTGGTTTGGCTTATTATTTATTTAGTTGGCGCGTAGCTTTTGCATATCGCATGCCAAACACGTTTGTTTTGATATTTCCGCTGACCATTTAATTCTCTGCATTAAACGATCTACACATACTTTTTTCTTATATTTTGTTGTTGTTGTGGTTTTGATTTATATTTTTGTATTGTATTATTTAGCTGTTAGTTTTTGCCGCGTGTCGCGTCGCGTCGCATTTCTTCGCGTTGTTTTTGGCTTGAAAAAACAAATTTTGAATATTTTGGCAAAATCTTATTTTCAATTCAATTCATGGGACGCCAAAGCAAACGAGCGACCATCGAGCGAACCGATTTCAACTGCGAACCTCGAACTGTTCACGCCAGCTGCCCGTCGTTGACTGTGAGCAACAAAACTGGTTTGCAGTCGCCATGTGAGTCTGACGCTCGCCATGCATCGGCATGCGGTTGCCATCGAACATGTTCGAGTTGCGTCGAGCGACAATTCCCAGTATTCTCTGCCATTGTTGACTATGGCCAGTGCAAGGAATGATCAAACGTTTGCAGCAAATACAGGGAATCAAGTGAATTGAATTTCATGTAACGGACATTTGCAAAAATATAAATCGTACTCTGACTCAGTTTTTATTGAGCCTTGTATTTATTTATTTTCTAATTTTACCTAATTGTTCAAGCCTCTAAAATTGTTAAATAGAAAGATTCTCAACTTTTTCAGAATTTAACCTAAGATACTAATTATCTTAGTATTTCTTACTGTTTCAAAGAACTCTATTCATAAATAAGTACCTAGGAATAGAGTAATTGCACTGAATTTCGTTAACGAAAAAGATTTCATTCAATATTACGTGTTTACAATAAAATTTATCATTGCAAATTGGTTTAGCTCAAATTATATGTAGATCATACTAAAAATTTGCATGTCAGATTGTGTTAAAAAAAAACTGTTTAATTTTATTTACTTTCTCCTTGAGGCGGTGGCAGCTACCAGAGCTGCTCCAAATCCCGAGCCATCTTCGATCAGAACAAGCTTGACTTTCTTTGAGTTCCCCAACAGAAGAGTCAGCTTGTCCTCAATCCGTTTTCGATAGTGCGGATGAAAACGAAAGAGTCCACCATCTAGGCCCACTGTGCACTCCTCGACACTCGTCTTGTTGACCAGGGTGGCAATAGCACAGGCAATCAGTCGAGCGGATCGCATAGTCACCGATTCGCATACATAGCGAAGGCAGGCCAAATCGGGCTCACTGTCCGATCTGATGCCCACCTGGTCCAATATCAACCTGGCGTTATGATACTTTCCAGGGGGATCTGATTCAATCTCCGACACATACTGAGTGTTGAATATCCATTTCTGGCCAATTATCTCCGTTGGCTGACCCCGAAAGAGGACTCCCATTCTCATAAGATCCACCACAACATGTCGAACCACCTCTCCCAGGTACATCCCCGATGTGCACTTCTCAAAGGTCTGTTTCTCAGGGTTTGGCGTCTGCAGATCGATGTTCTTATCGTAGATAGTGCGTACAAAGTCCAATGCTCCATTCTCTCCAAACGCACCCAGTTCAGTGTTGATTATCATAAAGGGTTTCTCACTGCTCTTGTGACCCTCGAACATCTCCGCATTGGAAGTCTTTTCCATATAGCACGCGTTGACTCCTGTGCCCACGATGAATCCAATTCGGCTATCTTTATACCCTTGAGCACAGGTCACAAGAGTTCCCGTCGAATCATTTATGATGGCCACAACTTTGACACGAATATCACCACGTCGATCGATTGCTTTTTGGAGCTTCTCGACAACATCCTGTCCCACGACGCCTTCGCACTGAAATCCCTTCGTCCAGGTGGTCAAGATGCCCTTGTTAATTCCAAGCTGTTGCAAGGGAAACGAGAAAGTAAATCCCAAGGGAATTTCAGTATCGCCAATCTCGTGCTCCTTGCAAAATCCAGCTAAGGATTCGGCAATGAAATGAAATAGATTCCGCCCAGGTCCCTTCATCATGGTCTCCGAAATGACAAACTTCTTGATTGCCGCTTCAATCTCTAAGCCACCTTTCAGGTTGATCAACACACAACGGAAATGGGTGCCTCCCAGATCCAGGCCCAAAAACTTGCCGCGTTCCTCGCCCGTGGGCAGATCCTGAACATACGAGACATAACACTTGACATTCGCCTGCGGATGCGTTGCTTTTGCCAGCCCCTCTTCGATTTCCTTGGCCAAACGGTGGGTAATCTCAAGCATCTTATCCTTTGGTATCCTGAAGATCTTGCATATTTCAAAGGCTTCCGGAAATCGACTTGTCAGCCTTTTCACTGGCCAAAAGAGCTGCTCGACATAGCTGCGGCATAAATAAGTCGATTGCCGAATCATTTTAATTCATATGCCTACTTGGGATTTGTGTTGTTCCAAATATTTTCCTAAAGAATCTGTTGTCAAATTTAATTGCTTTTAATATTACAACATTTATTAATCAATTTGTATCAAGTCTCTAATATTTTTAATTTATTAAAAGAAACCAGACCAACAAATGTCCCAACAACCAAATAAAATTCCCTTTTTTGGGTAATTTAATTACCCATAACAAAGATACACGCAACCATTCACAACTCAAACTGATAAATTCCAGCACATGGGGATCGAACATGTTGTGTTCGTTTGAAGTTCGATTGAGGTTTGTCGGAATTTGGTTTGATTTCAATTGCGCTACACACACAGAGGGAAGCAGGTAATCGCAGGTAAGGCGTCTTAAGAGTGGATATAACATTGTAAAGTAAATCTGTGGCTGGGTCTCGTCTGCTTCCTCTTTGGAACTCTTCGGCAGCGGAGTTTCAGGTGATTTATGTCGCGTGATAGCAACAACAATTGTTGCATTTCGGTTGCAGTTGCAGTTCAATGGCCCACAGTTTGAGAGCAACTGGTGTGGTTCTAAATACGATGAGCTAATCAAACACAAACACTTGACAATCACTTGACTCATTGTGGCATTTTCAGCCAGAGAAAGACTACCAATTATATATGCACATATGTGTATTTGTAATATTCACTATATTCAAATGATTCACGCATTTGTCGCTATGCGAATCACGCAATTATGCAAATCATCAGCTCATCTTTATCTTTGTATCTGTATCTTTAGCTTTAACTTTTGGCATGGGACGTGCCAATTTTAGACATGGCGCATGCCACCTAATTTTATTAAAACATTTAAGTTTCTTTCGAATGCTCCCAAAAAAAAAAATAATAATAAAAAAAATAATAAAAAAACTATATAAAAAGAAAGACAGCAAAAGGCAACAAATGTTCGGTTTTAGTTTCCAATTACGAGTATGAGTGTGAGTATGAATCTGTTGTCATTCATGGGTTCCCCGACTGGCGCCAACATCAACTTTTTAATTTCAGATACATTTGTATAGCCCATTGAAAATCTGTCGCGTCTTCATTTTGGTTTGTGTTTTGTTCTTTTCTCCGAATTTTACGTGTCGCTTGAAAGCATTTAAAATATTTTTGTTTCTATTTGATTTTCAAGTGGCTTGATAACTTTATTAGCTCGGTGTGTTCCCCCAATGATTGTGTGTGTAATTTGTTGTGATTATCGCAACTCGATTGAGTGAAATCTTGTCGTTGTCGTTGTTGTTGTTGCTATAGAAATATGATAGGGTTACAGTTTTAATAAAGATATTTATGAAACTATGGCACACACAATGGGCAAGGTCTTAGCTGTGGGTAAATAGTCATATCAGATTCTCTCGAAGGCTTTTAAAAGCGGCATATCTGAGATAATCGACGAGTTAGGTGTTTGATATTTGGGGTGGACGGTGACGAGTCGAAAACAAATTTATGGAATGTCCAGAGATATCTGAGAAATATATTTATTGATAAAAACGAATAGAATCGTAAGTGCATACGCTCAATAAAATAAAAACTTTATCGTTGAAAATTCTTTTAGTGTACAAAGATTTTGATAATTTGTACCAAATTTATTAAAATGATTAATACACTTTTATACTTTTACACCATTATCCAACACTAATATTATTTATAAACTCTCAAATATACATTAACCATACATATTATCAATAATGGCATATAATTTTAAATACCATTAAGTATGCCTGTTGCAGTGTCTTGACAGCTTTTTGTCTCTGCCACTTCCATATCGATGCCGTCCATAATTCTGAGGAAGCATGCAACATTCTGTGCAACAGACCCATTTCTGGGTCTGTGTCGCATTTCCGTTCCCGTATTGGAAAGTTCTTTCAGTGCTTTTTATTCAAACGTTGTCGTTTTCAACGTTTTATCAAAGTCTCCGAGTCGGGGAGTCGCCAAGTCGTCTAGTCGCCATTTGGAATCAAAGTTGCCACAGCGATTCCCCATTGTTTTCCATTTCTCTCGTATATATTTTTCTCTTCTTTTTCAACGCATATCGCTTATTCTGTTTGTCGTATCTTTTGTATGCATTCGGCGCATTCGAGAAGTTCTTTTATACATATTTCTTTATACTTTTTTATAGCAAACTTTGGCATGGCAGGAAAAGGCGCGTTTCGCTTGGACTTTGCGTGTTGATTTTTCTTTTAATTATATATACACAAGTCCATGCACATATGTACATTTGAAAATATATTTACATTGTTGTAAATTCTCGCCTGTTTTGTATGCATTCCATCACAATATGCGCACTTCCTCAAAGGGGCGAGGGGTTTCGTTATCAGTTGCTGGTTGCCAGGCAGCCTCTTCACTCAACTGGAGATAAGTCCCGAGTAAAGCCTCCTGATAATGCTGCCACAATGCAGAAGTCAAAGGGCAACTTCAATCTTATTGCCGATTGATGATAGCAACACTCGATGCTGATTGAAAGGCTCACAACAATTCGCAATTGTTTTGTAGACAATGGTAACTATGACTTGTGGCATGCCACACCATGAGTCAAGCAACATTTAAACAATTAAAAATGGGGGTATAAAATTGTAGAGTAGTTACTTTTTAACATTATCAAAATTTGTAGTTTTAAACACAAAAGATAAAGAAATCTTTATAGTCGGTCAGTAAAACAGCGAATTTTATGTATTCTGCACATTACAGAGTATCTTCTAGTCGCTGCCACCCGAGTTTTCACTGGCTTCATTATTATTGGGTGCAATTTGCTTCTTAGGCGTACACACAAAGCTTTTGTTTTTAAACTGTCACCATAAATCATTGATAAAACATTGTCGTCATAAAATAATTATTTTCCATATATTCGCAATTTATAATCATTTATGTGGCTTTTATGGGACTTTCGTCAGTTTCCGTGACTTGTGGCTGGTCAGGAACTGGCCACGGCAATTAGTCAACTCGCGACATCTCTAATAGAAACTAATGACTGCCCCATGTCCCGCTCCTATTGCAGTTCAGCGAATTCCAAGAAGATTGTCAAACAATTCCACACGACATGAAACAGGCCGGCGATTTTATGGCTAGACCCGACGCTCCACACAGTTCAAAGGCATTTTAAACAGCTCCATAAAGAAATTAAATTAATTAATTTAACTGGCGTTAATAACTTTATCTGCTTTGACAACTTGATGCGTTTCCTCGACTCTGATTGAGCATGGCACGCACTTTTCAGGGGCATTGGAAAAACCACTTAGGGAGGGAAATTACTAAGGGCATATACAGTGCGGTTGCTTTAATTTGATCAATTTAAATACGAATTTATAATTTTGGAAATATTATATTATATTACAAATAATTATTTCACATTAAAATGATATCGTATGATTTGATGAAATGTTTTGTTATGTTATAGTTCATCAAATCACATTAAACATTATCAGATTGTAATGATTAGATACATCTTCCTTTGACATGTCGTCTTTTTCAGACATTGATCTTGAAATTATCATGTAACACTCGTATCATATCTGATTATTTCATATTGTATCATATCGAATCTTCGTCGTCGTTTTCTCATGCATCAGTGAACTTGCCAGATAAACCGCATTCCATTGTCCCAAGAGCCAACCTTGATTCAACTCCTTTCTGGCTCATTCAGCGATTCTGGCCGCCTTTTGCTTTTCTTTACCTGCTTCTTCGATTGACATCGCAGGTAGCCTGAACCCAATAATCTTATTAGAATTCGTTAGCAGTCGATTCAACTACATTTGAATTTAAAAAGGGGTTTCGCTTATCTCTTTTGAATTCTCTTTCGATTCACTTCATTAAAACCAATTCGATGTTGTTGCTGTCTCGCCGTCTCTGTCGCCTTCTTTTGTCTGGTTCATCAAATTGACGCCCGACTGTCTATACACGTTTTATGCTGTCGTCTGTTCGATAATATTCCCCTAAAGAGTTGGAATTTGTATCTTGTTTATTCAATCGATATGCCAAATGCCCCAATGAGGTAAGAGAGGCTGACTCATGGAATTTCGTGGCAAAGATTGGCATACACTAAAAGCAGCGAACTGAAAGAAAAGGTCAGATAAAGAGAGAGAGATAGAGAGTGAGAGATAAAGCGAGGCACATCCATCAATAGTTGTGATTAAGAAATATACAATAAAAATTAATCAAAGTTGAATTAATGGTAGTTTTTGATCCTTTCACCTTTTTAAAAATGAAATGCAATGATATTGATGTTGTGTAGACATGATTAAAGCATCATTTTTAAATTAAATATTTAATATTCCCTTTTACCAATAAGTCTTTGAGATAGAATAGCACAGGTCAAGTTTATTTTAAAATTAAAAATATCTTCTTAGCAACTTTCCTCATCAACAAAACAATTAAAATTTATTGATTTCAATAGTGCGAAGCTGGGGAAGCAGCACTGGCGCCACCTAGCGTTCGTGGCTTGCAACTTATTTGCTAAGATTATTTATGTGCCTATAGATATGTAAGGCAGTGTTAGCGAATAAGTGTTTTGGCAGAATTCTTTAATGTTTGATTGACATTTTCGTTTTCGTATTGTGAGTTTGAGTGTGTATTACAGTATACAGGGTATCTGTTAGTCAGCTTATAGTTCATGTCACAGTTTATACAGCATTTAGTGATATCTGCTGTCACTTATCGTATCCCGTTCATCTGACAGTGAGACACTTCAATTACTCATCTTGTTTTGAGCGTTTAGCCCAAAACGAATTGAAATTTATTTCACTTGACGTTTTGTGAGTTTTCAGTTTTCAGCGTCTAGACACACGGCACTTAGGCACGCGCCTTCCGGGCCACGCCCCTTCTTAGCCTTCCTTGAGTTCTCGGGGTCTCCATCTGAAGGCTTCCGTTGCAGTTCAATGCACGCCTAAAAGAGCGCTGGGAAACCTGTCGTCCAATATTTATGTGCACTTAAAAGTATTCTCTGGAAATAAGAATTTATTTGCTAAGTTTGAAGTGTTGCCCATAATTGAAATCTAGTAAACAAACTGTCAGATTCTAATTGAGGGTCAAGTTGCATTTGTTTACAATTCAATTGAATTTAATTTATTATTAAAACTAAAATTTAGATTGTAACATGTTTGGAAACTCACACAAAATGTTTAAAGATAAAAGTTCGATATGTTTTAGTACTTGGTTTAGAGCAGTATCTTATTCAAAGCTACAGTAAAAATAACCTTAAGTAAACCAATTTAAATAAATCAGAGCTCGCAAAAAGTGGTCCCTTTTTGTAGGCAGTCATAAAAAAAGCTGGTGCTAGCTGACACTCAGGCAAAGGGAATCGAAGTAACACTTAAATTTCGTTTGTGCTCAATTCGATCAGTGTTAAAAACACGAAAATATTTTGTAGCTCACTTCATGTTTTCGTTCAACTGGGACACTTCGACAAATAATATTTTTAAAAAGTGTTTTTTTTTTCCTAATTTTTCGTGCATTACAGTAAAGTGCGTAAAAAAAAACGATGGGTCATGAAGCAAATAAAGTTCATTCTCAGGTGTCGGTAGAGCGATCGTTCTCTGCCCTTAATTATATTTTAAACGAAAAGCGCACATCCTTAACTGCTGAGAACATCAACTCAATTTTAATTGTTAAACTAAATACCTAATTAAAAAAGGCTTTATTTATATTTGTTTCAATTTATTTAAAATAAGACACTTTTTGCTTCCACTTCGTTTGTTTTGCTAAGTTTTTGATCGTTGAACGTCAGTTTCACATTCAAACTGTTTCGTTAGAGAACTTTTCATATTTTTTCTCACTGTTTAGTGTAAAACACAAAGCTCAAATGAAACAAAAATATGTGTTTTTAAAGAGAATGAGCGAGTCTGATCCAATTTTCTCTGTCTTTTTGCTGAGCTGACAGCCTAAAAAAAAAGGGTTGATCATATTTTGCGAGCTCTGGTATGTACATATGTACGACATTTGTTTATAATTTTTGTGGTACCTGTTACCTGATTCATCTAAACTTATGCTTAATTTGTACTCTCTCCGTGTTTTATTTCTAATAAAAGCAAAAGCCTCAACCCCCCTCAAGTAAGAAGATATATTGATATTGTGTATTGTTATATTATTTAATGTTTCGAGTTTGTTGTAATGAATAAACAGACAATTTAGTAACAGATATTGGCTTATACATTTACATGCTATAATAATACTAGTCCAAACAATGGTTGCAATGATTAAGAAAAGTTTGGAACAAATTATTAAATTCGTAAGGTAGTAGAATCTGTAGTAAGCTGAGAAAGAAGTAAAGTTGTAGAGATTTCCAGCAAAAAACCGATAGATGAAAACTCTCCCTTCACAGACAATTTGAGTGCAAATGTGGCCGAGAAGTGCACATAACTGAAGCACTGAAAATTGTTCCAAGTACCATCAACGAGAATTAACTACAAAAGGAAGAACGCAGTAAAATATCACTCATACGCAGCGTGCAACATTGCAATAAAGTTCTTTAACGCCTAGGCGTGCCCACTAACTGGAGTTTACAATGAACAACGCATAAAACAAGGCGTGTAATAATGAAAAATATAAAAAGAAAATAACAAAAAGAATGTAAACAGGTGGAATCGTATTTTTTTTACGCTCCCCACAAGAAACTACAAAGCAAAAGAAAAAGAAGCAGCAAATTTGCGTTTGGCGTTGGACTTAAGCGAAGGCAGCCATAAAAATGATTTAATATGCGTTTTATATGAGAAAAGTTTTGCAATTTTAGCGCATTTAATGTCAGGGAGCTCACTTGACATTTGACAGAGTCAGAGTCAGAGCGCGAGACATTTTAAAGTTGTTGTGCAAAGAAACTTTAAGAGAGTGGCTCAGTTAATTATGCAACCTCTGACAGCTCGAGCTAACCAATCCTGAAGTTTTTGAAACCGGAAGTTGACTTGGGCAAATTAAATCAAATTGAATTTAAAACTTGTGCCTTTGTTGGCATCTATTGAGCTGCCGCTTGGCCAAATGTGATTACAATAGAGCCAGGGACACACACACACACACTGTCTATATCTCCTGTTGCCCACACTTGGGAATTATTCATGTCACTTGCCTCGACACGCCTCGACAGTCCCGACACAGCCCCGGAGAATTCCGTGTAGCCACTTGGCTAATCAGCGGCTTTGTTGCCTTTACAAAAGGCGAACAAGCTAAAAGTTTGCTCTTATTGAATTTAGAGCAAAGTGTAGGATAATGTTTTACTTTCTTATTAGAAAGTTGCCAACTCAAATTGAAATTCCACTCCTGTCACTCCTCTGCCTGCCATGAGGATGCCTTTAATGTGACATACATAAACAATGCGTGACAAAGATAAAAGCAAAATTTTATTTATCACAAGTGCCCTGTTGGATATTCAATTAATTGACAAGAAACTTTGATGTGCGAGCTTCAATGGTCTATAGTTTTAATCATATAATCATCAATGTTCTTAAAATAGAATTAGCTGTCGAATACTGAATGTGTGCGTAAATCAGTTTAAGCGACATGTATTTTTGGGGAAATGTGCGATTTGAGTTTATTGTTTATATGTATTTGGGGTTTTATTTGATATAAAGTGTATTTTATGTATTTAATTATAATAATGAATAAGAATAAGCAGAATTATGGGTCTTACGTCGTCTGAGCTGATGTTCTCGCAACCTTTCTCGTCAAAGGCCGAACTGCAACTCTCGTTCGGCATCTCGCTCGTCAATCTTCTGTGCGCTTTCCAATTGTTATTGCGAATTCTCCTGTGCGTGAATTCCTTTTCTTTAAACTTGCTCGTTGTCTATTTTCTTGTCGTTGCTCGCTGTCTTTGCTCGTCTTGTTGTTGGCTAGGGATATACCAGGGCCACATACATATAAATAAATATATTTTTTCATTAATGATTACGCATTTGAATTTCTGGCAGCATCAAAAATTATGCTACACTTTTTGAATTTGAGGTAAATGCTTATTTCGTCGGATTATTAACATTACCTTGAATATAATACTCCCCATTATTTTACTATACTCAACATAATTCAATTTAAATATTTTGAAGTGCTTTACTTAGTACATAAATCTGTGCAGAACTAACGCCAGTCGTGGTAATATCAAGTGACGCTGTATATTCAGCAGCTGTCCTTATAGTTCATTCATCTCTCTATCATCGTGCTTAACCCATTACAGCCTCTTTGTCTACGCTCTATTCGCAAACTGCAAAAACTTTTCAATCTTTTGCCAGCTGCCAAAAGATCATAACGCTGCTGAGGACTCTACACTTTTCATCTTTGCCATGTAAATCAAGCCGTATTTAAGCAAGTATATATCAGTAAATGTATATATAATATACATATATATATAGGGGTATAGGATAAATTATCATAAGCAGAGTCCTTAAGGGTTGCTGGCAAGTGCTGAATTGTTGCTTTTTGCTTTTTGACTGCAGCGCAAATGCAAATAATGCAAAATAGTTGCCCGCAGCTGTGACTCGAGCCTGAATACCTCCCAAAAAGCCAAACTGACACTTGACATGTGACAGTGGCAGCCAGACAATAACAATAACCAAAACAACAACTGCAACAGCAACAACAATAATAATGGCGTCTGACTGCAGCAACAAACACTTTATAATTTGAGAAGTTTATAAAAAGAGAGCCAAAAATACAGCATAATACAGCATACATCTCAGGAATTTTGGCAGTGTCACAGGCGACAAATATGTTAATTAACAGAGCGATAACAGAAAGAACTGCAACTGACATAGAGCTCTTACAAAGCCAGCTAACTTAACAGCGTCACAAGTGAGGAACATGTGAATTAAAAGTACGATAACAGAAGGAACTGCAACTAACATAGACTTCATACAAAGCCAGCTAAGTTATCAGCGCCATAAGTGAGATATACAGTGGCCGTCAAAAAATGGCTTTTTTGCCATTTTTGAAAAATTTTAAAAAATACTATCGAAGAGATTTTTTTTTCGCAATCTTTAATAGAATTGATTAGAGAAACTTTTTGCATCAAAACTTTTTTTTTCAAAAAATCTAGAGTAAAAGTTGAAAAAGTGAGCTTATGTGGAATACTTTCGTTTCCTCTTAAAATCTAAGAATTCGTCTTATTTATTTATGCTGCCTTATTCCTATTTGTTAAGAATGAAATAATAAAAATAAGAGATAAAAAAAATTTGGATTTACTTGTACAGTTTTCTTTTTATGAATGAAGAAAGTCAGTGTTGTAAACATTGAATCACTTTTGACGGCCACTGTATGTTAATTATCAGTGCGATTATAGTTATAGGTGTTGTAGATAAACTAAAATCTCTAAAATAATTTTTCGAATATAATTTTAGCGTTTTTTTTCTTCATATGAAAATTCAAGGTTTCGAACATTAGTTTATTGCATGCGTGTAGAAAATGGCGTGACAAGGGAAATGAAATGTCAACACGCAAAAGTCTTGCAAATATTTATGGTATTCACTAAAAGTAAGACTCGTTAAAGTTGTGTCAGAGGAGTCAAAGTTAAAGTAAAACCCTCTGAGTAACCCCTAACAATATAAAATTTAAATTAGAATTGAAGGACTGAAATGCCAAAGAGGCTGACAGCGACTGTTTTTCCTCCGTAACGGTGATAATCTACCCCAGAGACTAAACACAAGGAACAGCCCGGACAACTCTCACTTGGCGGACATTTTTCCAAGCAACGCGAAGGACAAATGTCCTGCTAGAAAGTGTCAAAGTCGCCAGACTGTCAACAGACAAGAAGGAAACATTTGGTCGGACAACTGATGGAAAGAAATGCATAATAAATATCAGTACGGGGGAATGGAAGAATAAGACAAACTCATGATAATCAAATTTGAGAAATGCGACAAGTAGCTACAAGGAACGGTTGAAAAGTATCTAGCGGATTGAGATACAGTAGCCAATTGAGATTAAACCGACATGTGCTTGTTGTGGTTTTAAGATATCTACTTCAGCAATTGTAATTCAGTTGCTTTATTTTTGTGCAAGAGATACGTATGAAGATTATCTTTTTAGATTTAAATTGTAGGTACAGTTGTCGTGGGTCATCAAATAGTTTCTTAATTCAGCTATAAGTTTTGAGATGAAGTTGAACGTTGTTATGAACTTCTCGCTAAGCTGCTGCTTCAAGTTACAAAGTGCCAGAAATATAGTTGCCACATTTCCACACGAGTCATGAGATTCAAAGTTGTCCTTATCACACAACTTGCTCTCTATTCAGTTGTATTTACCTGCGTAAATTCTTTGTCCATTTTGCAATTGTATCTCAGGCATTTGCCCGCATTTAGAAATGCTCTCTCGCCTGTGGCTATTATGACACAGACACACACACACTGAGAGCGAGGACAATGCATTATCCTTGCACTTGGTAAGTATGCGATGCTCCTGGCAACGCACTATATTCATTGGCATTCATAAATCGCTTTCCAAACCTGCAACCTTAATCAGATTTGTGCAACAATTTTGTTGCTGTTGTCTGGGCCCGCTTTGCAGTCTGTATCGCCCTCATCCTGGCATAAATAGCAATTTGCCAGAAGAGCAGCAACCCAAAAGTGCAAACATTGCCATCCTCTCCAGCTTTACTTCATTCTCCATCGTCCCCCTTAATTTGCACTTTTGCTGCAGCCTTTTGGCATTTTGCAAATTAAGTGCATTTTATCGTAAAATTTGCGACAACTTTGATTGGCATTGGCAATTAAGCAGAAGATGTATCGATGCTTGTGTCTGGGTAACAAACTAATTTAATTTAGCCGCCTTTTAAGTATGCAAACACATTACGCATACGCCACGTTTGCCAGTTAATTAAATCTTACCTCTCAATCTTTGCTTTTGCTTTTGGCTTAAGTTGAAATTGCATTTGCATTTGCAATGTTTTTAATTATTAATGGCTTTCTAATGGGCTTTTGCATCGACCATGGCACAAATTTCATTTTCCAAGACTCAAAAGCGAAGCGAAAATCCTTCAATCAATTTATTTCACCATTCTCTCTTCCAAAATTTTTCTGCTAACACATTTGTCTGGCAAACCTATTTTCTTTTCTTGGAAAGGGAAAATGAAGACTCTCATTGGGTCAATGTCAACTGATGGTGTGATAATAATTTATGTTTTGGGCGACCACAAAACCTCCCTCACTTTTCTGCCTGACCCTATTTTTCTTTGGAATGTTCATTTCTGAACTTTGCTTTTTGCTTTTAGCTCAAACGGCAATAGATGTCCGCTCGATAAACTGGGGGTATTTTGGGGATGTGTCCAGCACAACTTGTAAATGTCGCCTAAGCTGACAGGATGGAGTGTTATGAATCAGATTATCAAAAGGCCAGACTGAAGGAAATGTCAACAACCATTTGTACTTTAAGATATAAATACAAATTACTGCAAGTACATAAGAAAAGTAAATAAGTCTAGAAAACATCTATTATAAATGTCCAATAATTTCTTTAATCTTCTCTATTATTTTTGTATTTATTTTATATATATTAAAATGACAACATTGCAATTCATATTCATCTGATTGCAGTTGCTTATGCAATGCTGTCACATTTCGTCCTGACCAAAACTTTCAAATATTGACAGACAAATCCTTTAGCTCTTGACCAAACACAGCTGCTTCAACCCCCGCCACGAAGTTCAAATAGTAAATTCCCCCGCCCCTCTGCTCGATTCGAGCCATAAAACAAAACTGCGGCCCACTGCAGGCAAACAGCATAAAACCCTTCGAAGAACCCTCGCAGTGGCAACAACATAAAACACTTGACCGCTTGACCTAAATTTGACAAGTTTTTTTCTTCTTCTTCTTTTTTTGGCGCCGGATTAAGAGGCGTCCGTCCGTGCCGACATCAAATGTCAACAGAGCCAAAGAGAAGTGGGGGAAGTACAAGAAAAATGTTTTAAAAATTACAACACGTACCCCATTTCGGGCTGATGCGCATAAAATAGGCATAAAAAAGGGGGCGTGGTCGCACAACTATTGACAGCTAATACCCGAGCCAAGCTCCATCCAATGCAAGGGTTATTATTGCCTTCCCAGCAAGCGAACAGTTCACCTCATTAGGCAATAGGCCCAAAGGCAACTGCCACAAACTTGGCCCTGATTTTTGGCCATCTACTTGGAGAACCTTCTCACACACACACACACACACACACAGGCACTGAGTAAACGCCTCAAGCAAGGTGTTGAAAATTGATTTGCGCACTGATAAATTTCTTCTTTTCAACTTTCTGCTTCCTCGATGGCTTCTCGATTCATTCATTCTACCTGCCATTGAAATTAAAGATTGCCTGCCACATCTTCCACCGATAAGAATCCCCTGACTTGGTTCAGGGCACACGTACAGCATTTTAGCACACTATTTAACCAGTGTTGTGCAGATCCACGCAGCGACTGCAAAATGTGTCAATTTGGCGTCAAACACATTGAGGGGCAACATAATAACTGACAATAGGCTAAAGCGAAAGTTGACGAGAGAAATACCCTGTAGACATTTAGAAGTATAAAATATTTGAAAAATTTATATTATTTTATTATGTTGGTTAGTTGTTGTCTTTTGGTTATTTAAAATACATCTATCTTTAAAGCAATAAATAAATTTGAATTGTAAAGAGAAGCTTTTTGATTTACTTGAGCAGTTTTCTTAAAAAAACATTTTGAATTTGTAATTGCTGAAAACGCATTACTTATTTAATTAACCTAAAGTATTACATAGAATTTTATTTTTAAATTTAATTCGAAATATATCTGTATTTAATTTATCAAATTTAAAAATAATTTTAAATTAAAGATAAAGAGTACTTATTTAAGCAATGTAATATTATAAATTTCTATCTAAAATATAGATTCAAAATAAGTTAAAGAATTATTGTTACAATCCAAAATTGTATATATCGAAAAATCAACTTGAATTTAACATATATTTAATATTTTAAATACAAAATAACATAAAGATTAATCAAGAATTGTTTTGATGTTTAACTGCTAGTCAAACAATCTTAGCACAGCTTTTGTTTTAGCTCGTTTACAGGATACAATAACAACAATAATAGCAACAACAACACATGTTTACATTAGCAATGAAACAAGCAGCGTCTTAAATTGAAGCTGGCTGCAATAACAACAGCAGTAGCAGCATCAGGAAGAGGAGCAGCTGCTGCCACGCCCTCAACCCCCCAACATCCCCTGCCCTCACTGCCAGCCATCCATGAGGTGTTTCGCTGTCTCACGTATTCTTGAGGAGTAGGAGGGGGGAGTAGGAGATTCCCCCGCTCGGTTAGGCAGACAATAACTATAATTGTCGCATCAGCGTTTTTCCTCCTGCCTTTGCTCCAAAAAGTATGCAGTAAAAGGACGAGTCATTGCTGGTTGCCAGCAGCAGAGAGGGAATGGGGGAGAGTGGCGGGGAAGCAGTGGAATGCCATTAAGCAACAGACAGGGAAATGCCGAGTGGAGCAAGTGCCACGCATAGGCAGCAATTCCATTGTGTGTGTAAGAGTGTATATGTATGTGTGTGAAGCATATAAAAAATTCTTAAATTAAAGTCAATTTGACGACTCGTTGGATGTGCAAAATGTCAGAGAATGTACGTGGAATGGGATTTAACTGAAGTGAAACTTAATGTTGATTAGGAAAATTGAAGTGGTAATGTGTGGAGTTAGAGTATGATGGAAAGAAAATTGTATTTAATGCGATAACTTAAGTTAAAGAGCTGATGTGAAAGACGGTTGAAAATTGATTGCATTTTTTTTCATAAAAATAAATGTGAAACGGAATATTGTCTTTAATTATTATAAAGATTATTTTTTATTATATAGATTATTTTTGGAAAATAACTAATTATTAAAAATGCAGTTTATCTATGGAAAACTATTCACAAATATAAAAATATAAAATTAAATTGTATTAAATATTGGCTTAGTCAAAAAGCCAACAAATTTATTCATCCTTTCGGTCTTAAGCAAAGCAGCTCAAGGACTTTGTTAAAAGAGCCACATAAGATTTGCATACTTACATATATAAAGTAATGAGTCAAAAACTTGTTTGTTTTCTACAACCATAAAGAGAGCAAATTTTAAATTTAGAAAATAGCCTTTGCTTAATATTTGCTGTGGTTGTGACTTCGAGTTTATCTGCATTCGCTTTAAGTACTCTTCGACATCTTCGTTTATAAACAACTCAGTTTCCAATTTCAGTATTAATTAGCTGACATGAAAACCAAGCAATTTACTTTGGCAAATGCTCCCAGAAATTTCAATGGACAAGACAATGTGCGAAACTTGTAAGCAATCCTGAAAACAACAACATTTGAGTATAGTCCCCGTGTCCACATCGCTGAGGGCAACATTTACTTTACGAGAACATTTTAATCTAATTTAACACACTTTAGATTTATATTTGCTTAAATAGAAGTTATCTAAGTGGCACGTGCCGGGCATTCACAATACAAAATGGCCAAAGCCAAGCGTTGGTCAGCTGCCGTTCCAGGAGAGTCTGTGGAGAGACAGAGCCAACAATGGACCCCCCAGACGCATTTTTATTATAGTTTATTTCTTGTCTTTGAACGTGAAAATGCAGTGGCCAATTTGGAATGCATTGGCCAATCGAATTGCGGAAAACGTTTTAAACGTTTATTGGCCAAAAGCTAAATGCAATCAATTTTACAGTTGTGGCGCTCTTCAAAGGCCAACAAAGGATATTAGCAGACAATGCTTATAATATAAGTACTTCCACTTCCACTTAACCATAGATGCGTCTCAGCAGTGTGAAGAAGGAGTAGATGACGTTCAGCAGGGACTGCAGCATCTTCAGATTCATGGGGTAGACGCCGCCCACGAGTATCTAAGGAAATAAGAACATTAGATAAATATTCGAGAAGATCATAAATACTTCTTACCGCCAGCGGTTTTTGAGAGCGCATTATGAGAAATTTTAAGGTCTTCTGTGTCTCCACATCGAAATCCATCCAATTGCTCTCATAGGCAGCAATAGAGATGTGTAAGCTCTAAACGAAATTTATTGTAATACAATGTAATATATGACGAATAGTAGATTTACCTGAAAGTACAGCTCATTGGCCACATAATAGAGTACGACGCTATTGGCAAATATCATGATCATGTAAGCAATAACTATGACAGTTTGAGCGATCGTTTGAGCCTTTAGAAAGATGAAAAATTAATATGATAAATGACGAGACCTTATGAATTTAAGATTGCATGGAAAATGTGGAAAAAAGATAAATGAAATAATTTAAAATTGAGATAATGAAAGATGATGCCAAGTTCTTAGAATATAAAACAATAATTTCATACAAAAAGTCGCAGAAAATATTTGGAAAGTAAATATTAATAGAATACAAATATTTTTTTTAAGTTCAAACAAACTCTTTGAAAAATTTAAGCAACAATAATAATATGATGTTAATATAGAATACATTAAATGCATACTAAAAAACATGGAATCTACTTAGAAAGTCTATAAAAATATTTATAAAAATTGTAAAAAAAGATAGTGGAAGAGTTCAACAAATGATATTGAATCAATTTTGAAAGCCTGATAAAAATTTTAACCGAAACAATAGAAAAAGAGATCTAACAGATCAACTTATGAATAATAAATCATACCGTGTGCAAGATTAAATAAATTAATTAGCCTTGGTAACTTACAATAATCAAGGAGAAGAGCAGCACACAAAGCATCGCGCCAAAACACAAGAACTCGACCAAATGCAGATTGGTATTCAATCCGTTCATTGCATCGACGAGCCTGCATAAAGGACCTTTCACTTTGAGTTGTTTATTGAGTGGGAAATTGTATTGTATTGAACACAGGTTAATACCCGCAGCTTACCCAGCCAACTTGACCTGATATTGTATGCACCATATAATTTCCTGACGCACCCTTGATACCGGCAGCTTCTGCAAGTTGCGGAGCTTGTGCTGCAACACGCGGCACATGAGGATGGCAAACAAGGTGAAGGTAACCACCAAATTGGTGTAGGGTATGTACATGCAACAGCCCATGGGCGCCATTATGGCCTGCACCACAAAGAAAATCTCGTAGTAGGGGCTGGCATATTTGTCAATGCCTGGCACATGCATGCCATAGGGCAACACTGCAAATACGAGTGCGAGTAACTCAAATTGGCAACTCTCGTGCAATAATTAACAAGAGTCCCGAGTTTACTTACCACGCTCCGAGCCAAAAATGGGATAGGTAACAAAGCCAATGCAAGTGCAGGTTCCCATTAGCAAATTAATTCGGCCAACTGAATTGGAAAGTTGGGCTGCTTCAGTCACCAGCTGACTAATGTGTTTATCCGTCGAGTTCTTCCAATAAAAAGAAAAGATTAAGGAATTAAATTGTCCGTATTTATCTGTATATATCTATACCTATATCTATATCTATATCTATATCTATATCTATATCTATATCTATATCTATATCTATATCTATATCTATATCTATATCTATATCTATATCTATATCTATATCTATATCTATATCTATATCTATATCTATATCTATATCTATATCTATATCTATATCTATATCTATATCTATATCTATATCTATATCTATATCTATATCTATATCTATATCTATATCTATATCTATATCTATATCTATATCTATATCTATATCTATATCTATATCTATATCTATATCTATATCTATATCTATATCTATATCTATATCTATATCTATATCTATATCTATATCTATATCTATATCTATATCTATATCTATATCTATATCTATATCTATATCTATATCTATATCTATATCTATATCTATATCTATATCTATATCTATATCTATATCTATATCTATATCTATATCTATATCTATATCTATATCTATATCTATATCTATATCTATATCTATATCTATATCTATACCTATATCTATATCTATATCTATATCTATATCTATATCTATATCTATATCTATACCTATATATATATCTATATCTATATCTATATCTATATCTATATCTATATCTATATCTATATCTATACCTTTATCTATATCTATTTACTCACCAGCAGCTGTAGATAATATCCCTTGAGCAGTTCCAGAAATTCCTCGTAATGTCCGCGATATAAAATTAATAGAATCCCTCGGACAAGTGTGTTGGTAAATAACACAGCCAGATACACATTGCGTATAATAGAAGGCAGGGATTCGGTGCTCAGATAGATGTCCACGTACTGAGTCACATTGATGAGCCCATAGGGTATCAATGCCAAATAGCGTCGCCAATTGTGAACGAATAGATAAGACCAGAACTTCATCAGTTTCAGCGTGTTTCCAAAGATGGGCATCTCCGTCGTGGGCATACCTTGCAGCTCCATATTAAACCCGATCCTGTGCCTAACTCTGAGTCTGTTCTTGTTGGAAATGTGAACTGCGTTGTCATTTGAATTACTTTTATAGACTTGCCAGTGGGTTAAGCAAATGTGGTTACAGTGGCTTTGCGGTGTCATTATGTCAGTCTAATTAACGGTTATTGATTGTGTATGCGAGGGTGTTAATTAGCTCGCAAGGTCTTAATTGAAGGTGTTAGATTGCTGCTAGTTAAAGTTACAATCGTTTTGAGTGTAGCAAGAGTTTCAAGTCTTACTGAATTTATGTTTAATTTTAAAGCATTTGGTTTCTACCTTTTGCAGGTTCAAAAAACCAGGCCACCACACGCTTTTTTTTGGCAATGTTTACAAAATGAAAAAAAGGGAGACCCAATGACCCGCGCTGGCATTCGAGTGGTAAATATTTGGCTGGTGTCAACTGCAACCGGCGTGTTGACAGTTTTATGGCCAACGAAAACTGGTAAATCGAGCCAGAAGAATCCAACGAAAGGCACTTTAATGGGCTTTAAAGTGTTGGGAGACACGACCTAGGCCAATTACCAGGACTAGTCATAAATTGCATGTCCGGCAGCTGGAAAGTATGCAATACTTTTAACAACATGCATATACATATGTATGTATGTAAAATTTGTGTGCGGACTCTGCACTTGACCTCTTTGATACTGATTGCGGTCTCGACATTTGTAATAAGCGTCGAAAGGCAGACGAAAAACTTTTAATTGCAATGGGTCTGGCCCAACATAAACCAGAGTGGGCGTGGCCTGTGGGTGCGTGTTGTTGTGTGTGTGTTGTAATGGGTATCAGACAGTTTTCAGTTTGTCTTCCTGTTTGTTTGCCAACACTTTTTGGGCAGCCAGACAACATGCTGAGGGCCACTAAATTGAAATTCTCCAGCCTTGGCGCCTCAAAGTATTGCAGCAAAAAGTTATGATTTTGCATATGCGAATTGTCGTTGTTGTTATTGTTGTTGTTGTTGTTAGCCGAGTTAATGACTGGCGAATTGTCGATAATGCACACGTCCAGAGTCCTGCGTCAAATTAAATGCATAATTACTTGATAATTGGATTTGTGGTCGGCTCAACTGGGTGTGCGAAATTTTCTAATTAAAATGTTTAGTGGCTGGCGAGACCAAGCGCCATCTCCCCAATTGCCACTTGATGGCGCTAAGCCTCAGGCACGTACTCCACGGTAAGACCAAGTGGCTGCCGTCCGCCCACCCGCTGTGCTGTGAGCAGTCGAGTGAACAACCTCCCATATTGTTCCGATACCCTCGAAGGAGGAGTTGCAGCAACTATGTTGCCGCAACGGATCAGCTGCGAGAGGAGGGTATATTTAGGATGAAATTTCGATTATGAAATCACTTCTCTTTTATTGAATTGATTTTACAAATTAATTATTATTTTATTAGTAATTATAGGAGCTTTGTATATTAAACTCGACATAAGATTAAATTTAAATGCTTCGTATTTATTTTACTTATTAGAAAACAATTTAACGAAATTGCATTATTTTATTTCGATTTTTCTTTAAAATATATTAACATTTTTAAGATTATTATTGAAGAACAACAGTTGATCAAATGATACAATTAAAATGAGAAAATCGTATTTAAATAATTATAGTTATTAACTACTAAAGATAAGAAATTAGTATAATTAAATATAACAATGGAAGAATAGGAACTGTTAAGATTAGTAAAATTAACATCAGTGATCTTTGAGTCAAGAGTATTTTCGTAGAACCTCAACAGCAAGCAGTGTCAAGCAGTGCCGACAGCTGTTAAGCATTACACTGTTAAGTTTAACATTTGAATGTTAATGTCAAATGTATGTAAAGAAACCAAATAGCTTGAATATCCCCACTTACTAAGTGGTATCTTATATTCGGTTTACTACAAATATCTATGGCTTTTTCTTATCTCTCACCTTGGCGGGGTCTCTGTAGGCGTGCCGCTTTAAATAAGTAATAAACACCTTTTCTGGCTCGGGGACGTGGTCTGGTAATAAATTTCCATTCTCTTGTTGATGGTGTTGGTGTTGGTGTTGGTGATATGGGTGAGGGGATGGGCCACCTGATGGGTGGGCGGCAATCTCAGTCGGGGCACATAGTTTGGCGCTTTTAAAATTTTCATAAGCAGCGTCGCATTCGTAATACAAACGAAATTTATTGCATACACTCAGGCGGCATTGCCTGCTAACTTATTCATATGAAATTGCCTGATTACCGCCCACCCGTCGCTCTCTGTAACTCTCTCTTTCTCGCTCTAACTCTCGACATTCTCCTGGTATTGGTACGTGTTTGAATTATATGCTGGTCATGCCACGGCAGTTGAGATTGGAAGACTTTTACCCATGTAATGCGCATGTTTGTATGGCAATCGCTGCGCTGGGCCGCATTTTTTATGAACTGTCGGGCCATGACTTTTATGATTTGTATTTTTGGGCTTGCTACAGGAAATTGTAGTGCCATTGAGTTAGTATGTGTACGCGTATGTGACTATGTGAGTGTATGCCAAGTACCAACTCACAAGTGTGTAGTTTCGAGTCACTGGAGTCATTGAATTAAGCAAATGGTCAGGCAATGCGACAAGGGGGAAGGAGAAGAGGACGAATGAGTAAATTCCGAATTCGATTGCTCAAAGAACGTCTTCAAGTTATGTTTAGCAGTGCTCTATAAATGACATGCACGATGAATTATTTGATAATAAAAGTGGTATGGCTGAGTGAATAATTTAATGGAATACGCATCATGAATTTTTTTATTCATATTATTAGAATTTGTGCTCTTTTTTGACATTGCATCTGAAGTTTCTTAGATTGGTGAAGTCTCAAAATTATTTATTTGGTTGATAATATTTATTAAAAATTATTATGTGTTATTAACAATTGTAATTTAATATATTTTATTTAATTTTTTAGAATAATTTTTTCAAATATTGATCTTTATTTGATACACAAATACATGAATATTTTCCCATATCGGCGCTTTCTTCTATATCAAATTTGCTTGACAAACTCTATCAATATTTTGGCCCTACACCACATCCCCTTTCGGCATACACAACTCATAAAATCTAAGGAGCTGCACGTGCTCAAAATCTAAGGCACACACTCTACACCTTACACACACACATTCGCATACGTGAAATAACAACATATAAACACCTTGGCAAAGTACTAAAATATAACTTAATCCCTACGAAATTGATATGAAATTTTACACTGGCTGTTTGCTTGCAACACAGGGCGTATGAGAATTGCACCTACACATAGACTCTAAAGTTTACATGATATAATATGTATATACATATGTATGTGCAGTGTACATATTTGTGCCTCTGTGTGTGCATATAATTTAAATTCAAAATTCACATGTAGGTGTGAGCATTTTTGATGATTTTCCTGTGAAACTTTTGCCACTCTTTCAACAGCCATATCTCTACCTATCTCCCTCTTTCTTTCTGTATGCGCCAATTTGTTTAGTCTTTTTGCCGTTCAATGTTTCTGTATTTTTGTTTTGCTAATTTGCTGTTTTCCACATCTTTTTTGCTATTTTTGTGAGGTAACTTTGATGTTTACTTTGATAATTTTAGATTGAAAAAGTTTTTGAAAAAGTTTTTGGTGCAGGCATCGAGTCACGTCGCAGATTTGATGAAAGTGAAATTACACTTGATGCGAGTGTCGAGTAGTATGCATGTGAACACTGTGCACTCTTTAAGCCCAGATTCACAACTTTTTGTAAGGCACAAGTTTCATTTACCACACAGCCCTCAATAGCAAGTGACTTAGAATTGAGCAGCGACCTTGTACCACATTTCCACTTTCAAGTATATCAAGCTGTGGCATCTTCTGCTCGCCTTTTGTTTCGCCCCCAAGTCTCAGTGGGCGGCCACGCCCCTTCGCATACTTTACAATTACTTTCAGCCATTTTCAGTGCTGTCCCTTTGGCATCTAATTTTATCTCACTTATTGCCCCGCTCAGCTCGCAGCTGCTTAATTTTTATTTTTATACTTTGACGCACGCTCGTCGGGTCCTAAACGACATCCCTGGAGGTGTTCAACACAAAGGCAACTGGCACAAACTTTTTCTTTTTCCTTGTTCCATATTATTGTTGTTGCTGTTGCCTATCTTTTCGCCGTTGCTTCAGTTAATCATTTGCCGACGGAATGCTGTGCAAATGTTGAGCCAAAAAAAATAAAAATTATCCGCCTTTGTGGGATTAATCTGGGTTTCGTGTTCAACTTGACTAGAAACTAAAGGATAAAATTTAAAAATGCAAATAGTAGATACATTTTTAGGAGAAAAGTTTTAAAAATTAAATGCTATTATGATTTTTAAATGAAATAAAATACAATCGTTAAAGTCAAATTACTTATTACTTGTGCCTATAATTTCTATATTTTCAAAATAAATTGGATCCCGATCATTTAATAGTAGCAAATATTTATTTAAGCATTTTAGGTATTGGGTTAAGCTTACCTGTAAGTTTTGTTGGGATAACTCATACAACAACAGAGTTTTTAATTTTAATGTTACATTGCATCAGCGATCCAGATTGTCACAAACATACAATCTGTGAGTTTTCTTATATTATCACATAAAACAACTACGATTTTCATACTAAAGGTTGTTTTAATTCAATTGTTCCTATGGCATCTATATGATATAGTAATCCGACTTTGACCAAATTTGGTCAGGATATAACAGGCACTCCTAAACATACAATCTGAGAGTTTGGTTGAGATATCCAAAGAAACAAAAAAGTTTTTCATACTTAGCGATTCCCTGAACTTTGACACCGAATTTGAGGTCGAATTACAGGTCGAGTTTCACAAAACGCCGTCTTATTGCACGATGAAATTGTCTCAAATGTGGAAGAATAAATAATAAATTAGAGATACTTTAAATATTTATTAAATAAATAAATATAAAATTAATTTATAAATATAATAATGGTATATAAGATATTCTCTTCCGTTTTTTAAATGTCTATTTTCAAAATAATCCAGTGTATGGCAGGCATCATTAGCTGGAGTTGGTAGTTGAAGTGCAAGGCTGCATGCCGCATTGCGGATTATCCAATCGTGAAAGTAGGAGACATCAGTGTAGAACGTCACCGATTTTGGAGAAGCTTATATTGGGTAGTATCAGTTGAATGATGTGGATCATCTTCTGTGTCTACCTGGTTTATTTCGTTGTCATTTCTAGTTAAACGTCGATGATTCAGACTTGTTTTGTAATTTTCCACTGATTTTAGTTTGTCATCGAAATCATTTTCATCAGCAACAGCACCTAGATATTTAGCCAAGAATTGAGCTAATATCAAACTAAAAAGAACAAATTTTGTGCTATACATTTTCAAGATATTAACTAACAATTGTATAAAAATAAAAAATCGTTTTGATACAGATGTGTTTTTCTAGAGCTCGGAGACGTTTAGAGCAAGGTGAATTTATATATGGTGATGTATTCGCTCTCTCTCGGGGCAAAGCTGTCAAAAAGAGTCTGACGTGAGAGAGACCAAGGTGGATTTATATATGGTGGTGTATTCGCTCTCTCTCGGGGCAAAGCTGTCAAAATGAGTCTGACGTGAGAGAGACGACAGAGATAGATATATAGAAAATTTGTTTTGTTTTGTTTTCTATACTCTTCGCTCATTTTCGTTTTGTGCGCTGTGCAATATATAAAATGAAAATAAAATGCAATGACATGCTTGTCTTGTTGTTCCTGTAATGACCCGTAGGTAACCAATTAATTAATTGTGATTATGGAGATCTGTTAAGCTCCTGTTAGCCGTCAGCATCGACACTGTTATCCCTGTTGCTCTCTTTGTGGAAGCTGCTCACCGATGCATGCTCCCACAGTTCCTGTTGCATTTATTTGTCTCCTTTTCATATCTCTGGAAACACAAAACAAACGACTTGCGTTCGAGCGGCATATGTATTTTTCACACACGGGGCATTTTTCAGAGAATTGAATACAACCGGTCACTACGATGTTTGCTTTCATAATGACGTTTGTGCCCCGAAAAAGAGAGCACGTCAAACGAATACATCACCATATATAAATCCACCTTGAGAGAGACGACAGAGATAGATATATAGAAAATTTGTTTTGTTTTGTTTTCTATACTCTTCGCTCATTTTCGTTTTGTGCGCTGTGCAATATATAAAATGAAAATAAAATGCAATGACATGCTTGTCTTGTTGCTCCTGTAATGACCCGTAGGTAACCAATTAATTAATTGTGATTATGGAGATCTGTTAAGCTCCTGTTAGCCGTCAGCATCGACACTGTTATCCCTGTTGCTCTCTTTGTGGAAGCTGCTCACCGGTGCATGCTCCCACAGTTCCTGTTGCATTTATTTGTCTCCTTTTCATATCTCTGGAAACACAAACCAAACGACTTGCGTTCGAGCGGCATATGTATTTTTCACACACGAGGCATTTTTCAGAGAATTTAATACAACCGGTCACTACGATGTTTGCTTTCATAATGACGTTTGTGCCCCGAAAAAGAGAGCACGTCAAACGAATACATCACCATATATAAATCCACCTTGGTTTAGAGCTTACAATTCTCAACTGGGTGTCTAGATTCCTAAGAAGATTTGATTTATTTCATAACAGCTCCAAACGAATAATTAGCTCGAAAGTTTTTCAACTTATTTAATTTTAAGAAAAGTCGGGTCAAAGTAAGAAAAAACTAATGTTATAAAGGTTGATTGGTTTGCTAAGCTTAACTTATAACAATATTGTATTTTATATAATATAATGTTCTTCCTATTTGATCTTATTTCGTATTAAATGACATTATTCGGAGAATAAATATTAGTAAGAAAATACTTTAACAAGAGATTTCGCTCCAAGCAATCACTTACGTACCGCAGACAAGTATTTGAATTCATAAACGTACATTAAGTATACGCCCTGACAATTATTTTGCCACAAAATGTAAAACAATTTGGTTTATTTGTCGAAATGCCAGAAATTGTGAAATGTTTATCTAGAAAATTACAGCTGCCCTTCGACGAACGCAATTCATACCACGATTCTCAAGGAAGAAAAGTAACTTGGAGTCGGAAACCTGCAGAGAGCAAGGAAAGGTGTGTGTTTGTATATAAACCCGTCAGGCGTCTTAACCGCCGCTAAACAAGTAATTTTGAGCACATTTCACTTGTCATATGACACGTACTTACTTTCCTACCACACCCAGAGAAAATTTCTATCTCTCTCACTCTCTGGTTGTCTGGCTGTCTCCGTCGTGTCTGGAAGCGATTTTACTACTTAGCAGCTAGCAAAAAGTTGCAAGTTTCTTGCATTTGCCTGCCACCTTGCATCATAATGCGCAGATACAAGATACAAACTAAAAGATACAAGTTTGCAGGCAACGTTTTTGCTTGTTAGCTGGCAATTTCCTGTAGCAGGCAAGCCTTAAAGCTGCACATCGATGCCCCATGAATTATTAACAACATTAAGATATTCTCTCCAGCCATTCGCAATTGTCTTTATGCCTTTTGTAAGAGCCCATTAAATGGCCACGTTCAGCCAATTAAAAGTATAATTGCCGCACATAAAAACATCGAGTTAAGAAACGCAGCTTTAAGCTCAACCTTTGCAGCTGACACAAAGTGCAAAGTGCACAAACTGCAACTGACAGGCAGGAAAAACAAAGTTTCATATTTTGCCCAGCCACAAGGAACTTAAGCCAAATGATGCGCAAGTAATGCGAGTGCGGCTAACACCTTTGCCACTAAGATTAACTGACAGCTGGCTGTGGATAAATGGCGCAACGCGGCGTATACGCAACATGCTGACTGTTATCTGCTAATTAAACTCGAGTTTCTTTCAATAAATTGGATGTACCACACAACATAAATGTGTGATTGATGATGCTGCCCTCAAAACATTTTCATTAGTTTTCCTCACATTTCCAATTGCAACTCAATTAAGATGGCAATCTCGTAATAAAAGAAATATCTTCAACTCCATTTAGAAGTAAGAGCCCAAGTATTTTCCTCTCTCCCGCTTTCAGCCCATAAATATTTGTGGCAACAACAAAGAGTCTGCCTGGGTTCAAAGTTCAAAGCCTCGATTGGTCTACCAGCTGTAATTGGCACACAACATTGGACATGTGAGTGTGTTGTATTTGTGTGTGGAACATGTGTGTGTGAAGTATTCTGTTGTGGTCTCTTCGGTAGTATTAATGGAAAAGGTCGCCTTATAATGCCTTTGTTTGGCTTTGATTTGGCTTTCGGGGTCCTTCAATTTGGGCTGTCTGACAAATTGCGGGCGATTTAGATTTTTTATCTGACAGTTGAAGAACTCAACGAAAAAAAACAACCACAGAAAATATTTTATACATTGATACCATTGAGTATAAAAACCTAAACAGTTTAAGCTAAATTATTGACAGTATTAAAGATAATGCTGAAGCTACAGCTGGAAGTATAAAATAATATATTTAATTTTAAATACAATTATTTATATTTTGAGGCAGCCTAATAAAAGCTAACGACACAAATTTTGTATTGTTTACTTAGTGCTAAGGAATTTTGTAATTGAGAGATTATTTAGTAAAAGTGCTTCTCAAAAAAATTCACATTCATAGCTTAATCTAATGCAAATAAATATATTAAATTTTGCTATAAAAATTGAATTACAATATGAAGTATTTAAGGCATAAGCTTGTTTATATTAAATACCCAAACAACTAAATATAAACTTACCCTTATTTTATTTTAAGCTTAACTCAAAAGAAGCTTAAGTTACGCCCCTTAAATTCCATCTGTTCTATGCTATTCCAACAAATCTTACACATATGTAATCAATCGATATTTGACTCGTTTTGGCTAAGAATGTTGGCTTAAATCAAGTTTATTTTAAGCACAATCCTCGACTTTGCCTTGACACACTTTTCCGATAAGTGAAAATGCCTAAAAGGCGGCAAGGCAAAATGCAAACTTTTCGACCGCTCGATTTTCGCGTCAAAAGGGTCGAGATTGATGGGTTTTCACTCCCGCCCCCTCACCTGCTCCCGCCCTTTTAAAACAAAAGGTGCGTAAAGCTAGACGAGGCGTGAAATTTAAGGCCCAGCGATTAGCATGAAGATAAGTTTAGTTTTGGGCTTTCGCCATAAATTTAACAACTTTTCTGATCGAATTTTAAACTTTAAAAATTTGAATGCTTTGAATGAATTGTTTACGCTGCTAAATATGTTTTAATTGCTTTTGTTGTAGCACAGAAATTACGTTAATTGTTTGGATGCAACAACATATTAATTTCAAATGATTGTTGTTTGCCATTTTAAGGAAAATAAGCATAAATTGCGCTTGTGTTTAATATTTTATGTATATAATTTAATTAAAAGCATAAATGAAATATTATTTGCATTGCTATTTAATATGCACAGCTCTTAGTGTGTTAGTGTGTGTGTGTGTGTGTGCTCTCATGCATTTAAATTAGTTACATGCATTTTATATTAGCATGCGTCACAACAATTTGAGAGTTATACATTGTAAAATGCTCACCGCGTAGAGCATAATCTATCCAAAGATACCCTGTAACGTGTAACTTATTTACAGTTTTTGTGCATGAACATACATATATTCGTAAAACAATTGCTGTCATTCACATCTGCAAATTAATTTGTAGTTTTTTTAATGAGCTTATTCTTTTCAATTTAATAATAACATATTTCTAATGACGATTTACATTCTTGAAAATGTTGTTTTATAAAATCAGTCATTAAGTAATCTAAGTCCTTCTCAAAGTTACATTTTATATTAAGTTATGTATAAAGTTATACTACTTACATAAATTTATTCGTTTTCACTTTCAAATGCATATTTGAAGATTTTGAGTAAAACATTTTCCTTCAATGGACAAACCTAGGTAGTCTGAAGAAGTCAATCAATCAATAGCAAAAATCTAAGCCCCAGTCCAAGAGTCAAGTACTTACTCAAGCTGCCCCTAACTTCTATTTTGACGCAACTATTTAGGCTGCAAATCCACATAAACACACACACCAAATGCGAAAAACAAACAAACAAAGTGGAAAGCAGACCAAGATGTGTCTCATCAATAAGCCAGTCGAATAAACAGGATGTATGCTCCAAGGATACGCCGCCAGCTGGCAGGATTTGCAGCCCAACTCCCTGCTCAGCTCAAGGATGAAGCCAGACTCGCTCAATCAGCGCGACCAAGTGGAAAATGCCTTCGCGTAGATCCTGACACCTTGTTAAAGCTGAACCAGAGATA
Source organism: Drosophila limbata (assembly GCA_963924055.1). Lineage (NCBI taxonomy): Eukaryota > Metazoa > Arthropoda > Insecta > Diptera > Drosophilidae > Drosophila > Drosophila limbata. Next base: position 6,310,606 of record OZ001353.1, read on the forward strand.
CAGAGAGGCAGAAGAGGAGAGAGAGAGTGAGAAGTGAAAGCCCAGCGACCGGGAGACTTATTAACATTTAGATGAAATGCCGTAGAAAAGTTTGTGGGCAAAAAAGGGAGAAGACGCCTCACTGGTTTAGCATTTGAATGTGAGGTTGCTTTTATTTACCGTGATTTAATTTATATGGTAAGACTGAGCACGAGCAGGGAGTACTCAATAGAAGGTGGCAGCGGTTGCTCTTTGATTTGCTGGCCTAAGCAAAAATCGTAAATAATTTGCATGGGCTAATGAAGGCACCCCCGAAATTTCCATTAACTGGCAAGCGATAAGGATACTCAATTGAAAGCAATAAAATATATAGAAATTCAACAGAAATTCGTAATTATTATTAAGATTTTCTGGGCAATTGTCAGCTCTATTCAGAGTACTCAGCGGCTTTCATTAGCCTCCGTGAGAACTTTATTCAACTGTTCGCTGCATTTTCACAAAAGCTTAAAAATCCTTCAAACATTTCGCCAACAACTTTTCAGTAGCTGAAAACTTTTGTTGTTGTCTATTTTGTTGACAAGAGCTTCAAATAACGAGGCCCCAAGGCAAAGACAATTGTCAGACAGACAGACACACAGATAGAGAGAGGGAGAGACTGAAAGACAGACAGTTAGTCAGTCAATTGTCTCAATTTCTTGTTGTCACAATTTTCATTGTCAGCTTTTGTTGTCGTTGTTGTAATTTGGCTTTGTCTGCAATTGTCCTGGAATGCAAATTTAATGCAAATACGGAAATTGTTTGACGAGTTAAATATGTACGCTTCAGGAGTACAGTTTGGCCAAATGTTAACTAACAGCAGCCAGCACATTTTGGCCAGCTGCTGTCATTAGCCATGCACTCAACGTGCTAATGGCCGAGTTTCGGGTCCAATAAAAATCTAACAAAAATTGCATGATTAGTGTAATGCCAAGCACATAAACCAAGCAATAGAAAAACACACACGCACACAAGTGTGAGACTGTGTGTGTGTGTTTTAGTTATGGCCTGGCCAAGCTTAGTTGTGAGATAAGCAAGACTAAACATAAGCGTTTGCTCTTGATTCGAATGCCAACTAAATACTTACAGCTGCCTTACTGCGCCATTCCGAAAGCCTCTAATAAGCTGGCCAAAGAAAAAATACAAAAAAATCGCTTAAGACAGCAGAAATACACAATGAACTAACAAACAGAGCTGCAGCGAATTAAAGATGCGCTAAATACAAAAAAGGGTAACACAAAAATAAATATAGATAGATGTCATAGTCTGAAAAGACATACTTTACATATGTAGATAAAATAGTTTAGAAAATTGATTAAAATTACAATCCTATATTTACAGCTAATACGCCCAGTTAAATGTTCAGTAGAGCATTTAAATATGCTTAGTCGCAAATCTGTAGTTAAATAATGAACTCTCAGACAATAGAATAAGTATACTTACTCGAAAAAAGTTACATCGGACAGATCAAAGTTATTGTCGGCTGTGTTAGATACAAAAGTAAAACAGCGAGTTCAAATGATATTTTTATCTGTATAAATTTATGTTTTTAGCAACAGCCACAACGAGAAACGCTTTAAGCCGACTTTGTACCTCTAACGCACTACTTGAGATGGAGTTTGCTTCCTTCTCGGGCAGCTTCCACTTCCTGCATTGCTAATAAAACAATAAATCCCACTTCCCGTGTAGCATCAGCCAGCAGCGGCAGGAGATGGAAACAAGTTGCGTTGTTTATATTAAAGCAGGCAAAAGTGCTAGAGCTATTCATGGACAACTACATGATAGCCTGGGACTAGTTATTAATTGAGTGTGACTAGCAAGAATGATTATCAATTGAGTAAATTAAAAAACTTATTGTACTTATTATTTAATGAAGTCCTAAATAAATTATGTATAAATCCGACTAGAAATTAAAAAAAAAGAGTTAAATTGTTGTGAATAATGGATATAACAGTTTTTAAAACCAAATCATGGTGAACTAAAAAATCAAAAATATGAAAGTGGAATAAAACTCTGTCTAGAGAAATAAATATAAATTTGCAAAGTTCATTATTAATATTTATTCGACAAGTAAAATGTAAGAAAAATTTTGAAATGTCGCACTAAATAAATGAAAATAGTGATAATAAAAATATACTTAGAAAACAGAGTTGCAACTCTGTATCGAGTAATTTATCTAAATAAATAATATCAAAATTGAATGTATTCAATAACTAAATAGGTATACCCTCTTTAAATTTGAGTCTAGGGTAAAAGGAAAAAAATTACGCTCAAGTCATGCGTGTGGCACATAAACAAGTGGCGCATACCAAGTGTGTGTGTGTGTTTGAGTGAGTGTGTGTGTGTGTGAGTGTGGGCGAGAGTGGTAAGTGAGTGTGTGCGTGCGTGTTCAACTCGAGCTGTCTGTGTGTGTATTTGCTTACGCTGTGGTTTCTCAGTGCGTGAATGAGGGCCACGTCTGAAGACGCCTTTGGCTTTGCTGGCCACAAAGCCTCACCAATCAATCTTTATAAAGTGCGCTAATTACACGCATTAATAATGACAGGCGGCGGGGCACAAATAACTGGGGATGGATTGTCCTAACGAACGAGCCGAAACGCAACGAGGGTGAAGTAACATCTTCTACAAAATGGCAAACCACATTGCGTATACGTAATTTGTAAAACATGCTTTAAAGTGCTACAAAAATAGTTGAAACTGTTCAATTTAAATAGCAATTCAATATCGATTTCATGCGCAGAACTTATTTATCATTTAAAGTGCAGTATTCGGTTCTTGTCTGGCCTGACGACAGATACATTTATCGAGTAGACACGGAGAATTCTCCGTAGCTTTAAGTGCTTCAATTACCAACTGTAGCTGCAGTTGCAGACAACGAATTATAAATAACACTCGAACGATTTTTAATTTCTTTGCCTCCGTCGACAGCGACGATGACAGCAAATTATTCGCACTACACGAGAGCAGAGGAAGGAGAAAGAAGAGAGCAGGTAAAAGGCTCTTCAAAATGGAATGAAGAAGCAGGAACATGGCAGGGAATAATGTAAAATTTAGCACACAAGCAGACAGCGTGGAGGAAAGTGAAAAACCAAAGAGCAAACCGGAAGAAGAAGGGAAAACTGAAGCTGGAGAATCTGGAAAACTGGTATGCTGTGTGGCCAGAATAACTTGCAATTAGTTGCTGTCAGCTGCCGACGTTTTGCGAGTTTTGCCGTGTGCAAAATTGTGAAAATAATTTGCTTAAATTTAAAGCAAACTCGTCGAGAAAAATTGCGGTGAAAACTTATAAATATAAATGACATTAGGGACGCGTACGTGTTTCCGTTTCCGTTTCTCGTTGCACTTGAACTTCACTTTGAGAAGACTCGTTTTGGCCCTGACATTGTCAAATGTGCAACAACAAGACTGAAATTCGACAGAAAGGAAACGGAAATGTTGCTCAATTGTTGCTGGTTGGCAAGAGGAAAATGATTGCTCCTCGGTAATGAAAATCAATGAAATTGTGTACTCGAATATAAGAAATGTGTCTGGCTTGGAATTGAGTCATCAAATATATGGGAAACGTGCCTGGAAATCCAGAGAGAACGAGATATTTTTAAAGTATTATTGAGTTAATGATTTGCGAAAGAGAAGGAGAGAAAAGTCTGCAAAGTATGCTTCAAGTACGTTTAAAGAAATATAAATCAAATAAATTAACAAAATATTTATAAGATTATCCATTAATGTGCCTCAATCTACTGCATTATTCGTCAGCTTATGTTAATGCATGGATAATTGTTATGAAGTTGGCCACAATACTAGACCCTTATTCTTTTTATTATGTTTATTTGAATCTTAGTTTTAAGCCTAATTTAATTATCTATCTCTTTCTGTGTAAATGTGTTCTTTGTATGGTGCTTTATCTTTATTTTTATTATTATTTTGTTAGGTGCGTTAATTTGTATCGTTTGTCAAATTTAATTAAATGCAAGCCGATTTAACTGACCCCAAGGCGAACAGTCATTCAATGATACGAGTTCTGTGTAGACAAAAGAATGGATTAAACATATGCCATATTAATGCTCAGAGTTTAAGTAGGAAGATGGATGAATTTAGATATATTTTTGAAAATTCAAATGTTGATGTTGTATGTGTATCTGAAACATGGTTTTTGTCTGAAATGTCTGATTTGTTAATATTATGTAGTGGTTATGTTGTTTATCGTGCTGATCGGGAGGGGCATGGAGGGGGCGTGGCAATATTTATTAAAAATACTCTTAAATCCAAAATCGTTCAAAAGCATAATGACGGAAGTCCCGTGGAGTTTATGTTTGTCGAGATAAGCTGCTCCAAATATGAACATAAAATACTTATTGGCTGTGTTTATCGTCCTAATCGATCTGTTGACTACGACCTTTTTTTATCCTTAACATCTAGATTATCCATCGAATACCTGGACATTGCAATTTTGGGTGACTTTAATAGCAATTTACTTTCTGAGAATCATCTCATCGATAACATGCTAACACTTGGACTTAATGTTGTGAACTCCACCATGCCGACTCACTTTACTAGAACCAGTAGCACTCTTTTAGATGTTGTTTTTGTCAATGACCCTCTTAAAATTCTACTTTATGACCAAATCTCTGTACCTGGCTTCTCCAAACATGATCTTGTTTTCGTATCTTATGACATATTCTATAGTAATGCTGAAAAAACGATTACATATAGGGACTATAGAAACTTGAGCATGGACCACTTGAATGACGAATTTACTAGATATAATTGGAATAGGATTTACAATATGACCTCAGTTAATGACCAAGTTAATCATTTGCAATATAACATTCGCAGTCTGTATAATACCTGTGTCCCACTGAAAACTAAAATTATCAAGCCTCATGAAAAACCATGGTTTAATCATAATATTAAAAGTGCAATAATAAAACGAAACGAGGCTTACGCTAAATGGAGGAGATTCAAGACAGCTTACTCTTATGAGATTTTTAGACATCAACGGACTGCAGTAATGAAATTGATAAAATCTGCAAAATGTGCTTTTTACTCTGATAAATTTAATAAATCAACTACTGCAAAAGTAAACTGGAAAACTATAAAGGAAATAGGGATAGGGAAACCTAAAACAGCTCAAAATCCTCTTATAGACTTAAATGAACTAAATGTAAAATTTGTTGATTGCCATGTACCTGAGATTACTCACAACGACTATCTTAACTGTGATCCACTAAACTGTGATATTAGCTTTAGCTTTATGTGCGTAAACAAATATGATGTCCTTAAATCTATGTTAAATGTTAAATCAAATGCAGTAGGCTTAGATGAAATTGACCCCAAATTTGTTAAAATAATACTTCCTGACATAATAAACTTGATCACACACATATTTAACACTGCTCTCACAACATCGGTCTTCCCCACAGAATGGAAGTTGGCTAAAATAATCCCAATCCCTAAAACTAATGGAGAATTTCGACCTATTTCGATTTTGCCATATTTTTCTAAAATATTCGAGAGCCTAATGGCAACACAAATTAATGATTATATGGTAACTAATAGACTCATTAGCAATAAGCAGTCTGGGTTTCAAAAGAACAGGAGTTGTACAACTGCAATTCTAAATATTGTCGAAGATATTAGACAAAGTATGGATGATGGATATGTAACGTTTCTGACACTGCTCGATTATAGCAAAGCTTTTGATACTGTCAACTACGACATTTTATGCACAAAAATGAGAAGGATCTACAATTTTACTAATACAGCCGAGTTACTCTTAGGGTCATACTTAAGAAATAGATCTCAATCCGTTGTCACCATGTCGAGTTCATCGTCCTTTCTTCCTATTAAGCGTGGCGTCCCACAAGGGTCAGTTCTTGGTCCTTTACTGTTTTCTTGTTATGTCAATGACCTGCCTGATGTTGTCTCTGAGTGTAATGTCCACATGTATGCTGATGATGTTCAAATGTATATGTGTCGTCCTTTGTCCAGAATAAATGAATGTGTAAATGTATCAAATAGAGCGCTCTGCAATATTAGCGAATGGTCAAAGAAAAATGGACTAGGACTAAATTCCGCAAAATGTAAATGCCTTGTGATTTATAAGAAATCTATAAACACGCAACTGTTGGGAAAATTAAAAATCGAAAGCAGTGGCATCGACTATGTAGATAAAGTCACAAACTTGGGTTTTGTTTTTAATAAAACTCTTAGTTGGACTGACCACATAAACAGAGCTGTAGGCAGAACCTACGCCTCACTTCGCATATTATACCTGACGCAGCACCTCTTACCAGAACATATTAGACTCCTTATTGCTAAGACCTACTTGACACCAGCACTTTTCTATGGAGTTGAGGTTTTCTGCAATACTGACTGCATCAGCAAGAGAAGACTTAATGTTGTATTCAATAACATAGCTAGATATGTGTTTAACCGCAAACAAATAGATCATATATCATCCTATTCGCTCAAAATTTATAACCTTAGACTAGATCACTGGATAAATCTCAGAGCATTAATATTGTTACATAAAATAATAACCACAAAAGAACCGAACTATCTCTATGAAAAACTGAACTTTTCTAACTCACGACGAACAAACAATATCATAGCTGTTAGACATCGACTATCCTCGTCAGAAAAACATTTCTTTGTACATGCTGTTCGCCTTTGGAATAATATACCACATGACCTTAAAATAATTAGAAGCGCGCCTATTTTTAAACGTAAGCTTTTTATGCACCTACAAAATCATATATAGATATTAATCACAAGCAATATAATATTATTTAGGAAAATTTTAAAAATTAAAAATTAAAAATAAAATTGTATCTAAAAATTATATTAATTAAATCAAAATCAAATTTTGTAATATTAATCTTAAGTTACTTTAGAATAATTGTATTTTTCAACCGAATGTAGCATTAATTGTGACTAGTGCCATAATCATAAGTTCTTTACAACTTGTAGCACTAGGATGTTAAATAAATAAATAAATAAATAAATAAATAAATTTGAAGAAGTCTTAGGTGCTTGGAAAAACCTTAGAACACACATGCTGAGCCACCTATTTATTTCTTTTCCTCATCCTCATCCTCATCGTCATTCTCAACCTCATCTCATTATTATGCGAAAGCTGTGCGCCAGCTGAAAATTACATTTTGATGTCGTCGTCGACGGCATCGTTGAGTTTTGTTGATATTTTAATGGATTTTGTATTGAGTCAATTTTTGGGTCTGGTGTTTGCCTCAGGAATGCCTTTAGGCGCCAGTCTGTTGTCACATTGAATTTGCCTTCTGAATGAGTTGAGTTGAGGCTCGTTAATGGTAACCGCAGGTGAAGTCCCTGAAGTTTGCTTTGTGTCAGAGTAATCCTATCTGAATATCTGCATATGAAAGGATAAAATAAATCTGAACTCCTAGACACATACTGCCGAAAGGGAAAAACTTTAACTGTCAAGAAAATGTTTTTAAAACAAGAAAAAAACGGATTGAAAAACTTTAAGCTGAGATCTAACTCAACATGTGTCAGTTCACAATCCACTCTAATTGTTCCTTAATTCCAGCAGGAGCCCATCCGCCCTAATGCCGCCCCCTTTTTCCATTGACACTCCCCTAGCTGAACACGCCTATGCGTCATAAATTTCAATTAATTTGTCGCATTTTATCTGTGAGACCTTTTTTCATTTCTGGCCATTGTTTTTGTTTTTATTATCTTCCATTCGTGCCCCCAACAAAACGAAGAAAAAATAAGCAAATCATTCCTTTATGGCATTTTAATTTGCCCTTTTTCTATACCCTGTACACATTAAAAGTTTGCGTGTAATTCTACAAATAACTTTATTTCGAATTATATTTGGATGTAGATAATTTCAACAATGCTTTCATATTTAAGCAGAATAATTCTTAAATTTCAATTACAGGATATCTTCAAGTCTAGCACATAGTAGCAATTCACTTGTTTCGGGTTAAGACGCTCCATAAATTATGCAAAGAGTGTAAAATATATTGCTGAGCAACAAAGTAAATCAACTGAGGTTCACTTCAATTATTTATAACAAATTGCCCGCTTACTTTGTGTGCTTTTCATTTAGACCCAGCGAATGAAATGATTTTTTGAAATTTAAGTCCCATCATGGGCATTTTCTGAGTTGCTTGGAAATTCTATTTAATTTGTGTCAAAAACTGAACCCAAAAATGCAATAATGGTCAGCCAAATGGTTGCATTTGCAGATGTCCTCGAATGGTTAGGGGAACGTATTCCCTTAAGTATTCTTTGAATCGTAAGCATGACCATTTTGCCAGTTGCAGGAACAAAACTATCCGCAAATGTGGCATCAAGTGCGCCCTGCCATAAAATGCCACCAGACAATGCAAATTGCCAGTGGGAAGGAGCTGATCCTGGAGGAAGGAGCTGCTGCTGCACTGGCTCCAGTTGTGGCTTTATTGCATGCAAATATATGTACAGCTACAGAACTACAGACATTTGGTCGAGACACGTGAAATGATGTGCAAATCTTATTAACAATTGCTGCCAACAACAGCAGCCAACGGTCGAGTGCATTTCCGTTGAGAGTGCTTTGGATTCAAACTGTGCTTGCTCCTTGCTCCTTCCTATGACCCATTCCCACTGATTCAGTTGCACCAGCAAGGAGCCATTGAATGTAGTGTGAATGTAGTCGGAGTCGTTGCACGCTTAGCTATTCCATTCGTTTGAGGTGTACAATACATTCAAGTATTCGACTTATCAGACCACATACTAGTTGAAGTAGCTCTTAAATTAGATAGTCGCTGAGATAGAGAGAATGTTGCATACTGAAAAATTTGAAATTATCGATTGTAGTATATATTGTAGTATATAATATGATGTTGTAATTTTCCGCTCATTTATGAATACCGATATTAAATGATGATTTAAAAAAAAACATATTTTAAGGACAGTTTTCAGACTTATGTATTTTAGACTCATACAAGTAGAGAGAGTTTGGTTAAGGGAAATAAAGTTCCAAAATCAAGACAGAATTTTTGATAGGTAGAAATATAGTAGCTATAACAGTACTTTTTAAAAATAATGTACTCAAGTCCAAATAGTTTTATGATAATATGATAATTGTCATCATATTATTATATATTAAAATACAAGTAAAGGTGACCAATTTTTAAATGCTTACTAAAGATTATTCGGAATATTCTTTTATAAAATTTTAAGTGTAGAAAAAGTTTCAGAAATTCCTGAAAAATATTCAAAAGCATGTTTAATTGTGTTCAAAATTCGCTTAAAATAAAGTACTTTTACTATTATTTTTTAAAATATATATATTTTCCTCTTCTTCATTGTTTAAAATTTTAAAGTGGTTCATCTCAAAATGAATTCTATCAGGACTATATTTAGGTTGAATTCGCTTTGCTAATGCCTCTCAGTGACATCTGCAAATGGGATAACCCAAATATCTTTATGGTTCTTCATAACTCAGACCCCAAAAACAATTTTGTTTAGCCAAGAGTCCGCTGTTTTTCCATTAAAGTCAACTAATAAATATCAGAGTCGTTGTGCCCCAAAAGAGGGAAGCCCTGGGAGGCAAAAGTCTCAGACGGATATTAAACACTTAAATGCTGGCATAATTTTTACTATTCCAGCGACTAAGTATTTAATTTAATGCGTTCTCCCAAAAACCTAAGCTGAAAACAAATAAATTGAGCCGAGGGCAAAAACGAAAGGAAGGCAGTCGACAGTTGGATGGACAGGCAGACACAGGGTAGGAAGGAGGGGAGAAAAGGGGAGGATGTGGCTAGCACATACAGTAGTGGCAAATTAAAGATTAAACGCTTGCAAAAATATGCTAGGGGTCAGTCAGGAGGGGAAGAACGATCCAAAAACAATGCCCAACTAGACAAGCAGACGGCGGAAAAGTCAGAGTTGGAGTTACAATTGAAGTTGGAGCTGGAGCTGGAGCTGGAGATGGACGGGGCCAAGTCAAACAAAAGCTAAATGAAATGAACGCACGCGTGTCTGGCGGGAGGAGCTGTTCGCCATTCAAGGGCCAAGTCTGGGTTAGGGCCAGAAGCAGCTTCCAGGGGCACGAATGACGCAGTCAAAAGGTCCAACGGGTCTGCCAATTTATGCGCATTATTAAAGCGAATGCCTGAAATGCCTGGCATGCCGAAGGTGCCACACTTTAGTGGATCACAGATACGAGTAGACAACACTCTTCCAGGGTACTATGGTCCCGACGACGATTATTATGCAATAAAAAGTCCATTTTAAAAGTTGCTCGAAACAATAATTTTTTCATGGCAATACATTGGAAATACATCAGACAAAATTGTTACATAGTCAGAATTTTAACATTGCCCAACACTGTTAAGTTAACAGCTCTGAAACACAGATGTTATGAACTATGAGCACAAGCCAGCGTTAAAACAATATTTTAGGTTAAATTCAAGTGATTATCAACACTAATCCAAAAGCCAATACACCAAAATTTATAATGGATATTATTCAATGTGGCTTTTACTTTGTGTTAGTAAATCTCGGTTGTTGAAAATCAGCGGGCTTTGTGTTGTTCTGTGTGCTTTAAAAAGTTGCCTCAAAAATTAATTTTGAAAAAATATTTTGTCTTTTAGAGAACAAAACTAATTTTGCTAGCATTTGCTAGCAATGTGACTATATGCATATTGTAAGGTATTCAATTCTGAAACTGGGAAGTGAAGCTCAATTTGCGTCGTTTTGCGTTCTCTGAGAAATTTAACTTTATTGCACATAACGTAACCTCTCTGTGAAAAGTATCGATTAAGCTGAAATGCGGCAAAAACAGAAGAAGCAATCAAGTTTCAAAATAGGTTTTTTAGAGCATTTTGTTGCGCGAATTAGTAGAAATTTAATTTTTATATATTTTAGCTGAAAAGGCAACAAAAAATACAGGAAATCTATATTTTTCCATGCAAGACTCGACTAAGAACTGATTGTTCCTATGAAAGTTAAATGCTATAGTTGACCGATATTGATAAATTTTGGGCAATATGTCTGGCCTATAATAAATCTCATGTGTTATAAGTTTGGTCCAGATATCTTGGAAAGCATGACGATTTTTATACAAAAAATCTTTTTTCAACCGATTATTCATATGGGAGCTATATGATATAGTTGTCCGATTTGAATTATTTTTTAACAGAGTGTTAAGAGCATAAGAAAAAATCAATCGTGCAAGTTGGGTTCATATACTGTGAAAACCAAAAAATTTGCATATGCTTAAATTAAGAAAAAAGGCGGTGCCACGCCCCTTTTTACAGCACCGATGCCAATTGACCCCATAAGTCCAATGCAAAAAACTAGACCAAAATATCTTGTTTAGTTCTTGAGTTATTAATTTTTTCCAAAAAAATCGTCATCGGGACCATAGTGCAGGGTCCAGGCCTGGACAGGGTAGCTGCTGCTCCGCTCCAGTCTAGCCATGGCTTGGCATGTGATGGCCACGTTCAGACCGTAGGTGTCGTAAACGGACATTTATTTATTTAGATTTCAGTTGAAGCCAACAACTTCTTGGGGGCGAACCTGTTTCTTATTAGAATTATTAAATCAAGTTGGGTTGTGTCTCTGTGAGACAGTCTGGGAATGGGTAATTCCGGTACACATGATAACAGAGTTAACAGAAGCAAAAAAATAATATGAGAGACAGAGAAAGAGCGAAATCAAGGAACGGGAGCAGCAGGAAAGAGAGAGAGAAAGAGTTGCAGAAATGAAGAGCACTCAGTATTTGAAATGGGTTAAATATAGGATATTTTTAAAAATCTTATAACAATCTCATTATAAATTTGTTCAATATTTAATCAATTTAGATATCAAACCATTTCTAATGTCATAAGTTGACAATATTTAATTGTTCTTCGTAGATTTAAAAACTTTAAAATGATTTAAAATGTTTTCAAATTAAGCATTAAGATATTATAAAATATTTGCATAAATTTATCTATTATGTACAACAATAATACAAAAGCTTAATTTTATTTCTAAAATCTCTATTAATTTGTTTTTTTTTTTGTGCTACCATTGAAATCCATTTCTCTGAACAATTTCCTTTTCAAGTTTACTTGATATAATTTCCAGTGCTTCTGCCATATTTTCCTCTTCATAAAACGGTACGGTCAATTATTATATCGTAGTGACCAAAAGAACTAACTCGAACAATTGACCATTTGCCGGCTGCATCATTAAACACAACTTTTGTGGCATTAAAGTTAATTTATGCACACTTCAAATGTGGCTGAAATTATAAGATTTTAATATACTTCACCTCTCCCAAAACCGTGTCCTCGTCCTTTATGGCCAGAGGGAAGACGAAGGGCATGGAAACTGCTGCAGTGCGTCGCATTAACAACGCGCCATTTAAAGGGCCAGGCCAACAATAGGCATAAAAATCAATTATGAGCCATTAGCCAGCACAAAAGGCAGTCCAAACTTGTGGCACGGGGCAAGTGGCGGTGGCAAGTGGCAAGTGACTGTGGCAAGCGGTTTGCCAGCAGAAGTGAAGCTCATAAATCATCTGGCAGGCTGTTGCGTCGCATTCAACCTGCCGCCAGCTTCCAAGCTCCGACCTCCGACCTCGTACAGTCTCCATTCAGACTCCTAACATTCTCCCAGCTCAATTTCCCAGTTGTTCACGCATTAAATATTTATTTAGCAAGATTTTAATGGAGCCAAATAAGTTAAGTGTGCAGATGCCGACCAAAAAACCGAACAGAAGGTGAAACAGAACTGAAGAATAATTCAGTCTGCCTCACGTGTTCTTTGTCAGGGTGTCAGGCTGTGGGCGTGTGGGCGTGGCAGGAGGCGACTGTCGAGCTTCTGTTTCCGGTTGCCTCAATTTGTGTGTGTGTGTGTGTGTTTTATGTATCTGACAGCTGTAGGCTGAGCTCAGGACAGACAAATTCATTTCATTCGTGCGGAAATTAAATGCATGTTTGACCTATTTAAATTTTGAGTACCGACCCAAGAGCGTTTGAAATTTAATTTATTGTGAAATACATTTCAATGCTTCAATCTGTTGCTTCTTGTGTTCGTGGGTGACAGAGTGTGTAATGCTTGCGATATCGTCAGACACTTGATTACACTTTAAATTGGGACATCAATTCGTGCCAAAAATTAATGAACTATATTAGATCAAGTACTTTCAATTCGAGTGTATCCAAGGAGATTGGCATTAATGGCACTTTAAAATGTTATATCATTTTTACAAATAAAATTAAATCACTTTAACTCTAATTCTGTAACTAAGAACATTTCCCTCTTTGACGCTTCAACAAGCCATTCATTTTAATTTATCTCAATTTTCACAACCCTCACATAATTTCTCGTCTTTTATTGGCCATGACATTTACCCACTCCAATCATAATAACCGACGACCAGCACACGTAAATACACCTGATGCCAGCCGAAATAGACCAAGGAGCTGCTCATTAGCCATAAAAATAGTCACACACAGAGGCCAAGTGGCAATTAAACGCCGAAAAACAACATAATCAGTCATAAAAGTTTCCCCTCCTCAGTTGGGGCAACGTGAGCAGCAAGTTAAATAGCTGGGGATTGGCCAGAAGTGTCACATGACCAGCTGGAGGAATGGGGGAGCTTCAGTTAACTAGGTCTCTTCTTGTGCCTTTGGGTGTGAGTTGCTTTTATGTCGCTAATTAAGCCGCAAAATGCCTTTGAGTGGCTAATGAGCGAATATTCTCAAAGGCGCACAAAAGTAGGCAACACTTTTTGCACAAACTGAACTCGGCTTTCAGCTTTAATAAAGTTATTTGCGGCAGTCAAAAATTTATTTTAATTAGTAGCTAATTTTCAATAATTTAAAAAATAGATATTCTAAGAAATATTTACGGCAAAAAGGACAAAAGACGCCTGGAATTGCAAGAAAATGATGGAGGGGAAAGTCATCATCTGTTTGGAGCCTGCAGCGCAAATTGCATGTCAAAGATTATCAAGAGTCTTGGCCGAAACATAGCTGGCAGCTGAATGCAGTCAAAACTCAGCTCTGGGAAGCTGTTAAATTACTTCAGCTGTTTCGACTTAATGGTCGCTCAGATTGGCAGCAAACAGACATCTACCAGAGATATACGAGTACAGAGATAGACAGAGTAGGAGATGGAGAACAGGCAGACAGACTGCAATGGAGACGAGACAGTTAGAGTCAAAAGGAAACGCATTACTTGAAGCTCCAGAGGCGGTAAAGAAGTAGAAGTTTCAACTTCATAGACACGCAGATGCTGTGATGCCCTTTTAAAACGACCATATATTTTAATAATCATTTATAGCTCATTTCTCATATATATATCATCCAGTAGATATTCCTCGTCTTCGGCGGTATCTTCGCCCTCCACATGGCATTCATCCATGCATTCCTTCTTTGTGGCAAAGCGGTTTGGGTTCCCACCACAGCCGCCATAAATGAAATGAACACAGCGATTGGTTACATAGTCATAGCCATAGACCTTAACTTGATCGTCACAGGGCCCCACATCGGCCATGTACAAACACTTGGCTGGGAAACGAAATAGAATTAAGAATACCAACTGGTAAGTTGCCATAAGAAGTAACGAATACAAACGTTGTCGTATGACTTTGTTATACGGAGTAACAGCTCTTAAAGCCATGGTAAGAAGGCAAATAAAAAACAGGAACTTCATGACTTTAGAGAGTCAATAGACGTTTTTTAGTTGAGTAATAGAAAAATCTGAAAAGTTACAATTTGCTTTTAAAGTGTCAGCACATGTAAATATTGAGTAATATAACTAAGTTCTCTTGATCCAAAAATTAATTTGAGTTGCAAATTCAATTTCAAATCAGATGTACTCTTTGGTTTAGCATAGCTCCAAGTGGAAAACTGTAGCAAAAGCTATGCCAACATTCAAGATATCAGTGAGAAACTCTCTCTCTCTCCCTCTCTATGTGTATGTAAAGTGAATGCACTTTAGAGAACTCGCGTAGCACTTCATCATTTTTATTGCCAGCAGAAGGAAGACGCAGAAGTTTCTTTTAGCGTATTTGACTAACGATTTGATGACGTTGATGGGACTTTGAAATGCATCGGAAAATATAGAAAAAAAACAATAAGAAATAGAGAAAGACGCCGCATATTTCACACAAAAGTGCAGTGGACTTAAAGTCAAAAACGGAAATGCAAAACGGATATAAAAAGCCATAATGTAAATGCCAAACGCGGCGTATGCGTAACTTCTGCCAACGATTCTTATCTTTTTCACGCTTTAAGTGCCTGACTGACAAAAATCGATTTAATTCCATTTGTAAAGCGATTTTCACTTAAAATGTGATTACGCAAATTTTCAATTTGAAAACGATAACGAAAATTGGCAGCATGGCAAACTGGCAGGGGGGAAATCCAACTGCTCCTTTTAAGCCAGCGAAAAGAATGCGTAGTCCCAAAGGATGCGACTCGCAATTGTTGAGCATGAGACATGAGACGACTTCCCGTCTCGCGGGCATACGGGAGACGTGTCCTTACAAGCTTAATTATACCCTGTAAACATGAAAAATTCAAATTGGCGGTGTAATAAAAAGATGTTTCACAGGTAGCAGCAGCCAACAGCAATCTTAGAATGAAGTACAAGTACAAGAGTATAAAAGCAATCCTGAAATATCTGTAGAAAGGTTTTAAAAGCAAGTCTGCTTTCCATTTTAAAATATAAACAAATAATGGCGAAATAATTAATTTATTGACTAAATGAAATGAAATAAAAGACTTAGAATTGGATAACCCATAAAAGAAGCAATTATTTCAGCATCTATTGCTACACAATTTTCTTTTTAAATGGATCATGTTTAGAAGGCTTTTAGTTTATTGAAAAGGCACCTGAAAACTCTCGAGTTCTCCAACTGTAATTCATAGCACATAAAAACACTGCTCTTCCAACTGCATTTTTGATTGAATTGCGGACAATTCGACTTTGTTAAGTGTGAAAAAAACTCTTTCACTCGAAAAAAAAACCAACTGTGCAATCAGATTTCGAATTTCGTCTCCACTGAAATCAACTGCAAATCCGCAAAAACCGAAACTGTTAACATTTATCGACAGCCACTGAACAACATTTGGTCAAACTATGCGATGGCACTCGCAGCTGGCCCCAAGGACCTCAACCAACACTTAATTAAGTTTCAGTTTGCCAGTCCAGTTAGTCCGGAACTCAAACGTTTTTGGCCTCGTCCCCAGCTGCAAATTGCCGCTAACTGCGCAAAAGGCCACAGCAAAGCTCAGTTGCGACCGCTAATGCGGTTTGGCTCACTTTCCCCCCTCCTTACAGACCCCTTCTTCTGCACCTCTGAAAATGTAACAAAATTCCGACAGTTGCTGATTCCAGTGCGTTGATTATCGCCAACCATTGCACCTGTCCGACAACAACTGCAAATTGCTACAAATTTGGGCAGTTGTCATTTTTAAATTTAAATAAATTCGCAATGCGAAGTGATGTTGTTGTTTTCGTGTCTAGTTGCTGTTGTTGTTGTCGCTGCAAGCGGAAGTGTACCCTCATCAAGTTCCATTAGATTGTCAAAGTTCAGCACAGGCGTCGGCGGCTCAACCGTGCGCAAAAGTGTCACAATGCTTAACATATGCCCACATGAGACGTGTCCCAATCCCCCTCCTTTCTCCTTTCTCTCTTTCCTTTTTCCCCATTTGTCAGCCTACCTCCCTATTTTTCCCCTTCCCCCCACTGCGTGTTGAACGAAATTTGTTGCTGTCCGCAGCGACATTGTTGATAACAATGACAATAACAAGCGACCAGGGCTAGCTGATTGGGGACCCTGGTCATGGGCGTTGTGTGTTGTGATTAGAAACAACCCCCCTTCCACCCCCGCCCCCACAGAGAGCTGTGTTCTGTCAGTAATCACATGAAATGAGCTGTTGACCTGCGACAAACACTTTTGATGGATGTGAGAGTGTCAGATAACACTGCGACATATGGCGACATGCAAACTAAATGCTAGTACTATAGTCTTAGTACTTCCTAACAATCTATATATTGGATACATTTCTTAGATATAAATCCCAAAAACAACTGGAAGCTTGGCTGAAAACTCCTGCTAAACAATTCAACGTTGTTTAACACAATTTATAAGGGTCATATTCTATTTTACATATTTTAGATTTTCTAATTAATATCTAATTTCTATCCTCATATTTTTTCTTTACACATAATCAGCTAAATACTTAACTTGGTTGCATGCCTCCTTCCCTGCCTTGCAAACCAAACTAATCGCATTTCCTTAAGTTTTTATGCGTTTCTGCTTGGCAAACATTCTGCAAACTCATTTCAAGTTCTTTCCACTCTCTTATCCCAATTCTCTTCTTTGCCTTATTCTTTGCCGAAAGTAAAGCCCTCAAATATGCAGTACGCTAATTACCAGCCCACCTCATCCTACCTCAAGGCCCTCAAACCGGAGCCAAGCAGCCAAATATTTTCATTAGCTGTCAGCGTCGTTTGGGCATTTCCCAAGACTTTTCCTCGCCGGTTACCGGGAAATGCCTTAAATTACATAAAATTTTAGCATGTATTTTGGACTCGCTCTTTTGGGTTTCTCGCCTTTTGCCTGGTCTAATGTTCAACTTAATTTAAACGGGCGAGTTAACAAGCTAAAATTTGATTTATCGCCAGAAAAAGTTTTCGTCTCTTGCCTTCACTTGATGAGCTTGAGAAAGTTTTCCTTGAGTGTGTGTGTGTGTGTGGACGTGGGCGTGCCAACGACAAAGCGTCTGTCAGTTTCCTTGTCCCGCTCCCCGGCTGCAGTTCTCTAGCATGTTTTGACGTCACTCTCAAAAGGCTATGCAAAAACCGCCCACTCAACTTTAATGAGCTGACATTGAGGCGCCTTCGTGCGCCATTTGGGCGCCAAAAGTTTTCCACATGCAGCACGGGGTCGTTGCTTTAATTGCTTTGCGTGCTGTGTGAAATTGCCAGGAGTTCGGCTATATTTTTATGTGCATTTTTATGGCCCACGGACAAACAATTTGCAACAGAATTCAATGAAAAATATTTGTTAGGCCATTGCCTTTCGTTGGGGTTGGTCAGTTTCGCTTTAAATGCACTGCTGCTGCTTTTAATTTGTTTAGTTTCGTAGCAAGCAGACAAAATGCACTTGAACACGCGCTGAGTTCACTTCAAGCAGTTCACTTCAAGCAGTGCGACCAAAACTATGCAATGCCAAATTAACACAATTAAATCAAATGCTGCAGCTGAGCACGAATACAATTGACGGTTGTCTTCAAATTAAAATTAAACAGTTGAAAATAACTTTGCATTCATCTTTATTTAGACATTTCTTCACCTTTTGCCTGCAAGTAATTTATGCCATTTGCATTATTGGCTTATACTCGTTTCCAGACTGGTAAATTGAAGTGCTGGCAATGGACAACATAAACTGCTGTTAATTTCCATCACAAAACAAGCAGGGGCTGGGAATAGAGAAGGGTGCCAAGTGGATTTCACATGTAACCGTATCAATATGCAAAAGAGGTTTAGCCAAGACTTGCACTAAGTGAATGTGAAGACACGGAGCAACAACACTGAAACGAGAGGGGAAGAGAAAGGAGCCCGCAGGACACAAGTGGCTAAACGTGACGAGCATACATTAGCCGGGATAGACCTGGCTCTAGCTAGGGGAAACCAGCCTCGTCTACATGTTTGGCCACAATAAATGCAAAAAATATGCATAAAGTGCAAAGCATGCCATGGAAAAAGGCGTTCAAGTGTCGGTCGCAAAAAGTGCGAGCGCCAGCAAAAACGCCAAAAATGAGAGCGAAAAAATATTCAATCAGACAGTTAGACAACGTGAGAGGGCACAACGAAGGGGGCGGGCGAGGGCGGGAGGAGGGCAATGAGAAACATGCGTGCAAAAAATGTGAAAATGTGTCGAGCGAAACTTGAAGCTGATTTCATAACAGACGCAGAAATCAGAGATGAACAGCCTTTTCCGAAGGAAACTGGTTTTACTCTTTAAAATGATCCATGAGAAATGCAGAATAATTTAAGAAATGTCCAAAGAGAAATAAGTTGTGTTATAAAATAACAATTATTACTTATAATAGTTATAATAAATTCTTTAAATTCTAGCCAACAGATAATAAAGCTTTTAGTGGAGACAATATTATCATGACTGATTAATGTGTGCCTGACCCGTCCCAATAAATTGCAAGTCGAATAGATTCAGCACATAAATTATCACCACGTTCAGAGTCACGCAAATGAAACAGAGCCAAAAGAATTTAATTATAGCAACTTTTTGGCATTGCAAGCAATATAAATAAATGGGCGTGGTCGGGGCGGAGACACACTAATCATGTAAGCTGGATTGTGAGTGGGTTGCTTGTTCATGTTGCCAAAACATATTCAATAATATAAAGAAACTGTGGAAAGTATCATGAATAAAGCTGGAACTGCAGTGAGGAGAAAAGGAACTGGGAAGTGCTTTGTATGCTTCACTTTTGCTTATATTTTTTAATGCATATATTAATCCTGATGCTTATTTCGTTTCAATGAAGTTAAGAGGCAGCCGCCCAAAGAATAGATGGAAGAAAACCTTTGGCAAAATCCATTTGTTGTAAAAAATTCAATTTATATTCGATTACGCGACGATGTCTAAGTAGAAGTAGAAAAATCTGAAGCACTTTTTGCCTCGGGAGCGCATTGAAAATGCTCCGTCATGCGTTAAAATTGCAATTTTTTCTCTTTTCGAATCTGAAAGCAAATGCTAAGAAATGCCTTGAAGAGTAGAAAAATGTTAAGCAAATTGATAAATGAAAAAGCAGGCAAAACCCGTGTAATCACCTCGTTGCCTCAATCCCTATCCCCCTTGCACCCCCTCAGCACCCTCTCAATCTAATTGTGAAATGTGGATGGGGATGGGGATGTGGATTCGATGGTGTCGAGGAGGAGGCAACTGGGCAACAGACATAACAATCATAGTCAATTGTAGCTAGTTAAATATTCAGGGCCATTTTCAGGGCGAGAAATAAAACTGAAAACGGAAACAAGTGAGCCTTCCTCACACACACAAACACACATAGAACACATGGAAATGACACCCGGACACGGACACGGACACGGAAGCGGGTCGCTGATTGCCGATTCTCGATTGCCCACATGCCGTGTGCATAGAAAATGCCCATTGATCTGTATTGGAAAACGATTTGAGTCTCAGCGCCAAACAAACAAATGGATAGAGAGACAAACAAACATTTAAACAGAAACAGAGAACAGAGACATAGATATATATATATAGTAGACATAGAAACAGAAATAGCAAAACAAAACAAAACAAAACAAGGGCAGCACTTGCGAATTTCATTGCAAATGAAACGAAAATCGTTTTATTTTGATTTTGTGCACGCGTTCGAAACATTTCGAATGGGAAACGAGCTGAACAGAGCTGGAGGGCCCTTCAAAGGCAAATGTTTTGCCACTCTTTCCGTTAATACCCTGTAGCAAGTGGGGAGTATACGGGAAATACTATATTTAATATTTCGTGTATTGATAGAAATTAATTTTAATACCTGTTGCTCAGAATACAATTTAATATCAATAATTTAAAATTTATTTATGCTTTTTAATGTCACACAAACCTAGGCATAGAAAATATGTTAAGTTAGGATTGATTGTAAAACTACTGAAATAGTTAAAAAAAAAAAAAAAAATGTTAAAATTATTTTATAATAATACCAAGTACGTGATATCTTCCAGTCGAGCATATTTAATTAAAATTATTACTTATACTTAGTGTGTTTCTATTTGGTAATGCAGTGAAAAAGGGAGTTTTTGTTGTTTGTGCTTTTTACGTGGCCAAATTGCAGGAATTTGCAGCTGAAGAGGCGCGGAGAGAAAGAGAGGTAGAGGGAGAGCAAGAGAGAGAGAGAGTGCGAGAGAAAGAGTAAGGGCAGAGAAGCATCTGCAGACAGAGGTAGAGACGCCACATGTTGACGGCCTGCAGACTTGCCACATGGCAGTCGCTTCTCATTATGGAAAAAAGAAAAATAAAACAATTGCCCCGATGCATTGGGGAGGATTATTCAAGGCATGCGATTTTATGCTTTTAAATTCAATAAAGACAGTTAAAGCTAAACACTTTATATTTCGAGTTTTGTTAAATTAGATACAGTCGAACTTCCCTAACTCGAATCACCATTATCCAAAGAAAAGGTTAGAGTTATTTAGATATTTAAATTATAGAGTTGTTTTTCTTAAGCTTATTAATTTTACTGTCACTCATTTAGATCGAGTTAGAGAGAAATCCGAGCTATGGAAGTTCAACAGAATTTTTATGCTACAATGCAATTATCTTTGGCAGACTTAAATCATTTCGATTACTCTCAAAAATATGTATTCCAGTATAAGGAAGATACTTTAAATAATGTCATTGAACAAATGTTATTCTCAAAATACCTTAAGTTATTTAATTTCTCAAATAAACCTATAGTTATTTAATTATTGTAATGTATTGTTGCATTGAAAACCCAGCATTCGAAATGTCTTTAGTAATAAAGTTCATTAACACAAAAGATACTATGAAGATATTTGTTTCGACAACAAATATAAGAACAGCTGTTCCAACTCAATAGCAGCCACTACAATTGCAGCTCGAATTGAACTTCTTGTGCTTAACATCCTGGGCCAAGACAATTGGCAGCAAGTCCTTAGAGCAATGATTTCCCTGCCACAACCTCATCCGGAGTAGGTGCAGGCTTGGAGTTGAGGACGAGGACGAGGAAGTTATCAGGAGAATGTTGCCAATGTCGATTTATGTCGTTCGCCTCGTTGCAGTTAAAATGCTTTTCATGTAAACTGCTCAGAGCGATGCTCAAGAACTTTGCTCAAGCGGACAAATAACTGAGAACACGCACAAAACGAGAGAGAGTGAGAGAGGGAGAGATAGAGGAGTTAAGCAAGCAAGTCGAAAAATATCAACTGCCGAGTATAAACTTATGTAAATTGTAATGTGAAGGACAGCTCTCTCTTTCCCCCTCTCTCTCTCTTTGTGTTTTCCCTATCTCGGTTTGCTCTTCTCCCCACTTCATTGAGGGGAGCGTCTGGTCCTTTCGTTGTCCTTAAGGAATTGCGGCTATGTTTGCTTCTGCTGAAATGAGCAAAAATAATTGCAAATCGTAAAAGAAAAAAATTTTGAGGCTGTCGTCGCAATTCTCCACTTTCTACTCAGTTCCTCAGTCCATAGTTCTCATGTGTGTCCCGCCAGACGATGTCAGACAGAGAGACGGACGGACAGGGAGACAGACAGACAAACACGGTCGGAAACGGAAATATGCAATGAAGCAGAAGTTGGCAGGAAATTGTTAAGACGCCGCGCCTCCGTTCGCTCTATCTCCCTCACACTCTTTCACTCTCTCTCTCTCTCGCTCTCTGTGTGCTTTGCTTTGTTCCACATGCTCTATTTCTTTCGTTTTTTACAGCTTTACTTTATTTTGCATCATCGAAAGGGTTCCCCCAACGCTCCTCAATCTTCCTTCGGCTCGTTTTATGTTCTTAGACGAATTGAAAAGCCGCATGCAAATAAAATTTGCCTGTTTTTAGTATTGTCCTATGACCCAGGACCCAGCACACAGGACATAGTACTCTCTCAGCCAGCTCTTCGCCCTTGTTTTGTGGTTTTTATATTTCAATCGAGCCTCTCTTCTCTTCTCTTCCCTTCTCCTCTTTTCGTTTCTTCTATTCGTATTGCTGGTTGATTTTAAAGTATTTGATGTGTTTTTTGAAGAGTTTTTTCTTCGAACGTGGTTCCGACAATCATATAAAATTTATAAGCTTCGTAAATGTTGATGTATTGTTTCAGTTGCACCCAGGGGGATGACTGTATGAGCCATGAGAACGAGTATGTACTGTAATGTAATGTAATGGACCTGCGTGCTTAAATAAAGTGTATTATAAGCATACATATAAATAGAAGGCAGTATAAATAATAATCTTCTGTTAACAATTTAAACTAAAATGTTTAGGTAATTCAAGATGTGCAAGTTCTTATTACAGTTCTTATTACAGTTTGAAAAGCAACGCTTTAATATTATTCTAACCTTTGTTTGAATGTAAAAAAAAAATTTTACAAAACTTAAGCGAGATTCTTGAAATAAAATGATATTTTTTATTTTTCTTTTTAGTATCTAATCGTTTTCTAAATTAATATTTGTAGACATATCGACTTCATTTCTGTATTTTTCTATTATTTTCTTTTTTCATCTCAATTAAATATTTCTTTTTATTGTACAGATTCGAGTGTCTCTTATTTAAAAGAACATATTAATAAAAAGCAATCCATAATTCGCATATATCATTTGATTTTATGTATGTATTATAACATGCTGTTAGGCCCAGTTTTCAGGCCATAAAACGCCTGAAAGTCTACACTAATTTTCAGGGCAAACAAGATTTGCATAATTTTTACAGCTGTCGGCATAAATTTGTTGAACAAAAAAATAAACTCCACATGAAATTGTCGGCCAAATGCGAAAAGTTTTTTCCACGTTGTGCCAAAAAAATAAAATCGTGCAAAGGGGCGAAATAGGGGAAGAACTTTTGAAATAAAGTAAACAATAAAATGCGGCAATTGTAATTATGTGTCAGTGCAATAAACGTAATTAGCTACAGTTTTGCCTGCATGAAAAGAATTTCCCTTTTAGGTAGCCGTAAAAATGCGAAATTTATGTCAAGAGTTTGCCCAAACAATTAGTTCGCAATTTAATTAGACGAGTAGGCAAATGACTTTCATTTGCTTAAGATTAAGAGGCAAGCCGAGTTGACTCTTTTAGCCAGGGCACACTGTAGTTTGGATGATTGAATAATAAGCCATCAAGTGGGTCTAACGGCGATAAATGGTGCACAATGTTATAAAAAATTATTTGCCATTTAAAAATACACTTGAAAATGTCGACATCGGTTCATGAGCAATGGTTGTGGGAGGGGGGGCGTGGCATGCACATGCACACACGTGCCGCGTTTTAGGGTTTTGTCTGCACGCGATTCGCGATTCGCGCCAAGCGTCTGCCGCCTGTCGCCCCAAAAAGTAGCTAAAAACGTGACGCGCATTTCCAATTGGGGTTGACGCAGTTGCCGCTGACGTTCCCGTGTCTATCTGAAAGCCCAACCCACCCTGTGACCAGCACCCGTCCCAACTGCACACCTGAGTTTCACCTGGAGGAGTCGTTGGCAATGCGCCGACATGAAACGCTTGCACTTTTGTTTATGTCCTCTGGCGAGTCGCGTGAAATTGAAAAAGCGGTTGGGCCACGAAAATGGATGTGGGCAGTGTGGAGTTGTTGTTGCAACCAAGTGGTAAGTAGCTAAGGCTGCTGTGGCGGCTGTCTTGCCTGTTGCCAGAGACGGAAACGGAGACGAAGGCAGAGACAGAGACGGAGACAACATTAGCATCAGCTTACAAGATGCATTTCACACGTCATTAGCTCGCTGAAAGCTTGACGAGCGGGTAGAATCTGCAACGAGCTGAGTTTTGCAATAACTTGGATTGCAACTCCGGTGATTTATATGGGAAAACTGTCAGCTGAAAACAGAATGCAACTGAAGAAGCTCAAGAATAGGCGATTGGACTTTTATGAATTGAGTAATGTGTAAAGCAATGAGTTTTATAACTAATTAAGCGATATTTTGATGGCAAATGCAATAATATTTATGTCAAGTTTTAGAACATCATTTTGATAAAATTAACTAACTAAATTTAACATTATCTTAAGATGAAATTGGATAATCTCTGCGATTCGTAAATAAAAGTAAGTATTCAACTCAATGCAATTTAATTACCAATACAATTTTAAATTATATACAAAGTGAACTTTTTTTTCTTATAAATTAATTTGGGAATTTTACCAGAATTTTTGTTGCATTTTTCTCGAATTTAAAATTATGTTTGCTTTTCGATTTTTTCTCAATTTTGCCACGCGAAGAGTGAATTTCACCAAACCAATTTTGAATGAGCTTCATTATTTTACAAAATTTTGAATTTTTTTTTTTTCAAATTGTTTCTCAATTTTTTTTTTTACTGATTTTTGAAAATTTCATTCAAATTGCGCGCGCAGTTAAGTTTTTCGTTAAGTTGCCCTAGATTGATAAAGCAGTATATGATTAGTTAACTGCTTTAAGCAGTAGACTTGTAGTCATAGTCTTAGCCAAGACTTGCACCCGCTGAAGCTCTGCTACAAATATTTAAACAGCTTTTTTCGTGGGTTCGAAAATACGGTCGTAGCTAAGTTTCATTCCAGCTACTTGAGTAAAAGCCGATTAAATAAATTTATTATATTTTATTTAACAATTGAAATTCGTTAATAAATTGTTTCCCAAATTAATTATACTTTAATAAGTAAATCCTTACAAAATGAGCATATATATTTTCTTACAAATATTGAATAATTCAATTTACTTGTTCTGTATGCAATTAGGGCTGCAATTCAGTTAACTATCGAGTTTTATAACATTCAGACCATTTCTAAAGCACTTGCCGCCAATTTTAAACAAGCCAGTAGAAATTTACTTAAAGAGTCTTAAAAAACAATGCTTTTTAATTGACTTAGGTATGATAAAAATGCATTCAAATCTGGAATATAAATTGAAAAACGAAAACTTTTGGGGCGATAAATTGTATATACAGTGGAGAGCAAAAGTGAGTGCATGCTCGTGATGACTTTCGTCATCCATACAAGGAAATCCAAAAATTTTGCACTTCCTTCTTAACAAATATATAAAGATATAAAAATACATATATATAAATGCATAATAAAATGTCAAATATCAATCAATACATGTATTATATGATTTGTAAAAAGTTCCCAAAGAACAAAAATATTTTCCATTTAAAGAATTGTTACGACAGACTATTTATTTAAGAATAAGCTAATGAATAAGTAAATAAATATGTCGAATTGAAAGTTGTATGTATATATATGGATTGTACACATTATTGTTTCACCGTCAACAAGCGTAGCACAATCCTTGCCCAGTTGCGCTTGGTCCTTTGCTGGTCACAAGCTGCGCCAATTGATGCCAAATTTATAACGACAAATACTACAAGAATTGTGCACGGCTAAAGTCAGCGATAGTCGACCCACTGAAATGGGGCACATACATACGAGTATAAGGCTCCCCATACACCGTTCACTGTGCACTGCTTGCCACACACACACACACACACACACAGCACGTGTGGAGGAAGGAAAACTGTGCTTGTTCACTTTTCAAGCATCATTATTGCTTTTTGATTTTGGTGTGAATTTGCAGAATGAGTGTTTGTGCGAGTGTCTGTGTGTATGAATACCCTGTTTGGGTATGTTCGTGTGGCCAAGATGAGTTATGGCCACAGCCAGGCGTCTGTGTGCGGAGTTCGTGGAGTCTGGAACTGTGCCCAGTCGCAGGCAACGCGACTGTTGCCGCAGCTTGCAGTTATGTGTGTGTATGTCCTGCATGTCCTGTTCAAGAACATATTAATGCAATTTTATTTAAATTATGCAACATTTATGCCTTTTGCTCGGTTTGATATATTTGTTTTACACGCGCCGCCGTCAGATGTCCAGGAATACATACATACAATCGACATTGAGTCGAGTCGGGAAGCGGACACTTTGTCCTTATTGTCCTTTCCAATTTATGCGAGTGTGTCTATGTGTCACTATCTCTCTCACTCACTCTTTCTTTCTCTCTCTTGTTTTGTTGTTGCTCGTCTCGCTTTTTATATTTATGACTATCAAACAATTTATGTTGCCCTGATAACTTTAAATGTTAATTACACTTACTGTTGCCAATTAAAATATTAAAGCCTTAAACTCATAAACGAGTGTGGAACCAAATTGAATTTCAGCCTCAGCCACAATGTGAAGCAATTATAAATTGAAACAGTTTTATTATTGGTTATTATGTCTTTAAGATGAGCGTAAGTATATAAATGCACTTTAATTAATTGTTAATAATACAATGGAAAATAAAAAACTATTTATTTCACATATTTTTAAATGTATTAATATCGGAAAGAAGGACTATTTCATTCAGAGAGGATTAAAAACATTAAAGTTAAACGCACACTTTATTAAACATTACAGAATTGATTCAAAAGAATTCCAGTTTTAAATATATGAAGCTGTATTCGTTTTTGTATTATTTTCCATTTGAGTATTCGAGAGCAGTCGAAATTCCTCAGGAAAATGATATAATTAAATAACACATGTTAGTAAGTCATTTGCTCAATCGAATATTAAGTAAATTGAAATTGCTTAATTTATTTGACATCAATTGAAAATCAAGCACAATCGTATTAGACCACACACACTCACACTCACACACAATTGAAATTCAAGGAGAGGACACGCAATTATGGCACGTCAAAACCGGAAATGGTAAAGTGGCAAAGCGGAAATGGCAGGAACCAAAATGCAAATTTCTATAAAAAGGAAATTATAAAAATATTTGCCTGGTTGTTTGGATACCAAAAAAAAAAGAAATAGAAAAAATCTGTATAAGAAATGTTTTCTCTAACTGTGCTAGCAGGATTTGCACGTGGTTCGAGCTCCTGGCTGAATTCCATTCCCAACGGGATCCACTTGAAAGGACGCTTCCCACTTGGGCCAAAGGGCGGGCACATCAAGTGGAGCGTCTGGCACAAAGTTTTTGCCATTTTTTGTACTTTTTTGCTCTTTGGCCATATATACAACAAATAACAAGTAGCTCTATAACTGCAGGGACTGAGTTTTTTTAAGGTATGCCGGAGACAGCAGACAACGGAGAGGGGAGAGCGGAGAAAGGATAAATAACTGGAAGGTGAGTTCATATTTTTGCCAATTCTTGTGCTGGAATCTGTTTTATGCAAAAGTTGCATTTTTACTTTATTTTAATTATCTTAAGCAGTTTTAACACACACATGCAAGATTATCAAATTGAACTTCCATAAATCTATATGAATATCCTTGGGTGTACATGAATATGCTCGGCCTTTTCAGTGTGCTGAATATTTAATGCACATGAGAAGAACTCAAATGTCAAAAGCAGGAAACGAAAAACGCATTACACAAAGGCTTGCCAGTCCTTTTGGTCCTTTCGAAAATCATCAATGTCTATGTATGTATTTATCTGTGTGTGTTTGTGTATTTATGTGTATATCTGTGGTTGCACAGGTGAAAAGTCAGAGGTAGGCGCATTAATTCCACTTAATTTGTTTTAACCACAAAAGCCAAGCGAGTCCACAGCAAGCAAAATATATTCATATGGCATTTCGTGATCGCATTCACATTAAACGTTTCAAAAAGCTGTAAATATTCAGTTATTGTTCAATGGATAAGTACTTGATAATGTAATACTTTTACTGTCAATAAAATTATCATGCGAAGATTGAAGAAGGAATTATACACTCAAGAATAATTAAACTATTAATATGCACTAAAAACTTGTGCTAAGAAGAGAACAAATCGAAATATAAATTAAAAATTAAATTAATTATTAGATAACAATAAATATAATTAATTGTATCCAAAGTTTGTATATGTTAAATGCTAAATACTAAAAAAATAAATGAACTTTAACCAGATAATTTGTCTAGAGTCTAGACTCGTTCACTTGGCCAAATCCCCCTTTTCACCATTTGTTAAGTGTATTAGCTCAGCTTAACAGAGAATCCATTGGGCATATTTCATACGAATGTTAAGCTCGTCAACATGCACTGCAATTCTAATAACATACCATGTTAAAGTCTCTTAAGCTGTTATGTTAATCCAACTTCTCCTCTAACATTGAACTCTTTACCTGTCCTGTTAAAAGATTTCCTCACAAGGCTGTTAAAGGAAGCTGCTCTTTTAAACCTAACAGCGCTGTTTATTAACAGCAATAACTCTCTTCAGTGAGCTGCTTAGCAATTACCCCAATGTTACTGCTACAAAACTGAGAATTAACATCAAAGCTTTGTCAGAAATTACCCAAAAAATAATGGTAAATTTATCCCTTCGGAAAGCTCTTTTCATGATAAGCTTGCAAGCTCCTTGGCTAAGCTTTCGTGTACAGCACTTGAACTTTCGCTCTCAACTACCCCAAATAGCACCCACGCCAATCCTGTGCGATTTAGAATTTTAACGCGCTCTTCTTATTGGCTGTGCAGGGCTTATAAAAGTCACGGCAGCACCCAATAATAGTTTAGTTGGGGTCTGGACTTGGACGGAGCATGCTGCAAATTGCGAAGATAAGTTGGTTGTTATTGGATCTGACTGAATATATGTAAAATGTATAAATATTGTAAAAAGTGTATGGAATAAATGTTAAAAATTTTTGGAAATGCGTATTATTTAACTGAAGCTAGTAATTGTTTAACTTAGATTCTTGCAATAAAATAATAAAATATTAAAAAGGAAAAAAAGGTTGACAAAAATTAAAGAACAGCAAATAAAGACAAGGCTTTACAACAGAAAGAAATATGATAAATAGAAAGGTAAACATTAAAAGACTTATCTAAATATATAAACGCCTTGAATGTATTGCACCATTTACACAAAAGAGAAAGAACAAAATACTTACAATTTTTATAAAACAAAAATTTGTTTTGCTTTTTTTAGGAACCCATTCAATGAAAAGAGCAGTAGCTATATTTAGCAAGTTAACGGCATTTAAAGAATTCATCAAGTATGTGTGCATGTTTAAGCAATAAACTCCAAAACTAAACAATTTTTGAGTTCTAACTCTATATTTCTTACTGTAAAATGCACTATATCGAGCCCATTTTGCGGATATAACTTAAGCCACAAAAAGCAAATTATACGGGAGAGAGTATTTTAGATCGCTTAAGTTATAATTGACAGGCCGATGTCTCCGTAAATATACACAATTAAAGTTTAAAATTTTTGATGTAGATGCTGTTGGTATTTATAAAAACATTTGCATTAAAAAACAAATTTCAGAAAAATGTCGCTTAGGTTATATCCGCAAAAAGGGCTCGATATATGTATTGCAACTTTTTGAAGAAATCCGAAGTTTTATTGAAATTACATTTTTAAATAGTGCAAATAAATAAAATATATAAATAAATTAAAACTTAGCATAAGAATTTATTTCTTTGAAGATTTGGTCCTTTTACAATTCAGACTTCTTGAGTTTTCTTAGAGACATTTAAGATATTTGATGAGATAAGATGATGATAAGATATTTAAATCGTATATACATGTAATTATAACAAGTTTCAATAATGCTTATATTGGAAAGTGGTGATGATCCTTTAGCTGTTATTTAGTAGAATTCTTTCTTCAGAAGTCATCATTTTAACTTACACCACAAATACTCGTACGTTACTTCAAATTCAGGTTTTTTCATTAGTTTTCGAGCTTTACGTAGTTCTGGATGCTTTAGAATCATCGTCTATTTGCTGGCAAGCACACTTTTTTCACTAGCGTAATTAGAGATAATTAACAAGGTCTAATTGCCCTCAACCCAGTGGCAATTCAACTGCGTCGTCTAAATCTAAAATATGCCGCTGAAGTTCAACGAAGTCATGTGAAAATTAAATGCTTTTGCCCTCTTTTGGTGAACTTTCCGGCAAATTGGAAAAGCGCACGGTGAGCAAAATTACCCCAACCCAAAATTTATATTAAATGCAATTGAAAATGCAGCAAGCATGGCAATTGGGCCAAAAACAAAAAATGCTGCACGGCGAAATTGTTTGAACTTGCGGCAATAAATTCTTTTTTATCGCTGGCAAAAAAGGAAATAAAAATCCTAATGAACAGAAGCCTACAAATTGTATTATGGTTTCTCTTTCTCTTTTGCTCCTGCACTCAAAAATGTTGGGCGATGTTTATACCCTATGCAGGGAGTTTTTAAAGTAAGTATATTAGTTCTTTGTGTACATTAGTTCCTGGACAAATATATAAATATTCGACAGAGATTCAAATATTGGTCTACAAAAACATTAATAATGAACTTAAAAACACCTTTTCTTAAGAATAAAAATAAATGATATTATGATTAAAAAATTGTTTAAAAAAATGTAATTGTTATGCAACAAATAAATTTGGTCAGAATATATATATTTTAATTGAATAATATATTAAAATATCTATATTAAATCAGGCCAAATATCCCAAACTCTAAACTTGTGATAAAAAGTTCCTGGAACCGATTGATCGGACTTTAAGTTTTATTATAATAAATATTAAACTTTTTTCAAAGTTTCCAAATTTACCTTAACGGTTTGTAATGGATCTTTGAAAAATATTAGTGGTCTGTTCAAATTGTTGTTTTTAAATCTTTTGTACTTTATTACTAATACTATCAGATACTCTTTATTTTTCTCTAATAAACAACTTCATTTAATTATTGATTCACGTCAAAAAAAATACTACTTCAAGAGTATTAACTGGTCGCATTTTCGAACTAACTTATTTTCCTTGATTTTTTCCCCATTTGGCTTCATAACGATTGGCAGTCATCTATCTACATGGACGCTTTGACTGTCGGTGTGTGTGTGTGTGTGTGTGGATAGATGGATGCTTTGAAAAATTACTCACGTAGCAGAGAAAGAGAGAGAGGTTGAGACTTTTGGTAATCCCCGCAAGCGTGACAGGCGATGGTCAATGGACAAGCCGAAACAAGCGATTTCTAGCACAAAAACCCAAAACTCTCATCAAGTCAAGTTTGTGGAATTGCTTTTAGGGAAGTAGAGGCAACATTTAGATGAGAATTAAAGCAACAGTTCATCAACAACTCTTGAGTATCCTATCTATAGTATAGTATGCCATGTCAGACCTATTTAGCTATTCCACAATTCAGTTAACTTTTTGGCCACACAAGTTGACGAACTGTCCAGCCATTCAATGTTAACTGGCCATTTAACGTTTATCCCATTTGTGTTCTGCATGATTTCATCATAGTTGTTGTTGTTGTTGTTGCTTGTAGCTGAAAGGCCTCTAAACATATGCCACAAATAATTTGTTATTCAATACGAGACACAAAAAGTACACAAAGCGGCAAACGAGCTCAACACACTAGTGCACACTCTGGACATTTAGTAAATTGGCTAACAACTTTATGTTAGCCTCCTTTTACTTTTTGCTTTGGCTTGATTGTTGCCTGTTACAGTTGTTATTGTTGTCTCCTGTTGTGCAACCTGTCGTGTCGTGTTGTGCAGCAGATGCTTGACCACTAGCAAGTTCCGGAAAAACAAGAAAAAAGTATTAAACAACATTTAAAGTCCCTTTTGTGAAAACGATGATGATGCTTTCAAGTTAAAAATTAAATGAAAATAATAATATTATTGTCTTTTTTTGTGGTTTTCTATGTAAATCACTTGTATGCAAATTGACAACTGTAACTATTCATATTATTCTTAGAATTGTTTATGAAACATTATCAGCTATAAGTTATTTTAAAAACCGTTCATTTATCTTTGCTCCACACATGTCATATTCAAATATCATGCAAAATATCATACATTTTAATTGCTTGCATCAGATTCTTATAGAAGCGATCATAGTTAACATATGTCACATGACTTTTAATTTACTTTCAGTGTTATATATTGCAGTTAAGATTATCTCTCAGATTTACCACCCCATATCCGTGATCCTTCTGCAACTGGCAACGTTCTAGGCTCCTGTCAACACAGTTACCCGAAAGATATATGTGAATAGCCCCCATCCGAGGACTTCAGACCACCCCTGAAACATATGTTGGCAGATTCTTAAGTGTATTTGTGTCAGGGCGTAGTCGTGACTGCAGTAAATTCCTGCTCACAAAACACCCAAATGCAAGAGCAGCACCAGAAATGCACATTTGAAAATTTCAAGCTGCAATGCATGTCTGCAATTTTTTAAGTAAACATTTTATTTGCTCTGAAGCAACCAGAGGAGAAGACAAAATGGAAGGCAAGTGGAGAAACTTGAGAGGACTGCACAATCCGCATCAAAAGACCAACTTCTTTTCGTTTCTGTTATTTTCGTTGTTGACATACGTTGCTGTTGACATTTTGATACAAATCTTCAATAAAATAAAAGCAACTCAAGTGGCCACAACAACAACAATAACAACTTGAACTTGAGAGAAATGACAAAAATAAGCAAAATAAGTGGAAAACAAGTGGACAGATCTTTGTGGCTCGGAAAATGCTGTATACGAGCAGAGGAAAAGTCGGGAAAAGACAACGTAGACAGAGAACTGAACTATTCCATAAGTGCCATTGCTCAAGTTGCAATTCCAACTTGGTGACTGGCATTGACCAGGGCAGTTATACACGTATATGGTCAGTTATCTTTAAGCTGCACAAAGTATCAAGAATTTCATCATAGTAAGTTCGTGAACTAAGATGGTGTCTAAGTTAGTTAAGCATAACAATTTCTTATCTCGTTCTCATAAATTTATAAATCCTTTTATTAAAATAAGCAAATGCATTTCATTATCACTGCACTAGCATTACATTTTTATGGGTTCTTTTCCGCTTTTCTTTACCCATTTCCGTCATTCCGTGCTACATTTATTCTATCAGATATATTTAACTTAGAATTCGGTACACCTTCAATTGCGATTGATTTTATTGCACATATCTCTCTTCTTTATATCATCACCTATCAAATAAGCTTCGTCACTTCCAAATTCCCACTCGAATTCGACTGTATATCAATCAAATTGTACAAAAATAAAGTAAATTTTTATTCACACAACGAGTTGTAACACATAAACAAGGAACGAACAACTGTGCTCCATAAAAATAGTGTGAAATGCAATACTCTCCTGCTTGTGAAGCTAACATTATTTTGCATAAAGTATACGCCATGTTGCACATAGGAGGATTGAAGTAGGAGGATGCAGCAACAGCTAATCAAATTCCCAGCGAAAGACAAACAATGAAATAAATGTCTTAAGACAAAAAACACACACTTTCTGATAGAATGCCGACCTACTCCATCCTCCAACCCGAAATTCTCCCTTGTAGTTTGTGCCTGCAACACAGAATTTGACACGGCGACGACTGACTGGGGAAAATATGTGTGTGTGTTGCTTATGCTGTGAGCTAGGCTGGGTTGATATATTAAATGTACTGTACCCACTTCTATTCTCTCTGCATCCAGCCGGTTACATCAAATCAACACAAACACAAATTCAATTACTCAACAGAGGCAACGACAAAGCAACAACGAAACTGGCACACGGCGCGTATGAGTGACATTAATTCGATTTACACAACTGCCAATCATTTGTGTGTTCCCATTGCTGTTGAATTGCCTAAAAATATACAATGTCAAACCGTATTGTTTTTGTAACGCTTTTTGATGTCTGCTATTGCCCAATTTGCAATTTAATGGATTGCACTTAAATCTACAAATAAAGAAAGATATGTTTTCACATGACTCCACCTTCACACAACTATGTTTCGAGAATCGCTTTCACCTTTTTATTTTTCTGAATTGACATTATCATATAAATGGACATGTCATTCTTAGAAAATGTAATGTAGTTACTTATAGAGTCAAAAAATCGCTACGAGAGATTTCAAAAATTTAATACAAAATTTAAGAAATCAATTTCAAAATCAATAAGGGGATTCCGGAAAACTGTTTTAGATTTGGTTTAGATAAGTTTTAGATTTCTCCATACAAAATTTTCAGTGTGCCCAGAGCAAATCAGAGAAAATCAGGGCACACTGAAAAATGTTGTATGGAGAAATCTAAAACTAATCTAAACCAAATCTAAAACAGTTTTCCGGAATCCCCTTATTATTTCTCAAGTTACAAGTTTTACATACATACTATATGTATGTACATATATAATTGATATTTAATTTTTAAAATTTAATTTTGTATTTCTACAAAAAAATAAAAAAATATAATACTATCTTTATAGTATGTAATTCTTTGAGCGTATTATTGTCTCTTTACTATATTTAAAAAAAATTAACTTAAGTTTGCCATAGGATAATTTTTCTTTCTGAGTTGAAAGAGAGTTTTGATAATATTATATTACGTGGCAATTAGCTGTTTTTTCTAATTTTATATTCAGTATTTGAATTAGTTGAATTGGCGAAATCGATGTGAAAGTATTTAAGACCTCGCACGCAATTTGACTAGCTTTGTGCAGAGTGTTATTTAGCTTAAATAAATAACAGGCTGACACACTCATTAAGGCCATCCAGAAAAAGTAGAATAGAGCAATAGCCAAGATAACAACAGCAACAAGAAGAAGAGTAGCAACATTATTGAGAGACTTGAACGAAACATTGTCGAAACTGTCGACAGATTAAAAATACAATTTACGGCAAATCAATTGCGGCTAACATGGCAACGACAGCAAACTAAAATGAAAATGAAAATGGCCAGCAGAAGAGCGAGAGAGAAAGAGAGATAGGAGGTGATAGAAAACAGCTCGAGCAAAAAATTAAAAACAAACAGCGAAAAGTTGATAAATAAAAGAGCACAGAGCAGAGCAAAAAAGAAGCGGATGGAATCCCAAAAGTCCCAAAGAGAGAAAGCAAGAAGCAAACAACAATGTGAATGTGAGCCAGGATAAAAACAACAACAGATGTTGGCATAAATTTGTGTCCATAATAAACAATTTACGATTCCAGCACCAGTTCCATTTCCATTTGTTGGTGGCGCTCTGTCCGCTCCGCCTGCAACTGAAATAAGCGTATCGCACGCAATCGATCCTCGCGTCTTAGCCGACAAAAGTAGCCCAAACCCTTCACGTAGTTGGACAATTCGCGGGCACACTCCAGCAGGCATTCGTCGGCCTCCGGCCTGGGCAGTTTCACCACCAGCTGGACAACGAACTCCCTCCACTGGGTTGGGGCCAAGGTAAATAGAAGCATCGTCGAGGGCAGGAGGGTGAGCAGGCAGACGGTTAGGTAAGCACACCAGCGGCAATTCGGGCAGAGGCGTTGGCTCAGATGATGGACGAGATGCTCGTACCGAGGCCAGCCCATGAGGATTGCCAGTTCCGAGATGAAGATGGTGCCCAGCAGCTCCACGCAGGTGTGCAGGCGTGGAAAGACATTCGTGTAGCACTTGGGCAGCAGCTCGCAGTTCCACAGCAACAGCAGCAGGGCCAGCACAAAGAGCCAGCTGGCCACTGAGGGGGCCAGAGAGCACTGATCCTGCGCTCGACTTGCGAACACGGAGACGCCGCAAAGCTGCATCAGCGATGCGGCCACAATCGAAGGCGGGGAGACCATCTTCCTGGGCGGGGAGAAAGTATCGTCAAACTGTAAACTTTTTCTTTTTTTTCCTTTCTGAATTGAACTACGTTTTGGCTTTCATTTCAAAATGTTTGAATCCAAACAAGTTGAGAGATCTCTCAGCGCCCTCTCATCTCTCTTGTGCATTTAAATGCGAAATAAATACGCTGAAAATGCAAAATGTTGCGAAAATCGTATTAACTTTGTCTACGTTCTCGTCCTTTGTTCGTGTCCTGCGTTATCATTGTGGCAAATCTAATCAAGTGTTAGACACAGACGTTCTCGTATCCGCAGCATGCTTCAACGCCTTTGAAGCTGCCACAGTCGTCGACAGAGTTACAGTTACAGATACAGTCAGAGTTAAAGCCAAACAAAAGTGTAGCATAGTTTTGGGCTCAGTTTAACGCTTCACTGACTTCTGCACAGCACCACAAACACACACACACATACACACGCACATACTCACTCACTTTGGCCACCTTTTTTATATCTAGATTTTTACTGCGCTCAACTTGAAGCTTACTTGGCTTTTAAACACGTCAAAAGCCTCTGCGGCGCTTTGCTTGCGTGGCCTTAACATTTATAGCATACTTTTGAGGGCTATGGAAAATACCATGCGAGTAGTAGTTGTTGGAGATGTTGCTCAGCATTAAATTTGCTTTCTTTGGGGTATGTGGAATTTCAAGTAAATGTTAGTTGTACAAGAGACTGAAAAGACATTTATATTTGAATTGGCATAAGTTTTGACAAATTTATTGGATGCATTTATTAAAGTTTGCAAACGAATATACAATCGATATCCATAAAACTGAAATTTTATATTTATTTTATATATATTTCGAAATATTTAATTTAATAAATTTGACTATTAAATTAAATAATACACATATATAAAAAAACAAAAGTAATAAAATAATGTAAAACACGTTTCAAAAAAGATTTAAAACATAAATAAAATTAATACCTTTGAGAATCGAAATGTGAAAAACTTACTTACTAAGTAAATTGTAGCTAGCTTAATAAAAAAAGGTAAACTATTAAAAATTTGTGAAATTAGAGTTTAATTTAAAAAAAATTAAATTGACGATTCTCTGTAAACTGTAAATTATAAAAAATATGTTAAATTCGAGTATTATTTTAAAAAATTGTATTTATCGATTCTCTTGGGATTTCAATTAGTTAAAATGTTCAATTGAAAAAGGTAACACCAATATTATTGAACGTTTCTTACTTAAACTAAATTATAGCTTATTCGAGTATTATTTGAGTATTATTTTGAAAAAATTGTATTTATCGATTCTCTTGGGATTTCAATTAGTTAAAATGTTCAATTGAAAAAGGTAACACCAATATTATTGAACGTTTTTTACTTAAACTAAATTGTAG
This sequence comes from Drosophila limbata, assembly GCA_963924055.1. Lineage (NCBI taxonomy): Eukaryota > Metazoa > Arthropoda > Insecta > Diptera > Drosophilidae > Drosophila > Drosophila limbata. The sequence goes on from OZ001353.1 coordinate 6,348,206, forward strand.
CTTATATGAAAAGCTAATAGGCTTACAAATCGCAAGTTTATGTGGTATTTCTGCATTCCATGCACAACATTTCAAGCAGAGCATTTCAATTTCGGAATTCGGTAAATTGTCTTGGTTAGTTTTTGATGCTGCTCGTTTGCTCGTTTTATGGGGAGTTTATGTGTGGCCAGCTTGTGTTTTAGATTTTCATTGGCTCCATAAATAATTTGTGGAATTTGTGCTAGAAGAGAAATTTAAGTGCAAACTTTGTGGCGCTAAGTGACCAATCAAACAGTTTTATGGCCTGAATAGGAGGCACATTCATAGTCAAAGTCAAAATCATGGGAAATTCAAGGAGGCACTTTAAATAATCATAAATTGTTGGTAAGAGGTCAGCAGAGGGGAAGGCCTCAATTAAGAGATGGCACACGCATTGACCAAGTCAATGACAAAACTTTTTGGCAAGCAATAAAAATCAACATTATTATGTTAATTTGATGGTGGAGGGGGAGGGGGTGGCAAGGTTGCTAAGGTGGCGCCCTCTGGCGTCTGACGTGCGCAGTGGCAGCTGCTACACAGATTTTAATCACTAAATTAGTTTACAAAAAAAGGAAAAGAAGGCAAGAAAATATTCATATTTTTATATGGGAGGCAGGAAAGCGCCTAAGAGCATGTTGCCTTTATTTGTCTAACGGTTTTGGTTTTTCCGGTCCGAGAAAAGCAAAAAAAAAAGGTACACAAAGCTTTTGCTAACTGCGCAAACTTTGCGCCCCCGAAAATAATAAGTAAACATTATTTATTTTAAAGGAAGAAAAGCCGTTGCATAGCTTCGGGCGGCACACGGGCGTGCTGTAACAATACCAGAAAAGGAGGCGTGGCAGCGTGGGGGGAAACGTCAAAGTAATTAAACAAAAGTAATTAAGATTAGCGCGCTTGGAGTAGCTGCAAGTCATCAGCAGAGCAGGGCAGCTCTTGTACCTGGTCCTCGCGTCCATTATCATCATTATCATTATCATAGTGAAAGGAATAAGGAACAAGCAAAAGCAAAAGCTAAAGCGAAAGGAAGTGTAAGTGTAACGGCAACAATATGAGAAAAGTCCTGCCAAGTTTGACGTCATTATAGCTGGCATACCTGCAAGTAAAATACACTTAGCCCCTCGTTATGGTCGCTACTTAAGTTTTGTTGTTTAAATTGTTGTGCCTGTGTGTGTGTGTGTGTGTGTGGATGCCCTTGGCTATTTTCTGAATTATTATTGCCACAGAAAGAAGTTTTTCCGTTACGTACTTGCTTAAACTTTAGAGCAATGCAAGGCCTTGGGGTTCTCTCTCAAAGTATTTGTCGACAAAATAAAGAAACACAAAGCAAATTCCTTTCTCAGCCAATCAGCAGAGGTCATAGCCTCGTTCTGGTCAATACCTCTCTCACACGCACACACACACATACGTAACGGTTCATTAACTCACACATTCGCATCAATCCCTTAACAATTCTTATGGCTTATAGTTGGCTATCAGAAGGCATCAAGGAAATCCTTGATAGGAATGCTCCACATGAAAGTTGCCGACAAGTTTCGCACATATTTTTTGCTTCTTTTCGATCAGGCTTTCCTTAAATTATATTTGGCAGGGGCAAAGGTTAAGTTTAAGCCGCCAAATGAGATTTATTAGCATTCAAAGCGGCATTTTAGGCGCTTATTGCCGGCCTATTGGCTATTTTTCACCCAACTTTTGTTTTGATTAAATGAAGCTTAACGAGCAGCCAGCAAATGCCACAGCACGTGGCTGCCACTCGGGTAGAGTAGTGGCAAATAAGGGCTGGACTGCCAACTTAACTAATGAGCTGATTTACTGCCAAGGAGACGTCGAGGCCAAGGCATCGGCTGCAGTTCAGTTCAGGCAGGTAAAAGTACAAGTATTAGAGCCAGGTTGAGGGTCGTATGACAAATGCGCTTCTGTGTTATTTATGGTGACCGCAGGACGAGATGTCCTACGTGTGGTCATTAGGCCCGGAGGCGTTCTCCTCTGCTTTAAACTCTGTTTTACTGCATGCCTTTGAGTCCAACACAAAATGTAAAACGTAATTTGTGTGTTCCGAGATGTAAGACTGTTAGGTGTTTCGACAAGCGAAAAAGAAAATCAAAGATTTTTTGATATTAAGATAAGTAATAACCCCTGAAAAATTATGCATAAAATATAATTTATCAGAGATGCCACAGAAATCGCAAGCGAAATTGAATTCCGCAGAAAGCAATTCCGCACGGAAATTTCCGAGGTGCCACAGAACTTCGAATGATTTAATGTTTTTTAGCAATTTCACCAACCTTTTCGAACTAGGCTGCTAAGGGCTGACACCTTCTCAGATTAAATTACCCAAGGGTTTGTTTAGCAACTTTTTTAAGTTTATAATTGCAGTTCAATGGGTTTTTATTTTTTTTTTAATTTAATTAAAATAATTTAATTTATTTATGCAATGATTGCTTTTGTTTAGGTGAAAAAAATTTAAAAGTAATTGGCGCGAAAAAATGAAAATTACTCGACAACTCTAGCAATTGTCTGCCATTAGTCTGGCAGCTCTTCGTGAAAAATGTTTTCACAATTTGCACAATAAGTTAAAGGTTTTTTTCGGTAAAACTTGATTTACCTCAAAAGACCTATTTTTGTAATGCTTAATTTAATGAAATCTGAAGTGGTTCCATATATTTTTTTTAAATACCTTACTTCGAATTCTGACTAAAAAATGTGGCATCGCTGACCCTGACTTTGAAGATCTGAATCGGACTAGGTGGTAGCATCGGACGCCAGCGATCTTAGCGCTAGTTTAATACGCGTAAAATTATTTTGCGATTTGACATGTGGCACAGCGAAATGAAATTGAAGAGAAATTCAAGCGAAAGCGATTTCTGTGGCACCCCCGTATATATCAGCTAAAACGCCACTCAGAAAGTTTGACAAAATAAATAATTATTTATTTATTTGGGAAAACTAAAAGATATCTTTTTCTTTGACTAATTTGGAAAAAATTATTTCAAAATAAAAAAGACTTACAAAGTATGACACATGCAAATAATTACATATTTTAAAAAATTAAGTAGGTTATTTAATATATGTTTATCTAGTGTGAAGCATCCCGAAGAGTTTTCACTTTTAAAATATTCTTAATTCCGTATTGTTAATTTGCGGTCAATTTTATTATCTCCATTTTATTTTAAATAAATTATTACTCCAGTGTTTTGTCAACATTTTATAAAAAGTTACTTTTAACATTAAAAATGTATTTTGCAAAGTAAAGTTCAATAACTTTAATTTTTCGTAGTTTAATTATTTAGATTTAACTTTGCAACTGTTACTTATATACATAAATATGTCTGTCTGTTGAGGCGATTTATGACTTGCAAATAAAATCGTTGAGAGCCTTTGGCAGCGTTCACCAGAATAAATCCACAACCGAATATCGATAATTATTCTGGTAAACGGCAGTGAAGAGCAAACATGGTTTAAAATGTTGTGATTGTGATGACAGAAAATGCATCACCAAAATAGTACGCAGAAATTCTCTGATTGCGATGCTTTGTTGTCGATACAATAAATTCTAATCAACAGAATACAGAACACAAGATTTGAAAAAAAATAATAAAAAATTAATAAGGAAACCACTTTATTAATAAAAATGCGACGATGGAATCTGCGTATATTTTAGGAATATCGTTAGGAAAAGTGCTTTAAACTTTCTCATATAAAATACTAAATGCGCATACAATATTGACCTAATTATTTATTAATGCATTATATCAACTATTATATTAAATCTAATCTAAATCTTGCTGTGTTGATTCTCATTTCATTAAGCATTTTGTTAGAAATTGCTTAGAATTTTCGAAGTAAATATTAACACCTTTGACAAAAAAAAGATGTGACAACTTTGATTTTGCCTCAAAATTGTACCAGAAACCCATCAAAAATTTTTTGATTTGTGATACATGATTACTGATTGATTAGTTCTGGTGAACGCGGCCTTTGACTTTTACTTTGGCAATCGACAAAGTGATGTCTGAAATCCTGACAGGCAAAGTGTCAACGTGCGCACACTTCGCTTCTCCCTCTGCGCCTTTGCTCCCTTGCTCCTTTGCTCCTTTGTGTTGTGCTATCCGCCATAATCCCTAATTAGGCATTTGATATATACGCCGGAGTTGGCAGACAACCTGAGCCGGCTGACAAATCGTAATTGCGTGCCAAACAAGCGGAAATCGGCTTATCGAGGGGGCTGAAGGCGGAGAAGGATAGGGAGGGGAGGTGTTGCCACTTTGCTACTTGCTATTTGCTTCTTGGCTTTATTGAGTTATTAGCCGCAGAATTGCTGGCTGCATACTTTCAGGCGCCACGCGACTCAATTTGTTAGCGTCTCTCCGGGAAAAACTTTAGCAAGTGCCTCGTCACGTTGGCTAATAAAGTGTAGCCTACATTTTTGGGAGTCTTTCAGCCTTATTGACAGTCGATGGTAATGCAAAACATGTCGATGAGAATGACAAAACACATTCTAATCACCATTCACGCGTTATTTTACAAATTTAAAAGCATCGCATCATTTTCCACATGCCTGGTCCTGGACCGTTTTGTGCCAAGTAAAATTCGCCGATTCGGATGTTATGCAATGCTTTTTGCTTGACTTGCCAGGGAAACTCTTTCAAATGGGAGTGGAAATGCGAATGCGAGTGCTGGCAATTTCGGCTTGTCATTTTATTAAATTCGATGAAAAAGCATTGCATACTTTTGGGTGGCGGGCACTTATGCGTAACATTGCGTAAGTGCAGCTGTCAGCTCCAAGCCGGCTGAAAGGGAGGAGTAGAAGTGCAAAGACGACAGGCAGACGGACGGACAGACAGACAGCATATGCACTGCACGGCAGCTTGAATGTGAAAATTACTGGAAAAATGCATCGAAACTTTGATTTTCTCACTGATGGAAACGAATGACGAATACTTTCAGTGAGTTTGTTTTTCTTTTACTTACTTATTTTATGGCATACCTATTTGACTTGATTCGAGTGGCTTTTTATGATGTCTCTAACTCTTTCTGCAAATATTTTGAATAACTGAATGGAATTTGCCATTTCGTTATTACATTTTAAAGCTACTTCCTGGGGCAGAAGTTATTCACCTGCGAATGAGGCATTTTTACTTTGCATTCTTTTGAAAGCAACTTGAATATCTGCCGCATAAATCTTTATATCGCTGAAAAAGTTTTTGCCGAGCTCGTACAATACTATTCCCCAAACTATTTTAGCTCATTTGCTGAACCAGACTAGACGACGGCGACGCATACTTAGGAATACTAGGAAATGGCTAAGGGGAGAACGAGATAGATAGATAGCCAGATAAAGAGCGCAGTAAGTTCAGTTATCAAAAGTTGCAAAAGTCGAAGCACAACTGCAAAACAAAACTTTCAATTTTCAATTTACTGCAAGTTCTTCAAAGTATACCAAAGGTATCTATTTTATTTTTTTTTTCTAGGCGCCGCGGCCGTCTGCTTTAAACCAACAACAAAAATAGTAAGAGTAACAGTAAGAGTAACAATAACAACAACAACCGGAAGAATAACATTGAACGCCAAACAATCAGCAGTCAAAAATTTCATTGTCGAGGTGGCAACAACAACAAAAAAGTAAAACTTTCGACAGGGCGTGAAAAATACAAAGAGGCGGCAAAAAAAAAAAACAAAAAAAAAAGAAAACTTTGCCATGGTGAAGAACTTTACAAAGCAGCCAACAAAGTGTTGTAATGACCGGCAAGGACCTTCGTTCCCCGCTGTTCCCCTTTCTCCATCCACAAGCTGCTTGCTTGACTTTTGGCGTCACAACAGCGTTCAAAATGTGTTGCAACGACCTTTGTGGCCTGTGCGTCGCGCCACATGCTGCACACACACACGCACCACAACGAGGTCCGAGGCGCAACAGTCGGTAGCGTGCCACGCCCTCACTCCCGCCCTCCCCAGGGAAATGCCTTACATAATGAACATGCCATGTGGCGTCTGAGTTTGTTGTTGTTGCTATTCGCACGTACTGTCCAACCCCCTATCCTACTTGATCCCCTCCCTAACCCTACTCCAATCCCCACTGCAATCCCCCTTGGACCAGGAGGATGTCTAGCCTTGTCAGTTTTAATGTTGTTGGCATTGAGCGATGCCTGTGATTTGAAAGAGTTCATTAAGCTTGTTAGTTAGTTTGCCCAACTGGGATGGGTTCCCAATGTTGTTGTTGTCGTTGTATTTGTATTTGTTTTTGGTATTCCTCGCCAGCTGTTTATTGTCTGTGAAGCTCTAGAACTAAGAAGAAGCTGGAACTAGTGCCGGTTCAGACTGAGAATTAATTAGCTTCTTGTCAAAAATATTGAAACATTTCTATGATGAAGTAATGAATAATGTTACTTTACACAGATTTATTTGCAAAAATTAATTTATATTTATTGATATGTTGCTTATTATTGTATTGTATTATTTTAAAGAGTGAAAATAAAAATAATTAGGTTTACTCTAATTATTTAATTTTACATGCTATTCGCTATTTTTTATGGACTGCTCTCGTAAAAATTAGAAAAGTGTTAAAAGTTGTCAGAAAAAAACCCCTACCAACACCGATATTTAAAGAAGTTATATTTCTTTTAAGTTCTTTTTTATTTTTAAAAAGTCCTAAATAGTTTACAGCCTGCAATTAGGAAATACATAAGAAACTATTCACACTAATTAAGTTCTATTACATATTCTGGAGCTTAAATTAAATGGATGGGGTTTTAATTTAAACAAACTTGATTTCAAGTAGACAAAATATTTTGCAAATTTAGTTTTTGTGCATACTAAATTTATTTGGCATCAGGTCTTCAAATGAAATTAATTAACTTGCTCAATTAAATAAAAGAATTATATGCAGGGATGCAGAAAATCACATAAACTTGTTTTGATTTTTGATTTGAATTTGCATTCATTCAATTAAACCTTGTCAGAGCACTCTGAACTGCTTGTCAACTTGTTGCAAGTCGGGTTCGAATTCAGGTTCGAAACAAACCAAAGCCAAACACAACTCAAACCCGTGACAGGAGCAAACTCAGCGGTCCCGAAGTCATTTACGGCCAGTGTAAATTGCAACAACATGGAGTACATGACATAATGCTAGAGTTGGTTGGCGAGGGGGGAGGGGAATCAATGTTACGGCTTGGAGCTCTGTTAACATTTTTGTCGCGTGTTTTGCGGTCTGTTGTTGCGGTTGCGGTTCCACACAGACTACAAGCCGACCGACCGACCGACAGACATACAGTCATGCCGGCAATCGCAAGAGCAACAACCACAGCGAACAGCATCCGACACGACGATGCTTGTCACCAGCCGACGCAGCTTCGTGTGCTCGGCTTCGTTCGGCTTTTGGCCTGTTATCATTCGTTTGCGTTGGCCTTACGGTTTTCATTTTTTGTTTCATTCGTCGGTTCTTTTTGCTGTTTGCTTTGCTTCTGCCTTATGCTTCCTGTAGTTGTTGTCGTTGTAATTGTTGTCGCTGTTGTTGTTGTTGTTGCTGCTGCTTGCCGGCTCTGTGTTATGTGTGCTGTGCGTATGGCGCCTGTCGACGAATCAGTTTCGCTACGGATTCTGCACGAAGCGGACGCGTCGAGTTCTCAGTCGCCTTCACTATTCGAAAGATCATTTCAAAACGAAATGTCGTATTTTAAAAACTAACGCAAACTATTTTTCAGTGCTTTTCGAAAGATTTGTATGAAGTGTGTTGACGTGAAAGTGTTTCCAGTTGATTATATGCATGTAACTTTTAGAAATTATTCAAGGTGAAAATCAAAAACATTCTGAAATTTAAAAAAAAAGATTAAAATTAAGCAATGTGCAATAGGAAATAAAGTCTGAATTCGTGGGTTTTGATTTTTCGAACTTCAAATACTTACGAAATTTTTAGACAATCCCACAGACACATTTCCAGATAGCTTTGCAGTTTTTGAAATTGTCTCATTTTTTTAAATTTTTCGGTATTTACATAAAGTATTTTAAATTTTGGAGTTATTTTCGTGAAATGATCAAAGATTTGAGGAAAACAAAGTAACGTAAATGAGAGAAAGTTTTTAAAATGAATTTCGAAAGGATAATGAAAATTTTTTAATATTAAATTTATTTTTTTGACGTTTTCGTTTCCGTTTTAAAATTAAAATCAACTCTTACCTAAGTCTTCGCAAAACTCCATGTTCAGCCACTTTACATGAGCAAACAATTAACAGTTAGCTCAACTAATGCACATTTTATGCAATAAAAGTAAACAGAATAAAAACGACATGTGAACGACAAGAAGAGAAAACAGAACAGACAACACACTCATGTCATCAGAGAACTAACTTCAAAGGCTGGTTGACAGAGAGCAGAAAACTTTAGGCAAACTTATAAGCAACTAAATGAATAAACCAAAGTTAAATGGGGTCTTGACTTGGAAGAGAGTACGCAAAAGCCCATAGATACTCGTAGATTGGCCTCGGCAGGGGATGGGATGGAGGTGGAGAGTTATTCCAGACTCGAATCAGAGATGCGGTTGATGCGACTGCAACGGGCTCAAAACAGGACCGACAACACTAAAGCAAATATAAACAAAGAATTTAGCTTAAAAATACATTAACCCAGTGCAAACACAAAGAGAAAGAGAGGAAGAGAAACAGATAGATAGAGTGAAGAACAAGGAGAGAGAGAGAGAGAGAGAGAGAGAGAGATATCGAAGCTCCCGGAGAGCAGCTTGAAAACTGCATACGTAATGTGTGTGTTAGTATCTGAGTGTCATTGTGTTTATGTCTCTGTGTTTGTGTGTGTGTGCCGTTAGTGTGTGTGTGTGTGTATGAGTGTGCCTGCTGGCATCAATGCAGATCAATGGCAGTTGTTGGGCGAAAGCAAAACTTTTTGCCATCCAACGTCATTGCAGCTTATTGTTTTCTCTTTGGTGCTGAATTTTTGCGTATTGCGCTTTAGTTTTTTGTCTCTTTTGTTTATCGTTTCGGCGTAACAAATTTACAAATTGTTCAGAGCAAAGCAAACAAATTGCAAAAATATGATGCCATTCCCGTTCCCAATCCGATTCCCCAACATTGCCATTGATGATGATGATGATGATGATGATGATGTCAATGGGGCACAGTTGCTACAGACTTGAAATTTCGGTGGGGATTGCCTTTTGAACTGCCAACAACACACAGTGCGACAAATTGTGCGAATTTATATTTGGGTGACACTAGAGACAAGTTATTGATGCAACTCAATGGGCCATAATGTCTCCATTTGTATCTGTATCTGTATCTGTATCTCGAATCTCAAATCTCGTATCAGTCGCATTGAAAATTACTTGACAATAGTACAAACCAATGTCTCTTGGTTTGGTACGGAAACACAAAAGTTCCATTTCAAAAGGATGAAAATTTCAGATTATTAAAATTTTTAACATTGGTAGATTTAAAAAAATATTAAAAATCAAGCTTAAAAATGCATTAAGAAATCATTGGAGAGGAATTTCTATTACACATTCTATCAACATCAATTTGCTCCATTCATTTGTTATATTTATTTTTTCGTTTTTTCAAAATTTATGATGGGACAATAAAATTAAAAAGATTAAATTCAATTAAATATTTAGAAAGTGACCTTCAAATGTATTTCAAGAAAAATGTTTATAAAAATTAGTTCTATGACCAAGATGATAAAAAAAAAGATGTGAGAAATGCGCAATTAGCCAAAGAGAACAAATATAATTACACTAATCTAATAATTTTTTAAAGGTTATCAGTCAAGTTTTTTGGTTGGTTTTTTGTTTATACTAACAATTTAAACTTTCTGCGTTTTAGATTAGGATTTTAAACTAAATTTTTTATAATAACTGTGCAATATTTTTAAACGAATTATTTTTTATTTATCTTAATTTAAGATTAAATTTAAAATTAAATCTTAAATCTAATTTAAGAATAACCAGTAGAAGCAGAACTTTTTCAACTTGGTTCTCTGATCAAGATATCTGAAAAGGTGGCTTAACTTAGCTACCTTAAAGTAGAACCCACTTTAACAAATGGTAATCTCTCTTTTCGTGGCTTGCCATAAGTATTGTGTTTCCCCCTGTCCCTTTGTCCTCCCTCACTTGTGATTCACAGACTCAAATGTCGCAGTGTTGAAAGCCAAAAGCTGTCAGCGTTTAGCGGCTGTGGCTTAGGCCACATTACCAAAAAGGCCTCTGGGTGAGTCCACTTAGGCTGGTCATTTGCCACGCCCACGCCCAGAGGGTCGGTTGGGCAACAGTTGCCCCGGCTTATTATTTTATTTTTTGCTGTTTACAATTTACACAATTTGTTGTTTGTTTTTTTTTGTTATTTTTGGGCAAAACATTGAGAAGCTCTGTAAATAGCTTCAACACAGCCATGACAATCTGCAAGAGAAATTAATTCAATTCTACGCTATAAATATTCGCATTCCTTCTCATTCTCACACTCGTTGCCCTCTTTCTGTTTCTCTTTTTCGCATATGCCTCACATGTGCGGAATCCTTTTAATTAGGCTAAAAGACAAGAGCAGAGAGAGAGGGAGAGAGACAGAGAAATGGTGAAAAAGGTGAAATGCTGAAATTAAACCGTGTCCCCGACATGACTAACTAATGGATGCCAATGCGGCATTCGATTTCTGTTTGCACTGCGGACCTACTTTTTGTCTGTCCTGACAACTTGTCGAGTTGCATTCCCAACCTGTCTGCCTTCACATCCTCCCGCCTTCTGGCCTTTTGGCCACAGCACAAACCAATGGCCCATGGCTGTCTTGCAGCATTTTGGCGCTAATTGGTCACATGTTTGGCATTGTCCAGTATTGTACTCGTACTCGCACAGTATCGAGTCCCATTCCTATTTCGACTTTGAGCACAAGCTTGATTACGTGAGTTTACTTTATTTCCATTTGGGTTTTAGGGGCACTCGTTGCATTGATTTGATTGTTCTTTGGAGTTATGATAAACTTATGTAACGAAAACTCACACAAGCTTCAATGACACAACGCTGACTTTAAATAAAAACTGCTAATTATGATTATGCAACTAATTGGTTTGTATATTTAATTAAAAGACAGTTGCATTTGAGCCTGTAAATGAAATTAATGAACAAATCAATAAGTTATTACTATTTATAAACATAAACTATTTTACCGAGTTAAACATCGAGTTTGATTTTGACTTAAAGTTTATTTTTTAAAAGTTGTTGAGTAAATTGATTCAATACTTAATATTTGTTTTAATATATTAATTTATTCTATTTATTATTCTTAATAATATGAAGAAGTCACATGAATAAGTCAATTGATTTGCTTTAAATCCAGCTTCCATCTACGATTTCTATTCTTATATTTACTTTTTCAGTTTGAATTTGCCTTTGCTTTTACGCTTTTGCCTACATCTTTTGGTATTCTAATAACAAGTTTCCCATTTGTTTAGTCTCACTGAAAATGCAACCTACAAAAATCCAGAAAGTAGTATGTACACAAAAATTGCTTAATTCTCGAGTTTTCCATATGACTTTGGCGTCCATAAATTTGCTTTCAATGCACTGCTCTCCCTTCCACTCTCTCCCAAGTTGCTTTTCCCCTGCTCGCCATGTCGATTGTTTGCTGTCTACCAACTTGTGCCTGCAATTCCCTTCCGGCTCGACTCAGCTGGTTCTAGTTCTGGGCAACCTTACAGATGCCACGCAGATTTGCCTGGGAATTCAATAAAGTTTGGCAAAATATTATGCCAGAGTAAGCCGCCATATTCAGGATGCCACGCCCCTTTTTGCAGTCCCCAACTGCACGTGCCACACAAAGTTTTAGCCACTGTAAAAAAGGAAATCGAAACGAAAACCCTTTCGCCAAACCAAAACTCAAAGAGCCATAAAGATTTGCCCCCAAGTTTCCAGCGCTTCAGCTCTGCAGCGCCCCCTGGCGGCCAACTGATGTATAGTCTAAGCTATCTGCGAGTGCATATAAAGGTGTACGACACTATTCCTTACCTGTAGGCTATAGGTGGATTTTGCGCTGCCCCAATTCCGGACAAAATTAAATGTCAAAATATGGACAGAAAAGTAAAATTTGTATATCTACAAATAGGAAAAACTATTGAACATTATTCAGTTAAAAATACAGTTGAACTTCCATAACTCGAACGTCTATAACACGAATTTCCTCTAACTCGAACTAAATTGAGTGGCCATTTAAACTTCCTTAAGTCATAGTCTCCATAACTCAAACTTTTTCTCGGATAATGGTGTTTTGAGTTACGGAAGCTCTACTGAACTATCTTATCGATTTCAAAAACTGATATTGGATTAAGAATAACCACAGAAAAATTAGAGTTTTTGAATGGCAGTTACAAGGACTTAGCATACAGTTTCTATATTATGTTTAATCTAAGATAAAGATTTTTCATAATTATTTCGCTTTAAATTTTCTTGTGTTTAATTTTGAATTTTTATTTGTGATATTCATGATCGAATTTGCATATCACTGAATAAGCACAAATAAATAAATATGTTAAATAAAATATTAAAAATTGTTGCTGTAACTAAACTACATCAAACTGAAGAAGATGTGAAATTAATGTGTGAATGAAACATTAAGAAAGTAATGCCATTCTAATTATTACTATAATATTATTAATATAATTTTACTTTTGCAAAAAAAAATTTTTTTAGGTAACCGAAAACCTACCGGTATTTCAAAACCGAAACATACAAAAACCGGTTCACCGTTACGAAACCTTTATTCAAAGATTTTGCGTGACCGATAACCGAAAACCTAAATTCGAATATAACCGAAACCGTAACTGAAACCGATATTCGTTTCGATTTTAATCGCTGTTTTCGAGACATCATATCCACTTGAATTGTCCGATTTTTTCCATCAGCTTGAGGAATATTAAAACGGCTTTTTCGTGCGAGCCTGCTTTCAAAAGGGTATTTCCAAGAACTTTTAAAGTAAATCGCACTAAGAAACATGGCTTTTATATCACCATCAGTTTGGTCAATTATCTCGGTTAATGTATCACCAGTGTCCTTGGCAAACCAGTCATTAATTATTTGGCTAGCAGCTAAGGAGTTTCCGAAATCCACATTATGAGGTACTTTAAAATCTTATAAAAAAAACCTCTTTACGAGGTAAAAGTCTAGTGACGAAATCATTTTCATGCACCAAAATTTCTGATATCCAATTTTGTGACGAATAATATTAAGGTTTACTTATAAATTACTAAAAAAAAATATTGTCACTCGGCACATTGCGCTAATTTCTTCATACCTAATAAATATTTATTTTTTGCGCAGTGCCGAGTGACAATATTTTTTTTTAGTAATTTATAAGTAAACCTTAATATTATTCGTCACAAAATTGGATATCAGAAATTTTGGTGCATGAAAATGATTTCGTCACTAGACTTTTACCTCGTAAAGAGGTTTTTTTTATAAGATATCAGAAATTTTGGAGTAATATATCGGAAATTTTGAAAATTGCAATATTTGTTGACGGTACAACTTTGTCAAAAGGTGTTTATTGTTTGTACAAGCAAAAACAAACTGTCTGGCAACACTAGTTCCTTTTACAAACATACATGCATAATTAGAAAAAATCATTACTAGCGTTTTCTCAAAATCGCCAAAATGTAGGAAAAAATACCTTATTTCACCTGTAGCTGTTTACCTTTTAACTTAAAAAAGTTCAAAGTATGCCTAAGAGCCCTTTGAAATACCTTTTCAATGATATATAGATCACATCTGTAGCTTTTATCGCTTGGATGCTATGGGGGTTTCAATTTTAGCGTTTTTTAGCGATTTCCCGCTAAACTAGCGATTTTTCGAAAAAGTCGTAAAACAAATGTTTCTATATTTTGATTATCTGCCGCTAAAAGAATTCACCACTTGCAAGCAGTTTATTTCCGCATTACGCTGCAAGCAGTGCACATACTGCATATGTACAAGCAGTAGTGTAAAGGTAAAAGGTATATTCAGTTAATATGTAATATCTTGCCCAAACGAATTTTGACAGATATGTGTTATATGTCAAAAGACGTGGAATAAAATTGCCTATAACATATAACATATTTTTAAGTGATTTGATGTGTAGATTTTTCTTAAATCGCTAAAATGTGGGAAAAAATACCTTATTTCACCTGTAGCTGTTTACCTTTTTACTTAAAAAAAAAACTTTGAAGGTATGACTAAAAGCCCTTCAAAATACCTTTTCAACGATGTATATATCACATCTGTAGCTTCTATCGTTTGGATGCTATAGGGGTTTCAATTTTAGCGGTTTTTAGCGATTTCCCGCTAAACTAGCGATTTTTCGAAAAAGTCGTAGAACAAACGTTTCTATATTTTTGGGCGGGAACAAGTCCTCATTCAAACTTTTAAGCTAAATTAACGATTTGATCCAAACAAACAAACAGACAAACAGACAAACAGACAAACAGACAAACTGACTTTTCATCTCATTTTCGGAAGGCCACTAAAAATTTCAAAATTAATTATCTTTTGAACCAGTGATCGGATTTTGATGATCAAGGTGTCATTCGACGCGTATTTTTGATTGAAATAGTAAAAAATTATAAAAAAATTCAGAAAGGCTCCAACGGCCCCATTTGCTCCAATCATTTAAATTTTGCCCCTCCCACTTACACCTGTTTATCTCACGAACCAGGTGAGTTTTCAAAAGTCTTAGTATGCACATTTGTAAGTTTTATTGATACCTTTCGATCGGTATATAACTCGACCTGATCGGACAGTCATAGCAAATTTTCCATTCTTCCTGTGTATATATGCTAGTCGCCTTTCGCACCCTTCGTGCTGCTTTCGTCACTAGCGCGGACTGCCGTCCGCAGTGATAGTACACCTGACTGTTGCAGGCAATATCTTAATTCTGGCAATATGTTAATTCCGTCAGATCCTCAAGTGCACAAGACTCCGGCGCCAATCGGAATACTCCCTGATTGCCTCGCTTTTTGCTTTGTTACCCAGCACTTTTTGAAAAGTAGACCTGCTGCAATCTTATGATATAACTTGACATTCTTGACAGAACTGCAGCAATAGTTCCCTCTAAGGGCGATTTAAAAAGACAGAAAGTATATTGAATTATCTACACATTAATTATATTAGTTATGGAATTTATTTTTACTATGGTTTGTATTTATTAAAGACTTGTCTCCGGCAGAAGAAAGCATTTTCAAAGCAAGGCAGTGTAATGGAATGCAAGCAGTGCACAGTGAGTGCAATTCGTATGTGAAAGAGATGGCAATTAATTAGAAAGCTGTTTTTATTTATGTTTAACATAAGTTTGCATTGACTTCTTACATTGCTGGTTAACTGCAAACAACTTTCTCAGCGTTTAATTTATGAAACATTTTATGTGTCGTGCGTGTTGTTGGCGATCTTCTCAAATTTTCAAAATAAAAATAAAGAAAGGGAGGAAAAACTTTCTGTCTGTGTGGCATCCATACTTTTTTATGGCTTTTAAGCGTGTCGCCTTCGTGTTTGGTCCACAGCTTGCGGAACATACAAAACGCACAAAACTTTCTCCCTTATGGCTTGCTTATGAAATTAAGCAATTTTTCACCCCCAATCTCCCCACTACCTCCCCCAGTTGGCACACACATGATGACGTTTTGGCATAGACAAAAACAGATTTCCCACACAAAAAATAAGAAAGAAAAAAAATTGGATGTCAAACTGAAGGAGGAACAAATTTTATGCACTTTTTTATGAGTTTGGCAAAGTGTTTGTAATTAAATTAATAAAATCAGTTTAGCAGCAACCATTTTTTATGTTTGCCCAAATTATAATTTAATTGTTTAACTAAATTTGCTTTTTCAGCGGTTGCCTTATAATTGTTGGTTGGCTTTCATGAGTGAGAAGTGGATTAGAAACAAACGGCTACATATTTGAGCAATTAGAATTTATATTTAAAATTATACTATTTATTGTTAAGCTCATCGACATAAAATTTACAGATAGACAAGCAAAACTTTACAAATATCAACTAAAAACTTGAGTGACGTTCGCAATGCCAATTTAAAAATGTTAATATGAATCTCTGAAGATATGGTCGCGTGAAAAAAAGCACCGAAAAAGATTGAAAGAAACGCCGAGGGTAGTTTGATCGGAGATAGTGGAGCTGAGCTCCCAGAGAGATGCCCTTTAGCCAAGCCACGAGGCCATCAGTGGTGCTCCTGGCTGGGGAAAGTGGCAAGACAACGGCGAGCTGATGTTGCTGCCGTCTTGGCATCTAATTGGGGCCCTCCTAGTGCTGACGGCAACAGCGGGGGACTCCACCAATAAGATCATCTTGCCGCAAATACTCAACGGCAGCGTCAACGGCGGCAGCGGCAGCGGCGCCTCCGGCAACGGCAACAGCGCTAAGCACTCGAGTGGCAGCAGCAGCAAATCACCAGCAACTGGCGCTGGTGTCACCGCCAATGGCAACACCATTCTCGGCAGCAACGGCGTAATTGTTGCCGGCGGTGTGCCCAACGTGCCAGCATCGAATTTAAACAGTAAGTACTCCCTACGCCCACCAATTTAATTATATTCTTAATAAATTAAATGTTACGAATTTACACAATTTATTTTGAATTTTTTGATATCCTTTGTATTTTACATAGACTAATTATATTTTTTAAAATTTGTGTAACTTGGGGGTATTTATATGAATCCCATTTTCATTTGATCAAACACAAAATAAATATATAATATAATTATTGAAATATTTATTTAAACACTAAATGAAGTAATTTCTGATTGACTTACTTTATTTATTAATATTTATTTTAATACTTTTAATGAATGAATGTTTTTCAACGCTACGCTATTATTCTTTATATAAAGCAGTTATTTAAATTACATATGTATATTTAACAGTCAGTTTTTAAAGCATAAACAGAATTTCTTTAAATGAACATATTGTGACACACAAAAAACATTTAAGCTTTATTTTTCATGTCATTCTCTTGCTCTGAGAATCACTTTATAATCATGAATAAAATATATCTGAATAAAGCTGTATACATTTTACGCCCGTTGAAATTTATGTATGTATATGAAATGAAAAGAGTTGAAAACTTATATGCTCATGAACTAAATTGTTTACAGGGTGTTTTAAAGTCCAACAGCAATATAATTTCTTGCGATTTCGCAATTTGTTGTACAGTGTAATTTGGCGTACTTATCTTGGTTATCTTTATGCCAGTTGCCCTCGGCTGAAACGAGAGTCTGATGCCATCAATAACACACTCCTCTCAGCCACTGCCAGAGAGACGGAGATGGAGATACCAGATGCAGAGATAGAGATACGAGACAGATTGGGGAATGGGGAGTGCGCCAGTGGCAGCTGTAGGTTGGTCCAATGTCGCCGCGGGTCATAAGTGATACACGGCTATATGCCAAAAATTGAAAGCCAGCAGCTGCACAGATGCGAATATCAGTATGTATGTGGCGTGAAAAAATGAAATCGGTGACAGAGCTCAGGGCCATAGTCGCTCCATATGAATATTCCCCCACCCATTGCCACCCGTCTGTCATAGTTCTCAGGTGCAGTCAGAGTCACTAGAGAGAGAGAGAGAGAAGGAGGGGAAAGAGTAACAAAAACCAACACAAATGTCGCTCAACTGTGCGCAAAATTTTATTCAGACAACGCAATTTATGTCGCAACAGGCGACATCAACCGCGTCATCATTCCATTGCTGTGTTCTCTGTAGTTCCCATCAACTGCTGCTGGCCAATATCATTGCCAACTTTTTATGCAATGCCAGACATAAAGTGGTCCAAAGCGGGCATATTGGGTTAATATCCAGAAAATGCATATGAACTTGGCATTTACATACATAATAATATCATCACAATTATGTTTGGACTTTTCACAAAAGAAATATGTTTTTTTAGATTCATTTAAATTTGCAAAGCATAGGTCCAACTAATAGTAAAATATTCAGGCCTGTTCCGAATTCCGAAAACGAATCGATTTGCCACAAAACAAGGCGATTGCTGTTCCGAATTCCGAAAATCGACAATAATTGTCGTTTTCAAAACGTGCGCTTTAGAGTCACCGGTTTTAAAAGTAAATGCCATTTAAAGCATTAAAATAAATACCTAAAATTATAATAATGTTAAACATTTTTAGAATCATTTAACATTACTACTCCAACATTAAATAGTTGAAGTATATTTAAAAGAATTTTTTTATAAGCAGTTATAAAATATTGCTTGAAAAACAAAACCGATCATAAATGACAAAACCGAGCTGTTCTGCATTCCTCTTCATTGACAGCTGATACGGTCGATGACTTACTGCTATCGAAACGTTTTCGAAACCGAGTTCGAAAAGTAAAAACAAGTTAATTTCGCTCGAAGTTCGGAACAGCAAATAGTAAAACGTTCGTTTTCGTCTCGTTTTTACTTTTTGAAAACGTTCGGAATTCGGAACAGGCCAGATTATGTAAATAAGGTCAGCTGCCATCAATTCAATTGAAAATCTTATCATGTTAAAATAGTTCGATTATAGTTATAATTAACAAATATTTCCTCATGTTATTTTTTAGACAAAAAAGACACTCACATAGCTGCTTAAGGTTCTGAAAACAATATTTAACAAAATGTAGTAATGAGAAAAATGTGCTAAAATCTTTGAATTGCAGTTCGGAATACAGAGATAGAAAGCTTGGTATATCGAAATCTAAAACCAAATAAAATAACTGAAGTTGATTTATTTTTTTATTCAATTTAACAAATAAATTGATCATGAGCTCTTTTCTGAGAGCAGCCTTACATACTGTTCTTAAGATAAACTATTTTATTTAACCTTGAAATATTTCACTTTATTATATTCGTAACTAAAATTGGTTTCATAATAAGTATTCATTGTCGGCAGGACATCTATGAGTCGTCTAGTTAGTTCAACGCTGAGGGTTCCCTCTTCTAGGGGAAGAAGTTGGAGCGGAGAGGGAGGCGGATGTTTTGGGCCTCACAGAATTTAAATGCAAACACGCGCGAAAATTGCAGCTGGTTGGAATCCCATGATTATGCAGAGAATTTGACGAGGCTGCAAAAAAAGGCTGCACGCTTGAGTTGCAACGTCAGTTTTAGCATTTCTTTTTTCCATTTTGTTGCTCTTCTTCCTTGTTCTCCAATTCAAGTGCACAAAAAGTGAATGTGAAAGGGACTAGGACCGGGACCGGGAATGGGAATGGGAATGCGTAAGTGAATGTGAATGTCATGGTTACATTTGCCTTGAGTTCTGCCTAATTTATGCAACTTTTGCTGTTGTTGCCTGATAATTAGAAGGCAACATATGTACATGTTTGTGGGCGTGGTCAACGCAATATGTCAAATGTTTGCCAACTGCTCATGCATGAGTGCGTACACTTGCGTGTGTGTGTGTGTATGTGTGTGTGTATGCTTGAGCGTTTGTTTACTTGTGCTTGTGTGTGTGTTTACACCCAGGGGGCAGTTGCAGTTGGCAGAGCAAATTGTATTGACTTCTGCCTTGTGCACTATGCAATATTACATATTTCTTAATGTGGTAGTGTTTGAGTGTGTGTGTGTGTGTGTATGTGTAGAAGTGTGTGTCTGGAGGCCATAATAAATATCTAATTAGACTGGATCAATGACCAAAAGCAATAGCATACTTTCGGGCGTATATCAAAACCCACAAAAAATTAAGTTACACAAAAGGTGTTTCCATTGAAATTGAAATTTTTTATTAATTTATACGTAATGATAATTTGGTTAGCATAAATATCAGATCATTTTTAACAAAGTCATACAGTTTTTAAAAAGAATGGAAAATCTTAAAACATCTCACTGAAAAACAACTGTGTTTTATAACAACTATTAGTGGAACAAAAATATTCTCTGTTTAATAATATATAATTTACATATAATATTAAAACATATATTTCTGCTATCAAAGCAAAGATTGTACAGAAATCGATTGCAAATGATTCAGTAAGATTTTCCTTCTCAAACAGTTGACTGACTATTCACTTTACATATTTTTCTAATTTATAACTAATATTAATTTACTGCCTTACGGCAATGTGATTTAATAATTTCAATGCTAACATGTTAATTGAATTGCAACGGGATTTTATTTATGCTCGATTCAAAGCAATTGAATTCAATTATGTAAACATTGCTCTGATTAATATTTGCTTTGCTGCGAGTATTTAAATGCCAACATAAAGTCTTAATTATCAAAGCAAACCAAAATTTATAAAACGGTTATAAGGTAGCATAATAACCATTCTGACGAGGTTTCAACATTATTGTAAAGGAATTGGAATAATCTGTAAAAATAACACAATTAAAAACACATTTTGTTAATTGAAATTGATCCTAATTTATCTTACTCCTCAATTATATTATTATTTTCACTTTTTTATTTTCAATATATAATATTTTATATACTTCGAAGAGTATTCAAGCATCGTTAGCAAGAAAATCTATCTTTATGTTACACTTTTAATGGCTGTACAATTGAAAAGGATTCTGCAAAGATTTTTGCTGTGGCTTTCACAGCAATTAAATGTATTTAAAAAATTTAATGGTCATTAAAAATTAAATGAAAATGTGACGTAAACTTAAATTGAATAGCGAAAATTCGAGCTGGAAGCGAATAAAATTAAAAACGTAAAGAGAAGAAGCAATGCGTGATAATATTTAACGTGTTGATTTTCAAGGCAAATATTGCGCATACACACTCAATGACCTTTTACGTATTGTTGGTTGTAAAAAAGCACAATTTATTTTATTTTTATTATCCACATTTATTTGTGTTTGTTTCGTTATAGCTCTATCTCTATTTAATAAAATGTGATCATTTTTTACAGCAGTTTTTATAAATTAAATAAATATTTGTCAAGTAAACAAAATTGAAATTACATTATCTTTAGCTAACTTTTGTACAAAATAATACAACAAATGAAGTACTGCATATATATAAATAATTTTTTTGTTCTTCTTTTTCAGTTGTTGTTGAAGAACCCGAATTTACTGAATACATCGAAAATGTAACTGTACCTGCTGGACGTAATGTCAAATTGGGTTGCTCGGTGAAGAATCTTGGCTCATATAAGGTGAGTAAATCAGACAGTTGAATAAATATTGTATGATACATTTTTAATTTGAAATATTCATTCAATGCTATGAAATCGGAAAGCATTTGCTTAGCAGCTTAAAAGTTTAAAATTCCAAATGCTAATTAAGAAAGATTTACTAAGAACCGAAAAAAAGTAAAAATTATGAATCTGTTATAGTGAGTTTATAAATTGTTTAATGGGTATAAAAATTGCTTTTCATTTACAGTCGGCAAACAAATTCGTTTAATTCTAGTTCTGTTACTTGTTCTAATTAAAATAACTTACAACAAATAAAAAAAAATACATAAACTCTGAATTATATATCTGGTTTGGCGTCTCTCCTGCCGTGGTACTTAGCAAATTTAGCATACCTGTGGACGGCTTGTAAATGCATTAAGTGGTTGCCTCCCTCTTGCACCCTCTTTTAGTCTACCTTTAAAAACTATTTAATAACATCTAACGACATGCAACATACTCGGGTTAGACCTCAATGTGCACACGTACTCGGTTGCAATTTCACAGCTCAGCATCTGCAGGAAAAATATAACAGAATAACAAAAAAATGAAAGTAGGAAGAAAAAATGGAAAACCCAGAAGCGCTTGGCAAAAAGCGGAAGCGAGAAAATTGCATCATAGTGTCGCATATAAAAATAAACTGAACCGGTTTCATGTCCGGGGCGTGAAAGTGTGCGGTGATAGGTATGAATTACACGCATGCAATACATGTAACGAAGCTGCCAGTCACTGCAGTGGAGGAGGAGAGGGATACGAATAGGGAGAAATTGGTAGAGAGAGGGGGTAATCTTACTCGCACAGACAGAGCTACTTAAACATGCCATCAGCCAAAGCGACTCGGGCTAAGCTTTTTGCTACCTGCTTTTGGGGCAGCTCCTTCTTTACTTCATCTCCGTTCTTTGGCTGGAGTTTTATTTACAGAATGCCATGCACGTTCCACGTGTGCGACGCTTTTTTGTCGTCACCGTCATCGGTCGCTCGTATTCTTGTTGCTCTCATTTACACCTCAATTTGATTCTATTTCCTGGATACTGCGAATTGCCAAGCCAAAATACAGTCAAGATATCAGGTGGCCCCAGTCGTCTTGTTAGTGAAACTAGCAATCTCTCTCTCTCTCTCTCTCTCTCTCTCTCTCTGTCCCTCTCACTCTGTCTGCTAGTCAGCCCGTTGGCCTGAGCTACTTGAGCCAGCTTTTGGAGTACTCCGTAATGATGCTCTAAGACGTTCGTTGCATCAATTGAAGTGCTTTTGATATTCATAGCCGCGTTTCCACATTCATGGTAATGATGTGTTTAAAATAGAGAATCCAACTAGTGCTTGATCTTTTTTGGAAATAACTGCAATTTCTATGGATTTTAAAAAGCTGCTCGTTATGGCTGGCCTCTTTGTGGAAATCATCACAGTTCTTTTCACATGGCGTATGCGCAATCCAAGCTACTAATTAGTTGACTTTTGATATGTCTTTCACTTTTGATGCACTCATTTTTATTCTGTGCTCTCAGTTACATTATCTGTATCTGTCCCTTTTCTATATGTGTCTCTTTTATAATCCCATCAATCGCCGTTTCCTTTAGACAAATCAAATCATTATCGCTCATTACACGCTGATTTCTCTCTCAGCTGCGTAATTACTTAATCATTTCACATTTTGCATATTCCACGTTATTTTTATGCAGTTGATGAGAAAATAGTCACTCGGATTTTTTTTCGTTTTGCGTTATGTTTTTGCTTTGATTCAATTTGCGAGCAGAAGTTTCATTAAGGAGTTGTTCATTGTGTGTACGCCCAAACAGAACTGATGATATAATTTTGCTTAATTAACAGTATGATATTCAAAATATATGTTTTTGGCATTGTCTTACAACTGAAATTAAATTAATATTATTTAGTTTTACATTATCAACAATGAGATAAAATTCTTCTAAATATTACCATGCGTTTTACCTTTCGCTCTTTTCAGGTGGCTTGGATGCACTTTGAGCAATCAGCCATTTTGACGGTGCACAATCACGTGATCACGCGAAATCCTCGCATCAGTGTCACGCACGACAAGCACGATCGTCATCGCACCTGGTATTTGCACATCAACAATGTGCACGAGGAGGACAAGGGCCGTTACATGTGTCAGATCAACACGGTGACGGCGAAAACACAGTTTGGCTATCTGAATGTTGTAGGTGAGTTGCAAACAGCAAATCTAATCAGCGTTTGGGCAACCAACAAGCTGCAGAATGCCCCAAAGGTAGACAAAAGTCGAGGCGACTGCCACACGAAAATCCTGTTCAAATACGCGATGAATTAAAAAATAATTTATTTGCCTTAAAGCGCGGAAAACTCACATAAACCAGGACAGGGGCCAAAATGAAAGAGCGAGAAAACAAAAAGCAGCCAACAGAAGAAGCCGAAAGCAAAATTTGTTGTGTGTATGTGTGTGTCCAGTGCACAGTTCAGTGAATCTTTTACCCAGGCGGAATTATTTTCCTGGCTGGCAAACAAACAAATTATTAAAAATGCATGCGATATTCAGCCAAACGGCAGCGCAGTTTTTTAATTAAAAAAAATTAAACTCACACTTGTACAACAATTCGTACACAACAATAAAAAGAATTAGCAAACGCATACAAATATATTTAAATGAAATGTGTGAAACAAATTTTTCGATGCGAAATATTAGCATTTATCATGGTAAAATAGTTCTCTAATCAAAATGCGAACCAGCTAGAATGCTTTAGCTTAGGCAGCTCGACTAGCAGATACCTTGGTACTATACTTTTAACATTCTTATGATGGAAATATACATTTCTAAAACTCTTCTTCTTCCTCTATATTCAGACTATACATAGAACTTATTAATTTGTATACTGATAGTGTAATTATAAAGCCTCAGATATCCATCTAATTGATTTGGATGGGAAGATTCACTGAGTTGCTTCTGACTTTTTACGGGGTATATCAAATAAATTTGTTAGATATATTTTTACGGACCATCAGGCTGCACTTAATTGTATTATTCCCATAAAATCAATGGACAAAGTAAATAAAGCTAAGTTGATCATTTCATAGGCAGCCGAATTTATTAAATCAAGATAAATGTACTATGCTTTGATACCTTTTTTCAATTAGTATAAACTGTAAAAGTTAAAGATCCTGGGGTCATATGCTTAAAATTGAAAGAACTGATATTAAACTGTGTGCTGACTCATTAATGAATAAGAATAGAAAAATACATTTTCCAAAAAAATCGTTAAAAATAAGGAATTAAAATTATTTTTTAAATATATTTCATATTTCTCAAATTGCTAATACTTTTAAAGTGGCTCTAA
This sequence comes from Drosophila limbata, assembly GCA_963924055.1. Taxonomy (NCBI): domain Eukaryota; kingdom Metazoa; phylum Arthropoda; class Insecta; order Diptera; family Drosophilidae; genus Drosophila; species Drosophila limbata. The sequence continues at coordinate 6,372,658 of OZ001353.1, forward strand.
CTCTTGAATTAAGTTGAACCAATATAGCATTCATATTGTACATTGATTGCACAATTATTGAAATAATTGTGGAATGAATATCGGATGCTGCGTATTGAAATTAAAAACATTTCAATTGCAATTGCAATTTCCTGTTGCAACCAAATTGACGCCAACAAACAATGCAATTTATCACCTATTTAAACTGCCGTTTAAAATGCAGCTACACTGCATTTTCGGAGTATCCATTATATTGGGTTCAACAATGCATTGCAATGGTGGCAAATATTTACTATATTATACATATATGTATAGTGTATGTATGTTGGTGTGTTGGATACTTTAATCTTAAATGGCTTTCACGATTACCAGTTGAATGTGGACCGGGATTGTTTTGTTGCTTTTTAAGCGGTTTATGGGTATAACAATTTAGCTTGATTTGTGAATAAATTTTGATATTTTGATACAACACTCAGCACATTATGCATTGTTCTAACTATTTACAGTGCCACCGAACATCGATGATTCGCTGAGCTCGAGCGATGTCATAGTTCGCGAGGGTGCCAACATTTCGCTGAGATGTCGAGCCAGCGGCAGTCCCCGACCCATTATCAAATGGAAGCGTGATGATAATTCGCGCATAGCCATCAATAAGAATCACATAGGTAAGTGGAAACGCATCGGACAGGCTCCATTGAGCATCAATCATTTAACAGCATTTCCCCTCTTGTTCTCGACTTCTCGCATCTCGCTTCTCACATCTCACTTCCCACTTCTCTCTCATTGCAGTAAACGAATGGGAGGGAGATACGCTGGAGATAACCCGCATCTCTCGCCTGGATATGGGTGCCTATCTCTGCATTGCATCCAATGGGGTTCCCCCCACGGTTTCCAAGCGCATCAAAGTCAGCGTGGACTGTGAGTACAACGGGGCAGCTTTCTGACTGTTTGTCATGCCAAAGTGATAAAGTGACTTTTATCTCCGTCTCTTTCTGTCTCTATGACCATATTTTTCCAACATTTACTAAATACTCGCTGTGAGCTGAGTTAAAAATTTTGTTAACATAAACAACACGCAGAGATTTTTATAAGAAAACAAAAAGAATTGACCAAAAACTAAACAGAGTGTTATAGTTTAGGCATTGGGCTTCAGTTCGACACTGATTTTCAATTTATTTTTCGTTATGTGTTACGTGTGTTGACCAACATCGTTAGTTGCCTACGAAAAAACTACCTTTATCAATTTGAAGAGTCGGATTTTAGTGGACTTGAAAGTGGAAGTGGACGATACGAGTACGTGTGTTATTTGTTCTGTTGTCCTGGCAACTCATATTTCCATTTCGCGGCTGCGGATTAACGTTGATCTGATTGTGGGTCGCATGGCATCTACAGTGGCACAATTCTTTGTGTTCTGATGTCACAATTTCGATCGAACTTATTTCAAAAAATATTATGAAACAAATGATGAAATATTTAATGCACTGCACAAGTAAACATTATTATCATAAGCTAAATCTGGCATTTATTCCACTTAGATTTTACTCAAAGTAATTTATTTCTTTCTGAATACATAATTAATATTCATTTGATTAAATTCAGAAATGATGTGAGCTTCAAGATCGCTTTTCTGCTTAGTAAGTAAATTTTACTTTTAGATATATAATAAATTTTTGCATTCTCTGATGTTCAAATTTTAAAGTGTTTTGCTTAATATATTTATTTTAAATGTTTAAGCCAAACTTTATATAAATGTTGGCTTAGTGCTGATTTTTAATGAGATAATTTGTACAGTTTATGTACTCTTTTAAAAATTATTAAAGCTGTTTTTACAATTAAATCGACTGTCCAAATTTTATAATTACAACAATATTATATTTTTTTTTAACAAGCAAATATTACAGCCCAATGTGCTTGGGTGATTGCAATTTCTGGTGCCACTTGTGGCTGCCGCACAGTTTGTAAAATATCAGAAAAAATGTGATATATGTAAAAAACAAACTCAAAATCACTGTGCAGTTCTTTTTAAGATTTATTACAAGTGACAGTCACATCACATGTTGTCCGTATGCTGTCATGTCAGCTGAAAGGCTGGCAACAATTGCCGAGGGGGCGTGGCAGCGGGCGGACGGGGGCAGCTGAGTCGTCACACAAATTTGCTCGTTTGCTGTCACTTAAAAATGCCGCAAGCATAAATCTATTTTTGTTTTGTACACGACATTCGCTTGGTGGCCAGCAAAACAAACCAACGACAGCCAAACAAAACCCGAGGCCACAGGGCAACAACAGTAGCCAGTGACTTCCACGTAGTACCCAATACCCAGTAACTGGTGACTCCCTGGACAGCTACAAAAAAGCGCAATACAAATTACACGTGTGCAGAGCAAAGCTATAAAAAAGCAACTCCAAATGCTTGATTGCTGCAGGCATACGCATGAGGGAAGAGAGCAAGCGAAAGGGGAAATTTGGGGGGACACTAGTTCAGAATAGCCAGCCAAAAAACCTAAGAAATACTAAAAATCTAGAAAAAGATTGTCTAAGCAAGTTAAAGTAATTGGTTTATTTATAATTTGAATTTCTTTTATTTTAAAAAGTTTCTGTTAAAAAGATTTGAAAAATAATCCGGGGTGCCACAGAAATCGCAAACGAAATATAATTCCGCAGAAAGCAATTCCGCACGGAAATTTCCGAGGTTCCACAGAACTTCAAATGATTTAATGTTTTTTTTTTTAGCATTTTCACCAACCTTTTCGAACTAGTCTTCTTAGGGTTGACACCTTCTCAGATTAAATTACCCAATGTTTTGTATAGCAACTATTTTAAAGTTTATAATTGCAGAACAATAGGTTTTTAATTTTTATCTTATTTAATTAATATAATTTAATTTAGTTATGTAATAATTGAATTTGTTTAGCTGAAAAAAATTTAAAAGTAATTGGGCCGAAAAACTAAAAATTACTCGACAACTCTAGCAATTGTCTGCCATTAGTCTGGCAACTCTTCGGGAAAAATGTTTCCACAAATTGCACAATAAGTTAAAGGTTTTTATCGGTAAAACTTGATTTACCTCAAAAGACCTATTTTATTAATGCCTAATTTAAAGAAAACTGAAGTGGTTTCATATATATTTTTTAAATACCTTACTTCGAATTCTGACTAAAAAATGTGGCATCGCTGACCCTGAATTCGAAAATTTGAATCGGACGCCAGCGATTTTAACGCTAGTTTAATACGCGTAAAATTATTCTGCGATTTGACTTGTGGCACAGCGATATGAAATTGAAGAGAAGTTCAAGCGAAAGCGATTTCTGTGGCACCCCCGAATATAATAGATTACAATAAAGAAATGCGTTTTAGTTTTAAATTTAAATCTACATAAGAATTTAACAATTTTTAAAAAAATGTGAAAAACATATATTAGTAAGATTTACAACTTTTTGACCTTTAAGCTAGTTAATTACCAGTTAATTACATGTAATAATTGTAATATTTTTTTAACTGGGTAACTAAACAAATATATCATGGTTTCAGCTAGATTTTCAAGAGTTACGTTTTAAGTGAGGCAACACTGAGGAGTCCTCTCTCTAGTCTCTATATGCACAATTAACAGAAATAATCTCGTGCCTGTCTTAATGCCACAATTTGTATGCACTTTGTGCAACAGCAACACACGGAGCAGCCACAAAATCCAATTTGGATTTTTCGCCTAGATATTCCAATAGCCCATTTCCCAAAGCAAAACTATGATAACAGGAGAAAAGTATTGGGTAGAATCGACTTTTGCTTTAGTATAAATAAATATCAAATCGAACGCTGATTTTTAAAAAATTTTGTTGCTCAACAATTTGTAGGAAAAGCTGAGAGAAACAAATTTCCAATTCATTTTTGCACATAGAAAAAGTGTGTGTCGAACCTCCCCAAACAATTTGTTAAAACAACTGTGACAGCTTGCATATGTCCTTTAGCCAGGACACACACACACATACCCTCTCTCCCCCCGTCTTACTATTTGCAAGTCTCTCCCTCGTTCTTTCTCTTTTGGCATATTTTGCTGTGTATTTGTACGTTTATTGTGGCGTGCGTTGCTTAACAAACAGGAAGCAACAAATTCAGCTACTGTTTCCGGTCTGAGTTTCTCTCTGTGTTTGTGTGTGTGTGTCTGAACGAGTTTGTTTCTTACATTTCTGACTGCATACTGATTTGTTTGCCTTGTGCAGCAGCAGGACATACTAGTGGTATTCCTAAGGACAACATATGCTGCGAACGACCCCTTAACCTGACGCCACTTGTAAAAAGCGATTCCCAGTTTCTTCCAGTCCCAGTTTGGGTTTCAAATCGTCAACTTAAGCAGCTAATTTGGTATGCAATCCAGATATTTCAGCATTGATATAATTTCTTGTGGCTTTTTATACAATTTGTCGCTGCTTAACAGAGCTTTAAAATACCAATGGCCAGACATAGATCAGCTAGCAACTGGAATGCTTATTTATATACTTACACTTACTTGGTTGATATTTAAGTGTGCACAAAATCTGAAGATAAAAATGACTATGACAAAGATTAAACACACTTCCCTTAATGCATATTTGAAGCATTGACTTTACTATCAAAAACTTTCCAAACCTTGGTTTGACTTGAATTGTATTAACTTTAATATTAATAAATATATTGTATAACATTTTTTAACATATCTCCGATTCACGATTTAACTGTCTCTACAATGTTTTCATACCCTCTGAAAGGGTATATTTGTACACAAAAGAACTCGAGTTTAAGAGTATCCTTCCCACTGCTTGGCACTGATTCAAATTACAATTGAGTGGCGACAATATTGTGAAAGCTGAACAGAAGCTGGGGAAAGCAGCAAGCGAAGCTGCTAAGTGGCCAGTGGCGAGTCAGGTAGCTGAAAAAAAGGACTTGAGTCAACAATAATTTAGCCTGGCAGCACAAGGATCTGTGGAGGAGGAGGAGGCGAAGAAAGAAAGTCGCTGAGTGGTTTGCTGTTTTCGCCTCAGTAGTCAGGCGGACATTGAGTGACAGTTTTGTCTGGCTCCCTCAAGAGAAAATTGCAAGGTGACATTGCTGAGTGTAAACAACTTGAAAATTAGCAGTTAATGAAGCCTCGTTACGGGCTAGGATTACACTTATATTCTGTGTACCTTTGTCATTGCTCAACAGAGAGGGAGACTGGAAATGGGGACGAATTGATTGCAACAAAAGGAAGTTGGCACAATATTTGCGGAATTAGTGTAATAGCAAATGGCCAAGAAGATGATGATGGCATTGAGCTGATTGCATTGTGATTGGCTGAAACAGCCGGAGAATGGGACATGAAGATGCATTGAATTAAATATCTGTGTAGTAAATACCTTTATTGATTGGGTAAATAGTTTGTATTCTTAACAAATATCAGAATATACCGTATATTTCAAGTTCCTCATGAAGCTTTTCAGCTTATAAGATATCCTTCATTTCAACAACTGACTCTTGGAAAAACTTCTTGTCTTCTTGATTGGAATCGAGTCCTGGGACCTTTCAAGAACTTGCAGTTTATTTTGGTTTGCAGATTGAATAATTTTATTAGAACATTTTTCATAGCCATAAGTGCTGACATCTTCTGACCAAAACCCAAGGCAACCCAAGCCAAGCAATCTCTTTAATTCATTTTGGTAAGTTTATAAGTTTTCCCTCCTGTCTGCATATTGACAAACAAAGTTTCAAGTCCAATTTATGCATACATTCTAGTTGTTTGGCTCGTCCTACATTTCTTTTATTTTTGCTTTTTTTTCCTGGTCTCTGGTTCTGGTTCTGGTTTATGCAAATGCAAAGTCGGGCCAGATCTTAAGTATAATTTTTTATGCAACTGATTTTCATTTAAATTGAGAGGCAAGTTGCAAGTCAAGAGGCTGTGTCTTTTCTTCGCCCAGGAGAAAGTTCGCTACAGTTCGCACACATTCAAAGTAGGTAAAAAGAAAACTTAAACTTCAAAAAAATACGGAAACTATTTTTCCTCTCAGCGAATGCATCTCATGAAAAATCTTATGAATAGCATTATTCAGTATTTGGCTTGGCTTGTTTTTCAGCCCCTCAGTCTTTCGGTCTGTTTGTTGTTTGCGTGCATCTGTTGAGCTCTTGCGCCTTGTAATTATATAAAAGACACCTATAGAAAAATTTGTCAATGTGCTCCCAAAAATATCACAAAAAAAAGAGAATGAAAGAAGAGATCTCTGTGACAAGTTCTACCCACACTTCAGGTGCACCCCAGCGCACAGTTTTAATTAAGATATTGAATGCGAGTCGCAGGTTTTTTTTTTTATTTTTATTTTTTTGCTTTTCCTCAATGAGCACTAATGAACTTTTTTGCATTTGCCATAGTTATTGTTGGATCCTGAGCCCGAGCCTCTCATCATCATTAGGATGGGCATAAAAAGTGCCTGGCTATAGACAATGGTATCTTCTTTCATCCATTTGCCTTGTCATTTCGCTGGCTGTTTTACCTTTTGTTGATTTATGTTCGCCACGGGCTGACAATTAAGCTGCGGCTCAAACCTAAAGGGGTTTTCACCGCTTCTCTCTTTCACACTCTCTTTTTTCTCTGTCTCTGTAAGCTGGTAATTCCCTTTGCCCCAAACCAATTGAAATTTTAATCAGCTTGGACACAAATTAGCGTCGTTTTTGTGTTTATGAAAAGTATCGTCAAGCATCTGAGCTTACGGCCACCTTTTGATGGGTTTGCTCTGCTTCCACTTCAGTCCTGTTATGTTTTAGTATCCTTAATCAAAAGTATATTAAGTATCACGCGGCTTAAGTGTGACAAAATGCGCAACTTAATTAACTTGTCAACGGGTTAAGTGAGGTGAGTGCTCATTAACTGAGCTGAAGTGTTTAGCAACGAGGTTAACAAAAACACATTGAATACTCTTTAGATTACAGTGAATGGCAGATCTGGTTTTATATTGGCTAACAAATAAGCTAGCCATAAAAAACCTTGAAAATAATGAAGAAGGGCATGAAGGGCATGAAGAATCAAGCTAATAGAAAATGCTTGCTGGTTCAAAAAACTAATATGTGATTAACATAAATATATAATTGGATTTAACATTATTTGGAGACTGTTAGATAGTATCGTATTTCATTTAAAATTTTTTAAAACAAATTAAAAGATCACGAAGACAGAAATTCTTAGCAAATCTCGAGATATTTTGATGAAAGTTAATTCCTTTAAAGTCAGAGACTGTTTTATGGCAACTATGGCCATTGAATTTTTGAATAATTGTCGCGCTTTTCATTTCTAAGAAACTATCTAAAAAACACCTTATTAATTACTTACTTTAAGTAATTATTTCAGTAATAATCAAATCATGATTAAAAATGTTAATAACAAATTGATAAATAATAATTGTTTTTAATTTTAATCATTTAAATGTATTTTAACAATTTAATTTTTTTATAATATATATTATATACAAATATTATATATTTTTGAATATAAATTATAACCGTTTCGGTCTCTGATTTTAGCAATAATATTATATTATCAAAAGTTGGCATCATTTGTACAAACTTAGTGCATTATTCTTTTTTCAGTTCCACCAATGCTGCTCATACCACATCAATTGGTTGGAGCACCCGAAGGTTTCAATGTCACCATCGAATGTTTTACAGAGGCGCATCCAACGTCCTTGAACTACTGGACACGCGGCGAGGGACCAATCATACATGATTCATTTAAATACAAGTGAGTAAAACAGCAGTTTACCTTGTATTTAATTGGATATTACAAATGTGATTTTTCATCTTGTACTGCACTTTCAGAGTCGAATCAAGTGTCGGCGTGCCAGCTTATAAAACGCATATGAAACTGACAATTATCGGTGTGGGAAGCGGCGATGATGGCATCTACAAGTGTGTGGCCAAGAATCCCCGAGGAGAAACGGATGGAGTTATACGGTTGTATGGTAAGTAAATAACTCAAAAATGCAATGACTACGACACCATTAAGCACTCAGAGCTTGGCACACTCGAAAAAGTTGCTAACAAATGTATTTTTAATTGTTTGCCAAACAAAAGTTGCAAAAACATCACCAGGCAGTTGAGCAAAATATGTTGCGCATACGTCACGTGGTGCAGCTTGCAAAGTCAGCATTTGGTTTGGATCTTTGGCAATGTTTGCTTGCAAGTAACTGAGTAAACAGAGAAATAAGTTTCGCTTACAAATTAAAAATAAGGAATTATAATAACAATGTTTTAAATGATGCTGACTTTCAGCCAATTTCTACTGTTTTAAGCTCAAATAAATGAAAGCAACTGAGTAGCACTCGTCTAATGAGTCCAGTTACCACTTTAAGCCCAATTCGGCTAATTAAGAGATTCATGTCCAATGTGTGGAATGAGAGGTTTGAGAAACTGCCGCATTGGCCTTAACACAAATTGACAAATTTTAGCCATTTATCCATTGAGGCGAACAAAGCAACTCCCAGCAGGGCAACACACAAAAAGGCAGAACAAAGACAAAGAAAATCTCAACCACAATGGCCCACAAATGGGCTGGCTTAATTGCCTGACACGCTGCTGGCCAACGGTCGAGCACAGTTCAGGGCTTTGCCTGGCGAAATAGAAGGGGATAAGACGAATTCTTAACACCTTTGAATACCCAACTGGGACTTGCTCTTGCTACATCTCCAACGGCTGGCTGAAACAGAAGACCCCAGTTAAAGTGTGGTATGGCAGCTGCTCAGAGCCATAATCAAGCCACTGGAAATCAAGTCACGTGCTCTGGTTGAGGTGTGGAATTGGCTGGGCTGGCTTCTAGGATTGTCGTGACCGAAGTTTTTTGCCTCTGGCAGGGGAAGGGCAAGGACTCGGGTTGACTCACATGAGTTGCAGACCTCAAGACAAACTTAAATTTCTATCCCTTCGATGTTATAACTTTTATATATTTTTTCACTTGTGCAACGCTTCAATTTTTATAGCTCAAGCTGAGAGTTAATATCACGTTTTAAGTTTAATTACGTGATGGATTTGCTGGGGGCAGCTTAAAGTTGCCAAAAATGTGCGAAGCCAATGCGAACTTGAGATTATACAATTGACTTAAATATAGCTCTGAGTCTAATTACAAAAACGATTAAAAATGAATACAAATAAATTCAAAATAAATCGCGTTTATAGTAGTGTGAAAGTTGAAACAGAATTTAATACTGCGTTTTATTTGATGGGGAAATCAGAGCTTAAACTTAAAGTCAAATTTAAACTGGATTTTATTTAGTGTGTTTCCTTTAATTCAAATAAAACTTTGAATTTTCTACATACATAAGTTTATCTCTCATTGCAAGCCATTTAAAGCCATATTCAATGTTAACGTTATTGTCATGCAAATCATGTCTTCCCATATTTGTTAGATTATAAATATTTTTTATAGCGGTTTTACAGGCATCCAAAATCAATGCTTTAATTAGGTTCTTATGATACTTTGCAGTGAAAATTCAACATTTAATGCAATAAGTACAATCAAAAACAAAAATCGGTTGGCAATCAAAATGGTTTTGCATATTTAAAATAGTTACTCGATATTACAGTTACGTTTTGGCAGATTGAGCAGGAAATTTCGAGGACGGCATAATTAAAATTTTGTTTTAATTGAAAATGTAGCCGGAAAATAGAAATAGGGAGCGCTTTAATTGTATGGACGATGAAAAATGTATGATTGTGTGGGAATCTGTGAGATGGGAAATGGGAGATATTAGGGCGCACATATTGTCACATAATGAAAATAGCAAATAATTAGCATTTTGCGTAATCAACTCGGGCGTATAAAATACTGGAGTGAGTTTAAAATAACAGACAGCGCAAATTTTAAATAAATAAAAATAAAAGAAAATAAAAAAAGAAAATCAAATGGAATAAAACGTGCTGAAAATGTCAAAATTGATAAATTTTTATGTAAATTTAGTTGGCAAATAACAAATACATTGAAATACATTTGTCGAGCAAAAACAAAAATATGTAAAGTAATCATAAACAATCATAAATGACAATGGAAAAAAATTATATAGAACGGCACCCCAAACACGTTCTCATATTTTTATAACAATAGCCTTATATTCGGAGGGTGTGTTGGTATGGAAATAGAAGAGGAAGTTGTGATAGAGGGAGAAATCAAAGGAATGGAATGAATAAAAAAAAGAACAAATTGAAAGTTATATTGAAGAGTATTGCATGAATGCAAATGACACGGAAAATTAGAAAAGTATATTACAGAAATTAATAATTAGGAAAGATAAAGAAAATTTTAAGAATGGTTATATATTTTCTTAATTTTTATTTAAAAATGTTGTATCATAAGATTGGCTTACATCTTGCTCTCTCCTTTTCTCTTGTTACAGTTTCGTATCCACCAACGACAGCCTCTTCGGGTCTCTACACAACCGAATCGCATTGGAGTGAGGGAGGCAGCAATAACGTCGGCTATGGAAATCCAGATTCGACGCGTTCTATATATGGACAGGATAAAAGTGAGTAGTTGAAAGAGCTCATGTGATCACTCGAAATATGAGATAACCTCCCTGGCACCTTGTTCACTTTATCACAACACATTTCTCTCTCTCTCTCTCTCTCTCTCTATCTATCTGTTTCTCTCTTTTATCCTACTTCTGTTCACTAACTCTTTTTATTGCCTCTCATGTTTGATTCCATCATTGAAAAACCTCAAGATACGCGATACCAATCGAATTTGAATGAAATCGGTTTATCAGAACAAAAATCCTTCCTAGATAAAATGCAGAATGCGATAACAGGAAATGACAGCCCCCCTGGCCCCGCCCCCGACGGCGATGTGGAGAGCGACGATGCCAACAGCATTGTGGCCATAGCGTGGCTAGTACTCTTACCAACTTTGTTAACAACATTGAGAGCTGAGGCTTGTTTTAGGCTTAGCTTAAGTTTATGTTAGCCAAAGCAAAATGTATCTTAGAGCTACATATTCATATATTTACTAGTGTTAAGGCTTAAGGAAACACGAACTAGCAGACACAATTAGAAAAGAAAATACATACAATACATATACTAATATTAATATTAACAAGTAATCGTATAGTCCTTAGTAAAGAAGACCCTAGTTATGATCCGCCCCCAAAAAGATTGCATCAAAGCCAAAAAGAGCTTGCTGCTAAGTTGATGATGTGAAACCCAAAGTGTAGCCACAACAAATATGAACTTAGCTTAGACCTGTACAAGAAGATTCATTATCAAATTCAACTTTCTCATGGTAAAATAATTGCAATCTAATTTTGCCTAAATTATGTGTTTTAAGTTGGCTTAAGTTGACTATTGTTTAGACATTTAATCAATGCGTTAAACGCTAAAGGCATTTTTATACACATACACACACATACACACACACACACCGTTAGATATACTTACGCCTTAAGGTATGCAAGATAAAATAAAAACCTGACACATATCGGTAAATAAAATCATTTAAATTAAAGAAAGCGTTAGATTGAGACTTTGTAAGTATCTAGTATTTGTAATCATATGGGAATGATCATATGGGATTGATTCATAATAACTCAAATTCATTTATTTTAAACTGATTTAAGCTGATGAGGCTCTCAAATTGTATATGAATTGAGAAACGAATATGTCATATACATTTAAACTATGATATAAAACCAATCTCGCATTTCAAATCACAATTATCGCTCTACTCTAGGACTTCCAAAATCATGAACACTTCCAACAGATTGCAAACTTAAGAAAATTGCTTAAGACAAGCTAAAATTTCCCCAGGATGTGCTTTCTCATTGAAAATTTCTAGTCAGAATTCCCATTTGAAATTCAGATTTGATTTCATTAAAAAGGTAGCAAATATCTCAGCCTAGAGTTAAGTAACGTGTAACTAAAGCTTAAAAATTCATGTAAAAAACAAAACAAAAAAATAACAAAAGATATGAAATACTTAATGAGAGAATGTTAAACATTTAAGCTAAAAAGTTGTGTTTTGCTTTAAATACAGAAGAAAAGGTGTTAAATATGTTAAATTATATTAATGAGTTACGAGTAAAATGCAAAGCTAATGACACAAAACTATATACAAATCGACATATATATATATATACATATAGATATACACAAACATATATACACCATAACTATGTAACATGTATTTAAGCATATGAAATGAGCTGTAACTGCAAACGAAATAAAACTAAATGGCGCATATCAATTGATATCCAATGCCAGATTCAGAAGTGAGCAAATTGAAAAACTGAAAAAATTAAATAAAATAAAAGTGAAAAATGAAAAATCGAGAACTACAAATATATAAACAAGTGTATGTGTTAAATGCTTAATTAGCAACCAAATTAAACAACGCTGCAACGAACAACCAAAAACATGCATTAAAAACAATAATTAAACAAGAACAAATTAAAAAAGTCCAGAGTTTTTAACCTTAAGGTACCCTATAAAGGAGGGTAAATATTACTGTGAGTTATTTGATGGAATTAAATCGTTTTTATAGTTATGTCATTATGAATTTTATAATCTCCTAAACCTAATTTCACAGATTTAACAGCTGGGATATTTAGATGTTATCTCTATTTATTTGTTACCAACCGTGTATTTGTTTAAGTATACCCTTTCTGCCTAATTTACCATTGTTACAGAGTATTAAAAGTGCATTACATTAATAAACAATTAGCTGTTTGGCAAAGTATGAGGTAGCTTCTGCAATTCCGTGGACGGAGGCAACACGACCGCCTTTTATTTGTTGTACAATTTAATTTATTTATTTTTTAATGCTTGCAACCTTTTTCAAGTGATGCAACAACAACAATAGCAAGTGATATATAAAATAAAACTCATAAAAAAATTTGCGATTTTCAAATTAATTATTATTGTATACGTGCACGAGGGGGCCACAACGTTTTTTATTCATATTTCATTACTGTTCTTTAATTTTTAATAAAAATTGTAAGTGACGCTCTGGCATTGTTGTCATGGTTAATTGTGGGTTTATTTTGAAGAGGAACACCAACAACGAACAACGTCCTATTAGTGGCCATGGCAATAAAAAACTTCTCTACTGCCCAAAGTAATTGGAATGAGTTACATCTTAATTTAAATCAATATATTGGGAGGAAAACAATAATTAAATAGAAATATACAATTTGGTCAATAATTTTATTTATATTCTAAAGAGAACTTTTGTAAAATTAAGAAATATATAGATTTTAAAAAAAATCAGGTTTCAGATTTACAGCGATTTTAAACATATCAGAGAGGTAAAATTGAAAAAAATCTATCTATAGTATACACAAAATATATAGTATTGAGTTATTGAAAATTTATAAACAAGAGAATTAAGAATTAAAAATAATTTGAACTTTTAGTTGAATAAAACATTTAATCCAGCAAAGGTAAAGCTATTGAAGCAAATATAATTGCAAAAATTAATTAATTATTAATCATTAATTAAAATGCACAGTTTAGATAACAATTTGTAGTATTAGAGAGGTATAATATTTCATATATAATTCTAAAAATATAACTAGCAATCATGGGTCTAATAAAATGCATCAAAAGCTTTCTTTACTCATTTATTAAAAGGTCAGACTAAAAGCCAAACAAATGCGGAAATTGAATTGCATTTCAGACAGGAGAATGGTAGTTTTTTTTTGTGAGCTTGCTTTCCATTTTTCATGCTGATGGGAAAATAAGAATCACAAAAAAAAAAGTTAAAGAAAAAGAGAAGAAGGGAAAACGAAATCAGCTTGAAATCGCGACACAAGATGTCAATTTCATTACGAGAAAGGACACTGAGGACAACGCGGACTGCACTCATCTGCATAAAGGGGAAATTATTTTTTTGCTACCAACTGACAACAACAACAATGCGAGCAAAATCAACAAGCCAACTAAAAAGCAACTGAAATCGCAGCTGCTTGGTAAAAGTTTTGCAGCGCAGTCATAAAAAAATATAAATAAATCTGAAGAAAATAAAAAATAATTCCAAACACAAAATGTAAACTGCTGAAATGAACTATTCAGGACAATTTCCGTAGTGCAAGAAAAAGGAAAATATCATAGTGAGATTTATGTAAAGCAAGTTAACAAAGTCAACAAACAAACACAAATGAAGCCAAATACTGGAAAAACAAATTACCCCAAAAGGAAGCACCAAGAAAAGTAGCAAAACATTTGCGATTGGGCAGCTGCAAAAAATAAATTATTCTTTTTTATGGAAAACAGAAAAGTGCAGCAGTTCCTCCTTATTAATCCCCCGCCCTCAGATTGGAAAAAACCAAAGAAAAACAAGTTAAAGTATGCCACGCATTGCATACTTTTGAGACAACAAAGTTAAATTCTTCATGCATGTTTTTCCAGCCTAAAAACAGCCAGGATGGGCTGAAAAAATGGGCGTGGCAAAGGTTTGGTTAGGGGCATGTGTATAGAAAATGTGTGGCGAAGTTTCGTGCGGAAGATGTTTTCCATACTTTTTATCTGCTCTCAATTCTTTATGCGAGCAGTTTATTAAAGGATGCGAGCAACATACAAAAGATGAAAAGGATGAAGTGTCCTGCACAAAAGAAGTCCTGCATTCCTGTTTATACATATATAAATGATTGTGTGAGTATGGGGCTAAAAAGTTGTAAGTGCATTTTGCATAAATGGAAAATTGTTCAATTTATCGGCACACAAAGGAAAAAGAGTTTGGAGTTGGGAACGTGGCCAAGGAATAACTTGTAGAACTTTATGCAATTGAATAGATAAATATTTGTGTTGGTCAACTGGATAACTGGGTAACTGGTTAACCCTCAAACTTATGCAGAACAACAGACCCAATCCTAGCTCCTTACTCCGCTCTCCTGAGTAATTGCCACAAATGAGGCGTATCAAATTTGATTTGATTTCAGCTTTTGAACCACAACAAGCAAAGCAGCTGAAAGGGAGAGCAACATTTAAAGCGCTATAAACAGTCATAAGCAGGATGAAGAGAGACAGAGAGACAGAGAAAGGCGAGGGATAAGAGGATGATAAAAATATCAACAAGCCAGCAATAAAGCATTCAACATTCAAGGAGTGCAAGGAGAGCAGCCAAGTGAACATTGGACCATTGTCGAAATGACATCAATAAAATATTTAAGGCGACAACAAAGCAAAGCAGCCACATTCGGATCCATGAATGGCCTTCATGCTTCATCTCCCTGCCCCTCTTCAGTCTCTGCCCCCGCCCCCGCCCCTGCCACGCCTCCGCAGTTGGCAAAACATGCTGAAGAGGGCGCTGAATGGAGAACTCCACTCGACTGGCGCCGTGGCAAACGAGCTTAACAGAATAAACCGATGACAACTGACGAAGACAACGATGAGGTTGGATTTGGAACTGAGGATTGGGGATTGGGGACTGAGAGTGTGGATGATGATGGAGACCAGTCGAGGAACTTGAAGCATTAGGTTTTCACTCGTCTCGTCTCGGTTTCAACTCGACTTTGAAGTGCAATATCGGAATTTGAATTCAATCGCAGTTGCAATCGCTTCGCTTTCAGCTTGAGCCTTATTTCTCAACTCCTTAACTCTCTCTCCTTCACCAATCCAGCTCCATAACTAGCTTTTTATTGCGGCTTCTCCTTCTGTTTTCATGGCAAGCGGCTTAGACTTGTTAGCAACGTCTTCCAACTGTTTACGGGTCTTGGACCCTCCAAAGGAAAGGGCTCAGCCGGGAGGGGAACTAACTTTAACTTTGCTCGGGGAATCGCGGCTGACAATCAGGAAACATAAAGATGGGTTGTGGAAGATAAGAGAGAGACAGCACTTGAAATTGGAATAGGAATTGGTAATGATGATGGCATTGGCCAGTTATTGTACTTCGACTGCTGACCATTTAAAGCATGTTGTGGTTTCGATTTCTCATAATTTAAAATTGTCCACTAAAGTAGAAATCTTATCGATATACATATCCTTTACATTTTTCGGAAATTTACATATTTTAATCAGCATTCGTCGATTTCCCAGCGGCAATCAATTTGCCGTCATCGTTTCGTTCGTCTTCCAATTCAGCAAAAATCAGTTGAGATTTCATCTTTTGATTTCCTTTGATCTAATTTCACAGCTATCCCAGTTTAAGTTTTTGCAACAATTTTTGACTGGCGTTTCAAATGTAAATTAAACTTGTGTCTACACCTTGTGCTATGCTGGACACTATCTGTGAGGGATTTTCCAGTCTGTCAGCCCGTTCGCTCTGTCGGAAAAGCTTCACTCGTGCGGCTAGAAATGATGAATAGCTTTTCTCGCGTTTTATTGCCGTTTGCTTGGCAAAATGTATTTTGAATTTTAAAGCGTTTCCACTATTAATAGGTAAGCAATTGAAAGCCACGTGCTTTGTGCCAAGTCAATAAAATATCAAATTACCATTTGCACCCAAGGGCACTTCCACTAATGAGGTAACGCCCTCCGTTAACGGCTTTGAAGTGAACTGTTGAACGGGTAATAAACTGGTTAGGCCTACAGTAGAAAAGCGTATTGTGTTTAATA
Source organism: Drosophila limbata (assembly GCA_963924055.1). Classification (NCBI taxonomy): domain Eukaryota; kingdom Metazoa; phylum Arthropoda; class Insecta; order Diptera; family Drosophilidae; genus Drosophila; species Drosophila limbata. Next base: position 6,389,164 of record OZ001353.1, read on the forward strand.
TTATTTTCCATGGCAATAAAAAAGGGAAACAATTTTATTTCATTCTAACTGGAACTAATTTATAAAAAATTTTCTCTTTAGCAATATGACAAATTTAATCAGAATTAAACAAATTTAAAAAAATTATAGAAAGATTGTTAAACTATATATTTTATTGCTTATTTATATAACATATATTTTTAAATTTTTTTTAAATAATATCTAAAAGATTTTTTATTAATTCATATTCATCATATTTCCCTGTTCTTGGTTGTATATTTCAGAAATCGCTAGCTTAATTGCATATCTTTGAGCTAATTTAATTACTAATAAATGTGTAAATCTTCATAATTTTCCAACTCTTAAAATTTCTCTTTAATTATATATATTTTTTAAATCTTATAGCTGTCTCTTTGCGCATCTCTTTCATTCTTTGTCTCCAACAAATTTCACAGTGGCTGCAATTAATACAATTATCACATTTAATGGCAAGCCACAATGCGTATGAAATTTCCTGCAGCCGGAAAAGCCACTCACACATACAAACACACACAGGCACAGACATCGTTGCTCACTTGAAGTCTCGTGCCAAAAACGGAAACTCCACTGGGAGTTCTGTTGGGTGAGAGACAGAGGCAGGGAGGTGGAGAGAGGAAGAGAGGGAGAGACGGAGGCAGGCCATTCAATTACACCTGCTTACGAGCATTACAACGCCATTATGCTGACTGTGTATAGGTGTGTGCCTGTGTGTGTGCTTTTGTGTGTGTGTACATTCTTTGACGTTGGGCACTTGGCAGTCGTTTGAAGCACATATACACTGGTAAAAAAGACCTGTGTCCAAAATCACGGGTATTCAAAGCAAGCCAATTTTGAGAGAAAAAAAATACAAAAAAAACTGCAAATTTTTAAATGAACTGGTCTTACAATTATTTTTATTTCCAATTTATGATTAATTTTAATAATTTTTGGTATATTTATTGACTGAAATATCAAACAGGTTATTTGACTTTTTATATCAGTGTACCCTTTCCACTTTCAGCCGTGTGCTTCAGACTTGCCAACAATTTTATTACATTTTGGTATGTCGACACTTTTGCGCAATTGTTGTAGTATTGTTGTTGTTGCGGTTGCTTATTACTTAGCAGCAGTAGCTAACAAGAACACAACACAAGCCCAAAGTGCCAACAATAATAATTACAAAAGCAACAACAATCACGACTGCAACTGTCTGCCAAAAAGTTTTTTGTCAGCGCCGTCTGCCAAAAAACATTCGACGAAAATGCCACATAAAACATAAATGAATCACAATAACAACAGCAACAATTAGAATAGCCAACGCAGATCGCAGAGTGACAGACTAACTAGATACCCTGTGTAGAAATTTAGAATGAATACCAAATATCGTTTATGTTATAGTTATGATTTAAATAATGGATATTAAATAATTAAAGAGAAGTCTTTCCTACTACATTTTATTTTAATTGCTTAAAACCTGAATTTTAGTACTCATATTTTCTGAAAATATCACACTTAAACTTGAACTTCAGCTACAAAAGCTCAAGTAATTAAATATTTATTAAAGAATGTAATTGAAATCAGCATGATGCTTTCATTAAGCGATTAAGAATAGTGTGGCGTAATTTAAGAAAATATTACACATTAACTTGACGCTTAGCTACAAAAATATAAGAAATTTTACTGCTTAAAACAATCAATTTTATTGCTCGATACAAATTTTAAAATATTATTTTTATTATTGAAAATAGTATATAACCTTATTTGAAATTATGGTTGATTATCTTTGTACACTTCATTCCATTAAGTCTTTTACTACAGAGTATAACAATAACAGCTAACTACAACAACAACAATTAGTGGCAGATACATACATGTAAAGCAGTCAGAGAACTAATGCGAGAGTAAGATAGATAGATATACATAGAGTAGAGATGGCTAAAAACACTCTGCGCGCTTTTGCAATTTGGAGAAAAATGATACACAAAAAATCTGAACGAAGCTCGGCTGCAAATTTTCGGTTATTAAATTTTCAATGTGGATTTGAAATCCCCTTGCAGCCGCCAAAGTGTTTGTGCCCTGGCCAAATGCAAAGTGTTGAAACATGTTACAGCACTGCATGCAGCAGCAACAAACAGTGACAAGGAGAGAAACAGTGACAGAGAGAGAGAGAGAGAGAGATGCTGCTTGTTGGCATGCTTTCGAGCAGATTTAATTAGTTTTTATTACCACAAAACGAAAATGTGCCGCTTGCTGTTGTTGTTGTTGTTGCTCTTGCCACATTGCATATGGAACATTTTATAGCTGCTGTTGCTATTGTTGTTGTTGTGGCTGGTAGACTGTCTCTTGTGTTGTTCTTTGAGCTCGCTGCGATTTGGCGTTGGTGGCGCTGCTTAATAGTTTCATTTTATGTTGCATACTTTTGTGCTGCTTGCATATTCATCTGTATGTAGAAATGTGTGTGACTATTGTCCCTATTTATCTGCATAGTCATAAGTGCTTAAACGCTTGTTTATGGTGCGAGATGTGCACATAATGAGTCTGTAAGGTAGATCATGGAGAAAGAGTAAGAAAGAAAGACTGACTGAATGAATGAATGATGGCGAGACACAGAGATAATAACAATAGTCTTAATTACTAAAATCTAACAACCAAATTATTTCTATACTTTCCACTTAATAGAATGGCTTATGGTGAAATACGAAAACAGTCTGAAAACTGATTCTTAATTATATCTAATAAATAATATACAATTATAGTTGTACTTTATTAGTCAATAAAAGTAATAAAAATCTTATAAAAAAAACCTCTTTACGAGGTAAAAGTCTAGTGACGAAAACATTTTAATGCACCAAAATTTCTGATATCCAATTTTGTGACGAATAATATTAAGTTTTACTTAAAAATTACTACAAAAAAATTTTTTTGTCACTCGGCACTGCGCAAAAAATAAATATTTATTAGGTATGAAGAAATTAGCGCAATGTGCCGAGTGACAAAAAAATTTTTTTGTAGTAATTTTTAAGTAAAACTTAATATTATTCGCTTGCAAGCAGTATCTTTCCACATGCACTGCAAGCAGTGTACATACCGCATATGTACATGCAGTAGTGTAAAGGTGTAAGGTATATTCAGTTAATAGGTAATATCTTGCCCAAACGAATTTTGACAGATATGTGTTATATGTCAAAAAACGCGTAATTGAATTCTCTACTACATGCAGTATATTTAAAAGTGATTTGATGTGTAGATTTTTCTTAAATCGCCAAAATGTGGAAATAAATACCTTATTTCACCTGTAGCTGTTTACCTTTTTACTTAAAAAAAAAACTTTGAAGGTATGCCTAAAAGCCCTTCAAAACACCTTTTCAACGATGTATATATCACATCTGTAGCTTCTATCGTTTGGATGCTATAGGGGTTTCAATTTTAGCGGTTTTTAGCGATTTCCCGCTAAACTAGCGATTTTTCGAAAAAGTCGTAGAACAAACGTTTCTAGATTTTTTATCAGGAACAAGTCCTCATTCAAACTTTTAAGCTAAATCAACGCTTTGATCTATACAAACAAACAAACAGACAAACAGACAAACAAACAGACTGACTTTTCATCTCGTTTTGAAAAGGGCACCAAAAATTTCGAAATTAATTATCTTCTGAACCAGTGGTCGGATTTTGATGATCAATGTGTCATTCGACGCGTATTTTTGATAAGTATAGTAAAAAATTATAAAAAAAATCCAAAAGGCTCCAACGGCCCCATTTGCTCCAATCATTTAAATTTTGTCCCTCCCACTTACACCTGTTTATCTCACGAACCATGTAAGTTTTCAGAAGTCTTAGTATGCACATTTTTAAGTTAGATTGATACCTTTCGATCGGTATATAATTTGACCCGATCGGACAGTCATAGCAAATTTTCCATTCTTCCTGTGTATATATGCTAGTCGCCTTCGCACCCTTCGTGCTGCTTTCGTCACTAGCGCGGACTGCCGTCCGCAGTGATATGCTAGTCGCCTTCGCACCCTTCGTGCTGCTTTCGTCACTAGCGCGGACTGCCGTCCGCAGTGATAAATTCCCATTGGTCTCGCATAAATCATATGGTATTTCGAGCAGACATTCCTTTATCTTCCACGTTTCCACGTTTTGTCCATTTAAAGTTTTCCAAATGCCCATTAGAGAAACATGACATTCAAATGTTGGACAAATGATTGCAATATTTCTCAAAGCAGTTTATCCTTTTCCCGTTTTGTTGTCCTAGCGGCAATAGTTCCAAAAATCCCAACAATCGCAATTTGAAAACCGCAACGACAACAACAACAAGACCACAATGAGGTAGAGAATCCAATGAGAACGTGGAGCCAACAGAACGAACAGCAAACGATAATGAAAAAGTGAAGAAACAAAAATGAAGCCAAACTTTGGCACTAAATTCACAAATTGCTCAAGTTTTAAAGTTTCGACAGTGCGTGGAGGGTCGAGTGGGAATTTCCTGGCATGGGGAAACTATTCAAAAACAGAGATTTACTTCGCTCTACACGCGAGGGGCCAACAGGGGCAGGAATAGTGGCTAAGAAGTTAGAAACAGGGTTGGATGGGATAGTTAACAGATTTGCTTTGCATAGTTTGTGGGTTGTTGCCTTCATTTGACTGCCAGTTGGAAAATTGAAACAGTAGCAAAGATTGTTGCTGTTATCGTTCTTGTTATTGCCGTTGTTGTTGTGGTGAGCATTGTTGTTGTTAAGGTTGTTTTGCCAGCTTTACTTGGCTTAGTTGAGTTATTAAAAAGCAATTTGTGGCCGTCAAGGCAAGTGTGTGGCAGATTGAGCGTAAATGCAGCTGAGCTGAAAGTTGCTCCAAACGGAAGATGCTGACTGAATGGGGGGCCACCAAAGGGTTAAGCAGCAGACGAGCAAGTCCTGGCTAATTTTTTGGGTAAGACAATTCAATTAAGAATTGTAAAATATAGTATGCAAATCTAAAAAAAGAGTACGATTAAGAACTGTTAATTAATGAGCCTGAGAAAGGTACTAGAAAATATTGTAAATAGGCTTCAGTTGTATTAGAGTTGTCTGTGTTAAGCACTCGTAATCTGAATTAGAAAAACTTATCAAAATTGATTTTAACACATATTTGACTTATTATCGCAAGAAAGGAAAAAATAAGCTTTTGAACTTCAATTGCTCTTGTCAGAGCTAATTACAAAACATACACAAATATTGAAGCGGATGAATGTTTTTTTAAAAATCATTTAATTGTTCCCAAAGTATTATTTTTTTGAGATTTTTAAAATATAAATTTTTATGATAGCATTTATAATTGAGTTGATTGATATTCATAGGGATTTCTTATACAGGGATGCCACAGAAATCGCAAGCGAATTAGAGTTTCGCAGAAAGCAATTCCGCACGGAAATTTCCGAGGTGCCACAGAACTTCGAATGATTTAATGCTTTTTAGCATTTTCACCAACCTTTTCTAACAAGGCTGCTTAGGGCTGACACCTTCTCAGATTAAATTTCCCAAGGGTTTGTTTAGCAACTTTTTTAAGTTTACAATTGAAAACAGTAGGTTTTTTAATTTTTTTCTTATTTAATTAATATAATTTAATTTATTTATGAAATAATTGAATTTATTTAGCTGAAAAAAATTTAAAAGTAATTGGCGCGAGAAAATAAAAATTACTCGACAACTCTAGCAATTGTCTGCCATTGGTCTGGCAACTCTTCGTGAAAAATGTTTTCACAAATTGCACAATAAGTTAAAGGATTTTTGCGGTAAAACTTGATTTACCTCAAAAGACCTATTTTTGTAATGCTTTATTTAAAGAAAACTGAAGTGCTTCCATATATTTTTTTTAAATATCTTACTTCGAATTCTGACTAAAAAATGTGGCATCGCTGACCCTGACTTCGAAGATCTGAATCGGACTAGGTGGCAGCATCGGACGCCAGCGATCTTAGCGCTAGTTTAATACGCGTAAAATTATTCTGCGATTTGACCTGTGGCACAGCGAAATGAAATTGAAGAGAAATTCAAGCGAAAGCGATTTCTGTGGCACCCCCGATAATTTAAATTCTGCTTAATGAAATGCTTAGCATACTTTTAGGATCGATATGAAATGAACAAATCTTTGCTCCGATAATAAATGAAATCACGTAAAAATACTAAAGAATTGCCAAGAATTATTTAACAATACATTTTTCATATGTGTTAGCTATCAGAAGTCAGCGTTGTTTTCATTTTCTCACCAAAGCATTATTCGAAAGTTTATTTAACCGACATTGGGGGCAATAAATTTAATGCAGCACCTAAACAAAGGACTAGTCACAGAGTCTGCCACAGCCAAGGGAGTAGGGAAAATCGCATGCAAATAAAGCGAAAATCATTATCTGAACATGAAAATCTGGTTAACTTCGCTTAGAGAGCGAAAACAGCGCGAACAGAGAGAGGGAAATTTTTCGAAAATGTAGTCGAAAAGGCAAGCAAACAAGCTCCACGTAAGGATATGCAAATGTGCTGGCTGAAAAGTGCTGCCAAGTGGCGAAAGGATGCCAGGATGCTAGAGAGTCCTGGCAAGGACAAGTAGGTGCCAACAAGTTTGTGGCGTTAAAAGTTGTTGAAAGCGGGACGACGGGCGGCTTAGCAGGCGCCATGAGGGGGCAATGTCATATATTATGTTAGTCAAGGCAGCTGGCAACGGCACATGCAACGGTGGCAGCAACAACATCAGCAGCAGCAACAACAACAACAACAATGCCACTTGCATTAAATAACGGAAATGAAAACAAAAGACTTCAACTTCCGGTCGAGGCGCGAGAGTTAGAGAAACCAAAGCCACCAAATTGCACACTAGTGAAAATGGAAATGGAAATGGAAAGTGGCAATGTGGCTTTTGTTTCCCAATGCTTCCACTCCCCGCCTCTCTCTCTCTCTCTCTCTCTCTCTCTCTCTCAATGACACTCGTTGTCTATTGCTTTCTCAGTCTGTTGTTGCTTACTTTGATTGCATTGCAGGTGTGTTTGGAGTCCCGCATGTGGCATAAATAATTTGCACTCAACGGGCAAAACAAACGACGAGCAAAGTCGGCACTTGTAGAGCTCTCTCAATACTCTCTACGAAAGTGTTGGGAGGGTGACATGGAGAGGAGTCTGTGGGGAAAATGGCACTTGCAGCCGGGAAACATTTCCCGCTGGGAAACGTGTTCTGCTGTTTGTTTCTTTTGTTCTTTTGTCCCCTTTTCTACCTCTGCCCACAATTTCTATGGCGTTTGCCACTATTGCTCAAGTGCAAGGACACGACGAGAGCTGAACGCGTGCCTTCTACCAGGACTATGTCTAGGATGCTCCTAGGGAACGGGAAGCCCTGATATGCGATGAATTAAAGTTCCATGGATTACTACGGGAAAGCAGTTGGGATCATACATAATAAGCAGACTTACAATAAAACTGATATTAAAAGATATGTTTAAAAAAGTAAGGAAAACGTCTTTATTTTGGATTGATACATATACAAATTTTAATAAAAATTAGTAATTGAATATACAGAATATATTTACTCTTCATAATTGTAGACAACAATCTAAAAATTGGTTTCAAAAATTGATTTTTGAATTTACTTAGTTAATTTGTTCTTTTCTGAATTGGTATCATTAAAAAACCAACTAATTATGGGCTACTTTCAAATATATTTTACAGAAACTATATCAAACATTTTGGGTTCGGTTAATAAACTACTTTCCTACATTAACAATGAGTAAATTTAAAAGAAGTAGTTTCTATATTACCAATAAAAAATAAAATATATATATTTGCCATTATTTTTAAAAAATGTTGAAGTCTAATAGCTCTCATTCTTTTTTTTTAAACCTAAAGCTTATTTGTTATGGATAATAAAATAAATGATTTTGCAGATCAAATCAAACAATACCATAGCAATGTTCATATAATGAATATTTTGCAAGTAATTTAAAAATGCATTAAATGAAGGCAAGGCTAAAAAACATAACAATTATATTTAAAATATATTTAATAATTGTCAATTTTATTTTTTCAAGTCAATTCCAAAAATAAATAGTTTGCTGGTTAAAATATAAAATGTGTTTGAATCTATATTGTTAAAAGCGCATACAAAAGTGAACATTGTCCAGTAAGTTGTGTTGCTCTGAGTTAGTTTTATGTGCTTCTAAAAAAATGCTAAATAATGTGAACACTTCTCAGTCCCAGTGGCACTTTCAGTCGGTTGTCGTCCCCCTGCCCCTCTGGGCGTGTGTTGCAAGGCTGTTTTAGTGCCGTGCAGTCGATGCCGCAGCTGGTGGCACGTGTATGAATAAGTGGACTGGCTGGCTTGATAACAGCTAAAATTTATTGGCAATTGAGGCCGGCGAGTGGCTCAAAGAGCAGCAGGGAGCTGATTGTGGTTTGGGGCAGGCTTAATAGAATTGCAGCTGCACAAAGGATTAAAGTAACTAGAGGACAGGACAGAACAGGACGAGATGAAGTTCAAGCGCAAGTAAACGAACTGCGAAATACTTTCAGCGAGTTGGAATTTGTATTTATGACGACATTAAATTGCCGCCAAGACCAAAACAATGGCAACAAAAAAAGGATGGAAGACAACTCGTAACCAGGCCAAGATAAATAGCAAAAACAAAAACCACTCAAAGCCGCGTAAATTGAAGCGACCCAACCAAAAAAAAAAAGAAAAGTTTTGTCTCCCCTTTTTTAGTTAGTTTTGTGGTCAGCCCGAAACCCGGCTGGAAAGGGACAAGAACAGCGTAGAGCAGGACAGCAAGACACTTAGCACAAGTTGCTTTTCTCATTTTTTGCGAGACTTATTTTCTTATGCTCTGCTTCTGTTGTTGTTGCAGCATGTTTACTATTTTATTGTGGCGCGTCGGGTTTCCCGGCATAACAATAACAACAACAACAACAATGAGAAGAAAAAGAACGACAAAAAACTTAGCGTTAAATTACTGCGAGTTCTCGAGGGCATAAAACCGAAAATGGAAATTTATGTCCCAATTGCATTTCGGAATCTCCATTTTTCCTTCCTCCCCCGCAGTGGGAAACTTTGTCGAGGCTGATTATTGGTTGCTTTTTAGGCTCTGCCTTAAAGTTGGAGTCCGCCGTCAGCCTAATTGTATTAAATTTGCATTAAAATTGTAAATTTTACGCTTCGCTTAACACGTAAGTTGTGAATTCTATTGCGGTTCTCCGGCACCTCATTAAGCGCTCGCATATTAAAAGGTAATTTGATATTTTATTGACTTTTGCCCCACTGTTGCACAGCCGCGGGCTAGTTGCTATTGTTAGCCAAGCGCTTTAAATTAAATGCCAAGTGGCAGTTGAGGACAAAGCAACAGTAAACGGCCTCATTTATCATTTCCTGTCGCACATCTAAAGCCGGCGACGCGACGAAGGACTCCGGACTTGACAGCCCGGTAAATCCTTAGTCCAGCACGTTCCCTGATCTTAGATTATGTTCGACTAAAGCACTGAGTTCCAATATCAACTTTAAGAACAGCAAATTTGCCGTGAACATTGCAACCACTCAACGCAATTAGATCAAAGGAAATCAAAAGATGAAATCTCAACTGATTTTTGCTGAATTGGAAGACGAACGAAACGATGACGGCAAATTGATTGCCGCTGGGAAATCGACGATGCTGATTAAAATATGTAAATTTCCGAAAAATGAAAAGGATATGCATATCGATAAGATTTCTACTTTAGTAGACAAATTCAAATTATGGAAATCGAAACCACAACATGCTTTAAATGGTCAGCAGTCGAAGTACAATAACTGGCCAATGCCATCATCATTACCAATTCCTATTCCAATTTCATCTGCTGTCTCTCTCTTATCTTCCACAACCCATCTTTATGTTTCCTGATTGTCAGCCGCGATTCCCCGAGCAAAGTTAAAGTTAGTTCCCCTCACCGCTTTGCCCGTCCCTTTGGAGAGTCCAAGACCCGTAAACAGTTGGAAGACGTTGCTAACAAGTCTAAGCCGCTTGCCGCAATAAAAAGCCAGTTATGGAGCTGGATTGGAGAGAGAGAGATAGATACACAGACAGAGAGAGAGTTAAGGAATAAGGCTCAAGCTGAAAGCGAAGCGATTGCAACTGCGATTGAATTCAAATTCCGATATTGCACTTCAAAGTCGAGTTGAAACCGAGACGAGACGAGTGAAAACCTGATGCTGCTGATGCTTCAAGTGAGTTCCTCGACTTGACTCCATCATCATCCACACTCTCAATCCCCAATCCTCAGTCCTCAGATCCAAATCCAACCTCATCGTTGTCTTCGTCAGTTCTCATCGGTTTATTCTGTTAAGCTCGTTTGCCACGGCGCCAGTCGAGTGGAGTTCTCCATTCAGCGCCCTCTTCAGCATGTTTTGCCAACTGCGGAGGCGTGGCAGGGGCGGGGGCGGGGGCAGAGACTAAAGAGGGGCAGGGAGATGAAGCATGAAGGCCATTCATGGATGCGAATGTGGCTGCTTCGCTTTGTTGTCGCCTTAAATATTTTATTGATGTCATTTCGACAATGGTCCAATGTTCACTTGGCTGCTCTCCTTGCACTCCTTGAATGTTGAATGCTTTATTGCTGGCTTGTTGATATTTTTATCATTCTCTTATCCCTCGCCTTTCTCTGTCTCTCTGTTAAATGTTGCTCTCCCTTTTAGCTGCTTTGCTTGTTGTGGTTTAAAAGCTGAAATCAAATCAAATTTGATACGCCTCATTTGTGGCAATTACTCAGGAGAGCGGAGTAAGGAGCTAGGATTGGGTCTCTTGTTCTGCATAAGTTTGAGGGTTAACCAGTTACCCAGTTATCCAGTTGACCAACACAAATATTTATCTATTCAATTGCATAAAGTTCTACAAGTTATTCCTTGGCCACGTTCCCAACTGCAAACTCTTTTTCCTTTGTGTGCCGATAAATTGAACAATTTTCCATTTATGCAAAATGCACTTACAACTTTTTATCCACATACGCACACACAAACACATAAAGTGGAATGCAGGACTTCTTTTGTGTAGGACACTTCGTCCTTTTTCCTCTTTTGTATGTAGTTCGCATCCTTTAATAAACTGCTAGCGTAAAGAATTGGGCGCAGATAAAAAGTATGGCAAACATGTTCCGCACAAAACTTTGCCACATATTTTCTACTCGAAACGTTGCCACGCCCACTAGCTGCCGCCGTAGATTCTTGTGCATGCCTATAACAAAGAAAATTTTAGTTTATTCTGATAATTTTCTTTCTTTTCGTGCGACGCCTAAAAGTATGCAACTGTCTTAGAAAACTGGCTCGCAAATTGTCTCGAAAATATGCTGAAAATGGCAACTGGAAATTGCCTGCCACATGCCACGTGCAACATTCTGTTGCACTAAAAATTCTCGCTAACTTAAGACTGGATTTATAATATTGTATTTTTTTTGTCAAATTTTCGATAGTTATTTGTCAAATTTTTCGACAAAATAAATGGATGTTTGTAATTCTTAAATAAATAAATATTATTTATTTAATTGTGTTTAAGTCTGTGGATCTGTTGTAGAATCAAAAATGTTTCCCCTGAATAAAAATCATTACCTTAAAAGGAGAAGCCTAATAAAACGCTTCTCAAACTCTATTTCGAGTAAAACAATTGTTTATTGATTTTCTCTTGAATTTTGAAATTGTAGTCAAGTATTCAAAGATATGTTAAATGTATGTCGACTAAGAATTCACTTCATTCAAGGTTTTTTTTACGGATCTTATTTTTTTGCCACTTTAAATTGTCTTGCTTTAAGACAGGAACTTTCTGTTTTCTCGATAATCGAAAGCTATTATGACCACATTAGACTGACGCCCCGATTTTGTTGTTGTCATTCTGGCTGTTGTTATTGTCATCGTTCTTATGCAAATATTTACATATGCGCGACGTCACACTTTTCACGCCCAGTGTCCTTGCGGGGATGGGTGAGGGACGGGGAAGGACTAAAGGCGGCAACATTTATTTTTCGACTGTTTACTGACGCCTCCTTCTTATTCTGTCCTCTTGTCCTGTTGTCTCTCTCTCTCTCTTCCTATCTCTCTCTCTCTATCTCTATGTCTGTCTGCCTGCCAGTCTCGTGTTTTATTGTTATTTTTGCTATTAAATTGTGTCGGCTTATCGCACGTTTAAAATAGCAACAACAACCAGAATGATGTGCCTTTCCCTTCCCTCTCTCCCACTCTGTTTCTCAACCGCCGTTTGAATTGTAACTTTTAACTCCATTTATTGTAAATTGTTGTTACTCGCATTGCCTCGGGGGCGGCGTTGCGTGTGTGGGCGTGGCATCTATCATTACAGATAAGAAAAATGTGCTCGTGCTTTTCATTTTCCACGCTCGTCTTCAATTTTTCGATTTTCCATAAAAGGAATTTGCTGGCGGCACGTTCCTTTCCTCCTGCCTGACTTCGGTTCCATCTTGGCGTTGTCTTTTTTTGTGTACTCGCATGTTGACTCTGCTCTTCCGCTTGTCATTTGTTTAGCCAGGAAATATAAAAGATTTAAATTTAAAATTGTTGACAATTTATTATATAATATTATTCACATTGTTACATTTTTCTTAGAACTACATATTATTTTAATTGTTAATTTGATTAAAAATACAATTAATTAATTTAATGTATATTTAATTATATTTTATTCAGGAATGCCACAGAAATCGCTAGCGAAATAGAATTCCGCAGAAAGCAATTCCGCACGGAAATTTCCGAGGTGCCACAGATACTTGGATGATTTAATGTTTTTTAACATTTTCACCAACCTTTTCGAACAAGGCTGCTAAGGGCTGTCACCTTCTCAGATTAAATTATTTAGATTAATTGGCGCAAAAAAATTAAAATTACTCTACAACTCTAGCAATTGTCTGCTATTAGTCTGGCAACTCTTCGTAAAAATGTTTTTAAAAAATTGCACAATAAGGCAAAGGTTTTCTTTTGTTAAAACTTGATTTACCTCAAAAGACCTATTTTTGTAATGCTTAATTTAAGGAAAACTGAAGTGGTTCCATATATTTTTTTTAAATACCTTACTTCGAATTCTGCCTAAAAAATGTGGCATCGCTGACCCTGACTTCGAAAATCTAAATCGGACTAGGTGGCAGCATCGGACGCCAGCGATTTTAGTTTAGTTTAATACGCGTAAAATTATTTTGCGATTTGACATGTGGCACAGCGAAATGAAATTGAAGAGAAATTCAAGCGAAAGCGATTAATTTTGAATAATTCATTTATTCTTATTTTTGAACATAAAATGCACAAAAATACTGTATCTAATTATACCACAGTATCTTATTAAAAAAAAATATATATATATAATCTATATTTTAAATAATAAATTTAATTAACTAAGTTTTCCATTAAGGCTATAATGTATAATGTTTCACAATACTATAAGTAGTTTACTGCTCTTAGGTCAAGAGCTGTTGACTCCTTTTGTGAGTCACCTGGCAACGGCTTAGGCCAATCTAAAATAAAAGCGGGAATACAAATGAATGCGGCTAAAAAAAAAGAGTAAAAAGAAGTTGAATGAAAAGCTGTCATCGTGACTGACTGAGAACTGAAGCCAACTCAACTTCAAGCATCCGCCCACTCAATTCTGAGTTGCCAGAGTCTAAGTCAACTCCTTGCCAGAGTTTGACAGCCTGCCGAGGCTTTTCAAATTGAATCAACACAATTTTCTTTTCCAGCTGCCGTCGTCTCCATCGTTTCCTTCACGTCCCCTTTTGAGGTCCTTTGTGCATCTAGAAGTGACCGGAGAGACGACTCTCGCCATGGCGGCACTCGGCAAGCCACTTAATTACAAAATAATAAAGATTCCTCAGACAGACACTGACGCCTTCATTAACACAATTCTGATGAGCCTACCTCCCCCATTTACCATTTTACCATCCGAAAGTTATTCTAATTTGAGCTTCAACATTGTCCACAATGACCTGGTTACTTTTGTTGCTGCTTTTCCCCCCAGACACGATGTTAATTTCAATTTGTAAAGTCGCCAACGTTGTCTACCTGCTGCTGCCAGTGGAGACCTCCGGGATCTGGCCAAAACCAGGTGTGTGTGTGTGTGTGTGTGGTTGTGGTTGAATTCGTGTTCGGTTTGCCGATTTGATTATTAATTGAAATTATGCTTGTCGGGACCACGCGTATTGAATTTCTGACAGTTTTGGCAGCTGGCCACCGCATCCCTTTCCAATTTTCCCCTTTTCTCCAATCCCCCAAACGCAGCCCTGCCAATTAATTTGGACCAGTGGACAACTGCGTCTATTGACCATGTCAAAAACTATAGATGCTAGTTTCTTTAAATCGAGTATAAACTCCCATTCAGGCAATTAGATAATTTGATTTGGGCTAGGCCAATATATAAAAGCAAATGTGCGTCAAATTTAAAGAATTAATCAGAAAAGCAATACAAAACAAGTGGGAAAGGCTATAGTCGAGCTCCCGACTATAGGATACCCGTTACTTACATAAACAAATTAAAATTTTTTTATTGCATGCTTTTAGGCATTTTAATTGCTTAAAAGCTTTAATCAGCCAGTACCACCTTTCTGTTTGTCCGATCTTGTTGGGATTTAGTAGGATGATAGGTAATAACAGTAGCTAACGTTTACCGTTTAAAAAAACATAATATCTTGAAAACTGTGCGTGTGGTGGATTTTCGCGATTTACGGAGGCGGAAAGGGGCGTGGCAAAATTTTGAAACAAACTTGACCTGCGTGGGGTTTATAGAAATCTGTGTGCCAAATTTGGTTGCTCTAGCTCTTATAGTCTCTGAGATCTAGGCGCTCACACAGACGGACAGACGGACAGACGGACAGACGGACGGACGGACAGACGGACATGGCTATATCGACTCGGCTGTTGATGCTGATCAAGAATATATATACTTTATAGGGTCGGAGATGCTTCCTTCTCCCTGTTACATACATTGCAACGAATACAATATCCCCTTTTACTTATTTTTAATAAGTAACGGGTATAATTAACATTTAGAAAAGTAAGAAGTCGAATATTTTAATTGTCATGTCAAATGTTTCTATAAGCTGGTATTATCTTCTAATTTTGAGTACATTTTTCATAATATTGAATCTACATAATTATACCCGTTACTTATTATGTAACAGGGAGAAGGAAGCATCTCTGACCCTATAAAGTATATATATTCTTGATCAGCATCAACAGCCGAGTCGATATAGCCATGTCCGTCTGTCCGTCTGTGTGAGCGCCTAGATCTCAGAGACTATAAGAGCTAGAGCAACCAAATTTGGCACACAGATTTCTATAAACCCCACGCAGGTCAAGTTTGTTTCAAAATTTTGCCACGCCCCTTTCCGCCTCCGTAAATCGCGAAAATCCACCACACGCACAGTTTTCAAGATATTATGTTTTTTTAAACGGTGAACGTTAGCTACTGTTATTACCTATTTTCCTACTAAATGCCAACAAGATCGGACAAATAGAAAGGTGGTACTGGCTGATTAAAGCTTTTAAGCAATTTAACTGCCTAAAAGCATGCAATAACAAAAATTTTAATTTGTTTATTTAAGTAACGGGTATCCTATAGTCGGGAGCTCGACTATAGCCTTTCCCACTTGTTTGTACTTAAAATTGATTATATTTTTTATAAATTGTTTCTGTAATTAACCATATTTTAGTGAATATCTCGAAAAATATTAATATTATTTGTATTTATTAAATAGGTTGTCGATGTGTCAACAAATCAACAAATACCGAGCTCATAGAACACAGGTACCATTTAAAAAGTCATAATTTTTTTTTCTATTTAACTAAGTATTGTTTTTTTTTGTTTTTATATTTATTTATAAATATAAATCTCTCCTAATAGCGATAAAGTTTAATAGTTAAAAAATTAAGTACACAAAATAGGCTTCTTATTAAAAACTCTTCCCAATCAGTTAAATACACCTCGCCTATAATTCCTGGCAGGTTCTGCTTTGACATGCTGCAACATGTCAGAACATGTCTCGGCTAGTTTTTCCTGTTATTTCTTTGCTTTGTCTTTCTTCTGGCGATGAACTCCTCTGACATTTATGATGACAGGCGGTCATGTTGTGCGTCATCCCGGATGCCCAGTCGTGGTGCCAGTTCCAGGTCTCGTTCCAGTTCCAGTTGCTGTACCAGGTCCAGGTCCAGGTCCAGGACGAGTACTCGAACCAGTCACAACTGATGTTGACACGTGCTACATCATCATAGCCGGCGATTCTTTTGCGTTTTTGCTCAGCTGTCGTTTCTCTGAGGCACGTACAAAACATAAAAGTAACTGCACTGCGCTTTGTTGAAATAGTTGCAAAAGGAAACGAGCGCCAAAGCACCACAGGACCATAGGACCCGGCAATAGATGCACATAGAAACAAAAAAAAAAAGGAAAAAGGAAAAAGGACAGCATATAACGGCCAAATTCAAACTGGACTTCAAAGTGTTAAAATTGCAGCGTCACGGCATGTGAAAATGGATGAGTGTGTGTGTGCTTGTGTGTGCCGGAGATTGTGTGTGAGTAATTTCAGTTGAGTGCAATGCACCCAAAAAAAAAAATCCAAGGAAAACAAATCTATGCAGACGTCAGCCCAAAATAAGTCAAAAGAAAAAAGCTACATAGCCTAATGACAACCCTAATGCTGAGATGCCACACACAAAAGATAACATATCTCTTTGACAGACTCCGTAGAGTAGAGTAGAGTAGAGAGAGGTTATCGGAGACATACTGCTTTGATCCTTAAAAGGGATCTGATTTAGTGGAACTGACCACTCATTAGGCAAGCTCAACATAAAACGACTCTGAATGGAAAGTTAAACATCCTCTAAAAATAGCATAAGAATGATAACTTCTGATATAACATAGCAGTTAACATTCTGTAAATTGGCTGGAATAATATTTAACATATCTGTAATTAATATCTTTAATTGCACATATTTATTATTGTGTCACACATGCTTATAAATTTTTTACATTTTAAAAATGTAACGTACAACTTTAACATTCTTCCAATAAACAAGATGTCAGCTGTCGATTATAAAACTTATTTTTGAGGACTTTGTTTGGAATACTTTAATTAGAAGCTGTTTTGTTTTATATTTTCCTTATTTATGTTTACTTATTTACCATGAAATGTGTCACTCATCTCACGAGTTCTTTCTTAATATTCACGAGAATTTCTAAAAATATTGCCTCCTTTTTAAAGATTCATCGTTGTTACCCTGTAATTTACTGGTCAGTTCGCTTACACCGCAGAATCTAATGATTACATGATACATATTTTATGACGTTTCCACAAATTTGTTAAATGCTTCGCTTTGTATATTTGTGAACTTTTTGTTCCATCTCCTTTTATGTTTTCTGATATAATTTTTTTTGTTCATTTTTCTGCTGTTGCATAATTTATGCAAATTTAAATTTCGCACTTGACGGCACTTGCGGCTTGTGCTTTGACTTTTTGGTATTTTTGGCATTTTGTTTTATGAGTTGGTCGCCTGCTCATTTTATGCCACTTGCCTGTTGTCTCTCCTTACAATGTTTTATTTACAGCATCAAGAGAGGAGGATGAACAACCGGAGTTTTACAACATTCTCTTCTCTCATACAAAATGTCAACATATGTAACGAGAAAAATTACGAAAAATGCTCGGCAATTGGCAATTATGTGAGGTAATCATAAAAAGGTGCAAGCATTAAATTTTAACAAGTTATTACCAAAAAGGGTTCGAGGTGGAGAAAGCAGTGAGTGCTCTTCAGTTTGCATCGACAGCTTAAACGTGCAAATAATTTATTAAGTTGAGCCTGGCCATCACTTCGTTTGGCCAAGACACAAGTTAAGCCATTTGCCATTTGGCATTTGGAATTTAGCGATTTCATTGACGTCGCACTGAACGTGATGCCGCAATTGTGGATTCGTTAGCACATTTCTTGCCAGGATTTTTTGCTGTCCTTGGAACTGCATCAACGCGTCAATTGCGTGGCCAATTAAGCGATTATCGATTGCTGAATTTATCGTCAGCTTTTAGTCTTTGCAAAAATAAAACCTCAATTAAGCGCTTGAGCGACTGGCAAAAGTTCATAAGCAGATTGGTAAAGCGCTGACTGTGAAATTTCAGCGCCGCATTTTCATAAATGGATCAGGTGGGATAACAAGTCATAGAGTTTCGCATTCTCATTCTCACTCTCAGCTCCGACTTGGGATGGACTTTAAGCTGGTTGCTTTAAGCTAAAACTGTGTATGATTTAATAATTTATTCCTGGCCAGGGCCGCGGGTTTTAGCACAGCTCAGTGAGTTGCAAAGCGCGGGGAGGAGAACGCAGCACGAACACACAGGGAAAACTAGGGGAAGAAGAGGGGATGAGGGATAGGGTCGAACGTGGGTAAACACGACGCTGAAAATCATTGCAAGGATATAACCACAACAACAACAACAACAACTACGAATTCAACTACAATAACAGCAACAACAACAAGCAAATGGGGATTGTGCAGCAGTTTCCCTCTCATTCTCTCTCGCCATGTCTGTCTATGTTTCCGTCTCTGTCTCTGTTTCCGTCTCTGTCTCTGCTCGTCTGTGGTAATGGCATTGGCAACCTTTGTTGCTCTGCAGCAATCCTGCGAAAAGGATCTTTGTTTTCGCGACTCGTGTTTGTTTGCCCAGCTTTGGTTCGTTTCACTGCGTTTTGCGCTGCTTTTGCTTTGCTTTGGGGTTGAGTTTGCTTTGCCTTCTCTCGCAGATAGTTGGCACGGTTACCATGAAATCAGTTTCATCGTTCTCATAAATTCTTAAAGCAGGCATTATTGAAAAATTGCCAGTAACCTTCGGTTTATATGCTTTTGTTTCTGTGCATCAGCACAGCAAAAGAGACAGAGATACAGAAGGAGATAGAGATACTAACACAGACAGACTAAAGGAAGGGAAAGAGTCTGTGGCAACCTTTACATTGATTCAAACAT
This sequence comes from Drosophila limbata, assembly GCA_963924055.1. Classification (NCBI taxonomy): domain Eukaryota; kingdom Metazoa; phylum Arthropoda; class Insecta; order Diptera; family Drosophilidae; genus Drosophila; species Drosophila limbata. The sequence goes on from OZ001353.1 coordinate 6,408,136, forward strand.
GAATTGCACTCGCAGGCAGTCAAGTGAAAGTTGCTATTGACAAATCCACTTGGAGACCAACAACTTTGATTCGAGCACAGCAATAAATAAATAAATTTGATGATGATACGTAGCAAAGTCTTAAGGTAATTTTCCAACAATTTTTTCTTAAAGGCAACAATCTAAGAAATTTCTTTTGTAATTAAATGTAAATGTCGACTATTTTCATCTTGCTGCAACGGCTTGAAGCAAATATACAACATACACTGTAAATAGCTTAACATACTCTGTTAACGTATATAAAATAATCTGTAAATAAACTCAAAAATAAAAGATAGGATAAGCAAAGAATAAAGTAGCTGTATTCGGCGATAAAAAAAACTCTCCAGCAACTAAATTACTGCTGTATCTCAACTTTCTTTGTACAGAGTAATTAAAATTTTAAATATGAGGAGGGCTTTTAATAGGGCCAATAAATGTTAAATTAAAAAATCCATGCTCAAGTATTGTTATTATTAAAAAAACATTTTATATTAAACAGCTAAAATATATATATTTTTTTAACGCATTAAAAGTCTCATATATTTATCTTTCCAACCAATAACCTTTATTGAATAGCCTCTCCTGATGTAGTCAGCCAGTTAATCGCCTCAATAATCCTTTAATAATCTCAAATACTTTTCCCAATCAAATCATCTATCATCGTTTTTGCCCATCAAAATATCCACACACACCCAAACACATCACAATTGACAGGGGGCAAAGTTCAGTCCTCAGCAACAATTGTCAGGAATATTTCCAGACATTAATCTAAATAGCTAGACACGTACACACCAATATAACTACCGCCTCCCCTCAACGATCCCAAAGTCTGCCACAAATTTGAGCCAGAAATATGTTCAACAACAAAAACTATTAACGCAAACACAACACTGACTTATTAGAGGGACCGCAAACGATAAGAATTTCGGCAAGCCGAAAAACCGCAGCTTGTCATAATAAAGGACATGATGGGCCGCACGCTTATATGGGCAAGGAAACCACAGGACATCCATGGAACCGAACAAAACGAAGGCATTCACAGCAACAGACGGACCCAAAGGACCAAGACGGGCAAGGGGAGAGAAGGAGTTGGGGTCCCAGTGATGGACATGGGCCAAGGCATTCGGAACGTGACTTTGTGATTTTATTGGCGTTGAAAATGCCACACGTACTCTGCAAGGATTTGCCTTTGTGGGAAGCCAGTACACACACACTCACACACACACCCTGAGACAACCACATATCCTTTTACATTAACACTCAACTAGTCGAGGGTCCTGAATGATTTTTATGACTATGTTTAGTGAAAAAAACGGATTCAAGCTGATTGCTCCCTGATGAAAAGTCTGCTGAACAGAAACTCGAACCCGTTCAACTGGCGACTGTCAAGCATAATTGCCTACCAGAGTTTTTCCTGCCAATTAAGACTTTAATCACGACTCGATAAATAATCAGGATACAAGAACGAAATTGTATAAATAAAATGCAAGGCCTTTCACTTGATATTTGTCCTAAGTTTAACCTTAAATACACTAAAAACTAATACTCACTTGTGCAATTTAATTATTTTTAAAAAGCACTAATAGGATTCCTCAAAAATGTATAATTCATTAAACTATTTTATTAACAAAGAACTTATTTATTAATAAGGACAGGAATAAGTATTACAATAGCATGAAGAATTAAATTGAATGAATTTCGTAAATAAATAAATTTAGTAATTCAACTGTCATATCCATACATGAACAAGTCTTTTGACACAGTCTTATGACCCCTTTCGGATAGAGAATGTACAAGGAAATGCTGCAGGAAAAATGAGAATAATCTCATTTGATTTGGCAAAAGGCAAAGGCGACGCCAAAGACGGAGGCGCCTCTCGGAGGCGCCACAACCGCCGCTTGAACTATGCAACCAGGAGCAATTTAATGGAAAGTCGTCTGTGAAGTTTCTTCCTTAAAGTCAGGCAAATGTTTCAAGTGCAAAAAAAAAACGAAAAAAAAATGCAGAAATTTTTGGGTAAGAGAAAAAAGAGGCGGCAAAGCAAAAGCATTTTTTGCGTAAAGGGGGAAATTGAAAGACAGCAGCCGCCGAGTCTGCCTTGTCCTTTGGTGTTGCTTCTCCAGTTGTTGTTGCTGTTTGTCCTGGCAGCTGCAATTCTGGCTGCGGATTTCCTGATGATTTTATTGGGCCGCCAGCAAACATTTTTGAGTGTAGCCAACGGCGCTCACGACTGCGGAATGCGCCAAAGTATTTGGTAACTTTGTTTCCTTCCTTTCTTTTCCTTCTTTTTATTATGTATTCTTTTTTTGAAAAAGGAAAAGGCATAAAGGATTAAGCGTTTGTGCCGGCAGGCCTGCAAATTGTTGTGAAATTTTGTTTTTAAATTTAATTTCCACTTTGTACTCTCTATTCGCTGATCTCGAAATTGAAGCAGACAAATAAAATGCTAGAAAATATTGAATGCAATGGAAATCAACAGCAGGAACAGCAGAAAGTGCGAGTAAAACTTACACCCCCGCACGTGTGCAACGAAGCATTGCCTACTTTAAGATGCCAGCTGGCTTTCTGGGCAGCTTGAACTGCATCCTTGCTTCCTTGCATCCTTGTCTCTTTGCCACGTTGCAGCCATTTTCACTTGCCACTGTTTTGTGCGATATTCCAGCAGACAGCCTGCCGGCTTCTTATGACTCCAAAGTCGAACACAGAAACCAGGCCAAGACACACACACACACACACACTTACATACACAAATACTAATGCTTATAAGTGTGCACAATATTTCGCAACAATTTTTCCTTGAGCTTTACGTATCGCTGCTTATAGACTGTGGCACAGCTCCTGGCACTCACTTAGCGGTGAGTGCAAGTTCTCTGGATTCACATACGAACACTCCTATGAATCTCTGAGTGTGAGTGCGAATCTTAGCTGAGTGCTTGTTTAGCTGGCTAAAGTCCCCTCTCCGCCCCTCAGTTTCGAGTTTTGAGTGCGTGGGTTCGTTAAATATTTGCTTTGGTTATTACACAACACTTCAAATACACCATAAATGCCATAGACTCGTACTCGTGCCAACACTCACTAATCAACCAAGTTCTCACTGTTTAAACTGATTAAGGACAGCGCAAGTTAACTGTTATTAAACTTGAGTTTGAGTTAAGACCGAAAGCGAGAAATATTAGTTGATATGTAATCTAGATTGATCTAAAAGGTTAGACACTAAATTATATATAAATTAAATCATGTTTATGTTAATTTTAGTGCTCCAAAATATTGTCACTTAATTACTTTTACCTCGATCTTTTTGCAAAAAATATGAAAGAAATTTAAACAGTAAATTTTATACAATTTTTATGCTTATTAAAACTTTAAATTTTACTACAATTTGGTAAAAAAAAATATATTAGAATATTTTATTAAAACTGTTGAAAAGTAGTATTAATAAAATAATAATATTAATATTGCATACAATTGAACATGCCATCGAGGGTACTTAGGAAAAATTAAGATATGAGATAATATAACTACTTACAATAAACCAATCAATAAACATTTTAAAGAAATACTTGAATAATGTTAAAATGTTTTAAGAACTATTTCCAATATCTATGAATTTTGCAATACACAAACTACAACAATTCGAAATAAAAGGGAAGATAAGTCAGACATGTTACCTATTGCTGAATGAGGAAGTTCTTAAATTGAGTTTCATCCAATACATAAATGAATATTAATTATGCTATTATAATTATTTACTTATTTAAATTAAATTCCAATCGATTTATATAAATAAATTTAAAACTTTAAATATATTTACTTACATTCATACATTATATTTTAGTCTTGTTAATAATTATAACAATTCTCCTTAAAAATGAAACTTTATTTATGTTTTAAAATTAACAAAGTAAGTTTACTTCGATAACTCTTGTTTTCCAACTGCTCAATGCGCTTCCTCTGCCTTATTTTCTTCTTTTTCCCTCCATTCACTTTAATCAGAAGTTTTTCAAACAACACTCGGAAACTATGGAGAGCAAAGTTTAAAGCTGCTTTAAGTATTTGTCAGGTGACAACAAGCCAAATGTTAGCAGGTAATTAGCAGAAGTGAACTTTAAGAAGCCAAGCAAAATGTACGACAAGACAAGTTAGAGTTGTGGCAATTTACTGAGGCTAATCAAAGCAGTTCGATAAATGGAGTATTTTACTCTAAGTTTAGCTGAATCTTTGGCGGCATTTCAGATGTGAATTTACAGCCCATTGAAGAAAGAATTGAAGAAAGAAAGAAACAAACATTTCCCACATATGTTTCGCATATTTATGTGCTCCAACACCCCCAACTCCCCCTCGACGGGTTTTCTGCCCCCTCCGCGGGCGACATTTAAGCGACAGCCGTGCGACACAAACACAGAGACAAACTGACAAACTGACAGTGAAATGACAACGTGGCGCAAAAAGTGCAAAATGCAGACAGAGCCGAGCCAAAGTCTGTCCAATAGTCCGCAGTCCCCTGTCTCTGCTCACTTTCTGACTTCCTTTTTTTATTTTCCCGTCAGATTTTTGTGCAGTGACTTTGATTTTCACACAACGAGGCGTATGCGCAATGTTCGAGCATATAAGTTGTGGTTTTTCGCGTTGTCTGGCTTCAACTGCTTGTGAAATCGCGTTGTCGATTGAACAGAAGTTTAAGGCTAAAGGCACGAGGACTCATTATTGATTTCTTCGACTAATTAGGATTTGGCAATGGTTCAGTCACGTATTCAACTTGTCCAACTCTTTGGCAAAGTATTTTAATTGCAATTTTTGGGGGCTGGGCCTATTGATTTGTCTTCAAAGTTTCCAGCCATTCAGATAGAAAAGCAGGTGAGACTGCATATCTGACAAATTGTTTGTCCCTCTTCAGAGTGTGTGCGCTCATTTGCATAATGTTGCCTTGACATTTAGTTTTAGGGGTATAGAAGCTTCGATAAGTCAGGTCAGGTAGTTGTTAGTCACCTTGAACCCGTTGCATACGAGAGGGGAGAGCTACAATCATTTATCAAGTGAAAAGCCCTTTTGTGTTGCAGAGGAAAAGTGTCATCCTAAACGCTAACCTTGCCGACGCCCACGCTTATCTGACCGGTTACACTTGACGTATACGTAATTTCTGGAGGCAAATGATTAACGACTCAAGTGCAAGGCAGGACGAGCAAGCTTCTCTGACTTGCTGGCATTGAAACAAGGGCCGTCTATCGACTGAATGAGGATACTTCTTTCGATCTGTATAGAATGTAGATGTCTTTAACAAATTCACACTATAAAATGCATTTCAAATACGAAAAAATAGACGAAAAATAAAAATATGGTAATCAGCAAAATAAATCAATTGATTCTTGGTCAAAAATAAATAACTTGTTAAACTCTAAACATTATTTGAATATTCAAGAAATTATAACTAATCAAACAAAAACAAGTGGGAAAGGCTATAGTCGAGCTCCCGACTATAGGATACCCGTTACTTACATAAACAAATTAAAATTTTTTTATTGCATGCTTTTAGGCATTTTAATTGCTTAAAAGCTTTAATCAGCCAGTACCACCTTTCTGTTTGTCCGATCTTTTTGGGATTTAATAGGATGATAGGTAATAACAGTAGCTAACGTTCACCGTTTAAAAAAACATAATATCTTGAAAACTGTGCGTGTGGTGGATTTTCGCGATTTACGGAGGCGGAAAGGGGCGTGGCAAAATTTTGAAACAAACTTGACCTGCGTGGGGTTTATAGAAATCTGTGTGCCAAATTTGGTTGCTCTAGCTCTTATAGTCTCTGCGATCTAGGCGCTCACACAGACGGACAGACGGACAGACGGACAGACGGACGGACGGACAGACGGACATGGCTATATCGACTCGGCTGTTGATGCTGATCAAGAATATATATACTTTATAGGGTCGGAGATGCTTCCTTCTCCCTGTTACATACATTGCAACGAATACAATATCCCCTTTTACTTATTTTTAATAAGTAACGGGTATAAAAACGTATTTAAAGGTTTCACTCAAGGAGAATTTAAGAAAAGAACTTAATTAATTTTTTTTTAAATTTTAGAAAATATTTTATAGAAAAATGTTAAATATATTTCGTGATGAAATAAATTTCCAGACAAATCATTTTATAGATTTAAAAAAAACCGATCAGTGAAAACCTTTACTAATTTAATTTGAGAGCAACCTATTTTAACTAAGATTAAGGCTTAGTAAGAATTTAAATAATGTTGATAAGTCAAGTGTTATATAAATTATATTGAAAATCTCCCGACAACATACTTTTAGATAATCGATGGGTTTCTCGTCTAATTAACTGCAATAGAGTTTTTCTTTCATTAGTATCAATATCAATGCACTAAATTTATCTATTTTTTCGTTGTTTTGTGTTAATTGATTTCATTGTTGTTGCCCCGGGTTGCAAAGTTGTAAACGAGAACGCAATAAACCAGTCAACCGCAACGGCTTCCCTCTCGGAGCAGCGGGGTGCGAGGGAGTCAGTAAGCTAGCCAGGCCGACAACATATTTTAGCCACGAAATTTATGCAACAACACAGCACTAAACGAATAGAAGAGGCCTTTTCAATAGCAACAGCAACAACAACGAGGGGAGGCTGCAACAAAGGCATTGAGAGCAGTCGCAAACGACAAATGCAAACAATGCTGATAATTTCGTTGCCGCGGCTATTTTGCAACAATAAAGAGAGAGAGGGAGAGAGAGAGAAGGGAATAGAGAGTGCTTGCAACTTGTTTAAAATAGTCAGTTGGTCAGTTGCACAGAATCCATTGGCACGCCACAGACAAAAATAGTTAACTTTGTGCATGCCACATTTAAATTATGCAGGCAACACAAAACAGGACACACTGTATACTTAAGTCCCCCTACCCGCCCATCCCATTTGTTTGCCAAACGTCTGAGTTCCACTCTCTCTCTCTATACTTCTCTCTCTCGCTCTCTGTTTGCATTTGGAATTCAAAAAGTTGTGGCAAAATGAAATTAAGTTGACTTGAAAGTGGCTTTAAGGCAAAGATGCCTGAAAGTACTCCGAGTATACCAAATGCAGCTCATTTAAACACATGTCACAATACTTTCGCACAGCTGTCACTTTGACAATTTTCTAGATGAGTTTCCTGCGATTCCACCTCCCCCTCTCATTCTCCTCCTCTTCGTCGCCTTGTGCTTTGAGAAGAAAAGAAGAAAAAATCTAAGCTAAGCTGCTGCCTTTGCCTTATCGCCTTATGCGTAGGTTTGTCAACGTCATCATCATAATGTTGTCCTCGGCACACACACACGCACTCAAACATACATATATATAAAGAGAGAGACAGAGAGAGAGAAAGAGAGAGAGAGAGAGAGAAAAGTGCGGTGTCTCGCTTACTTCTTGTCGAGACGCGTAATGAAAACTGACATCAATATTACGAGTATTAGAAAAATGGCAGCAGCTGTGGTTTTTGCCATTGCCAAGTGTTGGATTCTCTGTGGTTTTCCTTTGGCAAAGGTGTCTCATCTGGGCAGAGCTTTAAAGTCATTGCAGTATATTAAAATGGTACGATATGGGCAATAAGTAGCAAATGTTATTATTACAATTAACTTCAAATTGGGTCTTGACTTTGAGTAAGATCAGAATTCAAATATTGGAGTTTCCTTAAGTGTCGAATATTTTGTTGGGCATTTTAATTGGGATTAAAGATTTTTCAATGCCACATTTTCCATAATTTTCAAAGTTATAACATTCTTTTCTTTATTTTGAAACCCTTTCAACAAATTCATAACAAATATGTGACATTTTCAAATTTTATTCCATAAATTGTTTACCAATTTTATTATTTATGTTTTATTAAAGTAATATCATAGCCCCAAAATCTTTCATTTAATTCCAGATAATTCTCATTTTCCAGTTCTGTTTCTCTTTTTTAGATCTTCCTTCGAAATGATTTTTAATTAGTCCCGATTTGGTTAAATTTCTTTATTTACATCTCTTCTAATCAGCTTTGAAAATTGCTCTCTCCTTTTCTTTCTTCTCAGATTTTCCACAAAGCCTGAGCAATAGGCAAATAATAATTCATGGACTGGCTCTAATATCCGAGTATAAGGCTATTCTCAGGCACTGTAATAGTAGTTTGGTAGCATAAAATTTCATAAAGAGCACACGCCGGAAATAGGAAGGATGCGCTTTGTCGCCAATTCTCCCGGCTCTCGCCCAGTGCTCTCAGTTCTCCCATTCTCTCGGTCTAGGAGTTGTCTCCCGACGCGTGTGCGGCTTTCTAGGAAGTAAATTTCGTTATCGTTTATTATTATTATTATGCGCGATGTGTGAAATGTCTGTGTATGTGGGCAACGCTGGCTTCCTTTCCGCATGTTTGTGTTGTGACGTGGGAAATGAATTTATATTCATAACACAAGACGGTCCCGACCGATGGAAAGATGGGCGAGTTGGAGGCTGGGAGGCACAAGAGTCTCCGACATGCATACAAAGTGCTTTATGTGCTCCACAAGATGCTGAAGATGTTGTACTCGGTAGCATTCCATCAACAGCCAACAGACTAGCAAGTTTTTTGATTAAACCGGAGTGGAGTCTATGGAGTTCTTTTGAGTCTGTGAGTTTATTAAAGCAACGAGAGTCTGGCAGTCTGGAGGAGGAGCAAGTGCAGCTAATGTGGATTAGAACTGCAACTGCAACATTTCTACATATTGATTACTAATTTACTTGCCGGGTACTCGTGTGTCTCAAGTTCTCCCCGAAAATTTCACATATCACGTCAACACACATGCAGATAACTCGATTTTGGGGAGCCCAGACCTGGCATTCATATTATAATGATGATGATGATGATGTTGATGTTGATAATGTTGATGATGCAGGAAAAAGTTGAAACCTGCGTCCAGGTAGACATTCATGTTGCACTTCCCTAACAACTTGGTCCTCATATAAAATGTACAAAGCGACAGTGCAAAAGTAATTTTGGAACAGGCGAAAGGCGCAGGGACCCCCGAGTCCTTCCAGCTGGATGCAGACCCAATATGAAGTTCCACTCAGAGCCACTCATGCAAGAAGTCAAACGGCAAAGCTCCTCCTCCTCCATCTCCTCAGACCTCGACAGTCGCACAACAATCAAAAAGCGTATGGAAGTCAAAGACGCCATGGGGCATAGTCAGGCCAACAGACAAAAAGGCAGTTAGACGGACAGTCAGCCAGACAGTCAGTTAGCCAGGAAGTGGTAACTGGTAACTGGTATCCAAAACCTGGTCACATCAACGGCAATGGGTTCGATGCAATGCAATAACTTGTGCCAAACTGACGACACCATGTCCTTGGGGCTCACGCTTTCTACTACTTTTTATCTGTCACTCCCTCTCTCTCTCACACATTACATACATACTTTTGTAAGAAAAGGGCACTATACTCGTACGCACGAGTACTCATCATGTGTAGCTACAGTCAGCGAAATATTGGTCAAATATCGAAGAGTGACCAATAACAAATAAGCTCCAGGAATGTGGAAGGAATACTATATTCTACACAGAAAAAAAAAAGCCGTTCTAAAATCAAGCCTAAAATTCTTGATTCAAGCCTGCATTTTTTAAGTATGTTTTCAGGATTGATCTGAATAATCAAGCCTGTATCGGGATTAATATGGGAAAATAAGCCCAAATTACTTGATTCTCTCTCGGCCTCTCTCATTTCAACTGGTTCGATGGCTCAGTGGTTAGAGTCGCCGACCTGTTTGAAAAAAAACCTGGGTTCGATTCCCCCAGTCAATTGCAGTCACAAACATTCCCTTCATTAAAAAAAAAATGTTAAAAAAAACATTAAATAAAAAATGTTTTAAAAAAATACAATAAATAAAAAATGTTTAAAAAAAAAATTAAATAAAAAAGGTTGAAAAAAAAATTTAAAAAGAAAATTAAAAAACGAAAATTTTAAAAAAGTTAAAAAGCTTAAAACCATAAAAAAAAATAAAAAAGAAGATTTAAAAAAAAAAAACCAGAATAAAAAATAAAAAAAAAAACCAGAATAAAAAATAAGTAAAAAAATTTTTTTTTTTTTTTTATGTTTTGTTTTAATAATTTTTAGGATTGAATTCGGGATTGAAAAAATCAAGTATTTCATACTTGGTTTAAGTAAATTCGAGATTACCCCACTTTTGACATCGTTTCGGATTGAATCCGGGCTAAATATCCCGGATTTTTTTTTCTGTGTAGTTTAAGAATTTGCTTTGAAAAATGTTGACAAGTTATATACAATGAAAACGTCATTAACTATTCGCCTATTATTCATTGATCTTATAAAAGAAACCTCTTTACGAGGTAAAAGTCTAGTGACGAAAACATTTTCATGTCCCAAAAATTTCCAGCAGCTTTTTAATTCTTTCTGTATATATTTCTTGACGCCTTTTGCACCCTTCGTACTGCTTTCGTCACTAGCGCGGACTGCCGTCCACAGTGACATCTCAGCTATCAACGATCTTTTAAAACAGCAAACATATTACAACTTTTTAAATTATTCACTTTGTAAGCAAACCAAAAATATATGCACTTAGTTTCATAAACTTAAAAAATTTAAAATTGCTTACTAGAATTATCAAAAAAAAGTGTTTTTTATTTCAATTAAAAAAATTGGGTATAACTATTAATTAAAATTTTTGAAGAATTAGTTCAAATATTGAATAAAATTTGTATAAACCTAGACACTAAATGCATAAATACAATAATATCGAACATACAACATGTGATTAACCTGCTTGAAATTTAATTATAAACTAACAAGTCATTCACAGATTGAAAGCATTTCTACTTATCTACAGTCATTTTGCTGGGTGTATTCTCAATGGTTGCACTGCGAAATCAAGCACAAATCGAGCAAATTGCATATTTCTTCGCTGGCGATTTAATTTTTTATGCGATATGCAGAGAGTCAAGAGTCAAGAGTAAAGAAGTCAGTCGTCTTCAACTCCGACCACATCCTTGGGTTTCCACTTGGCGCATTTTCTCTTCAGTTTTTCTTTACGCTCGTGTGTGACTTGTAAATTTCCCCTGTTGAAGTGCAGCAGAGGCGCTTGATTGAGCGCACGTTTTCCCGGTTTCCCGTTTTCCCGTTTCCCGTTCCAAGTCTCGAATTGCGACTCTCTCAGACAGCGCATTTCACTAGACTTTTTTATTTAAAATATAGTTTGATATAGACTCATGTTCATCTCTATGTGCACCACGAAATTAAACAAAAAGGCATTGGGCTAACTCTTTTTATTTCCCCAGTGCCGAAAGCTTGGCGCAATTTTCCTTTTTGGTTTCTAGAGCTCTTCCTCTTCCAGCCTTCGTACGTGTTTTGATATTTTATTTAAGTTTTGCAATGCATCACAATCCACATTCCCGTGGTGTTAAATTTCCGCAATATCATTATCAGCATCATTAGAATCATTGTCCTCTATCAACCCAACATGCAGATGAGATCCCATCTCTTTGTGTGTATTAAAGATACGTCCATGGAAGACCCTGTGAATCCAGAACAATATTTCTGCATGTCATGCTAAGCATGAGTATGTAAATTTTTGCTACTTTTCTCCTCTTCTCTCCTGCCTCTCTCTCTTTGTTCATCCCCTTTGTGGGGATAACATTATACAGTATTAATGTGAAAAAGTATAGCGTTGATTTCACATGTGTATGTCTCTCTTTCTCACTCGTTCACATTCCCTAGAGCAAACTCCCACTATGCGAAGGCGCTTAAAAAATGTTGCAAAGATGCAAAACAACTGTTGGCAGTTTGTCAAATTTGATTTGTCATACATCAAATGGCTTTAAAATGACACCGAGGACAGGCCGAGAAGGGGGAGGACTCTACAGAAGGGGGAATTGTGACACATAGAACCACATGAAGTGAAAGCTGTGGAAATTTTCAGAATGGAATTTGTGGTGAATATCGCAAAAGTGATGATGTGGAAGATGGCCTGAGGGTTGTATAAGGAATAAAGGATACCAAACTGAAGGCAACCAATGTAAATCAAATCTTTTCAGACCATTTTCCTACGAAGTGAGTGTGAAAGACAAGCGGGCAGAAGTTATAGTCCACTTCCATGAGACATAAGTTTTTGTAAATTTTTCGCATATCAATTCACTTATTATTTACTTTTACCTATTTTATTTATATTTTCTTCACTTGTACACTTTTTAGAGTTTTGTTTAAAAACTGACAATATTAGCTTGTATAGTATAAACATTTATATTGTTTTATTTTTATTATTTTATTCATATCGTTTTTCTCTTTTTAAGTTGTCTTGTTTATTTTCCTGTAAATAAATATTGTACTCACGATTTCCTCTTTTATTTTATGACAGATTAAACCATATTTTGTACATTTATTCTCTTCACTTTGTCATATCCCAATTTCTCCAATCCTTTTACATTTCCTGAAATTTTATTTTTATTTATTAAACGCTGAGGAACCTGTTTATGGTATATGTAAATAAATCTAGGTATAAGGTTGACCTTTCGCATATTTCCCAAAGCTTTGTTTGTGCCTTATTACTCGTGCAGGTGGGTCTTAATAGTCGTTTCATCATCCTGTTCGCCATGATGACGCATACATTAACTGAGCTACAGGCACAAATTGAGGCTACTTCTGTGGACTTAAGTAGCCCACTCATTTACCTAATATTCTAATACAAATTTAACGCACTCCATCAAAAGTGCAGCACTCGAGGGGCAACAACAGTGTGGCAGAAAGATGGAGAATGGCAGGCAGAGAATGGAAAAGTGCTTATGAACACCGCTGGAATACCGGCAGGAACTGACGCCAGTCAGGCAAACACTTTAGACCAACTAAACGGAGCCTGTTGGCCGGGACAGAGACACACACACACAGAGGCAGTTTGTAGGACATGAAATGAAACTCATTTGCCTCATTGGCCGTGTGCAGAGAAGAGAACAGAAGCGAAGAGAAAAGTCCTCAGTGGCAGATGCCACAGTTGGTTTTTCTCCCGGACCTGGCTGGCATTTGTGCAGCGTGACACGCAAATTGCCAGGAAACATACACCTACACACACACACACTCACACACACAGATACAGATAGACAAGTGCAGCATGTTAAACTTCGCCTGCGACAAGCCAAGTGGGAACACAATGGACTCCGACAGCCCAGACATTCATTTGTTGCTCTCTCGAGAGAAGGAGAGAGGGGGGTTGATGAAGGGAAGGTGAGTGGGAACTGACCATGTCTAATTTGCTGGCAATTATGTTGGATGGACGTCTCCGGACTGTGCCACATTAGCATAATTGTTGTTATGAACAACGCGTCTCAGGTGTGACTTTCATGAAGTTACATCAAAGTGCAGTCCATCTGTCAACTTGTGCCATAATCTGGCAAAATAACAGAAACAGTTAACTGAATGTTAACGGATATCGACTGTGATTTCAACTCCTCTTTTATGTGTACGTACTATATGCTAATCCCCCATCGATAGTTGGCCAACAAACAATTCGATTATTGCCGTGCATCCTTTGAGCCAACTTAACTAACCCTAATTGCTCTTTCAGACCACATGACCGCTCAGTGCTCTTCAATTACCAAGCAATTAAGTGGGCGTGTCAACTGGCTACAGGATCCCACAGGATGGCCAAAAGCCAAAAATCAACAGCCAAAACCAAACTGGGCAAAATAGTCTAGTAGCTCACTTAGAGCAATTTTATCTGTCGCCCACTTCAAAAAACACTTGACATAAATTAATTATAATATGCTTGTAAATGTGCAATATAATTGCTGTTGTTCTCCTTGTTATTGTTGTTCTTGTTGTTGTCGAGCTAAGCAATTAAGTGCAAATTGTTAAACATGCTGAATTGCGGTCTGTGGCCAAGTTTGTGTCTCTGTCTTTTTCTCTGTCTTTGTCTCTGGGTTCTCTGAACCCAAAAAAAACCCAAAGCTAGTTGAGGTTTTGCATTTGTCTGACTCTTACGGTGGAAACTTTATTTCCACACAGTCGTTTAAGTCATTAAGTTACTTAAATTGAAAACAAATTTACTAATTTACTACTTCAGTTGCTTGAGTATTGAAATTCGGAAGGAGAACTGTACGTGATGAGATCGCTATTAAGTTAAATAAATAAATATATATTAAATTTCTGTCTATCATTAATTTGCTGAAAATATTTTCTTAATTTGTCTAAATAATTTTTAAAGTAAAACATGATCTGCTGTCAATTAAACTTAAATCTTATCTTAACTTATCTATTTCATACATATGTCTCTCATATCTATACTTTTCATAGCTTAGATTTTAACAGAAAAGTAAGTATACAGCTGTTAAATTTAAATGAACTTAACCAATTTCCAAGTCTCCACTTTAACAAAAATTTAATCGTAATCTTGCTGCTGTTATTATTATTATTATTTGTTATTTTACCATAGAAGAGTTACACTTTTCCCACCAAAAATATCTCATTTATTTGCTAAACACAAATGTTAATGCAATCGAACATCTGTTAACTTAACATAATTGCTTTCTGTTATATAATGATTAAATTACTTGTTCCACCTCAAAAGAAAGCTAAGCATATTAGAATTCTTTTCAAGTTACTAGCGAATTTTTCATCAATAGATATATGAATTCGTTACGCTGAATATTAAGACAATTAAACTAATTAGGTGTCCTACAGAAATCACTTCCACTTGAATTTCACTTCAATTTCATTCCGCTGTGACACAGACCAATCCCCTGAACAATTTCGAGAGAAACGAAAAAGCCCTTGGGAAGTTTAATTTGAGAAGGTGCCAACCCTTAGCAGTCGATTTCGAAAAGGTGTGTGAAAATGCTAAAAATACTAAATCACTCGAAGTTCTGTGGCACTGCAGAAGTTTCCGTGCGGAAATTCTTTCAGCTGAATTATATTTCACTTGTGATTTCCGTAGCACACCTGAATAATAAAATATTTAATGTTTTTCTGTTATAATAATCGTACTCAATGCCTACTTGAAAGACTACAAAAAATATCATTATATATTCAATCTTGTCAGTTAGACCTCAAATTGAGGGAACCAAAATTAACTCCAACATCTCGTATGCCTATTAGTGAAAATGTCCCTGCGCCATCGTTATCCCGCCTAAAGTGGGTCCAGATTCAACTTTTGTCCGGCGGCGCTTCCAGCATCGCTGAAGTTGCCCTGTTGCTGCCTCTGGATGTGGTCAAGACGCGATTGCAGTTGCAGAGGAATACGCCGGTGAAGGGACAAAGTCATTACTCGGGCGTCTTTGATGCATTTGCCAAGATTTATCGGCAGGAGGGAATCTTTGCCTTCTGGCGTGGCATAATTCCCCCCTTACTCTCCGACACACCCCGAAGAGCCGTGAAGTTCGCGGTCTTTGAGCAACTGAAGCCGGTATTTCTCTTCGGTGCTCCAAGACCGACCCTGAAGACTTATGCTCTAGCTGGAGGGTGTGCGGGGGTTGTGGAAGCCTTGCTGCAGAATCCCTTCGAAGTGATCAAAATTACACAACAGGCGAGTCGAAGGTCTAGCCTGAGTACAGTAGCTGTTGCCAGAGCCATTCTCAAGACCGATGGTTTCGGCTCCCGAGGATTCTACAGAGGTGTCGGTGCAACAGCTTCCCGCAATTTCATCTTTCACGTCATGTACTTTGGTTTCTTTTGCACCATGAGGGATGCAACTCCTGTGTGTAAGAATAAGACAAGGGAGTTCTTCCGCAAAGTCGGACTGGCGTTAACTTCGGGCTGGCTGGGTTGTTTCTCCAGTATTCCCTTTGACGTGGCCAAGTCCAGAATGCAAGGACCACAGCCTGTACAGGGTCAGATCAAGTATTGCAGAGCACTTCAGACCGTCTCCACAATCTACAGGGAGGAGGGCATCAGAGCGCTCTACAAGGGACTGACTCCGCAGCTGATGCGAGGTGGTCCCGGTGGTGCCATTTTACTACTGGGCTATGAGTATATGAACTATGTAATCCAACATAAATTAATGAACACAGCTTAGCTCTTCTAAATTGCAAAGTACTTAACAGATTAGAAATTCGGTTTAAAACAGCTTTACACTTTTGTAATATTTTATGTTTATATGCAGTTTTTTAAATTTATTTATAGTTAATTAAAGTAAAAAAAAAATTTTATGTATATGAGGCTCTTACATCTTTTTATAGAGCACTCTCGAACATAGCGATCGCATTATTTAGTAAAAATGTAATGAAAGTCCAGACTGATTATCGATTTTAAGAATTTTTTTTAATTATCACAATAAAAATATTGAACTGTCAATTCATCAAGAAAACTTGACATCGACTCTGCGATTTTTGATACAAACTTTTAATAATTAAAAGAGTAGAATGTGGTTCTAAAATTCGTGAAGTTCTTCATGGATATTATTTATGGACTATTAGACTCATTCAAAAACAAGGCTGTCAACTATCGATTTATCGTTATCAATTTATTTTAAATTTTTAAATTTATTTTCGCAACAAGCTGAAGTTTGACAAGCACATTGCATCTATTGCTAATCGAGCATTTGGCGTCTTGGGTTTCATAAAGCGTTGGTCGAAAGAATTTGACGATCACTTGTCAGACCTATTCTGGAATATGGGTCTTGTATATGGAGTCCCCAATATAAGATTCATCAGGACAGAATATAATCTGTACAAAAACAGTTTCTACTCTTTGCCCTACGGGGTCTGAATTGGAATACTAACATTCGCTTGCCTCCTTATCGTAGTAGACTTTTACTAATTAATCTTCCATCTCTTTCTGACCGGAGAACAATGCTTGGTGTAGTCTTTCTACACAAACTAATTATTGGTGAAATTGATTCATCTGAATTAATAAGCCAGATTAGTTTTGCTGTTCCTATCAGAAGTTCTAGAAATTTCTTACCTCTTTCTCTTCAATCCTGTGTTGCTAACTATGCTATTCATAACCCTTTCCGAGTTCTTTGTTGTAATTATAACAATCTTTCTCAATTTATTACTAATTCTTCTTCTGTACAATTTCTTAACACTTCAATTATTTCTTACTTATCTAGCTTATAGTTAATGTATGTTTTAGTTTATTGTTGTTTAATACAATGCTTGTCCGTCTTTGTCCGCGCGTCAACAAGCCCGTGCTTGGTGTCGTTTGGGCCACTTGAATGTACTGCTCGTTTAGTACATCAACGTCCAAATATGATAAAAAAAAAAAACAAAGAAAGCATATCTAATGATTATCAGCCGATAAATTAAAAAAATATATATACATTTTTTTACAATCTTCTGAACTCTTTTGGTTTTCTTAAAATCTTGAATAATATTTTTGAGTACTCCAGTTTTAAATTTAAGAAGTTACTTTATTCTTTGAGTTGTCGATAAAGTTGTCAGTCATGAGTTCATTCAACAACAACGACAATAACAACACCGATTATAACAACGGCAACTACAACATCTCATCATCAACAGCTAAACAATAACTGTGTTTTGGCTTTTCTGGGCAACGAGAATGTCTCCAGGGTCAATTACAAATGCATTTGCACACACACACACACACACACATCTACTTATACATACACAAAATATACATAGATTAGTGTAATTACGAGAAGAGTCAGGAATTGGAATGATGTCGATGTCGAGCTCAAAGGCATTATACTATGAAATTGATTGCGAAGAGAGATGGCAAGTGAGTGAGAGATAAGGATATATGTATTTATTTACAGAAAGAGATTGAGGGAGATGGAAGTCGTGCGACATCAACAACACGATGCTTATGGCAATTGGAAATCCAGCTTTTGATTTCATTTCATTACCCATTGCAATTTCAACTATGAATAATTGAATATGTGCATTGCATACTTTAAGGCATTAAATTGCCATTCCAATTGTTTGTTGTTGTTGTTGTTGTTGTTGTTGTTGTTGTTATTGTTGCCGTGCTTTTGGCTAATTCAGCTGGAATATGCTTATTATGCATCAAAACTAATTTAGCATTGCAATTTTGTTTTCTCTTCCTTCCACCAAGTGAACCAATTTACAAATTTGTATTTAGCGTTTGATGTTTGTGTTTGATTGATGTCAGTTTAAAACTGCTTAATATTTAGCAATGATTATAGATAGCTGATTGATGTATACACAGAGTGTTATAAGTGCAGTGGATTATAGGTTTAAATAACGAGGTGTTTTATTACAGATTTAATTGCACTTACTTTAAAGGAAATATTTCAAAGTGTTATTTAGTTTTATTATATATTTACATTTGTTTATTAATACTTTTTTCAATTCAAATTTAACTCTTTTCACACTTCTAATCAATTAAAGTCCAATTACTGATCAAAATGCGCTTTTAATAAATGCAAAAAAAAATTGAATGCTCAGTTGAAATTTATTTGTCTCTGTCAATTACTATCTATCTCTTTCTATCTTTATATTTATCAATTGGTTACTTTTAGTGTCTAGTCAATAAAATATGAATTATTTGAAATATTTAAGAGCAAAATAAATCAAATGCCAACACTCGGCATCAAAGCCAAAAATAATAGAGAGAAAAATGGCAGAGAAAACACAATTTACAGCATTTTCAGCTTTCTGTTTTTCTTTTTTCACTTTTATTTTGTTGTTGTTTCTTTTCATTCTCAGGCTGAACACAAATTTTTTATCAGCAAACAGCACAAATTTCGTACACGCCATGTTATTGTTGTTAGTTGTCGTTGTTGTCGTCGTCGTTGTTGTTGCTGTTGGAATTGTCGTTGTGGTTGTCTAAATAAATTTTTTATTGACCATGGTTAACGCTTCAGTGAGCAATAAACGAACGAAAAACATGCAGCGTGGCCAAAGGGAAAGGGAAGTGTGAAAAGCACAAAAACCTCGGAGAATTTTCAGTTCCCCGAGTCCTGTTGCTGCCACTCAGGCTACCGCATTGAAGCATGCCACAAGTTATTTTACACACCCTCACACACACACACAGACACAGACACGAGGCCAGTCAAGTGGGTTGGTGTATGAGTATGTGTGAGTGTATTCTGTTGTCGGGTGTATGAAATAAAATGCTCGAATTACACATGTTATACAATTGTTGGGCGTAAATATGATTATGCTGGCGTGTCCAAGATCCAACAAGGCCCAAAAGCCAATCCAAACCCAAACCTCAATTCCAACCACAACCAAAAGCAAACCTGTATTATGTGTGTATATTTTCGAGTGTTTGCCTTTAGCCTTGTGATTTTTGTTCACTATACGACTTTTGAAGTACGTAGAATATTTTATTAGGCAATGTCAAATTTATTTTGCTGAATTATTTAAATAAGTTGAAGAGCTTAATATAGATATAAGAAAAGTAAAAATTATGTAGTAAATGTAGTTTAAAAAAGATAAGAGATTCAAATTTGATGCGAAGTATTTTATCTTAGAATTACGTTTAAATAAATTTTGACACGTGATTTTAATATTATATATTCAAGGCTAATAAATTGATAAATTGTTAAAAAGCTGAATCGATTTAACTAATATTTATGTTTTACTTCGAATGTTTTTTCACGCTAATGTTAACCAGGAATTCCAGTGAAGAGAGTATCAAGAGTTCATAAGGCAGCTGATTGAAGTTCTTAGGAATTCACAACACGTTTCGACGTCAGGTTGCCAAGTCGATATGAAAGTGTCAGACGTTTTATTCTTTTTGACTTGGCATTATTTTTATTTTTATCATTATTATTATTTTATTATAACGTGGTCGTTGCCCCTGAAAGTTTAAAGCGCCCCCGTAAAGTGCTGTGAAAATGAAATGAAATTAATATGAAGTTTGACTTAACGCCTCATAAATCATTGTCCAATTTTCATGTCGCATGCCCTGCAGCAGCAAGTGGCAAGTAGCTGGAGCAGGACGAGGACCAGGACAATCTTGTGCTGCTCTGTCCTGGCTGCCTGTAACACAAACACACTTAAAATGATTGAAATATATGTGGGGAGATATATGCGTATAACATGGTGCAAAATGCGAACATCATATCGTAGATATATAAAGTATATATACTGGAATATGTGTATATAATGCTGGCTAGGATCGAAAACAGGACTGAAGACTGAAGACTTCCTCATTACACGCTTGTCACGTGCACATTTAACGATTCGCTGCACACACATACTCATATACAATAGTACACAGTGACATAATTACACTTGCACACACACACACACACACACAGACTAACACCAGCGCATGACAGTCATTCATATTAATATTGTCGGTCAAAAAACCTCAAACAGACACTGTACGAAGACGAAGAAAGGCAAGAAAACATCTACGCAGATATGCATACAAATTTTTTAAAGCTTTTTCAGGCATATGATTGACTCATGAAAAGAGTTCTTATAACTAATAATATTTTAGATATTTTTATAAACTTATAGAAATCGTTTACTTACTTTAAAACTACAACACACTCAGTCGCATGCAAATGTTTGGCAACTGCAACAACAACACTGATATCCCAATGGGTTTTCATGTGTTTTTCAATTTGTTTTACAAATAGTGCAACAACAAGTGCGAAATTCAAGTTTGTGCAGTTTATTTAAAGCCCATTAAATGCTGACCATTGTCAAAATACATTTTGAAAATTACATATAAGCTTGTGTTTGTGAATTTATTTGAAAAGAATGAACTTAATAAAAAGTGAATTGTACAGGAATTGAGTAAAGAACTTAATTTCATGCTGATGACAATGTATTACTGATTTATATTGTATTATTTATTTGAATAAGTATTATTTCTGTTTATTTTTGTAATTGTCAAGAAATTGTGACTGATGCAATACATTAGTTTGTCTTTTTATAATCAAAATATTTAATAATTAAATATTCTTTCCAACTTATAAAATTTCTGTTTTCTACGAAATTGATATTTAATTTAAGCATAATTTTTGGTATATTTTTTTCAAATCAAATCAATTTTAAGCAGGGATTAAAACCCTAACCGAAACCATAACCTTTAACCGGTAAAAACCGATTGAAATTTAAAACCGTAACTGAAACCGTAACCGAAAAAGAAAATTTTCAGTTGACCGAAACCTTAATACCGAAATTCTGTAAACCGAAATAACCGTTTAGTAACCGTTTCATTTATAAGGGTTAATTTCGGTTTTTTATACATTCAAAAAAAAAAAAAAATATTTCTCATTTTTTATATTGATTTTTGATTTCAATTTTCTTATGTTTAATTTTCAATTTGTATTTTTGATATTCATGATCGAATTTTCATAGCACTGAATAAGCGCAAATAAAACAAATTTAAAATAAACTGAAGAATATGTGAAAGAAATGTGTGAATGAAAATTTAAGAAAGTAATACCTTTTTAATTATTATTATTATAATATAAATATATCTATATTTTTTGCAAAAAAAAAATTTGTTGTGAACCGAAACTATACCGGTATTTCAAAACCGAAACATACAAAAACCGGTTCACCGTTACGAAACCTTTATTCAAAGATTTTGCGTAACCGATAACCGAAAACCTAAATGCGAACATAACCGAAACCGTAACTGAAACCGATATTTGTTTCGGTTTTAATCCCTGATTTTAAGATAAAATTCAAAAATTATTATTATATTAATATTAATATTAATTTGTTGGAATTTTACTTTTTACAAACAAACTTTTTTTAATACAAAGTACATTAAGTAAAGTCTACATCTAATTCATTTTAATTCAACAATCATTCAAACTTAATTGCATCCATCAAACGCTTTCCCCTCGTATAACTTTGAAGGAGAAACATTTAATTTCACATTGGCGTTAAAATTGCGCAGCTTTGGCTCTTAAATTCATATATAGTTGCAGTATAGAGGTATTAAACTGGAGCCACTGGACCACTGACCATGTGCACCACATGACTTCTCTTCACACTCACACCCTCACTCACACGCACACACTACTCACACACACATTGAGATTAAGATAATTAAACATGCTGCGCACGTGCAACGGCTGCTTTCAACATTTTATGCTCTGATATTCCAGCAAAAACAAATAAAATACATGGGGCGTGTTTATATGGTGTCTGGTCTGGTCTGGCCCGCAAATTGAACCACAAGTAGCCCAGAACTACACACCACAACTAACTTTATGGGTCTGCTGACCGAGGGAATTCCAACAGTTACAACTACAACAACAACTTGCGACTGCTGGCAATTCTTATATATTAATTAAAAGGAATTTTACGTGCTAATGAAATAAAATGTGGAAAGCGTGTGCCAAGTAAATGTGTGTAAAGTAAATTTAGAGGAATTGTGGACGACAGAGTTTTATGCATTTATGAAACGAAAAAAAACATCAAATGCTGCCTAGGACTTTGTCGTACATTTCACAATTTGTTGCTTGAACAAAAACGAGATGAAAAGACTTTTCACATTAAGTATACGCCGCATTGTTACGATGCTTTTGATGTCCTCATTGCTTGAGCAGAGCTACGTGCGTGAAAATGTAGCTGTTTCATTAGCAGTTGCCACGAAACTGAATCAAACTTGAGCTAAAAGGTTGTGGAACACGAAGCTTCAACAAGTTGCGCATACACCACGTTGCATCGAGCAGGCAAACATGTTGGCGCAACATCAAATGTTAACAGGTCAAACATTCTGTTTGACTGTAGTTTGTATAAAAAGAAAATAATACAATCTATAAATAATAATAATAAAAGTTGTAGATAAACAAAGACTGCCTTTTCAGCCTTGAATTTTGTTGTAATTTACCTTTTTAAATTTTAAATAACTGCGCTGTATTTATTTTATTAATTTACTTCCTGTATTCCTTTTATGAGAATTATTATTGCAAAAGCAATTTTATTTATTCCAGAGTGTTACTAGTTTAATTAAATTATATTTTACTCCAAACAGCATTTGAAAAGCCGACCAAATTTCAATTTTCTAACATGCAAAAATGCATGAAAAGCAACAAAATAGTACGGTTCAAGTGCTTTTGTGTATGTTGCTGTTGGCATGCAGGTAAATATTTACGTAACCCATAAATCTATAAAATTTAATTTTAAGCAAATAAATCATAGAAAACCCACAAATTCTCTGTGCGCTGTTGTTGCTTAGTATTTTGAGATCTAATATTTACAGGCGATGAACACTGTAAATACACAATGAATTTTTCCATAATTTACGAGAAAACTACAAATCCCAAAAATGTGCATATTTAGAGCAATGAAAAGTGAAAATTGTGAATTGTAAATATCATTCAACTGAAAACCGCAAGAAGCTCCGAGAAAATCCATAAAGTCTCCTAGCCACAAACTAATCGGAAATAAATGCTGCAAACTTACACACAACAAACGGAACAGTCGAGTGCACTCGACAGTAATATACCCTGAGTCTAGGGCTCGGTACGCCGAAGATTTGATGCCCATGCAAATCAATATAATATAGTATAATATAAATGAGTGATTTTAACCAATTTATACATTATCTTTAAATTTTAAAAATTTATTAAAAGTAAAAATACTTTTAAAAAAGAAAAAAAATTGTTGACCTATTTAGGAATGGAACCCACGCCCCCCACAATTCAAATAAACGAAAACTATTAAATAATTAAAAATCATTTGCATCGACCAGACCGAGATTCGAACCGCTATCTCTCGTTTCGCGTTCCTAAGACCTATGACTTGGATTTAGATTCTCGATGTATATTCTGGCAGAGTAAATGTAAAATGAATAATTGACAATTTATTATATTTATATACATACATATCTGCCAATCTTTATAGCTTAATATCTTCACTATTTATGGTCCAATAGTGTTGAAAGTAGGTGATTAGTCTCTGGGCATGATCCTACACCCGTTGGTGTGAAAAAATTTAAAATTTTAACTTAAAACTCCAGATTAAAGGTGATGTAAGTTTTTAATGAATAATGCCCCCACAGTTGGCGTGTCAAAATTTTAACATAAACTGATATTGCCTGACATAGCTCTTACCATCTCTGAGATCCGATCGTTCATACGGACAGACAGACAGGCGGACATGGCTATATCGACTCGGCTGTTGATGCTGATCAAGAATATATATACTTTATAGTTTCGGAGATGCTTCCTTCTCCCTGTTACATACTTTTGAACAAACTTAATATACCCTCAGGGTATAAAAATGTAATAATTGCCCCAAATGTTTATCGCACTCGAGTTTAGTTGTTGAGGTTTTCTACCAGATAAACAATGTACTTATTTAGACAGCTTTAAGTTTTATCTTGTTGGTCTGGTTATGAGCTGTTTTTGGAAGTTAGTTGGTAAGTTTTCGACTTGTTTGCAAGTCATTAGATGGACTTCATTAGGCACACACAACTTGGTGGTCAGTTCAGTTATCTGACTTAACAAGTGGGCTAATGATTTTAAAATTTACGCCTGAAAGTGTACATGTAAACAAGTGAAGAATAAAACAAACAATAATTTGCCAGCTTAAGTGATGAATTCAATTATACTTGTAGATTCAATAGACATTTCATTATATGCGTAACTCAATTTTAATCGCCATTGATGTATTTTCCACTTACAATTCTTAAACAACCCTCGCACCTAAGCAGCATCATCATTATTGTAGCCATCATCAACTATGATGTGTGGCAACCCTGCGGGGCTCCCTTGGCTCAGTTGCATAACTTGCACAATTTATGCATGAGAGCAACGGAGTTAATCCTACAAGACGACGACAACGACGACGTCGACGACGAGGCCTCGTGGGTTGCCAGACATTCGCAGTGGTTGAGTGATTTTAACTATGGAAAGGGTGGGAATGTTGTGTTGTTATTTGTAAGCAGCAACAACAATAGCACAACAGCTGCACGGGCATTATTATTAACACCAAAATGACAAACAGCAACAGCAACAGCGACTACAACAAACAACAAACAAAATGAGCTACAATACAACATACAACAACATCAGTTTGCTTCAAATCCACAGCTTTAATGTCAAAGGTCAGCATCCATTTTGATCTGAATTTAAAATGATTTAAGTTTATCTCGATTTCAATTGTTCAATTTTATTCTTTGCTTAAGAGAATGCATCTCTTAACCATAAATGACCTTTTAACTCTCCGTCTGTTTTGCTGTTTCCCTCATTCTCCAATTCACCTTTCCCTTTTAATGGCGACAGAACGTGAAATCACTGCCACATATGTCGGCCAATAACTGACATTATTGACTGTTAACATCCTTGCAGCCCACAATATTAATGGAGAAAGCTGTGCCACAGAAGTGTGGTTGAAATTGAAATACCCTTTAAATGCAATATACTTAAATAAATATTATTAAAAATATATCTATTAAATTATATACAAAAAATTAATTTGGAATTATTTAAAAGAAAGCATCGGGGTATCAAACCGAAACGAGTATCGGTTTCAGCTACGGTTTCAGTTATGTTCACATTTAGATTTCGGTTATCGGTTTCGAGCAATTATGGTGTATAGATTACGTAGCGGTTACCGGTTATGTTTCGGTTTCGAAATATCAGTATGTTGTGGGTTCACAACAAAATGTATTTAAAATGTTAAAGTCGTGTAAATTTGAAAACAAAAAGTCAATAATTTAAAAAATCATCTTTTTTTATTGAAAACAATATACAAATTAGAAGTAAAAATTAAATTTAAATTATTTTTCCGGTTTCACTTGCAGTTACCAATTTCAATCTGTTAAAACCGGTTAACTGTTACGGTTATGGCTACGGCTACGGTTTTATGTCCTGCTAACAATATAATTTTTTTTTCAGTAATATTTTTAACTCTCATTTGTGTGATATGTTTATTCTACAGATTAGTTTTTTAATTTTATTTCATTTTTTTATTGAATTCTCGTTATTATTTATAATCTCTCAAATTGAGTGCTGTATTCATAATACCCACTACGCTGCTGGTCTAAGAGCGCGGCAAGTGCCACATTTCCATAACTGAAGCGCCAATTAAAATTGTACAATGGGTGCGCTCCGTTGTGGGTCAGAAAGTGGCGGTCCCGAATCGCGACCAGCGACGAATGTCAGTTAAACGAGCAAATAGCCAAAAACAAACACAACACATACACACACACACACAAGGGCGACATCTGCATCAGCCGGGTCTGGTTCTATATAAGCATACATATATATGTATGTCTGTACACAGACATACATATGTCTATACATATACAATATGTAAAGCAAGCAGCGTGCCCAGGAAGCACAGACAGCAAGAGAAGGAGAGGGAAAGAGGGAAAGGAGCCGACGAGCACATCCTGGTATATCCTGATGAATACACGCATTGCTGATATGTGCTGGTAATTGGTATTGTTTGCCCGAACGAGCGACCAAAGCCGGACAGTGTTGCAACACACACACACACACACACACACACACACATACATATGTACCTTGATGCCAATAAAAAATACACAAATGGAAACCAATGTCATGCAAACAAGCCGCAAGTTGGGCAAGCACTGTGAATTCGGGCCAACAAAGGTGGGAGAGAGGTGCATAAACAAGCAACTAGCAACTATTAATTTTCCATTATTAACAGACGAATGAAAACGTAGGTGGAGATTGCACTGAAAATGGGTTGAGCATGGGAAAAGAAAGGCAACTGAAAACCAAATGCAATAAGTCGAGTATGCAAACGAGAAGGTCAACTAATCAAATATTTGACAAGAGTCGCAAACGAAAATTGATTTTCCGTTTAATAATATTTAATATAAATTTTCAATTGCAATTTTACTGGTACACTTCACTCTAAAAAAAGATAATAGAAAGTAATACAACCTATTAGTATACAAAAATTTTCTAAAAAAAATTATTTCTGACTCTTAAAACAATTTGGATAGCATAAATTCCATCCATTCTTTGCGAAAAGCATCATTGTAGGAAATATTGCATATTAAATATGTATATTTACAATGATTATTTT
Organism: Drosophila limbata; assembly: GCA_963924055.1. Lineage (NCBI taxonomy): Eukaryota > Metazoa > Arthropoda > Insecta > Diptera > Drosophilidae > Drosophila > Drosophila limbata. The sequence continues at coordinate 6,435,043 of OZ001353.1, forward strand.
AATAAGTAAATATAAGATTATTTATTTCTTCACTCTATTTCTTAAAATCGCGAACAAGTAAACCAACATTCAGCACTCAAAAACAAAAGTAAACTTTTGGAGTTCAACGTCAACTACTGAGCAGGGACTGAAAATAACTGTTATTGATCAAAATTTCAACTAAAAAAATCACATATAAGGACTAATGCGATTTTTGTTTAAAATACATCAAACTTTTTGTAAAAACAGTATCTCTGCAAACAGCCGTTAAACTTATATTTGAGACTTTAAAAAATAAAAATTACTAATAACTATTAAAATTGATTTTTATTATATCCATCAAAAATAATGATTAAATTTGATTTTTTATTAAGTAAGTCTTTAATAATAATTAATACTGATTTTTATTTGTATATTCTTCATGGAAATAGTTGACCCTCGCCACTAAAATTCTGTCAACTATTTCTATGAAGAATATACAAATTATTTAATTGCTCCCAACGGTAGATTTTTTTGTAGAATTTTAGGCAAAAGAAGGAGATGAAATTCCTTGAGTGATTATTATCTGATCAGTCCGGTTATTTTTGGAATAGGAAGATGATAACCCAATTTACATGTGTTGAAAATTTCAAACGTTTATCTTTAGTATTAACAAAGATATTCCAAAAAGACTTTTATAAAAAGTTTCAAATTATAAAAGTCTTTAAAGACTTTTATGATTTCAAATCAAAAATAATAGTTATTTGAGACTTTTATTTTTTTTCCTCACAAATAAAAGTCTTTCCGAACTTTTATTTTTTTTAGTCGAAAATAAAAGTCTTTGAAGATTTTTATTCAAAAAAGTTTTAAATAACTGTTATAAAAAACTGAAAAAATTAAAATCAGTATTAATTATTATTAAAGACTTATTCGATATAAAATCAAATTTAATTATTATTTTTGAGGGATATAATAAAAATCAATATTAAGTATTATTCATAATTTTTATTTTTTTTAATCAAAAATAATTATTAAGTATGATTTATAAAGTAAAAGTCTTTAAGTAATTATTAAATGTAATTTTTATTTATATTCCTCATAACAGTTTCGGTCCCTGCTACTGAGTGTGTACACTTGATTTATGCACAGTGAGGATAGGCATTGCCATGATATCTATCCAGATATGAAAATCCAATAAAAAGCCTCCACTCGCACTGCGTTAGCGAGGAAAACCTGTACAACTTTCACGTTCGCATTGTTTGCACAGGCACGAAAAGTTATTAAGATGCATAGACGTGATTTTGCATGATTTAAAAAAGTCAGGGAAAGACAACTATGGAGAGTTCCCTCTTGCAGTCTGAGATACAGATAGAGAGCTTTGACTTGAAGACACTTAAAGCCATTTTTAATTTTATAAACAAATTTCCATTAGCGAACCAAATGTCGTCTGCATTAAAGAGATCGACAGATGAAAACAGACCAAGACTGAGACCTGATACCAAAATGAGCAACTGCTCGGAGCAGCCTCATTGACATGCCTGACAAGAATTGAATTAAAAGTTTTTGTGCTGAGCTTTTGGTGACTCTCCGCACAAATCTAAGGAGCAGCTGAGGCGAAAATGGAAAACTGCGGCGCGTTTCAATTTTCATTGTGGGGCTGAAAAACTTTCAGGCTCGAAATGAGCATTTAAATTGATTTGTAATTCGCGGTTAATTTGGTTGCCTCGCCACGTCCTGTTGCCTGCCTGTGTTGGCCATCTGGTCAATGGGACTATTTTATTCATTTTTCCCGTGTTGGTTTTTCCCGGTTCATGTTATTAACGTAATTTGACACTGAAAGCGTGACAGCTGCGACGTTTTTCACTTTTCTCCCTATCCACCGGGAAATGTGCGCTTTATAGATAATCAGTGCTAAAAGCAGGAGGAATGGGAACAAATGAAAGAGAAGCTGGGTGCATTCAACGTATTAAATATTAATTAAATTGTTAACTTGTCACAAGATCATTCTATGCATATTTGAAAACACAATTCATGTGGTTGTACAAACAACTGAAAAAAAACAGCTTATGTCATTTTGTGAGATTAAAATCGTAACAATTAAAAAAGTGTTAATGTGTCATTAGTTAAATCACAATGTTATATATGATATGAAAACGTTGGAAAGAAAAAGAAAGGAAGAGAAAATCAAATTAAAAATATTTTATAATCAATTCTAAAATTTATGAAATCATTTTTTAATAAATAAGTCGAAGAAGAAAAATTTGAGTCTTTTGTATTTAATTATCTTTGTGTACTGAATATTATTTTGAAATAGAATACTTTTAACCTACTACAACAATAAACGTAAAACATAATTCTGTAATCTGTCAACAGACAGTTGAATCAGAGACTCATTGCATTTGTCATCTAAAAATACGTTTTGTCAGTTATATAAATTCAGAGGACCATACATAACGCACACAGCGATCAGAACAACAAAACAATTGAATCGTAAAACCAATCAGTCAACATGGTTACCTCTGCAGTCCACACACATACATACATACCACAAGCAGCATCAGCATCAGCTTCAGCTTCAGCCTAAACTAAACCAACTCACTGAACATGCAACATTTTGTGCAAAAAAAGAAAAACAACAACACCAAAATTAATTGATGACGCACACACATACACACACACACAAACACACATGACGCGCCAACACTAATTGGCAGTAACAACAACAATAACAGTTATGTGGACCCACGAAGTCGATTTGATAACAGGAGGCCGTGGGTAAATCCATTGGTTATGAAACAACTGCAGCCAAAGGGCTAAGAGTGGGGAATAGGGGCGTTCAGAGTGGGCGTGACCGAAGTCAAATCGATGCAGACATAGACGAACAGCAATCAATCAATTAAATGCCTGACTGCAAAAGCTACAACAATAACTGGACTCAAAATGTTAGACATGGCAAAAACTGTTGCCAACTTTTAGGCACTGCCAAGAAGTTGCCAAAACATTGAAGATTTATCTGTGGTGCTCGAACTTATTAAGAGTGACTTGACATTTGATCATTTATTAAAAGACAGTTTCGCTTCATAAAAATTCTTTTTAGACAATCAAATTTCGACGCCTTCTTTTACTCATTTAATGCACCATATTTAAACTATTTTACAGCTATTTACAAATACAACACGCCATGGAAAGATTGTCTTTTTACTCGTCTTACTTAATACGCATAATTCAATAAATCACATATCAGCTACTTTAATCAATTATTTCAGGAAACAAAACTAGACTAAGTGAAGATATTTGATACAACAAATAAAAGCCAGTAAATTTTGAAAGCTTATTCTTTTCTTAATTCATTTTCTTAATACACTTTAATAGTTCACAAAAGCACATAGTGTTCAGTCCATTTTTTTCGTTAATAAAAAAAATATATGCTTAACTGTTAGTTTTTAGTATGTACATTTGTGTAAATTATATATTTTACATATTTACTGTAAAATAATATAAATTCATCGAAAGTCCAAAGAGAAACAGCTGTTCATTGTAGTTTTTAAAGAAATATGAGTTGATTTTTTAACAGACTATCATTCTCTGCTTTATGTCTGGTTATACATATATTTACGTATCTTTTTTCAAGGCATCGATTGAAGCTTCAATTGTAGTTGGAATACAAAGTTGCAATTAGTCCACCTCAAATATTCAATTGTGCAACATGTCAGTAAGATATTTATTATATTTATTGCTTCTTTTCGCTTACATTTGCTTAAATAGTGGACAGATAAATTGTAAGTATAGAAAGATTGTTAAATATTTTACTGGAAAAATATTTTTTGCAGCTCAAAGGAAAAGTGATTCCGGAATCAAAAAAATGAGAAAAAAACTATTGATTTTATTGCAACAATTACGATTCTAAAGGCACTTTTCAATTAAATTTCACTGGAATAATATTGTTTATCAATGTATAGGCAAAAAACAATGCTTGTTATACGTCATTAGTAAAAATAATTACTTGTGTTCTGTATTTTATGTTGAATATTCTCACAAATTTGTATCTTATCTACAGTTTCTTTATTATTATTGATCAACTCTGGTTATAAATATTTGTTTGAAATTGTAGGGGAATGCCCCTAATCAAGTGCTAGCTAAGAGTTTAGTCATCATTGTGAAATCGTCGGTTCTAAGAATTTCTTTTGAATTGCCCTACTCTGAATAGCTCTTCTCATTGGCAAGTGGCATAATCTTATCGAGTATACGACCTGTTGCCGTATCATAAATGAGATAAGAGTGCAATCATAAAATAGGGAGTGAAGCAATTTCTAAAAAATATAGTTGATTTATTGTACTACTTATTAGTCCATGATAACTCTAGGCATAGATCTTGGCCAACATTAGACCCAATGCAGTGGCAACAATTGTATAAGCACTGCTGCTCATCTTTCCGGCGGGATTCTTGTTGCACTTATCTTTAGAGCAGATGGTGCACTTGGCCTTTCTCCAGTTGGAATACTGTGGCTTCAGAGCCAAACTGCAGGCACTCACATCTGGATGAACACATCCATGGAGCTGATGACTTATTGAGTTGTCTGTATATGAAAATGAATAGTTACACTTGAGAGAACACAATTGAATGAATAAGATAAGGAGTACTCACTGTTGGGAAAGGTATACTTCAGAGCGAGGCATTCGAATCTCATGCTGCTCAGTTGTCTCACATTTTGATGATAAACGCCAAGATAATGACTCGTCTCATTGGCAGCAGCATTGGAACAGGTCGTTTTTCTGGCACTCTTGCAATCATTTGCATTCACACAGGTATAACAGGTCAAAGAGGTGGCTATAATATTGGGTAAATTCAATACTTCTATTGATTTTATTGAGAATAGTTTAACTCACCGAACTGCACACAGATGAAGGCTATTAGCACACTGACAATCAGCACTTTTCTTAACATTTTGGATCGGTAATGAAGTTCTCCTCGCAACGTTACAGCCACAACTGAACTCTTTTTGCCATAATCAGCTCGTTTTATGTGGAGTTGATATAGTTGGCAATAGCTATAGCATAGTCTGGGTACTTCACCAGCATTTCGCGATTGCACCCTGCAACAAATAACTGCCAGCATGAAGTTACTACGTCTGACCACTTCTTACAGATTAGCTTATCAATAAGCTTATCAATGTGCTTATCAATAGGCTTATCATATAAGCAATTACACGAGTATAATGATAACCCTACTTTGCTGGAATTTGTAATACTCTTCACTACAAAGGTTTAACTAATTTCGGTTTAATTTAAAAATAAAATATTATAGTACAAAAACTGACGAGCTTAAAATGCATTAGGAGAACAAATATAATTGCTTCTTCTTTTCAATATAAATATAAATTTTTTTTTTAAATATTAAAAATGCTTGTTGTTTCTTTTAATATTTTATTATTATTTTTAAACAGCCTGACAGATAAAACAAAAAAATAACTTTTTCCTTAAAATGTTTTATAAGTATTCGTATTTACGTATTTATCTTAATCATTTTATTAATACCAAACTAATAATCATGTTATTACAAACTCATGTTTTATAATGGTCATCGAATTAATAATTACACATTTAAAACTTTGAGTCGAATAAGTCACAAATTAATTATACATAACAAGAAAAAGTTACAATCGTAACAAGATCTTATTTAACCACTCTTATTTTTATTTTTTATTTAAATTTAAATAATAAGATTTGATTTAGCTGCTAAAAGCAGGCCCACAATTGAGGCTAAAATGGTATAGGTGCTACTGCTAAAAGTGCCTGCTGGATTCCCGTTGCACAAGTCCCAGAAACACGTATGGCATTGTTTAGACAAGGTATTCCAAGTGATGTTTAAGCCCAATCCACAGACATCAACTTGCTTATGATAGCAACCCAAATACTGGTGCGTTGCCACATTGTCTGCAAAATAAAAAAAACTATTAAAAACTTAAAAGAGAAACTTAACAATTTGTGACTTACTTGAGTTAATGCCGTAGGTTAAATTCATGCACTTGAACTCCTCACTGTGGGCAACTTGAGGGACATTGCTATGGATGTCGCTTAGCCAGGAACTGGTTTGATTAGCCGTGGAATCAGTGCAGACTTCCTTCCAGGGCTTCTGGCAAGATTGAGGTGTATTACAAGTGTAGCAACTCATCGAGTTGACTAATTAAACGTGAGAAGCTGTTAGTCATTTGTTGAACTGTAGCACTCAATGAAATTTCTCACCAAATTGCAGGCCCACAAAAGTCACAAGCACCACACCGAAAATTATATTCTTCCACATTTTGTACACACGACGGATGAGTTTTGGAGCTAAATGTTAACTGAATTGGTTGAGCAGCCAACGTTTGATTATATATTTGGATAGAAGTTATTTGGAAACAAAATTTATGAGGTTCATAAAGATAAAGTTCGTTATCTTTATAAAAAATCTGATAAAAATTTAGAAAAGTTCACAGTGAATCAATAAAGAAAGAACTATACATAATGCTCATCGAATTAATCATTACGCATTCTAAATTTTGAGTCGAAGAACTCACAAATTAAAAAAACATAACAAGAAAAAATTATAATCGTCACAAGAGCTTATTTAACCACTCTTATTTTTATTTTTTATTTAAATTTAAATACTAATACTTGATTTAGCTGCTAAAAGCAGGCCCACAATTGAGGCTAAAATGGTATAGGTGCTACTGCTAAAAGTGCCTGCTGGATTCCCGTTGCACAAGTCCCAGGAACAGTAATAGCATTCTTTACGGATGGTATTATAAGTGATGTTTAACCTCAATCCACAGACATTAACTTGATTATGAGAGCAACCTAAATACTGGTGCGTTGCCACAATGTCTGCAAAATAAAAAAACTATTAAAAACTTAAAAGGGAAACTTAACAATTTGTGACTTACTTGAGTTAATGCCGTAGGTTAAATTAATGCACTTGAACTCCTCACTGTGGGCAACTTGAGGGACATTGCTATGGATGTCGCTTAACCAGGAACTGGTTTGATTAGCCGTGTAATCAGAGCAGACTTCCTTCCAGGGCTCCTGGCAAGATTGAGGTGTATTACAGGTGTAGCAACTCATCGAGTTGACTAATTAAACGTGAGAAGCTGTTAGTCATTTGTTGAACTATAGCACTCAATGAAATTTCTCACCAAATTGCAGGCCCACAAAAGTCACAAGCACCACACCGAAAATTATATTCTTCCACATTTTGTACACACGACGGATGAGTTTTGGAGCTAAATGTTAACTGAATTGGTTGAGCAGCCAACGTTTGATTATATATTTGGATAGAAGTTATTTGGAAACAAAATTTATGAGGTTCATAAAGATAAAGTTCGTTATCTTTATAACAAATCTGATAAAAATTTAGAAAAGTTTACAGTGAATCAATACATAAGGAACTATACTTTACATAATGTTGAAATTAAAACAAATCATTATTAATTATTTTGCTGGATTATTCAATAGAATCAAAAACAACCTTTTCATTGATCAACGAACTCGATCATGACAATAACTGAAAATTTGGCTTAATGTGGAGCCAATAAATTACTGATAACGGCCTTGCAGCTGTTAGTTTACCAGCCTGAACTAAAAAGACCCTTTTTTGTACTCATTGCCCATTAAAAATAGGCAAGAAAGGGTATAATGGTTATGTGAAAAGTCTATAACAGGCCGAAAAGGAGTGGCAGACCTTTTAAAGTGTATACATTCTTGATTGGTAACAACAGCCAAGTCGATTTAGCCATGTCTATCAGCCTGTCTGTCCTACTGTCTTCTTGTGACTTCAAAATTGAAAGTAGATCCCTGAAGGAACGATCGGTTGTAAATCAACGTTTAGTATTTGGGAATTTTCTTTTATTCATTACATCAAAAATGAAGGATTGATATGAAAATATAGATATGTAAGAAAATGCTTAAAAATGAAATAAATTGCAATTTATTGCAGTCGTCACAACGCCAATTTTGTCACTTAAATGTACATTAGAAAAATGATTAAGGATAAATGGATGTTTGGGCATTCTAAATTTCTTAATATTAAATACTAATACTTGATTTAGCTGCTAAAAGCAGGCCCACAACTGAGGCTAAAATTGTATAGGTGCTACTGCTAAAAGTGCCAGCCGGATTGCGATTGCACAGGTTCCAATCGCAGGTCTTGCAATTTCTGCGCATGACGCTGTAGGTGATGTTCAAGCTCAAGTTGCAGACATTAATTGCGGGATGGTAGCAGCCGAGATACTCGTTTGTTATTATATTGTCTGCAAGCCAAACAAATTATTTTAAACTTAACAAGAAAATGCATCAACTTGTGACTCACTTGAATTGAGGGCGTAGGTTAAATTCACGCACTTGAAGCTATTACTGTGTCGAATTAGAGGCACATTGCTATGGATGCTGCTCAGCCAGGAACTCGTCTTATTAGCCGTGTAATCACTGCAGACTTCCTGCGAGGGTCTCTGACAGGATTGAGGTGAGTTACAGGTATAACAGGTCAGCGAATTGACTAAATAAATTTTAAAGACCGTCAGTCATTTCTGGAATTACTGCACTCTTTAAAAATTCTCACCAAACTGCAGCCCCACAAAAGTCACAAGCAACAGACCCAAAATTACTTTCTTCCACATTTTATGGTCACTTCACGTATGACACAACTTTTAGGTATTCGAACTCAAAGTAAACTAAAGTTTTTGACCAGAAAACACACTCATTTATAGGTAGAGGTTCCCAAAATCTATGCGGATCAAAAAGATAAGGCATGTTATCTATACTTAAATATGATAAAATATGACAGTGAAATAACAAAGGTAATACGGAAGGTAAATCAAGAAAGCCGCACTGCTGAGCTTAAAAAATTACATATCTTGTGTGGATGGCAACAAAGTTCACTGATAAAAATCAAATTATTTCATATAAAAAGTGTAAAAAAAAAACCGATCGTTATCAATAACTGGCATTATGTGTGGCCAATTAATTCCAGATAACAGCCATGGTTTCGTCAGTTGACTTGCCTAAAAGAAAAAGCCCCCTTTCAGCCATTTTCATAAAAATCACTGCGTACGGCAGTCCGCGCTAGTGACGAAAGCAGCGCGAAGGGTGCGAAAGCGACTAGCATATATACACAGGAAGAATGGAAAATTTGCTATGACCGTCCGATCGGGTCGAGTGATATATCGATCGAAAGGTATCAATTTAACTTACAAATGTGCATACTAAGACTTTTGGAAACTCACCTGGTTCGTGAGATAAGCAGGTGTAAGTGGGAGGGGAAAAATTTAAATTATTGGAGCAAATGGGGCCGTTGGGGCCTTTTTGATTTATTTTTTAATTTTTTACTTTTCTTATCAAAAATGCGCGTCGAATGACACCTCGATCATCGAAATCCGATTACTGGTTCAAAAAATAATTAATGTCGAAATTTTTAGTCGCCTTTCGAAAATGAGATGAAAAGTCAGTATGTCTGTTTGTTTGTTTGTTTGTATCAAAGCGTTGATTTAGCTTAAATGTTTGAATGAGGACTTGTTCCCGCTCAAAAATATAGAAACGTTTGTTCTACGACTTTTTCGAAAAATAGCTAGTTTAGCGGGAAATCGCTATAAACCGCTAAAATTAAGACCCTCATAGCATCCAAACGATAGAAGCTACAGATATGATCTATATATCGATGAAAAGGTATTTTGAAGGGCTCTTAGGCATACCTTCAAAGTTTTTTTTTAAAGTAAAAAAAAATGGTGAAAAATTTACAAATGAATTCACTTTTAAATATGTAGTATGTTGTAGACAATTCAATTCCGCGTCTTTTGACATATAACACCTAATTCTCAAAATTCGTTTAGGCAAGACATTACCTGTTAATTGAATATACCTTTTACCTTTACACTACTGCATGTATACTTCTGCATGTACACTACTTGCACTGCTTGCAGTGCATGTTGAAAGATACTGCTTGCAAGTGGTGAATTCTTTTTGCGGCAGATGAAACATTTTATAATTCCAATTACAGCAAGATCGAAATATATTTATAAATATATATAATATTGAAACGTCTCTGATTGAATGTGTTTTTAATTCTCTTAATTATATAATTATTGAATTGTTTAAAAAAATATTGCAATTGTCAAAATTTCCGATGTCTTATTAAAAAATTTCTGATATCTTATAAAAAAACCTCTTTACGAGGTAAAAGTCTAGTGCCGAAAACATTTTCATGCCCCAAAATTTCTGATATCCAATTTTGTGACGAAAAATATTAAATTTTACACATGAATTATTAAAAAATAAAATTTTTGTCACTGTGCACATTGCGCTAAATTTTTCATACCTAATAAATAGTACTTTTTGCGAAGTGCCAATGACAAAAATTTTATTTTTTAATAATTCATGTGTAAAATTTAATATTTTTCGTCACAAAATTGGATATCAGAAATTTTGGGGCATGAAAATGTTTTCGGCACTAGACTTTTACCTCGTAAAGAGGTTTTTTTATAAGATATAAAACATTCTTAAAAGAAATATGTCAATAAAAAGCAGATAAGTGACCATAGCTAGCAAATGACTAATCGGGAAACCTATAAAAAAACATATATGTTATTTTAAAGAATAAATAGTGAACACTTAAGTCACTTTGACAGTAATTTCTATACATTTTACTTCAACATAAATTTTCAAAAGTTATCAAAAGCCTTATTTACTACATTGAAAAAACGGGCCTAATGCCCAGTTAGATAAAAAAGGGATTCCGGAAAACAGTTTAAGATTTGGTTTAGATTTCTCCAACTAAATTTTCAGTGAGCCTAGAGCAAATCAGGGAAAAATCAGGGCACACTGATAAATTTTGTATGGAGAAATCTAAACCAAATCTAAAACTGTTTCCCTTTATTGTTTATACGTATATTTAAAAAACGGCTCTAAATGCTCTTACATTATTTCTTAACTAAATTTGTATTTGCATTTCATTTCATTCATTGATAGTCGAGAACATAAGTATATAACGCAAGTGATTATATACAGCACGTTCCGACATATTTTCGATTAAAAGGAAATTATATGTGCAATTTTTCAATTCATAGTAGCAGAACTAAAGGACTAATTTGCATGAAAACAGACTGATGGAGTGAAGGACAGGCGGCCGAAGGGACAGATAAACCCAGGGTCACGACTTCAGGTAGGCGAAAGACCAACCCCCGTCAGCAGTTTTTTAAGCTGAGCGTTGCAGTTGCCATAGCTTGTAATTCCCAAGTGGTAATTCGCCGCTGGCTCAATATAAATACGGCATTTAGAGTCGTAGTATTCGTTCTTGCTTCGGCAGAACATATACTAAAATTGGAACGATACAGAGAAGATTAGCATGGCCCCTGCGCAAGGATGACACGCAAAATCGTGAAGCGTTCCACATTTTTTTGCCACCTTTAGATTTGCAGAACTTGAATTAAACTATGAGTGAAAGTCTTAAATGTTCACAAAAGTGACTTACATTAATTCTTCCCAACTCGAAGTATCGATAATTAACATAGCTAGTCGATGGAAATCAATAGCTCAGGATATACTTACTTAAATATAATGACACCATAATGACATCTTATGCCATGCATTTAAATTGATTGATTTTAAGGAATTTCGTCAATGTTAATGATTAATTTTGAGAAGTTTTACAAATCTCTGACCAATGTTTGTACGTAATAATTAAGATAATTTTTTAAGATCTAAGAAAAGTTTTTATAGTATAAACAAGTAAAAGGGAAGTTTTAAACATAATTTAAAAAATAGAATAAGACACTTTAAGTATATATTTAAAGATATTTCCATGTGCTTAAGCCCGCAATTTGGCCAGAATCAGAGCCAATACAGATGCAATCATGGTGAAGGTGCTCTTGCTAAAAGTGCCAGCTGGATTGCGATTGCATTTATCCAAATCGCAGGTCTTGCAGGTTTTGGCCCAGCTGACGCTGTTGGTTGCATTCAGGGTTAGACTGCAGACTGGAATTCCCTGATGGAAACAGCCCAGAATTTCTGCCATCTTGGTTGAGTCTACAAACGAAAGAACAATTAGAAAGTATTTAAATAGAAATAATTAATACGCGAGTGGCGACTTACTTGCGGCGATGAAGTAGGTGAGGTTCATGCACTTGAAGCTGTTGTTGCCAGCGGTGTCAAGGACATTACTGTGGATGCTACTCAGCCAGTGACTTGTTGTATTGGCTGTCGCATTGCTGCACACTTGGGTGCTGGGATTCTGGCAAGATTGGGGTGAATTGCAGCTGTAGCAGGTCAGAGATTGAGCTACAATAAATACGAATATTTCAAACTCTTATATTTTTATACTTTATCGCGGCTCTTACCAAACTGCAGACCCACGAAAGCGACAAGCACCAGACCACAAACTAATTTCCTCCACATTATTTTGACTGTCCAAAGAACACAACTTTTCACTTCACAAACTTAATGCAGACTGAGTTGGTCAAGCTGCCAACAGGTACAATTTACTGCTGGAACTTGTGGCTAATAAAGATAAGATTAAATATCGACGGATCTGAATCAGCAAACATTAAAAGTGCTTTGAGTAATCCAAAAATGGGAGCACTACATTTGTCATAGGAAAGTTTTATATGCTTCATGGAAACTTTCAATCCTAATTTGATTAGAAGATAAAAATGCGAATGTAGATAAAAGACATAGTGTTGTTTGGGTATTATGGAATATGCAGTACACCATATTTTCAGGCATGCCAGGCAAATCAATAATGGGCAAATATCCATACCATCAACACATCTGCAATATATGACGTACTATATGTGATTACATGTTAGGGTGTGCCATAAAGGCGATTGTTACTTTCTCTAACCTTATCATCATAGCAAATCCCTTTGCCTGTCATAAACGACAAATAGTTATTAAAGAAATTAGTATGGTATTCAAATGCGTTGGAAACCTTTTGATAAATAAATATACAGGGGTGCTACAGAAATCGCTTTCACTTGAATTTCACTTCAATTTCATTTCGCCACAGGTCAAATCGCATAACAATTTTTTACGCGGTTTATACTAGCGCTAAAACCGCTGGCGCTTGACGCTGCCACCTAGTCCGATTTAGATTTTGGAAGTCAGGGTCAGCGATGCCACATTTATTAGTCAGAATTCGAAGTAAGGTATTAAAAAAAATATATGGAGCCACTTCAGTTTTCTTTACATTAAGCATTAAAAAACAAGTGGGAAAGGCTATAGTCGAGCTCCCGACTATAGGATACCCGTTACTTACATAAACAAATTTAAATTTTTTATTGCATGCTTTTAGGCATTTTAATTGCTTAAAAGCTTTAATCAGCCAGTACCACCTTTCTGTTTGTCCGATCTTGTTGGGATTTAGTAGAATGATAGGTAATAATAATAGCTAACGTTCACCGTTTAAAAAAACATAATATCTTGAAAACTGTGCGTGTGGTGGATTTTTGCGATTTACGGAGGCGGAAAGGGGCGTGGCAAAATTTTGAAACAAACTTGACCTGCGTGGGGTTTATAGAAATCTATGCGCTCACAGACGGACAGACGGACGGACGGACAGACGGACATGGCTATATCGACTCGGCTGTTGATGGTGATCAAGAATATATATACTTTATAGGGTCGGAGATGCTTCATTCTCCCTGTTACATACATTGCAACGAATACAATATCCCCTTTTACTTATTTTTAATAAGTAACGGGTATAATAAGGTCTTTTGAGGTAAATCAAGTTTTACCGATAAAAACCTTTAACTTATTGTGGAATTTGTGAAAACATTTTCACGAAGAATTGCCAGACTAATGGCAGGCAATTGCTAGAGTTGTCGAGTAATTTTCATTTTGTCGCGCCAATTAATTTTAAATTTTTTTCAGCTAAACAAAATCAATTATTACATTAATATACTATATTATCGGGGGTGCCACAGAAATCGCTTTCGCTTGAATTTCTCTTCAATTTCATTTCGCTGTGCCACAGGTCAAATCGCAGAATAAATTGACGCGTATTAAACTAGCGCTAAAATCGCTAGCTTCCGATGCTGCCACCTAGTCCGATTCAGATTTTCGAAGTCAGGGTCAGCGATGCCACATTTTTTAGTCAGAATTCGAAGTAAGGTATTTAAAAAAAATATATGGAAGCACTTCAGTGTTCTTTAAATTAAGCTTTACAAAAATAGGTCTTTTGAGATAAATCAAGTTTTACCGATAAAAACCTTTAACTTATTGTGGAATTTGTGAAAACATTTTCACGAAGAATTGCCAGACTAATGGCAGGCAATTGCTAGAGTTGTCGAGTAATTTTTATTTTGACGCGCCAATTAATTTTAAATTTTTTTCAGCTTAACAAAATCAATTATTACATTAATATACTATATTATATTAATCAAATAAAAAAAAATTAAATACCTTTTGTTCTTGGGTAATTTAATCTCAGAAGGTGTCAACCCTAAGCAGCCTAGTTTGAAAAGGTTGGTGAAAATGCTAAAAAACATTAAATCATTCGAAGATGTGTGGTACCTCGGGAATTTCCGTGCGGAATTGCTTTCTGCGGAATTCTATTTCGCTTGCGATTTCTGTGGCATCCCTGATAATGTATTTTCTTTTGGAGTTTAGCAACTATATTCGAATCCTTACTGTTGAATCACTTAACAAGTCGGAAGACATCCTAAAAAGTAAGAAAAGCATATCAAATACTTTACAAATATTTTCCCAATACTACAAATACGATATGCAAATGCATTTACTATCAAAGACAGGAGTACTCGTATCATAACAAATAGTCGATTTGCAATTGCAGACACGTCTTAATGTCTCAACCCAATGCTAAGCATTTGCCACAACAAATAAACAAAAGAAAATATAAGGAAAATAGAAAAAATAAGATGAGAAAAATAAGGAGAAAAAGGGACAATGTTTCAAAAATTGAAAAGCATATATCAGGATCCTGGCCATTGTCAGGACATGTCACGCATAACTAAATACAAAGAGAGCCAAAGAGAACCAGAAACTGAAACAGAAACAGAAACTGAAACAACAAGAAGCATAAGCTTCTGCCACGGATACGTACAGGATATTAAATGACAGGACAAATGGCAAATGCCTGCTCCGATTCCCCATTCTCCACTCCATTCTCCATTCTCCAGTAGCAGGTACTCGAAGGTAAACGAAAAGCACAAATCCTGTGAACAAAACCAGGAGACAAACAACAAATAGCTGCAGGTTAGATTTATAAAAATATAAACATACATACATTTATATTTATACGACTGTATCTGTATCTGTATGTACAATAGGTAAACAACAGAATTACAATATGCTTTTTTAAAAATTAGATACACAACGTGCAATAGTCGAGGCGACAGGACAATAATGCTGTGATGCCCACGATAAGCATCCTTAGTGGGCGGCTTAAGGCGACCCAAAGATAAACACAAACAGAAACACAAACACAGACCGGGAAAACGGGACATGGGACAGGGAACTTGGGTTTAGGATTGGGGGTATGGCAAAAGTCACTGGGATGACAGTTGAGTTACATTTCGGGAAACGGGGCGCTGTGGGGCGTGGCATATATGTTGCAACCAAAACTGAGTGCCATTCGAGTCGTTGTCGTACAAGAAACTAGCTACATTCCTATGCATTGCATTAATTTTCAAGTCACGTATCCTTTTTAATCCTGACAAGAATATTATTTCCATAAAAAATGGAAAACGAAGGCGAAACGCGCGCGGCCTCCGCATCGTCTTCGAAATCGTTTCGAGCATCAAGCATACGCCACGTATGCCACATCCGAATCATAGACAAGCTAGCAAACAGCGACACATGTATTTAATTTTATTTTATACACACACACACATTCTTACATTTTGTATATACATTTCAGTTAAAGCATTAACACAATTGCCTCTAGTGGCAGCTTAAAGTGCGTGTTGTGACTTTAGGAAATGATTGTCAACATCGCGTATGCGTAATGCGTCACACTTGCGGCTTAAAGGATTTGCGGTTGAGCAACAGTTAGAGAAAGCGAGCCACTCTTAAATCTATTAAGTACGTTTAAAGTGCAAATTCGCTGAAAGTGTATAAGGAAATGAGAAACTTGAGATCTTTAATTTGATGAACGTAAAGCTGAAATGAAATAAATTATTTTTTCTAATTTAAATTTAAATATTTAGATTCTATTTTTAAAATGTAAAGCTTTGTAACTTTTCTAAATTCAAAAAAAAAACTTCAAATGTTATAGACTTAAATAAGCCTCGTTGCACTAAGTATTTAGCATACATGTTAAATAATGATTAGTAATCATAATCATTAGTAATTAGATTATTTTTTTTTAAAAGTCGAACCAATGATTAAATTACGATTATTTTCGGTTTTGTCCAATTATTTAAAGATTACGATTAGTAAAAATAAAAAAATCTAAAATTATTACGATTATTCAAAATAATCAGAAAAAATCAAAAATAATCAAAAATAATCTTTTTGAGTATTTAAGATTATTTTTGATTTTTTCTGATTATTTCTGATTTTTTCGATTTTTTTAGATTATTTAGTAAAAAGTAAAAATTATTTTAAATTTTCACAATCAATGTAGCCAAAGCTTTTGATTATAGTTGCTTTTTATGCTGTCCATTTTTGATTTTTCCTGATTATTTTGAATAATCGTAATAATTTTAGATTTTTTTGATTTTTTCTAATCGTAATCATTAAATAATCACAAATTTTTCAACAGTGAATTATATAATCACTACGATTATTTCTAATAAATAATCTAATTGATTAGTAATTCTAATCGAAATTTAACAGGTATGGTATGTAGTCTACATTGTAGATTTCGCCTTTTAGTGGCAATTTTCAGGAATAATAAATATATAAATTTCTGTTACAAACCAAGTCGACAAATGTTGTCAAACTAGAAAGCATTTAATATTTTTATATTTATATCATAATCTTTCACGTGTTCTTAGACAAATCAACCATATGTATCTAACAAAATTTATTGTTTACAGCTTGATTCTAGTGAAATACCTCGTTCAAAATACGCTTGCCGGTGGTGACGAACTTAAGCCAATCTATGAACGTCTGCATCAGCGTCTTGATAACAGGACCAGCCGGATAAACACAGATCATCCGCATCTGCCTTTTGACAAGAAACTACGTCAAACTAGTCGAAGCTCAAACGTGAGCAACATTAACGATGATAATGACTTCCATTTTCTAGTAACTGGAGGCTATCGTCCTGAGAATAATCCTCTCGTCAAATTTTTGGTGTCCCTGCGCTTAGGCAAAGCAAAGATCTTTGGCAGCAATCACTTCTGCGCTGGTTCAATATTAACCAAGAAGGCAATTTTGACAGCAGCGCATTGTCTGGCAATAAATAAAATAAGACTTGTATCAAGGGCAGTAACGGTTGTTGTAGGCACCCCGCGTCGATTGGTAAAGACCGAAAATACTCAAGAGCTAACGGTGGATAAGATTATAACTCATCTAAAATATATCCCTGGTACACATCTTGTCAATGACATTGGAATTATGAAGCTTAAGGATGAGATACGATTGAATGATGATTTTGCCAGTATTATACCATTAAATGATCGGGATCCAACTGGACTAAGCTGCACAGTCATAGGATGGGGTGTAATCATAGTCGGCGGACCTTCTCCCGATGAGGCGGTCAGTGGTGATTTAGTTATTAATACACGGGCCTATTGCTCCCAACAAAATAAATTAAGTAAAGGTGTGATCTGCGCCTCAAATCCAAACAATTATGAGGTAGACAGCTGCCAAGGTGACTCGGGTGGTCCGCTAATAGGCGATGGCAAATTGGTTGGCATTGTCTCCTATGGCGGTGAATGTGGCAATCCGAGATCGATAGCGTTTTATACAGATGTTTATTATTTTCGCGACTGGATATCACGCAATGGAGCATGCTGCCTGACCCTTAAATTTCCATGTTATTACAAGCTACCAATAATAATGCTTGTCTTTATTTTGAAAAGATACATACAAAATATACATATTTTTTAACATGCATAGATAAATATTAAACATTGTTTATTTGTCTCTTTAAAAATAATTATATATATATTTAAACTTTTTTGAAACGTTGCCCTCAGTCCAACTATTTGAATGGATGAACCAGGAAAATCGTCTTTTATTCTTAACTCATCTTAAGGCCTAATAATTGTTTTTTTTTTAATTTATTCACAATTAACTCTTTTACAGCACTTGTAAGTGCAGGGCCTAAAAATATAATTAGAAAAAATAACGAATTTATTTCCCAAATAATATTAATATTTGAATCTGTAGTCATGGCATTTAATAAATGCTTATTCATAGACTTTCTGCAATTCAAAGTAGTTAAATTCTATGTTATGGCTGACTGGCGGAAGGATTTAGCGACTAACGATTCGTGGCAGCAGCTAAGCAGCTTCATGTTGTTGTCTTGGCTTATAGATAGTTCTTGGATCCATTCACCATTGTCTGACCAGGCTAATGGGAAGCAGACTGAGTAGGGCAAAGGACATGTAATATATAGAAAATGTGAAATTTGTTTGTTTCCTGCATTGATGTTGAAAGTTGTTGCAGCTGCTGCAGCAGACAATGCAAGAGACTCTGAATCGTGAGTCTCTGTCTCTGTCTGTCTCTATCGGTCTCCATATCCGTCCATTGCATGCCATGGGGCTGTCTTATTATTATAGTTTGTCGATTTGTTTGTATTTGTATTGCAGTCTACATTGTTGTTCTGTGGCAGCGACAATAAAGTTGTTGTCACTTGTTGTACTTACGAGACTCTCTTTGTATCTCATACTCTCTCTCTCTCTCTCTTTCTATTTCTCTGTAGATGTAAAAACACACAGCTGGGCAAGAGAAAGCATCAGAATAACGAAGCAATCGATTGTAATAAATTATTTGCAGCTGCTGTAATTTGTAATGTTGGCAAATTTCAGACAGCGGAAGATTGTTGCTAAGTTGCCTTTGTGCTGGGTTTGATCATCGGTTAGATATTCGCTTGATTTGTTTATATATTTGAAAAATTCTTCCAAAATTGCAATTTGAATGTATTAGTTAATATTCTACATAGTTTTTTAAATACGAATAAAATGTATACATATCAGATATTACCTATTGAAAACTTAATGTACATTTTAATGATATATTTTACGATAGTCTTGAGTTTGACTTTCAGTCAGATCTTCTAAAAAACGACACTCAGACTAATTGAATAATTTCCACTCCGATTTTTTAGAAATTCATGTTCTTAAATTGTTAGATACAGTTTGATTTCTTTATATAATTTGAAATTTAAACAAAATTTATCTATTTATTGTATGTCAATTTTCACATAGCAAGTAGACAATAAAATTCAAGCAGAAATACTTTAAAAATTTGTAATCTTTAAAAAAAAATGGACACTAAAAATCAAAAATTTAATTGCACAATTTTTAATCCGGATGTTTTTAAATTTTATTTATAGTTAAATTTTCATACTTTCCGCCATTGTTCTGTTTGCTAATGAAATAAATTTTTAATTTTAGTCCAAGCTGATTGATCAATCATCATAGAAAATGAAGACAACTTTCATGAACAGCAGCTGCTCTCATGTTGGACAATTCATCATCTGCACTTTAAGGCACTTCAACAAACAACTTTCAACTATCGCAATTGACCCGGAAAATGCTTGAAGTCAAATATTTGCACAGCATGTCAACTGGGGCGGTGGGATATGGGCGTGGCATCATATCAATAACTACAATTACGCCTCGTTCCCATTCGAATCGCACCCAAAACTTCAATACAAGTACTCCTAATGATTGGCTCAAAGCAAATAGAAGTGCAAAAGACCAAAACAAATATTTGCGTAGCATATGCAAAGTGAACAGATACAGATACATCTGTAGATACAGATACATCTATACAAGATGCTTGCATGTTATCATAATTTTGTGAGTATCAACTTCGATAGCTCCAGTTTTCCAGACAGTCAATTTTCCTTTTCCCTTCATCCTTCACACTAATTGTTGATTAAACGGTGCCAATTGGCGTCTGGCTTCAGTTTCATTTCAGGTGTCAACCCAATTGATGGGGAGTTGAGTTAGAATTGTCTGTGCGTGGAGTCTATTATCAAGGCATAGAAAAGTGTGTAAGAGAGAGAGGGAGACAGAGAGAGACTAGAAGCATGTCCTGCGACTTGGGTCATTGCAATATTGAACGTGAACTTGTTAACAGCAAAAACAACGTCGGCAAGACATGAAACGGCAAATTGAACGGTTATTGCAAGAGTGAAAAAAAAATGGAAAAGAAATGAAAATGAAACGTGAAACTAACAAAGCGTTGCACTAGAAAACGTATATATGTCCTAGCCCACAGCTGGATAAACTCTATTTTAAGAAGTAGTAGTAATAATAATATTCAGAAATACTTTACAGCCTTCTAGCTGTTAAATGTGTTTGATCTATAAAATAACTTCCTTTTTTATTATTAAACATCAATCAAACTTTAAATTATAATTGAAATATTTTGAGCTGATTTGTCTATGTATAGAAATATTCGGAAATCTCTTATACATAAGAATATGTTTATATATTTATTTATTATTTCTTTATTTGGATTCCTAGCATTATTTTTCAATTAATTCAATAATTTGTAAGAGTCTAAGCTCGAAAGGTAAATTTGAATCTCTGTGAATTTTGCGCCTTTTTGCCCGTGCTTTTCTAGCAGCCAGCTTTTAATTGTCTGTTGCGCAGTGCTGCCTATTCCAAGCGATGTCTACATGCAGTGCTGCCCATAAAATTTTAATTTTCCGCTTTGCAAGTTGTACTTTATTTATTTTATTTGCAAATATAACTTGTAAGTTTCAATTTTATTTCCAACAATTTGTGGTTCATATACCACTTACAGACGCAATCCAATCTCGCACAGACGACACCCTGGAATACACACCTGGGTAGTCGGGTCTGGCACAGCCGTAGCCCCAGGAGACGACGCCCCACAGTTTGCCATGAGCAACCAAAGGGCCTCCCGAATCACCTTGGCACGCATCCTTGCCGCCTTCTTGGAGTCCAGCGCAGAGCATGCGGTCCGTAATGCTGCCGAACGAACTGTACGCAGACTCGCATTGCGTCTGATTCACCTTGGGCACGATCACGGCACGTAGAACTAGGTCCGATTCCTGCGCGCTCTGGGTGTTACCCCAGCCCGAGATGGTGACGGGCGTGCCGTCGGGAATGTCTTCGTTATGTGCCGGCAGCGCGACAAATCCCTGCGTAATATTCGTCGCTTTGTACGACTTCAGTTCGAGGACTGCAAAGTCATAGTCAATAGTGCGAGGATCGTATTTGGGATGCCGATGGACACGCTTGATCCCCACAAGCACACCACCCTCCTCCTTGCGGGAGGATCCGATGCGAACTTTTGAGGATATTGCCGACAAGCTGTCGACGCAGTGGGCGGCGGTTAGGACCACGCCCTTTCCGATCAAGGAGCCGCCGCACATGTGATAAGTGCGTTGCAGTGAGATTTGATAGGGAAACTCCTCGATGGTGGCCTCCACGCCACCGACAATGCGGCCATCTAGCTGGGGATGCCTCACAGCTGGCACAGCCATCGATCCCGCTGCAGTCAGCAGCAGTGTTAAAAGCAGCGTCTGCCAAGTGTGCTCCATGTTCAGTCTCCAGTGTTTGATTGGAGCTACCTGCACAGTTGTCGCTCTTTTATACAACGCCGCTTGGTTATCAACTCTACATTTTCGGGGTCAATCACTGTCCACTTGGCCTAGTTAATCGGACGCCGATACTCGTAAAGTTTACGACCACCCGACGATATCGCCGCCATCGACAATGTTATCTAAGGAATCACATAAATTCAAGGGCCCATTGTTCTTTCTTAGCTCAACTTCTGCGTTCAATTTTTCAGATGTTTTCTGCTCGGTTTCTAGTTCAATGTGCCACTGAATACATGTCAAATTATAAGAAAGACAATAAACATTTCAATTACAACATATTTACTATATTTTATTAATTAAGTTACAGTTAAACAGCATTTACAGCTTGAGCCAAGTCAAGAATTTGTTATTGGACGGCATATCAGTCACTCTGTCCAGCTTTAGGCCATTTGTTTCGGCCAACAGCTTGAGATCCCTGATGTCTCTGATGCCCCATGTTGAGTTGCGGCTCCTTAGATCGGCATCAAAGTCCACATTGCTCTGGGGCGTCAATAGACCATCCTGTGCGAATGGCCCATAGGTGAACAGCTTTCCTCCGGACTTAAGCAGCTGGCCGGCAGCCCGAAAGAGTCCGACGGAGCAGTTCCAGGGACTGATGTGCATCATGTTGCAGTTGAGCATGTAGTCATAGCTGCTGGGTTTCACCAGCTGCAATGTGCTCGCCTCCCATTGTTCCAGCTCCTGCGAAATGTCCACGAACAACGGCGGGCAAATGTTGCCAGTGGCGCAATCCGCGGCATAGGCGGATATCGAATCAAAGTTCTGGCGTGCATACTCTGTGGTTTGAAAACTGATGTTGGGTAGCAATGGGGCCAGAAAGCCGGCATGCTGACCCGACCCGGAGGCTATCTCAAGCAGCCGTAGATTCGGCGTCTGTTTGTCCACCTGCGACAGAAGCGCCTCCGAAATGGGCTGGGAATTGCGATCCGCAGATGGATGTGTGAGTTTAATGGCGCTGCGAAGCGTCGAGACATGCAATAAACGTTTCAAAGGTTGTGTGAGACTGTGTGCAGTGATTAAAACAAAAGAAACATGAAATAAAAACATTTATTTGTACCTCATATTTATTTTACGCGCTGTGTTTATTGCGATTATTCAACTTGCGTTTCAAGTGTCTGCAAAGAGATCACAAACGTTATCAGTAGCATATATTTTCCCCTTCGCGTGCTCCAAGTTGAAAGCCAGGGCTGAGGTTAATTATAATTTGTATTATTTATTCGAAGTAATATTAATAAACTGCAATGTATCGTAAATGAGTTTTCGTGCGATATTATACCAACACTATCGATATTTGGTTAGCACATCAGCGTTGCACAGCGATGAATCAGTTTTGCACCAGACATTTATCGGCCAGCTATCGACCGACCGCCACAGTCTGCAGTGAGACATAAATTTTGCCACTTTTATAGGCATTGTTTTGTTTAATCAATTGTTGCACTTAAATAAGCTGCGCAATGTCTGATAACGATGATGATTTCATGTGCGACGATGATGAGGATTATGGTCTGGTAAGAATCGTACAATGTGCACACTATCTTGCTCTGTTTCTTAATGCCCGGCTTAATCGGCATCGGCATCTGTAATTTAGGAATACTCCGAGGACAGCAACTCGGAGCCGGACGTAGATCTTGAGAATCAATACTACAACAGCAAGGCACTGAAAGAGGAGGAACCAAAGGCCGCACTCGCCAGTTTCCAAAAAGTTCTCGACTTGGAGAATGGCGAAAAGGGTGAATGGGGTTTCAAGGCTCTCAAGCAGATGATAAAAATCAACTTTAGACTGGTGAGTGAATCAAACAACAACTTGTTATGAATAATACTACTTTGGACAATAATTTACAGTGTAACTACGATGAAATGATGGTCCGCTACAAGCAGCTGCTCACCTACATTAAAAGCGCTGTCACGCGCAACCACTCGGAGAAGAGCATCAACTCCATACTGGATTATATTTCGACGTCCAAGAATGTAAGTAAGCTGTTAGTACGGAAATATGTTAGATTCTTGCTTAAATGTTGCGTTCCCACTGAGTATCTTTGTTGAACCAGTCTAAAGTAGTATCAGTGATGCCAAATCAGCCCTTTTCTTGGCAGATCTGGTTCATAATATCAGAACTTTGCATTAAAATTATACATTTTTATACCCGTTACTTATTAAAAATAAGTAAAAGGGGATATTGTATTCGTTGCAATGTATGTAACAGGGAGAAGGAAGCATCTCCGACCCTATAAAGTATATATATTCTTGATCAGCATCAACAGCCGAGTCGATATAGCCGTGTCCGTCTGTCTTTCCGTCTGTCCGTCCGTGTGAGCGCCTAGATCTCAGAGACTATAAGAGCTAGAGCAACCAAATTTGGCACACAGATTTCTATAAACCCCACGCAGGTCAAGTTTGTTTCAAAATTTTGCCACGCCCCTTTCCGCCTCCGTAAATCGCGAAAATCCACCACACGCACAGTTTTTAAGATATTAGGTTTTTTTAAACGGTGAACGTTAGCTATTGTTTTTACCTATCATTCTACTAAATCCCAACAAGATCGGACAAACAGAAAGGTGGTACTGGCTGATTAAAGCTTTTAAGCAATAAAAGTGCCTAAAAGCATGCAATAAAAAAAAGTTAAATTTATTTAGGTAAGTAACGGGTATCCTATAGTCGGGAGCTCGACTATAGCCTTTCCCACTTGTTTTTTACTCTTTTGGGGTCTATCTTATATTTCTTATCCCTGGCTGGTGTAAATGACTTTGTAAAAACTTTAGTAAGCTAAACCAAACAATTCCTTTCAGATGGCGTTGCTTCAGAACTTTTACGAGACTACATTGGATGCACTACGCGATGCCAAAAACGATCGGTTGTGGTTCAAGACCAACACGAAGCTGGGCAAGCTGTACTTTGATCGC
The DNA here is from genome assembly GCA_963924055.1 of Drosophila limbata. Lineage (NCBI taxonomy): Eukaryota > Metazoa > Arthropoda > Insecta > Diptera > Drosophilidae > Drosophila > Drosophila limbata. Next base: position 6,459,643 of record OZ001353.1, read on the forward strand.
AACGACTTTACCAAACTGCAAAAGATACTCAAACAACTGCACTCGAGCTGCCAGACAGACGATGGCGAGGATGATCTTAAGAAGGGCACACAGCTGCTAGAGATTTATGCCCTGGAGATTCAGATGTACACAGTGCAGAAGAACAACAAAAAACTAAAGGCTCTCTACGAACAATCCTTGCACATCAAGTCGGCAATTCCACATCCCTTAATTATGGGCGTCATACGCGAGTGTGGAGGTAAAATGCATCTGCGCGAGGGAGAATTCGAGAAGGCGCACACGGACTTCTTCGAGGCGTTCAAGAATTACGATGAAAGCGGCTCTCCCAGACGCACCACCTGCCTAAAATACTTGGTGCTGGCTAATATGTAGGTACTTTATTTTATATCTTTGAGTCCATTACTTATATACTTTGTGTCTCAGGCTGATGAAGTCTGGCATCAATCCGTTTGATTCGCAGGAGGCCAAGCCTTATAAGAACGATCCAGAGATTCTGGCCATGACAAATCTGGTCAATTCGTATCAAAACAATGACATCAACGAGTTTGAGACCATCTTGCGTCAACACCGCAGCAACATTATGGCTGATCAATTTATTCGTGAGCACATTGAGGACTTGCTACGCAATATACGCACCCAGGTGCTCATCAAGTTGATTAGACCATACAAGAACATAGCCATACCGTTCATAGCCAATGCTCTCAACATTGAACCTGCCGAGGTGGAGAGTCTGCTAGTTTCCTGCATACTGGATGAGTAAGTTGGCTTGCTTATCTTTATTAGAGATACATATTAATCTATTTCTTTGTAGCACCATCAAAGGACGCATCGATCAGGTGAATCAAGTGCTACAGCTGGACAAGGTCAACAGCAGCGCTTCCCGCTATAATGCGCTGGAGAAATGGTCCAACCAAATTCAATCGCTGCAGTTCGCTGTAGTACAGAAAATGGCTTAGGCATAAGGCAACGATTAAAACCGAATCGAAATAATGGAATTACTTAAAAACAACAACACTGCCTTATCATTATCATATGTAAAGATCCAAGGAAATTCCCAAATTCCACCTATTTACACCTTATCAGTAGTATGAGCTGAGCAATTGCTCAGTAAAATGACACGGCGATTCACTATCTGTATCGCCTGATATGCATACGAGGAAAGGGCTTTCAGAGTGAATTTAAGGTAATGAGCGAGAAGCCTTTTAAACTTCTAAACACTATTCAAAAGTTGTCACGTTGATCAAATAATCACAGAACTTGGTCAACATCAACAACGAAATAAAACCTTGTTATCTTTATGATTCCCTATTTTTCTTATCCTAAATTATGCCTTCAATAGAGTGTACATTTAGTTAGTTCTCAATTTCCATCGTATAAAACACATATAGGACGAAATCTTAACATAACATTCCATTATTCTTTAGTTGAGGTGCCAATTGTTAACTTAGTATGTTGATTTTTTGTGACTTTCGTGGCAAATATTCCCAACACTTTTGATAAACAAAGATGCAGATGCATTGCTAACTTTGAAAAGCACTTAAGTTTAATATTAACAATAGTTAGATTAATCGTAAAACTAACTAAAACAAATTTTAAACATTTTCCACTATTTCCTTAGAGGCTGTCGCTCGAGTTTGTGTTACTTCCGTTGTCTGCGGTTTCATGCAGCGTTCGTGTATCCACGTTCTTGAACTGTAGATCCAAAATACCACCACGCAGAATATCAAAAATAAAACAAAGACAATACAAAGACTGCCAATTGCCAAGCCTGGTCGCTCCCAATCCAAAATAAAGTAGATAAAGTGATTGCCAAAGCTGTACTATCAGATTAATTAGTAGGAAACCCATAAGAAATAACAAGTCATTGCTCACATGTCTGTGCCTCCGGACCAATAGTAGATGAGTGAAAACAGCCCATAGATTAGTCCCACTACAAGTGGATAGTTGAAGTGCATCACACGCGAAGGAAAGGCCACCATGAACATGTCAAAAAACATACACACTGAATTTATTGCATGCTCCCACACATTGTACAAATCGACGGGTTCATCAGGCAGGTCTATGGAAGGGTTTTATTAAGTTTAATTTGATTTAGAACAAACTTTGTTGAATAAAATCTTACTAGGATGGATGGATCGTTGACCAATACACCAGTGTTATTACCAAGGCCAGCACAGTGGTCGCAAAGTGAGAGGCCCAATAAATTTTTAGAGAACAACAACCGGGTTCTAAAATCATAGGTGCAAATATTAAAAAAGGAACTTTTTTATTTACTAATTTTTAGTAACCATTTACCAAAATAATTGGGTCTTATGAAGTATATCGTGGCTATCACAGCGCCAAAGGTGCACGTGTAGAAGCACAAGGTAAAGCCCCAGTCCGTGAGATAGATGAACCAGGTTCCCTCGTTAAAGTCCTCGATAACACTGCCGAGAAAACCGCCAGCAAAGAAGGCAGCCAAACTCCATCGATAGATCAGTCAGATCCAGGAGCGGTTCCCTCTCTGCCACTGGGAACGACAAAATCGGCGGGTTCATCGTGGTGCAGCGAAAACTTGGAGCGCTGGAACTCATCCAACAAAGGCTGGCAACAGCATTCCTGGCTTTTAACCCGCATGCCGTCCGGATGGATTTATTCTATTGAGGTGACCCGGAGCAGCTGCCTGGATCGGTGGTAGAATAAGAACTGTCATTATCCAGACCTAAACACCTGCTAAAGTTGAATGGCAATTCAACTGGTAATTATCAGTGGACGATCCTTATCGCCAGATACATATGTGTAACTGTAAAGCGCTTCCAATATTGTATGTCTTTCTGATAAGCACCTAAACGAAGTCATTAATGTTGGCCACGCGGCAGACCGTGGGTATTCTGACCTTTGTCTGCAGTGTTTCCCACGCTTCACACTCGTAGTTATGTAGCAAGCAGCTTATGAGAGTGAACCATAAAGCTCTTGGGCTTTGCTAAATAACAATTCGTGGATTCCCCGAATTAAACACATAATATGAATTATTATCGCAAATTATGATAACGATTTTCATAGAAAAAATATTTTAATTTTTTGTTTTTAAAATATTTGAATTTATCCTTTAATTCGCTAATTGCTATTAATTAAACGGTTTGCACTTCTTCCGTGGAGTTTGCGGCTCGGGTTTGCATAATTTCCGTTGTTTGCGGCTTCACACAACGCTCGTACATCCACAATCTGAGTCTGTAGACCCAGAAGACCAATATGCAAAAGATCAGGGCCAAAACAATACAGCCACAAACGCTGCCAATTGCCAGACCTGGTCTTTCCCAGTCCAGAATGAAGTAAATAAATCGATTACCCCAACTGAAAGTGTCATGGAATTTAAAGACAACGATCTATAAATATTAAATTAGAATCATTGCTTACTAGTCTGTGCCGCCGGACCAGAAGAAGATTAGAGAGAACAGACCGTAAATCAGACCCACGGCAAGTGGATAGATGAAGTGCATCAGGCGTGTGGGAAAGGCGACCACAAAGCAATCAAGGAACATAACAATTGAATTGAAGGCGTGTGCCCACAGGTTGTACAATCCCACAGGTCCATCAGACATGGCTTAAAGTTGAGTTATTTTTTAGAGCGTAATCTTATTTATAAGAAAAACAACTTACTCGGATAGAGTGCCACCCAAAAGACCAATGTTATCATCAGGGCCAGCACGGTGGTCGTGTAGTGAGAGGCCCAATAAATTTTAAGGGCCCAGCTGCCAGATTCTGAAAAAAACAATTGCTGATTAGAAGGTAAGTTCAAAAATAAATCTAATTTCGATCGGAACATTTCTCAAATATAAAACCCAATTTTATTTTAACTAACGCATTACGTGTATATAAGATTTAAGCATACCAAAATAACTGGGCCTTATGAAGTATATGGTGGCCACCACAGCGCCATAGGTGCAGGCATAGAAACACAAAACAAAACCCCAATCCGTCAGATAGATGAACCATGAGCCCTCATCAAAGTGCTGGATGAGACTGCCCAGAACTCCGCCGGCAAAGAAGAGGGCGAAAATCCAGCGATAGATCAGCCAGATCCAGGAACGTTCCCCTCGCTGCCACTGGGAGCGACAGAAGTCCGCGGGTTCATCGTGGTGCAGCGAGAACTTGGAGCGCTGGAACTCATCCAACAGGGGCTGGCAACAGCATTTCGAGCTTGGATCGCGCATTCCGGCGGGATGGACTCGATGACGACGACGTTGAACTAATGCTGCTAGTGCGGCCCAAAGCAGCTGGCTGGAACTGCCATAGAATGAGAACTGTCGTAGCCATGTCATTAGCCGGGCCAACAGGCCCGCCAATTTAACAATATTGGTGCGAATAGTGCGAGTTGAATGGCAATTCAGTTGTTAAGTTATCACTTATCAGTCGACGATGCTTATCGCCAGATATGGAGAACTGGAAAGCACTTCCAATATGTCTTTGTGATAAGCACACACAGCACCTCCGATTAGGCGCTATCATTGCTTTTGGCCAAAAACAAACTAACTTGGCCAAGCGGCAAACAGTAAGTACTCTGTCCCATGTCTGAAAGATTTCCCACCATCGTGAAAATGACACGCGTCAAATGTGTTGTTAATTTTTAAGCACTTTTTCGGGAATTTTTGCACATGATTCATTGCCACAAAAAGTTTTTTGTTGATAAACAATCAAGTAATGTTTACGATTTTTTTGTGGCTATGGCGATAAGAATTGAATTCGAAACAAATCAGTTATGTTATTCGAACCCAAAGCATTCGCACACTTTACCAGTTTATCAATAATTATTCACCATTTCTTCAAATTATCAATTTAATATCCGAGCAAGTTACGGGACCTCGCGTAGTTGCTTCAACTTGGAACATTGGACAGCCGGTGTCCAATTGATTCCCTATGGAATTAGACTCCAGACACACGACGTGGTACGTTAACAATGACACTCGAGTAAATACCCCAAATTATAGATAAGCCAAATGACTAATAGTAACAAGAATTGATAATAACTTTCAGCTCATTCACAAAATAGGCGTCGAAGTAAATTAAATAAGCTGAAATAAAGAGAAGAATTTATTTTAGTTTATTTAAAAAAATCTCTACTATAATTTACTAACTCAAAATTAAGAAAATTACTTTAAATTTGTTCAATAATCTAATAGTAAAAAAAATTAAATTCGTTTAATATTGTGTACATATTTTTGCGTCTTTTATGTCACTTAACGCATTTATGAAATTATCGAATCAATTTCCGTGCATAACTTTCGTAAAGGCTTTAAAATTTCTCTTATTTTCAGGCAACTTTTGAATAGCTAAACAATCCCCCTTAACTGTCACGCAAATCCGTACTTTAAATTCCAAATTTACCACAAATCTATTACAATGGACATGCAATATCATTATTAGACATGCCCAATGCCTCTTTAAGGCATGCGAATAGCAATTGCATTCGTTTAAAGTACACTGAATGGATATGAGTGTATTCGTGGCGTCAATTAGCAGTGTTATAAAGGGGGGGGCCTGTTTTGGGGAAGAACTTGTAAATTGGCATTCAATTGGACTTGTAAATTGAATTTATGCAATCAAAAAACAATTAGAATCAGTTGCGTCTTTATTTCTGCCGACACTTTCGATTTTCTGTGAGTAATAATATGTAGTATACGAAGTTCCAGAGTCTTGGTTCAAGTCAATCGCAAATTGAGGGACATTATTGAACGAGTAGTTAATGATTTATGGTCTCAATATAAATAAATTTAGGAGGAATGTTAATATAAACCAATATATAATGTTAGTTGTTCGACCTCCAACTGATCAAATTACAAGACAAATTTGTATGTCAACCCCTGGCACCATAAAACATAAACTAAAACAAGTGGGAAAGGCTATAGTCGAGCTCCCGACTATAGGATACCCGTTACTTACCTAAATAAATTAAACTTTTTTTTTATTGCATGCTTGTAGGCACTTTTATTGCTTAAAAGCTTTAATCAACCACCTTTCTATTTGTCCGATCTTGTTGGGATTTAGTAGGATGATAGGTAATAACAGTAGCTAACGTTCACCGTTTAAAAAAAACCTAATATCTTGAAAACTGTGAGTGTGGTGGATTTTCGCGATTTACGGAGGCGGAAAGGGGCGTAGCAAAATTTTGAAACAAACTTGACCTGCGTGGGGTTTATAGAAGTCTGTGTGCCAAATTTGGTTGCTCTACCTCTTATAGTCTCTGAGATCTAGGCGCTCACACAGTCGGACAGACGGACAGACGGACGGACGGAGAGACGGACAGACGGACATGGCTATATCGACTCGGCTGTTGATGCTGATCAATAATATATATACTTTATAGGGTCAGAGATGCTTCCTTCTCCCTGTTACATACATTGCAACGAATACAATATCCCCTTTTACTTATTTTTAATAAGTAACGGGTATAATTATGTACAGAGTATGTTTGGTCAATTAGTTTATATTTTCAATATTTGTTATTTTTAACATTCTTTATTAACTGTTGATTTAATTGACTTGATTCTTGATCAGTAAATATAAGTGGCTAATCAATTGAAATTGCGGCTAAATCGCTTTCTTTTTGCTCTACTTTCCCAACACATTTATCGCCCGATTGATAAGACAAATGTAGGTCAAACATAGGAAATTTGTTGGGTAATTTAAGTATTTTGATCTATTTTAAAAAAAGACTCCCACAAGCATAGCATTTGCAGTGTTCACAATTGGTAGAGCTGGAAATTTTAATTGATCGACCTCCATGACTTCAAGTTCAATAAAGTCACCGGATGATGAAAAGCGCTGTTACTGTCAATATCATTGATATCATATCATACGAACTGTTTCCCACAGCGTCCACTTTTGGATGGATCACTTAACACGATGGCACTCTACGTACACACGAGATGGTTTTAATTAAATTACTTTATTTTGTTTATTTGTATACCCTGCACACATAAACAGTCAGGGTATATGTTGCTATAAATATGAAATGTTAAAATAAGTAGAAAATAAATAAATAGAAATAGAATGGATAACAGATAAAAATATTTTACTTATCACTCTTTTTTTATCTAATCATGCTCACACTTTATACCCTGCACAAAGTTTCATGTGGGTATCTACAACAGAAAGTGCAACATAAATTCTCAACTAATTTGTCAAAAAATAAACAAATAATTAAAATTTAATATAAATAAGTTTAATTTATTAATCCCTCATTTCTGGTCCGAAAGGGTATGCCGTACCGAGCCGTGCTTTTTTCTGTTTGTTATGATATCAAATTTGGGAATGTTTGATGATCGATGAAATAATTCTCAACTAATTTGTCAAAAAATAAACAAATAATTAAAATTTAATATAAATAAGTTTAATTTATTAATCGCCCATTTCTGGTCCGAAAGGGTATGCCGTACCGAGCCGTGCTTTTTTCTGTTTGTTATGATATCAAATTTGGGAATATTTGACGATCGATGAAATACAGCTTCAGCGAGTATATAAAGCATATTATGACACCAACAATTTTTCGCATTTCACTTCTTTGGTGTTCGCGAGTACGAAGCCTCCGCGCGGTTTTCTAATCGGAGGTTCGTACATCGGTTTGTCGGGTTCGGCGTCAGTTAGACAGTATTGTCGGGTCTTCCAAAAGGGTAAAAGCTTTGACGCTTTCAGTTCGCTCTGTGTCTCGTTGGGTTGTGCACGAAAGTGCTCCGCGTAACAAGTGAAGCAACTTAACAAACGGCTCCAACTTCAGCTCCAACTCCGACTCCGAATTGCAATTTGATTTTGATTCCGTCCATGTGTGAGCTCAGTCGTCATTTTTCAAGATCAGTGAGAACATTTGCTGAAGCTGCTGTCGTGAGGCGTGACGCCTAACCGAATGAGCTGTTTCAGCTGAATTCTCCTCGTGAAGTTTGTCAGCTGCAGTCCGAAAGCAAACACAAACTTAGGTAGCAAATTTGTTAGAAAAAGTCTGTAGTCATCAGCTCAAATACTCGTCGATTCACTGCCGATCACGCTTAAAATGCAATTCCTAAAAAAGTTCGGCAAGGGCCTCAACCAGGAGCTACAAAAGCAGAACTTTGGCTTTGAATATAATCACGTACATTTATTCTACAAATCTTTGGTGAGTATACGTCATAGACCTCAATTGCGAGCCCTTCGCATCCACCTTTGTGTGAGAGATTTGTGAGATCATTAACTAAGCCTTAGCACTTTACTACGCAAACACGTTGAGCTATAAAAGCATTAAGACAAAAACTTAGCAAATAAAACATGTGAAATGCCAGCGAAACGCAGCACAACGAATTTTGTATACCCTACAAACCATTATCCAATTAAAACTGCTAACTGTTCTGTTTTTTTCTGTTGTATAATTATTAATTAATTTCTTGAAAAACTAATTGTCATTCTTTTCATATAAATACTTTTTTCGTTTTGAATTAAAAAGTTTTATTTTTTTAAATTAAAGAGTTTTAGTATAATATGTGTTGGTTAACAGTTAAACGAAAAGGAAACAACAATACAATTCTTCTAAATAAACGTTTTTAAATAATATTAATATTATAAAATTAAATTAATTATGAAATTATTGCATTATAATTTTGAAATCTAATATATCGGTATTAATAGTAAGGTTTCGAGTAACCAAAAAACCAAGTGTAGACCATAATCGGAACGGATACTGAATATATTCGATTCAGTTTGATTCCCTTACTCTAAGTGAACTAAAAAGTTTATGTACAGATTCTCGTACATACTATATTTATTTTATTCAAAGGCAAATCCAAAGCTTTTTGTATATTTTATGAGGTTTTATGTTTAACCCCCTTACATTAGCATAAGCAATGCATTATTTACATAAAACAATTCCAATTCATGAATAGGAATTGTTTTTATTTATAAACTGAAAAAATTACAATACACACTTCAACACATTGAAATGTATTGCAATTAGAATTGCCATTGATACTACATTGTTGCTTTTAATGGGCGTCCACTGTACCCGCATAATATTTGACACATTCCTAATGTTTACGTATTATTCATCAGCAGCAGTGCGATTTATTGTAATTAAACAGAAATGTTAAACATAATGCTCTATTTGGTAACCCGATTCTACTGAATTCAGAGTCCCTGACACTATGCGTCTAGTCGAGCACTTCCGTCAATTTCAAGTTCAATGCAAAGTAAATATACAAACCTCTAACCAGCATCATTACGTAATGGGAGTTGTGTTATTGTACACAAGCTAACTAACACTTACTAACTAGACAAGCACGAGTCAGACTACGTCATTGCTGGACAGCATCACTCCGATAAGACAAGATCCCCTACGTGATATTATTACACTTGTCAAATTATTTTTGTTACGATAATTATGTAATTTCTTACATAGTAAATTACACAGCGCAATTTAAGGGCTCGCCTCATGCCCATAATTAGATAGATAAGATTAGCTACCTTGTTTACCAACAATTTAACTCTTCTAATCACAACTAATCACAAAGCATAGTCAGCACATTCTCGGTGGTCGAAACGCCCCATCATTATTTCCGGGTGGAGTGAATCAGTGAATCAACGTCATTTATAATTTCTTATCAATTATTTTTTTGTGACTGATAAATAGTGAATTTTTTTATTCCACGGAAACAAAATAATATTAGATAACAAAAATTATAGATGTTTAAGTAATTCGAACTGTTGAGTTTTCGGAAATGGAGTAGTTATGTTAAAAGAAGATATGGTAAGATAAAACCATTGTCAATTAAAACAACGAATTCAACAAATTAAAATCTAAGCTCAATTTACATTAATTGTAATTGTTGTAATTACTTTTTGAATTCTAATCATGCATTCTTTATTATTAGCATTTTTTTATGTTATTTTTCATTACCTAGAGTTTCAAAACTTTTTAACCACAGCTTCAAACACACATCATTAGGCACATAATTTACCAAATTTAGTTGCGCATTAAAGTTACGTAAAATTTTAATGGTTCTTTTACACAAGATCTTCTCATTTATGTACATTAAAAAAGTAAAATTATTGTTTTAATGTTAGAAACTATTATGATAGCTAATTTTATTTGTATAACTTTATAATAATATGAAATTCGTTCAACTTATATACCAAAAGATGCATAAATTTAGTTTTTGTTTTAATATTAAAATCTGCATTTTATTATTTTTATTTTGAATTATTTTTTATGATTGTTTCTCAACTCTTTTTTGACTTTTAAGCTTTCGAAGTACATTTAGAATTACATTAGATCATAGGTTATCTTATTTCATATTCATAGAACTAAACTAAAAATATTTATGACGATTGTCAATTGTTATTGCACATTTGATTTACACAGTCTAACATTACTAAATTGCAAATGCCCTATTGACTCTTACCTTTGTTTCTCTTTCTGTAGTGGCAAAAAAATGAGGTCAGCTTACTTTATTTACTATATCGTTGGACAATTGCGTTATTCTTCCTGGCCGTATACATCACTTGCATTATTATGCAATTCTGCGGTGGCAAATTCTTCATCTACATGACCAACTGGGGCTTTGGTCTGATCACAATAACCATGCTGATATCCGCCGTGCACGTCACACGATGGCACTTTGATCTACAGAATGTACGGAGTCTGGTGCATGAGGCGGGACAAAAGGCACGCACAACATGGGGATTGAAGATCTATTGGTGGCTCTACAATATGTCACTGCTCTTGGCGCTGATCATATCCACCATATACTGGATATTTCTACATGGCCGTATGAGTGAGTATTAAACCAATTGTACAAGTACTTTACATTTGAATGACGTACCAAATAATCATATATTATTTTGTAGACAAACCCGCACGATTTCCGGAAATTAGTGTTTTAACACATGCGCTTAATTCCATTTGCATGCTGATCGATTTTATGATCGTGGCTTTTCCGCTGCGACTTCTACACATGGTCCAGACCATGTTTCTGGCCATCGCCTACTTCGTATTCACCCTCATCTATCACTTCTGTGGCGGCACCGATGAGTAAGTAGCCCGCACTTTCCACATGGACAATTTGATAATGATTTGATTTCCCTTACAGATTTAATAATCCCTATGTGTATTCCATATTGAACTGGAACAAGCCAATGGGCTGCCTGGTGACCTTCGTTGGTGTCTTCCTCATTATCATTTGCTATTGGGTCATCCTCTTTGGATTCCACAAACTAAAGCAGGCCTTCAATCGCGCCTTCAGCGTCGTATGGACTCCTCATGCAGTGGGTCTCATATGAGAAGCAGCTCAGACTTTCCCACACCATCAACTGCACTCAGTCAAGTAGTCTTATACTTATATTGTAGTACCGCCAGCATTATTTTGTAATTTCCATATATTGTAGTTGCATACTAGCCCACATACTCACACACTCACACACTCACACACTCGCACACTCGCACACTTGCAGAACATGCTCTCATCACACATTGCATTTATTTATGTCATTTTATAGGTGAATTATTTATTTAGCCAGTAATTGCTAAGTGAATAGTCGAATGTTCCTTAATGCTGAAGCAACATCGCATTGCTTTGGCTAGTTATATTTTTATCGGTATAAACAATTGAATAAAGTATCGTACTATGGAATCCGTAGTATATGACATAGTTGAAGATTTAAAACCAAGTCTAAATTAAATATTTCCTTTTGGAGTGACACAAAAGATTTATCACTGGAATTTTGAATTATTTCAATAGTAACTTGGTAGCAGTAGACAAATTCAATAGCATATCCATTGAAAACTGTACTCTTTTATTGCAATTTTTCTATATAATTCATATATAATTAATTTTATATTGTTTGGCTCAAATCTCTTGAACTTTAAAATATTATAATACGTAGACATCTGTAGTAAATATACAAAAATCTAAAACATTCAAGTACGATAAATTATAAAGTTCAAAATTAATTTTTGCATATTTAAAAAAAAATACACTTGAATAATCTGAAGAATCTTCACTATCGAGGGTTTCCATCTTTTTTAATTTTAGTGCATATTATATAATATTCAAAAATACATAATCAAGTTTGGATACCTCAAATATTTATTAAAAAATTTATCAAGGCTCTTATGATATTCCATATGCCTTACGAAACAGTGAGGGTAATAAGGCCAATGACACACTTCTGTATGTGTTTGAAGTTGGGTAAGTGCAAAAGAGAATACATACATATACACACGTGTATATTTAACTTTCATTACCCGCTATATTCCCACTCTCTCAATGGAATCATATTTTGTTTTGCAATTGAATGTGCCAAATCTCGATGATCGATAGAAATAAATGCGCCTTGTGTTTTGATTAGTCTCGGCCCACATTCCGTGCCGTAAATCTCAGACTCCAGCTCATTGCTATACCGTAATAATGCGTCATCGGGGTAGACGATGAGAAATCATTGCCAAATTTAATTGTTAAGAAAATAAAGTCATAGTTGTGCGAGCATATCGTGTACTAAACCAACAAACCGAAACGAGTTCTCTGCATAGACTGCAAGCAAACACACAGAAAGAAAGAGAGGTAGGAAGAAAGAGAGAGAGAAATGAACTGTACATGGTTAGATTGAGGTCTGGTTAAACTTTTTTTATTCTGTTCATGCCGACTGCCAAAATGTGAAACAAAATACGAGATAAAAGACTAATTAGTTCGTCGCTTCTGGTGAGGAAATTTAAACAGTCGCACGAAGAAGAGCGAGGAGCAACCGAGGTGGAGCATCGTCGTTATATTTACTTAATGGTTCTGAAGAAAAGCAGACTCAAAAAATGAAAAGATTACACTCAGCAAAATTGGTAGACTAATTAAATTAAAATGTGTTTAAGGGAGTCACAAGAAGTCTAGTAAAAAAATGCTTATAAATAAATGGACTTAAAAAATTAAGTGAGTAAGCTAGAAATAAACTCGGCTTAAATCGAACCCTTAGCAATAGTCCAATTAATCCCCATATTTTAATTCATACGTTTTAACTATCGCTTGTTTGCGATTCTCTTGCGAGACTCATTCTGCAATACTCAGGTAAGTTACCTGTACAGTCCCCGCCTCTACAACAAAATAACATTTACGATATTGGGCTTACGATATGCGATGTTAAGTGCACAGTGGTTTAATACTTAGCAAATTGTGAAGTCATTTAATATAATTTTTTGATGTGTGCAATAGTAAATTAAATTTTTATTTACACAAGATAATATCAGTACAGTGGTCTGTAATTCGAATTTGGGGAAAAATAAAATTGTTTGCCAGTAATCATAAGCGAATTTAATTAATTCAATATCAGTGAATATAGTAAATTTTATTTTAAAAACATATTCTAAGCAATTTATTAATATTTTTATGTTACTAAAAATTTTCGTCAAATACATACAAATATTTATTTTTATTAAAATGTATGTAACGTTATATAACTCTCAATTTTATAATGTTTTTTTAACCATCTTAATAGTAATAATTTATTACTGATAATATTTTAAATCAAATTTATGAATTGGTTCTTATGCAACAGAAAGTGTGAAAAAACCTTTGAATACATATGACTTCAATTGCTTGAGTTAATGCTGGTTCTTGCACCACTGTGCAACGCGGAGCGATGTTTGCAGCTTGGACAAGTTGCGATCAGTTTTGGAACGCGCGTCGCGTCAATAAGTCGTGATTTGTTCGGTGGGTCTGCAGAGGTGTGGGTTTCGGTTAGTTGGATATTTGGCTGGGGGATTGTTTTTGCTATTGGGATAGAGATCTGTGCTGTGCTTCATTGGCTTACAATGTGTATGTGTGTGTAGATTGATGCATTTTGTGTGTGTGTGTGTGTTGCAAATGCAATAAGCCAAACACAATATAAAAGCCAAACACCGTTATGCAAAGTTGTCGTTGCTGTTGTTGTTGACCCAAAAAGAAATTACTACACGGCCCAAACTGGCAGTTAGATTGCCAAGCCACGCGAATAAAACACGCAAAATGCGCTCCCAACTCGCCAAATAAAAAAACAAAACAAATAAAGTTTATAATAACAATAACAATCATTATAATATTAGAAAACTGACAACACATTCGCTAAGCTCTCAACAAGGCATCATTATTGTTAGTACGAGATTAGCCCATTTAAAAGTGCGTTTGTTTTTTATTCTCTTTGGAATCGTGTGTTGAATTTTCAATGTTGTTTCAATTTTGACTGGGTTTTTTTTTGGTCTTCAGCGAGGTGTTGCCAATTTTGGTATATCTCCCATTGAACAGAGACACACAGAGCTGAGGTACTTGAAATTAATGAATGACAGCTTGCGTAATATCCTTCGCATATGCAAATCTAATTGACAACTTAAATACTTTTCTAGTTGAGCGAAGAAAAAAGCGAATAGTTTTAAGATCAAAATCTATATGAACTCGACCCAGCTAACACGCGGGTATCGCATATTAATTGGCTCATTTATTGGCACGTACTCAAAATTTATGCACGTTTTCCAGTTATCGTTAATGAGTGGCATTATTTCTCTTTGGCAAGGTCTCTGCCAATTTCAATTTATAATAAGTGTACAATTAAAAAACAAAACAAAAAACAAATGCTGACTTCCTCTACTCGCACTTTCAAGGAGCGGCAACCCAAATACCCAATGAATATTTGATCGATTCTAACAACTTGACAAACTGAAGGTGAGCTTAACATACATATCAATTGATCATTGAATGATACTATAGATAGACAGATTTTACTGGAATCTTTAAGTTTTGAGTTCTTAAAACTCAAACCATTATGCTCCTAAAATTGAGCCGTCATTATGAATATTATAAACTGGTATTGTTTTATGGTTTTAAACTACAGTTTACCTTTTTGATTGACACCTCCTGTTAATGCAATGTTAACAATGTTAACAAGTCACGGCTTATCAATAGACTAATTAGCATCCAAGTGCCTAATAAAACTCTAGAATATCAACTATGATGTTTGGCAAAGAAGTTTCAATCAATAACACAAAATGTAAATTAATTTCAGCAGGAAATTTTTGATCATGTTTGCTTGTTGTCATTGATTAATATTAGCATTTGAAATGTTCAAATGCCGTTGAAGTGTTTTGATTTCACTTTCTACGCGATGAAATTGAATAGAAATGGAATCGAAATAAACGTAGGTGAAATAGACATGTTAATTCTGTCCGAGATGGAGAGATGATGAGTCTGAATATGGAACCTTTGTTTCAGTATGGTAGTCAAATGGCCTCAACTTTATCTTATCGACGAGGGCTGAGTTTTTTCTCGAGGAGACCCATTTAGATAGGCAGATGATAAGTATGATGCGGCGTTGTATTTGCCAGTTGTCATTTGTCAGGCGGTTTGACTGCATTCACAAAAACCATACATATTATTTACACAGTTGGCGCCGATGTAAAGGTCAACGAGTTTGAATTTCTTTCATTCAAGTTTCAGTCAACTTCAAATGAAGGCAAACTCGCGGTTCAGTGTAGTACAAATGCAAGAGCCATAAACCTATATATTTTGAATATAAACAGATACTCGTACAATTATCTTCAACTCTTTGTTGACGAAAATGTAGCACAAAAGGCAGAAACGTGAACAAAATGAAATAGGCAATACATGAACAGAAAATAAAAGATATACATATGTACCTACAAATAGGTACAAGTACACATGGTAACCACGCTTGTTGTTGTTGTTGTTGCTGTTGTTGTTGGAGTGTTGGCCGCTTTTGTGGACGTATCTTCAAGTCTGCTGCCATTCGGGCAAGTTCAGGGACGCGAGTGTCACACTCCATTAAGTGATTTGTGATTTGTGTTTAATGTTGAAAAACAGACTTGAAAAACATTTACCTCTATTCGTAATTTAATACCAAGGCAAGAGGGTGACAAAATCTGTGAAAAATCATTTGTGTTAATTTATATTGAAATACAAGTTGCAAAAAAGGTGTCTTGGTATTAAATGTTGCTTTTAAAACAGCTGCAAAACTAATGACAATTTTAAGGTATAACATTACCTACACAATCTCTAAGCTCCATAGATTGTTCTGTATAATATAATGTATTTAAAGAATATTTAAGATGTATTTTTAGGTATGTACTTTTTCATGTGAATTTCCGTATGATAAGCAGATAAAAACCTGTTTGTCATTATAACAAACATCATCTGTCTTTAGGAATCAACGAGGGGAAGTTTCTTTGAAGCCAATTTGTGAATCGTCGAAAAATTCAGGATTTCAATCTAAACAGAATTGGAAAGTTTAGTTCCCTCAAATATAAAATTTTATTTATCGAGCTATTTTGTCTATCATAAGCCTAAGTAGTAAGTTAAAGTTACAAAAAATCTTGCATAAATTACAGTACTTAAGCACTTTAATTCAATAAAATATAAAGATTTTGTTGCGCTGATGAAACATTTACATTACTGTCTAACACCAGTTAAAACTGTCTCAACATTTTTGACTCGGATTTTGAGGTGTTCATAATCTAAGAGAGTCATTAGGCCCTTTTAATATTAAGCAAGTTAGCCAAAAAAACAAAACTACGGCTGGCATGAAGATAGTTGTAATTTTATATGTGTTCACCTTGCTTTTTATAGCACCCATTGGGTACGCTCAGTGCTGACCTTAGGCCACTAATTGTTTTTTTATATTTAAATTTATATTTCAACTATGACGGCTACAATGCCACAAACAGAATGTTAATGCAAAACTAAGTTAAATGTTTGAGTTAAATGTGCACAAGCTTAAAGGCAAACTGATGTGTCGGACGAGTTGCCCAAAAGATGATTACAAAGCGTAATTTTTCATCGAACAGATAATCATAATATTATTTGGAAGCAATGAAGCAAATTAACTGTCATCAATTTGAGCTGCAAAAGGAAACTCTGCACTCCATACTCTGTAGTTTGTGAGCAATAAACTTTAAATAATGGAAACGATATCATTATATGTTAATGTGCCTCTGTGATTAAATGTTAAATGTTTCAATATCTACGATGAACTTTGAAAATCAAACACAGAAAAAAAAATCCGGGATATTTAGCCCGGATTCAATCCGAAACGATGTCAAAAGTGGGGTAATCTCGGATTTACTTAAACCAAGTATGAAATACTTGATTTTTTCAATCCCGAATTCAATCCTAAAAATTCTTAAAACAAAACATAAAAAAAAAAAAAAATTTTTTTACTTATTTTTTATTCTGGTTTTTTTTTATTTTTTATTATGGTTTTTTTTTTTAATTTTTAATCCGGCTTTTTTTTTTTAAATCTTCTTTTTTATTTTTTTTTATGGTTTTAAGCATTTTAACTTTTTTAAAATTTTTGTTTTTTAATTTTTTTTTCAACCTTTTTTATTTTATTTTTTTTTAAACATTTTTTATTTATTGTATTTTTTTAAAACATTTTTTATTTAATGTTTTTTTTTTAACATTTTTTTTTTAATGAAGGGAATGTTTGTGACTGCAATTGACTGGGGGAATCGAACCCAGGTTTTTTTTCAAACAGGTCGGCGACTCTAACCACTGAGCCATCGGACCAGTTGAAATGAGAGAGGCCGAGAGAGAATCAATTAATTTGGGCTTATTTTCCCATATTAATCCCGATACAGGCTTGATTATTCAGATCAATCCTGAAAACATACTTAAAAAATGCAGGCTTGAATCAAGAATTTTAGGCTTGATTTTAGAACGGCTTTTTTTTTTCTGTATACACTTGAAATAATACAAATACTGTCTTACAATATAGACTTTAATCCGATCTGTATTATACTATATTATTGTCCATATTTTATTTTTATGTTTCAAGCAATCTGTAAAAGTTTACCTTGGATTTTGTTAAAATTTAGTGAAAAAAAATTGAAATTTTTATTCAATCTTTATCAGAAGACTCAGCATCAATTTTATAGTCGGGATATTTGTCGTATAGAATGGATTTGGTTTCGCCATGATCAGCCCTGCCCAGAGTCTGAGATTGTCCGAAGATTTTTATATAATGCTTCTCAGGATCATGCACCAGAGTTCCGCCTCCCAAGCATTGAGTGCACAAGTTTTTCGCAGCTGCTTCCTTCTTCAGCTGGTCATAAATGTTAACTGAGGAGGAAGTGTTTAGTATATATACTGAAAGGCCATTCTCATTCACACTCACGATGGTACTTAACACGGCCAAGAGTACGAACTACCGTCTTGGCATGTCCCATTTCTCCATGAATGTAGACCTTGGCTAGAATATATTTGAGTTTGCCATCCCCGACGGAGACCTCGGGAAAGGACACAAGACTCGACACCCGATTGTCACAGCAGAGCTTTCGTGCGGCTAAGAATCACAACAAAATTTACTTAATACTTATAACACACTATATTGTATATACAGCGCATACCAAGTTGAAATGGACGCCATGTGGGCAAAATTAACTTTCGCACTTTATCCATCTCGAATAAATTTGGAAAAATGTTTTAAAATTATCGCAAGATTTTATTTTGGTGTTGACCATATAAATTTTCCATACGGACTGAAATAGTTAAAAATATATAAGCACCTACTTAGTTTAAATTATATTGAATAACACACGGCACACTGAGTCAATTCAGTCAGTCTGAGTCAGTCTCCATTATATAGAATATTGGTTGGGACCATCCCATGTGCATATTCTGTGAGTTTAATTCAGTTATCTCAAACAACAAAAAAGTTATTCATACTAAGACTTTATTTTCGACTGATAGTTCCTATGGCAGCTAAATGATATAGTTGTCCGATTTCAACAAAATTTTGGTCAGGATGCCTAGGACCATCGCGTATGCATATTCTGTGAGTTTGATTCAGATAGCTCAAACAACAAAAAAGTTGTTCATACTAAGACTTGTTTTTTGACTGATCGTTCCTATGGCAGCTATATGATATAGTGATCCGATTTCAACCAATTTTGGTCAGGATATAAGGGACCATCTCGTATGCATATTCTGTCAGTTTGGTTGAGATATCGCAAACAACAAAGAAGTTTTTCTTACTGAGACTTAATTTTCGACTGATCGTTCCTATGGCAGCTATATGATATAGTAGTCTCATTTCAACCAAATTTGGTGAAGATGCCTAGAACCACCCTGTAAGCATATTCTGTGAGTTTGATTCAGATAACTCAAACAACAAAAAAGTTTTTCAAACTGAGACTTGATTTTTGACTGATCGTTCCTATGACAGCTATAGGATATAGTGGTCCGAACCAAATTTAAAAACAAACTTGATCTGTCCGGTATCCAGCAACCTACATACCAAATTTGAAGTCTCTAGCTATTATAGTTTCCGAGATCGGCTGTCTCAAACAGACAGACGGACGGACGGACAGACGGACAGACAGACGGTCATGGCTCAATCGTCTCGGCTGTTGATGCTGATCCAGAATATATATCTTTATGGGCCCGGAGATGCTTCCTTCTCCCTGTTACATACTTACATCACACAAATCTAATATACCCTTTTTGACCATTTTCAATGGGCACAGGGTATAAAAAATGTTTTTACTATTTCCAGAAAAACTAGTATTCAATTGAAAATAAGAATAAACAAATATACCAAATAATTAATTCGAATCATTTGCAATATTTAAATATTGAATGCATTTTATATAATTTATATAATCTACAGCTTTCTGACGGCCGAAGTTGATTACAACCGGATGGAAAATATGGCAATTCAAACTAACTATTAATGTTGTATAACTCAGTAGTTGCATGTCTCGACAAATTACGCAAGCATTCCAACAACCTAATCCCACGACAGAATCTATCATAACGTTAATTTAAAGACGCACAACGGTTCTTTCGAGAACATCTTTGTATAAATCAAGATGACAAAACTTCAAGTAATTGTTCACCCAGTGAGGAAGGAGTTTCGACGAAAACGTTGCGGCTTCGATCATGATACACCCGATGACTTTGTCAAGTCCCAGGTAAGACTCATTAAATATAAGCTTAATGCATGACTCAATCAAAACTTTATGGTAACTCAATTGATTTTAAATCCTTGAGAACTCTTTATCCAATTAACATGCACCTGTTTATAAATATTTTATTCTGTCATTACAAGAATTTTCACATTTGTTGACAATATATTTTTTGCTATATGACTAAGAATCCATAAAGATGTCAATTTACGTGTTTTTCTGTCAGCTGCTTAAAATAAGTTTTAGACATTTTACAACGTAGAAAACATTTTATTGTTAAAGATATTTGTTTTAAAGGAATTTAATGACAGTCCTATACTCATTTAAGATATTGATTCAATAGAAAATGCAAGAATTCAACCCCAATCAAGAGCCTTCACTTTAGAGAAAATCAGTAAATCAATTCAAAAAAATATTCAACAATTTTTGGTCCATTAGTTATACAATATATTATAGAATTTCTTTCTTTTCCAAGACTTCCAACAGAAATTAAATGTCAAATTACAAGTTGCTTAAAAGTTTCCATCAAAAAATTGGAAAATGTCTATAAGAACTTGGAATAGTTTCAATATCATTATATGCCTGCTATTGATTGACTCAGGTCGCTTGCATTTATAAGTAATCTTCATTCTTTGTTTTACATAATCAAGCGACCAAAACTGTGAGAAGTGGGCGTTGACCACTGGCCAGTTTGAGCCATTTTATTGTTTTACCTTGAGCATATTTGATGAGCTTCTTTCATTCGGAGTATCAACAGAATGAGTGGTCATACCGAGTACTCGGCCGTTCTGGCTGTTGTCTGGCCCAGACACTCGTTTGATTGTCCTGGAATTGTAAATTAAACATTTTAAATATTCATAAGCGGCAAACAGTTACTAACTATAACCAGGTAAAACAAAGAGTCCTCAACATGGTCACTGGAGGACACTCCTCATCCTCAACATGTGTGTACGACTTATTATTCATACTTTATTATTCCCAATTACAGTGGCAAACATGCACAAAAAGCTTGGCATATTTGTTCTATCGCTGGTTTATGGCCCTCTTCTTTATTGGCGTCGTCGTTGAGTCCATGTGGCCCCAAGCAGACGATGAATCCAGCTACTGGCTGTACTTCATCTATATGACCAATTGGGGCATATGGATGTGCATGTTAACCAATTTACTAGGTGCTGTCCTGGTCACCATATGGCACTATCATCCGGAATATTCGGGTAAGCACGAGCTGAAAATTTACGCAGGTTTATCTGCAAAACAACGACTATCGTCGCTAGATTTCGAATTTATCAGAAAAAACAATATATATATAAATTTAATATGGACTAATTTATGGATTATACCTGGTATTTTTTTTGTAATTTTTCAGAATATTAAAAATCATTTCGTGGGACAACTTTGTAGACATAAAGTTTTCCCATATTTTGAAATTTATATGTTTATCGATGATAATATTTTTATTTATTCGACAGATAATCTGCTGAATATGCAGGCATGGGCGAGTCCTTTTCGCATTTACTGGAGTATGCACATTATAACGCTGGTACTATCGATAGTTATTACCATTATCTACTGGAGCATACTTTACGATGGTAAATAATTATTTGTAATTTGTACAAGACAATTGCTAAATGCTTTTCTACCGCCTCATTTCAGCCAATGAAAGTTCTTTGGATGCAACAAATGTGCTCACCCATGGCTTCAACTCGATTTGCATGTTCATTGACCTATGGATTGTGGCACATCCTTTGCGATTACTCCATGTATTTCTGCCAGTATTATTTGGTATTACCTACGCCATTTTCTCGTACATCTACCAAATGTGCGGGGGCATTAACAAGTGAGTATCTCACCAGATTCTAGTCAAATTATCATAGTAATTGCGTTGTATTTCTTTTCAGGAAAGGAAAACCGTATATCTACCACGTGATTGACTGGAGTCAGCCGAGCAATGCATTTATTACAGTTCTGGGTGTCCTGGTGCTTTCCTGTTGCATCTACGCACTCCTCTTTGTCTTCTTCAAGCTGCGTCTCTTTCTCTCGCGCAGCTGGCGACAGGGAAGCTTCGTGCTGCCGACAACGACCAGCAAACAGTCTGGCAAGGCTGTCGATGACAAGATGGTAGCTCCGAATGGTATTCAGCATTCATCCTCCAGGATCTCCATGGTTCTGGGCAACTATGCTGGCTATGAAAATCAGGCGTATTCTCCGAGCACTGGAGAATTGGCGCCAAAGAGTTAATTTTCGATTATATATGGAAGATATTAGGATAATAATTGATCTATTATATGTATCTCCTAATTGTAGAACTAACCTTAATCGTACAGTTGTCTAAGCTTTGTATCAACTTTAGTCAATTTGTATAGTAGAGCTTTGAACCAGTGATATTATATTACATTATTTTGTAAATAATCTTAAGCAAATAAATGTTACTTTGGCAAGGATCTTTCAAATATTCTACAGATGTTTGCTTGCGCTATTGTCAACATTTCTTTTCGAATTGAAAAACCCAAAAGAACAATTAAGAATTCCATAAAATATTCAATACCAGTTGGTAGAGCCTTGCTGAACAATGGTCGATTGGACGAGGAATGAATTTTGACCCCCCCTTCCTGGGAACTTTACAGTTGATAATCAAAAATTAATACACAGTGACATTTTGTGGAAAGGTTAAATGCTACACTACACAAGTTTGCATGCACCCAACGAAGCAAGAGAAGCAACTAAAAAACAAAAGCGAGGCCAGAAACATGAACAAGAACAACAAATAAAATATTAAGTAATTAACTAGAGCTGTTGAAAGTGGTTCATCATTCTGAAAAAGAGCCTGGAAAATGGGTGACAGCTGTGTAAACATTTTACACAAACTCCTAATCACCTTTGAACGACTACATTAACCCAAATTGACCCAATAGACTAATCAATCGCAAGGACTTAGCTCTATTTGAAATTCAACTATTTTTAGTATAGTTTGCTTAACAATTAAATGAACCACTATAGAGCAGTGCAAATACTTCTAAATTTACGAGTACTTTCTTTATTTCATTATCTCGATTCTGGATAAAAGTAAAGCATACTTTTGGGATTAGGATAGTTTAACAATTGCAAGACTGAAAGATATTGCTAGAATATTTTACTGACTTCATTGCAAATTTTATAACTTACCTTTCGAGAAAGTAGCACACTTATATATATTAAGAAAAGTTGTGCTATTTTAAGTTATCGCGATTTCTTTAGTTGAAAAAAATAAAGCATACTTTTAGGATATTCAAAAAATTGATAGAATATATTTTTGATAGACTTATTCCCATGTGACCTAAACTGAACTAAAATTAAACAAGCTTGCTGTTACCTAAGGGGCAACTTAGTCTAGTCTTAAGTTTGTGAAACAGTTTAGGTCACATGGACGTTAAATAGGAACTTAAAACTAAAAATTACATTAAAATTATATACACTACTAGGGGGCTACGCCCCCTGCTCGCTTCGCTCGCCAACCCCCAGCTCACTTCGCTCGCAACATTGTCTTTAGTTGTCCGGTTTAACAAATTTACATAATATTCGCCCCCTGCTCGCTTCGCTCGCCAACCCGCAGCTCGCTTCGCTCGCAACATTGTATTTAGTTGCCCGTTTTAACAAATTTATATAATAAAGCATTTTTTCTAAAAAAAACCGGAAATATTTAGCTTCCGCTGTCCGCTGCGTTAATTTTTTTTTCCTTGCAATTGAACTTTGGCTAAAAAGTCGGATTTTGTGATTTGGCAGTAAAAACCTAAATTTGGCGGGAAAAAGCTAAATTAAGAGAATTAGCCCAAATTTGGCAAGAAGAGTTAATCTGAGAGTTTTGTTAAGATATCTCCGATTGCATCCGATTGTTCCTATTGCAGCTATATGATATAGTCATCCGACTTTGACCAAATTTGGTTAGTATGTTAGAGACAGTATCAAACAAACAATCTGCGAGTTTGGTTGAGATATCTTAAGTAACAAAAAAGTTTTTCATTCTAAAGGTGTTTTTCATCGGATTGTTCCTATGGCAGCTATAAGATATAGTCATTCCACTTTGACCAAATTTGGTCAGAATGTAAGAGACAGTACCAAACATATAATCTGTGAGTTTGGTTGAGATATCTTAAGAAACAAAAAAGTTTTTCATACTAAGCAATTCCGTGACCTTTGACCCCGATTTGACCCACTTAGAGGTCGAATTTCCCAAAACACCGTCTTATTGCACGATGAAATTATCTCATCTATGTTGTGTGCAAATTTCAGCTTTCTATCTTTTACCGTTTGGGCTGTACGTTGATTCTCAGTCAGTCAGTCAGTGAGTCAGTCAGTCAGTCAGGACAAAGAGTTTTATATATATAGATATACAGTTATCTATTTACAAAAATATCCCAGTTGGGAGATCAAGTGGGTGGCACCTTTTTAGCCTTCTTTTTCTCGCCTTGATTGTAAGTCGATTAGCCAGAGCATTTGGATGTCCACCAAGGCGTAGCACGTAGTTTCCAGAGAGTCTTTGAAGTACATCGCCAATCATGGGAATTTTTAGGTCCCTTTCGATGTCCCTATTCCGGATGTACCAAGGGACACCAGTAATTCGTCGAAGAATCTTCGCTTGGGCCACCCTTAATTTGTTAATGTGGCATTTCGCTGCTATGCCATATATTTGAAGAGCATATTTCCAAATCGGGCATAAGATGCTTTTGTATATTGCCAAGCTTGTTTAATAAAAAAAAAAAAAAAAAAAAAAAGACGGAGAGATATTGCTAGAATATTTTACTGACTTCATTGCACATTTTATAACTTTCCTTTCGAGAAAGTAGCACACTTATATTAAGAAAAGATGTACTATTTTAAGTTATCGCGATTTCTTTAGTTGAAAAAAATAAAGCATACTTTTAGGATTTTCAAAAAATTGATAGAATATATTTTTGATAGACTTGTTAAGGCGGCATTCCAAAGAGAAACAGTGCTTGCATGTTATCTTTTATGTCATTTCAGCACAACAGTCTTTTTTCATGCATTTCTTTATAATATACTCCAAGCTGTTCATAATTAATTTGTTGGAATCCCTATTGATCCCTATTTAAAGCTTACTTCGACAGTCCAGTAAAATAAACGGCTGCAGGAAATAAGGACCCAAATGGGAAAATGAAATAAGGCCCCAAATTTTTCAAGGCCCAACTGCTATGAAATAAGACCCCAAAAAAAAAAATGAAATAATGCCCCAAATTTGGGGTGTTGTTTCATATGAAATAACACCCCAATTTAAAAAATTAAATAACACTCCATTTTGTGATGTTTTTTTCATATTTTTCATTTCTTTTTTATTTAATTTATTGTATTTTTTATTAAACAAAGGCATGCATGAAACTATCCACATGTTTTCTGCAATAAGGGCAGCTGTAATCTGGAATTGCATCTGCTTGTACATAGCTTTAAATTACATTCTGCACAAGTTTTTAAATGTTTGCGCTAAGATTAAGAGATAACGAAAATTTTATACAAAAAAATCGACCGATTTTTTATAAGAGATAATGAAAATCGCGCGAATTTATGTATAAAATTTTCGCCTGTGGCGCTAAGATTCACACAATTTTTTTTTTTTTAATAATATAGTTTAATTACCCAGTCAAAATACTGAATATAGATCACTAGGAGCTGATTAAAGCAACCTTTGGGGACTATTTTAAAAGTTCCGTCCATTAAATACCTTCGATTCGGCGTTGGAATATTTACCTTTATTTCGCTTATTATTTTAAAAGACGAAAATATACAAAAATTCTGTTTTTGGTCTTCAAAAATCCAAACCGTGTAAAATGGCAGTGTATTTGCTTTATGCATTGTAAGCAAAAACGAAGTCTATACA
Source organism: Drosophila limbata (assembly GCA_963924055.1). Lineage (NCBI taxonomy): Eukaryota > Metazoa > Arthropoda > Insecta > Diptera > Drosophilidae > Drosophila > Drosophila limbata. The sequence continues at coordinate 6,485,439 of OZ001353.1, forward strand.
GTTTCCAAATTAAAAGCCTCTATTACTTGAAGAGGATGGTCAGGCGAATTTACAAGTAAGGCCCCAAAAATAGGTTTTGGGGACTTATTTCATTCCTTCTTTTGGGGTCTTTTTATACATGAAGTAAGGCCCCAATGAAATAAGGCCCCAAAAAAGGACATAACACCCAAAATTTGTTGTTGCTTCCTATACACTTTTTTGTGGCCCTATTTCATTGGGGCCTTATTTCGCAGACGAAATGCTTCACTTTAGAACTTTTTTTTTTTTGGTAAAAAATTTGTAATTTTATTTAACAGGCTTTCAACTTAATCTAGTTTTAAATTTGAGAAAAACAAAACGGATAGGTCACGTAGAGAAGAACTTTGAATAACTTTTTAATGAATTGTTGTTTGTTGGTGTCTTATAGACATTACTAGACCTCAAGTTAGCTAAAACTTATTTCTACAATATAGAAAGGTCGCAAAAACAAACATTTTTTAATGAATTGTTATTGAGATTCAACTAAAATATATTAGTCAAGGGACTGTCTTAGTCTGGGTTATATGTACCGTATGGGAAACTAAGTCATTTGTATTTGTTAACTTTTTGTATACCTTTAATGTGACATTTTCATCACATTCACACGTGTGTCCTTAATCACAGCTGCCCGTTGGGGCGGTGGGGGTCATTCTCCCATTCAAGCTGTCGGAGAATCAATTGACCCAGTTGGACGGTGGCGTTAAACTCATGATGGCTATTGTTGTAGTCTTTATTGCTGGCTGTGTATTTAGTTTAACGTGTACCCTTAATTAAGCCTCCAAAAGCATTTAATAACCAATCGCCCAATAAAATTCCAAGGACGAGAAAGACACACGTGCTGCCTGGTAGAGCAGGGGAGAGGGAAGAGGGACTAGACCGGGTTGGGGTTCCGGTCAATGGGCTTAGCGATGGATTAGCATTACGCATAGGCTACAAATTTGAGGAACTACTTGTTTATATATAACAAGAGTAGGCTAAGCTGATTGTCCTGCGTGGAGTCCTGTGAACCAATCGCAGTCGCAGGCGTCGTCATCGTTGTCCTTGTCGAGGGGTTGACACGACATGTCACAGGTTTCAACGATAGACGCAAATTAGGCGTCGCATCTGTTTAGGAACCCGGATCGATACAAACATATGTATGTATGTATGTACATATTGGAGCATTTTGATCGATATGAGATTTCCTTGAGCTTTGAACTTCTTTTCATGTCCTTGTCGCGCCTATTGACCCCCGCATTCTTCCTTCCATCCTTTCCACCTTTTCAGCATTCAGACAAAGCAAAATCAATAGAAGTTCAATTGAATATACTTTGGAAATTTTGACAGCTGTCAATTGTCAATGCCAACTCAACGATTCTATTCATCCTTAACTAACACTATAATTAATAGCAATCAATAGTGTGAAATATTAATTGATATCCCTCCATCCCCACACAATTCATGTATTTTCCGTTTAAAAGGCAACAACCGCAATTTCCCCACCAACTCCCCTTGACCGAGTTCTCCAATTGTGTTTTAGGGCTCCGACATGACTGTGCAGTTTTCTATCCATCAAAAACGCATGAAATCCATTCATAACTAAGCACACACAATACGAGCATGAATGTTTGAGCACATGAAAGGTGAATAATATACCAGCCAACAATTCGGGACATGCCAATAGGTACAGCAATAACAAGCATATTGGCATTAAATTAAAAATAATGGGTAATAATGTTACTAATTAATTGAAAAGCACTATAACGCATAATTAATTTTTGACACGTGAGTAAACAGTTTTGGATAGGGCTTGATAGCTATAACACTCAACTTAAATACATACAAACAGATCACTGCGGACGGCAGTCCGCGCTAGTGACGAAAGCAGCACGAAGGGTGCGAAAGGCGACTAGCATATATACACAGGAAGAATGGAAAATTTGCTATGACTGTCCTATCGGGTTGAATTATATACCGATCGAAAGGTATCAATCTAACTTAAAAATGTGCATACTAAGACTTTGGAAAACTTACATGGTTCGTGAGATAAACAGGTGTAAGTGGGAGGGAAAAAATTTAAATGATTGGAGCAAATGGGGCCGTTGGGGCCTTTTTTTTAATTTTTTACTATTCTAATCAAAAATACGCGTCGAATGACACCTCGATCATCGAAATCCGATTACTGGTTCAAAAAATAATTAATTTCGAAATTTTTGGTGCCCATTTCAAAACGAGATGAAAAGTCAGTCTGTTTGTTTGTTTGTTTGTTTGTTTGTTTGTTTGTTTGTATAGATCAAAGCGTTGATTTAGCTTAAAAGTTTGAATGAGGACTTGTTCCCGATAAAAAATCTAGAAACGTTTGTTCTACGACTTTTTCGAAAAATCGCTAGTTTAGCGGGAAATCGCTAAAAACCGCTAAAATTGAAACCCCCATAGCATCCAAACGATAGGAGCCACAGATCTGTTCTATATGTCGTTGGAAAGGTGTTTTGAAGGGCTTTTAGGCATACCTTCAAAGTTTTTTTTTAAGTAAAAAGGTAAACAGCTACAGGTGAAAAAAGGTATTTATTATATTTTTACTTAAAAATTACTACAAAAAAATTTTTTTGTCACTCGGCACATTGCGCTAATTTCTTCATACCTAATAAATATATATTTTTTGCGCAGTGCCGAGTGACAAAAAAATTTTTTTGTAGTAATTTTTAAGTAAAACTTAACAATATTCGTCACAAAATTGGATATCAGAAATTTTGGTGCATTAAAATGTTTTCGTCACTAGACTTTTACCTCGTAAAGAGGTTTTTTTATAAGATTTCTAATTCAATTGCATTTCAAATTTATTTTATTTAAAAATTTATTTATTTAAAAATATCTTTAAATTAATTTATATAGCATAGCTTCATCAAACAACATAATATATTTTATTTAAAACTATGTTAATATTGACAATTTAACAAAGTATAAAATTATAAGGTAATAAATTAAATTAATAAGTTAAAGGTATTGACTAAAAAAAGAAATTGCTAAGAAATTATTATTGATCATCATTTGTTGCAAGGATTGGCAAGGCCAGAAAGAACCAATCATATCAATGAAAAATATTTAAGTTACAAAAATCTGAGAAACATTTTCTGTTTATTTTTTGCACCCAAGCGTGATTTAATTTAAAAGATTTAAAAATTTAAAGTCTGCACAAAATGATAGATAATCGAATGCAACTTAAAGTTTTGATAATTTCATGAATACATAATAATAGTTGATTTAAGGAAGTTACTATCTAAAAAGAAGTAGAGGCCAAATTAAAAGTGATATATTTATGTGTCTGGCAATGTGCGTAAAGCATGAACAGCTGCAAGTTGAAGGAGAGTTGGCAGAATAGTAGCTACTCAACAATATAATATGACAGTGACAACAATAACAACAACAGCAACAACAACAGCTGAATAAACTCGTATTCGTACTTCAAAGATTAGTGAGAACTCACCAGGCTGGTCAGGACATTGTTTGGATTGCATAAACAAATGGCTGCCTATGAATGACACACACATACATAAAGCTAGAAAAGCAACAACTTTAAATGTGAGAGTGTGAGTGCTGTGAATAGTGTAACTATTTTCCAGTGCCGAAGAAAATCCTGGGCCGAAGAATAACTGTGACAATAAGCCGGTTTGAGTCAATTGAGTCACACTCACGTTTAGCCCCAAACGAGTATGCATGTGAATCATGTGAACCACTGGAAATCATTAAGTATTCATTAATTGGAAAAACGTTGACCAACTGAAGCCGAAAAACGACCAGGACGACGACGAGGATTGTAGGCAAAAACCGAAGCATTTGTCATATTTGAAATTCAGTTTCGTTTCGGACGTTCGGGCAACAAAACCTGCATGTTGTGTTCAAGAACCTGAGAGCCCCAATCGCAGTCAGAAATCAGAAGCACACCACGCGCTAGAGACTATGGTAACGGCCAGGTCCGATACAATATAACCGGCGCTATGTAGTAAATAATTTCGCTGTGCGTGTTGACTACGATAAATATTTATGTGTATCCCAGTGATACCGCACAATAACAAACAAACAACACAACAAAAAAACGAAAAAAAAATAGTAATAAAATATATAAAGATATACACTCGTATTTTGTAGATCGAAATGCAATGTGACAGATTAATGCGAATCGAATGAATTTATATACTCGATTCTAGTGGAAAGTTCCATTTGATTTGTTGTTAGCAACTTTAACTTCAACCATCTATGCGATAATTGTGTGGACTCTTTTGGAAAATCATCCGAACAACATTGCGAAAATTCAGCTATACTGGCCACCGAATGGATAATGGGTATTTGTTTAGACACAGGTAAGCATTGTTACTGCTCCAACACTTCAGTTGAACGGAGCCCAAAGCAACAGACAAAACGAACAGTAGCTCGTATTTAAACTTGAGTATTTCCCAAGCAAAGTCATGATATTCTTTAGTATACCCTCATTTTAAATCCATATTAAAACAATATGCAAGTAATTAGTGTTGCATACTCTTAAGGGTTCATAATATTATTTTCAAATTTTTGGAATCATTCAAAATGCCTTTTCTCGAAAACTTGTATGGAATTTTCTTAAAAAAATAGTGTTGAAAAAATCATGGTTTAAATTTAAAATAAAGCAAATTTAGAAATCAAATCAAATACAAAGTGTGGTTCTTTATATTGATTTTCCACCTTGTTTTCCAAAATTTTTAAACAATATCTTAAATATTTCTAACTCTACTTTGAATATAATTTTAATGCTATTATCAAATCAGATGTGTCAAACCACATAAAAAAGCTTAGTTCATTAAGTCTGTCCATCCATCTAACCCTTAGATTGTTTTATTTGAAATAAATTTTATTGTTATATTGATCTCAAAAAATGTAGAGAGTACATTTTAAAAATATTTTATTTACTTCCATCATTGCTGTTTGAAGCTATTCTTAAAGGTAAAAGGTTTCTCTAGCTAATTCAATTTAAACTAACTCTGATAAACGATTTCACAATAATTAAAAAATAATTTAATGACACTTCATTTGAAATTCAACCTGTTATTGCTTGTGGTTACCAATTTGGCTTGACGCTTGCCGTTTTAACTGCACATAGAAAACATTTTGGGTACAAAACGCTATGACAAAATAATTGACATACGAAAAGACCTTGCACAAATGCTATAATTTGTGGGGGGGACTGTGCGACATATAGACGGCCTCGCTGATTGGTCCTTGGTCATGTTCGTTGACCGTCAAATGGTCACCAAACCTCATATAAAAATCCGAAAACAAAAAAGAGAAAAAGAAAGTCAAAGTGTTTGCGTGGGCTGAAACAGGATAGCAACAATAACAAAACAACATGTCAATTAAGTAAAACTGCAGGAAAATCAATAGAAAAAAAAAATGTCACAGGAGTGAAGGAATCATATAGGGTAGAAATAAGCGGTTAAATCGCATGTGTTTCCACCGCCACTGGAATAACGCGAAATTGTCCTGAAAGAGTTTGGCACACGCTGAGTTCGTATGAATGAACCACGAACTATTGATGACGCAATGTCCTCCGAGTGCTCAATTAAATAATTGCTTAAGCATATTTTAATGATGTGCTTGCCGCTATGTCGTATTCTCGTATGGCTAATTTCCTACTGCCAGCAAATTGCTTCCGGCCATGCACTAATGCCGTTTGGCACGTAACAAGGCGGAGTGCTAACCTGGCAACACATCCGGTTTCCGGTTTGGCTAATGGCCAAACAGCAACTGTTGCTTTTTGAAATAATGGTAAATACTAGAGCAACACTATTATACAATTTGATTTCAGATGCCAGCGCGGCACAAGATACCGGCGAACCAGGCAACGATTGGAATCGTACACGGAATCAAGATGGCCAAAATGCAGCGCCAGGCAGCGTTATGGCAATGAATGGCAATGGACGTCTTGGTTCGGCCAATATCGGCGCTATCGATATGCCAAATGCTGGAAAAATCAAATTCGATCCGCCCAAAGTGCCAGTGATATTTGTTTTAGGCGGCCCAGGTAGTGGCAAGGTCACCCATTGCGACACCTTCATGCAGGAGCGACGCGGCGTTACGCACATCAATATGATGGATCTGCTGCAGCAATATGCAATGGGGAATGGTAAGTACTTGGATCTCCTTGGATTACACCATACTTTGCAATTTTAAAAGCATTAATTCTTGATCAGAAAATAATTCTTTACTTTAATTTTCTTTACATTATTAGTTATACCTTGAATTCTAATTTCACTTTGTTGCTTAATGTATTACCATTCAAAAGATTTATAAAAATCGTTTTTCTTAGATTCTGCTACCAATTTAATTTATTCTAACTTTGAAATTATTTGCAATACTTTAACATTATTTTTAATTTCTAAGCATTTACGTCTTCAATGATAACAATTGCAACTAATTTGAAAATTCAAATTCTATATCAATTTTGGTTCTGTTTCTAAACTAATTTTTGAAATATTTCATATATATATTTTCATAGTTAAAATATTATATTTTCATCATTATAAATCAATTAAAGTTAGTTTTAATAAGTAACATAATACGTTTGTTTATGCATCTTATGCTAGCTTATAAATTGTTGAAGAATTTATTTACTATTGTTTTCAATGAAAAAGAACAATAATTTCCAAATATATGAATTTATTTATGTAATTTAATTATTTAATAAGCACTTATTTTAAATGCAAGAAGAGTTTCTAATTCAAAAATGTATACTAAAATGAAAACTACCCAATCCAATTTCAGATATGCAGGACTTTTCGCAACTTTCGTCGAAAACGGTCACCGAGGTGTTGATGTTGGAAATGAAAATGGCTCCAGCTGCCAAAGCCTATCTGATATCAGGATATCCACGCTCCATGCGCGACGTTGTTGAGTATTCGGAAAAGGTAAAGGAACCCAGCTAAAAAACACAAAGTACATACGGACTTGCAGATACTCATATTTATTATGAAACAATTTTCAGGACTAATTTATTTTCCAACTTATTTGTTCAACCAAATTGCTGTTGAACCATTTGAGCTAATTGGCTGCCAAATGGGGAGACATTTATTTGTTCAAGTCTACGAATTCCCATGAATTTCAAGTCAAACATATAACTATGATCTATACTCTATATGCACACATACATATATGACCATATGCGTATGTATGTGCTAATTGGCTGAAGTGGACTCTAGAGGCTCATTTGGGAGTTATATAATTCGGATGGAAGGCTTCGTTGATTAATGTTGGGCAGAGGGAACAATACGAAAAATACAAATATGCAAGTATAATTAGCTTGCCAGCTAGTGAGTTGCTAAAATTAGATCAAACATTAGTTGAATGAGTTCAAGGATAAAAGTTGACGAGTCCTCGAACAAGACTCAAACTCAAATTTATTTAATATATTTACATATGGCAGGTTTTAATAAATCAGCAAAATGTTTGGTAAAGAGATTTTAAATCTTTTGTTGCTTATTCATTTCAGATACAGGTCGTTAATGGTGTTATCCTAATATCCTGGCGTCAATCGGTGCTACAGAAACAAATCGATTATGGCGCTAAATTAGGTCATGTTGTACTCTCCTTAGCCAAAATGGAATTGGAAAATTTCTTCAAAAATGTGATGCCAGTCGCCGATTACTTTGATCAGAGTGATATGTTGTTGGCCGTGAGTAATTTGTGAATTTATTTGAGAAATATATAATTTAATTTGTGTTGTTAATTGGAAGGTGAATGGCGAGCGTGCTCCCACAGAGGTGTATAAAGACTTTCGCACCGCAGTGTTAGACATATTGAACGCGCTTGAGAATCAAGAAGCAATGCTGAATGGAGTTACAGGTATGGGCAGAGGGATACATGATATACCCGGCAGTATTGTTAGCGTAGACACCGCACCTAGTCAACCCCCAGTCACTGTAGATCACAGGTCAAGTGCTGCTGCTGCTGCTGCTTCTGACACCATCACCGATCTAACTGCTCCTGGTCAAGATAATCGCAATGTCACGAATGCTGTGATATCTCACATCGCCGCCAATGCGGCCACAGCAGCTGCGACCATCCGAGCCGGCGGCCACAGTGCTGATGATGACAGCGGTGGGATTGTCACCCAGCAGCCCAAGCCCAGTCATGCCGGCACCAGCATGGATGCCAACGATGATCCCGAGTCGCCCATACCGCCCATCATTTGGGTAATTGGCGGTCCGGGCAGCAACAAGGCCACACTTTGCCTAAAGGCAGTTGGCCTTAACCCGGGCTGGGCACACATCAGGTAAGTCTTTTCTCCAACTCCCACAATTCTGAATTGATCTCATTGTTTACTCAATTTAGTGTGGGGCGAATCCTTCGCAATATCACGGACGCTGCGCCACGTGCCAATACCGAGAGCTATGCGGTCAAGGAAGCTCTCGCTGCAGGCGAGATGGCCCCAGAGAAGTCACTGAACCAACTGCTGGATAGCAATATCCGTCAGCTGCGTGGCAAGACTGGCATCATCATCGACGGCTATCCGCGCAATCTGCAGCAGGTCAAATATTTTGAGAATAAGGTAAGAAAATGTAATGATAAACGTTGCTGATTAAAGAATTCTTGAAAGAGTCTATCTTATATTTTGATCGATTCTAAATAGAATCATACAAATCATATTTATAAAATATAATGAATGGTTCCCTAAACAACATAGTCAGACTTAGAATTGGAAGATAACAAATCTTTAACAGAAGATCGACACTTTTGTCTGTCTATAGCTTGTTAATTTTAGATTAGATTAGATGCAGAATCAATTTAGATGTCAAATAATGATTAAAAACTGCATGTAATCAATATTGTGACTATACAAATTACTTTTTGAAACATTGTTGCAAATTGCGATCGTTAAGACTGACTGACACGAAGTTCTGTTGGCTCTAATCTTAAATGATTTCAAATGTCAAAAGAATTGTAAATAAATCATTTAGTATAAGGTCTATGCACATTTATTATTGTAGTGATGTTATGAGTATTATTCCAAGCTTTGATGAGAGCTCATCTGTTTCCCTCTTAGCGTCCGTCATTCTGTCACAAATAAATATGAAATTTCCGCTCACTTTGCAAATAAAATGCAAATCAATTGTCATATTATTCCGATTGACATATCACTCTTTTTGGTAGTTGGAAATGTTGTAACTTAACCTTTTCCGATGGTCATTTCAGTACAAACAAATACCACCCACAATTCTGTTGGACTGCTCGAAATTGCAGTTGGGACGCGGACGCATTGACGACACGGTTTCATCGTTTCGAAGACGCTTGGAACTGTTCCGGGAGCAGACGCTGCCCATGCTCAAGACCATGGATAACAGCAATCGTCTACAGATTGTGAGTGACACTGCAGTAAATAAAGTACATTTTTCAATCAAGCCCAAACTCTGCTCTTTTAGGTGGATGGCGATACGGATAGTCCCTCCGTACAGCGCGAATTTGAGCGCCTCATACGCAATCACATACAGCAGTTGACCAACACAGGGGATGGCGAGGATATCTCAGAGCCGATGGCTAATCATGTGATGCGCAATGAGCAAACGGATGCCATACTTCATGATCTGGAGACGAATGTGCCGGGTGCGGTGCCCACGATTAGTCACCATGTCAGCATGACGAATGGACATCTGAAGAATCGGGGCAGCGCCTTGGGGGGCGCTAAGCGACCCACCCAGATGATGAATGGCCATGTGCCGGGTCGACCTGGTACAGGGCCAGTGGCACCACTGGCACAACCCGTCGATTTCCGGCACATGCTCGAGGAGGCCGAGCGATATCCGGTGGACTCGTATATGTAGCGACATATGGGATAAGTTTAAGAACATAAGGATTACACGCAGAGCGTGATTATTACAAAGCGGTTTTATAGTTTTATAAACAAATTCATATAGGCCATGTTGTTAGCGTTGATTTGTTGGTATCTGAGTTTTATAAGTAGCGCGGAGAGTTTTGATATAGAATTTAAATGGCTAAAGTATTCTATGCCAATTATATTTTCATTGTATCCAAATATTAAGTAAGACAAGTAGATATACACAGCGACACACAACTAAATAACTAATCTCTTCACTGAATTTGAAGATGCATTGCAGATCAAGCAAATAATCTAAAAACTAAGTTTGGAAATCAAAACACTTTAATAAAGTTAAAAAATAAGTACAAGAAATTATTGAATATTTAACATGGCTTCTTATTTAATTTTATCATTTAAAGAATTAAACAATTCCAATTGTCACTGGCTAGAAATCTTGAAGTCAAATTAAAGCCTGGCAATGGTATCATTTCTTCCGCTTTTTCTATCTGAGTAATATCCATTTTCGCATCAGGCTGAGTTTCATTTTCATCATTACCGAATGACTTCTCTTTTTGATAATTATTTGAAATGAAATTTAGAGGAATTTCTATTTGATCCTTGGTTGGCGAAGGTTCTATTGAAGGGTCCAGTTGGTAGCTCATTTCTGGAACAAGGCTCGCTTCTCCCATTTCATCTTGTATTACATCTTGTACAACCCCAGACTCTTGATTTATTGGACATTTCTCTTCCTTCTCACAATTTGATGGCTTTATCTGTTTTTGAAGGTCAGCTTTCTTTTGTAGCTCTTCAATAATCTTCTTTACCTCCCTTTCGTAGATGTCCGCTTTCTTTTGAGACTTGCTCTTCTTCTTTTTCGGCTTAGTTTTCCTTATCTGATTGGCTTTAATGCGGTTTAAGTCATCCTGCCTATTTATGGAAATTAAAACATCGATAGTATCTGTATTACGTTCTCGCTGAACTTCTCCAATCACTGCCTTAGACTTCTTTTCTGCCATTTTAGCAACGACTTCATTTTTACAATTTTTTGACTTTGCCTTTATGCATCTTTTTTTAGTCATTTTAACTTGAATTAAATATTTATTATCTCAAATTAGTTCCGCTTGCTGCAATGTCAACGCAACGAATGAAAATTACTTGAATTATTTGACAGGCGACCAAATGACATTTAAAACTTAAATAGATATTTTCTTTAGTCTCTTCGTTCACATAATAATTTTATTGATTAGTGCATTTGCATTAAAAAATATTAAGATATTTACTCTTAGCCTGGCAAGGTAGTTAATTTCAATTTCTTCCAATCACCCATGAAAGTGTCCAATTTGGTATTGGGATAACAGAAGCAGAACTTCTTGGCAATCACATCGTCCACACAAAGTGAATGATTGTGATACGAGTTGAGGCGACTAATCTCAGGTACATCAAAGTTGTCAAATTTCTTCAGAACACGATTGAGTCGAACTGTGGCCTGGAACTTGGCGGAGCCAGGAAGAGTGCGAAAACGCAGTCGATAGATGGCAATGCCGCCGTGCATTGTCTCCTTGCCATTATCCTCGAAGAGCATCTTCTTCTCGGCACTGTCCAGGTCGAGGAGACGAATGCGCTGGCAGAATCCATTGAACTGATGTACAAGCATCCAGCGATTGATGTGATAGATTACCGTCTTGGCCAGATAATACATTTCAGTGTTCAGCCCTTGGGCAATGAACTCCTTGCAGGTGCACCAATGCTCCCCAATGCAGGCATCCTCACAGCTGCGATCCCGCGGCAACGGATGCAGCAAGGACTGGCTCGAGGGACAGGTGGCAAGGGGAGGCAGATCATCTTGCGTTGTGGCGTTTAGCTGGAGAATGTGCCGCAGCGTATTGTGCAGATCGAAATTGGAACTCAGGCGATTCCGATTCAAGTACAAAGCCTGAACATATTTGGGATAGATTGTCCGAAACCAGGGCGGCAAGTAAATGTGCAGCATTGGCAGACGTTCCTCCAGGAAGCTGTCGGACAGATCCAAAAGTTCGCCGAAGCGAGCTCCATGATCACTGAATAGTATCACAATGGCTTTGTCAAACAACTGATGCGCCTCCAGCTGCTGCAAGTAGCCCAGAAATCTGTCATCCAAGCTGGCGGCACCAAAGTTGTAATCATGGGTGAATGTGCTGCTCCAGAAATAACCAAATGCCGGCTGATCCAACTCCTCCACGTAGCGGGAGACAAACTGCTCGCAGAATGCGAAGACATACGATATTGCCAGGCGACGTCCGATGCAATAATTGTATCCAAATCGCACATAGGTCGACATGACTTGCTCCATTCTCAGCAGCAGCGAGTGCAGGCTATGATCCACCTCACCAGGATGATATCCGAGGCCATCTTGGGTAAATACAACTCCTCTATTCGCCAGATCCTCTCCCAGCGCGGTGGTATAGCCAGCTCGTTTGTAATCCTTCCATATCCAAGGAAACTGTGCCACACATTCCTTGTCATCACGTTCACACCTTCCCGGTGACTGTTCCTCCGTGCAACCCATCAGTACCGGCAGCAGATTCTGTACTGTGTTGTCCGCCACCTTGTTATAGCCCTCCATCTCGAACCAGCCAAGTTGGCTCACAAACTTTGCCGTCTTTGGCATTGTGCGCTGAAAGTTCATACGTGATATGCTGTCCAGTCCTAGGAGCATGACACTCGGCTGCCTCCTCGAAGGTGGCTTACCCGAGGATCTTATGGTTCTATTGTGAGCCTGGACCAAGGGGAATGCATCCTGTTGCACGATCCTGGAACTATTCTTGGCATCATGACACTCCACGATAATGCCACTCAGGTCTTGTGGCAGCTTAAGGCTCTGGTTAAAATAGATCCGTGAATTTGTTCTAAAAACAATGCGAATTCTTAGATGGTATCAAACTTTATCTATTTTTAGCTTACTCGCTGGACTTATTCCGGCCTTCGATTACCTTGCGAAAGTTGCACGAGACACTGGAGTGGGAGCTCAGTCGATATAAAGCCTTCTCGTTCAAGTGCAGCAGATAGTGCTCCCTGTTCCAGTTGTAGCTCAGCACAAAGATGTCCGAGTCGTTGGAGCAGAGCTTCAGCTTGAACGGAGTATAGATCTCCAGGGCCTCTCGCGAAAAGGGATCCGCATAGGGCATTCTGCACTTTTTACTACTCACAAAATATCGAGCTGCTTTGACCACCGGTGTAGACGCTTCCCAGTCTTCTCTCTGAAATTCGAAACTCTTTCCCCCTGTTGTTGTTTCTTCGCTGACTGTGGGCGTTTCTCTTTCGAAGATTCGATGCGACAGATTCCACAGATTTTTTGGGACTAATTTACGTAGTCGCTCATGCCGATGGAGGAATCCCGTCGAGATCCTTCCCGTTGTTGGCGTTATAGATACCGATGGAAAATGCACCATTCCATCATCTCTTCCTGTTTCGGCCTTTGCTCGATCATGATTCAGCCAGATGAATATTAATAGTATGGCAAAGAATATTATCAAGTATTTGCGTATTAGAATCGCCGTCTTTCGTCTGGGCATTGTCGTTCTTGTTCTTCTTCCAAAACTGTGTTGATTTTAAATCTTTTATCAATTTACTGAGTAAAAGTCGAAGCATTGCTGAGACTTTAACTTGAATTTTTGTGTATAAAGACAGTTATCATTATCGGTACCCTTAAAGCAATTTACTTTTAGTTTTCTTCGAAATTAAACCATAAACATATAAATATAACAGAATTCATATAGTTGACCCAATAAAATAATTTTTGTATTTCAAATAGTGAGGCACCCTAACTTGCAGCTAACCGTTTTCCTTTGGCGCACAAGGAACCTTTTTGATTATTTATACTGACACTTATCACAGTTCATTTTGCTTAATAACAATTCAATTATTATCACCAATATGCAATAAAATCAGTTTGCCATTTAGGCAAATTAACGTAAAAATGAATCAAAATTTAAACGTTTTGTACAAATTTACCACTGCCTAGAGCTGGGATAAAATCGATTCTAGAATCGATTTAATCTATTCTTTTTTTTTCGATCAAACATCGATTCTGTTTTGGTAGAATCTATGTATTGTGAAGCATTCATCAGCTAAATTCCATCACTGGGAACAAGGAGAGGAACAAAACGTGCGAATAAGGGTAATTTAATAAAAAAATTGTGCTTTTAACTGTTTAAATATATCTATATAATTGTTTTTATTTTGCCTTAGGATCGTTGAAATTTAAAGGAGTGTGCCCTACGCTATCTGTGCATTCCAACATTCCGAATCAGAAAGAGTGTTTAGCAGGGCTGGATGCATTGTAACAGATAGACGTGCCGCTCTAAAACCAAAAACTGTAAACAAGCTTCTGTTTGCAAGCAAGAATTAATAGCTTTTGGATATGTTATCATCTATTTTTTTTTTTTAATTCTGGAAACGTAATTTTTGTTCGCTTTTTATGTCATGAAAACAAATTCTTTTGTTATTTATGTCTTTAAACTTATAACTTTTCCTTAGTTATATTATTGAAATGTATTTTTAGTTTGCTTTTCACATGTATAAGTATATGATCTCCATGAATTGATTTTTAAAAATTTAAAAAAAAAAAAAAATTATTTTTTTCGATTTAATCGATTTTTATTTCAAAAAAATCGAAAAATATCGATGCACTGAGAATCGATTTTATCCCAGCTCTACCACTGCCATAGTGGAGTGTGACCAGCCTGGTGTTTGCAAACAAATGTCAAATTACAATAAACAGAGCTTTTACTAGCCATTGCATAAAGGAATTAACATTACAAAATAATTTGGGTAACACAGCAATAACATAAAGGAATTAACATAAACATATACATTTGCATTACATTAAAATGGCGCCTCGGTAAATTCATATAACAGCTGATTGCGGTCTGTAAATAACAGAACAGCTGATTTCCATTTAGAGCGCGATATTTGAAATGAAATTTTTGAAATTTTCAAAAAACAAATAAAAAAAATTGAGAAACAATTTCAAAAAACAACAAAATTCAAAATTTTGATCTAATTAGTTCAACTTATAAGTTGTTTATTTATTATTTATTTAAAAATGTTATTTTCCAAGTGCATGATTTTTAAGACAAGCGCAAAACTTTTTGGATGTGCGATCGCGAACACAATAAGAATCCTCGCGATAGGAGTTGAGGCGTGTGATGAATTCCTCGCGGATAACCACATAGCTGTCATCCTTACTGGTTGACAAAGTGGCACGAAAGAGACCACCATTCGGCTTGGTTGTGAACTTGAAGCGATAGTAGTCCAAGCCGTTGGGGGAATCCACCTCCCGTCCCTGGTCATTGAAGAACTGTCGACGCTCGGCTAGCAGAAGTTTGCGAAGATTCAGATGAAAGCACTGTTTCTCGTGATTCATCTTGATCAGATACTTGTTGATCCGATAGACAACTAGCCTGGCCAGATCCTGAAGTCGCTGGGATACCGGAACCTGCTTGTAGAGCTCACAGGTGCACCAATGAACCGGAATGGTGGCGTCCAGGCAGCTGCGATTTTCGGGCAGGATGTGCAGCAAGGATTGACAGCCCATGCAGAGGGGACCTGCAGAGAAGGACAAACGAGGATGCAGCAATTGAAGTAAATGCTTAAGTGTCAGATGCAAATCGTAGGGCGTGCTCAGGCGCCTTCGATTCAGATCCAGAGCCCGGGCCACTTCCGGATGCTTTCGACGATACCAGGGGGGCAGATATATGTGGAGCATGGGCAGACGCTCCTCCAGGAAACTGGAGGGCAGGTCCATCAGGGGTCCAGTGCGCTGTCCATGATCGCTGAGCAGGACGACTATGGATCTGTCGAACAAGCCCAGTGCCTTGTAACGCTCCAGATAACTCAGAAAATCCCCATCCACACTGGCCGCACCAGAGAAATCATCGTGACTGAAGCTATTCAACCAGAAGAGACCAAAGAGAGGCTTTGGTGTCTCCCTAACAAATCGCTGCACCATCTGCAGACAATAATCGAGCACATATCGATAACTTTGCCGGCGACCCACGCAATAGTCGTAGCCCAGATGCTCCACTTTATCCATGACGTGCTCGATCCCCTGCAGAAATGGACGTAGATAATAATCGACGGGTTGTCGCATGAAGCCGTGTAGGAAATAGTGAAAGGTATCAATGGAACTCAAGTCTTCGGCATAGGCCGTCAAATATCCAGCACTGCGATAATGATTCCAGATATAGGTATATGCGTCCAGGCATCCGGGTTTCTTGACATTACAATAAGGCTTCCATTGCTTCGCTGTGCGACCCGTTAATATCGCTAGAATATTGGGCAATGTGTTGTCCCCGACTTTGTTATAGCCCAGCATCTCATACCATCCGGGCTGACGCACAAACTGGGCTGTGAGTGGCATGGTCCTTTGGAAGTTCACCTGCGACATGGCATCAATGCCCAGCAAAATGACATTTGGATTGCTTCCACTTCGTTCCTCATCGATCCTATTGTTCCGATCGACTGGATGCTGAATAAAGGCGAAGGCATCGCGTTGTAGAACCCGCGATTTATTACTCAGCTCGTGACACTCCACCATAATGCCTTGAATGTGTCGCGGCACCAAGGAATCCTGTTCAAAGCTTATAGAATTGGATATCCTGTAAAATAAGGACTTAAATTAAAATACAAAAGAGAACTCTCCCCATTTTCACACACCAAACAAAAGAGTCATTCTGGGCACGAGCAATCTCATTATAAGTACACTCATAGTCCGATATATTGGGAATCAACTCCGGTAAGGACTCGTTGATATGTAGCCTGTATTGCCTTCTCTTTTGATCATATCGAACTGTTACCAGGTCTGGTTGATTCGTGCACTCCATTAATTCGGGGGGCTTAAACAATCTCATGCTATCGATGGAAAATGGATCTAAACGTGGTATTTTGCATTTCTGGCTAAAAACACAGAAATCTTTCATCTCGACATTCCGAATAAGAGTACTATTTGTTGTAGTTTTAGTTTCCACATGGTTTGTCTTTAAAGATGATAGTGTATTAGGTTCCGTGCATTGTGTGCATTGTTTCTCAACTACAAATCTCACATTGCGATTTACGAATATAAAGGTGAGAATGAGTACAAGAACAAATAGAGTTTTTCCACAATTGCCAATCAAGTGACGATACATAGTCGTAGTTCCGGATTTTGTGGGCTTGTATTTGTGAAATTTTATTAAGAGCCTTCCAATTAATTTTGAGTTAAGAATCTAAGCAAGTACGGACATGTAAATAATCATATATTAGTATTTAGGTATTTATTTAAAAGACGTCGACCAAGATTCTTCTTAAAAGCCCCTAAAGTACAATATTTATAGCAATTAGACGGTGATATTTCAAGATATTTCTTTAAATTCTGAACTCCTCTTAATTGATAAGACAATGCTTTACATTCCATTCTTGAACCGATTTTATTTTTTTATGGCATTTACAAATTGAGAATAAGAAAAGACTTATGAAATTCTTTATAATTTCTAAATATGTCATATCAATATAGGGTTTAAATCATACCTGTTAAATTTTAATTAGAATTACTAATGAATTAGATTATTTTTGGATATAATCGTAGTGACTATATTATTCACTGTTGAAAAATTTATGGTTATTTAACGATTACGATTACAAAAAATCAGAATTAATCTAAAATTATTACAATTATTCAAAAATAATCAGAAATAATCAAAAATAGTCCTTTTGAGTATTCGGATTTTTTTGATTTTTTTGTGATTATTTTTGAATATTTCTTATTAATTATGACTATTTATTTTCAAAATCAAAGTAGCCAAAGCGTTTGATTATAGAGGCTTTTGTAGCTTTGGGTTCTTTGATTGTGAAAATTTAAAATAATTAGATTTTTACTAAACAGACATAAATAATCTAAAAAAACTAAAATAATCAGAAAAAATCAGGAAAAATCAAAAATAATCCGACTACTAAAAACGATTATTCTTTACTTTTTTCGATTATTTCTGATTATTTTTGAATAATTGTAATAATTTCAGATGTTTTTTTTTATTTTTTGCAATCGTAATCATTACTAATGATTAAGATGACTAATCTTTATTTAACAGGTATTGTTTAGACTTAGTCTATGTAAGGATAATTAAACTGATAATAATAAGTAGTAAACAACTGTTGTTGATAGCTTACTCATTGATTGTATTCTCTTATAAAAATAGAAACTTATGATATCCGAGGGCGGTTCTAAAACAGGCTAGGACATTTAAAGTTGACCCATTTGGAAACGCTATAACTTTTTGACTGCGTTGAGAGCGTTGTTCGAAGACAATTTATACCATGGAACAGTACACTTGTTCATCTTTACATTCAAAATGCCACCATTCTTACCTGGGTGGTTGATGTCGAAATGTGGTTATTTTGACTGGCCACCGAGATAACCAGATTTGACGCCACCAGACTTTTATGTGTGGGGTTATTTGAAATTCAAGGTATACGCCCATAAGCCAGCAACCTTAGCTAGAGTAAAGGTCAACAATCGACGAGAATTCATTGAAAATGCCGAAAGAGTGTATTTGGCTGTCAAAGCTAAAGGTGTCCATTTAGGCGATATCTTTTTCAAATATGAGCTGGAACAAATCTCCTTGGAACAAAATAAATGATTTTTCCAATGGACGAAACGAATTGTTGTTTTAATGTGCGATCCTGAACAAAAAAAAGAATCCTCGCGTTAGGAGTTGAGGCGTGTGATGAACCACATAACAGGCATCCTTATGTCAGATAATAATGGGGACTATTCAAAGTCTATGAAAGGAAAATGAAAATTAATAAAACGAATTGAAAGAGAGATTTTTCAAATTCAATTCAAAATTCGTAAGTCTTACTAAACTAAAAAATTAAATAAACAATTTTAATTGATAAATTTTATATCATTTAAATTGTAGGCTAATGAGTTGAGATTGCCCTACAGATATTGATAGGTTATATTTGCTATGACTTAAGATCACTAAAACATATGCAGTACAATTTGGCGATTTTATCATTGATGCAGGTGGAATCTTCCGCATAGGAGTTTGTCCGACTGATGCTCTCCACATTGACCTCAACGGCCTCTGTGATATTGTTGAATACGACAGTTGCCTGGAAGTCGGCGCTGTTCTGTTCAACCTTGAACTTGGTACGATAGACAGCTGTCTCCAGCTCTGGCAATTCACCATCCCAAGTGATTTCCAAACCGGTTTTAATTTCCGTATTGTGAATATAGCTTAAGCTAAGATTACTGCACAGATGACTCAGATTTTTGAGCACAAAATACTCGTTCATTTTGTCGATAACACGTGGAGCGATGCGATCACTCCAATCGAGAGACCCAATGGTCTTATATGGCTCACAAGTGCACCAATGATCCGCGATTCCTGCCTCGGGACAGGTGCGATTCTCGGCGATGGGATAGAACAGGGATTGGCAGGTGGGACAATCATAGGATTTGGGCAAATTAGGACCATCCGGGGTGCCTCCCAACTCAATGATGTGCTTCAGAGTATTGTGCAGATCAAAATTGGAGCTTAGGCGATGTTGATTCAGTTCCAGAGCTGCCGCTAGCTCTGGATACTCTTTGCGGAACCAGGGCGGCAGATAGATGAACATCATCGGCAGTCTCTCCTCCAGATATCCCTCGGGCAAACTTAGAAGACTGCCATAACGGACCCCATGATCGGCGAAGAATATCATAATGGTATGCTCGAGGGACCCATCCCTCTCATAGTTCAGCAGGTCACCGAGTACCTTGTGCTGCATCGCTGAGGGCATGAAGTAGTCGTCGTGACTGAAGTGATTCGACCAGAACATACCAAAGATGGGACGCTCCTCCACATAGCGCTGCATGAACTGTCTGCAATAATCGTAGATGTAACTGTTGGCCAACCGACGACCATAGCAATAGGTCATCCGACAATCAGGACAGTTGTAATTATCCATCTTATTCTCCAGAGCTCTGAGGAATGGACGAAAATAGTAGTCCGTTGGCTTCTTGGTAAAGCCCGGCTTTAAATAAGTAAATGTATTTGATTCGCTTTCATCTTCCGCATAGGCTGTCAAATAACTGGCATTTTTGAAATACTTCCAGATCATTGGAATCTCGTCGAGGCATCCCGACGTATCCGTATCGCAAACGTGCTCCTTTGCCTTCTCCGGCGAATAACCGCTTACAATTGCGAAGATATTCGGAAACGAATTGTCACCCACCTGAAAGACAGTCAGACTATATGATTCCATATATGAAGCTCTCGATATACGACCTTATTGTAACCCTGCATTTCGTACCAGCCAGGTCCCTTCAAGAACTCATATACCACGGGCATCGTTCGACGCAGATTAATCCTCGACAACGTGTCGATGCCGTACATAATGACACTGGGCTTTCGAGGCGGCGGAGTGTTTCCTTTCTTTGGCTTAGCTGCCGTTGGTTTCTCCTGATACTGGATGAACATATAGGCATCCTTTTGCATCTTCACTGGAGGCTCCTCGACAGTCTCACAATCCAACAACATGCCATCCACATGCAAGGGCACCACATAGTCTTGAGAAAAGTATTTGCTCGGAACGAGCCTGAAATTCAAAATGTAATTAGTGGGAAATACAGATACATATATAATAAGTTTGACACAAATAATAAAATTAGATTAATAGCATTTAGCGATGTAAAAATACATGCGTCGAAAAAACTACAACTCCTATTTCGCGGAAGCGATTTTCAACCGCTTTAACTCAATTATTTTGTTTAAACAGAACTTAATCGGCTTTCATGATAAATCAACTCACTGGTTCTGTTCATTGAAGTTGATTATTTAGAATTAAATTATTTAGCTATGATTCATGATTCAATGTTAGAACTTAAGATTATAAATTTTGAAATACACAAGGGACCCTTTGCATCAAAATCGCGCTCCGGCGAAAATAAATTATTTGAACGAAATTATTAATATTTCAAAGCAGAATGAGTGATTCGGAATTCATAAATATTTTATTTTGTTGTGAAATTCGAAAGTCTTTTTAAAGTGAGAAAATTTTATTGTTAATCATTAATACAATTCATAATGTATAAGTGTAATAGTTCTCAAAAAGATAATATTTATAAGCAAAAAGTTAGAATTTTGTAAAATTTGTGAGCTTATCAAGTCCACAATTTCCGGTAGCGTTTATTGAATTTATACAAAAAAAAAATGATTAAAACCAAAATAAAAATGTTTACACCACGGGGAAAAGTTAGGGTCGAAAGAGTAAAATTCAAAAAATAAATATTTTTTAAACTTGTGTCAAACGTTTCACATTTGTTATAGATAATAGAAACTGTTCTCTTACGTATCGTATGTTTCCGTCTCTTGACCATGCAGAATCTCACGGTAGAAACAATTGAATTGTTTGTCCGTAGAGTTGAGAAGCTTGTGGGCCACAGGTTCGTTGATATGCAGCACGTAACGCTTCAGATTGACATTGAAGAGAGTCGAAACCAACTCACTGTCGTTCGAGCAGGGTATAAACTTGCGCGGAGAGTATATTTTCATGGCCTCTTTGGTAAAGGGGTCTATATAGGGTATCATGCACTTTGAGGTGTGCACAAAGTATTTGTCAAGTAAAGTATCAGTTGATAAATTACCCCCAGGAGGGGGATATGCGAATACACGCACTGTTGGCTTGATACGAGTATAGTCATCCATATTTGTCAAATATGCAATAAAGAAGATCACAAGAATTACACAGAATGTCAACCACTTAATGGAGAAGTGGCCAGAGGACACTCGAAAGCCCATGATGGTCTATGAATGATGTGCTACGCAACGCGAACCGCAGTAAACTAATTACCAAAAGCCAAACCTGTCAACTATTCAAACATTTTCGCGGAAGTTCTCGTTTCTTTTTTATCAGCTTTCAGAAATGAATTCGCGTGCAGAATGCGTCCGACATCGTGCATGTACTCACAAGAAGCGGACGTGTTTCTTTCTCGACAACGAGTCCCAATTACAAAACCTGATCCATTAATATTATTTATTTTCAAACACTTTCAGCAGCATATTTTTCCAGTCAATATGCTTTTAAAACATAACTAAATCAAATGTGCAACTAATGGGTATTAACTGATTCCATTCAGATTAATTATTGTCGATATGACACAATTTCAACAAGCAATTGATAAGCTTATATACAATATACATACATATATCGACCGAATCCATTATGAATTTAGATTTTATTCTCTATTCTAATAATCTATTTAACAATCTAATCTAATCGACAAATTATCTTATATTGTAAACAGATTTATAGGCCTATAAATATTAGCAGAATCCGAATTGTTGTGAAAGTTACATTATTTTAATTTTCAATTATTTTTAAATTAACTTTTTATCTTTTCATTTTAAGTTTGAATATAATTCTAAATACTTAATTTAATTATTATTTTTATTAACTTATACTTTTATTTTTACTTAATAGTTCAACTGTTCTTAGTTGACATTAAATAAATATATAAATAAATAGGTAAATAAATCTGCAGCCATTTTTACAAGTTTGAAAAACTAGATGCAATTACTTGAAATGAATTGTAAAATATTGATTTACATATGTAATTTTTTGGCAGCTCACCGTTTTAACATATCCAAATACGTGTTATTTTCGAGGTTCTAAAGCTACGCATTCCCTTAAATAGCTGCAAAATCAACTCGTACGTTGAATGAAGTGCATGAAAGATGCACTTAAGCCGACCGTGTATTAACAATAAAATGCTGCGCTATAACCTTAAAGTGTTTACTAAGAAACTAGATTAGTTTAACAAATTTGAAACTGATAAATTGTGGACAGTCAAACTATAGAAACTGTTTCCAGTATCAAGACATCTGATTATGGTAAAGGAGATATGGGTAACAAGCAATTATTAAGTGAGACACTTGAAATATGACAGCAAACGGGTTCCAATAGTGCAAACCGCATATCATTTTAAGATAACTCAACCTATGTACGCACATTCATGTTAATAAGTAATTGATGTACATATATCTTAATGTTGGGTCACGCCAGCACGTCTTTCCCTCGTCCTTAAGATGAGATATAATTTGTATACCCTTTGGCCATTGAAAATGGTCAAAGAGGGTATAATGGTTTTGTTTTAATCATCTCCGACCGCATAAAGTCTATATATATTCTTGATCACGATCTCAGAGACTATAGTAGCTAGAGACTACTATGTCATATAGCTGCCAAAGGAACGATCAGTCGAAAATCTGAGATATCTGAACTAAACTGACAAAATATTCATATGGGATAGTCTCATACATTTTGATGGTATCTCTGTTATCTGTTTTTGGAGGTATCTCAACCAAACTCACAGATTGGGAATATTCTATTGTCTTTTACATTATGATCGAATTTCTATTAAATCTGTTCACATGATCATACAGACAATTTCGACAATAAGCCGAAAACCTAATGCGGCATCATCAAATCGGCGTGTTTAACGGCATGCAAATACGTAATATTAGTCGAAGTGTCAGGGCACAGGGTGTCTTATAGTCGAGCATACTCGACTGTTGGCGAGCGAAGCCCCCTTGTTTTATTTAATGTTATCTCATGTTAAAATCAGACGGACTTCTGCCAGTTTAAAATACAGGGTATAAACACAATTACATGTAACGTTGTCGGGCAGCAAAAATAGATAAGTTCATCTGAAATAAAATCAGAGCAGATAAGGAATGACGAAATTGAAGTTATCAGTTCTGCTTCGAAAGTCTTTAAGCAAACAAATAAACTTGAAGCCTACTTTTAGGCAGTATTAATAAATAATTTCGATTGCATTTTTAAATAACATTTCTGTTAAGTAAATTGTATTGCTTTACTTTCAACAATTAAACAAACAAATGAATATTGATTTATATGAAAACTGCTGAAATATAGTATATAATCTGTTAGTAAATAAAGAGCAGACAAGCAAATGCTCTGTTAAACGATATTATCTTACTGAAGCATCGCAAACTAATGAACAATTATAGTAATATCATTTTAGATAAGGGACCATAAAACTGTCAGATAATATACGACTATATAATCGTAGATTGATATCACAAAAGCAAAGATAAGATAGATAGATAAATTAATTAAAATATTTATGAATTTATAAAGATTAAATTTTCTATGGGATTGTGGCTCAATAAGCTGAATTTATTTTTGTCTTGGTCAGTCATTGATATTGAATTACCAATTAGCTGAAATGGACACAACTTTATACTCTGCAATGACAGGAAAATGTCAGTTTGATGGACATACTCATTTAGAATGTCACAGTCTATTAATCAGAGAACTGTTAACCTCTTATCTATAACATATTGTTGTTGATGTGAAGTGTTCATACTGTATATTTTATACTATTGTTTACTAATTTACTATAAAAATAAAAATAAGTGGAACCTGCTTTCTGCTAGACTGAGCGTTTATCAATCCCCTCGGATTGCCTGTAGTAAACTCTCCTCTCTCTTCCGCTCTCTCTCTCTGTTTCTCTATAACAAAGACCTGACAGATACCCGAAGTCTAGTACCGCAGTCTGTTTGGATTTGAGCGTCATCGCTTTCATTGTCGACAGTCTGCAATCAGACATCTTACGAGCTGCGTTGAAAGCCATTTTATTCGCATCCAATGATTTTAGTTTCAGTTTAAAGTGATAGTTCGAGTCTGTCGGGTCGTTGATTTTTATCTTTATCCTTCGGCAACATGGATGCGAAATCCTTAATGAAGCACAACTCGCCAATAAGTGCCAGTCAATTGCACTATTATCACACTGATTTCTATTACTCGATGCCGGATTTGCATAGTAAGAAAATAGTTTATACTTTTAAGAAATTATCATTAACCACTTCATTTTCTGGGTATAATATAATAATAACATTTATCTTTGTATGTAATATAGATTAGTTAAAATTAAAAACTAACCACAAGTTTGGAAATATCGAGTGCAGAAATAAAAATTCAATAATGATAACTTGACAGAAATCATGTCCATTAATTTTCATCAATGTGAGGTTTTCTACCAAGAAACAATTTTAACTTTTAGACATCAGGATAAGTTCTGTATTTTCTAAGCAACTTAATAGATTAAAATATTTTTAAAGATTAAAAATACCTAGAAAAAATGTACGCTAAATATTTTAGAACTATATTTATTACAAATTAACAAGATATATACACGAAAACTAAAATATAATATTTTTAAACAGTTTTCTTTATATTAAACAAGAATCACCCGGCGAACTTTGTTCCGCCTTAATGGCAATAAATAAGCAGATTGAACGCGTCGATCTCAGAAACTATAATAGCTAGAGACTTCAAATTTGGCATGTAGGTTGCTGGATACCGGACGCAGGTCAAGTTTGTTTTTAAATTTGGATCGGACCACTATATCATATAGCTGCCATAGGAACGATCAGTCGAAAATCAAGTCTCGGTATGAAAAACTTTTTTGTTGTTTGAGATATGTGAACCAAACTGACAGAATATGCATTTGGGATGGTCGCATACATCCTGACCAAATTGATTAAAATCGGACCACTATATCATATAGCTGCCATATCAACCATCAGTCGAAAATCAAGTCTTGGTATGAAAAACTTGTTTGTTGTTTGATCCTTCTAAATCAAACTCACAGAATATGCATACGCGATGGTCCCTTATAACCTGACCAAAATTGGTTGAAATCGGATCACTATATCATATAGCTGCCATAGGAACGATCAGTCGAAAATCAAGTCTTAGTATGAACAACTTTTTTGTTGTTTGAGATAACTGAACCAAACTGACAGAATATGCATATGAGATGGTCCCTTATAACCTGACCGAAATTGGTTGAAATCGGATCACTATATCATATAGCTGCCATAGGAACGATCAGTCGAAAATCAAGTCTTAGTATGAACAACTTTTTTGTTGTTTGAGATAACTGAACCAAACTGACAGAATATGCATATGAGATGGTCCCAACCAATATTCTATATTATGGATACTGGCACAGGGTATCCTCCAGTCGAGCAAACTCGACTGTAGCCGCGCCCACTTGTTTGTTTTATTATCAGGCGCAAAAACAAACAACGCAGATGGTCTTCCGACCCGTGTCGAACGGGATAAAAAGTATCTTATGTCCGTCTCCTGGCTCTAAGCTACCTCCTTACCAATTTTCACCCAAATCTGTTCTGCCGTTCTTGAGTTATAAGTGGTGTAACTAACACGACTTTCTTTTATATATATAGATTGTTGTTATCCATTTATCCGGATATGTTATAGTCAAGTTTCAAACCTGACGACAGCAGACAATGCCACCGCAGCCAACTTCGCACCAAAACAAACTGAATTACTCTCAGAGAGTTGTTTTGATTTTTCCGAAATGGCGAGAGCTAGTGAAACAAAGAGAGACAAAGAGAGAGCGAGAGGGAGCGCTCAAGTTTACAATGGCGCAATACGTTTGGTTAATCTCATTGCTTTTTAGAAAATTTCCACTGCAACTGAAATGAATCGAGAGATGGGCTGTCATTCAATCGTCAGTCGTCAGTTGGGTGCGAGCGTGTATAGAGTATACAGAGTATTGCGCGTCGCGGCAGTTGACGTATTATTTCGTAATTCATATTTTTTAGATGAACCATTTAAAACGGAACTAATAATGCAATAATAAAAATATATTTCTTTAAGAAAACGATAAAAAACAATAAAAAAATATATAAAAAAGAGTAAAAAAAGTAATTGCTTAAGCAGAGGATGGCTGATGAAGAGAGAGACTCTCTCTCGCGCGCGCGTTAGAGAAGAGAGAGGGATAGAGATAGGAAGTGCGAGTCGGGAGATAGGAAAGCGGAGAGAGCGATTTGTTGATAAAAATGTGTGTCAAAATATTATAAGCAATCGCATAACAATAACAATGACAATGCACTGACTGATAAACAGCCAAATGATAATGATTATAAAGACAACGGCAAATGCACGTGTAGATTATTTTATACTCTCTTTTATATTTATCTGCTCGAATTGACAATAAGAGCAAAAACAAAGACAAAGACAACGCCAAATAAGCTGCATGTGAAATTTAACATAGAAAACTGCAATTTGCACTTGTCACGTCGCCCACAACGCTGTCGACGTCGACGTCGAAGCCGACGTTGGCACTGACGCTGACGCAGATGTAGACGTAGACGTTGGCACTGTCATTGTTGTTGCCGTGGCTAAAACAAATAAGCTGAGAATCAAAAACACAAAATAAACATGTAAGTTGACAACAGAAGAAACATGAGAAATCTACAAAAAGAGACCTGAAGCAAATATCATATAATATTGTTATAAGCCCCTACCTCTATCTAAATCTATCTATATTTTTCTATCTCTGCTATCTTTAACCCTTTCTATAGTTAAGTACATTCATAGTATCATGTAAATTTTATTATAAGCACACGCCGTCAATGAATGAGTTCTTGAAACGCAAACCTTAAATAAAATTCGACAGTTTGAGAAAGTAGATATTTTGATGAGTACTCGTATTAGATTAACTGGGCTTATTAACGATGGAGGACAGCTAAAGGATTCTTCAGTTATAGTATAGTTTTCTTGTATAGTTTTATATATCAGGTATAAATTTTAGCTCATCAAATTTGACATACTTTAACCAAGAGTTCAATAAAAGCTTACTAACACTTCTTATTACTTTTGGCTATATTAACTATATTAAGCCGTTCCTATCAAAGTTCCTATCAATTTTTTCTTGAAAACACCTTGTTCATAAAAAGTATAGAATTTTATAGATAGTTAACTATTCTGCATTCAAACCATTAGTTTTTAGTATTATAAAGATAAAAATTGTGGTTCGGCTTTGATAAAATAAAACTTTCAATTGCGCTTAAATTGGGGTTTATCATTTGATGTTGCCTTGAATAATATGAAATAGTACTATACTAAATTTCAACTTGGGGCAAGCAACTTGAAGTTCCCAAAATAATATTGCTTGTACATCACATACAGTGTGAATCAACTTTAAGGCCAAAATTCTTTAGCGAATAACAAGTTTAGACACTATATTTTATTTGCAAGCCAAACTTTACTATGTACAATATGTACATTTAATAACCATAACAAACTATAGCCAATATTTGCAATGCCAACTTGTGATAAATTCTTAATCCATAACCGGTAAATGGTCTACAATACTAAATATTATCCACGGATATATACAAGCAATTGTTTTGGTTTTTGAAAAGGTGTCGTAACCAAGACAAAAGATGACAAACTTGCTATAAACTATAAACTATGAGCTATGACCTATTACCTGAATGCATACTAGACATGATGGGGCAGTATGTCAATTGACACAGACATACTAAACAGCTAAGTAAACTTGGGCATAACAATGACAGCTACAAAAGCCAATTGTTTCAACTTTAACGTGTTAAAGAACGTCTCTTAATATTAGTTGCTCTCTTTGCCAGTTCGATAACTTAATGTTGAGTAGGTTAATTGTTGTTGTCGATAGTGTCTGAAAGTCTTTATCTATTTTCAACTGTCCAACTGTCACTTATTCAAGTTGTTTATTATTTCTGATTGTTGCCAATTTATAAACAATTAACAAAGTCTATATAAAGAACTGTCTGAAAATGTGGAAAATGCATCATTTTAAAATGGAATAAAGTGATAGAAATCTTAGAGAACATTGATCGATATGCTAAAGTCAATTCCTGAAATAGATGTCTAATAACTAAATGTACATTTTAATCAGAATTTACTGTGGCTTTCCTTCTGCTCGCTTTTCAGTGAAATATTGAAATAAACATTTATTTGAAAAGCTCAACACGTTTTTTGCCTATCAGTTTCACAATCTACCCCGTTAGCCAAGTTCCCGAATTAATCACTCGACAAAAACGTGACATAAATATATTGTTCTATATAACTAAACGATCAGTCTTTTCACCTCGTCAAAGCAACATGTATTTATGGCACTTGAGAATGATAACAAACGAGTCGTAATACATTGATAAGCCGCAAACTAGTGTTAGTCTGGCATTTTCATAGACTTCGACTATATTCCTATATAGTCGGGGAAAAATGGGCGCTGATTATCGATAAACCTCCGTAACTAGACTCGACTTTATAGACTTTTGTTTGTGTTGGCAACTGCAATCACTCAGATAAAAATAGTTTGACAAATCGATTAAGTGTACAGATTACTATTTTGCTTTTACTATTGTCGAATCAATAGCAGACATTATTAAAAGTTGATTGAGATACTCTTGCCTCCTAAAAGTATACTACAAATTAAATTCCGAATCGAAGCTCAGAAAATTATAAGCATTTAATAATATATGTAGAAGGCGTAACTATTGATCAACCAACGGAGGCAAAATATCTCGGCATCGTCCTTGACAAGCGCCTTACTTTTGGTCCCCACCTGAAAGCTACGGCTGGAAGATGTGGCCAAAGGATGCAGCAATTGCGGTGGCTCATCAATCGAAGAAGCACCATGACACTCAGGGCCAAAAGAGCAGTCTACGTTCACGGTGTCGCCCCGATCTGGCTCTATGGTGTGCAGATTTGGGGAATTGCTGCCAAATCCAACTACAGGCGCATTCAGACCTTGCAGAACCGTGCAATGCGACAAATAACAAACTGCCCCTGGTATGTACGTGGCTCCACTCTTCACCGTGACCTCAAACTTCACACAGTGGAGGAGCAGATCGGAAGGCACACCAGCAGATATAGTGATCGACTGATAAGACACCAAAGTGTACTCGCCAGACGACTTCTCCCAGCCAGGCCTTTAAGGCGTTTAAAAAGATTGGGCTTCGCCAAAACAATTGGCCAAATCCCTCAGGCGCCCTCATAATATCTGATATTTTTTGCAAGTCCTTTGCGTTACGCAAGAGGTTTGGTCCTTATTTTATTTATACTAAATCTGTGTTGGTTATGTTGCTAATTTGTATGCACGGATTCCACACTTACCAAATAAAGGAAATTTCGTTATTGTTAAAAAAAAATTTAATAATATTCCAATAAGTAATTAGAAGGACATCTTTCCATTTAGTTTAGTCTTTCCATTTCATTTGTAATATAATTTGATTTTCGGATTCGTTCTATGATCTTTCTGTAGATAGTTTTCACTTTCAACAAGTTTGAATGATTTGCAGCATTTGCAACAATTAATAAGCAATTTTCTCATCTAGTTGAACTGAGAACAAGCAATTGCGAGACTCTCGACTAGAGCGATGAGCACTGGACGCTAATTAAATAGATTTTGTCAATTAGCGTTCATTTTGTGTGGTGGTTCAGAATGAGTCCCGTAAATAGCTTGGGCATATATTTGAGCGGTATTTGTTGTGAGTTGTTGATAGACCTAAACAAATACATCGCCCCCTTATAACTTATAAACTCTCTTGCGATAAAAATAATGGAAAACTGCCGACAACAGTGGCAGTGGCAGCAGTCTAATTTGATAATCGCACTATCAAGACAGTACTTAAAAAGCCGGGCTAAGAGCAGCAACGCACAGCTCGGTCTTCTATAAAATAAATTAATATTTTAAGGATTTTTGCAAATGGAAATTGATTAAAAATGCTGCAAATCACTGAATATCATTTTGAAGGTTCGAAAATAATATGTGGATATTAATTAGATGTCGGAAAGTAAATTAGAAAATTTAATAATTGTTTTTTACATCTAAAAATCAATTTGTTTTGATTAAAATTATCACATTTGATATGAAGATAATTAAGAAATGCAACCAGTCGCTCTCATAATTTACTCTAAATTTTTCATCTGATAGAGTCAAGCAAATCCCCCCAGCTGATAAATTTATAAACTCGTGTCTGCTCTTATCACAAACTTATCTTTTATCTAAACACTCTTCTCATTTCAGAGAGCCGCAAGATGCACGGCATAAAGCGTGTGCTCGTCTTTTGCGTAATGATTGTGATCTTGCCGGCAACTCTGATCATAATGCCGCTCTATCTGCGAAAGACGATCTTTGCGGATGTGATCTACCCGGTGGCCGAGTCGGACATCATTGAGATACGGGACGGCATCTCATCGATATTCTGCTCGAGGCACACTCTCCGCATGAGCAGCCACTTCAACGCGTTTCAGCTGCAGAACAAGCCGGAGATCTCCACAAGTCGCAAGCACATTCGGCTGAAGAAGTCGATGACTCTGCCGGATGACACGCTGGAGTACTGGGGCTTCTTTCTGCTGAAGGGTGCAACGGTGTCCCTCAAGTTCTGTTCCCGCTATAATGGATCTCGCATAATGGTGGTCAAGGGAAATCGCGAGCTCGAGCTTTGCGGACTGACGAATCACAACCAGAAAAAGCTGGGTGCCAATTACGCGCAGGGTCATGAGCAGGTCAAGGTGTTCTTTGAGGATGTGATTGAAATAACCGAGGAGAAGCAGCCGGTGGATGGTTTGCTGGAGCACGAGAATCATGGCGGCGAGGATCTCAGCGAGGATCATGTGGCCTCGACAACCATTGCACCCGTGAAACCTCTAAGGAAAAAACTTAAAAAGGGATCCCCGTTGCATCATCATCACAAATCGGCGGAGGAGAGGGAATTATCCGAAAAGCAAGTCAATGGAACGACGACGGCGACTTCCCTCCGTCAGAGACGGCACAGTGAGCATCAGAGGCGGCAACTCTACGAGCAACTCTACAAGCGACAGGAGCGAAAGAAGCGCGAGAACGTCTACGACCGAAGGTACAGTCACGGCGGGAATGCGGTCAACTTTACGGAAACCGATGAGTCCCATTCCGTGTCGAGTTTCGAGACGGGTCTCTACGTCTGCTTCAACAATACGATGCTGCTGGGCGAGGGATTTCAGCCGAAGCCGGCGTGCCTGAATACCCATTACCTGGAGAGCGGCAAGCACGACAAGGTGCTGCAGAATATCACCGAGGATGGGTATTACTACTATATCTTCTATAGCGACAACGATCTGGTGCGCAACGACATCCACGCCGTATTCGATATATATAAGCCGACTTTTCAATACTCCAATCTGAGTGAATCGCAGGGATGTCTGAACAGCACCGAGTGCACCTTCAACATTGGCTTCCTCTCGGATGAGATCGTGGTCGTCGAGGTTCCCACACGCGATGGCATTGAGCATGAGGAGGATGACATCACAAATCTCATATCGACTTGCCATCCTCGTAGCGAGATCTATGCTCTATTCCCGATAACCGTGCTGGTGCTCATCTTGTGTTGCTCTTTCCTTTAGGATTCGTTTACACACTCTGGACTCTGGGAATCTTGTGATATTCTTCTTTTGCGATAACTGAGGGACAGACTTGAGCATGAATATCCAATCCAATCCAATTCAATCCTGTCTATCATCTGTCAAATGTACCACAGTCTGAACCAAACACATCACTGAATATTCATTAAGTACTCGTAACTTAGGTATAATTTTGTAAGCGAACATTTACCCAAGGACTCAAGCATTTAGGTTATTCATAGGTACTCGATAAGCTACATATATCCATACATAATGCTATGTACAAATAACTAAGTATAATGTCATAAGAAAATCAAATGAAATTTGTTTATGAGTAAAGATTTAACAAGAATATATGTATGTATAGTATTTTATATATTTTGTTTTCTATTTTATATCTTTCGATATATTTAAAATAAATTCCTCAAGCATTCGACATTTTTTTAAGGTTCGACTGAACATTATAATGCGCAGAAATTTTTGTTGCTCATGCATTATTCGTATGTTGACATAAGTTATTTTAAATTAATTTACACACCATCTATTTTCTATGCGGCGTGACTTTGTATTTTAGTTTTCAGACAATTCAAAGAGAATAATGTAAATATTAGTCAAACCGTGTGTGAATGTATCCACCTGATAGTCGTATACTAAGTAAATAAAAACACCTACTAAATTGTCATCAGAAATGAATGAATTCATTCTGTAGAAATCTTTGTACTTACGATTGTAAAATGAATCCATTGAAACTATACATATACGAACATAAATACATATGTGTGCACATAAGCAACGTACGCAAGTGCCTTATATAATTCATAATTAATTGTAGAATATTTAATAATAAATAAAGAGTATTTCATTAAAAAGATCTTAAAACTATTTTCTCCTGTAAATCATTGAGATGCAATTCGCAGTGATCGTTGGACGTCAACATCAAAAGCCGCTGGCTATGGCACTGCGGTTGAGAACTTTGCTACAAATTGAAACCCAATAGGAAACTGTTATTAGTGATAAATAGTAATGTATAAATAAACAAGTTTCTTATCACAGTGCACAAAACATTACAAAGGTATTTATCTAATTTATTTACATTTTGATAAACAATTTTCTTGTAGTAGATAAATGTTACACACAAATAAAGTATATTATTTGAAAGGCAACCTTGAGAATATTTATATATTTAAAAAAAATAAATAAATAAACTAAAATAAAATATAGCCCTTTTATATAAGAGTATAAAATTTTCCGTGTTTTCACTGTATGTTTAAAAAGAAAAAAAAAAACATTTGAATAATCTTTTAAAACCAAGAGAGTCGCTCTCACCCTTAACGCGAACCATTAGACTTTGAATACGAAACAGCTGTTAAACTCACAGCTCTCTCATTATTTTTACTGCCCTGCTCTCTTAGCTCTCAACCAGCAGCTGACATAGGCACCTGGCCATTCAAGGGGTAGCATGAAGAAGTATATTAGTATAAAACTGCACAGCAAAGAGAATTGAGAAAAACTTCTAATTGCACGAAATAAGAAATGCTATCTCTTTCTTGCTCTCTGCATGTTTTATCAAGCGCATTCAATCATATTTATGAGTTTGTCCAGATTATTAGGTTGCTTTATCAGTACACTCTCAGTAGCCGGTTGCATGCCGGCTTTAGTTCGTTGATAATTCGCTCTTCTCTCATTCACGAGCCTCCCCTTTGCATATGTATAAGCAAGAAACTGGGGCAACGCATGCGTCGCTCTTTGGACGCCGCTCAATGCCGCTTAACGTTCTCATGGGGACTGCACTGACATGTGTTCTGAAATTAACGCTCTCTCCCTCTCAAGCTATCTCTCTTTATATGAGCTGAAATTTTCGCTTATTGTCCACAGTTGCCGTTTTGTTGTCGCATCGTACGCTCGAGCGTTCGTTCGCGTCGTTGTAACGGAGAACGGAGAGTCGGAAAAAATAAAATTTTTGTTTAATTAATTATTATTATTGTCGGTAGCTGCTGCTGTTTGCAATGTAGTTGGGGGCCTCTACAAATACAGCAATAAAATAAATCGCATGAATGACAAAACGTCCAATTAAATCGCCACTAAAACGTGAGTGCGCAGCAAATCCACAGCAAAAAAAGAAAAAGAGCAGCGCTGCCTCAGGGAGCGTCCTGCCTGCGTCACAAAAAACAAAGACAAAATGCGAATAATTGTGCTAAAAATCAATTGTAAGTAGCTTAGTGCCGTAATAAACCAAAAATGAATCAAACCAAAACAACAACAAAAAAAAATTTAAAAAAATGTTAAACATCTCTGTCAGCGTTAATTTGCTGAGTCCGCGAACTGTTCGCTTAGTATGTCAAAACAGAAATCCAATGTTAAAGTCAAAAAATTTAATATGAAGTGCAGTTAGTGTCGTTAAAAAAAACATAAACATTTAAGAATTCAGTTTGAGAGTGCAGTAAAAGTAACGACTTGCGTAAACCGAACAACAATAAACGACTATTTCAAATAATTTATAAGCCACCAAAAACAAAATGAAAATAATAATACTCAAAATACATAAAGGAACAGGAGAAATGTGAAACTAAAGAATGCGCGCAATGGATGCAATTCGATTTTCTCTTTTGGTTCTCTCTCCTTGTGGGTGTTTCCACCTTCGTATGCGAGCAGTGGAAATACTCTCTTCAGGACTTGGGCTTGGGATCTGTATTAAATATCACTCAATTTACTACATTTCTCAAAGTGTTATTGTTTATAGTCTGTGAAGCAATTTTATACAATTGGTTTTCTTTAAATTTACTTTAAATATCAAATATATTATGTTAAATTTGCATATCTTTAGAGTTTTATTTATTTAAATTATTTTAATTACTACTTTAAATATTGTTATAATTATCTTAGCTGCGGGAAAGTAGTTTCTTAGTTACTTAATAAGTTTTATTTATTTTAAAATTAAATATTCAGGTAGTGCATTGACACTTCGTTGTACTGGCTTCCCATTAGTTGTTGTTTTATTTATAATACGCTGCATCGACAGCTGCCCTTTGCCTGTTTGCTTCCTCTCTCTCTCTCTCACTCGCATGATAGCCAGCCACTCTTTCGGTAGTTGCCATTTCCGTTGCTATATGTCGCATTAAACTCGGGGACTCTCCACTCTCGCTCTTTCTTCACTCCAGGGGTGAATTGCCGTCACCTCGAGTTGTTTCTTTAATTTGTTTGTGGTTCCATTTAATGTTTCCTTAAATATGATCGCGCCTGAGTTGCACACACACTTCACGCCATGTTAAGCCTCTTGTCTGCTCTCTCCCTCTCTCTCTCTCTCTTGACTCCAGTCTGCTTCACTCGCCTCCATTCACAAATTGTATTGTTTCTATTTTATTTTTATATATACTTACATATGTATACTATAAATTGCATATGTATTTGTTTAGATTGCATTACTTTGGGTCTTTGGCCCCGGAGGCGGCAATTGTTGCACTGATAAGAAGTTTCAATCTGGTTAATGCTCCTAATGCAATTAATTTCTCTATGTATCATTGCCTTAACTCTCTTGAGTCGTTAAACAATAACGTATTTATTATATAAACATTAAGAGTCAAGTGGACTCTTGACTTAGCACATTAACAACCAGTTTATCATCCAGTTGTTGTTATTATACCAACTTCTGGGTTATTAAGTTATCATTATGCGATATTCCCAAATGATTTCATAACACACATGGCATATTTCAACTCCTTCTTTTGTCGGATTACAGTCGAACTTCCCTAACTCGAATCACCATTGTCCAAAGAAAAGGTTCGAGTTATGAAGATATTTAACTTATGAAGTTATTTTTCCCTTGTTCATTAATTTTACGGCTCACTCATTTAGCACGAGTTATGGAAGTTACACTGTATTTAAATTCATCACTTTCATAATGTTGTTTAGCTAAAGGGAGTGTTTTTTTTACTAGAAAATGACTCACAGTATAAAAAAAATTGAGTTCATAGATGCGGGTTTAATCACAAATATTAATGGTTTCGTTTAAAATTTGCAAATGCTTTGATTTTTAAGAGTACTCAATGCGGTTGTTGATAATTTAATTTGTTGTTTAACAAATCGCTTTGAAATATAGTAACTTTTATTTTGCCAGTAATTCTGTTATATTTTATTAAATTTTCCATCTATTGGATTTGTTCAATTCACTATAAAAATACTTGTGCGACTCACTGTATCTAGCCTGAGATGCAAGTAAGATATGCAAACGTGTCGTAGTGAAGGGATTTCTGTCTTTTAAATTCAATTCTCAATTGATCACATACTAAGTGGTATACAAATCATACTGATGGACTTCAATTGATGTTTACTAATATGCAATACTCAATGAACTGAACAATGATTAATAATGAAATTGTTTTGTTTAAGTCCGGGAACTTTGTCGTCATTTTATTATCATAATATTTGGTCTGCTGCTGATTTTATCAAATTCACGAAAGTTAGACAGAACAAAGAAACACATGTCATCGCTTCTCCGTAAAATCTCTAAATTTAAGATAAGCGGGAAAGTATTTAATAGATAATCAATTTTAAATAAAGAAGAGCCTTAAAAATAAACAATACCAATCCGCATTTTCTCTTTGCTTCAAGCGTTCTGTTACCTATATATGTATGAGTAATATGTTATTCTGAAAACTTACAGCTGGTTTGCATACTACTAGTATTTCAATATATGAGAATACGAGTAAAGCAAGTGTGACTAAGGCGAAGTTATCAAAAGCAGTTAATGAAGCTTAAATCAAATGCTTTTTAAATTTTATACTTGAGAATTTCGATAAGATTGCTATACTTTCTGCGAATAAAAAAAATGACCGAAATATATGCGATTTCTTGTGAAAAGCTTATCATTTGATTGATTGTTTTCTAGTCCTAATGAACTTATGAATAGAATAAAATTGTTTGAATAGAATAAAATTGAAAATACTAACACGATTCCTTATCACGAATCTATGTAATCGCATAAAAGGTTGTTACAAATTGTATAGTCTATATATATTTTTTTTCGATTTTCTGGGGATCTACGAGTATACCTTGTCCATTATACCCTGTACTGAATTGTTATCGCATATACTGCTCCTCAATAAAACGTAACCTTGTTCCAAAGAACTTGTTCTCAGCTATCTCTATGGTAACTATCAAGCATATTGACATTAGCTTAAAAGTTGTTATAAGCTTTTTATGAAATGAGACACTTCGTAATACTTGAAATTGCACGCTCAAATGACGGATGTCTGAAAAAAAACTACAAACAAATTGAAATGGAACTTTTGATAACAACTCCCATGGCCAGTTCCTCTGTCGCGTGATAACGAAGAATTTGTATAAGCAAATAATATTTCTATATCATTTTTTCTTTTATCTGGCAATTGAAAGTGAAGGAAATAAAACAAAGGGCACACACACGCACATACAACAATTTAATTAAATTCTTTTTAGAGAGAATCGTAAAGCGTGGCCAATTTTATTGGTTAACCGACGATCCAAACACAAAACAATTGAACAATTGGTTTGCTGTCAGTTCCCCGTGTGTTAACGCTCCACTGTGAATGAACTGTCACGGTATTGTGACCCCGTCGGGGGCGTATCTATAGATATGTGTGTTCTCTCTGAGATAATCATTTCATTACTTTGCATTACAGAATTAATACTTTAAATAGAATTTATCAAAAAATAGATGATTGAAATGTCATCAAGTTTAACATTCATAGTCATTACTTTAAACCTTAAAATTTTGAAATTTTTATAAATATGGTTATACTTCTCAATTATTGTATAAATTAAATTAAATTAAGCTATTTGCGTTTAATCACAGTTTGAAACAAAAATATATCTATCATTCCCTAAATATGTTTAAAAATCTAAAGTATAAAGACGATTACTTAAGGAAAATCTTTTTAAAATATCATAATTATTATCATTAATTTAAATATCAATGATATTACTTATATGTAATTGCTTACATATAAATATAAAAAACTAATTGATTTTCTAAGTTAATTTCGCCAACTAAAAACTGCAATTTTTCCCTGTAATATAAGGAAACTGCAGATATTAAATTTAATTTTAGCTCGTAACAGATTGTTGGGCTAAATATAGACCAACATTTTGGATTTATATTGCTCGTGTGCAACGTTGTCTTTCTCGAGTTTCGTTTAACTTGGAGCTGAATAAGTGAAATGCCTATGCATGTAATATGTGGGTACGTATTTAAATGCAAAGTGATTCAGTGATAAGCAATTTAAGTAATTTACGTTTAATTGCAATGTTTTGCCAATGCAAAAACTGTTCCGTTCCGGCAAAATAATTGCCGTGACACGCATTTCGAGCCCGGCAAACTGCAAGTATGCGATTACTTAAGTTGAGGTCGGACTATTTCATGCCTAAATTTAATTAATTTGCAATTACAATTGCAATTTAAATTGCCAGCACATTAACATACAGATGTGAGCTCGTCAATTGTACTCGGTCCACAATAACGGGGACAATCAGTTCGCCCACACAATGCAATTGAACTCGTTTGACTTTGCGGTTAGATTCGGTCCGTCACACTACTTCCCCACCATTGTTGTTATCATTATCAGCCATGGCTGTTGTATTTGCATCGCCTTTTATCGCACTCAATCTGTCCTCATCGTCTATGGAATCCTCATTGCTATCAGCAGTCACTTCCTCTGGCGGCGGCAGAAATTCACCCACTCTGAGTTTGTCAGGCAATCGTTGAGGCTGCCTTACTATGCCGTAGGGCTTTAAGTGATAGATCAGATAATCCATCACGTACATCTGATTGGGTGACACATAGTGAAAGGATATGGCATTGTCCGAACAGCAGTCGAGTCCCTGAAACCAGAAGCAAAGATTTTATTCCTGAACTCAATTAGAATCTCATTTCAATCTCACATCGTCTGTCTTATAGAACATGTAGCTCCAATACCAGAAGGTCTTATCCTTACTGGGTATTAAGTGGTGCTCCGGTACAAAGGGAAACATGCGACCACGTCCATTCCAATCTCTCGTATCGCCCGCAGTTACATTGAGATTCTCCATGCACTTTCCAATTTCAATGTCCTCATTGACAACGGTGCCAGGCAGACACATCTTAGGATCGGGAATGCCCTCAACCACGAACCTTCGCACTGCCTCCCTACTGAGTACATAGCCTGATCCACCCGACATGTAACCCTGCTTAACGAAGGGCTTGAACTTGAAGCCAAAGTGCACAGGAGTCTCTGGGTTATAGGGATACAGCATATAGCGGAGATTCTCGATCACAGCATAGGTATCGTCATCTGCTTTGTAGAACCAATCCGCATCGTTGTAGTGATGCTTGTACACATACTTGAAGGCCTCTTTAACCTTTCGCCATAGATTCGGTCGACCTTCTCCCACATCCAACTTGACCGTGGGCAGTTCGTCGTCTTCTGCGGAGCTCATGAACAGCAGAATGTTGCAGCGTTTTCCCCAAGTGCGTTTTACATGACGAGCTTTCTTCTTGTGATTCGTGGGATTTGTCATAACCCAGCAGAGAATGCGGACTTCCTTTTTCAACTGATCGGCCACAGTTGAATTGTCAAATGGATGCTCGTGACTAACCACATCGAGCTCAGGACCCGATTCATCATTGTGATCTGAAGAGATTTCGGAATGATGAGCGATCATTTTTCTATTATAAATGTAGGAATCGAAGCCATCGATGGTTAGGGGAGCGTTGAATATCTTTATGAGGCAACAGCCCACGATTACACCGGCCATAAAAATAAAAATCGGGTGTTTTTTCCATTGAGTACCTTCACCCAGGCTGCTCGTGAGTAATCGATGTGACCGCATTTCTCGAGATTTCTTAGAGATATATTCGAAGAAATGATTTCTTAAATAATCAAACACTTTTTAGCACATTTCACACTTTTTTTGGCATTCTCTTAAGGGTCCATTCAAGGATTCAGTGACACTATGGACTGGAAAACACTCGAACTTCTCAAAATACATCCACAAGCTATCGCACGCAACTGTCAACTAAGAAAAAGACTCCGATAGATGATGATTTTTATAAATCATTGCACCATTACGTAATTAAAAGTGTCAAAACACTTGTCTTTGACATAGATACCAACATATCTGAATTTGATAACTTTTTAATTACACTCATGAACACGGTAATCTATTCCCAATTCTCAAGATAGTATGCTGTTCATAATACCCTGTTATAAACATTTAATTTCTCTTGTCTTTGACATAGATACCAACATATCTGAATTTGATAACTTTTTAATTACACTCATGAACACGGTAATCTAATCCCAATTCTCAAGATAGTATGCTGTTCATAATACCCTGTTATAAACATTTAATTTCTCATTAAAAGTCCAATAAAAATGCACTTTAAAAATTGCTTTGAATTATCATCTTTACTATCTTGTTTTATTTAATTATGACGTTAATCATTTCAAATGTTTGTTGTCTAATAATGATGGTAATACCCTTTAGAACAGTGGTGTCCAAACGCATACTAAGAGTGTGTATTTTCCTATCCCTTGAAATATTTTAGTAAATGCAATATTTTAATGCAATCCATTACATTTTTTATTAACATGCTTTATCATTTTAATTAGCGACATTAAGTACATTTTATTAGTCTATGCTCTGCAGTTTAAAGTTGTTTTATATGTTGTAATAAAGAAAAGACGCACCCAAAAATGTACTTTTATTATTTAAACTTATTACTTAATGAGGGCCGACCCAGCCCCGAACACAGTACAAAGTTTTTTATACCCTGAGGGTATGTTAAGTTTGTCCAAAAGTATGTAACAGGCAGAAGGAAGCATCTCCGACCCCATAAAGTATATATATTCTTGATCAGCATCAACAGTCGAGTCGATATAGCTATGTCCGTCTGTCCGTCTGTCTGACGGTCCGTGTAAACGAAGACTCCCTATAATGTCAGACAGAACAAGTTTATGTTAAAATTGTGCCACGCCCACTGTGGGGGGCGTAATTAATCAAAAACTGACATCACCTTTAATTTAGGGTTTTGAGTTAAATTTTGAATTTTTTTTTTATTTCAACGGGTGTAGGATCATGCCCAACTTTCAACACGATTGGGCCATAAATAGTGAAGATATTAAGCTATAAAGATTGGCAGCTTCATATGTATATAAATCGAATTAATGTTCAATTAATTCATT
Source organism: Drosophila limbata (assembly GCA_963924055.1). NCBI lineage: Eukaryota > Metazoa > Arthropoda > Insecta > Diptera > Drosophilidae > Drosophila > Drosophila limbata. The sequence continues at coordinate 6,526,737 of OZ001353.1, forward strand.
TTGCATTGACTCTGCCAGAATCTACATCGAGAATGTAAACCGAATTTGTCAGCATCAGTCTAAGTGGCGGAGTGGTCCAAGTGACAGGTGCTGGGCACGCGAAACGGGAGATCGGGGTTTAAATCCCGGTCTGATCAACGCAAATGATTTTTAATTATTTATTGCACTCGACTGATCCGCTTGTTTATCTTGTTATTTTTATTCCTTTTGATGCGTGTGATACTGGTTAAAAATTAAAGATTCTTTATGAACATATTGATAGAAGTCTTAATTCCATGAATTTTCCCCTGTCTAAAAGTCTATTGTGCAAACGTCTCTGAATTTTTTTTTGACTTTTGCAATCAATTTATGAATTATTTATTTATTTTTTTAAAACAATTTTATCTATTTATAAAAAAAAAATCTTAATTTCATGAGTTTTCCCTGTCTAAAAGTCTATTGTGCATACCTCAGTCTGTGTATTTTTTTTTTTTTTTTGACTTTTGCAATCAATTAATAATTTATTTTTCTACTTTTTTAAAACAATTTTATCTATTAATAAATAAAATCTTTCAGCATTAGGTCATCACCGAACTTCAGCCCCTCCAAGGTTTCGCCATTGCTTTCAGTGCCACTTTGATAACGACTTGAAAACGCAAAGTAATAAGCAATAATATAAGTATATTAGCTGATAAGCGGCCTCTCTGTGAGTCATGAGTGATTTTAGTGCACATTTCTGAGATCAATTTCTTAATTGCATACAAGATAAACGACTCCAAGTAACAAAAGACGCCATAACCGTATGTCAAACCCAAAACAAAGTGTTTTTCTTTCTGTTTCGCTGATATGCCATTTCCATTTCCATTTTCATTTATTTTTGTGTACGTCTTGAGACAGCGACAGAAAGGAAAAGCAACAACTACAAAGTTTACTGCAGTGTACTCGACGTTTGCTTTAAGAACCTCGGCTCATATGCATAATGTTTTCAATTGTCAGTCGTAAACGTATGGTGCTAGTCCATTGTTTAACAAGCTTACTAAGCAATGGTAAATTAATATTAATAAAACATTTAAAATAAAAGAATTCAAAAAATATAAAAAAAACCCATGTGCAATCTGCCTGAGATCGATGAAGTCTTTTACCAAACATCTGTTTGCTGAATTAATTAATGCTAAATTAATAATATTAAAATATTTAAAATAATAAAATTACAAAAAAAAGGGGGAAAAACAAGTGTAATCTGGAAGTAATTGATAAAGTCATTTACCCAACATCTGTTTGCTGGATTAATGAATTGTCATCGAATGTAAACAAAGCTCGCAAACTCAGTTAAATGCAGTCTATGAATGCAAGTTTATAAACAAATAAAGAGATTTGTTTAACAAATAGAACATTCAATCGTTTCATATTGTAGATGTGTTTTTAATAAAGTTTTAAATGATTTGAAATAAGACAATAATTTATTAAAAGATAAATAAAGAGAATAGTTTTATGGATAATTAAAGGAACAATACAACTACAATAACAAATTCCGGTAGATATGATATGAAATATGTTTTCCATTTTCATATATTGGATTCCTGAAAGTCTGCCAAAGTCTAGTGATAAAAACATTTAAGAAAATGATAAAATATAATTATATTTGCAATTTTCCTTAATTTTTCACAGAAAAATAATGCGAAGAATGGGTTCAAAAATGTTCACACTAAATTAAATAGCCATTAAGACTTGGCCAAAAGATAAATATTTGTTGGATGTGGTTATGACCCAATCGTGATTTACTCGCAGTGCTAAAATGACAGATCGTGAATTGTGAATAGTTGATTCTAGTCGAAAGATGGTTACAAGTCTTTTTTAACGAACAAGAAGATAAAGAAAATAGAATACATAGTAAAGTGCATTACTGACCCAGTAGAACAAGAGGTAAACAAATCATAAAACACACACGTGAGGTGTACAACAAGGGAGAGAGATAATTAATTGATATCAGCAGCAATGCATAACAGAATGCATGTAAATGGCAAAAGCAAAAGCGAGAATAATGAAATTATTTAGCAAATAAGATACGTTGCATCTGCATCTTTTTGTTGTGGGACTTATCAACATCATCCAAATGGCTCAATTGTCACGTTTTCACATAATATTAGCACAGTTCGGCCGAGCATCGTCGCTGTGCACAATTCTCAGATTGCTTGGCACTTGTAATTGAAACACAGACGCGAGAAGCAGAAGACACGCTGACTGGAAGACTGCAGACTGTCTTCACTGTGCGTGTGCAATATTATATGAGAGATAAAGAATTTCAAAGAGCTTGCATTGCAATATACAATATATCATTTGAGTTTTCGTCTATTCTTTATTGCAGAAGATGTAAAGCGTAATTGAAATAGGAGATCCACCTACGTAACGCAACCAAAGAGGCCAAAGATTAGCGGTTGCCTTGGCCCTGAGCCCTGCAAGTCCCCATACCCCTTATCCATAGCCAGCTAGAACGTAGCACAACTACAGCCAAATGACTGCCAATAGTCTGTTAGGACGATCATTACTCAACGAAGGTAAGTTCTTAGATGAATTATTTTTTAAATTCTAATAATTAATCATCTATCGTTTTTGTTTCTAGGACGTTCCAACAAACGTTCCCTCGTCTCGCTGATTGTCGGACTCGTTGTCGGCTTCTGCCTGGCAGAGCTTTTTGTCTACTCTTCCACGCCAGAGCGTGCCGAATTTATGCCATATGATGGCCATCGTCATGGCGATGTCAACGATGCCCATCACAGCCACGACATGATTGAGCTGGCGGGTCCAGAGCAGGATGTGGGCGCCCACGAGCATGTGCACGAGAACAGCAGCATTGCCGAGAAGCTGTACAGTGAGGTGCGAATTCTCTGCTGGATCATGACAAATCCCACCAACCACCAGAAGAAGGCGCGACACGTGAAACGCACCTGGGGAAGGCGTTGCAATAAACTCATCTTCATGAGCTCGGCCAAGGATGAGGAACTGGATGCCATAGCGCTACCCATTGGGGAGGGACGCAACAACCTGTGGGGCAAGACGAAGGAGGCTTACAAGTACATCTACGAGCACCACATCAACGACGCGGACTGGTTCCTCAAGGCGGACGACGACACCTACACGGTGGTGGAGAACATGCGCTACATGCTATATCCCTACAATCCCGAGACGCCCGTCTACTTTGGCTGCAAGTTTAAGCCGTATGTGAAGCAAGGATACATGTCTGGAGGAGCTGGTTATGTGCTCAGTCGAGAGGCAGTGCGTCGGTTTGTGGTAGAGGCCCTGCCCAATCCAAAACTGTGCAAGAGTGACAACACTGGTGCTGAGGATGTCGAGATGGGCAAGTGCTTGGAGAATGTTAAGGTGCTGGCAGGCGATTCAAGGGATGCCAATGGCCGTGGTCGCTTCTTTCCCTTTGTCCCGGAGCATCATTTGATACCTTCACATACGGACAAGAAGTTTTGGTACTGGCAATATATCTACTACAAGACGGACGAGGTGAGATTTGTTAGCTTTATTTGACATAACGAATTCCAACTGATGTGCGATCTTTGTTACAGGGTCTGGACTGCTGCTCGGATAATGCCATATCCTTCCATTATGTCTCGCCCAATCAAATGTACGTGCTGGACTACTTGATATATCATCTGAGGCCTTACGGCATCGTCAATTCGCCTGATGTCCTTCCAAGCAAGCTGGCGGTGGGGGAATTGATGCCGGCGCCTAAGGAACCACAGGAACCAAGCACTGAACCAACGAAGAAAGACACACAGTGATTGTAGGCCATAGATACTTGTATATAGAACGTAGATCTTGTGTAAATATCCATTGGAATAGATCAAACTTAGCTTAGCATACTTGCCATTTCCATTTATCGTCGTCTCAAGTGTTAGTTCAATTCACTGAGGATTTGTTTCCACTTGAGTTTCAACTTCTGTACAAATACCAAAACTATAAATTATAAAAGATGAGTGCTATTACTTTAGTTTGTAATAAAGTCTGCGCAAATAGCATTCATATATATACACATAAAGAAACATATTTAAGTATTTGACTAGTTATACTAATCATCCATTAAGTACTCACAATACTACACAGTGTAGCACAAAGCTAGATCTTAAGTGACTGCAGATGAATAATAAATACGTATTCTGGCCCAATTAGTTAGCAATCAAATGAATATTTAATAAAATGACATAAATATTTCGATAAGCTTTAATACTTATACCTAAATGTATGTGCATTGTCTTTGCTAAATAAACATGTATTAGCATCTGCAAATTAATCGTAAACATTTAATTAAAATATTGTATAACAAAAGTATTAATTCGTTTTCTTCAATTTGCGGCCACATACTGAAAGGCAGATGATTCATTTGCTTATCGCATTCAGTTTTGAAAACGACCGCTTTGTACATTGAAATCCGCAAACTATCGATATTGATATCGATAAAAGCTTTTGTCTACTGGGTTGCCGTGCACCTTCAACCAAGCAGTTAACAGCATTAAGTCGTAGCGCAAGCAGTACACCGTTTTAAATTATGAACTGCTTGAAATCGATGGTAGAAAAAACTTCATTTCAAATGGCTGAAATTTTCAAAAATCAATTTAAAAAAATTAAGATACAATTTAAAAAAAAAAATTAAAAATTTTGTAAATTAATAAAGTTCGTTCTAAAATTTATTTGTAACAATGAGTGAGAGTGAGAAGAGAGAGAGAGTTTAGCTTTAATATGCAATTATAATTCTGGGGAGATTTTAATTTATAAGAACAAAAATTTCAAATTGTATATAATTTAAAATTGTATTGATAATTAAATTGCATTGAGTTGAATACTTACTTTTATTTGAGAATCGCAGAGATTATCCAATTTCATCTTAAGATAATGTTAAATTTAGTTAGTTAATTTTATAAAAATGATGTTCTAAAATTTGACATTACTATAATTGATTTACCATCAAAATATCACTTAATTAGTTTTCAAACTCATTGCTTTACACATTACTCAATTCATAAAAGTCTAATCGCCTATACTTGAGCTTCTTCCGTTGCATTCCGTTTTCAGCTGACAGTTTTCCCGGGAAATCAAATATTTTTATGAATAAATAAAAGTCAATTGATCAGATAAGAGCGTCAAATAAATGTTGAGGGTTAATTTAAATAAAAATAATATTTATGTTCCCAGTTCACCCAGTTTTATTACTTTATAATTTAGTGTATTATTACGGGCAATCCTGCGTGTGTTTTTGGACAAACATTTCGATCCTCTTATTTATATCTCAATGATAACATAAGCTTAATATTTATTTGCACAACTGACATCTAGTTAAATTTATTTCTTAAATATTGAGTAAGCAATATTCTGCAATGGACCTTGAAAAACATTATACATTAAACGGTTGTCAATGCATCGCCATTCCCATTAAACAACCGACAAGAAAGTTGAGCAGGCGTTTTTGTAGAGAAAGAAACTAAGAATTTTAGAATCTATTTATTATTTTATTTATTGAGATGGCTGCCAATAGTCAGGTCGATCATTATTCAAAGAAGGTAAGTTGATAGATGAATTGAACACCACACTGGTTCCTCAAAGCGGACAACGACACCTGCACGGTGGTTGAGAGCATGAGCTATTTGCTATACCCCTCCAATCCCGAGACATCCGACGGTTCTTCTTCTTTGAGCCGGAGGATCACTTAAAATTATATCGGGACAAGAAGTGTTGGTGCTGGCAATATACTACAAGACGACTGAGGTGAGATATGATAATCTTATTCGTCGCAATAAAAACCAACTGATGTGAGATCTTTGCTACAGGGCTTTGCTATCCTTCCTTTATGTCTCGCCCGATCTATGCATGTGCTGGACTATTTAATATATCATCTGAGGCCATTTGGCATCGTCAATTCGCCTGATGTTCTTCCGAATAAGTTGGCGGTCGCTGAATTGATGCCGGCGCCCAAGGAACCACAGGAACCAAGTACTGCCAAAGCCAAGAAGGAATCTTTAAACATAACAACCCACACCCAAGAATCCAATTCACCTACGAAACTGAACAAGACGGTAAATTAGCATATATGGAAATTCATAAGATTAAAAGGAGAGAATTAAAATAGCAATAGAATTAGAATAGAACCAGGAAGAATTATAATTTAACTGATAGCCTTTAGACATAGCCTTTAGATATATATCTATATATAGCATTTGACGACATTTTATTTTTGAACACTTAGTATAAAATTTATGTATTTGAAGTGTTTCTCTTCTTTCTTTTTCAAGTGCTCGTACAGGAGAAACATTTTCATTAAGCAATTATGATTAATAAAATGAACAACCTTGAATAACCCCCTTGTGGCGCTCCCATCGATTCGATTTGAGTTCCGCTTTTTTTGTTAAGTGGGTACATCTGTTGTTGATATTCCCACTAAATCTTAGCGGCATAGCTTGACATCTGCAATAGTCTGTACATTGAATAAGTGTTTTGGCAACGATTCTCTAAAGAAAACGGTCATTTACCGATACCAAAGAAACCACGTCGTTTACAGTCAAAAAAGAAGGCAATGCTCACGGTTTTCATGGATTACAACGGTGAGGAAAACCATGAATTTTTGCAGTAAACAGACAGTAAGCAAAGAGTATTATTTGGGCGTTATGAGACGTTTGCGGGAAGCAATTTGCCGAAGGAGACCAGAATTGTGGACATAAAACTCGTGGCTTTCCACCATGATATCGCACCGTCGCACAGTGGCTCCCTGTGACTTCTTTCTGTTCAATCGAGTTTAAAAACCATATTGTTGATCTTCTCAATAAATAAAGGAAACTTTTTGATCAAGGTGTAATGCACCTTTAAATCTACACGCAAACACATATGTTTTAAGCTTTCCGGCTAAAATAAATAGAAAATATAATAATTAATAAACAAAAAAGTGACATCTGTTTATTGTTTAATGTATTTCAATTTTAAATATATTCCCTGTATAGAGAATAAAATAAAATAGACTTTTTTTTGTAAGCATCAATTAGACTGATAATGTTCACTTTACGCAGAATTGCATCGTGTGATCGATGTACCGCAGACTCACTTAAATATACTTAATTATCCGTGTTTTGTTGAGGAACGTATTCGTTTAAATTATGTACATGATGATGTGCAAAGTATTTAATTTTAAATTGAGGGTAGATCTATTTGGACGCGCCCGTGGCCATCTGTCAAATTTAATAAGATCAATTTATTTTAGAGACCGCTCTGTTTATTCGATATCAGGTTAAATATTAGCTTTAGATATTTTATTGTCTTGTTATCAATTGTTTAAGCAATTGGCAGAAGGATCGTCAATATAAAAAGATGAGCATATTTAAGAAAGAGCTTAGTCGACTGAGTGATGTGAGGGCTCAGACAAAATAGAATATATTTTTGTTTAAATTAATTTCTTGGTAACAAACTCAAATGAAAGACAATACTTTACAGACACGCTCCGTGCTATCCGAAGGTAATTCAAGATATCTCCAGATAATCCCCATCTGTTAACTGTTTATTAATTCTAGGTTTTCGTTTATTACTTATACTCATCGTGGGAGTAATTGCCGGCTACTGGATTGGTAGAGTGTTCTCACTTATACACCATCCAGTAACCTTGGTTACAAATCAGAGTAACAGATTGCAGAAAAATAATATTTATCCTTTCAATGATGATTCCTTTGAGCAGCAGAAACAAAGTTCATCTTTCGGACAGCAACTGCACAAAAAGGTGCGGATTCTCTGCTGGATCATGACAAATCCCACCAACCACCAGAAGAAGGCGCGACACGTGAAACGCACCTGGGGAAGGCGTTGCAATAAACTCATCTTCATGAGCTCGGGCAAGGATGAGGAACTGGATGCCATAGCGCTACCCATTGGGGAGGGACGCAACAACCTGTGGGGCAAGACGAAGGAGGCTTACAAGTACATCTACGAGCACCACATCAACGACGCGGACTGGTTCCTCAAGGCGGACGACGACACCTACACGGTGGTGGAGAACATGCGCTACATGCTATATCCCTACAATCCCGAGACGCCCGTCTACTTTGGCTGCAAGTTTAAGCCGTATGTGAAGCAAGGATACATGTCTGGAGGAGCTGGTTATGTGCTCAGTCGAGAGGCAGTGCGTCGGTTTGTGGTAGATTCAAAACTATGCACTGCAGATGTGATATTAGGGAAGTGCTTTGAGAAACTGAATTTCTCTTCACTGGATGCCAATAGAAAGGATAGATTCTGTCCTTTTATTCCTGTGAGTCTGTCGATGACCAATCAATATCAACACCATAAAAGAACTTTCCCTGTTTTCCTTGAGTCATTGGCAACTAGTAATGCTTAATCCTGACTTAGATTACCTGGGATGTTTAGAAAATGCCTTAAATATGTACTAGTCATATTTAATATAATAGTTTAACCAAAAAAAAAAAAACGATTATGAATCATTTGAATTTTTTTACAATGAAATTTCATTGAAATCAAAATATAATTTAATACAGAACGAAAATGAATGAGCTAAGCAGCTTAACGAAATTTTTAGCTACGCAGTTCAGCTAAACGGCACCCAGTGGACCAAAATTTCATTTATGATAGTTTTACGGATTTCAAACGTGTAAAACGTCCGTTTTCAGATCTGAAAGTGATAGAAATATAAGTCATCTGTCGCTCAGTTTGTGGCAGCAAACTTGGCAAATACGATACGCAATACTCACGTAAAAGTATCATTTTTAGAATATTTATGATATTTTTCGCTTACCTTTTATAATATTACAAACGATGCCTTACTAATATTTAAAATACATACGAAATTATATTTTTTCTGATTATTTTATATTTTATTATTATATTTTTTTTTATTTTAACTAAGCAATTAACTTTTAACTTCCGAGCTCGTCGTCTCCATCCACGAGCAGTTTTCCGTTTTTGTGTGCTGTGCAAGCTGCCTTCCATCGCCATCTTTTGTTTTGGGGTTCCTGTACAAATATAAAATATTATTATTAAGTCCACATTTGCATATATTACGTTATTATTTATTATAATTTACTTACTTCATATAATTTTGGGTAACTCGCACACAGACCATGTGTTCGTGCAGACTCCCGGCAATTGCCACAACACAAAATGCACAAAGGCAGAGAAAAAAAAAACACAAAAGCAATTGCAACACAATACCTGTCGTGTCGTTTGCCGAAACTTATGTCTGCCGGCTCGCAGCAGCGACGCAACGCGTCAAACACGAAAATGTTGCCTGCAGCATGACATGACTTCGTTCGATCCGCTTACGATCCGTTTTCAGCCCGTTTTATGGCTCAACAACGCATCTTTGGCGAAGGTTCGGTCGTCGCACGGTGTTTGACCGCAAGTTGTCTTTTTGTAATAATAAAAGCAGCCTAAATGATCGCCGACAGTTGGCAACGCTGACACTGTCATGGTTTTCTCGTTTGTGAAACATCGAAAATTAAATGTGCTTTTATTAAAGTCAGACTATATGAATTGCAATGCAATATATGCAATAAAAAAAAATATGTTTAATAATTTCTAGACTGTAGCTGTAATTAAAAAAAAAAAAAAGTTTTGTATAATGTCATCAATATTATGTTTTATCGTAAGTATTTGATTTTTTCAGTGTTCGTAAATATCTTATAAAAAAAACCTCTTTACGAGGTAAAAGTCTAGTGACGAAATCATTTTTATGCACCAAAATTTCTGATATCCAATTTTGTGACGAATAATATTAAGGTTTACTTATAAATTACTAAAAAAAAAATATTGTCACTCTGCACATTGCGCTAATTTCTTCATACCTAATAAATATTTATTTTTTGCGCAGTGCCGAGTGACAATATTTTTTTTTTTAGTAATTTATAAGTAAACCTTAATATTATTCGTCACAAAATTGGATATCAGAAATTTTGGTGCATAAAAATGATTTCGTCACTAGACTTTTACCTCGTAAAGAGGTTTTTTTTATAAGATATCAGAAATTTTGGAGTAATATATCAGGAATCTTGAAAATTGCAATATTTGTTGACGGTACAACTTTGTCAAAAGGTGTTTATTGTTTGTACAAGCAAAAACAAACTGTCTGGCAACACTAGTTCCTTTTACAAACATACATGCAAAATTAGAAAAAATCATTACTAGCGTTTTCTCAAAATCGCCAAAATGTAGAAAAAAATACCTTATTTCACCTGTAGCTGTTTACCTTTTAACTTAAAAAAGTTCAAAGTATGCCTAAGAGCCCTTTGAAATACCTTTTCAATGATATATAGATCAAATCTGTAGCTTTTATCGCTTGGATGCTATGGGGGTTTCAATTTTAGCGGTTTTTAGCGATTTCCCGCTAAACTAGCGATTTTTCGAAAAAGTCGTAAAACAAACGTTTCTATATTTTGATTATAAAATGATTTATCTGCCGCTAAAAGAATTCACCACTTGCAAGCAGTTTATTTCCGCAATACGCTGCAAGCAGTGTACATACTGCATATGTACAAGCAGTAGTGTAAAGGTAAAATGTATATTCAGTTAATAGGTAATATCTTGCCCAAACGAATTTTGACAGATATGTGTTATATGTCAAAAGACGCGGAATAAAATTGCCTATAACATATAACATATTTTTAAGTGATTTGATGTGTAGATTTTTTCTTAAATCGCTAAAATGTGGGAAAAAATACCTTATTTCACCTGTAGCTGTTTACCTTTTTAAAAAAAAAACTTTGAAGGTATGCCTAAAAGCCCTTCAAAACACCTTTCCAACGACATATAAAACAGATCTGTAGCTCCTATCGTTTGGATGCTATGGGGGTTTCAATTTTAGCGGTTTTTAGCGATTTCCCGCTAAACTAGCGATTTTTCGAAAAAGTCGTAGAACAAACGTTTCTAGATTTTTTATCAGGAACAAGTCCTCATTCAAACTTTTAAGCTAAATTAACGATTTGATCCAAACAAACAAACAAACAGACAAACAGACAAACAGACAAACAGACAAACTGACTTTTCATCTCATTTTCGGAAGGCCACGAAAAATTTCAAAATTAATTATCTTTTGAACCAGTGGTCGGATTTTGAGGATCGAGGTGTCATTCGACGCGTATTTTTGATTAGAATAGTAAAAAAATATAAAAAAAATCAGAAAGGCTCCAACGGCCCCATTTGCTCCAATCATTTAAATTTTGCCCCTCCCACTTACTCCTGTTTATCTCACGAACCAGGTGAGTTTTCAAAAGTCTTAGTATGCACATTTGTAAGTTTTATTGATACCTTTCGATCGGTATATAACTCGACCTGATCGGACAGTCATAGCAAATTTTCCATTCTTCCTGTGTATATATGCTAGTCGCCTTTCGCACCCTTCGTGCTGCTTTCGTCACTAGCGCGGACTGCCGTCCGCAGTGATTACGGTTTTTCTTCACTCTTTTATTTAATCAGTTGTCCCACACAATTGGAACAGGTGCAATTCGGCTTGCTTTCTTAGACCGCAGATCAGAATTTCAGACCTCAGTCAATTGCATGACGTGTGCGTGTTTGGTTCATAATAGAAGAAATGATAAAATGTGCCAAATTTAACGAAATATGAATACTCATATTGTCAGTGCTGACAAAAATAGGTTAAATTGCACTGAAGTCAAACTCGCTTTGAGAGCTCAGTAAATACAATTGATTAACTTACAAAAGTGTAAGATAATGACACGACCTTTACTAAGAGAAGGTAATTAGAATTATAAATTAAACATATTTTTAAAAAAATATTTACCACTCATAAATTTAAAAAAAAAATATAGCACACCGTAAGCTCCTCACCTTTGCCGTAGGGTTGTTTGTGACCTGCTGCCTGGTTAAACTTTACTCTACGCCGCTTCGCATCGATCCTTTTGATACCTTTACAGCAGGCAATCAGCATTCTCAAATAATTCCCAAGGATGACACGACATCAAATAATGAGCCCAAACCCAAAGAAGGCATAAGTTTAAAGAAACAGATCTTCAAACATGTTGTAAATTTAACTCTTACATAGTTGTCTTGCCTAATAAGCAGGGACTGAAAATTACTGTTATTTATCAAAATTTCAACATAAAAAATGACATATAAGGACTAATGCGATTTTTATTTCAAATACATCAAATTCTTTGTAAAAACAGTATCTCTTCAAACAACCAATAAACTTATATTTGATAATAGATTTTTATTGTATCTATCAAAAATAATGATTAAATTTTATTTTAGTCTTTAATTATAATTAAATGTCGATTAAAAAAAATAAAAGTCTCTAAAGACTTTTATTTGTGAGGGAAAAAAATAAAAGTCTCAAAAACCTATTATTATACCCGTTACTTATTAAAAATAAGTAAAAGGGGATATTGTATTCGTTGCAATGTATGTAACAGGGAGAAGGAAGCATCTCCGACCCTATAAAGTATATATATTCTTGATCAGCATCAACAGCCGAGTCGATATAGCCATGTCCGTCTGTCCGTCTGTCCGTCCGTCCGTCCGTCTCTGCGTCCGTGTGAGCGCCTAGATCTCAGAGACTATAAGAGCTAGAGCAACCAAATTTGGCACACAGATTTCTATAAACCCCACGCAGGTCAAGTTTGTTTCAAAATTTTGCCACGCCCCTTTCCGCCTCCGTAAATCGCGAAAATCCACCACACGCACAGTTTTTAAGATATTAGGTTTTTTTAAACGGTGAACGTTAGCTATTGTTTTTACCTATCATTCTACTAAATCCCAACAAGATCGGATAAACAGAAAGGTGGTACTGGCTGATTAAAGCTTTTAAGCAATAAAAGTGCCTAAAAGCATGCAATAAAAAAAGGTTACATTTATTTAGGTAAGTAACGGGTATCCTATAGTGGGGAGCTCGACTATAGCCTTTCCCACTTGTTTTTGATTTGAAATCAGACTTTTATAATTTGAATTTTTTTGGAATATCTTTGTTAATACTAAAGATCAAATTTTCAACATAAGTATATAAGGTTATCATCTTCCTGCAAAAAAAAAAATCAACCTAATCTGATAATAAACACTCAAGGAATTCTATCTCCTAATTCTGCCAAAATTTCTACAAATAATGCTACCATTAGGAGCAATTAAATAATTTTTAGATTCTTCATAAAAATAAATTGTTAAATACTTAGTAAAAAAAGTATTTTCTGCATTACTTCTTCTGCTAAATTGCACCCATTGTCTCGACGCTAACTTGCGTCTTAGGAAGGCTGTGCACAACCTTTGCTAATAAATACAAATTGCGAAATTTAAATTTATTTTCATCCCAATACCCCATTAAATTTTCCTCAGCTCAAAGTGGCTTGGGATCATAAGCTGCTATTTCCAAAAACGCCACATGAAAATCGTCTTCGTCAGCGGTCTCCGCATCGTCCACGTCAATTGTATTTAAAAATGCATTTAAATATGCGCATACCACCCTCAATGGTAGTCGAACCGCTCGCAGGAAGATCGAACGAATTTTGACTAAGGGATTTTGATTCTGATGAATTTTCTTTTACATTTGCAACATATATTTGCATATTTTGCACGATGAGTAATATTTCCCGCCGCGAACAGCTTGGTTGGATTTTCGGCCCATTTTTAAAATCTGTATTTTTACGTTTTTTCTTCACTTTCACATTCTTCACAGAAATGTTGGTTTATATACATCATGTGCTAAAACTAATTTTTAACTATTAATTTTAGCTTATGATGCAATTACCATATGATGTTTAAAGTAGAAGTAATGGTACACGTGGAAGAGATAGTATTCTAGAGAATTTGAAAACGTGAGTTCAAATGATATTCGACATTTTTTTTCAAGGTCATTATTATTTTTAATAATAATTTGTAGGGCATATATATTTATGGAATTCCTTGAGTGTTTATTATCAGATCAGGCCGACTTTCTTTTGGCAGGAAGATTATAATCTTATATACTTATGTTAAAAATTTGAAACGTATATCTTTAGTATTAACAAAAATATTCAAAAAGACTTTTATAAAAAATTTCAAATTATAAAAGTCTTTAAAGACTTTTAAATCAAAAATATTTGTTATTTGAGTCTTTTATTTTTTTCCATCACAAATAAAAGTCTTTCGAGACTTTTATTTTTTTAATCGAAAATAAAAGTCTTTAAAGATTTTTATTCAAAAAAGTTTTGAATAACTCTTATAAAAAATTGAAAAAATAAAAATCAGTATTAATTATTATTAAAGTCTTATGTAGTAAAAGATCAAATTTAATTATGATTTTTAATGGATATAATTAAAATCAATATTAATTATTATTTATAATTTTTATTTTTTTGATCAAAAATAATTATTAAGTATGATTTAATAAAAGTATTTAAGTTATTATTGAAAGTAATTTTTATTTTCATTCCTCATAACAGTTTCGGTCCCTGCTAATAAGTATTTGCACGCCATTAGGCACGCCTTTAGGCACGCCATTAGGCACGCTATTAGGCACGTCGACAAATTGTTTGTATTACATTTGCATGATCTAGTGAACCGACTTAAACCAAATTCGATCAACATGTAAAAGACGTAGAATATTCCCAATATGTGAGTTATCAGGATGCATAGACCATCCCATATGCATATTCTAACAGTTTGGTTCAGATATCTTAAACAACAAAATAGTTTTTAAACTTGACTTTACTTTTGTACAAAACTTGATTTTCGATAGATCGTTCCTATGGCATCTATGTGATATAGTGTTCCGATTTCAACCAAATTTGGTCAGGATGCTAACGACCATCCCATATACATATTCAGTCAGTTTGATTTGGATATCTCAAGCAAAAAAAAAGTTTTTCATCCTAAAACTTGATTTTCGACTGATCGTTCCTATGGCAGCTAGATGATATAGTAGTCCGATCTAAAACTACCTACATACCAAGTTTGAGGTCTCTAGCTATTATAGTCTCTGAGATCGACGCGTACAAGCAGACGGACCCTTTTTGACCGTTCAATGGGCACAGGGTATAAAAATATTGGATGTTTATTGTGTGCAACCTGAAAAATAAGTTTTAGTAAAAAAAAAACATTGGCCGTGTTCACCAGAACAAATCGACAACAGAAAATCGATGAAATTTGCATGATTATTCTGGTGAAATGCAGTGATTAGCAATCATGATTTCAAATTTTGTGATGTATGATGACTGAAAATTCATCACCAAAATAGTACTCTGAAATTATCTGATGTGATGCTTTGTTATCGAACAAACAAAATACATGATTACTGATTGATTAGTTCTGGTGAACACGGCCATTGTACACTTTTTTTTTGTATGATTTGAATTTAACTAAAAGTCTTTTGAACCCAAATTTTTCACACAAATTTTAAGATTTTTCTCAAAAGCTGTGGTCAAATACGTGTCAATATATTACTACAATTTAAGAAACGGCACTAAAATGGTTATAACCTACCTAAAGTCCCAAGGTAAGTATGAAGGATACCGATTTAAAACAAAAAATTTCAATTACAAATGAGGCTATTTCAGTGAATCTGTCCAGAAGAGGCACTTTCTTCACGCTTATGACTGGTCTCATCATTGGGTTTTGTGTGGCTCAGCTTATTTCCTACTTCACTGTTTTCGAGAGCATAAGATCATTCAGCCTCCAAGTTGATAGAGATTCTCATAAGCACATTAACGCCATTGATGCCAGGATGCCCTCGTTCCCAGAGTTTATCCACGATCATCCATATGACAATTCATCTGTTGCCGATCAGTTGAAAAAGGAAGTCCGCATTCTCTGCTGGGTTATGACAAATCCCACGAATCACAAGAAGAAAGCTCGTCATGTGAAACGCACTTGGGGAAAACGCTGCAACATTCTCCTGTTCATGAGTTCCGCAGAAGACGACGAACTGCCCACGGTCAAGTTGGATGTGGAAGAAGGTCGACCGAATCTATGGCGAAAGGTTAAAGAGGCCTTCAAGTATGTGTACAAGCATCACTACAACGATGCGGATTGGTTCTACAAAGCAGATGACGATACCTATGCTGTGATCGAGAATCTCCGCTATATGCTGTATCCCTATAACCCAGAGACTCCAGTTCACTTCGGCTTCAAGTACAAGCCCTTCGTTAAGCAGGGTTACATGTCCGGAGGAGCTGGCTACGTTCTCAGTAGGGAGGCAGTTCGAAGATTCGTAGTCAAGGGCATTCCCGATCCTAAGATTTGTCAGCCTGGCACCGTTGACGATGAGGACATTGAAATTGGAGCGTGTATGGAGAATCTCAATGTCACAGCAGGAGATTCCCGAGATTACAATGGACGTGGTCGCATGTTTCCCTTTCGACCGGAAGAACACTTGGTCCCCCATAAAGATCCAAACTACTGGTATTTTGAATACATGTTCTACAAGACGGATGACGTGAGATAACTCTTACATGTACATTCTATTTAGTTTATTAAATGACTGCAATCAATTTACAGGGCCTCGATTGCTGTTCGGACAATGCCATATCATTTCACTATGTCTCACCGCGTATTATGTATGTGATGGATTATTTAATCTATCACTTAAAGCCCTATGGCATAGTGAGAGAACCTCATCGAGTGCCAGCTAAATTACAAATTGGAGAGCTCTTACCACCGCCAGTTGAAGAACCCGCCGACAGCAATGAAGACTCTAAGGACGATGAGGATCGATTGAATAAGACAACTACAAATGTAGCAAATGCTAAGAAAAAGAAACAAGAGCAATTGCAAATTGTAGTTACCACAACTTCTAAAGCAACTCGAAGACTACTATGGCAGCAATAAAGATTATTTACATTTCCATTATTTCATATTGGGTCATTTCAAAAATAAACAATAAACACATATTTCACTGGAAGATTATCTAAATCCCACATTAATTGTTAAATTTAAAACTTATAAAAAACTAAAAAAAAAAAAATCAGAAATTTTGGGGCATTAAAAGGTTTTCGTCACTAGACTTTTCCCTCATAAAGAGGTTTTTTAATAAGATATCTGAAATTTTGGAATAGGATATCAGAAATTTGATATTATAACTTTGTCAAAAGGTGTCTAGTGTTTGTAGAAATATAAGTCAGTACCATCGCCAAGATAATAATGAGCATAAAATCAAATTAAGTCAAACTTAAACCAATTAAAGCCCGTATACAAGCAAAATGAAACTGTCTGGAAACACTTGTCCCTATTTTCTCAAGAAAAAGAAAGACTATTTTTGCAAACACAATTGCCTAGCGCAAAAGTTATCAACACTCTCAAGCTCTGGCTGCTAGACACTTTGTTGCTGCTGTCTTATTCCAACTTTAAGTTAACAGTTCAGTTAACAGGTGATATCTGGTAAACCCACCGACCAAAATCTACAATATATTGAAAATTAAAAAAATCGTTAGGGGCATTTTCTCAAAAATCGCCAGAGTGTTTGAAAAATACCTTATTTCACCAGTAGCTTTTGACCTATGTACTTAAAAAAAAACTATAAAGGCATGCCTTAGAGCCCTTAAATTACCTTTCTAGCGATATATATTTGTCAAACGTAGATCCACTACTACTAATCTTCTAGAACTTTCGTCGTTTGTTATCCGCGGTTTCCGTAATAACAAACAAACTGATGTCATTTATACCGATTTCAGTAAAGCTTTTGACTAAGTCAACCATTCTCTTTTATTACATAAGCTTGACCTAATTGGTTTTTCGACCACCCTTATTCGCTGGATTTCAAGCTATTTGAAACACAGAACTCAAAAAGTTCTGTTTAATAACTTTTTTTCTAAGTCATTCCGGGTTACCTCTGGAGTTCCCCAAGGTAGTCATCTCGGTCCTTTGCTTTTCACACTGTTTATAAATGATCTACCAACAGTTTTAACAAACTCTCGTGTACTTATGTACACAGAAAAAAAAAAGCCGTTCTAAAATCAAGCCTAAAATACTTAATTTAAGCCTGCATTTTTTAAGTATGTTTCCAGGATTAAGCTGAACGATCAAGTCTATATGGGGATTAATATGGGAAAATAAGCCTAAATTACTTGATTCTCTCTCGGCCTCTCTCATTCCAACTGGACCGATGGCTCAGTGGTTAGAGTCGCCGACCTGTTGGCAAAAAACCTAGGTTCGATTCTCCCAGTCAATTGCAGTCACAAACATTCCCTTCATTAAAAAAAAAATGTTTAAAAAAAAAACAATAAATAAAAAATGTTTAAAAAAAAAATTTGAATAAAAAAGGTTAAAAAAAAAATTTTAAAATTTAAAAACCATTAAAAAAAAAGAATAAAAAAGAAAATTTAAAAATAAAATAAAAACCAGAATAAAAGAAAAGTTCCAAAAAAAATTTTTTTTTTTTTTAGTTTTAAGAATTTTTAGGATTGAATTCGGGATTGAAAAATTCAAGTATTTCATACTTGGTTTAAGAAAATCCGAGATTACCCCACTTCTGACATCGTTTCGGATTGAATTCGGGCTAAATATCCCGGATTTTTTTTCTGTGTATGCCGATGATGTTAAAATTTGTCTGCAATATAAAGAATGGCCATGCCACTTCAAATTGCTGGAAGATCTTGACTCTTTTCAGTCATGGTGCCGTGTGAATCTTTTAAATTTAAACTGTTCTAAATGTAACGTAATGAATTTTTACCGCGCTAACCCTTATTTGGCGTCATACTCACTGTATGGTGGTCCTCTTGATAGGATTACTGCTGTTGATGATCTAGGTATACTCTTAGATCACAAGCTTAAATTTTCCGACCATATATTTAAGATGGTCAATAAAGCTATGTCAGTTCTGGGTTTTATAAAGAGGTGGTCGAAGGAATTCGATGACCCCTATATAACTAAGACTCTTTACACAGAAAAAAAAATCCGGGATATTTAGCCCGGATTCAATCCGAAACGATGTCAAAAGTGGGGTAATCTCGGATTTACTTAAACCAAGTATGAAATAGTTGATTTTTTCAATCCCGAATTCAATCCTAAAAATTCTTAAAACAAAGCAAAAAAAAAATTGTTTTTAACTTTTTTTTTTAATTCTGGTCTTTTTTTTTTATTCAAATTTTTTCTTTATTCTTTTTTTATGATTTTTTAATTTTCTTTTTTTAATTATTTTTTTTTTAACATTTTTTTTTATTCTGGTCGTTTTTTTTTTATTCAAATTTTTTCTTTATTCTTTTTTTAATTTTTTTTTTTAAATTTTCGTTTTTTAATTTTTTTTTTTTTAACATTTTTTAATCATTGTTTTTTTTAAACATTTTTTTTTAAGGAAGGGAAAGTTTTTGACTGCAATTGACTGGGGGAATCGAACCCATGTTTTTTTTCGAACAGGTCGGCGACTCTAACCACTGAGCCATCGGACCAGTTGAAATGAAAGAGGCCGAGAGAGAATCAAGTAATTTGGGCTTATTTTCCCATTTCAATCCCGATACAGGCTTGATTATTCAGATTAATCCTGAAAACATACTTAAAAAATGCAGGCTTGAATCAAGAATTTTAAACTTGATTTTAGAATGGCATTTTTTTTTCTGTGTACATATCTTTAGTCCGTCCAATTTTGGAGTACGGTTCATGTGTCTGGTGTCCTCAGTATACTGTGCACCAAAGTCGCATTGAATCGGTACAAAAAAACTTTCTTCTCTTTGCTCTACGTGGCCTTAATTGGAATAGGGACGTGAGACTGCCTTCGTACTCTAGTAGGCTTTTATTAATAGACCTTCCTTCTTTATCAAATCGTAGAATTATGCTTGGTATTATTTTTATGTGTAAGCTTGTTGGTGGTGACATTGACTCTACTGAATTAATGTCACAACTCAACTTTTCTGTTCCTCGTAGAGTAGTATCTAGAAATTTTATTCCTATTTCTCTTCCTATCTGTAGATCTAACTATGCATTGCATGAACCTTTTAGAATGCTGTGTTCGGAATACAATAGGCTTTTTTATATTGTTTCCGAAGCTAACTCCATTTCAAATCTAAAAATTTTGCTACTAACCCATTTAGCTAATAATAATTAGTTTAGTATTTTTATTATATTTCTTAGTAATTTAATTCTATATCCGTTTTCATATTTTATGTCCGTAACTGTCTATTTTCTTTCTCTCTTCGCGACCTTTTAATTTGCATGCCGTTCAACTTGTTTCCGTCCGCCCGCGAACTCGTCTTCTGATCCGCGCGTAACAAGCTAAGGCTTGGTGTCGCTTGGACCACTTTAACGTACATACATAGTACGTCAACGCCCAACGAATATATAGATCATAGCTTCTATAGCTTGAATACTGTGTGGAGGGGGGGGGAGGGGTTCATTTTAGCGGGTTTTAGCGATTTCCCGCTAAACTAGCGATTTTTCGAAAAAGTCGTAGAACAAAAGTTTCCAGATTTTTGATAGGGAACAAGCCCTCATTCAAACTTGTAAGCTATATTAACGCTTTGATACAAACAAACAGCCAAACAAACAAACAAACAAGTGGACTGACTTTTCATCTCATTTTCGGAAGGCCACCAAGAATTTCTAAATTAATTATCTTTTGAAACAGTGGTGAGATTTTGATGATCGAGGTGTTATTCGACTCGTTTTTTTGGTAAGAATATTGGAAAGTTAAAAAATTGTACCAAAAATCTGCATTTGCCAGGTGAACCAGGTGAGTTTTCAAAAGTCTTAGTATGCTCGTTTGTTATTTTAAATTTACCTTTCGATCGGAATATAACTCGACCTTAACTGAAAATCATAGCAAATTTTAAATTCTTCCTGTATATATTGCTAGTCGGCTTTCGCACCCTTCGTGCTGCTTTTTTCACTAGAGCGGACTGCCGGCCGCAGTGATATGTTTGTAATTATTTTATATAATATAATCAATTCTTTTTAAATTAAATACAAAGTTAAATAAAAAACACAAATAAGAATTACATGTTATTTGATACTATTCAACCGATTTTAGAATGCACTTAGTAGCATACTCTAAATAAATTAACTTATGGACATCATCACTTAGAAAACAGCAAATTAATGCAATAGGCGTAAGTTCGTCGCACCACAAGTAAAGTTCTTCTGTTTGCACAACTGTCATTTGAGAAAAATACCGCTGGGAACTTATTAATAGATAAGTCTACTGCACTGCAATTCACAAAACTTAGTATATTTTCTTACGTGATAGAGATCATTTCAAAAGGGAGAGGCCATATTAATAATTACAAAAAAAAAGTACAATTTATAAAAAAAAATCTTGATAAGTTATGAAAATTATAAATATAAATATATCATGATTCACATACTATACAAAGTGCATTTTGAAATGTGACCAAAATTAAGTATTTTTAAAGAAAAAGGCAAATAATAATAGTATATCCAGAAAATTTAATGCACTTGTGGCGAAAGAAACTTCTAGAAGTGGTACTCCTCTATTAAAAGCAAAAAAATGACTGTTCAAGGTGAATAGCACATGATTCTAAAATCGAATCTTATAGTTTTCATAGAAATACTTCAACAGGAAATTCCAAGAATCGCATGATCCTCACGCTTCTGTCTGGCGTCTTCATCGGCTTCTGTGTGGCACAGCTAATTTCCTACATAACCATATCTGAAAACATAAGATCCTTTGAGCTTCATGTAAAAAGCGAACAAAATCCTTTCGCTCCCAGGATACCCTCGTTTCCAGAGTTTATCCACGATCATCCATATGACAATTCATCTGTTGCCGATCAGTTGAAAAAGGAAGTCCGCATTCTCTGCTGGGTTATGACAAATCCCACGAATCACAAGAAGAAAGCTCGTCATGTGAAACGCACTTGGGGAAAACGCTGCAACATTCTCCTGTTCATGAGTTCCGCAGAAGACGACGAACTGCCCACGGTCAAGTTGGATGTGGAAGAAGGTCGACCGAATCTATGGCGAAAGGTTAAAGAGGCCTTCAAGTATGTGTACAAGCATCACTACAACGATGCGGATTGGTTCTACAAAGCAGATGACGATACCTATGCTGTGATCGAGAATCTCCGCTATATGCTGTATCCCTATAATCCAGAGACTCCTGTGCACTTTGGGTTCAAGTTCAAGCCCTTCGTTAAGCAGGGTTACATGTCCGGAGGAGCTGGCTACGTTCTCAGTAGGGAGGCAGTTCGAAGATTCGTAGTCAAGGGCATTCCCGATCCTAAGATTTGTCAGCCTGGCACCGTTGACGATGAGGACATTGAAATTGGAGCGTGTATGGAGAATCTCAATGTCACAGCAGGAGATTCCCGAGATTACAATGGACGTGGTCGCATGTTTCCCTTTGTACCGGAACACCATTTGGTCCCCAATAAAGATCCTAGCTACTGGTATTGGAAATATATGTTCTACAACACAGATGATGTGAGATAACTCTTATATTGATATAATATTTAGTTTATTAAATGACTGAAATAAATTTTCAGGGCCTCGATTGCTGTTCGGACAATGCCATATCTTTTCACTATGTCTCACCGGGCATGATGTATGTTATGGATTATCTGATCTATCACTTGAAGCCTTACGGGATAGTGAGAGAGCCTCATCGAGTGCCAGCTAAATTACAAATTGGAGAGCTCTTACCACCGCCAATTGAAGAACCCGCCGACAGCAATGAAGATTCCATAGATGATGAGGATCGATTGAATAAGACAACTACAGATGTAGCAAGAATATCGGAGCCCGATTCTAGAGAAGTTAGCTCGAGGGAAGTCGATTCAGAGAAGGGAAAAAGTATCACAAATGCCAAGAAAAAGAAACAAGAGCAATCGCAACTTGTAGCACAACTTCTAAAGCAACTTAGCAGAGAAGCAAGGGAACTCGAAGACTACTATGACAGCAATAAAGATTAATTACATTTATATTATTTCAATTAACTTTTTTATATAATCAAGGCTTTTAAAATTAAATACAAACTTAAATAAAAAACACAAATGAAATCAACATGTCATTCAATACTCTTTGACTAATTTTAGAATGCACTTAGTAGCATACTCTAAATAAATTAACTTATGGACATCATCACTTAGAAAACAGCAAATTAATGCAATAGGCGTAAGTTCGTCGCACCACAAGTAAAGTTCTTCTGTTTGCACAACTGTCATTAGAGAAAAATACCGCTGGGAACTTATTAATAGATAAGTCTACTGCACTGCAATTCACAAAACTTAGTATATTTTCTAACGTGATGGAGATCGTTTCAAAACCGTGAGGCCATATTAATAATTACAAAAAAAGTACAATTTATAAAAAAAACCATATTACGTTATAAAAATTATAATTATAAATATATCATGACTACTATACAAAGTGCATTTTGAAATGTGACCAAAATTAAGTATTTTTAAAGTGAAAAGCAAAATATGTTTAAAAATAGATCTAGAAAATTTAAGGCACTTGTGGCGTAAGAAACTTCTAGAAGTGATACTCCTCTATTAAAAGCAACAAAAATGACTGTTCAAGGTGAATAGCACATGATTCTAAAATCGAATCTTATAGTTTTCAAAGAAATGCATCAACAGGAAATTCCAAGAATCGCATGATCCTCACGCTTCTGTCTGGCGTCTTCATCGGCTTCTGTGTGGCACAGCTAATTTCCTACATAACCATATCTGAAAATATAAGATCCTTTGAACTTCATGTAAAAAGCGAACACAACCCTTTCGCTTCGAGGATACCCACGTTCCTAGAGATTATCCACGATCATCCATATGACAATTCAACTGTTGCCGATCAGTTGAAAAAGGAAGTCCGCATTCTCTGCTGGGTTATGACAAATCCCACGAATCACAAGAAGAAAGCTCGTCATGTGAAACGCACTTGGGGAAAGCGCTGCAACATTCTCCTGTTCATGAGTTCCGCAGAAGACGACGAACTGCCCACGGTCAAGTTGGATGTGGGAGAAGGTCGATTCAATCTATGGCGTAAAACTAAGCAGGCCTTCAAGTATGTTTATAAGCATCACTACAACGATGCGGATTGGTTCTACAAAGCAGATGACGATACCTATGCTGTGATCGAAAATCTCCGCTATATGTTGTATCCCTATAACCCAGAGACTCCAGTTCACTTCGGCTTCAAGTACAAGCCCTTCGTTAAGCAGGGTTACATGTCCGGAGGAGCTGGCTACGTTCTCAGTAGGGAGGCAGTGCGCCGATTTGTGGTTGAGGGTATTCCAAATCCTAAGCTGTGCCTACTTGGAATGGGCGTTGCTGAGGACGTTGAATTGGGGATATGTATGAAGAATCTCAATGTTACAGCGGGGGATTCCCGAGATTACAATGGACGTGGTCGCATGTTTCCCTTTAATCCAGGAAATCATTTAATACCCAATAAATCTCCAGATTTGTGGTATTGGCAATATATTTTCTACAATACGGATGAAGTGAGATTCAACATTTCACAAGTCGTTTAATTATTTTAATCTCTGATTCCTCTTTCAGGGCCTCGATTGCTGTTCGGACAATGCCATATCTTTTCACTATGTCACTCCGGGTATGATGTATGTTATGGATTATCTGATCTATCACTTGAAGCCTTACGGGATAGTGAGAGAGCCTCATCGACTGCCAGCTAAATTAAAAATTGGAGAGCTCTTACTACCGCCAATTGAAGAACCCGCCGACAGCAATGAAGATTCCATAGATGATGAGGATCGATTGAATAAGACAACTACAGATGTAGCAAGAATATTAGAGTCTCATTCTAAAGAAGTTTACTCGAGAAAGTCGATTCAAATGAAACAAAAACTGTTGAAACTTTGATAAAAGTTACTTCAAAAAACTACAATAAACTAGAATTTTCAAATTAATAACAAAAGTCGAAACTACTTAAAGAACTGGAGAAACTAAACCGAGTAACAATCAATTTTAAGAATTACTTTATATGAGTAAACTAAAGGTTTACATATTAGAATTAAAATTGTTTCAATAAAATAAAATGTTGCTATTTAAAAAGATATTAAGTTAATTGAATTAATTTCATATCTGTATTTCATAAATATGTAAATTAAGAGATGCAATAACATTAAGTAAATGTTTCCGATAAAGAGCATAATGATAAGGAAGAAGGAGTGATAATTTGGCAGAGACAAAGATCAATACACTGGGAAGTCGAACAACTGTTGAAACTCAGAGTTGCTCTCATTTTGTGAATAATAGAATCACAATAAAGTCTTTCTGTTTGTACAATTGTTGTGTGAGACAAAGCCTCTAAATATTTGGTAGCCTATTTATAGCTGATGTTGTACCAACTTCAGAGTTTAGTTTATTTGGTAACCTGGAAGCGTTCATATCGGTTTCGAGCTCAAATTCTAATATTTGGAAGTGTAGTAAAAGCTACTGTATGTGGCATTCTTTTTAATTAATCTTAGCAATTAAAATTATAATTAAAAAATAGTGGATACTTTTATGTGTGCGACCTGAAAATAAAGTTGGAGTTAACAAAATATTGAGCACTTTTGTTAGTATGATTTGTAATTAACTTAAAATGTCTTAGAATTAAACGCAAATTTTTCAAACGAATTTTAAGATTGTTCTCAAAAACTGTAGTCAAATACGTGTCGAAATTTAACTAAATATAAGAAACGGCACTAAAATGGTTATTCCCTACCTAAAGTCTCAAGGCAAGTATGGAGGATTTAAAGCAAAAATGTTCAATTACAAATGAGAATATTTCAGTGAATCTGTCCAGAAGAGGCACTTTCTTAACGCTTATGACTGGTCTCATCATTGGGTTTTGTGTGGCTCAGCTTATTTCCTACCTCACTATTTACGAGGGCATAAGATCATTCAGCCTCCAAGTTGATAGAGATTCTCATAAGCACATTAACGATATTGATGCCAGGAAGCCCTCGTTCCCAGAGATTATCCACGATCATCCATATGACAATTCATCTGTTGCCGATCAGTTGAAAAAGGAAGTCCGCATTCTCTGCTGGGTTATGACAAATCCCACGAATCACAAGAAGAAAGCTCGTCATGTGAAACGCACTTGGGGAAAGCGCTGCAACATTCTCCTGTTCATGAGTTCCGCAGAAGACGACGAACTGCCCACGGTCAAGTTGGATGTGGAAGAAGGTCGACCGAATCTATGGCGAAAGGTTAAAGAGGCCTTCAAGTATGTGTACAAGCATCACTACAACGATGCGGATTGGTTCTACAAAGCAGATGACGATACCTATGCTGTGATCGAGAATCTCCGCTATATGCTGTATCCCTATAATCCAGAGACTCCTGTGCACTTTGGGTTCAAGTTCAAGCCCTTCGTTAAGCAGGGTTACATGTCGGGTGGATCAGGCTATGTTCTCAGTCGTGAGGCAGTTCGAAGATTCGTAGTCAAGGGCATTCCAGATCCTAAGATTTGTCTGCCTGGCACTGTTATAAATGAGGACATTGAAATTGGAAAGTGTATGGAGAATCTCAATGTCACAGCGGGAGATTCCCGAGATTACAATGGACGTGGTCGCATGTTTCCCTTTGTATCGGAACACCATTTGGTCCCCAATAAAGATCCTAGCTACTGGTATTGGAAATATATGTTCTACAATACAGATGATGTGAGATAACTCTTATATTGATATAATATTTAGTTTATTAAATGACTGAAATAAATTTTCAGGGCCTCGATTGCTGTTCGGACAATGCCATATCATTTCACTATGTCTCACCGGGTATGATGTATGTTATGGATTATCTGATCTATCACTTGAAGCCTTACGGGATAGTGAGAGAGCCTCATCGAGTGCCAGCTAAATTACAAATTGGAGAGCTCTTACCACCGCCAATTGAAGAACCCGCCGACAGCAATGAAGATTCCATAGATGATGAGGATCGATTGAATAAGACAACTACAGATGTAGCAAGAATATCGGAGCCCGATTCTAGAGAAGTTAGCTCGAGGGAAGTCGATTCAGAGAAGGAAAAAAGTATCACAAATGCCAAGAAAAAGAAACAAGAGCAATCGCAACTTGTAGCACAACTTCTAAAGCAACTTAGCAGAGAAGCAAGGGAACTCGAAGACTACTATGACAGCAATAAAGATTAATTACATTTCTATTATTTCAATTAACTATTTGATATATTCAAGGCTTTTTAAATTAAATACAAACTTAAATAAAAAACACAAATTAGGCGTAAGTTCGTCGCACCACAAGTAAAGTTCTTCTGTTTGCACAACTGTCATTAGAGAAAACTAGTAGGCGGTGCTACCTTCGAGCATACTCGATTGTCGGAGACCCCGTACTTACTATGCAAAATCCAACACTAGTAAAAATAAAATAATATAAGTCCCTACAAATATTTAATATAGTTATTTTAATATATATTTATTTTCGCCCAAATTTATTGATGATATATTTATTTTAAAGATATTATAAATGATTTTTTAAAGCATATCCTTAAATCGTCTGTTAAGATGAAAATAAATGAACAAAATAAATTGATTTAAGCATTGGAGAAACGGAGACAGCGATAAATGCATTTCCCATATCTCTTAATAATAAACGAAAAATAAAACAAATATTAACATTGAATTAATGTAAAAATACAACATTAATAAAACAATGTCAGGAAAACTTTAGTAAGTCTTAAACATCTGTCCAAGCCGGGATTCGAGCGCCGGACCCACATTCTACAAAGTCTGCTAATGATAAAAATAATTTTCAAAAAGTGTCCTCACGCCAGGATTTGAACCCGCGATCCCCGAAAATTGCAAATTCGACGGGAACTTAACACCTTAGGCCATCGGAGCCCACACTTAAAATTGGCCAAAATGCCAATATGTTAAGACTTCAGCGATTCTATATTTTGCAGTTAAGATATCTGCCATTGAAAATGGTCAAAAAGGGTATATAAGATTTGTGTGATGTATATAACAGGCAGAAGGAAGCATCTCCGACCATAAAAAGTATATATATTCTTGATCAGCATCAACAGCCGAGTCGATTGTCTGTCTGTCCGTCTGTTCGAACGCGTTGATCTCAGAAACTATAATAGCTAGAGACTTCAAATTTGGTATGTAGGTTGCTGGATACCGGACGCAGATCAAGTTTGTTTTTTAAATTTGAATCGGAGCACTATATCATATAGCTACCATAGGAACGATCAGTCGAAAATCAAGTCTCAGTATGAAAAACTTTTTTGTTGTTTGAGATATGTGAACCAAACTGACAGAATATGTATATGAGATGGTCCCAACTAATATTCTATTTTATGTAGATTGGCACAGGGTATCCTCCAGTCGAGCAAACTCGACTGTAGCCACGCCCACTTGTTAAAATTGAATACCATTAAAAAAACCTTTGCGGATCATCTACTAACAAATTAATTTTAAATATTTAAAAAAAAAAAAATGTCTGTGCCGGAGAATTCGAACCCGGAACCCGAACTGAGAGTTCATGCAAAAGACGAATGCACTACACATCGCGCCACTTCCTATGTTGAAGATCAACGGCCTAATTATAGATTTCATTTTTACTGGACTGTAAGTTAGATGTAATTGTTATCTAGTTGAGATTGTTGTTGCTGATAAGGAATAATTGAGAATTTAGTTGTTTAAATATCTTCGCTGTTTATTATCCGATCGCGATGAAATTTTCAGCAAATATGGAGGATAATATTGTATTTTTCTATGCTTAATTGGGAATGTCTATCCTTAAAATTGTCCTTAAAATTAAGATTTTCTAATTTGTGGGCGTTTAAGGGGGCGTGGCCAAAATCTAAAACAAATTCGATCTGCGTGCAATATAGACGAAACTTGTTACCAAGTTTGGAGTCTCTAGCTCTTATAGTCTCTGAGATCTAGGCGTCAATACAGACGGACAGACGGACGGACGGACAGACGGACATGGCTATATCGACTCGGCTGTTGATGTTAATCAAGAGTATATACACTTTATGGGGTCTGCCACGCCTCCTTCTGCCCTTTACGCAATTTTTTTTTGTGACAAACTTAATAGACACCTGTACCTTTTTTAAGTACGGTGTCTAAAAATATCTAATGCTCAAAATCAGGGATTAAAACCCTAACCGAAACCGTAACCTTTAACCGGTAAAAACCGATTGAAATTTAAAACCGTAACTGAAACCGTAACCGAAAAAAAAATTTTTATTTGACCGAAACCTTTATACCGAAATTCTGTAAACCGAAATAACCGTTTAGTAACCGTTTCATTTATAAGGGTTAATTTCGGTTTTTTATACATTAAAAAAAAATTATTCCTTATTTTTTATTTTGTTTTTAATTTTCTTATGTTTAATTTTCAATTTTTATTTTTGATATTCATGATCGAATTTTCATAGCACTGAATAAGCGCAAATAAAATAAATTTAAAATAAACTTAAGAATATGTGAAAGAAATGTGTGAATGAAAATTTAAGAAAGTAATACCTTTTTAATTATTATTATAATAATATAAATATATCTATATTTTTTAGCAAAAAAAATCTTTTTTGGTAAACCGAAACCATACCGGTATTTCAAAACCGAAACATACAAAAACCGGTTCACCGTTACGAAACCTTTATTCAAAGATTTTGCGTAACCGATAACCGAAAACCCAAATGCGAACATAACCGAAACCGTAACTGAAACCTATATTCGTTTCGGTTTTAATCCCTGCTCAAAATATCAAAGAATTGACTCCTCAGTTTTTAGACTGAGAAAATACTCCAAGTTGAATTGTATTCAGTTTCGCCAAGTCTGGCAACGCCGCTTGCTATGTTTTGACACTTGCGCACATAAAACACAATTTAAATTACCTTTTGAAATGTATCTGCGTCGATTGCGGCGTTTCATCTGTCCAACATTTTTTGGATGGATACTCACTGGTGCTGCTTTGTTTTTTATGCTGGAATCTTATCTGTTTGCATTAAGCCAAGTTGGATGGAACTTCATAATGTATCTGCAGCCGCCGTATAGAGAGAGAGTAGCTGAATACGAAGTGGGAACTCGAAATGAGACGCGGGATAACACTGTCATTGCCCAGCAACTGTATGGAAAAGTCCGAGTACACTGTCTGCTCCAATTGACGAACAGTCACGAGCGTCTCAAGGCGAAGCACATTTTAAGCACTTGGGGAGCTCGATGCAATCGGATGCACATCAGCAAGGGAACACACACAGTTCGAGAGCTCTACCAAAGCATATACGAGAGGTTCTACTTGGACTTGGACTGGCTGCTGCACGTCCATGTGGATAGCTATGTGATCATGGAGAATCTGCGCTTCCACCTGGCCAAGTATTCGCCAACCGATGAGGTTTATTTCAGGGCATTCCACGCTTTCTTTCCCTATGCACATGTGAGTCAGGCGGACTCCACGGATTACATCTTGAGTCGTGGTGCACTGCAGCAGCTGCTTGCCCGGAACTGTTTCTCTAGAAACTGGCAAGATTGTCTAGCAGAGATGAAACAGGGACCAAGTGAGCTATTGTTTCCATTCCAGATTCCAGGAGAGCTGCTGCCGTTTGATCTGCGCGCAGAGTTTTGGAATTGGCCCTACATTCATAGGGCGGTTTATTCTGATCAGGTGAGTGAAGTTATTGTACTCTGTAGTTAAAAAGCACAAAGAGTCTATTAAGACATTGTCCAACAGGCAGCATCAGTACAAATCTCTGATACTATTTGATATATACTATGTATATCCTAGGCGGAGCAAGCTTGTTTTCGAAACTTCAGTTGCAATCGCAATTTTTGAAAAGATTATCTGGCGTGCCATAGAAATCGCAAGCGAATTAGAGTTTCGCAGAAAGCAAATCCGCTCGGAAATTTCCGAGGTGGCACAGAACTTCGAGAGATTTTATTTTTTTTAAGCATTTTCACCAACCTTTTCGAACTAGGCTGCTAAGGGCTGACACCTTCTCAGATTAAATTTCCCACGGGTTTGCTTAGCAACTTTTTAAGTTTGTCTTTGCAGAACCTTAAGTTTTTTATTTTTTTCTTATTTAATTCATATAATTTAATTTAATTATATAATAATTGATTTTATTTAGTTGAACAAAATTTAAAAGTAATTGGCGCGTGAAAATAAAAATTACTAGGCAACTCTTCGTGAAATTTTTTTTCACAATTTGCACAACAAGTTAAAGGATTTTTGCGGTAAAACTGGATTTACCTCAAAAGACTTATTTTTATAATGCTTAATTTAAAGAAAACTGAAGTGTATCCATATATTTTTTTTTAAATTCCTTTCTTCGTATTCTGACTAAAAAATGTGGCATCGCTGACCCTGACTTCGACTAGGTGGCAGCATCCAGCGAAATGATATTCAAGTGAAATTCAAGTGAAAGCGATTTCTGTAGCACCTCTGTATGACAATGTTTTACGAAATTATTACATGTTCTATCCATGCCTTTTATAAATTAAATCTGCATTTAACATATTATTAACAAATTTCGATAGGCAAAGAATATTTGAACATTGAACAAAGAAGAATAAACACAGGGTCTCTCACAGTCTGGCTCGCTCAACTAATTTTCCACTTGTAATCAATTTAAAATGTTCCACATTTCTTCCCCGCAGGGCTTCAACAATTCCTTAGCCTTTCCAATTGCCTTCCCCTACACGACCGCCAATCAGTTGCATGTGCTAGAGTATCTACTGTACCATCTGCGTCCCTATGGATATACAAACGGAATGACAGGGCTGTCACAGGGCTCAGCAGTGCAAGTTGCAGCCCTGCCTGCGGATGACACGACAGCCAAGCAACTCTTTAAGGAGATTCGCATTCTCTGCATGGTGATGACCTATCCCCACATGTACGAGAAGGTGGCAAGATCCATTCGACAGACCTGGGGACGGCGTTGCAACAAGCTGATCGTGTTCAGCAGCCGGAACCAGACAGGTGAGCGGGGAGTGCACACGGTAGCCCTGAATGTCAGCGAGGGTTATGGTCTTCTTTGGGGCAAAACGAAGGCCGCTTTTAGACACGTTTACAGGCATCATCGCCACGAGGCGGATTGGTTCTTCAAGGCAGACGATGATACCTATGCCATAATAGACAATATGCGATACATGTTGCATTCCCATCACACCGACGAGGCCGTCTACTTTGGCTGTCACTTTGTCCCCAACGAGAACGAGAGCTACATGTCCGGAGGTGCCGGGTATGTGCTCAGTCGGGAGGCTCTGCGTCGTGTAATCGAGCACGGACTCCACTCAAATGGCTGCAATCGGAAGCAGTCTGGCACTGAGGACTTTGAAATGGGTGTTTGCCTGAATTATTGTGGAGTAACTCCCACAGATTCCAGAGACTCCAACGGGCGACATCGCTTCTTGCCCCTTGGACTGGAACACGTTCTTATACCCGGTCGTTTGCCTCAGGATTTTTGGTTATATCATTACATGAACTATAAACTTAAGGAGGTAGATATTGCCCTTAGCGTACATTTTCCTAATTGCCTATAATTATGCTCATTCTAGGGCCTCGAGTGCTGTTCTAGCTATGCCATAACAATTCACTATGTGATATATTATCAAATGTATTTGTTTGACTTTCTTCTGTATAACATGCATCCATATGGCATTATCAAGGGCCATGAACCTCTGGTCGGGAATCCGTCTGGGAACGAGAATCTTGGCTCATAAAACTGTGGCTCACTTATTCACTCACTTAATTTTACTATATTAATATCCACAGCTCCAACTTTATTTGAAGTTCACTTATATATTTGTGTTACTGATTAATAAAAGTAACCTCCAAGATTCCAAGTGTTGTTATTGTGTTATTGTAACCTCTACTAATAATCTCTTAAGTTAAGGATATTCATATGCATAAATTAACTCAAATCATACAAATATTATTTGTTTAATCTAACTAATCTTTGACTTCTACAAATGGTTAGACAGCACTTTAAGCGTTTCTTATAAAGCTCTACCAAAATAAAGCTATACATATTGAGTAGTCTCTGTCTTTGGCATTGTTTCCAGCAGTCCATCCGAATCTCTCCCCAAATTCCTTATTTCGTTTGATTATAATTAAACGAAGCAGTTATCCACTTTTGGGGAATTATGTGCATTTGTCTTAGGCCCAATGGACGCAGTCTGTAGATGACATATTCAAGCATATAAAAGTCTCTAACATTACTGTAATGAAATGATATGGCTGAATTCGAAAAAAGGACGTGAGATTTCTGCAAAGAAATGATATGTTTTAATACTGAGATTGTGAAATATCCGAGATCATCTTACATTGCCTAAAGTCCGTTGGGCAAACGGTGCAATTGGCAGGAAACGTGGAAGTCCTTCCTCATCGTGGGAACTTCCAGCTACAACGCCTGCATTCCGAAAACAACGAGCAATCTCCACGTGCTCAATTCCATAATTGCGGTTACTGCAGAGCTTGCCATTGCCAGGTTCCATATTTACAAAGCGATGCAGCGCAGTCTTGCTGAAAACATAGCCAGCTGCTCCAGAGACGTAGCCCTGGAATTAGGTTGACAGTTGGATAGTAAATATAAACTGTCGAGCGAGCAAATTAGAAATCTACCCTGATTGACTTTCCTCTAAAGATTAAGCTAAGTACAGTCGAAATTCCCTAACTCGAATCACATTTATCCAAAGAAAAGGTTCGAGTTATGGAGATCTTCGACTTATAGAGTTATTTTTCTTAAGTTTATTAATTTTACTGCCACTCAATTTAGTTCGAGTTAGAGAAAATTCGAGTTATGGAAGTTCGAGTTATGGAAGCTCGACTGAATTTTAATTAAATTATTTATATTTATATTATATACAACAATTTTAGATATTTTTAACTATTGTTTTAGCTATTTTAGTAATAGTAGTAGTAAAAAATATAGTACAAAATAGTAGTAAAAATAATATCTTGCAATTATTTGTATTTTTTTTTTACTATTATTTAAAGTTATTTTAATTTAACTAGTTATAAACTCAATAATGACACTTTTTCCCTTCAATTTGAAAGGAAAATGGCAGATCTGAACACGCACTTAAACACAAGCGCAATTTTCAACATAAATACATATGTATATACATATATTATTTATACATTAAAAGACATGTTATTAATTTATTTCTTTGCTAGTTTCTCTAGTAATTCAAAAACAAAGTAATTTTATTGAAATTAAATTGGTTGTAAATAAATAATCAAGTTAACTAAATAAACGTTGCCGCTCACATCGACGGACGGACTGACAGACGGACATGGGTAAATGGACTCGACTGTTTATGCTGATCAAGAATATATATACTTTATATAATATATATGCTTCCTTCTCCCTGTTACATACATTTCAACGAATACAATATAAATTTTAAAATTATATGGGGCAAAAAAAAATATTTTTTTTTTAATTTTTTATTTTTTTGTTTCGTTCATTTGGTCCTAAAGTACCCGAAAATAAATTTTCACCTTAATCGGAGTACGCTAACACATTAAAAATTTCTTCGAAACATAAAAAAAACAGTATTTTAACACTGATTATACAATTTTTTATGTTTTTTCATGTTTGGAAGCAATTTTTCTTAAGATCTCACCTGCTTGATTTGCTGCCAATCATGGCTGCCAAAATAAATTGGTGTCTCTGGCGAATATCCTTGCAGAAAGTGCTGTAGATTCTCCATTATCACATAGCTGCCAAGCAATAGATTTATTATTTACAAAAGTGTGCAATTTAAATGTGACTTACGTATCAACTGGGACCTTAAGAAACCAATCGTAACTCTCATAATAGTTTTGATAGACATGTTGCAGTTGATAACGCGTCTTGGCCCAGGAATTCGTGTGTCTCTCTTTTATATTCAGTTTCTTGCCCCGCTGGCTGCCCATGAAGAGCAACTTGTTGCACCGTCTGCCCCAAGTGCGTTCGATGTGTGTGGCATGCGAGTGTAGTGGACTTGCCACAACCAGGCAGAGTATGCGTGTCGAGTTGTCGTTATTGAGGCCAACGGTCAACGACGAGTTGAAGATGGAGTAGGAGAAGGAGGAGGAGGAGGAGCTGGTCTCCAGCTGAGAGGTGACATCATCGTAGAATTGCAAGCGGGCACGTTGCAACAACCGCGACAAGCCAGTGCCACAGATCAGACCCAGCAACAACATCAGCAGCAACTCCAAGTTGTTGCCTGCCTTGCGCTGCGATGTTGGCCCGAAGAAGCTCATCTTATGGCCGTATTGTTGTTGCCTTAGCTAGCCGGGTTTTTATGAGCGTTTTGTTTACTTCTTTATGCAAATTTAATGTTGATGTTGTTGTTGCTGTTGAAATACCAAATTAACACATTCTTGTGCACTGACACAGCGTTATAGGCAAAGACGAAACTTGTAAGATGTGGTTGACCTTCAAGCAGCTTATGTGATGTTTTCTCCATCCCCTCACACACTCCTCATGCTTCACTTCGCTTCTCTGTCACTGCGCCTCTTTGTTTATTTATTTTTCTGTTGCCTTAATTCGATTTGCAATTGCTAAATTGTAATTTTGCCGGTTTATTTTGCCTTTTAAGCGAAGCTTCTGCCGCTGTCGCTGTCGCTGTCACTGCCTCTGTCGCCGTCGCCGTCTCCGTCGCTGCTTCCGTCGGCAGATCGCGGGACGTTTCCTCCGCGAGGGCAAACAATTATGTGACGTTCGTTTTGTGTTTGTCTGTTTGTTTGATTATTTGCTTCACGTTTACTGTCACGTATAGAATACAAAAAAACAAACGCAATAAATAAATTTCGAACTCGCGACTGTGTGTGCAGCTTGAATGTTATAATGAAGAGAATCAACAACTTGAGCCGAGAGACTTAAGCCAACTTCACGCTTTGCCGTTCGCTGACAAACTTGCGAGTTTCGTTTTCGACGTGCGCGCTTTGCTCAATATTTGACTTGCGACAGTGTGACCATAGTGCTCAGAAACTAGAGATGACACCTATAGCTTTATAATCGTTGCAAGCATACACTACAAACTTCTTATAATAAACTCATCGATGACAGTATCAATCGTATTTAACGGTAAATATAAATGCTATGCAAATTAGTTAGATTAACAAAAATATACAGTTGCAAAGACCGGTTAAGCTGAAGGAATAGATATCAACTACATCATTGGCAATTAATGAATTCATCTGTAAGGATATTGGAACTTGTATGTATATTAAAAAAATAGAACAAAATAATTGGGCAAGGCTATAGTAGAGCTCCCGACTATAGGATACTCGTTACTTAATGAAATAAATTTTAAATACGTTTTTTTTCATGCTTTTAGGCACATATATAGCTTGAAACTTAAATCAGCCATTACTATTTATCCGATCTTGTTACGATTTAGAAGGATGATAGGTAGTAATAACAGTTAACGTTAAAAAATACTTAATATTCTTAAAACTGTGCGTGTGGTGGCTTTTCATGATTTGCGGAGGCGGGAGGGGGCGTGACAAAAATTTAAAGCAAAAACTAATCTGCGTGGGGTTTGTCTGTGTGCCAAATTTGATGGCTCTAGCTCTTGTAGTCTCTGAGATCTAGCCGCTCACATCGACGGACAGACGGACGGACTGACAGACGGACATGGGTAAATGGACTCGACTGTTTATGCTGATCAAGAATATATATACTTTATATAATATATATATTTCCTTCTCCCTGTTAAATACATTTCAACGAATACAATATACCCTTTCACTAATTTTTAAGTAATGGGTATAAAAACATTTTATATAATTTTCTTAGTGATTGTATGAATATTCACAACAAATTACGAGCATTTAAAAAATTATTCTTTAGTATGTTGAAATTAAAAAATTCAAATATAGTACACATAAATTTCCAACACGAAATATGAAGGTATGAATGTACACTATTTTTCTTCAGGTGTTAATATAGTATAGAACGTTGGCAGTCACTTTAAATGTTAAGTTTGAGTTTGCTTAATCGAAACCCAAATTTAACGCTAAACCAGCCAGTGTCATTACGGATATTTAAAGTTTAAACTGTTTAAAATGCATAATGCATTACGTCTTTCGTTGTTTAGGTCTTTGTTAGTATTTTCGGTTTCTTTTTGATAATTTGAATTCATTATTTTAATTGAATGTTATTTTTTAGAAACACACATATAAAATCTTTATAAATTTCCACAATAACTTCTATTGATCAATACGGTCAATCTTTACTCACATAAGCTCTTCGAACTTTTTGAATGCTTTCGAATCGGTCTTGGGTTGTCACTAAATGAATCGCCTAAAAGTATGTTGCATTTCATTGCAAAATTTGTTAAGCACAGTGGTATGTGATAATTAAAAACATTGTATATAACTATAATTATGGAAGTACTTTTAGACAATAGATGATATCGACAAACCGGCCAGTTATCAGTCAAGCATTCAAAACATAATTAATAATTAACGTAAATATTTAATAAATAATTAAACGTAAGAAAGCGTTTCGAAATTAATAAAAACTGGGGGCGGTGCTACAGTCGAGCATAGTCGACTGTCGGAGACCCAGTACTTACTAAGCAAAAGCCATCACTGCTTGAAGTAAAATAATATAAAACGATAAAAAATTTTAATATAATTACGTACTTAATGTACTCTTCGCCCAAATATGTTGATGATTTACATTAGAGATATTAGAAATGATTTATAAAAAGCACAGCATCAAATTTAACAGACGCTTCAAATAAATGCACAAAATGAATTTATTTTAGCAAGCGAGACAGCGATATGTGCATTTCCTAGATCTCTTAATAACAAACCAAAACAAAAGAAATCAAATATTTTCATTGAATTATTCAAAAAACAACATTAATATAAAATGTCAGCAAAGCATTAATAAGTCTTTAACAAAAAAAAAAACATCTGTCCAAGCCGGGATTCGAACCCGGGACCCACGATCCACGATCCACAAGGTGTGTTAAGTATAATTTAAAAAAAAAATAATTGAATTGAACCCGCGAATTCTGGAAATTAGTCGGGAACTCAGAACCCCAGGCCAAAATAAAGATATGTTAAGACTACAGCGACCGATTCTTTTTAAGTTCTAATTTCTGCCAACATCCATTTAAGATTGATTATACTAACATTGATTAACATTAGATTAATGTAAATATAACATTAATTTTATATAACATTGATAAATAATATTAACAAAAAGAAATTGTCCGATCCGGGAGATTCGCACCCGGGGCCACATTCTCCACTCTTCCTTTAAAATATAAATATGTGGCTTGTTAGCTTTTCACAAGTACATTCGACAGAATATTAAGTTTTCTGGCATCACACTTATGCGTTTCTGTTTCTCATCGTGACTCAAACGCTGACTATTTACTATGCACTCATTTTTACTAGAAATGTGAGTGAATGTCTGTGTCTATTCACAAGTAGGAACTGAAGTGGAAGTACTTCTATTAATTAAAGCAGTTTACACAGAAATGCTGAAGTCAAAGCAGCTCCAGGAACTGC
The DNA here is from genome assembly GCA_963924055.1 of Drosophila limbata. Classification (NCBI taxonomy): domain Eukaryota; kingdom Metazoa; phylum Arthropoda; class Insecta; order Diptera; family Drosophilidae; genus Drosophila; species Drosophila limbata. Next base: position 6,565,075 of record OZ001353.1, read on the forward strand.
AACTGTTGCATTCACTCCATATATTAATTAAAGTAATATTGTAACGCAGGAAGCTCGACTAGGAGGTCCTTTTAATGCAATTGATTTACTCTTGAAAAACGGGCTGGCAAAACTCGCTGAAGATATGAAATATTGAGTATGATATGACTCTTATATGTGATTTATAAATCAATATCATGGTAAGAAAAAACTTTACAAATTAATATACCCAGTTCGCAGATACTTTTTTCCAGGGAATATATAATTTAAAAATTGCTTACCAAAAAGAAATAATAAAATCGTATATTTTCCCGACTATTTTCTCCCCACTAATTACACTCAATTTAGAGAAAGCGTAATTAAAAAGCCTTCAGACTGTCAGGTGCTTTTCAAGACAGTTTCCAAAGTGTAATGGCCAAAAGTACAGAATAGGTGAAACAATAAAAGCTAATTAAGTTAAGATGGTGTTGCTGATGACTCAAAGGTTACAAGAACACAGTTTCCGTTTGAACTACAGGCAGAAAGATCCATTGCACTTGGTTGGAGTAAACTTAAGTAGTTCGTGCATATGAAGATAGCTTTTGAGCTGCTTGAGGTCAGCTTTAAGTAGCGTGTGCAACTTGCACACCTGTCCTGATTCACAGCACCTGCAAACTGAGCTCCTTCAAACTGCGGCACACCTCAACTCAAACCCAATCCTTTGACCATCTTTGCTGTTTGCCAACGTCAAGTTGGCTTAAAAAATTTACGAGTCTTTGCCATTTTTTCTTCCTTTTTTTTGGCGTTGTGTGGGTGACTGTCTGTGTGTGTGTTTGTGTTTTGGTGTCTGTGCGCGAGTTTCCGTTTCCGGTTGCCAACGTCGTTGGCTGCTGTTTGTCCCGCCTCGGGTGATGGCATAAGTGCATCTCACACTCGCCGCGAAACACCTACACACACAAACGCAAACACACACACCTACACACACACACACACACACACTCCTAACAACAGCTGTGCACTTTTCATTTTAATGGCCTTAAGGAGAGGTTAGCCTAACTTTGTCATTCGCTTGGTAACTTCTAGCAAAGGTTGTTGCATTTATTTAACGAAAATATAATATAAATTGTTTAGTTTTACTATGCTAAGATTCGTAACTTTTAGCAATATAATTCTATAAGTTTTTATTCATCTGAATTTACAACAACTAAATAGTATTCATACTATTATTTTGTATTTTTATTTGCATTGCAATTTTTAGAATTTGTAATTTGTAAAGAATTAAAAATTTATTCTCAAATATTTAAGCTTCAACAGTTTATAACTTATTCAAATATTTATTTTTTTTTATTAATAACATATGTCATGCGACCCCGTATTTTATCTGCTTTTTATAATGTTTTATTTTAAAGGACATTCAAATTGTGGCTTGAACATTTTCTTCTATTTTCGTTCGCTCATTGGCTTATTTAATTTTTATTTATCTTGTGAGACGTCGGCAGGCTTTTCAGTCCCTTTTGCGCCTCTTTCTATTTGTTTTTCTCTCTTCTGCTCTGCTTTACTCCCATTCCATCAGTTCTCTGCATGAGGGCCAAATGAATTTTTAATTCAGCAAATGAAGCATTTTATTTAAAAGTAATTTGTGGGCTTTTTGTATGTGTGTGTGTGTGTTCTGGGAATTGGTGTATTTATTTTATTTCAAAACTTTGCTTCTTTTGTGTGTGTATGCGATCAAATGAAAAGTTTCTCCTGTTGTGATGTGAAAGACTTGTGAAAGTATCCCTGAGAGTCTTTGTAGCGTCTTCTTAAATATAATTACGGAGTATCTCTAAGTCGAATCCTCTCAACCACACATACAAGTCTTTTGACTGCATTCTCGAAAATTCTTTACCTAAGCTACTTACACACACATTTTTCAAATGCTTTCAATGAAAGCCATGAGCATACCAATCCCGACCATGTAAATATTCAATTATTGTTGATGGGAAACCTTGCCAACAATCCTTTGCCACAAATCTGAGTGCCCCCCTAGTTGGCAGCCCCTTAGTTGTAGACCAGGTTAGTTGAATTGTTATTCAATTGCTTGCCCACTTGACCAAACACATTGGGATTCATTGAATTGCTGTGGCAGGTTGCAAGTTGCAACTAACAAACGAACCAACGACTCTAACAAAATAGTTTTGTTTCGGGTTTTGGCTTTGAAAACAACAGAAAAAAACATTTTATTTCAAATCGAACTTGAACTACTCGATTTCCTGCCAATTGTGGAGACTGTTCTGTCAATGGTTGGGACTAAATTCATCGCCTTCCTTTACTCTTGGACTGGGCAAATTAATTGGAATTGAAAACATGAAATTAAAATGTTTGCAATCGATATTTTGATTACTTTACTTTGTTTTAGAAGTATTCATCCCAATGCTACAAGTAAATATTAAATTTATGTTTGCCCCAAGATATTTGGGAAAATTTAAATTATTCAAAAATTAATATTTGATATTTTTGTTTTATGCACTTCAATTTTACTTTTAATTTATATTATAAGAGAAGCAACAATTCTATAACTTTAAGATATGTGCTACGATTTTTTAATTTAAAAATTCCAATTAAATTATTATTTGATAAGATTATAATGAAAATTATAAATAAGAATTAAAAAAAAACTCCTATTTGCGATCTGTGGCATCAAAAGGCAACTGTTTCACAATCCATTGTCTTTTGGCCAAGTTTGGTAAGCTCACAGTTGACACAGAGGCAATAGAGGCAGTTTAAGTTAATGTTGTCTGCCGGAAATTGCTTTGACTTTTTGTTGTGGCTGATAACCCAACTGATATGTCATATCCGCCCCAGCAGCACCACGCCCCTTCATCATAATGGATGAAACTTGCAATGCGAATCTGTTTTGCTTTCTTCACTTCATTTGCCAAATGAACTTGTGGTTTTTGCTGTGCCTCAACCCAGTTTCATAATAAGCAGCGTTTTCATTTTCATTTTCAACTGAAATTTCAAATTTCAGTTGTCTGCTTCTAGCATGCACGACAACCAACATCAACTTGGCCAACAACTACAGCTTAATTAGGACTAGGAGACCCAGACTGACAGTCATGCAAATGAGTTTAAAAGTGTGCAAGAATGTCTTAATGAAAGGCAAAGCGCCAACTGCAGTTTGCCAAGTTGACTCTGCTGCAGGAAGTCAAGTAGAAAAGTAGAAGTTGCAGGGAAACCAGGAGACGGAAGCAAAGTCAGACGGTTATGGCCAAGTTAATAGTTTAAAACACGTTGACAGCTTGAAGTTGAAGGTCAACTGCTGGAAATTGACCTTGGCAAACTGACAGCGACATCACTGTAGTTATTGTTTAAATAATTAATGTGAATTTAATTGGGTATTGGATTGCATTGCGTATACGTAATGTGGGTCAATTTCTTAAATGCCGCACGCAATTTCTTGTGAATACTGAATACGATTCGTGCTGCAACTCAGCTACAAAGGTAAAGTAAATTGCCAAGAAAAGAAGTCAATAAAATATCAGTTTGTAAGTTCGGCACGTAACAAAGTAACATAGAAGAGACGGAAATAAACAATCGAAGGATGTAATCGTAATGAGAGTGTTAAAAGTTAAATCAATTTATAATTGCATACTAAATCAATATAGTTTGACAATTGCATTTAGAAGAGTTTCAATTTCAATTATTGTTACTTAAAGTCAAATATACAATTTAAAGCAGCTGTTTTCAGCATAACAAATGCTCATTAATATGCAAAAAAAAAGGATATAAGGAAAACATCAGGAATAGCGCTGACCGAGAGCATAGAAAAATTGAAAGAATATCATCAACATCAAACCGAATGTTTACTTGGGTCATTATATAAACAGACAAGAGGATGAACAGCAACATTTACGATAAATTGATGACCTTTGAACTACACTAGTGGAAAGTTGTGTTAGCAGCATCTTGATTTAATAGAGGCCAACAATGCAATGGGTCAAGAGACACCTGATTTAATGTGGCGATAATGCCTGAGAAATTGAAGTGGATTAGTGTTCAGGTAAGGAGAACTGAACAAAGGACGAGGACTCCTCGAAAAGGAGTAAGGACCTTTCTGCTCAGTCCCAAAATAACAATGCAGATATATGAACGAGTTGTCAATCAGTTTAGCATGTGAGTTAGCTGCAACTTTCAGGCGAACAAACCGGCCAAGGGCTTGAATAAGGCCAACACTGAAATGAAAGTTATTCGCAGCCTGCGGAAACTGGTTTGCTTTATGACTCCGTTAGCTCGTAAAGCACAACTCGTAACTAACCAGGAATTTGGTCGTAAACTGCAAGTTTGAAAAGAAAGCATATCCTTGCTAAAACCTCAAAAAAAAAAATAAAAATAAAAAACATTAATGCAGCTAAAGGTCTTGCTATATTTTGAATTTGTACCATTTTATATTATAGTAATAAAGTCTAAAACATGCAGAATAATATAAATTTATTACATACAAAATGTGTATTATTATTATTATTTTTTATTGATTTCTGTAGGACAAATTAAAAGCCCAACTCTATATTTGTTAATAATAATATAATATAATATACTAATATTTTGGTAATTTTGAAAAAGTGTTGCTAAAACACCGCTGCCAATATACATAATTGGGTGCCCACGGCACTCTAACTGGACAGAGGTCTGCATTCAGCGGCAATAGTAACAGCGCTGCAGTACCAATAACAGCAGCAGAAGCAGCGACAACAGAAGCAACAGAAGCAGCGACGGCAGCGTTTACTGTAATAGCGGCAGAGTTGTCTGTAACAGCGGCAGTGACGGCAGCAGCGACGACTGCAGCGACGCGACTTTGCGGTGCTAGCGCAGACTCGCTGTTATTAGTTAAAAGCGCTGCTGTTAGCGAGCTTTAAAAAAGGCCTGTTAACAGTTTGCTTGTTTTATTTATTCTCTTTTATTTATACAGTTTAATAAAAGTCTTATACTGAGCATTAAAGTAAAATTTAAAAATATATTTGAAGTAGGGATAGGAAATGAAAGAGAGATGAATTAAGTACTTAAATTTATTATTGTTATTATGTACCTAGTAAAGACATGGCTTATGTCACATGAGTTATTTCGATGTAAATTATTGTTTAATTCGAGAATTACTCTCAGTTAATATTTAACAGACTTCAATTAATAATAATCAACAATGAGAAATCTGGATTAATCATAATCACATCAAGGAGTTTGAAGCTATTTGAATTCGATTTAAATGCACCTCCTCAACAAGTTGAAGTTTGTGGAAAAAACTTTGGCACGTGCAAAAGTGAAGTGACTTTTGAATAATAAACCGAAGCTGACCTTGAACAGAGCACAGCAATTATATCGAGTCCGAAGTTTTTATTGTTGTATTGAACCCAGAGGAAAAGTCTGGGAAATTTTTAGTCTCATTCCATGAATCGATGTGTTGGTTTCTCCTATGCTTTGCCTATCTTAAGGCGCAACGTTTTCCTCATCTCCATCCCCATATCCATCGTGGCATGTGGCAAGTTTGCTCTTATTCTGACTTTTGTTGGGCTTGTGCCATTTGTGGCGCAGTTGCAGTCGCCGTTGACTCAATTCATCTGCTTTGTCAGATCCCTGTCTCCAGTTCTCTTTTACAAGAACACACATCTGTCTAGATTTTGTGCATGTTATTGGCTTTGATGATTGTGATGATTGTGATTTCCACTAAAGTGGAAAGTCTGGTGAACCCCTTGGCGAATTACGACAGTCGCGTTGGCAAAGATGCATAAAGATCTCTTAAACACACCCACATCCATAGTATAAGAATGTGTGTGACTGGTCGTGCATTCGAATTCACGCTGTGTGCTAACATTTGTTAGCTGACAGTATCTCTGCCAAGCTAAGAAAATATTTCATAGCTACATTCCCAAGGCTCCATTCAGTTACTTGCCATACTCTGAACCCAAACGTAGAAGGATAGTAGCTGCAACGTTAACATAGACAGCGACGCTACATCAGCTGCAACGTTAACAGCGATGGCAACGCGACAATAACAGCGGCAGCACAGCGACAGCACAGCGACTGCACAGCGACAGCACAGCGACTCCAGCATCGAAGCGACCGTAACAGAAACAGCGACGCAGCAGCTCCAGTGCAGTCGGCGCACGCTCAACCTCGCTGTTAATAATTAACAGTTCTGAATGTTCTGTTAGAGCCATGTAAACTACTCTCTGCCGCTGCTGCTGCTGTTGTTGTTGTTGTGTTGAACTTGAACTGGTAACAAAGTTGTTGTTCTTCTTTCTTGTGAATGGCGCGAATTTCGCCGGCTGTATTGTTGTAACTGCTCACAGCGCATGCGCTCTCTTTCTTCCCCTCTTTACATCCAGGGTGACCATATTCATATGCTTAAAAGTCTTGTGAACAAATTGACGCTGGCATGTAATGTAACTGAAATGCGAGAAATAGAGAAATAGAAAAATAAACAATGAACATATTCGGCGTAAATTTCAAAAACTTTATCTACTATTTAAAAATAACCACGAATTACAGATTTCGTTAAAATTTAAATAAATTTAAGGTTATCGATTTTTGCGACTCCGACTTTATTTATGAATTTTGTTTTATAATTTTTGAATGATGATTTGTTTATGACAACATTACTCTTGATCTTCATTCACAAAAGCTTGTCAAACTTTTAATCGCTTCAGAAGTTGTCTTAAATTGTAATTAATTCATCCGCCCAAAAATATGTTATGTTTTTCTAAAATCAACAGTAAATCTTAAAAAATCAGTGGTGTGAAATGTCAATAAAAACAAATTAATAGACATTTAAGCTCTCGCATTTAATGCATTTACAATCTATACATACAATACTTGACTAATAATTATTACCAGATATCAATTATCACTCAAGCATAAATGCCGCCAGTCGTGTCACGATCGTGAGCTGCACTCACGTAGCTGTCGCGAGATCCGGCTGACGACGAGCTCTCAACGCCGCCCTTCAGGAGCGCAGAGCCCGCAGCAGACGCAGATGCAGATGCTGATGGAGCAGCAGAGACCAGGGCTGCCGAGGAACGTTCATCCAAGCGGACGGAGGGAGCGACAACCGCCAACTTCTTGAGGACGTAGGGAACGCGATTCACAACCGCGTTGAAGCCATGGATGTTGTCGGCAGTGTAGGTCACGGTGCGCTTGAAGCCATCGGGATCGATGAGGCTGTAGGAGCCGCGCACCACGTAGCCATCGCGGGTCTCGCTGTGGTCCTTGATGTCGCCGCTGCTCTCGTCGTTGACGGCATAGTTGTAGCTGTAACTGGCCGGCGGAAAGATCTCCGGCTGACGTTGCTCGCGGAGCACTGGCAACGGCACGGGGAATAAGGCGGTGGCAGCAGCTGCGGAACTTGTCACGTCATGCAACACATTTGAGTCGGAGCTGGAGTCGGAGTTGGAGTTGGAGTTGGCATCGAAGCTGGAGCTGGAGTCGGAATAATCGTAGCCCTTGGGTGTAGCCTCTGAGTTGTCGGCGTTGTTCTGAGGTGTCTGATAGTTGGTGCGATATTCCTCGCTGGAACTGGAATCGTGCTGCTCCAGAGAATTGATATCGGACACTTTCGGATTGCTGTTGTTGTTGTTGCTGTTGCTATTGGTGTTTCTACGGTAATCGTACTCGGCAGTCACAGCCCCGAGTAATGCCAAAGCGAGCAGCAGAAACTGCAAAGGATTCAATTTACATTTTTATCATCTTCCATATTTTAATATCTCACCTTGAAGTCCATTTTAATGTTGTTGATTTGATGTGTGTTTTCTCCGTTTGTTTGTGGCTCACAAATGGTCAGCTAACTGCATTTTAAATTGACACTGGCCGATGTTTTTATACCTCAGCCACCTACCAAATATTACTCAATATTTTACCGTTATACAATGTCATGCTTTATCAATTGCTCCCATTGCTACTATGTGTCCAAAATTGACCAAATGAAGAGATTACACTTTCGTTTTCTTCATTTTGCGTGTCGAGCTTCGTTTTTCTGCTGCGTAAGCATTCCATCAATTGATCAATTGATCCAATTGGATGATGTCTGGTGTCTGTCCGTGAACAAAGCAACTAACGATAGCGAACAGAACAGCGGCAGCGACTGCGGCTTTAACATCTCTTCCAATTAAACAAACACTTAAATTCGCCATTGAAATTGCAGCTCGATGTCTGGAGTTGCCACACTTCCTAATTCACACACCATCTCACTGCAAAGTTAAGGTAAAATCTTCCGCTTTTTAGATTGGAATTGGGAGCCTTCATTATCAAATCATTATCAAATTCATCAAATATTATTTTAAATAAAAAACGAAAGAGAGTTGAAAAAACTAAAATTTCCAAAAATAAATTCTAAATTAAAAGCTGATTTTTTCTCAAGTTTATCGGTTATGTTTTGTATATTAATTAAATTAATTTAAATCACTATATTTGCCAACAAAATTTTTGACCTTAGCCTTCAACTGTGGATAGATTTTAGAGCATTGATTCTCTTGCACAGGATTCGTGTTCAAAGGAGCCTTTATATTTGTTTAAAAAAAATCAATTTGCTGCGTCGCAACGCACAAACAATATTACATGCCCTAGAATCAAATTAACTAGCTCGGAAAATCACTTTTTTGTCACGCCTTGAAAACTATTAGAAGTGCATCGCGATTTAGTATTTATCTTAAACAACATTTGCAGACTTTAGATTCAGTAAATAATAATTAAAGCAAAACTAATTAAAAATTAAATTAAATTATTGTGAAATTTAGTTCTTAGGATAAAACATATGTAACTTTATACTAAGTAAACAACAACAAATTGTGACTAGCACATTAAATAATAAGTTTATACTTGTAGTGCTAGGAATCCAAGTAAAGAAATAATAATAATAAATTTATTATACCCGTTACTTATTTTTTAATTATATTCAATTGTTCAATGTAACTAAACTCTTCGACTTTGAAAAAATATTTGAAACATTAATCCTCTGACACACGAAAATTTGTGGATAATTTTTTTTTGTTTATATTTTCCAAAACTCCATTAAAGTTAAAAAGAATGTTTTTTTAAGTTTCTGAACATTTTTTTATAATATGTGGTAAGTGGACTTACTACAACCGCCAGAGATGTTTTCAAACTTGTGGGCGTAGAAGCGTACTTAAAAATATTATACAAACTTGATGATTAATTTATCAATATTAATTTTGAAAATTAATGATATGACTAAAAATCTCCATATATTGTTGCGAGGGTATAGGAAATCGGAAAAAAGCAAAGCAAATATTAAAAGAATCCATAACTGCTGATAATATCCTGATTTCGCAAGAAAAGGCTCTTCGAGAAGCATTTCGAAACGAGAAAGCAGTGCAAAGTAGCAGAGTCTGAGAAATTCATCATGCAAATGAGTTGGGTCCCACTGACAATGCCTGAAAAAGAAGCCAGAAACCGGTCGTTGACTATCGTCAGAGTTTTTGCTGGAAGCTGAGCATCAAAACAAAGTGCGACTGCAATAATAAATTCGACGTTGGGCAGAACACAACACAGCAGTCGCAATGACAACAACAACGGCCAAGACGAAAACAGTAGCCAAGTTGAGGTCCCACTTCGGTTGGCAACTGCGCGGCCAGCTGCATCTGCTGACGGGATTCATTGCCGGATTCGTGTGTGCCTTCATGCTGCTCCTCTACATCTACGATGTGGGCAACGGCATCAACTGTTGGCCCACAAGCAGTAGTGGCATCAGCTCGGCAGCGACACTGGGATTGGAAGCGGAGCTGCATCTGAAGTTGGCGCCAGCTCGAGTGCTTTGCATGGTGTTGACCTGTCCGGAGTACGTGGAGCTCTACGCTCAGCATGTGCATGCCACATGGGGCAGACGCTGCGGCAAGTTGGTGTTTGTCAGCAGCGAGAGCTACGAGCCGCTGGGCGTGGTCCAAGTTGTGGACGCCGAGGGGGGCAGCTATCACGATCTGTGGAACAAGACGCGCGAGGGATTCCGACATGTGTGGCAGCAGTATGGAGAGGAATACGACTGGTTTCTCAAGGCCGACGATGACACGTGAGTGCACAAAATAATAGTAAAATAATAGTGAGATAAAAAGTAAAATGAAAATAATAATGAAATATGAAAAATAATCATCTACTTTCTTATAGCTATGTCATCATGGAGAACCTGCATCACATGCTCAGCGCCTTCGATGCCAATTTGCCGCTCTACTTTGGCTATCAAATGAGGCGCTACAATGTGGTAAGTGATTCTGTAAGTCACTCCTAATGCTCCTAATTTAAAGATCATCACGCTTGTTTTAACACATAAGCCGCAAAATTTGCATTGCAAATGCCATTAAATATCAAACATTTGTTAACTGACTTAAGATCCCATCGCCTGTCAACTTAATTGAATTATAACATTTTAGATAATTGAACAAAGAAATCGGGTTTTTGCAAAAAAACTTATTTGAACATTTAAAAAAGTTCTTTCTTGAAATTTCTTAAATTGTAAATAGGGTTTATTTATTTACTTTTTTATTTTGTCAATAAACTGAGAATTGTATTGTACATGTGCTTCGTACACTTTTATGTTTTGCAGTATTTAATTTTATTTTAGCTTGAAACTGAAAGAGTGCAAAAGTAATAGGAAAAACGAATAATAATTAAGATGAAAATAAAGGATTTTTTATAATCTTCTCCAATATTTGAGGTTTGCAGCCTTGTGTTATTATTAATTTTATTTTATAAAAATATATGTTTTGTATATAAACAAATTAAACAATGTCTGTGAAATGATGGATTAAGTCTCAATAATCTTTAAAAATTGTATTCCCAATTCAGCGAAAATTCGGGATAGTGAAATGGAATAAAAACATGCGAAATGCTTGTTTTTTTATAAACATTTTGTCTAGTCTAACCGGTTCGTAGTTCTGTCTGTGTTTAAAAAGAATTGTTTTGTCTATTCTTGTTTAATTTGCTTGCTAATTAAATATAAGATATTTATAAGAATCATCATTAAAAACCCCATATCAGGCGTCATAACTTTATCATTATTGAAATCATAAAACTTGCGGCAACATTGCCAGTTGCCAAAGAGCAAATGCCACTGTCAGTTGGTCATTCCGTCAGTTGGTCTTTTTGTTCGTCTGCCAGTCAATCACTGGTGATTCACAGCTTCTGCAGCTTCAGCTAATGGTCAGTTGTCGTGAGGTCTTCGAGGTTTGTCGTCATTGCAGAGAGAAGCTTACACGCACATTGTGCAGGGAGACCGCTCTCCAAAGACGTAGTCGCATCTCATGTTATTTGATTTACCTTTTGACATTATTGTTCAAACATCTTGGGGCTAGCCAAGTACGAATTATTAGCCAACTGTTGGCATTTTTGCACAGTTGGGCAACAAGTGAAAAGAGCGAGTTGAGACTTCAGAATGATAAATAATCCCTAACGGATTTGGAGCATTAAATAAATAAAACTATGAAATCAAATTTATTTCTATATTGGAAAATTTAAAAAAACTAATTACAGGCATTAATTAATATTTTAATAATAAAATGATTATTATTTTATGTAGAATAACATACTAAAACAGATATTTATTCAAGCCCTTGTGTAATTCTAAATATACAACAAATATATCATTTTATTTGGCATTTAAAGATATATTACTATTTGAGTGCTTAATAAAAATTTCTGATTGAATCTGCGATGACTTTTGCTACTTCGTAAATACAACTATAAACATATTATACCCTATGAAGCAAGTTATAAAACAAGTATCCAACTATTCAAGTTCACACCGCGGCAGGTGGCAAGGTTGTTGTTTTTCTATATACAAATTGCACTAAAAATAATAAGTTGTTATGTTTGCCAACAACTTTTATAAATTGTTTATCACACGTAAAGTTTTTATGCTATTTCCAATTTCTTTGATTTATTATGGTGATTATATTACTGGCTTTATAAATGGCTTCGCTTTTGCTTTGGCTGCGGGCTGCGCATCGCTTTTGTCTTTTAGACATGCCAATTAGCATATGTTGAATTATCTGCTGGGAAAACTCCATTCATTAGGCAACTCCCAATTTTTTTTAAATAGAATATAACAGTATTATATTCCACAAAAACTGATTTAATCAAATCTGCAAATGTCAATCCGAATGATCAATTAAACTTGTCTCTTGACACATCTTATCCCATTATGAGGCCCACGACGAAAGACCTTCAAAGAGCTTAAAACACAACTCATTAGATGAGTTGTAATCGTCTCGCTTGATGGTTTACTATGCAAAATGCTCAAGCCATAACTAATAACTTGGACTAACATGCACGGATTTTATGTTTTCGCGCCTTTGATGTGCCTATTTGTATAAATGTGGAATTTTGTGGAATTTTTGGCTACTTATATCAAATGTCAGCGTTGGGTGTGGGCAATAACGTTGAATATTGAACAAATAATAATAGCTTAAAACATTACATATTTATACAACATTTAGCTTAAGTCAGTTATACATTTTTCAATAACGTGGCAAATTAACTTTCGTCTTACATTTAGAATTTTGACAACATTAGCGCTATTAGTTAAAACCGTGACTTATTAAACTTAAAACTGGCTAGACTGGGCTTAAATTAGAAATATATATTTGATAGATTGTAATTCAGTTTCGCTTAGGTGTGAAAGAAATATTCAAATTGAATTTTATTTAATATTCAAAGTTTTAAGTTTAACATAATAATAAAACCTGTGTTAAGGCTTCATATACAATCATCTTTTTACACACTTTTCGAAACACTTTTATGAAATGTCTGTATGGACATAAATGTTAAATTTCGCATTTGTTATTTTTAATAATTGTCTCCTAGAGCTACATGTCTGGAGGTGCTTCATATGTACTTAGTCGCGAGGCACTGCGTCGTTTTATGACGCAGGCTTACGATTCCGACAAGATCTGTCCAGGAGCTAAGAAGATGGGCATTGAGGATTTTTATATGGGAGTTTGTTTGCAAAATGTGGGCGTACATTTGATCGACTCCACAAGGGCCATGCCGGACAATGACAAGCCAAAGTTCTTCCCTCTAGATGTTGAGAATTATTTGTACAATGGCAATACCAGCATACCAGATTGGCTGCGAGAGATGAGTGTCTCGGAAGTATATACAGTAAGTATTGCAAACGTCTTCTTAATTCTCATATTGATCTTCATAATCCGCAGGGCAACGATTGCTGCTCAAAGTATTCGATAGCCTTTCATTATACCAAACCTGAACGCATGTATCTATATGAATTTTTGGTATATCATTTGCGTGTCTATGGGCAAAGGTATGTTGATCAATTGCCCAGAAGTTGGACATTCTCTGAAGTTATAGAAAGGTTTCCCCTTGAAAACAATTCGGATATCCGAGACTTGACGCAAATGCCAGAAAAACCGGATAATTTTTAAAATAATCCTAGATGTAATTTTTGTATGTATTTATTGTGATTTATTTGTTAATTATATAATTTTTACAGTTTTACAATTGTTTTTTGGTGCTGCGCTAACTGTTGCTCTCAAACTGTGCATAAACAAAAGACTTAGGCAACATTGAGTACTTGGTGAAAAACAATCCAAAAGCTGAAGCATACTTTTAGGTGCTCAACATATTTATGAATAGTTATTTGCAAGTTATAAAGAAACCGTTTTTATCACTGCGGAAGGCAGTCCGCGCTAGTGACGAAAGCAGCACGAAGGATGCGAAGGCGACTAGCATATATACACAGGAAGAATGGAAAATTTGCTATGTCTGTCCGATCAGGTCGAGTTATATACCGATCGAAAGGTATCAATTTAACTTACAAATGTGCATACTAAGACTTTTGGAAACTCACCCGGCTCGTGAGATAAACAGGTGTAAGTGGGAGGGGCAAAATGTTAATGATTGGAGCTGATGGGGCCGTTGGAGACTTTTTGAAATTTGAAAATTGGCATTCGGCACTGCGCACAAAGTTATTTTGAGGTGCAAAGAAACGGAACCTTTTTGCGCAAAGTTCGGATTGTCAATTTTTTTATACCTTTGCATTTATTTTTATTTTTTTTGTTAGCATATATAATAAATTCATAATATAATAATAAATATGTAATACATTTACATATATAATACATTTCATATATTTCGTCACAAAATTGGATATCAGAAATTTTGGGACATGAAAATGTTTTCGTCACTAGACTTTTACATCGTAAAGAGGTTTTTTTTGGAAGATATTGTATTATCGTGCTCCAAGTTATATTTGTATCTTTGGGTTTTGATTTACTTAAGATATTAAATTTTTTTAACTCTTTAAAAAAGGTATAGCTAATTATTAGTAACTTATTTTTATTTCAATGTACATTAATATTTATTTATTTATTTTATTTACTTCAGCTTCTGTTAGCTATACATTTTTAATTAGATGAGTTAAAAGAAACAGCCAATATCCGATGAGAAATACAATCTATTGTCTTCCATTCGTTCGACTCTCATAATACTTTGTTGAACTTTGCGCACCTGAACCATAAATTGATCGGTCTATCGATCACATGCTCATGCACGCGTATACATTATAGAATATAATATATACAAATATAAATACAAGTGTTTATAATATGCCATAATTGGTATTTAGTATGTGTCACATACATATTATATTGTCTTTTTTGTTAATTTGTGATTTATAAAAATTATTGCAGTGACCTTGCGATTTCAGCGGGCATTTAATTAATTGTGCAACGGCTGCAAAGTCAACGAGTGAGCAGCAAGAAGCCGGAGCTTCAACGTCATTGCGATTCAATGAATCAATGAATCATTTGCCGCCAGAAGTGAATCCTTCAACACAGCTCATTCTTGCATGAAAGGCCCAAGCCAGCTAATTATTTGTATTAATTTCATTACCAAAGTCAATGCCTTTTGCCCCTTATCCCCTCAAAAACCTTACCCACAACTTACCAGCCAAGTCAAGCTAATTAAATACAAAATCACGTACGCATGCGCAGTAGGCCGCAGTTTCTTTCTTGATTGAGATGTTTGAGTACGCTTTTTAAGGCAAAATCGCATTAGATATATATTTATAAATATGTATCTCATACGTATAGAAATATATCTCGTGTACATATCAATTGTCTGCGCTGTAGTGCAGCGTGCTAGTTAAATGATTTAATAAGTGAAAGGGAATCGCTCGGGTAACGTTAGTCATGAGATCAGTCTGCTAATGAATCTCTTAATGGGTGTCATTGAACATAAAAGCTTTGAGGAAGCGATTACCACACAGGGCACACCTGGGAGTGGAAAAAACACTTGGCATCCGACAAGAACTTTGTTCTTTTTCTTGCTTCTTGTTTGCTTTTTGGTCTATTGAGATTTTATAGTTTCAAGCAAGAACTTCATTCAATCAATTTTGCTTCATTTATGAGACACACACAAAAAACTGTTTGTTAACAAGCTTAGCAAACAGCTACTGATTGTTAGCTGCAGCTAAGTTAGTAAGTTAACTTAGTTAGTTAACGTTTGTCTCCATTTCAAAGGCCGTCGATGTCGACCGTCATACAGTGCGTATGCGCAATGTGCGTTCGCATTGCGCTGCATTCAATGACGGCGCGTGATCCATTTTGTGCCGACACACGCTACACACAAGTGGGCTAAATTGTTGTTGCACTCGCTCTTGTTATTGTCACCTGTCTGATTAATATTTTATAAATCTGTTTTTTTTTGCTCTGTTTCTTTACATGAAATTGTGCGTTGTCTGTCGTCGTCGTTGTTGTTGTCGCAGTCGCTGTCGAGTCATGGCATCTAGTTAGTTTAGGAGCAGTTTGTGACCTTCGCCGTTGTCAAATGCGAGCTGAAAGCTGGTCTGCTCTCGATTTGCAAGCCATTAAATATTATACTTAGGTACATACACACACATACATTTATCACATTTTTGTAAGTGGAGTAAAAAAAAGAAATCCAATTTCGAATTGAATCAAAATCGAAACTATAAAAAATCAATTACTCAGCTATGCGTAGCCATGTCTCTCACCCTCTCGCTTCCCCTCAATCGCCCTCTCTCTCTCTCTCACACTACTTCGCTATTGCGCCAATTACTTTATTCATTTAAAATGTTTTTTCCTTTATGTCACTTGCTCTGGCCACGCACTTAATTTTTTCTGTGAAAGTTGTTAATACTTTGGCCGAGTTAAATTAATTAATAAATAATAGCGTAACAACTTGTAGCTGCAGCTAATTTATATCTTTATATCGATTATCAGATAAATCTTGTTAAACATTTTTTATACCCTTCACTTTTTGGTGCCAACACTTAACATTGTGAAGTTTGTTGTTGTGAATTTATTCTTGAATTGTTTGTGCGTTGCTTTTAGAGCTGCTTGAAGTATTTGCGCCAACTTGAGGATTGGAATGCCATAATTAGTACTACACACATTTGTTAAAAACAACTCAGAAAGTGGCTTTTCGGGACTTAATTTGACAATTGTAAATAGGAGTTTTTTTTTTTTTTTGAGGATTTAGAAATTAATAAATTAAATTTTTTGAAAATTTTGTAGAAAAAAGACAAAGAGAAGGGCTAACAATTTCATAACAGATGGGCGATTTAAATGGAACATGCAGATACTGACCAATAAATTGTTTGATGTCAAGCTATTTACAATCTCATAGATAAACAGTTTATGGGAAATACATTATGGCATATGTGGATACCATGGACCGAAAAATAGAGACATTTATATTTGTCGTACGTTTTTTTCTTCCAATTTTCCATTTTTGACAAGAATGAGAAAGAGTATACTAATTGTATAAAGGATTCTATTTTTAAAATTGATCTCATTGACATATTCTAAAAACTTGTTTATCGATGTCTTTCATCGTCGGTTTCTGCTGTCAAGTTGTTGGCCAAAGTGCATGCCTCACAATTCAATCATTATTTTCACAGGCATTTACAGATAATGTAAAGACGATATTTTATGTCAATTTTTCTATGAGTATGTCAACAGCTTTTTTCTCGATCTGGTCGAATGCCCCCCTGCCCACCTGCCGGTACCTGCTCCCCCTGTGCCTACTGCATATGCATGCTGTGCAGCTGTGCGCATTAAAATCAATTAAAATTCTTATTTATCTTTTTCTATTCTCGATGCGCCTAACAAGTGCAACGTGCAGCAAGCGCATCTATAAATATTTATTAATGTTCGATCGTTCAAAAAATCAGCAACTTAATACTCGTACTAAAAAAATAAAAAATTGCAAAGAATAACAAAAAATTGAATACTCAAATTGCACACGCATTGAAATTGAAAGACATTCATGGCTCTCAAGTGCACTTCAAAAGAAGTGATTGGGAATTGTTTTGAGTTGCGACTTAAAAAAAAATAATTCATGTTGAATTGCCATTAACAATGAAAAACATGCTCGTGTCTTATCTTAGTTTAGTTTGGCACTCGCTATGTGATGCACTTAGATAAGTAATTAAATTAATTAATTTTTATGTGCTGCCGATAGTCGATAGTCAGTTCTTGACTCATTTTTATTTAACGAGTGCACAGTAGCAACTTCAGCCTTATAGAAGAACTCAAAATAAAATATTTGAGTAATTAGACATGAATGTATGTATGCTTGAGGCCTTCCAATAGAGCATTCATTTTACGTTGACTCTGTTAAGTCGGATTGCTATCTTCACAGCAGGTATTCAATTGTGCATATAGCACTTATGACACTTATTCGATAAGCTTAGGCTTAATATGGATATAATGCATAAAAAAATAATATTTGAAATAATTAGTACTTTAATACTCATGAATATTTTTATCGTTTAAAACACTCCAGATGCAATTTAATAACTCGAAACTGCTAGCTTAGAATTATTATTATATTAATCTTAAATTTATTAAGATTAATGTAAAGGCAACTTTAATTTTAACTTTTGAATGTCTCTATAGAATGTTCAAAGGAGCTCAATATCCTTTCGCTGAAGAGAAATGTGTGTATATTCGATTATTCCAATATAAGTATCAGGACGTTGTCTTTAAAATAAATGATTGATTGCACACACTTACGCAAGCACATAAAGTTAATTTGTTTATATTAATTTTTTATTTAAATATTTGAGGCCTGAGGCTCAAGTTGAATCAACATGATCGTAAATCTTCCTAAACAAGTCGTAAAGAGAATTAAGAACTCATAAAATACCGAAATGTTTGAGTAAATTTACATAGTATACAGCTGATGGGGGCTTCAATCAATGACTTTGATTACTCAATTATGTAGTTGAAGAGCGTGTTGGCCTCTTCAGAGTTTGGCTCTCTTCTCAAGGCAGATGAGACCAGCTTAAGGTACTCACTCTTCAGTTTTCTCTTTGCATAAATCCGCTTGGTTTTGCGCTCTTTTGATGAAAATGCCCACACAAAATGAGTGTCTTGGGTTCCTGTGGGAAACGTTGACATGACAATGATTAATACGACACGTAGTCATGTCAAAAATGACGGAACTCATTTAGAGGCGGACATGGAGACGGATCAGGGGACCAACACAGCGTTCAGATCCGCCACACAAACGAAATGGAGCATAAGCCATACAATGATCGGCGGGTATGTGGGAAGGTGTGCAAAGAGTCAAGTAATAGAGAGCGCGAGCGCCGTCGACCGGTTTCTTGGTTTCTTGAGAGAGCAAAGAGGGGGCGGTGATGGATTTTGTGATGCGATGCGATGTGCTGTGCTCCCTGGGCCCAGCTGAGGTGCCAGTCGCACAGCTGAGTTTCAGTATTCAACGAACTCTTGGCCGCTGCGGACGTTAGTGCTCCCCTGCTGCATTAGCAAACTGGTGAGAGAGAGAAACGACGGGATCGCTCTCAGCTCGTAGTGAGAGTGAATGTGAAACGTGTCGCGCATGCGCTGTTGCTGTTGTTGTTGGAGTTGTTGTTGCTATTACTGTTGCTACTTGTGCTTCTGCCTCTGTCTCCGACTTCGCTTCGTTCGGTTTCGTCTTCACCGTTATTATAATTTGTGTGCTGCGCGTTTTTATCTATGCAAAGTGACAAGCAAAGTTATGTGGATGGCAAATTGTTGAAATTGTTTGACGAAAATCGCAAACTGAAATGAAAATGAGAAACTACAGTAGAAAAAGAAAAAAAAAGAAAATAGATACTCCACCCGCTGCAATGTGTGTGTTTTTTTTGTTGCTTTTGTTTTTTAATAGTCTTTCAGTTGTTGTTGTTGCTTCTTTGTTGTGTTTTTGCTTTTTTTGGGTCGTCGTTCGTTGGTTTGCCATCTCTTTTGCACACACGCAAATTCGGTGTCTTCGGGTCGTCTTTTCGTCTCTTCTTTGTTCGCGTGGAGCTTCGTCTTCTTGCCTCTTGCTTATGTACGTTTTTCGTTCGTGAATATAATTTATATTCGTGTTTATTTTTGTGGCTGCTGCGGCTTCCTCTCATTCATCCTCCTCCATTCTGTTCCTACTCTTCGTCAGATCCATGCAACAACTACAACAACTATGGTGAACTTACAAAAACAAAATTTGTATACCAAAAATTTAATTGTCGCTTGCGCAATTTTAGCAAACGAAAAAACGAAAACCAAACAAAGCGTCATCGAAGTCAAAAATAAATTCCTCATTCGGATATAAAATAAACGGAAGTAAAAAGTAACGGTTAAAAGTGTAAAAAGTAAATAAATTTGCCAAGTAATGCATAAACTAATAATAATGCTGCAAAAGTCATAAAGAAAAAAAAAAATAAATGAAATGAAAGTTGCTATGTGCAAAAGTCGACAAGCTTATAAACCAAGACAGTGCATGTGCCTCAAGAGATTTGCATACAAATTATGGTTAAATGTAAACCCCGCTATATTCCCATGGCCCCTTTACATATGTATGTACTTAGTACAAGTTATTAAAGTCAAAGTCAGGAAATTAGTACTGTTGCCATGCGGATAAATACGGCATTCTTAGAGCATTTCGATTAAACTCTCGTTATTTTGAGTTGAAATTGTCAATTTAATATCTAAAAGAGCTAAGAAAGCCCTTCGACTCAATTCACATAAAATTCTATTGATATCACAGCATTAATTCGAGATACTTTAGATGGAAGTCACAAAATTTACTTTGTCTTGTGCTACGTTTGCTAAATTTGTTTTAAATTTTGTTTCTTATTTTAATTGAAACTTATTTTCATCGTTATGAGTTTGTAAATTGGCATTATTCAGGTCATTTTGGTCAAAAAAGCCGCCCAATTCAACATTTGTCTGTTTATGGTTTAACCGCGTAATTTTTCTTTACATTCCATTATAATAATCGCTTTCATCTCTTCCACGCTTTCTTGGGTTTCTGCAGCTCATCGTTTGACTAGCTTCCCCCAACTCTTATATATGTTTATGTTATAATTTCTAAACAAATGCCACTGTAGATATATTGTACTTACTTATGGTTCATAAGTATTTTGAGCTCTTTGGGTGTCTCTTTGGCTTATGACTTTGATAATTTTGCTAGGATTGTTGTTGTTGTAAATGGTATTGTTAATTGTTTACAGTTGTGCAATGGATTTTGTTATTTTCCTTCTCTATTTTTTATTGCTTTGTTGTGTTATATTGTTGGTTTTTTCGGCTTCTTTCTTGGCGACTCGACGATTGTCGATTATGACTAATGGACCTTTGTCGGTTGTCGGTTTTGTTTGTAAGCTTGCAGAAGGTCAATTGTTTTGTGGGTAATTCCGTTTATTTTACTTATATATATATTGTGTATGATTTTTTTCTTCATATTTTGTGGGTTTACTTACCGTTTATTTCGCTGTACACATTGCATTTAATAAACGCGTTTTTCTGTTATACTTACTTTATGCAATATAATTAATTAAGAGCATTAACGAACCATTTCGTCATTTACTTAAGCCTTTTGTCTAGTTTCTTTTTATTGTTGTTTTTTTTTTTTTTTTTTTAAATGTATTGCACTTAAAATTTGTATTTTGTATGAGCTTTTGTGTATCAATTTTGGTAAATTGTATGAAAAGTAAATTTATTGTATATATTGACAAGCTTTGCTGAATTTAGACGTTGGGTTATCGACAGAGCTTTAAATTTTTCCGTCTTTTCTCAATGTTTAATATTTAGAAATTTATTGATAAAGTTGAAAGTTATAATTCAATAGATACGTGATATTCTACCATTTTTAGCCCGTTTGTTTTCCTTCAATAGCTAATAGATCTACAAATTTTAAAGGAAAATTCTAATTTGATGATAAGCATTTTCCAACGTCCAAGATATAAATAAATAAATAAATAATTAATTCGAAAATCAATTTTTAGTGCCACACGTGTCACGAATGCTTAGTCAAATTCTAAATGGAATACGATATGAATCAGAATCGTTAATATAACTTCTGTCATTTGCAGTGCTAAATAGAATTCCGTTTAAACAATGAGCAAACATTGAAATTGCACACGTGTGTTTACCAGCAGTCAGCCAATGTGGCGTGTGATAATACAAATCTATTCGAATATAATGCAAAAACAAAATTAAAGCGTCCCCAAGCGATCGAGTGAGCGAGCGACCCCCTTCAGTGCTTTACATAGTTTGTTTAATTAATTTCACAATACAATCCGCAAGCCAACGAATTTGTTTATAACAATAGCAATACTTGGCAATCAATATGAGTGTTCCAAGCGTGCCCCAACAGCGGGCATCATCCACAACAAAAACAACAAAATCAACAAAATCAACAAGACCAACAACAACTGAAACCCAGGACAGCTGGAGACTTCATCTAGGGCCCAGCGCAATTGCCCCGCACAGCACCCATCTATTGTTGCTGATTAGTCTGGGCCTCAGTCTGGGCTTTGTGCATTGTTATGGTGAGTACTTTTTTTTGCATACACATGTCTTAACAAATTCAATTAGACTAAGTTTCATAAAGAAAAGCCAGCTTTCCAAGGTTGCTTTAATGAGAGACAAGGCATATAAATTATACGAAACTAAGGTTAAAAAAAGTAGAAAGTCTGAGAAATTTGCATAACGATCTAATCTTTAAAGTAACTTAGGTAATCTTATGATTCCTGATTATATCAGGACTAAAATAGGTATACATGGAAATCATGGGAGTAGGAATATTAAATTGACAGTAATGATCTTGTACACACAAAATGTATTGTATATTCAGGATTAAGTGATCTTAGCGGACATGAAAGCTTATGCATCAAATTCAATGTAATTAAAACTATTATGTGCCTTGATTTTAAATAAAAAGAAAAATAATTTTTCAGATTTAAATATAATATTTATTTTTAAATAAGAATTGAAATATATATTTTAAGTTTTATTTTTTATATTTGATAAGACAGAATAATAATCAATAACTTCGTTGAAATGCGAATAAATTTCTATCAGTCGATTTTAGACTTTAAGAATATCTTCGAAAAAATAAGATTTCTGGCGTTTAAGAAATTACATATTATGAACGGTTGTTATCATAAGTAATTATCTTTGAAACCTCTTGTGACTTGTTTTTTGAATATAGGTCTCATTAAGACAAATTCGCAGCATCTTCTATCGAAATCAACTTTCTTTCAGAGCGTTACCAACAACTGAATAGTCGCCTTCCAGGTGCTAACCAATCAAGTGAAACGAAAACAAAACGCAAGTGCTAATGGGATACATAATGAAATTGGCAAAGAAAGGAAAACAAAACGATGGGACGAAAGCATTTGCATTCGGTTTGTTTACAGAGGGGCTCGAAGTGTGATTGAAGTGTGATCCAATGTTTAACTTCCCCATACCAATCGGGCCACATGTGGTGTCACGGGTGAGAGGGGAAAGACTCAAATACAATGGGTAATATTTCACATTGTTTGCAATAATTTCATTACGTTAAACAACAAAAACGGCAAATGATCTGCTGTGCATAAATCAAATGATTGGCAAAAATTGCAAGCAAATCAAACGATTCAAGCAATTTTAGAGAGTAAGGCGGCACGGGGGGCAGAGGTTAACAACTAACCGAAGTAACCAGCCCAAACAGTCAGGCAGCCAAACAGTCAGCTGGCTTGTTTGAACGTGCGTTGACATTTGACTCGACGGTGTTCGATGCTGCCACGCCCACTAACCGTTTATTCAACACCGTACGTGACCGGCTCCAACCGTTAGACATCTTAGAATCTATTGCCCCCCACCCGAGTCGGCTCCTCAGGAAATACTGCTGCGAGTACGAATACGAGTACGAGTGCGAGTACGAGTACTTGTATTAATATGAATAATAAATTAGCAACGCCGCGGCGTCGTTTATCGGTCAGTTGGAGGCACGAGATCTTGGCATGTCTGCCGATATGCTGTCAGTCATAGAAACAGAGGAGCATTGTCTAGACTCTAGACTGCAAGCTGTAGATCTCCTCCGAGGATGACGTCAAACAGTCGTTAGATAGGTTTATTGTGCTATTATCATGCGTTTATTTGTTGTAATTACAATAAATTTACGTTTGCAATCGGCTGAGGTGATTTGTATTGTCTAATTATACGGGAAGTTTACTGCACAAATATATACATATAGTGTTTTTCAATTATTTTATATATTCTTAACATAAAAATGAAAAATGTAATAAAAATGGTTTGTTATTATTTGAAATTTCATTGTAATGAAAACTTTACTAACGATTGTGTAAAATATTGCAAAAGAAAAAACACAATTTTTTCGGTAAAATTGTTCATTCTCCATTTATAGTAAAAATGCCCCAACTTGTATAACTCCAGACAGTTTTTGATTATTTATTATACTTAATAGGGGCTTTAGCGCAACCACTATAATTATTTCAATTAGTCGAAAATTCTTCTGCCTTTTTTTAATAAATGGCCATTTGACCAAATAAAATCACTACAATTGTGAAGCATTGTCATTGAAGAATTGTTGCCTTCACCTAAAGATTTGATTTAATTATTTACATTTATGTTAAAATGGCCAATATGGGAGATTTTAATTAAACAATTGGCATTTTGATTAATGAAGTTAAAATGCCAAAAATACAGAAATAATCTTTAGCCGCCAAGCAAAATTCATGAACATCGTGTAAGCAAAATACTTAAAATGAAACAAATGCTCGATCTGTGCTCGGTATCATTTTGGCCTATGGAGCGACTGCATTCTTAGCCATCAATTTGGGATGCTGACAACTTTTTCTCGTTGTCTAATTAAAGCCGCAAAAGATGAAAAAGAATTTTTGGGCTTCATTAAGCTTTAATTTTGGTTTGGCGTCGTCTACCTGCAACTGGGATATATGGATAGTGTTAATTGATCTTTTATGAAATTAAGTCATGTGCGCATTTTTGCCAACTCTCAAATTGGCAACCAATTAACAGCTAACAAATAGATTTCATTGTATTGTTGCAGTTTTATGTGTCAATAAATTGAAAACTTATTTGTGGCGCCTCTGACAAATTGGCAATCTTAAAGTTGACTTAGTTATATTACTTTAATATTTGAAAAATCAATGAGAAAGCATAAATGACAAGTGAATTAACAGAAGCAGTATTGTTACCCTCTTCTATTTGGGTAGATGGTTTCAGTAAATGGAAGAACAGGATGTTTGTTTATAAATTCAATTTGATGATGCAGCTTTTTTAAAAAAGTTTAGAAATAAAAACTGTAATTTTATCTTATTTAGTAACCATTTTCTGCTTAGTTTTAGCAAATAAACTAACTAATTAAACCTAACTAATTTCGTTGTTTTTACGCTATTTTAATTGCAACGTGTCCAAATAAGCTACTCTTAAGTTTGTAAATTTTAGGTAATAAGGTTTCCCCCAACAAATTTTCCACACATTAACGCAATTCATTTAAAGATAATGGTGTACCTGTATATACTGTGATACTGCGGTCCAAGCTATATTGCAATAGACGATCTAATCACCAAAAGTCACGCACTAACCTTACAGATGAAAGTGAAACAAGCGATAGCACAAGTAAATCAAAAGACTTAGAAAGCGAACGTGAATTTGTTGACAATTGATGACGATAAAAACTGAGACGAAACAAACCGACAATCGTTTCTACTTATGTGTTTCCCATATATACATATGCAACTAAGTATATCATATTTTATTTGACGGGAATCCGTGATGTCGTGCATGTTTTTCCCCCAAAAACACACATCGGTAGACTCAGTCCGATCAGTCCGTGCTGTGAAGCAGGTGTTTAGACGTTGGCATTCCAAAGCCACCAACGCAATGTGCGATGTGTGTATATAGAAATATATATACATACGTGTGTCATCTAGAGTCAGCTGAGTCTTCCGCTGAGCCTTCTCTCTTTCCCACTCTCGCTGTTTAACTACTCTTCTGCTTGTTGTTGTTGTTGTTTGCTAGCTACGTTTTGGGTTAACCGGATCTGATTCTGAAGATTGTTGTTTCAGTGCTGGTTGTTTAAATATAGTCTCTCAGGTCTCAGTTGCTGTTGCCATCTATCATTCCATACACATTCACATCACATTCACATCACATTCACACTCACACCAACACACGGGCGAGCAATGCTCTCGAAAATGGCACAAAATTTAGTCATGCTGTGTGTTGTTGTTGCTTTTGCCTGTCAACGTAATGATTTTAATAGTTATTTCGTCTGAAAAAATGTTAACCGATTCTTTTGTTCCATCATCGAATTAAAACGTTTGGCATTTCGAGTGAGCTACATAAATATGATAAATAGAAGAACTGAATTGAATTTGTGTTTTTTCTTTAATTGAAATTACGAGTATTTTATAATTAATTCTATCCAAATAAGTGCTTGTTTCCTCGCGCATTCTGATGCAAATTCATTTGTCATTTTATATGGTACTACTACTTTAATAAATAAATTTAATTGCAGGCTCCAAGTTTGTTTTTGATTGCGGCCATTGCCTTTAATTGTTGAACTGTAGTTGTAGTTAACAAGATAAAAATAAAACCGCTAGGAATTCTGTATTGAAAATGTGTTCATCTTAAGGATTCTCTAAAGAGTCTATTTAATTTTCTTTGAATTTTATTGTAAATGTCAAATCGTCTTTTGAGTTTGATATTGTTTACTGAATATTCTTACAACTGGTATCAAAACTTAATTATTTTCTAAAATTTCTTACAAGTTAATGTAAGGGTATCCCATAATTGTAAGCTAACTTTTTTAAGCCTTTAGCCAGTTAATTTTATGATTCCGAAGTTCTGCTTTTTATAGACATTAACAAAAGTGAATAAAAATTTTTAACTTCTGAAATTATTTAATTTAATTATTTTAATTAGTTCATTCAACGAGTCAGTTCTCTATTAGTCTGTTATAAGCAACTTTAGGCTTACATGAAAATGCTAGATATTAAATTAAGCTCAAAGACTCAATTTGTCATAACAAAGCGACAACCGTGCTAACGAACACAATTAACAATTAAAAGTCTGACAAATATGTAAATTGAGGCCTAAATATTGGCAACGGGGTGGGGCCGAAACTTAGAGCCCTGGCCGTCAGTCAATCAATTTTGCAGTCAATTAAAGTGACTAAATACATTTACTCAGTAGCTAAACAATCTACAATCTTTTAGTTCTCACTTTGTATGTAAAAAACTGGCTTAGTAGGCTATTTGGCATGCTTGTAAGTCATTTTTTTCTTTTTAGCAACATTTATGGCATTCTCAGATCTTAACTAGAACAATTTAATGCGTAATTTGCACGCAGAAAACGCCACAAAATAAATCTAAATAAATTGCGACAGTTATCGGCGTGCCAAAGTGACCATAAACAACTTTTGCGATTATTTCGCAATTACTAAATTTACTTGAATTCTGTTAGTGGTTCATTGAAGTATGAATACTATTAGAAATTCTGGCTTACATACAAATAAGTATTTTCAATATTTTTAAGCATTTATGTTTTTAATAACCATATAGTGGATATAAAATATTACCACGTTGAATAAGAACTGTTTGATTTCATAAATTATGGAAGATACGAGTTGTCGAGTGGAAATCCCAAGCAAATTTTTCTTGTTGCACATTAGCTGTGTAGATCGGAATATTATAATAAGTATTTTTAAACGACAACGGATAATATTTGTTTGCATCTCCAGCATTTTTGTATTTTAATTCTTTAATATTTAATTTTACTTAAATTCAATATAGTTTACTTTAATCTAAACTTTTCCTAATCATACTACTTGATTTTATTTCAATTCCAGAGAAAATGTATAGTCAGACTGAAAAGCAGCGCTACGATGGCTGGTATAATAATCTGGCCCATCCCGACTGGGGCTCTGTAGGTATGTGGCAATTATATTCAGACTAATTTATTGTTATATTACAGAAGTATGTAAATGCGACAACTTTCAAAATGATATTGAAGGGCGCAATCTAATTGAAACGAACATTTAATAAAAGTCAATTGGATGCAAGGGTTCGTCATTTGATCAAACTCGTCGAAATTAGCATAACACTAACACGATATCATATACTGGAATTGGCATAGTAACAGCGATTAAATGCGATTGGAAATGCTTTTCAGATAGTCACTTGGTGCGCAAGGCACCGCCCTCCTACTCGGACGGGGTGTACGCCATGGCAGGTGCTAATCGACCCTCGACGAGGCGATTGAGTCGACTTTTCATGCGCGGACGCGACGGTCTTGGCTCCAAATTCAATCGCACCGCATTGCTGGCCTTCTTTGGGCAGGTGGTGGCCAATGAGATTGTAATGGCCTCGGAGTCTGGCTGCCCCATTGAGATGCATCGCATTGAGATTGATAAATGTGATGAGATGTACGATCGCGAGTGTCGCGGCGACAAATATATACCCTTCCATAGGGCGGCCTATGATCGGAGCACGGGCCAGAGCCCGAATGCGCCCAGGGAACAGGTGGGTGGTCAAAACCGGTGTACAAATGTCGCTATATAACCTACTCCTACAGATAAATCAAATGACTGCTTGGATTGATGGCAGTTTCATTTACAGCACCTCCGAGGCGTGGCTCAATGCCATGCGCTCCTTTCACAATGGCACCCTCCTCACCGAGAAGGATGGCAAGCTCCCGGTGCGCAACACAATGAGGGTGCCTCTCTTCAACAACCCGGTGCCCAATGTCATGAAGATGCTCAGCCCAGAGCGGCTATTCTGTAAGTGTAACTCGCAATAATAATAGTCTCGAGCTTCCTATAGTTAATATTTAAATATATTTTATTTTAATATATCATATTATATATCATTATATTCACGACAGTACATTTTTCGTCGTTTTAGCATATTGTCATCTAATATTGAAAATGCAGACAATAAATACAAATTTTTGTAAAACTAATAAAAGTTTCTATTTACGTAATGTTTATTGATATTAGGGAATTAGTTCCCATTACAATATACCAATTGTCTTCCTTTAAAGCACCTCCAAATCTTCTTCACCGGCTAACTCATTAAATCTGTTGCTGTTTTGAATTCCTTCAAATTTACTGTCTTCTTAATGAATTTATTTTCCACAGAAATTTAAATTGCAACAAAAAAATGTTTTCAAAAATAAATATTTAGTTTTCGGTTGAATTGAATTACTGTTGCACACCTGATAGAGTTAAGAACTCATTAGACTTAACATTTCAGCTTTAAGAATTTGTCCATTGTAGAAAAAAGGCTCTGTAGGATAATTCATAGTAAAAAGATCAATATTAAAAATAAATTGTGCTTATTAAAAAATAATAAAAAACTTCCTAAATGATTAATTTTAATTACAAATGACAGCATTAAACTATTGCTCTTAAACCAATTAATAATAATTGTGTATTTTTTTAACCCATTTTTTAGTATTGGGTGATCCACGCACAAATCAGAATCCAGCTTTGCTCTCCTTTGCCATACTCTTTGTGCGCTGGCACAACACGTTGGCGCAGCGCATTAAGCGCCTGAATCCCACCTGGTGCGACGAGGACATCTTTCAGCGTGCTCGACACACGGTGATTGCCAGCTTACAGAATGTGATTGTCTACGAATACTTGCCAGCATTTCTGGGTACTCCCATGCCACCGTATGATGGCTACAAACAGGACGTGCATCCGGGCATTGGTCACATATTCCAGGCCGCCGCCTTTCGCTTTGGACACACGATGATACCGCCCGGCATCTATCGTCGCGATGGGGAATGCAATTTCAAGCAGACGCCTATGGGATATCCAGCTATACGTCTCTGCTCCACGTGGTGGGACTCCAGCGTAAGTATTTTCAGTCATGCTCTGAACTGATATTTAGCTCATTCCGATTCATTGCAGGGCTTCTTTGCCGACACCAGCGTCGAGGAGGTGCTGATGGGTCTCTCCTCACAGATTTCGGAGCGCGAAGATCCTGTTTTGTGCTCCGATGTACGCGACAAACTGTTTGGTCCCATGGAGTTTACGCGTCGCGATTTGGGTGCTCTGAACATAATGCGTGGCAGAGATAATGGTCTGCCCGATTATAATACGGCCAGAGAGGCTTACGGCCTGCACAGACACGCCACCTGGACGGACATCAATCCGCAGCTATTTGAAACTCAACCGGAGCTGTTGGAGTAAGTTTTGAAGGAACATTCCAAGATTTAGATTCATTAAGATTCACTTAACTAAATTGTTTGACAAACATAATAGGTTAATGTAGGATCGCCATGAGATTTTTAAAAGAAGGTTGGCAGCTTGATGGCCTAGCTGAAGATTTGTTTTTAGTTTTGCTGAGGAAGACAGAATATATTGGATTAATTATAAATTGAAGTAAATAACTTTAAATGTACCTATTTATTCGTTTTCAACATCAAAAGTCGCCATCGAGTAGCTCGAAATTCTTTTCAATCAGTGTAGATATTTGTGTATTATAATTGAAAAATATAACGGAGTAAGCTGATTGAGCTAAGGAAGTCCACATCTGGGTTATAGGATGGGAGATTACTTCTATTGTACTACAAACACATTTAAAAAAGGCTATAATATTATTTTTAGTTCATATTCGAGTTAATGAAATATCATTAATATCGATATAAATAAATTTATTTAACCACTGTGTTTCAGTTTAATTCGAATATTCCAAAGTATACACGTATAACACAATCGACTTAATCTATTTCATTAAAATTAATCTCTCATCTTTTTGATCCATAGCATGCTAAAGGAGGCCTACAGCAACCAGCTGGACGATGTGGACGTCTATGTGGGCGGCATGCTGGAGTCCTATGGCCGCCCAGGCGAGCTCTTTACCAATGTGATCAAGGAGCAGTTTCAGCGCTTGCGTGACTCGGATCGCTTCTGGTTTGAAAACGAACGCAATGGCATCTTTACGGCCGAGGAAATAGCTGAGCTGCGTAAGATCACGCTTTGGGATATCATTGTGAACAGCACGGATATTGCCGAGGATGAGATTCAACGGGATGTGTTCATGTGGCACACGGGGGATCCCTGTCCACAGCCGATGCAACTGAATGCGACAGAGCTGGAGCCCTGCAACTATTTGGAGGGCTACGATTACTTCTCTGGCTCCGAGTTGATGTTCATCTATGTCTGCGTTTTCCTCGGATTTGTGCCCATCCTCTGTGCCGGAGCTGGCTATTGTGTGGTCAAGTTGCAGAACAGCAAGCGACGAAGATTGAAGATACGGCAGGAAGCGCTACGGGCACCGCAGCAAAAGGGATCGGTGGACAAGATGTTGGCCCGTGAGTGGCTCCATGCCAACCACAAGCGACTGGTGACGGTGAAGTTTGGCCCAGAAGCGGCGATTTATACAGTGGACCGCAAGGGCGAGAAACTGCGTACATTCGGCCTGCAGCATGTGGATGTGGTCAGTGTGGAGGAATCGGCCACGAATCATATCAAGAAGAAGCCCTACATACTGCTGCGAGTGCCCAGCGATCATGATCTGGTGCTGGAACTCGAGTCCTATGGAGCACGACGCAAGTTTGTCAAGAAACTGGAGGATTTCCTGCTGTTGCACAAAAAGGAAATGACTCTGATGGAGGTGAATCGCGACATCATGTTGGCTCGAGCAGAAACCCGAGAGCGGCGCCAGAAGCGGTTGGAGTACTTCTTCAGAGAGGCCTATGCGTTGACCTTTGGCCTCCGACCGGGCGAGAGGAGACGGCGCTCGGATGCGTCCAGCGATGGCGAGGTGATGACCGTAATGAGAACCAGCCTGTCCAAGGCGGAGTTTGCCGCGGCACTGGGCATGAAGCCCAACGATATGTTTGTCCGCAAGATGTTCAACATTGTGGACAAGGATCAAGACGGCAGGATTAGCTTCCAGGAGTTCCTCGAAACCGTGGTGCTCTTCTCACGTGGCAAAACGGACGACAAGCTGCGCATCATCTTCGACATGTGCGACAATGATCGCAACGGAGTCATCGACAAGGGGGAACTGAGTGAGATGATGCGTTCCCTGGTCGAGATGGCGCGCACCACCAGCCTGGGCGATGATCAGGTCACCGAGCTGATCGACGGCATGTTCCAGGATGTGGGACTCGAGCACAAGAACCATCTGACCTATCAGGACTTTAAGCTCATGATGAAGGAGTACAAGGGCGACTTTGTGGCCATCGGCCTGGACTGCAAGGGTGCCAAGCAAAACTTCCTCGACACCTCCACAAATGTTGCCCGCATGACCTCGTTCAACATTGAGCCCATGCAGGATAAGCCCCGACACTGGCTGCTCGCCAAGTGGGATGCTTACATCACATTCCTGGAGGAGAATCGTCAGAACATTTTCTACCTATTCCTCTTCTATGTAGTCACCATCGTGCTCTTTGTGGAGCGCTTCATACACTACTCCTTTATGGCGGAGCACACGGATCTGCGGCACATTATGGGCGTGGGCATTGCTATCACGAGGGGATCAGCGGCGTCTTTATCGTTCTGCTATTCTCTGCTCTTGTTGACCATGTCTAGGTGAGTACTCCCAATCTCTGACCATATACATAAATGTTATTATGCACATAAATGCCAAAGTCATCTTTAAATATTAACATCAATTACTTTAAATCATACCTGTTAAATTTCGATTAGAATTACTAATCAATTAGATTATTTATTAGAAATAATCGTAGTGATTATATAATTCACTGTTGAAAAATTTGTGATAATTTAATGATTACGATTAGAAAAAATCAAAAAAAAATCTAAAATTATTACGATTATTCAAAATAATCAGAAAAAATCAAAAATAATCAAAAATAATCATTTCTGTGTATTTCGGATTATTTTTGATTTTTTCTGATTATTTCTGATTTTTTTAGATTATTTATGACTATTTGGTAAAAAAAACCAAATTATTTTTAATTTTTCCAATCAAAGTAGCCAAAGCTTTTGATTATAGTTACCTTTTTTGCTGCCTAAAGCAGTTAAATTCAGAAGAAAGAAGGCGGCAGCTAGAATGTTTTCGTAGCTCACTAGTTAGAGTTGCTGACCTATTATACTCTTAATTTTTAATGTTTAGGTTCGATTCCCCTGTCGTGTTGAAAAATTTGCTTTGACGAATTTTTTTGTGTAAAAAGAGAATTTATTTTAGTGGATTTTCTGAATAATTGAAATGTTTAAGAATATTTGGTAAGTATTGATGGCTATTTTGATTGTGAAAATTTAAAATAATTTGGTATTTTTTACCAAATAGTCAAAAATAATCTAAAAAAATCGAAAAAATCAGAAATAATCAGAAAAAATCAATAATAATCCGAAATACACAGAAACGATTATTTTTGATTATTTTTGATTTTTTCTGATTATTTTGAATAATCGTAATAATTTTAGATTTTTTTTTGATTTTTTCTAATCGTAATCATTAAATAATTGGGCAAAACCGAAAACAATCGTAATTTAATCATTGGTTCGACTTTTAAACAAAAATAATTTAATTACTAATGATTATGATTACTAATCATTATTTAACAGGTATGCTTTAAATAATATGGGATCTGACATACTATAGACTTTATTTGAAGGAGAATAGAGATTTCTTACTTCGAAATTACAAAAAAAAAGTATTGTGCCGGTTAGCGGTCGATATAATCGTGTGACCTCTTACGATTTATTTTCATTATTATTTTTCAAATTAATTAAAACTATTTACAGCTTTGTTGTCCTTTTCGTATATAAAATCACTTTGAGAGACATGAACAATTTAGGAATACTCATTGATTAAAATGTTACATTTGTATTTATTATTTAAAAAAAAATGTGTATATTGTTTTTAATGTGTATATTATTTTTTTATAAGAAGTTATTAAATGTCATTATATCTGTTCTATTTACTATTAAAAATACATTCATTCATATCTTTCACAAATTAAATTTAAATTCGAATTCAACAAGCAGTCCAATTTGGCTGCAAGCAGTTTCTCTGCAGTTGAGTAAATATGCGGACAGCAGCTATACACAATATTTCAAGCCACACTGTAGTCCAGAGAAGTAAGCAGTTAAGCACTGCTTATCTTAAGTGAACGTTTTATTACAACAAAAAGCCCGCAGATGACAGTTATTTTTGATTTTGATTTTTTTATAAATCTGAAAATAATTATAAATATTTATTATGAGTAGTTATTGTGTTCTATTGATTTACTCAAACATAATAATTATTTTTGACTTTGATTTTATTTGTCTTAAAATAACAGTTATTCATGACTTTTGATTATATATTAGTTTTAATTTTAAATAATTGCAAAAGTCGTCGAATAATTTAAGAGTAATTGAAACACATTTAAATCCTTTGTTTTGATTGCAGAAATCTCATCACGAAACTAAAGGAGTTCCCCATACAGCAGTACATTCCCTTGGACTCGCACATTCAGTTCCATAAGATTGCCGCCTGCACGGCGTTGTTCTTCTCGGTTCTTCACACGATTGGACACATTGTCAACTTTTACCATGTGTCCACACAGTCGCATGAGAATCTGCGCTGTCTGACGCGGGAAGTGCACTTTGCCTCCGACTATAAGCCGGACATTACCTTCTGGCTCTTCCAGACTGTGACTGGCACAACGGGAGTTTTGCTTTTCATCATAATGTGCATCATTTTTGTGTTCGCCCATCCGACCATACGAAAGAGGGCCTATAACTTCTTCTGGAACATGCACACACTCTACATTGGACTCTATTTGCTGAGTCTGGTTCATGGCTTGGCCCGACTGACGGGCCCGCCACGTTTCTGGATGTTCTTCCTGGGACCTGGCATTGTTTACACCCTGGACAAGATTGTCTCACTGCGCACCAAGTATATGGCTTTGGATGTCATCGAGACGGATTTGCTGCCCTCGGATGTGATCAAAATCAAGTTCTACAGGCCTCCCAATCTAAAGTATCTGTCGGGCCAATGGGTGCGTCTATCCTGCACCGCCTTCAGACCCCATGAGATGCACAGCTTCACGTTGACCTCGGCGCCACACGAGAACTTCCTCAGTTGTCACATCAAAGCTCAGGGGCCCTGGACGTGGAAGCTGCGTAACTATTTTGATCCATGCAATTACAATCAAGAGGATCAGCCGAAGATTCGCATCGAGGGTCCGTTCGGGGGCGGCAATCAGGATTGGTACAAGTTCGAGGTGGCGGTCATGGTGGGCGGTGGCATTGGTGTCACGCCCTACGCCTCGATACTGAACGATCTGGTCTTTGGCACCAGCACCAATCGCTACTCGGGCGTTGCCTGCAAGAAGGTCTACTTCCTGTGGATCTGTCCATCGCACAAACATTTCGAGTGGTTCATCGATGTGCTGCGCGATGTGGAGAAGAAGGACGTGACGAATGTGCTCGAGATTCACATCTTTATAACCCAATTCTTTCACAAATTCGATCTAAGAACAACGATGCTGGTGAGCCTTGATTGGATTGGACACATCCAACTAAGTAACTAATTAACTATAATCTCTCTTTTTCAGTACATTTGTGAGAATCACTTTCAGCGACTCTCGAAGACCTCCATTTTCACGGGTCTGAAAGCGGTAAATCATTTCGGACGTCCAGACATGTCCAGTTTCCTCAAGTTTGTGCAGAAGAAGCACTCCTATGTAAGCTCCCGATTAATGTCCATAGCATCAATAGAAATCATCTATTAATTATCGCATTACAGGTCTCCAAAATAGGCGTCTTCTCTTGCGGTCCCAGACCGCTCACTAAAAGCGTCATGTCCGCCTGTGATGAAGTGAATAAAACACGCAAGTTGCCTTATTTCATACATCATTTCGAGAACTTTGGTTAACTTTTGTTCTTTCGAATTCCATAATTCTACAATTATCTGCCAGCAACAACAACAAAATCAATCAAAAGATACTAAGACAGAAGATAACTACAAAATATGTATGTTTATGTATTAGGTTTCATTCATTCAGCATTTAAGCGAATTTAGAAGCACATTTCTCAGCATTCTCGTACTCCATTTAACCAAAACTATCTCTCACATTCATACAATATACACATCTACAATTATATGTATCTCTATTCTGTACTTATCTTATATACATATCTCTTAAGTATGCGCCTGCGTTCATATTTTAGTCAAGTTTTCTTTAGTGCATTATGAAAATTCCCATTGATATTTAGCTACAACAACAAGCGGCCTCTACTCAATATGTACTTATATAATATGTCATTATGTATACATGTCATTATGTATACATGTGTGTGTATGTTTGTGTACATGTGTATTTATTGAAAATATGATTTGTTATCAGTTTTTGTAAACCGTTCGCATTATTTATTAAAATTTACAATTTAATTGAAAAAACGCACAAAACAAATCTTTTCTTCATTAACATCAAATGTTCAATGGTGAGTAATTTAAATATATTATTAAAGGGGTATTTTTAAATTTTATTAAATGTCATATTTACTATTAAAATATATTTTCATACATATCTTTCACTTACATAAGTATTAAATTCAAATTCATAGTCAACAAGCAGTCCAATTACGTTGCAAGCAGTTTCTCTGCATTTAAGTAAATATGCATGAGTACAGCAGCTATACTCAATATTTCAAGCAACACTGTAGGCCAGAGAAGTAAGCAGTTCAACACTGCTCAGTCAACCCAGTGCACATTGGGCCAGATTCCCTTTTTTTGGCTTAAACTCTAAATATGACTTGCCACAGAGACCTGACTATCAGTCTACTTAATTGCAGTTTTAATTGCTACTGGACTGTAAGTCGAACGTAATTATATAATTGCGATTGTTGCTGTTAAGTTAAGGGCTCAGGTTATAATACGGAATATATTATTCATTACCTGACCATTGAGCTGGCCAGTGCCTGACTTGATAAGATCTTCGTATTTACGTGATTTGTTTAAATTGAGCTTCTAATATTTTGATGCTTTTATTTACTCTGAATTTTACATAGCAGAATATTATCCTATTACTTCCGAAGTTCGGTCAAAAAAGTATAGAAATCTATTACCATCCGATTCTTATTACTTAATTCAAATTTGCGAATTCACATCTTTTAGCGAATCTTTAGTTGGTTGGCTTACTTCGCTTATCTTTTGAAGGGACGCAATCCGAAAAGCTTTCAGACGATTGAAAGATGCATTTTCATGACTCGAAGAAAAGCGATCCAATTTGCCCATGGTGTAGAGGTTTTCTCGTTCCCTCAACTCGATTGTAGACAAAGATTCCTCGCTAAATGCTTAACCGAGCTCAAGAGATATTTTATGAAAATCCGTTTCATTAAAATCTGAGCGTTTCGAGGTAGTTTTCGGCAAGCTGTTTTAGTTAATTTGAAAGGATTCTATCCCGTTCAGGAATTTCTCTGGGATCTTCTCCGATAATACTCTAATAAACATAAGCTTCTTCTTTATCTGTATAATTACCAAAAGAGCTAATCCTATAAGTAAAAAGTTACTCATCAACGATCATTAATTCAACGAAGCTTACTCGTTTTAAAGTTCCTTTCTCAGAGACCTTATCATTGCAAAATTGGAATTACCGCAAGTTATAAACGCAAACAATATTCCATAATAATCATTACTATTAATCTCTTGAGCTGAGGAGCAAGTTTGATAAGAATCTTGTTGTCTTATTGAACTTTGAGACGTATTTTATAAGAAAATTTAATAATCTTTTTAGACCCCGTAAACATATATGTATATATATTATTGATCAGCATCAACAGTTTTCAAAATTTAGGTCTGACTTTCTTATATAGCTGACATTGGAATGATTTGTCGATTAGTCAACCAATCTAACAGAACATGCATCTGGGGTGTCCTTATACATCTTGACCAAGTTTGGTCTAACACACTTGTGGGTAGGCGAGAAGAATTTGGTCATTGAGAAGATTTTCAACAAGTTTACTAAATAAGAAAATGAAATCGGTTTAATTTATAATGATTGCCATTTCACTCTTTATTTACATGCTATCAATATACTGTGTGTATAAACATTGATAAAGAACAGAAAAAGTCGCTGGCTTATTTTAGTACTCTCTTAGTGCTCTTAAGAAAGTGAAGAAATCTCGAACATTTAACCTATTTTGATTAACGAAGTCGTCAAACGCGTTCATCATTGGATTGTCAGCTTGATTGGTTTCCTCGCTCAACTTGGCCATTTTTAGAACGGCAATGTCCTTGAAAGCAGTTAGACGTTGTCGATCCTCATTTTCAACCTTGACTTTAATGGCTGTAAAGGCGCCCCTGGTAAAGTAGTTTAGTCCACCGTCCTCATCCTTATATTTCGTCAATACCTCTAATCCTAAAGCCATTGGAAACTCCACACTAAATTTAGCATAATCTTCTACACTTACACGTGGAGTTACAGGACGCCATTTGGTTATAAATGATTGCATTGCTTCAATGACAGATTGTTGGACAACATTAGAGTCAATTATTAACTGGGCCACTGTAAGTCTGCTGTCCAATTCCGCATTTAAAGTCGCATTTAGAAGATTCTCGCCCAGCGTCTTTAATTCATTAATAAGAACTTGATCTCGGGCTGGTATCACTCTTGCGTTGCCACTGATAACGCTCTGTAATTTGGTTAGGACTTATTAAAGTTGAATTCACTAAATACTTATTATATTTCTTACCACGAAGAGAAAATTAAATAACAACAAGAGACGCATCTTAATGTGCAAGATTAAACGAACTGAGGACTTGATGGCAATAGTGTTGTCTTTTTATACGTTTCTTTGTATACAAAGTAAGTATACTCTCCACTAGTGTATAATCAATAAATATTAATGAGAACTATATATATTCTTCTTATCAACACGAAACCAAGAAAATGATGCTTACATATAATTGCTTCTTATTAACTCGGATTGATAACAAACGTGTTGTATTTTTATACGTTCTTTTACTGATGTATAATCAATATATTTTAATGAGTTAATATAATTCTTATCAA
This sequence comes from Drosophila limbata, assembly GCA_963924055.1. NCBI lineage: Eukaryota > Metazoa > Arthropoda > Insecta > Diptera > Drosophilidae > Drosophila > Drosophila limbata. The sequence goes on from OZ001353.1 coordinate 6,603,312, forward strand.
CATGAATCCAAGAAATTTCTGCATTCATATAATTACATTTTATTAACTCGGGTTCAAAAAATTCCTGAATCTTTTCTACATATAAATGGGATTCCGATCTGGCGCACTTCCAGTCGAACCAACTGTACCATAATACAGAGGCCATTCTACACAAATGAGAAAATGTACGAAGCCCTCGGGATCCCTTGAATCTACCAGGATATTGCCAGGCTGAGCAGAGCCTATTTGGATCGTTTGGACGGGCACATCAACCCCCTCGTCGTTAACCTGTTAGACAACAGCTCTACCAGGCGTCGTCTCAGAAGACATCACCCGTTGGATCTTCCTCACCGGAGTAATTGAACTCACCCCCTAAAAAACCTATACCTCTAGAAAAAGCCAACGATCTTCAAAATATTGTTTTTCTTACTCAAAATATGCAATTTATGTATGTGAATTTTGTTTGTTATCCCTGTGATTGATTGAAAACGTAAATATAATAATATTTTTCAAATATAAACAGTGTTTATTCTTTGATAAAGAACTAAAAGATGTCGCTGTTTTATTATAGTACTCTCTTAGTGATGTTAAGATAAGAAGAAATCTCCAACTTTTAACATTTTTCGGCTTACGAAGCCGTCAAAAATTTTCATCAGCTTGATTGGTCCAGTCCCAGTCTCAACTTGGCCATTTTTCTTGCGGCCTGGACCATGTAATTGTGAGCAGTCTCACGTTGTTTATGCTCATTTACAAACTTGACGCATAAGGCACTATAAGCACCTCTGGTAAAGTAGTTTAAGATACCGTCCTCATCTTTATATCTACCGAATTTCCCCAATGCCATTTTATACTCCTTTTTAAGTTCAGCAAAATCTTCAAAACTTAAACGTGGATGAACAGGAAGCCATTTAGTTGTAAGTGATTGCATTCCTTGAATGACAGATTCTGGGGCAATATTAGAGTCAATTATTAACTGGGCCAGAGTAAGAGTGGTGTCCACTTCCGCGTTTAAAGATTCATTCGCATGATTCTCGACCAGCGTCTTTAATTCATTATTAAAAACTGGATCTAAGAAGAGTTTCACTCTATCGGATACACTTAAAACGCTCTGTAATTTTTGATTGAAATAATTAAAGTTAAATTCATTAAATATTGATAATTTTTCTTACCACGAATAGAAAACTAAAAAACAACAAGAAACTGATCTTAAAATGCATGATTAAACGAACTGAGAACTTAATGGCAATAGTGTTGTGTTTTATACCAAAGGCAGCAGACGGCAGAGCTCTTACCTATGCTCACAAGCAAAAACTCCAATACCAAGAAGAAAACAATTTTGTCAAGTGCGAACTTGAAGAGAAGGCGACAACAAAACACCAATACAAAGAAGAGAACGAACCGGTTTTTGTTCTACGCATTGCAAAAGACGATGCCCGACTCTGTAAAACTTAACTAAATCTGTGCTGATATCGAGATGCCACTAAATATGGGTCAACTTTTCGAATTTTTGCAAGTCTCAGTGAATAAAAAAAAATTAAAGACCCTTTAAACTGAGTCTTTAATTTTATTGTTCATCATGTTCATCATTGCTCGCTCTTCATAAATTGTTATCGAAAAACGTAACCATAAAGGTTCAAGTGAGAACACTCAACCGAAAATAAAAGGGAATAGATTCGAGTTGTTCTGCTCAGACAGAGAGCAAGCGTGCATGTTTTTCTTAGGTTATGCTTGGGATAGATCGCAAAGGAAAAACGGTCAACTGTATTTTGTGTGCTCTGATAAATATGAATAAGTTACTACATACTTATATCAAATCGGAACCAAGGATATACGTATACTTACAATTGCTTCTTATTAACTCGGATTGTACAATGAACTGTGATACAATAATTGACCACAGACAAGGTCGGATCAGATGTTCTATTGTATGTTACAGGAAGAGCTCCATATTTCTATAAAACTATTATGTAAAACTCTAATTTATTTACTGCTTTATTACAATGCTGCCTGAAAATATGCAATAAGTTTATAACATGCCAATTAAATTGAATTGATTTGTGTAGACCAGTCGTTTTCGTTTTAAGTACAAATCGAAGCTTATTTATGTTTTTCTTGTAAAGGGTGTTTTTTTAGAGATTTGGTTTTCAAAATGAAATAAAACGCATCTAATTTAATGTTATGTTATGTTATTAATTTTTATTATAAAGTTCAATGGTTTCCATTATGTTCTAAAAATGATTTCAGGCAAGTGACCGCCGGTGTTGGCTCGAACAAATTCTAGCCATGAGGCCTAATTTTCGACCACTTTTTGCAGCATTTGGGACCGTATGTCAGCAATAACGCGCCGAATATTCTCTTCCAAGTCGTCAATCGTCTCGGGCTTATCTGCGTAGACAAGCGACTTTACATAATCCCACAAAAGTTAGTCTAAAGGTGTTAAATCACATGATATATGCGGCTAATTGACCAGCCACAAGCGTAAAATGAACTTTTCACCGAAATCGCCTCTCAATTGGGCTATTGTTTAGCGTGCTGTGTGGCATGTGGCACCGTCTTGCTGAAACCACATGTAAGCCAAGTCTAGCTCCTCCATTTTGGGCAAAAAAAGTGTGTAATCATTTAGAGTAACCGCCTCAGAAGGTCGACTAAACTGATCATAAAATGGAATAAGTTAAAAATGCAATTTCTTATCCGAGCATGAATTTTGATGATAAAATTCAATATTTTTCCATACGTTGTTTCGGAATAAGTCTATTCACTATAAAATGGCAATCCAAACTGAGCTTAAATCAAAAGACACCTGTCAAAAAGACCGACTCAGTAAAAAGTGTTGGCTGTTTGAAAGCCAAAAGTCTAAAAAAAACACCCTTTATTTTGTATATAGTTGCACTTGTAACTTAATCAAATATACCAGGCGGACAAAATCGAAAATATGGCGAATTGGTAAACAAACAATCCTCCGAATATTAATTTGGTTTTAAAAGTATGCAATATCTTTATGTGGTTTCTAGATGCCTAATGTTGACCGTTTGTTTTCGATACATAGCACTATGGTCCCAAAGCCCTTTTTTTTTACATAAATTAATAACTCGAGAACTACACAATATTTTATAGTCTGGTTTTTTGCATTCAACTAAATAAAACCAATTGAATTTTTGACAGGGGAAAAAGGCGTGGCACCGCCCTTTTCCTTATATTTTAATATGCTAATTTTTGGATTTCATAGCTTTTTTAATTTAAAAATTTTTTTTAATCTTTAAACTAAAATATTAAACTTACTTGTATGCAAATAATCAGCACAATTCTAATTTAAAAATTTAAATAAATTATAAACGCATTTTTTTTAAATATTTTATTTTGTGTGTTTTTTATGTTTTTTTTTGTGTTTTTTATGATTTATATGATTTTTATTGCTCAGTTAGTTAGTTAGTTAGTTTCCAAAAGCTCTCCATCAAACTTCTTTAAAATAAAGTAAAAAATTGAAGATGCTTTGTACTGGCTTTGCAGCCACACTTCAAGCAATTCAGCATGCTCGAACTCAAAGTTGCCTAGTAAAATTTGGGATTAAATGGAATCGGGGAAATTCGGGGACAAGATTTTTGGAGTTCATAAAGAAAAAACATTGACACACAAGACTGCATTTATAGTTACGACAATACACGACAATAAACTTACTTCTACTCCACGAAATACAATTTATGTGAGGTTATGCTCAGCTAAAACAACACTGCACAAAAGCACATTAAACAATAAACAAAACACTTCTACAAATAAAACACATATACTAACATGTATAACAAACCTGGAGCTATGTTTTCCATAGTTATTTTTGTAAATGTGCCCTTTTCTATTTATTTTAAAAATAAAATTAAAATGAGGAATATGTTGTGGGAATCTCAACCTCGTGCGCACAAAATAAACAGTTAAATTTCAGGACCATAGAAAAAATTCCAGGGATGCTTAAAAAAAAAAAAATTTAATTTCTTAGTTCATTGGAATATTTGCTATTGGAATAAAATGTATTTCTTGCATAATTCACGATTACGATTTTTTGAATTTACGTAAAAAAAAACGGCTTTGGGACCATAGTGCATAGATGGCATTAAACACTTAGGCGACAACATTTGTATATGTTGGACCAAGTGAAAGTAAAAAGCGAATAAATAATTGTTTCATATCATATATATTATTTTATTTTGATTTGATTTCATTTCTCATAAATGTACTCATTTAAATTAGACAGATACAGGACATATAATTTGTTAAACTGTATTTAATATATATTTATTAGCAGTTAGTTGATGTTTTTGTTGTTCATTCGCTTTATGGTTTAGGAATTCTTGTGCTTGTTAATTTAACTATTTGTTATGAATCTTTTGGGGCTTTGGGATTTACGTATATTATTTTCGCAAATACGAGTATATGCTGCTGCTGTGGTAAGCGCTGTATGGCATATTAATAAATTGTTTAAATAGTATTTTTTTTATATAAATATGCAATATGTTTGTAACAATATTTAATGGTAATTATGCAAATAATTAAACTAAAGTGAAAGCTTTTTCCTTTAAATGTACATCTTGTAAATTGGTAGTAGCAAAAACTTAATGCTACATTTACAATAGATTTTGTTTTGTTTTTTTCTTTTTGTTTTACGATTTTTTGTAGGTTTCCCTTGGGTTATGGTATAAAAATTTGATACCGTCGTACAATTTGTTACTTAAATATAATTTGGGGATTTTTGGTTTTTATTTACAAAACATTGTTAAATATTAGCGAGTGTTTAACATTTAATGTTGCATTTTTCTCACTTTCTCTTTTTTTTTATCTATTTTTAATCGGGTCGTGTTGACCTTACGCAAATGGTCACCAAGTTGTTTTGAAGTAGTATAGTGAATAGAATGAGTAGTGGAATGAGTGCTATTTTGGTGTATTTTGGTTTTAATTTGTTTTTTGCTTTATGTTTTTGGGCAATTTGCATTTTTAACAAGTGCGCTAAAAAGTGCAATCTTAATTTATCGGATGCTGGCGAGTGTAAAAGGATGATAGATCAATGGATTTATAGATTGATAGATTGGTGCAAATGTAAACTTCTTGGAACTGCTTTTGAACCTGTTTGCGAAAGTAGTGCAAGAAATTTAATTTGTGTGATTGAACATCAAGTGGTGTGTGGTGTGTGTGTGTGTGAGGGGCAGTTTCCATTAGCGTTCAGTTACAACGCATAAATTTGGCATGTAAGAAGTTATATAATTTCATGGACATTCTATTCAGCTCCCGCCGAGCTGTCCGGGGTTACATTGGAGTCCAAGCTGGCGCAGTCGGATTCCGGATCCTGATTCTCTGAGTAGTTGGCAGCCTCCTGCAGACGCATCAACATATTAAGCTGCAATAAGTGGGGCGATGATTAGCCAAACTCTTTAATAACAACCAAAATATCGCACTCACCAATGGATCCTGTTCTTGGCCATTGCTGAGGGCCACGCCCTCTAGGCCCACATCCTCGGCATTGATCTGGCGCAGCGGCGGCACAGAGTCTGGGCCGTAGGGCCAGGGATATGAGTTGCGTATGAAGGCCGAGGGATCGTTCCAGGCGCCGCCGCGCCGTCCGTAGAGCTGGACGCCCTCGCGCACCGCCTCGATGAGGTAGGGCGACAGATGGTAGTTCCAGATGTCGGTGAACCACACTTGGGAGTCCTTGAGGTCCAGCGGACAGGAGAGAAACAGACGTGGTCCGATGGTCACATCACTGGAGCTGTGCACCTCCAGAAAGCGATTGATGTGCTGCCACACGGATGGCAGCCAGGCCAGGACCGCAGCCAGCTCCGGCTGTGAGTGTTGCGTCTGCAGCTCTAGTTGGAAAAGACGGCGACGCAGGAATCGACCCAGAAATCCCTTGACTGGTTCCATGTGATTCGCAGTTAGCACCTGCCAATGTCAATGGGAAAGATCCAAGCTTAGCTGGGAGCACTCAACAAAGAGTAGTCTGACAAAAAAGGACACTTACCCAGCGGAAGTTGTGATGCAGCTGCAGATTGGTGGTGTTGCAAGTCGCCTGCGACATGGTGCCAATGATGCAGGGCAGCTTGGTGGCCGGTCCAGCGCTGAGCAGGCAGGAAAAGACATCGCCCAGCGCTGAGGCATGATGCAAATTGTCCAAGATGATCACAGATGGCAGCTCCGAGACGCCGTTGGCAATGGCCGCCTGCTCGGCAATGTGCCCCAGATATTGACGCAGATCCTTCGAGGTCTTGTGGTCCACGCTGCAAGTGGAAACAGTTTAGAATTTGCTCACAAAAACTCAAAAGCGTTGGCGTCACAATGTCACCGTCTTCATCGTCGACAACAACTTTTGTGACCCTAGCAAAAACATTCTACAACAACAACAACAACACACAAATAATTAATAATAAAATGAAATAAATAATAGTAATTAATAATAATTAAATGAAAACAAGTGGCCGCGGCAGCAGTCGAGTTTGCTCGACTGTTAGATACCTTGTGCCAGTCTCCATAAAATAGAATGTTGGTAATAATAGAATTAGTTATATGTATGTAAACATATAAAACACAAAGTTTTTCATATTAAGAATTGATTTTCTACTGATCGTTCCTATGACCGCTATATGATATAGTGGTCCGATCCAAATTTAAAAACTTGATCTGCGTCCGGTATTCAGCAACCTACATACCAAATTTGAAGTCTCTAGCTATTATAGTTTCTGAGATCAGCTGTCTCAAACAGACGGACGGACAGACAGACGGACATGGCGCAATCGTCTCGGCTGTTGATGCTGATCCAAAATATATATACTTTTTGGGGTCGGAGATGATTCCTTCTCCCTGTTACATACATCACACAAATCTAATATACCCTTTTTGACCATTTTCACTGGGCACAGGGTATAAAAATAAATTCTGTTGTTGTACAATATATGTTTTCGTAGAGCTTCTTTCTGGAACTTGGCTGTTCAGCCCTGGTCAAGGGTGTCACTTACTTGAACGTGGCAATGGCCTCCGAGGGATTGCCACGACCGGCACGTGCCACAAGGAACTCGGCGAGTCGGCGAGCCAGATAGGATTTGCCGGTGCCGCTGGGGCCGCACAGAATGAGGCGTCGGTGCTCGGTGAGCAGGCTGATATAGCGATGGACAATGCTGCGGGGAATGAGGCTGTCGAAGGCCAGACTGCCCACACCCTGTAGGCAGATGTAGAGGGTCTTCACGTTGCCCACAATGTAGCCGCAGGGCAGGAGCTCCGGGAAGCCCATTTCAGGACCGCGCTTCGCCTCGCCCAGATGATACGACGTTATGGAGTCGGTGTTGAGGCCCAAATTCGTGCCGGGATCAATGCGTGCCACATAATCCTTGAAGGTCTTGCGCACAATGTAGTCCAGGTTCTGCCAGGTCGTCTTGCCCGAGATGTAGGTGCAGGCGATGACGAACTCGTTGCAACTGGCGGCCGTGAAGGCAGCTCCCTGACGGTCGGCCTGCTGTGATTGGGCCTCCGCCTCGTGGCTGGCGATGATGGCGCCATTCGCATAGAAGTCATCCAGCTCGAGCAGCTCCTCGCAGTACTTGGCAAACGACTCGGGCTGGCCCAGGTAGCAGGCAATGGCGATCTTCTTGCCATCGCACACATCCGGCAGCTCCTCGACAGCGCTGGCCATATGCACTGGACTGCTCAGCTGGGCCGCCTCCAGCGCCGGCGGCGGTGGCGTCAGATCAATGTGGGTGTTGGGACTCAGCGGTGCAACGGCGGCGCCGGCACTGGGTGCTGGGGGTGGTGGTGGCTCTGGAGCTGGTGCCGGCGGCATGCATTCCTCCTCCAGCTCCTCGGTCAAGCGCGGAGGCAGCTCCATGGGAGGTCGGGCATTGCCATCGGCCAGCGAGTAACGACGCGAGGCATCCGAGCCGCCGCCACCTCCGCCCAGGGAACCATTTGGACTGATGGCCTGGCCGAGACTGGCCTCGGATCCGGCCAGCGAGCGACTGGTCACCAGTTTCTGGAGACGCTCATTGTTCTGCTTGAGGGACATCATCTCGGAGCGCATTTTGTTCATCATGTCTTTGAGGCTCTCCAGCTGCGAGGCGGAACTGAGCGCCTCCAGGCGGATGTCCGTGAGGACGAGGTCCTTCTCTCGCAGTTGCTTCTTCAGGTCCTCGACCACCTGCTGATCCTCGGGATCAATGGCATCAATGGGCTTGGCATTGTCGATGAGAGTCACCGTCTTGGCCGGACTACTCTGCTTGCTGGACGCATTCGCCACAGGCAAAGGAGGCGCCGGCTGTGTGGCCAATGCGGCCAGACCCAGAGGACCCTCGCCGTGTCCATGTCCATGACCATGACCATGACCATGTCCATGTCCATTGTGCAGTGGAGTCTTGTTGGAGCTCTGCTCGTGCTGCTGCTGGTGATGATGCTGGCCCACATGGCGACTGGTCTTCGAGATCTTGGCATTGCGGGAGAAGGCCTTGGTGAAGCTGCTCCTCAGCCAGCCCTTCTTCTTGTTCGCCTTGTTCTTGTCCTGCGCCGCCGAGCAGCCCGAGCTGATCGAGTTCAAGGAGCACATCGAGTCCGTGCTGTGCTGTCTTTGCATGCCCACTCCCATGCCCAAGCCAATGCCATTGGGACTGGGATTGGTATGAGGATGGGGATTGCCATTGGCATGACCTGGTCGCGGAGCATTGCCAGCACTGGGCACTGGAGGCGGCTTCTGTTGCAGCATCAGCTCGTTCTGGCTCTGGCCCTGCGTCTGGACGCCCATGCTCTGCATGTGGGCGGTGGTGAGACCCGCCTGGATGGACTGCTTGCGCAACAACTCAATTGTCTGGCGCATGTCAGTCAGCTCCCCGTCCTTTCGCTCCGCCGTCGCCGTCAGCATCTGCAGGCGATTCGTCATGTTGGACAGCGACTGCTCAAAAGCGGACACCACATGCGCCTGCGAAAGATGGGCAAAAAGAAAGAAAGAAAAGGGAAAACAGGTAAGTTCGATTTGCCCAAGAACTGCATTGAGTACTTTCTGACTCTTGTTAATTTATCATTGCCCCCATCCCATCGTATCCTCATCTCCCGTCTCACCCTTCTTGTTCCCAATCACGTCTCAATCGTGCGTCGCATTTTAAGCCCTGTTTTATATGCAAGCGACTCCTCAACCAACGAATAACAACAACAACTAGGAGAAGAATGGAACCAACAACTGATGCAACAATTGTGATGTGCACTAGAGATGTGCATGTGGAAAAACATCGCAAGAGAGATAAACTCGATGTTTTTCACGATATATCACTGAATTACTAAAACCAGCAGCTACGGAACTCGTAAGACAGATTACGCTATACAGTTTAACTTACATAACTTGAACTTCTATAACTCGAATTTCTCTCTAACTCGAGCTAAATGAGTGGCAGTAAAATTAATAAAGTAAAGAAAAAGAACTTTATAAGTCGAATATCTCCATAACTTTAACCTTTTCTTTGGATAATGTTGATTCGAGTTAGGGAAGTTCGACTGTATCTGTTCCAGGTTAGGAATATTCAGGCCTGTTCCGAATTCCGAAAACGAGTCGATTTTCCACAAAACAAGTTGATTGCTGTTCCGAATTCCGAAAATCGACCATAATTGTCGTTTTCAAAACGTGTGCTTTAGAGTCACCGGTTTTAAAAGTAAATGCCATGTAAAGCATTAAAATAAATACCTAAAATTATAAACTGAAAATTATAATAATGTTCAACATTTTTAGTATCATTTAACATTACTTCTTCAACTTTTAATAGTTAAAGTATATTTTAAAAGAATTTTTTTATAAGCAGTTATAAAATATTGCATGAAAAACGAAACCGAGCATTAATGACTAAACCGAGCTGTTCTGAATTCCTCTTCATTGACAGCTGATACGGTCGATGACTTACTGCTATCGAAACGTTTTCGAAACCAAGTTCGAAAAGTAAAAACAACTTAATTTCGTTTGGAGTTCGGAACAACAAATAGTAAAACGTTCGTTTTCGTTTCGTTTTTACTTTTTGAAAACGTTAGGAATTCGGAACAGGCCTGATTATCAGCAGTGTATTCAATCTCAGTTCAAAAATCTCTGTAGCTTTTATCACCAAGCAAATAACCTATAGAGAACTCATGCCATACAAATGAATGTGTCAGCCAAAATGCTTCGCGCCCACTAAAATATGTTACCGATCTAGCAATACTGTCGAGTGGAATTTATAAAAACTAAGGGTGTTGCCTTAATGAGGATACAAAATTTTAAGGGTAAAGGGTATTTCATAGTTCGCATGTTTTAGTTTCGCAAGCAACGGATTCAAAAATAAAATCGCTTCTCTCGAATCGCCCACTGGAACAATATTGCCAGATCGGTAACATATTCCAGTGGACGCTCCGCAAAGCATTTTGGCTGACACATTCATTTGTATGGGATGAGTTCTCTATGGGTTATCTAAGCGATAAGTCAGAAATTGTAAAACAGATTTGATCAACGTATTTACAAATCTCCAAAGTAAATTACGTGGTCCGTGTCACGTCGTGTTAAAGTAATTCAACACGCTGTCATCTCTAGTCTGAGCTGTCACACTATATGACTCATAGCTTATGACAGAGCCTATTTAAGCGACGCTTTACAAACTTTTTACAAAACTTGCTTTATAGCTCCCTCAATCTGGCCGTCGACTGTCCAGACACCTGTGCCATAAACAAGCATTAGAAGGCTCTGTCTCCAACCAGCTCCAGTAAGCCACAGAGAGCTCCAGGCAAACAGACGGCAAGACGGCAAGACGGCAAGAAAGCTCCTCAACTTCTGGCCAGGCACAAGTTCATGAAAAAGTCATCGTGGAATATTTTTATGATGCGACGTGACCGACGAGCGTCGTTTTGCTTTCCGAGAGGTCATCACAAAGAGATAGAGAGAGAGAGAGGGAGAGAGAGGAAGAAGAAAGAGAATAATTCAAACTCAAACCCAAAACTGTCTCGGAATCGGACTAACTACTTGAAGGTAATGAGCGCTATTAGAGTCGAAAATAAAGTGACTCAGCACGGAAGTTGTAATTGCAATTTGCTGCTCAGACATAACGAAGGGAGAGAGCATAATGCAAGGGAGCATTTTAAAAGGGGAATAGGACAGAGAAAGGGATAAATAAATGCATAATGAACTCAACTCTTATTCAGAAACTGAAGCTGCAACTTGTCAAGTAATTGACTTAGGAAACAAACTTAATGCCTTCATTTAACATCGTAGTATTTATGCCTGATATTGGATAATAGGTTTGCCGGAAGCAGGTACAGTAATCACTCGATAAAAGAACTCCAATTATCGTAAAGATTCTAGTTACTTCAGTAAGAACTATAAATAAAGAAACTTTAGAAAAAATTTAACTTTGCAGCGAATCTTTTTAAGCGAGAAGTCACTGTGCTTACACATTGGTTGAATTTCTAATTTTTTGAAGACTTCTGCTTTTAAAGAACATTTTTATTATCTCCTTGTTTATTAATAGTACAACATCAATATAGTGGTTATACAAAAGAATATTCAGGCGACTTCAAAACTAAGTGACCACCTTATACGAATCTACCTTTAATAACTCAGTTTTCTATCCTACATTGAAATTAACATACATATTTAAATTATGTTCTATCCAGCCTCTTTTGAAATATTTTAAGATAAATTTATAAGATTTAATTACAATAAAATTAGCTTAATCACAGCTCGCTTTAAGTTACAATGAATTTGCTGAACTGAGTTTGAAGCTATAATCAAAGCAAAGAATGTTCGTAAAATTAATTGTTCTGCTACTTCTAGATTTTTCTCTCTCTCTCTATTCCATCTCTTTGTCTAATTCTATACTTTGCTTTTTACCATTCAACTAACTTGGTTAATTAAACGTTCAGTTAACATTAGCATTGGCATGCGATTGTTTCACTGGAAATTCAATTACTAATGCAATCGACTAGAAATATGAATAAATGATATCATCGCATTCGATAGTTGAGCTAAACTACAAACAGGAAGACTTTACATTTATCTAAATGCTAAAGTAAAGTTGACTATTGCACTTACTTATTAAGCTACTCTTTTATCATTCCATCTTCTCCCACTTCCTCTCCGACTTCGGGTGCTTTTTACGTGCCCATGTTTCGTTTATTGATAAGCATCTAACACGTCTCACATTATAATTTGCGTGCCGCTTATGCAAATTAAGTCAAGTCGACACGCTCAATAGTAACAACAAATAGCAGCAACAACAATAAGTATTTTAAGTAAACGAAAAATAAGTCAACAAATGCTGAAAGCAAATTGTTGACCAGCTTTAGAACTTGAGCGTTCAGAGAGTTCAAGGACGCCAATTAAATTGTCCACTTGATTGAGCTGAGATATTAGTTCTCAATTCGCTTATTGGGTGATTTTGGATGTCCCCCTTCTCTTCCCTGTCTTATCACTCTCTTCTCTAGCTGCCACAATTAACAGCGTTTACAATCTTTAAAAATGAGTATGTTTGTTAATTATTTTTAACTAAAATTCAAGGTTTTCAGTTTCATACTTCCTCTCATTCCATTATTTTCTCTCAAGATATCACAATGAATCTTCTCTTTAATTATTAAAGGTATTTATTTACTTGGTAATTCAATCTCGTCACTAGTTTGCCAAAGTTCAAAAATAGCCACAGTATTATCCAACACTGGAGCCATTCTCCACTTTTTTAGCTCCTTCCATGCAATGCCTATCTCTCTATACAAACTCTTCTTTGTATCTATTAAATTGCTTGACAATTCAGTCTAACTGCTCAGCCCAAGTTTTAAAATTCTCACACGATGTTGTTCAACACTGGTTCAATTCTGTGTGTTGTTGTGTCACGTTACTCATACGCAGCGTAATCAATTTCTATGTTTGCCTCTTGCCACGTGCTACGTGCGGCGCTTGCACAAACGGTGCAGACTTTTATCTCCAACAAATAATATGAAAAGAGTGCGGCTCCAAAAGGTGTTCCCTCCCCAGCATCTCCAGCATCCTAGGGGCTGCCACCTGAGAACTTTCGCTACGTGGCTTTTAATTTGAAGCTGTTGATTTTAATGTGCTCCGTGTGTGTGTGTGTGATTCAAATAGGCGGAGGCTGGATTCGGTTTTGGAAATCTTGTACCTGGAGGCACGTTTTGCGGAGCGTTAAATATAATTTAATTAGTCTGGCAACGCCAGCGCAAGGCTTAGTCAAAATTTCTTGGCATGTCGCCTAATTAGAAAATAATTTAAATGAGCAGGCAGAAGGGGAATGGGAATAAGAACTGTAAGTCAACATTAAAGAGTTGATGAAACAGTTAATACCCGTCTGCTCGTGCGTACAGGGTATACAAATAATAAGCCTTTGGAACTGGCAGCGAAAAATGAAATGCATGAAAAACTACAAAACAAACGGAAGTGCAGCCAACTCATAATGAACAGCAACAACAACGGCAACAATAGCAACACTTGCAACAGCAGCAACATATTTGCAACACACAAATATTCACCCCTTTAGTATCTGCAGTGACTCCCAAACTTCTGACTCGCTTAGTGCAATATGTTGCTGTTGCAAGTGTTGTAGTTGTTGTTACTGTTGTTGTTGTTGCACTTCATTAGCACAGAGATGGCAACGAAGCGTAGAGAGACGCGTTCCGCCTCGATTAACAATGCTAACGCCAAAGGGAGAGCAAGCAAAACAGACAATCAGAGAGACAGAGAGAGAGAGAGAGAGAGAAAGAGAGAGACTAGTAGCCAGTGCTGCATATGCTAAATGAACAACAACAGCAACAAGAATTGCCAACTTTAATTTGACTGTCAATGTTGCTGGCGCGGGAGTTGCTGCTGCTGCTGTTGCTGCTGCTGGCAGAGTTGAATTTATTGCTGGCACTTCCACGGATACCATAAACCAAAGTTCAAGTTCAATGGCAGCAGCAAGAGCGACAACAACAACAGCAACAATAACATCGACAAGTTGGCAACCAAACAAGTCAAAAAATAAAATTGCAGCTTAAACTAAGCGTAACAAATGCTAGTTGTTGTCGTTGCTGATAGTGTTGCTATCAGCTTTAGATACACATAAACTATTGATAAGGCGGGAGCGGCCTTCGATTAGCTTCACAGTTAGTTTAGATCTTAAGTAGGTCGACAGCAACAGGAGCATGTTGTTTTGTCGCCGTTCATATGTGTAGATTCATACATTAATCATGTGCCACCACTTGACAATTGCTGCAAACATCAGGCAGCCATGTGTTGCCACTGTCTGTGGCAGCAACAGCAACAGCAACAGCTGTAGGCGTGTGCACTTTAACCTTTCAAATGATTTATGCTGCTATTGCAACTGCAACAACACTTGACATTTGTGTGCCGAGATAAAAGCAGAATCCCTGAATAACTGTTACAATTGTCACTGCCATTTGATACATTGTGCGAGGGCGTTTTGTGTGGTGGGCGTGGCAGCAGCAATTGGAAATTTCTTTAGCATTCGCTCAAGGCCAGTGAAAGTTTGACAGCCACAGGCAGACGGGGGCGTATTCACATTGAATGATTAATAAAGGTCACAGATCAAGTTGCAAGTTGAAAGTTGCAAGCTGCAAGCTGCAAATTGGAATTATTAATTTGCTGAAGGTTTTTTTTTAGCCTCAAAGGTCTGATGACTTTGACAAGGCAAATTTAGACTTCTTCCTCACGGTAAGATTGATTTGTGATGACCTCAAGGACATTTTGAATTGTGAGAAAAAAGTGGGATAGTGAAAAGACAATAAAATATGTAAATAAAATAACTTTAAAAACAAAAATTCTAAAAAGGACAATTTAATTCAAAATTAAAAGAAAAAGAAAGATTTAAGACATTTGAATTAAATTTTCGGACGCTTATATTAATTTCAAGGGAAAAAGTTCAGATAATTCATTTCGAAAACAATTCATAGAATTCTAAGTAGACTTGTGTTGATAACTGCAGTGGGCTAGTCTACATATTTATTATTATCATGGGTGGACATTAGATAAGATAGCATACACCAATATTAATATACTTTATAGTAGCTGAAAGTCTGCGTTGATCCTTATCTAATCAAAAGATTCAGTCAAGCTGCAAACTTATTAAAGTTTGTTTTAATTTTAATTTTATTAAAGTTTTTTCAGAAAAAACGTTTTTAGTTTCAATATTAATTGAGAACTTATATAAATAATCAAGTTCCTAATCATATTTTTTCTGATTATAAACTGCAAATTTTACGCTCATATCTTGGATTTTCATATTCCCATTGAATTGCCGCTAAGTTAACGCCCTGAAAACTGTTCTCTTCGGCCTTTCAACCTGAGCTGATCATAACAGATCTGCCGCCACATAATAAACTGATTAACAAACTAATCCATTCTGATTGCTAGTGTTTCTGTGAATGTGTATTTGTGTGTATGTTTGTATAGCCAAAGATGCGACATGCGCATCATTGCCACTTGGTTGAGCTCGGGTCTGGGTCTGTGGATTGGACTCTTATCGAGGAGTCGACGGACACTGCGCAAAAATAGCAAATCATCATTAAGATCTTGTGTATAAACAGTGATCAAGGAGAAGGAGGACTGGCTATAATGCCTGAAGTGAGAGAAACGGCACCACAGACACACTGAACCCACACGGATCCAGCAAGCCACATTCACATTCACAGTCAGAGTCAGAGTCAAAGCCTTTGATCTTACGCCGCCTTGAAAGAGCTCTACAGTGAGTGCAACAAAGTGTGGACAGTGGCTGCTAAAACACAAAGTCGAAGCCTGCAGTTTTCAATATTTACACAACAATTCTACAATTCTATCAGTTTATCAGTTATTCATTTCTTTAGTTCTTCAGTTTCCAAATCTCTCATCTCTTTCAAAGCAATTTTCATGACACTAAAAATTTGTGTCTCGCATTTGGCATTACACAAATTCTTTGGTTTGGCTAATGGCCAGACTAACAGCAACAGCACCAACAACAACAAAAACAACTGTAACTTACGATACCCCCAAGTGTGGATTAAATTGATGTGAGCACGGGAACTTACCTGCAAAGAAAAGAAAAGAGAAAAAGAGATTGTAAAATTCAACTGCAATTTATATTATGTGGACAAGCTCGTAAAGTGCAAATTGCAAATGGGCAATTTAAGAATTGGTTTTGTACATTAGATTCGATAAGATACGGTAGGTAATATACAGTCCATAGGATAAGCTATCAGCTTAGAGTTGAGTAATTGCACAGAAAGTGGCAAAATTAACGGAAGAAAGGTTTCTAAATAATATTGTATAACATTAAACTAGATTTTGAGCATTTAATGTTAAAAGCACCATATAAATTTGGACAGAATTATTAAAGATTCAAACATTTCGAAACATAATTTTCTTCGTTGATCTATAATAAATCAACATTTAATTATTTCAATACAGATTTGAACTTTCAAATGTTCAACAAAACTTAAAGATTGATTGAGAGCTGAGTTTTCCAAACTTCTTAAGACTAAAGATACTCAATTAGTGCATGTAATTAAAAAATTAGACACTCGGTTTTCTTCCCTTTTGAAGTATTTTCGATTTATAAAGATCCAATGTTCCACTTAACAAATCCCCTTCATCAAATAACGATTCTCTCAAGATCACATTTTCAGTTTCTCCCTCAAAAAAATAAAAGAAAAATAAAACCAATCCAAATTTCCACTTGGAAATCTCTGCTGTCTCCTTTACCCTTCGACTGTCTGCAATGACTTGTCTTGTCACGATCAATGTCCATTGAAGTGCTCGGTCTGTTTGGGCTTTTATTGATTATTGGATTTCAAGACCGGAAGCCACAAGACGACACACACGTTCGGGATAACAACAAAATGTAATGCGTGTTTCTGTTTGGGTTTAAAAATAAAACTCATGAAGCTGCACAATGAAGAAACAGACCAGACAGAACTGAGACCTGAGTCCAGTAACCAGTTTTTAGCAAGATGATTTTTACTTTAAATTTCAAATCTCTTGTTCATTTTTTGTTTTTCTTTTATCTTAAAAGACTCGGTTGAGGCAGTCAGTCGCTGGTTTGTTGAGTTTATTTGTTTGTTTGTTTTGGTTTTGATTCTGGTTTACTTTATGTTTGAGTTTGCCTTTGCTCTGCGCTGATTTCCTTGGGGAGAAGAAGTCTGTCTGTCATTCGTCCTGTCTGCACTCGTCCTCTGTCCCCGCCTGAAACAGCTTCATCATCGGCGTTCAATTCTCCAACCCATGCCTTTCCTTTGTCTCCATTAAACCGAACTGCGAAACGGGTTTGGACCAGTCAAAGGGAACTAAGAACTCCGCACTTGAAACTGGTTTCTAACCAATTCTTTTTATTTCGGGCCAAGACACCTGTGACTCTATGAACTGCACGCTGCACGCTCACGTGCCCCCAACTGCTTGCACCTTGTTGCATAGCCGAATAAATTTATATGAATTAAGTAGATACAAATTGCATTTGTCATAAATTAAAAACTGAGCGCCCCATGGCGGCAGTGGCAGCTGCAGCTGAGCATGTTGCTAAGAATTTATGAACAAGCAAGCAAACAAACAAAAAATGAATATAAAATTCATATTGGAAAAAATACTAAATACCGAAATAACTGCGCATAGATCAGGTGTTGCTGTCATGTTGCTTTTGACAAAAACACAAGCCGCCAAAGAGAAAGACAGGCAAAGAGGCTGAAAGAGCGAGAGTCAAGCAGTAAGTCACTCATTCATTCAGTCAGTCAGTCAGTCAGTCAATCAATTCACTGAGCTCCCAGTGGGTTGCTTTGTGCCAGCCGCAGGTCTGGCAATTAAAATGAGCTACACTGAAAGAAAATTACTTCAACCAGACTTGCTTTTATAGCACTCAAAAATAAATACAGTCGAACTTCTCTAACTCGAATCACCATTATCCCAAGAAAAGGGTTTAAGTTAATTAATTTTATTGCCACTTATTTCGCTCGAGTTATAGAGAAATTCGAGTTTTAGAAGTATGAGTTATGCAAGTTCAACTGTAATATAAAAATATATAAAATAAATCAACTTCTGCATTATTATAAAATTAAGCTCAATATTGAATTCTACCATTTCTATTTACTTTATTTAATTAGCATTATTAAAATTTAAGTCCTTGTCAGATTCACATAACATTGGCCGCGTTCTCCAGAACTAATCAATTAGTAATCATGTATTTTGTTTGTTCGATAACAAAGCATCACAATCACAGAATTTCAGCGTACTATTTTGGTGATGAATTTTCAGTCATCATACATCACAAAATTTGAAATCATGATTGCTAATCACTGCATTTCACCAGAATAATCATGCAAATTTCATCGATTTTCTGTTGTCGATTTGTTCTGGTGAACACGGCCAACGATTTTGAAATCTCAGTGTATAAGCTACAAATTTATCTATCAGGCAGTCAGTCGAGCAGTCAGCAGCCTGTCCACAATCACCACATCTCGTTTATCAAACAGAAACTGTTTTAATAAGCGATGCCAAAAGATAAAAACTAACGAGTTACTTAAGGCCAGTGGAGTATCTTTGCAACTGCAACAGTTTCCCGCCTCACAACCCCCACCAATTACCCCTCGACTTGCCAATTTGTTGGCACTTTGTCAGCGCTCTGACGTTGTGTACAGTTTTTATTAATTAATTATGCATGGCGCTACTTAACAGATACGAGCGATACATAAAAGATTGAAAAGTATCTGCTGCGAAACTAGAACAAAACTTGAAGATTAGTCCTTGGAGCCAGAGCCAAAGTGGAGGCTGAATTCAAGTTGAGTTTGGCTTAAATACAAATTAATTAATTTGATAGTAAATGTATTAACAAAGTATCAATGTATGCCAATTATAATTGTGAGTAATTTAGTGGTTACAATAAATATAAAATGGATGTCAATATATTAATATTTATATTTAAATATAGTAATAAAGTCATTGATCATTCTATTTAAATTATTTGTCAACTTTCGTTACTCAGGTAAATTGAATTCGGCATTTAATTGAATCATTCTATGAATTAATTGCCCATGTAAAATTACTGTCACGCCTTTCAAAATCCATTGAGCAATCAAAAACACTTCAATCAATTGTAAAGATTTCCCACTGATAATAATGATGTCGTTCTTGCTGACGATGATGACATGTGATGAAAATTGCCAAATATGTAAATTTTCGTATAAAATGAAATCAATTAAAGGCAATCAACATTTGGCATTCAACTTGTTGAACTTCTTGAACCATTTGAACTGCTGATATCAGCCAAGTAGATCACAGTGCTGCCCAAACTGTAATTATAATCGTTTCACACGCCCGTCAATTGGCATGGCCAAAAAAAGACTAAGCCAACCAGCTGCCAATTTCACTTTTCATTCACAGCGTCGCCTCGTCTCAAGTTACCAATAGACCTGACAGCTGTTAACCTGCCCAGTTCCCCTCCCTGCTCCCATCAGACAAAACGCAGTTCCTCCTCAGATGCTCATAAATAAACATGAAAAACGCTTTAAGAGTTGCTGGCGTTTGCAAAGCCTAAAAAACGGCTTTAAAAACGCGCCAAATCGAAGTGAGTAAAGTCAAAAAAGTCGACAAGGGGCAGCGTTGCAAGGGGGCAAGTGGTTAGCGGCAAGCGGCATTAATGGCAACTTTATTTGTTTTGAAAGTTGACATTGATTGGACCCACAATTGGCGACAGACTTTTGTCTACAGGGTATTCGGAACAAGATGCTGAACTTAGTTTTTGTTATCCATCAGTTGAAGTAACCAATCAAATATTAAAAAAAATTGAAAATAAAAAAAAAATTATAAATTCTAAATCTAATGATATAACCGAGCAGAGGAGAGGATAATCATGACGCAAAATACAATTAACAAATTAATAACTATAACTATGGAGAGCTATAATGATCTGTTGTTATTTGTTAATTTTTCTTAGCTTCGACGATGAAGAAGGCGACTTTGTGGTTTAAATTTATAAAACATAACGGAAAGAGTACTAAATTACTATAAGTAAAGCAAGAGTGAGACATATGTATGTATGTACATCAATTGCAAGTAAGTATAATTCATTAGTTATACGATATAAATTCATTTTTAATAGATTTCTCACCAGAGACGAGATGCTCGTTACTTGACTAGCATATAAATGCAGCATCGATAACATTATCGATAAATATGGCAGGCAACATAGATGCACGTGCATACCTCGAATGTAGGGCATTCGCCAGCTGCAGTTGCCAGGCCAAATCAAAGCTGATTTCTTCGTGGACAACATATCAATTACAAGTTCTGCGAATCAGGTCATCAGTTTTGGACATGGCCAACAACAGATGCTGTGTTGCACACACACACGCACACACACTTGTGCACACACAAATGCGAACAGAGCCACAAAACGGATACAGGATTAAAATCAACAGCACCCAGTGCCTCCCAAACTGTAATCTGCCATACGTGAGCCTGGCTAAATAATATCCAAGACGTTTGCTCATTTATTTAATATGCTGACTGAAGTGCCATGGCCCGGCCTGGACTGTTGTGGACTGTTGTGCACTCTTGTGGCCCAAAGGCAGCGAAGCTCATGCAAGTTTTATTAAATCAATCAGTGGGCAACGCGTCTAACGGCGACTGACAGTCGAGTCAGCTGCCTCGCATAGCTTTACCTTATGCGCCTTGTGTCTTGCATTTGTAATGCCAAAGCCGGATGAGGCATGTCGGGCTAACTACGAGTACGACTACCACATGCTACATACCACTCTGTGCTGCCACAATTCACTAGGAACAAGGAACATGCCACACAGCATAACTGTAAGCTGGTGCATGTCTCTGTTGCTGTTGCACTTGCACATATTTAGATATCGATAGACGTCCAACTTACTGTATTCATATAAGCTAGTTTTCCATTGAAATAATATCGATAAGATATAATAGGTTATTCAAGTCTTTACTATTCCGCATCAATATTACGATGAATTCCTCCTGCTTGGTTATCGATAGCATATTATGGGAGAGTAATGAATACATATTTGGAATGATTCTTTTGGCATGCTGAATTCAAATTAAAGTCAGTTTTAGACGGGTTTTATTATCATCGGTATTCTCGATATCATCAGGGCTGATTAAGTTATAATAACTATCCATGATTACGTATTATAATTAGAATAAATAAACGATCTAAAGTTATAAAATATATCAAAATGGCAATGATAATGTGTTACTTGACATTTTTATTTCTCACTGAGTAATTTACTCGTTTATAAATCTTAAAAGAAGCGCCATGAAGTCGACATTACGTCTCCAATTCGTCAAAAAAATAACGGAGTGAACTAAGTGAGCCAAGTGCCCACGCCTCGTCTATACAGAAGAAAGCTGCTTATCGATAACTTGTTATCGATAACACATGTGTGTCACAATTTCGTTACCTGGTCATCCAACTGGGGCGACGCTGGCAGAGTGAGTGCTCCGCTGATGGGCGGACACGACTGTCGCTTGAAGTCGCGCCTGATGGCCAACTCGTACCAGGGAATCAATGGCTTGCTCCTCAGCGTCGTCTGGCATCCGATCTTGAAGTCCAGGGGATCCATGTACTCGGGTGCCATGCGGTTCAGATCGCTGACCGCCGCATCGGCGGAGGCGTAGATGTTGCCGGCGGACTTGTGATTGCCGTGTTGGGCCCAGTGGGCGGTCATGTCCAGCATGGAACCGATGGGCACATCGAGGCTGCGATGCAATCCGGCGCCCATGCTCTTCACCCGCATGTGGCCCAGGGTGTGGTAGCGCCGATCCACGGCGCTGGGCAACATGGGCATGGCTCGGGGCACCACGAGCAGCTCGTCCTGGTCGATCGTGGCCAGACTCTGACTCGTGTAGGAGCGCTCCAGCAACTCGGTGCTGTTGCTCCGCTGCGTCACAATGGGCAACTCATAGAGGTTCAGGCGTCTGGTGGTCGGTGGCCGCGTGGGCGTGGCATAGATCTTTGGCTTGGCATAGAGACTCTCCCGGCGCACGGGCGCCGGCGGCGGAAGTCCAGTGGGGGACAGCGGCACCGGCGTCGACTCCGTCAGGGACAACGTCATGGGCCGCCGACTGCCCGACGAGCTGACCGAGCTGTGCCGCAGCGTGGCACGTCGCGAGTCGCGTTCCTGCATGTCGAAGCTCAGCTTGGGCAGCGGCGAGTAGCAAACTCGCTCCGAGCTGTCGTAGGAGCTGCGCAGTCCGCTGTCCAGTCGCCGCTTGGGACTCTCCGGTGCCGTGTAGAGAAAGATGTGCTCCTCCTCGCCGGCGGTGTTGTAGTCCGGCGTCTTGGGCGTCGCACTGCTCTGCAGGGAGTCCAGCGAGAAGCGTGAGTTCTTCTTCACGCTCTGGTAGTCGCAGGGCATCGATCCGCCGCCCGAGGAGCTCGACGCATCCGACAAAGGTCGGAAGCCGACGCCACCCGAGGTGGTCGAGCCCGTTGCCGTTGTGGCACTGGCGTAGATCGGCTCGAGGTCGGATCCGATAGTGGGAGTCCGCACGGGCTTGGCTCTCGCATAGATCTCCTCGCTCCCCTGACTGTAGCTGCTTCTCAGCGAGACCGTGCGCTTCCTCTGTCCCTGGTATCCCTGGTGACCCTGGTGACCCTGTCTCAATCCCGCCGCTTGCAGCTCGTGTGGTTGGGAGGCAGCTGCTGCCTCGGTCGCCTCGGCAGCGCGTATGGAGCGGGAGCGGGTCAGACCACGAGCTCGGATGGTGGCATAACCATCGTACAGAGGCGACGCCGGCGGTCGATTGCTGGCACTGGCCGCGGACATCGTTTGTCTGACTCCGCTTTGGACGTTGGGTTGTTTAACTGCTCCGGTTTGATATTTTTAACTTTGGTTTTTCATAAGATTTTCATATTGTCTTCATTTTTGTCTTTCACTTGCCGCATTGATTAATTGACGCTGTATTCGAATCGAGGTTTATCATTTATAATCAACCCTGGGGGTCTGCCCCTCAGCGTGCTCATTGCACGATCCATTGGGATGGATCGAGATCTGGGATCGCTCGCCTTAAACTGAAGCAGCATCAATCATTCTCAATTGAAGCCCAACCATTCATAAATTGAAGTTGTAATGCCGCGTGCATTGAACTTGCTACATGCCACGCCCAGTTACAGTGGAACCCCGTCTTTTAAAAAACCTATTTATTTAATATCAGTAGAGTAAGCGTCTCATTAACGCCTAATTAGCATCTATTTCACATGACTGACTGTCTAAGGCTTTGATTGACGGCCCCCAAAAATGGCGCGAAGCCCACGAGACGTTAGCTCAATGGAGCGATACAACAATGGAGAGTGAGTCTAATGGATTCGACGACTTGTCAAATTTTGAATGCCACGTTTGAGAGTACGTAAAAATACACTTGTAGGGCTCAAGTTGGCTGAAAGCGACTTTCAAGGTTGTCAAGCACGCAGTTAATTAGAGTCCCGGTAAGTGATCTAAAAAACACCTCACTGAACTTATCTTAACCTTTAAACTTCAAACAATTTACTAAGCGTAATACTGAAAAGAGAGAATCAATTCTTAAGAATTTTCCTTTTGACTTTTTTTTCATATTTTTCTTGATTTTAAATGCAATTAATATATTTCCAACTGTATGCAAAAAAAACTTAAATAAATTCATAGATACTCGTAGTAAAATACAAAAAAAAGGAGATTTATGGTGCTCAATTTATTTTTCGTATCTTAAACACGGAATTCGTTTCGAGTTTGTATTTATATTTGTATTTATTTATGTAATTTCTGGGCAAAAAAATAAAAGGTTTCTGCCTTTGAGCCGACAACTCAAAAATGCATTAATTAAGGCTTGATTGAGTGCAATTATTTGTATAAATACAATAGCTTGTGCACCATGGTAAATTATTTTTAATTTTGTTTTCTTTAATAACTCCATTGACACAGAGGGATTTCGACATTAGCAAAGCTGCAATTTTTATAGACGCAACAATTAAAATTGTTGTTTATTAGAACTCAAACAGAGACAGAGCGAGAGCGAGAGAGAGGGAGAGGGAGAGTGTGAAGTCCAAGCCATGAACTGCAATCAAAACAATTACAGCCAATTCACGCAGCGCTATAAAACAACAACAGCAACCACAGAGGGAAATACCAAAGCTGAAAGTCGTCTTTTCGTCATGGACAGACACAACAACAGCAGCAACAAAAACAACAGAAACAACAACAACAAGTTGCCTTGAGGCAGCTGCAGAACAGTAAACAATGAGGAGAGAGAACAAGATACAATGACTTGAGCGTATGTTGATGACATTAGAAAATTGTTATTTATTGCATTTCCAAGTTGCCATTGTTTTTGTTGCTGTTGTTGCACAACAACAGCATGAGTCAAGCTGTCATTTAGCAAAGTCAGCTAGTTTCGCAATGGTTCGGAATAAGAACCACAGCCAGAAAAAGAAACCGAAACAGAACCAGAATCAGAATCAGAACCACCGTCGAGCCCAAGTCCGCTTTCAAGTGTCAACGACTGCAGTTCGACTAACAAACCAATTGACAGCCATAACAGCAACAACAACAACAACGACTGCCGGGCATGTGGCATAAACTGTTGCAGTCTCAGAGTCGCCACATGGCATCAACATAGTCCGTACTTATAGATAGATATGTTTTAAGTGCTCGTTCTGCCAGTCGCAAGTGTCAAAGAGTTGATAAAACTAAAACTCATAAAGTTGGCAGCCTGCCATGAGAGACATGCGATATGGTGAAAGATAATGTGCCACGCCTCCTTATCAAACCGCTTTCCGCGACACCAGGAAATGTTTTTGGAGGCTTAGAAGAAATTACAATTTGAAAGCACAGTTTTATAGAGCGGCCTTGAAGTTGGTAAAGAAAACAAAACAGTAGATATTTTATGCTTGGAGAAATTTGTCGAAACTAGTTTTAAATACTAAAAATAGTCATAATATTCAAAAAGTGGAATTAGTATAAAGTAGTTATATTTTTAATACTCCTGTTTGATATCTTTTCCACTGTAGAAAGTTTAGTCTTCTACACAAGCTTAATAACATAATTGAAGCTTGGGTAACTATGTATTATAATATTTAATTATTACGAGTATTTAATATTCATCTGTGTGGCATATTTTCTTTTAGATATTTTAAATATATTCGGTTCAAATCAGAGTTTACAAATTGCAACTGTGAAGCATTCTATCCATTTTTAATTGTGCTGCACTGTTGCAGTTGCAGTTTGACAAGACAGCTGTGCTAAATGCGGCACAGAAGATGAACTATGGCTCTGCGGCAAGGCAGATTATAAGATTTATGGCTTATGCAAAATGTGGATAAAAATGTGCTGCATTGTGAGTCACGTAGACACTTTAGTCTTTAGCCTAAGCAGCGCAGTTTAAAAAGCGCAGCAAGCTGAACCTAAAGTTGATTGAATAAATCGCATATAAATCAAATTAATTTCGGGTTACCAATAATTCGACAACAAAAACGAACTCAAGGCCTGACAGAATGCGAATTCGACATTTTCAATTGAGTTTTTTGCGTGGCACGTAGGCGTCTAATTGTTTAGCATATTGATTATTAAATATTATGCAATTGTTGCATCGGAATGTCTATTGTGCTATTGTGAAAACTGTGGCAAATGTCAATTGCAATTCAGCAATTGAACTCCCAAGGCGTTTCTAACTGCCTGTCAGGCGCTGTTTGCTAGCTTTCACTAACGACTTGCACAGTTTGACACTCACTGGCCTTTAGGGTGGCGGCGACGGAGAGAGGGAAGTGGCAGGCACACAGGCTTATCGCAGTGACGTCTGTCTAGGTTTTTCTGCTGTTTTTCCTGTGGGCTGCTGTATAGGGTCGCTCCAGTCTAGACGACGTGGCTGCTTATCAATCGAGCCAAATCTCGCAAGGAAATTGCCATAATTTTCAGCAACAAAAAAATGTATATATATAAAAATAATAGTATAAACAAAATAAAAATCAGCCAACGCATAAGATGGAAGACAGACAGACAGACGGACCGAGAGACTAGCGTCTCATTTGATTAATGTTTAAGGGAAATGAAATGAATTATGGATTCGAGCGATTAAAGCGCGAAATACATAAGACCCACTGAGCATCAACTCAAAGTCATCATCAGAGCCACAACATGTGTTCTCAGCTCATCTGGGAATTATTCACATCACTATTCGTACTTGTCTGATGTGTTGATCAGCTCAACAGCTCAAATATAAGTGCGAGTATCTGCCACTTTTTGCTCATAATCCCAGTCTGTCAAACTGTTGACAAAATGCGCAATAAACAAGCAAAAAATTTATTGTTAGCAACTGTGTCAACTTCCAATGAAAAAACAAAGCCAAAAAAATAGAAATAAAAAGTTTTTGGAATTTTAAATATTCAATGTCAGAACCGGTTGAAAACTTAGGCTGAAAAAATACGCAAAACTAATCAAAGTGAGGCTGTCAACTGCATAGCTAAGTAGCTTCATGTCACTCATTTGAGATTAGAGGTGGTTGCCAAGGGGGTGTCAACTCTGTCACATCCTCAAGGTCTCTGCTCAGTCAGAGAAATATAAATTGAATTTATGAAATAATTTAGAAACTTCATATTACAAATCATCTCGTTTTTTAATTCCAGACTTGTTGAATATCCAAAATTAAAAATTACTTAATTTGATATCTTCTGTATCTATAAAATTCTCTTCTCAAAAAGTATTTGACACAGTCAGCTTAAATTAGTTATGCGAACTAAATATAGTAAATACAATCCGAGTTTTGTCTGAACCAAAGCAGAACTTTAAATTAACTTAGCTTTCAATTTATGAAATGATTAAAGAAGAATACGAATATGAGTTTCAGAGTCTGCTGAATGAGTGATTAGATTTCAACATACATTAAACTTGGGAAGCTTGGTATATGAGTATTTGGCGAAATAATTAATACGGTCAAAAAGCAGCTCAAAATAGTGTTAGGACCAAACAAAGTTAATTGTAAGATTAATTAAATATGTTGGCTAACATGAGATTGCATTTCTCGCTTAATTTCAGACTGTTTAGTTCTTTCAAATTAGAGATTCAACAAGGTCTTCCAATGGGTTCTTCAAAGTTTCGTATGAACGTAATCACACTTAACTCTTATGAAGTCATTGGTACCCAGAGCATTTGACAGTTGAATAAAAAAGATAAAAACCGAAAAAAAAAACACTTGTAAATGCCACAACAACACGCAAGTTGTGTGTGGTGTGTGTGCTTGTAAGTGTGTCTGGTTTTAAGTCATTAGAGGCGTCGCTCTTGTAGACTTTTAATTGGGTCGAGTTGTTGTTTCAATTTGGATGCGGACAATTTTTTGCCCCCGTTGTTGCTGCTGGAGACTGTCAGAGAAGTGTTCCCAATGGCAGCAGCTCACTCGAAGCTAATGTTCATATAATTATTGAGGTGTGTTCAATTATATTATATATATATATATATATATTTTATATTTGAGCTTATAGAAAACATGACATCACAGCGAAAAATAAGACCATAAACATTTCATGCACGTCATTTAAATTGTTTTTATGGTTTATTTACAGATGATCTTTTGGTTTTCAGAAAAACAATTTTGTGTTTTTTCCAATTCCCAAACTATTGAAACTTATCAGAGAGCGTTAATCGCTCATAGAATTTATAATTTAATGCATGTTTATTTATTTATATATGCAAAAATACAAAAAAAGTTGGCCGAAAGGGCTTGCCAGCAAGCATACAACTTTTTAGCGACCCAAAACAATAAAAAACAAAACAAAATTTTATTTTTTATAAAAGTTTTTTTATCGTTTATCGAACTGCATTAATTGGGCAGGAAACCTGCTGTGAGAAGCCGACGTTGAGTCGAGTGTGTTCAGTTTTTAGTTTCTTTTTCTGTGAATTTAGCGGGTGGAAGCTTAACACAAAAGTGGAACTCAACCAGTTTCTGTGCGAGTCTAACCCCATCGAGTTCCAAATCGAGATCGAGACGGAGACGGAGATGGAAACGAAGATCGAGAGCTTGAGATGAAGGCTGGGCACTTCCTCAAGTGGCCGACGAACGACGCACTTGACATATGCGACTGAGAATTATAAACAATTGAGTCTAATTTAAGTTTAGAGCTTTCCGTAATAACAACATTAGCCCATGTAACTTGAGCCAAAGAGTCGCTAAAGTGAATGTGAATGTAAATACAAACTGAAACTACTTTTAAGTGTGTCTTTCCTAGTACGTCAGAGTCGTCAAGGGGATTGTGCATTACGTATCCGCTTCTGTATACTCTTATGGCATACTAGTCTATAAATGTACAAATATATAGCTTTAGTGCATTTAATTAAAGGCCAACCCATTGTGGAAGATGCTGTCATGCAATTGAATTGCGCTGCTGTAAATGTATATTGGGGATCGCAAATGGGGGTAATAAAATACACAGATGCAGTTTCAGAAATATTAGATGTACAGAGGTTCTAATTTAAGCACAAGTCGAGAGTCACAAAGTGTTTGAGGCGAAAATTAGATCTGATGATATGTTAAATGTTTTACATCCAGTGGCTCAGTCGGCAATTTCAGTGAAAATTGAAAATGTGTTTGTGTTTAACAGCATCAAGAGACTAGACAAGACATGAGAAATGCCGAGAGGAAGAAAATCAGATGAGATTTCAGATATCAGCACATACATCAATCTGTCAGACACTGTTAATCGTGTAGAAAGTATCTATCGAGTGCCAGATAAACATGTGAAAATTGGAAACTAAAATAAGTTTGCTTTCATTTGCGGAATAAACATAAATTTGCATATCGGACTCTTACTTGAAGACTGTAGACTGTGGCAAGCAACTCAATTTCAGCTACCGGTCAAAAGCAAACGGATGACAAACCTCAAGTAAAACAAATGCAAAGTCAAGAAATCTAATCAAATCGACACGAATCAAATCGAATCGAATCAAATGGAATTGTCTGCATACAAATCACGTCAACAAACAATTTATCAACGAGTCTAAGTTTGAGTGTCAGTCTCAAGCCGAAGGTGCAACGCGGGGGCAGACAGACAGACAGATAGACAGACGGGCTGCGTAGCTTGAATACTTAAGATAATGAATGCAGCTCGAAATTGATGTGCCTCCATCCAGTCAGTATGATAAAAGAGTTGATGCCACTTTTTGTTTTAAGTTCCACTCGAGTTGCAGTAATTACAACTGCCAGCCGAATGTTGATGCAACACCCGCATCCGCATCCCCACTTGTCCACTTTTTGATGGACAACTACAAGCAATGATTATACAATATATATACATGTGTTTATCCGAGTATAGAATATTGTACTTGTGCACAGATGATATTTGTTGGCCTGGCAACAGCCCCATTGCCCATTGACCGGCTCACGACTCTCAACGTGCTGTCAGGCAACAATCACTCGTATCTTGTGCATGTTGCATGCAACATTGCCCCGCTGCTCACTCGTACTTCTGTTGATTACGTTGATGAGTTTTTGGGTCGCTCTCTGTCATACTATCAGCAGCCCCATCTTGCAACGTGGGCAATAATAATAATGAAAAAGTTTTTCTCTCCTTTTTGATTCCCCCTCGTTTTATCTCTTTTTTTTTTGTTTTTTGTTTCTCATTTTCGGGTATGCATTTCGGGTAAGTACCTAGCCTGGTCATGGGGTTAAGGGGTCGGACTCTGTTAATGTTGCTTTAACATGCGCGTTGCATTGGACGGTGCCACTAATGACAAACAATAACAATAACAACAACACAAACAACAACAAGCAAAACAGCTGGTGGCAGGATTAAAGAGCCATCGAGCTGACATTGTAAACAACATTGAAGGAGATTTCACACAAAGAAACGTTGAAATTGACAGCATTCTGTTAATTTGGAATAAAACTTTATATTTTGTTTATTCGAATAAATGAGAATTTGCCAAAGTTGCTGCTCTATCTTTAAGATAGTAAAGATGTCATGAAAAAGTAAAATTATGAAGCCAAAAAATAGTCATGGCAAAACGAATTATCGATAGATCGGAAATGCGAAGAAAATGATAAATTGTGTAAACGACGGAAATGAATGGCAAAAAAATAATATAATTTCGAAAATATGTCATACATATTTATTCAAAATTTAACCATCATTTTAAGTGAAAAACTAATTTAACAAGCGACTTTATTTTTGTTAATTTTTGGCATACAAAATTATTGTATGGAAGATTAAAGGAATTTAATTTGGTAGGTAGCAGATGATGATAATAAACGCTAGTATTCGCAGATAATCCAAACAAAAAAAAAAAAGAAAAAACCCGAACAGATTAAATTATAAGATTGTTTATCATCTTTTCAACACACCCATCGTCTATGCATAATTTCGTGAATTAATCAACGACAACCAGAAAAAGAAGAAGAACAAAAAGCAGACGAGAGAACTAAGGCACAGATAATGTGGCATAATGATAATTAAATTTTGGATGCGTCTTCCCGAGAAACTGAAGCACTAAATGGACGACACGTAGATAAGAGCAAAAGGGCTGAGATCTGCACTTCCAAGAACTAAGAACTGGTTGAGCTCTTGAAATAATGTTGCATTTAAGAGGCTCCTCGCCTTGTCAAGGGCTGCAACTGCCATCCAAGAATAGTCATTAGAATGAGGAGGGGGACACAATACCAATCAGATGGAGAGCAGGGGAGCTGCAGCAATGTTGTAATCAAAGCAGCTGTGCAACAGAGTGCAATCAGTTGTCGTAATTGTAACAAGCTAAGAGCTTGCAACAGTGTAGCGAGTATCACAGATATTAGTTGCAGCTGATTAATGAGTTGTAACCTTTTGAGGCATCTGCAATCAGCTCAGTCATTTTTTATTAAACGTCAAGTCAAGCCTGTCCCTTTTTTAAAGGTGCGACTCTGTCGCATTCTGAATATAAAGACGACAAAGCCACTGATAATGACTGTTTATTGAGTGCCAAGACGGCTGCAACTTGCTCATAGGTAGCAACTGTTGCTGCCGTGGCAGCTGCGGCAGATGGCAACATGTTGCCAAGCAGCGAGCCAGCGAGACCAATTAGTCAACCTTACAAGGTGCAACCTAGGCAAAATGCTAGCCTTGAGACGCTCATACAGCTAATTAGTGTAATGCAACTGGCAACACTCAAACGGGTTGCAACTTTAATGTAATTATGATGTCAGTTGTGCAAAGTAGTTCCCTAGTGAAGTCATAACTAAATGCTCTCTTTTGCCCTAGAGTATTGTTATATACTTTTCATGCTTAAGATACGAACTAATGTTTGATTAACCATGACTTGGCAATTGTTTGCAGAGCAGTTTTGAGATTCCGTTTAAAATAATTTATATTTTTATGATATGATATTTATTGCTATTCCCTTGCATGGATATCCATCTCACTAGGCCATCAATATTGTATAACCTTTCTCTTCATTCTGTAATAATTATATTAATTGCTAGTTTCCTCACATTTCCATGCTTTATCTGATTGTTTTCCCTTATTCTTCAAGACTTTGTCCATATTTAGCGCCGTTTTCCCACATCAATAGCTTCTCTTTTACGACTTTCTTTCTCTTTCCTCACCAATTTCCTTTTGCTAATTAACATTTTCTAAGCCCAACAACAACAAAAAATATGGTTCGCCCTGCTGTCGCCGCCTTTTCGTCAATTAAACCCAACCCGAGACACACACATTTTCCCAAGCTTCCCGTGGACAACCCTTTGTAGAACAGGTAGAATCCTACACCCAATCTTCCCGTACCTAAGCATGACAGCCATGCGCCGTAGATTTGTCGCTGTTTACGGGTCATTAGCCTCGGGTAGAACAGTAGCTCGGGGTTCGGTATTTCGGGGTCTGGGATCGGACATCGAAGGGATTTTTGGGTAACAATTGAGACTCATAAAATGGTGCCTATTAATTAAGTGCTGCGCCAGGCATTTTTGTTGTTGTTGTTGAAGGTGTTGTGTGGAGACGCTGCTCTCATGTTGGGACTGCGCAAATATTTACATAGCATTTACATGGCGGACAAACACGGGAATGCAAAACACTCCACAGCTGCCGGAGCAGACAGTTTGGCTCCGAACCGTTGGGGGAGGGAATGAGGGAGTGGGGGGAAGGTTAGCGACATCAATCGACTCAGTTTCAAGCAGTTGACATGCCTGCTTATACCCTGTAATCAATGCAAATAAATTCAACGAGATATACAGTTGAGGGACAGATAGTTTAAGACTAGCGATTAGAGGTGGAGAACTATCGACACTATCGATGGTTGGACGCTATCGAACTACCATCGATAGCAACTACCCACTTTCGATAGTTCCCGAAGTACTATCGATAGTTAAAAAATTGCTTAAAATTACTATTTTAACCCCTTTTTCCTCATTTTCATACAAAAAGTTATTTGTTAGTGATTTGTAGCGAAGAGATTTTTACAGTCTTAGAATTATTTGAAGAATTTTTTTGCATCAAAAAATTTTTTGTTTAATACCTAGGAAAAAAGTTGAAAAAGTAGATGTTTACAAAAATTCAAAATGTTCAATAGGTAATTAGTGGGTTGAGGTTAAAATTTTACATCATTTAAACGGAATTTAAATGACCTTCCCAAAAATGTATTAAAAGCTATTATTTTCTTATTTAAAGTCAAAATATTAAGTTTTTTTTCAGTGTGTAAAGTGTTTCTTGACAAACTGTATGTATTTTTTTTGTCCGAGACTGTCGTCTACTATAGATGGTTTTGAAATTACTATCGTCGACTATCTATGGCGCCGACTATCGATAGTTCTCCACCTCTACTAGAGATAGTAAATTTTAATTTATTTCACATACATATAAACTATAATCCAATAATCTTAAATTGATCTTCTTATTATAGGGTGTCTTTGCTACTACCCACTGCTAATTGTTTGTTTGCTTTGTCTCTGTTGCCTCTACCAATGGCAAATAAAATGCCAGCAAACACAAGTTGACAGTCGGAGCAATGGCAGTCGAGAAAGTCAATCAATGGAAATTGTTTTGGAAACTTCAAGCAAAACTGCGGCTCGCTTTAAAGGAAGCCAGCTCTGAAGAGCAATTGATTTAAATGTCAGTTTGTTTATAGAGCCTATATGGAGTGAGGAGATTTGAGGGTCTATAAGGAAGTCAAAATACAGCTCTTGACACGCCTTATAAACCGGCATCACTTATGGAACGTTGCATATGAGGAAAATTGCAGGGAAAATGTTGTCCACGGTGTCGGCAGTTCAAACGAAAATCATAAGAAAAGTTGCAAAAAAAAAAAATAAAAATAAATACCACTTCAAAGTTAACGGCTGCATGCTTAAATTAAAAATTAATTTTCTCTAGCAAACGACAATTTTCATTAGCTGCGCCCGACAATTTTCCATGCAGCAAAGCGAAAATCAATCTTCATCAGGCCTCGTGCCACACACAAAATGAGCTCCGCAGCGTCATAATTAATTGCAATATTTTTTCAATTAAAATACTTGAGTTAAAGCGATGCTTGAACTTTACAGTTCAAATATATTATTATAAGCTCAAGACAACGGCAAAAAAAAAAACAGTTCACAGGCTCATAAATCTCGCTTTGCGGGATGTTTCCCTCTTCACATTCCCGAGGCGCCAAATTCTAATAAGAATTTATTACAAAACGAAAAAAAATATGTGTTCGCATACATATTTGGGAGTTGAGCCACAGGATGCGAGGGTGACACTGAGAACTTCCAAAATTTCATTTAATTGATCGCACGCAACACGCAAGGTTCGAGGGGGGAAACTGGAGAGATGAAAGCAAGCGGTTCCGGGGAGGGTGACACTACTGAAGCCGAGGGGACTACACCTCCGTTAGGTACAGTAGGAACTCTCTCACAGACACACACACACAGCTGTCGTGGCACACACATGTGTGTGTGTGTTGTCGGGATGAGGGTGAGGTTGAGGGTGCTGGGAACTTCGGATTGAATGCTGCTCGCATTGCCATCTGTACATTGTACAGTCAGACCTAATTTGATTATTTTCTTATTTTTTTTGGGATTTGTTTCTGTTTGCTGTGATATATTGGCCTGTCACGGGCTTTGGGTTGCCATTAGCAAAAAAACACATACACAGAAAAATAAAAATAAAATGGCAAATGCAGCTAACCGAAATGGGGTCTGCGAGATCTGACAACCGAGCAGGTAGCATCAACAAAGTCAACAAATTAAAGTGCAAGTACACAACTTCCATTGAGCGCATTTAAAAATGTGCAGAGAAAAAAATATTCGCTACAAAATGCGAGCTTAACATTCCTTATTAAGGAATGCATTTATGTAGACAAGACTTAAGTTATCCATCCTAAGTCTGATGGTAGTTAGGATTTATGAATTGGCAGTTTGTATTATTTTTTAATTAATTTCAATAAATAAATAAATAATAACCAAGCATTAAAATAGGCAAATATGCCTAAAATATTATATTTAATTAAAAAAAATACATTGAAAATAAAAACTGGAAATGGGTTTGGATTGAACTCCAATTTTGTCCTGTGTATAGCTGCACAATACATTGCAATGGACCAGACAATTCCATTTATTTTGGGTTCCCCCACGAGTTGCAGTTCACCCGACCACGGACATTGTTATGTCTGGTGAGTGGAGTGATTGGCCATAAAGATACGATTCTCAAAGAAGTTAAAGCCGTAAGATATAATGACACAACAGTAGGTAGGCCATATAAATACGAACCAAGATATGATCTTTCTTACTTAACGACTTTGTGGCATAGAAGTATAATACGGAGTACTATATAATTTTTTATGTGTTATTGCATCAATACTATACTTTGTTTTTAGACCCCCGTTTTAGGCCTAAGCCTCTGGCTGCATCTTTCAACTTTCAGTCTATGGATGCACCCTATTCACAATTTGCCCAGCTCATTTCGATATGCTCCATTAAACAATTTGCCATTGTTGCACTCATTTTGCTCTCTACCATTCGCAAACTGTCTCTTCTATCCCATTCTCACTCTGTATTTGTATCTCTCCTTTTCTCGCTGTCTGCTTAATTTGTTGCTGTTTGATGAGAAACAATAACTGCGTTTCATTATGACAACCAAGTCACACCCCGCGACTTCGTCTCGCCTCATTCTCGGTTTTCCCTTTCCACACATGTATATGTAGTACTCGAATTCTCGTATCTCGTAGTATGCACCCCCAGCTGATGTTGCAGATTTTCCTGTTCCATTATGTTGTACTTGGTTATTGTTGTATTGTAGTCCGCTGATTGTGCAACTTGTGTGTAACTTTAGTCGAGTCACTGTAGACACTCTTGATATTGGGGGATATTGGATAGGCTTTTAGTAATGAGCACGCTTTGGGGCTTTTCAGCGGGACGAAATTTGTAATCGTGGGTCTTTTATTGGATCACTCTTTGGCTGGCACACTTTGTTGTTGTTCGTTTTTTACGTTGTGTTGCGCAAATGTTGCGGCAACATTTTGTTTATTTATTTGCTTTAATTTTAATCTTTTTATCTTTCGGTTAATTTAAACAGTTGTATGCAATTTCGTTTGTTATCTTTTTGTGTCACATACGACAGATAATTTGTATGATTTTTGGTTTTTAGTTTGGTTCACTTTGTTGTTGTTTTGTTAACTGACCAGCTGAACTTTACACTGCTTGGAGAACACGTAGAATCCAGCGACCGGTTTGCCATTAAATATGTATTTATTTAGCTTTTATTTTTCTTTATTTTATTTCGTTTTCGTTTCGCTTATCGCCCGTTACAAAAACACTAAACACGTTTAAAGGCCCTGAGTATCATTTATTTATAGATTTTAAAGCTTTTCAACACATAACAAAAAAATGCTCAATGAACCTTTCTTCAAATCACAATTCACGCAACACTTGGCTTGGATTCGGCTTTACACACTCCAGTAATCAGTTAAATAAATAAACAACAAACACGATCACGTATGTAGCTTGAACTATTCTCACGTTTAACGTACTACAAGATACTCGGCTCTCATATACTTTTCGCTACAGATATAAAACACAAGGCGACGCGTAGCACGTCCGCTCCACCAAGAAGTTGACGCTGTACTAACAACATGTTGAGAAAGATCAGTTGAGAGCGCGCACACAAAGAGGGCGAGAGAACGAGAGAGCCAAATGGTGAGGCAGAGAGCAAGACTTTAGTTACGTGCAGCGAGAACGAGCGAGTGAGACGACGAGTTTGCTGACGATCAGCAACATGTGAAGTGCGATAGCAACATGCTGCCAAGCAATGGGTTGCCTTCTGAAATGTTGCCAGGCGCTGTGCGTGCGTTCCGACGTCTGCCGCATCGCATGCGGAACTGAATATGACACACTCGACTCCCAAATCCTTTGGCAGCCGACTGGCAACACTAGCCACGGCAGACGCATCAAGAGTCCTGCTGCGACGCAGCAGCTGTGGTAGCGACGACGCCAGCGTCAGCATCGGCGGCTTGACGGCGGCGACAAAACAAATAACAGCATCAAAACGACAAAAACAGTAATCCACGGAGAGACGGGGGGAGCATATAAATTTTGCAAAGTCACACGACAGCAAGGATACGCTACAACTTCTCTAAAGAGCCATGTTAAGTATATGGTGAATATGAGAGCATTGAGTGTGGAGATAAACGAACGTATAATATTTAAATAAGTACTTTAAATTGCATTTCTTTTACTTTGACTGTATGTATTTGGAAGAATTTGAAATTTTTGTTCAACTATTTTAAGTATGAGACAAATTTTATGGTGAATTTTGAGTATACTTTTTATAAAAGAAAACCGTTTTCCCAATTTTGCCATTATTTTATTTTATAAAAAGAATAGAATTTGTCAGGTCTATTGTTAAAAGCTTCGAGTTTATATATTTTGAGTATTTCTATAGAGTTTAAAGTTTTTTTCATTTTAACTAAATCTTATATTGACTCCCGAATTTCACATAACCTCTAGAAGCTGTAAATTCTGTCCTTTTATTTGTGTTTCCATAGAGATGGTTTATCTCGTAACCCAATGCCCTACAGGGCATCAAAGAGAGCACGCAGCCCAGTACAGGATATTGTTGCCACAGGAGCCACGCCACAGACGGTGACTGGGGCGAGCAGCTGGCGCCAAAGAGGCGGCACTGTCGACGTCGCTGTTGACGTCGCCATCGCCGTCCGCCCCATCGACTCGATTTTTATTTAGATGTTGGCAAAACTATTCAGCGTAGAGTAAAAAAATTACAGACGCAGCTTCCTGAGTGGAAAGGACGACGACGACGACGGCGATAAAGTTGCGCAGTAAAGAGCAAAGGGGAAAAGTAGAAAAAATTGTGCAAATTTGTGTTTTGTAGTTAGTCGAAGCACCCCAAAAAGAAAGGGGGCAGGAGAGTGGTGCGAAGAGGGGCGAGGGGTGTGGAGCTCGCTGCAGTCGCTTCATGTGCTGGCGTCATTTATTTTTAGCGCGAGACGCTGCGGCGCCAACGCCAGCGACAAAGTCAAACCGAAAATCGCGATTAAGGGGCAAGGAAAAACACAGCACAGGGAAAGAGTGGGAAAGGGTGGTAGGGGAGCGGCATAATAAAGTTGTAAAAACATTTGGGGTTTGTTTAACGGGCATAAAGCGGGAATGAGAGGGGATCCAACTTAAAAAATGATTGATTATGTTAAATTGAGACGCCATTGGCCATTGGCTGCTTTGTGTGGCAAGAGGAGGGGAAGCGGGAGTGGCAGGAGCAGAGGGGAGGGTGGACTCGTCCTCAACATTTGGCAAGGCAAGCTTTTCCAGCCAAAATTTATATATACTTCTCAACTTATTGTTCATTTTTGCCAACTCATGTGAAATGCGTTGGGTCTGAGGGATTGCGAAGAAGGGGGAGTGCGGATTTGGAGCTGAAGCTGGAGGAGGAGAAGTCATTGACTGGCATAAGTTGGGCGTTTTAGTCGACTTATTGGCATAGATACCAACAGTGATAGTATATGGGTTATTAGCCATAGAAGCAATTGATTTCTGATGCCTCCAAGCTCCTTGGAATTAGGATTTTGGCATTCTGTAGATAAATATTTACTTGGAAAGAATATCTGAATTCATTTTCGCAAAAGGTTTATGCAGAAGCTATGTTACACTTAAAACTTGAATAATAATTTCAATAAATCAACATTTATGAACATATAATATTCACATTATTTTGAACCAATAAATATTTAAATATCTAATCTTATTAATTCAACAGAGTTGTTAAGGGATTCGGACTTAAACTATATTTATATAAGCCCGCCAGATAAAATTTTAATATGACTATCAATCTTATGAATGCGGACATATTTTTGAAATAATGATGTAAAAATTCAAACATTGATTGATTAATTTGATTCTTTACATCTATTATTTATTTGACGATGTGGACGAATGGGAAAATTCTACGAATCAGTATACAAGTTGTCTGCTAAATCGACAATTTGATTCTTTGATTGGCGATTTTAACACATTGGACTTACATCACTAGATAGAACCAAATTATGACAGACTTGCATAATATTTTTAAAATAAAATGTAAACTTGACTTAAAAGTTTACTCATGAGTTGAATAACTTTCAGACTATTGTACATACCAATTCTTGGATTAATTAAATAAAGGACAGAATGACACTTACCTAAAAGTAAAGAGAAACAAGAGAATGTTTAATATTATGAAGTAAAGCAATTTAATACTTAAAGCTTAAACAAAGACTTGACTAATTTATGGTTCATCTGTCCCATTTAATTCTCTGCAAAAAACAACAATTGCTGAAATGCCACTTGAGTAAAGCGACAGCTTTCAGCAGCTGCTCATTTAAAGTCCATTAAACTATTTGCCTACTATAAAAGATAATGGAATATGCCCAGAATGCTCAAATATTGTTATGATAGTTCCAGGTTCTCCACTCTTCTTGGGAGAACTTCAAGTGGCACAAATATTGACAGGCGAATTGTCTTTAATCCCAAATCAATTAAATTTAAGAACTTGAAAGACTTTTCTGTTATCTTTCGCTTTAGCACACTTTTCCCTTCCTCTCTCCCCTATCACCCCTTGCTACTGTTTGCGAATCATCTGCTTTTGCTCATTGGATTTGACGCTTAAGGCGATCTTCTTATAGTTATGATTCGAGGCAGAGAGTGATAGATAGAGAGGGGGATTAGCTGAGTGATAAGGGGGTTTCTCTATCTAATGCTCTTACATGTGTGTTTGTTTGTCTCTGTGTGTTGTTGGGTGTGTGTATGTGTGTGTGACCATCGGTCAGTTGGGTCAATTTGGAGTGCGTGATAAATGGGCGCGTTGCGTGGCTCAAGACTCGTTAAGAGTGTTGTTGCTTTTGCTGTTGTTGTTGTGCCTTGAATTGTGGTTGCCTCTCGCCTCTAGTGTTGCCTAGTATTTTCCTTGTTGTTGTTAATATTGCTGTGCTTTAATATTTATGGTCAGTGATAAGATTGCTCAATTGAGGTCTCTGTTTTTGTATGTAGCTGGCAAAGCTGTTTAAAGTTGATGTAGGTTGGAAGTTCCGTAAGCTTCTTTATGTTTCTGATTTTTATTTATTTGCCTCTTTCTTTTTGGCGAGAGAGCGCATTAGCGACTGTCATAAAGCTTAGCCCGATAGCAGACCCAGCAAATGGGGCAATAGAATTAAATGAGAAAGAAAAGGAGAAACCTGCAAGTTGCAGATGTTGCTAGGAGCTTGGCATGACCAGAAACATTAACAAAATGTAGAAAAAAAACAAAATATGGCATCCAAGTAAAAGAGGAGTTTGAATCTGTAAGTTATGGATGTGTTTGTATCGAGAATGACAAAAAAAAGAAAATATTAATAAAAGGAATGAGCGAATCTAGCTTAAAGTTCATATAAAAACTTTAAATGGATTCCTACGAGTGGTAACTCAATATTAAGTAAGCTAATTTTTTTTTTCTAATTAAGAAAATCTTATACCCACTGCACTAATTGAAAATTTGATTCACTGGATTTGAGCTATGCGCTTGTGATAAAAAAAATAATTCTTCTTGTCTTAAACAGTGTAAATTCGGCTTAAATATGATCATATTTATCTCTTAAAGTATTGTTTCAAAGATATAAAGTTTACCTAATTTCCGTTGCTGATTGTCAGAACTATGTGTATGATAACTTTCTTCACAATAAAACGCACGTACGAGTATTAAAGAGAATTTAAAAACACGATCTTTCCGCCATGGAATTCCATATTAAAAACTAACAAAGAAAACTCAGCCAACATAACTGGGAACTGGGAACTCTGAATTGACAATTGAAGGGAGGACAGGGAGAAAGAGTAAAGTCTGGGCTTTGGATACTTGGGACTGAGCACTGTGCCTCACTTTTGTTGCTTTGTGAAACCGCAAAGTGAAATTGCTCGCTGTCTGTCAATAAAAAGCCAATAGCAAATAATATGCCGCAAAATTGCTGACAGAGCTGATGAAGAGAGTCAGTTCAGTGGGCAAAGGGGGGATAAAGGAGATGGGGCAATGGATTGGCATTTATGATGTTATTAATCATAGCTGAATTTAATTAAGCGCCTGGCGCAATCGACTCTCTGGCTCTGGCTCAGTTTTGGAGGGAAACCAACGGCGAGGAAAAGCGTCGAATGGGCAATTC
Source organism: Drosophila limbata (assembly GCA_963924055.1). Lineage (NCBI taxonomy): Eukaryota > Metazoa > Arthropoda > Insecta > Diptera > Drosophilidae > Drosophila > Drosophila limbata. The sequence continues at coordinate 6,643,869 of OZ001353.1, forward strand.
AAAAACTTTTCAAATACAAACATAAAGTGGGCGTGGCAATCATTGCATTGCCTCTTCAAGAACCGTTATGTGAAAAAGTTTAAATTGTGCAACATTTAAAGTTTTTAATGCCTTCAGGCTTCAATTGGCCAAGTTGATCAAGTTGGTTAGCAGCTATCTATCTGCTTGCCTAATAAAATTGTTGATTTTAAGCATACATAACAGAAAATAATTACATACATTTTAAATATTAAAAACAACATTTAATTTTAATTTTAGGAGAATTACTGAAACTTTGCTTCTCAATTTTAAGGTGAGTTTTAAGCTTGACTTTTAATGGTTTTAATCTTAAAGTTATTGCTATTGGAACTTTTAATTTTATTAATGCAATAAATTAAATTTATATTAGATGCTGAATTTTATTTAAATTAGAAGTTTATATAATGTGCGTTGATATGAAATTAAATTGTATACCAAATTAACTTAGTTAATAAACTACAACTTGTCTGCACTTGCAGAATTATTAGGGTTACCTGCTCGACTTGCTGCAATAATGATTGCTATTTTAACTTTCTAAGACTTCAATGTAACTGTAGTTTGAGGCCATCGTAGACGACCCATTTGCAGTTAACTACATAAATTCTTTGCCAACACATATCATATTATACACATATTAAAAGTGACACCGCCCCCGCCCCTACTACACACACATCTCACCGACCCCGCTGGTGACGAACCAAAACGAGAACTCACTCAATGCCATAATAATACCAAGAAGAACAGCAAATGCTGCCAGACATAACTTCATTGCAATTATTCTCGTGTTTCTGACTTTGTCTCAGACAAGACGCATTTCATTGCACTTTTATGGCAGCTGCTTAGCGAGAGAGACAGAGGCAGATAGAGAGAAAATTAGATATAGTAAAAGAAAGAGAGAGAGAGAGAAGGCGTGATGGGGTCAGTTGAGTCGGAAAGTTGTACAAAAGTTTATTATTGTTCGTTTGGTCGCTTAGTTGACTTGCAAGCGAGCAAAAATGACATTTTTCACGCTCGACTGGCTGCGGAAATTGGTAAAAGTTGGGGAAAACTTTCAAGCTGCTTGAAGTTCACTTCAAACTGATGATGAGCCGAAGAACCATCGAATCCATCAAATGGCATTCAACGAGCCATTTACACGTACGCCTTGACCTTGACACGGGGTTTCAGTCGGTTCAGATTTATGGATGGCTGGAGAAATGTCTAATGTGTCTGCCTGGCATCGATAAATTTCGAAAAAAGGTGTTGTGTGTGGGAGCCCATAAAATTCTTTATAGCATTATGTATAGGACGTAAAATAAAAGAAAGAAAGCAAAATGAAAACAAGTGGGAAAGGCTATAGTCGAGCTCCCGACTATAGGATACCCGTTACTTACCTAAATAAATTTAACTTTTTTTTTATTGCATGCTTTTGGGCACTTTTATTGCTTAAAAGCTTTAATCAGCCAGTACCACCTTTCTGTTCGTCCGATCTTGTTGGGATTTAGTAGGATGATAGGTAATAACAATAGCTAACGTTCACCGTTTAAAAAAACCTAATATCTTAAAAACTGTGAGTGTGGTGGATTTTCGCGATTTACGGAGGCGGAAAGGGGCGTGGCAAAATTTTGAAACAAACTTCACCTGCGTGGGGTTTATAGAAATCTGTGTGCCAAATTTGGTTGCTCTAGCTCTTATAGTCTCTGAGATCTAGGCGCTCACACGGACGGACAGACGGACGGACGGACGGACGGACGGACGGACGGACGGACGGACAGACGGACATGGCTATATCGACTCGGCTGTTGATGCTGATCAAGAATATATATACTTTATAGGGTCGGAGATGCTTCCTTCTCCCTGTTACATACATTGCAACGAATACAATATCCGCTTTTACTTATTTTTATAAGTAACGGGTATAATAAGAAATTGCCCCAAGTGAGCCCCCAAACGGGGAAATGCAATTTAAAGTTTGTTTTGTTTATTTGTGTGTGTCCAAGTGATGAAAATTGTTGACGGGTTATTTGATAGATATGCACAGGCAACAATGAAATCAACTTCTGCTCATATGCAGACAATTTAGCTCCTTTGAATCCCAAAAGTAGGCAAAAAACTTTTGACTCCCGTTTGGAGTACATCTGTCTCGACTGCCGCGGAAGTTTATCAGACTTTTGCGTGACTTTTGTTGACAACTTGAGCTGCACACAGCGAAAGAGACAGTCATAAGAATCTACTTGTAACAAGGGAAGAAGAGATAGAGAGCGATGGAAAGGAATATGACAGAAGACAACTTAGCGTAAAAGTTGCTCACAGCTTTGACAAAAATGCGACTTGACTGCGGCCCCGATAAGCGAACCGAATGAATTCCACGGCACGACGACAGTTACAGCATCCGATAAGGTGAGTGCACAGGGAGAGGGAAAAGAGGGAGACAGAGGTATGCCTGGAGTTTTGCTGCAGCAATTTAAAGCTTCACAGCAGCCGCAACATTGTTACCAGGCATTCTCTTATACTTGTATTTTTACGCTAGCAATTGCATTCTTGAGCATCGCCCCAAAGTAGGCAATGAAATTGCGCAAAATGCTGCGGCAGCTGCCCCTGAGTGTTGCAGCCTTTTTGAGGCACCAACTAAATGATTCTCCAACTGGCAATTAGCCAAAGTTTCTTACCCACTGTTTAAATGTGTTATACACATTGTCAAGATTTGTCAAGATATAAGGAGAATCTTACAACTTTAAAGCAAGAATTTAGTATTTAAAAAAATATACTCAATTTACATGAAAGCTTTTCCATTAGAGGTCTTAGACTCATGGACTCTGCGAGGCTCAAATTTAAATGCATTTTTACTTTGATTATTTAAACAGTTTGAATAAAATGTTATATAATCATATTTCAAGGATCCTAGTTAAAAAGTAAATCTAGTAAAAATTAATCAGAAATGTTGATGTTTTTACAACCATAAGCAGCATCATCCAAGAGTTCTATAAATTCATCATTGATTAAAATATATCTCTCCAAACTTTACTTATGCATATGTAGGCATGCTAGACTGTACCTCTAGTTATTTTACTATTTGCTTCCCCAGACTTATCAGTAGATTACAACTGAGTGTCAGTCAGTCTGAATTCAGTGCTCAAAATGTGACATCAATTGTGAATTATGTGCATGAGTTGAGTACTTACATTGGTTGACAGCTGGCTGCTCAGGCTGAGCACCTGTTCACGTGCATCCTGCAGTTCCCGCTTCAGTCTGCGTATCTCATGCGCCTGTCGCTCCTCCGCCGAGCCGTACAAGGAGCTGCCGCCTGACAACAGTGAAGCGGCGCTGCCATGAACTGAAAATTCGAATTGCAAATTGTAAATATACAGACATTTATATGTGTGAGATGAGCAGGCAAAGGAGCATACACAGAGCGAAAAAACCATGTATTTCGAATTTAAATCGGTACTTTTAAGCTTGATATCTTAGTAAGATTAAAGCTACTAAGATCATGGATTTGAATCCATTTTTAAACCTCAATAATAATTAAAATCAAAAGTGAGATCAACGCGAACTTGATTAAAGTACAGCTTAAACGTTATTCATATGTATTTTACTAGTACTCTGAGTTCGATAACTCCTTAAAATAGAAACATGATAATAAATCTAAACAAATCGTGTAAACCTGATTTGTAAGTTAAAAAAATGTTTTTGAAATAATTTACTAAATAAACACATTTGTAGTAAATTTAGAGTATAACATACTCTTATATAAAGATGATTCGTACATTTTTTAAATAATTTTCAGAAATTAGTAAGTATGAATTTGAATTCTCGCATATAATTTATTTGAAATTAATCCGACTTACTTTTGATGTGGATATTTTCTCTCTGTGTATGCTTATTTAGTTATATATTGCACTTACCTTCATCATTCTTCTTGGGATATGTTAGACGATGCGAGGCGGTGATGTTGTTGCCTCCTCCTCCTCCATGTGCCGCTGTGGCATGAGTGGGCGACAATGCGGACGCAGCTGCGGCAAAGGGACCCCGATTGAGGGGCGTGGGCGAGGTGGGCTGACTCCAGGCCACGGCAGCCACATTGCCGGCCATGTTGCCCTGGGCCTGGGCAGCATGTGCCTGAGCCTGAGCCTGGGCCACGGCCGCGGCCATTTGAGCACTGAGGACCCCGTTGGTGCCCACGGGCAGACAATAATACGGCTCGATGTCCACATCGCCGCCACGGCTCAGCATCGAGGGGTACATTTTCTCTGATTTGGTGGATCTGTGGATGTTTAAACCGAAAAGCAATATGTCAATAAATGTGGTTAAACGGATTTAAGACTTGGCAACAGAGTTGCGTGAAAACGTAATGGTGACTGTGCATGAGGGATGAGATAATCTTAAATTGTATATAATGATAGATTTTGAACACTACTGTGAATGAGCACTGAGATTAAAAAGAGAAAGCCGAGTGGGTCTCATAATTATTATTTTGTATCAACTGCAGAATAAATGATGTGCATTTTTTGACATGTCAGATATCTCAGTCATGTCAGCTAATGACAGTTTTTAATGCATTGAATGCAACATCAAGGCTGACCTTTCTTACAGGCTCTAAATGGTCTTAATTGACTTTTTGCATAGTTCAAGCTACTTTTCTTTATAAAGTTTGCAAATCACTTGGAAATAATTGGTTGGCCAATAGTGTTACTATATTCTTAATTCACTTCTCCTGTTATCGTTTGAAGACATTTCACATAAATTAAATAACTAATTGAGTTCAACCACGAAACATGCTCCACATAAAAGAGGTCAAAAGGTTGTTGAAAAAGTTTGTAAATAAATTAAAAGCTTTTAGTGCAGATTAAAAGTGGATTTAAAAGTGCTTATTACACATGAAATTAATTGCGTAAATGAAAATGTCTTTTAGCATCAGCAATAATTAAACTTATTGGCTATTAATTATGCAAAGTGTCATTAATTGCAACGTTGGAAGTTGGGAAGTTGGCCCAAATTTGGTGTCTCAATATTTTCTCAGTCCACTGCGCAGTAACAGATTGCAGTTGACCACATGGCTTAATTTCAGTTGTTGTTGTTCTGTGGTGTGTGGTGTGGAGTAGTGTCACATGATGTGGTGTGGGCTATTTGCCAGACACTTGCAAATTTCCGTTGTGGTTGTGCTGTGTACTAGGCCAATCTGCATGCGAACGTTGCACACTTTCAGGCGTCACTTCAAATTTCCGTTTAATTTTGTCAGCGTTAACTCTTTCAATTTGACAAGTGAATGTCTCTCTGTCTCTGTCTGTGTGTGTGAGTGTGTGTTGCTGATAACATTATGGTGTGGGGAATTGTGTGCATTCTCATGCCAAATCCCCCGACAAATTGTCGTAAAATGTGTTGCCTTCAAAAGCTTAGAAAATGACCGCAGAGACGGAGACAGAGAGAAATGAAAAGAGGGCAAAACGAGAGACAAATCTGTAGTCTGTTTTGTAGAAGCTAATGCTCACACTGCTGATAACTGACATTAATGGCATTTCGCATGCAAATCTAATATTACGTATACGTCATGTGTTGTGCTCGACGCCATTTCCATCTGCCTTGGTCCATGTCTGTCTGTCTATTGGTATGTATGTGTGTTAGTTACAGATTTTAGTATGCTTCAGGGCGTTTACTTTACGCTCTGGGGCATTTGGCACAACAACTCAGGGTGTGTGCTCTGTTCTGGTGTAAAATTTGATAACAAGCCACCGAAACTGGTTACACTGGTGCTGGCCAATGTTGCCACATTCCATTTTCTTTTGCATAATTGATGCATTGAAAGCAAGAGCGTGAGCCAAGGGAGCATTAGTTTGGTCAGCAAACAGGAGCGGTTCAGGCTAGGGTATTCAGTTTTTCAAAATACCTGTATAAAAGTTATAAACAGAGCATTTTATCCAAGTTGTTGAATTTAATACTTAAAAATTCCTAAGAACTATCCAGTTAATTTTGGAATTGAACAAAATAAAGTTGCCCATTTTATCTAATTTAGTAACTTTCATTAGACGTTAATAATTTATATCTCTATCTAGAAAACACCCCCAAAAATCTGTTTGCAGTTTTGCAGAACTTTATTTTCTGTCTGAACTTTATGCATGTGTTTTTTTTCGGTATTCGTTTCATTTTTTTCTTCATCATTTTGCTGGTAAAATTTTTTAATGAAGCACTTGAGAGTCTACATGGCAGCCAACTGCTGACGTGGCAAGAATGCAATGTAAAAATAAAACCAAAAACAACAACAACAACAACATCGACTAGCAATGGCAGCAAACTTTCATTTCAGCTGTGCCCCGTCGTTGAGTCAAAGGTTCACAAACCTATTGACATGTCAAATAATAATCTGGCCACCTCTTCACTCCGCCTGTCTTTCATTTCAGGCTCCAGTGCTGTTATTTACACTTATGCGATTCTCCCTTCTGCTTTTCGTTTTCCATTTCGTGTTCATTTCTCGCATTTTTTTGCACACTTTGCTGTTTTACACAACTTTCACATTGTCTGTTTTTTGGCTCAAGCCCATCGGTAAAGTTCCTCCCCTTTAACTATTTGGGCGTGTTGCGGAAAACTCAAGAGTTTTCCAAATATTGTGAGCTTTACGGAAACTTTAAAGTAAAGCAAACAAGCATATGGCGACCTCTTCGTCCGTAAAACTAAACTATCACAAATCGTTTGCATACTTTCAGGCGCGCAAGCTCATTACACATGTACATGTATACAAACTTGGTGAGAACATGTGTAAATTTATAAACGTGTGTGTGTGTGTGGGAGCTAAAAGACAAAGGAATTTTTTGACTGTGCAATTATTTTTATCTTGTTGTCCATTAAAATTATATTATTTGTGGAAGCATCAGATTTTTGTGAAAGAATGAGAAAAGCTAAACAACAGATTAAAATAATGAAAATATAAAAAATAATGTAAATAAATCACATATTTACTATATGAATGCAAGTTTCTAGTTCCCATTTAAGTTTAAATACATAAGCGGATTAAAATTCGGTGATCTCAGAGATCTTAAAATGTTAAATGTTTTATAATCACAACAAATTTATTCCTTTTAAGTGTTTTATGTCTATTGATTCAAATTAAATTTAATTTAATTAAGTTAAAAGAATTGATTGCTTGTGTTTGAGAGCACTGAAAACTACTTTTGAGATTTGTGAAAATGTTTTTAAATTGGCCTTATTTAATTTATCTACATTTTATAGCAGGGACTGCAAATAATGATTATTTGTTTTTTGAGACACCGAGAAAAATACCAATATTCATCTTTATGGCTCATTTATGCATTTTCACCATTATCATAAATTTTTCAAGTTTCAAGTTTTGCTCACAAAATAACGAATAAATTTAAGTTGTACTTGACTTCTCAACCAATAATCATTATTTTTGAGCAAAAATATAAAACATTAAAATAATCTTTCTTTTATTAGTTTTATGTTTTGCTCAAAAACTTTGTTGTAATTTCGACACTTTCTTAGGGAAAAGGCAAAAGTAAAGGCAAAAATTATACATATTCCTGGTCAGTAAGCCAAGACAACCCATAATAATGCATTTAAAAATAAAATGTCTTGTGGAGAACATCAAATTGAGCTTTGCTGAAATAACAACTTGAGTTTTATTTTGAGCAAAAAATAAAACTTTTGACATAATGATTATTCGTTAAATTTTATTTTTTCGGTCAAAATTAATGATTATAATCTTTATTGGTTTATTATTATTAATATTTGGTGAGTAAATATATAAAACTTGAAATAAATCATTATTTCAAAATTGTTTTAATAACACTTATAATTATTACAGTCCCTGCTTTATAGACATCCTTTGAAACTATATTCTCCATTGCCAGTTCATGTCATGGGCGTAATGAACACCACACGTTTAAAGTCAGACAGGCGTCTGCGAAAGCACACTCAGTCACACGCACACATCCACATTCACAACTACACTCCCAACTACACACACACAGAGTGTTTTACACGAGAAGAATCTGCATTTTGGCGACGCTGCAACACGTAAATGTAAATTGCAAGAGGCAAACACTTTTAGTGTCAGCGACAAGAGCAAAAGTGGCAACTGAGGCGTTGATTGTTTAGTATTTTTTCTTTTTGAGTGCGACGTTAATAATGGGCGTGGCATGCAACTTAAAGCGCAACTCAAAAGTGTGTGACAAAACATGGCAATCTGTGAGTGCAAAGTCACCTTGGATATGTCCGTTCTTTCAAGTAGCTTTTAAGGATAAACGCAAAGTGTGCGAAAAAGAGAGAGAGATTGGAAGTTAGGTACAAGAGACAGAGAGAGAGTAAGAGGGAACTGTAACATGCGTTTCATATTCGGAGTATTTGTACAACACTCACCTGATGCTATTGCTGCGATTCATGCGCGGACTTTGCACATAGGGTGATTCATTGCCCTGAACTGGCATTTGACCCGCACCTGCACCACCACAACCACCACCACCACCGCCACCTGAGCGATTGTGGATCATCTTCTGGCCGTGTCGAGTCATTGCAGGCGAACCAATCTGCATCTGGTCAATGGCATCGCCATCCGAGAGGCGACTGCCCGCCGTATTGCTGTGCTTCAGCCACATCGCATACGAGCTGTATTCCGGCTTGACCTCCGCATAAGTCTGCGTATCCGACAGCGATCCGTCGTGACGTGTCCCACCCGCTCGTGTCGACACTCTAAGTTATAAGCATAAACAGTTTATTTATTTATTTACATTTAAAACCATATATTTTTCTTTCAGCTGCCTTACCTGTGCTGGAACACATGCATATCGCTGCCCGGCTTCGGCAAACTGTGCGATCCTGTGGCCAGTCGCTCCCTTATCGACTGACTGAGCTGCGTCGCCGTGGGTCCTGTCAGCGAGAAGCTGCGGTGCTGTGTGTTGGGTGGCAACTCTACAGATAAAAATGTAGATTATTAGATATTTTTTGTTTTGAAAAATTGAAATTTTTTAAGGGGTGCTACAGAAATCGCTTTCACTTAAATTTCACTTCAATTTCATTTCGCTGTGCCACAGGTCAAACCGCAGAATAATTTTACGCGATTAAGCTAGCGCTAAAACCGCTGGCTTTCGATGCTGCCACCTAGTCCGATTTCGATTTTGGAAGTCAGGGTGAGCGATAATACATTTTTTAGTCCGAATTCGAAGTAAGGTATTTAAGAAAAATACGTGGAGTAAATTAAATAAGAAATAATTTAAAAACTTAAGGTCCTGCAAATAAACTTGAAAAAGTTGCTAATCAAAAAAAAAGAAAACGTATCTTCGGCAGACTGAAGATTTATTATGCAAAACTTATGTGAAATTTGTGAAATTTTTAATCATCTGTTGCTAAGTCCTCTACTGTAACAAACAGTCGTAAAACTAGGCAACACAACTTCAACAGCTTAACACAAAGATTTAATTTTTGTTCATTACCCGAAAACATCATACCCAAAATAAAGTTTTACGCTTTCTAAAAAGCTATTAAATTTCAACTTCTAGCTTTTCTAGTAAAATTTGAGCAAGGTTTATTATAATTTGTTGTGTGGTTTTGTCTAACGATTTTTTCGTTTTAAAATTATGAAAATTAAATAAAAGATTCTTCTTGGTTTTGTTTTATACTAGACACTCTGATTATACAGTATGTGTTTGGCTAAAATACTACACCATATATGGTTAATTTAGTTTTTAAAAACATATTAATATTTATAGACAACTTACTGTTCATGTCATTGGGCAGCGTTTGAGTGCCGCCGGTCACCTTGCGACCGCTGGCGGTGCGCGGCACGGCCGAGACGTGAGCGGTGCGTCCGCAGGGTAAACCGTTGACTGCACCTGCACCACCGGTGGCCATGAGCATGGCGATATTCTGTTGTTCCGCCGTGGACGCAATGCTGCCATTGGCACGTTTCACATAACCAAAACTGGGCGGAACGCCCTTGGTGCGTGACGAGGCCGATGGCGAGCCTTGTTTCGAGGAGCTGCCACTCCCACCGCCACCGCCTCCTCCTCCTCCTCCCATGGTGCGACGCGATGGTGATGATTTTTCCGATTTATCCACCTTGTGGCCGTTAAGGGGTTCCGGCATTTTGGTCCAATTATCGCGACCATTTCGTGAGCCTGGCCTGTGATGTGGACTGCCTTCCATTTTGTTGTTGCCGTTGTTGTTGTTATTATTGTTGTTGTTGTTAATATTGTTGCCAGTGGAGCCGGCGCTGCCGCTACCACTGGAGCTGGCCTGACTGGCCGCCGAGCTGCCGTTCGCAGCGGTCCCAATGCTATCAAGTGATCCGCGACTGCTGCGAATGCTGCAAGAAGAAGAGAAGGTTTGGTCAAATGTGATTTACGAAAATGTAATAAATATTGCAATCATTTAATACATTTATAACTGCAGAATCCACATTTGTTTGGCAATGTTGTGTGAAAATTTCAGCCTCCTAGCTCTTACCGTTTGGGCTCCACTGTAATCAGTCAGTGAGTCAGTCAGAATTAACAGTCTGTATAAATTAAAAATCAGCAAATTCAAGAGAAAATTCCAAGCAATTTAAATAAAAGCGAAATAAATTTTGCTTAAAGAAAAATTTGTTTTCCCATTTTATTTTATTTACACAGTGTACAAAAATTCTCTCATTACGTAAATCATATCTTTCTCTTTCTTAAAAAGTTCAACAACTTTGAAGACAAATTGTTTATGGGCTAAAGAAATGAAAAAGGCAAGAATGTAAACAGCAAAACAATGATGATGCATTGTTTGATGACGGTCGAATTGGTCAGCAGGAAGCTAATTACGGTACATTATGCACAACAATAACAGCAATAACTAGAATGCCATATTTCACAAAAGCAACAACAAAAGTGGCTGGCATATTGCGTATACGCCACGTGCGACTGTGCTTAATATTTATTTGGAGTTAATTGCGTGGACAATTTAAACAAGTTCTTTATTGCTGTTGTTTTTAATTTGATTGACGTCAACGTATAGCAAGTCTTACATAATTTATATAGTTGCCCCACACAAAAATCCAGCCGAGTGTAAAGCAAAGCGTTAGACTTGAGGCCTAACTTGAACAATTGACAATCAGCATGCGATTGAGACAAGAGAAACTGCGATGAAGAGGGAAGGAAGAGAAAGTGAGATTTAGTTGAAAGACTCGACAAACTGAGCAAACTTGACAGGCGCCTAACAATGGAACCTCCTACTGATAGACCTTAGACGATAGGCAAATAACAGTGCGAAGTGCGATTACAATTGCAATTCGCAGCACAAAGGCGACAAAGCGCATTGACAAACTGTCCAAGCGAATTTAGGAAGTGCTTCGGTGGGCGGGCGCATAAAATTTTCAATTAAAATGACAAAAGAAGCGCACAGAATTGAATAGGACAAAGGCCAGAGAAGAGGGAGGGTTGGTCTGGGCTAACGGAAACCATCTCAAGTTGGCCAAAAGGATTGTTCGCTGTAAGAAGTCAACAATCAAATTTCATGTCTAAGCCGCTTACGCCAAAGTTGGCCATATATCATGGCTAATTAGGCGTGTCGTAGCTATAATAAATAATGCCGTTTATTTGAATATTCTCCATTGAATTGTCCGTATAATATTTTGAAATGGTTAATAAATTACGGAAAAATACATAAATGAAAATGGGGCAGTAAATGGGCGTGGAAAATGCCGAAATTCTTCAGTCACACGACATGGCTAACGATTCATTTAAACTGATGATCCTATCAGGAAGTATTAATTTGTTTTTTTGTTGATATGTTTACTTACTAAAGCTTTCTTTTACGTTTTCAACTTTTTTTATTTTGTTAATATACTTTGTTATTAATTGTGCGAAAAGTATCTTAATGACTTGTAATATTTTCATGTTTATCATTTTTGTCTATTACATTTTCTTTCACTTATTTCTGCATTTTTTTTTCGTAAAATTAATGAACTGATAAAAATTCTTTTCATATTCTTAATAGCTGCATAAAAATTCAAGGATGGACAGACAAGTAAATTGCCAGATCGTTCTGTTTCTTTATACATTTCAATTTAATAATAGCAATATAAGGTTGCTGGTTTCTTAGATTAGATCTTTGTGTCTTTTGATTTAATTGCAGAATTAACTAATTGTGGCTTCTGCTGTTGCTGTCGCCTTAAGGTTTCTTCAACATGCTGAAAAGTATGCTATGATTTAAGCTGAGAAAAATAAGAGGCAAGGGAAAAGAAAACAGCTGTCTGGGTCATAAAACTCAACTACGCCCTGGCAAGCAATTACCGTTTAGATATGCTCAGACTGTAACAGGGGCTGCAAGGGGCAATAACAACAACTGTAACTGAGACGACGCGTCGTCCACTTTGTGGCAAGGGATGAACTACGCGAGTATGCATGTGTGTGCGTGCTTGTTTCAGAGTGAAAGTAAGCGTCAGAAGTGACACATAAAGCTCATAAATTGTCGCACACTCAATATGCATTGAAGGAACGAGGACAAGAAGCGGCTAGAGGAGGCGGAGGTGCGTCGGTAAAATCAATAACGATTGCCAAAGCATCAGTGAACGGTTGCAAATGACCCACGTGAGTTTCCATTACCCAGCAAGTGGGTGAAATCGATGACAAGCAAATGCCAGTAAAAATACATTGCAATATGCATCAGATAAAATAATACATAGTACGTAAACTATTGCATATAGCTCTTGCCTCACTTGCTTTAACTCTGCAATTGCAATTCATTTCAAATGCACCGAAAAACTGGCAACTGACCCGAACAGAAAATATACATATATTTGTGGTAAGGTCGTGGGAGGGCCAAGAAACGTTTGTAAAAAATGTGCACATAAATTTAAACAAGATTTCGAAAAAATAAATGGAAACAGCAGCATATGTCAGAAACAGAAGCGTAGCCTGGTAAAGGGATTGTCTATAGCTTTGAGAAAATAAAGGAATTCAAGTAGAAATAAAGAAAATGAAATCGAGCTATTTAAAAGGGAATTACGTTTTACGTCATTAGATATCCTTCCATACTAGGTGACTTATTATTATTTCATAGATACAATATAAAACTTGAAACAATTGATAAGCTCGTTTCCGTTTAATTGACTGTGTTCAAATATAAATATATCATTAATTAAATATAAATTTTCATGTCTTCTTCTCATTTTTCTTCTTAAAAGCCAAAATAGAGCCCTTTTGTGTTATTTTAGAAATGAATGGTGACTATGACAATAATCTAAACCATATTATTGAAAGATTATCTTTTATTTAAATTATTGTAATTATTTTATATATAATATATTTATGCACAGTAACAGCATAGTAAGAATTAAGGATAAGTATATCGAAATTGAGTCTAGTTATAACTGCTTAGCCTAAAAACTTACTGTCTGAGGCACCCACATGTGCAGTTAATAATATGCCAGCTTTGTAATATGACTTCCATTCTCAACTGTAACCTTATCTTGACCATATTTGAACCATGTTTGAAATGTTTTCAGTTCTTTGGGCTGCCTTCCAAACCATCGTTTTTTTTTGTTATTATACATTCACACACTGTCGAACACAAGGGTAGTTACAGATGCATTTTAAAATAGTGTATTTAGTAGGGCGTGGAAAAGGAATTCCATGCATGTTCGCTTCGAATTGGCTTTCCGCTTTTCCGGCGTTTCCTCCTCCGCTTATTTCGGCCATTTTAATTGCTGGCTGTCTTTTTGGCCAGTTTGCAGGACGAATGCAAACTAATTTCATGCATAAAACGTAATTTGCATGGAGAGGCCGAAAAAACGGGCAATAAACAAACTGAATGGACCCGAACTGCGCTTTAGTTTTTTCGGCTGAGCCATTTAAACTGTTGTTCGTGTTGTCGTTGTTGTTGTTGTCGGGTAATTTTTAATTTACTCGCTAATTTATGCAGCGACGCGCGGCACGTGTTGGGTAGTCCTACTACTTTTAGCAGGCACTGTTCAGGTCATTTAGCCAGACATGGCCAACATATTCGTGTAATTGCCGCTTTTAATTGACAGCTGGCTAGGCTTTTAGACTGGTGTTAGGGAGAAGGGAGGCCAGCTTTTAGCCAGACAATTAGGCGTATATTTAAGAGTCCTTTGAAAATTGCTGACCCTAATTCATGGTACCATTAAAAGAGAAAGAGCATACCAAGTTCTGATGCTGATGCAGATGAAAAGAGTCATATAAAACGTAGGAACAACTTGTAGGCTAATTACTGAAATGGATTGGGATGTGTTTAGCATATTGATAGACATCTGATGAGGGAAATTACAATATCGTAAGACAAATGTAGGAGGGTCAGTCTAAAAGAGAGAGTCTAAAATTTAATTTGAACTCAGTATAAACTGCTTTATTGCTATAGTTTCGATTTTGGATGCTTTCTCCTACTGAAATTATAATGACAAAAAGCAGAACAATAATATTTCTATTTTAATATTTAGGCTGATTAATAAATGAAAAAGTGTCTTATACACAGCCTTACCTTTATATTTAAGGTGACCTTACATTCACCAAAATTATGTATACAGTCTAGCTATTATATTTAGCTATTTAGGGTGACAAATTTCCTTTACCTTTATTTGCCAAAATTAGCTTAGATAAATAAAATTCTACAGATCTCATAAGCTTTCCACATTTGCTTGCCTTTGAGGTTGCGTTGTGCGTACAGAGGGGTGACCATGATTGTTGAATGGTCGCCTTTTCATTTATTAAAACTGTCAACAGGCGTTAAAGTAGCACAGGAAACACACACACACAAATTCACATACATTTCCCCACTCTCCTCTCGATCATTTCCTTTGCCATTATTCTGGCTGTTCAAGTTTTTTTTTGTCAGGCTGATAAAATGTTATGAATGGAATTCCGACAGCTCTACGGGCGTTACAAGCACATTAATAAAAGTGTCGAACATGTGAAGCGTTAGGCGCTAGTTAAGAGGGAATCGGGCAGGGGGGAGGAAGGTTAGAAAAGGGGAGTGGTTACAAAGTGTAGGAGGGAATACAAAGCACGCACACAACCTTCAACTGTGGAATTTGAGTGTTTGTTTCGTGTTTGGCTTTGGCCTTGCAACAGCGCCTAAAAGCATGCAACACTCAACAGCGACAACGACAAGAGCAGCAACTACAGCAACAACATCAACATCATTCATTTGCCTGCTGACTGTGTCAAGGATGTCGAAGGGTAGACGCATCCCAAGTGGGAAGCAGAAGTCAAAGAAACAGAAAAACAGAAAAAGCTGAGGACACTTGTAGGCACACATCAATTATACAACTGCCTGGGATCCAGTTGTTGTTTTTGTTGTTGTTGTTGTTATTACTGTTGTTGTTGTTGCTTCCTTGTCGCAATTGTTTGCCTTTTACGACTTCCGTTCCATTGACAGTCGCCATAAATTATGGTTTGGGGCACAACAATGAAAGTGAAATTTCTTATTTTCTTCTATTTTTTTATTTTTTTGGTCGGAATGAGGGAATCCACAACACAAAGTGGCCATAAAGCAGAGGGCCATGAAATGGTCTCAGCACATAAGACAGAAGCTGCTTTAGTTGCTGACACTCCAAGCCCAACTCGAACTTCAACTACGGCTTTATTTTCATCTTGACTTTAAGTCCAAGTCAACTCTAAGCAAGTCGAGAAAAACTCTCTTTTGCCGAGTGTAAATTGTTGTGCAAGTTTTCCAAGTGAAATTTTCATGGCAGACGCCACACTTTGAAGGTGGATTGAGCGAGAAACAAATGCAAATTAAATTAAACACGAAACTTTGCTAATATGCGAAGCAAAACTTCAGCACAAAACTCTACCCTTTAAAAGAAACCCTAAGAAATCCCAAGCAACCCGGTTTCTTTTTGCACATTTAATTAAACCAGCTACAAATTGCAACTTGAAACAAAAGTTTTAACTTCAATTTGTCGAAATTCGTATACTTAATAAGAGCACTTAAAGTTGGAGTTGCAATGCTAAGCTGGGATTACTTAAGAAAGGATTTTAACGGCAAGAGTCCCGGAGAAGAGCAGTCGAACTCTCGTTCCAAGTCTTAAACTATATTTGATATAATGAGTTCAATTAAAGTGGAAAAAAGATCCGTTTTGTTTACTACGCAACATACAAATGGAAAATTGTCGGATTCTTTTATGTGCTATCATCAGAGCGTCAATGCGCGAATTTCAACATGTTGAGCAATTTCGTGTCAGAAAATCTTTTATAACTTTCTTAATTATTGTCCGATTTTAGAAAACATACTCACGTTTTACTCGTAAAAATGTATTCTTTTCAAATAATAAAACAAGTATAAGGGGTTTATACCAAAATAGTGCTAAAAAACATCAGCAAAGTCAATAAAATTGTAAAAAAAAAAACCAAAAAAAAAAATAGTGTACGTAGCAAATACTCAAATATAGGAAATGAAACCTGTTAAGGCATGTATGGCACGTTTAAAGCTATAAGTTTCTTCTTTCCAAAACTGGCAAGAAAATGAAAATCAGTGGATATTTGACGAAGCTATGGCCGTAAAAGTGACCGTATGTGCGAAAAAACAGACCGTTATTCAAAATTTCGATGTGATTCAAAAAATTCTAGGATGCCACAAAATTCTCTTTAACTATACCTACAACCCATCCCAGAAGTTTTGTTTTGATTGTTTTTTGTCACTGTGTGTTATATTTTGAGGGATCTGTTATTGCTCATCTAGGTTTGGATGATAAAATAAGTTCATTTAAGTGGAAAAGCACCTTTTTAGAAAATGACAACTGGATTATTCTCACTGAGGATTCGCTCACTTTCTGGCATAAGAGAATACAAATCATGGTGTTCTATAAACCAGGGATTAAAACCGAAACGAATATAGGTTTCAGTTACGGTTTCGGTTATGTTCGCATTTCGGTTTTCGGTTATCGGTTACGCAAAATCTTTGAATAAAGGTTTCGTAACGGTGAACCGGTTTTTGTATGTTTCGGTTTTGAAATACCGGTATGGTTTCGGTTTACCAAAAAAATTTTTTTTGCTAAAAATATAGATATCTTTATATTATAATAATAATAATTAAAAAGGTATTAC
This sequence comes from Drosophila limbata, assembly GCA_963924055.1. NCBI lineage: Eukaryota > Metazoa > Arthropoda > Insecta > Diptera > Drosophilidae > Drosophila > Drosophila limbata. The sequence goes on from OZ001353.1 coordinate 6,660,902, forward strand.
TTTCTTAAATTTTCATTCACACATTTCTTTCACATATTCTTCAGTTTATTTTAAATTTATTTTATTTGCGCTTATTCAGTGCTATGAAAATTCGATCATGAATATCAAAAATAAAAATTGAAAATTAAACATAAGAAAATTAAAATCAAAATAAAAAATAAGGAATAATTTTTTTTAATGTATAAAAAACCGAAATTAACCCTTATAAATGAAACGGTTACTAAACGGTTATTTCGGTTTACAGAATTTCGGTATAAAGGTTTCGGTAAAATAAAAATTTTTTTTTTCGGTTACGGTTTCAGTTACGGTTTTAAATTTCAATCGGTTTTTACCGGTTAAAGGTTACGGTTTCGGTTAGGGTTTTAATCCCTGCTATAAACACAACCTTTTAAGCTGCCTTCTTGGGCAAACTCTTGGAATTTTATGGAAACAAATGTTACTAACCCTGATCAAATATTCAGCACTATAGTTCTTAAGGTATAACCAGGGCTACATGGAATGTTTTGTCGCTTCTGTTGTTGGTCTTATTAGATCCAGTCAAGACATAAATTCCAAAGATATTGCATATTGTATATCGTATTTGGAGTTCATTAAAGTGCAATGAACTTGTTACGTGCGATGAGAGAAATAAAGGTGAGAGGGGTCTGCAATAGGGTGACCATAACATAGAACAGTTTTGGGGTCAGTCGGCAGCTTGCAACCCTCAAATGGTTGCCCAAAGGTAAATGGCACTTAATTTAATGTTAAATTTATGTAAGACACTCTGAAGCTAATAAAAATGCCACATATAGAAACATATCCATCGAATGGCAGCAGAATTCACACTATCACAGCAGGACAGGACAATACAGGACTACACAGGATAATAACAATAACAACAGCAACAACAACAATAGTTACAGCAATGTGGCTAGAACAGAGAAAATGGGTTAACCGAGTTGGCCTAAAAATGTTAAAGTTTGCCGCAGTTTCAAACTGACAGGAATACCGCAAGGCAAACACTTTGCATGATTTAGAGCCATACGAGAATTGCCAGAGAATAGTAGAAACATAAACATATATATACTTCAACTTATATCGGTCTGGAGAATATTTCTGGGTGACTCACATATTTATAAAGTCCATTATGCATGAGTTTCTCTCTGCAGGGAGAGAGAGGTGCGGCTCTCTCAGACGCAACAACAAAAATAAAAACAAAACACTCGAAGAAGACATGGGAAAATCGATGGTTAAATGTGATTAGCTGGCAGAATTGTGGCATACCCCACGGACTGTTGCGTGCCACCTTCTAAACTGCTTCCATTCGTACAAGCAAAACAACTTAACAAATGAGTTTATTAATGAGCAGCGCAAACAGTCTTCCCACTGCAAAACTCTCCTCGACTACAAGGAGCTGAGTTGGCTTTAAGGACACAGCCGAAATTAATGGAAAAGTAGGCGGTGCTCATGTTTGTCAAGCTGGGAACCGACATTGATAGTTCAGTAACGTGCAGGACAACCTGAGGACATGTTAATTATTAAATCTGTTGAAGAAGAGCTTATCTGATAGTTTGGTTAGAATTCGGTTGTTCCTATGACAGCTATATGATATAGTAATCCGATAGTGATCCGATCCCAAATATACATTCTGCAAGTTTGGTTTATAAGTCTTAATAAACAAAAAAAATTTACTAAGCAATGCCCTGAACTTTGACAGCGAATTTTGCAAAACGCCGACTTATTGTACGATAAATTAATCTCAGCTGTGTTGTGTGAAAATTTAAGCTCTCTAGGCTTGGCCGTTTGGCCTACACACTCAATAAGTCAGGACAAAGAGTTTTATACTTTATTACTTTACTATATAACTTTATTATATAAAAACCTAAGCTTCCCGCCTATTTTCAAATCACATAATTTTGTTAAAACAACAATTAAAAATAATAAAATAAATAAATATTAAATGCTATTCTTACGTTAGAATTATAATAAATCAAATTTTTATTGACGTAAAAAAATGTAAGGAAATGAAGAACAATAAACCCGAGAAAAGAATTTATAACTTTTATACAAAAGTTCGTATATTAGAAACATAAAGACTTAAATGACATCCTTTAAACAAATCGTTCTCAATTTTAGTTTACAATCAATTCTTAATTTTAGCACATCAGAAATAAACTTCCGAAAATATTCAGCATTTCCGGCATTCTTAAAGGCGTAAGCGGTAATTACAGGGCTTAGATTCAATCTGAAATGCTTTAACTCTCTATAGGTTAGCTGCACCACATGTTGCCAGTGGCGCCACAGAGGCTTAACCCGCTTTGCCACTGGTTCCAAAATGCTAAAACCCAGTTGCCCGTCTTCCCTGCCCTGCCTCCTGCTCTTCTAATCTCATACTCCGCACCTTTTGCCTGTTAGGCGTGTGCGCTTAAAGCCGCTTAGTTCATTGTAAATTCAACTAAAGCTGAGCACAGAAACAATTTAGCTAAACCCCTCAAATATGGCTGGGGATTCGGCGGGGCGAGGGGAGGTCTCGGAAGGTTCTGCATTTCTATGAGTCAGCTCTGTTAGTCTATAAACTGTTCTAAAATATGCACACAATGTTGCCCCCAACCAACTTTAATGCCTGTTGCTGTTTTATGGCAAATGTTGCTCTTTTTTTTTTCTTTTTTCTCGTTTTTTATTCTTTCCGTTTTTTTGTTGATTTCTGGCCACAGGACTTGACATGCTGTGGCACCTGGCCGGAAGATTTATGGCCAGAGAGTGCAGAGAGTTGAATGAAATGTCTGACATTTGAAGTAATTGCCGAAATTGAGAGACAAACGACAGGCGAGTGACTAGCAAATTGATTGAATATTCGATGCTTATTCGACTTATCGACCATTTTGCATATGTCCGCATAGCTTTGACTCCATGTTCTATTCTCGATCTTTCCTTGTGTGCTTACACTCAACCCTTTGGCACTGAGCCTACATAAATAGAACACACTCCTCGGCACAGGACAAACAGTTGCAGGGTAAAGTAAACAAAAGCCGGCCTCTGGGAGTTTAATGGCCTGCAGCAGTCATTGACACTGCTCAATTTGCTGCAGATAAGCTGGCAATATGAAGTTAGTCAGAAGGTTTTAATTATTGTTCAGCCAGCTGCATTGAAGCATGCCAAAACAACTTGATTGATTTCCAGCTATAGTCCAAGAACTTTATTGAATCCACTTGATTCAGCTTAAGTATTTACCTTTAGAATACTAAAACATGTTGAACACTTCACACTTGACACTCACAACATGGGCAAAATGCCGCAAAGTATGCAACACAAAACATTTATAAGCAATTATATCATTTCAATAAATTGAATTTACAACCGAAATTTAATTAAAACCACTTCACATGAATAACAAAAAATCTATGTATTCATTATATCACCTATAGTGTTTTTTGTTTTGTTTACTTTAAGTAAAATTATTGCACCATTTTATTTATTTATAATTTTTGTAATTTTAAAATATTTATTTATTTTACGAATTTACAGCGAGCGTCAAAATTTCTGTGTGACAACCGCAACGCCCGAGCGTCGAAATGCGTTTCTGGGGTTGCTCCGTTCTGCTGCCTCAAAGCGAACCAAGCTAAAATTTTATTTCGAAAATGTTTAAGAGAGCGCACACTCGCACTAGCTCTCTCCCGAGTTCGAAAGAGCGCAAAACGGCAATAAAGAGAACGAGAGTAAGAGAAACACATGAAAGATATGTAGAGTGAGTTGGTGTGAAGCACATGGCAAAGCTTATGACTGAAAGTAAAAGGCAGCCTGTCTGTAGTGAATAGGAGTTGAAGAGATGGTTAACAACAAAAACACCGACAGTGACACCTGCCCACCTGCGCGTTCGCCAATAGTGTATTCATGACTGAATGAATGAATGCATGAATGCAGGAGTGCAAAAATAAGTTAGTTGCTAGGCTGCTTTTATTCTGCCAGACTTTAGGCGTTTTTGGCTTCCACGCAATCAGCTAAGCAGTTCTCAAATGCAAAAAGGTTGCCTAGAGCATGACGAAATTATACGAACCTTGAAACAGCAAAGTGCACTTAGGACTGTTTAAGTCTCTATACAGAGGGGGGTTTTCCAGAAAGCATAATTCTAAGTATGTTAAAGGATAGTCTATACTATCTACCTTGATCTAAACGTTTTTATTTAGATACGATCATTGCACACTTAGTTCTTACATAGCTTAGGTTTTGTTTGTCATACTTAAGTTTTTTGATGGTCATACTTAGTTTGTTGTACTTAAAATTGTGGTGATAGTTCCATAAATATTGAATTCTTATTCTTCTGTCCTCAACGCATTTTTAAATATAAGTACATATATTAATCAGTTAGAATTTAAAGTAGACTATGAGTAACCGCCAAGACATAAAATTGTGTATTTATTTTAACTTTCATTTTGACATAATATAATTTAAAATAAATATAATTAATTTAAGCAGTGCAATACAATGTTTTGTTCTATTATGCTATTGTTCTTTCTTCATCTTCACAAGCTTTTTCAAAGCTACTTGTCAAAGCAATTTAAATATTTTTTTTTTAAGTGAAGCTTATATTAAAGTATTTTGATCGTCATCAAAGAGTTAAAAAATTTAATTCTAATTCTTATAGCATTCTATTATTTGAATCTAAAATTCTGTTTTGTATAATTTAGCATGGATATTTTCAGAAAACTGATATACTCTAAGGGTAACTTGTTGTTAATATAGTAAGTTCTCGTCTTCTTTCTGTGTTGTTGGTCTTCAATTTGGCAACCTGCATACTCCCGAATCCAGACAAGACAACACTAAGCCTCGAAATGTCAGACAAGCAGCTCCACCCACAAGGCTCATTGTAAATACGAGTATTTTGCCCAACTCTGTCTCTGGCTCCAAAAGGGTGGGTAGAGCTCTATGGTGTTTGTCGAAAAAGCAACAAATGGCTTCAAGAGAGCCGACAGCTGTGCGTGACGAAATAAGTTAAGAGCGCACAAAAGATTTCGAAAATGTGCAACTCTCTTTTAGGCTGTCAGTTTGTCATGCAGTCAATGCTGCAAACTTGTTTCATGTTCGACAGCTGCCCGGTTTTCAATTGAGCCAAGGGCGGGCTCGTTCTTGTCTGTGCTGCAATTTTCCAAAAAACTGCACGCAAGAAAATCCAACGAGCATTCAATGAAAAGCGAAACTGGCCGATAACAAGTTGTCGTTGCAGTTGCTGTTGTTGTTGTTGTTGTTGCTGCTACCGCTATTTGTTGTTGACTGTCTGCAGCGTTTTTTGCACAATTTGTGAGGTTTTTTATTGTGTGGCAAACTCAACTAATTGGAGCCATGTAACCCAGAAGTGCTTGGCCTCCCCACAAATACTCAAATACTCATTAATCTTTCAGAAGGCGGCACTCAATCAGCTAGCCATCAAATTGCACTTGCCAATAATAATAAGTGCGATCCAAGAGAGTGAAACAGAGGGGAATACAGATTTTAAAGCCTAAAAAAAAGTATTACAAAAGCAATTCATACTTTCTAGTTTCCAAATGAATTTGTTTGAGTTTTGAAAGCAATTTGGAGAATATCGAATTGTTAGGTCATAAGGTGATGTTTAAAAAAGTTCTTGATAGAAAACAATTAAAATTTGGTCTCAAATTTATCAAGTAAGAATTTAATAATAAGATTGAGATTAATAAATAATTATATGATATTATGAAAAATTTGTACTTGAAGAGGCCTTGAATTTTACAAATTTCTTGTAAACAATAAATATAGAAAAGTTTGAATAATAGAAGTTTTAAGAAAATACAAAAGTTTTGATAGTAGATATTTCGTATATGGATAGATAGATTTTATTCCATTGCCTTTTTAAGCCAACTGAAAATATTCCAAGATTAATTATCTTAAGACCAAATAGAGATGGCTATCGATAAATTTGTATTTTCATAATTGCAATAAATCCATTAAATAGCTAACTCAAAATCTCGTTTTCTGATTCTGTTATATATTTTGAGTGGTTTTTTGTTGAATAAATGTTTGTTGAATAAATGAATACGAAATAAAATAAATATCGAAGCTCATCCCTAAGACCAACTGTGTGCGTTAATAGTAATTAGAAAAAAATATCTGGCGGCTATAGCAAAGTTATTGGAAAACGATTAAGCAAAAGTCCAGCCAAAGACTTTGTCATGCTCACGTCTACACTTTGAGAGTGTGTCGCATGTGTGTGTGTGTGTAGTGGGCGTGTTGAAATGCCGAGTTTGGGTTGTATGCTGCATGTGGAAAGGTCAGTTTTGGCTTAAAGGCTTACGTATGCCTGCCACATGCCACATTGAGACGCTTTTAATCGGTGCTGAATACCAGGAGATTGAGAGAAAAAGAGTGAGAGAGGAAGTCAGAGAGGGAAGGTGTGGCATTTATCAATTGCAATGTCCAATTGAGATATGGGCAACTGCAACTGGTTTTTGTGTGCAACTGTTGCAATTTTGTGGAATTTACTTAATGCATTTGACATCGAAGCCATTTGAGAGATGAATTGTGCTTTGAGTGCGCATTAAACAAACGTTTGAATAATTCACTGAAATTAATTGACCCTAAGAAGACCTGCAAAAAAAAAGTTTAAATACTTTACCAATATTACATATTTAAAACATTTCAAATATTCAAGTGTGCATTCTCTTTCTCACTCGCACTCATTGTCACAAAACAGACAGCAGCGGCGGCCATTAAAACCCACACCGAATAGCCGCAGCCGTCACACACTATCTCTCTCTCTCGCTCACTCTTGGTTTTGCAGACTTTGCTAACTGTGCTAAAAAACGATTCAGCTTTGCTCCCAATTTTGTGTGAAATTTTTAACAGTTTTTCCGCGATCGAAAAGTGGAACTTTTTCAATTTTGAAGCTAGAAGTTTGGGAATTTTACCAGAATTTTTGTTGCATTTTTCTCGAATTTACAATTTTATTTTTTTTTCGATTTTTTCTCAACTTCGCCAAGAGAATGCACCAAGCCATTTTTAGAATGAACTCTATTATTTTACAAAATTTTGAATTCTCAATTTTTTTAATTCATCACCATAGCCAATAACCGAACCAGTGCTTACCATAAACAAAACTTGCATTCAAATAAAAGTTGATGGAGAGGTTTTTGTGGAAAATGTGCCATAAACTGTGAAAGCTTTCGGTCAGATAAGGTGTGTGTCTTGACTAAAAGTGCCACAGCTGTGCTATAAAAACTCCACCGAATGCTGAGCCTTAAGTAAGCAGCAAAGCTTAAGCAAAAATATTATAAAGCAGCGATGGGCACAAAATCTGACAGAAATACTGTAGCTCTCGGAGCCCATGCGTGCCCAGCGCTGTTATAAAGTCATTGGAAACTTGAAATAATACTTTATTGAAGTGTGACTTAAGTAATATAATATCAAGGTACAAATAAAACAGTTGCAAGTATACATTTTAAATTTTATATTGAATAATTATCATACAGTAATTAGCGAGATCGCCAAAAAAAAAAAATAAGATGTCAATTGTTGCAGTTAAGAGTCAAATTTTAATACTCCTGTGCTAATTAATATTAAGTATTTGCTATAAATGATACAACAATTTGATTTGCAATACCTAATATTTTCTTTTAATAGTGAATATTTTTTATGCCAAATCTTAAGCTTTATTAAACAGACTAGGATTTATTTGAAGTTATTTAGTAGTAGTTTCTTTTAGTAAATGCTTTTCATATCCAATTCAGCATTTTCCCTGATCAATTCACATTAGGAAAAGCTGTCCCCTTTTCGCACTGTTAAGTACTTTATCCAATTTATAGAATGCTTATGTCACTTAATCCTCGAAATGTGAATGAAAGGCAGCCAGGTTAAGTAGACGAGAGAATATGTTTTTAATGTGACAAACGCAACAAAATCAATGAATCAATTTTCCCAAAAAGCGACAACAAAGATTTCCACTTCATTTAACGTCAGTCGACACTTCACTAGCAGAAGGGATAATCGAGGAAAACTGCGAGTATATCGAAATGAAAGCCAGCCAGATTCGAGTGGGCAGCTGATTGTTTGGCCTCTAGGGTCACGTCATTGAACACTCGAGTGGGCAGCCCCTTTTTTTTGGAAGGTAGCAGAGAAACTGAAAGGACAGCAGGTGGGCAGGCCAGGGTATATATGTATTTTGGGCCTACGGGTTCACTGAATTTGATGAAATTAATAAAAACAATTTGTATTTATTATGCTAGGGCAGTTTGGGGCAATTGGATGCGAAATTTATTTTCAATTTGTTGGCGCGTTGTGGTCAGCAAAAAGTGTTCAAAAGTGGAAAATTTCCGAGGAAGTGCGTGTGAATGTAGAAACTCGATAATGCTAGCTTAAAGTGTAAACCTTTAAGGTTGTTGCAGTTGGCCAGCTGCCTGAAATGGCTGCAGCTCACGAACGGGCCATAAATCAGATGAATTGAAAAATGCGTTATTAAATAATAGGGAGCCAAAGGAGCAGAGACTGCGGCAAGGATGCAACAGACATGGCCATGTGTGGCAATCCCTACAAGTTGCCCCAACAACAACAACAACTCGACTCGACTGTCTGCTTTTTGCCTCCTCTTGTTGAAATATGGGCCCTGCTGCATTTTGATTTACTTTTATGGCTAGACAAGTGACTACACCCCACTCTAATCCTGGCCAGGACTCGTTGCACTTGTTGGGCTTCAGAATTATGTATGTCCTGCAGGTGTCGACGCCGCAGCTGATTAGCTTCAGCTTGACACTAATGCGACAGCGGGGGAGCTGCATTAAAGTTCAATTATTGAGCATATTTTCCAGCTGTAATAAACGTGACAACGGTTCAAAAGTCATTTGAGGGTCAGTTTGCGTCATAGAGAACCACACAAGACAGGGACTTGAACTTGTTGAAAGTATTCCAGTCCCCTCCACCCCAAGTCCCTCACTCCTCACACTCTTTAGTCGCGCCGACAGCTGTTGCTATTTATAAAGAACTCAAGAGAGAGAGAGAAAGGGAGAAAGGGAAAGAGACAGCTCCCATTTCATCGCCTCATGGTATTGCATTAATTTCACAGATCAAACGCGCTGATGGACCGAAGCTAATGAAAATGTAGAATGCCTTCTATGCTATACATATTTCCCCCCCCGCTGCCAGATAAGTCTATAAGCGCTTTTTAATGAAATGCCTGGAGAAATGTGGGCGGCTGTTTGACAAGTGTTTAATAAAATAACAAAATTATGATATAGCACACTCCAATGTGGCAGCTAACAGAAGTTTCTCCCTTTGGATATGGCTAACAAATAGAGCGGCAAATGGAATACTTAAGAATAAACTTTGAAAATTATTCTCTTTTGGGCGGAAGAACTAAAAATTTAGTATGTATTTAAGTTGATTTTTCTTGATATAACATCGAGTTCAGTGTTTTCAAAGAAAAAGACAAATTTCTTTTGGTTAAGCCACGAATAAATGAAGTAATAGTTCAAATACAAATTTCATGAGTTTTGTTGGCCGAATTGTGCTTAAGTTAAAATTAAATAAATTTAAAAACTCTGTTCTGAATACATGGATATATTGTTATGATAATTAAAAGTCAACAGCTTTTCAAGGAGTTTCATTATTAATTAGAATTAAATTTCATCTCAAGTCTAATCAAATTTAATTCAAAAAATAATGTTTTTAAGCGTATTTATTTGAAAATTAATACATTTTAAAACCTGAATCAATGTAGGTTACAATACAAAAACATGGACTGTCTTCATTTATAAATTTGTAAGTGGTTGGAATTAAAAAAAAAAAACAGTATAACAAATAAATAGTTCTGTGTTTATTAGGAACGTAACCACATTTAAATATTTTAATTTTTTCTTTTTTTGGTTTCTTCCCAAATCAACATTTAAATTTTATTTGCATATTTTTTTTTTTCTTTACTTCCTTTTTTCAAAATGCTGTTTGGTCATAAGCCCCATCTAGGGCGCTGGACAATTTGCTAACCGCTCCTGGGAGCACATCAAAACTCGCTTGTTAACAACAACTACCCATAGATACCTTTGTTAACTGAAGTGCCAAATGGCAAGTGGTTCGCAGTGGTTGCCATGCCACTGCGTGAATGTATCTCAATATCTATAGACTGTCATCTATCGTGTTTTCCCATTGTGTGTCTGCCTATCTGTGTGTGGGGGACTAATGCCAGGTGACAGGTGAGTATTGTCAATTGTCAAGTCGTCTGCCGTTTGCTGCTGTTGACAATTTTCAAATGACATTTGACAAGCCTGAGCAGGAGCCTGATTCTGAGCCAGGAGTCAGCATCAAGTGGATTTTATGCAAATTGGCAATTTGAGTGATGGCTTTGGCTTTGCCTTTGAAGAGGCGTTGTGTGTGTGTGTGTGTGTTTGGGCCGGAAGTTGTTAAGGTTGTCAAGTGGCTGCCATCACAATTAACTCCTTCAAATGATGAGTGCATCCCCCCACCCACAATCCCTCTGACAGGGCCAAATTGTGCGTGGCAAAAAGCGTTGCCAAAGTTAAGGCCAGGTTTAAAAGTCCGCGACATGCCACACTTGAAGACGCCTCACAACGGGCCACAAAGTTCTCGGAAGCGAATCGAAACGATACAATGCCAATTGCCCCGTTGACTCATTGGTGTCAGCTGTGGAGCTGCACAGCAATGAGTCATGGGATAACTGGAAACGAAGGCGGTCATTGGAGCGCACGAATGTGTATAAAAACAAGAGAGACACTCTTAGGTAATTTTCGGCATGCCGAAGATTTGATACTCTTGCCGAGTCCTGTTTTAAATTTTCGATTGATTTATCCTAAGACAGCTATATGATAAAGTTGCCTGATAAACAATCAGGTTTTTCATACTAAATTCTGGTACCTAATTTCTAATCTGAGAGATTATTTAAGAGACCTAAAAGAATAACTATTATAATTAACATGTTTACATAAAATATTCGGGTCTGTTCCGAATTCCGAAAACGAGACGATTTGCCATAAAACGAGTTAATTGCTGTTCCGAATTCCGAAAATCGACAATAATTGTAGTTTTCAAAACGTGTGCTGTAGAGTCACCGGACTTAAAAGTAAAGGGCATTAAAAGCTTTAAAATGAATAACTAAAATTATAAATTATGAAAAATTATAATAATGTTAAAAATTTAAAGAATCGATTAACATCACTACTTTAAGCAGTTGAAGAATTTTGTTTAAAAACATCTTTAAAGTATTTAAAAAAAAACGCAACCAAGCTGTACTGATTTCCAAAATAAATTTTTTTATTGATACCAACTCTCGCAATCGAAAGCGACTAGAGTTGCATAATTGAATAACAACATTCGAACAACTAAGTTGTAGTCTAATTTATCTTCTATCTGCTATATTCAAGCTGAAATACTTCAAATTAATTTTCGAAACGGAATTGGGAACAGCAAATAGTAAAACGTTTGTTTTAGTTTCGTTTTTACTTTTTAATAACGTTCGGAACTCGGAACAGGCCTGATTAACATTTTTATACCCTGTGTGATGTATGTAACAGGGAGAAGGAAGCATCTCCGACCCCATAAAGTATATATATTCTGGATGAGGATCAACAGCTGAGACGATTGAGCCTCGTCCGTCTGTCTGCCCGTCTGTCCATCCGTCCGTCCGTCTGTTTGAGACAGCCGATCTCAGAAACTATAATAGCTAGAGACTTCAAATTTGGTATGTAGGTTGCTGGATACCGGACGCAGATCAAGTTTGTTTTTAAATTTGGATCGGACCACTATATCATATAGCTGCCATAGGAACGATCAGTCGAAAATCAAGTCTTAGTATGAACAACTTTTTTATTGTTTGAAATAACTTAAACAAACTGACAGAATATGTATATGAGATGGTCCCAACCAATATTATATTTTATGGAGACTGGCGCAGGGTATCTTCCAGTCGAGCAAACTCGACTGTTGCCTCGCCCACTGGTTTTAAATTATAATATCTAATAATAGTTATAATAATAAATATGCTTCTCCTTTCGATACGTTATTTTTAATTTAAAAGTCTAAATTTCGCAACAAAATTAAAAACCTACTGCAAGGGTATAAGAATTTCATGAAGAGTAATTCCAGACTTAAATCAAATCGAATATCATGTGTTTACACTGTGCAACATTGTTTAGCTGGAAGTGTGGAAATGAGAACTCGTTACTTACCGCTCCTCAATGGTGGTGGGCAGCTGCGTGCGAGCCCGCATCATGCTGAGAAAGTGTTTGCCATGTCCCGCTGAGCCGGAGCCTGAACCTGAGCCTGTGCCGCTCAAGCCGCTGCTGCCCTCAGACAGATACCCGTTGTCAATGTCGTGATAGCGACTGCTGGACGTGGAGCTGCCCACGCGCAGAGCATCGCCATCGCTGCAGTAGCCTTGTCCCAGATCCGACTCGCAAAAGTCCAAGTAGGACTGATGCGGATGATGATGATGATTCTGTCGTGATCCTCGCGTCGGCAGCGTTACGTGCGAGTTGTAACCACGCAGCAGCGGTCGCATGGGCAGCACCGAGGAGGCAGCGGCAGAGGCAGACGCCGAGGCGGACTGCGCTGCCGACGGAGGCAGCTGCTCCTCCTTCGACTCGTAGATGGTGCCAACGATCTTCGAGGGTATCGTATGGAATTTGCTGGGCGAGGCGGTGGGCGTATTGGGCGCCGAATTGTGCGTCGGTCGCTGCAACGGCAACGAACGCGACGGCGGCGAGGATAAGATGTGTGGACCCGCATTGTACTCCAGCTTGCGTGGTGCACCCAGCGCTGACTTGGGCGGCGGCAACCGACTGCTGCTGCTGCTGCCATAGATGCCGCCATGCTGCGGCGTGCTGGGCTCACTCAGGTAGCCAGCGCCATGTGGTGCGCCTGATATGTGTGACATTTGGGATGCATGCGGCGGTGGAGGCGGCGGTGCATTGGCATAGTACGGTGGTGGTGCTGGGCCTGGTGGTGCTGGTGGAGTTGAAGGCAATGCCTTGAGGATATGTGTTGCCTGGTTGACAGCCATATGTTGCTGTTGCTCCTGGGATATGCTGTTGGCCTGATTGGCGGATATGTCGCTTGATTCGCGCTTGAAGAGCTCGCCAGATCCATTGGCCAAGTTGCCCGGCTGTGGCAACTTGCTGGTGCCCTTGATGGCCGCTATCGGCTTGGGCAAACCTGTGCCGTTGGGACTATGCAAGAGTTGTTGACTCTGACTCTGACCTTTCAGGGAGTCGGATTTGGAGTGAAGCGATGATTTGGAAGACGTCTTGGCAGTGTTCTTCTCGACACTTCCGCGTGCCAATGAGCTCTTACCAGCTCGTCCCATGGTGGAACTGCGCGATTCATTCCCCGACAGCTGCTGTTGCTCCTCCTTGTGCAGGGATCGTGCCGGACTCTTCTCCTTCTTGTCCAACTTGCCAGGCTTCGTCTGGTCCTTCTTCTGCTGCGCCGCCAGCAACTTGGACTGCTTCGTATTGTGCTTCTGCTGACTCTTCTGGGCACTCACACTGATGCTGGGCGGCTTCAGCTGCGAGTTGTGGCCATCGTTGAGACTCAGACTGGAATCGGATCTTTCCGAGCGTGCCGAACTGAAGCCCGAGGAGGAGGACGTTCGCTTCGATTGGATCTGCATCTGCGTCTTATTGGCCGCCGCAGTCGCATTTGCCACATTCTGTTGCTTCTCCTTGTTGAACAACTTCAGCTTGTCCAGCATGGAGTGCTTCTGTGGTGCACTGGGCGCCACCGCATTGAGGCTGCTCGGCGAGGGTATTCCACTCTGGTGGTTACTCTTCACGCTCGGTGGACGCAAACTGCAAGCAAGTCATATGATTTAGTCGACTCCCAGTTTGAAATTTGACAATTAATACTAAGAATATCGAAATTAAGACAAAAGGAAACTTGTAATTCGGAAAAAATAGTAATTCGCGCCATTTTTAATAAGATATTTTTGATTACCGGTTTTTTCCAATCTTATTTTTTTTTTGTGGAAAATCTAATACTTATTTAAAAACATTCGGTAGGTTTTCCAACTTTTTGGTTCCATTCTTATTTGCTTTATTTATTTGTAGTACTTTTGTCTAAGTTTTCTATGCTCTTGCAAAATAATTGGAATTCATAAGATTATCACCGCGTTTTTTTAGGGACATTTTTAACGAATTTTTATTTAATTTAAATTTGTTTCTGTTTATAACTATAAGTTTAAAGCTTGAATATATTTTATAACATTTAAACGGTATTAAGAATTCAAATTTTTAAAATTGTTTCTGAATAATGTCAAATTCTATCAACCAAAAAAAAATTAATTAGTTTTTCATTTTTCTATTCATAAAGTCAATAAAATAAATACATTTGTATGAAATTAAGTAATATTATTTAATACAAATTATAGTATTATTTAAATCCCTAAAATCGGGTACTAAATATTTTCATAAAGTGGCAGCCGTGATTAACACTAGACCAGTTAAGTTACTTACCTGTTGTTATTACCGCTCTTCAGGCTCTGTATGGTGTGATTGCTGGTGGGCGGACTGTTTGGACGGCTCGTATTAAAGTCACTGCCGCTCTTGCCCAGACCCGGTATGGCTGTAGGGGGGAAACAAGAGTGGGAAGAGAGTGCAGTGTCAGTTCATTAATTCAGGCTCTTTTCTTTTGTGAACGGCGCCCACTTGAAGATGTCAACGGACTGTCAGCTGAGCGAAGAGACGCAGCCAATAAATCAATGCTAAAGGCCATGCGGACATTAAACTTAATTAATTGCACTGTGTAAAATCGGAAACAGGCTAAAGATCAAACTCTGAGGGGGAACTCGGAAGACAGACAGATTTATATGTATATGCCCGAGGCCCTCAAGCATAAATCTTCAAAAACTGTATGCGGAGTGTGGCACAAATATGAAGACAATAATTTACTTAAAGGAAACAAATGACAATAGCTGCAACCTGTTTGGTAGTTTATCTTTAAAAAAAGTCCTCTAAGATTTATATGTATGTATAGCTTTGTTGCTCTTTAAAAGTCCATTAACTTATGGTTAAAGACAGGGACCGCAAATAAGAGTTATGAGAAACTGGAGTAACTTTTATTTTCCATTTTTTTTTTTAAATTATAGAATGAAAGTTATTTTTCAATTTTTAATATAAAAATTGAAAATAAAATTTTATTTTAAATTTTTATAATAAAAATTGAATTAGTATTCAAAAATTAAAATAAGAGTTAAATTATTTTTTTTAAATAAATATTTAAATTCAATTATTATTTTCTATTTATTTTATTTAGATCGAAAAATAAGAGTTTTCATTTAATTTGTATGATAAAAATCAACAAATAACTTTTATTTAATAATTTATATTTTACAAATTTTAATCGTTACGGTCCCTGATTAAAGATGCATGGCGCTCAACGTGTGTCTGTCATAATACACCAAAAAGCTTAACTTGCTGAGCATCTAACTTGAAATTAGTCCAAATTATGAACGTTGGTTACAGTTTCTTCAACTGGTATCCGAAACTGAGTATTGGCGCCCAACTGGGGACTCATTTAAGACCTCAAATCACCGTCACGCGCATTAATTACAGATCTCTCTAACTCCTAGCAAATCAACGGCAATGAGGTGGTTTTTTGAAAGCCAAAGCTCCCCACAAATGAAATCCCAGGAGTGCTTTGATGATGCCACACGAGGCATGTATCCCTTTCTGGACAAATCTGGTTTGGAAAGAGCTAAGCCATGGAACTAAGTGCATTGGCATCCCCCGCTGGGGGTTGTTTAACAGCCCGAGGACCAAAATTTGTTTATTCCCAGTAAACAAGAGGCAAGAGCGACGTTAGGGGTGGCTTTAAAAAACATTTTTTAATAAATTTCCCAAACCAGCTGAAAAATATATATATATTCACTTACATGGCGTGTGATTGGGGGTCGGTGGCAGGGGGCGCACCTTGTCCGGGGGGCAGCGACGCTGGACCATGACCGTCGCGGGCAGTGGAATGGCAGTGCCGCCATTGACCTTTCCATAGGCGGGAGCTATTTGTCTGTAATGAGAGAAGCAATAATATTTTTTTTGTTACTCATTTAGTTTCTTCGTTTAGGCTGTGCATAAAACATGTATGGTAAACAATATGCTATGGAATATTTTTTTTTATGATCATTTTTATGGCAACCGCCCACGCGGCAGGGCGACCACATTTACAGCTTGTCTGAGGCGTGATTTGCATGAGTTGCGGTAACAGTATCTGTCAGATACTTTTATACTTTTATTATGCCTGGCACTTATCTTGACAATTTATACAAACTGTGGCATAAAAATAATTGAGCATTGCCCTGGACGTTGATAAATTAATGAAGTTGCCGACAAGCCCCTTTTTCTTTAGTCTTTCATTCTGCAAACAACTAAAAACTCGTCAAGACAAGATACAAAAATGGAATACTTGACAATTGCAGTAAATATTTTAACAGCATTTTTACGATGCCATTGCGCGAAATGAAACGAAAGACAAGCGTGCTCATAAATTTGCATATCATTGGCGGCAAAAATATGATTTTGTGTCTGACTGTCGCCATAAGCTATAAACAGTGTAGCTTAGTAGCTCTAGGTGCATCTCTTGATTAGCCGAGCAGCATTATGTAATTAAATCACATTTTCATTTTCATTGAATCAATTAAATTTGATTGGGCTATCAAATTGGCTTTAAAACTTTTTAATGCCGTTTACCGTGAATTGAGTTTAATTGTTTTGAATGTCAAAAGATCTCAAAGTAAACTATATTATGAATAATAATGTGAAATACAAATGTTTTTATTCGAATTTTAAATTACTAGTAATAAATAAAATTGCTTAAAATTACATTTTTAAGTATTAATTGGAAAATTCTAAAGATTTAATAGATTTTGTTAATTTAAAGTAAAGTAAAGAATATAAGCCTTAAAAGTAATTCACTAAAGAAATGAATTTCATATTACTTTGAAAATATTTATTTAATTTCACAATTATTGACTTTACAACCAATAAAATTAATTTGTTGTTAACTGTAAACCAAATCAGCTTATGCAGATTGGCTTCTAAAAAATGTAAAATATGCAATTAATATTTTTCTTTCATTACTCGTTAGTTTAAATCCATTTAAGCTGCTTACAAATTCACCATGGAAATGGTATTTCCTTTTTCCATTTCTTGGTTACTATTTAAATTTCAGTTTATTATTTCATATTTTTTTTGCAATTACTCAGATTGCTGATTAAAAAGGCAAATAAAGTAATAAAGAAGACGGCACTAACTTTTAATAAGTCGCGCTCATAAACCTTAGCGGGGGGCATGCCACCAACGCAGACAAAGCCATAAGATACATTTGTATCTTACGACTCGCCTTGACTTGGCTTGCTGCATTGTTGTTGGCCATTAATAAGGCAGGCAACAAAAAAGACTTAACAATTGTATTAAAATGGTAAAAAAAAAAATAAACAAACAAAGATGACGCGTCTTCAGACAAATGAAGTTGCCAGCTGTGCTGGCGTCTCCTCTTGGAGCTACTGCAAATTAAATACGCAAACTCAAACTCAAATCGCAGCTTCTCCTTCTGCTGTTGCCTTCATCAAGTGTCTGTCAAGCCATTTTTCTTTGCCAGCGCGCACAAAAAACAACTCGAATCCTCGCTGAACAATTTCCAAATTACTTTTCGTATAATTTTATTTGCATTTTATTGTGCGACTTGCGAGTTGTTTTCCGGCAACATTTTTTTTTCTACACATTTTCCTGTGCTCTGTTTGCCAAGTCAAGTCAAATTAAAAGCCAAAGCTGTCTGCCGACTTTTACATGCTTCGGCAAGGATGTCGATTGTCTGGATATGTTAAGAGATACAAGTTGCCACATGTACTGATGTTGGTATCATGGGCAGCATGTGCTAGCGAGGGCGGCACGAAAATATGTTCATTTCTGTGTTTGAAAATTTAATTTGAAATAATGGAATAAGAATATATTATTTAGCAATTTAATACAACTCTTATTCAACAATACAAAAAACTTAAGATTAGTCACATTAATAGTTGGTTTCTTAAAAAAAGTAAGTTTAAGTTAATTTTTTTCTTATTTAATTAATATAAATTTATTTATTTATGTAATAATTGTTTGTTTTTCAACTCTTCGTGAAAAATAATTTCACAAATTGCACAATAAGTTAAAGGATTTTTGCGGTAAAACTTGTTAAACCTCAAAAGACCTATTTTTATAATGCTTAATTTAAAGAAAACTCAAGTGCTTCCATATATTTTTTTTAAATACCATACTTCGAATTCTGACTAAAAAATGTGGCATCGCTGACCCTGACTTCGAAAATCTGAATCGGACTAGGTGGCAGCATCGGACGCCAGCGGATTGTACGCTAGTTTATTCAGCTTAAAATTATTCTGCGATTTGACCTGTGGCACAGCGAAATGAAATTGAAGTAAAATTCAAGCGAAAGCGATTACTGTGGCACCCCTGATAATTTTAAAGACGCGTATACCAGTATTTCAAAAATGAAATTAAATCAAAAAGAAATATAAGTAGTATTAAGAGCATATAATGTAAATCGTTTCTCATGTTTAAATATCTACAAGATCAAATTGCAATCATAATTTTGTTATTTGATTACAAAGTATTTTAACAAGTACTATTGCTGTTTATTTTATGGCAACCCGCGCTAAATGACACAGCTTCTGTCGCGGCAGCTTGTTAAGTCTGAAATGTATTCGTATCTGCATCTTTGCATCTTTCAGGTGTCACATGTCAAATGTGATGCGTTGGGCGCCAACTTGCAACTTGTGTTTTCTGGTTTATTTTTCTTAGCTTGCTTGCAAATTGAATTTGTGTCTTTATTACGCATTTTTGATTTGTAGCTGCGCAGATTTGTGCTGTGCAGCAGCCACAGCTGCCAGATGTCTTTGACCTTTGTCGAGTCTCATAATAGCAGACTGCCTGTTCCCGCTGGTGGCATTCACCTGTGCGCACAGCCCACGCAGTTGCCAGTTGCAAGTCCAGACCAGTCACTGAGTATTTCCGCACCGCACTAACTATGGACCTTGTCAGTGGAGTGAGGAGGGAGAGAGCCAACTATGCAACGCGTCGTCAACAGCATTTGCTTGTATAAATATGAAACGATTCCCCCGTTTCCTTTCCTCTCGTTTCCTTTCCATTCCTTTCCTCTGCTCATTGGGGTCTCTGCACTGAGCTGCCCATTAGTTGCATTTGCGTTGCATGTTTGTTGCTTTTGTTGCCGCACAATGTGTCACTTGAGTTGCATTTGTCATGCTGTGTTTTTCAGCCAGCTTCTAAGAGCCTGACTCCTTCCGTGGCGTGGCATGGTAGCATCCGAGGCACGTTGCCACATCTACCATACAGCTGCAACTTGGCTGCCCTGACCATTTTGGGTTATTGCCAGTTGCCTTATACGATCTGTGGCGTTGCAACTCTTTCGCTTTTATTATGGCCGATTTGTTGCCATAACCGTTTATGGTTAGATACAATCTTTTCTCCGCCTGGCCCTTGCATTGTCTTCAGATGCGACTGATACCTTTGAGTTGCATTTCTTTGGTCCTACAAGATTGACAAGTGATTGGGAGTGGAAAGTTCCAAGAAAACAATTTGTTGTCAGCTCCTTAAAAGTATTTAATTTTTAACTTGTTGATAATACCAAATTTTCATATAAATAGAAATTCTTTAAATTATTAAAAAAATATATCATTTATTGTAGATTTATGCAGTATCCAAATTTTTCTATAAAAAGTACAAAATATTTTATAATTAACAAACTTTAAAGTAGAGAAAACATAAAAAGGTTAAAACTATTTAAAAATAATCTATAGCGAATTGGGACTGCATAAAGATAACTTTTTAGAAAGTTTTGCATTATTTGCTGGCAACGGCGATAAGGTGTTGGCAACTGCATTAGATACTCAACTAGCACCTCAAGCTACCGGCCAAAGCAATTTCCACTTTATCTTAACCCAAAAACCTTTTGAACCTGGTCCCAGTTGTTGTTGCCAATGTTGTTGAGGTGCAGTTTATGCCGTTAAGCACAGGAAATTTTCATAAATTCGCCACAGCAATTTTGCAGGCTACCGCGACTCGTTGGACAACCAGAGTCTGCCACAGCCAGTTGCCGTCAACTTGAATCAACAACAACAACAACAACTTGCCACAAGACGAGGCAAGCAGTCAGTAAAATTTATGTGAGTTTGTCTGGCAAAGAAGTCCACTCAAAAAACTTGGCTGGTCGCTCCAAGAGTTAGACTTTAGATTTGAGGGTCGGACCATGGTTCGTGCTGGCTTTAAGCATTTCGAGTAGGTGTTGAATGGTTGATAATAAGCGTAATTATGTGCCATTGATATGCCTGCAGGAGTGGCCAACTGTTAGAGATAACTCCCAAGAGCAAGCTAACGATCACATTAAATAAAAGAGCTCAGACGAAGCAGGAAAAGAATGAGAGAGAGAAGGAGAGGTAGTGGACAATTCCAGACAGGAAGCTTGACAAAGAAACCTGTTGAGTTTAGTTGCACTTAGAACAGGCTGGCACAAAACTAGAGAAGTCGGGATGAAGTCAAACGGAAGCTAAATTAGCTTTTAGTCATGGATTTCTCACAGTCTCTAGCTTAACAAGTTTATTAGATACCCTAATTGCCTGTTTTAACATCCTTTATTTCAGTTTGAGAAACTAAGTAGTCTAGTTTTTAGCTAAAAAAGGAGACATCATGTTATGAAATTTATTCATAAAAGAAGAAAACAGATGTTACTGAATTTTCTAACTTTGTCTTTTATTTATTTCATGATACTCATTCCTTTAATAAGTTGTTTAAAATAAAGTTCTTTAATTAATTGATTTTATTACATATTTATTAAATTTTTAGGAGATTTGGTTATCATACCAAAGGCTAGAGAAACTAATAAATTAATGATTTTATATCTTATTGTTTATATCCCGAGCTTAATGATACTTCAGCTTCTACATTCTTGCTTCCTTATTCTCTTAGTGGAGTTGTTAAAAGCAATCTCCCACAGTGCGATAGTTAAGCATGATTCGGAAAAGACGAATCTTTTAGCTTTGACGGCTTTGTTTATATCTACCAGCCATGTTAAATGGGCTCATATTAGAAATTGTAATGCGACACGCTGTAAAACGTGTTCATCTTAAAAGTCGTGTGATGCCCTGGTAACTCCTCCCCCTCTGACCATCTGGCAGACAGACTGCTAAAGTCATGGCAACTCGAGGCGCAGTCAGTCAGTCGTAAGATACACAATATGAGTTGAAAGTTGAGATACTTTACTTGTAGTCATCTCTTATGGGTATTGTATTCCTATTTCTTATGCTGAGCGACTCATATTCACTATTCGCTGCATTTCTGACTTTCAAGTGCGACATAAAGTCACGATTTTCAGTTATTAGACGGCGAAACTTTTGCCGCAGCTTTAGCTTTAGCTACGACTACAGCTTCTTAGACCAGAAACAGTTGTTTGTCTGACTTTAGGGACACATTTTCTCAGCTGCAGCAAGAAACAATTAATAGCGTCTGCTAACATACACACACACACACACACACACTTAGCAGACGGCAAACTCCAAAGATATTCTTTGCTAATGGTCGCCCGTCATCGTCGCCTTTCGTCGGTTTGCTTATGTGGCTGCCACCTTTGTTGACTGAGGCAACATGTCGACGACATCTTTAAATATGCAGCAGGTTGCACGTCGCATGCTCTATGGTCTATGGCTAGGCAAAAGCTGTAAGCGAGCCGCAGTCGCAGCCACAAATGGAGAGTAGCCAAACAAACAAAGGCAACAAAAACAAAGCACAAGAAGCTACATCAAGTGGGCAGCCCTGGCGCTGGCAACTCGAGTAGCAACTTCCACATTTCCACGTTTCCACTCAGCCAAAAGTTCTATACAATGTTGTGCGTGGAGTGCGAGAAAACTATTCGAAGAGGGCAAACATTCGTATATTAAGACTTATGAGAGATGAACCAATAAAAAGTTTTGAAAATGTATGAAATTTGAGAAAACTATTTGAATTGTATTTCTGTAAAAGGTTACATATATTTCGGTTTAAACCTGTTGGTTTTGGACATCAATACCAGTAAGTACCGGTGCAGTATTTAGAAATTGAAACTTAAAAATTTTTTTAATAAAGGCCAAAAACCATATTCTTACTAAAAAAGACTCAATACTTTTCGGTTCTTGAAAAATAATTAGATTTATATACTGCCGGTTCCGGTACTACCTATGAAATGGTTCATTCGGCTAGCGGTTTGAACATTAATACCTAAACAGTAGATTTTAATTCCGTGACAAATTAATCGCATAATCAATAAAATTAGTCTACAAATATCAGCTTATAATATAACAAATATTGTCTCCATACCATTTAATAAATTTAAAATACATTAATGCAAAATAAAAGGGAGCAGATGATAAACTATTCGAGTTTCGTATACCAGAAAATTAATTCACTATCAAAAATATATCTTCAGATCTGATGTTTTATTCTAAAGGCAGCTCAAAAAGTAATCTTCTGCCTGTGCCATCTCTAGTCTAGCCTACAAATGAGAGCTGGGCTTAGATCAAAGTCCTTGTCTTCATTTTTCACACCCAGCAAATGCAGCTGACAACATTTTGTTTATGTGCTTGTGGGGGTTGGACAAATACTCGTAAATAAACCAGGCTGCTACCAATAGGTAGGCCTGCCTCTATTGAGCAAACAGGGCGAGGGTTGTCCGATAAGTAGCAGCAGTCCTGAAGATTCCCAGCGAATGGATTTTCAATTATGCAACTTGGCAAATGCTTTGTTTATTGACTTTGTACGCCTTTCCATCATATACTCATATCATAAATGTAAAAGGTTTTCAGTTACGGTGGTTGAATTTTCCATCGGGGGTTGTTTCCACAAACGAAACATATCAAAAATGCACTTTGTGGACATTGCTCTGTAGATTTGTATGAAAATATTGAAATGGAAATACGACCGTTTGTGGGATGACTCGATTATGCAATGTTTGTTGACGGGGGCAACAAACTTCCAGCTGTCTGTTGGTCGGCTCCAGTAAATTAAAACTGGCCCTAGTCTGGCTGTCAGCCAACTTCTGATCCAAAGATCTCATACTTTTTCCAAGACGGAAGCGTTTCAATGCTCGACGTTTGACTGTTGCGTGTCTTCAGAATGTGTCGTTTTCGGCACCTTGTGACTCTGTCCAACTAAGGGGGAGGCGGTACATTAATTATGAATCGCTTTCCACTCTTAATTTGAAAACTTGAAATTTTGCACTTGCTGGCATACATCTTAAGTCTCAAAGTATAAACTCAACCACAAAGTGTCATTTCCATTAGCTTCCAACTTGTTTTTTGGTTTGTATTCCGCGCTAAAAATAGTTAGATGAAGATTTACTGGAGTGGGTCCCTCCCTGTACCTCATTCTACCTCTCCCTCTTTCTTTTATTAATAGTGCAACAGTTCTGAGGAAGATATCGTAAATTTTGAACAAACTTAGTCAAAAGAAAAGCACATTTTCGTGATCTGATTTATTACGCTGACATTTGGCTTTATTCAAGCGTTATCCTTATGTAAAATAAGCCTAATGTGAATTATTAGTGGCCACAAAAGAGCTTCCACATCTTTCTTGAGAATATTTTAATGGCTTTTAATTGCATATTATCTATAGTTTACCTTCTGACATCCGGTGAGTTGGGTAGACTACGACATTTTCGTGAACTTTTCCCACCGCCATTGCCATGCGATGATGACGAAGCGTTGCCCATTTCGTAGCTAACACGCGATTAATGTGTAATGATGATGATAATGATTATATATATAACTATACTTAATTTGGCATTTAGATGCAACTTTGGCACTTTTAAGCTGTTGCTTTCCTTGATTTAGTTCACATCTCTTGTTGTTTTGAGCACTTTAAACACTTTTTTCTGTATATATTTTGGCATTTGTGTATTTTGCGCGCCGACTAGAAATTTTTTAACTTTTATTTTAATTATACTTTTATTTAAAAAGATTTTTTACTAGAAACTTTCCAATTGGTTTTAATTTTAATAAGGAACTGCATTGTTATTATTGTTTATTTCACAAAAAATATTTATTTTTATTTATAAAATTTGTTTTTTGTGTCATAAATTCGATTTAATTTATTATTTACCAATTATTTTAAAGGTTTTTCTTTAGAGTATAAATAATTTATTATCATTATATTATTATTATATTGTTTGATTTTCTGTAATTTTTTTTATTTAGTTTGATCTTAAAATTATTTAAAGAGTAAAAAAATTGAGCCCGCGATTAAACTATTTGTTAATTACACTCTGTACTCTGATTTAATGGAAAAAGTCCGATAATTTCACACTTCCATTACTTCTCCCGTTGCATACTTTCATCTAAAAGTCCCGCCTATATTTGCTCTATGTAATTACATTGTAATTAAGCTTATGGAGAACTGGACATTGCCGTGACAGAAGTAAAAATTGCTGGTAATCAAACAAATGTCTGGTTCCCCCAGGCATCTAAAGGGGGGAAATGTATAGAAAAAATCTGGGGGTTGACCAAAAATGTTTGCACAGCACTTTGATCTGAGCCAGAAAGATGAATGCTGTTGTGGGGTTGTTTGTTACAGAAACTTAATGCAATTAAGTGAACATATTTGGAACTTCCGTTAAAACAAGGAACCAGAAAGCAGAAACCAGACATTTTTGATGTACGACTGCTGATGCGGCTAATCTAAAATGAAACAGGGTGACTTTACCTAAAGGGTATCCAAAACTAAATCAATAACTTCAATTACAATGATGCAAAGCCTTAGAAAAAATGCAAGAAAACGAGAAAAATTTTGGAAGGAAACAAAAAAATATTGCGTGTAAATAATACGCACGTGTGCGTGACACGTGAGTGGGACTGGGACTCAGACACGAGGCTGTGAAAATGGCAGTGGTTGTTGTAGTGTTTGAAGTGCCTGCTAAATGCTCTCAAAGTGGTCATATCTTTAAGGCCAAACCAACTTACTGGCTTTAAGGGTGCGAAATTTATGCTTAATCAATTTGTCGTAAAAATTAATGCCTTGTATTTTGGTTTTAGCACTACCAAACACAGGGTTGTTGGAAAGTTTCAGCTGCTGCTGTTTCTGGTATTACGATAAATGTTGCAATTGGTGCAAGGATTCAAGAAATTCGACACGTGTCAAACTGCGGGTGGGCTAAGCAGAACAGGGGAAAGAGTTGGCAGTCAGTTTTGAAAACGAATGCCTGAGTTTATCTGATATATTGAAAGACTTCTACAAGGCGCATCAGTTGCGTATTCCAACTGTCACAGCAGCAATTACTACGTTCAACAGAGCACAGCAACAACAACAGCAACACGAACCACTCGATTTAACTCCAACTCAACTCGACTCGACTCGACTCGATTCCAAATCTGAGCTGGCTGCGATTTCGTCTCGCCTGACTGCATAAGTTTCATAAATTGTTGCAAATTGTTCTTGTCGTTTGTCACTCTCGTTTTCAAACATTTGACATGGAACTGGAGCTTGTATTATGCAAATAAGAGACATATACAAATCAAATGCTTGGTACTTTGTGGAACTCACTTCAGGAAAATAAGCAGAGTGAAAGTGTAACTAAATTGTAATCTAAGCTTATATTGTTGAATTATTTAATTCGATAAAACATCAAAAAGTATAAAATTAAATAATTCGACTCTAGCTTCTTGGATTCCCAAAATATTATAAGAATATATTTGTGTGTTTAACTGTATTTGAAAAATAAATAAGTATTTTGAGCATTGAGAACATTTTAACTGCTTTTAAAAGAGAACATTAATATAATATATAGTATAATATAGCTTTTAAAGAGGTTACTTCAAACTGAAAATATTGTGATGCAGCAAAAGTTCAAACTCAAGATGATGTGGAGTAATGCAATTATCAAATTGCTTTTTAAGCTGCGTTCAAATTGTATGCAAATTATCTGACAAAATTACAACAAATTGTTGGGTTGAGCGTGTGGGACAGAAAACTATATTTAAATGAATTTTGTCAATGTGGCAGTTTCCCACAGAGAGATCTTTACAGACCTCGGGACCACACAAGTGAAAAGCATGATCGAAGCTGTTGTGTATTACGAGTATATTTATAAATATTGATTAAAGATCACGATGCGTTTGCCTTTTTAATTGAACCAAACATGGAAAAGAAACGGCCGCTACTTCAAAGCTGTCAAAAGATTATGAAATATTTATGATAGATGCGTGACTTGGCTGCACCTAACAAAGCCCTTTAATTTGCCGACTCAGACAAATGTAAAACTTGAAAGGGCACAACAAATGTTAACATTTAGCTTGAGATATTATATCTTTTCCAGCGCCAAAACGGCGTGACAAATTACTGATTTACTTTGACATATAAATAAAAGACTTTTTCTCTAAAGTTTGTCGCTGCAGTTTTTGCCTTATTCATTTATTTTCATTTAAATACTCTTTACACAGAGTTTGATGTTCGTTAGGAATAAATAATGTTTGAAAAATTATAATATATATTTAGGTAAAGTTGTTTCTAATTAACAAACTATCTATATCTATATCTTATTTAAAATGATGAAAAGCAAAGTAAAATGACATTATTGCTTAATTCAGCATAAATAGTAGGGTATTCTATGGTCGACGAGCTTTAGTTGACATTTTCCTTTTTGTTTTTCTCATTTTTAAGCGGAAGCTAAAAGAGTCTTTCAAGTTGATTTCTGCTCCATAAACTTGTCTATTTTTGTATTTTTGTATTGTGCCCACTGCTGTGCTCGTTGGAGCGACGAGCTTGCAATCTTCTTGGGAATAAAGGGAGATGGAAAGAGTGAGGCGGAGAAAGAGATGGAGATGACGAGAACCCACCAACGGGGGGTTGTGAAATTGTTGAAAATTTGGAGCAGCACGTGCATTTGCACGTTTATACGATATTTGTTTTACTGGGTCTCGTGTTTATGCCCGTCTCGTTTGTTTATATTTAGATGGAAGTATTTTCTTTATGTCAGTTTTATGGTGCATTAAAAGCCAACTTGAAAACCGGCTGAGATACGGATACGTTGGAAGGAGTGTCGCTGGCGTTAGACGCTGACTGAAGCCGACTTGGCCCATAAATCTCATCAGAATTTATTTGTTTAACTTCAAGTCGAAGTTAAAGTTGGTTCTTTTTTTTCTCTCTTGATTGTTTTTTGCTAACCATTTGATATGCATTGCATGTGCCGAGGCGCCAAAGAGAGTGGAGTGTGTCTGGTTTTTTGGGGCCTTGCAAGTGGGCTGTTGTGGTCGTTTGTAATTGAACGGCTGCATTGTTAGATTTATGTATATGCAGACACTGCGACGAGGTCCAAAGACAATGGAAATGAGTTATAAGCTGGTCAGGCCAACAACCAGGCGACCAGGCCCATTCATTTTCTGTAAACTTCCTGTCAAAAATTGCATTTTGACATTCTTAGAAAGAGTCTGAGCCGTGTCTGGATAACCGCACACACCACAAGGGTGTTTTTCTCACCCCTTTCTCTTGGCTACTTCCCACTGCTCCTTGTAGCCATTATCAGCACATTCTATAACTTTTTGCCACTTTGCAACGGCCTCAATGGCTGCATATTAAATTATTTTCCTTTTGGCCATCGTACGTGACTAAACGTCAATTTTCAGCTCTCATACTCCCCTCTTTCTTTCTCTCTAGCTCTCGTTCGATGTAAAATGCATTTTCAAAACCGATTTCAATAATTTCTCAAAGTGCCTTTGGGCTTGTGCTCTGCCACAGATAAGACCCGGGCCAAAGTTTTTATTCATCTTTTTATGCAGTCGCAAAAAGTGCAATATTCTGATAAGAAGTCAGCTCTTAAATGAACTTAACTGAATTGAACAGTGTGCAAAAAGAGCCAACGGCAGTTAATTGTGTCAAAAAGTTTGGTTCAAGCAACGTACGTGATATTCAACGAATTTTATGATTATTTATGGAGGGCTTAACGTCATATAAGTGGAAATTATGTGATTCGATAAAGATTTTGTTATTAAATTCAGCCCTATTGTTGGATTATCTGCTACTCGACTCGAGTATGCTATGAACAAAGTGTAATTCGAAAAAAAACATTAACAATTAACAATATAAGAATATAATGAATGGAACTAGTTGAAAGATTCAGTTTTTAACCAGTTCATTTCGCTTTACAGCTGATTTCAAACACAAAGAAGAGTTTTTTAATTTAATTGGTTTACAGTTGAAATTGTTCCGAGAACCAATATGACAGAGCTCAATTTATAACAATTCTCTAACTGCCTTGTCGATCTAGTTCATCTGCATTGTTTGAGGGTTATTTCGTTGCATAATTACATGAAAAAGTCATACCCACAAGCGTAACTAACAATTATCATGGGACCTCCATTAAGCCTACTTCAAATATGAGTGTGCATAGAAGTATAGCTTTTATATAGAGGTGCATAGCTTAGCTGAACCCTATGGCCATTGTCATTATCATAATTAAATCATTAGGGTGTCGTTTCCATAAGCATAATCTGCGCTCCCTCATTCACACGACGACGACGACAGAGACCCCTATCATTAGTCAAAAGTTCGATTCGGCGGTTACCTCTACTCTAAGTACTATACTCGTATAATCCCTTCCCCTCTCCATTCTCCTACTCTTACTGTGAACTGTGGCCGCAATTGATTTTTCATTTGGGCTGTCGCTTGTTTGGTATTTTGACAGCTAGTTTTTTTTTTCTTATTTGATATCTCAAATTTCTGTCGGTCTCTGATTTCGATGCACGTTAATATCGTGCAGGGGTTGCTTTAAGTTCAATGCACCCCCAGAAGTAGCAGAAGAAGAAGATGATACAGATTTGACAGCTTGTCAGTTTGTCAATGGCAGACTTGAAAATTGAAAATTCTAGAGCTCTCAACTCCTGCCATTCTCATAATTAGCCAGACTTCAAGTCGCATACTTTAACTTTTGCACTCGACGAACCATTCAAGGATCCAATACAATCCTTTGGGCACCAGCTGCAGTGGCACTCGAATAAAATTAAATTAGAAAATCCAACGGCAAATGTTTGACAGAATGCCGCCGCAGACACAGTTGATTAATTGAAGACACGCGCCGTTCTAAGACTGAAGAAACCGGTTAGCTACAGCTACCAGTTCCCTGCTCCCCGTTCCCTGTTCGCTGCTCTGAGAACTCCCTCCCATCAGCCGATGAGCTGATGACACCGAAGATTAGCGTCTAGCATTAAATGAGTTTGGGTTGGGGCGTTCTAATATCTGCTCATGATTCCGTTTAATTAAGCTGTGAACTGTTTGCTGCAATTAAGAAATGTAAACTTTGCAAGCAGTCAAATGGAAAGTGAAGTTGAAAACCTTCAATTAGTTTTGCACATCTGCTGCAAATAATAACCTTATAACCTAGAGACATTTACCATTAGTTGCATTTAGTCATCATTAACTGACAGTTTACTTAACTATAGGACATAATGTTCAACGACTTTAGCTTCAAAATACTTAGCTTACAGTTACAATAAACCATAAAGAAATAAACTCAATGAAATGTACACGATCAAGTTTAAATATTTATAAACACAACCTTATTAAAAAGAAATTCTATAGAAATAGTAAGCTAAAAGTGTCACTTTTCATTATAAAATCTATGGTATTTTAATAATTTGATAAATTAGTTGACATTTAGTTCTCTGTCATAATTAAACAAAACTTTTAAATGCACATTTATTTGTTTTCAGTTTAAAGTTCGCATTCTGTAACAATTCAGTTGGATTGTTTTTTTCTCAATTTTATTTTTGTTGTGGTTATAAATAAATTACGAATACGGGAGTGAAGCTTATCTAAAATGGAATTTGTCTGCTGTTGGGTTCACACAAAGGTCCATGGAGGACGTCTGGTGCTGATTCGAAAGAGTTGTCTACGCTTTTTGTCTGTCTTTAAGCCATTTTAATTTGTGTGCAATGCGATAAGGCGTTAATTATGCGGCGAATCCGGGAACTTTTAATGGTTGGATGAGAGTGCCAAACACGCCATAAAATATGCAACAATCAGGGGAAAATACGGGCCATACATATATTCATCTATTTAATCCTAGAACTCTGAAGAAGGTCAAGTAGTAAAATATTTAAAAGCTTCATTTTTATTGGAAAGTTCTATTGTGTAGTATAAGAAGACTTTTATTAGATAACTATATGAGTTCTATTATATTTATTCCAGCATCGATAGTAGATTTATAAATATTTAAAACGAATCTAGAATGTTATGGAAAGTTGTTTTTTAAATAAAATTTAAATTTTTTTAATTCTGTAAATAATTTCAATTTAAGAATTGCATTTTCATAGAGAAACTTGTATAATTTTCGTATAATAAAATGTTTTATTATTTATTCATTATTTATTCACTTTACACATTTGATTATTTGGCGCATTTGTTTACTGAATTACTCGAATCACTGCATATATATTTGTATTTTATTCACACTCGTGGATTTGCCGCCTTTTTTTCAGACATTCGCGCTCTATAAAAACATAAACAAAATTAACTTAAAAACTTTGCCGGCGAATCACGCGCGAACTTTCAACGTTCCGTTGCCGACGCGTTGCGGTTGCAAACTGAGCGTTGAATGCTGAACACGCTGAACAAAGTCACGCAACTGGAGTGTTGCAACCGAGGGCGGATCGAACATGTTCGAAGCGACGCGTCGCCCAGCTGTTCGCTGCATGGGGCATGCGGGTGGTTGCAAGTTTCGAGTCGCTATCGCTAAAAATAGTTGCACTTGCACTTAGCTATTGGGAATACCCTGCCCCTTTTCTCCTCGCTTCTGATCACGAAACAACTGTGAAGTTCAATGTACAGGGCGGGTCAACAACAAGAGCAATTAAGTTGGCCAAGTTAACAAAGTTATTACTGGCAAGCGAGCGTACAAATCGCAGCAATTTAGCAAGCTAAACAATTATCGCAAATCGCTTTTATTTCGTGTCACATAAAGTGTCGTCGATTGTTACAAGATTGTTGCCTCCAACCAACAACAGCCACAACAACCACAACGATCACAATAACAACAATCTGAAAATTGTTTAATCATTGAGCATAATTTCAATGAGACAACTTCAATCAATTGGCTGAAAACCTGTTCGAGTCTGTAAGCCGCTTTGGCACTTGCTCGATTTTCAAGTTTATGGAGTTGTCTTCTTGAAGTTTATTGCCTTGTTTCGAAATATGACTGCAATTTACGTGATTTGGCAATTGGAATAGACCAAAAACTCGTTGAGCTGTGTAAGCTGCGAGGTGTGCGTTTTAATTGAATGCCTGCTGGCCCAGTGGGTGGCAATGAAAGTTGCCTGTTGTGGCTTAAGTTGCTACCAATTAAAAGGTGCAACGATGGAGCCTTCCTGAAGCACTCATTGGATTCGTTAATTGAGTATTTCTATTGCTGACCGATAAAGCTTTAATAACTGAACTCAAATTATTAGCTCGAATCTTGGTTAAATTTTAGAAAAATAAATTAAATTTATTTTCTAAAATGTTTTTAATTTTTATAAAAATATTTCTAAATTTTTAAGACAATGATTTAAATACAATTTTATAATTTTTGAAATCGAACTTTAATAAAAATACAAAATAACAAAATTGTACTCTACTTTAAATAGTGCATCTTACTGTTATTTTTTGTGATAGTAATAAAATTATACTTTATGATAACAAAAATATAGATAGTTAAATAAAAAGCAGCATACAATTTATTTTATTTTTCCGAACCTTTTTTTCTAACCGGTTCGAGTGCCAGAGTTAGATAATTTTACAACTTCGGCTCATGATCTGTTGGTAATACATATAATGAATACTTTCTAATTCCATTACTTCATAAACAATGATGGTGCGCATATTATTAACTTTAAAAAGTCACACACCAGCTCAGATTCCATAAATCAGCAATTGATCTTAGTAAAATGTAGGAAAACATTTGAACTTCTTTGACAGTTGTGAAGAAAATTTAAGATTTTTGTCTGTTATTTTTGAATATGACCCTCGCATAACTATCCGCCTTTAAAAAACAATATTAAACTCAACAATAAGTATTTTAAAGCTTTAAATGCAGTTGATTCTTCACCCCCAAAAACTAAAGAAGTCCCAATAAATCTTTGTTTATACAAATCCAAAAAACCATGAAAGGCTTTCGAGCTCGAACAATTTACAGACGAATGAAAAAAAAAGTCCGCCAGACACTACACATGTAACTGCAGCTTGGTGGCGATTCACCTACTACTACCAACTACCTACTACCAACTACTAATGCCATTAAGCCCCCTGCTCCCGCCTTTCATGCACCTCACACTCCAATCCCCCCCTTAGTTCCATCTCCTCTACTCAGAAACACTAAGCATGCATTTTATTGCCTTTTGTCGTACTGGGAACCGTCGCACTTTATCATTTCAATGGCAACGGACGTTGCAATGTTTACTTTTCATTTTGTACGCCCCTCTATCTCTTCCCCGCGGACCATCCTCCCTCGTGCCGTTGGTCGAACAAAACGTTAAATCTACGCCCCGACTGCTCACTTGGACGTTAGTCTATCCAATTGTCCAATGGTTTGTCTATGCAAATATTTTTATTTGCCTCTGCTGCTATGGTAGTAAAAACAAGTGGAAGTGCACTAGGTTGTAAATGCACGACTGGCAGATACCCTGCAGGACATCCGTTTATTCAAATCTTTAAAACAGGGATTAAAACCCTAACCGAAACCGTAACCTTAAACCGGTAAAAACCGATTGAAATTTAAAACCGTAACTGAAACCGTAACCGAAAAGAAAAATTTGTGTTTGACCGAAAGCTTAAAACCGAAATAACCGTTTAGTAACCGTTTCATTTGTAAGTGTTAATTTCGGTTTTTCATACATAAAAAAAAATGATTTTTAATTTTT
The DNA here is from genome assembly GCA_963924055.1 of Drosophila limbata. NCBI lineage: Eukaryota > Metazoa > Arthropoda > Insecta > Diptera > Drosophilidae > Drosophila > Drosophila limbata. The sequence continues at coordinate 6,693,801 of OZ001353.1, forward strand.
AATTTTGATTTTTGATTTTAATTCTCTTGTGTTTAATTTTGAATTTTTATTTGTGATATTCATGATCGAATTTGCCTTTCACTGAATGAGCACAAATAAATAAATTTGTTAAATAAAATATTTAAAATTGTTAAAATGTAAGTAAACAACATCAAACTGAAGAAGATGTGAAGCTAGTGTGTGAATGAAACATTAAGAAAGTAATGCCTTTTTAATTATTACTATAATATATTAATATAATTTTATTTTTGCAAAAAAAATTTTTTTAGTGAACCGAAACCATACCGGTATTTCAAAACCAAAACATACAAAAACCGGTTCACCGTTACGAAACCTTTATTCAAAGATTTTGCGTAACCGATAACCGAAAACCTAAATTCGAACATAACCGAAACCGTATCTGAAACCGATATTCGTTTCGGTTTTAATCACTGCTTTAAAATTATCAACCCCTCGAACTTGATACTTAAAGAATCTTAAAGAAAAATTTCGAAACTCAAATCATCATTAAAAGTTCTATCATAATTAGAGCACAAGCATAGGTTAAATTTTTTACTGAATTTTTAAATTTTTAAATCGTTTATAAGTCATGGAGTTGAATAGCTAACAGATTCCAAAAAGTTCATATAGACTTGCTGGTAATTATTATTTTGACAGGGTATGCAACTGAAGCTAACAGTGCTGACAGCAGCTCGTTTCTCTCGTCTGTTAAGGGAAGGAGAGTCGTGTATATATTTTACACATGTTGCCAATTTTAGTCACAGCAAGTTCAGTTGCCACCCTCTCTTGAATGAGCAAATGGCTTAAATTTTATAAGCCCAGTCATCAGGATAATCAACTTCTTACAGTCCTTTCCCTTCCCATGGGAGTTAATTACTCGAGTATTTAGCATATAATTATTGGACTTGGACCTGGAAGTCTCTACCTGTGATATTCTGTATCTTGCAGCCTGGCTTGGCCTAATACCACCAAATGCTCCCCTGGGCAAGGAAAAACTTCTAGCCACCACCCACTGGCAATTCAATTTTCCTTTACGACCATTTTCCAGCAACAACAACAAACTGTAGGAAAAAAGTAATCATCGTTGCAATTGTTTCACATTTTTCACGTTACTGAAGATGAATGGTCGCTTTGATGATGTTGAGGTGTGTGTGTGGGGCTGTGTGGGTGTGTGTGTGTGTGGCAAACAACCCCCCATTGGAATGCCTGTAGACGACACATTTTGTTACTCCAAACGAGTCCCCAACTAAAACACCATTTTCTTTGTTTGTCATAAGAAATATGACTAACTGCCGACGACCGGCGACTGAAATCGAATTTGAAGCTGTTGTGAATTGTGTTGATTGAGCATGTTGTTCATTTCTTGGGGAGTCCATAACAGGCCTCAACTTGAAGAGTTAACAAGCAACCCCCAAAAAGTCCCCGCCTTTGTAAATTTGAATAATAGACAGAAAAACGCAGTCACTTCAAAATGTTGCACGCACAGCAAACAGCGGCCACTTCACTCGGCAACGTGCAACAAAATGTATAATATTAAAGCCCCTTTTTCAAGGCTGCTTCACAACCTGATGAAAGATAAAAAACCCACCGATAAGTGGAATGAAGAGCGGAAGCAAACTGTCCACAAAAACAAAAGTGTATGCGAAAATAAATGTGGTATGAGATATGTAAAAAAAATTTGCAAACACGGCTTGGGGATGTTGGACAATGGCGACGAGTAGATGAACAGTTCGAGCTGCCTCCAGGGGAAGTTATGGAGAGTCTAAAGTTGTGACAATGAGTTGCAGATGAATGGACGGTTGCACTCACAATTGATTTGTTGAATATAAATAACAATAATCGATCAAGTTGGAAAAGTATAACCGCACCACAAGGGATGGTTTCAATTCCTATAGTATTGTATTGTGATGTGAGGGTATAAATATATAATTAACATGTGATTGTCGAAAGCATATTTATTTCCAACTTTTTATTTTATCTGAAATAAGTTAGAAATCTATAATAAATATTAAGTTTAAGCTCAATTGAAGCAACCTGCGAAAGGTCCTTCACCTGTTATAAACGTCTTAATTAAAAATAAAAGAATCACTAAAAGTCTTATTGAACATCATGAAATTTGGCAAGACTTTTGAGAGCTATTTAACAACGGAATGGCGTCAGCAATATATGAACTATACAGTAATTAATATAAGCAAATTGACATAATACTAATCAACTTAAGCTAACAACGAAGTTAATTTCAGGAATTAAAAGAAATAATACGTGAAGCTGTGAATGGAGCACCGAGCTCAAAAGATGCGCCTCTTTCGGTTATTTTGGAGTATTTTGAGAATTTTGAGCGCAATTTCTTTGCCGCTTGCCATGAGGAATTGACTCGCGTTCAGGACTTCTATGCCCAGAAATTGGCCGAGGCACGTCGTAAGGTCTACACAATGGATATACAGCTAAGTGCAAGTCAGAGCTTGCATAATCAACGCTCTCCGAATACACGACATCTGGGATTGGCCTGTAGTGAATTCTATTTGAGCCTGATAATGTTGCAGAACTTTCAGAGTCTGAACTATACGGCTTTTCGAAAGATATGCAAGAAATATGATAAAAATTTTAAGTCTGTGAAAGGTGCTCACTGGTTCGAAGAAAACGTGAGCAAAGCACCATTTGCCAAGGATCAAGAGTTGAAGAGCATGATTATCAAAGTAGAAGAGCTTTATACATTGTATCTGACAAATGGCGATCGCGCCAAGGACATGGCCAAGTTAAGAGTCCCCCCAATGGGCGAACGCTTGCCGCCGTCACAGGTCTTCCTTGCAGGTGTAGTCCTGGGTCTGTTTATTGTAAGCGCCGTCATGATTCTCATTTCACGTGAGTAAACATAATTTTTTGAACCCTAATTTTGGTTAATATTTCTATATAATTACAAGCTATCTGAGCACTATATATTAGAGTCAATGTATTTTATTTTCTACATATTTATTTAATTTTTAACTTAAAAATATTTTCTAAGAAGATTCCGAACTTTTTTTTTATAAATTTTTAAATAAAGCTTAAGTTAGTAAAATATCAAGAAGTATATTATTAGTGGAAGTATTTTTTCAGTATTTAACATTAATGAACGCTTTTTATTATCGGGGGTGCCACAGAAATCGCTTTCGCTTGAATTTCTCTTCAATTTCATTTCGCTGTGCCACAGGTCAAATCGCAGAATAAATTTACGCGTATTAAATTAGCGCTAAGATCGCTGGCGTCCGATGCTGCCACCTAGTCCGATTCAGATCTTCGATGTCAGGGTCAGCGATGCCACGTTTTTTAGTCAGAATTCGAAGTAAGGTATTTAAAAAAAATATATGGAACCACTTCAGTTTTCTTTAAATTAAGCATTACAAAAATAGGTCTTTTGAGGTAAATCAAGTTTTACCGAAAAAAAACCTTTAACTTATTGTGCAATTTGTGAAAACATTTTTCACGAAGAGCTGCCAGACTAATGACAGACAATTGCTAGAGTTGTCGAGTAATTTTCATTATTTCGCGCCAATTACTTTTAAATTTTTTTCACCTAAACAAAAGCAATCATTGCATAAATAAATTAAATTATTTTAATTAAAACTACAAAAAATTAAAAACCTATTGTACTGCAATTATAAACTTAAAAAAGTTGCTAAACAAACCCTTGGGTAATTTAATCTGAGAAGGTGTCAGCCCTTAGCAGCCTAGTTTGAAAAGGTTGGTGAAATTGCTAAAAAACATTAAATCATTCGAAGTTCTGTGGCACCTCGGAAATTCCCGTGCGGAATTGCTTTCTGCGGAATTCAATTTCGCTTGCGATTTCTGTGGCATCCCTGCATATATTTAGTTTCATGACCTTTAATCCTATCTTACTATACATTTCACATTAAGTAATGTAAGTGCCTAAAAGCATGCAATAAAAAATATTGTACATTTTTTTAAATAAGTAACTGGTATTTCATGGTCGGGAGCTCGACTATAACCTTTCCCACTTGTTATTTATTTAACCTATTGGAAGTTTTCTAAATTGCTTTCAGTTTACTTTATACGCGACAAATTGGATCTGATTGACGTTTTTGTTCGACTTTATCGAGGACCTATTGCGTCGGGTCTCGCATCCTTCCTATTTGCTCTAAACGTTTACGTCTGGCAGTCAAAGGGTATCAATCACGTTCTGATCTTTAACATCGATCTACGGAATCACATACAGGCCACCTCATTCCTAGAGTTCGCCAGTACTATGAGCTTCATTAGCACCATGTCCATGATACTCTTTATTCATCACAAAGAGTTTGAAGTGAGCGATCCCAATTATTTTCCAATGATGTGTATAGTATTGCCTCTGTTACTGCTCATCAATCCCATACGTATTATGAACCGTCCGGCCAGGAGGTGGATTTTGTGCGTGATTGGACGCATCTTTGGTGCCCCATTTTATAGTGTTATCTTTCCGGACTTTTGGTTGGCCGATCAGTTAACCTCCATGACCCTTTGCATGGTGGATTATTTTGAAATTGTCCGTTTCTATATACGTTACTTTCGCAATAGCGATAATGCTTTTGAGTTTGAGCCAGACTATTGGATTTCAGTGATCCGTATCCTGCCGCCGTGGTTCCGATTAGCACAGTGCCTTAGACGATATTATGATAACAAATTTAAATACCGTGATCATCTGTTGAATGCCATCAAATACGGAATTGGCATTGTTGTGATTATATTCTCCTGCGTCCAAATGGAAACGAGTCGTAAGTATTAAAGCCCAAACCAATAGTTAAATGAGTCTAAAACTCAATTATATTCAAAATTAGATAAGTACGAAAACATGTTTGATAACCCATGGATTTGGTGCTATATTGCTGTGATCTTTATATCGACAGTCTACAGTGGTGTTTGGGACTTGGTCAGCGACTTTGGGTTATTTAAAGTCTGGAAAGGTGAAAACATATTCCTACGCGAGAATCTCGTATACCCCAAGGTAAAATGATATGCTTAGTTGTATTAAAACCGCACTAAGTTTTTTTCTCTTAGTGGTTCTATTACTTTGCCATTGTCTTGAATGTCCTGCTGCGTTTTGTTTGGGCCCTGGAGTTGTATTTAATATATTTCAACTATTTATCACCTTTTTATTCGAAGACAATTACCAGTTTTCTTGAGATTGTACGTCGATTTATTTGGAATTTTATTCGCTTGGAGAACGAGCATCTTTATAATGTCGGACATTTTCGAGCTATCCGTGATATCTATCTTAAACCGATTTCAATGTCTGAAATGGATATTGATATACCTGAAAAATCATCATATTTAAACTCTGTTACGAATTCCTTGAAATAAATTAGAAAATTTACTTGGTGTTGAATTTTAACTCATGAAATATAAAACTTGTATTTAGCTTTAAATATAAAAACGATTATAATGAAATTTGGCGAGACTTTCGAGAGTCATTTAACAACGGAATGGCGGCAACAATATATACATTATGCGGTTCGTGTGCGCAAAGATTCTTAAAGAATCTCGTAATCAAATTAAATTTAATTTAGGAACTTAAGCTGATGATACGAAAAGCTGTGGAGAATGCACCGCCTCCCAGTCAAAAGGGTTTAGTTCGTGAATATTATCTGAAATTCTCCGAGGAGTTTTTTACCACATTGAGCGAGGAGCTCAGGCGGGTGAATGATTTCTTTGACTACAAACTAGCCGAGGCTCGTCGTAAACATGCCACGTTCAAGGTTAAGCTAATGTATATCTTCAGAAGCGCTGGCGGACGTATGGGAGAGGTGCCCTCGCTTCCGCCCCTGGAGGATCAGCCGAAGAATGTCCGGAAACTGGAAAGGGCCTACAGCGAGTTCTACTTTAGTCTTGTATTGCTGAATAACTATCAACAGCTGAATCTGACGGGACTCCACAAAATTTGCAAAAAGTATGACAAATATATCAGGTCTAAGAATGGACATTACTGGCTCAAGACGTACGTAGAGCCCGCGACGATCAGTGAGGAGAGGGAGCTACGTAGCATGATCGCCGAAGTGGAGAATCTCTACACGGAGTTCATCACGGAGGGAAATCGGACCAAGGCCATGGCTAAACTGAGAGTTCCTCCCCTGGGTCGACCCATTTCTCCAATTCATGTTTTCTCCACGGGTCTTGTTCTGGGTCTCTTCATAGTCTCCGCCGTGATATGCATAGTATCGTGTAAGTGATATTCAGTACAGGTGCTAATCGATAAGTTGCATTTTTTTCTACAGATTATTTCATGCTCGACAAGCCAGAATTTCTCTCATCTTTTACTCAACTGTTCCGAGGATCCTTGTCCCTAATGGTGTTTGGCTTCCTCACGGCCATCAACTTCTATGTGTGGCAAACTGTGGGCATCAATCATGTTCTCATCTTTGAGCTTAATCCACGTAATCAGATCGAGCCTATGAAAATTCTAGCAATCGCCAGTTTATTCGGTTATGGATGCACCTTATCCATGCTGCTGTTCCTCCATCACAATGAATTTGGTATAAAGGATCCATTATACTTTCCCTTGATTGGCTTTATTCTTCCATTGGCACTTCTAATTAATCCCCTACCTATTATGAACCATCCCGCTAGAATGGGAGTCCTACGCATTTGTGGTCGCATTATTTCAGCGCCCTTCTACCCGGTGAACTTTGTTGACTTTTGGCTGGCCGATCAATTGAACTCTCTGGTGCTTTGCTTGCTGGATCATTACCAACTCATTCGCTTCTATGTACGTTATTATAAGGATAGCATCGACACCTTTGACTTTGAGCCAGACTATGCAATGTGTGTAATTCGTTGTCTGCCTTCCTGGTTCCGTTTGGCACAGTGTCTCAAGAGAATTTGGGACAGCGACCCGAAGCCAGCTTCGTATTTGGTAAATGCTTTCACCTATGGCTCCACCATAATCACAGTCATTATATCGACTATTCAAATGGAAACTAGTGGTAAGTTATTGACAAGCAGATATATGTAAGGTAGAAAAGAAGCAATAGGCTTATAAATTAATGAATGTCTTCCTTCTTCAATTCTCCCCGTACTTATATCCTATTATATTATATTCGCCCTCGAAAATCATTAAAACAAATAAGGACAATTTGAATAACTCAAATTCCGCATAAACAATGCTTAAAATTTTGGCGATGCTTAAAAAAATATCTTTATAAACTTTTTTTTTCCTTTTCTACCTCTATAATTTAAGATATTCCTTACAGTTTATAAGCCTAAACAATCTTTTTTTTTTGCTGATTAACTGATAGATAACTACGAGTATTTATTTGAAAATCCCTGGACGTGGGTCTATATGATAAGTTGTCTTATATCGACCATCTACTGTACTTCCTGGGATTTGCTGCATGACTACGGACTGTTTCAGGTCTGGAAAGGGGAACACATCTTTCTGCGCGACAATCTCGTTTATCCCAAGGTAAGATTGAGAAGGAAACTTGAGGTAAATTCTAGTTAATAGCCAATTTCCAAGTGGTTCTATTACTATGCCATTGTTATGGATATGCTGATTCGATTTGTGTGGGCACTGGAGATGTATTTGATCTACAACGACATTCTGTTGCCCTACCATTCCAAGACGATTTGCAGTTTGTGCGAGATTGTGCGTCGTTTCATCTGGAATTTCCTGCGATTGGAGAACGAGCATCTGTATAATTGTGGACAGTTTCGAGCCACACGGGATATATTCGTGTCAGCATTGAATTCTCGACAGGATCTGCTCGTGGAGTCCATAATAGACGAGTCAAGACGAGCTTCAACTGCGCCCCAAGTCATCATGAATGACGAGTAAACACGATGCTTGCTTTCTAACGTTATTCAACACTTGATCCAAGGCCAATTTGTCTGTCGACAATTGAGAATCAATGAAGCCTAACCTCAAATACCATTGTTCTCTCCCCCAAAAGAACAAATTGAATAAAATTAAATTCGCATTTACGAAATTAAAACCACAAATGGAATTATAAATTCCAAACACAGAGAGAAAACGAATGCCCGCAGGACAACAAAAGTTAAGCCAGACGACCAGCGACAGACAGGACAACGTTGCAGCTTTTTGGCCAAAAGGATTTGACAACTTGTCACCGAGATGGGAGCACTCTCCTAAGGGTAGTCTACAAGGGCGTAGCCAGCTTTGTGCGAAGGGGGGACCAATGCCTTACTCTTTTTTATAACACATATTCGTAAAAGCAATCTTAACTTGTAAAAAAACTAGGCCTATTTTAGTATTTAAGATTATTTAATTATATAATCAAATAACTATTTTTTTGTAGGTAACTTTTGAATTGAATAAATTAAAAACATATAACCATATTTTAAGCTAAGTTGTTTTTGGTAAATAACGTAATGTGTGCTTAAATACAACTATTGACGAATTTAAGTAGCTAAATATTTGTTGATTGGAGTGAAAAGGGGGGCAATGTCCCCGACCGACTACCCCCTGCCTACGCCCTTGTGTGGTACTGTCTACACACTCGAGTATCCACATTTTGAGAGTCTTTCTGGTCGTTAGGACAACTGCATGGGGCGTGGCGTGCTTGGATTCATCCTGTGCGTGGTCACGCATAAATGCATGCGAATTAGAAAGGACACGCACGTGCATGGTTTACACCCCCCGCGCCTCTCACCCACTACCAAGTCAACCCCCAACTCTTGATCCAGCTTTTGCTTTCAGCCCATGCACTGGAATTTCCTTCCTTTCCCGACTGATGTCAATTATGGGAGCCCTTCTCTCTCACTTCCTCCCTTGGCGGTATCTTGGGAGTTAGCCATTATAACTCCACTACACCTCTCTTTGGATATCTCCGTTACAAATGCTATAAATACATTTTGGAGAGCAACATATTGTTGCAATGTCTGGCGCAAACAATTTGCAGTAATAAATGGTTGCCAGAGCCTCAGGGTTAAATTGTCATCAGCTGTTGCTCGACGTCTTGTTGTATTTGTTTCCGTGACTGCCACCTTTTTAATTAGATGCAACATGTTGTGGCAGCAAGTGGCAATTGCTAATGCCACACAGAAAAGAAATCAATTTAAAATGCATGCTTAAAATTGTTCATTGAATTCTTTATGTATTATTTAAGTATTTTTTCGGGACATAATTGTGAAATTAGGATGACAATGACTGAGCATTAAAATAGGCAAACAAATCTAAAATATTAAAAAATTCTTATAGGAAATATAAGATGAAATATTTAATTTTTATATTTAAATTAATTTAGTTATATTATCAACAAGACACTCCATATAAATAAACGCATAATATATGTACAATCATTATATTGATCAATTGTTCTATTGTTCAAACATTAAATTATTAAATTTATTTATGTATTAATATTTTTCTTTATAATATGCTATTTTTTTTACTTTTTCTTTATTAATTTGGTGTTTGATTATGCTTTTATCGTGAAGATAACGAAGTGAAAGCCAGTACTAAATTTGAAGCATATATCATATTAGAATATTTTATTGTGTACTGACTTAGCCTCGACTAAAAATCAGTGTCAGGTACCGTAAACTTGTCAATTGCCCTGCCTGCTGCCCCATTGTCGACTGTGCACCAGCTGCTGGCTGTGCTGTTGTTAAAATGCTTTTGAATATTGCATGTTTTTGCTCTCCTCCTTTTTCCTCCCCCTAACAACAAATGTCGCTAATGGTACGCGCAATTTTTTGGGGGTGACTTTTCGCTGGTCCTTTTGAGGCTAGGACTACTCTCGGTTTCCAGTGTCTAGGTCGCCAGACCGCAGACATTATAAACAACCCAAAATACACAAACACACACACATAGATACATATAGATAGCGAGAGGGAGCAGTGAAAGTTTTATGGCGTTGCAACTTTAAATGAACTTGCTGCATTTGTTGTCGTCGGGTTTGTTCTGTCGTCCTGTTGCCTACCACAAACTAGGCGCAAGGACGGTCATAAAAATCCATTGTAATTTATTTGTCTGCAAGTCCGCGCAGGAAACTGCCCGGAAAATAGGAATAAAGATCAGTGCTTGACGTGAAGATACCCAGCGCTTAGGCTTACAATATTCCTATTCTGTAATCAAGCTGTACAAGAGTATCTACAACTTTAAAATCTTGTAGAGTCATAAATTGTAATAGAATATTCACTCAAAAACAGGAAAAATATAAAAACTAAAATAGAAAATTCACTGTCATTGAGCAAATTATTCGTTAATATGAATAGAAGCTTTTCAAATCGAATCCAATTCTTTTATATTTTATTCTATTTCTATTTAATATTTAAAACTCTGCTTTAAAGCCCTAGATAAGTCCAGTTGTTGCCTCAGTTAATTTTCCGATTTCCACTCAGCTAACAGGGTATATACAATAAAAATGGCAAAACATTTCCGTTACGCATTTAAATTTCATAGTCAGTGAAAGTCATCAACACATTTCCACAGTGGTCGGGGAGGGGGATTACAAAGGGCAGGGGGAGAACTGTTAGCCAGACCCCAACGAGAGTTAAACGCCGCCTGCTATCCCCATACAAGGAGGGAAGGGGGGTCATAAGGTCTTCATATTGGTAGGGGGCAAGCGCAACACAAAAGCTTCCGCTTCCTGTCTACTGCTGGGATTTCCCTGAGGGTTGTAAAGAGCACAAGAAATCCAACCCCCTTCCAATTGCATCCCCTCAGCAAACAGCTACCGACAGACGACGACAACTGCTTTTGACTTGGCTCGACCAAATAAAGTTTTCTAATTTTCCATCTTCATGTTTTGAATTTTTGAGCATCTTTTTCAAGTGCCGCAAATCCAAGCTGGATCGGGATTTTCCCTGCCGTCTCGTAGTATGCCAATTTTGTTTGCTTAGTGCCCCGTTTTTTGGGGCGAGTTTCTTTTCTTTTTTTTTCTCTCTCTCTCTCTTTCTCTCCCTTTCGTTTCAGAAAACAGATGTTTTGGGGGTTTGAGTTGCTGGAATCTCCCCCCGGGAGCCAACCGCCTGTAATTTCCGGCAAACAAACCAATAAATCATATTAAACTTGCTAGGAATTTCGTCGTTAGATGAATACAAAGAAATCAAAACGGAATATAAACTGCGTACCGGATGTCTCATGATATTCTAAACGAAATGCATAGGAACTCTGAGACATTGAAAATGATATGGATCCTGTACATACTAGAGATGGGAGTGAGGACTTCTTTAATAAAGGTAAGAACAACACTAACTTTATACTTTTAATGTCTGAAGAGGTTTAATAAAGCCAAAGCATGTGTCGTTATCTTGAGTAACATTTTATGACAATTTTAAAATTATAATTAATTATATTGCAAATAATTTGAATTAGGAAAATCTAGATATACTTATTTGGAAAAAGATGATTTTATATTTTAAATTTGTATATTATATAAATTGTTTTAACTCAAATTTTTGGTTTTGATCAGATGAATTTGGAATAAGATATAAATAATGAAAAATTAATGTAATTTAATAAGAAAAATCTAAAAAAAAGATCTTTTCTGTTTGGTTTGCATTTATTATTACAAACCGTTTTGTCCAAACTTGCATTTAAAAATTAAAAAATTTTATATTTTGGGATTTTTACAAGAATTTTTGTTGCATTTTTCTCGAATTTAAATTTTTTTTTGTTTTTCGATTTTTTGTCAACTTTGCCAAGCGAAGAGCGAAATGCACCAAACCAATTTTAGAATGAACTTCATTATTTTACAATTTCTTGCATTTTTTTTTTTTTAAATTGTTTCTCAATTTTTTTAAATTGATTTTTAAAAATTTCATTGAAATTTAACGGTTTAGTTTGCTTTCTACCGTCAAGTGTGGAGCAGCTAGCATTGACACGAACCAATACTCAGCCGCTAGCTGACTTCGTCAAATTTTGAGAGCTGGGACACAAGCCATTGCAGCTGCACAGCATTTGCTGAACAAATGTAATTATAGTGTCGTACTATGTGGCGCCAAAGCGGTGCAGTATTGTATTGGCAGTTAGCCTTGACACAAACCGAGCCTCATACGCAAGCTGGTAAGCTTCGTCAAATTATGTTAGTTGGGACACAAGCCATTGCAGCTGAACAAAAGCTTGTTGTTACAGTACTCAATACCATTTGACTGTTATTTTTTAATTTTATTTTAATTTCTAAATTTATATTAGATAGTTATAAAAAGGGCAATAAAAAACGACTTACCGATTCACCATCTCATTGCCGTTCTCCAGAGACTGTGCTAATTGTTGTTGTTGCTGCTGCTGTTGTTGTTGTTGGTCCTGCTGCTGTTTATCGAGCAAACTGTTTGTTGCGGATGATCTCAAACTGCCGCCCAGGCCAATGCCCAGAACAGAACCACCTCCAGTACCCGACCCAATCGCAGGAACAGCACCACCAGCACCAGCTCCACCAGCTCCACCAACTCCTCCGCCTCCACAGCCAACGCCAATGGATTTCGTTTGCTTCGCTTGCTGTTTGTAGCGGCTTAAAGCAAAAAAGAGGGCAAGAACAGCCTTCAGGCGACCAGCACAGATGTCATTGGTGGTAATATTGTCCAGGCCACCAACCGATTGGCTTCTTAGGACGTGTAGGCACGAGTTGACGTTGTCGTACTGCAACGAATAGAACACAAATGAGTTGAAATGGGCATCAACTTGCAGCATTTAAAGATTATTTGACGATGAGTCAACGCTTAAGCTTAAGTTGCCCTAATATAAATGCAAATCCTAGCATCATTTTATCTCCTGGCTAACCTTTGGGCGCCATTAACGAGACGAGACGAGATCTAGTCGTGATTTTGACAATTCCAAATGAGCCCAAAACTTGGCTAACAAATGGCTTTTTTATAGTTAATTTGCTTGAACGTTTTTAACTGCTTCACGCACACGAAACAAACGGACCGCACCCCCTGCCTCGTCTATAGAGCCACGAACCCAGATTCCAATGCCCAGAACCCAAACAGAATCAACAAAAAAATTGACATTAAGATAAAGTGCCCAGACGTCAAACTGCTGTAAAAATGTAGCACAGCTCGTGAGTCAAAAAAAAAAAATGTTGGAAAACAACAAAATATTACACTTTCAAAATGCTCTTTAGAGCAACGAGCGAGTTTAGATAAAGTAAAAGTAAAAAAAATTTAAAAAACAAATAAGGAAATGATATATGAATGTTGTCTGCAGCTAACGGATGGCCTCATTTTCTTAAACTCTCAAAAACAATACTTATTGACAATAATATAATAATAAAAAAAATTATTGAAAGCTATGTTTTATTGTATCAAATTAATTGTTTCATTATTTATTTAATTATTTATTGTTTTTCCTTTTTTTTTTTAATTTTTTTATGAATAGTTCGAAATTCTAATCGTAGTTTACCCGCTCTCAATAACAATACTGCTTATTTATGTATGTATGTAACTAATAAATGACATTTAAATAATTTTAAAAATTAAAAGAATAAAATCAAAGCTAAAAACCACCCGGAACCGAATCTTAGAAAACCGGTTCAGCTCCGGTACTTTGGATTAAAGGGTTTGGTTTTTTTTAAATAATCTAATTGTTATAATAAAAAATAATTGGAAAAAATAATACTATTTATTTATATTAAAATAAACCGATGCTGGAATTTAAACCTTGGCTCAGGGCTTCTTAAAACCAGTCCATAAATGGCGATATCTTTTTCTATGCCTTGCGTTACAAAGCTGAAATTGAATTCCATACGACTTTCCTCCATATCAAGAGCATATCAAAATCTATGAAAAATTGTCAACACGCTCTTCGTCAGCGCACAATTTGTCTTGTGTTTGTCGCATTTTATTTTAATATATATATAAAACATATATATATTTCTCGACATTTGTGGACGTCATCACAGCAGTTGTTCCAATTTAAAAAATACAAAAAAAAGAAGTCAAAAAATCAAACTGACAACTGACATGACAGCAGACAAATGACAAACGTCTGTCTGAGTTGTGTGCACTCAATTTGCCGGGTCCGAGTTCGATTCCGACTCAGAGTCGCAGTCAGAGTCAGAGTCCGAATCTCTAGCGAGTTGTGAGGCTCAACTTTAAAACTAACGGTAAACTTATATGAAATTGAAATGAAAAAAAAAAAAAAACAGAGACAAACGTTGTTAAAACTTAGCCTAGGAATTCTGTTTGCTATTATAAAAACTTTTGTGCTCAATGACTTTGACAAACAATTGACCATAAAGCGACAAGTTCAAGTTCAATGGAAAGGAGATGGGGATGAGTAAGAGAGAAAAGTATCTCAAAGATACATTGAACTACGCCGTTTGCCGTCTGCTGTCAACGTTTGTTTTTGGCAAATGCCATTATAAATTGAGGCAATAAATTTAAATTAATTTCGTGTGGCAGCCACAGTAGCGGCAGCATCAGTTTCTATGCTACGAATGAGGTCAATAACGGGCTGCAAGTAAAAAGCGATTGGTTACTGGCTTGGTTAACAGTTTAACATTTTGTGGCTGCAACAAGTTGCAATGCTGGGTCTCAATAGTAGATAAACCAAATGCCACATGCATTTTTAACTGCCCCGAAAAAACAACTCTTAAGTCACTCATCAATCAGACTAAATGTCTAGCTCGTGAATATCGCGAATATATCTGGAAAATGTCAATTAAAATTGAAAAGAAATTGGAAATAATCAATTAAAAATACAGCATCAGAAAGTGAAGGGAATGGGAATCAGGTTATGAAAGCAGTTTATTTATTGTTGAAACAGCTTAGATATTATTTTATTAAATTAACTATTGACTTATAATAAATTCAAAGAGAGAGTGGTGTGTCTTTTACTTAAACATCTTCAGCCCTAATGGTGAATCTATCTATCTTCTATCTTCTTTAAGATATTTTTAATAAAGAACTGTCGACTCTAGATACCAGTTGCATAAAAATATACTTCTGTTATTAATCATTTATTTATTTATTATTGTGTTATCTTCAAAATTGGTATTAAAGTTAGGACATGCATATCAATTTAGCAATTTTCGAAGAAACACAAAAAAAACCGTTGTGTATTACTGTATGCAACGAAAAGAGCAACAACGAAAGCTATAAATCTCCTAAATTTTTTTAATTGTTCGGTTTGAATATTCAATCCAGAGAAAGCCATCTTTTCAGTATGTGGACCAGTTTAAAGAACCTCTAAAGTCTCAACCCGATCAATTTTATTCCAGATATTATTATATTTTCTCAATAGTTTTCCATCTTTCACAAGTTATTGAAATTTAGCTACATTTTTATTCACAAGCTTAAAAATTTAGCTTAATTTTTATTTACAAGCTATTAAAATTTAGCTACATTTTCCAATCTGCATTTTAATTATTTTCACCCCTCTACTCCAAAGATTTGTAACTCCAGGAATTTCCACATTTCCGATCGCTTAGCATATTTAAGGGGCGAACCTCCTATATTGGGTCCAATAATCAATTTTTTTGGAAGTAGTTTTATACGATTGTAAAACAGGTCATGAATATTCCTTCAAAATTTCAAGTTTATGTCAAAAAAATTGTTTAAATTGACAATAGTTTACAAATGATCCACATAATTATTTATAAAGTGTTTAAAAGTAGCATTGATGTAAGAAGCAGTTGACTTTAGAGTTTATCAAATTGATTTATTCATCAATCTTTACGTAGAGATTTGTGTATGCTTTTACTTTATTATCATGAATCCAATCCACTTCCAATAAAAAATCACCAGATGGCCAAGGAAGTCGCAGCAATTGATATTCTGCATAAAATCCTTTGCCAATTATTGGACCCTTCAATGAAATAAAGGATTTTAAAAACGATTATTTTCTCTATTGCGACTTACCTCATATGGACATGTATGGTTAAGGTTGGTAAATTTCCGCAATATTTTATAAAATATGATAGCAAGCGAATAAAAAGGTTTCTCCAAAAATCGACAAGCGTCAATCTCAAATCTGTAGAGCCACGGCTTATAACCATTTTCCCTCTTAAACAATCTGAACGCCACGCGAATATCATGAACAGGATGCAAAAGTGTTCCATTAAAGTTGAGAATTGTCTTGTTACGACTAATCGCTCGTAGTCGACATTCGTGAATAACCAAAAAGGATTCGTTATTAGAGTGACAAACATAATTTGTGAACTTCACTTCCGAAGCATTCTGAAGTTGTAATCGAAATTGTAGCTCAATTAAACTAGGATCAAATTTATCACTTACATTGTAGAAGAACAAACAAAAAGCAAGGAATAAAACAGCAGTCACTTTAAAATCCATAACGAACCTTTTTACTGGTTTTGCAGAACTGAAAGCTGGTTTAAATAAAACCTCTCAGGTTATCAGAAAATTTTAATAGCTCTACAGATATATTCGATTGATTGTCATACTTAATTGTACTTTAATAATAAATAAATGTCTGCAAATTGCCAATATTTTAGAAATTATCCCAAAATGACTTTAAATAGTGTATAAAGAGTTTAAAAGAAGCAATGATGTGTGCCGAAGCCCAAAATGTATTTATATTCTAAATCAGCATCAATAGCCGAGTAGATATAAACATATCCATCCGTCAGCCCCTCCGTCGGTTTTAATACGTCGATCTCAGAGACTATAAGAGCTAGAGACACCAGTCTTGGTATGTAGGTTCGTCTACATTACAAGCAGATCAAGCCAGCCCCAAAATTGAATTAAAAATTTCAAATCTATAGATATATAGTATTCGATCGATTGACATATTTAATTGCACTTTAATAATAAATAAATGTCTACAAATTGCCAATATTTTGGAAATGATCCCAAAATGACTTTAAATAGTATATAAAGAGTTTAAAAGAAGCAATGATGTGTGCCAAAGCCCATAAAGTATTTATATTCTTAATCAGCGTTAATAGCCGAGTCCATGTATCCATATTTGTCCGTCTGTTCGTCCGTCTGCTCGTCCGTCCGTTTGAACGCGTTCTTCTTAAAGACTATAAGAGCTAGAGACACGAAACTTGGTATGTAGGTTCATCTATATCGCCTTTATCGCTCCCAAAATTAAATTAAAAATTTCAAATCTAATTTGTAAGAACATTTTAATAGATAGAGATTTCTAATTGGGCATTGTCAAAGACAATCTTTCCCACCTTGTTAACTGAACTTCATCGCGATCGGATAATTAACAGCAAAGACTTTAAGCAACTAAATTTTCCCTTAAATATTATTGTGGGATCTAGATCTAATTATTTTTTGTATTTTCTTTATTTGAAATACTTGCTGCTTTAATTTAATTAAATTAAAGTTTTTTTGTATTTTGTTAAATCAACTTACAATTAATCGCGTTAGTCACTACTTTTAAGACCTTTATCAACTTGTTAAATATACCTTAAATTTCTATAAAGTTGAATTTTCCCCTCGTTTAACTGTTGATTAATGTTTATAGTGTTTCCCTCTGAGCTTAATTCAGCAGCGTGTCACTCGCTTTGTTATGGCCCAGTTAATCATTGTTTTGCCTTTCTACACACACACTAACACACACACTCACACTTACATAAACATATGCAATCGATCAATCAGTGCCGCGTTGACAGCTGCAAGTGTCAAACAGAGTGCTGCACTTCATTCTCCCTCCCACATTCCCGCCCCACTCCCACGCTCTACACACACAACAGTAGCAAACTCTGCAATCATTCAATGAGCAGGCGCACAGTCGTGTGTGGCACAGTTGCAGCCCATGCAACGGATGGGGGCAAGTGCAGCAGAAGAGTTACGTAATGCACAAAAGTCAAGCAGGCCACAATTGTTGGCTGCTGGCTGTTTGCAGTTGCCTGATGCCTCGCAAGTTGCCACATATGCCAAAGATACTCGTACATACATTTGCCCAGCACTTGTGGCGACTCCTCCAATCGCAGCAGCTGCTGTTGCAAGCAGCTATCGAAAACTCAACCGCAAATCGTAAAGTGATACCACAGCCAAAAATATATATAAGTTAAAGTATCTGTTTAATATTCTTATGCAAGTCCAACTGCTAACTTGCCCCACTTCCCATCCTCATCTCCATCTCCATTATAAATAAATACATACTGTAAATAAATGCAAATAATGTCGTTTATATTAAAGTTGTCAATTGTCATCCAACTGGTTTCTTTATCAATATAAAACTAGACAGCACACTGAAGCGATTCTAACAAAAAACAAGGTAAAAACTTTTTCTTTGTAAATCATTCGGATGAAACCCGAAATACATATTTTAGGAATATATCGAAAGTTTTGAAAAATGTGTCGAAGAAAACACGTCTTGCTATTCATAAAGAGCATTGAAATTGAGTATTTGCAATTGGACAAAAATTCAACTATTTCGTATTTACTTAAAAAATAAATTTACGACTAGTCTGAAATGTGGAGTCATTTGAAATATTTTTATTCTCTTTATTTGATTTATATTATTGAAAAATAGTATCTAGAATTAATTTGAATAAAATATATTTTAATTTTAAATGTATTTCATTTCCAGAATACTGCTTCAAAAAATGGTTTATTTTGAGATTTTCTCATTTATAGAGATCATATTTATTTTTTTTAATTTTTCTACCTGTTACATAAAATATATAGGTAAAAGGGTATACTGTTTAAGCTCCATGACTCTTATTTGCGATAAATAACATTTTGCTCCCCACTGACATTTTGTATAATTTTGAAGTTGTAGAAATGGTTTAAGTCCCACTGTGCCAGGACAGTTGTGTATCGGACATTCTCGCACTCTCTTGGCCAAAATGAAGACAACAAACAGCAAGTGGCGTTTATTGTCAGGACACACAACGTCATTTCAGCGAATCGCTGAGCTGCTGAGCAGCGCAGTCGACAGCGACGCGAGCAGCGCTGCATTTTATTGACATTCTTGAAGCGAGCGAACGATTTCACATCGTTTCGATTTTCTATCTTTGTATTTGTGAGTGTGTGTGTGTGTGTGAGAAGAGAATTCCCGAATGCTCAGCACATTGTTGGTGGTCAGTCAGTGCTTCATTCCCTGCCACGCCCTGCCCCTGCCCCTCATTCGTCGCCCTTTCCCAATGCCCCATTCATGGTCTCCGATTTCATTTAATGCGCTGCGAATTTATCGCAAAATGCAATGCGCTTCGCTTACCTCATCCCTTCTGTCCCTACTTCTCTCTCTCTCTCTCTCTCTGTCCTCTTCTTCTGACTCTTCAGCTTTTGTGCATTTTCCTCCTTGTCGAAGGATTAAGTGCGGTCAAACAAAGAAGGCAGTGAAGGACAACACCAGGCACGGGCAAAGCCTTTTGTTAATGGTGCTAAAGAGTTGACCGACAACGCGATCTCAGCACGCACACATATGTATGTATATATGACAGTTTATTTATACATAAATACATATAAAAAATATATTTATATATGTACAAATATTTGTAAGTAAATGAGAAAACGTATAAATTTAATTTCATTTGATTTATATGCACTTTAAAGCGCATCTCATAAATCAACGTAGGCGTCTCTATATGTATTTCACTGTCCAGCCTCTGTCCTGTCTCTGTCTTTTGTCTGGGCCAAGCCTCTTTTTAATTATGGGAATTAAAAATTATTTTCGTTATAAAAATGTACTCCTTTAATCAGTGACAAATTCCATATGGTGTCTGACTGTCCGTCCATTTTCCTGTCTGTCCCTCAGGTGTGTGAACGCAAATTAAGTCATTTATGTATCCGAAAAGGTTGGAAATTTAAGTTTTGAAGCAAATTTAACAGATAGAGTTTTATTTTACACGTCTACGTGTTTAATTTATTTTTTAACGTTCATAAATTAATAAATTGTTAGCATTCCGTTTGTGTTATTAGTGTTTCAAAACAATTGATATTGCTATCAACATTGACAAATTAAGTTCTGTCCTTTGACATACTATGTATCCCAAAACTACCCATTCCTTCTTAGAAGATCTTGAGATATTTGTTTACTAAGAGTAAATAATGCTAATTTTTCTGTCTTAGTACAGTCTATAAGTTTTAATTTTAGCTTTTTTTTCTATGCTTTCTTTTCATCGTTTATTGCTCTAAAGTTTTTTGTCTAATGCACATTTTAATTGCCTGGCATCCAAAATATTTCAATTCAATCATGATATATCATCAGATATCATTTAATCAAATAACTAATTTGGCTATTCTTAGAACTTATTCTGTTTAATTGGGTAAGCTCGCTTTTAGTAATTTATTTTCGCCGCTTTTGCTTTTGGTTGATTTGTAACCCTGAGCAACTTTTACCACTCAGTTCTTATCGCTTATAATTTCTACGAATCTGTGTGGTTACCTTACATCTTCATTGCTTTGCATCCTGAGATATAACCACATTTCATTTGACTGATTTCTTCACTCTTTTAACATCTTCATATGTCTTTGCTTCGTCTTCATTCATTTTTTTATTATCTCCCCAGTTCTTTTGTATCCCTGGGAAACTGTAACTCTACTTTGCACTCTCTGTCATTTGTCAAAGTACTCGCAATTAAAGTCACTCGAGTGATGCATTCTCCATCAAATTAGCAACTAATTAAAAGCTCAAAAGCCACACACACACACACACAAAAGAAGAACGTTCTTGCAGAAAAGGGGGGAGTTGAGGGGTTTAACGAGAGGAGTCAGCACTATTGGCACTTGACGTGCCATTTGAAAATCAATAACCAAAATCCACAAATACTTCGAATCACTCAAAATGAGAAAATTCCAGGGCGATAATCACAGACGAGTGCAGTAAACGGATCACAAAGGACTTGCAAACACTAGAAGTGGGGCAAAGCGAAGGAAATAGACGGGTTATGGGGTCCTGCGAAATGGCAAAACAATTTCAATAATTTCAAGTGTCCTTCGTGGCCAACAAAACAGAAGCAGCTCAGTCAAACGCTAGACAATTGTCGTCGAGTCACGACGATAAGAAATTGAAAATGCGATTGCCAAAGTCCGTTTCCAGCTCGGCGGCAATCATTAGTTGTGGTGCGAGAGTCGGAATGGGTGAGTGGGTGGGTGGTGCAGTTGGTCAGTAAATTCAATTTACGATTGGTCGCAAGTGCAACACGCGCGATTTGCCCGTCAATTTTGGCAAGCGAAAATAAAGTTGGCCGGGCCAAGACGATTTGCGATGGCGATGGCGATTGCGATTTGATTGAACTGAGGAAATGTAATTGAAATTTACTGGACATATGTGTCTACGTGCGTTTTGTATGTGTTTTTGTATCTGCATCTGTGTGCCTTATGTATTTGTAGTTGTGTGTGTGTCGATAGCGTGTGTCCAGTTGGGGGAACAACTCGACTGCAAAATGGATTAAAACTGTAGAAGTTCGCTGCAGTGTTGAAAAGTCTTTAAAATGTACTTAAAAATAAAAAATGATTACAAGTTTGCTTAATGACATTTAGCTTGACTTGCACATACCCTGCAACTTGTGTCACATATATGGCAACTTAATGGAATTTAAAAAATAATTCAAATTGCATTTTCAGTCAAAATAAAAAATAAAAGACCAACATGCTATATGTTTAAAAAGAGAAAAAATCATAATTTAAATTTATATTTAAAGAAAATAATAAAAAGTTATAAGTTTGATTTCTATGATCTTTGAACCAAAAAAAATTTCCATTTTAAATTATTTCATTAAAGTCAAAGTAAAGAGCTAAAAATAATTTTTTTTCAATAAAAGTCAACAAAATGTTTTAATATTTCAAATTATTATCGCTACGGTTCCTCAGCGAAACACAGCACTATGAAAATTGTCCAGCTTTTCTACAGCTTCTCCGTCTGCCTCCCTTCTCTTCTCCCTCTCTTTCTCTCTATAAACTGTCGTCCCTCAGCTATATTGTCTTATATAAAATGCAGTGTTGAAATATTTAGTAAGATTTCTGCGTGCTCGCAATTGTGGCAACTTTTGTGCACCCTGACACACACACACACATACACCTACATACACAGAAATCATTACTAAGGCTTCTCTTGGTTCCCGTTACATCCCCTGTATTCCTCCCTCTCCAGCCCCACCTGCTCTTATTGAACGTTGCCAAAGCAACGTCCATCGGGTGGCAAAGTGCGTGTGCTGCGGCGCATTAAATTGATTGCTATAAAATTTTATTGAACAGGCTCAGAGCTAATGCACAATATGAAGTCTTAGTTGAGAGAGAAGTTTCCTTTGCCTCCTCCCAACTGTCCCCTCTCGTTGTCAGCCTTTAGATACTATTTATTTAGGTGAACTGTAGCAACGGAAGGACTTATATAAATACATATAAATATAGCCAATGAAAAGCTATAGAGTGAAATATTGATAAGACTCTGGGGAGACAGTTGGCAAATCGTGACGAAGACGGGAAGTGGGGAGTGGGAAACCCATTTGAGAAGTGGGAAGCTGCTGGCAGAGTACTCATAAAAATGCAGGCAACGAAAACGCCAGCAACAGGAGATGGCTATCAATGGCACAGGAAATGCAGCCAAGTCAAGGAAATGAAAGCGAATAGCAGGCAAACACACACACACACACAATTTAAATATGTAGGTATTATTATTATTTACTGACAAACGCGAAAAAAAAATACAAAAAAAAATATAGCAAACGTATACGTGCATAGAAGAAGTTTGTCCCAACTTGAGTTGAGGGAGCAGCGCCGGGAACAGCATGGCAAACATAAGCAAGCAAATTGCACGCAGCGTAAAGCATGCTGCAAGTCTGCCCCTCCCCCATTCCCACCACTGTCCCGCCCACTCCTCTTCTGTTGCAGCAGGTAAACACCTTAGTTAGATTAGCTTGCCAGATATGCCAAGGTGAAGTCGTTGCCGTTCTCATTGCCGTTGTCGTTGTTGCCCCTTCGGTGGCTGTTGCTCCTACGGCATAGGCGTGGCATGGCGTCTGAAGAAAGTGCCAGAGCAAAGGAAAAACATGCAAGCAAACGTGCCAAGGGAGCATACACTGTGAGAAATTGTCAAGTACTGTTAAACTAATTATTCTGATACACACTTTTAATAAAAATCTTTAATTAAAATATATTAAAAAGAAAATGAAAGAAACAAATTATATATTCAAAGTTTTGTACAATCAAGCAATATTCGAGTTTTTATCTGCCTTTTAATAAATCAACTATTGAAGTAGTAACTTAACTTACCAACTTTAAAAACTGTTTCATTAAAAACAGCTATATAAAATTTATATAAAGCATTGAAGGCAAAGTAAAATATCGAGTCTTTCTTAAACAATTAAATTTAAAATTATTAAAATTCCAAGAATTGTTTGGCGGAACAACCTTAGACATACAATATTCGAGTGTCGGGAACACTCGAATATTGTATGTCTTATAAAAGCAGTTGAATTAGCTTGGTACTCGATTTCATTAAATTACTTGGCCAGCTTGTATCAATCCCTTCCAAACCGGATGACTGAAGTTTTGGAACCGCAAGGTGGCTCGACGCATTATTAAACAAATTTTTTTTTTCTTCTAAATTACATCGATGCCCTATATTTAAGTTATATTTATGTTAAAAATTATCTGAGGTCTCAGAAATGCTTTTTTTTTGTTTAAGTGTCCTATTCAAGTAACGCAATATTTGAGCCCCTAAATTGGACGGGTTATGTTTAAGAATTTTTTGTTAATAGTTAAGGCTGTACCATGAAGAATTCCAGCTGGTTAAGACAATGCAATAAAATGATCTTTGACTTAAAAAAAAATTAAGTCTCTATCATCATGGGTTTGGGAGCAGTGGGCGATCGAAAACACACTTAGGGGGTGTCCTATTCAAGTGACGAGGAGTGTACACTTAAAATGATAAATCTAAATGGCTTAAGATGCACACAAATTTCTTGCAGTGTATTGCAGGCTCTGTGCTGCCATTGGCATACAATTGGATTTTCTGTGTCGTCGTTGTTGTCGCCTTAAGTTATGCAATCCAAGTGGCGCCCACTTAAACCACCCACCCCAGACTAAGCCCAGGTTGCGAGTGTTTAGATTAGAAAAAAATTGCATGTTGCATCAAAATATTTGCCACGCTAATATAAAACGCTGCAAACAGTGACAAAAAGAGTGAAATAGAATTAGAAGCAGAGATAAAGAGAGAGAGAGAGAGATTTAAATAAGTAAAATACATGAAATAATTAAAGCAACGTTGCCAAACTTCATTAGCAATTAGCCAAATGCAGCGTACTGAATTTAATATAGGCAAACAAAAATTAATTATAATCACAGCATCAGCCACGAGTTGCCAGTTGGCCAATGATAAAATTTGGCCAGGTCGCAAAACATTTTAGCTCCCTAATTACCTATTGTAATATGCGTCTAAATACTTGCAACATTTCACATAATTAATAGGTGCATCATTTGATATTCACCTGATTTCATTTTATTTCCACAACAACATTTAATTAGTATCGCTTCGCGAGTTGCCTTGTTTTCATTTAAATTTTCATGCAAATATTTATGTTTAAAAAATAAATAAATATACATAAGCATATTGAACATTTTTCATACCCATTACCATTACCAAGGTGTAATTTATCATTCACTCACCTGCAATGAAAGAGAGCAAAAACGAAAAGAATATGAGAAAATTGTTGGTAATATTTTATTGATAACATATGCGTGTCAAAATAAAAATACTGAATACTATTATACCTTGAGTGCAATTTAATTGCAACTGAATAAATATTTAACAACAAAAAATTATATAGCATATATTTGCGACCAGATGACAATGAAATGAAATAGTAACGAGTGCAGCACTCGAATTGAGGAGAATCGTGATAATGTATAATTTTTAGCCAGGGATACGTACACAAAGACAGCTATAGTTAAATAGAGTTGGAAATTGCAGTAGTTTACTCTTAAACAACATTAATTGAATACCTAACTTTAATTTTAGTTTTGATTTAAATTAATATTTCATCATAGTTTTACTAACGAAACTATTTTTCTATTGTCTCTCTTCTCTCTGTCTCTCTCTATTTGCTTTAATAAGTATTAAAACTATTTAATTTTGAAGCCTTTTCACATTTTACGAAAAGTATAAATCATGTAATTTATATCAAACTAACCCAAACTGTTTGGAAATGTATATGAGCCGTATTCTTTATAAAAATGTTGCGAAATATGTATGTATCAATCTATCTTATTTATGTATACAATATATATTGCTTCATTTTTACTGCAATACATTTTTCAATTATTTTATTCTGTTTTATTTTTCCATGTTTTTTGTGCATTTTATTTCGATATATATTTTATCAGATTCTCCCTTTACACATCGCACCTCCGGCCACAAAGCAGACTCATAAGTTTACGTTCGTTTTTGGCGTTTGTTGTAACACGAAATTGATATTTTATGGCTGTGCTCATCTGCAGCAGAGGCACTTGGAGGCCTCAGGGATGCCAAGGGGTTAGAGTGGAGAAGAGTGGAGAGGAGAGCAGCTGGGGATGTTTGCAATAAGCATACGCTTTTCAAAGTTTATGGCGCGTGTATCTGTTAGATACGCTTTTATACATGATAGTTTTTTAGCTCCTGCTGTTTGAGATTCGCCAGTGTTGCTGTTATTTATGCATTGGCCATTGTTTAAGCCGCACTAACACATTAACAATTACATCAACACACACACACACATACAAAAACAACCATCGTGTCATTGCTCGAATGCATTTAGATGCGGCAGCTTTGATTTGCCTCAAACTCATAAATGCCATTGCACTGTGTGTGTGTAAGCTAACAAACTGTGCCTTTTGTTACTCTATTTTGGCTATCTGAAAAACTACAATCATTGTTTTTTCTCTATCATTTACCAAGGCTCTATATGGTACATAATATGCAAAAGCTGGAAGCTGGAGGCATACAGAAAAAAAATATAGAAACGAATAACTAACTGTTATTTAGTTAGTTGCAGTTGCATGATAAATTGTATGCATTCAAATTGGTTTCGCGTTGAAAATACAATGCAATATTTGAATATTCAATTTTAATTTAACTGAAAACGAGCGAAATTTGATTTCTCTTTTAAAAAAATGGCAAAATAAAATTACTAGTTGAAACTAAAGGGTGATAGCTGTAATTTTCAATATTATTAAACTTTAAAAGGCATAAATTTAGTCAAAGTTGACATGCAAACGAAGTTTTTTTTATTAAATTCGTAAGTCAATAGTTAACACACAATTTGATATGTACATATTTATTTATTACCATACAAAAAAAAAAGTTGGAATTAGTGAATGTATCAATATTGCTCTTAAAATAATGGTGCTTAATTGTACAAATTGTTGAAGCAAAATCTAAACTAAGGATCCAACAAGCGGAAAGTGACAAATATGTTTTATTTTAATGGAATTTTACATTCATACTCATTACTTTCGAGTTCAGAGTAACTAACTCTTCTTAATTTTATAAAACAGTTTTCTACATACGATTAAGTCTTTAAGGTTTTGAATTGTTAATGCCTCTTCCAAGAAATTCTTTAAGAAGTGCGTACTTTTAACTAGTCGAGTTTTAACAATCTCATCATTTGACCTTAGTAAATAAACATTTAACTTGGGCTTTTTTTGTAAAGACTCAGAACTAGTCCGACTTTAATGACAACCTGTTTAGGCAATTTCACTCTTAAGCAATTAAAAATAAAAATAAAACTTAAATAAATTTGTCTAAAAATGTGAATAAAACTTGACACAGATGCTGTTCCAAGTGGCAACTGTGATTAATGAAATGTTATCAAATGATTATAAACTGAAAGCGTAATGTAATGTAGGCAAAAAAAAGAAACAGCTATTGTTTCGGCTGAGAGAAGCTAATAGGTTGATGTACCCAAATTTTGTTTTGTAATGAGAAGTCAAAGGAGAACGAACACGTGCCATTTGTCAGGCAGCTCATTTCGTGTTTGATGAGGTCTGTCAAATATCTGGCTGGGCAGAAGATAATCATAAGAAGCTATCCAACTTAAAAGAAGAAATATATTTATGATGCTCATAAATAAAATGGCAAACAGAAACCAAAAAAAAAATGCCTCACTGCGGTTAGCTTGGATGTAAAACGTGTGAGGCATAAAATTTGATTTCGAAAAAAATTGCTGCGAGGGCTTAGCTCACGTAGAGCCCACAGACAGGTAAGAAAAAAGTAAATAAAAAGAAAAAGAAGAGAAGAGGAGAGGAGAGGAGATAGAATAATATTTGACAAGCTATATTCGAGAATTTGATATTTCTATTAATTTAGATTTGGTCTGGCGAATGCACATCCGTTCCCAGAGTTATTCAAGGTTCTGTGTTGAAAATGCAGCGACGCGTGAATTGTGAATTTCCATGTTATTCGCCAGACATTCGAATCGCCAATTGATGGTTGTTTAAATAAAACAACACCAACAACACTAGATACAACAACATCAAAAAGGTAAACAAACAAATGGACTGTGCAAGCAAATGAAATATTGAAACTAAACAAGCTGGAAACAGGTGTCAACCGTCAACGAGCTCAGCTTAGGTTCCAGGTGACAAACTCAAAAATGTTCCGTCCACATTTTATTTGCATTTCATTTACGTAGATTTCTTTTTGTTGCTGTATTTGTTTTTAAGTCCGTGTTTGTTTCAGATTTTCCATTTTTGTTCGGTCGCAGCTGCGGCTAGATCCATCAATTAGAATTCGAAATCAATCAACAATTGAAATAGTTGCGCATTTCAATTGCTTTCAGCGGTTTTCAGCTTGAACTTGACACTGGACGTGTCCCCTCGTCCACTCCAGACCGTCTCCCAGTTGACCAAATTTGTCAGTGTTCCACTTATAGAGCTGAAAAGCGCTTCTTTGATCAGC
Organism: Drosophila limbata; assembly: GCA_963924055.1. Classification (NCBI taxonomy): domain Eukaryota; kingdom Metazoa; phylum Arthropoda; class Insecta; order Diptera; family Drosophilidae; genus Drosophila; species Drosophila limbata. The sequence continues at coordinate 6,721,528 of OZ001353.1, forward strand.
TGCGCTTGGCTCTGCTGCGCATTTAAGCCAAGTTAATGAGCTGCTAATGGACTGAGACGGTCGCAACGGAAGTTAGTTTATGGTTAGAGAAATGAATGAATGAAGCGACGAATTGAGGAAGCAAATTTGATAAGTAGATGGGCACACAGATTAGTACCTGCTTAGAAGACTAATTAGATAGTTAAATTAGATAATAAGGCTGCCTATATTCGAGTTAATTACAAATCCAAGTTTCATTTCAGGCAATATTATAATACAATACACACTGAAACTATGCCACGAAAATCAAATTATGTGATACTATAAATTATGCTAGTTTTTTAAATTTTATCATCACCAATAATTATTGGTTTAATTATATTTAAAATTATTAGTTGAAATTTTGATTAAAAAACATTTATTGTGTTCGAAAAAAAACTATAGAATTTAATTCTATTGTAACTTTTATTATTGTATTTTGAAACAGTCAAAAATTAATAATATTACCTTATCTTAAGTTAGATTTCATAATAGGTTTGAAATCTTTTTGTTAAATAATATCAAAGGATTAAAACTGTCAAAAAATTGGGCGGCAATTGAGAAAATTAAGTTTTCTTTCGTTCATTATATTTAACTAATACTCGGACCAAAATTTGTAAATCAGTGACTTCGAAGTTCGAACACTGTTTAAAACTAAAGAGAGTTTTGCATACTCTAGAGGTAAATTTACTTAAAGTTGTTAAATTTCATTAAAATATTTTTAAATACCATTTCTTTATATAAATATATCATTTACGTCACATTTTTGGGACTCGATACTATTATGGTACTGACTTCTGATGTACTTCTCATTTGCAGCTTAACTTAAAACTGTTTTAATATCAAAGCTAAATGAACTTTTCAGCTAAGCAACGTTAGGTCTAAGCTCTCAGATTCAAACCCTCAAAACTGGGTCAGCATTTATTGCCAAATCAGAGGTTTCCATCGACGGCAGACAGTCATCAGTTGTTGAGCAATTGAAATTGCTTGAGAAAAGTAAGCAAAAGGCGTTAAATTTGCATTTCGAAGCGCCGTCAGCGATTGCTTTAATTTTGGCACGCCAACGTTGCAGTTGCAAGAGACTCTTACCTATAGAGGTGTGTCACCCCCAAAAGCCATTGTATTGCCAACGGATATAGCTACAGATATAGATATAGATACATTTGTGACATTTGAACACTTCGTCGGCGTTTTAATAATTGCGCTGTCAAAATGCGTTAGGCGGTTATACGCCCAAAAAACGACGACTCCAACATTTAATTATAAGCTACATTAAACAGTGACTTTATTTATGTTGTTGTTGTCATTGTTATGCATAATAAACTTACGCATGCAAAATTAATAAAATTTTCCACGCATCACGCACACAAATTTCATTTGCTTGATAGAATTTAAAAATAAAGGTGAGGAAAAAAAGAAATGTAAATATTAAATAAATAAATTGCCATAAATGCAATTTGCATAATATTAAATTTGTTATGAATATGTGTACTGTCAGTATAGCCATTAAAGTGAAATGATATTTATTTAATGTTATCATTACAAATTTGATTCAGTTTGACTCCGTTAGCAAAGTGAACACAAAACTCATTATATGGTAATAACTGAAATCACTGAAGTAAAAATTTTTATGTGGATTTTAATCTTACTTTTGCTAGTGAAATTTGATCGAATTTATTATTTATATATTATATTTATATTTATATATATATATATTTATATTTATATTAAAAAAAAAAATTATTTTAAGAAATATATTTGCCTGTAAATCAGTTGTATATTATAAAATTGCTTTACTTTTTTGCAGTATCGACTCTATAAAGTAAGTTTTGGCACTTCAAAACAAAGTTAATTTTCAAACTTTTTAATAACAGCTTAAAATAGTTGTTCTTAAGCTATTGTATGGACACAGTATTGTGCTGTTTTATTTATTTCCAATATTAACTCTTTATGCCATTATTAACATTGTTGAAGATCAAGTTCAGTATTAACTCTGCAAAATAAAGTTTATCCTCGAATGGGTTGAACAAGTACTAAAAATAGCTGAAGATCAAGCTAAGCAAAGATCAATCATTCCACTTATTTTCAATTTAAACTCAACAAAACGAAGACAAGTTGTAACTAGTATCGATTGACTAACTACATAAATAAGAGTATCTTCTCCATACTCTGCACTCTCATCAGCATTTACTCTATCCATTCATTTGCACGCAATGCGATGCTGAAGTCTCTAGTCCAGAAAATTCCCAAGCCATATGTCATGCCCGCACGCACTGGACACATCCTTGAAGCTTACATTTCTCAACTGTCAACATTTAACTTTGTCTCTCTACCTTTTTGCATATTGACTTTGACACTTGGCAGTCGTTGTGGTTGTTGTTGTTTCTGCTGTTTTGTTGTCGCTGCTGTTAACATGTCCAACTGTCCAGTTGCTCGTTCGTCTCCAAACCCGGACCCTGGACAATGAGCTGAACTTGCCTCTTAGACACGCAATGTGCAATGCAACGTGCAATTGTCAGTGTGAAGCGTGCAGAAACACAACTGCAATGTAATACACATTCGTACATATATACATATATACGTACATATGTAAATACATAGTCAGTACGCTTATATGTATGTGTGCAACATATTTTAACATTTTCAATGCATTTTTTGTTAAGCTGCTGCAGCGTAGGCGTTTAAATTAATAAGCCCACAAAGAGCAACTCAACTTTAGATTCAGACTTGGGACTGGACTCCCTAAAGAAAGAGTTTGATTAGTACCTATAGATTACATACTTATATCTTTGTATGTTCTATATGACAAGCAATCGAAATGTCGTTTCTGAATATTCAGAGATTTTATTTCCAGAGACAAAAAAATAATAATTGTACATTGATATACAGTGTCACACAAAAGAATTCTTACAGTTAAAGCTTATTTGCGCAGTTATCGTTAACATATTTGCATTAATGGTCATTTAAATTCCGTTTAAAAGATACAAAACTTTCCTTAACCCAATAAGTACCCATTGAAAGATTCAAATTTATGTAAATGTCTACTTTTGAAACTTTTTTCCTCGATTTCTTAGAAAAAATTGTATGATGCAAAAAAGTTCTTCAAACCGTTCTAGGAGTAACTGCTAAAACAATTTTCAAAAATCTTTTCGATAGTATTATTTTTAATTTTTTGAAGTGCCTTTTAAGCAATTATATTTTTCTTAATTCAATTTAATAATGAATTTTCTTTAATGCCATTAATCTAACTTTTAAAGACTTTAAAATTACTGAAACATACTTTTTTTTTACAAATCTCTAAGGACCCAAAAGTAATTTTCAGTATTCCAGAAACTTGGTTTCTAAATGGTTAAGTAGAAATATTTTTAAATTTAATAAAATTAATTTTAAACACAAAATAATAAAATAAAAGGTTTTCGATCATTTTAAAAAGCGAGACTTGTAGAACACACCTGATAAATTCATTTTGAGATATGGCTTAAAAATTGATTACGAATTAGAAAGTGAAGTGTATTAAGAGTGCGTTATGGTGGTAGCTACTTATATAGTTTCTGAAATTGTTCAACCATTGTATATTTTGATGCTACTAGATCAGAGAAAGAGAGAGAGAGTTCTATATATTGATAAAGTGATGGAGTGAATGACAAAGTGAAGTAAGTACTGATGAAACATGAAAATTGTTCAGATTTAAAATAGAACTCGGATTAGCTGCTGAAATCCTTGGAATCTGTTTGCACCTGGCTAATTGTGCATTGACCCCCCCATTTGCCGCAATGCCCTTGGGGTCATAAAAAATGTTCTACACGTATGTATGTATCCCTGGTCATGTTGACAACTAGCAAATGCAATTAACAATTGTCCCTGGCAATTGTCGACGGTTCACACAGGCATATGGATATAGTATGTTACATACATACATGTGTGTAAGTATGTATGTTTACATGCATGCAATGTACCGTTAGATGTGCTCTCAAAATGGATGATGCCCTTTGGCACCTGTCGTCATCGTCGTCGTCGTCGTAATCGTCGACATTTGCATAGTTTGTCGGCTCTCTGCAAAATTAGCTGTTGCCGCTGTTGTTGCTTTTGTAATCGCTGTTGTTGTTGGCCAAACCAACAACAATTGTAACTGCATTATTTGCACGTACGAGTATCTGGCTAACTGCAGTCAAGCTTCCCACCTACCCGGGGCCATCGCTCTGCTGCCATTAATGCATAATTTTGCCAAACTATTTTGAGGTTTGTTTGCCTGGCAGTCGACCGCAGTAGCTTCCAACAACCAACTTTCCCACCTCCAACTTCACCTCCTCCTTTGATGCAAAGAGTAGGCCAATTTATTTGTCATGTCAATATTAACAACGTGCAGTCAGAGGAATCTTCAGCAGACATCGACAGAGCAGGACATATAAACAGACAGACAGACATATCTATGTACGAGTAGCTCGCTTGGAATTGAAGCCGCAACCAGCAACCAAAAACCAGACTAGCATATTTTATAGTGCCTTTGCTTTAGTTTAGTTTAGTCTTCACTCCTCTCCTCTCTCCTCCTCTCTCTCTCTCTCTCTAGAACTGCTTGTTTTGCGGTTTTTGGTGCTGTCAACTTGCCAACTGACAAATATTTGCTAAACATAAGAGTCGAAACTTGGTTAGGTGGAGAGGAAACTGTACTGCAATTGCCATGTAAATTTAATTAGAATTTATTGAAGACCTCTCAGTTTGGGCTAATGCAGTCAACTAATTTCCATTAAAATAAATGTACGCACTTTCAGCATGTGTACAAAATATGCTACAGTCCTCTGATTGCAGACCCAGTTAACGGGATTATGCTGAGTTATCGATAACTCCGTTATTATCACCCATGAAGTATGACGATTTAAAGATGACGATAACCACTTAACACTTTTTCTTATGTATTAGGAAGAAATGTACATAAATTGCATGTTTTTTTTTAGTTTGTATACTATTTTAGCGTGATTTTTAAATTAAGGAAAATATAAATAAATAAAATGTGAGTAATTTTCTTATTAAATAACTTTAAAGATTCAAATTATTCAAAAAATAAATTTGTTTTCTTTTATTATATTATTTTTTTTTTAATGTAAGCAACATGAATCATTTAATAAACACTCAAATGTCAAGAAATTATTTTTCCAGATGGTTTTTAAATTAAGGAAAATATGAATAAATAAAATGTGAGTAATCTTCTTATTAAATAATGTTAAAGATTCAAAACACTCAAAAAATAAATTTGTTTTCTTTTATTATATTATTTTTTTTTAATGTAAGCAACAATAATCGTTTAATTAACTCTCAAATGTCAAGAAATTATTTTTCCACATGGTTCAATTATTTCATTTAAAAATATTATTCAATATGCCATTATTTTTGCGTTTTAAAGTTATTGGTAACTCAACTTACGCTGTAATTTAAGATAAAGCGATAAGAAACAATTGTCAAAATATTAAATTTCACAAAATGTTCTAAACAATGCACGTTTTGTCTCAAGTTTCATAAATTCTGTGGCAATTGCGTGTTTTTTCCCCAGAATATTAGAAAAAGCAATTCTATGCCTCAATTAGCTAAATATCCCAAGTCAATCAGAGAACAAGGCCTCAAATTATATTTTATGATTTCCTGTCAATCTTAATGAATGTCTCTAACTGAACTACTTGGTTATGGTTATGGGTGTATGGGTCTTATGAGTAGCCAGAGACCAAGTAATAACCATGGTAATGGCAACTGATTTGTCGGCAATGAAGCGTGGCTAATTGCAAACACTCGACAAGAGGCTCCAAACTTGTTGACTGCTAATGAAGTCATAAGTGGAACCTGGAAGACCAGCAAGAAGAAGAAATATGTAGACTCTGGGCACTATAACAATAGTGAAACCAGGGCGCCTTCTTTGCCTTTGCCATTGCCCCTTACCTTTAAGCCAGAGGTAGAGGCCCAACCCACAACAAGTTTGCAGTCAGTCAGGAGTCAGTGCCACAAGCTGAGGCGCAGCCGCAACAGTTGCAACATTTTTCATACAATTTTTCAACGCCTTGGCGAAAGATTTATGATCGCAAAATGCGTGACTGCCCACGGAGAGGGCACAGTTTGGCGGACTAAAGATTCGAAAAACAGGGGAGTGGGTATTGAGCATTGAGCATTGGGCATTGGCCATTGAAATACGCATGCGCCCAACGACTTTCTTCCTTGTTAATTTCATGCGAATTGGCCATTCCCATTGGCCATGCACCATACAAAGTTGCAATTCCCATGGTAAATGTGTTCAATCAACATTTTGATTACGCGCTATTCATTTTAATACGATCTTACGTGTTGCCATATCAAATGAGGTAAATTAATCAGTCAGTTTACGAGAGGTACTGTGAATCAGAGACAACGAAAGATAGATCTATACATGTGATATATCACTTCATAATCATTCGTTTATGTAATTTAATAATTTAATTTAATTTATGATTTATTAACTCATATACGAACATACTTCCGATAAATTTTGTTATTCCGTATACGTAATTTATAGGTACTGAACTTTACTTCTACCATATTATTTTAAAGGTTTTAAGCAACAGCATAAAATCTTAAAAAGTACGAAAAATAATATCTAAAAAGTCAGCAATTTAATACATTAGTATAGTATCATAATCAAAATTAAATTAAACCAATAATTTCCAGCTGTGATTCTAATTATTATATCTGTTATAAGTAGTGGAATAATGAAAACATTTAATTAATTTTGTTTAATTTCCTTGTGAAATATTCAATTTCATTTGATCATTTTCAATTCTACAGTTAAATAGTTTCATAACTGAGTAGATTATTTTGATTACTGATATTAATGATCATATTGATAGAAATATTAGAGAACTTAATTACTCAAAGTGTCAATTACTCGAAATTTTCCACTATCAAGCAGCTGGTCTCTCAGTTTCCTTTCTTTATTCTTCAGCTTAATCATAATTGTGGCAATTTTTATCTCAGTTCTCTGGGCACATGGCCAAATCAAGCGGCTGCAGATGGTAATTAGTCAGTTTACGTTTTCAGGGAATTGCAAAATTGACTTGGAAAACCCACATCGAAATAGATCTGAATAAAATCTACATTTTAGCCAAGTTCGTGGGCGTAGCATTTTGTCAAAATAGGAAAACAAAAAAGCAAGAGGAATGAGAATTTTGTGCAGCATACGCGAAAAATGAGACGCACAGCTGCAAGTTGCAAGTTGCAAGCTGTCGGGTCGCATGTGGGTGGTTGTTAGCTGCGTCTTCGTCTTCGTCTGCGTCATCGTCATTATCATAAACTGCTCAACATGATGATCATCATTAAGATTTATGCTTGTGTTTATGCTGCCGGTTGACATTTCCGCTGCGCGTTGCGCCTCTTCCATCAAAAGACAAGCGCGAAAAAATGTTCATCACGTACCAAAAAAAAAAAAAAAGAATTACAAAATACAAAGCACGAAAAGAGCAAAAAATAAAGTGCAAGCGGACAATGCGAATCAAAGTGGCAGACAATAAAAAAGCAAGCCAAAGCGATAAAAAGATAAGACACGTTGCCACAGATTGCAGCTGCGACTGCCAACTCCCTTCCGTTCCCCTGTAGCCCTCAAGCTTCTCCCCCGCCTGTCAATGCCGTTTAATGAATGAGTTTCGCTGCAAGTGACCATTGAGCAATCAACATTGAGCAAAGCAACAGCATTAACATTATAACGCTCAAGTGCACGTCACAGAATCAAACGACTAACTTACTCGTAAAGTGAGAGAGATAGCACAAACAACAAGTGAAAGAGAGAGAGCAAAGCAATGCTTACTTCAACTGATTGAGTGCACTTTTAACTCGGCTGAGCGGAATTGTTGAAAGTTTTGCAAGAGTTGTTTGTACTCATTTAGATCAAGAACAACAAGATGCTCGTACAAAGGAAATGGCAGCAGCAATACTTAGAGGCTCAACTTAAGACAGAAATATTGCGGAAACATCCTTAATAACATTAATAGACTTTCAGAGTAAAAGTTCCTCGTTCAAAGTGCAGACAAATTGCTTTTAAATTAAAATTAGTACTGGCATCCATGATTAGTGGGATTGAGCAAGTCATTTTAATCAGAAATCATTGCCTTACTTGTCATGAATCAGTAATCACTACCTGTTAAATGATACGAGTATGATATCATTTCATAAAACACAGTCTGCCGTATAAAGAATTGATAAAATTTCTATATTTTATGTTTGCAAAAAGATAATAATTCACTGTAAAAGGCAGTCCACGCTAGTGACGAAGGATCACAAAGGGTGACTAGTAATATTTACAGGAAGAATGGAAAATTTGCTTGACTTTTAACTTATGTAGAGGTTTTATTTATTTTTTTATTTTTTAATAACACAATTAATTGATATAATATTATAGTTATTATACAAGAAAATATAACCTACAGTTCAATAATTCTTTTTATAAATTGGATTTTCTAACCAACTTTGAATTGTGTCTGTAGTCTTAAACTAAACCTACTCCAATATTATAATGTCGTACTCTTTGGTAACGACATCTTCAAGTTGAATTCCACATTTGGTGACTCAATTAAAATACCTTTTGTTAATGCTCTTAAGTACATTTATTCTAAGCTTAGGTAATTAAGCTGTGCTTTGTCACAGAGCAATCGATGTGCTCTGCGGAATTTTCTCATCTCATTTTCTTGGGAACTGTCTACAAAATATATATCTTATAATTAAGTGTCTTTGGGCTCAGCGGCTCTTTGTCTTCTGTTTTATTCTGTCCTAAAGGGTTCAGCAATTCAACAGTTCTGTTGTACCATAAATTTTAAATTTGTAACAGCCAATGGCACGCGTCTCCCTGTTGTAGTTGTATTTGTTGTTGTGGATCGCATTAAATTCGAATAAATTCATCAAAAAATTCTGTTGAAGGTTTTTGAACTCGCCGGCCAAATGTTAAACCGGTTCTTGTTGTTATTGTTACTGTTATTGTTGTCCAGCTGAATGAGTCAGTTAACCAGGCTCTGACTGACGTTGCTGCACTTGGCCGTCCGTCCAATATCCACCTCCATCTCATGTCCAGTTCGTGGGCTGCATTCAAGGTCAATGCGGGCACCGTTTTATTTGCGGTTTTCTTTTTGCCAAGGGCCGTGGCCTAAAACTTCGATGTATAAGCTTTGTTTACGGCTCATCGGAGTCCGCAACGTTTTGTGGTGCTAATTGTGGCGTCTGTGGACCTCACACCATGTCCCACGAATAAAAAAAAAAACAGCCACATAAAGAACGGAAATGGGCGCTACAAATTAGCGCGACGCAACGGTTAACTCTCTGTCCTACTGTCCGTTTGACTGTCCCTCTGCCTGCCGCTCTGTCTGTGTGGTCAGACCCAACATTTCTTACAAAAGTAAACAAATTATTTGATTTCATTTGTTGTCTGCCTGCGGTTTGTGCTTGTTAAGGGCCAACACGGTTTGGCGGCAAACTTCAACCAAATGCTTAACTTCTTTCTTTGATTTTTGCCCGTTTCGTGGGCGAATTTTACTTTTAATTATATGGCGGCAACATTTGATTGTTGCTTTTGTATTGGCGGCTCCACTAGCCGGCAATCAAAATATGTTTAATCATAAACTAGACAGACATAAATCGATGCGGTAGCGCGTTCAAATTAAACTATGTTTTTCAGGCGTATCCTTGTAGGGTTTCCTGAGCAGGAGCTACTAGATGATTGCTGTGGTGTGAACCTGACCTCCAAAATGTTGGACTTGGTTCGATTTGGAAGGGGTTATAAATCGGGGATAAGCCTAAGGTGTCGTTTTAATTATACATAAGGTAAAATAAGCTTGACTATGTTTAGTTTAAAGCTATTTTTAAATGCGTATTTTCAATTATATCAAAATCATTGAAGATTTTTTTTACAATTAAATTAAAAGCCATCACTGCGGACGGCAGTCCGCGCTAGTGACGAAAGCAGCACGAAGGGTGCGAAAGGCGACTAGCATATATACACAGGAAGAATGGAAAATTTGCTATGACTTTGGATTTACATTCCAAATAGACATCCTCTATTAAACCCTTCATTCACATAATAATTTCAGGTTTGAACTCAAGTTGATACCATATAGGCAAAGTTTTAAACTTTGTTTGAATAAAAATAAGACTAAATCTAAGTTAAAAAAAATTATCATTATCCACTTCTTTAGGAAAAAATAGAAGAGGAAATTCCGATTTAAATATTTACCTGATAACTTTATGAAACTTTTAATATTCTTTCAATAAGCTTTCGCAATGAATTAATTTTCAAAATTCATTAATTAATTATTTATTGAACGCATAAAATTCTGATCAAAAATATGTATAATATGTACAATATTTTATTATGAATATTTTTAATTTAATTTAACATTTGACAATTTAATTTAAAATTTATAAAAGTGAAGTGTTGATTAACTGAAGCGTAAGGTAAGATTTTAGTGTCTACCCCAACTATATAAAGGTATTTAGTATTTTATTTACTTTTTATTGAGTCTAAACTATCTTCTTTATATGCTATGTACACTGGGTATGAAATAAATGTTGCTTGCAAATAGTACAAAACTGCTATTGGTCCGGCCAAAACCAAAACCAGCTAAGACCTGCTAATCAGGCGGCAGGCAGGCACATTGTAAGGTTAGTCCGAACATTAATGCCATAGGCAAAACTCGGTCAAAACATTCAGCATGCCTTTCGATTCGCAACGTTTCTAATCGATTTGTGCACGACAAATGGCAACGGTATTTGTCTCTATGTCTCTTGTCTCTCGATTTTCCTCCTTTGCCCCTCTCTATCCCTCTCTCTTTCTCCCTCTCTCTCTCTTTCTCTCTGTCAGTGTCTCCTAACTGTGTCTGGTAACAACTTCCGCAAAACATTTGTCCAATTTGCAAAACACATTTCCAATGCTCAATTGTGCCCAATTATTTTTGGCATGTGCGCAAAAGGTGTGGAAAGTATTTGTAAAGCCATAAATTGTTTTGCCAATTAGCTGGGCAACTCTTAGACTCAATTAGCTGGTAGCTGGGGAATCTCTGAAAGCCCCAGAAATGTGTTACAAAGTGTGTTATCTAAATACAATAAGTTATGTCTTAAATAATTCTTATGAAAGACCTGGGAAGACTGATTAATTAAAAGTAAGTTTAACATAATATTTTTGATAAATATATAAATATTAATGAAATCCATTGCACCAATTTATCTAAATTTGTTGATGGAAAATATTTTAATAAAAATAATTATTTAATAAATTTCATAGACATAACTTTTATAAAAATAAATAATAAAGGATATTTTACATAGAAAAACTTCATCTTTTACATTTGATTATTCTTATATTTATTTTTCATATATTCAACCTTTTATTTATTTTTATGATTATTTTGAGTAATTACTTTTTGTTTAATTTCTTGATTTCTTTTAATTTGTATTTCAGAGTCTGCATTTTAAAATGAAGCAACAACCTTGCACAGCTATTTAATGCCACATGTTGAGTGTGGCGCACACACACACACACACACACATGAGCGCACTCAAAGTCGTGACTCATCATGTGGCAGTGGCAGGCAGCTCAATGTGCAACATACGCGGCTCGAGGCCAAAGTCCAAAAACTGTTGCCACAGCCGCTGTCGCTTTACTTGGCTAGACAAAAAGCCTAATTCTGTCTAGCCAACAGCTGACAGCTGCAACTCCAGGTCTACAGTAATGGTACATATGGTCAGATGGCCAGAAGTAAAACAAACAGCCAACACCGACACCTTGAATTGTGCGCCCGATGTTGGCTTTGTTCGAATTACCCAGAAATTAAATTTAATGTGTCCCAAATCTTGCTAAATTAATAAACAGCTAAGCTCTTTGACAGTAGAGAAAGGTATTAGCAGTGGGTAGAGGGGAGAGGGAAAGGGGCAGGAGTATCACACAGCTAAGCCAGACTTTCTGCTCATGATGAATCGCCCAAAAAATTGCCATCTCTCTCACTCTATCTCAATCTCTGGCGGGCGCTGTCATTGATAAATAAAAGCTCATTAGCCGCCTTTTGCAGCTGGTCTAAACTCTGGTTTAAGCCACTAAGCAACTAACTAACTGACTGCCTGACTGATAGCCGGCATTGACTTTGGGTTCAACACACAGCGGGGTGGCGACCCCACGAACCCAAAGCTACTGACAGAGTGGAGTCGGAGAAACCACACAAGACGAGATATGTCGATGCTGTCAGTTTATTAAAAGTTTGACAAGGCGCTGATAACAATGCCTCAACAGGGAGCCCCATAATAAGGTCATCATTAGCAACAACAATCGTAATAACAATAATTATAATTATGTAATTTGTATTTCAAATGGTTCATTTAATAGAAAAAATCTCAGCCTGGTCCATTCTCCGGAGTTAAACATAATAAATCGACAATAAAATAGGTAGAAACACGAAAATTCAATGAAATTTTAAAAAAGGTTAAAAGATGTACATGACATGAAAAAGCGACAGCGGCGTAGAGGGGAATTCAACGGGGGATTCAAAAAAGAAATTTAGAAAAATTAGCAGTAGACATGATTAAGATACAAGCTTGTAAAAGAAAGCGAATAAATAATGAGCAGAGTCAAACTGAGCAATTTGAAGAGGGACTTCTAAAAAAAAAAAAGGAATTAAGAAAATATTTGAAAAATTACACATAGAATTTATGAATATGAATATCTAAGATATTGCTAGAGTCATCAAAGTAATGAAGTGTAATTTACAATTGTCATAATATTTTGAGCATCGAACAAAAGCGTTCGGTAGAGTAGGACTCATTAATAAAAAAGTATTAATATGGTAAAAAATATAATGAAAATAATTGGTAGACATTTCAAAAAACGTGTAAATTCGCGAAATGGGATTAAGCTGGCTGGTTTAAATTTAGATTCATTTAAAAATTCTTTAAAAATACAGTTTGTAAAATTATAAAAATAAGAGTATAAATATATAGTGAATATATAAATTATAAATATGCACATATTTTTTTTTAGTTGTATTTCTAAACAATTTCAAAAATTAGGTCATGTATATTATGTTACAAGTTCAGCTAATAAAATTTTATCTGTATATAATTTTAGCATATCGAAATCGACCCCCCTTCAGTTAGGCCTCTGGGCCATCTACAGCTGTGTGACTCTGTTAGCTGGAATATGGGCACGTACTTTATTTTGGCCGCACACGCCTTGCCACAAAAGGCCAAGTTATGTATGAATGTAGGTGAAATGTAGTTATTGTTGTTATTGTTGTCGTTGCGTACAACAAAAGGCGAGGCGAAGGTAAAGGCAAATGGTCCGATTCACAAAAGGGCACAAAAACGAATCCGAAACGGAATCCGAATCCGAATTCAAGTCCGAGGAAAGTCATAACATAAATGTATGAATGTTGCATGCAACTAGAAAAAGGACACAAATTGTGCGTAGGCAGGTAATGTAGGTAATATATCTGAAAAGAAGGCGTGGCCCTCACGCCTGTCATTTGACAGTTGGTGTCATGATAATTAGCCCAGGGGCTTTGAGGGTCTAATTTCTGTGGCATGCGTGTTGTGTTGTGTGTTGGCTTCTTCTCTTTTTTATGACTCGTCATTGTTTATGTTGATTTAATGTTAATTTCTGGTGTTTTATTTTTCGGAAAATTGATAAACATCTTTCAAATTTACCTCTCTCTCGATAGCCAGCTACTTGACCCGCATGCGGGGGCCACTCAAGTGGCTAAAAGCAGCGGAAAGTGAAGTCCAACAATTGGAGCAAGGCGATTTCAAAACACAATTTTTAATTGTTGCAACATTTAAAGCAATCAACGCGCACAATTAAGTCAATTTCATCTTCTTTTGCTTGTTGTAGTAATTTCTTCAATAAATTTTGCATGAAATCAGCATAAGACAATTTCTATAAATAGTAGTTGCTGCTGCCTTTAATTGAACACTTTAATTAGCATAGTAATCATTTTTTTTAGCATATTATTTATTGCACATTTATTTGACATCAGCTGCTTTTAATTAGGCGTCAATTTATGGCCAAATGTTTTCAGCTGATCCGAATCAAAACAAAACTTATTTTTTCGTAGTTTGGACGCGTCTTTAAAAAAACGTGCGCAATTCGTACGCAACGCGATTGACAACCGACGGCAGCAACAGTTGGTTGCCGACTGCAGACGAAGTTCGTGAATGATCGTAACCTAAGTCGAAACGGTTGATCGTTTTGTCTCGATTGACTCGTACTCGTACTCGTACGAACGATCATGTTCGATCGTGCCAGTCCAGATGCTACGATTGTTTTTGTTGCTGCGCGACCAGCTGTTGGCGGGGGTGTCTTTTGTATGTTGCGAAAAACTGGTTTATTGTTGTTGTTGCGCCCAAGAGTAAACGCTGTAATGTTGCTAAGCACTTGGCGGTCATTGTAGCTGTAAAGCTGCTGAGTTGTTAGCAATATAAATGTTGCAGACAGAGGAAGGCAACTCCTACTAAAAATTAGGTTTGATACAATTTTGAGGCTTCGATGGATATTTTAGGTAATACAATCGAACTTCCCGAACTCGAATCACCATTATCCAAAGAAAAGGTTAGAGTTATGGAGATACATATTCGACTAATAGAGTTCTTTTTCTTAAGATTATTACTTTTTATTTTACTGCCACTCTAGAGAGAGATTCAAGTTATGGAAGTTCAACTGTAATATATTTTTTAGCGACATTTTTAACGAGTGCGAGCTACATAAGTATTTTATGCCTAGCCTCTTTACAGTTTTTAAATTATCCGCCAAATGCTACTCAGCAATGTTGCCAACATACATGTTGAGCAACATTTTGTACTATTGACTTGGAAATGTTGCGAGAGAGTAAATTGTATTTTTATGTAGCTGGCGGCTGATCTGTTGTTTTCATCTTGCTTTCTCATCTTTTCATTTGTAGTTGTTGCTTTGTTTTGTTTTTGCATTTTGTTTTGCTTGCTGCTTCCCAGACATAAACACAATTTCGACTGTTCAATTTTGATTTTTATTTTCTTGACAGTCGATCGCACAATTGTGGGTGTGTACGTGTCTACGTGTATGTGTGTGTGTGTCTGTTGTATCGTTCTTGGGCGCAATGAGTAAACAATTTTTAAATGGAATTTTCAATAAGTCATCAGCCAACAACCATTCACAGCCTCCGCAGCAGCAACAACTTCTTGATAGATTTTTTTTCAATCTTTTGGCCCGTAAAGTGACTGACGACACGACGACTTGACAACTCGCGGGCTATCAATAAAACCCAAAATGAACGAGCATAAATATTCATTCATTAAAAATTGGCGAGAGTTCAATAGTTTCATAAATTTTAATTGCAAAAACGTGCAGCAGTTACAAAGCGAGACAATTTGAAGAAGCTCCCCGAGTGTCTTCGGAGAATGGAGCTGATGCCACAGCTGGTTGAAAGTAGGCCAAGTTGTGGTAGTTGATCTTTTAAAATTTGATTTATTGCGAACACGTGCTCAAAGCAACAAAATAGTCATCAGACAATTGATGATACTCAAATGAGCGAATATACTATACAAAATAAAAACATATTTGCTTTTAATATAGTTAAGTACAGGAAAAAACCATAAATTGGTTGTCGAAAAAAAAAATATTTTGTTGCCCTTAAAATATGAAAAATGTTATAATGGAAGTGTGCATTTAATATTTGTAGATTTAAATTCTTATTCGGGGGTGCCACAGAAATCGCTTTCGCTTGAATTTCACTTAAATTTCATACAAATTGAAGAGAAATTCAAGCGAAAGCGATTTCTGTGGCACCCTTGATTATCTAATATTGCTTATATTTCATATTATACGAGCATAATATCATATCATATTATTTCGTATAATACATTTCTAATATTATGCCTTTCTTTACAAACGCTGTAAAAGAGTTTTGAAAAATTATTTTTCAGTTACATCTTTTATTGTTGCTCTCAACACTCTAATAAAATGTACATTAAAATTTTGCTTATTTAAATTCAAACAAATTTTCAAAAGGACATGAAGATAAGGAAACAAATATAAGAAAATAATAGAATAATATTAATATACATAATATAAATTTAAATAAAATTGATAACTTTTATCGAACTCTATAGGACTGTATTAAATATATGTACATTACTAAAATATATTATGGATTAACTAATTGTGTTTGTAATTGTTGGATATTTGCAGTACATACTTCGATTCTAATAGAAATATTTTGTGGATTCCTTGAAGAATTTTTAGCTATAACATCTTAAAATTAAATATTATTGAACAGATCTCAGAAAGATTACAACAAGATTACAGAACAATCACGTTAAGATTACACAACATGGACTATAAATTTTAACGGATCTTTAAAAATGTTAACCTCCTTCGCATTGTGTTCATAGGTTGACGAGGGGAATGCATAATCCAGTCAAGTGATAAATTACTGCCAACTTTTGCTTTGGCCTTCAGCAGTTGCCATAAAAACGGTGACCCAAAATGGATGCTCATAAATCTGGCGAAGAAAAACCTGTGCTCGCTTGGCAAGTGTATGTAAGTATTTACATATTTCCCTATATATAACAGATCCCTGCAGTTCTGGAATTCATTTTCGTCGGCAGTCGCTTGATGTTGTTGTTATTTTTTGACATTTTGTTGTTATTTTTCTAATAGTTCTGCCAGCGTCGACCGGCCGCTGCTCGAGCGACGCAGGCAGAGTTACTTTTCGTCTGTTTCTATTCGTTTTTCTTGTTCCCCTGTTTGCCGACGTCTTAAAAAATTGCACATCGTGCGTGCGCTGCTAAAGCGACGCAGGCAGAGGCTGCATCTGTTCGTTTTTTCTTTGTTTCTTTCCCTCTCTAGCGTACAAGTTTTCGGCCGACGTTGACGTCGACAAAAATTTTATGACGGAGACAGAGGCTGTTTCTGTTCGTTTTTTGTTGTTTCCGTCTCTGTCAAACGAACGTCGAACGCTGCTGCCGGCAGCGGGACGAAATTTGTGCAACAAAACGCAGCAAGCGCACGTGTCAAAGGAAAACAAAACAGAAAAAAATTTGACAATGTCGCTGCCGGCTGCTGCTGCTGCTACTGCTAAGACAAATCGTAAGTGTTTTATAATATAATTTATTAATTTTTAAAATAATAAAACTAATGCATATTTTTTTTTTATAGAATATGAATTGAACTTGAAAGCATGCAAGGAGTTTCGTCTGGAATTTCTCTGACGGCCGTGGTCGACGGCATATAGTGGGATCTGCATCTACATATACGTACATACACTGGCGAACTAAATTATTGGCACAGCAAGCAAGTTCAACTTTATCGATAGATTTTGACCCAATATTAAGTAATTTTCAAGGTTGCATTATTTTTTCCAGATAGATGAAAAACTTCTTAAACAAATTCATTTTATTTAAATTCAATATGTTGCTTACAAAATTTATGAAATTTTAAAAACAAAAAAAAGTACCAAATTCATCTGAACAAAATTATTGGCACACTTCATTTAAAACTAAAAAAATAACTTCACAGAAGCGATATAATAAAATAATTAATATCTTGTTGATAAGCCGTCTTGCTTAATGACTTCTTCCAGTCGTCTTGGCATCGAAGAAACTAACTTTTTTGTTATTTCTGATCCAATATTTTGCCATTCTTCGGTCAAAGCTGCCTTTAATTCGATCTTCGTTGTAATTGGTCGTTTTTTTACACGCCTATCCAGTTCATCCCATAAATGCTCAATGGGATTGAGATCAGGTGATTGTGGCGGATGCGGCAAGGTGTGCTTTACATGATGTGCAAGCCACATGCGCACATCATAGGCCGTATGTTTCGGGTCGTTATCGTGTTGAAAACAAAAGGAGTCCGGTATATTCAGTTTTTCTGCACTTTTTTTAAGGTTTCTCTTTAAAATATTTAGGTAATAAGTTTTGTCCATAATCCCGTCAATGAACTCCAACTCTCCGACGCCAGCAGCAGACATGCATCCCCATACAAGGACTCCTCCACCACCATGCTTCACCGTAGAAACAATGTTTTCTTTTTGCAATTCAGTGTTTGGCTTTCTCCAAACCTTTTGGCGGCCGTCAGATCTAAATATATTAAATTTACTCTCATCCGAGAAGATTACATTCTCCCAAAAGTCACTGGGCTTGTTGACGTACTGTTTAGCGTATGCTAACCGCTTGCTTTGGTTCGCTTTCGAAATGTGGGGTTTGCGTCTAGCAATACGACTGTAATAGTTAGCCTCATGCAGGGCTCTCCGGACCGTTATGGGATGAATATCTTTTCCAAAATCCTGTTTGACTTCAGCTGCGATCTGTGTTGACGATATTTTTGGATTTACTTTGACCATTCTGAGTACTTGAGTGCGTTCACGGCTGCTTAAAGCTTTGGGACGCCCTGTGTGCTTTGAACTTTTCAATGTTGACGCTCCATTAAAACGCTGCACAATGCTTCGAATGGTGTAGCGGCTTCTTTCCATCATTTCCCCAATCTCGGCATAGGATTTGCCTTGATTATGCAAATATAGAATAATCTTGCGCTCAGATTCTGTCGTTTCCTTTTTTTTTCCGGCCATTTTAAGAAATTCGGTTAATTTTTCATAAGTTTAAGGCGCTATGCCACTTGCAGTTTCTCATTTTATTAATACGCAAATATAAACATGAAAATAACTGTGAATTTTGAAAAAAAGAGTTGCCAGATTGGTGAAATTATGGGAATAAAGTTATTCAAAGGCCAAGTGTGCCAATAATTTTGTTCAGATGAATTTGGTACTTTTTTTTGTTTTTAAAATTTCATAAATTTTGTAAGCAACATATTGAATTTAAATAAAATGAATTTGCTTAAGAAGTTTTTCATCTATCTGGAAAAAATAATGCAACCTTGAAAATTACTTAATATTGGGTCAAAATCTATCGATAAAGTTGAACTTGCTTGCTGTGCCAATAATTTAGTTCGCCAGTGTATGTACTTGGCAAGACAAGCTGCGCACGGTGATGCAAAACATACAGAGAAATGTACTCAAAAATGTAAAGGAAGTTTAATAAAATTAAAATTCAAAATATATAATTAAAAAGATATTTTTTTTTAATTTTTCTTAATTTTTTTAATTTTTACAAAAAAAATCGATAGGGAATCATTGGGGAATTTTCCGTAAAATTCATGGAAGATTCCCTAACGAAAATGGTTTGGGAATCGTTAGCGAATCATTGAGGATTTCTCGGCAGAGTTCACCAAGGCTTCCCTCCAATGAAACGCAAGCGAATCACTGGTGAAAGTTCCCTTTTCGTCGATTGTATGAACTCTCAATGTTAAATTCACCAACGATTTTCATACAAAATCGTCAATGATTCACCAAGCATGGGGAGACATTCACTAATGATTCACCAGACAATCGCTGATGAATGAAACTGAAGGGATAGTACAGATGTGTATACATACATATGTACCTCTGTAAGTAATAAAATACTTGGGATCTGTCTAAATTTAGCAGCGCATCTTGCGGCGAGCCAAAGGGAAATGAGGTCGGCCGTGTGGCTTGGAGCGTAGAACGTGGAGCGTGTAGCGTTTGAAGTCTTGGCCAGTTTTGACTGCCAGTCAGGCAGACAGGCAGCTGCAATTAGAGATGGAGGTGAAGCAACAGTCGACTGGGGTAGGGACAGGGGCAGGGGTTGGAACTATCCAATCCGATCTGCGCCGTGTCTAATTAAGTGCGTGAATCTTGGCAAGAGTTTTGCAACCAAAAATAGAAAATTTGTGTTTCTATACAATTTTCGACTGTGGCTCTGACTTAAAGTGTGTATTGCACTTCCGCCATACCGACAACAACAACAAAAAATTAGAAAATGAAACTCCCTTAAACTAGTGCTCAACACAAGTCGCACAGCAGGCGACAAGTTCAAACATGTCCTGGCTAGTTATCTCTGGCTAATACCCAGCTTCGGGTTCTGCTTCCCTTCATTGACAATTATTGCATACTCTGGTCACAGTGAAGCAGAAAACGACGGCCCTAGAGCTGCGACAAAAGCTCCAACAGAGTCCAAAAGTATCCTCACACACACACACACACTCGCACACATTCGCGCATACTCACATACAGACACACACACACAGAAGAGCACTCATTCACACACATTTCATGTGGGGATTTACATTTGTAATTAGCTAAGCTTTGCGAAACTTTGACGAACGCGCAGCCAAAAACGAAAACATTACAAACAACAACAATAACAACGATGAGAATAAACAACAACAACAACGACAAATGCAAGAATGAGCCAGGAACAATTGTTGTTGCTAGTTGTGTCAAAACAAACAACAAACAATCGATAAACATATATATATACACATACATATATGTATGTATTAAGTAACAAAACTCCTGTAGATTTTATGCAGCTGTTAATTAAATTGAATTGAGATTTTTTTTTAATTTTTATGATAATATTCAATAATGAAGATTTCTTCTTAATTTGCATATTTACATATTATATTACATGTTACATATTTCATTTAATATTTTATGGACAAACTCATTTTAATTGTTAAATATTTTATATATTTAAGCAATGTTGCAACCTTTTTGTGATTATGTTTCAAATTTGTGTGCTTATATTCCCTTTGGGAGATTGTGTATACAAATCTAAGCAAAATATTAAATAAATACGACTTTAAATGCTTTCGTATATTTGAATGATTTAGCTAGACTGATTTATTTTGCTTAGTATTTATATAATAATATTGCGTATTTGAATGGTATTTATGTCGCTCCATCAAAAAAAAAATATATAGAAAGATTTTAGCTGATATTTGATACACTGAAAAAAAAGACCACTTTCTAAAATCAAGAACATTCATCTTAAATATATTGTTCTTGAAATAAGAATATTTGAAGACCAAATTACTAAAACTAAGAATATTAATCTTGAAAATCGTAAGTTCTTAATATAAGAATGAAATTCTCAAATTTAAATATTTTGTTGTTAATATAAGACCATTTTAGGACCAAATTAATAAAACTAAGAATATTAATCTTGAAAATCGTAAGTTCTTAATATAAGAATGAAATTCTCAAATTTAAATATTTTGTTTTTAATATAAGACCATTTTAAGACCAAATTACTAAAACTAAGAATATTATTCTAAAATATCCTCAGTTTTTAATAAAATAAAAAAAATAAAAATCTTAGATCTTAGAGCTTTTCCTCTTAAAATAAGAACAAAAATCTTAAAATTTTGTCACTTCTTGAGACTTATCATAATCTTAATAAAATAATAAGTTTTATTCTTATGCTAAGATTTGTCGTCTTAAAAATATAAGAATTTGTGGTCTTAAAAATAAGAACTTGGTCTTAATAAAAATGTTCTTAGAATCAAGATGTGTTTTTTCTTGATTTTAGATCCTTTTTTTTTTATCAGTGAAGAAATAGATTGTAGACATAGATTTTTGTCACTAATTATTTTAATTAAGGAAATACAATTTAATATATCTCTCCATTTTATTATATGCTCAAATTAAAGAAAGTAATAATTTCAATATCATTTAGCGACTGGTAAAATTAGAATCTGGCTGTTACCTAGTGTTACATGTAATTAAAAACATAGCACACAATGCAGTTAATTTTAATTGTTTTTTTTTATAGTTATGGAAATAATATACTTTATACTTCAAATTACATACATAAACAAATGTTCGCATAACTTAATTACAATAAAATATAAAAAAAACGAATTAAAGAATATTTTTCTGCAATTTCAGCAAACTATTTAAAATGTATGTTTTTTTTCGTTTGTTTGTGTTTGGTTTTGGGGCATACTCTGCGTATGATTAACAAACTTTAGAAGCTTAAATGTTACATAATATCTAATTGAAAAGTTCGAATGAAAATTTGAAGTGGAAGTGGAAACAGAAATAAAATAGGGAATTCAACTTTAATGCAACAACTGTACTTGAAAGTTTTAGGTGACTTTTTTTCATTTTCCTTGTGCCCGCTGTTGCTGTTCACGTGCAACGGTTAATTTATGCAACTTGTGGCACGGCCATTGATTGGCTGCTTTCCCCCCTATACCATCCCCTACAGCAACTTAATTTGTGTGCGCAATTTATGGGCGCAGCACGTGCAAAAGGCCGACCAGAAGTTTTTACCGCCTGATTTGTGGTTACAAAAACTTTTTTCTCTTCGAATTGCAACACAGATTTTCTCGTTTCTTGTGTGTGTGAGTGTGCATGTGTGGGTGGCAGCTCGTGCAGGTCGACTAAATTTAGCCAATTGAAAGCTTTGTTCTACTTGCCCCTTTTTCGAGAATGTTAACTTTAATGTGGCCATAAAAGCATTGCATTGTTTGCACAATTAAAAGCAACAGGAGATAATAAAAAATAACGTTAAAAATGTTGTTTTAATAAAAAAAAAAAAAAACAGAAAAATAAAAAGAAAAGAGCAACTAAAGAAGCTGTTGCCTCGATGGACTTTAATGTGGGGCACAAGCTAACGTTGCATATGCTCAGTGCCTGCCTTGGTGGCAACTCCTTCACCGCCTCGTCGGCATTTGCTACCTAAGCAGATTTCATTTTAGATAAAGCCAACGTCAGCTTCTGCATCGCAAATCGAACATTGCAAATGGCTGATAGAACAAGGTCCTGCAGCAGGATAAAAGAGAGAAAAAGGGGGCGAGGCTATTTTATGCATTCGAGAGTCTTACGCCCCAAAGCCTCTTGTACCAATTGAAATCAACTGAAGCTGTGCTCCGATTACCTCCCCCGCATTTGAATACCTAAAAGCAAAGATGCATTAATGATAACGCCAACAAATGGAAAGCTAACGAATTGTTTTTAGCAAAAGCAAAAAATGCTGGTCCATATGAAACTGGAGAATTTAGTCAGGTAATTTAAATTCATTTTTGAGCAAGTTCTTTATCCTTAGAACCAAATGAAAAATAATTTTAAAAGTTTACTATACTACTTGTATAGCTATCATTTCAAATTATAATAAGTAGACCGATTCGATAACAACTTTTGCAGTTTGGTAAAGTACAATTTTCAAAAATGTCAATGCTTTTGAACAAGTCTTTAGCAATTTAACATTTTATGCTTATAAATTTATTTGTTTCTTTGCGATATAAATTGAAATCAATCAGCTTTGGAAACATCTTATGTGTAAACTGCTTTTAAACTTCAGAAAAACCTCAGTTGCAGCTTAAAGCTGTCAAATTCAATATAAGAACTTATTCATCCATACAGAGACAACAAATTGGAGTAGGAAATTCTCTTGGCAAAGCAGTTGAGCGCATTTAATCGAGCTATTGTTTTACTTTAATTACATAATAATTGACTTTTGTTTGTTTCTACAGTGCTAATAACTGCAAACAGCTTATGGAAAAGGCAGCTCTAAAGCAGCTCAACGGCCAAAACAAGCAATAACGTCAGGAAGAACATCAACTTCATGAAGACAATCAATGCAAAAACAGATATAAACATAACAACAACAGCAGCAGCAACAACAATGATAACAAAGACAACAAGAACCTATTACAATAGCAATTTGGCAACAAAAGGCGTTTCGTGCAATAGACAGAATTATCTAGAGATGTACTCAGTTTGACCAGCAGGACGATAACACGACAATTCCCAAAGAAATATACATAATCGAAAAATAGCAAAGAAGAAGGAAGGGAAAAGTAAGTGTTTATGCATTCAAAAGTATTTGCGATTTTCAATTATTAAGTTAGTTTTATCTATTCTTAGAAATATTTTAAAATAAAATATTGCTGAATATGTTATTATACACCAAAAAATAATTCCTTTTCGAAGTTCCAAGGCATTGGACAAGTTTGCGGGTTTGTTCGCGGAGCTCCTAAATAGTTTAATTTATTTAACTAATTTTTAATATTTCTTTCAGAAAACTATTTAATTAATTCCTAGGATTTCAAGAATCGAATATTTTGTTGTTTTCAAAAATCCAGCTAAAATAATATAATAAATTATTATCCGATTTGCAGCCTTGTATAATACTAAAGAATTATATATGGCAAATTTTGTATTGTTGACAACGTAGAAATTTTAAATCGTTGCTTCAAGTGACTTCGTAACACGAAAAGTTCTCATCTTTAGTTCGCTGAACAGAGCTGCAAGTCAGAACCCAGGAAAATGGAGCTGAAGACAGACCTGAGATGGCCAATTATATAAGATGCAGCTGTAGCTTATTTTGATTTAATTTCTCTTTTAAGATTTTACGTTTACTGTTATGTTATTTACATATTTGATTGGAAAATCTTACATGTGTGAATGTGTATGTAAGTTTGACTTTTCCCTGCTGCTTGCCATTTAAGCTTTGATACAGAGTAAAAGAGAGGAAGAAAGGCACTAGGCAACAGGCAAATCGACTGTCCAGACAAAATCAAATTAGTAAGGTATAAAAATTCATTGAGAATTTTGCAGACTGTAGCTTATAATATAAACCGGAAAACAGAAACAAAAATTGGTTAAATTAAAAAATAAATATAAATGAAGTGTAAATTAAAAAGCTTTAAAAGCATCGTTTTAAAGTAGAAACCAGTCTTTAAACAAATCAAGAAAAATTTATTAAATGAAATACGATTAATTCGAAAAGCTTTAAAATAAAACTGGATTTTTATTTACTATATCAGTTTTATTGCGGAGGTAAAACTTGGTTAATACTTTAATATTGTTATAATTTAAGAGTGAAAATTCACTTAAACAATTTAAAATATATAATTTAATTGGTTATTTGAGCAGAACGAAAAAAATTCTAATTAAATTAACTCCTTTCATTTGATTCCAAATTAAAATTTTTCTAATATCAATTACTTCAGTATAAAGAATTGGTTTGTGTGCAGTTCTAAGATACGATTTAGCTTTTTACACCATTTTAAAGCTCGCTTGGTTTCTTGAATTTCGCTGGTCTTTTTCGATGTATTTGCCAAGTGCCGTCGTCAAAGTTGACTTTGAACACTTTTACGTTTCGCTGGTTTTTCAAGAAATGCATCTCCAGAGTTCTTTCACTGCCCCAGTCCTGAGTCCTCAGTCCTGTGTGTGATTTTGCCCACATTTGACTACAAGACCTGCTGTCGTCGTCACTCATTAGAAAAACGTTGCAAGCAAAACCAAAGTGGTAAAAAATTGCAGTACGTGTTGCAAGTTGGTGGTAGAAGAGTCAAAGAATGAGGGAACGTGAAAAAAGTGCATGTAAAGTTTGTAAAGCAGCAAAAGAAACGGAGAAAAAGTTTATTAAAAAGTTTGGAGTGAACCACGCGGCAAAGAAAGGAAAGAAAACGAAAATGAAAACTAAAAGTTTAATATTTGATTTAAAAGTTGATAAAATTTACTTTAGTCTACACTCAACACGACGCTGCGTGTTATTTGTTTTTATTGAATTTATTTGAATGTGTCTTGGACTGAGTTTTTCTCCAAGGAGGAAGGCAGGAAGGGGAATGACGGGAAGGGAGGCAGCGTGGTGTCTCGGCTAGCGCGTTGATTTTTCATTTCAACGTGCAAATATGAAAAACAAACTGAAAATGAAACGCAACAATGGCCCAGCTGCACTGATGAAAATGGAGATAAAATTCCAAATGCTTTTGTTTGTTTGCGCTCAAATGGAAAACGCGAGACAGAAACGCTGCCCATTGTTATAAACCCGGCCAACAGCTAGAAGAGAGCACACTAATTTTGATAGGAAGCCTGCAATAGCAGAAGGCAGAGAAGCATAAAGCATGAATCTGAAGTTTATACTAAACTCATAGTTTCGATGCAAAACTGAAATGAGAGGGGAGCAATATAGAAAGACTGAATATCGGAGACCTAAACGATTATAATTTTCTTTCCAAATATAATATTCTAAGTCTTAATTATTTATAAATTTCTTATTTGATTAAACTGAATATAAAATGTACTATACCTACCTAAAACATCAAAATTAAATAAAATTTGAAAGAAAAATTTTAAAGCATGAGTTTTATTATTTTTTTAAATAAGTACTATAATGAAGTAATAATTTCAAAATACAAATGTCATATAAAAGCAGATTCCAGCAAAAAAAATTAAGATTAGCTGGCTAAACTACTTCTGAATCACTTGTATAGTAATTTGAGTCTTGCCAAACACATCAATTGAATTTATACTGTAATGTAACTGAACAAAAGATGCTTCAAAAGTTGCTCGAATATATCCCGTAAATATTCATAGAGCATTCGAAGCTCCCTTTTCGAAACTGTGCAAATTTTCACACTGCATTTTCAGCTGGAAAAAAAAGTCTCCCCCTAGATATTTGTAAATATTCATAGCCGCAGGAGCTATGTTTGTCATACACACACTCATACCACCAAACACACACACACACACACACACACACACACACACACACATACAACAGGAGCAAAATTTGAACAAAAACATTTCGCATGCTACCGACTAATTTTGGCTGAAAAATTCCTCCGCAGCCATTGCCAAATTGAGTTTGCGCTTGGAGTGGCAGTTAGAGCCACCCTTGCCCCCTTGACAAAACCCCACCTCCGGCTTGCTCAAAATGCAGCGCAGTGCAACTAACTCAATTTGGCGCACATGTCACATACGTCAACGCGAAAGAGACACGCCCACTTGAAGGCGCACTGCCAATTTGTCAGGCTCTGGTGCAGCACGTGCCACATCGCACGTTTAGCTGAGCTTATCATTTTCTCAAAAGATTCTCTCTTTTTCTCACTCTCTCTCTCTCTCTGTATCTAACTCTCTATTTCACTATCTCTTTCTAATTCTCTTTCGCACTTTCTTTTGCTATCTATTTAGCTATTTAATATGCAAAACGTCAGTTACCAAAAAACTGACAAAGTTGAAATAAATTTTTATTTCATGGACTCTGTTTGCACTCCTATACACACACACAGATACATATAAATCGGCAATGAACTTGCCGCAGCGTAAATAAAAAAGGAAAACTTGAAAAAAAAAAACAAGTGACAGCGATCAATTTGAGCCTGCTTGACTAAAAGTTACCCTTTAGCAAGCTATTGAGATGCATATCATTTCGAGTACTATGCGCGAAAATAATTTAAATGACGATAGTAAATTTTGACAGAATTTTCTTGAAGTTTTTCTAAAAACTATGTTTGTGTGAAGTTTTTAAGAAAATTAAATTATATTATATTAGATTTAAAATAAATAACAGATTATATTTATAAATCTTGAGTATAGATGCGCTTAGTACTTGCATAGTTATTTGCATGAACAAAATTGTTCTCTTGAGGAACTTTTGCAAACGTATGCATCTTGAGTGATTTAAATGAATTTTTTTGAGTAGGTGGACAAAAGTTTTAAAAAATTTTAAACATGTATATAACTTATTTTTAAGTTAGAAGAATTTTCTTACTTTTCTGAGAAAACTAAAAAAACATCTGAACTAATTAAGAAATCAAAGCACATTTAAAAAAAAAAAAATGATTAAATAAATTTGTTAATAATAATTTGATAAAATGTTTTGACAGTGCGTCTCGCTGTCGACTACCGTGCATGTAAACTCACTCGAGATCATCAGCTATTCGCTGGAGTGATTATGCGTCTCTCTGGCGCAACTTACCAGATATAACGGATAGAGCACTGGGAACGGAAGTGACAAATCAAAGAAAACCTACTACAAAATGTGGCTTTATCAGTGCGGACTACAGGAAGAATGGAAAATTTGCTACGACTGTCTGATCAGGTAAGAACTTCTAAGAGAATGCGGCTCTTATTCTCAAACTACCTTTCGCTTACCCCTATCAATGGGTACTAGGTATAAAAATGCCAAGCCAGCAGCCGCAAAATGAACGCCTTTGTTTGTGTTCCTAACTAGGCTCAAGGCATCCCGTTGGAATACAGAAAAAAGGCATGGAGTACTTCTGTGCGTCATCTAGTACATATTTCGACTCTTCTAATGCCGCTCACGTACCAGACGAAAAAAAAGAAACTCAATTGCAGACAAAACGAAACGTAAAAAAAATTTGTTCTTAGCGTTAATTTAAAAGTGATCCGAAGCAGCTGTAAAAGTCTTTTTATTTTAATTTAAACTTCAACTTCAATTTCATAAATGCAATGAAGTGCAGCAGTTCCAAAATCGAATCAGGGAACACAGGTGGCAAGTGCTTAGCGCGGCGGAAATCATTTTCCAAATGCCGAGCAGAATGACTAACTGAATTTAGCTCGGCATTGTGCATAAAGTTTGTCATACGCCCCGTGGCATACGCCCCGTGCCCAGGCAAAAGTCAAACAAAAAATGGTGGAAAAAAGGGCGTGTGCTTGCCTCGGCCAGAAGGACACTCAGACAGTCAGTTAGTCAGCACGTTGACGATTTGACGTATTATTTGAATGCAGGAAAAACCACGTAATGGCTGAATATATGTGAACGATAGAGCTGGAGTTCCCGACTAGTTAATACCCTGTGACGAGTTATCAATTACATGTACAATATATTACTTTTGTTCTTTACATATGCTAATATGTTGTCAGCTCTTTTATACCGGTAATTAGGGATATAATTTAATAAATAATCTTTTATCCTATTTGAATAATACGGGATTAAGATCAATATTATAGATTTTATTTTTATATTACACATTTTCATCAGTTTCATTGGTATAGGATACAACAGGGTATAAGATCCCAAAGCGGCTAGAAAACGACGCTGCTTTTCACAGACACATAAGCACATTAAAATGTGAAAATATTTTCACGTTTGATGCGACTTTGGGGCGCATTTACATGCACCGAATGTATATGAGTGTGCTTTTGTGTGAGTGTGTGTGTAAAAAACAATTAAAGCATTTTAAGTTAGAAAAAAGGAGTGACTCATGCGGTGATAGCTGAAAAATTCAAGCTCTAGATTTTCCCACGTGCGCGAATGGTTGGATATTTTCCTGTTGAAGTTGACTCTGTGTGTATGTGTGTGTGTGCAAGTGTGTGGCGTAAAAGAGGGTTAATGCTAGGCTTAAGGTTAAGGTTGAGGCAATTGTCAAATAGAAAGTGCTGAAAATGGGATTGGCAAATGGACTTGTATGGTTTGCGACGTCACGTTTGAAATTAAATGCAGTTGAAAAGTACTTTAGACTAATAGAATAGAATTTAAATTTACTTAAAGTGTTTAATAATTTTTAAAACAGAATCATTTTACATTTATTTATTAATAAGTTTATTTTTGTTGCAAACTCCATTCAATTATAAAATATTTTCTAATCAAATATTTATCATAACATATTAAAGGAGAGAAGAAAACATTTCTGCTTTTTTTAGGATTAAGCACCCAAAACCATTTCTCTCTTAGGTATATTAGTCTAAAGAAAAGATTCGACATGTGTCTTAATAATCTTTACGAGCTAAAAAGGACGCAAAATTACTGATATCCAATTTTGTGACCAATAATATTAATATGTAAATATTAATTTTTTTAAAAAAGTTTATCATTCGACACATTGCGCAATAAGACACAAACTTTTTTGTGCAGCGATGCTTTTGTCACTAGCATGGATTGCCGTCAGCGATTAAATGGAAATTATTTAAAAATCGCCTGAGGCATTAGGCTCATTGATGTTTTAACAATTGTAATGTCTTTTTAATAACCAACCAACTTAATTACTAAAATAAAATACTGGGTGAACAATTTAATAATGACAATGTCATATCACATATTTTGGAAATACTAAACTGATATTTATATAATTATTCAACCAACTAAAAGGTAAATAAATTCAAATCAATCACTTGAATGTTAAACTTTACTCAGTAACTATGGCAATGAGAAGCAAAGTGTCAATTTTTTTGCGATTGCTGGCTTTTCTAATGATACTGCAAATGAACGTAAGAATTAATAAATCCATTCATATTTCGTTATTTTCTAATTTTTTAAAATTACAGCAGGCACTTGTGTTTAAAATGACGAACGCAGTTTGCGAGTCTCGTAATAAATCGTGGGTTACAGTCGACACCTGTCGGCTTCGCGCATTGCAACGCAACAAAACCATTGCCAATATGCAAGTGACCATTTTACATCCCACCAATTCAGTTAGCTTAAGAGTGCAAGTTCAAAAAAAGGCTAATGGATATAAACCTTGGGTTATTGACACGACTTTTGATGCTTGCAAATTTATGAGAACCAAAAAGAACAAGATTTTTAAAATGCTACATGATCTCTTTAAAGATTTTTCAAATATTAATCATACGTGTCCTTATGTGGTAAGTTGTAAGTAGTGGTAGTAGTTAATAAGTTAATATAATATTTCGTTTCTATCTTTAAGGGCAAGCAAATTGTATCTGGCTTCTATCCGAGGGCCGATAAGTTGCCGCTTGTGTTGCCAACTGGCGACTATGTGCTGCTATTGACCTGGAAATTCTATGAAAAAATTCAATTGGTTACAAATATTTACTTTACATATGTGGAGGACTTTTAATTTGTGCAAAATTAATTTTTCTATTCATTTGAATTATAATAATCACTCATGTGTCTCAATAAAATAATGCTTATGAAGTCCCCTGATAATTTCAAATTTAATAATCTTTTGAATTTTGATCAAGGTGTCATTCGACGATTTTTGATAATAATGAATCCCACTTAGACCCCTTTATTTCATGAGCCAGGTAAGTTAGCAAAAGTCTTAGTATGCACTTTTGTTAGTTGAAACTTGCCATTTCGATCGGTATATAACTCGATTTGATCGTACATCCATAGTTTATTTATTGAAAATATATATTAATAGTGGCCCTTTGTGATGCTTTCGTCACAAGCGTAAGCTATGTTAATATTATAATTCAAAGTTTTTAAACTCACCATTTGTTGCTGATTCTTTGGTTTCTTGTTTAGGTCGGGTACCTTAAAATTGGTAACTGCCTCGATGACCTCGGCCAGGAGGAGGCCATCGCGACAGTCGGCCGACAAGTCTGTGACCTTTCGCTTGGATTTGGCACGCTCCAGATAATAGTTGGCCCAGTCAGTGTAGATCTGTAAAAGAGGAAAAAGATAAAAGCAGTTAGGAACTTGCATAATAATAAAATGGCTTGATTTGCATTTTGCAATTGTTAAACGACAACTAAATGCCCATTAGATGCAGTAATTAAGGTTTTTAGCCAGCTTTGGACACTTTCCGACAGCTGCTCATGTTGCACAAGTTGCACAAGTTGCACAACTTGTTGTCCGATGGCATTGAGGAAGTCCTCTGGCTGGTTATCAGGAAATCATTAGCAGCTCAAATCTCTTTCAGCCAGACAGCATATGCACAAAGTTCTCCTAGTTGACAGCCTGCACTTTTCTTGGCAAACAAATTAAACTCCCGACTGCCACACTCCCTGAAAGTCGTTAAGAAAATCTGTGCAAAATTCGGAGGATGAACCGTGTAGAAGGACGTGTGTGGGTGTGTGTTTCATTATATATAATTATAGCGATAAGAGGGTTGAATTATGTTTAATGAAGATGGTCCTTTAATAAGAAGTAAAATATTAGACTCTCAAATAATAATAACTAGATATAGATGAATAAATATACTTATTGAGATTATCTCAGAATAATCAAGTATTTTAATTTAATGTGAACAAATGTACTCAAATTTCAAAGCTCTTAAAATAATCACGGTTGATAGCGGCTTTGCAATTTCACTTAATTCCCACTTAAGAAAGCTCTCGATTTGTAATTCTCAAATAAGACTATATAAAAGAAATGAAATTATATCAAAAATTTTTGAATTTTTGTGTAATATGTTTACAACCCCAATTTTGTGTTATTATTAATTAATTTGAATCTTTCTATACTAATTTTCGATAAGAAATTTAAGAAAATCTCTATCAAAAAATCGGTATTATCGGAAAAATTATTTTTTGGAGCTATTAATGTTGAAAAGGGTTGGCTCTAAAAAAAATTAATTGGGTACATTCAATTCCAGAAAATATATCCAGCAAAAATGCATTATAAATGTAAATTGGTAATTATTGTTTGCTTTTTAAATGCTTTTTTTATTTCATATAAAATATTTGATACTTTGTGAAAAACATATTTGTCTTACTGTCCAAGCAATACCATTAGTTTATTGGATGAAGATTAAAATATATAAGATAAGATCAATTTTAAGCTCGTATTA
Source organism: Drosophila limbata (assembly GCA_963924055.1). Taxonomy (NCBI): domain Eukaryota; kingdom Metazoa; phylum Arthropoda; class Insecta; order Diptera; family Drosophilidae; genus Drosophila; species Drosophila limbata. The sequence goes on from OZ001353.1 coordinate 6,753,647, forward strand.
AATACTATTATTTTCGCATATTCTTATCCTAAGACTAGAAACTCGATATTACATCATAGAACTGATGCTTCCTTTTGGTATAACACTGCTGCTGTGCAGCATTTGTGAGAGCTTTGTCTTTGTACACATCGTTAGCCACATCCTTGCGTAGTTTTTATTATAGCTCATCCTGCTAATGCCGTGCCATATCCCTTGCATATCCCCAGATTCAGGCTGTCTTCCATATGCATGCGACACATTTTATGTACGCCTTGGTTGGCAATAAAAATAGCTGGCATTGTCCTTTTGCTATCTGCCCGTCTGTTTGCCTAACTCTCATTTGCCCCTCTCTTTCTCATAGCTCAGTCAGTTTTCCATTTGTCGCCGAGTTACGACTGAGCTTTGCAACTGAATAACGTAGCGTAGAAAGGGTTCAACAATAGCCTGGCCTAGACTTTGAGCTTGCTTATGTAATTTTTTTTCGAGTTTCTGTTGTTGTTTCATTGTTGCCCGTCTGCCTTTTGCAAGGGTTTTAGGCTCAGGCTTGGACTTTGGCTTTGACTTGGACAATAAAGTGAAAACTTGCCACTGCCAAATGGTAACAACAACAACTGCAACTGCAACTGCAACTCTAAACTGTCACTGACAGTGGCATTGGCATTGGCAAACTGGCTAAGTCCATGCCACAAATATGCTGCCCTGGGGATCTAAGCCGAATGTGGCGCCCACAACAAACAGCAATGGGGAATCGACTGGTTGCCCTTCCAGCTTTGTTTTGAATATGACTCTGTCTTTGCTGGCGAGCAACTGTAACGAAACAACAATAAACTGTGCAGTTGCCTTGCTTTATAAAGAGCAGCTGTTTGGGGCATGTGTGTGTGGCAACTGTATGCAACACTATTCAAGAGCGACAAAATGTAACTAAACTTCATTTAAGGCTGTAAGTAAAATGTAATAGAGTTAAACAATTTCCATTGACTAATCAATTTACAGTAGCCAAAGAATCTCTGCTTCTTACTCTGTGTCTCTTTTTCCTTAGAGATACACACTTGAGATACTTTACTTGTAGAGTACAAACCTTTGCATAGTCGCGCGTCAATATGCCATTGATATTATCGCAGGAGCCCTGGTAACTAACGCATCGGGCCAACATTATTATTGCGTGTATCGCAACTTCCGTTTCAAATTAAATCACCAATGTTTAATTGCAACATTTTCGTGTTTTTTCATTGCGTTTGTTTTCATTTTTTTATTTTTAGAATATTTTTTTATGTATTGATTTGAACTTTATTAATTATAATTCAAGTCAGTATTTATATTTTTTTTCTTCAACTTTTTAACTCTTTATAAAAATAAGATTTCTTTTATTAATTTATTTATACCGTTGGTACAGTTATTAAATTATTTATTTTTTACTTTTTATCACGATATTTCAACAAACTTCAGTGATAATTTTTTCATTCTGAAATTTTTAATTAAGCATTTTAATTTTATTACTATTTTGAAGCAATAAAATCATTTTACAACACGAAAAATATTTTAAAGTAATTATTTCAATATTACCATAGTTATATAAAAAATAATCTTCAACTATATTAGTTTTATACTTTTCTAGAAAGCTTTGTTTTATTCTTCACTATTAAATCGAAAATTGGCCAAAGATAAATGCTTTCAATAATCTCTAAAACATGACCAAGCCTCTTTATTTCTAATTATATAGAAAATTCTAATAACATTAACATTATTCCATTATCACAAACTCTTGTTAGAGCACACGTAAGTTATAAAATGTGGCTTATAGGTATCAATTGTTACCGCATTCAACGGCTTTTCTGCACACTTATTACACATTATGTAACTTTCTTTTTGTCATATTTATGAGACCCTCGGCAATTTTTTAACCCGCATCTCGAGCAACACAAATATAAAATTACAGCTTCAAGCGCCCGCAAGAACGCAACGTTTTTTTTTTCATTCCTTTCATAATACATTTTTTTTTCCAACACCATTAAAATGTCAATTATGATAAAGTTTTATTGAAACACCGCAACACATTAAGGCTTATCAACGGGGCCAGGCGATGGCGTCCGCCCAAAAGTATGCAATAATAATAATAAACATTAAGAGCCGTTACTTTTACCCTTTTCAACGGCAGACAACCTTTTGGTACAGCCCAACTTGGCTCGGCCCATTTCATGTTGTGTTTGAGGCGTTGAAAGTCACACGCCCACTTTTTAAGGGAGGCAAACTAATTGAAAATGAAAGTGCTCCACAACAGGTTGGCAGCAGTTGCCCATTCTCATGCATAATTGGAGCTGACACCCTTGTCAGCAACTGTTCGCTACAGATTTTGTAGGTAAACAACAATTTTGTTAGCTTGATAAATTTTAGTTTCTTGTTGTTACTGTTGTTGTCCCGAAAAGGGGTTGACAAATCGTGCTGGAAATCAATTTGGTCGCACGGAAAAGGTCAACTGCCATTTGGTAAATGAAAAAGCGCTTGCTACACACAAAACGCAAACTTTTACCCCGACCCATGCCACGCCCCATTGAGAAAGCTATCCGCCCACCATTTTGCTCTTATCTATGTACACTCGTATGTGTCTACCTATGTCTGTGTAACTGTGAAACTGATGTGCGGGGGCAGAAGTTTCACTCTGGAGGAGTTTGGCTTCGAGTACTTTTGTGAAATGTCAGTAAAATGTCAAAATAAAAGTAATGCTGATAAAAATTTTATAGCTTGTCAGAATTGCTAAAGAAAAATGCCGCTGGGGGGTTGTTTCTCATCTTGTCTGTCTTCTCTTCTCTTCTCTTCTGCTCTGTTCTGTTCGGTTCTGCTCTGTTTTTTATCAAATGTCGCGTCTTGGGTACTTTAGTTTATTGGAATTTGCATGCATCAACAGTTACAGCAGCAGCGATATCCTCATCGACAGGTGGCAAAGTGGCATCAAGTCTTAACACAACAACGAAAAATTTATGTTAAATCGAACGACAGACACGTCGTCTGACATCAGTTAAAAAGGTCGATATGTCGATGTATGTTTTATCTCTCCAGTTTCCAGTTGCTTAAAGCGGCTTTACAGCTTACGATATTTCGACTTTTAAAGCGCATTCAGGTGTGTTTAATAACACAAGGCAACAAAAATGTCAATAAAGTTGGCCCTCCAATAAAAAAGAGTCTATTCAATTCAGACATTTTAGTAACACTGAAATCTAAAAGTTACAGTTTTTTTAACAAGGAGTATTTGGTGAAATTTGTTCGATCGAAACAAATCAAATTAGGATATTTGATAAATTTAATTGATTCATATTTATTTTTATATGTATATGTATTTATGTTTATAACGTTATCGAACTATCAATGGCCTTTGATGTTGTTGTCTAATAAATTATAGCGATGGTTCATATCCATTTTATCAAGTTTAAGTACATCAAGATATGATTTGATTCATTATATTGTAAATATATATTTAATATACATAAATAAGCGATTAAAATATTAAGTGTTTTATATATATTACATAATATTTAAAATCTTAGCTAAAAAATGTTGTTCTGGGAAATTTGTATCATAGTGTAATCGATAAGCTTAGTGGAAACCATTGACAACCTGTTGGGCCTAAGCCAAAAATTGCTTTGATAAGTAACACAAAGTGCAAAGCCACCCTTCGAGGTTCATTTTCTCACTCCAAGCTCATTAAATTTGATTATATTATAGACTTTTATCGCATTTGACCAAACGGAGAAGGCGAACAACATTTCTCAATTCGATTTGCCAAAGTCAACGAGAGTCACAAGAGACAAAGCTCAAAGAAAAATCTCAGATGATTGACATTTGAAAGCAATGTCAAAACAATCTATGGCACCTTTTTGCACAGTGACTTTGATTTCATTACAGGACTTGGGAAACGATTGGCTGATTGGCAACGTGTTGATGGGTCGCAATCAACTGAGTTGTCTTGTGTTCGGGCCAAGAGTTTAGCTGGGGTGGTTGCTGTGACATAATTTGAGCTGAATGCTTTGATATAAGAGTGCAATAAAGTGCTGCTCAAATTGTATGTAAACAGTCCTCCCACACTCTTTTAATGGACCCTATAAACTATTTGGCGGCTTTTGCAACTATTAGTTAGATCTCTGTACAATAACTGTACAGAACTTTTATGGAACGCTAAGAGTGGCTTGTTTTTTATTTTTTAAGAATTTTTGTTTCAAAACTGTAATAAAATCAATGGGTTAAAATTAATTCCTTGAAGCTATAGTCAATTCAAAGATTTGCGAAATAAAATGTTCTATAATATTTGGACGGAAAAGAAAGCTACAACTTTAATAACATAAGTCGCATATCAGCGTAAAAATTGTTTACATAATTTGATTTTAAATGGTTAAAAAATTTAAAAAGAAATTTGAAACTGTCATTAAAGTTTCTTTAATACTTAAATTTTAAAACTTTGCAGAATTACATTCAAACGTCAGGAATAAAAGCTGACAAGACGTGTCGATGTTGTTTTCTAATAGACTTACTAATGCCAAATAAACTATCTGCGATAAGAAAAGAATTCCCCAGTATCTAAACCATTTGCGATGAGCAAGGAATTACCCAGTTTATATTTCTAAGCATATAGAAGATGGATATTTCCTACATTGTTGTGACGTATTAAATTCTTCTAACGTCTTTGGTGTTATTATATTAGTTCAAATGGGTATTTTCCACATTATTCTTACGTTTTAAAATAATCCCATTAAAATCCCATGAATCACACATTAACAAGGGTTGGCGGAAAATCCTAGTCTAATATATTGAAATGAAATGTGTATGTTTGGTACAACAGATCCTATGTAAATTCAATGCATCTCCTTCTGGATATAAGAATGAATTACCAAAGAGAGCATAGAAAATCCTAAGCCACTGACGAATAATCTTGAGACAGGAAAAAAGAATCTTTAATTAAATACAATTTTAGATTTACTAGAAATGAATAATCCAATTCTAATAGTATAATAAGTTCGAAGCTCCGGCTCTACTGGTTTTTTACAACTTATACTTTTAAACCGAATTCGTACAATCTCCAATCAAAACTTTTATTTCTTTTATTCTTTCTGCGGTCGTTTGCTTATTATCCGCAATTGGTTCTTATTTGTCTGCTATATTAGTACCATTTTTAACAGGAAGTTTCTATAAACAGTATTCACGCAATTTTATTATGTGGCGGGAGAACTTGCATAATGTCCACGATACTTATTTGAAAAACAATAACATTAGTTTTACAAAATGCGGTTTTCTCAAGGATTTTGGACCACTTAACACGAAAATCACACTTAAATTTTTTGTCATTTTTAACTTTCGGAGTTGTTCCAACGTTTTCCGACGTTTTTAACATCTGCAGTTGCTTAGATTAATTGTCATATGCTTATTTTAAAAAGTTTTCGTACTTAGCTACAAAGCTCAGGTAACTTCAATCAAGCTTACATTGTACTTAAATACGATTTGAGCTCACATTTAAGTTTAACACTTAAATTTTCGATATTACGAAATCGTACATGAAATAAGTTCAAGACACATGATTTTAATATTTACATTCATTCATTTACATTCTTTCTAAAAATTCTACCCACAAATTTGTAGATTTATTTTATAGTTTTCTAAAAACCCTTTATTCAGTCCACTCCCTTTATTATCTAGATAAATGTCAATAAGCTAGGAACCTATTCACAGTATAATAACCCGCCGTTTCAACAGCTAACGAGGGTCTATTCAATTGGCCTTATGTAGGTGTGTCAAGTGAAACAAAATAGACAAATTTATTGTGGCAATTCTGTCGCCCACTTGAGCCTAGAGAAAACTGTTGAAATGGAATAGAATCGGCCGCATGCGATCTTTTCTTTTGTTGTCTGTGCCTATTTCATTAATTGATAACAATTTTTGTCACAATTAATGTAGGCAGCTCTCGATTCGCCTCATTTCTTTTATAGCGCCACAAAATTGGAGCCAACTCCCGCAAGACAAATATATACTCAACAGCGAAAAAAGAAATCTAAATAAATAATAAATATTGAGGGAATGATTGCAATATATGTATTTAGAAATACTTGCTGATAAGCAAACAAAAAAAGATATGAAACAAAAAGCAGCGCTGCCTGTCAACTGTCACATAAATAAATTTAATTTTTATATATAGTATGTATATGTATTTTTAGGTATAAAATTTGGCAGGCATCGTTTCCTGTTGCCCCGCCCTTACAATTGCCATGACAGCGAGGGCGAGGACAGACCAAGAGGACGGGGACTTTGTCGCATTTAATAATGACAACTCATCAAAAATGTATATGACCCACTTGCAGCGCCCCCAGCTCATCAGCCAGAAGATGGCAAAATACAGAAAACAACAACAAAAACTTTACGAAAAAAACCCAAAAAAAAAAAAGTACAGAAGCAACGCATGCCAGACAAAAGTTAGGGAAACTTTTTCATTCATATCTATGTATCTGTGAGTTATTGCCTCTGGCGTTTTATGGCAATTGATTAGAGCCTTCCTCCCCTCAAATGCTAAAGCCCAAAACCAGGTCCCAGCTGAGGCTAAGTGGTCGAAAAAGTGGCGGGGAAATGCCGACAAAACTGTCGGTAATTGAAAGCAGAAAGCCAAATCGCCTAAACTTACGAACTACTCATGATAAAATTACAAATCGTAAATTTTCAAATTAAATTCCTATAATTTCGTCATCTAGTTGGATTAATGTTGATTATATCAAGAGGAAATGAAGAAAAAAAGTTTGTTTTATTTCTTACTTCCCCCTAAGATTTTGATTTCATTTATATTATTACATAAACTTCTATTTAAAAATTATTATTAATTTGAGGACTTTTTATGTAACGCCATCAATTTAAAAAATCATGGTATATCTAAATTTTCCTAGAACTCTAATTATCTTCAATACTATAATGAAGCTCTAACATATGTAATTATTTTCCAAGTAAAATGTCGTTATAGTCATATCTTGTTCTTAGATCATTGAAGCATTTGAGCACTAAATTTGAATTTGAAGCTTAACATTTTTTAAGAATACAATATTACACACAATACTTTTTATATTTTCATATTTGTATCCACTTTTACTAAGAGTTGTTGCCGTTAGCCTATTTGATTTATTTCGCTCTGTTAGTTTAAACAAAATCAACTTCCAATAACTTGCAGTGAATAACAATTATTTGTAACTAATTCATGAGTAGGTTACTTTTTGCATATTTATTATAATTGGTTACCTAATTTTATCAGCACAATTCAGTTAATTTTATTTATATTGTACTTTCTTTTTATATAGCTGAAATCCTTTCCGCTTGAATAAAGTCATTAAACCGAGTTATTCATTTGCTTTAGTTGCTGCATTAAACTAATTGTCGAACGCATCAGATGCCGGATTAATTTTGCAGAAAAACCTGCAGAGGAAAAACGGTTGACCAATTGACCAGTTGACCGGTTGGCCAAAGTGTAGTGCTAAATGGCCATCGAGGCTGACCACAGTACACGCAGGATAAACATACACTCACACACAGACATTGGCACAGGATATGTGCGGTCAAGTCAATGGACACACGGGCAATTGAACACAGCTGTTGCTATATATGAGCCTGTTTTTGTGGTGCGTGAGTGTGTGTGATGATAGCTCTTAACTGCCTTCACAGCATAATATTGAACAATTACTAGACATAAAAGGACTTGGCTTCAAATCGATAATTCAGCCAAAAATAGCTCAAACTCTTGAATCTAATTTCAATTTAAGCAACTCGTGGGTGGCAATAAAATGAGTAAATTGACACTAAAATGCGGACATCAAGGCAGCCAGGCATTAAATTTCCAATATACTTTGCTGACCCACAAAATAAAAAGAAAAAGGACAACAATAAAAGGTGTGCATCAAGGATAAATGGCAACATTTTGTTGTTTCTCCTTTTTCTCCTATTTTTAATTATGTTTTCAATTAATTATGCGGCAACACATTTTTGGAAAGAAAGTTTTTATTTAATTACCGCTAAAAGGCAACAACAAATCAGCGGGAAAAGCGTTCGGGGTTAGCTCCTTTTTTATACTCTTGGCTTATTATTATGCCACACGAATAGCAGGCGTTTAACAGCTGTTAAAGCCGTTGCGTGCTCGGGCCAAGTTAACGACCATGAGTCACCTGCAATTGACGCGAAGACTTTTTTGTACATGAAGGGAAAGGCGTTACAATTGCCTAATGCAACCCTTTTTTGGCCAGGCATTACGCATACGCAATGTGCGCCTCCTTCTTGTTAGAAAGTGTAAGCAAAAGCAGCTGCTTGAGTTGGGCGGAAGCAATCAACGTTTGCCACAGGCAAAAAGCAACCAAAAATAAGTAAAGTAAGAAATTTAAAGGTGAAAGTAGTCGACTAGCAAATACTCTACTAAATCCAATCAGTCGCATTAAATTTATAGTTTTGTTGCTGAAAAATCTAAGAGTGATCTATTTTAATAAGCCAACCTTTGTTACATTTTTAATGTATTCCCTTTGATTTTAGAGTATTATAAAAAAAATCAAAAGCTGTCGGCCCACTTTTTTAGGCAGCCTGTTTTTATTGGCCTCTACCTGAAATACTCAAGCCGCAATGCAAAAATCAAAGCACACACACAATATAATAAAAGCTTTAATAAAAAGAAAACGAGGGTAAGGAAAAGCAAACACCCGAATCTAATGGCTTCATTTGTAGTCCAGCAAATGGGGTAAGAAAAGGGTGTCAAAAAACTTTGGGGCTGGAAGCTGTTACTGTTGCTCGTAAATTGTCACATTATGCGGGTAATATGAAAAAATCATATATAATTAGAGCTTTCGGCCTAAGTGCGATTTGTTGTACACACATTAATAAACCCGTAAAATTCACTACTAGCCCTCAGGTTATTGTACCAAAGTGATTATTCGTAAATGTGACAACAAATAAAAGAAATAAGTATTTAAAATTCCACAGATTGTCAAATTAAAAAAAAAAATATTTTTTAGTAAATGTGTAAACATTTAAAAATATTTTATATTAAATAATTCTCTAAGTTATAATTTCAGGAGCTGTTTGTTATAATTGTCAGCTCTATTTTTTGTTGTGATCCCTTTTATAATTCGAGTCAGCAAATAACATTACAAATTTGTTGAAATATCCTGATATTAAAAGATTTTTATATTTATTGAAACTAATTTGAATTGTAACTATTTAATTTTTTTATTACTTAAATTAAATAATATTTTATATTATTTAACCATTTATTTCAGACTTTTCGCCTTTCAATTATATTCACTGTTTTTACAATAGTTGCATTCCACATTATTGACAGACTTTGGTTAATTCTATTAGCCGCTCCTCTTGTATTTAACTCATTTTTTTTTAAGTCGTTGTTGTTTCACCGCATGATTAAAATTCAATTTAATGAACGTTGAATTTATTTAAATTGTGTTTCGAGCTGTTTAAAGTGATTTATTAATGGCCGCAATATCATTTATCTGCGCATAAATCTCATTTCATAATTTTGTATGCTATTTATGCAATTAATGTGTTGACACGAGTGGGAGAACAGGGACAGTGTCAAGGGGGAGCAGAAAATAACTTCACTGCTAGAAACATTTTTAATTTTTTACGTTTTGGTATTTACACTTAATTAACTGCACTTTTTGAAGCACATAAATTCCACTTGATTAAACCATTGGCTGCACTATATTTTCTCTTTAGATAAGAAAAACATACACACACACGCGAGCATACATATTGAGTAAAATAGAAAAACCCGGCAATTAATTCATTAAAAAGCAATGGCAACGACCACGCGTATTTCAATGAACCGAAACGCGTACACGCGATGCTGCCAAAAGGGGTACGTGGTGGAAATGCAGTGCACGCTTTTCTATTTTCCCATTTTCTCTAGACGCGTTCAACGAATTTTCCGTATTTTCAGTCAACGGTCGGGCGATCGGCAACAGACTGAGAGCCGAACTTTTCTTCTCAGCGAATCTCCTCCAGAGAATGGGAAGAAAAGAAATCTATTTTTGGTCAAGTGCTTTGCAACATTTTAAGAAAAAGTTCAGCAACATTTTCGAAAACCTGCAACACATTTCTCAAAATTCTCGTAAGTATTGGAAACGGAAATTAATTAAGTTGAATTAAGTCAGTCGAAAATGAACTTAAAATTATTTGAATTAAATCTTCACCCACTCAGCACAGACTACTGCCAGATTTTCAATTACCCAAACCCCCATATGAAATCTGGCTACCCGGTGTACACAAAAAATATTTAAATTACAAAATAAACAATTAGATTTAATGAAAGGGGAGCTCAGAATGACGTCTGCCAGATGCCAACGGCAGTAAGTACCCAAAACAATAAAAGGAAAGTCATGAAGAAAGCATTAACATTACAACAACAATAGGAATAAGAACAACAATGCATAGTTGTAAAAAGAAAATGTTCTTCATATGGTTGGCAGGAGAAGGGACTTGGTGGGGTGGTTGGGTAGATGGAAATGCGTCCGTTAGAATAAACAATGGGCAGCGAACAACTCAATGTAAATGAAATACAATATCAGGGCAAAAGACTTGAAAAGTTTTCAGTTTCAGTTGAATGTAATGCAAATACGTAGACCAAACAAATTTTTCATTTCCAAAAGGCATGTTAAGGAAGAGTGCTCAACACGCAGATACCTCTTCCTTTCTAATCCAAGCTATTGGCAATAAATTCTAGATTCCTGGGTAATAAACTGCAGGTCGTTTAAAATAAAGTAGTTATGGATATAGCTAAATATTCGAATATAAATATAATTTACAACTATTGCCAATATAGCCGTATCTAATTATCTAATATCTAGTAATCTAATATGTAATAAGCTTTAAAACGCAAGTAGTCAAAGGTTTTACGTCAATCCATTTCAAAAAGTTGATCAACTTTACCGGAAAATACTCATAAATAACTTCTAACATGTTTGCGGACACTTTAATCCGTTTTAAAGCCAGCAACTGGACACTAATGTCCCCCCTGCCCACTCTCCATAGCTCCATGAGAAGTCAACTGTCAAGCTAGTGTAAAATTAGCTCTGTAACCATTAGAAATATATATACATATATAGAAACAAAGTTAGCTGTGCAATAACCACGTGCAACAATTTGCAGGCAACATGCAAAGTCATGGAGTGCAAACTCGACAGTGCTGGCAATAATATTGTGCACAGCGCATCAGAAAACTGTAGTGTTGCATAGTTGCATAGGAGTATCAGCCGAAAGGGTTATTATATAAGGATATAGAAAAATAATTGATATAACTAGGGATAATAAACTAGTATTATATCACAAACTAGATTTTATTAAATTGATTTGATGTGATTTCTTAAAGGATTATTAGGCATGTTTAATAACAAATTTCTATTGGCATAAATACAATTATCTGAAGACTTAAAAACTTCGGCTTTGTAATTTCTTACAAAACCTCTAGAGATTATATAGAAACACACCTGTATGTAATCAATATTTTCCTAGAATTGTATGCAGTATAAAACTAAAGACTTATAGGGGCATAAAAAGAATTGTGTTGAACTGGTTCCCCTGTATCTTGTCTTATTTGTTCTGCTGTCAGCTCAAGAACATTGACAAGAAATGTCCATCCAAGTTAGAATAACCCCCTTTGGGACATACCCCTGTGTGCAACCAGGAGACGCATCCATATCTAAATATATGCAGCATGTCTCACAACATTGAAACGCTTGCTATGCCAACAACAATGGCACCAACTACAACTAGGGTATATATGTACGGAGCTACCCAGTTCTAGTGCTGTTTTATGCTATTGCCACACGCTATTTTTATAAACAATTTTGCTAGTTGACAAGCGACGGCGTCAAACCGCCCCACAAACCCCGCAGACACTCCTCCCTCACCACGGTCGCATTGAAGCGACATTGAACCACAGGAGGAGGTGAACTGAACACTGAACACTGAACACGGACGACATGGCAACTAAGTGGCCTGGATGTCAATGGGGATGTGACTGTGCTACAGTTTGGAGTGGCAACGGGGTCTCGGTCTCGGTCTGGGCTGAGAGTCTACGCACTGGCTTGTTAGTTGTGTTTTTTCAATATTTTGTTGCCACAGAAAATTGCAAATAGCTGTTGCACTTGCTGCTGTTGTCAGGCTGACCTGATGAAGACTAATTGTAGTTAATGTGGCGTGAAAGCAGAGTCATCTACTATTGCACAAAACTGTGGTTACTTCAAGAAATATTATTGCTAAACAATTTACCCTTTCCAGAGATAGCCCTCAAAACTAATCCAATTGACACTTAACTCCATAGCGCAGACATAAACAAAACTTAGACTGACTGCCGGCCAGAGTTAACGCTTAATTAAGTAAACTACTCTTGTTAATTAACACAAAACACAAACAAAAATAATTTCACACTCTGCACACTCCAAAAAAAATAAAAATCCAAAGGGGGCACCACTATTTATAGGACACCGCCACAGAGAGGCACTTGAAAATTAAATTTTAAATAAACACACAGTGCCTGAATTAGGAGTCAACAAACTTCATCAGACTGGCAAAGATGCAACAGCCAAAAAAAAAGCTATAGAAATCTTTGAATACTTATTACGACTGAATGACTTATTTGACTTTAAATATGAACCTCAAGCATGATATTGGACTTGATTTGGACAACTTACGTAAAATTAAAATCAAGCTAATAATAAAATTTTGTTTTATTATTAAAAGTTAAAATATAATTATAATATATAAATTTAAACTTTTTAATTATCAAAACAATAAGAAAGAAATTCTTAAACCATTTTAATTTCACACATATTATTTTTATAAAAACTATCAAAGCAAAGCGTCAATATTAAAATCAATTTTTATTATTTATTTACATTTGTTAATTGAACGCCAACAATAATAATAATCGTCTTAGATTAAGTTTAAAATTCATATGAAATAAAATATTATATAAATATATTTTTGATCAATAATACATTGTACTGTAATAAAATAGAAAAAAAAATTCAAAAATACAACCCAAATAAGATATGATAAATATTCAAAGTGTTTACAAACTTATAAAATTCTTCAAAGCAAATTTAAAAATTATTAGATAAGATAATAACTAATAATAAATAAAACTTTTGCTTTAATTTAATTGTATAGTGTTTACTTATAGATGTAACCATTGTTTTTTTCAGGAGGTCCAATTAGAACCTTGAACTTTTAAGAGGTTGTGCCAGCGTTGTGGGTATTCCCCAGCGTCCTTTTAAAGATATGAGTCTTCGCTCAGCTATTTTTTATTTATAAACCAAATCGTACAAGGCACATGTGCGATGCCACGCAACTAGGCGTGTCTGCTGCTTGCTGCTCGCCTCTTTGACAAAATAAATTGCGTCAAGTTCAACGCCGCCAAATGTCGAAGACAAAATAGGGAACGTGCAACTGGCGGTGGCACTAAAAATAAATTATAAAATAGCGACAAGAAAAGCGGCGTTGGCGGCGGCGGCAGGCAAAATGTCAACGTGCCTCATAATTAATTGCAAAAAAGTGTAGCGATAGGGAGGAAAAAATACAAAAAAAAGGAAAACTGGAAAACTTTTGACTGATCACATGCGGAAGCCGGAAGAGTGCCATCACATATGGAGACAGGGGCGTGGAAGCAGATAATTTACAGTCTCTTGTTAGGACTTATTATAATTTCATTATTTTATGAAATACTTAAAGTCGTTTTTTGTATTACGAAGTAATTTCTATATTTAAAATGCATTTCAAAGTGATAATTGGTGGTTCTCAGCAACTGCCTCGAGTTCTCCGCAACAGAACGTCTCATATAGTATGTGCTAAACCAACAAATCACATGCTTATTAAATCGTTCCCAGAACATTAATAAAACCAGCGACGATGCCGACAAGGATCCAAATTACTTTCAGACTGCAAATTTGTATCATGTCGTTAGCAACATTGTTGCCAACGGGACTTGCGGTATTGACGACGACCCGTGCGTGTTGACAGTTTGTCGCTGGGATTTAAGCCGTTGCTGATTTCCTTCTTGCTATTTCTATACCCTGTACGCATTAAACTATTGAAGATGGGTATGACATTTTGGTCATTATAAATTATAATTTAAGTCTTATGTTTTTATATTAAAATTTTAATAATCAATTATTAAGTTCTTTCCAAATTTTAATTCATACAGTGTTATCTTCATTTTAACTTGCGAGATTTAATTGAAATCTTTTGTCGACAGTTCATAGTTGATAAAAGTAATAAATTTAAAAAAATAAAGTATTGTACAGGGTAGTGTCTAGTTTACTTGTGGTTTTTGTGTATTATTTTTATATTTTATGTTGGTTTTTTATGCCACTGGCACTGTATTTTTAAACTTGGTACATTCCACTTTCCGACATGCAGCGCGGTTGCATGTCACATAATTATGAGCATCACGATGCACGGTCGTCTGCATCATTATTAAAGCCTTTATGCGTGAGCATACATAAGAAAAATATGTTGCAAGCACTTTCTTGTTGTTGTTTATTGTAGTTGTTGTCGTTTTATGATGCGCTAAGTAGGGTAGAATGTTGCCTGATGGCGCCGAGTTGAGCGATGTGTGTGTGAGTCGTCTGGCCATAAAGTCAATTAAATATGTATAAATTTAATGAGTGCTACAGTGAAGCTTAATGAGACGGTAATGTATGCACAAGAGACAGGTGAAGAGAGCGCTTCACTGAAGCTCAAAAAGCATAGCATAGCCCAAGGCGCTAAGTACTAAAGTGTATGTAGCTCCAGCTCTAACAGACAGATTCCTGAAGCACAGTACTTTCAATCTAAATTTACTTTATTTATCCAAATACCTATACTGCATATGTCCCTAAACCATATATATTATATTGATTATACACAATCTTCAATCTGCTTGGTACTCGACTGCTTTCATCCCTCTACTTCCATGGGCACTTTATGCATGTCACAGGATAATCAATGGCCAGACCATAAGGAAGACTAAAGCACTTATCAAGAGCGTTCGCCTCTTATGTGCCCTTCTGTGATGACGTGACTCCTGTGACAGCATGGTATTCACAATGAAAATTTAGTTTCTATGTACAACACGTTTTTTAGGAAACACAAAAAAATATCCAAAAATGGTTTGCAAGGGCTACTCTAACACAGAATATTTAAAAAAAAAATATGTAGAGTTTATCATAAAGTTAACCGGCATCCATCCCAGAAGTCTGCCACTCAACTCCTTGGAAATGCTTCTGAGTAACCAAATTTTGGAGAATACTTGAAGATTATATCAAAGTCAAATTTATAAGAAAAAATTTAAATTAAAAAAAAAAGCTATTTACTTACTACTGAAAATACATATTTAAAAATTAACAATAATTTAAGTATCAAGAAAATCGGTTTGATATATTCTATTCTATAAATGACGTGAATAATTTATTATTAAAAATATTTTTAAATAGTGTTGACAGTCAAGATCTAGTCTTGATCTTATAGTTTTATGGATCGATGTTTTCAATCGGGACACAAAAAGAACATACAATTTATAAGCATCCTTGAAAGACGAAAGATGGTTAGAGACATAGGACCAATAAATGTTTGATAGTAAATGTTATTCATAAACTATACATAATTTACAAAATGGGAATCGATATTATAGACAATAGATTTATAATCTAAACACAATATAAAACAGGTTAGCATCTTTTCAATTATAATTTAAATAGCGTACTTCCAACTAAATCCCTTGCCAGTTCAGGCAATTACCACAGCGGTCTTACACTCTCACAGTTAAGCTACTTACGACCTTATTCTTATCAACAGCACGATAGTTCAATGGTTCAATGGGAGACGTCTCAAAATCGGCTTACCTGCAATGAGATAAATGAAGCAAAAGATAAAACGCGTTAATATTATTATTTAACTTGGGTATGCGAACGGTGTTCAAGTAAAAGCGGTACGCTAATTGGAGCTCATTTAAATATGTAATGGCAATCACAACAACAGGCACAACAACAAACTAATTAGTGGCCTAGAGAGTTGTGAGCCAAAAGAGGCTTAAGTTACCAACTGGCTAACGATGCTTCGGGCAAATATAAACAGCAATTAGCCATAACTTGATGATGTTGGCCAACTAATTGACTAAGCAGATTTCGAATATACAAGAATATTAAAAAATTCCTTTGCATATTAGATAACAAATCAGTGGGAGCTCTGTGTGATCGACTAGAAGTTGCCCTGTAGCTACCCACGAAAAATATGTAAAACATAATTGCAACATCTAAATAAAGAAACAGTTTATAGTTTAAATATTAAGCATGTCTTATATGTTTTTTGTTTTAGCTACGTGCACAACAAAGAGTAAAATATATTTACGTTATTTATTTTAGAAGTTAATTCAATAAAAAGCATATACAACAAAATTGATGTATTTAGTTCTTTACCAGTTACAAAGATTCACATAAAGTTTTGCAACCCTTACAGGGTATATAAATCCGGTTATATAGTTAAGTTAGTTAGTTAAGGAATCTAAAATTCTTTTGCTTTGGCTGAAAAGCAAAAAAAAAAGGTTGAGGCATGCCCAGCTGGCGAGCATTTTCCGAGGAAGAACGGGAGTAGGAGTAGTAGGGAATTTCGAAGGGACGAGTCCTGTCGCACAGCATCCTGTCTAATGCTCTAATATCCGTTTTGCTCGTTATCCTTTTGCGTTTGACATGTGTAAGTGGCTGTCAAGCGTTTTAGAATGATATTTTTCCGTTATACCAACCATTGTTGTTGGTGTTATTGTTGTTTTCCCAGCACCTTCTGCTTTTAACTGTACTTGAGTTGTCCTGCTGCTACATTGCATTGTTGTCCTTTTCTTTGCTGCCTTCCTGTTTGCTGTTGATTTTATTTACATTTCTAGCATTTTTTAACCTGCCCAGAACTTTGGGTTACCGACTTTTATGCTAATATTTTTTGGGGCATGTGTGCGCCTGAGGTCAAATAAAAAATGAAGAAAAGAACGAGGACATTTGCCTGGATTGCAGGAACGGTTCAAATCGTTGCTGAAGGGCAACAAATTGCTAGAAAAAGGCATTGCCTACATTTTGGCGCTCAAAATAGGCAACAAATTGTAAAATCTTTGTATGCTCTTATTCGATCCTTTTTTGTTCGCTACCTGCAAATCCTTATACATTGCCTTTTTTAAGCTGTCTCTTGATTGCAGATTTCTTGAAAAGAAACTTCTGTTTGACTAAGCACTGTCTATTTGTAAGTCTTAAGATTCTTTAAAACGCTTGATAACAAATTTCTTAAGCCTGGCGCATTTAAAAATGAGCCTACAACTTAATCGAATGCAAATCCTTTTCTAGCAAATATCAACAGTATGAAACATATTTAAAACACTACAGTTCAGTCCTTTGAATACTTTGGTAAGAATTGCGATTAGAAGCAAAGTTCCATTTAGTTCAAATTGACACACTGCGAAAAACGTTTAATTTTATTTATTTATTTATTTAACGTTGACTGGGAAAAATATAAAATTTAAATTTAAATGTACAATAGAAATATGAATGTAACATTAAAATTATATTGAAAGCAATTTTAATTTTAATGATGAAAACTTGACTGCTGCATTAATTTCCCAACAATCCAAATATTACAAATTCTTAATTATATGAAATTCAACTTAAATCGAATAAATTTGTATTTAAAATAATAACTAAGAGCAGTTGACCAAAAGTACTTTAAAAAATTAAATAGATAAATAATAGATACCATTATACGATAATAAATAAATATGAATTATATAAATTTAACTTTAAGCTGAATGGATGATAAAAAAAAATTAAAAACGGGTGTCTTCAAAATATTATTATTATTATATAACTTGAAATTTTACAGCATTATAAATGTACGAAGGTCTGATAAATTATTTTTAGATCCTCCAGACAAACTAAAATATTGTATAATGTGAAAATACATGCTTTCATGTATGAAGCCATCTTCAAGTCTGGTTACCCAAAGCTGGCTTAACTAAAAAACATTGTATTTCAAACAATTTCCTGGAGTGGGCAACCCTGGACGGGCTTAACAGTGCCTCAACAGGGTTGCATAAACAAAAGTTTCTCATTAAAATGAAACTTTGTTGCATTACCCAAACTTATTTGGCTGCTGTTGTTGTAATTGTTATGTGATTGTTGTTGTTTGTATGTGTGGTAAAATCTGCCCACTCTTGCAAACTCATGTGCATATGTATCTATATGTATGTATCCAAGTGTCTGGCACCCAGCGGAGTTGCGAGTGGCCTTAAACTGATAATTGGATTTAATTTTTGAGTAGCCCGTGCCCATCGCCTCTGGTCTGGGACCATTTAAGTTGTTGTAGTTGCTGCTCATATGTCTATTCGAGCGAGAGCTGATAGTCACACCTAACAAAGGGGCTGAAAGACCCAAATAAGCCGACGTCTAGTGACCCAACATCATGGCCACAGGTTCCCTTGGTTTGGCAGCTTTCTTTTGATCTGATGCTTGTGAAAATTTTGACATGTGCTTGTTATAACAATGCTTAACAGCTCCAACTCCAAACTCCAACAGGGACTTTGGGATTGGAACTGCAGTCCACAGGGGACGAGAACAACCCAGACTGGAGTTGTCGCATAAATATTCATTTTCTTGACTTTTATGAAAGGGGTGGCTCCTCCCCGTTGTTGTTGTTGTTGTTGTTGTTGTCGACTACATCAAATGCGTGTTATATAATCCCCTTACAGCTGGCTGGGGCTAATTTTTAATTTTTATGGTTCACATGCTGCCCTTCAGCCAAGCTCATAAAATGAATAATTGCCACTTTTTGGCTCCAGTAGCTTTTCGACGCTAATAAAGCGACTGCAACGTCGACGGCGACATCGACTGCGACTGCGACTGCGACGGCGACGGTGACGGCGACTGTGGGGCAACTTGTTTGGAGTCGCCCCTTCAACAAATGGAGATTAATTTTATTATAATGTTCGCTGGCAACGGAGGACTTGTGGGCGAGTTCGTCATATGAGTTGCAGCTGAAAAGGATTTTGGTAGCTCCAACAGACCCTTTCAGCTCTTCAGACCCTTTTCCTTCCCCTTTTCCTTTTCCCTCTAACAATTTTAGCATTAAATTAATTTGGGGACATGGCTGGGTCTATTTTTGTTTGACCAGCACTGTGTGTGTGTGTATTTGTGAGTGGATACTTGTTTACTTTGAATGGTTTCGGATATTTCGAGTACCATGTACTCTCCAATATGATGTGGCATAAACGAAACGCTTTACATACTTGATTAACTAAAAGTACCCAAAGCGCTCGACATTAAACAGCCAGAGATTAGGTACTTAAGTTCTTATGTCGAGTCTGAGTAATTATGTTATATATGTGTGATAGTTGTTGTTGTCTGGGAGACAAATGCGAGTAGATTTTCGAACTATTAACAGAGACATATTCATCAATATTTTCTGTTATCCTTAGGCATCGAGGAAATGCCTTTTAAGCTTTGTACAAATGGATAAATTGAACTAAGATAATGCAAAACAATTTGTGAAACTGTACAATTTTTCATCTATATAAAGAATGCTGGAAAAAATGTAGAGCCGCAAATCTAGCAATTAAATAAATAAATAACTGATTACACATTTCCTAATTATGGTTATCAAACATTTGTTTTCTAAGAAAAATATTAGAGCTTCTGAAATCAATTATATTTAAATAATACATTAAAAAAATTTATTTCGTCTTTTTAGTTTCTCATAATAATGTTTATTGTTTATTTTTAAATACATTTTTCAATTATTTTTTATATTATTTAAACTTTTATATTTTATTTTAATTTTTTTTGCACTCTTTATTTACAAAAACTGTTTCTTAATTTTCTTGTAACCCGAAGGTAATTTTATAAGGTTTCTTCTAAGAATTTGCATCAAAAATACTTTGATTTTAAAACTTATGATAAAGGGAATAATGTCACAGTAATAGGCAAAGTTCTCATATTGAAATGTAGTCTTATTGATGTGCAACTTTGAAAGCTTTCAAACTACATAATAATACCATAAACTTTAATATATATTAAATTTCCAATTGTTTTATTTAAGTAAGCAATGAGCCCATACAATCATGAGCATTTATAGCCATACACATATCTCTTCTTATAGAGAAATACATTTCAAGATGGCAGCAAAGCAAAGAGGCATAAATCCAGGCACTCGAAAACAATCATACGCCTGAGTCAACAGCAACACGGAGTAAACAGAGAAGTAGCCAGAAATGCAGGAACAGGGGCAGGTCAAAGGCGGGTTTGTCTCTGTGACAGGTCGTTGTATGGGCTGGAGTTTTTATGCATAAATCACTTTCACTTGTTTACACAAATAGGCGCAGAGTAGCTGGAAATGGGAAATGCGAAAGTATCCCCAAAAACCTGCCGCTGAGCTTAACGAAATTTTCAATTTTTTTTCTTTTTTTTTGCCATAGCAGCAAAAAGTAAACCGAAAACATGCAACACATATTAAAAGAAGAGAGCAGAGGGAAAGAGGTCAGCATTTCGGTCTCATACAAAAGAGCAGAGCTCAAACAATGATAAGTTTGAGTGAGCTTCATTTTGGCCAACCGCCCACACAGATATTGAAAGGGAATAACAACAACAGTTAAACAAACAATGTTCGGGTTCGGGTTCGAGTCCGGGTCACGTTCCGGGGCTTAAGTCGAACGAGAGAAATGGGAATGTGGGAAAATGTCCCAAAAATACATATTCGCAGAGCATTGTGAGGTTGTATAAACAATTTAAGCGATACTTTTATTTATTATTATTTTTATGCCGCCGCCGCAAAATGTAAAATTAAATGGAGAGCCGCGCAACTTCCCCTTTTTGTTTACTCACGTAGTCAATTGGCAGGCAACATGAAAACATTTCGTAGCATACTTTTAGGGGACGCTGTTTGCGGCACACGGTCTAAGCAAATAATTAACTCGCACAACTTGGCCAGGCGGCCAATTATGTTGATGGCCCAATAACATATTTGGCTCAATTAAATCAACACACGGCCCTTTTGCATTGAAATAAATAAACAATAAGCCAAAAACAACATCAACAAAAACAAAAACAACGAAAACTTTTTCAGCCCACTGACGAAACCGACAAAACAACAAAAAGAACTTTGGCCCAAAAGTTTTGCAACTCAAACTTTTGGCTGCCTATTAGCCGGGGCATGCCTTGCGTCTCATGCCACATGAGTGTTGTCAAATTATCTGGGGAAATTATTTTTTAACACGCACTAAACACAATGCGACAAATGGGCTAAATTTAGATGTTCTGTGGGGACAGCAGGCTGATGTGAGAGAAGAAAATCTTTTCTTTTCTTTCAAAAAACTTTAGGCATTGCCAATTGAATTTAATGATTAATAAAATAAAAAAGCATGTAGCTGCTTTTATTTTATTTATGCTAAACTTTATTTCATAGACTTGCTAAAGTAATGCTTAACTACTTAAGTGTGAGAGAGCTCTGATACAAAATTTCAAGTTTATAACATGTCAGAGCTCAGAGTTCTCTGGGGTTGCTACAGCTAATCGAATAAACTGACAGGCAGACTTTGGTATACTGATTACACTGTTGATAATAATGTAGTTTAAGGTGGGATTTTTATTTGGAGTATTTAAACAACTATATAAAGTTTCTTAATTGACAAATAATAAGCATTTTTATAACGCAATTGGCGAACACTTATAACCACTTTCTCATTATCCATTCCAATCTTCATCGATTCAGATATTTTAAGCCTTATTCTTTGAGTTTATCAATTTATAATGAATTCCGGCCTTCGTTGTGCATCTTTATTTTAAATCATCCTATCTTTTCCTTTCTCCCACCTTCTCTGTGTTTCTCCCATTTTGTTTTTTAATTCCTTGTTTCTTATTTAAACAAGTAAAACTTGAACATTTCTAGGCGTAACGCTAATGTTTATTTGGTGAATTGCATTTCCCCCGCCTTTGGAGGAAATGTTGAGTAGGGAAATTCAGAAAATTGGTTGACTATTTGCGGTGGCCAAACGAAATAAAATGCCGTTAATTAACCCAGCCAACAGTTTTAAGTGGCCAACAAAAATATTTGCACTACAATTTGGCCGGGCTAACTAGAAGTAGTTCGTAGTAGTTGGTAGTTTGGTATTTCAGATGAAGTAACTACTGTTGGCTGCCACCTGCTGCTAGTTGTTGCTTCTGTGTCACAAAAGGAAACGCAAGTTTGCCTTTAACTTGGCCACAAATCAAAGCGGCAAGAAAACAAGAAACAAAAGAAGAAAACAACCACAAATAACCAACTCGAGTCACATTTTTATGACTTTTTCATAAGTTTTGACTATTTCAGGTGGCACGCAAAGTAATTTTTCAATTTTATGCCACGCTGATAGGCATGCAACGATTTCCGCTGACTTGACAAATCGTGCAAAAATGAAATGTAAGCCTACTTATATACAGAAAGTTTCACTTCCCACCTCCCGCCACAGTAGGCATTACGTGCGCGTGCTACCAAATAAGGAAAGTTTCCGTTTGCCTGAGGTCCTGCAACTGTAGCTACAACTGTAACTGTAACTCAACTCTAGTGAAACGGGCTGACGATGATGCGGCATTAGCGACGACCAGTCGGTGCCCCCAGCGGGATCCAGTGGACGCCTAATATGTTTTGGGCTTGCGGCTTACACTTAAGTGAAATCAACGAAAATTTAGCTATTTATTTTGTAACGAAAAAAACCCAAATGATGGCGCGACTTCTAGATATTCTACAAACTGAAGAAAAGCTTTATAATATAATTTTATAACATAATGCAGATTTAATTTTTTTTGTATCTAACTTTCTGTTAAAATTCTCTTAAATTTTGAAGCAGGCATTTACTTATTCTAAAAACTAAATATCAAATTTGTTCACAGTTTTTTTTAGTTCTGAATCGAATTTTTAGAATAATTTCGAAAATTATTTCGTCTGTGCCTGTCACACATAATTTCCAATTTTAAGGGGTGACCGAAAACACGTGTCCCTTAAATTAGTTCCGCTTCGAATGAAAGCAAATCTAATTTTACAATCAATGAATTTGATCATCCCTTCATCTCAGTTAGATCTTGGAAATATAATCTGAAAGTAATTGTCTTTAGGGTTGTAATGTGAGAACCATAATATTACTTATAAGTTGATATTAAAGTAATAAAGTAATATGACAGAAATAATATTAAATTATTTAAAGTGTAAATATAGAAAGCATTGAAGAAAAAAATTATTAAGTATAGATGAAATATCTTAAAGAAAGTTTTTAAAAAATAATAATTAAATTTTAAAATTATACATCTATGAATATAAGTTATGGTTCAAGTGTTTATATGATATTTAGTAATATGTAGTCAAAATGTAACTTCTATATTCAATATAATTTAGAATTTGTGGAACCTTGTTACATAGCTAATATAACCTTAAAAATTTTCTGCTAAGCTTAATCTAAAATAATGCGGCGTAGCAAGAAATCACAGCAAAAGGGCTGCCATTCAGAAATGCGCCATTCATCACGAAATAAAACCGAGCTCCCAAGTAAGCTCCACCCAACCACTCGGTCACACATCCACTGAACCACCATGGCAGCACCCAGTGGGCTATGGCTTGGACTGAAAAAGATGAATGACTTGACAAATGCGCTTGTCATGAATCAAATATCAATTTGACAAGCGGCAAACGAAGAAGTTTTACCAGACCAAAGTCTTTGTCCTGTTGATGCTCAGGTGCTGCGTAATTCCTTGGCTTTTGTTATTTCATTTTTTTTTCGTTGGTGCTGCCAACTTAATTTAATTTAATTGTGGCCAGTGTGTAAATGGCGTACATGTAATGGAGCCAGCCAAAAAGTTTGACCAAAATCATTTTGATAAGCTCAAAGTTTAAGAGTTTGAATGCGACAAAGCGGGAGCAAAGATTAATGAAAACTTTTCGGTTGCGTTGCAGTTGCAATTTAGCTGGTTGTTTATTAAGTTTAGCTGCAAGTTAGATTGCCTTTCAACGAGTCTCTGCAATTTTGGTGTCAAAACTTGACGACGTTTCATTAGCAGGCAACAAGCAAGAGGAGGCGGAACACAAGTCGCGTCTGGGGATTTACATGGCAGACACACACATACACACACACAAACACACAGCCACTTGCCCCACAGCGTGTTGCACATTAATTATAAACAGGAGCAGTGTCAGCAGTCGACGCTTTTTCCCAGGGGCCACGCTCTTTCTCTCTAAGTAAGCCCAATCAAGTTGATTAATAGTGTGCGACTGCTCTGAAATCTTCACGTCACAGGAGCCTGCCCTCCACTAGATAAATGAAAATGAAAAACAAACAATTAAAGCACCAACAATAGCGTCACCTGTACCATCAGTATTTTATCAATAGACGTCCAGAGACCCTTCGTTTCCGGGTCTTAACTCATGCAAATAGTCTATTTCCTGTCAGGCATTCAGAATGGCATTTTTTACATTCTACATTTTATTTTTATTGCCACTGACCAAAGCGGAAGTTTTGGGTGCCAGCCTGACGCTGACTTTGCAAGTGCAATATGTTGCCAGTCGATAGCTGCTATGGATACTCCTCTATCGCCTGCCCCTCCCCTTTCCCATATGCCTCGCCATTTACCATGCAAATCTATGCCAAATACAGCAACATTTATGCAATGCAAAACCGCCGCACACAAAAAACTGTAATACCTTTTGACTACTTCCCTACTCCTTGTAAGCTAACACCAAAAAAAATAGAGCACATTTCATTTGACTCCCTTTTAGCGAGGGCGGTTTGAGAACATGTTTTTTTATATGCATTTTCTGTTTTACATAATTTTGTCACGAAATGTTTAAAAAGGACGAACTGAAATATTTATAGTTGAAGAATTAGTGAGAGGCAGGAAAAGTATAGTTTTAGAAATAAACCTCCCAGTTAGCCTTTATATCGAGCCCTTTTTGCGGATATAACGTAAGCGACAAAAAGCAAATTTTACAGGAGAGAGTATTTTAGATTTCGTTAAGTGGATTTCTTCATGTCTCGTGTCGCTTACGTTATAATTGTCATGCCAATACCTCCGTTAATATAAACAATTAAAGTTTTATAATTTGGGTGTAGGTGCTGTTGGTATTTATAAACACATTTGCCTTAAAAAACCAAATTTCGGAAAAATGTCGCTTACGTTATATCCGCAAAAAGGGCTCGACATGTAAATATCAAAAAATTCAAAGAAGCAGCACTGGAACTTATTATATAATCTAATCTTATCCTTCTTAATAGCTTTTATTAAATTTAAATATTAGGTTTAATTAAATTTTATTATTAGTAAATTTTCATTAACCAAAAAACTAGTCTGCAAAAATTTATATTTTTCTACAAAATTCCACTATTACGTAGTACAGTGGCTTTCAGTTTATATAAACTTATTCATAAGTACATATATTATGATGTACAAAGAAAATTTTACTAAAGTCAGTAAAATTAAAATTTTTTTTTTCTTATATTAATTAAAATTAGATTTTACTAATTTGTGCACTTTAAATGATTAATCTAATTTGATGTTTTTCTGACATTTCTGTTAAAGCTTTCAAAAATTGTATTCTTAGTTACCTGTCTTTTTTTCTGGTATGAGGTATCAGTATTTAAAGTCTTGAAACATTTCAATCCACCCATCTAGTGCAGTTCAAGCTCCATAGCTTAGAAGCTTAAAAGCTTTTTGGGGCATCATTTACACCGTGCTCGTTGTTTTTGCAGCGTTTTTTTCCATTCAATATTTAAAAATGGACGCAAATGCCACAAAGAGCGAAGCGAGCAAACTACGTGGCATGAAGAACGCATATTTAAACTATGTTGAATTCTGCAAAGTGAAATGGAAATGGCAATGGCAATAAGGAAAGTGAGTATAGTAGGTGGGTGGCAAGTGTTGCAACATGCGTGAGACCGACAAGTTGCATTGAGGTTGAGCTCGGTTTCTATGTCGCAGTTGAAATGTGGTATTTACTTGGTAAGTGGGCAACGGAGCGAAACCAGTTGAAATGCGGTTGGGATTATTAAAAATTCTCTTAGCTAATGGTAGGTGCACCTTACCTCTTACCTCTTACTCTTACCCTTCCCCCTTTGCCTTTTCTTTGTGCATTAAACTTGATATGTGTGTGCAACTGATGATCATTAGAGCGATGCTGACATATTTCAGGCTTTTTATTTTTAATGGAATGTCAGTTGGCACTTGCCAACTTGCCACTTGCCACATGCCATCCTCTCGACTAACAAATTTCAAACGTTTTACAGTTAAAAGCGCAACTCGAACCCTCGACTAAACCATCAATTTCTAATAATGTAATTTTGTAAACGTCATTTTGTAGCAACCCCCGAAAAAAGAGATGAAGAAAGGCGGAAAGTGGTTGAAACAGCTGCTGTTGCCTCCGCAACTTTTATCACGTGCCAAATGGAAATTTGCATTGTGGCAACAACTAAAAAAAAAAAAGTAAAGAAATGAAGAGCAAGAAAAAACTCTAACGAAGGCATTTACTCAAATATTTGCAAGTTGCAGCAAATGCCAAAATAATGACACAAGCGTAAACCATACTCAATTACTGGCCATGACACCTTGCAACTAACACAGCTAACACAATATAAATGGGGTCACAATTCATTTTACCACCCTCTCCAAATGCAAATAGAATTCCAGCAACATTCGCACGCTTTCACTGTGTAAGGGATGAGTACAGAAGTATACCTTAAGGGTGTACCTTTCATTTCCATGGGTGCAAGAAATTAAAATCTAATAACACAGCTCAAAGCATAAATATTTGTTATACTTTCTCGCAACAGATCAGCCGGTTGCCGGTCGAATGAAGCTGATGAAGCAGCTCCCCGGTGGTTACAACCCTGCTGCATAGTTTACAGAGTGGTTGCCGAGGGTTGGGGGAATGGAAAAGGCATAAAAACAAATTATTACACACTCTAGGGTACATCAGCGGCAGAAAGCAAGGGCGGAGGCGAAGGCGGTTGCTGCAACAGACAGAAGCGTAGGCAATGGCAACCTGTGCAACATTTACCTCAGATGCTTCAAGCCAAAGGCTTCTGTTGTCTGTTGCCTGTGCAACAACAACAACAACAACAACTACTACAACAGCAACAACAACTAGATTTGCTCTTTGTTGTTTAGCCTTTTGTTTGGTGGTTGCAAGCGGCTGCTGCTGTTGCCACTGCTTATCCTGTTGTTGTCGAGGGTTGCCAAAACAGTTGATCGATTGCAATTCCAAATAATTACCTTTTTTCAGTTTGAGTAAATATTGATTAATCGATTGATTTCTTGATTTTGCAGTTATAAATGTCAGCGATGCAGTTCTATTTGATTGATTGACAATGGAATAGATCTTTTCCTAAATGTGTGAGAAACTTTCTTTTGCTGA
Organism: Drosophila limbata; assembly: GCA_963924055.1. Classification (NCBI taxonomy): domain Eukaryota; kingdom Metazoa; phylum Arthropoda; class Insecta; order Diptera; family Drosophilidae; genus Drosophila; species Drosophila limbata. The sequence goes on from OZ001353.1 coordinate 6,781,070, forward strand.
GACTTCTCTTCTTGTACAGTTTTTCCCAAGTTTTATAGCATATTTTCGTGATTTTTAACTGAGCTGCTGGCGGTTTCAACAAAATTTTAACTTCTTTTTAATTGTACACAAAAGTGTTTTATATTTTGTTCAAGATTTTTAAAAACAAAGGCATACAGTCTGTCCGAAATTCAGCCAATAGTAAAAGCGGGATTTTTTTAAATTACTGTAATTATTAACCAACATTAAACCAACCAAGTAGCTGATTATATTATTGAGTTTTTAACTTACCAATTACTAATACATTGGGAGCAGCTAATCGTTAGGGTAACAAGTTATAAAAAATTAATTTGGATTATTGTCAGGCATGTTAATTTCATTTCAATTTATAAACTATTTTAGATGGCTTAAATAAGCCATAACTGTAGTAACATTATATTATACCAATTTAATAAACTTTTAATCATTCCCATATTCATAGTCAAAGAAACTTCTCAGGTTACCCTCTTGTCCTAGACCCTTTGCATTTCTGCGCTTAGAGACAGGGCTGAACGTTTAGATTTTGTCTACGGCAGGTCTATTACAGGTATACAAGCACTCACCCTGGGGCTAGTTTATCTAATACTCTCAACTTTTCTGCTTATTTTCATTTTTCCTCTTTGTATTTTTGTGAAATTTTAAATTTGATTTGCTTGACTCAATTCGATTATGAGTAAAGTTTGCTTTGAGTCTTCTTATATGTATGTTGCACTTGACAGTTGTTATGCCTGGTAATCTTAGCTGCAAAAATTACAGACACGCACTTACATACAGACTGTTCTGATTTTTGGCGCAATGAAAACTCTTTGAAATTTAATATGCAACTTACTCCCATATTGTATTTGTTGCCTGGCATCCCTTGTTGCCTTGTTCCCTTGCTCTACCCGGTAAGCCAATACAAAATCAATTATGGGAATCGACGCGCCTTGCAAAAAAATACGAAAGCAACAACAAATGTTGCCTATACATACATATATCATTGTGTGTGTGTGTTTTGTAAAGCATGGTCTAAGCCTGTGTAAAACCCACTGTAAGCGTTGCCCCTCCCCCTCGTGACAGTGTCCCTGTCCCCTTTTCTAAAACTATAATGGGCAGTGATGTCGCCGTTGTAGGCTTAAGTGTGTTTGACTGCGGCTAATATTTATTTCCGGCAAATAAATCCCCGAGCATGTGCACAACCCCACACACACACACACCCACACACACACAAACACATTGAAAGAGAGAAAGGGCATAAGAACAAGGGAAAAAAGTAAACCAGGTTATTAATTTCACAAAACTCTCTTCCAGCTAAACCCGTGACATTCTGCTTTCAGACCATGGCATTAGTTTTATGGTCTCCTCAGGTTATTGATAGTCCTCCCTCGGGTTGATAGGGATGGGTCAAAGTGGGATAGGGGCAGCAGTGAGGTTACGCACATCATAAATTCTCATGTTTGTTTTGTTGTTATAACTTTTATCACTTTGGCTACGTAGTACAGCTAAACTAATGTCTATTTATCTAGCCAATTGTTAAGCTGTTTCCTTGTTTTTGTTGTCACTTCTAATTAGCACACATACTTGCTTTTTTTGACAGCTTACTAAGCTAAATATTTAATGTCATTCATAACTATTTACCAACAAAAACCAACTCGAAAACTTAATCGAAAGCAGCATCAGTGCAAAATGCAAAAGTTTTTACAAGTTCTTCCCTCTCTCTCTCTTTTTCCATCGTCTTTTATTTCTTCCTCATCTACATCGTTTTTACTATCCATCTTCATTTTTTTTCTTTTTTGCATAGGTTTTTTATGCTGTAAGCTACGCCCAAAGTTATGCAAACAATATTTTGCTCACTAACCAAAAGTAAAGCATGTGAAAATTCAAATGCAGTTCCCCTCAGGCATAAAATACCGAAGTTAATTTAGAAAGTCTGCGGAATATACGAATACTAAGAGTACTTTATTATGTTATCTTGGGTATACGTTAAATAGTTGTAGTGAACTTAAAATTAATTTCACAGTATTAACAACTTGTGTACTGCGCTATTATTAAACTCTTTTATATCTAATATATATTGAATAATGTTATATATGTTATCATATACGGATATGTTGAAAAGTAACTAAACAAATTTTATTTTGGTTATAATATAAATGTTATGTTTCGGAAAATACTGTTAAGTTAGGGTATTCACATAATTCCTTGGACTGAACTCAACACTCTCTGTTCTTGTTCGTATTTATAAGCTGTGCAAAGCTATTTTGCTCTGACTCGGCTTTATTTTCCCTTTCTTTGTCTCTGCTTTTTTTTGGCGTCTCTAGGCAATGCTCTGTGGCATCTTTGTCTCGCTGGATGCTGTTCTGATTTATTTGCTATGTTTTCTTACCTTTCAGTTGCACAAAGATAGCCTGGGGCAATGCGTTATGGCAAATAAAGAAATGTAAATAACTTGCCAGATTGGGGAAGGGATATAAAGCGCTTTCTAAGAAATGTGAAATGCAACAATGCAATTATTTTGTGTTTGCGAATAGTTTTATGCTTTGACTTGAGCTTGACTTTCGAAATTAATTGCATACTTTGAGGCTAACGGCAGCTCATAAATACGCCATGCACGACCAAAACTTTTTAATTAGTTAGTTACACAAACAACAATAATGGTAACTACTGCAGTGAGTGCAGCGAAGCGGTTGCGTTTGGCCAGCAGCAAAATTTAATAAATAAATTTGCCAATAAGCCAAAATTGCGCAGATGCCGAAACTGGCAAAGCATTTTAAAATATGCATTAAGCGCCAAAAAGTATGCAACAGCAACAACAACCACAACAAGCTAACAACAACAACTCCGAACTCGAAACTCGGCACAAAGTGCGACCAGAGTACTAGAGATTTTCAGGCCCAGACTGCCTTGTTAGTGGCCAAAAATTATGGCTATAATTTTTCACACCGAGCGACAGCGAGGCATAGTAGAAGCACAGTCAAGGAACTGAATTGAAAGAGAATAAAGTGAGCGAGAGATTGAAGAGAGCAAAAGAGAGAAAGAGAGGAATAGGGTAAATTGTACGGTAACAGCTCAGCAAAACTTTTGCCATCACTTCAGGGCATATTAGAAATCTCGTGATCATTGATAAATAAAGAAAGGAACTTGATAATGCTAAAGCTTTTCCCTGCTGCCTCAAAAATATAGATGATAAAAATAGATAACTTAAGATATAGAGTATATATTACTGTTCTGCATAAATGCATTTCAGCTAATTAAGTTGATTTAAGTTTATAAATATGACACGGACTTTCATGACTAATTCAGCTACTGAACTACTAACTAAAAATCTGCAAGCTTAAGCAGTTTCTGACACATGTAAGAGGTTGGTCCAAGAAAAGAAAAAACAAACTATAATTTGTTTTTTTTTTTAAATGACGGTATGTATATATTTTTGCGTTTCATTCCGAAGAATTTAAAAACACATGTTTGACTACATGACGGGGGGAATCGAACCCAGTTTTTTTCAAACTGGAAGTTCTAATTATGCGACAGGTCGGCGACTCTAACCACTGAGCAACCGGACCACACATAATTTGTGATCGTGCCAAAAGGTGTAAAGTTAATTATTAAATTTAACAAAACATACTTACGCATATGTTTATGATAAATATTAAAATTAAAGTAAAACCCATGAGTCTACTTTCATATTATGGATGAGGCTGTTAATTGAAATTGTAATTTACTGAGTAAAGAAAATAAATTCTAATTAAAATTAGAATAAGATTTGACTGATTATTCTTGTTCTCTAAATGAAAAATTGGAGATGCAAAAAATCAATTTAATATTAAAATAAAGTAAAGCTAAAAGACAATAAAATAAAAGTGAATCATAAATTAAAAATTTCGTAGCAATGCTTTAAAATTATGACTATACACAATCACAAGACCCTCACGTTAGATTTATATTTCATAAAATGGTGCAAGGTCGGATTTAGAATTCTTACACAAAGTTCTCACATAACACTCCACATTCGTATTTACTTTATAGCTAATTCCGTATTCTTTTTAAGCCGCAAACCAATTTCATGGAAACCTTCATCACGGTGCGTCTAATCTTTGTCGTGCCAAAGGAATCATTCATTGAGAGCATTAAATACCGTGAGCTTGCGCCAAAAAGTATGCAGCAGATTTTCAACTGCATATGCTCGACTCCATATAACTGTCCTTCTACTGCCTTCCCTTTGGGGGACTCTATTTCTGCCCAGAATCCGTCCCTCTCTCCGTCTGTCTATCCGTTTGAGTGCTGTCTACGGTGTCTGACATGTTTTAAGCATAAGTGCAACGCATTTAGCTGTCAGTGCTGCGTTGGGACTGCGTTTGGGTCTTGGTCTTGGCTGACTGCCTTTAAAGCCCGTACAGAGCCCAGTGATTCCCTCTTGCCCCATCCCAGAACTCTGCCACCTAAATAAAGTGGACCAAGCGAGGCCCGCCACCCATAAGCGTACTCTTCCCTTCATGATAGTGGAGCAAATTGAAAACTTTAAGTGGAGCAAAATATGAAATGGAGGGCTCTGTTGGAGGACAATGTTCTCAACGTCATCAACATCGTTGCCATCGACGTCGTCGTCGTCGTCGTTGCATGTGCATTAATAACGCCATCGTCCATTAAACGGCTCAGTTCCTGTGCGCATTTCCTCGTACCACGAGCTTCCGGGCAACAGACGTTGGTAATGCGAACCAGCTGCCCATAAAATTAACGCACAAAATTAATACTTACACACACACACACATGCATTTATACATATTATACTTTATTTTGTTGCACTAAAATTATTATTAAAACCAACCAACTGGAAAATATATGGGAAAAAGAAGAAAATATATGGGAATTGTTGAATTATCGAAGTTCTGACACCCTTGCAAAGTATTTATTAATATTATACAGTACCGATTGCTCATTAATGACATAATACAAGTTTCTTCAAGAAAAATCTGCAAACAAAAACTATTTTTTGTACCGATTAATTCTAATACAATTAGGAATAGTAGTCTGATTTCGATCAAATTGAGTTCAACTGTTCATTTAAAATTTAAAAATACAATAATATTTGCTTATGGATGATATAATAATTTAATCGGAATATTGGGAGGTATACATTAGCATTAAGGAAAATATGAATATAACTATAAATAAATTCAGACATAGTATGGCCATACTAAATGAGAAAAAAAACATATAAAATATTAACAAGTATTGTGAAATACATACATATCAGAAATATCATCTTTATATCTCTATAAATTAAATCGAGTGTGCTCGATCGTAAGATGCCCTTCTTACTTTGAGTCGACGCTGTTTTTTACCAATAGTGTTATAATTTTCAGTTTAAGTCAGGTCTATAATGCACACATATTATTCTTATCATTTATGCCTAAACTTAAGGCTGTATCTTTAAAATTTCTTTTTTAATAAATTTTTTTCGAAATACATACTATAATTGAATTTTTTTGAATTGATCTATTGATGCAGATCAGAAATAAAAGAAATGCATATATACTTTATAGGGTCGATTAAGGTCGGAAGATGGATTTTCTGCTTGTATCATACATTGCCACTTGCCATTAAGCCTCTTGTACCCTTTGGATACAGGGTTTAATAATAGGAATTCATGGAATATAATGTTGAAAATAAATTGAAGCTTAATGCAACTCCAACTTTAATGCCCCAGCGGACATATCCAGAATATTGACAGCTGCTTTTGCAGATGCAGTTCAACAATTGCAATTGCAGTTGCAGTTGTTTATCGGCTCAGATGCATAATTGCAATGCGTAAAGGTTTTTATGCCACATGACGAATCATTTTAAATAGTTTCGCCAACAGGGAAAAAATAAAAGAACAAAAGAAATAACTGTTGCATATTTTTCAATGCAATTAAAAATGTTCAATAAAAGTTCAGTAAATAAAATGGGGTATATTCGCTATAGGTAAATGTTTGTTTTAAAAAAATCACGTGAAAATTGTTTTTTTTTTTTTTTTCAAATATTAATTTCAATTATTAATGCCAGGAATAAAATAAAACCTTATTTCATTATATAAAATGATTGCGTTATTTTTGTAGGGGAGAACACTTTTTTAATATTGGAAAATTATATAAAAAAGAATGGAATTTTCTTTGAAAAAGTTTCTCATATTTTATTTATTTACGGTTGATTAAATTACAGAGAGTTTTGTAGTCCAGTTAACAGCTTGCACATATTTTATTTCCGAGTACATCATTTTTTTTCCGCAAAACAAAAAATTACATAGCATAATTATGCACATATGGCATTGGCAATGGGATTTTATTTCTTTTGTATGGGTTGTGCAGCATCCGGCGCCACATAATTATAAAGTGCACATCGAACATTTATTGCCAGTCATAAATCAAAAAGTTATCGAAATAAAGGACAGAGTAGATAATCGCTTCGCCCTCGTTCGCTCTGGCGACACTTTTTACAACTTATTGGACTAATCACAGAGGCAAAAAGAGACGGATGCAGTACATTGTGGACTGAGTTTGAGGGGGGCACATAAAGTAGCCTGCGACACGCGACTTATACTGACAACTCCCCCTGAAAACTGCAATTTGGGCAAAGGAAATATTTTGGGCACATTGTAAACCACGTTGGGTGCAGAGCAACCCTATTGGAACAGCAGCCAGACAGGACATTTGACGGCTTAGCGCCTCGTGTACTGTATTTTGTGAGTACGGGGAGTTGAGGCAACAGCATGTCAACGTAGTCGCAGTCGTCGCCGGATAATGTCCGGCGGTCTGTTTTGTTGTTCGGAAATCGCATGCCTCAGTGCCGTTGCAATTTGCAATTGAGTCTTTTAGCTAGAAGGCTGCAACACACACACACATTGAGATAGTACTTTATTGCGAGGCTTTACCGTATGTGCGCTGGCCACAGCACATTGGGTTAGGCCCAAAAACAGTGCAAGGAAGTCGGTAATTTATGGTTTTTTGAAGCGCCAAGTGGAAACGAGCCATGTGTCGCTTTGCATAAATTGCTTACGTTTTGTTTGCTTTGACTTAATGAGTGAGGGCCTGACAGGCGGAGGAGGCTCATAGCTATAACAAGCAGAAAAGTTCTACCAAACTTTCGTGCTATAATAAACGAAAATATCGGAAATTTAAAATGAAAATAAATTTAAAGGAATATTTTTTTGTGGTAATATTTAACTATCTAGAGACTGATCACTTATCTTTAAAATAATCACATTTATAAAAGAGAAAATATAATAGAAAAAAAGTTCCTTCAATGGAATTCATACAAAATTGATTTTAGTATGTTTCATTTCGTTGAAATTTTGCAACCGAATATAACCGAACAAGACCAATTTTAAAAATTATTTTTTGAAAAAAAAATTATTTCTATAAATTTAATCTATCCTTTTTTATACTTTCTATGACTTTACATCTTTTTGATTATGCAACAATAAGTTATACAATAAGTTAGACTCTTGTTTTTAAGTATCTATTTATTAAATAAATAATTTTAGAGGCTTTCAAACTCAAGGAAAAATATAAAACAATTGACCGATTCGCGAACCTCGCTCTATGGTTCGAGCTATCAAAACGAACCTTCTCTTAAATTTAAGATGTTTGCAACCCTGGCAAAATCTGCAGCCTGCAGAGTTCGCAATTTCCTCTGTTAAGCTGCCTTAACTCGGTAACTTATAGTAAGTTATAAGCTACAACCACTGCTGTTTCATGTGGACTTGTCTGCTTACTTATTTTGACAAACGGTCATTTGTCTTTGCATTCCTTGAAAAATAGGAGAATGTAATTGCTAAAAATCGTTCGATATCAAGTTAAGTTTTTTTCATTGCTTAAAATCATATTTAATTGAATGCAAATAACTGTTTGGTCAAAATAAATATGCCGACTAGTGTACTTTCCTCTCTCTCTCTCCGCCTCTCTGCTGTTTAAACTCCATTAACCTTCAGCTGGTTGTTACCCTCCGGCTACAACGATTTACATTCCATTTATTTGAAACACCCCAGCGACCCTTCCATAACAAATATGAGAAGCACTGCACTTGACACTTTTCGGAACACTTCATTGAATGCCCAAAAGTAGACTTGATGCCAGAGGCACAATGGCCAGAGGCAAACTTTGTTTTTCGGTTCGTTTCTTTGGTGAAATTCTTTGCGGAACGCAGTTCAATTTACAAATGAGTCAAAATGCCTGTGGCAAGTTCTATTGCAGCTGGGTTTATTGTTAAAGAGCATGTGGCAAGTCAAGAGCAACAGCAAAGAGCAGCCATGGCAACAGTTTTAATTCAATTCCATTAAAAGTCGCAAAGACGTTGCACAGCTGTGCAAAAATTATTGCTCCCTGCTTCTCTCTCGCTCTCTCTTTTTATCTTTCTCGCATTCGTTTGCTTTCTCTTTTTCTAGCACATTCGCACTAATGTTTGGTAGCGCGCTGGCAACTAATGAAGCGCGCAGTGAAAACGCGAGGATTGATTGCTCCCCGGAGGCGCCGATGGCAGCGGCAGCGGCAGCCACTTGAAGCAAAGAAAACAGTAAAATTGTTGCAATCATCAGGACCAAAAGTCAACCCCAAACCTCGACTCCAACCCTGCTGGTAGTTTTACAGCAACCCCCCCTAAAAAAGAGACTTGCTTGCATTTACTAAGCCCAAACTGCACTTTCATGGATGTTTGATAATTTCCACTTACAGGGTTGACACTGCGCTAAGGGAGCATGGGAAACCCTGGGTAACTCCCCCGGGGTGGTTCCAGTTGCATAATAAGACTTGTTAAGTTGCCCGCTCGTTAAGATAAGTGAGCCGGCAAATGGCGACAAGTGCGAACTGAACATGCCACAATGATTACCAGCTTAAGATATGCGAATACTCAAATACTTGTAAGTGAGGTGCAGAAGGATTCGTTGTGGCACAGCTTTCGGAGGGCACGTTTCTAATCGGACAGCATTTATAACGACTTCAGATAGGAAATACTTTGTATATCTTATCAAAATAAATGGGTATGATACTCCATTTTGCAGCAGATAAAAACAGTTGTTAGAACTTAAGAATAAGGGAAATAAATCGAAGGGCATTTTTTGGAAACTTAAGAAATTAGAAAACAGTTGGGGTTTGGCTTGAAATAGAACTGATGTACGGTTTCTTTAGAAATGCGAAACCAATGTATAGTAGACCAGTCTTTAGTTAAGTTATTTTTAAGGTTTGGTGAAAACTTGAATATTTATTATTTAATTGTATTCAGCAATTTAAAATGTGGGAACTAGATTCAGTTCCAAATCGAAACTCTTATCATGATATTGTAGAAATTGGTCGTTTCTACGAGTTTTGTAGAGCGAAATTCACAATTTTAAATTAAATTGATATAAAGCTAATACTGACAATTATAAAATATGTGTAAAGCTTTGTGAATTTGGAGACCATATCTAGTAACGATTCGAAATGCAAAAGCATCTCTAAAAAAAAACAAATTACAATAAAAGTTAGCAACTTTAAAGCCCATTTCATCATAGAATTACTGTTAAAGTCGTTTTTTTCCTTTGATGCCACAATTAGAACTTTCCGTTGAATGACTGGGGTTCAATTCTCAAAAAATTCCAAGCAAAAAATCGTCGTAAATTAAATAAATTTACAAATATCCGTTAAAGTTAAAAGCCATGCAATTTAGTTATTGTTCCCTAGGACAGATTCTAAATCTAATTAAGAGTGAAAAAAAATATGTGGTGCCTTATATGTATCAGAAAAAGCAAATTTGGCAACATTTGCAGAAAAATATTTTAATTTGTAGCCTATAATAAATAAGAGTTCAACTATTTGGTATATATATGCCTATAGCATAGAATAAAGTTTGATGTTAACACTATTAAGATATTTCAAAGATAATACTGACATCTACAATTATATACTATTAAGAAAAGAGTCTGTATTTAAAATTATATGAACATAAAAAAGATTAGGCTATATTAGCACAAACATCTAATTTTAAAATGCCATCAATTAATTTGTCAGGAACTCACCTCGATATAACCCTGAACGCTGTCGCACTGCTGCAGCACCAGAATGCTTGGATTAGCCTTCAGTTCATCCGGGGAACAGGGCGATAGGAATCCACTGTCCGCATCGCTGTGCGTGGAGATCGGTCGAGGTTTGCGTATCTTATACTGGACATGGCGACTGGGCACGGGTCCCGGATTGAACAACACATAGTTGGACTCGATGGGCACGGTGTGGGCGCGTTGATCCTTGCGCTGTTGCTGCAACAACTGTTGCAGGTGCAACATGTGATCGGAGGTGACCAGCTCCGAAATAGCACGCTGTTCCGAATTGGATTTCTGATTGGTTTTTTTCGAGCCCGGACGAAAGGGCGATAGATTGAGAAATGTTAGCTTCTTTTTCATAGAATGATTTTGCTGTTGTGCACAGGAACTGCCACTGGAACTGGTCGAATTGCTGGATGTGGATGATTCAACCAGTGCTGTGGATGTGGTTTCCGTATCCTTTGACTCCTGACTGTTTGACATGCTGGGCAATGTTTCGAACTCATTTAGCAATTGCTTATCCAGACTCTGCTGTTCGAGTTTGGCTTGCACCAACTGTTCGTTGCTGTAGGGATTAGGAATACCAATGTCCATGATGGTTGGCTCCATTTCAAAGTCACCCGGCTCGATGACAAAATAATTGTGATGCTTAAAACATGGCAAAGCACAGGCGCTGGCTTCCGTTTCGACCTCTGCCTCACCGGAAGTCTCAATGATGATGGTCTCCTCAAGCTCCTCAACATCGTAAATTACCTCAGGCACCAGCTCCTCATCGTCCTCATCACAAACCAAATGCTGCTGGGAGCTAAAGAGCGGATCACGCAGTCCATGTTTGGCACTGCTGGGATATCGCATCGCCTTCTCGTTGATGAAATCCACGGGATCAAAAAGGCAATAATTATCCATGTGCGAGGTGGCTGCTTTCCGCTGACGCACTGGCAAATTCTTCAGCTTTTCACTATAGTCAGCCGCATCGTCCTCATTGTTGTTGGCCAACTCTGGCGCCGGTGGCGGTGGGGATAACTCCTGGCTCACATGCATTTCAGTGCTGCTAACCTCTGATTGTTGTTGCTGCTGCTGATGATGCAACGATTTCTGTGAGCCGCGATGCAACGTGGCAAAAAGTCCACGTGCTATGCAGTTTTTAAGCTCCGTGACACGACCCTTGTAGGGACTAGATTGCGCCGAGCTGCTAACGCCCAACTCCTCGAGTCCCAGCTGTTTACTGAGCTCCTTGCGCTCCTTTTTGCTGAGCACAACCTTGCCCCGACTGGGTGTATTGGGTGCCGAGTGAAGCAGTCGCGATTCACGTGATGGTATCTGGGAAAGCGGCGGTGGCGTCGGTGGTGCTGGTTCGCGATAGCCCATACTGGGTACCACAATACTCGTGGCATAGCTGACGGGCAACTCACTGAAACTGGAAGCCACTGTCTCGACTTGGCTAAATTCCAACTCCATGTAGTTGCCATGACCTGGCAGCTGGTTATCAGTCCGCGAATGGGCCATTTTCTGGCTAGTTTTGGGCTTGGCGCCCAACTGTAGTTGTTGTTGCTGTTGCTGTTGCTGCTGTTGCTGCTGCTGCTGCTGTTCCTCCTCGTTGGCATTGCGATCGGGACGCAGCGGCAACTTGCCACGGCTGCTGGACATGTTTGTTGGTTGCAAGTCCTGCTTGTCCTGCTTATCCTGCCCGTTTTTCCACACTCATAATGGCAGCTCATTGCCCAAAGCTGACATTGTCCAGCTGCACTTTTTGCACTTGTTTTTCCATTTTCTATTTTCTTTTTGCACTTTGTAATTTAATTTAATATTTTCGCTCTACTTTTTTTTAGGCGTTTCACAAAATTAATGGTTTCATAAATCTTCAGCTCAATGGTCAGTTTATATTTGTTTTTTTCATAGCGCTACACAAAAATATCTACACAGGCGTTAATGGGGTTTAGCTGGACGACACAGACCGGGATCTGGGTTCAGCTGGGGCCCAAAGGAGCAAAAAAAAAAAAGGGCTCACGCTTTGTACATTTGTTTTGTAATTGGATTTTTGAGCTGATGCATGTCAAAGTTAAATTAAAACTGACGACTGGGCAACCAACAAGAGTTTTCTATTTGTTTTTGTTTTTTTTTTTTTGTATATTTCTGTTGTTTTTGAGTTTGTTGGGCAGCCCTTAAGCAAAGTCATGGTCATGAACAGGGTGTGGTTTTGTCTGTTTTTGAGTGATGCACAAACGGCACCAGCCACGGCCACTCGACCGCTTTATAATTTGTCTACAAAAGCAATTAACAGCCAAAAGGAAGTGCTGAAGAAGGAAGTGAGCACAGACTCTGACCCCAAAAACGCCCCAAACTAAACTTTAGTGTCCCCTGACAACTTCTAGACTTCCACTCGAAATATTTATTGTAAAACGTTTTACTAATTTTGGAGTTAAAGTATTTCAACAGAAAGATAAATTATAGGTAATAAATTAAAATTATTTAAGAGCGCCGTCAAAAAGGCATCACTTTTTTGACACAAATAATTTAAGAATATCTTATTTTATTAAAGTTAAAAAACTGCACATGATTTTCCTTTAAAAATTTAAATTTTATAATAAACACATTGATTTAAATAAATAATTAGTAAGAACGTATTTTAATTAAACATTAATATGTAAGAAAAAATTAAATATTGAATTAAAACTTTGTACTCAATTTTCGATTAAAGGTATTCAATAAATGGAAAAACTTTTTAAAGTATATTTAAATTATTAAGCTATGTCGGAAAATATGCAACAATTAACTGAATAAATTTTATTTACATACAGTTAAAGAAATTCAAACTTTTAAATTTCAAAAAAATGGTTATTCATTTTTAATTCAAATTTAATGTTCAATCAGAAAAATCCCAGACCTGGAATATGCCATAAATTCACAAACCAATGCAATAAAACTAAAAAAAATTTCAGAATATTAGTCATGTGGGTATGTGTGGGTGAATAGAAATATGTATGTGTGAGGGAATGCCAAGTTGAATGCATAGTTGAACAATGCAAAGACGTGTTAAACATGCCATATTTGATTTCACCTAAAAGAATTCAGCAATTTCTCTTGCAGCTAAAATCAATAGAATAAAGCAAGTGCTGCGAGTAGTCAACTAAGAGATACCCTGTGCTCGGCTCCAACACGAATTCAATGCATTTTGGACCTTTTTGCCCAGTAAAGGGTATTTTTTAAAGATGGAAAATATGCGAAATTTAGTTTTTCTTAGGAAACTTGTTATAAGTCTGATTGTGAATGTCTGAATGATCATTCGCTTGAAGCATGCAACAAACAGTCTATAAAATATGCAACAACAATGATGGCACAACAAAAGGTTATTTTGATTTCCGCCAAATGGAAAAAGTTTTATTGGCCGAACAAATTGAAAAGCGAGCCGGAAAAGCGAACAACTAACTGGAAATTCTCGCACAGCTGGAATGCCAGAGAAACCAACAAGTTGCATAATTGTTGGCGCACGTTCAAATTAAATGGCCAGATAATGGAAATGGAGGCAACACAATGCTGCTTGCCTTATTATGTGCCGCCGTCAGGTAAGTTTTCTGATTTTTTCTTCACGCGGCCGTAAAATAAAAAAGTACTTTGCAATTAAAATGGTAATTTTTAATTGAATTGCAAAAAGACAGCAGCTCAGGCGACATTAAGTAGGCAACGAAATCTGAAAATCATGCTAATTACGAACAGTTGCAGCAACAGCAGATGGCTAAGACCGTTTCGGGGCCAATGCATTTGGGCCAACTCTCGGTTTCTATGGCCGCAAAGCGATAGTTAAGACTCGATGCTGCTTGGGAAAAAGGGGAAAAAGATGGAGCTGCAGCAGCTGCTGCCAAAGTTGACAAACTAAAGAGAAAAACTTGTCAAGATTTGTGCTTTGGCGTTTGATGTTATTGTTGTTGTTGTTGTTATTAGTATTGTTGTAATTGCAGTGCTTCAACATTTGAAAGTCGACTGTGGTTTCTGTGAGTTCGTGCAGAAAAATCACTCCCCATCTCATCCTCATTTCCTCGACCTACGTTTGTTGAGTAACTGCCCCCGCATCTGTCCCCTTTGGCTGCTGGCCATCAAACCGCAAACTTTACGAGTTGATAGCTGAAATAAAGTGGGCCATGCATTTTTCCCTCTTCACTCTAACAACGACTTTAGCTACAACTCTGGTTGCCGCCGCCACTTCATGACATCATTTTATTTGCTCTCAATCTCAGTCCTTGCGCCGCCTGCAAAAACTTCTCTACGAAACTTGGTTAGAAATGCTCTTGATTCGTTGTTGGCCGACGCGTTAGTTCTTTACTTTTATTCTTTTGGCACTCAGCACTCCCCTTTTTAGTCCAAAAATGGTACTCAAACAAAAAGACAAACTGAACTAGCTGAACTATTAGAATAGCTGCATACCCTGGAAAAATAACAAATCTTAATTTTTTTTAAAAACTACTCGTATTTTGAAGTTCGTTTTTGCCTTACAAAATTTATTTTTAACAGACAAAAAACTAATTTATATCCTTTGTTTAACAGCTTTTTTTTTTTTTATTATACTTTTGCTTTATTTGCTGGATCTTCTCCTTATCGGGACTAACAGCAAGTTTAAAAATCTTATAATTATAACTTATTTACAGTCTTGACGACTGATTAAGGTCTGGGGGCCCCGATATATTACTGCTGGGCTGGGAGGTCGTTGCGGTGGAGGCGGGTTCGATTGCAAACCCGAGTTAGACGCCTTGCAAGAAGATTTGGATGTGAAGATAGCTTGATGTTGTAGTTCGCCTTCTGTTTTGCTATTTCATCCTTCGCGGTTACAATGTTAAGATCTCTAAGGATGTTCTCGTTCCGAACATACCATGGTGCCCCAGTGATAGTTCTCAGGATCTTGGATTGTGCTCGCTCAATGATATCAATGCTGCTGTTGCTCGCATTTCCCCATAGCTGCGAACCGTAGGTCCAGATTGGTTTTAGAGTAGAACTGTACAATAGGACCTTGTAGTCCAAGCAAAGGGGAGATCGAGCGTTTAAAAGCCAATGAAGGTTAATGGACTTTAGAGCTAAGTGCGTTTTCTTAGCTTTAATATGTTCATTCCAGGTGAGCCGCCTGTCAAGATGGACGCCAAGGTACGTTACTACATCAGCTTGGGGGAGTTGAGTGTTATACAAAGTTAGCGGAGGGCAGGTTTGCCTGTTGAGGGTAATTCAAATTTATATGTACAAATTGATGTGTATATGTATATATATTGATGCCTAACAGCAACAAATTTTCTTTCAGAATTAAAAGTTGATTAGTTCTGATTAGAGATGGGCATGGGCCTCCTTTTTAAGGCACGACACGGCCCAAGCACGGCTGGTAAAAACTGAGGCCCAACACGGCCCAACACGGAATTTTTATACCCTGTGCCCATTGAAAATGGTCAAAAAGGGTATATTAGATTTGTGTGATGTATGTAACAGGCAGAAGGAAGCATCTCCGACCATATAAAGTATATATATTCTTGATCAGCATCAACAGCCGAGTCGATTGAGCCATGTCCGTCTGTCTGTCCGTCCGTCTGTCCGTCCGTCTGTCCGTCCGTCTGTCCGTCTGTTTGAACGCGTCGATCTCAGAAACTATAATAGCTAGAGACTTCAAATTTGGCATGTAGGTTGCTGGATACCGGACGCAGGTCAAGTTTGTTTTTAAATTTGGATCGGACCACTATATCATATAGCTGCCATAGGAACAATCAGTCGAAAATCAAGTCTCGGTATGAAAAACTTTTTTGTTGTTTGACATATGTGAACCAAACTGACAGAATATGCATATGGGATGGTCGCATACATCCTGACCAAATTTGATTGAAATCGGACCACTATATCATATAGCTGCCATAGCAACCATCAGTCGAAAATCAAGTCTCGGTATGAAAAACTTTTTTGTTGTTTGAGATATGTGAACCAAACTGACAGAATATGCATATGGGATGGTCGCATACATCCTGACCAAATTTGATTGAAATCGGACCACTATATCATATAGCTGCCATATCAACCATCAGTCGAAAATCAAGTCTTAGTATGAAAAACTTGTTTGTTGTTTGATCTATCTGAATCAAACTCACAGAATATGCATACGCGATGGTCCCTGATAACCTGACCAAAATTGGTTGAAATCGGATCACTATATCATATAGCTGCCATAGGAACGATCAGTCGAAAATCAAGTCTTAGTATAAACAACTTTTTTGTTGTTTGAGATAACTGAACCAAACTGACAGAATATGCATATGAGATGGTCCCAACCAATATTCTATATTATGGATACTGACACAGGGTATCCTCCAGTCGAGCAAACTCGACTGTAGCCGCGCCCACTTGTTTTAAATAGGCACGTCACGGCACGGGTACGCACGGGCCATGCCCATCTCTACTTCGTGACGTCACTTTTTATCATAATGGCATCAATCGTGCTATCGATGTTGTAAGTGTTCGCAAATTGTGCGATACCTCGATGAATCCTACAGCTCAAGCTGACAAACAAGCGATAAAACTACGCCAACTTATCGATACTAGCATATTTAAATTCAAAAAATGTACCGTGCTTTCCGTGCCTTCCGTGCTTTCCGTGCCTACCGACTTTGGCACGGTAAAACACGGCAATTTTCTAAAAGAGGCCCAACACGGCCCAACACGGAATTTTTTTAAATAGGCACGGCACGGCACGGGCACGGCACGGCCCATGCCCATCTCTAGTTCTGATAGTCTGATAACTATCTGCGGGATATTTAAACATAAAGCGAATAGAAATTAATATCAAATTTGACAACATCTTAAAGAATGTTTACTGAACTATAAATTAAAATTGCTTTTTAAATTTGAAATTTACACTAGAGAAAGCACTGAAAGAAGGTGTATCCAACAAAATATAACAATTAGGTATTTGCTATTCAAACTTGTGACACAACTTAACTAGAAATAAATTTTATAGATTCTAGCTATTCTATAAATAGTAAATATAAAATCTATTAAAATTCTTAAGTTATGCAACCTAAGCTAATTTAATAAATGTATATTTAAATACTACAAAGCTGACCGAGTTGCCGGCAAACTGCTTCACAAAGTTAATATACCCTTTTATAAGCTCCGACTTTAGCTAAAGTAGAATAAAGTGGTTAAGTCTGTTGTTGTAGTCGTCGAAATCGAGTAAGAAAGAGACAGAGTGGCAAGGGAATGAGATGGCGAGATGGAGTGCAAGAAAAAAGTACGTGCGTATGACAGTTTCAAACACTTGGAAAGACTTTTGAAGTATGCCGCGAGTTTCTCTCTTTATTTTTTATAGAGGCAGGCGACAAAATGTTGCATGCAACGAAACTTTTGAGACTCTGTTGTTATTTTTTTGTGTGCATAGAAAATTTGTCTAGAGGAAAAGCCAGCCGTTACAAATGAAAATCTATGCTCAATTCAATTAAAGCGCAATTTGCAAGCAGGCGTCATATTTTAGTTAGTTAACGACCCAATCCGGGCAGCTCAATTTGGTTGGTTGGTCTGGAGGCGGGAGTGCGCACCCCGCCCATTTATTTACCCCCAGGAGTACCTCGAATTTAATAAGACTCATCAGTGCAAACGGAAATCGCTTGAGGAAATTGTATGTTTTAAGCAAAAGCAAAAGCATACATAATAAACTCATATAAAAGATTGTTGCATACTTCGGGGGAGCACAAAATGAGTTGTGGTAAGGGAAAGAGAAGTAGAGAGATAGAGAGAGACAGAGGGGGCAGGACAAGCTTGTAGCCAGTGAGCGTATAAATACCCACATTCGCAATTCGCAGAAAGGAAAATATAGCTAGCATAGCCCCGGGCGGACCGCGGCGAAGAAGACGTCAACGTTAAGGACAAAAACGAACGAATATTATAAAAAAAAAAAGGAAAGTAAGGCAAACGTTGCAAAAGTAAGAAAAAAAACTAGAGGCAGCAGGCCGAACTCCAGAGTCATAAAATTTATTAAATGCCTAAAAGTATGACAGCAATAGACAATTTATGGGCACAAGCAAGACGCAAAACAGAAGGGAAATATGGAAATTAGTTTGCTGCGCGTGGATCCTAGGCGAAAGCTGGGCAGGAAATCTGTGGAGTTCACTGCAGTTATTATGAGAAAGCTAATCAGAATAAGAAAACAAATATATATTTTACGGTGTTTTTCAAAGTAGTGGACTTTGTTCTCACTTTAATTTTCCGATACATTTTGCTCCAATATGCATAATATCTTTAACATTAATTTAAATGGAGAGCATTTACTTTACTTTATCTTTCTATGTCTTTAAATAGAATATTTTTAAATTATAAGAAAAAATGGATAATATATAAGATCTGTTTAATATTATTAATTAATAACGTACATATATTTAATTTAATATCTCTAACTTTTGAATATGTTATTCTGCAATAACACTGATTAGTTTGATGAAATTGATGAGAAATGGAAATTGACAACAATTAAGAAGCTCAAATATTTCTACTTTTTTAAGAAATATTTTAAATTAAGGAAAATTTATAAATGAGTAGAAGCTTGAAACTACTACAACCATGTATTTGCTTAAAATATTTAATTTTAAATTGGAAAGTAATCAGAAATACTTTAATGTTAAGTAGTATGTATGAAAATGCATGTTTCTTAATGTTCTTCTCCCTAATTTAGTCATTAACACACGAACTCAATTAATCAATATACCTTAACTACGAAGCTCACTGGTAATTATAATAACAGCAAAACAGAGAAAACACGACCAACACTTGTTTCTTCATTAATGAAATGACCATTTGCACATTCCAGAAAACACAAAAAACAACCGAAACAAAAAGCTTTGCATATTTATAGGCGCTGCGCATAACATTTACACTAATTTAAAGTTGAATTGGGATTCACTCCACGGCGAGCCCCCTTGGACTGTTGCTAGGAAAAGTCATTGTCAAGTTGCTCGAATTTGTAGCTTTTTAATTTACAGAGACAGTCGGAGAGTGAGAGAGTGAGTGAGAGAAGAAGAAAAGAGGCGCTGCCATATGGTCACGTGTTAAACTCATAATTCAGGACAATCTCACGGACTAATAAATTTAACGTAAAAGACATTTGTTTGGATATGTCAGGTAAGAAGACGCGAACAGTTACTTTCAGAATTTTTTTAATTAAGCAGCTGCTATTTAAAGTTATTACAACGGATTCTAATCCATTTGTAGGAGCCAAGTCTAGAGAGAGCGAGGGAAACAAATGGCGCACAATCAATTCTCGGTGTCAACTTTTCGGGAAAACAATACAATTTTCTTATGTGTAACATTCTCTTGCGCAATTTTCCACTACATCGGATTAAAATGTGATATGTTTGAGCTTGTTTACACACACACTGACACACGCACACTCACACACACACACAGGAGGATGAGGTACCGAATCAGACATGTGTTTGTTTACCAAGTTGGCAGCTTTGTTTGGGACTCACTCGCTGGAGTGGGTCTTAATTTCCGCTTCGTAAGCATTTCTTCTGCTTTTCTTTTTTTCTTTTTTTTGGATCACACACAGCTTTCTTTTATATTTTTTGCAGGGGCAGACAACGTTTGTTTATTTTGGATTTGTTTGTCTTTTCCCCTTACAGCATTTCGTTTCGGGCTTCTTTTTTCGACTTTTTGCTTGAGTACTTCCGGTTGCGCCGGAAGTGAAAACACAGAACGAAACACGCATGCAGCATGTCAAGCACTGAGGCTTTAATTGTTACAACTGGAAAATTGAATTGCAAAAAGCCCCTCAATACACTCATGAATAGATTTTCTTGCAATTGATTTATATAAATACTTGAAAGTAATTTGCGGAACATATTTCGTTCATTTCTTCACATTACTTTAAGCAGCTTTTGCAATTTTCACACGTAGCGCCAAAATAGAGAAGCAAGGGAAAAGATGCAGAGAAGTGTTGTTTTTGTTTTTTTTTTTTTTTTTGGACCCGCCTAAAATTAGGCAGCACGTTTTGTGTTTGTGTTTGAGTTTCAGTTTGAGCTTGTGCACCTCGCTGGCAACGTTTGCCGCATAATAAGTATGGCAAACACACCAAGGGCCGTGCAACCAGAATAAACGTACATATATATTCTTAAAGATGCTTGAAAAAGTTCCGTAAACATTTCTTATGTCTTGCTCTCTGCTTAGAAACATTAACATTATAAAAAAATTAAAATTTTACTAGGTACAATATAAAGTTACATTATGAATTGAAATCTATATTAAAACATTCATAGAAACTTTTTACTTTTTTATTTAAGTTTAAAAAGAATTTATAAAAAATATTAGTATATCAGCATAGAAAATTATAGTTTCAATGAAATTAATTTACAGATGTCACATAAAAACATTAGCCAATTAAAACAAACAAAATAAATAAAAGAGCAGTAAGTCAATTGCCTTGATTACATATTTAATGCATAAACTCATTATAATCAAAGATAACTTGTCAAAGTACATACATAAAGTTGATTAGATATTAATTTCTAATTTAAACAATTTAGCTAATTAAACTCAAAGAAAACAATAAACTTGTGGCAGTTCACTGGATTTGCAATTAAGCTAATTGTAAGTTAACCATATATAAAGTCAATTCTAGTTTATTACCAATAAAGTAAAACAAAATTTGTACATTTACAATGAGTATGTTGATTTTCTGATATCCGCTTTAATTTTTAAATGAGTATAGTATATAATTTGTATACTAAAAACAATTTCTCTCTCTCTCTCTTTCAGTCACATTCTCCTTCTTAATTGCTCATACAAATTCTCCTAGGTCCACCTCATAAATAAAAATAAAACTATAGAATACACAATATTTTTTTGCAGCACCCCATTTAATCTATACAAATCACAGCCTCTTATTTTCAGTCAATAATGTGCTGGAATCACACACAACTTTAACTTTTCGCATTGTAACCTTTACTCCCCATTCTCATTCCTCTCTTGACTCTATATTGCCGCACAGCTTCATTATGGCACATCATCTAATCTAATTTAAGGCAGATGATGGCTGGTTGTTGCCTACATTTAGGCGTTGTTAGATTTCCGACTGATTTTTATTACCGACAACAAGGAAAACGGAACGAAAAGCGCAATAATCGAGGTTCGGCACGCACCAAGAAAAAACAACTGAAACGACTCGACTTTCACAAGGATTCATATGGATCTTAGAGCCTATAAGCGTATGTATGTTTTTGGCTAAGCCAAAAGGACGACATTACATTTTATTATCTATTATTTTGTTGCGCCTAAAATGCTACTACATTAGCTCAAAAATCCCACAAGCACACACACACACACCGAGACAGGGAGAGAGGTCAGGACTATTTGGTGGCGACATGACGTCGGAAGCCGCCAGCCGCAAAACGTAAACATTAAAACAGGAAACGGAAGTTGGTGCCACAGTCGAAAGCGGCAGACATTGTAATGTCGTATGGTGGTTATGATTATTTCGCCTCAGTGCCACGATACACTCCACACACACAGTCAAGGAGTATGTGTATGTTTTAGCATTTATTATTTGTGTTTCGCTTTATTTTTTTATTTTCATATTTTTGCTCCTTCTGCTGCCGTCTCACACTTTAGCACATTGTTTGCGTTACGTGTTTGCATACTTTTTTAGGCGACTTGCCCGGCAGCTAATTCTTTATGCATAAAGTGTTGGGATTTCCCTTTGTCGTTATGCATTGCAAATTAGTTGTTAAAATATCTAAATATTTCTATTGCACTTTTTTTACATTTTACACTATTCATTCATTTGTCAGGCACCACCAAAGAAACATTCTTTATGTTAATCCACAGTTGTTAAAGAATGTTTCATTGCCGGCCAACTCGCAATACGGAAATTTACGCGCACAAAATCCAAGCAATTTTTGAAGGATTTTCTAAACGTAACGCTGCAAGGACGAACCGCGCGCCATCGTTGCTCAACGAGCACTGACTGAAAGGACACGGAAGCACATTTGACAGCAGCATTCAACAGCGGCATTTGAAGAATTTCCCTTTGGACTTTCTTGGGACATTTCTCGCATTGTCCTCGCTCACTGGAAGCGACCAACTGCAATTGACCTTAGCCTTCGATTTGCCGGCTTGGTTCAACGCACCAGCACCAGAGGGTTGTCCATTTCAATTTACCCCTTCGCAAAGGGAATTTTTCTTATGGGTAATTTCCACACAAGGGGAAATATACTTGTCTTGCTTGTGGCATTGAAGTGCCAAGGTTCTAACAGGTTGGCAAATGACGTCATCATTAGTCAGGGGAAAGCACTCTGAACAAATATTCTTCTTTAGCTCGACA
Source organism: Drosophila limbata (assembly GCA_963924055.1). Lineage (NCBI taxonomy): Eukaryota > Metazoa > Arthropoda > Insecta > Diptera > Drosophilidae > Drosophila > Drosophila limbata. The sequence continues at coordinate 6,803,443 of OZ001353.1, forward strand.
TTTCCCCAATAGACTTAACAAACTTGGTACATTTTTTATTTGTTCTTTATTTATGTGATAAATTTGGAAAAATATAACAAGAGTCAACTACTTTTCTTAATAATACAAAATAAAATTCCCGAACTTATTTTAAGCATTTTATTCAATTAACATAAAAATTGCCGAATTCTATAGAAAACTAATAGTATTCAAAAAATAGTTTACTGTCCACTGTACGTTTTCCAAGGTATTTTTTCTGCCAAATTTGTAGCAATAAAAGTCAGAAAAGCCCAAATTCTTAAACAGCTTTTAAGCTCGTCACTTAAAAATAAATCAATGCTTTTGAATACAATTGTTTCAGCTTATTTTTCACAACTAATTTTCAATTTGAAACGAACCAATAAACTCTAACGCATTTCACTTATTTTGATTTTCTCTTTTCAAACACTTTTTTTTTCAAATTTGTTTAAAATTAATGTTCTAATTTGTTACTGCTCAATCATTTACGAACTGTATTAAATAGTTAATTAAATTAACCAGCCTGTCAGCTATATTTAAGCCTTACAAAATTGTATCTTCGTTCAGCTGTCAATTATGAGTTACAGAGATGAAGAATACTCTTTCAACTGGTTTATTTTCTTTTCTTTTTGGTTTATATGTAGGAAGCAACTTCTTGCTATACATCATGTTTGTCCATTGATAACAGTGCCCAGAGACTCCCCATTGCGACTATAAAACAATAGAGCCGCAATTTCCATGCGATGCGACACATGCAACAAAATAAAATGTAAATGGCACAGAAATTGCTAAAACCATCGAGGGAATTTTCGGCAATAACTATAAAATGTCCAAAGCGAACGCAGCCGTCGCGTCGCGTGCATGCAGTCAACCAGGACCAAGGACCAAGAGCAAGGAGCAAGGGTAGAGAAACGAAAGGGGTGGCGGATGAAACAAGAGCGGGGGCAGTCGGCAAGGGACGTCATCGTTGTCGCAGTCATTGGGTAAAGGATTAAAAAAACGGCGAAACAAAAATATTATCTCAATAGAACAATCTCAGGCGGGCAAGGACAAAAAACCGAAAATTAAGGGAAAATATACACACACCTACACATACACAGAGACACACGCACACACACTCACAAGCAAACAAAAACACACCTACACCCTTAAAAAGCTTGATAAAAACAAAGTGAAAATTTATGCAAAACAAAGATACAAAAAAGCCTCGAAATAACAACGCATAGATACTTGAATGCCAAGGCAGATGCGGAAATAGGGAAAAGGCGAGAGGGTTCAAGGGTCAAAGGGTAAGCCAAATAACTAAACAGACAGTTGAGACACTTTTACTGATAATATTGTTTATAAAATCTTTTGAGTTGCGTTTTTTACACTCGTTAAGATTAAAATAAAAGAAAACTTTGTATACTAAGTTTGGCGAGGAAAGGTTTCAAATACGGTAATAAATAGGTACATATGTACATATGTATATGGTATGGTATGGTATCTGCAAATAGACATTTTCAGAATCCGAAGGATGACATTCCCAAATGTTGTCTTGCTTTCAAGTTTATTATTATTATAGTTATTACAATTGTTGTTATTATTATTATTTTTATATCTAAAATAAGGTCTTCAATATATTAGGAATAAACATGGGATCTAGCAAGAGAAATACAATAAACATGAGTCTAGAATAGTACAAGGATATGCAACATTATATTCAAAAGCGATAAATTTTAGTCTAAAATATAGTCATATAAAGTGTTTGTCGCAATTAAATTTTCTAAATTCTAGTGTTTTTATTTTTAAACTCAAATATTATAATTGAGAACCTACATTTATATTATGACCGCAACAATGCAAACCAAATTAAAGACAATCATTTAATTAGCAGTGGAAATTGGCAACGATAACGGAAATTATTTATCATAATAATTTCTGGCAACGCCTTGACATTAAGTAGGCAACACCTAAAGTTGCCAGACTGATTGATACTGGGTTATAGCCAGACTACTGCAGAAGTCCTTAATATTTAGAAAACGTTATTTTTTTCCCAATAAAATAAGGGTAGTTTTACCCAAAAATTTATTTTCTTAGGAAAAAGCAAAACATACTTTTGGTACTTTTAGAACTTCAGAATACTCCTAAGTTACCACTTGTTTGATTTTTTCAATATCCCATATCATATCTACTTATCATGTTTTGCAACCATATCAGGCCTTTATGAATATTTGACAATTTCCCTTCAAGCAACGAAAATTGTGAACCACTGTATAATATACAAATTAACTGGACAATCAATATAAGAACTACCCAATTTAACAGAAATCAATTCAAGAACTTATTTTCGATTCATAAGTGAAATCTTATTTTTCGTGAAAATTAAAGAGTGTAGCAAATATTTATTGTTTTCCTCATATTTAAGCAAGTGTTACACATAAATGTATTTCCTGATCATTTCATAGAAAATAACGCAAGCATGCTTTTGAAAGTACTTAAAATATAAAATGAAGTCAGACGCGTCCGAAAAAAAACCTTAAGGATGTTCCTAAATTACCTAATATAGTATACTCATGTATTTTTCCTTTAGCAGGTTTTGCAACCACTACATAGTAAAATATTTCCTTTAAAAAATGGGATATTCGGAATCAATATACGGGCTTATTTATTGCATTGAATAGGACTCCTAACATTTGTTAGGCAAGAATTTACTTAGCAGAGGCACTCCAGATTTTTTAATACTAGGCAATATTTAGCTAAGATTTCTACCTCGAAAGGATTGAGTTGAGAAATTCACACATGCTCGTAAATTTGTTTTGTCAATAGATGGCGTTTTATTTTTGTAAACTTGAGTATAAAAAATTCTCGAAGAATGCAATTTTCAAAAATCAATTTAAAAAAATTGAGAAACAATTTGGAAAAAAAAAACTGCAACATTTTGTAAAATAATGATGTTCACTCTAAAATTGGTTTGGTGCATTTTGTTCTTCGCGTGGCAAAATTGAGAAAAAATCGAAAAACAAAAAAATTTTAAATTCGAGAAAAATGCAACAAAATCTCTGGTAAAATTCCCAAAATTCTAGCTTCAAAATTGAAAAAGTTGAACTTTTCGATCGCTCAAAATCTCTGTCAAAAATTTCACACAAAATTGGGGGTAAATGGCGGAAATCTATATTTATCCAACTCTTTAAGAAAATCAGAACAACATAATGTGCATATTAGAAATAAACTCAAATGTAATTTTATTTCCAATTCGCTGTGCACGTCTATAAAGCTTAACCCTCTGCTAACATAAGCTCTGCACCAGCTGACAAATAACCGTCGCGAGCCTGTCAAATTGGCAACACTCACAATTGCACAAACACACACACACACAGACACATTCTGACTCCTTCTTATGAAGTGCTTGACAAATTTGAAGCTGTCAATAAAAAGTGTTTTGATTTTCAAACTTTGCACTGTGGGCAATCAATTTAGGGCAAGACAACATGATTCTTTGCCAGGCCAAGACAAGTTTCAGGAGTTGGCCCAAACAATTAATCATTTCAATTTTCCAAACGACTTGGCAACGGCATTGAGGACAAAACAATTTGCCAGCCTGACTAACAAAAAGAAACAGGCAGCAGTCAGGACACAATTGCAGTGTCACCAGCTGCCATGTCCTTGTCCGTGGCATCCTTTGCTGATTCTTGCATTTGCATGTTGCCGTAGGAGTTACCTCTAACGCCCCAAACAAAATCACTTTGCTATTACAATGCGAGGGCTGTTTCATAACTCTCACAAATATTTTTAACAGATACCACCATCTGTGGAATCCTGTTTATTTGTTATATGGAACCTCATGTCAGTCTGCAAAATAACAGGGCGGCTAACAAGCGGGGACTGTTTCATCATTATAGATTTGAATATTTTCCAGTTACTAATGAAACGCATCTTCATAAATGTTAATAACGCACTAAATCGAATCGAAAGCGGAACCATGACACATTTCCAGACTATCATTGCTATGGCTTGGTTTGACGAAGTGGAAATTGTACATACGTAATGAGCAAAAAAAGTATACACCCATAAAGTGTATATATTCTTGATTCGCAACAGCCGAATCGAAGTATTCGATAATAAAATAAGCAATCCGAAGTGGAATGCTAGACGAAAGTAAATCAGAATTAGTAAATCATTGTATGAGATGGCTTTCGAAAAGCTAAATAGTTTCTCTACCATTAGAGAATATCTGAAAGTTGAAAATATTTAAATTTTGGTTGATTAATTAAACAATAATATATTCTTAATCTGAAATTACGTCTTAAGTCTTTTATAAATTATCAAACTACCATACTTATCACCTAAATTTTCCATTTGCAGCAGTGACTTTTCTACCTGATAACACTGAAAACAATTCAAAATTTTCATATGGTTTCAATACCCTGTATATTAGGTATAATAAGTTTGTTCAAATGTTTGTAATATGAAAGGTAAGGTAACGTAAGGTTAAAATATGTCTTATCTTGAACATAATTAATAGAAGTCTCGATTAAGTCATAGTATCTGTCTTTCTATCTGTACGAAGAAACTGTTCTCAGAGGTGATAAAAGCTAAAACCACCAAATTTTTTATGCAAACTCCTTAAAATTGCAAGTTAAAGTTATTTGAATACGTCCCTACCCAAATATCGAAAAATGAAAAATTTAAATTAAAAGTCGAGGAATTGATCCTCATAGTTACTGAGTCTGTTGAATCAACAATAACAAAAAATAGCGATGTAGCCGAGTATTTGACATCCTGCAAGCCTAATCAAGATAATTTTACTGAAAATCAGAAGAAAAAAATACAGAATACTGCTTTTGTGTCAATGTTAAGTTGTTATGTTCATAATGTTTAGTTAATTAATATGTTAATTGCTTAAGCTATTAGTTGTATCTGTTATTCAGAAAAAAAAACATATTAAGAAAAGCTGTGGCCTATTCGGGGAGTAAATACATTTCGATGAGCTTGCGTAACTCATTGTAGCACAGGCTATGAATATGATAGATTGACCTCCATACATTTGGCTATAATCAAAGCATTTGAGGCATAGACTGAAATTGTGAAGGTCAGATTGTGAATCTATACCTCTCAGCTTGTGTGGATAAATATAAGTTTAAAATCTTTAAAATATTCATTTATATCTTAAAGCATTTCCTAACACATTCACAATTATTTTTATTTTAATAGCCCCTAGCTTAACTTGTCGCCAAAATCAAAGCCAATTGCTTGAATGTATACATCTATTCATTTTAATTGAATTATTTTTACGGTTTTCTCCCCACTCTCTTTGTGTTTTTGATCAATATGAGGAGGCGTATTGTTGCATAAATAAAGCATAAATTAGATAAACGAATCCCCGAGGATATGGCGAAGAAATCAAATCAGGGCGACACTTGCTACATGCCCGGCATGCAAATACGGCCGAAAGTAGGCTAGCCAGGCCATAATAAAATGAATTATGTTACTGCAAGCCGGTCTTAGGGTCAGGCGGAAGAGTCCAGGGTCAGGGTTCGTATTACATTTGGTAAGTTCATAAAGCGCAGTCAAGTTTGACCAATGTTTCGCCTCGTTGCGATGAGACAGACATACACAAATCTCATCGGCTTTGGTTTACCTTTTTTCTGTCTGCTTTTTTCTCTCATTCTGTGTTTTTTTTGGTATTTTCTGAATTCTCGAGCCCATAAAATGGCTCAAGTTTGTTTGTCTAAACCAGTAAATTTACATGCAAGGCAAAACTTTGCCTTAAACGTCGAACTTGAACTATAATAAAAATCCAACGCATCCGCACAACTTTCAACTCACATAAACATAAATTGCGGCTGTAATTTTCGGTCAGGTTGTCTGTTTTCTGTGTTTGGGGGTTGCCAGAGACCTTCCTAACTCTTCAGTGTCTCCATTCTATGTTTGTGTTATTGTAATTGGGCTTAAGTGTGTCGGCGTGTTGTCATTACCCAACCTGCTTAACCCACCCAGAAAGAAGTAACATTAAGTTTAATTTGTGTAATGCCCAAACCCTTTTATGCCATTATAGCACTTTAGGAATTTTGATAAAGCCTTAACACAAATAAATTAATGACCAAAATAAAACTGTTCTTAATAGTCTACATTATGATTCGTTATTTGGAACACCTTCAAAAATTAAACCGTAATTTATGGATTTAAGAAAATAAACAACAAATCCCTCTATCAATTTCTTTTAAAAACAACCTTACGGAATGTTACAAAAATTAAGTTAATAATAAGTTAATTAATTATCTTATAATAAAAAGTACAATTCGCTATAAAAATAAAACATGTTGTTCAAGTACTACCATAATCATTTTTAAAATACAGATTGGCCGCGTTCACCAGAACAAATCGACAACAGAAAATCGATTACATTTTTATGATTGTTCTGGAAAACGGCAGTGATGTTGTTTTGTGATAATGATGACTCCAAATTCATCCCCAAATAGTAGGGCACAAAATGAGTAGCTGAGAGATTTTAGTAGTACTTCAATCTCCTTCCTATTGTCTTCTTCTACATCTCTTTCTTCTTATTATTGTTACCGTTGATGTTGTTGTATTTAATTAATTATATGCTTGGGGATACAACTCATCTGAAATTTATTAAAGTTGGCATATTCCAGCCTGTTCATATCCTGTAACTTTTGAATGTGTGTGAAGGGAATTTTCAATATACCAGTCAGAATGAAAGATTTAGTAGTAAAAGTATATACTTCTTTATTATTATAACATCATAATAATTATTATAAATATTTTCCAATAAATTCAATACTGGATTGAAAACAATAAATATGTATGTGAGCTAGGGAAAATCATAAGCATATCTGACGTTTTTTCATTAATGCTGAATTTGTAACTGGTTGTATACGTCAATACAACTAATATTTTGTAAATAAAATTGAACATTCAAAATTAACTAATTATAACTTAACAACTTAAATTTTCTTTTCCAAATTTATTTCTTAGTTGGGCTGTATTCCCGGCAGTACTGCAATGCCGGGTCAACCCGTGACAGAGGTGGAGCAAGCTCCTAGAACTCCATCTGATTCCAAAAATCAGTTTAACATTTGTTGTCCTCCAATGGAGAAACTATCAGATGTTAAGCTGATAAGAACAGATACTACACTTGATCTTAGCCAAAAGGCCGAGAAGCGATAACTGGAAACGTGACAATGCCATTCACTCTATGCGTCCACGACTATAACCACTTGTGAATTATAACGAAATTATGTTTGTAAACTGGGCATATTTGATGCGCCTACTTAGGGGTAGTTTACTTAAGGGTAGCCTACAATAGGGTGTCATTTTGATGTGCCTTGAACTTATAATTCCCAACCAGTTTAGGTCTGTCCTCGGGTAAACTCTGTATTGTTTATTTTGAATCTTCACTCTGGCTTCTCTTCATTTGTCGAATAAATCTTTCGCCTTTTACTAAAGATTTCCGTGGAGAGGAGCACTCTAATGAGTCTAAATTAAATTTTTAGGAGTGCCTGGCAACGAGAGTCGCCGGGCCATTTTGAAATGCATTATAGTTATAGTAGATTACTCTCTAGACAAAAATATGTTTGCAAGGCCAAAACTCCATATAAAAAAAAAGAGTTGCAAACACGCTCGAAATTATTTTGTAAGGCCATTTCTAAACCTATGTACTCTGTACCTAAATATGGGCAGCTCAGAAAATTTTCGAGCGTTTTACAACACTGTTTGGTAAACAGATGGCAGCTTTTTTTGACCTTTCAAAACATCGATTGAATCGTTTCGACCAAGGTGGATTTATATATGGTGATGTATTCGTTTGACGTGCTCTCTTTTTCGGGGCACAAACGTCATTATGAAAGCAAACATCGTAGTGACCGGTTGTATTAAATTCTCTGAAAAATGCCCCGTGTGTGAAAAATACATATGCCGCTCGAACGCAAGTAGTTTGTTTTGTGTTTCCAGAGATATGAAAAGGAGACAAATAAATGCAACAGGAACTGTGGGAGCATGCACCGGTGAGCAGCTTCCACAAAGAAAGCAACAGGGATAACAGTGTCGATGCTGACGGCTAACAGGAGCTTAACAGATCTCCATAATCACAATTAATTAATTGGTTACCTACGGGTCATTACAGGAACAACAAGACAAGCATGTCATTGCATTTTATTTTCATTTTATATATTGCACAGCGCACAAAACGAAAATGAGCGAAGAGTATAGAAAACAAAACAAAACAAATTTTCTATATATCTATCTCTGTCGTCTCTCTCACGTCAGACTCTTTTTGACAGCTTTGCCCCGAGAGAGAGCGAATACATCACCATATATAAATTCACCTTGGTTTCGACTAGTCGAAATCTTTTTGAACAGAAATGGCGACCAACAAGCAGCAAAATAATAGCCGAATTGAGATCTTTGAACACAAAGAGCGAACTAGACTGATTGAAGAGGTGCACCAGAATTAAGAACCCAATAATAAAATATCTCATGTTCTTCAGCTTTAACTGACTACATAAGTCAGGAGTTGTTGATATAATATTGAAATATCGGTATATGGGTAGATTTTTTACATTAAATTTAAACGTTTTTTGTTTGTTTTTGTTCCTAGTTGGAAATAATTCATACAACAGATAAATATAAGTAAAAAGCAAAAGAAAAATCTAATTAAGTATATTACATTCAATTTAAATCGGTTGCATATTATTTATATTGTTGATAATAGCGTTAACATAATTATTAATCGCTTGAATTGGCGTAAATGTAAACAAGTAATGAAATTACATGCCCGTAAATAACCTTAAGTGATTCAGCAAATTCTTTTAAAAATATCAACAGCACAAAGATGTCAGTTTTTCAACAACATCGATTGATTTAACTCGAACCACTTCCAAATAATATATAAACGAATAACGACAAATCCTCGTCGATATTTTCTTTAAAATGCATTTTCCGAACGACTGCTGTTTAATTATAAGTTGTGACAGTAAAATATTTAAAAAATAAATATTAAATTATTTATCCTCGCATTAAAGATAAGTACATACTCTTGAAATTTGTATTTCCCACAGTTTTCGCACGGCTTATTGTGAATTTATTAGTGAGTTATCATTTCTTAAAATTTTCTTCCATTTATAGTTACAAAATTGCTAAAATCCAGCTAGCTTAAAATAACAACACTGCGTGACGTATCTGACGTCTTTGTGCCTATTATTAAATTTTTTCCTAATATAAATCGACCACACAGAAGATGTTTAGCCGAGTTTAAACCACATGCTGACAAAAATTGAAAAACTTTCTTCAAAGAGTGCAATAACATTAGTTTTGAAATGTATTAAAATATGAGCCCTCTCGGACTTCCAAAAATTGCCGTAGTGGACGGTATTTCACGTCCCCATGGCGGGGTATTGGTTAAAGTTTTCAACTAGCAATAATCGCACCTCAGTAGAACTTCATTGGTTACGATATCGCCTCTGCGCAAAGATAACTTAACATGAACCTTCAAAATCGTTTCCATGCAGCAAACACCAGAACCAGTTGCGAATCGTAAGCATGCGATGCACAAAAAAGTGTAATATACTTTTGGGCTGCCTCTTACAGTTGTGAGCCGTGGCGAGTGTAAGGTAATGCAGGTAAGAATAATCAAATTAAGGGATGAAGGTAAGGAATATTTTGAGCAGATGCATATTTTTTGCTGTCATAGAGCTATGCGTAGAAAGAATGAAAGACAATGTACAAAAAAAGGTCCGTTTTTGAATAGTCATAGAGAAAAATATTTCTGAATTAGTCATTAATTTCAATCTATTTTACTTAAAAAATATTAAAGTTTATTCAATAATAATCAAATATAAATTATTTTTTTATTATTTTAATTGTGTAACGACTTTTCTAAAACTATATTTAAATAATAAACAATAAATATTTAAAATAAGAGTTATCAAGATTGAAACAATTAGTAAATTTTTAATAAAATTTTTTGTTTAATTATCGTTTTGCAATTTACACTTAAAAAATAAAAATAAGAACCCGAAATTTTTATTACATACACATTATAGTGTACGGATAAAAATCTTCGGCGGACATTTAAAATAACGAATATATTTTTAAATTTTGTATACTTTATGTTACTGTAGATTATTTCATTGATTTATATAGATAAAAAGTGCTTTTATAACTCTTATATTAGGTCCCAGATTAAATAACTTGAGTATTAATTCATAAGTTTTGAGCTCTGACCCAACCCGTTTTACAATGTATCCTAAATTACACATATAAGCATAAGCTGCTCATATATATAAAAATGTATATAAAAAGATTAATTTATTCTTATGTTGCTCCTTAATATGTTTTTTATAAAAGAAAGGAACCAATTTAATACTTAACATTGCTATTTATTAGACAAACCATAAGAGACCCATAAATAGTTTATGCCCATACTTATAACGCCCATTAAATCCTAAGTTATTATATGCATAAAGAGACCCCTATAACAATTACTTTTGGTTGTGTCATTAGCAATTTGAGTACCCTTTTTGGGCTTTTTAACTATTCACATACTTTGCCCAAAAATCTTCGCAGACAGATAACGTTAAAACAACTGTCAGTCTATTATCTGAAATTATCTTTAAATTGCCGACAAAATGTGCCACTTTTAGCAATTTAGCTTGGAAAGCAATTTACTTCAACAAAATAGTTTCCATCCCCCGGTCGAGGCGTCAACCCCAACCCCTAAGTCAATTTAACCATCCAATGCTCATTAACTATTATCATTGTCAAATTTCGTTGCATATTTATGGAAGTTGAAAGCGTTGATTAAAATTCCCACTGCTTGAACAATCTAATGAAATTAATGAAAAATTCATGGAACGAGAAAAAACAGGACGACAACATGGCCGCTGAAAAGTGTTTAGAATATCGGGTAATGGACGTAAGAAAGGAAGAAGGAAGCTGCAAAGCATGTGCCTCGGGTTGCCTACTCTAAAATGCTAAATAGCCACTTTTGCGGCAGACCATAAGCAAAAAATTTTTTTCTATTCTATTTATTTTTTGCTCGTGCTTTGTCATAAAAGATTGAACAACTTGTAGGCAAAGGCCAAGTGCTCAAGCTAACCCCCCGCGCTAAAAATCCTGCGAACTCAAACTTAAAGTCAAGAGTGTCAAAGGCAGAAACCCAACGGCCCCGGTCTAGCTATAAAAGAAGACTTGGGCACAAAGACAGCGAATACCGGAAATCCGTTTCATGACAAATGCGTCACATTGTCATGCCAGAGTGTTAAGGATGACAACGACAAGAGGAGGGACAAAGAGAAGGACGAATAAGCCGGCAAACAGGCAATGAAATTCCTTCAATGAAGCAGCACGTGACTCGCTGGCAGAGAGCACTAAAAAGAGAGCGCAGTGCCATCGACATTGACATTGACGGAGACAGAGAGAGAAAGAGAAAGAACAACTACTGCGCCTGCGTCCAAAAACCCGGCAATCTCGACGTGCCGGCAGCTCAACTTCGGCGTAACTTTGGCATTTTAATGAGAAATCCATATTTATGTTGTTTGTTTTGCAAAAAAATAAAAATAAAATAAACAACAACAAGAGAGCAACATTTGTTGTTGTGCCAAAAAGGTTGCAAGACAGCATATGCTCCGAAAAGTGAAATTACTTTACTCGTATTCAGTGGGAGCAATGTGGGAAGAGAAAGCCAAAAGATTCTTACTGCTTTCGGCGTTTTGTAATCATTTTTAATGGGCAGCGTCTGGAGGCGCCATATGGTGGTAATACCTATGGCAGTCTAGAAAAAACACGCCAAAAAAGCACAAACATCTGAATATTTTTGAAAATTGTTAACATTTTCATTACAATTGCGGGAAGTGGCAGAAATCAACATTACGGAAACAGATCAGTAGAAACCAAAGAAATTAACGCTTAGAAGAAATGTATCATATAGAGCATATCAAGCAACATTTTAAAAATATAATTTTTTGTAATCAAAAATAAATAAATTTAAATATTCGAAACATAGAAAAGATACGGAAAGTAATGAAAATAGTAAATCACATAATATAATATTATATTTTAAAACAAATAATTGAATATTAATAATATGCCAAATCTATCAATTTTAAATACATATTTCAAATTACAGTATTTGGTTAATTTGGCAAAATCAAAAGTATACAAGAAAACAAAATTTCCCAGATATTAAAAGTAATTTAAAATGTACTGCAAACATTTAATATAAATTAATATTATATAATTTTGATGTGTTATGTATGATGTTTCATATTAATATAATACATTTTTTACACATTTGCGTTATGTATTAAAATTTCAAAGTTCTAAAATGACAATTGGAGTTGTCATTACTTTTTAAAGACTATTGCTGGCTTTTGATTAGAGTATTCAAAGTCGTATTCACAGTCATTCGCATTCGTATTCGCTTTCTTGCTTTTATTTCTCTTGTTTGCCAAAAATTAAATGGACTTTTAACTATGTCACGTCGGCGCCGTGTCACAATAGAGTCATAACGCCATCATTCCGACAAAAGCCATAAAAATAGCGGCTTAAATAGCAACTGCATGTCTAGCATTTTACCCAGGGTACTGTTCCCCTTAGCACGGACTCGCATAGACCAGAGCCCGGAGACATCATGACGTCGTGCTTGCCACACAAAAACCGTCCACTTCACACTTTTTGCTCTGGCACTTTTTTGCCAGCTTTAATAAACGGGCAACAAACTCGGCAAAAATTTTATGCTTTTATTGTGCAAATAAAAACACGCGGAAACTACTTAATCAAGTTCCATTCGTAGCCGGGACCCAGACCCACATACATATAGTAGATACAAGCCTTGGCTTCGGCTCCGGCTCCGACTCCGATTTTGACTCCGGCAAGCGGAAGCGACGTTTTGTATGCAACAGAAAGCAAAAACAAAGCCTGGCTAACAGCAACAGCAGCAGCAAACTTTGCCGACGCGGTCTGCCTTTTTATTTTGTGATTGTAAGTGCAAAAAGAACAACAAATAAAACACAACAGAAAAAATTAACATGGGAATGCTGAAAGCTGAGACAACATACAAGTCAAACCCAACTAAGAAAGCTAAATAGAACGATTTACAGATGCTCTGCAGTTATTAAAGTTGATAATAAAGCTAAATTCGAAATGATAAGACTCTATGCCATTTAAAGTTTCATAAGTATCGGAATTATCTGAATACCAATAGAATAATTTGAAAGCTTATTTCAGAAATCTCTTTTATAAATATTGTTTATTTTATTACTTTTTATTTGAAAAGAGACTATGCCGAATAACGATTGATTAATATCGGAACTATCTAAATAACAACAAAATTATTTTAAAAGTCTCTCAAAAATAAAGTAAACTTAAAAGTTTCGAGCCGAAAGCCTTTCTTATCGAAATGAAAATATTTTCCCAGACCAAAAGTTTCTGAAATAATAAAACTAAATACATTTTGTGCTTCATTTATCAATATCAGCCATAAGCTTACCTTCTCAATATTATAAATTCTATATTCCTCTTTAATCTAATACCTTTTTAGAAATGACTTTTTAATCTTCAGATGCACGAGAGTATTATGAATTCGTTCTACCTATTATACTAGTTAGTTAACGGTGAGTTATTAGCCGAAATAAAATTAAATAACATCTATTCTCACTTGTTTGCATATCTTTTGAAGCGTCTTATACACCCGATTAAGCAATTATGTTAGCCGCACACCGCACTCTGAATGTGAGCCAAAAAAAAAAAAAAAACAAATGTTTCTATCTTCAAGTTGAGCTCAAATTTATGACAGCAATTAGCGGGCCAAAGGGGCGTGTTTTGGGAAAAGTACAAGTAGGGCTAGAAAACTCTTCAATTAATTTGTTGAGCTGCTCAGACAACAAAACGCGCGCATCAATCAAGACCTAGTCAAAGAGAGACCGAAAAACCTTCGTATTTGGGTGTGAAAAATCGACAAATGGACAAAGAGTTGGAGGTCAAATAGGAAAATGGGAAAATAAGAAAATAGGAAAAGGGAACGCGTTAAGTGCTGCCCAGTTTCGGTCGCGTGCCGCAACGGCAGCTCGTAAATAAACGTCTTCTTTTTAATTACCGCACTCAAGTTGAATTTTAAATGCCATCAAATTTGTCTATTGGCCAAAATAAAAATGAAAACGTGCTAAGACCTGTGTACTATATGTAGGGAGCTCATTCACTTACCTGTATCGTTTCCGTTGCGGAGTATTTCCGATTATAGTCAACATGATGAAGGTTCGGCATACTGGTTCACTGGCTCACTGATAATGGCAACGGATAAGGGCCTTTTAACACGTGTCCTTGTCGTCCTTGTCGCTGCTGTGGGGGTTGCTCGAGATATGTCACTTTATGATACATTTGTGTTAATTTTTGTCGTCCTTCCCCCTTAGAATGGTTTAATTTGACTGCAAAGAGAGCAAAGTCGAAAAGGAAAATATACAAAAACTGAATTCAAATTGAAGCTCAAGTTAGAAAAGTGTAAATTACTTTCTCCAGCCAACCCTTAGGGCTTGTTTACCCATGTCGATATTGTTAATAAGCCACGTGTAACCCAGCGAACTGTTTGTTTACAAAAGAGAACGCGAGAGTGATAGAGAGAGATAGAGTATATACCACTGTTGGGTTTGCCGGATTTATTGCCAAGTTTACGCTACGTGCTTTGACTACATTTATAAGATGAATACACACACAGAAAGAGCACCAGAAAATCTGAAAGCTTTGACTCTCAGTTGATTACAAGTTTTAAATGCAGGAGTCCAAATATCTGATCAGACATAAAATACACTTGAAAGATTAGCAATCGATAGTATCGCTGATTTCGGGATTGCAATTTTCCACAACGATACTCTCTTATTATCACATTACTATGGAATGTCGAGATAATTCAAGAGCCATTTTCGAGCATATTCTTCTGATTATTATTATTATTTTCAATTACACAAAATCTTATAAATATTGATTTAAATCTATAAAATAAATCAAAAATTTCAAATAGTCAAATTTTTTATCTATTTATAAATATCTGCAAAGAAGCAGAATTATAAAATAAAATATTATATATATTCCCATCAGAGCGCATTATTTCCCCACTTGCTATGAATATTTGTGACTTACTAATTAGACAAAAGTTTCAATTGTATGCTGTGACTTGCCCACAGGAAGATAATAAAAGAATATGTAAGACGAAAACTCTCAAACTCCGCTTTGGTCGATTAAAGCGGAAAAGCAAATGCGCAATTGCCTGTTTGACAGGGCTAATTGACTTTTGTAGCTGTCATAAATGTTGACACACATTAACTGGATCCGCAGGACGCGCAACAGCTGTCAATTGCGGGGCAATTTTGAACGCTTATTAAATTTTATGTGTAGACCATTTCAAAAGCCAAATTTACGACTAACACCAACTATAAGGAATGATCATAAAACCCATGTTAATTGGGCCACATGAAGTTGAGCCCATTAACTGCTTGGGTGGCATATTCAGCCATCAGTTTTACAGACTGTACTTAGCTAAATTTTAGCGATTCTTTAGAGACAGAGTCCTTGCAATAATCTAGCACTAACATTATTGGCAAATATATGTATGTATATTGAGGTTGCCTTCATCAAACACCGAAGAAAAACCGAGGGCAGCAGTGAGTCAAATATTTAGATATTATTTTCATTATATTCTGGCAGCACTGCCCACTTCCAGCTGGAAACAAACAATTTTTCCAATTTTTTTTTAACCTAAAAGTTTTCAGCCATCCTCATTCTCGGAACTTTCTTTGTCATAGAACTTCGACACGATGTCTATTATCTTTAGGTATTTTCTAGGCACTTTATACGAATGCCATCAAGTTTTGTGTCGACGAAAACCGAATCTGCAGAAGATGAAAAACTTCCTGATCGGACAGACATGGCAAATTATCCATTCTTCCTGTAAATATTTCTAGTCTCCTTTCTTGCTTTCGTCTTATTATCATTTATTTAATAATGGCCCGGCAACGAGAATCGCCAGGCACTCCTAAAAATTTTATTTAGACTCATTAGAGTGCTCCTTTCCACGGAAATCTTTAGTAAAAGGCGAAAGATTTATTCGACAAATGAAGAGAAGCCAGAGTGAAGATTCAAAATAAACAATACAGAGTTTACCCGAGGACAGACCTAAACTGGTTGGGAATTATAAGTTCAAGGCACATCAAATTACACCCTATTGTAGGCTACCCTTAAGTAAACTACCCCTAAGTAGGCGCATCAAATATGCCCAGTTTACAAACATAATTTCGTTATAATTCACAAGTGGTTATAGTCGTGGACGCATAGAGTGAATGGCATTGTCACGTTTCCAGTTATCGCTTCTCGGCCTTTTGGCTAAGATCAAGTGTAGTATCTGTTCTTATCAGCTTAACATCTGATAGTTTCTCCATTGGAGGACAACAAATGTTAAACTGATTTTTGGAGTAAGATGGAGTTCTAGGAGCTTGCTCCACCTCTGTCACGGGTTGACCCGGCATTGCAGTACTGCCGGGGATACAGCCCAACTAAGAAATAAATTTGGAAAAGAAAATTTAAGTTGTTAATAGGGTTGTCGAATATTTTTAAAATATCGTATCGATGATATTTTCTGTTTAAAAAAAATATCAAAATGATATTTAATATATCATTTTAAAATATCGATATATTGATATTTTTTGATATTTTTTTTTTTACCAATTTTTTTTAAAAGAAAAGTAATATGCCCCACAATAAAAAGAGCTAGTCTTATTTATCAAACATAACAATATATATCATAAAAATACAGTTCATTTCAGTATATATTCCCATAAATATTTTTCATAATTAGGGTGTTCACTTGACCCTAGCAGCGTTGCAGGTTGAAAACGTTGCAAGCTTTTTGCGAGAACAACGCGCTGCTCATATTCACAGTAGGCTGTTTTTTGGTAACGTTTTTTTGACATTTACTCACTTGCTTTAGAGACCATAGAGTGACCAACTCACAAATTTCAAATATCAAAAAAAAATATCGCATATTTGATATTTCGGCAAATCTAATATCGCGATATAAATATATCATTTTTTATAAAAAATATCGATATATTGATATTTTGATATATTTTCAACAACCCTAGTTGTTAATTTAAAATAAGTTTAGTTTGAATGCTAAATTCCATTTACAACCAGTTGCAAATTCAGCATTAATGCAAAAAACGAAAGATTTGCTTATGATTTTCCCTAGATCATATTTTTCATTTAAAATCCAGTATTGAATTTATTGGAAAACATTTATAATAATTATTATAATGTTATAATAATAAAGTATTATATACTTTTACTACTAAATCTTTCATTCTCACTGGTATATTGAGAATTCCCTTCATTTCACACACATTCAAAAATTACAGGATATGAACAGGCTGGAATATGCCAACTTTAATAAATTTCAGATGAGTTGTATCCCCAAGCATATAATTAATTAAATACAACAACATCAACGGTAACAATAATAAGAAGAAGTAGATGTAGAAGTAGATGTAGAAGAAGACAATAGGAAGGAGATTGAAGTACTACTAAAAACAACAGCTACTCATTTTGTGCCCTACGGGGCAGCAGCCAATTGGCCTTTTGCTCTCCATATGTTGCATGACCAAAATTTATTAGCTGCTTATGTATGTATAATACATATGGGTGTATGTGTGATAGAAAGGGTGGTAGGGAAAGGTCTGTGTTTGTACGTGGTAAGCACATGTTAATCTCAAATCACAATGGTGCCATAAGCAAGCCCATTAAATCGACTGGACCTTTCTCTGGATATAAATTAAATGGTTTAATAATTGAGTTAGTGCAACTTCGGGCCAATACGTGTTGACCCGAGGCGCTTAAAGTTGTTGTTCTCTTACGGTTTATGCAAATTGTGTGGTATCAATCGAAATGCAGCTGATTTAAGAGTCCTGCCACGCACTGACGCAGCACGCAGCAGACAGAAGTCTCACGCTCCACTGAAGGGTCAGCACTTGGCAAATGCAAGTAAACTTCCGTCAAGTGGCATGCGGCAAGCGGCAAGTGGCAAGTGGCAGATGGCAGTTGGCTAAAAAAGGCAACTGCATACATAGCTAGCAAGTAAGCAGTCATAAATTATGCAGCGACATAGTCAAAGGACAACAACGACGCCAACAAGAGCAGCAAGGACATGCACATGCAAATGCCAAGCCATTGCCCTGCTTGCCCCCCCTGCCACTTCCACTCTCTCTTCCTATTCTCTATTAACTCCATAGAATACTCCAAATGGCTCAGCAGTTAATAAGCACAAGTGCGGGGGCGACCGGAGGCACTGATATGCAGTGCAGCAGTTGCAAATTATGACAAACTGTACTACAAAGTAGTTTCTTACCCTAGGATTCCATGTTGCTCGACGTCTCCCTCTAACTCTACTTGCGCATCACTGCACAATGTTTCAGGGAAAATTCTGCTAAGACAGCACCACCATTATGCTAAAATTGGTACATGACTTTAAAGTAATACCGCACAAAGTCTTGTCAAATATATGTATGATAGCAAAACCGATTATTTCAGTGATGTTCGCATTTTATCGGATTCGCTACTTTTAGTTATCTAGTATGTTTCGTTTTCGAAATGCCGGTAAGATTCCGATTCACAAAAAAATAAAAATTTTAAAAATGTTAAAAATATGTTAACTTGCTAGCAATAATTTGTTAATTACAGGCTTCCTGTTCCAGTATATAATACCGGTTAACGGTTTCGGTTCCGGCTTCGGTTGTCAACTATTAAAGATTCTATCACTGCGGACGGCAGTCCGCGCTAGTGACGAAGGCACCACGAAGTGTGCGAAAGGCTACTAACAATATATAATGCAAAATTTGCTATGACTGTCCGATCAGGTCGAGCTATATACCGATCGAAAGGTATAGTTTTAGCTAACAAATGTGCATACTAAGCCTACACGTGTAAGTGGGATAATTTTTAAATATTGTACTATTCTTATCAAACTACTAAATGACCATTTTAACCCGTTTTTCCTTCTTTTCATACAAAAAGTGTCTTCTTATCAATTTTCAAAAAATCATATAAAATCATAGCGAAGAGATTTTTGACTTTCTTTTCGCAGTCACTATTAGGTTTGTTTGGAAAAACTTTTTGCATCAAAACATTTTTTGAAAAAAGCTTTAAAAGTAGACTTTTACAAAAATTCTAAATTTTCAATGGGTATTTAATAGGTTAAGGAAAGTTTTGTAGCATTCAAACGGAATTTAAATGACCTTTCCATTGATGCCAAAACAATGGGATTTAATTTTCATGTTTGATTGTAATTTCAAAATATCTGAAGTTTCTATTATTTTTTCCATAACTGTATGTTAAACTTAATATTATTCGTCACGAAATTGGATATAGAGGTTTTTTATAAGATTTCAAAAATCAATTAACATTCTATTAAGACAAATTTTATAAATATTATAACTTTTATGAACTTGTAATTCTCTCTAATCTTTCGATGTACGGCATTTGCGATGCGAACGGTAATCCGATTATTTTTAATGAAATATAATAAAGCCATAAATCGGATTATTGTCATGCAAACAGTTTTGCTAAATTAAGAAAATAATTCTCTGAATAGTAAAGATTACATGAAAATCATTTTACAATATGTTAAAAAAATATTTAAGCTAAATATTCTTATTTGAATGAGATAGAAAGTTGCATTATTTGATAGCCGTAATAGGAAATGCGGTATTTGAAACTTATTTGACTCATGTAATCTAAATGCTTCTATTCTGCAGTTTGTCGTAATGCCAGCTGGAAGACGGCAAGTTTTTATCCAAGCTTACATCGACACAAACTTTATGAGAAACTATGCGACAGACTTAAGGCAAAAAACTTGTGCTCCAAGTTGAAGCCCAACAGGTTAAGTACAACCGAATTCCGACTTTCACAGACAGCTGCCAGCTAATTGTATCAGCAACAACAACTGTATAAAAACAAAAGCAACAACTGCTTATAGTTATGACAATTTACAGCACCCTTTCTACATTCTAAAAGTTGTCGTCCCTTGACAATGTTCAGGGACATTAACTTGGCTCTTTGTTGTTGGGCAACAACTGATGAGGATATTTTTGTGCGAGAAAACCTTAATGAAGTTTACAGTTACTGTGCAGCAATTTAATTAGATTAAATTAAGTTCTCAAAAACTACAACAACAACTCGAACAGCAAATTGTTAACTTTTGACAAAGTTCAAAACATTTGTCAGCCGCAGTCATCGCCACAGCAGCCAAAAACTTTGCGAAAATGCCAACAAATCTAAAAATATATATGAAATAGAGACAGTGAAAAAACACAGAAATCAATAAATAAGGGCCCTCTTGACTAAGCCCAATGCGAAAGCGTAAACCCAACAACAACAGAAACAAAAATATCAACAACAACGGAGAGAGAAAAATGCGAAAGACGACCGTAACAACAATAAAAATTTATTGTTATCCTCAAAAACAAGTGAAACAATCAGCAATAAACACAAAAAAAAAGAGAATTTCATAAGTAATCCTGATTATTTGATGCTCTATCTGTGTATAAAAGAATTTAAGAAAAATTTACGTCAATAAATACTGAAGAATTCATAAATATTTATGGTGGAATTAAACAATTTTCAATGATATAATATTGAATATAATCAATATCGAGGTTTAAAATGTATTTAAGATACCATGCTGAAATGTGGTCCAAAAACATAAAATAAAATTCACTAAAAATCCATTAAATAGAAATAAAATCGCATTCTCAAATTTGTTCAAAAATATGCTAGAGATGCTTTGACGAGATCAGGGAATAAAACAGAAACTATAACGGAATTTATCCGCAGTATTGGAATGGAAGCCAAAACTGAAACAAATACCTTTTTTCAGCTAAAAACATTATATTTCCTTTTTCATTTCATGCTTAACTAGTAAGTAACACATAAATACTTAGGTACATATCTGAAATAAATTATTTGTCCTTAGCATTTTGAAAATTTATTAAAATTACAGGTCCTTTTTTAACATATCAAAACCTTTGTTAGTTTTAATATTAGATAAGAAATGTGGTTGAAAGAAAAGTGTATACATTTTTGGTTTCAGTCAACTAAATGTTGATTAAATTTACCGGATTTACGATATGACAAAAAAATTATGAAATACAACCGTTTTTAAATAAAAATCAATTAAATAAAATTGATTATTTGATCAATTCCTATCAGAGCTATCTTTGGCAACAGAATCTTCAAGTGCCATCACAAAATCATATTATCCCTCATGTTAAAGAGTGTAAAAAGCGCAAATAGAATGAAAATCAGCAAAATATCAGCGGTGTCTGTGAGTCAAGTCATTTAAGCGTAGCATACTTTTAGGCCACGAAATGCGTGCAAATACTTCTTGAGCAGCGTTTTTTCAAAAGTCTGCCGAGGATTTAACGCGGCTGTTTTTTGGGTGTATTAAGCTGCGGCATGAAAATTGCCGGCTAGGCAGTTTAAACCTGGATAATACAAACTTCGCCAGCTGCGATTTTCAATTCAAAAGAAAAACAAAAACAAACAAGGCAAAAAACACGGGGCCATAACGGTACACAAAAAAAGGACAGCACCCTAAACAAGTATTCGGCTTGAACTGAAAGGAAAACACTTGAAATTTGAAGTGGAAGCGGAACACGAGTTGGCCATGTTACCCACTTGTTTACGCTTGTAGTTTTTCAATTGAATTTTTGGCCCCATCGAACATTTGGCAACGAGTGGGAAAGAGATTGTTATTTTCATAGCAAGACAGAAAGAGAGGCGGAAAAAGCAACAATTTGGCAAAGCAACAAATTATGCGCACTGTGCAGACACTGCAACAAATCTAATAAAAAATTAACAGACCCAAAAACTGAATCCAGACACATATATGGCCACTTGCATAGCTGGCTACCTGTTCGAACAGACGACACAGGACACCCTCTGTCCGTGAATTGCTATGCACAGAGGACCAAAATCGAAAAGCGCGCAAAATGCAGGCCAAATGGGGTTACAAAATAGCGACGTCAGTTCCCAGTGGATATTCAAAAGGAGCACACAGTGGCAAAATATATATTAATACTGCTAAAATTACTTTTGGTCTTTAATATCTTAGATTCGCAAAAAGGAAGGTATATAAAGGATAAGAAATAAGAAGAAAAATGGAAGCCAAATCTCGGAACATCAGTTTTTTAATAATTTTAATTTTTAAGCAAAATTACACATCCAAAGATCAAATATTACAACTTTTTAGTACTTTCCTTTAATGATAAATATTAACTGAATTAGTATAACATGCAACATATCTGTAAGCCATATTCGCTTTTTAAAAAACTCAAAGCTCACAATTTAATTTTGACGTAAAATACAAGCATTGACACCACTGTGCAGTGGCTATGAATTCAAATGGGGGGGAGGCTAACGGGTCGCTTCAAATGACAGCGACTGAAATTGAAGTTGGCAAACGTTTTTCGAGGGTTGGTTTTAAAATGCAAACACCCAAACCAGGGTTCAATATGCGACAGGGACAGCCGAGCATAGAGCACAGAGCACAGGACAGAAGGCATAGAGCGGAGGTCGTTTCAGTTGGCAGGCTGGAAGTTGGGGGGTCCTGGCCTTGCATAGCTTTACATAACGCAGGACAGCACGTGTTCTGTTCTGCCGTTGTCCTTTGAAACCAATTGGGACACCGCCTGTCAATTCCTAGGCTCAGTTCTACTTATGTTTATCATTTCCCATTCAACTGAACGACCGATAACCAAACAAAGCGCATTTATCTCAACGCTGCTAAATCAAGCCTAAATCGAGTCCTTTTGTCGCGTGTCAAGAAATCAAGCCAGCCTTTTTTGATTTGCCACTAGAGTCTGGTGGCAACACGAAAATTAAGAGTCAACGGAAACCCGCTAAACAATAGCGGAAATAATTTTATTATACTTGGCGTATTTGCATGAACAAACAGCCATAAAGACGTCTGTGAAACGAAGCAACCCACTTTACTTCGTGGCCTCAATAACAAGACATTTCAAGTGCTAATGAGCAGGCGGCACTAAATGACTTCTTTTATTTTTAAAACGAAACGGATAAGGTGACTAAAGTTATAGAAAGTGTACAAGTGTATTTAAGTTAGAGATACAAAAATTATTTTATGCTACATGTTTTTAAATAAACCTTAGTAATCAAAGAATCGAACTTAACTTCAAAAAACGAGACCGTGCTTTTTCTTTAAATACTTTGCAATAATATTTTAATTTCATAAATTTTTTGCAATGAATTCCAAACTCATAAGAGCTTTAAAATTTTTAAATCAACTTTCGACTACTATCTTAGCTTTTTCTGCACAACAGTCAAAGAAATCTTAAAGTATGAATGATATCTAGACATCTGCTTAGCTCTCAATTTGACTCATATTTTATTTAAGCACAAGTGTAAAATGAAAGAACCCAAGAAACACGGAGACACAAAGCTGTGCTCTGTTGAGTTTGAACAGAGTTTAGCTGAACGTTTTGTTTCAATGGATTTATGCGTCTTTTGATAACTAATTCCCTTTGGGCAGCTGTCAACAGGCAGATAAACTGCCAAGGCAACTCCCAAATGTTAAAGAGCAAAAGAATTTTTAAATCTTGAACAAGATGAAAGACTTAAAGTTCACTTCGAATTTGAAATGGCATTTCTAGAACTGTGGAAATAGAAAACATATTAAATGTTCCGCATTTCAAAGAAATCGTTATTGAGTAACTGAGAATGACTGGCAAAGTGTCAGATTGTCAGACTGGTTGACTGTCTAACTGCCACTCATATTAATTTGCTGTTAAATGGCAACCCTGATGGAATTTTCTTTTTGGGGGTTGCGACTGCTTTCTTTTCCTGTGGCCAACAACTACTGATAACCGAGCGAGCAAAAAGTTGGAAAATGTAGTGCAAAATGCAAACAGCTGCTGCCCAGTCGCCCTCATAAGAAGGGGACAAGTAACCATTGCAAATGTCAATGAACTCGCCCCAAAATGCTGCTAACGAGCACGTGAGCCAAGTGTACCGGAAAATGAGCTAATTTACTCTCCAATTGCTGTTAGTTTTCTTGAGTCTTTGAGTTCTTGGACAGCGTGGGCCACGTGTCCGTGCATCCAGCAAAAAGTCAAGAAATTCAATTTGAAACATAAATCATGCCAGACATCAGATGAGCACGCAATCAGCTGTTTGTCACAGCGCTGGCTAGGAACATTACGGAATGGAACAGCATAAAATGGGATAAAATGGAATGAGCTGGACTGTGGGATCATGTCAATCAAGCCACAAGAACAACATGAGTCCCAAGGGTTGAGAGCGCCAGACATGAGAATTTGCTTGGGGTGGTGTACTGCTATTAATCGAATGTAACAGTCTAGAAGATACCCTACAATATTGTGAACAATGTAAAAATCATACCTGTTAAATTTCGATTAGAATTACTAATCGAATCAATTTTTTTTGGAAATCATCATAGTGACTATATAATTCACTGTTGAAAAAATTGTGATTATTTAATTATTACGATTACAAAAAATCACAAATAATCCAAAATTATTACAATTATTCCAAAATAATCAGAAGTAATCAAAAATAATCTCTTTGAGTATTCGGATTATTTTTTATGCTTTTTGATTATTTTTTAATATTTCTGATTATTTATGACTATTTAGTAAAAGTCAAAATTATTTTAAATTTTCACATATTTTGTAATCGTAATCATTAAATAATTGGGCAAAATCGAAAATAATGGTAATTTAATCATTAGTTCGACTTTTAAACAAAAATAGTCTGATTACTAATGATTATGATTACTAATCATTATTTAACAGGTATGGTAAAAATGTATTTGAGTATTTTAAATGTGTTGTCTGCACACTGATGAAAGAAACAGTTTCAAATATATAAACAAAATAAAATAAATATAAAATATTCTAATCTAAATCCAAGTTCGCGATTTAAGATGAGAACTGATGCATTTCTAAGTAAAATTCTCGCTTAGCTAATAAGCAAATCCACCTCTTTTTCCTGCCTTTCTCTGCAGGGTATAAAAATTGAACCTAGCGATTTGTCGATGGCTTCGATGTAGGCGATAATTCATTTAACAATGTGTGGCATGCGTTTAAGCCTTGGAGCCATTGTTGCCCTTGGATGCTTGGCCATTGAGATGTAAACGGTTGCAAAAAATACATTGGCGTTGTTGCTGTTACACAGTTGGCGCTGGGAACTCTGTTGGCCCGGGGGCAAGAACAAAGGATCGAAATGTTTTTATCTGCCACAGCATCACTCCTTTATTTGCCAAGTGCAAATTGCAAAATGATATTAGAGCGGCGGTGACGGTAACTGAGGGGGTGGATTACTGCAGTGCATCATCCTCAGTTTTGGGGGTTGGCGCAATGTGTCTAACCGAGCAGAGTGAAAGTGGAAAGTGCGTCCGGAGGCAGGACCAGCACAACCAGCAGGATTCTGCCCTAATGAGCACGAGCAAATTTAATGCGATTCGTGCGAAGGGTGCAACGCCTCCTCCAACATTGGAGTACAAATACACACATACGTATCTATATATAGTACAGTGCTTTATTTGCTTTTGTAATTGACGTATTGGTGCAGCATATAAATCGAACACTCTCTGACAACTGTCCTCCCGCCTGTCCTCCTGTCCAGCTGCCCAGTCATCGACTTTAATGAATAATTGAGCACACACCTAACAGTTGTACGTGAAAAACACAACGAAATTTTTTCATTTGCTCAATTGACATGTGCATCGAGCAGCTGCAGGATCGGGGATGTCCCGTGGGAAGGGAATACATTGTGATTATAATGTGATATAATTAGTTGAAATTGATTAAGGAAATTCTCCTAGTCTATGTATTTATCTTTCTTTATTTTTTGCATTTGATTCTAGATGTGGCTTTTTATATGAAAGTTATGATATTTTCTTTATATAATATTTAATAAATTTTAAAGAATAAGTTTTAAACAAGACTACCAGGCATATTCTACAAATTTTTAACAACACAAAAGTAACGCAAAATATATTGTCAGTGTCCCAAAAAAAAAATTTAGTAATTTTCAAACGGCAAAACAATTTTTGAGATTTTAATATTTCAATTATAAATTTATTATTATAAGTTAAATTCGCTTAAAATGGAATATGCCAATAGTTAATTGTTTTTAAGGTATAAAGCCAATTTTTTTACGAAAAAGGAGACATTTTAGATTTTCGGAACACTGACAATTCTATAGTTTTTTATAAAAGCAATTCTCATCAAAAAGACATTTAAATTTAAAAATAAACAAATTCAATGTTTTCCCCAAATTTATATTTAAA
The DNA here is from genome assembly GCA_963924055.1 of Drosophila limbata. NCBI lineage: Eukaryota > Metazoa > Arthropoda > Insecta > Diptera > Drosophilidae > Drosophila > Drosophila limbata. Next base: position 6,829,808 of record OZ001353.1, read on the forward strand.
TATAGTTAGAGGACCTTTTAAGTGGAATAAAAAACCATCCAATCACCTTTCTAGTATCTAATTTACGTTAATTGTTGTCTGTCATTATTCGGCTTCTGATGATAATAATGATGATGATGAATTTGTTATTGAAGTGACCATAACAAGCTGACCGTCACAAGTTGTCTCAACAAAATTCATTACAATGATTTATGAACATGACCCCGGTCACAACAACAACCCCTAGACAAATTAACAAGGATATATTATAATACTACTGCTCCTGGCATGCCAAATTTCTTGGTAAAGTAGCCCAACGCCCCCAAAAAACCAAGGCTGTCAAAGCCACAAAGAGACACTCGACCCCAGCGGACGCCTGAGGTGTTTTCTGTCAAGTTTAAACAAAAATTAAAGCATCTCCTGCCACCATTGCACACTCCAATACACACACCCACCCACCCATAGACGCGCGCAGACACAGCCTCCCTTCAAGCCAAGTACAAAGTTTGAGCTAATCAAAAACGTTACAAAGCGGAGAAAAAATCACATGAAATTTGGTTTTCCTTGCCGAAACATTGATACACTAACCAAAGTATTACGTGATTTTCTGTTTTGTAACGCTTGGAGGTTATTTTAGAAATTCTGAAACCCAAATAAAAAACCTATGGGTAACACAAAAGGTTCTCAGTAGCAGTTTTTCGACTTCAAAACCTTATACAACATACTTTTGAGCGCATTATAAGTAAAAAAAGATTTTAAAATAAATATTCGATTGATTAATATATAGTATAATTCGATAAATTTTGAATATTTCCGTTGTATATTAGAATAAAAGTGTTGACTGGTACTTTTATATAAATATCTCGAAAACTCAACCTTAAGTTATTTGAAATTTAACTTTTCTAATATATTGTATCTTACTGCTGTTCGTCACATGAATATATGTATTTTTAGAAAATACTTCATTACAAAGTTAGTTAAATTAATTCATCACATAATTTCGAGGAAACATTATACAAACTGACTGACAAAAGCTATGATATCCTTAGTAAGGAATCTGAAGAGCAAAAAATCCAACTTGTGTAAGTGGAAAACGCAAAAGTTTCTCAAGGAGTTTGCCACCACCAAACAAAAAAAATTAAGGAACGACTTGTAACAGCCGGTGCGTGTGGCATATCCTCGTAGTTTCTGCCGTTATTGTTGTTGCTGTCGCGACAACATTGTTCTTATGATTAGCATTTTATCAGCAGATCTTTTGCTCATCATTTTGTGTTAAGGCAACAGCAAGAACCAGAATATTTATGTTAATCTTTCGGGTTTAATGCTTACCCAATTTCGCCAGCAACAGCTGACATTGGTCGAATACCCCCCACCCTCTATTCTTACCCCAACCCAAACCTAACACACGCCAGACAACTGGTAGCAATGTGAGGCTGTAATCAAACATAAAGTAGCGCAACGGTGCACAGTGGGTGAAGCACTAGTAGTTCTGCTTTTAATTTAAGTTTTCGATGTTCATCTGATCGATAAGGAATGTGTCCAGCCTCTTATCGGTTATGTATATCTATATTTTATACAGCAATTTTTAAAAAAAAAGAAATGTTTTAGAATTTGCAACGGCACATTTTGTCCCCAATTTACACTGCGAGCAAAACAAATTACATATCATATTAATATTTTCAAGATCTGAATTAAATTATTTTTTTCTTATTTGATTTTTTTTTTTTAAATAATGAATAAATTTACAAAACCAACCAACTTTTCTGTTTTACATAAAATATGAATTAAGAGCAGCTCTTCTTGCAGATTTGCCCACTGTAAATTGGTAGCAAAGTCATGTGAAGCTGTAATCAAACAAAAAGTATCGCAGCGGCGGGGGGTGCTTTTTATGTGGCAAGCCCATTAATTTATTGCCACGACGGAAGAGAGACACCTCACAACAAAAGGCGACATTATTATTTCATTATTATGCCAAACGCATCCAGTGTATCCAACACCGTGTATGAGCCAAAATTTCCTTTTCCACCCAAAACATTCACACACACATACACTCCCATACACATGCACGTGCGTCTCATATTACAGAAGATAGAGAGGGGGGTGGGGCGGCATGATTCATGCGATGGCAAATTTTTTGACGCCCCTCGCGCCCCCATTGCTCATAAATAAAAGAACGGCGAAACATATGTTTGGTTAGGTTGGATCCTGAGATGCTGAAAGCCCCCTGTTCATATTATATTCTTATATTCACTCGTAAATATTTTTATAGGCTGTTGGCCAAGATTACTTTATGCCGCGCCGAATTCAATTTACTTTTAGTGTGGGTATATTTTTTGTTGTTGTTGAAGACTCACCTGTCACTTGGGTTGCTGCTAATCCAGGTGTGTGTAAACCATTTAGCGGCAATTAAAACATAATTGCGGCATGCGTTGATAGCAATCAAACGGTAAATCATTTGGGCGCAAATTGCAGCACATAAACACACACACAAGTACAAACATATACACACGCACACTAACACAACGACAAATTGCGCGCGCGAATGAAAGACAATGAAACAACGGCAATCACACGCCGACACATAAACACACACAGACAGACACACAGCACAGCCAGCAGCACAGGATGATGCTGCAGAATCTGACTTTAAATTTTTAAGCGCACTTTAATTTATTGCACTTGTGCGGATTAAAACAACAAAGAACAGCACACAACGACTGTCGGCAGCGGGCTCAGTAATAGTAGCTTTGGCACATTCGACACGATTTAATTTGTTTGCCGTTGCGCTGTCGGCGCACGTAATTCCGTTAAACGCTAACGGTACATTTTGCAAAGATAATCCACACGCACGTGCGCCCGTAAGCATACACAACTTAACACCGTCGCGTACAAAAGCAGACTAACATACTGCTAACATTGCCAGCGAACGTAGCATAATTTTCGGAAGCATCGCTAAATCGTTCTCAGAGAGTGCCACTGTTAGTTAACAGCACGGTTGCCGCAATTGGCGTGTTTGCGCCAAAACTGGCTCTTTTTTTTCCAGTGCGCGAAATTTGAAATGAAATTTTCAAAAATTAATTAAAAAAATTGAGAATCAATTTGAAAAAAAAAATATGCAAAATTTTGTAAAATAATGAAGCTCATTCTAAAATTGGTTTGGTGCATTTCGCTCTTCGAGTGGCGAAGTTGAAAAAAAATCTAAAAACAAAAAAAAAATTTAAAATTCGAGAAAAATGCAACAAAATGACAGAGAAAACTTGTCGTTTAATTTTTTATGAAAAAATAGTTAAATGTGAGCGCCGATTTACTGCAACTTACGAATATCCGATGTGAACGAGCTCAAGGAGCTGCAGGGACTCTATGTGGAAGATTGGCCCAAGCACTATGTGGCTTTCTTTTGGCTGGACAACTATCTGCGATGGCTCGCCAAGGATCCCAAGTTAAAGGATTTAAAATTCTTAACATTAAACGGAGACTGACTAAGCAATCTGTTGTTTTAGCATCGCTATCAACTGTTCTTCAGCAATTTAAGAAGACGAAAGACGCCGGTTTTGCTGACAGCTCTGGAACTTGTTGACTGGACAGGCGGCCTTAAGGTGAGCGCCATTCATGAGACGCATCACAAGATCTACAAAAGCCTTGTGACTGAAAGGCAGCTGTGCCTGCAACGGGAAATGAATACGCTCATGTATCGAATACCCTGTAAATAAGCCAAAGAGCTGCAGTTTGATTGCCCGCCTGAATACTATCTGGATAATGTTCGACTGGAGCATGCAGAGCTCATTAACTATCTCTGGTCAGCACGTCATCCGGGCTCACTGAGGCTCATCCAAATGCGTATTGAGCTATGAATTACAAAAGCTCTATAAAATCGAGGTAGTTGATGCCAAAACTGGCTCGCAACATGTTCTGTCAGTGTGCCTCAAAGTTGTCCATCTGCGTTTTTGCGCCAAATCTGGCAGTTTTTTTTAAATTGGCTCTTTTTTTCATCAGTTCAGAATCAGTTATTTTGTATAGTTTAAGGTTGAAGTACATACATACATATTTATTTTTATTTAATTACATAATCACTAGATTACGATGAAAAGGTGAAATACTTTTAAAACATTATGTGTTTGGGGAAAAAAATATTTTTGTTTAATTAAATGCAAAAATAACAGAAAAAAAACATTTTTGGCTCTTTTTTAATCAATTTGGCTCATTTTTTGTTTGTCCTTGGCTCAATCAGATTTTTTTAAGTGGCATCCGTGATTAACAGTAAAGTTAGTGATTGAACAATGTTCTCAGTGTCACACTTTTCATAATTTGTTGTGTAACTAAAATCTCTTAAAAATGTACAAACTAAAAAAAAACATTTGTTTTAAATCAGGGATTAAAAGCCTAAACGAAACCGTAACCTTTAACCGGTAAAAACCGATTGAAATTGGAAACCGTAACCGAAAAAAAAATTTACATTTGACCGAAAACTTTAAGCCGAAATAACCGCTTATTAACCGTTTCATTTATAAGGGTTAATTTCGGTGTCTATACATGCAAAAAAACAAATAAAATGTTCTCAAGGCCAAATCAGCAATATTTGCTACAATAACTGAGTTACGTACATGTGAAACGCATTCTTATCAATCTCAATAACGTACTAAAAATGGAACGACATTCGTCGGTCTTTTAAACGATTTATACGATTTGTTTTATACGATTTGTTAGACACGATTAACCTTGCCATAAATGTAAATTCCATTGAGTTCTATCTATTAAAATCAATTAAATATATTTCTAAGTTGGACAAGCAGATCGGAAAGATGAATTTCTTTAGCCCATTGTAAGCTAAAATACGAGGTGTCGCGGTTAAACTACCGACAGCAGTAACATGTATGATCAGAAAAGATTTTAAGATTCATGAAATGCGTTTCATACACGTCACAGTTAGTTTTGCTTTTGTGGTCTGTATTCTGAAGGACATTCACTGAGTAAGGTTATAAATTACTTAAACTTTTTGCAGATCATTGTGGTTGCTGTTCCAATTAGGAATTTCAATAATGAATTGAAGGATGCTGCTGATCGGACTTAAATGCTTATCACTCAGGAAGGGATTAGGCAATAATTTTCTGTCGCCAAAATGATTGTGGACAATAATTTGGCCGAACAACCGGAAACTCAAATGTGGGTAAATTTTATCGATCGATGGGCAACTCGAAATGAAAGCTTGGCACAAAATGACACCCAAGTCTTAATGTTTAAAAATGAGATGCTAACCCTGTTGACTAAGCATCCGTATAAAGAACTTGACAGTTTAGAAAATCATCGTATTAACGGTCTCCTAGTGATGTAAAAAAACATCGATGCATCGAACATCGATGTTTTTTTGGCGATGTTTCCCGATGTTTTCCGATGTTTTTGGAGATGTCGATTCATCGATGTTTCATGGCGATGCATCGATGTTTTGAAAAACATCGGCTTAATTTCACAATTTTGCGTATTTATCGTCAGTTGTCTCATCTTCAATACGCTTTTTTGTCTGACGAGTGTGCGTTTATTTATGAACAGTGTTTGCAATGCCAAAGTAAGCAAATTTATACTTTATAAATACTTTTTAAGTTAAAGACTGCTACGGAAGTATAAGTTTTTATTTGTTTTGTTTCTTTTTAAGTTAAAAATTGCTATGAAACTGAAAAGACTGCTATGAAAGCACATGTTTTTAAGAATAAATCACCTTTATTTAGCTAAGAAACTCTTTTTTTTTTTTTTTTTTTTTTAAATTGAACGTTTTAAACCATGGGACATACATCGATGCATCGATGTTTCGAACCCGATGTATCAACCAACATCGATGTTTAATTTTAAAAACATCGATGCACATCGACATCGATGTTTTCACTCAAATTTACATCACTACGGTCTCCTCTCCGACATGGATTCGAAATTCACAGAAAATGCAGCACATCGTTTAGCTGTTTCATCATAATTTCTGTCTCGCCTGCTCGAATTGAAGCATTGTTTCATGTAAATAATATATATAATATATATATAATATATATAATAATATAATAATTGTATTTCTTTAAAATATTAAAAATTTTTTTAAAAAATTACTACCAGCTGCGAAGTGATCGATTTAGTTCATGATTGACTGAATAAGTTCATTTGTTCATCTTAATGACCCGTTCATTTGAACTTATTCAGAGTAGAGTTGGGTTTTTTAGTTCAATTTGCTGAATAAGTTCAATCGTTCATTTTTCAGTCGTGAACTAAATCAGTCATTTAGTTCAGTTATTCAGTTGGTCAGTTGGTCATGAACTATGAACGAGATGGTTTCTATTCAGTTGTCATGAACTATGAACGAGATGGTTTCTATTCAGTTGTCATGAACTATGAACTAGATGGTTTCTATTCAGTTGGTCATGAACGATGAAAGATAAATAGGTCTTTCTGATCAGCTGGTGAGTTATTTATGAAAGTAAAACGATGTGATTAGTGTACAACTGTTTCTTTTTAGTGGAATGTGAAATGTGTTTTAAGTTTTTAATTAGGATAGACGACAAATGCCAAATATATTTAGGATTATTAGGTAAGTTAGTTTATTATTTTGGGCTTAAGTAACATTTCACATTGTTCAAAACTTAGAAATATATGAAATTGAAGCATTGTTACATGTAAATAAAGAAGAAATTTAATCTAATCGGGGAACTCCATGTATATAATTCTAATTGTATTTCTTTAAAAAATTTAAAATTTTTTTGAAAACTTACTGACCATCGGCGAAGTGATCAATTTAGTTCATGATTGACTGAATAAGTTCATTAGTTCATTTTAATGACCCGTTCATTTGAACTTTTTCAGAACTAAACGACCCAACTCTAATTCAGAGCGAAACGACACAACTCTAATATTTTGCCAGCTCTACTAGCACATGCGCTCATCCCTAGTTTCTGTTCGAAGCGTCGCATTTGGTTAATAAATTCCGTCAGATAAGCGCTAATAAAGCAAATAATTAAATCATAAATATGCCGGCCGTGGTGCGCATTAAGCGCCGCATTGACGAGGAGCCCCACACGGCCTTTGTATTGAACGGCAAACGCCGACGATTGCAAAACGATGAAAATGCTCCAGCTGCAGCAACAACAGCGCAAACAGACAACAAAGAAGAAGAATTGAGCCAAGTGCTTTTAAAGTTTGCCGGCACGCTTGACAAACAGGTGAGCAGAGATATTAGCATATATAAAAGACAGACGTGTGAAAGATTCCAAATGGGATTTTCTTTTAGGATGACAGTGCAACCAAACAATTTGCAGCAGCGCGACTGAACAAAGAGACGGCAAAAGAACTGGTGGAGCGTCAAGCAAATGACCCGGCAATTGCCAGTGCCCAGAGGCGGGAAAAGCAACGCCACGAGGCTCAACAGATGGCTAGAGAGCAACGATACCGTGTGGTCAATTGTCTGCGCACCACGTTGCACGAAACAGAAACAGATGCTACCGATGCAGCTGCCAAGGAAAAAACAACAACTGATAACAGGCAAATTACAATTGTGGACATTGAATCCCAACAACAACAGCAGCAGCAGCAAACGACACAGCTGCAACAGCCAGTGGATTCGGATATTGGTTATGTGTACGATTTGTATGTGCCAGAGAATGAGACACAGGCGGCATATGTTGATTTAATGGATGACAACTATCTAAGGTTCGTCCTGCACATAGAAGAACAGCAAATGTTCAATATCACAAATTACTACATGTAGACATTATCATTATATTGGGCTAGTTGTCTTGCTATGTCTTATGTGTGTCTGTGTGTGTGGTGATTTGTTATTGCTAAGTACACATTCTTCATAGTCCTTTGGTAAACACATACATGCATACTTTATATATCAAGGCTGCAAACCGATTCCGCACTGAACCTCGCCAACATTAGCCGAATCTTTAAATTTATTTCTTATTTTTTATTATGCAAAAAAAAACCTATTCACATTTTATTTTGTACATTTTTATTCTTATATTAATATAAAAACATAATCCATATTTAAAAAAAAAACCTTACTTTTTGATGTCAAAACAGTTGCTTGAGATTCTATATATTTATTTTATAAGCAATTTAATACTTGAAAAACTTAAAATATAAGTTTACAATATCAAGAACGATACAATATTGGATCGAACCATCGATTCCAATCGAACCTTCTATAAAATGATAAAGTTGGCAGCCTTGACTTTATACATAAACAATTATTTGATAAGTAGTTCTAATGAAAGAAAAGATAAACATACTGATAATTGCTCAATAATTTGTAATTGATTCTCTATATAAGGTTGTATTATCCGTTTAATTACTACAACAACTGCTACTGGTAACACAGAAAAACAACGACAATTCTGCAAACAACAACCAGAACAACAACAACAACGATGTGATAGAACGCACCTTGCCCCATCTGCACCATCTGCAACACAGATCAACCCAGGGGGCAGACAGTTGCTCCAAAGACAGAATCAACTTAATTAGCTATTAGTTTGCTTTCCTTATTAACCATTGACATTTCACACACACGCACACACACTTACGTACAGTGGCTTTCAGCTTATTTGACAACATATTACAAATTTTAAATGAATTCACCTTTTAATAGAAAGGTTATAAAATTAAATTAAATCGCAGATTTGTTAGTTTATGATTCAGCTTGAACAAAATATTTTCTATTTATTTTTTTATACCTTATATCTAAAATAAGCAATAAAATCAAACATAATTAAAAATATAGTGGGTCAAATATGCTGTGAGCCACTGTAAATAATTTGCACAGACATAAAACATAATCAATTGTTCATTTTACGTTTCTTTCGCTGTCCAAATTTGTTGCCAGTTCCTAAATTTAAGTCATTCCACAACAACAACTTGTGCTAAATTCGAATTAAGTGATTTAGTTTTAGTTTAATGCTTAGCTTGAATAAAATACATAAATAATTGCAATTGTGTTTTTATTTAATATACAAAATTATTTTGCTTTCACAGTATTCGTCCAGTGGACGAGATCGTCTTGGAGGATTGCTACAATGATGCCGACGAGGACAATGACTCGGAGGACTCCAATCAGGAGAACTACTATACCAATGATTATCCCGATGATGATGATGTCGCTGCCATGGGATCCGATGATGAAATCTGCCGCCAAATGAATAAATTCATGTTTGGTATGTCAACTGTTTGAATATCAAAGTCTTGTTTTTAATATTAAAGCTTTTATAGATGATGATGAAGATGAGTTTGCTAGCGGCTCCAGCGATGATGATGATTACAATACATTTCAGGATCCGTATGTGCACACAATCGACACCGAGCAAGATTCCTTTGTGGATGATGTTGATTTTTGCAATGTCGATCGTCAGGGCAGCGCCTACGAACGTTACAAGCGACGCATTCTACGCGAAGCCGAAGGACTCGACTCCAACTCTGATTCTGATGATGATAATAATGATCCTGATGAATCGCTGTTTGAAAGCGCCAGTGAAAATGGCAACAAGAGCGATTTGGAATCTTAATTTCAGTTTGCATTGTATCAAAATGAAAAAGGCAAACGATATTTTATTATGTATATTCGAATGTTATTTTAGATTTTCAGCATTACTAAATGTTTAGAATAAAGATGGTTTTCATTGAATTCCAGAAATACTCTAAAAAAAAAGAGCTACAAAAAAGTAATAATTTGAATTAATAAAGAATTATTTGAAGACCATTTGTTTTTAGAATCAAACAATGAAGTAAATATGAATTTAGAATCAAAAATTTCAACCAAACTCGTCAAAATTAAGGCTCTTTATCCTCAGATTTATGAACGTGATTTTTTTTTAATTTTTCGTTTCGTTTTTCTATTTGAATTTCATAGTTTGCGATACCTGTTTTTTTTATTCGTATTTTGGTTTCATTAAATTGAATTAATTTTAAAGATTTTTATATGATTATTAGTTCTAATTATTATAAAAATATTCGGAGATACCAGTTATTTTTATTTATTTACTTATAATGTTAAGAAAAAATGTCTTTTATTATTTTTTTTTAATAAATTACTAATCTGAACTATTCCGACGTTTTTTGGATTTTTTCTCTTTGGAGCTTTTGCTCCGCTTTGTCTTTTCTTTCTTGATATCGATACTCTTTGGACTGTGCCTGGACTCCTCTGCAATTGGTTTAGTCATTGGCTTGGGCGCACATCCTTCCATATAGAGGCGTAAAGTCTCCTCGTCGAGTTTCTCATTGTCCTTGGGCGGTTTGTAGTCCGCCACGTGATCGACGCGCAGTGAGCGATCGAGGATTTTGATGCCATTTAAATTGTCCACAGCCAGCACCGTTGAGCGTTGATCCTCGTAGCATAAAAAACAGAATCCCTTCGATTTGCCCGTTTTGCTATCTCTGACGAGATTTATGTTGACAATTTCCCCGTACTGGGAGAACACACAGATGATGTCGCCCTCGGAGAGAGTGTATGGAAATCCGGCCACAAATATCCATGCGGAGCCACGGTACATGTCATGCCAGCTCTTGCCATTGGGGTTTTGTAGCTCACGTTCACTTAATTTTAACACATTTCGCATATTTGTTAGCGGATTCATGTTGCGGCTTGTTTGTTTTTATTAACTAGAGTTGTTGCTGCTGTTTTTTATTTTTACTATAAAAGAAAAGGTGGCAATCTTGGAAATGGTGGCAGAAATGTCAATATTTAACTCCTTTCAGAAAAGTTGTTAATATGGTCGTTTCTTATATTAGGCTAGGATTTTTATGATTTTAGTTTGAATTTTGTCGAATTTTTAATTTTTTATTCATTTACACAATTTCACCCCGAAAGGTGTGCATTTATTCCGAATTGAGCCCCTTTAATTTTTTATCGTACGTGGTGCAACCAAGCAATAGGTGGCGCTACTTATGGCTGGCAAGAGTGTTTTAATCTTTTTTATAATTTAAATTGGGTAATAAGAAAACGAAATCTGTTGAATAATTATTTAGTTGTTTAATAACATTTATAAATTTAGTTCAAATTAATTACTCGGTATGCATAATTTGTTTTAGTTAGTTGGCAACTCTGGTGATCGATTACATTTGCAAAGCCTATCGATATTACATCGATACATGTTAAACGTCTGTTGTTGGAAGTGTTGCCAATTTGTCCTTTTTGAGGACAGATTTCTCCGTTTTGAAACTGTGATTTCCGGAAAAATGTTAAAACGTCCCCTATCCAGAAAAAGGCATTTTTTAATTTATTTTACTTTGTCCATTTTGGAAAAGCCGAATAACTTTGAAATTTAAAAGCATAATTGATTCATTTCCCGTGTAAAATATTTTTTACTGGCTAATAAAGAGTTATTTTTAAAGCTATGATGTTATTATTTTTATTATTATTATATGTATTAATAAGAAAACATTGTTTATCCAGATTTTTTGTACTGTGAAAAAAAACTGTCCGTTTTCTGTCTTTTGTTTTGGGTTCAAGCGGCCTTTTTTTGTGTAGAGGCGTTGGCAACACTGGTTGTTGGTCACACTTTCGTCAGTAGTACGTTTAGTCTGTCGTCGGTTGGTTGTTCGGTGTCCGTTGCTCGTACCGTTTTTGTTGTCGCATTGCAAAAGTTTCAAACTCTGCAAATTGCTAGTGAAAACTGCTTGAAATGTTGTAATATAATTACAATAAAACATAAGTGCTTCAATGAGCAATTAAGGTGTGTTTATTTATCTCATTTTGATATAAGCGGCTGCCCTGTAAAACTCGCATGTCTGCTGTGTCTACATATATGTATATGTTTGCGTTTGCATGTGTGAGTGTGTCTGTCCGTTTGTTCTGTGTGCGTGTGTGAAAAGCAAAAGAAAAAGATATGGTGCGAACAGCGGCCGCAACAGCAGCAGAAAAGTATCTCTTCTTCTATTTAAAAATGTGTGTCAGTGTATGTGTATTGTTAAAGGCATAATAAATAATAGACGCTTGTATCTCTCTCAAGCATCATTCAAAACGCTGTCTTTTAATTGTGTTATTGTCTTATCGTTTTCTCATCAAAGTTCACAAGACGCGAATTTTGTGTGTGACTAAACAAAAAAGGCCGTAGAATTACAGTTACCGAGTATTACAACAACGCCCTATTTCGTCGCGGGGGGGTCAACATCCAACATCTTTACTACCGCAGCCCCCGCAGCTGCTGAACGCTTTCGTCATCCGCTTTTGTCATATCTAGCTCTCTCTGTCTGTCGCCCATTCCCACGCATGGATCGCCGCTCGCATAATGTACGCATTTTTTGCCTTTGCCGTTATTGTTGTTGTTGTTGCTGGTATGTAATTTAAAGGGGAAAATACATGTGCTTGTGTATGCGTGTGTGTAAATACATATATTATTTTGTTACTTTTACACTCGCTTCATACACTTTGTGTCACCCCACTGGTCACACTTACACACATACACCTGAGACAACTCCACCATATGCCTGCCTGCTAGTCTGCCCCACCCCCTTCCTCCTTGTTCAAGTCTTTCTATCTGTTTAACACATTCCACCCCATTTCGCAGTGCCATGTCACCCGACTGCCGACTCCTTCTTCTTTCTCTTTTTATTTTTCTGTTTTTGTTTTTGCTTTTACTTGTTTTTTTTTTTAGGTTTAGGCTTAGGTGTGGCCGTACTTTAGTTGCGGGCTTCCTTTACACATTGAAACGGAAGTGGCAAATAAAACACAAATTAAAAAAAAAGAAGAAAAAAACTCTGTAAGCCCACGCCGTTGACATTGAACTCGCCAGTTCCAGTTTCACTCGCCTGTCGCTGTCTCCTTCAGTCCCTGTCCCTGCCCCTGCCTCCTGTTGACTGTTGGTCTTTATACACAGTCACTGTAAGTCGCCTCGTTACTTTCCCAAATATCCAACTCCTGCCGCAATGGCCTTTCATTTTTGGTTTGCTGTCGCAACATTTACTTTTGCGAATACACTACAAATTTAATTTGGGGTCCTATTACTTTATGAATACACCAATACAGTGAAATTTCTGTATAAAAAACTACATAGATGAGGCATCGAAATTCAATATAAGCCTATTAAAATATCTTATTGAAAAATGTTTGCTTTGTACTCGTATGTATTATGGGAAACACTATTTCTTTCAGTTCTTAAGAACTGAAATTGAGTTGGCAAAAGCTGGATAAACATGTTTCCTTTGAGAACAAAGCAACCCTTAACAGATTTAACCCTACACACTCTGCATAATTATCGCATAAGTTATGGATCAATGCATGAGAATTTCTGAATATATACAAGGCATTACCTAACTTCCCTTTCCTTCTCTGTTGTCAAAGGAGGTTTCTGATTCCATTCTCAAAATTCCCGACTCTTTTGTTTTTGCATAAATTAGAAACTTTCACAGAGACATAAAATAATATTATAAAATAACTAACTATAGAGCATCACCAATTCGTTATGTTTTCAACCAACTTTTCCTTTTTCTGGTTTTCTATGTACAAAAGTTTATTTCACTTCATTTTATTTTTATTATTTCTTTTTTTTTGGGCAAGCTTTCTCATTATTATTGCGAGTATGAGTACTATAGGTATATCTTTGTATATATATGAGTATGTGTAAGATATAACGAGTACTGTTATTGTTATGTGCCTCACGTCTTGAGCTAAAGATTCGCGCTGCGACTGCGCACGATTATGGCACATTTCATAGCTTCATAGCGCAATGCCAATGCGATGAAAATGACCGACCGCTTCAGCTTGCAGACCGAAACGTGTCAAGTTGCCAGATAGGTTTACAACTAAAATATACATAAACATAAACTGTATACATACATACATATATAGAGTCTACAGTGGGTATTACATGCATATGTGCAGGGTATATGACTCGTGTTTAGAGCATAACGTGCGCACATTGTTCGATTAATTTCGTTGCGCCTCGGTAGCTGTGCACTCAACTTAAACATCCGCTCAAGCACACATACATACATACACTCACTTACACACACCTACACACACACACACACCTATTACACCTACTTGCCATCGTATAACAGTTGAGGAGAGCAATGCGCGCTGTATTTTTAACCCTTTTTGCCGTAAGCCACAACTGACCAACTGATAACTGGAAACATCTGTTTTCTTTAAGAACAACAACCTCAAAAACTATGGTTAAAACAAGTACTCGACTGGCAGTTACCCAGCAGCAAATTAAAGTAATACATTTTTAAAATTCATATGTCAACACTGAAATTAAGTAATTTGAATGTTGTTCTTATAATTGTCGGACCAGATATTCAAAAATCATAAAAAATGTGTAAAATTAAGTACAAGTTGTTCATATATTCCTGTATTGAGTGAAACACTTTAATAGCTTCACAACTAAATATTTGACAGAACTGTTGATGCCCACTCAAAATATATATGCTATATATCAAACTGCTGCAAGCAATTACTCTTAATTTATATACCCAATGCTAAGAACTTTCCAGGGTATATGCAGCAAGTGCAAAAAGTGGGTTTTCACTCGCATTTTTTTGTGGCTCTCTTGTCTTGTTGCCATGTTTGTAACTCTTATGTTGTTATTGCTGTTTACACCTGTGCCTCGCATTTCGCATTGTTTGCAACAAGCGTGCATGTAAATTCTTGAATGCCACGCCCCTATTCTTAACATTTTGATGGCCACATACCGACAACAAAAACAAAACCCACACACAGTCGCCATATACATAAAAACGGAGACTTGCGGCGCGCGGGTTTTTTATTTCATCTGCGTATCAAATAATTGAGCTCAATTGATTTTAATTGAAACTGACAACTCGACGGGTTGCTGCTGTGTGTTGTCGTTGTTGTTGTTGTTTCTGGTGTTTGTTGCCAGTCATATGAAACAAAAACTATCAACAATGATGGCTGATGATGTGTTTGATGAATTACTTCTGAATTAGTTGAAAACAAAAATTACATCCAAATAATGCTATTTGAAAACTAATAATATCAAATATTAAATCTATATTTTGGTTTTCGATGATAAATGGTTGCACTTATTGGAATAGAAATCAGTGTACATATATAATGTATTCTATAAAGTCAAATATTTGAATAAATCCATTGATAAAAAATCAAGCTACATTAACTATGGACTTGCTCCGATTTATTTGAATGCATTTTGACCACGAATAGAATATACTCAGTTCAACCGAGTACGCCTATATAAATAACATAATTTTCCTAGATTTGTATGCTGAATAAGTATCCATGTATGTACTTTTTATCGGTTGAGCTACATTTTGGCATTCGGGGAAGGTTTTCACTATGACTCATAGCTGTGTGACACACAATCTGCAAGCTATTGATAAAAAATCAACACTTATCTACACATGTCACATGTGAATCATAGACAAAGATTTGATATTCAACACTGCAATAATATGATAATGTATAAAATGATAATGAAATAATTATTCTAATATCAATGAATTGTAAAAATACTTGTTGATCTAAGTACGTAAATTGCATAGTCTTAAAATTGAAAGGAATTATTCCTTTATATCTGAAAATTCGGAATCTTGTTTGTATTTACACCAAACCATGTTTGAAACGTCTACCAACCATATTTGACTTTATAATTTAATGGATTAAAAAAATTGAACCTTTGTCGAACTGATCTAAAATTAATTTTATTTACCTTTGTTATTTTCAATCTCATAACTAAACATGGCGAGATATGATGAGATGTCTTAAGCGAATTTGCAAATTTCAAGTATGGTTATTTAGCTTCATTTTTTAACCTCATCTAGAACCACAAAATGTGTCTCAAATATAAAAAGAAATATAAAAATACACTTTAATCAGTTCATAGAGTTAATAATAATAGCAACCTGGAAAATTAATTTACGATCCTTTTTTAAAGCAAAATAAAAGCCAATATCGCGACAAACTTAAAAGTCTTCTTAGTCCATTGCCTTAACATTCCATTTACAGATTCTCAAACCACTATGCCGACTTGAAAACCTTATGCTAATAATAAGTAAAGTTCACTTATCCCAAACGAACTATTTATATAAATTCCCGTCTATAGATCGCATTTCGATTTCGCTTATAAAATAGATATCTAAACATAGCCCCAATGAAATGCCAGAGAACAAACGAACGGCGGCGTAAGGCAAAATACAAGTAAAATAGATTATACTAAAATATTTCTAGCGCAAATTGTTGGAATATTTATACATATATGTATGCCTGTAGATTGAATGCCTGAATAAACAACTATATTATTTATCCATATGGTATATTGTTGTTGCGCATTTTAACTTTCATTCATTTAAATATTCATATTTATTAATCAATTTCAACGCTTGTGTCTCGTGTCTTCGCCCTGTTCTCGTCTATGGAAAGTCAACACTTTGCTCAACAATTCATATGCACAGCCCACACATTTAAGTTGTTTGAAGCTAAATAATAATAATCATTAAATTAAATTAAATTGGTCAAATACTCTTTCTAAATTTTTTTTTGGCTCGCGCTTTCCAGCAGCTGTTTTGCATATTTGTTAATGTACATTTTTATTGTACTCTTCTGGTTGTTGTTATACCCTCTAAATATTCGATGAGTTAATAATGTTGCTGTAAGGTTGCACGAAAAAAAACACTTAATGATCTTTCTCTAATTAAACATCAAATTAGAATTTGACCAAATTTTACTTTGTAGGTTACAAGGTTGGTTCTTTTTTTATATTAGGGTGTAGGGTATCTGCAAGTTTTTCCAAAGCAGTAGATAACTTTGTACTTGCTACGAATTTGTTTATTTTTGAACATTTGGCATGGTGGCGCTACCAGCCTTAATAAAACTTAAAGATAACAAAAAAAAAACTATTTAGATATGCGGCGTGTGTGTTTGGCAAATTTTTTATATGTTTTTTTAGACATCGCTGCTGCCGCGCAAAAAACTTTCACTTCCATTAAAAAGTTTTGTGTGTACCTGTGCGCTTGGCAAAAGCCTCAACAATCTCGACTTTGACTCCGACGTCAGCGGCGATGGCGGCGTCGTAAAATGACATTAGGTTTGGTTTTATGGCTCAGAGCCTCGAGCCCCGGCGAAATTCTGCATAAATGTCAAAGTAGAAAATTTACTTGGCCAGCAAATAGAGTGATTTCGCTTTTGTTTCTTTTCTTTTTTCCACTGTATGTTCGTTTACTATTCGAAATTCACTAATAGAAAGTACAGTTTATAATAAGAAGAATTTAAAATTTTGTTATATAAAGGAAAAAGTTCTAATATAGTCAAATGGCTTAAAATTTGACATAAAGAAATACTAAAATTGGAGAATACGTTCAAAAATAACATCACTTTAAAACAACTTCATTTAATAAACCACCATTTCTTATTTGTAACTGATTTGAACGTTTGACATATGTTTATAATTTTAAGATGGGCTAAATAGTTAAGAAACAAAAGTAAAAACTGGTTAAGAAAACCATTGTTATAGCTGATGTACGTAGGCTGAGTATTTGAATATATTTCAAGTAAAAAAGGACTTAGGAATCCAATAAACAGGGCAAGCTTTAATGATTAAGAAATAAGAATACAAGGGTTGAATTAGTTTAAATATTGAATCTTAAAATATATTTTATTAATAATTTTTATCCAATTTTTAATTTTTATTAGATTTGCTCTCTCAAATATGCAATGCAACTCTAATAAGAGTACACATAGTTCGGTTTTTATGTTGCAAGCAGTTGAAGTGATTTGATTGCACCTGTTATGTGACCGGATGTTGTAAGCTTAACAATTACGAGGTATGTTCGTAATGAGAGAGTCGCCTGAAATGTTGGGGCACAGTTCATGTATACTAAAAAATATAAAAATAAAAAACACAATGGAAAGCGGCAGCTCCCACAGTTGACTAATGTGCAGCTCCATTTAGACTAATTACAGTGCAACCTCCCAACCACTGGTAGCTTTTATGTGAGTCAGCAGAGCAGCAGAGTGTCGCAGGGCGGGTGTGAAGGCGTATTGGGTAGCAGCTCTTTGGCTCCCTGAAAGGTTCAACAGATGTAAACAAATCCACATTATGAGTCAGCGAAGCGCGCCAAACAGATCTGATTTCGCGACTGGCAAGTGTCAACCGAAGCGTAGATTGATACGACGCTGCTCAAAAGATTAGCAACCAGTAGCAGCAACAGCAGCTCCATGATGGAACCGGAATCGTATCAGCCTTGGGGCACAATTTGGAAATCTGCTCAGTAGGAGGGGAGTACACGAGACACCCCATAGATTATTTAACATAATATTTCATGTGTCGAGCTCCTCGAGCGTTTAATGAAGTGCCCCATCCAAAAACTCGCTATGTAGTCATTGAAATTGGTCAGTTTAATGACTTTTTATGTGAACTCATTAGTCATTGCCCATGAGAAATGTAGTCTGAAATTATAATAGAATATGTACATACGATGGACATAGTATATTTTAATTGCCATAAACTGCATTAATTGTGAATCATTCGTTGTACCTAGTCACCGGTTGGTTAATTGTTATAACTATAATTGTAATATATTCAAATGTTTCTCGATTACTTTGCGGTATAGTTAAACATATTTTTAATCTATTAAATGGTGACTAAGATCATTTTTATAACAAGTGTTGTTCCGTTCCAAAAGTGGTTCTACGGCATTTTTAAAAAGTATTTGAATAAAGGTAATGAAATCTTATCGTAGGCTTTTCTAAACTATAAAAACTTTTCTTGTTCACAGGTGGTCCTGCATCATATCTTCGAAACTATTTAAGCAAAGAGGATAAAATTTAGTATGTAGGCTCTTCTTATTCCGTTTTATGTAAAGAACTATGAGATCAACTGGTTTGGTATCACATTTTAGCAATTATTAAAACTAAGAGGATTAAATTGGTGGTTTAGGTCCCTATTTGCAGTTCATCTGCATGAAATTGTGCGTGAATTTAAATTGGGTTCATGAAATATACCATTTATATTCTTCCAATCAGTATCTCTCAGAACTGACTTACCTGCACTATTTGAACTGATTTTAATCAGTAGCCCATAAACAGCTCTATAGCTTCCATCTCCATTTTACAACAAATGGACTTGAATTTCTCACGATGTGCAAATGTTTTATGTGAGCTTTTGTCTGTAACGTGGAAACCATTAACACTTAATGCACTAGAATCATTGCCAAAGCATTTCCCGAAGTTTTGTAGCTAGACTATAATCAGCCTGAAGCTTCGCTGTAAGCTCCTCCCATTTCCTCTGCACACAAGACGGATCTCTCTCTCTTGATGGGGGTCACCTATTGTGTTGCCCGCTGCTGTATCCCGGTCTCATTAAGATGCACTTGTTGAGTGCAACAACAACACAGCATGACAGTACGATTGAGTGACTGACTGACAGTTTCCCAACCAAGTTAAGCACATTATGCATGGCATATATATGCACTATATGTCTATTTGTATAGTCGTAAGTCTTTTATGGTCATCATCATCATCATTATTTGTATGTGCATGTGTATGTGTGCAACTGAAATTGTTCGCTCTAGAAACGCCATTGAGTTGTGACCCAGTTAGTGCTATAAATTAGCACAAGCGACTGACTGCCAGTTAGACAGGCAACTTAGAACGTTCACTTTGCTCTTATTAAATACAAGTACGACTACAAGTGTGAGTACGAGTATCTCAGCACACGCACTGCATCTCAGCCTGACATGCATTATTCGTGCTTATACCCTGTAGCCAGAAAAAATGCTCAGCATTAACTTGCAATGAATCCGAACTCAATGCTTTCTACAATTTTTATTTAAAAAAAAAATTTTTTTTGATTTTTATTACAAAAATAAGTTTTAATTCTTAGTTTTAATTATTATAAAACTTAAAAATAATAATTAAATATTCAATTTTTCTCATCTTTAATAATTTTAGTTTGACAGAGGAAAAAATTGAAATTCAAATTTGTTTGCAAAGGGGAAATAATTGGTTTACAAATCTAAAAACAATTTAAATCGAAATATAAGTTCCTATGTTGATACAGTGCAAATTCATGTCAATAAACTGATATTTGTAGAAGGGATATTTGAGTACAGGGTATCTTTTAGTCAAGTACTTTGCTTACTTAGCCTTCCTACTTGTCTCAATTAGGTCAGTCGTGAGAGATAAACTGAGCAGAGAAAAAAGTAAAAACATACTATTAAAAAGCCATTAACTATTGTTCAATATTAAGTAAGTTATTTCATAGCATTAATTAGTTTACGGACGCTGCAAGCGATTGAAATCGCTACTCAGACATATGCACACACACACACACATACACACTCACACTTAGATACACATACACAGTGCACATGAGGCCTAATTGATTGGAGAAAGTGACGTACATGATTTAACTGACCGTTCGTTAGGTTTGGCCTGGGAAAATGTCTTCATCGAGCCGATGCCAAAGTGCACGGACAAACCAAAAAAAAAAAAAAAAAAAAGACCAACTGCAATTTCAATTGCAACACCCAAAACAACAATTGCAACAGCAGCTAATCAGGCGAAACGTTGTAAATGTGTGTGATAAAATTCATTTGAGATAGACTCGTAGACTCATTGAAACCGATCGACGTAACGGCAACAGCAATTACGACAATTGCAGCAACAAATTCGAAAATGTAAAAAAAATCATTGAGAAACAGTAAGGGGTATATTTATTACCATACAGCGTAGTCAGTATTTTCATGACTACGATTCTCACAAATTAAAAGGGATCGATTTTGATCAACTTACTTTAAAATTATTTAAAGAATTAGTTATCATTTCATTATAAACACACAATTATGATCTCTAAATAAGTAGATTTTTTAAATTAAATTATATCCAATTTTCAAGAGTACTTCTAATACGACGAACCTAAAATTTTTAACGACAATGTTAAACCTATCAAACATATTAGAAATATTAAACATTTTATTACAAGATATATACATTTTAACTTACTTGATCCACTTGAGATTAAAAAAATAATTTGCAAATATTACGGGTACCTTACACTTTTGATTAAGTTCCGTCACTAAGAATCTATTTCTGTAGTTATTGTTTTCTTTTGTGGAACTATATGTAAAGTTAGCTTACAAAACCTGTGTGACAAAAACCTTATGATATCTTAGTCTTTTATTTCATAATTCACATCATCAATTATTCTTTTATATATTGGATAAATAAATCCCTTAACCAATTATCCCACCAACCTTTAGCTTCATTAATGAGTTGCACCTTAACTAATATTAAAAACAATCGACCCCAAACCGACACTGTCGTATAATGGACCGAATGTCAAAGATATCATTAATAATGTTAATCTCTCGCGTTATATTCATGATTTTTATCCATTTCCCGTTTCACTGTACCCCACATACGAGATCATTACAGCTACATTTGGAGCCAGCACATTGATCTATGGGTATTTTTTTCGTTTTCCGTTTTTTGGCTTTTTTTTGTTATGTTTTCCCAGCCCGTTATCGTTTGTTTTTACCAAATAGTTTATTTGTTTAACTCTTTTTATAATGGACAATTTTTTTTTCTGTCATTTTCTTTGTGTGCTGCATTTTCGGACCGTTAGCGTCAACGTTTTTAATAGTTTTGTTGCATTTGATGAACGTACCTAGTCACCCCTCTCTATCCAACTGGTCTGCGCCTTTCCCGGCTTCATCGGTAGTCGCTGCCCGGTGTCCAGTGCCCGGTACCACAGTTGTCCACCTCGCAGTGTCCCCCTTGTCACAAACAAAACTCGTTTCCGTCTCGCTCTGCGATTTCGCCGACGCCAACGGCATTGCCTGCCTCTTTCTCTATCTCTTTGGTTGCCTCTGTTGCAAGTCGTCTCCCTCAACCATTTCCCGCTGCTGTTGCCTCTCCGCTCGTTTAGTTTATGAAAGTTTAAATGTTGCTTGCATCGGTTGCATTTCGTGTTGCCTCTAAATCAGAACCGCCGCTAGGCAACTCACTCGGCTTCGATTCCAACTGGTTGCTTATAAATATTTATTGTATCTGCTTATAGATATACTTTCAGAGAGAGATATATAAAAAAGAAATATATATATATATAAGTGTACTCGTATATCTGTTTGCTCTGGCTGTGCCACATCCTTAAGCGGCGGTCTGAGCCACTAACCTTATTCCAAATAAAGGAATTCCAGACACGGCTCACTGCTTTTGACCATAGACAGCAGCTGGCTGAAAGTAGAACGCCGGCCTGGGTAATTGATAAAAGACGTGCGTGCGCTCTGTTAGAAAGTAAATGCGAACATACACTCGAAAAAATGACATACTTAATTACATACTGTTAAATTAAATAACAAAGCGAAGAGCTAAATATGTAAACAAAATTCAATTTGCAATTAGTTCAAATTTATTAATCATAAACTGTTAATGTTTATAAAAAAAATATGTTAAGAACATAGCAGCAGATAGTAGTTTATAATGCTTATAACAATCAAAAAAGCAGGCTGGGCATTTAAACTTACACATATATAGAAAATTGTGAAGTGATCGAAAGTTAGATATAAGTACAATAGCATTTTTTCATAATTAATTTAATATAATATCTAGTCCTTTCTTTAAATTAAAAGATAGGAAAACTTCAAGACTTTATCAATGATACACATCTTCATTTCTCTGAGTGTAAAACCCTGCTAAGTAGCTGTTGATTTGAGAGTCATGCAAGTATTTCTGCTGCTTTGTTGCTACCTTCAATGACGGCTTCCGTCATTATTTTGATACAATCGTTATTACAAATATGTAGAGAAGTGCCCCTATAAAATTGCAAAGAATTATATACATAAATAAATGACATGAGTAATTGTAAATTTATAGCGCCTGGGGCTGGCTGACGAGTCATGTTCAAGGCAAATTGCAAGAGAAATCCAAAGCTCGACTTTAAGTTGCCCTGTATTAAATAACAAAATCAAATAAATAAATAAATTGAACAATGCTGTTCATTTGTTCAAGTAACTAATATGACCCATGTAATTGATGATGTACTGCGTACAGAAATCGGAGTATTTAATTGCCATATGAATCTTATTCCGCCAATCGGCTGCAGTCGAGAGTTTTTTATAGAAGTAAAGTGCACGGTTTGTGTCTATCAAGTAATAATGCATAATAATAAGTTATAAATTATTATCATTATGGGCTATTGCCCTTTGCGTAATTATGCAATCTATCAGTTGTTTATAGACATCAGTCTATCAAATGTACTATAAAAATACTTTTATGATTTACAGTATATAAATTTTTACTGATCAGTCGAACAATTATAATGAATTTGTGTTGTGTTCATTGAAAGTGCCTTAATTGATCTACTATATTAAATATATTGCTACTATATAAGCAAAATGATTAA
Source organism: Drosophila limbata (assembly GCA_963924055.1). Classification (NCBI taxonomy): domain Eukaryota; kingdom Metazoa; phylum Arthropoda; class Insecta; order Diptera; family Drosophilidae; genus Drosophila; species Drosophila limbata. The sequence goes on from OZ001353.1 coordinate 6,853,132, forward strand.
AGTTAATTAAAATTGGAGTGTTATATCAAAAGTGTGGTTATTTTATGCTTTAAGTTATTTTTATGGCTTTATTTAACAACTGGGAAGCCTGTTGAGGGCCCATTAAAACATTTTTATTACTTTCTAATCAAAATTAATGATGGATTGAGAATTGATTTTATAACTAGTATTTATTTTTATTACCCGGGTGCAATAAATATGGGTATTATAACTATTATATTTACGTATTTGTAACAGTCAGAAAGAAGCAGCTATATAATGCTGTATACTATGGGGGAGTAGTTAAAAAAAAAGAATATTTTAACCTTCATAATTCATTAATATATGCAGCCCCAATATTTTCTCCACGATCGTATAATAAACACTAAAGTTATTTACATGTATATACTGTGAAGTTGTAAGAAGTTTTAATAAAAAAGCTGGGATATTTTACAGCTAGCCACAGGATATCTTTAAAAAAATGTGTATCCCAAGTTGAAAGCTAATGAAAAATGTATGATATTTCTTTGCAGATGACTAACCTTGTGTAATTCCGTACACCTACCATGTCCGAGAAGGTGAGCAGCGCTCTGGCACTGCAGCTGCAGCCAGTGTCGTCCAATGCATCAAAGGATGCGACTTTGCAGTTCGATACGGATGCACCAGCTGCGGTAATCGGTGCGCAATTGAACTTCAAATGTGTGCCAGTTGATAGCTTGGGCGGGCTAAATTTGAGTCTGGGCAGCAGCTACCAGGAAATGTTTGCCCCGATGAACACATCACAAATCTCAAATGCCTCCACAGAGTCCAGCTGCAGTCCACCAGCAGCTGGAGCACCACCGCCCAAGCCAAGCAGACACATGGCGGTGCAGCCATTGAATAGCGTTAGTAAAAATTAAATTTTTAAACCGCCATCCGCATTATCACTAATCCTTCTTTTACTTTAGAAATCTTGTCGCTTTCCCAAGCTGGAGGAGTGTGCCCACTTCCATTACGAACGTGTACAATTGGGCGCCCTCTCGGTCCAGCTGCTGGATGACAAGTCAGAGCAGCTGGGCAGCAGCATTGCCTCGCAATCGATTGGCGGGGAATTGGCTCACAGCTCGTTGCGTTCCTCGGGCTTCTCGCCGGAGAGCTGTTGGTTCATTATACGTGTCTCTCCGCAACGCTGTGAACCGTTCCTGATCAAGCGTAGTTTTGAGAACATGCAAATGCTGGACGAGATGTTGCATCGTTGTGTTTACGATCGCAAAATTAGCGGATTGCGCAATATGTGTGACCTGGCTGAGTCGGAGCTGCAGAGCGACCAAGAGGTGGAATATGCAGTGGCCAAGTACCTTGAACGCTTCTCGAAGATTGCCTCCGACTCGTTGACATGCGGCACCATACTCACCTGGCTGCAGTTGGACAATAAAGGACGTCGTCTTCCACTCGCCGATGGGGAAACCCAGCGCACGATTAACACGCCGGCTGTGGGCGCCGCATACGGAGTGAGACGATATCAGGCGCAGGCGCCGGACGAGATTAACATTGAGGTGGGCGATATGATATCTGTGATTGATATGCCCAGTCCAGCCGAATCTATATGGTGGCGCGGCAAGAAATCCCATCTGCAAAAGTCCCTCTACGAGGTCGGATTCTTTCCCCAATCGTGTGTGGCCACAATTGGTGATAAGGTGCCACGTAATTTCCCAATGCCTGCCCCCTTGGTGGGCCACCTGGATGCCTCACCCACTAAGCCGGTGCTGCGCAAGCATGGCAAACTAATTGCCTTCTTTCGCTCCTTCATATTATCGCGTCCGTCGCGGCGACGTCTCAAACAGAGCGGCATTTACAGGGAGCGTGTGTTCTCCTGTGATCTATCGGAGCATTTGCTAAACAGCGGTCAGGAAATACCCATGGTGCTGAGATCCTGTGCCGAATTCATTGAGAACTATGGCGTTATCGATGGCATTTATCGGCTATCGGGCATCACATCAAACATTCAACGACTGCGTCGCGCATTTGATGAGGAGCGTGTTCCGGATCTCGGTAATCCCGAAATGAAGCAGGACATTCATGCGGTTAGTTCGCTTCTCAAAATGTACTTCCGTGAGCTGCCCAATCCCCTGTGCACCTATCAACTGTACGACAACTTTGTGGAGGCTATTCAGATAAAGGCTGACGAGACCGACGAACGGCTGCGTCTGATGAAGGAGACGGTACGAAAGCTGCCACCTCCACACTTTCGGTAAGTGTTACTGAGAGACTTTCTGAATAAGTAGGAGTATGAATTATTTACTAAATGAATGTAGGGTCTCTCACAGTCGGGTTCTCTCGACTGTAGTCTGCAGTCTTAGCAAATCTTTAGACCTTAACCATTTATATTATGAATACATGCATTTCAAAGTTATTTATTTCAAAATTTCGTTTAAAAAAGGACATTTTTATATATTATATAATATTATTGTTTAAGTAGATTTAAAAATCGTCCAATATATCCAAAGTTAGCAAAAAGTAATAAACATTATCACTTTTGTCGTAGAATTCAAAAAAATTGACATTTGCTTGTCTTGTGGCTTTGCTAACCGACTGCATCTTGGAGCTGGAATCATTTTTAAAAGTCTTCAAATATTCAAACACTTGATTCATAGATCTTTCAGCCACCAAGCTTGGTTCATCATTTTTACATTTATCTAGAATGTCTTTGACGCGTTGCATGTTTTCGTTACTGTAATGCAAAACATCATTTTGAAATACTCTTTTAAAGGCGATGTATTCATCTTCTGTTAAACTCTGATTTTTATCATTGACCCCATTCACCAAGCTCTGTAATGTCTCGATCTCGGTTTGATTTACAGCCTTACATTCCATTATAGAGCGAGCCATATAGAGATCAACCTGCAGCTAATTTTCTCACGTCGTTGATAAGAAGTCTGTCCTCATATCTTATTATTTTAGTTTGAAATTTCTTAAAGGAAGTCGCTCGTTCACCAGGCTTCGCCATACGAAATTCGTTGAAGGCCTTTAACATATTCTTATCAAATTGTCTTGTTTCGTTACTCACATTCCGCAACTTGACGCCGACTTCATTCTCGAATGTCTTGAGATATTCCTCTGATCTTTCAACAGATTTCGATAGTTTCTCATTGTAGTTATTATTTGTGCATTCATTCAAGCTCTGCTCGATCGCATCTCTGGGCATATAGGGATTATTTAACATTTCATCATTTCCAGGTCCATCGTCAAGCTGTTGAATTTCATCGTCCGTTAAATTCCTTTTCTCCACTTTCGGCAAATCGATCCAGTTTTGCCACCATTGAATTTCATCTTGGCGGACTGCATTACAGGCTATAATTTGTTGGGCTCTGTAATTCGCAATTTGTAGAGTGTTTTGCATGATGGTCATGTATGCGTTCTCAGTTAAATGCTGTGCCTGTTTAATGAAGGACATGTCCTGCTCCGGTATGGCACACACAAGACTCTATATTGGAACGAGAATTAGTCCTATATATTCTGAAACTCTTCTTAAGATCGATACTTACCCATAGCATCACGTGTATCAACAGCAAACGATGCATCCTCGTGTTATCTTCAACTGAACTGTGGAACTCAATGGGAGCTGTCTGCCTTATATACCTGCTTGGGAGATAGCTGCGTAAGCTTGAGTATCGCAGTAATATTATTATACCCTTGCAGAGGTTGCTTAAACTTTTTCACGAATTGTGTAACACATTAGAAAAATTCATTAGAACTTAATTTTTCAATGCTTATTAAACCCATTAAATGCTGCCTATAGATCGGCTGGTACGATTTTGACGAAATTTTGAAATATGTGCCTGGAAGACCATAGAAGTTAAAAGGAAAAAAAAAATTTATCTTCAAATTTTATTTTCCCCACTTTGATATATTTTCAGCTTTTTTCGTCAACATTTTCTATGCAGAAAAAAACCTAGATATTATATTGACCTGTAAAAAACTACTGGTATACCAAGGATAACTAAACTGTTCAATTTTTATATTGATATTTTTGTTACTTCACTTTACTATGAAATAAATTTTGCCTCGATATCTCGCAAGTGTCAACACATTCTTGGATATTTAAATACCCATTAGCATAAAATGGGTTAATATTAATGAAAATGCTAATGGGCACAACTCTAAAAATAATTAGTTACATAAATACCCTTTTTTATAACCTTTAGCGATGTGGATGGATTTTAAATTTGCATAACGCCTAAGATAACCTTTCTTTCTTGTTTTACCATGCAGTTCCTTTATAGTGGGTATGCTGAGTACTTTGAATACCTTGTATCTGTATATATATACACAAGTTAATTGCAGGATAACTTCTAGTCAACCTCTTTTATGTATTAAAGTCTAACTTGCTTGGAAAAGGGACTGGTTTCTGATTATAAGTATGAATTCTAGTTACGGGATGGGTTGTTGTCCTCTTGTCCTCACACAAACTAGTTTTTTTGTATACCCTGTACTGACTGCGTTCTTTTCAGGCTCGTTTGCAATCAGCATTCCACATAGTCGTTGGGTTTTTTCGTAAAAATTATGTGTTGTATTACGTTTAGCTTATCAGCATAGAACAAAGTCTAAAATGAATAATGTGACAGTAAAGGGTATAATTAAGAAATATCAACATTGCTTTCAAAATTATATATTTTAAGCCATTTGATATATTAGCAGAAATTTTTTCCATAAATATTATATGTCTTTTCATTGCATAATTAAGTATTTCAGAAGAAGAGGAATAACAAAGCTAGTACAAATAAAAGTGATGTATCACCATCAATTTCTAAAAATATCCTCAAAACAATTAAGTATAAATTTGCTGCATGGATACAGTAATATTATCGATAAAAATCTCCAATATGCTGTCTAATGGATTCGCCTTTTGCAATTTACAGGGTAGATGTTAGTTGCATTATATTAATTTAATAGTATTTTTCTCAGGAATTTTATAAGACTTTTTCCCATTGAACTTATCTGATCTTTCATAGTAATTTCCCAACTCTTCTTATCTTTTTCTTCTCTATCAGCACGTTGCAATACTTGTCGGAGCACTTGCATAAGGTATCGCAACATCATGAACGCACCGGGATGACGGACAAGAATTTGGCCATTGTTTGGGCGCCCAATTTGTTGCGATCACCGGCACTGGAGTCTGGAGGCGTGGCAGCGTTGCGCGGCGTAGGCGTTCAGGCTGTGGTCACCGAGTACCTGATACGCAACTGTCACAACATCTTCGATTCTCTCGAGGATCACAATGCACGTCTCAGTATTGTGGGCAATGCTTTGGCGACGGCTCCGCCGCCTGGTGAGCTGCGTCTGGAGTCGTTGACCGACTGTGAGAGTCTGCTGGTGGAGCAGCGTGAACAGGATCAATCCTTGGTGTTGGTGGAGCGTCCGAAGAGCCTTAGCACGGGCGGTGCCAAGCTGATAAGCCTGGAGGAGGCACAGGAGCGTCACTCGCGCGTCGAATGCAGCGGTGATTTGAAGCAATCACTGCCGATTAACATGTTGACCAGTGGCAGCCACAATCACAATCCCAATCACAGCAGCAACAATAGCAGTGGCAACAATGTCACCTCCAACATTGGCTCCTACATTGAGGTCGGCGGCGGACCATCCAGTCTGCCGGACAAGTATCACACGGTGCTATCGGTGCCACGCAGCTGGCAGAAGCGCAAGCCGGACAAGACGCCCTCCTGGAAGAGCATATTCACACGCAGTCAGCGTCAGGGCAACGAGCCCGGTCACAAGCTAATCATCGATGGCGCCACAAAGGAACCAAGCGGCACGTCGCGCGTCAGCTTCGTTCAGATTTCGCATGCACATGCCAGCAAGGAGCTGTCGAAGCACGACAAGCCCAAGTCCATCGAACTGCTGGAGACGACACGGGATGCACGTGATGCGGCGCTGGGCAGCAAGCCGATGGAGCTCTGTATACGCTCCAACTCCATTGACAGTCTGCGTACAGTGGGTCACTCGAGGAGTGTGTCGCATGATTCGTACTTTGATCTGTTGCAGTCGCCGCAGCGCGGCCACATGACCACCTGTCCGTCGCGTGAACTGTCCGAGCTGGGGCTCAACTTTGATCGCGAGGAGCCCGAGATGCGCATTTTCTCGGAGAGCGAATCTTTGGTTAGTTCACCGCGCGTGGGCAAGGAGAATGTGCCGCCTGCCGCTGGCTGTGCCACACGACGCATAATGCGCGCTCGTCCCGAGGAGTTCTCCAGTCAGACGAACAGCGTCAATCCCAGCCCGAAGAAACAGCCGCGTCTTAATCTGCTATCGCCCAGTGCGGCACGTCAGCTGCCAGTTGCTAATCCATGTGGCCATGAGCCGGCCGGTGCCGAGAACTGTTGCAAGCGCTATAAGCTGGAGGATCAGCTCTCGGATATACAGTTCATTGACTGCGGCACACCGGAGCATCCGACGCCCGCGCAACAGCAATTCGCCAGCGTTGAGGTGCATCCACCGCCAAAGCCAGCACGTGCTGGTGTCCAGCCAACAGACGGATGCGCAGCTAGAGATGCGGCAGCAGGAGCGGGAGCTGCACGTTATAGTTATCCCTCGGTGCAGCTGGGCGCCAAGCGCAAGGAACAGCTGGCAGCAAAGGAGCGTTTCAGTTATCAGGGCACCTTCACGCAGCCGGTTACAAAGCAGGAGTCCAGGTCGCACATACCGTGAGTACTTGCCACATGCCACTTGCCACAGCATTTAACTTTCTCATTAACTATTTCCACAGCAATGGGAATGGGAATGGCAATGGATCTGGAAACGCTTCGCTGCGGAGCAAGCCACGTGTGGAGATATGCGCCGAGAATCAGGCAACAGTCAAGTTGTCTGTGGCCACGCCCACAACGCCAGCGCACAGTCCACGCTACTCGCTGCTGCTGTGCGACACGGAGAGCTCGGAGAACAGTTCGGCTGTGAACACACCACAATATGATATGGAGCCACTGATGATGACCTCCGCCATGTCGGGCATTTCGGGTGTCTCTTCCAATATGCAACAACAGCAGCAGCTGCTGCTGGGCGTCGACGCATCCAGCAGTTATCTGGGCAGCTCTCACGAGAGCTTGGGCCAGCAGGTAAGTCCCAGATAAGCAAAGCTGAGAATAGTGATTAAATCAAGCAAACCTTAACATAGAAAAATATATTTGATTTATTTAGTTCAACTTTGAAAGGGTCACTCTTTCCCGTTGAAACTAAGTAGTTAAAGTTTCATCCACATTTTTTTATTTAGTAGAATTTTGTTGATTTTGTATACTAAATTTTGGAAATAGTGGGAGAACCAAGCTTCTTTAAATTTTAAAATAGCTTTGAGAATTCCACTACCTCTAAATATTTAGTTGGCAATTTATTGTCAAAACACGAAAATTTCAATTTACCAAACGTTGAGAAATAATTTTAAACATAAAACATGTCCCTTATGGCTGAATACTTCAGTACAAATATCGATTGCGTCTTAGGCACCGTCAAGTATTTCAGATTAGACATTAAAACGACAACCAAAGATTATACATTAGGCTCACTCGCGTACAATAGGTTTATTATAATTCCACACACAATAATCAAATGAAGCATTTAACAAGAAAACGGATTCAAAACTGTTGTTTTCAATATATTTGAGTTCAAAACCTCAAGTACGCAAATGATATATTTAATTTCAATTCTACAAAGCGTCGTAACTTCAGAAACTGTGGTTTGGAAAATTAATTTATTGAGAATACTATATTTTTTTATAAATGAATTATTAATTATTATCAGATAAATTTCATTTAATTTAGAAAATAGCGAACATAAAATATTAACTAGTTTCAAGAGGATTTAGAAGTATCTAAAAATTATAATTAACTAATTCAGATATTTGAGAATTGCTGATTTAATCACTATTCCTAGCTCTGCACATAAACTCATTGAAGATCCAGAACTCACGCCAACTTTTTTACAGTACAATCATCTGCCGGATGTAGAGCAACGGGATATGCATGCCTTGAAACGTGAGCTATCGTTGGACCTGCAGCCAATGCAACAGCGTCTGCCCCAGGCAGCGAATCGTGCGGCAACGCTGCCAATACGGGATCAGCTGCAGGCCAGCTCGCCCAACAACTCCAACTTTACGGACAACACTAGTCAATCGGTGACGCCCAGCGAGTTTGGCTATCAGCATCTGCAGCGACAGCTGAGCATGCACTCGCTGCTGGCAACAGAGGACAGCTCGCCGCTCTACGAGGACTTTGAGCAGACGCCGAGCAATACTTTGACGCCACAGAAGCTCCAGCCGGCAAATATCGGTAGCCCCATTAAGTCAACCATTAGCATTACGTACAAGTCGCCGGAGAAGGAGAAGCCGCCGTCTAAGCCAGCCCTGCTGCTGGAGACGAACTTTGATGAGAATATTGTCTACGAGCAGGTGAAACTCTTTCGCAATTCGGTCACCGAGGTGAACCAATTGCTTAATGAACGACACAATCAGAGTCTCAAGCAAATCGAGGAGGAGGAACAACAACAACAACATCAGCATGATGGCTGTGACAGACGTGCCGCAGAGATGACTCAACAGCTGCTGGAGTTGGAGCGAGATGAGGAGCGAGAGCAGGAGCAGCTGCTCTATGAGAATATTGAGCTGCGCAAGCCAAAAACAGTTTATGAGAATCTACGTGGCGAGGAGATGAAACTCAATACAAATGAACTTGAACTGGAACTTGAATTGGATTTAGATTTGGAGTCAGCACCGAAACAGCCAAGTTGTGATAGAATTGAACTAGACAGCCTGGATAGTTTGCCAAGCACCGATCACATAAACATGGCACACGAACAGTCCAGCAAATCGCCATCTTTCAGCGTCAAGGAGTTGGCCAACAAATTCGAGAGCTCGCCGGTGGAGCAGCTGCCCATGTTTGATTTCAGTCAACGCGGCGGCTCGATGAAGAAACCCAATGAGCTGAGCTTGCCAGTACCGACAGCTCCAAAACCAGTGATGCCAGCGCCAGTGCCGCTCAAGAAACTCAATAATGCACAGAAGATAACTCGCTCCTTGGATGAGAATGCATTTGTTCGCGAATTTGGAGGCAAGCAGTTGCAGGATTTAGCCGCCTGTAAGCTGCCTGAACTGCCGGAGCTAAACAATCGACGCAAGAGCTTTGATTTTACGCGTCCGAAGACATTGAATCCGCCCAAGCGTCTGCCGGGCATGAGCATCACCGAGGAGATATGCCAGAAACGTGCTGGAGAACCGGATCAACTTATCACAACGCCCACGACAGAGAATCGCATCTCGTTGATACAAAATAATGTACCGCGTGAGCAGCAATCGCAGACTCTTAACCTACCCGTTGGTGGACGCAAGAGTGTCCTGACCGGCGTCATTCTTGATCGCGAACGCATCGATAAGATCAAGGAGGAGCGTCGTCAGCAGTTGACTCAAAAATACTATGGCGACACATTGAAATCGCGCTCCAAGACGGAACTCAATACCGATGACAACAACTTCCAAGCGTCCGATTCGTTGCGCATCAAGTCCAAGTCACGCGGCGATATGCACTCTCTGCAAAAGGACATGGACATGAATCTTAAGCAGCTGGCACGCGCAGGCGCCGGATCCGGATCTGAGAGCACATTGCATCGCACTAGCGACTATGGAACGCAACGGGTGCGCAGCATCTCCGATGAGAAGAATCAAAATTGTGATAGTACCAGCAATGGGGCCACCAACACCACCAGCGCCATCAATATACCGGTGCACAGCGTCAAAACAGCTGCCCAGAAGTTTGCGGCAAACAGTGCGACAATCAACACAACATCCAGTGCTACGGTGCCCGGCAAATTCGAGCGTGGCATTGGACGTGAACGCCTCTCGAGAAACTCGATGCCTCACACAACAGCCGCGGAGAGCAATGCGAGCGTTAAGTAAGTAACTGGTTACAGATAATGTTGAGAATTTGTAGAAATCGGTTAAAAGAGGTTTTCAAAACGCTAATAAAATATTGATTTTTTTTTTAATTTTATATTAAAACGGGTTAGCAATTAACAACGATATTCTTCCAAAGAATATTTTCATTTTTTTGATTTTAATAACTTTTGGGCAATATTTAATAGAACCCAACTATGCCAATATTAAAATTTTTTAAATAATATTCTTTCTTGAATTTAAAATTAAATTTAATTGAAATTAATTAAGTATTTATTAAACTAATAAATTTCTTAATCTTTGCAGCAACAGAGAAAAGATCTCACCACAATTCTCAATACGCGATGTGACTGCGATGTTCGAATCTCGTTCACAAAATCAATAGGCTTAGGAAAATTACCAACTACAACATCGAATACAACAATCACAATAACAAAAAAAATGGATAGAAGAAAAACAAGAGGAGTAGGAGGATCGGTCGCGTTATATAATTTATTTAGTTTTTAAATTCTATATAGTAAGCGCATGCATATACAGACAGGAGCATGTATATGGATATTACATATATGTTACTATACACGTATATATATATTTTGGATACTGGACCAAGCGGTTCCAAAGACATGAAGCAGATTAATGCCGCTGGATGGAGGATGCATCCGATGGATCAGCAAAATTAAATTTTGTTTTTAAGTGGAATTTCGAGATAATAATAATGACTAAAAGACCCAGCGCCAAATGCAAATTGTTTTTGCATTGGGCGATTTTAGGCGTTAAGTTTAATTCGTTAATTTGTATATTTTTATTGCAATGTATTGCTCTTGACTTGATTTCGGGTTTGTTTACTCGTGTAGTTTGTTTTTGATTAATGTGTTTGTTTTATTTTGCAATTGAGAAAAGAAAGAAAAAATATCGATGAAATTAAATTAAAAGTGTAAATTTAATAGCACTGGTTTTTTTCTAATTTTACAATTTAAATGCATTTGACGCAACTTTGAGCGAGTTGCTTTAAGTATATTATTATTATAAAATTAATTTATATTTTAAACAAAAACAACAAATTTACAATAAATTCGATTCAAAAAACAAAGTATTAATCTTTTGCTTTCTTTAATAAATACTTGTAGAAACTTTCTCCATGATTATTCTAATGCTTAAGAACACTATTTAACTTTATTGTACGTGAGTGCTTAATAAATTCATTGGAAATTTATAACAATTTGTAGTGATATTTCGACTATTTCAAACTATGTTAGAAATATGGAACTTGATAGCATATTTAAATAGAATAACTCTTCGAAAACAATGGTTGTTTATAGGCTAATAATGGTTACAGTTCACTATAAAAAGGAGAAAAGCTTAAGAAATTTATTATTTTTAACAATGTTTATAATGCATAACTTATGCAGATTCTTTTTCCTTTCGAGAACTCATTGAAATGCATTGAATTACATTTTTATTCTAAATTTCCAATAAATTTGTTAAGCACGGTCAACGAAACAGCAATTGTTCAATAACACTATACTGTCCTATAAGCTTAAAGACAAACATAGAGACCAATAATAACAAATCAAAAAAGGCAAAAAATAGAATCTAACAAAACTATTTACATTAGAGACCAGTAAATATTCATAATATTCATATACTCAAAACATTCATATGACATTTGTATGTGGCTTATAATTGAATTTTATTACTAGATAAATTTCATCTGAACTAATATAAATTATTTATTTATTCATTTATAATGATTTTTGATTTAGTCCTTAGACAGCTGCCAAATTTTAACAGAGTATAACAAAAATAACTGAAATTAAATTAAAACAACAATGGAGAGATGTGTAATACAAACAATAACTATATAGAAAGCTTTAAACAAATAAGTTAGCATTTGATATATTTTGATAAAAGTACATAAACAAAACCCACTTAAAGTAGTTATAAACAATTTAAATTATATTCTATACTGACTGACGTCTTAAGCAGTGCTAAGAGTCTTGCAAAATGATTATTACAATACATACATTGCATATAAGAATAAACATATATTTATTATATACCCACAATTATGACAGATATATAAATAAATATATACATATATATATTTACTAAATGAAAAGCTACTAACTATTACATCACTACCATCAACAATTGCAATAAACGTACAGCTGATGAAATTAAAACATTTTTGTAAGCAACAACAATAACAAAATAAACATAATAAAATACATATGTATAAAACTAATATTTTTGTGTTATTTGTTTAGAGAATCTTCATATTAACAGGTAACTAACGATTAATTGATCGGCTCATTAAAAAAATATTAAATATAATATAGATTCCATTGTCTGACAACCAGTATTGCCAGATAAGCTTATTTCAAGCTAGATCTATCATAGTTTAAAATGGAAAAAACTTAAAAATTTAGCAAATATATTATAGCCATAAATCTAGCATATTTTAAAGATCATATTATTTTAGCAATAAATGTATAAATAAATATTTTGCAAGTTTAAAATGTTTCAAGATGATTTTATTGTTGATTGGAAAGCAACAAATTGATCAAATTCATCTTATTAATTAATTATTTATTTATTCATTTTTTTTTTTTTTTTTAGTTTTACAAATATGGATTGCGCAAAAACGATAAATACTTAAGTTGGGAACAAAATTATCAAATCGTTGATTTGTTAACTTATTTAATTTTAATAAAAACCTACTGATTTTGTATGTTTTCTTGCATTTGGATGTAGCTTGTTTTTCAACATTTTTTTTATTTATTTATTATTATTTATTTTTATTCAAAATCTAGCTTATGCGAGCGCTCAACACCTGGCAACACTGCTCCACCGTTCCACGCGAATATTAAACGGCAAGCTAAAATCATTTGTATGTATTAAAAATTGGCCCGGCAACGAGAATCGCCAGGCACTCCTAAAAATTCAATTTAGACTCATTAGAGTGCTCCTCTCCACGGAAATCTTTAGTAAAAGGCGAAAGATTTATTCGACAAATGAAGAGAAGCCAGAGTGAAGTTTAGACACAAAGAAAATAGAGTTTCCCTGAAGAAAGACCTTAACTGTTTGGGAATTATAAGGTCGAAGGTACATTGAGATGGCACCCTAAAGTAGGCTACCTTTAAGTAAACTACCCTAAGGTACTGCAAGCTAACACATGCTCCATAAAAATAGACAGCCTCAGGCGAATGACAAAGATCTGAATTAATAAAATGCTTATCAAATCATTATGCCGAAATATCTTGTCCGTATGAAGTCCTGCATTTGAGAGACAATAAAATATAGTGCAAATATTAGTGATAATACTCCTAATTGGGGCTACAATAAATATTTTAATTTTGCTTTCTTTTATTATAATAATTTTGTTCATTTTTGATTTAATTTGTATGTTTATTTCCATAACTTTATCAAGTATGGAATTTAATTCTAATGATGCGACATTCTTACTTTTTCACCTTTAGTTTCCTATGTGATATTTGAAAGTTTCAATTATTTTAAATTGAGTATTATGACTTAATAAAGTGCGGAGAACTTGAGTAATTTGAAACGTTGCTTAAAAATATATTTTTGATTATGCACAACAAGAAGACATCTGATTTGACCAGAATCTTTTCATGTTTATTTTCAATAATTGCCAACACGTGCACTATCAACGTCAATCTACCCAAACACAGAACGGATTGTGTAGGGTGGAAAACAAAAATGGCCATGGGAATGAGATTCGCAAAGCAGTACTTGGACATTTTCACACTTATGCACAACATTCAGTGCATACAAAACGAACCGCGTACATCCGTAAGCTGATTAATAGGCCAAGTCCTTTGCTACCTGTCCTTTTATCGGCTCCGTAAGTAGCCTGCTAGCAGCACAGTTGTCGGTCGTAGTCTGTAGCAAGTAATTAAAAGGAGATAAGGTTGACTTTGTCATCTTTGAAGTTGCCAAGCAGCTCGTTTCTTTGGCAATTCATTAAAATTAATTTCCCAACGTGTTGAGTCAGAAAAAAAACATTAACTTAACTTTGTCAATGTGTGAATTATTCATTTATATTTAAAAATTTGCAGGTAGGTAGTAGAACGTTTTTAAATCCTTGGCATCCTTAGGTAACTTAAAACTTTACACATTAGGGAAATTCGAATATTTTATTTTAATTTATTATTTTATTTTTATTTTACTTTTTTTAAATATCGGGAAGTATATATTTTTGCTTTTCATTCCAAAGAACTTAAAAACAAATGCTTACTACAAATGATGGGGGAAATCGAACCCCGTTTTTTTTTTCAAACTTAAAGTTCATGTATATTAATTAATTCAGAGAAATTGACATTATTCAGATAAGCTAGCAAATGGAGAAAGGTCAATTCTTTTTCACCCAATGTATCTGCCTTAACAAATTCATCGAATATTTCATAGAGGGAATCGTCAGTATATCCAGCTTCCTTGGCCACACGTATAAATTTCGCGGAATCATTCTGAAAGTCAGCATATCGATCTGTTACAAATTTTTTGACTCTTGAATACGCGTCCGAGAGAACATCCCCATAAGGGATGCTTTCGGAACTGCTATCAAGAAAAGACAGGGCACCCACAAAGCTCGCTTTAAATGTCCTTTTTTGAGAGATATTTTGTGTCAAGCTTTCATTTTGAATATCGATAAGAGTTTGCCGATATGTAGTATCCGATGGATCTATCTCATTGTTGTCTATAAGCCATTTAGCAATGAATCGAGCTTCCCTCCTGCAGACCTGATAAATTTGCATTTCAGTCTTAGAAGCAGCCTTCTTCAAATAATCCTTGAGATTCCTGATTGGAACACCACTCACAACGATCTGAAAAAAGTTCAAGTATTATTACACCTAACGAGGTCAATGTACTTCAGGATACGCACCACAAGAGCGAAACTAACTGCGACGTATGTGAAACGCATTCTCATCAATCTGAATAACATACTAAAAATGGAACGCCATTCGTCGGCCTTTTTTATTCGATTTTATAAGCTTATTAAAATTAATCCATATATCAGAATGTCAAGTTTTGGAAATATCCAAGATTTTTTTGTTTGACATGATTAACCTTTCCATCAAAGTAAATTCCATTGAGTTCTCTATTAAAATCGATTAGATACGTGCATATTTCTTAGTTGGACAAACAGATCGGAAAGATTCTGATATTTAATTTGATTCTGAATTTCTTTAGCCCATTGTAAGCTAAAATGCGACTCGTGATTTAACAGCAGTCAAATCCAGTCATTTGTAAAACATAATGAATTATTATACTCAATAATAAATGGGAAAATATGGTATTGATTTTTAGGACTATGTATATTGACTGAAAATAGAAGGTTAGTCTCCGAATAAAAGAGAATAATGGTTGTGTGAAAGTTATGTACCAGGCACAAAGTGGCAACTCCGACTCCATAAAACATATATAGCTTATACATATATTTTGGAATGCTTTCAGTTGCAAGCCACTCAAATTTTCAATATAATAACTAAAATTCCCGACAGCTCTATATCAAAATTTATCCCCCGCTAAAGCTGGCGGGAAAAAGCCTGCCAAGCTGACAAATCGACAAATAATTTCCAAAGTCGCAAGATTGGAGTAAACACATTTAATTTATTAGTCCCAAATCTTGACCTTCTGATAATAATCGTGCGTAGTTGTTGGGGTTTTACCCGAAAGAATTGCATGCTAATAAGCTCAAATATATATTTTGTAATTAATTTATTATCAAATCGTATAAAAGATCGACGACTTGCGTTCCGTATTTAGTGCGGTTTTAAGATTCATGAGAATGCGTTTCATACACGTCGCAGTTAGTTTTGCTTTTGTGGTTTGTATTCTGAAGGACATTCACTGCGTAGGGTTATAAATTACTTAAACTTTTTGCAGATCCTTGTAGTTGCTGTTCCAATTAGGAATTTCAATAATGAATTGAAGGATGCTGCTGATCGGACTCAAATGCTTATCACTCAGGAAGCGATTAGGCAATCATTTTCTGTCGCCAAAATGATTGTGGACAATAATTTGGCCGAACAACCGGAAACTGAAATGTGGGTAAATTTTATCGATCGATGGGCAACTCGAAATGAAAGCTTGGCTCAAAATGACACCCAAGTCTTAATATTTAAAAATGAGATTAGCACCCTGTTGACTAAGCATCCGTATAAAGAACTTGACAGTTTAGAAAATCATCGTATTAATGGTCTCCTCTCCGACATGGACTCGAAATTCACAGAAATTGCAGCACATCGATTAGCTCAATTTCAGACTCGGGCCACCGAAATGATACGCATGGCCAAGGAAACTGGATATACTGACAATGCCCTCGATGAAATTTACGATAAGTTTGCTAGGGCTGTCGATCTAAAGGTCCGGAGACACTTCTTTAATAATTTGCAGTCTTATTTGAATGGCAAAGTTGTAAATGAATAGAAAGCTTATCAAATCATTATGTCACTAAAATTTTAAATAAACTGTAAAAAAAAAATTTCTGTGTGTGTAATGTGTATAATAAATTATAATATTAAGTAAATTAATATTATTAATTTTTTTTAATTTAAAGTCAACCTTTATTTGTACCAATGATTATTTCATTAATTGTTTTTTTTGTGTTCTTAGGTGAATAGAGTCAAAAAAACCAATTTTAAAAAGTTTTCATGCCGATTATACTTGTACGTCATTGCATTCGGGCATTTCCACAAAAAAGGTCAGCCGGGGTCACGAAATTAAAAACCTTATACATATTTTTATGTATGTATATTTGAACACTAAAACAATCAACATGATACATTTTCAGGGAAAAAAAACACTTCCAAATAAATTGTATGATTCATTTTGCATTTTGCCTCGCTACTATAAAAAATATAAATAAGTAAATTTAGTATTATTTTTTAGTATTAGTTATTGTTTTGTGCTTTGAAATCGTAAGAATAAGGCGTTCACGCTCTATGTATTATGGTCTATACGAAACAGATAGCAGTGCTACTAAAAATTCGAATATCTTCAAAAATCATAATGGCTAAGAAAATCAATTAAAGCTATTACTGTTTTGGTATAAATTTAACAAATGAATCATGTTCATGTTCCCTATTATTATATTTAGCTTTTATATCTAACTGTTAGCTATGCGTGTACTAGTCAAAGGTGGGCTTCTTTGGGATTTTTTCCCAAGTAAAGAGTAAGTCTTAATATTCTACACATTTCTATTTTACATTTGCAGAATATAAAGCTCACTTACACGTCCACACTGCAAAATATGCATCTGTACATGTATGATGAATTGCTATCAGAAGAGAAATACATTCATTTTAAAATTTCCTATGTTCTAAGTGTGTTAATCTTTACTAAATAAAAGTTTTAGTATTAGAAATTATAATAGTGTGGTCCGGTTCGCTCACTGGTTAAAGTCGTCAACCTGTCACATATTTAGAACTTTCAGTTTAAAAAAAACTTGGTTCGATTCCCCCCGTCATTTATAGTCAAGCATGTGTTTTTAGGTTCCCGTCATTTAAAAAAATAAAAAAAAAAGTGAAGAAAAAGTAAATGTAATCTGCAAAGGGAAATTGTTCATTGGCATTTCCTAGCTCTTGATTAAATAAATTATAAATAATGTACCATTTTTTAAGTGTAAACTCAAAAGCAACTCTGTTGTCTTGCTCAAAAAGAAGTCATATGATTTGACCAGAATGTTTTCTTATTTATTTTCAATAATTGCCAACACGTGCCCTATCAACGTCAATCAACCCAAACACAATACACATTGTGAAGAGTGGAATGAAAAAATGGCAATGGGAATGAGATTCGCACCGCAGGATGCAGATAATTTCACACTTATGCACATCATTTAGTGCAATCAGAACTACCCCTCTTTTAACCATATAAAAGCCGTGATGTCCTTTGCTACCTGTCCTTTCATGGCCTCTGTAAGTAGCCTGCTAGCAGCACAGTTGACGGTCGTAGTTTAAAGCAACTGATTAAAAGGCGATAAGGTCAACATTGTCATTATTTGAGTTTCCCCGCAGCGTGTTACTGTAGCAATTTATTAAAATTATTTTCCCCATGTGTTGTGCCTTTTACACTCTCAGAGCAGGCCAAAAAAGAAGAGTCAGAGAAAATCCTTCTGCTTAGTTTACCAATATCAAGATCAAGGATATTTATTATTAGATCCTTGATATTTAAATTCAAGTATTTCAAATCTAGAAAATTCTGATATATTTTTTTTTATTTTAATAATTGAGCTGTACACAGTTTTGTTTTACTGACCTTGAACACGGAAACCTCTTTGAACAAGATGCTTAATCTCAGATTCATTTGCAACATTCAGATAAATTAGCAAATGAGCAAAGTAAAGTTCTCTTTTGCGATAATCATCTTCCTGAGCAAACTCGTCGTATACTTTATTAAGGGCATTGTCAGTATATCCAGATTCCTTGGCAACGCGTATCATTTCGCTGGCCTTAATCTTGAATTCAGAAAGACGATCGGTTGCACTTTCTACGATTTTTGGCAACATGTCGAATAATATACGCTGAACACGATGTCCTGCTGAATCCTCAAGCATGAGATTAGAAAATTCCATTTTAATAATCACTGCTTGAGTCTCATTTTGTGCAAAACTTTCATTTTGAGACCCCCAATGATCGATAAAATGTTGCCACTCTTCAGTTTTTCGTGGATCTGTCAAATTGTTGTCTACGATCTCTTTGGCCACGGCCAATGCTTGCCTTTTACCGTCCTGGTTCATCAGCATTCGGGTCTGTGCAGCAGCCTTTCTCAAGTCATCCTTGAGATTGCTTATTGGAGCAGCACTCGCAACGATCTGCAAATAGCTCTAGAATTATGACACCTTTCGAATTTAATGTCTTTCAGGATACGATCCAGAAGAGCGAGACTAACTGCCACGGATATGAAGCGCATTGTCAATAGTCTTAATAAAGCACTAAGCACGGAACGTTTATTGTCGGTCTTTTATACACATTCATAAGCTTATTAAAATAAACTCAAATAATATACTTATATTCGGATTAATAAGCATTCAATTGAGTACGAGTATTACCAGAAGTTCAACTTTTGGGGTTATCAAAGGTTTTTTTTCTTAGACACGACTAACCTATGACCAAAACTATAATGAATGCCACTGTATTTTGATATTTTTATTGATTTTTATTTCTATGAGCACGTAGCCCGACAAACTGCGATTCAGGATTTGACAGCAGATAAGTCAGAAAATCAGGAAATCCAATCGAAACAAATACCGGTTTCGGTTCCGGCTCCGTAGAGTCTTGAAAAAGCGGTTTCGGTATTGGATTCTATTTTTGTTTTGCCCTTTTGCTTCTGGCTCGGTCTTTAAATTAGAAGCAACTAAAAAATATATTTTTTTCTCATAAATTACATTATTCAATAAAAATTTATATCATACTTTTCAAGCATATATTAATATATCAATTGATCATTCGCCGGAATATGAAGGAACTTTTAAACGAGGAGACTCGATTATTTTGTTATCATGTTTTTTATTTGAGGCCTCCCAGAATCCCAATCTTTATTGAATGACTAAGAATTGATATTTAATTTGAAGTGTTTAGCTAATAATATTCAAAAAGTGCTCTCAATACCATAAATTTTTCTTGACGGTCTTTAAACTCATGGCTTGGATTTGAAATTTCTTGATATACTTCAAAGATTTGTTCTTCCAATTGCTTTTTAATATCGCTTACTTGATGCATCTTGGGACTGGCTTTCTTAATAAAGCTGTCCACAATTTCCTTAGCTTCCAGATCTATCTTGGCTCTGATTTCTTCTAGAATTCGGGGACTGCACTTCCTTGAGCCTTTTAAATAATCCACTTGTTGGTCAAACTCCGGCAAATTGACATAAACTAAATATGAAAGGTTCTTAAATTCGTCGTCCGTTAAAGTCTCATGCTTTTCCTTAATTAAACCGAGCAAAAACTTTAAGTTCTCCAAATCGTATTCATTTACTGCATCACAAGATATAAATGTTTCTATTTTGATCATGATGTACTTCATGTAGCTGCGCTGCAATTTTAGATTTGTCTCCTCGGCCATGTTCTTTACTTCAATCAGTAAAGCTCTATCCTCGTAATTGATGATCTTAGATCGGAAGTACATAAAGATAGTTTCATTGCCGTCATTCACAAAGTAGTCGAAGGAATCAAAATAGAATCTATCGGATTGTCTTGTAGCATTCGTCACATCCTGCAGTTTGGCACTAGCCTCATTCTCAAAGGATTCTAAAATTTTTCTGATACCCTGCAGATATTTGGATTGTTTATCCCCAAAAGCATCCTTTGTACATCTATTAAGACTCTCTTGCAACTCCTTCTTGGGAATGTAGTGATCGTAAGGCTCCGCATAACCGTATCCAAGACCTTCAACGTATTGTTTGATTGCTTCTTCCGTTTTATTAATTCTTTCAGCAACAGACAGATCCAGCCAGTGCTGCCACCTTTCCAGTTCTGTGTTATTCGCAGCTTTGCAATCTACAACTAATTTGGCTGCATATGCACAGAATTCAAGTTTATTCTGCATAATCAAATTGTAGGTGCTCCCACTTAGCAGCTCCACCTGCTTAATAAGCGACAAGTCCTCCTCTGGTATGGCACTCACAAGGCTCTTAAAAGGGAAGAAATTTAGTAGAAGATGTTTCCAAAGACTGTCAATTATTTAAACTTACCCATAATGCCATTTGTAGTAACAGTAAACGACGCATCCTCGTGAAATCTTTAAATGAACTGCAGATATCATTGGAAAGTGTCTGCCTTATATACCTCTTTGGGAGAGAGCTTCAGAAGACAATTATATTATATTATTGCAATACCCTTTAAGCGTATAAAGTCTAGTTTGATAAACTAGAATACAAGATACAATATATACTGTGTTGAGAGTTAATTCTAATTTTTGTTCGGATTGAAGAACGACATGACGAATCCGCGAATACTTTTTCCTATTTCATACTGGATATTATTTAATTGAGAATATTGTCCATTGCAATGACATACCACTGGCTACAGGGTATCTGATGGTCAACCACTTGAAGTAGAACATTCTGACTCTGCGAAAAAGTGACTAGTTTCTCGTTTGCAGTATGGATTCTGGTTGCGTTTGATATCACCCGAAAAGTTGCACTCCTCCCTCAAATTCCCTCTTCCATATTCAATCCAAATCCGCAAACTAGTTGCGTACTAGTTTTTTAAGCATTTACTTTCTTTTCAGTTGGATACCATCAATCCAAAAACTGGTTGGCTTATGATAGTGAAAATTTTATTATTTTTGAAGAAATAAAATGTAAGGAACAAAATAAAAAATAATAAAAACATGTTAATAAAAAAATATAAAATAAAGTAAAATTTTAAAATTATTTAAATAACTAAAGAACTAAATTAAATTAATATTTAATATTAATATTATATTTTAACTATAAATTTTTAGCATAATTTTTAATTTTTATACTTTATACTTAATTTGGTCAACTGCTCTTAGTTGACATTAAATAAATAAATAAATAAATAAATAAATAAATAAATAAATAAATATAGAATAAGGAATAGGAATAATTATTGTAAGTATTGCATTACGAAAAGTAATGAAACAAGCGGAACAGTCGAGTGCACTCGACAATAACATACCCTGGTCCTCGTGCCCGGCACTCCGAAGATTTGATGCCCATGCAATTCTCATACTTATCCTTAAATAACGACCTACCGTTTTTGTAGCAGCTACATACATATTTAATGTAAGTGATTTGAACCAATTTGCACGGTATATTTAAATTTTAAAAATTGACGGTGGAAAATTGGACGGTGCTACAGTCGAGCATACTCGACTGTCGGAGACCCCGTACTTACTATGAAAAAAAAGTTTTTCATACTAAGGCTTGATTTTTGACTGATCGTTCCTATGGGAGCTATATGATATAGTGGTCCGATCCAAAATATAAAACAAACTCGGTGTCTGTACGGTGTCTAAAAAACAAAATATTAAGAACAAAAAAAATGTGGAGCGTGAATTCGAACCCGGGACTCCTAAACATAACTGAGGACAACGCTCTACGCATTGCGCCGCAGACTCTTTTTGGAAATACCCACCTTGTTATAGATTTTATTGTTACTGGACTGTAAGTCAAAGTAATTATTATCAAGTTGTGATTGTTGTCGTTGTTATTGTTTCTGATAACGAATGGCAAATCATCGAGAATTTAGTTGTTTAATATCTTCGCTTCTTTATTAGGAATGTCTATCTTTAAAATTGTGCTTATAATTAAGATTTTCTATTTTGTGGGCGTTTAAGGGGGCGTGGCGAAAATCTAAAACAACAAGAATATATATAATTTTAACATTTAAAAAAAAAAACTAACTAAACTAAAATAACTGAATTCAAAATATTAAAAAAAAAAAATTTTTTGTCCGTGCCGGAACTCGAACCCGCAACCCGAACTGAGAACTTGTGTAAAAAGCAAACACTCTAGACACTGCGCCACAGACGATCTTAAAGGACAGGTATCTAATTATAGATTTTGTTGTTACTGGACTGTGAGTCAAATGTAATTGTTATCTAAATGTGTGGGATGATATTATCTTTGTTTATGCTCAATTAGGAATGTCTATCTTTAAAAATGACCTTATAATTAAGATTTTTCAAATTTGTGGGCGTTTAAGGGGGCGTGGCCAAAATCTTAAACAAACTCGATCTGCGTGCAATATAAACGGACCTACATACCAAGTTTGGAGTCTCTAGGTCTCTAGCTCTTATAGTCTCTGAGATCTAGGCGATGACACAGACGGACAGACGGACAGACGGACATGGCTATATCGACTCGGCTGTTGATGCTGAACAAGAATATATATACTTTAAGGGGTCTGCCACGCCTCCTTCTGCCTGTTACGCACATTTTTTTTTGTGACAAAGTTAATAGACACCTGTACTTTTTTTAAGTACGGTGTCTAAAAATTGGTTTACAAAACCAGGAATCGAACCCACGACCTCTTGCGCACGGGCGCGTATCTCTACCATTGGACTGACAATTCAAATAAATGAGAAATGTTAAGTAAATAGAAATCATTGGCATCGACAGAACCGAAATTCGAACCTCGATATCTAATTTGGCTTGCCGAGCACTTATCACTTCCACCACTTAGATTGAAGATGGCAAATTCGATATACATTCTGGCAGAGTAAATGTAAAATGAATTAATTAAACATTAATTCTATTCTATTTATATCATCTCTGAGATCCTTTCGCTTCCTTCTCGAGATTTTCGAGAGCTTAAACTTCTGACAAGTTAGTTAAGTCGATTTTAATAATAAGTCAACAACTCACTAAAGATAGTTAGTTCATTGTTGTTAATTCGTTAAAAATTATTTTAACGGAATAATTTAAAATTGCAGAATGAATTAAGTTGCCAAACCACGATCAAAATGACATTCCGTTTGGAAATTGGATCAATTTTAGCAAAAACTGTCGATTTAAAACTTTAAATGTAAGAAAAGGGGGGACCCTTTGCATCTAAATCGCACTGTGAATAAAAAAATAATTTTAATTAGCTCGGCCTGTTGGGCTTAATAAAATATGCAGATTAAAAAAATATATAAATATTTCTTATTGGCTGCTTATCTTTTTCCAAGTTAAACGTATTTAAATAGAAAATATGACTCAAATTTGAGCTACCCCTCAAACCTTTGTAATGTCAATACAAAACATTTTGTAAATCAAATTTTATAACAATTACGAGCTGCAAATTAAATCAAATAACAGACCAGGCAGACGAATCAAACTAATATATCAAAATAACAAAATTTCAAATGGTTGGGAACGGCATTGGCTTTGGCAATGGACTCGGGTGCTGATAAAATCGTTGAAAATGCCAGCAAATTACAAACTGCCCCCTCATGAAAATCATCATGTGCACATATTTCGATGTAATTTAATATGTGGCACGCGTTTGTGAAACTTTTTTTTGTAGTTGTTGTTCGCAGGATATGCTCTGGCTCTCAGCACTCGGCTCGACACTGGCACAATTGTTGGCAATGAGAGCAATTGTGCTGTGTTTGTTGCAAGGACACCCTGGGTAGGGGTAAGGGATAAGGAGCAAGGGGTAGGGTGTTGTTGAATTGCTGGCAACTGGTAATTGCATTTGTTAGTGCTCTAATTGTTTGAGGCGGGGGCCAAAGGTTACTATGCCTAGGATAACAACAAGAGGCATTTAATAAGCATGACCCTCGAAAAACTGAAAAGTGCCTCGGAACGTGCTAAAACTTTTGAGCTCTGTGAAAGGGCGGACAAAAGGTCTCGCCCAGCGATTAATTGACTTAAGTTCCAGCTCTTCAGCGGGTTAAAATAGAGAACCTACAATTAAGATTGCAACGATTTGTTGATCTGTATATATGACGATATTTGACTTGTTCCTGCTCAAACATTAATATAGGTAAAATATATATAGTAATTCATTTTTATACCTTGTGCCCATTGAAAATGGTCAAAAAGGGTATAATATATTTGTGTGATGTATGTAACAAGGAGAAGGAATCATCTCCGACCCCATAAAGTATATATATTCTTGATCAGCATCAATTAAAGAGTCCGCGTCGATCTCAGAGACTATAATAGCTAGAGACTTCAAATTTGGTATGTACACAGAAAAAAAAAAGCCGTTCTAAAATCAAGCCTAAAATACTTAAATTAAGCCTGCATTTTTTAAGTATGTTTCCAGGATTAAGCTGAACAATCAAGTCTAAATCGGGATTAAAATTGAAAATAAGCCCAAATTACTTGATTCTCTCTCGGCCTCTCTCATTTCAAATGGTCTGGTGGCTCAGGGGTTAGAGTCGCCGACCTGTTTGAAAAAAACCTGGGTTCGATTCCCCCCAGTCAAACAATCCCTTCATTAAAGAAAAATATGTCTAAAAAAAAAGCAATAAATAAAAAATGTTTAAAAAAAAAATTTAAATAAAAAATGTTTAAAAAAAACATTAAAAAAAAATATTAAAAAAAAAAAAATTTAAAAAAAAGTTTACAAATTTAAAAACAAAAAATAAATTAAAAAAAAATTTAAAAAAAAAAGTTAAAATCAAATGTTAAAAAAAAAGTTAAAAAAACTTTTTTTTTTTATTTTAAGAATTTTTAGGATTGAATTCGGGATTGAAAAAATCAAGTATTTCATACTTGGTTTAAGTAAATCCGAGATTACCCCACTTCTGACATCGTTTCGGATTGAATTCGGGCTAAATATCCCAGATTTTTTTAACCTATAGGTTGCTGAATACCGGACGCAGATCAAGTTTGTTTTTAAATTTGGATCGGACCACTATATCATACAGCTGCCATAGGAACGATCAGTCGAAAATCAAGTCTTAGTATGAAAATCCTTTTTGTTGTTTTAGATATCTCAACCAATCTGACAGAATATGCAAACGGGATGGTCCTAGGCATCCTGACCAAATTTGGTTAAAATCTGACTACTACTATCATTCAGCAAATTCGACCGGCGTTAAATATTTATGTTTTCTATGCCAACATACATATTAGTAATTCTATTGTAACCAATATTCTATTTTATGGAGACTGGCACAATGTATCTAACTGTCGATCAAACTCTTAATCTCTTAAGATTTTAGACCAAGTCCTTAAGCACCCGTTGTTAATTAATTTTTCATATATATTTATTATTTATTCTGATAATCTTTAATCTCAAAAACTTTATTCTCAAGATTGTAGGGCAAGTCGTTGAGCACCCGTCGGTTCCTCGATCGGAGGAACTGCCGCCTTTGACCTGACAGCACGGATGTTTCCACTTGTTTTGAGAGCCTTCTCTCGGATAAACAAAGTACCCCTAGCTGCGTAAAGTTCACGTTACTCGTTTCAGAAGTTAATTTACCGAGAATCAAACTCAAATGCGGATGCAACATTCGAGGCATCTGAGAAGCCGACGCCATTCACGACCTGTAACCTGATCTTTGACACACTTCAGCTTTGATTTCAGGGAATTATGTTAAAAACAAAAAAAAACCAAACCAGACTAGGCTGCAAACAATGCGATGTCCTCGCATCTCAAAAGGATTTGCCATGCAAACTGACACAAAATGTTGTAATTGCCATAAGACAGACGACCCTTGGAAGTTAACCGCAAATTGCCCTTGCAATACGATGCTACATTTTTATTATTATAAAAATTAGGCTTAGCACGTCTGATAGGCACGTGCAGCTACCTAGCTAGGCATTAAGTTCCACAAAATGCTTCCCAAACTACGAAAATCAATAATAATTACAACGAATAAAAACCGAAAAAAGATAATAATAAACAAACTCTCGAGAATAACTCAGAATGGACTTTACAAATATTTAACACATTCGCTCTTCCGCACGTTCATGTCAAATGAAAAACAATGGAACTGAAGATGTCAGTTCCGGGGCGCTGATTAAGTGCCCCCAACAAGCAGCTTTTGTCAGATCCACCACTAAGTTGAGAAACCCATTCTCCCGTTGCGAAGCTCGCTGACAGAATGCAAAAGCTACCTGAGCCTTTAAATGAAAGCGGACTGTCAGAGATTTAAGTTAAAGCGACTTAATTGCATGTCACAAATACACTGAGACGAATTTTGTTTGCAGTTCAAATTAAATGCGTCAAAAATGTTTGATTTAATTTGCAAAGTTTTATTCTGACTGAATGAAACATTAATTGTTTTCATTCGACAGGACGAAATAAAAAGCCAAGTTCTAAACTGTCATTGGAAATATCTAAAAAAAAATTAGAAGAATATAAATGTATATAAAAAAAAAATTAATAATAATTTGTTGACGAAGATTTACATTTTTATTGAATTGTTATATGTATGTCAAACAATTTTATCTTATATTTATGTATGTAATAAAAAAAAATATTAAACATATCTGTTTTTATAAAAATTATGTGAATTTTATTTGTCTTACATAACTCCTTGGTTAATAATATTTAATGAATATAATCGTAACATTTGGAGAATCTTTTTTCAAACTAAAAACATTTTTAAATTAAAGAATTTCAAGATCAATCAGCTCTAAGTTTAAAAGGATTCGATTTAATTCTCAACTCCGGGAGTATGTTTAGTCCAAAATTGTGATAACCCTAAAGTTGCTCTTTTTAAGTAATATTCCATTTCATTTTAGCTTCTGTCGCCATTTTGATGTCAGTGTAACTGTCTGTAGAGTCACGCTCCACTCTATATGGTAGATAGCATTCTCCATATATACATATGTATTTATGTATATACGCATACTCATCTAATGCGCCCGTTTTAGGGCTTTAACCTAATAATGATGTTCGACTTACTTTGCGTGACTTATTTTATTAATAAAACGAGCAAATTTGTCTTGCTTTTTGGTCGCATCCATGGCATACACACACTCACACTCACACATACATACTGCTCGTTGCTGTCGTTATTGTTTTTCGCATACACACCCACACATACACCCACAAAAGTTACCCCTACCCCAAGTCAGTGAGTTGCTGCGCACAGGACAAGGACAAACAGTTGTTGTTCTGGCAACCCCAAAGCACAAAGCCTTCTGATTGGCTGCGCAAAAGGCGAAGGACACACCCCCTGGTGAAGAGTCTGTTAGCTGCCGTTTTGGGTGGAATTTTTTTTATTTTGGATTTTGGATGGGACGTGTATGACTATGCCGAATGATTGAATTACTGACAAGTATTTTGTGCCTAATTGCCTCAGCTTAGTCTAAAGAGTAGATGTGGGCAGAATGGGTCTTCCTGGAGGGGAAGGAGCGAAGTGAGGCTTAATTATGCGCAGGTCGTTGATGAGGTACAGTTGTGAATAGCGTCTCGACAATATTACGCATACGCCTCATTAACCAGACAGACAGACAGCTTGACAAAGAGTCTCGTAGCTGTGCCATCAATCAATAAATTAATTATAATAATTGTGGTATTTAATGAATTTAATGCATGCACATCAGGACAACAACACAATGGCCGCCATGACACGTTAATTACGGCCAAAATGGCGACTGCAAAGCGCCAACGTCGACTGTGACAGAGGCAGCGACAGAGGCAGAGGCAGCGAAAGCGGCTGCAACTGTTGGCAATTTATGTATTTGCGGTTAGCATTGGCCAATTAAGCAAAGCTAACCCAGTTATAACTGAATGAATATACATATATACACATAATGTTGCGAATAAATATATTTATATATTTATATATATGGCTATGTATCTGATAAATAGATAAAATGCCAGCATTATGGTCAGAAATCAAGCGGTGAAAATGGCTAAATTGCATTGTCGTTTGAACTGACTGTTTGAGGGGTAGAGCTAGTGCGAGGGAGACAACCATATGCTACACATGCAAATGGGGGTGTGCTTACAAACACAGACACAGATACGCACATACATATGTATATGTGTATGTCTATGTTGACTTTTTGGGCGCCTCTAAGCGACAGCATGAGCACCGCAACTGCATTGGCAACTTTTTGGGGGTGAGTCGTGTGTCGTGTGTCGTGTATCGTGTTGCAAGTGCCTGGCATGATGTTGCCCCTTTCAACTCAGCTCGGGGCCTGGGCTCGTTTAGAGCGATTTGCTGGTTGATGTGCGGTGATTGCTGCAAACTCAACGCGACCGTCAACGAGTAAACAACATAAGCGCGGCGGCAATACCAGAACATCTATCTAAAGCAGGACATGTCAGCGCTTAATGAGACCAGCCCAGTAACAGCAGAAACAGCAGCAGCAGCGACTGCTGCCAATAGTAAAGGTCCCGCCACAACGACCACAATGCTAACCACAAAAACGCCATTTTCCATTGATCATATATTATTTCAAAATTTAAATACCGCCAGCAACAATAACAGCCACAACA
Source organism: Drosophila limbata (assembly GCA_963924055.1). Taxonomy (NCBI): domain Eukaryota; kingdom Metazoa; phylum Arthropoda; class Insecta; order Diptera; family Drosophilidae; genus Drosophila; species Drosophila limbata. The sequence goes on from OZ001353.1 coordinate 6,881,907, forward strand.
ACATTAATAACAATAGCAACAACAATCAAAAGTTCAGCAAACATACAGTGAAAAGTGCCAGGAGCAATACCAGTTCCAATACCAATACCAATTCCAATAACAATTCCATATCCACACCGAGTGCCAGTGCATATGACAATAATAGATATCCAAGTGCCACAACAGCGACGGCGTCCAATCGACCAGCAGTCAGTCCCGGCCATTCAGCGTCGGCATTTGCCAGCGAGGATTATGTCAAGCCCTTGCACAGCCAACGGTGCGTACTCAAAACAAAATACAACTATCAACCAATCAACTATATATCCAAACTAAATTAGAAAAAATCCACTTTTCGTAAATTTAAATCTTAATTTCGAACACGATTAAAATACAGTTTAACTTCCAAAACTCGAACTTCTACAAATTTCTCTCTAACTCGAGTTAAATGAGTGGCAGTAAAACTAATAAACTAAAGAAAAAGAACTCTATAAGTCGAATATCTCCATAACTGGAACCTTTTCTTTGGTTAATGGTGATTCGAGTTAGGGAAGTTCGACTGTATACACAGTCAGTCAAGTAATTGTATACGCATAATACGACATATATATTTTTTAAAAGACAATTTTTTTTTAATTTATTATAGTTGCTTAAAGTTCTTAGAAAATACAAAATAAAAAAGTTCATATAAAGTGTTAAGAAAAATAATTAAGTGCATTCGGCTATGCAACATTTTAGAGCATTCGGGTGAATTACTTATTCTCATTGAAATTACTTAACTAACTGTATAAGCGCATCCTACAGATCTCTTAAAATTTTGATAAAACTTGGCTTTGAAAACAATCAAACAAAGTTTCGGTATTTCTCACATCTAAGAAACTCAATTCTTCAACCATATTTTCGAATTTCAAATTATTATGAATTATTGGCTTACTTTACACAACACATTAATTCATTTAAATTTCAGCTCATACCTTTTAAATTAATTTAAATCAAAATGGTATTTAATTTTATACCAATTTATCGAGTGTGATAATACATAATACTCTTGGAATAGGCCTGTAAATCGTTCAATACATGGTCAGCTGTTATATATTGGAGCTCAATTTGATACAAATATGATGGAAATCAAAGTTTTCATGCCCGCCACTAAAAAAAAGGAAAAGGGTATTTTATTTTCATGTATGTAACAGGACGAAGGAAGCATACCATAACGTTTATATATTCTTGATCCGCATTAACAGCCAAGTCGATGTAGCCATGTCCGTCTGTCCGTCTATGCGAGACCATGGATCTTAGCGACCTTACGAGTTAGAGCAACAAAATTTTGATCAAAGCCTTCTGCAAAATCCACGCAGATCAAGTTTATTTCATATTTTACCCACACTCCCTTCCGCTCCCACCATTCGAGCAGTTTGCTGATTAGCGATATCTATTATTAATAGCTATCATCATCATATACAGGTTCGAAATATAAGAATTGCACAATTTGTGTCTGTTTATTTGAAAAGTTGGTTCAAAATATATATATTTGTCTCAATACAATATTATGTAAGCCTAATAGGCCTTGAAGAAATTTAAACCTGAAGGAGTTGTTTAGCTGAAAACGTTTTGACTGATCGTTCTTATGTCAGCTGTATAGTATAGTAAGCCGATCTTTACTGCCTAAAAAAACTGAGAGGATCGATTGGGTAGAAACAGACAGAGATCGTTATACAAATCAAATCGTTATATCTGCAAATATTTATATTTATTAGTCTCTGCAAGGGTATAGTTTATATTATTTATTTTTAAAGTAACGGGCATAAAAAAACTGAAACAATTGCATTTGTGATGGATATATAATTAAATATAGCATACTTTACAGATTAGCATAAAATTATTTGCTGTTTTAAGTTTATCTGTATTTCTTTTAAGTTATGGAAAGTGTTTGCCATTTGATATATGTTTGTATAATTTAGGAAAATGTTAAAATTAAGGTAAAGGTTAATGCTTAAAAAATTGTATTTGGTTATTTATAGTTGGATAAAAGAAAACAAACATTTTCAAACATTGAAATTATGCAATGAATTTGTTAATTTAATTATTTATTGGATTTATTATAATAACCATATTTACAGTGCGCATCAGCAACGTGCTGCCGCCTCCCATTATGGCCATTCGTCTTCTGGATGCAATACAGAATCGAACTTATCACAAATGTCGTCCGGACCTGCAGCACCACCTCCTCCGCCGCCACCGCCGCCGCCTCCGGCACCTACAGGAAGTGGACCAAATGGCGTGCTGTATCCGAGTGCGGGCTATAGTGATCACGGTTTTCTGCAGATGACACTCGGATATCTGTCGCCATCGTCGGGCACGTACAAGTCGGTGGATCCCTACTTTTTGTCCCAAGGTACGTCTGAGGGTCCATGTCCGTGTCCGTGTCAATGGCCATTAGCAACACCAAAAGTTTTTTGTGTGCCGAAGACAATTATGGAACAACTACTCAGTGTAATGCAATTAATGTGTAGCCAACTTTGCAGCCAGCTTGTTTGGAGGAGCGCCTTTCTTTGGGGCGCCTGGCTGTGTGCCGGAGCTGGCGCTGGGCCTGGGCATGGGTGTGAATGCATTGCGACATTGCCGGCGGCGCAAGGCACGCACTGTGTTCAGTGACCCGCAGTTGTCGGGTCTGGAGAAGCGATTCGAGGCGCAACGATATCTATCGACGCCGGAGCGAGTGGAGCTGGCGACGGCATTGGGACTGAGCGAGACACAGGTCAAGACGTGGTTCCAGAACCGTCGCATGAAGCACAAGAAGCAGCTGCGACGACGCGACAATGCCAATGGTAAGTGGACAAGACAATTTTCTTTGTCGAACTTTCATGCTTTTTGGCCAATTAGCCTCAAGCCTTTCTGGCTGAAGAAAGTTTTCTTAAAGTTTTCACAAATCAAATTAGTTGTAAAATTTTCTCAAAATTTTGCTCTATCTCCGCCCCCTTCTCACTTACGAATTCATAGAGCCCGTTGACTTCTCACGCACCGAGCAAAGTGGCAAGCAGCAAAGTGAAGCCTCCAGCGGAGCTGCCTCCACAGACTCCAAGCAATCCAAGCCACCATCAACCACCCAACAGCAGCAGCTGCAAATGTGCTTCCTGCAACACGGCTACTCAACGGATGACTACTCCGATTTGGAGGCGGACAGCGAGGATGACGACAACTCCAGCGATGTGGACATTGTGGGCGACTCCAAGTTATATCAACTTACATAGGTCACAGCCAGCTCAAGATTTTAGATTTAGAGGAAATATGTCTAATGTATTAACATTTGATTAAAATAGCCCAAATCATCGAGCATTGCAGTGTTATTCAGAATGTTTTGTTATTTTAATTTAAAAGGAAGTTTGGTTTTTAACAGTAAAATACTTATTAAGCATATTTTGGTATTTTTTCTTAATTATTGATAAAATTCCAATTTTTAATCTTAGTCATTTTATTATTAGACCTTAATTAATTTCTGCGATCTCTATATATCACAATAACTTATCTGGGCATATTACCTACTACTTAAGATCTGTACAATAATCGTAATTTTACTGTAAATATTGATCGTAATTAGATCCCGATTGAGTGTCAATCTAGTCACAGTTATACTTAAGATATCTGTATACTTAAATGCGATTATATCCATTGAAATATTTTAAACTTAGTGATTCGAATTCAAGTACTTCCATTCCTCCCCAATTCTCTATCCGTCTTGATGTATTAATGCTTAGTATTAATGCTTTTCAATAAAACGTCATGTGCAAAGTGTGTGTTTCTTAAAAACTTTTTCATTTTTCCAACGCTGTCTTTCAGTGGTCGCGTCCGCTGGGCAATCAAATTCAATTGAGGTCCAACAAAAAGTTGCCTATAATCAGGTTAAACTGCGACATTTCTGTATAGGGTTGAAGCGGCAGCGCCACGCCCACTCTCATGCCCTGCGCACTCTGCGATTGAGGCACGGTGAAGATGGGGGTGAAGTCCTGAAGTGCCCCTTAACAATGGCAAAATAATTGCGGGTTATTAGCGAGCCATTTAGTGAAACACTTTGTTGCAAGTCGCAACACAAAGTGGTTGCATGCTTCCAATTGATTTCAGGAATTAAGGATGTCGCTGCCATTTCCTGTATCACTCAGTGGATCAAATGCTTGTTGCTAAAGCTATTACGATAACATTAGGAGAGCCCAGTCTCTATCCAGGAATTAAAGCTTATTTTCAAAGCCTTTGCGTCTTCTAAATGTAATATGGTAAGTAACTTAAATATTTCGTTTTAAATTTATCTCCTAATATTTGATGACTTTAAAAAAAGCATGAACTCCTACAACACATGGAGTAAATATAAAGGTTAGAGTTGCCAAATCATCCACACATACTTCTATAAACCCCACGCTGATCAAGTTAGCTTCAGCTATCCATAAATCGCTAAAATCTACCTCAGAAAAATAAAGCTCCATTTGGTGCTAAACGTTAAATTTTATTATTATCAATTATCTTAATTAATCTCATAAAATTCGGAGAAGTACAGCGGTGGCGATAACTATTTTGACAACACTTAAAGTTAATTCTACTCATACAGGTATGCTTCGGAAATCACTTCCACTTGAATTTCTCTTCAATTTCATATGACTTCAGAGGGAAACGAAATCAGTTTATCGCTTCAATAACTTTTAAAATTTCATAAGCTATACAAAATCAATTATTAAATAAATTATATTAATCAAAAAAGAACAAAAAAAAACCCATTATTCTGCAATGAAAAACTTAACCAAGCGGGCGCGGCTACAGTCGAGTTTGCTCGACTGGAGGATACCCTGTGCAAGTCTCCATAAAATAGAATATTGGTTGGGACCATCTCATATGCTTATTCTGTCAGTTTGGTTCAATTATCTCAAACAACAAAAAAGTTGTTCATACTAAGACTTTATTTTCGACTGATCGTTCCTATGGCAGCTATATGATATAGTAGTCTCATTTCAACCAAATTTGGTAAAGATGCCTAAAACCACCCTGTATGCATATTCTGTGAGTTTGATTCAGATAGCTCAAACAACAAAAAAGTTTTTCATACTGAGACTTGATTTTTGACTGATCGTTCCTATGACAGCTATAGGATATAGTGGTCCGATCCAAATTTAGAAACAAACTTGATCTGCGTCCGGTATCCAGCAACCTACATACCAAATTTGAAGTCTCTAGCTATTATAGTTTCTGAGATCGGCTGTCTCAAACAGACGGACGGACAGACGGACTGACGGACAGACGGACAGACAGACGGACATGGCTCAATCGTCTCTGCTGTTGATGCTGATCCAGAATATATATACTTTATGGGGTCGGAGATGATTCCTTCTCCCTGTTACATACATCACACAAATCTAATATACCCTTTTTGACCATTTTCAATGGGCCAGGGTATAAAAATGTGTATAAATACTTTAAGCCTTTTTTCATTGTTCATTATCAAATTTCTTTTTATAAAGTCTGGAACATCGTATTGCACTGTTGACTGCGCTCGACTATTTCTATTTTCAATTAATCTAAATTGTTTATAAACAAATAAAAATGCGGAGGCGTTGGATAATTCGAAAGCTTATTTAAAATCCCATACCTATTTTGTCGTGCTTGACAATAAGTCATTTGATTTGACCAGATGCTTTTCATGTTTATTTTGAATAATTGGCAACACGTGCCCTATCAACGTCAATCAACCCAAACACAGAGCACTTGGTATAGGGTGGGAAAAAATGTTGAATTTCAATGGGAATGAGATTCGCGCTGCAGGATCCAGATATTTTCACACTTATGCACATCATTTACTGCATTCAGAACTACCCGCATACATCCATATGTAAACTCAGGAGTCATGTTCTTTGTTACCTGCCTCTGTCCGAGTGCTCGTCCTTTCATCGGCACCGTTAAGTAGCCTGCTAGCAGCACAGTTGTCGGTCTCCGTCCATAGCAAGTGATTAAAAGGCGATAAGGTCGACATTGTCATCATTGAAGTTGCCCCGCAGCGCGTTTCTGTGGCAATTTAATCAAATTATTTTCTCACGTGTTGTGCTTTTTTTCTCTCTCACAGCAGGTTTCGAAATGAAGGGCCACTCTTGGATGAGAAAACTCTTTAGGTAACTTTATTAATATGTGGATGACACTTGGTAACAATTGCTAGCAACTGAGCAAAAGAAGTCTGGTCCAACCATATCAGTTTTTTATATATACTTGCCAAGACGATTTTAGAGACTTTAAATACAATGCCAAAAATTTATAAAATGTATAGCAAACCAAATAGATCGGAAAAATTCTGGTATTTTTTTGATTTTTAACTGTTTCGTTATACACACTTTAAACAGATATTATTTAATAAACTCTTTAATAAAACACTGTTACAAAAAAAATCAAAACAAAACTTCTGGGATGGGACATAGCGTAGGTTGTAGGTATAGTTAAATAGATTTTTTTGGCATACTAGAATTTTTTGGTGCACATCAAAATTTTAAATTACCGTAAAAATCCGGTTTTTTTTTGTACATGTGCTCACTAATATGCCCATAGTTCCGTCAAATATTCACTAATTTTCATTTTTGTTTACCGGTCTTGGAATGAAGAAACTTTGGTGTTTAAACGTGCCTTACTTGACTTAGCAGGTTTCAATTCCCTTATTAGAGTATTTCCTAGGTTAAAAATTTTTGTTGTTTTTTTTTTCTTTTTAAATTTGTTGACTTTGGTGATGGTTTTTTAACCCTATTTTATTAAAAACCCCTTTAACTTGTATTTTTATTTAAAAAGTACACATTTTCAATAGTAAAACGTGTGTCTATTTTCTAAAATCGGACAATAGATTGCAAAGTTACAATCAGGGAATCAAATCGAAACAAATATCCGTTCCGGTATCGGTAAAGGTTATATTTCGGGTTTGCCCTTTCGGTTCCGGTATAAATACCGGTACAACCTACGCCTACGACCTGTCGCATCCCAGAAGTTTTTTGACTGACACATCGTGTAATCTACAACTTTTCCAATCACATAAGACCGCAAATGTCTGCACAGCAGTCTACTTTAAATCATCCTTGATATTTCTGATTGGAACGGCACTCACACTGATCTGCAAACAGTTCAAGTATTATGACACCTAACGAGGTCTGTGTTCTTCAGAATACGAACCAAAAAGCGAGACTGACTGTGACGGATATGAAACTCATTCTAATAAATTTTCAAACTCAGTGAAAACGGAATGCCATTTGTCGGTCTCTTTTACGATTTCATAAGCTTATTAATTTATTTATTTATATCTCTTTTTTTTTGGTAAAAGATATCATATAATATTTAAATTCGTACTTCTCAACATGCAATTCTCTATGGTAAAGTCTCTAATTGCTTAAAAGTATAGTTTTATCAAGAGGTGTAGCTTTGGAGCTATCAAAGTTTGTTAATTGACACGATTACCCTACAATTAACGTTATTTTGAACCAATCTTTTGGTCGAAAAATTCCTATATTTTGAAACAACTTTTCAGGTTATAGGAATATACTTAAGTAGGAACTTATTATGTACGTAGGTTCAGGTTCAGGTTGGTACAAAGTATTAATTTTATAAAACAAAAGAAACATTGCAATCATATCAGATAAGTATATAATAAAAATTATAGTATTACATTCATATTCTCTGCTGTAGAAAATTGTTTTCCTTTTTATTCTGATGAATAAAATATAATCTACATGTATGTACATACGTACATACTATATATTAAGGTCGCAGCAATGACAAAATGAATGGTTATCTCAGACAAAGATCAGAAAGAACTTGGTATACAGAAAAATAACACTTATCACACATTCTCAACAAATGTTTATTGGTTGAACGTTAGAAGCCAAATTAATGGTCGAGCCTCCATACTTATCAGCTGGTACAAAACTCACTGATATGTTATTAAAGATGTTTACTATACAGGGTGTCTTTACCTTATTATATACAAATAAAAAAGAGAACAAAGTATGGAAATTATTAGAAAAATCTAAGATCAAATTCGAAATATTTTTTAACATAGGTTTCTATAATATTTAAAAACGGGTTTACGAACACTCTGTATGGTTATCTATACGCTTAACATTAATTTGTAGAGCTTTTTAACTGATAACAGCATTTATATGTTCTTATAAATATATAAAACATGCGTTAAAACACTTAAATATGTAGCCAGCAAATTTAAATATAATTGTACATACTATACGTATGTTTAAATATATATTTATTTCTACCTCTTATGTATTTCCACAACTTCATATGTGCTTCCATTTACGACTTCTTCTTGAGGGAAGGCGACTTTGCTCATTAGCTCAATCAACAAACATATTCTTAAACTGTGGGCATGTTTTCTTTCTCTCTTCGTCTCCCTCTCTTTCTGTTTTGGTAATACATACACATACATATGTGTATATTATCAGTTGTGCAATACCCTATGTTATATTACAAACGCAAAAGGGCATTTTAGTTGCATCAACCATTTAACACTTATGTAATGATTTTATCAGATTACATTTAAATAGAGAAATTAAATCATATTTAAATATCAATGTCACTTATAAATAGAGTAAAACCAAAATTAATAAAACGTTATATCATATTTATTTTAAAAATTTAAATTGTATTCAAACCAGGTATACATATTAAATATATTTTTTATATTACAAACTTACGGGATATTTAAACACGTATAGCACAAAAGACTAAACTTTTATTGGCCATAGTTATCTTCTTAATTTGCATGCTTATCTTTTACTCAAAACTTGCTGCCTGATAAGTGATACAGAGTATTTATAAGTGTAACATTCGAGTGGAAATTATTATATTCTGTATTTTTATTCCCGTCCGGCACAAATGTTGTGACGTTGCAGTCGCCGTCGTCGTCGTCGTCGTCGTTCCCATTGCCAGCTGAAAGTCAACGTCGCTCAGTCTCTTTAGTACGGCCGTCGACTGCGGTGCTTTTGGTTTCTGTTCTGTATTCTGTTTTGATCAGTTCGTTTATCGTTCTCTCTCATTGTAAGTGAAAGTTACATTTTGTATTGTTATTATTGTTCTTTAGCTGGTTTGTTGGTAAAACGAAGCTCCACAAATGTTTTGGCGTCAAAGCCAAGTAAACTGAAAATTACTTGGCAATGTTATCTTTGTATCTGACAGATACACCAGACACATATACATATATAAATATGTATAATTTTTGATATATATACTATTGCTGATTCAAATCATGTGGCGTTTCCAAAAATAAAAAAAGGGGCACGTGTCGCTCTCAAAAATTGGCAAAAAAAATATGAGAAACTTGTTACTTGTTCCGGTTTCTATTTGTTACTTTGATTATTGCATATTACTGTGCGTGTATGTATATTTCAACATATACATATAAACAGGTTATCAGCTAGTCCACTGCCAAAACAACCAAAAACCACACTAGACTATTCACACACACACACACACACATGCATACATACAAGCTGACAAGTTTTTGATATTAAAAGTGCTGTATGGGTCGCAGTGTCTCACTATCTCTGGGCTCGTTTGACCTTCATGCTCTCTGGGAAGGCATTGCCTTTTAATATGTTGTCATTTTGATGTTTGTTTGTGTTTGTGTTTTTAAGGAGTCACACAGGAACCGCATAATTTACAATAATAACCAACAACCATGGCGGACAGTAACGGTGATTGTAAGTGAACATTTTCTGCTCTGTCGCCTCTGCCTGCCTGCCTGCCCTCCAATTTGCACCTCAACTCCCATAACTGACAACTTACTCAATCCACTCGAGTCCACTCTCCAAGTCAATTCCAGTTTCCTTAATCAATTGACTAACTTTATTATTATTTTGTTCAATATTTCTTTTCTAATCAGTCGCTATTTTGCAGTGTTTTGTAAATAGTTTACTAAAACCGTATTATTGTAATATTTATTATTTTCATTATTGCAATTTTTCGACCTTTGTGCCATTCAATTTAAATAAACCAAATAGAAAGCTTTATGTGCATTACTATTTAAATTATTTAACACTTTAGCTTATTAACAAACTTTGCTTGTGATTATGAAACAATTAATATTGTATAATCAAACCTGTCTATAAAAATGAAACGATTAAAAAATAGACAAATGCAAATTTAAATGCTCTTGAATAAAATTGAAAACAAAACTAATGACAATGCTTATTTAATAACTTTGAGTTATTACATTTTATTATTAAAGAGAACATTATAAATAGAAAAATGGAAAGTTTTGCGACTTTCCCCAGAACTATTATATAAATATATTTTTATTATGTTTTTAAGAAAATGCTTTTGTTTCCTGAGCTCAAGTCGATAACGAAATTTTCATAATTCATTTTCTAAATACTTTTTGTTAATGCTTCAATTGAAATTATTTGACTAGAATGTTCATAATTTTTCATGTACTTTGTACATGTAAGGAAATTTTGCAAAATTATTATCAAAGATACTTTTCTAAATTATTTTTATGACTTTATGGCAATTACTTCTAAACGTTTATTTTCTAGCACAAGTTCAAAAGTAGAAATAATGAAATTTTCTCATTTCATTTTTAAATTCACAAGAATAAGTAAAATGTGTATTCCACTCACGCCTAAAATGAACATTCCATATTGAAGTCCGTGCCAGAAAGTCCTGCTGACCTTGATTCCTCTATTTCACAGCCAAAATGTCTCAACAAGGACCCGCCTTCGACTCGAATGCGATGACGCTGACGCGTTTCGTGCTGGCGGAGCAGCGCAAGTTCAAGCAGGCGACTGGAGATCTGTCCCAGCTGCTCAACAGCATACAGACGGCCATCAAGGCGACAGCATCGGCGGTGCGGAAGGCGGGCATTGCCAAGCTGCATGGCTTCGCGGGGGATACGAACGTGCAGGGCGAGGAGGTCAAGAAATTGGATGTGCTGTCCAATGAGCTGTTCATTAATATGCTGAAGTCCTCGTACACCACCTGCATAATGGTCTCCGAGGAGAACGAGCATGTCATTGAGGTGGAAACTGAGCGACAGGTGAGTGACGAAGTGGATCTCATGAAGATTGTCATCTGATCTTTTAATCTTTGGTTTTTCTTGATCTTGATTAGGGTAAATATATTGTCTGCTTCGATCCCCTGGATGGCTCGTCCAACATTGATTGCCTCGTGTCCATCGGCTCCATTTTTGCCATCTACCGCAAGAAGAGTGAGGGTGCGCCCACTGTCCAGGATGCACTGCAGCCAGGTAATCAGCTGGTGGCCGCCGGATATGCGCTCTACGGCTCCGCCACAGCTATTGTGCTCGGCCTGGGCAGTGGCGTCAATGGCTTCACCTACGATCCCGCCATTGGTGAGTTCATCCTTACCGATCCCAATATGCGTGTGCCCGACAAGGGCAAGATCTATTCCATAAACGAGGGCTATGCCAGCGACTGGGATGCCGGTGTCTACAACTACATTGCCGCCAAGAAGGATCCCACCAAGGGCAAACCCTACGGCGCCCGTTATGTCGGTTCCATGGTTGCTGATGTGCATCGCACCATCAAATACGGCGGCATCTTCATCTACCCGGCCACCAAATCGTCACCCAATGGCAAGCTCCGTCTCCTCTACGAGTGCAATCCTATGGCCTACCTCGTGATCCAAGCCGGCGGCCTCGCCACAGATGGCAAGATTAGCATACTGGACATTGTGCCGCAGAAGATTCATGAACGCAGCCCCATCATTCTTGGCTCCAAAGACGATGTCGAGGAGGCGCTCAGTTATATGAAGTGATTACTTATTTTACAAATTCAAAATAAATTTTTTTTATGTACTAAATCAAATCTTATATGATGGATAACTTCAGAGTTCGCAGACTGATAATTCTTGTCTTATATATTATCAAAAAAAAAAAAAAGGAAAATTCATATTGCAGAAAAAAAATGCAATCCAAACACTACATCAATATAGTCTGGAAAACGCATTTATTACAAAATCATTTAAGGGAAAATATGAATTTGTGTAGAATATTTCAAGGAGAAATAGGAAAAAACGGTTAGTTAACAACTTATAGCTTAAATTTCTACATTTTCATAAACTTAACAATATTAACTGGCAGCATTTCGGACTTAGTAGGCGTTCGCCTTGTGCTTGGGCACAAAGCTGAAGCCCTGAGGCACAGGTCCGAGCAGCATTTCGCTGAGCTTAACCCAATCGGCGGCATTGGATGAGCTCATTAAGGTTTCCATTTCGTCGCGTCCACGATACTTTTGAGGTCTGGAATTGATCTTTTGTGGCGGCGACAGTTGCAACTCCTCGGGTATGTAGCGATACAGGAATGACTGCCATTCGAGCAGAAAGCGTCGGGTGCTCTCCACACCTTTGGTATCGGAGCCCCAATGCTCCAATCCGTAGTTACAATAGCGACGCAGCATTTCAAAGCGCTGGGTGGATGAGGGAGCCCAGAACTTTTGCTGCTTAATCTCCTGGAATAACCAGGGTTTGATGAGAGCCCCGCGTCCAATCATCACGGAGTTGACATGCGGAGCCAGCGCACGTCGTTCTACGTAATCTTCGTAGCTGAGTATGTCACCATTGCCAATGACGGGCATGTGTTTGGCCTGTGCCGCACATTGCTCAATGTAATTCCAGTTGGCGGACTTTGTGTAGCGCTGCTCACGAGAACGGCCATGCAACGTTACCGCTGATGCGCCCCACTCTTCCACCAGAGGCAGCAGTTCGTGGGCCACACTCTTGTCCGCATAGACACCCGTTCGCATCTTGACCGTGAAGGGCATCTTGTCGGATAAGGCCGCACAGCTGCGCACCGTTAGCTCAAGGATGTTGGTGCGTCGCATTAAGGCGCTGCCACCGCCCTGCTGATAGATCAGATCGATGGGACAACCAATGTTCAGATCGATGTAGTCCACGCGAGCTGTTTCCTGCAGCACCTGGGCTGCTTGCGTGATCACATTGGGATTGTTACCGCACACCTGCACGCCAAAGATGTCCTCACACTCTCATGGCGCTTCGTCAATGCCCACTCCTGTCCCAGGCCCTTGAGCAGCGGCACAGCGCAGGCCATTTCTCCACAAGTGATGTCCGCACCAAACTCCTTGCAGATGCGGCGAAATGGTAGATTTCCAACAGTAGTCAGCGGCGATAGCACAAGTTTTTCACGGAAATCAATGGCAGGCTTGCGAGGAGCATCACGTCCACTTGGAGAGTCATCAATGACGCTGCCAATGGGTTGCGTTGGTGCAACATTCTCTGCATCCGCTGGCTGGGAGTCCGCTGACTGGGACTCCGCTGGCTGGGAGTCCGCTGGCGTTTCCCCTTTCTTTTCTTGCTCCGCCCGTTGCTTTCTCTCATCGCGCAGCTTTTCAGCTTGTTTAATCACTTCCTTGCTGCGTGCAAAGTCGTAGTCGTGTTTTCGCAGTCGCACTTGTAGCTCTAAGGGCATAAAGAGTTAGGCACAAAATGGAATCAACATTTCTCTCAAGCTTCCCACCTGCACTGATGCCATTGCACGTGGTAGGAGGCGTCTGTTCATCGAAATCCTTTCCCTTCATGTTTCTACCCTGGGCATCTGTGTGCGACTTGGCAAAGCGACAGGTGACGCCACGGCCACAATAGCCTTTGGTTGCAAATACATAGCACTCGTTACCCAGATCCTCGCCCTTGGCTTCTAAGTAGGCATCCAAGTCATGCACATAGCGACAATTGGGCAAGGTGCAAGGTTCTCCCCCGGGTCCATTTATCAACGAGTGACAGAGATGCGAGAAACGCTCATCCTTGAACACAGGTCGATTCTATGCAGAAACAAAAATAGTTACTTGAGCGACAGTATGATTAACATCAAACATACTTTATTTTGTCCTCGTTTGCGCTCCTTTTTTCCGCCGCCGCGTTTGTTGCCAGCCTCGTTTTGAGTGTCCGCTTCTTCCTCGTGCTTTCTTTTGTTTGAATCGCCGTCATTCGAAGTTGTTTGTGCGTTGCTGGCTCCGCCATTGGCTTCACCTAACAAATACCTACATAATTAACGTAATTCAGTTTTAAATTTATTCAATTACTTATTAAAACAAGACTTACTCCGGCTTAATGTAGCAAATACCCGGCTCCATCGTGTCGCTCATATACGCATATACATACATACGTATGCATTAAAGGTGCCCACACACGTCAAGCATGTTCGATAACTAGTTGGTGGCATCGACAAACAAAGGACAAAATACCTATCGATAATCTTATTTTCCCAAATTTCTCACTGTTGGGATAAATAAAACTTTGGAGATAATTCCAGAGGTGCATTCTCCATAACTACTCAGTAAAAAAGGTTTTATAATAACCACTTTCTGTCTGTAGACAAGAGTCAATTAAAACGAGCCGAGCAAGCTCGTCGAGCATGGTTAGAGAGGCGGAGTTGTACTTTCAAAACAAAACAACAGGTGACGTATTTGTGGCGTAATCGTGTGAAAACATTGAATCAGCTGTTCGCGATGGTGCAACTGTTTAGTTTTTTATTAAAATCCACAAAATCGGTAAGTACATAACTTAAATGTGTACCATTTGCCTGTAAATACATCATTAATAGCCCTCGCGAGCACACTTCCGCTCCAACTTCCTGGACACACTGCGTCTGACGCTGCGCGGAGGACATGGTGGTAACGGATTGCCAAGGTACGGCGGCGTCGGGGGCCAGGGCGGCTGTGTCTACTTTGTGGCGAAAGATGGATTGACGCTGCGTAAGGTGGCACAAGGCCTAAGAGATAAACGTGTGGTTGCTTCCAGTGGTGAGGACAGCAGCAAATTGAGCATTTTCGGAAGGCGTGGCATTGATCAGCGCATAGAAGTGCCCGTCGGAGTGCAAGTCTATGATGAACAACAGAAGCTGCTGGCAGATCTGAATGAACATGACGCCACCTGCATTGTGGCAGGCGGTGGCACTGGAGGCTGCACCGGCAACAATTTCATTGGCCGACCTGGCGACAATCGCACTGTGAGTCTGGATCTGAAATTGATTGCCGATGTGGGTCTCGTTGGATTTCCCAATGCTGGAAAGAGCACGCTGCTCAAAGCCATTTCCAACGCCAAACCAAAGATAGCCGCCTATCCTTGTTAGTAAACAAGCTTCTTGCTATGAGGCTTCCATTGACTTCCGATTTATTTCTTTTCAGTCACCACAATTCGTCCACAGATCGGCACCATTGAGTACGGTGATTTGCGGTCCATCAGCGTTGCCGACTTGCCAGGACTCATCGAAGGAGCACACGCTAATTTCGGCATGGGCCACAAGTTTCTCAAGCACATTGAACGCACACGTTTACTGCTCTTCATGGTGGACATCTTTGGATTTCAACTCAGTCCACGCCATCCACATCGCGACTGTTTGACCAACATCTATGCGCTTAACAAAGAGTTAGAACTCTATGATCCCACACTGTTGGAGAAACCTTGCGTGTTGCTGCTCAACAAAATGGACAAGGAGGGCGCAAAGGACATACTAACGAGGATAGCGCCCAGCATTAAAAATCTGGATAGTGGTTTAGCTGAATGCCCGGAAGAATTGCGACCCAACCGAGTACTGAAGTTCAAGCACATTTTGCCCATATCAGCCAAGAACTCGGCGAGAATAACGCAAGTGAAGAAACAGTTGCGCGAAACTCTTGACGAGGTAGCAGCGGAGCACTCGGTGGCCGATGGCGAGATGATAAAGGAGCAATTGCAAAAGCGAGTGGGTGTAATAGGTCCTAAAATTACATAATAAATGTGGACTATCTTGTTTATCTTTTAATTTACACTGTGTCTGTTACTTAAATTGGCATATTTAACTCTTCAGAAACATTGTTAAATATGGTCGTTTTTTTAAATTCATTTTGAGCTAGAGTTTTAAAACCTTGACGGGAGTTTGTTGTATTTTGTCTATTTTTTAATTTTTTTTATACAAATTTATTTATTTCTTCACCACGCAAAGGCTGACGTGCCCCAAACCAATTTTAAAATTAACTTCATTATTTTAGAAAATTTATAATTTGCTTGGTTTATTGACTTTGTATAATAATACATAAATATATTTAATAAAATTCAAAAAAAAAAAAACGCACAAAAACAGACGACAGGTGGCGCCACAGTTATTGGATCGTGTGGCAACCTTGGCTCCCAAAAAAGTGTTTTAGGGAAATTTTTAGGAAGTATATTTTTTGACATTTACTCTAATTTTGAAATTTTTGATTATAGTGAATTAGTATAAATTTAAACTCCCAGAGGGTGACTGGTTTTAAATTAAGCTATATGGTAATTTTAAAAATCCCTCTTTTGCATTGCTCATCACCATCACGATGTTTGCACGATGCGCCACCAGCGCTATCTCATCACTAAGCAACCATAGTCACACACAGCACACACACACACGCACGCAATTGTTGTGTCGCGTCGCGCTAAAACGAAACGAAAAATGTTGAAAATTTCAACGCTCGCGCCTAGTGAAACAAACTCCAATTGGATTTATGTGAACATGTGCTCAAGTGCTAAATGCTTTAAATGTATCCTATTGGATTACGAACGGCGACTTTAATGGCATTTAATTTGTAATGAATAAAATGACATTTCGATACATACACACACAAACATAAATCTTAAGGGGGGCAGAACACTGAAAAACTGGTATATAAAAGACGACGCCAAATGAAAAAGACAGAGCGTACTCAAGAGAGCGAGAGAGAGAGAGAAAACACAGTACGACACCCAACAATTGAACGGTAAAAATTTGCCAAAATCCAATTAATTCATCTCTCTCGTAATGTCACAACACAACAACCCCCCGCATCATCATCAACATCACTACTACCAGCAGCAGCAGCAACAACAACAGCTACAACTACATCACCAGCATCCACACCATCAGCAGCAGCAACAACTACAACATAAACAAATACAACAGCACAGTTGGTACTCACATGTTGCTTCCTACCCTCCCCACCATCCGCACGCCGCAGCCTTTGCGGCGCCCTGCAAAACCAATAATAACAGCAGCAGCAACAACAACAACATAAATGCATACGGTGCGGGAACTGGAGGCACGCATGCAGGATATTATGGCTCTGCTGTTGCTGCAGCAGGTGGGGGGGTGGGCTATAACCTTGAGGGCAACACTGTGGCCTATGCGCACAACCAGCTGCTGCAATACCAACAACAACAACAGCAGCACCAGCAGCAGCAACAACAACATCAGCTCAGTCAACGCTCGTATATGGCGCACAGTTTAATGCACAGCTCTTATCCCTATATTAAGAGCGAGCCATTGGAGCTGCCTGATGATAGACAACGCCAACAGCATCATCAACAACAACAACACCAGCAACAACAACATTTCCAAAATCCTATGGCACCGCCGCCAGCTCCCGCCAATCGACACAGTCTCGATGCTAGCGGCGAAATGGTAATAAAATGTAAGTATCGAGCTTTGGGGATATCGATATCCAAACTCCACACACACCCACACACACACACACTCACGCATTCGCATGTAAATGCAAAACACTGACAGTGTTACATGCAATTTGTACAGACGTACACACTGAAACAAAAAACTGACTGAGAGTGTCAGAGACTGTGTAAGAGACAGGGAAAGAGAACTGTTACTGTTACTTAGGGGGCTATTTTCCTATAGCGTAAGTAGCCGTAATTTCAGCTCCGTTTTTGGCGACGCCGAATCAATAAAACGTTTTGTAGCTGAGTTGAGTTACGCTGAGGTTTTTGCGCTTGTTCGTTCGGTTGGTTTTCGGTTTTTGGTTCGTCTACGTTCTCTGTATATGTATCTGTATTTGTATCTCTGTTTCTGAGTGCGTTTCATCTAGCTGTGTGCGTGTGTGTGTGTATCTATTTTATTATATATTTATGTACATATTATATACTCTGATAGATGCTTTATATTACCGGCTATAAACCCTTATATTTATATATGTGTGTACAATAATTTCTATCTATCGATGAAATTTTGAATGTTCAAGTGTGTTATTGTGTGTGTATCACTTTTAAGTCTCGATTCTTATGTAACATTTACATTCCCCAATAGATTATAACCTATACAATGGATTATCATACCCTGAGAGCGGGGCATTTAATAAATATCTAACGAAGGCAAAGCGATGATATAATGCAGAGACAATCCAATTATTCTATAATTGGCTTTAATACTATCATAAATGAAAATATAAAAATCATTCTCTAAAATTCTTTTAACTCTGCTCAGAGAAAATTAGAAATTGTATTTACTTACAAATAGTACATAATGGAAAAAAGAAAACACTCTTGCTTCTCTTATCTCTGAATTCATGCTTATCACAATAGTCGCCCAGAGAGAACTCAAAATGAAATATGTATATATAATGAATATGTATGTATAAGTGTAAAAACCACCCATATCTGAAGTTGTGAAGATACATTTTGAGTTTGTCTTACTTCTGTCTATTCTTTTAGAATTTAAACTTTTTTTATCTATTTTCTTTTATGTAAACCTTTTGTAGTTTTTTCGTTGTTCGTTATTCTTAATTTTTTTTATTCAAGTGCGCAATAAGAATATGGAACGGAAATTATATTTCCACTTGCTTTAATCTATTTAGAAGAATTCTTCATTCTCTTTCATCGTCTCTAGTAAAATAATTAAATAAGTTTTAAGAATTCTTATAATTTTGTAAGTCTAAAGTTTATTATTGAAGACAATTCTTCTAGCACACGTATGTATAAATTTACACATAAGATTGGTGTCGATTAGAAACCAAAAATAGAATTCTAAATTTATAATTAATTTCATTAGAGTATAAAATCACCCAAAAGTGAAAAAAGTGAAAAAGTTCAGTAAAAAGATGTGATCAATTTTATTTTTTTATTAATTAAACTGTTAGATTTTTATTGTATTATATTCTTTATTTTTTTTGGCAGCGGAACCCATTGACGAACATGCCTACAAGTCCAACTATATCGATGATAACACGCCCTTTGCGGATTTTAGTAAATATCCGGAATTCGGCGACGACATGTTGAGTCCCAAGGTGGAGCATTCGGTCAAGGATGAAGGATATGGGAGTCAAAAAGTTCCGGTAAGTTGTATAATCTATTGTTACACTATTTATACATCTGATTATATCTGCTAATTTGTAGAACCCGCTCAGCTATCCGAGACGCAAGCTGCAATCGGAGCGCTCTTCGGAAAGTCTTCCCATTTGTCAGCGTTGCAAGGAGGTGTTCTTCAAGAAGCAAATCTACTTGCGTCATGTGGCCGAGAGCAGTTGCAGCATACAGGAGTATGATTTCAAGTGCAACATTTGCCCCATGTCCTTTATGAGCACCGAGGAGTTGCAGAAGCACAAGCACCAGCACAGAGCAGACAAATTCTTTTGCCACAAATACTGTGGCAAGTACTTTGACACGATCGCCGAGTGCGAGTCGCATGAGTACATGCAGCACGAGTATGAGAGCTTTGTTTGCAACGTAAGTCAAATGGGCTGGAGTCTGTGTATTCTAACTGTAATCACTGCTAATTTTTGCATCTTTATCTTGCAGATGTGTTCCGTTACGTTCGCCACGCGGGAACAGCTGTATGCCCATTTGCCGCAACACAAATTCCAGCAGCGTTACGATTGCCCCATCTGTCGCTTGTGGTACCAAACTGCTTTGGAGCTGCACGAACATCGTCTAGCTGCTCCTTATTTTTGTGGCAAGTATTACGCAGCCGCACAATCGGCATCACACCAACAGCAGCAGCAACAGCATCCACAGCAGCATCAGCAACAGGCCAACTACAAACTGCAGGACTGTCACATGGCCACCATGGAAAGTAAGTGGCTTTGCTAAAGGGACAGATTACTACAGTGAAATCTTCCTAAAACAGGCAGAGAGTAAAATTGTTCGACTTAGTCTGATTAAACAAAGCAGAGCATATAATCATAGATATAGGATATTTATTCTATGCTTGTAGACGGATGTATCTTCGAGCCCTTTCAATTTTATATTTGTATTTTCATACTCAACTAGAAGAGCAGATTTGACTGTATCTAATAGTCTATTAAATCAATAACAATATTTACAAATCAAGATTTTTACTTAATTTATTTTTAGTTAGTTAGAAGATCACTCTTCTAACAGATTAATGTCGTTGTGATAGCTGCATCTCAGATATGCTTGATTGTCAAGAACCCCAGTCATATTACGGTAAATTGAATTAGTAGGTCTTTTATTAATTCACACTTTTAATTGATCGGCATACAGGGTATATTGGTTAGTTGTTTATTTTACTTGTATATATGTGGGGTTTTATTTGATATAAAGTGTATTTAATATAAGTAAATATAATAATGAAACTGAAGTGTCCGTCTTTCGTCTCACAACCGTTTTCGTCAAAGGCCGAACTGCAACTCTCCTTCGGCATCTCGCTGGTCGATCTTTCTTGCGCTTTCCAATTGTTATTGCGAATTCGCCTGTGCGTGAATTCGCCGTCCTTTTCTTCAAACTTGCTCGTTGTCTTTTCTCTTGTCGTTGCTCGTTGTCTTTGCTCGTCTTGTTGTTGTCTAGGGATCACTGATGTACTCTGGCATATACCATCCCACATATATTTGGATAACTCAAGAATACAATTCACTTTTCAATTATTTGTAGATGTTTTGCAGAAAAATATATGGACTTGGTTCTTAGTTGTATCATTTAAAATTCTATTAACTAAAACATACTACTAAATTATAGTTGTACTTGTGTTGTAGTAAAGGTATCTTAAAGTCGACCACTTCTTCATATTTTTATAACCATTACAATATATTGATTGACACTGTGAATTGACTAATCTACATGAATTGTAGTGTCCGCAAGTCGGATACTTTTACTGCTATTTCGAGTGTGTGTTTTAACGAATTTCACTCTTACTTTTCAGTGCCAACGCCGCATCACAAGGCAAATGCCGCTGCCACCGCATTGCCGGCAACGGCGGCGTTGAGTTCGTTGTTGCAACAACGTCAGGCGAATGCCGATGGAGCCGCTTTGTTTGCCTCAACGCTGAAGAACGAGCCGAATGTGAAGCTGGAGCGAAGCTATAGTAATTCCACAAGCGAGTCGGGCTACAGTTTGCACGACAGCAGCTATAACAATGCCTATGGCAGCGACACCTCGCTGCATGCTAGTGGTGGGGCTGGTGCGATTGGTGGTCCACAGGCGCACTCCTCGACGCTGGACGATTCGGAGGATGCACTGTGCTGTGTGCCGCTGTGCGGTGTCCGTAAGAGCACCAGTCCGACGCTGCAGTTCTTCACTTTCCCCAAGGATGAGAAGTACTTGCATCAGTGGCTCCATAACCTTAAGATGTTCCATATTCCGGCATCGAGTTATGCGACTTTTCGTATTTGCAGCATGCACTTTCCCAAGCGCTGCATCAATCGATATTCCCTGTGCTATTGGGCTGTACCCACGTTCAATTTGGGTCACGATGATGTTGCCAATTTGTATCAGAATCGGGAACTGACCAACACCTTCACAACCGGCGAGGTGGCCCGTTGCAGCATGCCCAACTGCACCAGCCAGCGGGGAGAGAGCAATCTCAAGTTCTACAACTTTCCCAAGGATATTAAGAGTCTGATCAAGTGGTGCCAGAACGCCCGTCTGCCGGTCCAGGCCAAGGAGCCGCGTCACTTTTGCAGTCGCCACTTCGAGGAGCGCTGCATTGGCAAGTTCCGCCTGAAGCCCTGGGCAGTGCCCACATTGCATTTGGGCGCCCAATACGGCAAGATCCATGACAATCCGAAGAACTTGTATGTGGAGGAGAAACGCTGCTGCCTTAATTTCTGTCGTCGCAGTCGCTCCTCTGACTTTAACATGTCACTGTATCGCTTTCCCCGGGACGAGGTACTCCTTCGACGCTGGTGCTACAATCTTCGTCTGGACCCTTCCGTCTATCGCGGCAAGAATCACAAAATATGCAGCGCTCACTTTATCAAAGAGGCTTTGGGACTTCGCAAATTGTCACCAGGTAGGTAACTACCGGGATGTGATCAGTTTATCTTACATTATAACCATGGAATAAAACCCTAACCGAAACTTTTAAAAGGTAAAAACCGATTGAAGTTTAAAACCGTAACCGAAAAAAAATTTTCATTTGACCAACTCTGTAAACCGAAATAATCGTTTAGTAACCGTTTTATTTATAAGGGCTTATTTTGTTTTTTCATACATCCAAAAAAAAAAAATATTTTCAGTATTGATTTTGATTTTTGTTTTTAATTTTCTTATGTTTAATTTTGAATTTTTATTTGTGATATTTATGATCGAATTTTCATGGCACTCAATATGCGCAAATAAAATAAATTTGTTAAGTGAAATATTATAATTGTTGAAATGTATATACATTTTTTAATTTTTCAACAGTGAATTATATAATCACTACGATTATTTCTAATAAATAATCTAATTGATTAGTAATTCTAATCGAAATTTAACAGGTATGATATAAACTACATCAAACTGAAGAATATGTGAAAGAAATCTGTGACTGAAAATTTAAGGAAGTAATACCTTTTTAATTATTATTATATTATTAATATAACTATATGTGTGCAAAAAAAATATTTTTTGTGAACCGAAACCATACCGGTATTCCAAAACCGAAACATACAAATACCGGTTCACCGTTACGAATCCTTTGTTCAAAGATTTTGCGTAACCGATAACCGAAAACCTAAATGCGAACATAACCGAGATCGTGACTGAAACCGATATTCGTTTCGGCTTTAATCCATGATTAATAATTGTTTTTTAAATTATTTTCCCAAATATTAAATCATTGTCGATTTCGTATTTCTAGTTTATGAAACAAAATATCTAATCCGTATTATCCGATATACTTGCGCTTGCAGGAGCTGTCCCCACGCTGCATTTGGGCCACAACGACACCTTCAACATCTACGAGAATGAACTGTGGCCCCCACCAACGCCCGCCACGCCCACAGCTCACCAGCAGCAGCAGCAACAACAACAGTTGCATCAGCAGCACCAGCAACAGTTGCAGCAACAACATTCGCATAATCATGGCCACAAATATCAACGTCATTCGGCAGCATCGACGTCGTCGTCGGCCAGCTCGGCGTCGCACTATGTGGATGCGGACATGGGTGGCTCGTATATGGGAATGGGCAACTCGGGCGGATCTGGAGGATCGTCTGGGCTGAATGTGAGCGACAGCATGGACGTGTGCTGTGTGCCCAGCTGTGAGAGTAAACGGCACAACAACGAGAACATCACATTCCATACGATACCGAGGAGGCCGGAGCAGATGAGGAAGTGGTGTCACAACCTGAAGATACCCGAGGATAAGATGCACAAGGGAATGCGCATCTGTAGTCTGCACTTTGAGCCCTACTGCATTGGTGGTTGCATGCGTCCATTTGCGGTGCCCACGTTGCATCTGGGGCACGATGACGAGGACATCCATCGTAATCCGGATGTGATCAAGAAGTTGAATATACGTGAAACCTGTTGTGTAGCTGTCTGCAAACGCAACCGGGATCGGGATCATGCCAATCTGCATCGCTTCCCCAGCAATGTCGCTCTTCTGACCAAGTGGTGCGCCAATCTGCAGCGTCCTGTTCCAGATGGCACCAAGCTCTTCAACGATGCCATCTGTGAGGTGCACTTTGAGGATCGCTGTCTGCGCAACAAGCGACTGGAGAAATGGGCGGTGCCAACGTTAATCCTGGGCCATGACAATATTGCCTATCCGCTGCCCACGGCGGAGCAGGTGGCCGAGTTCTATTCCCGTCCCAGTGCACCCAACAATGGCGAGGAGCAGGGTGAGTGCTGTGTGGAGACCTGTAAGCGCAATCCCAGCGTGGACGACATTAAACTCTATCGTCCGCCAGAGGAGTCGCAGGTGCTGGCGAAATGGGCACATAATCTGGAGCTGGACGTCGCCCAGTTGCCCAACATGAGGATCTGTAATCTGCACTTTGAGTCCCATTGCATTGGCAAGCGGATGCGACCCTGGGCCATACCCACGCTCAATCTCTCCACCAATATTGAGAATCTCTTCGAGAATCCCGAGCGACAGATGCTGTACAAGCGTCGCACGCATCTCAATTCCAATTCGAATCCCGATCGAGGAGCTGGCATCGTGAAGCCGACGTGGGTGCCACGTTGCTGCTTGCCACATTGTCGCAAGGTGCGCGCCCTGCACAATGTGCAGCTGTATCGCTTCCCCAAGCTCAATCGCTCCACGCTCGCCAAGTGGGCGCACAATCTGCAGGTGCCGCTGGTGGGCAGCGCCCAGAGACGCCTCTGCTCCGCCCACTTTGAGCCGCATGTGCTGAGCAAGAAGTGCCCGGTGCCGCTGGCGGTGCCCACGCTGGACCTTAACTCACCGCCTGGCTACAAGATCTATCAGAATCCCGCCAAGCTGAAGGCCAACAAGCTCTGCCTGCAGCGGGTCTGCATTGTCGAGAGCTGTCGGCGGCAACGTGGTCAGGGGGTTCAGCTCTTCCGGCTGCCCCACAATCCAACCCAGCTGCGCAAGTGGATGCACAACATAAAGATGCGGCCGAGAGGCGCCATGCGGCAACAGTATCGCATGTGCTCCATTCACTTTGAGTCGCACTCGTTCAATGGGAAGCGGCTGAGTGCCGGGGCGATTCCAACTCTGGAACTGGGACATCAGGATGACGATATCTATCCGAACGAGGCGCAATCCTTTGTCGAGGAGCACTGCACTGTCGAGGGCTGTGATGCGAACAAGGAGCAGCCGGATGTGCGTCTTTTCCGATTCCCCACCGAAGACGAGGATCTGCTCTGGAAATGGTGCAACAATCTCAAGATGAATCCCGTCGACTGTGTCGGCGTTCGCATCTGCAACAAGCATTTCGAGGCGGACTGCATCGGGCCCAAGCATCTGTACAAGTGGGCGATACCCACTCTGGAGCTGGGGCACGATGATGACCAGATTGAGCTCATACACAATCCGAAGCCGGAGGATCGCTACGTTGATCCGGTGTTCAAGTGCTGTGTTCCCACGTGCGGCAAGACGCGCAAGTTCGACGAGGTGCAAATGAACAGCTTCCCCAAGGATCCAACACTCTTCCAGCGCTGGCGACACAATCTCCGTCTCGATCATCTCAATTTCAAGGAGCGCGAACGCTACAAGATCTGCAACGTCCACTTTGAGGACATTTGCATTGGGAAGACTCGGCTCAACATTGGCTCCGTTCCCACACTGGAGCTGGGGCACGACGAGACCGAAGATCTCTTCCAGGTGAATCCCGCGGAACTGCAAAGCAATCTGTTCGGGCGTCAACGACGTGTCCATGGATACATCAAGCAGGAGGAACCAGACGACGATCAGGAGGAACAGGAGGAGCACTCCGAGCTGGATGAGGACATCAAGCCGGACATTAGCATGTCGGAGGCGACGGACTTGAATACATCGCAGGTGAGTGTGGCCAGCAGGGATTCGCAGCAAGAGCAGCGGGATTAAGATATCGCTTTCTGTAATTGACAGGTTAAAATAAAGAGATCTCTGGTAGATTTCAAGTGCTGTGTGCCAAGCTGTGGACGCAGTCGCTTGGAGCATGGAGCACGCCTCTTCCCCTTCCCCAGTGGCAAGCAGCAGCAGAGCAAGTGGCGTCACAATCTCCAACTGTCGTCCGCCGACGTGGACAGATCGACTCGTGTGTGCAGCGCCCATTTCAATCGACGGTGCATCGACGGGAAGCAGCTGCGGGGCTGGGCAATGCCCACTCAGCTGCTGGGACACCAGGAGCAGCCCATCTATGAGAATCCAAAGAATATACCGGGCTTCTTCACGCCCACCTGTGCCCTGGCCCATTGCCGCAAGCGTCGGAGCATTGACAATGATCTGCGCACCTATCGGTATCCGCGCAGCGAGGATCTCCTCGAGAAATGGCGCGTCAATCTGAGACTGGCGCCGGATCAGTGTCGCGGACGCATTTGTGCCGATCACTTTGAGCCCATGGTGCGTGGCAAGCTGAAGCTGAAGACGGGAGCGGTGCCCACCCTGAAGCTGGGACATGATGAGGGCGTGGTCTTTGACAATGAGGCTATTAAGGCGGGTCTGCAGCAGGAGGCGGAGGTGGAGGCGGACGAGGGCGAGGCATTCATGGAGTCGCTTGTCAAGGTCAAGCAGGAGAAGGTGGATCCGGAGGACGAGCAGCCAGATAACGATGATGAGGATATAGATGAGCAGCCGGACAAAGATCAGGAAGATCATGGCTACTTTGATCCCTTAGAGTTGGTGGAAACCTTTGCGGATCATCACAGCGACGACAACGCCTCCGAAGACAATGATGATGATGATGAGGATGGGGAAGGGGATGACGCTGACGATGACGATGAAGCTGTCGATGATGACGAGCTGTTGCTGCCGGATACGTCGCCAGTTCCAGTGGCGCCACTTCCATTGCCGCCACGCCGAGAGAAGCCTGTGAACAATGTGACGCCCATTTGTTGCCTGAGACACTGTCGCAAGGAGCGCACGGCAAGTCATCTGCTGAGCACCTTTGGCTTCCCCAAAGATCCGCAGCAACTGCTTAAGTGGAGCGCCAATCTGCAGCTGGCACCCGACGATTGCGTCGGTCGCGTCTGCATCGAACACTTTGAGTCCGAGATGCTGGGCACGAGGAAGCTGAAGCAGAATGCGGTGCCCACACTGAACCTGGGACACAGCACGCCCCTGCGCTACAGTTGCAATGGCCAGTCGGTGGGCATTCATGATGCCCAGCCGCAGCATTCGGTTTTTCGGCTTTGGAGCCTAAAGCATTGCCGCAAACGGAAGCTGCCAATGGAGCCGCCGGATCAGACAGCGATTAAGCGACGCTGCTGCCTGCCCAGCTGTGGCAAGCAGCCGGATCTCCATGGCGTCCAGCTGCATCGTCTGCCCAGCAACCGCATCCTGCTGCGCAAGTGGCTCCACAACCTGAAGCTGCCACCAATGATGGACACCAGCCAGGCGCGTCTCTGTAGCGAACACTTTGAGACGCCGCTGGAGGATTGTGTGCCCACACTGCGGCTGGGTCATGACGATACCCACATTTATCGCAATCGTGGCAGCATCTCGGCAGCATCGTCGTCATCCAGTGGCTGCATGGTGCCCAGCTGTCCCTGTGCCCGCCTCAATCTCTATCGCTGCCATGATCTGCCCGAGAATCGTCTGGTGCAGCAGGCCTGGCTGCAGTGGCTCCAACTGCCGATGCCCCAGCTGGCCAGCGATGGCAAGCTCTGCGTGATGCACTACATGCAGCTGTACGAGCAGGTGCCACTGCCCCAGGAGCTGCCAGAGCCAGTGCTCCGTCAGCTGCAGGAGACCTATGACCTAATCGCCAGTTCCTCCATGGCCATGAAGCTGCGCTGTGCCATTCCCGGCTGTTACTCCAAGTACACGGACAACATCCGGCTGACCAAGCTGCCAATGTGCCCGGATATGTCTGCCAAGTGGCTGCACAACACCAAGATCACGTACGATCCTGCCCGACATTATATTTACCGCATCTGCATGCTTCACTTCGAGGCACACTGCCTGGGTCCAGTGCGCCCGAAGCCGTGGGCGGTGCCAACGCTACAGCTGAATCACAGCGATCCTCATATCTACCATAATCCCAAGCTGGATGACAACAGGCAACCAGTGTCCGCGCCAGTTCCCGTTCCTGTGGCCATCTCCACGCCCGTTCCCGATCCCGTTCCCGTGTCTTTGTCCACGTCTGTGCCCGTGGAGCTGCCGTTGCGTATTAAAACGGAGCTGGCCTTCTGCGGCAGTCCCAGCGCCAGTGCCAGTCCGAGTCCACGTGGCAAGCTGCGCATCTGCTGCATTCCCAGCTGCGCCCAACAGGCCACATCGCAGACGCGTCTCTTTCGCTTTCCCAGCGCCGAGACGTCGCTGCTCAAGTGGCTGGTGAATACGCAGCAGCAGCCGCGATTGGTGGACGCACAGCATCTGTTCGTCTGTCAGGACCACTTCGAGGAGGACGCCATTTGCAAGAAGCAACTGCAAAGTTGGGCCGTGCCCACGCTGAGGCTTGGACACGATGGCCATGTCATACCAAATGCGAGGCACAATGGCAACATCGCCGACAGCCAGGAGAACAAGCAGGCGCTGCAGTTCATCTGGGAGAACTACTGCTCCGTCTTGAGCTGCTTCCAGCCGCGCAGCGAGCAACTGCGTCTCTTTGCCTACCCCAAGGATCGACCCACCATACGCAAGTGGGCGGCCAACTGCAAGCATCGTTCCATGCAGGCCAGCAGCGATGGCTACCAGGTAAAAGATACTCGAGTCTCTCAACCGGAGTCTCGTTATGTTATGCAATCAATGAAGAGTGGTATGGATTCGATTGCAATCGTAAATGATTGCATTTATTGTTGATTGTTCAAGTCATTTATTGCACTTATTTTGAAGCAATTTCAACAATCAATGCAATCGTCAATTTTGAATGCCATCTTCAATGCCTTATTCAAAATCCCAGATAATGAGGAGTTCCTTTCCTAAACACAAAGAAAAATCTCAGGTGCCTATCTACTTAAGCTGAATGCGTTAAAGAAATGGGAATAATTGTTCTTGAAAGGTTTTAGGGCACATAAGTATATCAAGAAAATCTGAAAATTGTTATTTTAAGAATTTTAACCATGCCATCTACATTTTTTAGACACCGTACTTAAAAAAGTACAGGTGTCTATTAACTTTGTCACAAAAAAAAAAGTGCGCAACAGGCAGAAGGAGGCGTGGCAGACCCCATAAAGTATATATATTCTTGATCAACATCAACAGCCGAGTTGATATAGCCATGTCTGTCTGTCCGTCTGTAAGAGCGCCTAGATCTCAGAGACTATAAGAGCTAGCGACTCCAAACTTGGTATGTAGGTTCGTCTATATTGCAAGCAGATCGAGTTTGTTTTAGATTTTGGATCGGACCACTATATCATATAGCTCCCATAGGAACAATCAGTTGAAAATCAAGTCTTAGTATGGAAAACTTTTTTGCTGTTTGAGATATTTCAACCAAACTGACAGTATATGCATATGGGATGATCATATACATCCTGACCAAATTTGATCGGAATCGGAACACTATATCATATAGCTACCATAGGAACGATCAGTCAAAAATCAAGTCTTAGTATGAAAAACTTTTTTTCCATAGTAAGTACGGGGTCTCCGACAGACGAGTATGCTCGACTGTAGCACCGTCCACTAGTTAACTTTAAATTCGACAAAATTCGAATCACAAGTCGCATTTGAAAATGTTGAAACGTAAATTGAAATAATCTAAACGCCAGCTTAAAATGAGCTTTCAATTCAAATTCTTTCATTTATGTAATGATTGCATTTAAATGTGACTGACATTAATTTTGAATGCAATCATTTACTTAAAATTGATTTCAATTTTAAATTTACAAATAAACAAGTCGGTTGTTAATAAGTTAGTCAAATTTGAAAATGTTGAAACGTAAATTTACATAATCTAAATGGTCGTCTGATTTCAATTCAAATTTTTTCATTGCCTACTGTGGTGAATTTTCAATTCAAACTTCGCGGGATTAAAATTTCGCGCTAGTTATTTTTTTTCATGAGTTGGCAGCACTGTTTATAACATCTGGGCCAAATTTCATGTGAATGTCATTATCAGTAATATATTTACGCTTGTGTTTACCAAACGACCAAGAGTGCATTTTTCGATTTTTACAATGTCTGATTTGATTGAGCAGAGAAGTGCCATCAAATTTTGTTTGCTGAATGAAATTTCGGCTGCGGCAACGTTGAGGATGTTGCGGAAGGCCTTTAGTAATTCTACCATGTCGCAGAAAAATGTGTACAAGTGGTACAAAGACTTCAAAGAGGGTCGAGAACGTGTTGATGACTTGGAGCGCTCCGGACGTTCAAAAATCAAGGTCATGATAACAGTTTTTTCTTTTCGAATTCTTTCATTTATAGTATGTAATGATTGCATTTAAATGTAACTGACAAAAATTTAGAATGCAATCATTTACTTTAAATTGATTTCAATTTTAAACTTACAAATATGTAAATAAATTTATAAATGCAATAATTTCTGATGGCAATCAAGAAAATATAAATCTCTGCATAAATGATGCGATTGCAATTAAATTGATTGCACTTTTAAACCTCTGTGTCCCTTGGTCAATCCTTGCTCATTCCATCCCATTCTTTCTCTTTTAGGTCTGTCAATCGCACTTTGCGCCGCATTGCTTTGACCCGGACACGGGTGAGTTGCGGGAGAATGCGGTGCCCACGTTGGAGCTCAGTCGTTGCATGAATGAGGTGCGCTGCGTGGTGCCCGGTTGTGTCAAGGATGAGGATGCGCCGCGTCAACGCTTTTACAGGATGCCCAAGCGCTTCTCTCAGCTCATCACTTGGTGTCACAATCTTCGACTGGATTCCACAGCCATGGCAAGCGGGGATCATCATGTGTGCGATCGTCACTTTGAGACGCACTGCTTCAACCAGCAGAAACTTCTGCGTCCTGGAGCGCGTCCCACGCTGCACTTGGGCCATGACGAGCAAAAAGACGTGTTGCCCAATCCGGCTGAGTGGGATGCCCCAGATGCGGTGGCTGCCACGAACGCCTGCTGCGTGCCCAACTGTGGACACTCCAAGGAAGAGGAGGATCCCGTCCAGGTGCAGCTCTTTGGCTTCCCAAAACTGCGGGTCCTGGCGGAGAAATGGCTACAGAATATTCGCCTGGACCTTGGCAAGGAGCAGCTGGCCAAGCTGAAGATCTGTTCGGCACACTTTGAGCCCAGTTGCCTGGAAAATGGACGACCCCAGTTGGGTGCCATGCCCACGCTGCAGCTGGGCCACGAGGAGCTCCACAATATACATCGCAGCCGGAGCACAGAGCCAACGGCCGGCAAGGCCAAGAAGTATTGCAACAGGAGTGGCTCCAGCCATGACTGCTGCTATCCGCAGTGCGTGGAGCTGCAGAAGACTTACCTGAGGAATAGCTACGATCTGCCGCAGGGCGAGGCACTGCGTCGCAGGTGGCTGGACTACATGGCCATAGAGGAAGTGGAGGATAAACCGCTCAAGCTCTGTCCGCTGCACTTGATCCTTCTCTACGATCACAGTGACGAGCATTTTGAGGAGCACACGAAGGAGCAGCTGCTGGACACCAACTACGAGGACGCACGCAGCAGTGTCCGCATCCGTGTCATCAGCTGTGCGGTGCGGGGTTGTCGGACCCTGAAGCCACGAGACGGTG
Source organism: Drosophila limbata (assembly GCA_963924055.1). NCBI lineage: Eukaryota > Metazoa > Arthropoda > Insecta > Diptera > Drosophilidae > Drosophila > Drosophila limbata. The sequence goes on from OZ001353.1 coordinate 6,913,133, forward strand.
GGCGACTACACGGATTGCCCCAGCGGCGGGATGTGCTCGAGATGTGGCTGCACAACATGCAGCTGGTGTTCTACGAGCACCAGCGATACCTATACAAGATATGCAGCAAACACTTTGAGGCCAGTTGCTTCATGGACACGACACGTCGTCTCAAGCCCTGGACAATGCCCACGCTGGAGCTGCCGGAGCGGGAGCCGGGCGAGGCGCCTGTCTATCAGAATCCCACTGAAGACGAATGGCGGCGCATGAATGAGCTGCTGGCAGCGGAGCAGCAGCAGCAAGAACAGCAGCTCATCCCGGAGGATCATGAAGGCGAAGATATTGATATGCTGGAGCCAATAGTGAAGATCGAGCATCAGCTAGACGATGAAGAGGAGGAAGAGCAGCTGCAGCAGCAGCCAGAGGGGGAAGAAGATTATGACAACTCACAGCAGCCGCTGGAAGTGCTCCTCGAGGTGGGACACGTTGAGAAGTGCACCACCTATGAGCAAATGGATTCAGAGGCCAATCTTGGCTATGCCGCCGAGCAGCAGACGCAGATGAGCAGCAGCTTTAGTCCGTCAGTGTCCATGTCGATGTCCGCGTCTGCATCGCAATATGGGAGTGGCGCCATGGTCAGCAATGGATTCAAGTACAATGCCCGCCATTGCAGCGTCCGAGGATGCGATGTGACGGCCAATGATGTGAGTGGCAGCATCAAATTGCACAAGTTCCCCACCTCGCTGGATGCCATGCAGAAATGGATGCACAACACCCAGGTGGATGTGGACACGAACTTCGCATGGCGTTTTCGTATTTGCAGCTATCACTTCACCGGCGAATGCTTCAATGGATCGCGCATAAGGCGTGGTGCCATGCCAACGCTTAGTCTAGGACCATGTCGTCCTCCGACCATCTACGACAACGAGTTCAACACATCGCTGCAGCCGGAACTGGAGCAGGCCAATGAGGTGACTGGCGAGGAGCAGCTGATCCCTGATGCGGAACCAAGTGAGACGCGCACAAAGGGCAGTGAGATTAGCCTGCGTCTGCCACATCCGGCACCGCCACGTAAATCCAGCAAGTTCTGCCAGATCGAGGGTTGTCCCAATCATTTAACCAGCGAGAACCTGACACTCCACAAGTTTCCGCATTCGGTGGACATGTGCGCCAAGTGGCAGCACAATACCCAGGTCCCGTTTGATCCGGACTTCCGTTGGCGCTATCGCATCTGCAGCGCCCACTTCGAGCCCATCTGTCTGATTAACATGCGTCTGGTGCACGGCAGCGTGCCCACACTTCATCTGGGGCCACGTGCTCCGCGCCAGCTCTTCGAGAGTGACTTTGAGGCGATAAACATGCGATTGGATAAACAGAAGAGCAGCTCGGATCAGCAGCTGGAGCAGCGGGAGCAACTGCAGCTTCAGGAAGAAGAGGATGAGGATGAGAATGCACTGAGTTATCTGGTGCCAGAGATGCAATTGCATGAGGATGCCGATGTCGATGGCGATGCGGATCATTCGGACACTCCCGTGACTTACAGCAACAAATGGAAGGATCTGCGCTTGCCCAGCATCAAGCAGGAGAAGACAATGACACTAACGAATCCAGTCAAATCTGGCTATGACAAGTGTTCCCTGGTGCATTGCCAGCGCCAGCGTTCACAGCATGGCGTCCATCTCTACAAGTTTCCACGCTCGAAGCAACTGCAGAAGCACTGGATGCACAACTTGAGGATCATATACGACGAGCGACGTCCCTGGAAGACCATGATATGCAGCGCACACTTTGAGCCCAACTGCATCCGACTCCGCAAGCTGCGTCCGTGGGCAGTGCCCACGCTGGAGCTGGGCGACAATGTGCCGCAACAGATCTACACAAATGAACAGAGCCGGATGCAGCTGGAGATGGGCAGCGATAACGAGGAATTGGAATTGAGCACGGACGTGTCCATGTCCATGTCCGTGTCCGTGGAGGATACTCAGTTAGAGGGAGCCTACGAAGACGACGATTATGATGATGAAGACGATGACTATTTGGCTACGGAGCCATTGGTAAAAAGGGAGCGTCGCTCACGCTTCGATCCCTTGCGGCCAGGTCAGTTGCCGCCTTGGAAAATGAAATTCTGCTCCTTGCCCTACTGTCGCAGCCCACGCGGTGATGGCATCAAGCTCTTCCGGCTGCCCAATAACATCAGTTCCATTCGCAAATGGGAAAAGGCGACCGGCATTCACTTCACTGAATCCCAACGCAATACGAAGCTCATCTGCAGTCGCCACTTTGATCCACAGCTGATCGGGGTACGTCGGCTCATGTACAATGCCGTGCCCACACTTCATCTGGGTCCAATAAGTGCAGTTAGTCAACCCGTGGCAGCTCCTGCAGCTCCACGCTGCTGTATGCCTGATTGTCAGGAGGAAGTCAAGTTGCACAAGTTTCCCAGTGGTAAGACAGATGACACAATAGCTGGTTGAAGCCAATGCCTAATTATTGTTTTGCCTCTATTTCAGATCCCCTGCTGTTGCATCAATGGTGTCACGCGCTAGATCTCTCGGATACTCAGCGATATAGTAGCAAACACATCTGCGCCAGACATCTGCCCGCCAAAGCTCCGAGTTGCATCGTCTGTGGCGTGGAACATATCAAGATGCCATTGCTAGACTTCCCGGAGAATCGCAATCAGCGCGCCAAATGGTGTTACAATCTCAAAATCGAGCCCATCCCCAAGTGGGATAGCTCAAAGCAGATATGCAGCAAGCACTTCGAGAGCTACTGCTTCGTTCAGCCGGGTCAACTGCTGCCCGAGGCAGCTCCCACGTTGCACTTACAGCACAACGATAGCAACATATTTCTGAACGATTATACCATAGATCACAGCAAGATGCTGCGCATTAAGGATGAGCCCTTGGACAGCGAGGACCTGATGCTGTAACAACAAATAAATACAAATACAAAAAATAATATAATAATAATAATTATAATATTAGATATGTACTGAGATTAGTCAGGCTGAAGAAACATTGGGAATAGCGTGTCATCATATTATATGCATGTATGTATGTGTTAATGGAACCCCGTGTGTATAACCCACATCATTTTAGCCTAGTTTTTTAGTATCTTATCGTAAATAAGCATCACATCTACTGTTATAGCGTCTACTATGATTAAAATAGTAGCTATTCTAAAACTAATTAATGTAATCCAGTGATTTTAAATGCGTTTTAAATGGCATTGGAAGAGAGGCCATATAGTATACCTACATATACATAATGACATACATCACACATACAGAACATGTTCCTTAGGTAGCTTTTGTTTTATAATTTTAATAAATTCTGTGAAATTTGATTTTATATTTATTTGATTTTATTTGATAATAAATTACATATTAATCATACTATGTAATATCATTGAGCATATACAAATATGTAAACCTGTAGAATATACAAAAGTACTTGGTGTTTTATAAAATATACATATAAAATGAAAAAAAAAAAAACTATTAAGCTACTTGCAGTAAAAGTATAACTTGACTTTGACTATAGATTCTATGTATAATTAGGATAAAAAAAAGCGCCTTCCCCTAAAATATATACCCTACAGACGAGTGCTACTATTTGCCAGTCTCCATGGTGTCCTCGCTTGTATAGCTGTTCTCCACAAATAAATTGCGATCCGATTTATTTGACTGCGCGCACAAAATAAAGAAGGCATTACAATTTTGTTGCGAACATTAGGAAACGCAATAACTCACCTCGCGGTATTTTTGCAAATAAATGGAGAGTGGTTCGACGTAGTTGTCGAAGCCCAAATTGCTGAAAGCCACCAGCAAATCATCCCCGTTGACAGTTTTGCGATTCTCGGCGACGCTGCGCTCGATTGCCTCGCTGCTGATGAAGGATATGAACTCGGAGACGCACTCCTGTATGCACTCCCTGGCGTCTTTGGCAATTTTGCCGTTCTGCGGCACGGGCACCTTCATTATTTTGATGATGTTGCAGATGGGCAGAAAGCGATCCTGTTCCCGCAACATACTGCCATGTCCATCCTGTCTATCCGATTCGTCTGAAGTGAATTGAATTTATAATTTTAAGCACAAACTGTTTGATTAACATTTCGTATTCACTTACCACCCGACGCGTCGTCCTCTTCTTTGACAAGTATATCGTTTAAATACTGCTGCGAGTCCTCGCTGTTGCTCATCTTCGTTTTTGGCTTGTGCTGGTAGAGTTTAAGAATTAAGCATTTATTCGGACGCTTCCTAAATTAATTGATTTATTTTGGTTTTTCTTGTGGTGTTGTTGTTTTCTTTTACACGATTTTCAGTCATTCACACACACACGCACTCGCAACAGGGCAGTTTACATTCTCTGTAATGTTATTAGTAGGCAGCTAAACCGTATTACTCGTCTGTTGTTTACTTGCAACTTATCAATGAATTAATTTTGTTTTGTATAAATTTCCGTGTAATTATTTAATTTAATTAATTCGTGACTTTAATAGTTGTTTCATGGGTTATCTAAAAATTATAAAAAAAACCTTGTTTTTGAACATAACAGCTGTTAAATCTGCGTATTTAATAACATTACCCTGATAACATAACAGACCTGACAACTGCTACCAGCTGTCATGTAACAGACTACCGTAAGGCTTAACATTTTATTTGAATGGTTTTCTTTTTCCTTTGTTTAACTTTAAAAATGCATTTTAAAATTAAAATTGCTATTGAATTTTACTTGTTTTCATGACGAGGTGCAATTCCCTTAAAAATATATCGATATACAGTTCAAACTTACCGATGTATCGGCATGGTATGACGGGTTATTATTCGATATGTTCTTGGACTGCAGTCGATAACTTCTACTGATCGCAGCGGTAATTTATTTTGCGCACTTTTTTTTTTTTGCACGAGATAAGCGACCAAAATGCATGAGGCATCTGTTATTATAAAGGAGGAATTAGACATTGATGATACAAAAATAAAGTTGGAGTTGGATGACGGCGAGGAGGCGCCAGATTTGGAAATGTCTTGCGGTAAATATTAATGTTTGCGTCTGTTTGCATTAGTGTATGCGCATGTGTGTGATTTGTATGCATGTATAGTGTAAATTTTTGATACGCACTATACCGTTAGCTTTGTGTTTAATATCAATGATTAATTTGTTGACTTATGCAGCTGGCAGCCTAATGAAAATAATCGAGGAGCGGCCAAATATGATAACGGTGCCAGTTCACGACTACAAGTCCGAGGACGAGCTAAAGTTCATTGCCAGCTTGAACATGCTCGATCAGCAGCAACAGGTAACACCTAACCTAACACATGCACACATGCATACATCATATGAGAGAGTGTGAGAGTAAGCTTTTGTGTGTTACAGTTATTTGTGACGCCAGTTTGTGAGGTTGATGAAGCTGCCGCTCTGAGCGAATATAAGTGCAAAATTTGCAACTTCAAATGTGAGAATCATTTGGCACTGGCCTCGCATCAGATCAACCACCAACTAAATCGTCATTTCTGCTGCCATGGATGTGGCTTTTGGTGTGACAACCTGGAAGAAATCCTGGAGCATGAATATCGCCAGCATGAGAGTGGCTTGAACAGTTACAACTGCCGGGTAAGTGAAATTAGAGAGAGAGTGGGACAAACATATCTCTTTGTAAGTCTATCCCTCTTGACGACAATGTTACATACTAAAATTTTTAAACCGTGAGCCCATTTAAAATAAGCAGCAAAAAGAAGGCTTGGCAGGCCCAATTAGTTATAAATACTTATATGTACATATATCTTGATTAGTATCCACAGCCGAGTCGATTGAGCCCCGTGTTTCCGTCTTTCCGTCTGTATGAACCCGTCGATCTCAGATCTTGGTATCCAGATTCCTTGAAACAATACGCAGGTCAAATTTATTTTTTTGGATAAAAACATTTTTGTTTTTTTTTCAGATATCTCTATCAATCTTACAGAATATACATTTGGTGTTGTCTATACATTCTCAACGAATTTGGTTCAAATCATGGTACAATCAGTCAAAAATGAAGGCCTAGTGTGAAAATATTGATTGATTCTTGAGAAATAAAAACCCAAACTCGCAGTTTGTCTTATAAATCCGAACAACTTTGGCTCAAATCAATGAAATGTGTCATATAGCTGACACAGGAACCATCAGTCGATAATCTAATTCATGTCACTGCAAGGGTATCAAATATTATACATATATATTATAATATTATTATATAATATTACATTACATTGTGGAAAGCCAAAAGGAATGTGTGTGGCTTTTGGGGGGATATATAAGTAGGTCTTTTTTTACGGAGCAACTGGAGTAGAATTTCAATTTAACTAGTGATTTCTCTTGCAGATATGCTTTTTGGGATTCCAGGATACGAGTATTCTGGCGAGGCATATGACAGAACACATTTTTGTGCGCCGTTTTGTGTGTGCCATTTGTCGACGACACTTCGAGTCACGTCAGGGATTACAGCTGCATCGGCAGCACAGCAAGGAGATGTGCGGTCGGATCGACTATGTGGATACGCCCGGCAATGTGGGTCAGCTGGTGGCCATCAACAAACCAGACGCCCCACAGCCAGCAGAGATGTTCTGCCATGTGGAAATCAAATCAGAGCCGCTAGATGCTGACGAGGAGCAGATGCAGGTAGATCAACAGTCGGTACTGGCGGATGTGGTCATCAAAGCCGAACCAAAGGAAGAACCTGTAGAGTTGAGTCCCAGCGAGTCCAGCGATGTCACCTGGCCAAGTGTTAGTGTCACAAGTCTCCCAGAGCAACTGCGCAGCAAATTGCGTCTGCCGGCGATCAAAAAGCCATTGAAAGCGGAATCCCCAGCGAAAGTTGAACCCGCCAAACATGCGACTCCGACAATACAGTGTGAGCAAATATTCAAGATAAAGTTCGTTTAGAGGCTCGAAACATAAAACACCATATAAAGATCGAAGAATATGTTTACATTGAGCGAACTAAGATATTGACAAATTAGAGACATTTTACTTCTACGCCGAGTCATTGACTCATTGAGTCCAGAGGTATACTGTTTTGGTTGCATTGCACATATCAGGGAGACCGCTCAAAGTATTATATATATTTGTGTAGACACCTGAATCTCAGAGATTGTTGATGGATTTTTATTTCTGTGAACTCGATTCCGTTACCTCACTATTGGTCATCCCACTCAATTGCATTGAGATCTAACAAACATAAGGGTAGATATGGCCGTGATCAGCAACTGAGAGCGCCTAAATGTATACAGTAAATTGTATACCATTCGAATTTAAAGTGTGTAGGTACAGTTAATATCTACTAGTAGAAATTAGCTTTACTTAAGTTGGTATTATGCATTTTTTTAAGCGAACACTTTGTTGAACTCTTCGAATTGAAACAAACTTTGACAGCGGCACTGCAATATCTAAGTACCTTTTAAACCATTAAGTAAATCGGAAGGCTTTACTTAGCGTATTAATATAAAGATAAAGATATTTAATTTGTGTGTTATTACGATTAATTAAAAGACTTTCTTTAGATAGCGCACTGATCATTACAAATTGTCATTGCAGTTGTTCCAGTTAATAAATGGAAGTCCTTACCAAAGTCCATTTCTGTGGTACCATCTAAGCTTCCCAACATTTTGAAGGCAGCGAAGGAAAAAAATCAACAAGAGGCGATAAACATATTCAAGAAGAAGAACATTCTGCAGGCAGCAAAGAGCGCTCCAAATGTTGCGTCCAACGTACTGAAGGTGCTGCCCAGCAATTGTATGGTATTTAAACTGCCGCCAAATACAAAAATAATCAAGATTCCACCTGCTACGCCGACCATAACGAATTCGGGTACTAACAGCTGTACCGTTGGCAGCACTATAATCACATATTCCAATGCCATGACAAATAGTGCTGGTTCGACTGCGTCAGTGCCAGCGTCTATTGGATCTTCTGTTGCCAGGAGTGCTGATCGCAATGCGTATTTCAGTGATCTGAGCTTATTTGAAATGTTGCCAGAATCTCGCAAGATCATTGCTGACTTCCAGAATCAAATACGTAGTATTGAGCAAACGTGTCCACTGCCCGGCAGTGTTCTGCAAACACCAAAGAAGACCACCAGTGGAGTGTTGCCCACACAGATGGAGGGGCTTAAGCTGCCGCCGACTAAGTCGAGCAGTGACAAGATGCGTGAAATGCGCTTCTTGCATCCCGATTATCGTTTCTACTGGGAGTGTCCGAAGTGTGCCCGCTGCTACGAACAGTATTTGGCATTCATTAACCATTTGACTTTCGCACACAGTATTCCACAGGCGGACTTGGCCCAAATGCAGGTGCAGATCAAAACCTATACAAGTGAGTATGAGTTGCATCACATTTGGCTCCAATATTTAACATTTTTTGTCAAAAATTTACAGAAATAAATTCCAATGCCTCAAAGGTCGCTGACACAAACTTGCTGAATCCGGATGTGGATGCTCCAGTTATGCCAAAGACTGAGATGACACCTCCAGTAACACCTGCAGTGCCAACTACTGAAGTTAAAGTACGTGATGTTCCAGCTGCAAAACTTGCAGTACCTGCTGTGCCAGCTGCTAAAGTTAAAGCGTCCACCGTGTCAGCATCTCCAGTTGTTGAAACTCCTATAAAGCCAACTGAAGCTCCTGTAATGCCCGCGTCGTCTGGAGCACTGAAAACAACACAATCCACAGCCAGGAATCGCTTTGCCGAATATGAATGTCAGGATTGCTCAAAGTGCTTTACAACAGTCGGTGCACTCCGCATCCACAAGTTGATACACACCGGAGAGCTGCCTCATAAATGTAATTACTGTGACAAACGGTTTCGCACGCCCGGCCAAGTGCGTGTCCATCAACGCAGGCATACGGGCGAGAAGCCTTTCAAGTGCAAGGTAAGCACATCTCCCCGCAAACTCCCTTTCTCTGTAATAGCTTCATTGTTTCACTCCCAGGTTTGTTCGCTGGATTTCACACATCGTGAGACACTCATCTCGCATCTGTCCCGTCACATTGGCATGAAACGCTACAAGTGCTACGGATGTGATAAAAACTTTGTGGTGGTCAGTGGATTGCGTGCACATCGTCGCCTACGTCCCGATACCTGCGGCAAGGTAAAGTTTACGGCGCGTGCCCATGGACCGCGAGTTCGTGTAATACGTGGCGAAGTCATCTTTGAGTCGCACCCCGAGCACAATGGTTATTTACGCAGTGAGGATCCTTTGAACATACTATCCGAGATGGGTCAGGTCGACAAACCAGAACCAGTCGGAACCGACGATGCCGTCAGTTAACCTTTACACTTTTCCACTCTTGCTTATTTGATTTTTGCGAATTATATATATACTATACATACATTAGAATCTTAAGATTACCAATGTTTCACATCTTTAAAAAACTAAAAAGAATTTTTTTGTTAACGAATATGCTGTTATCACACTCTTTCTGTATTTTTGCCATTCTCAATAAACAAAACAGTTGAAAATAATTTATAATGTGTATTTTATTTCGCCTTTTATTAATGATGTTCATTTGTTGTTCGGTTCTTCCAAATTATAAATATTTATATATATATATATATCTGATACATATAGTCGTATGATAATGTTTAACGTAATATTTCACTTGCTTAAATACATTCATATGAAATACAATCGCTCAATCTGTAGCTTGAATATTATTTTAGGGTCTTGCATTTAAATTTAAAATTTTTAATATCTGACTAATTGTTAAAGTATATATGTAATATTAAACAATTTATATATATTAACAAAATTTGACAAGCCGACAAATTGATGTAATATACAATAATTTGTAATTTTATATGTATTTATATGATTTAGTATGCTATATACGTACTTATATTTGCTTGCAACTTTGATTATTTCTAGACATCTAATGTTGCTATCGGTATCGCTATAATTTCATTATTTTTCATTACTCATTTCAAATACACCCCATTCTGGGTCCAACTTGTCAATTTGCTATGTCCTAACATTTATCCAATTTTCATTTTCTGGGCAACTCGCTAACAATTACAATTACATATTTGTATATGTGTGTATGTGATCTATATCTAATTATGTTTGTATATTAGATATGGATTATTACTATTGTTTTTTAACATGTGTTCGGGGCTAATAATATTGTTATCGCTTTGCTAACGTCTTTTATAAATACTATTCCGATCGGAAATCGATCATTCATCATATCATTTCGTTATGTACATTATTATTTTATTCTCTTAGACAATAATAAGTAGAAATGTTGTTTGTTTGTTTGTATATTTTATATTCTACAATACATATCTACAGGTATCTTATTACTTGTCTCTTGCTCTGTCTAACTGCTTGGTTATTATTATCTATGCTGTCTTTTTCATACACTTTAGGTACCATAATTTTCTAGCTTTAGGATCCTACTTAAATAGCTGTAAGGGTTCTGTTCTGGTATATACAGGAATCTAAACATATATCGCTTAAAAATAAGTTCTTAAGCATTCCGAATTTCATTTTTGCGTTAATTTCAGCTGAAATGAATAATTCGTACATATTTCCAAGTTAGAAATTAAAACATCTCTGATAACGAAACTTGTTGGAAAATTAAGTAAAGCTCACAATAATCTCCAATTGTTGGAAGGATATAAAATGTGAATAATCAGCAAATGTTGGAAAGATTAAGCGATAAAATTGGAAAAAGCTTTACAATTTGGACAGCTCTCTCTCAATAAATATTTGTCTATCATTCTATGGGAATGTCCTGAAATAACTAAAACTAACTGATGGCAGTTAACTAAATCTAATAACTAATATAAACTAGCTGTCTTATAAGATATGCACTACGCAAGACATTTTGACTAATTGCACGGTTTACATTTTTTTCTTTTCATTTCATTAAAAAACGGTTGTTGCTCCATTTCACTTTCGTATCAAAATCACAAATGTAAGTAAATGTGATGAAAGTGTAATTCGGAACAGGTCTTATAATCATATAAACTAAGCGGTTTGTAAGTATAAAAAAAAACACATTAACATATTAAATTTGATTGATTGTTTGCATACACATACATACATACAGCAAATATATGTATGCATCTATTGTATATGTGTAATAAACTGGATACCTTTTGCATCATTCTCATTCATTCATTCTATCATCGAGCTACTTTGCTTTTCTTTAGGCGGTACGATTAATAGCTACCAAGTCCTTAGTTAAAATATGTATAGGTTACCAGTGTGGTCGATGATGACACACAACAACAAGTTGATTGACTACTTTGATTAGTTAGAGCAAAAACTGTGTGCACATATATACATACATACATACACACGACGGTATAAAGACAATTTATCGCATATGTAAATTACTGATAATTAAACGTGTAACAGTCTTCTTGAGTTCACAATTATGTCAAAAATGATAAAAAAAAGAAGTTGTACAATAAGATTAGACCGAGGCAAATTAACAAAGACGGATGAGATAAGATAAATAAAGACTTGATGCAAATACATATAGTAAATATACATACATATACATATGTATGAGTGTAGTTAAGTAATCATGTGTGGGCAGTATCTGGCTATAATACTTTAAAGTTAAGGTATTCTCGTGTATCCTATGTATATCGTAAATGCATATTATGCGTACAGTACATGCAACATTAAACATAACTTAAAGTTGACAACGTTTTTGCTCTGTAGCCAGCTGGACTCCAGTTTCGACATCAACTTCATATCCAAATCCAGCTCCAACTTAAATCGATACTCAGTTGGCATAGTTGTCAAATGAGCCCAAATACTCCAAAGCAGCGCGATAGCAGAAATGATATTGATCCTGTTGAGATATTGTACAAATAAATAAATATGAATAAATTGATATCTGAGTGCAAATTGTAGTTTCTCCCATCTTACCTCTGTCTGCACCATGGCGGGACGTTGGGAGCGCAGAATTCGCACTGTTTGGAACACATCCAGCACGCCTTCGTATTGCATGCGTTCCAGGACGATGCTCAGCGTTATAAATACACCACTGCGTCCCACACCTGCCGAACAGTGTACGGTGATGGGACCATCCTGTCCAAATTGCTCCTTGGTCTTGTGCACCTGACCAATGAAGTCGATAAAGCCCTCGCCGGATTTGGGAACACCCTGTTCTGGCCAGTCGATGAACTGGAATTGGCGCACGGTGCGCGAGGAACCATCACGTGCATCGGTCACCTGAGAGGGTAGAATAAAAGCAAAACGCATATATTAAATTATTAAATACTGAAACAAATAGTAGAAAATAAACCTTTAGTATAAAACACTTTCTGAATTTCAAGATATCTCAGCCAATCAATTAAATATAATAAAAAAGTAATTATTGATTTCTTCACAAAAAAATTAAATGTTGTACATTTTTTTTTATGAAAATTATGAATTAATAATTAATTTTATTTTAATTTAAGGTCACTTATTAGTTACGAACTGTAGTAAACAGTTTGTTTTTCAATATTAAGTAAGTATTATTATGCTATATCATCTAATTGCAATCTCTTGCTCTTTTAAGTTAGCTTCGGCAAAACTCTGATCACTTCGGAATTTGAAAAGAGCCTGATGTATCCTTTCCCATCGGATCTATCGTGATATTCAAATAAAATTTGTATTTTTTGATTTTACTATGGTTTTCCCTAAATTTTGCAAAAAAAACAGTTTAAATTTTATATTTATTTAATTGCTTATTTTGAATAATTATTTATTTTGTATTTTTTCAAAGTTTTGGAAAATGTATTGGATTGTATTGCCAAAGAAACGCTGTCTTGTTTCTTGTTATTGTATTTAAACTAAGAAACTCATATTCATAAGAACTAGATGACGAGGAGGAAACTCACCTTGAACTCACGCAGCTTGTATTGAGGCATATTGTACTCGGCAATGGGATCCACAACGTAATACTGATAGCGAACGGAGCGTTCGTGGGGCCAGTACTGGAAGCATTTTTCCTGCAAGAAGGCAATGAATAAATGGATCGATTGATAGTGCATGAAATGGACTTACTCGGCCCATTTCCTTGAGTTTGGTCAGCATGACGACAATGGTGGAGTTGTGCTCCCAGAGCATGCGCCAAAAGTCCTCGGCGGTATCCTGAACGGGTCCCTGAGCGGCAATATAGGCGGAGCGATAGCGATAGCCATCGATGAAGCTGGCATTGACATAGTCGCTACCCTCGATGCCGTGTATGGGCGTGAGGTATACACGACTCGACTCATAGGGCAAAATGTGGACCAAACGATTCTTGTGCTTGTTGCACGCCAAATTGGCGGTAACAAATTTGGAAGAGTCCATCTTGACATTGGAGAGTTTCTTGAATTCCACCTCCATGCCTGAAATACTCTCGCCCGGCTCGGTGGTCAGGAGCTTTTGCAAATGAGTGTGCAAATTGCGAGCGGCGACTTCGGTGAGGCCACAAATGATGGCCTCCAGTATGGCATCGTGGATGAAGATGTACTGATCCTCCGTTTGCACCATGTAATTGCGTTGGGCCCGCAGGCACGTCACATGTCCATAGATGTCAATGATCTTCTCGTGCTTCATGCGCTCCAGCATCGAATCGATGACAATGTAGCAACCGGTTCGTCCCACACCCGCTGAACAGTGCACCACAACTGGCCCGGATTCGGGCGGTGTTAGGGCGCGACAACGGCGCAGGAACTGAAGGAATGGCGCCGGATGATCGGGCACACCGTGATCCGGCCAGGCGGTGAACTGCAGCTGCTTGATCTCGCGCCGATCATTGAAGCCCTGACGGACCAGCTGGAATGTGCGAATGCTGTAGGTGGCCAGCTCCTGGGTTTCGGTGATGGTGACAAAGATCTGGCCATAGGTCTCAGTGCCACGCGTGGGCCAATACTGATCGCACTTGATCCTCGTGCGCTCCTCCAGTCGCGTCATCATCACAATCGTCGCCGTCTTCAGCTCCCAGCACATGCGCCAGAAGTCCGCAAAGGTCTCCTGCAACGGCCCCTGGGTGGCCACATAGGCATTGTGCTTCCGATAGCCATCACAATAGTTGGCATTGATGTAGTCCGAGCCAAGGACATTCTCCTGCGCCGGCAGCTGCACCCGGGAGTGATCGTAGGCGGTGACATTGGCATAGCGATTCTTGGACTTGTTGTGCTCATAGTTGGAATTGTCCCAGGTGAACTGCTGGCCGGGCTCGATGCTCTCGTATTCCTGCGAGAACTTTTGATTGTCATTGGACTTGAGTCGCTCAATGTGATTGGCAAACTCCGAAATGGGTATGGGCGGATGTGAGATCATGCCGGGCGTTTGAAAGTTCAGTCTGCGCATGTCCACGGGATCACTGGGCGTCGGTCCGGCGCCCAGATCGGCGGCCATCAGGGGTCGGGTGACCGCCGCCTGGTCGGGCGTCTTGCACGGCTGGCGACGACGTCTCACCACATACAGCACAATCAACGTGGTGGAGACAACAAAGGCGGCAATCAGGGGCAGCACCACCCACAATATCTCGGGCTCATCCTTGTTGCGATTGACCGACACCTCCGGCTCCGAGGGCCAGTTGGGATCGGGCCGATGCGGTCGCTCGCCCGGAGGCGCCTCACGCATGTCCAGGGATAGGAACTCGGAGAACGGACTCGAGGTGTACAGATGCTTCTGTGGGGTGTCCACCACGGCGCGCACAAAGATGCGATAGCGCTTCTCACGCTCCAGCTTGCGATTGGTAAAGTTGTGATAGTCATCACCCGATCCCAGGTGGAAGGTGAACGGTATGGAGCGCTGGGGAAACTTGGCGGCTATATAGGGAGCATTGGGACGCTCGGGCTTATTGCGACCAGGCACCAGATCATCGGTGAGGAACTGGTCGGGATTCTTGTGCAGATTGGACTTATCCTCCGGCACCACAACCAGATAATAGTGCGAGATAGGACCATACTCCTCGGATGCCTGTGGCAGGATGACAAGGATCTCCTCGCCATTGACCACACCATAGAAGTCCGGCTTGACCATGGGCTGAGGTGCTGCCATTTGGGTGGTCACCGTGATCTTCGTCGGCGGCCTGTACGAGTAGTCCGAGGGAATGGCGCTCACATTCACATTGTAGGTGGTGAATGGACTCAGCTCGTTGATCGTGTGCGTCTTCACGAAGTGCTTGAGGATTATTTCGCGCTTCTGCACCGTCTGGGTCTGGGAGAATCCCTGCGAGTCCACAAACACCTTCATGGCATCGAAGCTGATCTTGTAGTTGACCGGATTGAGGCGGATGGGCGGTGACCAGGACAGTGTCATCGAGTGTGTGCTGACGTCATGGGCACGCAGATTGAGAGGCACATCCTCGGGCTTGATGCGCACCGTTACCTTCTCGCTGAGGCGTCCCAGACCGTTCTTGAACCTCGCCGCAATGGCCACCGCGTATTGGGCAAACTTCTCCAGATTCACCAGATCCGCGGATTCGGTCAGACCCACAGTCTTCGTTTGCCAATCATCCAGATCCTCCACGGCGGTCATCGTGTAGAAGATCTTGTAGCCCAAGAGCTTGCCACGACTGGGCACTGGCTCCCACCAGATCTCAGCCGTCTGCTCGGAGGTGGCCACTGCCTGGACGGACATTGGAGCACGTCCCATGTCACGCTCCGTTTCCACAACGAACTTTTCGCTAAACGGACCTGCTCCCTGCTTGGTATAGGCACGCACCCGGAAGATGTACTCGGTGTGTTCCTCCAGATTGGTGAAGACCGCCTTGCGCAGCGTCATGTTCCGCTCGGAGCCCAGGCCGTGATCGATCTTCTTGTGGAACTGGACATCGTAGCGTGTGATCAGACCGTTCCGATTATCCCGTGTCGGCGGATCCCAGGTGAAACAGACCACGTCCGGGGTCTGGAAGCGAATGGTTATGTTCGAGGGTGGCCCGGCGGGTGTACCCTCTGGCGTTTGGAAGATCTTCACCGTCTCCTGGCCAATGCCAATGTGATTGCTGCCCGCCACACGGAATTCGTACTCCACCCCACGCTCCAGATCGTTGAAACGCTTCTTGGTCATCTGCGGTCCGGATAACATTTCCTCCTTCAGCGCCTGATCCTTGACACCCCAGCGCAGTCGATAGCCCCGCAATTCGCCGTACGTTTGCGCCGGACGCTCCCACTCCAGTTCAATGGACACGATAGGATCACGTTCCATGATCTTCAGACTTACCGTGGGACGCACTGGCACACCTCCAGGCGTCTTCACAATCACGGCCACACTGCGATCGCCATCGCCCTTGCGGGTCAGAGCTGCCACCTGAATGGAGTACTTTGTGTCGGGTTGCAACCCTGTCACACTGTACTCAAGCATGTCGACCACATCGAACTTGAACGGCTCGTTGAGAAAACCCTTGCCCTAGGATTGCAAAAATATTAAAGATCATCATTAAATACCAATAACTTTTTTAAATGTTGCATTAAAAAATAAATAAAAATTGTTAACTTTAAAACTAACTTAATTCAGCGCTTTTCAGTATTAAAGTATAGGATGTAGTTTAAAGCTTTCTTCTATTGTTAAGACTAGGAAATAATAAACAGAGTATTCAGAAACTATGATAAATTAATAAAGTTTTCTTTTTCACTCTTTTATTGAATTTAGAATCTGTCCCTGTGGACAATAACTAAATTGTATGGCTTTTTAACTTTAACGGATAACTGTTAATTATTACATTTTTGTCGATTTTTTGGCCTGGCATTTTGTGAGAATCGAACCCCAGTCATTAAAACTGAGAGTTCTAATTTGTGGCAGGTCGGAGACTCTAGCCACTGAGCCACCTGAGCACCAATTGATAAAGTGACAAATTTATTACACTGTAGCTAGTGAGTGAACTTTTTTAGTTTCTTTTGGCGTATTTGTGATGAATGAGTTTAATTTCAATGAGCTGTTTTGTATAAAGCAAACATTCTCTTTATTTCGTTGGCGCTTCAGCGATTGGTGCCACCCTCTCTTACTCTTATCTTTTTTAATTATTTTGACACTGTAAAAAAATCAATTAAATCATTTGAAACAATTTTATCTCTCTGTCCTAAGGGAAAATCATTCAAATTGTCATTTGTGTGACTTCAACCCTAGTTATTTAACTGAAAGTTCTGATTATTATTATTACTTACTTTTACAACCAATACTAATACTAACCTCAGTGTGACCTTATTTCGTTAGATACTTTTAATAGTCTGACAACCTTCCTATATTTATCACTTTGTCTCAATACGACGAATTTTGTATACATACCCCAGAGCATGTTTGGTGTGATAAACTTTTTTCTATGTGTTTGTTGTCATTACAACATATATCACTTAATCATACTATATAACACAAATATCATAGTTTCTGAATACCCTAAATATATTTGTATTTTCAATATATGTATTATATGTATAAAAATGACTATAATCAAATTCAAAGTTTAAATTGAGTAGTTACACATAATAATAACAATACCATAAGTTATATCTCAGTTTTTTTTCAATAAATCTGGCATTCTAGACATTTTTGGCGTTTATGGATATTCTTGGTATGGACAGATATTTTGTATTATTTTTATTTTTGAAAAAAAAATTCAAAATAATAGTTAAACTAATTGAGTTAAACATAAAATTTAAATTAAATAATATATTTTATAATAATTTGCTTGATTTAAATAAAAAATAAGAGGTTAATTTATTTGTATAGCAGAAATTGAAAAATATAACTTCATTATTTTCCCAAGATACTCCATTCAAATATAGTGTATCTTAGATTTTCTGATTGATGCAGATTATTATTTGTTAAGTTTGATTTATGTTGATCTAAGCACAAATCCATTTGGTAATAGGCTTCTTAAACTCACCTCATCGCGCATTTCCTGAACGTGAATGTGATAGCCGCGTATGATGCCATTGCGATCCTTTTCCAGTGGTGGTTTCCAGCTGACATGTATCGAGGTGGAGTTTAAAGGTGTCGCCTTCACATCTTGTGGATCTCCAGGCACTAGAGACGATCGACGAAGAAGCAATAGATTAGCTTAAGGCATATATAAATAGCAAGGTTTCAAACGGACTATTCGAATACGTAAGCTTACTTAGAGATAACTTAAGTATTGTTTATGATTTGTTGGCTTTTTGGCCCTTAAGACTAAGTAGCTTATACCAAGAGACATAGATGGAACTAAACATTAAACACTAAGGTTGCTAAAGTTGCCTTAGACCCTAGGAGCAATATACAAAACCAGAAAGAACTTTTTGGTTCCAAGTCAACTTCACCACATCACAGATTAATTGAAATGAATATATAAAAAAAAAGGTTATATATAAAATTGAAAAAAGTGCTGCTTAAATGCTAAATGTACTATATTTGATAGTTGGGAAGGTAAGTAGTTAGGTAGGTATACAAAAGAAGAAAATGGTTGCTCAGTAGGTGCACAAAAGTGAATAAGAAGTGCAGTTTACACCTTGCTTGCTATTGAGATTCATACTTATAAAGAAGGTTCAAAAAGTTTGTACACAAAAAACTTGAGCGAAACCAGTTTCTATGGTTTTCCCAATTCTTTAATTTTAATATTTTTGGGCAAAAAACAAACATGTAAGCATTCAAAAAACGTTTTGTATATATTTGGTTTGTGTGCAAAATTAAAATCGTAGATGTGTTATGTACTTAGTTTAAATCCGAAAATGGTAATTAAAATTTGATTAGAAAGTCAAGAGCCTTATCACAAAAATCCTCGCTGACTTTATTTGCTTCAAAAATATTTCATTATTTTTTTTTTGTCGAAATAGAAAAAACATTTCAAAAAATAAAAAAAAAGAGATTTGATTTGAGATTTAGTGATTGGTCTAAAATTCTGGACCAGTACAAAAAAAGTATGATATAAAGATATTTGTAAATGTATAAATATATGTATATATCATAAGTATGTATAGGTTGCTAGATTGGGCATTCTTAAACATTATATTCAAACCATATAAAAATACTCACTCTTTTTTTCTAAATAGATTTAAAATTATTTTTTTAAATTTTTAATAATTTAACCACCATCCATTAAATGTTGCGTTCAAAAATCAAATTTCGCAATAATTTTGTATTCACATCAAAAAAGTTTTCAAAATTTGTATTCCATTTCGAGTTTGCATTCAAAAAAGGTGCACGAAACAGAGCAAGTAGTGCAAGGTGCGAGTGGCCAAGCAAAGATATATTTTTTTTTGTTTTTTAATACATATGAAAAAAGATATAAGATATAGCTTTTTAGTTTACAGTATACAGTTTCAATGCAATTATTACGGGAAGAAATCATAAATGATTCGTGTCAAAGGTAAGTTGAAAAAAAAAATAAAAAACATATAGACATGTATATGATACAAAATGTACATATTTGTTGGCACACCCGCTTTGATACTCTACAAAAAGTGTTGCAGTTGTAATTCATTTTGGTTTTTCATTCGGCTAAGCATATGATGTGGTATTTTGTAAGGCTTAAAATTAGTTAAAATTAGCTTAACACTTACAAATACTTAACTTACTTAAATTTCACTTTTAAATTATAACTTTATTTATTTCATTATTTGTTTAGTTTTTGAGCTGTTCAAATGCATCGGGTCAGTTGAGTTCATTAAAATTTTTTAAATATGTGTATATATAATTCAAATGCAATTTGCGGCACAGAGGTAAAATTATGCTTCATTAGTGCTCACCAGGCAGCTGTCTGAGCCGTGGGGCAGGCAAAAGGGGCAGCTTGCATGTCAACTGCAGCTTTGTCTATATCTTGTCATTTCATATGCATTCAAACCCACACACACATACACACACACTAGCATCCCAAAAGTATATAAAATAATTAAAATGCTACCTTTGGAAGGTGTTTTCAATTTTTTTTTATTTTTTCTCGTTTGCTTTTTGTGAGTTCTGTTGAATAGAAAGAATGGGGCAACGAGCACGTCCTAAGCCAAGTTACGAATGCTCGAGGTGCTCATTTGAATACCTTATAATCACAATGATGATAGGCATATAAGTACAGTCTCTAACTTGGTTGTTTCTATAGATACAAAAAAGTTCACAGAGAAAAAGAACTCTTACTAAAATTCAAGTTTAAAATTCTTGATTTTAGCATGTATTTTTTAAGTATTTATTCAGGATATTTTTGTTAAAATAAAATAATTTCAAAAGGGCAACCACTCTGCATTAAATAGCCAAAAAGTGTAAAACATTTGATTTCACTAAACAAATTCTTATCGAGCCCCGATGTTCCGAATTTTTGCGGAGAAGGAATTTTGTAGGATTACGATAGGATTGATTTTATCCCGGAGTTTTTGTTTCCGTGTAACAACAGTTTTTATTATTAATTTTTTTGCAGCCACGACTAAATTATTTACTTATTTTTAAATAATACATACAAATTTGATTGTCCTTTTGCGGGGAATATCAATTCTTCTCTTATCAAAAAGAATATTGGAGGATTTTTGTGTTAGTTTTGTGTCTGAAATTCTGTATGTATTATTGGAAATGCAAGGCAGAAGGCGTAGAATTTGAGATTTTTTTAAATTAATTACACAACACAAGTTTTTGAATATTGTTAAATTGCTTTCGATACATTCAATTTAAAGGTGGACAGTTTGATAAAAAAAATCAATTAAAAGCAGATCACACATAATCAACCTCAAGAAGTGTTTTGTTTTTTTTTTTGTAATCTAAAAAATCTTTAAAATCTGCAGGGAGTATCTGCTTGTTGAGCAGTTTTATATAAAATGATGATTTTTTTTTTATATTTTTGGTTACTTGTGATGCTCCGTTGGACTTGCGTGTGTGTCTAGAGCGCACAAAAGGGAAATTGCTGCCTGCTTTACGAATTTGCAGCAAGCTCAGAGTGTGCAAAAAAAAAGAGCGAAAAATATAAAAGCAAGTGCCCAGCTTTAGACTGGTGCCATTTGCATTTCGTATTTCGTATATCGCATTGAAAGCCAAGCTCAGCCAACAAGCGCAACATCAGCGAAATAAAAATTAAAGAAATAAAATGCAAAAATGTAGGTAAAAAATATTGTAGTATATTTTT
The DNA here is from genome assembly GCA_963924055.1 of Drosophila limbata. Taxonomy (NCBI): domain Eukaryota; kingdom Metazoa; phylum Arthropoda; class Insecta; order Diptera; family Drosophilidae; genus Drosophila; species Drosophila limbata. The sequence continues at coordinate 6,934,164 of OZ001353.1, forward strand.
GAGCTGACCCTTTAACTGCCAAGCAGCTGCTAACCAACGCCGCAGGGTTATCAATGCAATGCAAGATAGTCTTACCCACACAAACGTACTGATGTATATAATCTTCCACATACTCATACATACATTCATACACACACATTTGGTTGTGCTAAATTGAGTACAATTAAAATATAAGTAGTATGTAGTTGACGACACAAATTTCGATTCGAGCAGAGTTGTGAGTAGAAAGTACATTGTGCTGACTAGACAACTTGATGTGCTCTTTTTATTATAATTTAGGTGCATTGCTCAGGTGAAAAGAAGCAGAATAAAGTAGCCATAGTCATAGGTAAAGTATATTAGTATTAATCTGCCTGCCATTCTATGTGGCAGTTGTGCAAAGGTGCTGCCAGTTTCCAGTTTTTGCGGTGCTTTTTGTTGTGCTTACTTAAAGTACAGAATCAAAGTGAGTTTCGAAATATGCTTATAGATTAACTTAGTTGGCGTACTAACATACTAGGTGCTTAATCAATAACTACAAAGGTACATTTCATTTACAGTGCTTATGTTTAACAAATTATATTAAGTGGGTGAGTCAACACATTTCATTGTGACGACCATTTTGCAAACACAAAAACAACTAAATTGAGTTATACTTATAAAGAATGAAAAATATTTCGGAACAAGCAAGTTAACAGCTAACAAGCAGTTGTGTATTTCACTTTTATGATAAAATAATATTTTATGTAGGCAATAAATGAGATGGTAAATAAGAAATTGAAGCTTTTTTAAAATGAAATTATAATGGCTACAATAAGAGATAAATATATGACCTTTTCAAAATCGAAAATATTCCCAGACTCCTCGATAAATGACTTTCAAAGATTCTCAACAATAATTTTGCAAAAACTGAATTAACCTGTGCATTTTAATTTGAAATTTATGTTGATTCAATACAATTAAAGCTGTTTTACATTTAATTTTTTTTGTAAAATAAATTTAAAAAAAAAAATCACAATAAAAACAGCCATTTTAATTTACAAAATTTCTAATGTTTCTTATTATACTTAAAATTTTCATAGTTTATCCCAAAACATATTTAACTATACACTGCTGGTTAATTATCTGACCAATTCTGGTTAGCTATATCTATTCTGGAATATTACCTCAGTTTGAATTGTTATCAAAAATGTTCATAAAAGTGCTGAGAGAAATTATAAAATTGGTTTATTGTTGCCTTTACAAATGGTGGGCTGAACTCTGGTGAGCTCCATGTAGGGAGCAAACAAAAGGACACACATAATGCTAGGTGTAAAAAAGTGGCAAAAACTGTTAGCCAGATGCAAATGTGTTAACTGTGCAAACATGCAGGTGATGGCGGATGGCAAATAAAACTTAATCAAATGTGTCAACAGAATGCAAATTAAATACAAAAATCAAATAATTTTTGTGCGAAAATCAATTTAAGGATTTTCGCTATGTTGTTGCTGTTTTCTGTTCGCATATTTGCATAGCAATAAAATAAAATAATAAATATAAATATAAAAAAACAACAGCAACAGCATTTTTGGAGGTATGTGGGAAAGGTTAAAAAGGTGTTATATAGGCGCCAAAGTGCAAAACGTGTGCCAAAAAACAAAACGCAAAAGTCGATAGAAAGAATGGGCTCAAAATATTACACCGAGAGCTGCAAAATTTTATTTAATATGTATGCATACATGTGGATATATGTATATGTATATTTAAATGAGAAACCAAATATAAAATAAAAACTATCTACGGTTTACCGCAGTTTTAATACCCTGGCAGAGTTTACTTTTACGTTATGTTGTGGTTAGGATATTGAAACTGGAATCTTAGCTGTTCTGCAGATGGAAACTCCTTTCTTTGAAAGTATTTTGCAGTTCTTAGACTTTCTAATTTGTCTGTTTGTCGAACCGAACTTAAATTTTGACCAAAAGTTCCTTAGAAAAAGCTGCTGACTTTGAAGGAAATATCTTATAAATTATGAGAGATATCCTTAACCAAGTTTTTGATATATAAATCTTATGCAGGCATGCCACAAAAAACACTAGTGAAAGTGATTTCAGAAAAAAGCAATTCCACTTCGAAAATTTCTCCGTGCCACAGAAATTCGTGTGATTTAGGTTTTTAAGCATGTTCATCAACCTTTTCGTACTAGGCTACTAAGGGTTGGCCCCTTCTCAGATTAAATTTCCCAAGGGTTTGTTTAGCAATTTTTGTAAGTTTATTATTGCTGAAAAGAAGGTTTTTATTTTATTTCTTCTTTAATTAATATTATTTAATTTATTTATTTAATAATTGATATTGTATAGCCTAAAAAAATTTAAAAGTTATTGGCGCGACAAACAATGAAAGTTACTCAACAACTCTAATTTCCAAATTTCGGACAAAATATGTGACATTATTCTCATGGCATCGGATGCCAGTGAATTGAGCGATGATTTCGTTTCACCAAAAATTGTGCAGGTGATTGAGACTGTGGCACGGAGAAATGAAATTGACGTGAAACTCAAGTGAAAGAGATTTATGTGGCATGCCTGATAAAGTCTGTACGATATAACAATATATATGTTGTAAATTTACATTTAAAGATAATAGATCAATTAGTTAAGAATATAGGTATATATGCTTTACAGCATCGGAAATACTTTGAGCAAAGGAGTTATATACTACTAGAAAACTTTGTAAAGCTGACCCTCTGCAAGCACATTTAAATATATGAAATGTGTAAATAAATGCAATGAAAATTTTGCATTATTTGCCAAAGGTACATAACAACAAAAGTGCGGCAAAGCTTGAGGAACGGGGTAATGGGAGGCGGGTTTGGTTATGGGTTAACTATGGCCTGTTTATAATTGCACAAATTTAATTATGTAAATAAATCAATTTAATATTTAGTGTGGTCCCTTTGCGGGCACACACAGTATGAACAACAACAAAAGATAAAAAAATTAAGCAACAACAATCAACTAACTAAATTTCCAAAAATCATAAGTTCTTGGTAGATTATATTTGCAGTAGATAGTTGTGTATGTATAGTAGTAGAAGTAAGAGTAGTAGTAATAATAGTAGTAATTGTATTATATTTGGTGCGCTTACAAAAACACAGAGCTCATGGCGATTTTTTTTTTCTTTAGGTGCTATACAAATTACCACAAAAAAGTTGAATGCATTATGTCAAAAATATGAATTATTATATATTTAGAATATATTTCCAATTCGGATAATGCAATTAATCTTTCATCAAGACGATTGAGAGTCAATTAAATAACAAAAACACAATATAGGAGTTGTGCTAAAAAAGTTCTTTCAAACTTTTTTTATAGAGATACAAGTGCAAAAAGTAGTCAAAAATTGCGCCAAAAAATATGCAATTTTATGTTACCAATTAAAATTTTTTTGTTTTTTTTGGTTTTTGGTTTTGATTAAATAAAAAGTTAATGAGCTTAATATACTGAAAACTAATAGTCAACGCAAAATTGAAGAATTTAAAAAGGCGAAAGACAGAATTGGGGCAGGATCTAATTAAAAAATTATTTTAAAGCAGATTTTCATCTGAAATTGTTAATGAGAAAAAATTCGTTAAGAGTTGAAAGTTTAGTCGAAGTTTTTATCGTAATTCTTTACTAGAGACATTTAAGACGAATATTGGTGAAGAAAAGCATTTAAAATATGGGAAAAAATTTTAAAACTATAAAGTTTAACAAGGAGCTTATTGAATTACTCGTATCGGAAGTACTATAACAAAAAAAAATTAAAATTAAATAATATGGAGTATTATTTTTAAGAATGTAAGGATCTACAAATTAAAAAGGTTTAAAATAAATATTGCTGCGTTTAAAAAAATTTATATTTGCAGCAAATAGAACATATTATGATATGATATATGGCATATGGTATTTACTGATAGTAAACACACACACACGCAGAAAAATACAAATTTTTGATTTCAACAGAAACAAAATTATAGAAAAGGTGAAAAACGCTCCATTTTGCGTTCCATCAGTTCCTGCGTTGGATGCTCGTTATCAAAATTCAAAAATTGTACAAAAATTGGTTTGATTAGTATGATATATATATAGATAACTTTAGGTTTAACTAAACTCATTGATAAATAACTGTATAACAGAATATATAATTTGAAATGATAACATATGAATGAGAATGGTATTAAAGGTAAAAACAATAATTAATAATGATACAAATAATAGATACGATTTGAGTTAAAACTTACGCATAGGTAAGATTGTCATTGGCATACATACCATCCTCTTGGGTGCGAATTATTAACGGATGGGAGCGCGGACCATCGCCCACCGAGGTGCCGGCGAGTACCCAGATCTTGTACTCGGTCCAGCGTTTCAATTCATCGAGCACTATTTGGGTCATGTTCAATGTGAGTGTGGTCGCCTCGTCGTCCTCGCGACCCACCTCCACGAACAGCACCTTATAGTAAATGATGCGCCCATTGGAGCGCTCCGCCGGAGGTGGCAGCCAGCTAAGTGAGATCGTTGTCGAGCTGTTCGCAATAGCCGTGATATTACGTGGCGGTGCACCTGGTACTAATTACATAATAGATGGGAACGGTACGTATTTTGTGTGTTTTTTTTTTTTTTGATAGTTGTGATTGATTTTGGTTTTTTTTTTGCATAGCCAAAATTATGTTGAGATTATTGTAAGTTTTCAATTTTTTTTTGGTTTAATATTTATATAGCGTTCAGCGATTAGCGGTAAAACCAAATAAATGTTTGTAAAACGAAAAACATGTAACGAAAGAAAGCACAAAACGAAATATTTTTAATAAATGACATAATGGATAGGCTTAAGTATATAAATTGGTATATTAAATAATGAAAATAAACACAAATATAGTCAATACATAAGTAATTAAATCCAATGGTTTATGCAAATAATGTTGTAGTTGCTTTTTTTTTTTTTTTGCATTGCAAGAAGCTCAAAGTTCTCATTTGTAGCTTCTCTTAAAATAATTGTGCATATTTTTTGGTAACGATTTTCAGCTGAAAATACTAAATATATACTAAAGCTAAGAGAGAGATTGATCAATAAATGCATAAGCATATTTTAAATACTAAAAAGAAAACATTTATTAAGCATGCGAAAAATCATTTATAAAGTTTATATAGCTTAAATTAAAGTCTCACACACGCACACACACTCAGCGCACACACATAGACATAAGCAATATAGACACACACATGGCATATGAGTTATTGAAACATTTAATTTGCATAAACCATGTGGTTTTAGAATGTTAAAGTGCTATTTTCGAGTATACACATAAAGAATTGAGCTAAACTAAGTTTCTTCTAATAAATATGTGGTTATTTATAAATAAGTAAATTTGGTTATATATTTCTAGTAACTCAGATGCACAGATAGTATTCTAATAAAATGGCAAAGTAATAATATAGCAATTAGTATAAGTTAGACGAATACAAAATACTGAAGTTGGCATCAGAAACAGCTGAAATAATGTATGTAATGTAATGCAAAACAGAAAGTTAAGGAACAAGTCAATTTAACACAAATACAAATACAAAACTCATTTCTCATTGCTCAACAGAATGCCACAAAACAATTGTTAAGCCAGGCACCACTAGAACCACTTAGTATTTTAATTATGCGCAAAATCATGCGTATGTGCAAAACGTGCAAATGTGAAAACCAAAAGTGATGGATACACCACAATGCATAGATACTTCCACATCTACTTCCTCATCCATTTCAATTTCCTCTACCATTTCCATTTCACATTTCTCTTCGCGTTTCAAAATCAATTACTAAACACAGACACAGATCTGTTGAGAAGTTGAGAGTATTGTCTACGAATTTTGGTTTTGCGGTTGAAGTTGCAGTTTGCAATTGCATGCAGAAATTCGACACATGCTTTGAAATAATTGCATTGCATTTACTTTACTTTTCTCATCATTTGCATAATTAAACACTTGAAACATAAATTATAAATGCAAATAAATACTAAACTTTTGATTTTGAACAAGTTCATACAATCTCATGCTTTTCATATTAAAAATCTCATTTTAAAAGTAATTTGCTGTTTCTCAGGTGTTGTAAAGGTAATTGTTACTGTCATGTGGTGTTGTTTACCATGTTTTTATTTTGCGTTGTAGGTTATTTATCAACAGATTAAAGGTTTGTCAAATATTTTGAATTGGTTAACAATATATTCGCCATTTCATTTAAAAAGTAAACACAATTAAATTTAAGAAAGACTTTATGGCGAGATGAATTTGTTAATTTCCGGATAGTTTTTTTTCACTTCTAAATAAGCACTTGATTTGGAGTCAGAAAAATTATATTTATAAATAAATGAACTATTTTTATTGCAAATATTTTGAAATTGTTTCATCTAAATTCATTAAATAAATAAAAGCAATAGACAAATTTATATAATTGAATCATTGAATAATACAATATTCTGTGATCTGTTGATAAGACATGTGTAAATTGGAGCTAGTGTCTTGTTTGGTTTTGTATATTTGCGATTTGTGTGCGATAGTATGCCTAACTAGACTGTTGTATGTGAATGTTTGGTATATAACTTATTTAAACTAACTAGTTGTATGTTTTACATGTGTCATTAAGTATAGCCTAGACCAGTGTATATGTATAATATGTAATATAAACTGTACTAATTATATAATAGTTAATAAGTTGCAAGGAACGAGAACAATCACATATGATACATTTTAAAGTTGAATATATTTATATAAGTATAAGTATAAATTATTATAATTAAAGGCAAAAGAGTGCAATTCATCACACACTTTTGTTTTCACACAAACACACACACATACAGTTCTTGTATACGCACGTTGAGCTTTACCTGTCTCCTCGTGAGGGCCATAACACACAATACACACACTCACACTCACACACACACACACACACGCAGAACCGCATATAAAAGGGTTTCAACGAATAATTAACTACATTTCAATTGGCATTGAATTTGAAAAATATATGTATGTATAAATGTATATAGTTATATATAATAAATGGTATATATATATAGTTAAAAATTAAATTTCTGTTATATGTTTATGTTTTTTTTTTTGTTTTGGTTTGTTCTTAAACTATAAAAACTCGTACGATTGCTACAGCTTAATAGATTTGTTGGTTTTCTGGAACCTATCTTAGTATTTGGACAAGAGACTAATCACTTACCATATTGCTTGGTGCGTACTGGTATTGGGGGCGTGGTTGCGCCCTCGCCGCGCTGCGAACGTGCTGCCAGCCATATATAGTACAGGGTATCAGGATACAAACCATCAAGCGTGTAGGACTCAGAGTTCGAGATGCGCCTAATTAAATGTGTAATGTACATAGATATTAGAGATAATAATATTTTTTGTTTATATTTGTACGAGTATATTGAATTAGCTGATTGTTAACTCACTTGTGATGATCCTGATTGGCGTATGTATCATTCCAATAGAGCTCATAATGGACAATATTCTCGCTGGAATGCGTCGGCTTGGACCATTGCAATGTGACTGCGGTCTCGCCGATATCAGTGGCCCGGAAATTGCTCGGTTGTGATGGCACACCTGTATACCGTACACACACACACACAGTGAGAAAGATTCAATGTGATATACCCAGGAGCATCCATCCATCCACGTGCGCATATATTTGGTTTCGGTTTTTGGTTTGGTTTGGTAATAATGAAACGGAAATTACGGAAATTAAATAAAATACAAACAAATCAATGTGGCGTTTATTTATATTTGCCATTTTCTATGCGATGATTCAGATACACTCAACAACTCACGCACTTGGACACCAATGTAGTTGCCTATGAATTGAATTGAATGTGTTTTAAATGTGTTTGTACCGCTATAACAAGACCCCTTCCACATTTTGGCCAAATTCTTTTGGTCCAGCAAAAACAAATATTTTGGTTTTTAAACGATTTATATGCACACAAGAGAAAAGATATTATTATTGTTTTATGGTTTTAATTGTGGTTCATAAGAGCACTCCTCTATTTTATTTTCAATACACATAACTTGGTCACAGTCTGATGATAGCTAGGTCTTTTTCAGTAAGTAGCTCAAAAATCTTGTCTAAACTCACCAAACGTGATTACCAATTTTAAGATTAAATGTTATATTTATAATGCCATTGATTGCTAATATTAATTGATTTTTGATAAATATTTGAAATATATTTTTGCCCAACATTTCGTTTGACTCTGCATAAATTCTTGTATAATCTGATAAAAGACTTAACAAAAATTCTTTTACAAAATAAATTTTATAAATTTAATAGTTACACTTGAAATTTGAATAGTTTTGCAGTTGCAATTTCCAATGCAAATCTAAGTAATCCCGAGTTGCACAAAGGACCCTTCGTCAGTCAGTCAGCCAGGAGTTGGCACAAATAAAGCTAAGCGCATTAGGCAACCGCTACAAGTGCAACAAATACGGCAAATACAACAAATTTAAAGTCAGACCATAAACTGTTGGCCGCATCACAGCACACTAGTACACCCCACACAGCCCTCTCACTCGCACACAACCTACAGTCCCTACCCGTATCATCCCCATCTGCACCTGGCCACAAAGCTGCATATCAAAGTACGGCAAATGCAATTGCTTCAGCAGTCAAACTTAATGAATATTTGCTGCATGCACAGGCCCAGTTGCACACAAGTACTCACATACATAAGTACATACATACATAAATTTATACACGCACTCATGTAAACACACTCAAGCACACGCACACATACCCAGATGTAGTCATTTAAGTGGGTGGAAATTCTTAAGTAAATGCCTTTTATTCGAGAGAAAACTATGCGTAAACCTTTGTCAAAAATATTGAGAAGTGTGAAAAGAATTTGGTTTGTGTTCCAGAAATAGATCATGTCTTGGAGATGCCAAATAGTTTAAATTTACATTATTTAAAAATAACAATTATTGGCAGGGATAAAAACCTGACAAAAAAAAACTATTTGGATGAATGGAAAATATAAATTGCAATATATGTATAATTATTAATTTTAACTTTGTATATCTGAATAAACAAGCTGTTTTTATTAATAAAGTTCTAAAGTTAAAAAAGTATAAATTTATTTATTTTGGTTTAAAAATTTAAAATAAGAATTTTTTAAACAAAAGTTATAATTGTTAAGGTAACTGGTTAAAGTAAATTCTCTAATAATAATAATAATAAATAATTGAAATAACCAATAATTAATTAATTAAGATTTTGATTATCTCAGTAGTTGGAGTAATGCGATAATGTTGCCAGAAAGTTAAAGATGATTAATAATATTCTTGGGTAACTGTAAACATGTTACGCTTGTCATTTTAAATTTTAATTAAATAAGTGGGTATAATCTCCGATCAATTATATTGTCCATGTATTAGTGCCCTCCCAGCGATGCATTTCACATTTCACATTCAATATTCTACACTGGGTGGGGAGTGAGTGTTTGTTTGTGTGTGACAAGTAATTGGGTTTGATTGGGCAATCAATTTTGGTGCAATGTCACTTACCTTGCTGTGTCTTCACCTGAACCGGAGTGGACATAGGACCGGCTCCCATTGAGGTGTACGCCTGAATACGGACTGTGTAAATGGCATGAGGTGTTAGCTCCGATACGGTTGTCAATTCGCTATTGTCAATCATTCGAGAATTCCAAGAGGCCTCCGGTTGATTTGAATTGGTCGTGTAGTACACCTTGTAGCCCTATGGAATGGTATGAAAGGGCATGAGTAGGAGAATTTAATGTTGTATGCCAACTCAAGAGTTACGTCAAATATTAGGTAAATAAATATTTTTTTAAAGTTTTGGCCCATGACTTATCAGCCCACCCTTAAAGGCTTATTCAACGCTGACAGCCAAAACGTTTACGTATGAGATACAAAGCAGAATGACGAACAAGAAATATTCTCTGTTTAGAAAGGTCTGTCTGTGCAACTTATAAGTATCTTATACAAAGCAAACCACCAAAAATTACATGTTGTCCAGAGGTTAAAAGGAGGCTCTTAGCACAATTTACGAAACAGACAAAAAATAATCACAGTCTCTTGATGATTACGTTTATTCTGGATACTAAAATGAAATAAGGGTCTGCAGAAATTCCATTTAATTTAATGCTAAGGTCTTACTTATTAGTTAAATAGTTTTCAATTGGTAGCATATTAGCATAGACTTTATCAAATGGGCTATTAACCACAATCTTTTGATTCAAAAATAAAATGAAATTCCTTTGTGTGCCAAGGCAACACAATCGTTGGGCCATAAACTGTTTGAAATTGAAAAACTGATAACCAGAAATGAAATATGGTTTTGTGGTCTTAGATTTTGCGAACTTTATAATTTTGGCATTGCGGTAAGGACAGTTTGCAAATGCAACACAACAGTGGAGACCACAGCAATTGCGGCCTAGCACTTTGCTCGATCAATGTGCTCCACAGGCCACCAGGCATTTAGCCTGAAGGATTTCGAATAAGCAGGCGAATGGATTGAGGATGAGGAGCAGTAAACTGGCTAACTATGTGGCTTTGATTTCATTCGCACATTTCCATTTAAACGTTTTGAGCTCTGACCTATTCAGCTCCTCTCTTTGGGCTGGCAAACATGGCTAACGTCATTTGGCCTCTCCATGTGCCTCTAACTTGGCCTAGAGTCAGAGTCAGAGTCGAAGTCGTTGTCGTTGTTGGAAATTGTGCATGGGTTGTTGTTTAACATGCGTACTTGATGCCAGGTACTTACGGTCACTTGTCCATTGGGCGTCTCTGGTGGCTCCCAAGTAATAATCATCGTGGATGAGCTCAAGGGGCGCACTTGCACATTACGTGGTGCACTCTCCATTTCTGAAAGACAAATACAGACAGAGATACATACAGAGAGGGAAAGGTAGAACAGATAGAAAGAGTAAGAGAATGTTAACATTGTTAAAAAAAAATTAAAGATTGCATAACAATTTTCTATAAGTGTTTTTAACAAAGGACAAAGGCAATTGCACTTGACTCTAGAGGAATTCCGTTACGATTCAGATTGCGATGATATGTCACAGCAAGTAAGTGTCAAATTCTTAAAATATGAATCTCTTAGTTTAGCTTCGTAATTAATAATATCTGATATAAATCGAACGATATTATATTTACTAATCTTTGGCTAAATAAATTTTTAAATAGAACAGAATAGTTCGGATTCGATGTAGTATCTATCGGAATTCCTAAGTATAATTGTCAGTCCTAAATAAGTTGATTGATACTCAAGTTAAATAATCCGAGGAGCCTTTTTATTATTATTTAATTAAAATATATAAAAGCCTTATTTAATTGTTTAATTGAAAATGCAGATGTTTTCTATTAGTGTAACAAAACCCTAAATATGAAGAAACTTATTGTACGATGTTATTGTTAGGTTTAATTAGCTGGTTCAATCAACTCCAATAATTGCATATGGAAGCCGAAGCCATTTATTCACTGGTTTTGGATGCTCTGGTTTTACACGTGAAATAACTGACAATAGTTTTCGATCATTTACAATCAAATGCACTTTAAATACCCAATCGTAAGCTTCTTTTTTCTGCCGGGTTTTCTCCCTATGCTGTGTAGACTGCGTTCAGGGTCAGTCATGCATATGCAATTTGGTTAAATGAATTTCGGCATTTTGGCAATAGTCAGGGTTTAAAATCAAATACACCAACAGAAAGGGACAGGTGGACAAGGGAGCAGGAGAGCAGGATAGAGGGAGAAGATAGAAAACCAACGGTATTAGGGCCGCCGCACAAATGTTTTAAAATGCAAACAATCATCCATCACAATTCCTGGATACTGGCACTGAACTTTTGTTGAATTCATGTCCGTCCGCATTTCTCGTCATTGTGTACATTTTTGGCTGTGTTGCCACGTCAAGTCCGGCGCATTATAGTGCGAATTTTGCATTTATAATGTGTGCTGCAGCATTCGCATAACACAATAAAACACAACAGAACACAACACACACATTAACTGAATTTTGCTGTTCGCAAAACATTACGAAAACGAACTTAAAATCAGCCCAAATGACTCAACTCTTTCTATCACATTGTTAAATTTTTCAACTGGCTTTCTAGTCCAACATTATAGGCCCGGCATTTGCAATGGGCATGAAAGTTTCATACCCATCAAACCAAGTGCTAAACAGCATATTGGCGAGATCACAGTATTAACAAATGCTTGCATCATTAACTTTATAAACAATCAGAAATTGATATTTTCTGACAATACACTGAGAAAAAGAGAGATTTTAAATTTAAATAATTATTACAAGGTTTAACTAAGGATATTGGTTAAAAAAAATTCTTACAGATTTTCAAGCAAGAGAAATAAAGGTGAAGTTTGATTATATTTGAATATTTTTAAAATGTTTTTTAGTTAATTCGTGATTTGAAAGCTAACACACTTTTAAATGGAAATTGATTTTGAATATTAGAAAGCAGAATACTGACTTAATTACAATACAATGGATGCAAATCAATATCGAATATTTATTAGATTTCTTGAACTTTTCGTAATATTTATATTACTTATAGCTAATATTTCAGTATTTCAAAAGCAGCGATCTTTGAAGGAAGTGTATCTCTAAAGAGTTTTAACATTAGCTAGAGGTATCTTTAACTAGCTAGCTTACTTTAATGCTCTACACAGTCGGTAAGCCTTATGCTAAGTTCAGTTAGTCTGTATAAAAGGTATTTTGTAGTCTAGCAGATGCCCTAACCACATCGGCACATGTTTGAAATGCTTTTGCGAGGCGTGAATTGGTTGGATAGACGCTTATGCAGTAACCAGGAGGCTGGCAACGAAATGGAAGAGGATTTGTGAAGGAAGGAGGCAGGAGGAACCACTGCTAATTAGTGGGAACAGCATTTGATCGACCCAATTGCTGACAAGCGTCATGAGTTTCTAGTCAGTTTAGTTGCCAAAGCATGCGTATGCAATAAGGGAATTTTGATGGGGATGAGGAGGTGGAGGAGGAGGAGTCCACTTCCTTTTCTTGTGCTCTCCCAATTGGTTAATGGCCAATCAATAAATTCCAATTCTCACAATTTTACTGCAATATCTACATGTGCCACTGCAGCGTTTTACCCACAATTTATATCGCAAGCATCTCATCTGTTACACCACTTGTGTGTTATAGTGTGTGTGTGTGTATGTGTGTGTGTGTGTGTTCGGCACGAAGCCATTGCCGGATAGAACCCGGTTGCCATTTGCCTGGTTCTGGTCTAAGATTTGCATGCAGCACATGGGCACTCCAAAAATTGCAATAGCTTTGCCAGGCAGCGGCTTTCCGTCTGGCCAGGATGTTCTCTCTCGACCCCTCGATCCCCAGTCTGTCAGTCTGCAAGTCTGCCAGTTATCCTGCCAGCTCCTTGGCTGTGTGCGTCGTGTGGCAGCGTCACGTAAGCTGCATTTAAGAGCATATACATTACATACGGATACGCTCCATTAATATGTATCCCTTGCATGCCATGCTCACGCCTACAGCTTATAGCTCTAAATTCCTAGCAGCCTCCTACACACACACACACACACACACACGCACTCGCATTTCAGGCTCTTTGACCTAGAACATGACGAAAGGAGCTGTTAAAGAGTTACCAACACACTTGCAAACGTGTGTGTGTATGTGTGTGTGTGTGAGAGTGTGTGCGCATTAAAGTTAAATGTATTAGACCATATTACCCGTATTACAGCCAAATTGGAATATAAGATGGCAGCAACTTCAGCTTAACCTCAGATATCGCTAACAATATTCTCAAGAGCTTCTAAAATTGTTTCTACCTTTTGTCTAAATTGCAACAAAACTGAAACTTGAAATTTTCTGAAATCTAGTTAATTAGCATGCGGCAAACTTGTTCCAAACCACGCTTAACCGGTTCAATTTATTTGGCTCTTCAAAGCGGATCATAAAACGAATCTTTCTTGATTATCACAAATATGGGTAAAGCCAAATCCAAAGTGATTGATCTAAATCGAAAAGATCGCTCAGAAATAACTACAGTCGAACACCCTTACTCAAATTATTATTATTAATTTTACTGCCACTCATTTAGCTCGAGTTAGAGAGAAATTCGAGTTATAGAAGTTCGAGTTATGGAAGTTCAACTGTATATAAATTTCATATTTTTATGTATTTTTTACAATTTATAACTTGATTTTAGAGCGAGGGTTTAAAACTGTACTAAAATAATTATTGTACCTAATCTTATCTTAGATTAGTTAGGAATCTTTCTATTAAATAATTGTATACTATAGGCTTTTAAAATAAAGAAAAAAGAAATTAAAATAATTTTTAATTTGAATTAGGGTTTGAACCACAACATTGGCTAAAGTGATTCCGAAACAGGCCCGCGAACTGAAATATTTTTCCAAGCACCTTTTTCAACATTTTGAAGATTCACAAAGCTCAGTTAAACTGAACCTTAAAAGGACTTTTTTAGGTTCACATTATTTTATAAATCACAAGTTCAGTGCCGTTAAAATTTTCTTCTGAAGATAAGCATTACCATCAAACAGCTATTTTAATCTTATAGTTATTTGCCACCTGTTTTACCGCTTCTGTTTGAGACGTCTCTAACTGAACATTTGCTGTTGTTATCCAACGCTGCTTCACTCGTTAGAAGCCATAAATAGATCTTCGCCAGCTGACACCTAAGCTAAAATCAAATCGAACCGAACCGAATCCCAATCCAAAAAACCTAGAGTGACACGTGTCATTTGCGAAGCTGCTAGTGCCTTTTCCTTTTCTCACTGTTTGCAATTGTTATCGAAATAATATTTCGAAACGATATTGGGCAAGCGATAAGCATAATTGCGGCAATAAAAGTTTTCAACTTTTATACGACAAGTTACGTAGCATAAAAAAAGGACGAGAAGGAATGCAAAAAGGCAGACGCAGGACGCGCAATTGCCATGGCTAAAACAGCGTTGCATATGCGCACGAGAGAGAGAGAGAGAGAGGAAGATAGAGGGAGAGGAAGAGAGAGAGTCGTAACCATATGAGGACATTGATGCGCATTCATACCAAACGCATAACAATGCAAACTTTATGCGTTGCCTGCCACATTGTGTGCCTGCAGGGGGCATAAGCAGATGCCTGAGCTTGTGGCAGCTGCCTGTTTACACACACACATACACTACAAGCATAGAGACGCAGCTGCGTATGCAACGGTTTTTAAACATTGCATTTACCTTTGATTCTACTTGCTAGAAGCTGTTTTCCTAGCCAAGTGCACGAAGGAAAGATGGAAGACGGGAAAAGGTGCAGAGTAGAGCAGAGGATTGAGGGAGATTGGTATAATGTTATGTGAATGCTGCTCAAGAATTGTTATTGAAATTGTTTTGGCCATCAAATTTTGTTTGCCGCCAAAGAAAAGGCTTGGCGTACTGAGTCTAAGGATACTTACTTGTTCCACCAAATGAGAAATCACCTAAGAAGCAGAACGCATGAGCGAGAGAGAGAGAGGTAGAGTTAGGGAGAGAAAGAAAAGGCATTACGAGAACGGGTTAGTAGCGCACTTTAAATAAAACCGGCAAAGAAATCCACAAAAGCAAAAATAAAATCAAATTGCACAAAAAAAAAGAAATGCTTGAAAAAATCCTTTTTTCCGAGGCAGCGGCATGTGAGAGAATGTGAGAATAAACAGAGAATATATATATACGGAGAGCAGTTAGTGGGTTTATCTTGGAATGGATTGTTATTTGTGTTTGTCGGTCGGTTTGTTTGCGTTCATATGTAGGTTGGATATACTCACTTGTCTCACCGGTGGTACAGGTCGCCGGCGCCGACGGCGAACCGCGTCCAATATTGTTCACGGCAATCACATAGAACTCGTATTCCGTGTAGGGGCTGAGGGCACGGACCACGTAGTACATGGTTATGATGCCACTTATCTCACTGAAGGCCTGATTCGCATTCTTTGGCTTGTACTGTATGACATAGTATTGCAGATCTTCGGGACCCTTGTACGACCATTCCAGACGCACCGAAGTGGCGGTCACCTCGGAGATCTGGACGTCCGTCGGAGCCGTGGGCAATGCTGCATTAGGAATAGTTAATTTGTTAAATAAGTTGTTAAAAATTAAAGCAGTAAAATAATATGTAGATGATTGCAAAAATCTTAGATGTACTATTGAAATTATAATTTAATATTTGTTCTTAATTTAAATTATAATAAAATCTTTATTGGATAATATCATACTTAAAAACTTTTACAAAAATGAGTTATTTTATTTTTGGGCATTGGCATTCCATTTTATTTTTTAAATATGATTTTGAAATTTAAATATAATTATTATTAATTAATAATTGTTTTTCTAACCAATGAATACAAGTTATTGGTTAATTTAATTAATTATATGAAAACCAACAATTAATTTTCACATTCAAAATTTAATTTAATTTTACAGTTGTTGAAGCTTCACTCACATTGCACTTTGACCATAGATACAGCTTCGATTTGGCCGAGAGAAGAGGCAGCTATGCAGGTAAAATTTGCACTCTCCTGAATATTATTCAGCTGCAACACATTACGTCCAATGGGTATATCATTCTCCGGCGTCAGATCATGTGCACCTGCACGGAAGAGATGTAAGTATCGAGGCTCAAAGTGGTTCAAGCTGCAGACTTACCCTTCATCCATCTGACAGCCGGCATGGGTGAGCCAACGGCAATGCAGGATAGATTTAGATTTGAGCCCAACATCACCTCATTGATGGCCTCTGGTGGACGTGAGAAAGTCGGTGGAACGCGACGAACCTTCACATACAAATTTGTCGCCTTCGAGTGCTCCGTTCCAATGGAATTCTCCGCAACGCATTCGTATTTGCCCTGATCCTCTTCGCGACTGTTGTTGATTTGCAGAATGCCTGTAAGAGAGTGTAAAGAATACATATATGAAAAATTGCCATATTTAATTATAAAAATCGCATGCGGAGAAATAGGTGAAATATTTTTTATTTTTTTTTTGTGAATCTGTAAAACTGTACTTTATAAGTTCAGGGCTTAAACCAGTGGAATTAAGTGACTTGCTTGAACAGTGACATTATTCAAAATGGCTTTTCTTTCTGTGTAGTTTGAGCGTTATTTGGCATCGCCTGATGAACGAGGAAGATAGAATAGATACCTCTGAGGAAGATACCACTAGATCAAACTTATATAATCCCACGATAAAACGATCACCTTTAAAGGTAAGCACTTCAAGTTGAGGTGGAATTTCAAAGCTAGCTTAGGTAGATACTGATGCCTCCGTTTTGCAACGGATCTTTAGCAGTTTGCCCCTTTGGCTGTAAGATGGGTAGGGATTATCTAATCGTTCTGCCTTTTAGACCTTTTCTACCTTAAGACTTTCTAGACTACCTGCTCAACTATAAAAGGAGCAGCAAGTTCAAGAAGACAACTCAGTTACTTATTAGCTACTTGACAGTGAGCACTATCATGTTGTTGTTATCATCATTTCTCCTCTGGAGCTTTTTGTGCGTTCAAGGCACGAAATACGTTACGGTTGACACACACATGGAATCGCCAGTGCTCAGTGAGCAAATGGAAATGATCGATCTGCTGGACTTGGGTGATAGACCCAGACGCATGGTGCAGCCAAAGTTTCACAATTCGGCCTCAAAGTTCCTGCTGGAGGTGTACAATGAGATAAACGAGGAACAGGAGCCTCAGGAGGTGTTGCATCAGCGGCACAAGCGTTCCTTGGACGATGATATTCTGGTTACCAGAGAGGATCGACTGGGGATTGCCAATTGTAACAGCATCTTAACTTTCTCCAGTCGCATCAAGCCTCAGTCAGAGCTGGGAAACGAGAAGGATCTCCATATAAGCTTTAATACGAATGATGTGCCCACGGATCTGATCCTATTTCAGGCCATGCTGCGTGTCTATAAGCAACCCAGTCTGCGGGAGAAAAGACAGAACTTTACAGTCTCCATTTACAGAAGGATCTACAGTCATCAGGGATTGAGTGATGATGACCCAGTCTATCGTATACTGCACTCTGTGAATACCACAACGGATTATAAGGGCTGGCTGGAGTTCAATCTGACGAAGACACTGTACTCCTGGCTGCTCCACAAGAGAATCCAGCAGCCGCAGCGTCACGAGCTGCGCATCTCTGTGGATGTGGCAGAGCTAAGTGCCCTAAATGCGGGTCTGGTGGAGCCACAAGCAGCAAGACGCTCTAGCCTAGAACCTTTCATTGTCGGCTACTTCAATGGACCCGACCTGCTGGTCAAGGCACAAAAGCTGCGATTCAAGCGAGAGCTAAAGAAACGTGAGGTGGCTCTGCCCAGTGGTCCACGACGGCCTCCGCCGGATGAATTCAAGCCGCCGCAATTCTGTGAGCGTCTCAACTTTACTGTCAGCTTCACGGAGCTGAAATGGCAAAATTGGATCATAGCACCCAAGAAGTTTGAGGCTTACTTTTGCAGCGGCGGCTGCAATTTTCCCCTCGGTAACAAAATGAATGCCACGAATCATGCGATTATTCAAACCCTGATGCATCTAAAGAAACCGTATCTACCCAAACCCTGCTGTGTGCCCACAGTACTGGCTTCGATAACCATACTGAAAATCCTAAACGACGACATTATCGATTTAACCAAACACCACAAGGCGGTGGCCAAGGAGTGTGGCTGTCATTAGAATAGCTTAGGGAGAGGAATTCCCAGAAAAGTTGCTGAAACCAGGAGCCGAAAATAGCACATAAACTAAATAAAATATATTTAATTTAAAAACTGCAAAGTAATATATATATTATATTTCAGCTTTTAAGTGTTTAATTCTTAAGAAATAATAAGCAAAATAAATATTTTTAAATAAGAAAGGAGATAAGTCCAGTGATGAACAATAAAACGAAATATTATTGTGTAATTTTTAAATAAATAATACTTATATTTTAATTATTTTTTTGGAATTTTAATATTAAAATTAAAAATTGACTTTATTGAATAATAACTAAATGTTATTATGTAATTTTTAAATAAACTTATATTTTAATTACTTTTCTGCAATTTAAATATTACAATTTAAAAAAGGTATTATTGAATAATATTATTAAAATTTTAACATAATTTTTATACCGGAATTTGTAAAGAAAAACATAGGTAATAGAAAAACACTTTTTGGATAGATTTCTTGATTACTAATCAAAATTAGTGACTATAGACTTGAACTTTTAACAACATAATCCTTTATCTTTATAAAACTATTTAAAAGTAATAATAATTTAAAATCTCAATTGTTATTTGCAAATCCAAACAAAAAGCTTTAGCAATATGTATCTTTTCAAGGCTTTTACGAACTCTTTTTGGGTAAACGTGGCATATGTAAGTATTCCTAAGATCTTAGATTTATCAATAAATATGAAAGCTAATGCGTGCTTTGGTCTTGTCTGGCTGCCTGCTTTGTAGCTTGACTTTAACGGTCGAAACCCACATCATACTCATTGGCTCATAAAATGTCCAGAGTTTACCTTCTTTTTATGCCCTGGCTGGCAACATGGGGAAGGGGCAACACATGAAAATTAACACAATTTTTATATGATTTTAAAGGCCGTATAAAAGTTATGACAGTGTTGTTCTTGCACGCATTGGCAATCTGCCTCAGGTCTATTAAATATCGAGAGCACTTTTCCGGCATATTAAGCTAATGTGACTGATACACACACACACGTATATATAAAGTGTCATAAAGTGTTGAAGCCTTCGCATTATATTTATATGACCAATAAAAAATGAAATATGTACTACGGGCTAATTCAGATGTCATAACACTGGGAAATATGAGACTATAAGACATTCCATAATACTCTGCAAAATGCATATAAATTGTTGCTTTTAAATCAACAGTTTTGGCCCATAAAGTTATGACTCAATGTGAAATGAGTGTCTGATTGTTTTTACCAATTAGTCATTAAATTTTTTTATTATGCAGGAGGAATAAGTCTGTTAAATTTAACAACACTTTTTACTGCATACAAGGTCTCCTTCAGAGATTGATAAGTACTCAAAGGATTTAGCATAACCTACCTTCTAATGCATTCCTTAATGCACAGGGTATAGTTTTATATAGAAATCATATTCATTATTAATTTCAAAGACCGAGCTCAAACGCTGTATTATGTTTAGTAAACATTGTTTACCAAATTTTGAATTTCTAATCAATACATATTAATTTAAATATGCAACATTTTATTTTCAGTTTATGCTGAATTAATCATCTAACGTTGATTATTCAATTTACGCTCGGATGCGCCCCAATTAATCAGCTGTCATAATTTAACATTTTTATACTCTTTTATGGCGAATATTGTGAGTCAATAAATATTCAGGATATCAAATATGAATGATTTATGGCAACTATTCATTTGCACCATTTCATACTTTCAGATTTAAATCGCTTCATTATTTATAGATCACATATTTCGGTGATAAAAATTGTCGACACTTTTGTGCAGACATTTTGTATTGCGATTGGATTTCAGTTGTTATACTGATTTTTATTTTATTTATTGGTTTTAATTTTTATTATTGCGGAAATGCGGAAACTTTGTAGCTTTGAACGGCGGATTGATTGAGAAACTTTAATGTTCGGATGTGCAATGTAAAAGTAAAAGTTATCTCAATTTAAAAGCTGAGATGCATCATAAATTGTATTTTAATTAGAGATATATAGGACCTGATATGGATTAAAAATTTATGTACTATAAAAGGATATATTTAGTGTAGATAGCTCTGTTCATATTTCTAAAACTAAATTAGGGGAAAACGATATTCAAATATTTTTAATTTAAAAAACACCTTTTCCAAATTTTTTTTTTAATCAAAATGAAATATTCGTGGGTCAACGAAATTCGTAAATATATTTCACTTTTCTCTATCGGATTATAATTTTGAATTTTTTCATACATATATTTACATGTAAATAACTGTGGTGAATAAAATAATGCGAAAAAATAAAATGCTGCAGATAATGCAAATAAAGCATTCATAGTTATAGTTTTTGGATAGATATGAATGTGAATTTGTGTGTGCTTGATTTGATGTTGGCCAATTAATGAAAACGTTGTCTGCTTTGCTTCGTTGCCTTTCAGCAGTCGAATAAAATGCGGGAGAAAAATAAACCACAGCGAAAAGAACAGCAATATTACGAGGCGACACACAGACTACAGTTGAGTGAATCATTTTAATGACTCGAATTTTTGCCACACCTCCATTTTTATGCTCCCCCCTTGCAGGAAGTAGACACATATAAATTGTAGAAACGTCGAGCCGTGCTAAATGTTGCAAAATATCATATAGCTCACTCGTGTTTATTATATGTGTTTCTGTTGTTTTGTGTGAAGCGAGCAAAGGGAAGGAGAAAAAAAGAAGGAGAAAATAAAATAAAATACAACAATAAAAAAATAAAGAGAACAACTAAAAATGATGCACAGCGCTAGATGATTGCGGCGCGGTTTTTACAGTGCAACGTTTCAGTTTCATTTTTATATTTATTTTATTTTTTATTTGCATTTGTCTTTGTTGTTGCTATTGTTGCTGTTGGCCTGCGTTCACCTACATGCATCAAAGTTGATTGTTGTGAAATTTATTGCATACTTTTTGGCGTGTTGCTGTTGTACATTTATTACGCTTGTTGCGCTTCACAGCAAACGATTGTTGTTATTGTTGTTGTTGTTTAGAAACCGTTGAACCATTTAAACAACCATTAAATGCCACTGCATTTTAAGTAATCGAAATATTTGAATGTGTAGTATATTTGTATATGAATACACTCACTTGCCATTTATTTTAAGGTAAAAATCCACAGAAGAACTTGATTAAAATTTATGGCAAGCAACTTTCATTAAAATTGTTGGCAAGCTGGCAAAACATTAACATAAGCCACTCACACAAGCACACACACACACATTAAGTGGGAAAGAAAGATGAGAGAGGTAAGAGGTAAGGGTTTTTTAGGGGGCAGCTTGACTGTAGCACTTTGTGAGTGGGCTTTGACTGTAGCAATAAAAATTAAGCTATGCTGCAAGCATCTGGGTGTCGTTTTCCCTGGCTTTTTCACCAGTTGCTCCTTTCTGTTACAGTGTGTAGGTGTGTGTGTGGGCGTGGTGTAACTCTTATGAAAATTAAAAATTCTTTCAAGCCACATAAAAATAAAGAAAATATCTGGGAAACGTTGAGCTAAGGCTGAAAATTGGCTTTTAAATAAAACGGGTTTTACGTAGGGCGAACCGGTTTTAAGACAAATGAAAATTGGATCAGCTTGCTTGAAATCCAAATAATTAAGTTTGGCAACACGAATATTCAGAGGTTTCTGAAGGTGAATCAACTTTGAAATAAGAGGAAGCACCTAATTCAATGACCATTTCAAAAGAATGTGAAAAAGAATTTAAAAAAAAAAACAAGAGGGAAAGGCTCGAGCTCACGACTATAGAATGCCCGTTACTTACTTTAATAAATTTAAAATATTTTTATTGCATGCTTTTAGGCACTTACATTGCTTAAAAGCTTTAATCAGCCATTAACACCATTAACAACATTGATCTAGGCTGTTGATGCTGATCAAGAATATATATACTTTATAGCAGAGGTGCTCAGCTTTTCCTCATTCCATTGATTTTCGGCCTCAATTGTTTTTGTAATTCCTCAAAGCATAGGAAACAAAATATCGTATACATGCACGGCGTTGAGCATACAAAATGGCAACACATGCAAACATTTTCGTGTGTGTGCAATGCGTAGAACCAAAACCGGTTTTGTTCTCTTCTTTGAGTGGTGTTTGCGATCGCAAGAGAAGTGAGCAACAACAATTTCAATGTGATTTTGTTGTTGCCTTTTCTTCAAGTTTGCATTTCCTTTCTGTGTATTGGTGTGTTTGCTTACAAGTATTGGTGCGAACTCTTTCGTATGCTGGCTTTCGTATGCTGGCTTTGGGCAGTCCTGCTTTATAGGGTCGGAGATGCTTCCTTCTCCCTGTTACATACATTGCAACGAATGCAATATCCCCTTTAACTTATTGTATAAGTAACGGTTATAAAAAAAATATTTGATTCGGCCTTAAGCCTGTGAATTCAATCATTGTCATTAAATATTTCATTAAAACTTAATCAGATATTCTGTAAGTCAGAGTAACTAGCACTAGTTATTAGACAAAACGAGATTGCAGTATCAAGACAGAGGTTAATACAAAAAAAGAATGCATGAATCGTCCTGAAATAGTTTACGAACCAGTTCACACATCTTAGACTTCAGATTGTGAATGCATACCTTGAGTCCCACCACATATATGCAAATTGGAATCCCAAACATGGTAATGGTATGCATTCCGGAAGCATAAAATGGAACCACTCCTCCATTTCCCCCTCCACATCCACATCTACGAACAAATCCAATTCAATGCGGCGACGTCTTTATGTAGCAGCTACGCATCGCTGGGCAACGAGTGCTGCAGAATTGTTGGTTAGCTTTTTATGGCCACATGGACTATTTAGCCAAAGTCAATCACAGCACCAACGAGCCAGGCCATTGTACAAAAGGGCAACCGTGTTGGCAACGCGTTGTCGTCTTTTGTGCCACAGTTGCCGTTAACAACAGGCGCGAGACAATTGTGCTCCCAATACGCGCACACAGACACGAAAAGCTGTTCCCTTGGCTCCCCGCCACGTCTCCTTTGGATTCTTCTTCTTCTCTACGTACATGGCACACATGTGGCATGCCACAACTGCACTTCCGCTTGCGCAGTCATTTTCATATTTTGCAACTTCCGTTGCCACACACACACAATGTGAGTTAGACAGAGACAAAGATAGAGAGAAAGGGAAAGAGAAATGAATAAGTTGTCGCCTGGCTGAATCCCAGTGCCGCTAAGGCGTGCCCGAATGGGATTATTAATTAAATTATGCTTTAATTTAAGTAGTCCTCACCGTCTTTTGGCAACAATGTGACATTTATGGCGGCAGCCCCCTATAAAAGTGAAAAGTTTCAATTTTGATAATGCTCCAACGGACGACTCATCAACCTCACATCTCCCCCCTAAAATGGTGAAATAACTTGACCGACTCCGTAACGGGAGTAATTCCCAAGTGCCGACTTCTTCCCACCTCCACTCTCCACATTTCTCTAGTCATGCACATTTTGGGCAATTACTGTCTCATTTTCAACAAAAGTGACTGTCAACTCTTTCGACGACGAGACGAGTTGGGGCTTTGGGACGCTGGGGTATAGGGCATAGGGTAGGGGTATGGCATGGGTAGGGTAGCTCATAATTTAAGCATTAAACTTTCTCAAATGCTTTCAAGTTGACTTGCCTTAACTACAGTTTTACAGTTCAAGTAAATAATTGCGACCCTCCTCTTTACCCAAGAGGGGAACCGGACTGGAACCGAAGGGGCGGTTAAGGGGACCGGGAGGGGCGATTGTAATGATGGGCACAACAATTAAAGTTATAGTTGCCCGGTTATTTTGACGTTGGCCTCGTCGAGCGCGTAAGGATGGCGATTGCTTGTTTTTAAAGTAACTACAGCTCGTGTAGTTGAAGTTTAACCAGAGCATATAAAAATACAAAAAAAAAAAGGAACTCAGCTTGGAGACTGCGACAAGGTGTATGCGTTTATGAGAATGGCCAAACATAAAGATTAACCTGACTTTATGTGCTGACGACACGAAACAATAAAACTTTAACGGCATATACGGCTAGTTAAGACTTAAGATCTGTCTACTCAAACTTTATAGTAGTTTTAAAAAAATGTATAAAATAAATTTTCAATTATACTTATATTCGCTTTTATGGTTTCTTTTCGTCGAGTTCAATGAAAGTGATTGCCTCTTTGCTTTCTCCTCAACATATTCTTATTTTTCAACATAAAAACTGTTACTCACTTCTGTTATAGCTCCAGAATAAAATTAGAGAGCTGCACAAATTTTCAGTGCAAGCTGCAGCTTCTAATACTTGTAAAATATTTATTTGTAACTGTAAACTATTTTATTCTAAAATTCTCTACAATCCCCAATTCTTAACGCGGATCGTAGAATATCATTAATAATAAATACATTTTACTAGTGTACTTAAAGATCATTAAATTGGTGTGAAATTGTTGTCCTAGGTTTGTCATTTGCGAACTATAAGATATTATTAACTTCGAGCCTTTGACTTGCCATTTGCCACTTGTAGTAAAAATATTCAATTGTTAGAGCAGTCTAAGACAATCCTTGACAATTTGTAGCCATCTTAGAGGAGGGATGATACTCGGGGGTGACACTTGTACAAGTTGTGCGTAAGCTCATTGCCCATTCCACGTGCTGGCTATTAAGACAATTGGCCAGGCAAAAACCAATTTCTGATAAGCCTCTTTTGCTTAAAAGCCAAATTATGGTATTTGAAAGATATTTGCTATACCTTTTGCGTTATTTTTTTTTCTTTCTGTCCCTTGCCCACCACCCAGTTATAAAGTAATTTCCCCAGACGCATTGAACCCTTCTAAAAACGAAGAACATGGTCAGTTCTTCTTTTTTCCGACCTTCTTTTTTGTTCTTATTATTTTTATTTTTTATTGAACAATGCCCTCAGGGACTATTTGGCGGGCAGGCGAATAAAAATAAAGGTATTATCCTCAATATTATTGTCGGTCTGTCGCACTGTCGTTTGGTCCTACGGTCGTTTCGTCTCTCTTCAGTTCCTCAGCCTACGCTTCGCTGTGGACAGAATTAACTATCAACAGCAATGCGGCAATGCCCCGAAGTAATTTTAAATAAAATATTTATAAACGTATTTGTGCACTGAAGTGCGACCGTTGTCATTTGCTGGTGAGTTGTAGAAATAAAATCATAAACAAATAATAAACGCCGAATGCAGATATTCATATAACAACGAAAGCCTTTATACACTTTGGGAGGACTATTAAACATATTGCCACTGCGGGCATCAGCTCTTTAGTATACACCTGGACGCTTTCTCAGAACAGTTGGAACACTTTAAATCAATTTATAGATTTATGCATATATTTATATAAAAATTTATATATATATATAATTTTGTACTACAATTTGTTTCCCTTAAGTTAAGTTTTTCCGTTTCTCGATCAAAATATGTTTTAATTATGCCAAAGTTTTCATTAAAATGTATGTAATATATTTTTATTTGTTATGTTATGGTGAAAGTGTTTATCCCTTGGGTTTTAGGCTTCAAATACCCATAAATTAATTGAAAAATTATTTCATTTATTTAAAAAAACCCTTATTTTTCAATTCGCCTTTTCTTCAATTCTTTTTTTGTTCGGTATTCGTAAACGTTTTGCAAGCTGAGTTCTTCTTTATTTTCTACTCTTTTTCATATTTACAGCGCTGGAATTTATTCTCAAAATCGATAACATTGAATAGGAAGCCTTGCGTACAATCTAATAAGAAGCACCGCAAGAAGGGTCCATAATAATCATATTAATAAGTCTTAAAGCAAATAGGGCGTGACCGAAGGCACAATATGATTGCAACTAGAATAGGCACGACAAAGACAACTCGACAGGAGAGGGGGACAAGGAGAGAGTGGAGTAAAGGCAAAATGGATCCCGAGGCATTTTATTAAAATAATAAAGTTCTAATTTAATTATGAAGCGAGTACAAAGAGCGTGGATGAAGAAAAAGAAGAAGCAGGAGATGACAATGAGCTATGTGAAGTGCGACTATCCCGAGTTACTTTTCATTTTGATAACTCACGTACCCCTCCCGAGGGTCTTAATTAGCACGCGACGGCCGTATAACCGAAAAATCAACGCGCCTTAAGCTGCCTTTTTGGTCGGTCGGTCGGTCCGTCGGTTGCCTGTGGTTGGGGCACGATAGCAGGAATGGGGTGGGACTTTGCAAAATAAAGGACCATAAAGTGCTAATTGAATAAAACGGCACATGACTTGCATAACTTATTATGAAATTCATATATATGTATGTATCATTACTATGCAGCCCCAGAACAGAACAGAACGGAATCCTAAAAACAGAACAGAATTAAACCGAACCGAACTGAACTGAAAACCAAACCTAACCCGTCCGCGCCTGAAGCGTAAATTCATTTCATTTTCATAAATTTAAAACCTACTTTAAGACAACAGAAAAGGCAGCAGATGGGAAACAGGACCTGCTGTAGCGGGAGCAGAAGGAACCGCTTAGAGACGTTTAGAGCACCCAAAAGGATATTTAGCTGGCGGAAATATTTTTACGTTTCGTTTAACGTGCCAAAGATGGCGGCGTTGTCGGCGTTGTCGACTGTCTGTTGTCTGCTGGCACCTATACAATCCCTCCTCAGCCTCTCCAGCCAACTTCTCCCATCCGAAACTCTCTTGAAAGTTGCTTGGGCCCACGTAAAACTAATTTAACCCGCAAAGTCCACGGCCACTTTTGTTCGTGTTACGCTAAATTAGTCGACCTGCCCTGCCAGTTTCGACCAGAGACCAGAGAGAAAATAAGAGCAAAAAAAAAAAATGAATTTGTTTCAGCTGGAATACGAATAGGTCAGGTCGGATATTGTAGTAGTCGGCTGTGCACAACAGAACAGAGAGCACAGCACATACATATACCATAAAAAATGATTTTACCTTGGGGAAATTTTTGCAACAGTTTTTAATTTGTAATGCGCTACAACCACTAAAACAAAGTGGTTAGTTCTTGTCTAGGTAATTGCCACTGCCAATGGTTATTGGATACGTAATATCAACACCAGTAGCGGCTTTTTTTCATCCATCTGAGAGTTGTAAAGTTTAAAATAGATATATGAAAAGTGTGGACATTTTTAGTTCGCGTTTTCATATACAAAATGTTTATAATGTAGATCTTACAATAGAAATTTCTGCTTTGGGAGAATGAAACTCTAACATTGTAGACTTTAGAATATATTGATAGAAACTAAAAAAAATTCAATTTAGCTTTGTTTTTTTATTTGTAAGATATCGTTACTTTTTAAGGTTGTTTTTTGGGTATTTTTTCGACATATTTCATTTAATTCTGACTATTTTCTCTTGGAGCTATCATAGCTATTAAAATGAAAAACAGAGCTCTGGAGGGGTCTCAGTGTATATTCGACCTTAATTTCTGTATTATTAAAAATGAGCATAGAAAATAGACAAAACTAAGAATGATTTCAGACTTAATTCTCAAAAGGTACCAGAATTATTACTGTAGGGTATTCCGCGCATTTCTAACCTTTATTTGTGAGCAGTCAATTGTTCAGCAGGTTGTCATTAAGCGAGCGTCCATTTCATTAGCATTTGGTTCGAGCTCTTTGCCATTTTTACCATTCTCAACACGTTGTGAGTTGTTAAAGCGGCTGACCAGGCCAGACCCATCTCCAGACCTGGCTTCCGGCTGTGGCGACCATTGTAACATGGTCATGTCAGGCAAGCAGGCATTGTTCTGGGTTTCATCGGGTGCTCCTGTCACTGCCATATGCAATTGAAACGCGTTGGTGGAACATGATTGGATGTCCCACTGTGCCCAACTCCCCTATTTGGATACTATTCCCCATAGACAACGCAAATATA
Organism: Drosophila limbata; assembly: GCA_963924055.1. Taxonomy (NCBI): domain Eukaryota; kingdom Metazoa; phylum Arthropoda; class Insecta; order Diptera; family Drosophilidae; genus Drosophila; species Drosophila limbata. The sequence goes on from OZ001353.1 coordinate 6,962,737, forward strand.
ATCATTGTTATCGCGGCTGTTGCTGTCGTTTGGTCTGTCGGTCTGTCGGTTTTGGTGTCGTGAACGCGGCCATTGATGTCATTTTAAAAGGACTCTTTTAATGCATATTAATGTCAATATTAATGTCAATATTTGTGCTTCTAATGACCGTCGCACCGTCGCGTCACATCGCGCCACGTCCTGTTGGTTTGTTGACGGCTTTGTTAGTTTTCAACTGGCAACGTTTGATGTGCCTCATGTCAGCGTTAATGACATCGTCATCATCATCATCATCGAGCATATTTTCCGTAATTAGAGTTGGCCCAAAACTGAGACCCAAAGCCCTGGACAGGGTTCTTAAGGAAAAGAGCGCTTGATTAAAGGACCTGGCGACATTCTGTTGACATTTGTAAAGTTTCTACCTAATAAGATCTCAACTAGCTGGCTCATAAAACAGGCAGCAGCCGCAGCTGCCCAGGAACTAAAAAGGTGTGCGTGTATGCGAGCAATCGCCATTTTCAAGGACCAACTTTGCCATTTGTCAGGCCTCGCAGATGTTTCATGAGATGGGCGGCGGGTGGAAAAAGGACAGAGGAAAAGAGCCGAGCCGAGCAGCTGGCAAAAGTCAAACGTTAACTAAGCGCCGAAAAACTTGTAACACAAAATGCGTCGAAGCATAAGTAAACTCCTCCTAAGAAATTCAAATGAGCGTAAGCGCAAAATACTAAAAATAAAAGTGAACAAAAAATACCAAAAAGGTAGCGTCAAAGACTAGAATTTTAATAAATGAAGTCGTTTCTCAGCAAAAAGCAGGCAGAACTATTTGGGGAAAACCCAGGCAACGGGTTTCTTTGCTGAATGATAAGAAAATATTCGCAATGATAAACATCAAAGAAATGGATCAAATTAATGTTAATATACTTCGTATTTGGCAGGGCGTAAAAAAAGGGAGACATGTAAAACAATAACTTTGAAATGTAAAAGATATGACTGTCTGCGTATGGAAATGGTGTATGTTTGGATTACTGATTCTGCCTTTGATTTCACGACTGTCGGCTTGACTTTATTCATTGAAAATGTATAAAAAGGTTAAAAATGTAACAGACTGAAGAAAGCTTTTATTGAGCTTGGGATATAGGTAGAAACTGTCTTAAGATAACTTGAAACTTTGTGCAAATAAAAGTAACCTTTTTGTCTGTATTAAAAATAAATAGTAAATTAAAATGTCTAATGGACTACGAGGGTGGGCTGATAAATAGTCGGCCTACCAAAGAAAACACGGTTTTTTTTTTATTTTTCTTTTTTATTTTTCAACATAATCTCCTTTTAGACGTATGCACTTAGTCCAACGGTCCTCCAATTTTTTTATACCTTCCATAAAATATGACTGGTCCAGGTCCTCAAAATAGGCGTTTGTTTCACAGATCACCTGTTCATTCGACTGAAATTTCTTTCCACCAAGCCATTTCTTTAAGTTTGGAAATAGATAATAGTCACATGGTGCTGAATCTGGAGAATAGGGGGGATGTGGAAGAATTTCATAGTGTAGTTCACATAATTTCATCATGGCAACAACGCTCTTGTGAGCCGGAGCGTTGTCCTGGTGAAACAGAACTTTTTTCTTCGCCATGTGCGGCCTTTTTTTCTTTAGTTCTGAATCGAACTGTCCCAAAAGGTTAGAATAGTATTCTCCATTAACTGTTCTGCCTTTTTCTAGATAATCCACATGAATTACGCCTCGGGCATCCCAGAAAACCGTTGCCATTACCTTGTTGGCCGACAAACCAATCTTTGCCTTTTTCGGCGCCGTTTCTCCGGTTGAAATCCACTGCTTTGACTGTTCCTTGCTTTCTGGTGTATGGTGATGTATCCAAGTTTCATCGACAGTCACAAAACGACGCAAAAATTCATTCTTATTTGCGTTTAACAATGCCAAACTCTCCTTCGCAATGACCAAGCGGTTGCGTTTTTTTCCTCTGAGAGCAATCGCGGCACCCACCTTGACGAAAGCTTACTCATATTTAAATATTCGTGTAAGACGTTTCCAACACGTTCACGAGAAATGTTTAGGGCCTTAGCAATCTCTCTCAGCTTTATTCGGCGATCATCCAATATCATTCCGTGGACTTTATCTACCATTTCTGGGGTTGTCACCTCTCTGGGACGTCCCGGACGGTCCTCGTCAAAAATGCTTGTCCGCCCGCGCCTATACTCAGCAGTCCAATATTTAATGTTCGAAATCGATGGAGCTGATTCCCCATAAACTTCGATTAACTCATTTTTTATTTCATCGTTGGATTTCTTTTTTAAAAACAGAAATCTAATGACAGCTCGATATTCTATTTTACTCATTTTGGGGACAATGCAAAAGTGACCATGCTAAGACTCCCGCCAAAATTACCAGTGTTGAGAAAAACGCCTAAAACTTTTTCAGCAATCAGCCGATAGAAAACACTAATCGAATAAAATATTTATGGGTTGTTTAAGATGTTTTTTTTTCGTAAGGCCGATTACGTATCAGCCAGCCCTCGTACATTAAGCGATAGTAAATTTTTGACTGCTGCCAAAGCTACCTAATAATATAACTATTGTTTACTATTAAATCTATCACACAAATATGTTGAAACTTTTTTTAATAAAATAAACAAATTTTATGTTTATAGTGCAGTGGGGCTGATGAAAACTGTTACCAAAAAAGGAATAATGTGTAAGTTATCGGGTGCTTTACAACCTGGCTGAGAGTGTGTTTAGTTTGCTCAATGTATGTAACAAGGAGAAGGATACAGCTTTATCTGTGCGTATGAGAATATACCAGCATAAACCCAAGAGACTATAAGACCTAGAGCTTGGGCGACATTACTTCTATATTCAAATTACAAGATCAATTTTAAAGTTACAGCCCAAAGTCGAACTTTATACTCGATTGGAGCGTGCGTATTTTTCATTAATTTTTTATTCAATTGTTTAATTTTGCTTACCGTTATTTATGACATATCTGGGATTGGTCATGTCCACCTTTGTCTGATTCTTGATCCAATAGATGTTGGGTGTGGGATTACCAATGGCCTTGCATTGCATTTGAACCGTGTGACCCACTTCGATGACGCGTGTGCCAGGACCCTGCGTTATAACCGGAAATCCTGCGGGTGTTTTATCGCCTGCAATGCATGAAGAAAAGTCGCAAAAATGTTTAAAAAAACAACAAAAAACTCAGAGCCGTAGGCGCAGCAACAACAAAATGAGTTTCAAAATAATGTTGCATAGAGAATAAAAAAAAAACAGAATCAACAACAACAAAAATATGTATGTGGCGTGTTAAAATTTTTTAAGGGGTATGGAATATAAAATATGAAAGGAACGATTCGGAAAGGGGTAAGCCATATGCCACAAATATACACATACGCTCACACATGCATGCATACATATATGTACTTATATGTATGCACACACCCACGCACAGACTCGCATAAAGTATTGTTTTACATGACGCTTTTATAAACGGAAGTTGCCGTTTTTTAAAACGTTGCACAGTTGCCTTTGTTGCCGCTTTCTACGCCATTTTGTAAGTCAAACAATGGCGTGCACTACACACACACATATGTATAAGTGTGCGTATGCGTGTGCGGGGTCAGCATTTTTACTTGTGACAATTTTCTTTTGTGACACACTTTAAGGGCTTGGCAGTCGCAGTCGCAGTTGGAGTCGCATTCGGATTCGCATTGTTATAATGTGTCTGTGTGTGTGTATGTGTGGGTTCGTGAGAGTGTGTGAGTGTGGCCGGTTTAAAGCAAATCCGCAACTTGCAGCCAAGTGGCGGCTGCTCTCGACTGCATCTTTCAAATGAACAAAGCTCATTTACATTTTCCAATTAAATCCAGCATTCAAATCTCCCAACCCCCACCTCCCAGCACACAACTCCAGTTCCAATTGCAGCTCTGGCAGCTGCCATTGCACATCTGCCGGATGTTAACCTATCCCCCTCCTTCATCTGTCATCCCCTTTGGCCAGGACAGAGGTATTTCCACTATTTGATAACGTTTGTCTTTGACTTTGCATACAAAACAGAAAGACAATGTGCTCATAAGATGCACTCTAAATGAAGTCGAACAATCAGTTAATTAGGAGAATCAATGCGACGTCTATGTGAATAATACTACAAATTAAACACATTTCGGAAAATACCATAACTTCTTTTCAGTTTTCAAATATAAAATTTTTTTTTTTTTAATGAATGAACATAATGAACTGAAATATTTCCTACTTAATTTGGTAAGTAAAGCGCATTTAAAAGTCGTCGGGGTTCTTGTTTATCTTATTTTATTCTTTGCCTTGTTTTTTTTTTTTTTTTTTTCATTTGTGCATTTCGCTAAAACATTTAACAGTGGCAACAACTACAATAATCCGCCCAGGAGTTAGCTGCTTTTTTCATTGCCCCCTACGAATTCTCCCTGCTTGCTCCTTTCCACACCCTCAACCGACAGTCTGACGTCTGTCTTACTATCAGTCGGTTTGTTGTGCCTTTGTTTGTGTTTTTCAGCGTGAAATTAAAATTTTTAACTGAGAGCCAAAAAACGCAACAGCATATGTATGCATTATAATGTGTTCACACATACATACATACGTTTATACATACACATATGCACATATGCACAAACGCAAAACAAGAAAAACAACAACATTGATGTTGACATTTGACGCTGCCGTTGCCATCATTGCCGCCTCTCAACGTCCTTTTTATCCTTTCAGTCTACTGACATTTTCAGCCACATTTCGGCTGCATCTATGCCCATGATCCCCCTCTCTTGCTTGGTTTTTGGGTGCTTTATTTATTGTTGCTGCATCACTTCTTCGCATTCTACAACAAAACTGTGCAAAAAATTAACAAATAAAACTTTTTATTAAACAAATGCTGAAAAGTGTATTCTGCTTGCTTAGCGAGAGTATTGTGTGAGTGTATGTGTGTGTGAGTGTATGTATGTGGCTATGTGTGAGGTTGCGTTCCGTGCTTGTTGTGGGATAAAGGAGAATATGACAAATAGACGAACAGACAAACAAACCGAATACAAAGCTCAGTGTAAATACGAGAATAACGTTACGCTTCGAGAGTTGCAGATTTTTCACAGCCAAAGAATATTACTTTTTTTTGTTGCAGAAGCGTTAACCAACATAAACTGCAAAGTTATATTATGCCCGTTTATTGGTACTACCGACAAAGAAATTCCATACATGTTATACATAAAATAAAAATGATTATATACAACGGTTTTTCGTACCCTGAAAATTTATCAGAATTCCATTTAAATTTTTGTAGTATTAAACGCGAGTGAGTTCATTTCGATTGGAATACTATATATCTTCTTTAGCGGCAACATTACATTCCTAGAGACTTCTAAAATGTAGTTTAATAAATCAATATTTGTAATTTAAATAAACTTTTTATTTAAAAAAACAAAAACAGATTTTTTAATTCTTAAGTTTTTATATCTTTAGGAATTAACTACGTTTTTTCTGCCTTACTTTGATTTGACGTTTGATTATCACATGTATTATTTAATGTCGAAAATGATAAGTGAAATGATGTTAAAATACTGCGCTCTGAATTATGCAACACTTTCTCTGAGAATTTCAGATAATTAAGGACACTCTTTATAGTAAAATGATAGAAAATGTAGTAAATTTTGATTCCACTTATTTTCTGTGATTTCATTTTTTTATCTGCATCTTTACGATAATTAAGCGATAGTATCCAAAATTGTAGAAATTAAAGTGACAATTAAAGGTAAAAGATGAGTCAAAAATAAAGATAGCAGATACTTTCTCTGTTAGACTTCTTTCCTCAAAAAACTTGCACGCAAAGACAAAATTACAACTTTGTTTGGTTTCATAGTAAAGTTAGCAGTTAGTTAATTATTCTATGTAACTCTAGAGAGCTTTGTAAAAGTTATTTGTATAATTTTACAAAGTTTTATTTAAATTTGAAGAGGTTTTTGTATCGCACTTGGAGAATATTTAATGCATAATCCGGTGGCAAATATTTGGCATTGTTCTTAACCAAAAATATGCAGCAGGGTCACTTTCAGTGGACATTTCAGTTAAAGACTAGAAGTTGTTGATTTTGATGTTGATGTTTGTTGTCGTTGTCATTGTTGTTGCTGTTTTTTTAGTGGCACCCAATGGCCGCATTGTTGCTGACGTTGTTGCCTATGCGTTGCCAATTTGAAAATGCAATGAAAAATTCTAAAAACAGTGGACAGGGAAAAACTCCAAACATGCCAAACTGGCGAGCACTTCATTTACAGCGTTACGAGAGGTGTCGACGGGAAAATGGGGAAAAACGAGGGAGTGCGAACGCATCGCTGACCAATGCAACGCGTCAGTGCGTGTCTGTGTGTATCTATGTGTGTGTGTGCATTTATTATAAAGCCAGGCAGCACTGGGAGATGCAGCTATTGCTGATGCTGCTGCTGTTGCCGCTGTCGTTGACTGCCAAATTCATGTGGCTTTTCATGCATTTCAATTAAGCTGCTGCTATCTAGTTGGTGGTGCTGTTGGTGGTGGTGGTGGTGCTGCTGCTGCTTACTGCTGCGAAAAGTGTTGGAAAATGTGCCAACAATGTTGAGCAGCGACAGCACGTTGTGCTTTGAGTCTTTAGCGACAGCAATTTTAATGAATTAGCTAATCAAGGCAAAGTAGAGTCGAGCACCTGGCCACAGTTTGCATTGCTTTCAGCAATACGCACACCTTGTCACACACCCCGAAAAAACACACACACACATACACGCATACACTTCTTCTCAATAGACTGGCAATGTCTTGAGTGTGATAAACATCATTAGGTGGCACAAAAGCAACAGCACATAAAGCGCTTTATTTGCATGTTGTCTGCTTTTAGATGCCACTGACCCCCACACACACATACACTCACACACACACACACACAGACATTAAAAGAAACGATAAGGAGTGGTGGCAGCTATAAAGCTCATACACACAGGTGCCAGGTGTTTGCATTATTGAGTCACTTTCAAAGGCGCATTTTCACGCCGAGTTTTTCTCTCAGTTCAGTTTTTCCCTCGGATAAATATGCTGTTTACCCAATGCCTTGGGGAGAGGGGAGAGAGGAGGAAAGCTGAAGGGGGGTTCTTTTTTTTATTATGTATTTGTGTGTATGTTGCCATCGTGTTGGCATAGCAAACATTTTACAGACACTGAAAGCGAAAAGCAACAACACCATGAAGTTCGCTTTAAGAGACTTTGCGACTGCCTTTCGGTCTTTTGGTTGCCTTTAAGGATACTCAGGAACTGGCCACAGGCAAATTTGCATATTTTAATTATTCATGCATTTTTAAGATTGATAAGAGGTGCCCTTTTCTTTTCTTCATCCACAAGTTTTTTGTTGCACGCGGTCAGTCCAAGGATCGACATTTTCCACTTGCCTCTTGCCCCTTGCTACGTTTCACGTCCAGTTCGTCAAAATGGCATTTTTCCACTAGGAGCACATTAGCATTAGCTTTCTTCTTGCTTATGCGGAGGCATTTGCATCAACTTGTTGTTATTGCTAAATTATTAAATCATCTAAGATGACTGCAGTATGAATTCATATTTATAAAAAGCTTAAGACATTGAACTAAAGCATATTAAAGGATTTTTCTACAAACAATTCCTATAAATTATAATCCAAATTGTTAAGATAGCAACAGCTCGTTAACAATGGGTTTTATTTGTGAATATTTTCATGTGAATTTTAAACAAGTAAGAACGCTATTGTCGACTTCCCGTTGCTCAATTTAAGTTCATATTAATTTTTTAAAAATTGCTGCAAATATTTGGTTGCTACTCAAAAAATACATCAGAATTAAGTATTTCTCCTTGATTTGGGGGTACAAAGAAAAGTTAATTAATTTGTACTAAGAAGTAATGGATATACACTAAATAGTGCTAAAATTAATTGCACTATTTCGCGTTAAGAAACCCCTTAAGAAGCACCTTCATTTGGATGCAATCTAGTGGAAACACACTAAAGACTGTCGCATTCATTGCTGGTTAAACTTGGTGTCAATTTTTGGAAATTATGCAGAAAACTTTTGTAGAAAGCAATTGAAAACAAATCAAAACACCAGCAGTCAACAATTGTCGAAACGTTAAATATATTTATTATAGGCCTCAACTTGCTCTGTCTTGTTCCCTTCCCCTCTCCACAACCAAAGTAAACAATTGCGTGACTGCTTAGCAAAGTTTCAAACCAGTAGAAGTACTCGTAGCGAAGCCAAATTCCAAACAAAACATGCTTGAAAATTGAGTGTTTATTGTGTTAAGTAGGCACACACAGGCAGTAGAATCTGAGAGAGGAAATAAGGATAAGAGGAGTGCGACAAGCCAAGGAAACTGCGCCTACGGCAACTACAAGCAGAGTAAATAACTGTTTTTTAGTGGCAGCAGCCGGAAAATGGCAACTTGCTGAAGATGTTAGACAATACCAACAATAAAGCCGCAAGTGCTAGCGGCATTAACAAAAGGAAAAAATGAGAAAAGAATGTAAGAAAAAAAAAATGAAGTAGAATGAAGATATAACAAAGTTTTATCCACAAGACGCCGGCAAATTTGTGGCCAGTCAACACTTCCTGTTGGCAAAAAGGATGTGGCATACAATCAAGTGCACTACATATACATACTTCGAGTGTGTGTGTGTGTATCTTATGTAGATGTCACATGTGAATGCTTGCGTACAAGTGACATCAAGCAGTCCATTGATCAGCCTAATGAAGGGCCAACGTTTGCCTAATTGCTGTCGCTCTTAGCAGTTCTCATTCTGTACATCATACATCGTACTCAACACTCAGTCTGTCAAACAATTGATTTTAAAAGAAGAGCCCGGTGAGTGGGCCAAAAGTGCTACCAAAGTGTTTGGCAAGGAGACAATTTAATGTATAGAAGGATGGTTAATTCTCAATAATTGAAAATTGATAAGCTGCTTTCACCAGAAAAATGCATTAGAAGGGTAGAGTTTCAGCTTACATATTTACATTTTAACTGAACTTTCGTTTTTAAATTTTTCTATTTACTAGCGAAAGTTCGATAAACAATGTCAAATAGTCAAATAATAAGCAATCAACGTTAGGCAAGCGGAACCAAAACGGTAAGAGCTATGAGGCTGAAATTTGTACACAACATAGCCGAGACAATTTTTTCGTGAAATAAGGCGACTTTTTTAAAAAATTTGAAACCAACTAACCATAGCAATGGATATTGAAAAGAAATGTATAGCAAACGAAGCTGCTTGCAAAGTTATAGTTATAATAATATATTTTTATATTTATAAAAATATAATATACCTGGGGTAACAGTTTCAAGTCATATATCAACTTGAAAAAATGTTTACTACAAAATAATTTAAAATAGCTAACTCCTTAAATAATAATAATACTGTTGGAATGCAGTTTTTCATATGTTTATTACAACTCTATAGTTTTAATTATAGTAGTCTTAGTACCGTTTTTTTACATATAAAGTCTCTATAACATATAGTAACAAATTTGACATTAATTTCTATACATTTTACGTAAAAAATTCTTTTCAATAGTTATCAAATACCTTACTTATACATTGAAAAAACGGGTCCTAGTATTATTTTGAGAAACCCAAATTCTGAATGTCAGTTTTTGATGAATTCTAATCTGTTAAATGCTTACACTAGACAACATTCGTCTGTTAACCGGCATTGGTACATTGGTATACCACAGTCGGATAGAGACGAGAACCACATCAGTGCTAATACAAAATGCAGTAGAGTATGAAGCATAAAATGTTTGCTGATTACAGTTATATGGCAACAATTTGCTGACTATTCGAGCTGTCCGCCGGTTTTTGCCAAGCAACGATACGGCGACAGAGATAAACTGACGGACAAACTGACGAGCTGGATTGTAGAAGTAGATGGTTTGTCTGTTTGTCCAACTGTCAGTGCAGTCGTGATAGTTGCATGTGTATCCACTGACAGACGACATGCAGCACAGCTAGACAGACAGACAGACAGTCACAGTAATGGAGATGGGCAGAGGAACAGGGGAAAAGGAAGCTAACGTACATCTTATTAAGTTTGCATTACGAAGGCGGCCCCGGAAGATGGTCGTCTTAGATGCTGGAGTTTCAATTTCGGTGTCCAGACCATTGCCTGTCGAAGACTATTTTAACATATAGCACGCTCACTTTTTCGTCTTCTTATTCTTCTACTTTTCAGCCTGACTCCCACTTCCCTCCCCTATCTCTCTCTACCTCTGTCTGTCTCTTTCTCTCACACTTGCACTATTGCTTGTCGTTCTCTATGTCTCTGGCAGAGACTCACTACAATTTAATTTAATTTTTCTTGTCGTAGACATTTGATAATGCTGCCTGCTGCTTGCTGACTGCCAGTAAAATGTAACAAGAAATGTAGCAAATGGCATACAGCAGCCACGCCCCCTTTGCCTTGCCAGTTGCCACTATTGCTGGGGATCTGCTGCTGGCAGTTATGCGCTGGCGCATTTTATAAATTTTTAAACTTATGACTCATTTTTATGCATTTCCACTGACTGCACACTGAGCCCGGCTAGAAACAAATGCCTGGACACAGGCACACACACAGCATGTGGCCTAGGGATGGGATTCAGCAAACAAAAAAGTATCGAGCCAATATCAAAAAGTAACAGATCAATTGCATTTATAGTATTATGAGTAAAAAATAATAAGGAACCTAATTTATTTATGTTCTTCATTAAATATTGACGAGTTACACAATTAGATTGAATAATATTAACAACAAAAGCAGCAAAAATAGCACTTTAATTTGAAGTTTTTAATAATCTTGCACAATTTTTAACGATATAAAACTAAATAAACCTCTTAAAAAATAGTCAAACTATGTGGGTTATCTTAAAGCTGATTAACAAAGAATCTGTAAATCTTAAGCTGTAGTTTCACAACAGTCAAGAAAAAGCTATAAGAATATTTTTCGATATTCCAAACTAATGCAATATCTCACAGCATTTTTGACCCGCTACATTTTAAACTATGTATGCTTTTTATAGCTTAATTCAGATATCATACATATACAAAATAAAATGAATTTTTTTTAATTTTAAACATGAATTAACAAATCTGTGTTTAGCTTTATTTAAAAATCCTTCCTATACAAAGATATCGATACAATATCGATACTCATCCCTAATGTGGACTTTAAGCGATGCGTTCCACAAAACAGTTAAGTAATCTTGACTCTGCTGACTTTTTTTCTTTCTTTTTGCTGTGCGTCTAATGCGCTCTAATGCAATAATAAATCATTGAAAATCCATTTGTATTGTCAACACAAGTCCCGACAACTTGCGACTCGCATGCGAGTCAGCCATTAAACGCCTTCAGCCAAGGCATAAAAATGAAACAAGAGACAAGTTTAGACAGCGAAAGCCATAAACACCTTCACATTGTTGCTGACCTTGTTAATGAGGCCCAAAAACAAAAAATCAAAGAAAAATAAATAAATACATACAACAAAGCAGAAAGTGAGACGAGCAGCAAAACAATCGGAGAAAAACAAGAAAGTTTCGTAGATCAGATGATATTCTTAAATACTCTTTTATTTTATTCAAAAGCAAGTACATTGAATTAGTCAAAACCAGGGATTTTAATCGTTATAAGTTTTATTAAAAAATTAAGAAATTAGGACTGATTTTAATTTTAATTGATTAACTCTCAAAATAATGATTTATTTTGAGTAATTCTGTACTACTCAACACATAATCTTTTTTTTGAGCAGCAAAATAAAACTTAAAGAATATTCATAATTTCATGAGTTTTTTTTTTTGTTCAAAACAAAACTCAATTTGCAATTATATTACTAAATTTCATATTTAATTTTTTAAAAACAAATAATTTAAGATTTTTGAAATTTATTCAAATATAATATGAAAAAGATCTGATTTGGTGTATCTAATTTACGGTTGTGGTTAGTTCAAATACGATATTCGAATCGCACTCAATTTGGTAAATTTAATAAATACTACGATTGGAACTTTAGGTAGAAATTGGCTTTAGAGTCAGCTCATATATAGTCTGGGCATATCGTGACAAGAGTTCAAATATGTTCAAATAGGCGCATAAAGAAGTTGGTAAAGAGAGGGAGAGTGAAGTCAGACAGACAAAAACAAAACAGAGGGCGAAATTAATAAATAAATTAATAAATTACAAATAATTTATCACGAAACACACACGCGTATTGGCAGGCAGCTTATTTCAGTCTCCCTCTCTCTCTCTCTCTCTCTCTCTCTCTCTCTCTCTCTCTTCAGTTCTTAATGTGCGTTTGTGTGTGTATGTGTCTGTCTAAATAAGTCTATTAGAGAAATGAAAATAAATTGCGTGCTTTCAGGCGGCTGCCAGTTGCCAGTTGGCAGTCGCCTGCTGCCAGACGCATTGGCCATCGATTGTCGACCTGCCAACTTGGACAGCCAGCGTCAAAACAACAACAACAACAGCAACAGCAGCAGAAGCAATAACAAAAGCCAAATTCAATTATAAATGCGTGTAGCAGCCATTGTCTTTCTGTCTATGTGTGTGCGTGTCAATGTGTGTGTGTATGTGTATGGCTGTGGGTGTGTGTGGGTGTTTTCTACTAAGTGCAAGTGATTAATTTTTGACAGGCACATTTGTTGTGCGGCATTGAAAACAATCAATGCGAAATGTATGACACGCCCCCCTAAATGCTTTCTTTGACTCCCACATGAAATATGTAGTATCCATGTTGTTCCTTGAGCCGCAAGTCAAGAAATTGATGAGCAATTAGATAAATATGCCAATAAAATATTTGAAACATGCTTTACCTGGCAGTCAATGAGCTTGTAAATTAAAATAGTATAAATATACGTATACCCAGAGAGTTATTAGGTGTGTGTGAGTGTGTTTTGGGAATAAAACAGATGTACAAATAATGCCATGGGGAGAAAGCTGAAGGCATCTGCATATTTGAATAACAAGTGAATCGATTGAATCATCACATTGAATACATACACATTTACAAAGCAAACAATTTCAATTATGTGTATAAACGAAAACTTCAAGTGTTTGTAAAGTACATAATACTAAAATATTATACAGTTTAAAGGTAATCATAGGTGATTTTTAAGCTGTAAACTTGTTTTACAAACAAACTGCTCTTCCCTAAAAATGCCAATAGGCATTCATGACTTATTCCTTCTGACAACTTGTTTTCAATAAAACCCATATTGAAAAATGTGCATCTCTTCTAACAGTTTTTGAAAAATCGGGAATCCTTTTGTCAATTAGAATATAAAATTAGTTGTGGTCTTGAAATGTCAGAGACTTAAATTTTCGAATAGACAGAGTCACAAAAATCGACTGCCTTCTTTTTATATAAAATTTCAACACAGTTATTTAATTTAATTTTGGAATATGTCATACATTTGATAACTGAATTCAATTTAATTTAATCACTTTTAGATTTTATCAAATCTCTCAGCTAAGTATTTTATTTGATTTCAGAAACTCTAAAATTTTCTTTTGCGTTGTTTTAAAGCTCTTAAAAAAATGTAAAAAAGCCATTTAATAGATCTGCAAAATCTTTAAAAACAAATTAAGAAGGTCCCCTATATGGAGCAGTAAATTTGCCAACTGATTTAAGCACAAAGAATTTTTAACATGCATGATTTTTATTTTAAATTTATCATTTACCACAAAATTTCAATGTAATTAATTTGTAGTTTTTTTTAATTTATTTGAGCCCACTATCATTCAGCTCTGACCATTGTCGAGTGTCTAATTTGGGTTTTTCGACCATAAATCGTTGCATTTTATGTGGACACTCTCAACTCTCCCCTTTCAATTCCTGCCTCTCAAACTAGTGGAATCCCTTTACTGTTGGCATCCATCCAGCTGCGCGAGTTTTTCGGCTATTTACATGCAGCACGTTTTTATGAGTATCTCTCCCTGTTGCCTGAACCCAATGTGAAATGTGCGTTTTGGGTAAAATTATGCTATAAGCCACGTGCTGCCAACGCAACAAAAAACTGAAGGGAAAACGAAAACGAAAAATTATATATTGTTGGGCTGTTGACCAAAAACCAAAAGCAAAGCAAAGTGAAGCCGCCAGAATCCCGTGTTACGGCCATAATGCAAATTTATGATCAGAATTCAATTATGTGCTTATTGAAACGCAGCTGCTGCGTCGGATACTTTCACCTGCCTCTGTTCCCTTTCCACCTGTCCTCAGTCCCACGGCATGTCCGACTGTGACTGTGACTGCGACTTCTGGCCCCACCTGTGAGCACAGGTATAAAAGTATACAGGTACCTCCTGCTGGGCAGACTGGCAGTTAATGCTGCGCAGTTTAACGCTTAAAGCCAAAATGCTATGATTTACACACACACACATATACAATGAGAGAGCAATTGCATTTGTGGCTTAAAGTGCGTGGCACGCATTTTATGAGACCCGAGCGAGTAGGGGGCGTGGCAGCTGCGTCGACACTGGCGTCATTAAACCAGTTAACAAATAAATACTTTGCGGCCTCTCGTCACAGGGTTATAAGTGCCAAAGAGATGGAGGAAACCACCAGGCCCAAGTCAACGGCAGGCTACTTTACGACCCAGTCAAATACAATTTTATGCCCTTGATTTGGCAAGAGGAAACGGGTAAATGGACGGGCCCCAAATGTGTTGATGGTGGAGTGAGAGTATATGAGCTTTGGTTACAATTTTTGAGCTAGAATTGAAAGTGAAAAGCAGCTAAAAATATAAACTACAAAGTTCAAAAATAATAGTTTAATAAAAGAGTGGATAAAAAGAGGGAGAGAGAAAATGAAGGCTGGCAAATAGTCGAATCTAAAAAATCTGAGTTAATAAAAGTTCAACAGAAGGGGGGCGGGGGGGTGAGTTCAGACAGATGGCCAACAGAAGCAGAACGAATGAAATCAAAGAGAAAAACATAAATGGGGTATTGACAAAGGGAAATCGAGAAAACTATAAAAGCCTAGAGAGCAGGAGGAGAATACGCTAAGAATGAGGGAAAAGGAGAAGATGAAAATTGTAGAGTAAAAAAAAAAATGTGGAAAAGTGGAATAGAGTAGCTGAATATAGAAAAAAGCAACGCAGAAGAAATTGTCAGTTTTTGAAACAAATGAGATGTTTGACAACATGGAAAAGTTATTAGAATACATTAAATTATTTTTTAAACTGTTTAAAAAATTTGCAAAATAAATTTATTTGTATTGCAAATGTTGATAAAATTGAAAATACTTAAAGGTGTAGATTGTTGTGACTTCAAAAAAATCGAACTTTTTTTTCAAAATAATTATAAAGAAGCCAGCAAATAAATGCAAGTAAAAAAAATATATTGAAATGAAAGGAGATCAAAAAGAAAGATGAAGAAAAACTGAGTGCAGCTATATAAAATACTGATGATAGAAAGACAAACGAAACCGATCGGAGTTAGTGACATGAGAATATAAAATTAAGCCAGCTTAAAAAAACAAGAGATAAAAATTACAATCAGCTGATTGCCTTAATTTACCTTTGAACCAAGTTTATCTACAATTTCTCAATTTCCATCTCTATATCTCTCTATTTCTATATAAATATATATATATATTTCTTCTCCCCTGCTGCTTTGCAGAGAGTCTTTTGACTCTTGTATTAACTTTTTCATTAAGTGCTGAGTTTTCTGAACCATCGCTCGGCTTTTAAATGAGCACGATGCATAGTGCGAACATCGCCACAAGCTGTGCTCAACTTTGTTTTATTTTATTTTGTTTTGTGGTTTTTGCTAATGTTTTTTTTTGTTGCTGATGTTGTTGTTATTTGTTAGGTACCTTTTACTGGCCATACGCGTTCATGTATAAATAATTTGAAATTAATTACATGTAACATGTTACTTTTGCCTGGCCATTCGTCTGTTTTTGTTATATTGTTGTTATTGTTAGTGCTGTTGTCTTTTTTGCCGGAGATAGTCAGAGAGAACAGTCAGAGTTATAAAATATATACGACTACTGTATGCGTTATGTGAGTGCAAATGGAGAAAACTGAATGAAACAAACAGAAAAAAGAACTGGCAATGGGTTTTGGGATTGAGGTTGATAGTGGCGTTGAGGACTTGCTGTACACAGATTTATGGCACGCAATTAACAGTGCCGGCCATTAAGCAACGCAACAACAGGTCAAACGTGCCCGACTAGCAGATACCCTATACTCTAAGAAACTTTTCCATTTTCCCCACCTGAGCGATAGTCTTATAACTACAACTTGACAATTGGCAGCATGTATTTCAGGGTATTTTAACAACAGCTGCAAGATACAATTGCAAAGCTCATTGGCAGCTGTTGTAATGGTCATTCATACATATGCATAAGTGTATGTGCATGTGTGTGTGAGGCACACACATTTTATAGCACACTTTTATGGGCAACAAACAGGAGTTTTTATGCGTTTTGCATTCATATTCGGCTTAAATGTTTTTGAATTTAAAGTTATAATTAAAAAACTTTGGGCAACGAGCACACATTGTTAGCCTTTTAATTGGCTCTTTGTAATACTCGATGTTGTTGTTGTTGTCGTTGTTGTTGATATTCCCCCCGTGCTGCGCCCCTTGCCCCCACTGACATGACAGTTTCAATTGAATGCGCTGCCATTAAATCTTTCATATGTAAATGACATGTTAAACATTAAAATAGACTTGCATAAAGTTGCATAATTGCATTCACGCATTGTTACCTTCCTTGAACTCTCCCCCCGTTTAGCCCACATAATTGAGTGGCGCCCCTTTGTTCACTTTTTGGGTATCTTTCTCTCACTCTCTCTCTTTCTCTTTCAGCGAGTGTAAATATATTATTTATTCGAAAAATGCTTATAAAATGTATTGCACTGCAAACCTGAAATCTACCTTGGCAATTTCGACACATGTTGGCAACTCTGGTCCCTGGGACCATGACAACTGTAAAATATATTGATAAATAGCCCAGACACGGGTTTATTATTTTCTGTTATTTTTTTTTTATTATTGCAAACTCCATTTATCATTTCGTTGCATAATTTTAAATTTATAATTATCACTATTAAATTCATCTTTATGATTATGTCTATACGTGGCATGAAGCCAGTAAATAACTTCAGTATTAAATCAGATAATGTTTCTAATAGTATGAAATACTTTTAGTTTTTTTTTGACTTTATATAAAGTTTTACATTCTGAACAGGATAAATTAAATGTTGTTTTATGGAGTAATATTACTTCGGCCCTACAATTAATTTAAAATGTAATTTGTGTATACTGAAATTTGGTTAAATAATATGAATTTATATTATAAGTTATTTCCATAAAATTCCTTGGCTATTTCCAAGCATCGAGAGTTTCCACAAAACAATTACATTCATCACTTGCCTTTTTCTGTCTTTCTTACTCTCTCTATATATATATATATATACACGTATGTAACTCATTTTTCTTTCTGTCTTTGTTGGTTTTATTGTTGTTTTAATTAACCGTTGCAAGTTAAATTAAGACAGTAACATGACAACAACAACAGGGCCTTGATTTCCGCACACACACGTACGTGAAACCGCATACACATACACATTCGCACATAAAAAATCCCGGAAATGGCGCAGAAAAACTAATAACCAAACGGAAATGCGCACACACATACATGAAGACCATGTGGTATCTCTCCCGCTCTCTCCATCTTTCTCTGTCTGCCTCACTTTGGAGGTAAAAGCCATAAAGCAGACACATTTAATGTCCAACGTGCAAACTGACGACAGAAAAAATTTAATTAATTTCATATGCGATTCAACATTTTCAGCTTTTTGGATGGGTTCAACAATTCTGATCTATAGTTCATATCGTCTGCCTATGTGTTTCCTCTCTCGCTCTATTTCTCTGCAGCCACTCTTTTAATAGATATAAAAAAAAATTTGTTTGCTATATTTATATTTAACTTTTCACTGTTATTTTGGTATTCGCATTTCAATTTGTGCTTGACATCTATTAAATTTTTTTTGCCTTATTCGATGTTCAGCTCGTTGGCAGCCTTTCTCGTTCTCCTTCCTCTCTCCCTCTCTCTCTCCCCTTCTCTGTCTGCCTCTATCTTTTTTATAGCCAAACATTTACATAATTAAATTTATAAACATTATTGGTCGCATGCTTTTAGCTTTATTAACTTCTGTGCCCCATGTTGTTTTGTTGCACATAACAGAAATAACCTGGCCCAAACTTACTTTTTGTCAGCCAGTTGTACAGTATCTGTTTGGGGCTTTGTTAATTACATGTAAAGGTAGTTCATTTGATTAATTTACTGGTTTGTGTCAGATACAAACAGTAACTGACGCCATTTCGCGGCGAAAACCTCTTGGGAAGAGTACACATTTATCGATCAGATTTTAATTTTCTATTCAGATTATTTGAAGTTCAGAAGTTAATTTGATGAAAACAGGTTCACATTAGTTAAATTAAGCAGTCTAATCAGGAAACGTGTTTTGGTAGGACCTGGATTTTTAATCAATACCTTATACTTTAATACTTAAAGCTGTGAGTTATTTTTAAATAAATTTTTAAAATTTATAAGTAATATTAATATTTTTTTAAGATAGTGAACATTTTAAAGGCCGAAAAAAGTGGTACTTTAATTTTTGGTAATTGAATGTTTCTTAAATCGTATAAAAAAGGAATAAGAAAAATTACTTTTTGTGGTTTAGAATTATTATGAGATTAGCAACTTCAGTTTTTAATAACAGGCCAGAAATAAAGTAGAATATTTTATATTTAAAAAATCCACTATCCTTGAAAATCTTACATAAATGTAGAAGATAAATATAGGCAACCTTTTATTTGTAACTAAACTGAAAACTGACAGCTGAAATTATGTAGATACAATACAAAACTAAAGCGCTCCAAACAAAGTGTTCTGTGGGGAGACAACCTTAACGGATTTAAAATTTTCTTTTTGGTTTTATGATGGGTAGAAATATGTTTAAACTTTTATTTTAAGCCTCCGCGTAAATTCGAGAATAATCGAAAAATGCACATGCTTTATTCACTCAAATGTCAGCATACAAAAGTGTTGCATACTAATGAGCGCTAGTGTGGATTTGCTATTAACCCATTTCATGCTAATGGGTATTTAAATACCCAAGAAAGTGTTGACACTTTAAAAATTGTAGCACGGGGCATGTGAGAGATATCGAGGCAACATTTATTTCATAGTAAAGAGAAATAACAAAAATATCAGAATAAAAATTGAACAGTTTAAAACTTAGAAAATGTTGACGAAAAAAGCTGAAAAATGTATGGAAATGGGAAAAATAAAATTTGAAGATAAACTTTTTTTTTGTTTCTATTAACTTTTATGGTCTTCCAGACACACATTTAAAAAATTCGTCAAAATCGTTCCAGCCGATCTGTGGGCAGCATTTAATGGGTTAAGTGAAATGTGTTGTTGCTGCCGGCAAGTTTAATTGAAAACTAAGCAACTACAAGAGCAGCAACAAGAAGAGTAAGCTATATCCATTGGAGAAGCTGTTGCCTGACAACAGCATAAACTCTTAATACAACAAATGCTAAGCAATCAAAGCCTTGAGTTGCACTGCATTTTTCAATTTTCTTTTCTTATTAATTATAGACTAATTAACAAAATGCTCGGCGCAGCGCTCAGTGGAAGCACTCGTGCGTGTGGGCGTGGCCATCTGTGATGACAGCTGCGATAGGAAGTCGAAGATGCAGTAGAAAAAGCAGCAGCAGCAGCGGCAAAAATACGACTTGAAGACGATGCCAAGTGCATATTTAATTGCTTGCCTTGGACAGCGTCAAAGTTGTTCTAATTGTTGTTGCTGATTTTGTAGACACAAAGCGAATGCGTAAGCAATGCTGGAAAAAGTTTATAATTATACTGATTGTAACCGCAAAGCGACTGGCGATAACTGAGAGTTGACGACAAGCGGCGGAGTTTGATGTTTGTCGTTGACAACAAGAAAAAAAAAAAAATTAAACTTTGTTTTTATTTTAGACGAGAGTAGTTGAGTGCCTTCCACTATTGGGCCGCATTTTCACTTTGCCATAGATATGCAAATGTAATTAGTTGCATGCCACATAGGACGAACAGCAGCAGCCAACTGTAAAACGCCGTTCGTCCTGTAAAATGTTAGTGTAGCGAAACAATTTATACTGAAAATAGAATTAAAACCACAAAAGCAAAACATTCAAAATAAAAAAAAAGAAAAATTAAGAAAATACAAGCAAGAAAGCGATACAAAAAAAGAGAGAAAGAGAAGTGCAAGCAATGCAAAGGCTGCGGCCAATGTGGCAAAAGGGGCAAAAGAGGCAAAGAAAGCGCAGTCGGCTAAACCAAGATTTATATGCAACAAAAGAATAAAGTGAACATCATTGCATTTACAGTAGGGTATACACAACTGATGAAAATTTATTTGTAGTCATTTTGTTGCCTAATTTCAGCATTAGTTTTAAAATTTTGAATTTCCTGAACTCAATTAATTATAATCTTTTAGTGTCAGTAGAAATAAAAAATAAATAAATTAATCAAGTCGCTCTTTTTAATAATTAGGCATTTTTAAGCATAATTGATACTTTCCAATGCAGCATTAAACAGGGTATACAAAGAGGTATATATAATAGAGAAGCGGCAGAGAGCCAGTCACAAGCAGACGGAGAAAAAATGTGCATAGATTTGGACACAATGCCAGGAGTGCACGACAGGAACCAACGCGACGTTGGCAACAATAAAACACAAGAAAAAAACCACATCAACAATAAAAAAGTAGAAGAAGAAAGGCAACAACCTAGTTGCCACAAAGAAGACGCCATGCACGACGAGTATAAATTTGTAATTCTTGATGCAACCGCAACGTTTATTAATTTAAAATTCAATTTAAAATGGTCAAGACTCCGCCTCAAAGCAAAAAACGTGCTCTCATGTATATGTGTGTATGTGTGCTGTCTGTCTGTGTGTGATGTGTACATGTGCTGGGTGTGTGGTGTGAGGGATGAATCAATAGATTAATGCATCAGCACTCAGTCTGATCGAGCGTCTAATTGTGTTGCCACAGCAAAAAGGAAATTTAAATTGTTTGCTGATGGAGGTCGAGGAATTTATAATGTACTGTCAGATTCACACTGCCTCACACACTCACACCTACAACATGAGTGTGCAACATGCAGCATGCATCGGACACATCAAATTAATAAAAGAAACGCAAGATAAGTGAGAGCATGACGAAGGACAAAATAGCTTGGGTAAGTTTCCCTATTGAAAAGAAGAGTAAAAAAGTACAAGAAAGAAAAATGATCAAATAAAATTAGAAATGAACTTGACTTGACTTAAGTTTCGATACATAATTTATGAGTGTCTATTAAATCTTATAAAAAAAACCTCTTTACGAGGTAAAAGTCTAGTGACGAAATCATTTTCATGCACCAAAATTTCTGATATCCAATTTTGTGACGAATAATATTAAGGTTTACTTATAAATTACTAAAAAAAAATATTGTCACTCGGCACATTGCGCTAATTTTTTCATATCTAATAAATATTTATTTTTTGCGCAGTGCCGAG
This sequence comes from Drosophila limbata, assembly GCA_963924055.1. NCBI lineage: Eukaryota > Metazoa > Arthropoda > Insecta > Diptera > Drosophilidae > Drosophila > Drosophila limbata. Next base: position 6,984,314 of record OZ001353.1, read on the forward strand.
TGACAATATTTTTTTTTAGTAATTTATAAGTAAACCTTAATATTATTCGTCACAAAATTGGATATCAGAAATTTTGGTGCATGAAAATGATTTCGTCACTAGACTTTTACCTCGTAAAGAGGTTTTTTTTATAAGATATCAGAAATTTTGGAGTAATATATCAGAAATTTTGAAAATTGCAATATTTGTTGACGGTACAACTTTGTCAAAAGGTGTTTATTGTTTGTACAAGCAAAAACAAACTGTCTGGCAACACTAGTTCCTTTTACAAACATACATGCAAAATTAGAAAAAATCATTACTAGCGTTTTCTCAAAATCGCCAAAATGTAGGAAAAAATACCTTATTTCACCTGTAGCTGTTTACCTTTTAACTTAAAAAAGTTCAAAGTATGCCTAACAGCCCTTTGAAATACCTTTTCAACGATATATAGATCACATCTGTAGCTTTTATCGCTTGGATGCTATGGGGGTTTCAATTTTAGCGTTTTTTAGCGATTTCCCGCTAAACTAGCGATTTTTCGAAAAAGTCGTAAAACAAACGTTTCTATATTTTGATTATAAAATGATTTATCTGCCGCTAAAAGAATTCACCACTTGCAAGCAGTTTATTTCCGCATTACCCTGCAAGCAGTGTACATACTGCATATGTACAAGCAGTAGTGTAAAGGTAAAAGGTATATTCAGTTAATATGTAATATCTTGCCCAAACGAATTTTGACAGATATGTGTTATATGTCAAAAGACACGGAATAAAATTGCCTATAACATATAACATATTTTGAAGTGATTTGATGTGTAGATTTTTCTTAAATCGCTAAAATGTGGGAAAAAATACCTTATTTCACCTGTAGCTGTTTACCTTTTTACTTAAAAAAAAAACTTTGAAGGTATGACTAAAAGCCCTTCAAAATACCTTTTCAACGATGTATATATTACATCTGTAGCTTTTATCGTTTGGATGCTATAGGGGTTTCAATTTTAGCGGTTTTTAGCGATTTCCCGCTAAACTAGCGATTTTTCGAAAAAGTCGTAGAACAAACGTTTCTATATTTTTGGGCGGGAACAAGTCCTCATTCAAACTTTTAAGCTAAATTAACGATTTGATCCAAACAAACAAACAGACAAACAGACAAACAGACAAACAGACAAACTGACTTTTCATCTCATTTTCGGAAGGCCACTAAAAATTTCAAAATTAATTATCTTTTGAACCAGTGGTCGGATTTTGAGGATCGAGGTGTCATTCGACGCGTATTTTTCATTAGAATAGTAAAAAAATAGAAAAAAATTCAGAAAGGCTCCAACGGCCCCATTTGCTCCAATCATTTAAATTTTGCCCCTCCCACTTACACCTGTTTATCTCACGAACCAGGTGAGTTTTCAAAAGTCTTAGTATGCACATTTGTAAGTTTTATTGATACCTTTCGATCGGTATATAACTCGACCTGATCGGACAGTCATAGCAAATTTTCCATTCTTCCTGTGTATATATGCTAGTCGCCTTTCGCACCCTTCGTGCTGCTTTCGTCACTAGCGCGGACTGCCGTCCGCAGTGATACGACTTGATTTTTATTTTTTTTTCGTTAAGTTATTCTTAGTAATACAAATTAATAATTCTTCTATAAAACGAAATCGAGAATTTTTTACCTTTGCATAATTTTTAAGATTATTTTTGTAAATTTTTAATCATTATATTAACAATATAAATCAACATTGTTTGAAATTGATTTTGTTGTAATGAATTGAAGGAAATACGTACAGTATAGTATAGTTAGAATTGATATATTTTTTTTTTACTACATTCTTTATGTAGATACAAAAAAAATTTTTTTTTAGTTGTTCATAAAAATAAACAAATTTGTTAACTATTTTTGTATTGTATTGTATTTGTATTTGCTTTACTTAATTTGACATTAATCAGTATATTTATAAGCCTTATGTTAGACTATAGGTATTGGAACAAACGAATTATTGATGGCCGATTAAATTTTAATAAAGGTTATGGGATTCGCTTAGCATACTGAAAAACTTAACTTTTAACCAAAAACTTAACTTTTCGTACTTTCAGCACAGTTTATTAATATTTTTTCAGCACTTGACGACATCAACAAGGGTCCAGCTCATCTGGTCTTATCCTTGGTAGTTGATCTAATACTCAGTACTGTGTTCTTTGAGACCCAACAACAATTTCGATAATGTTGCCTCGGCTTTCTTTTTTTTGGGAAGAGGCTTATGTCGAATGACGAAAAATGGGCCAAGAAGAAGAGAAAGTAAAGGACAAGTGCAACGACAACGGCAACAAAAACAACAACGATGGCAAAAAAAGAAACTATGCAACGCGTAGCACATTAAACACAACTGACAGCTCAACATACGTCACGTGGCGTTGTCGTAAAGTTGCCGCAGACACAGGAGACGGACAGCAGGAAGGGCTGGAAGCAGCCCAGCAGCAAAGTAGAGTGTGTGGCAAATACACACACACACACACATGCACATAGGACACATCGATGACTCTGGGGCATTTTTAATGGAAACTCATTTTTGAGGTTAATTGTAAGCAAAAGATGGGCGAACTGGGTTGGAATTTGGCTTGGTCTTGGCTCTTTGGGTCTTTGGGTGTTGCCAGCGACAGTTACACATGGCACAGGTTTGCCCGGGGCTTTTTCGAGGGGTAGGAAACATACTATAAGCTGCAGCAGAGCTGGCTCAAGGCTGGCGGCGTTCAGTGTACAAAAATATGAAAAGCACAACGTGTGGCAAATGTTGCATGGGGCGGGCTGCCTGCTGCTGTTGTTGCTGTTGCACCGTTGGCAACCGTGTGGCATGCCACGGCAGCAATAACAGCAAAAGCAGCTGCAGCAGCAACAACCACAGCACCAGATGAGGTTCATGTGCTGCGTTTTATAATGAGCGGAAGGTTTTTAAGCGGCCTGTCTTTTGTTCCATATGATGGTGTTGTTGTTGTTGCTGTTCTTGTTGTTGTTGTGCATTTGGCCGGGCCAAACGCTTTGGCATAAGTTGCAAGCATAATCTGAAAAGTATGGTAATGTAGAGCACTCAAAATGCACTGGGCAAAGTTAAAGTTAAACACTCCTCCAGCGGCATTTACAGCTAAGCGGTAAGTGTTGCAACAGTTAAAATGATGCTTAAAGCTAGATAACGTTGACGTAAATTAAAAATGTTGTTAAATACATTGACGGGAAACTTGACTCAAATCACGCATACGGATTAATATTAATGTTTACTGCTTAATACCCCAATCACAAAGGAAATAAATTAAATATATCAAAATTAAATTAATTGGGTAAATATTATTAAACTATTTACCTCTCGGTCCCTCGAACTGCATTTTTATTTTATTTCTTTATTTTAATATCTTTTAAAAAAAAGAAAGAAAAAAAATATAAAATATACTTACAAATACTCATTTTACTGCAGACAATATCAATAAATATAAAAAATTTCAAATATTAATTTTCCTTTCTTTTCACATTTTTTATTTAAATTTATAACATTTATAAATGGCAGAAAATTGTGAAAAAATTAAGACAAATTCCTTAAGAAATTCAATGCATAACTTTTCTGATTCTCTGTTCATGAATAACACTCATTAGCTGTGGAGGCCAGACACACTCACATAGCGATAAAAGAATGTTCTTGGGGCTAAAACAGTGCTGATATAGGCAAAAACATAAACCTCTTACAATAGCTCATCATCATTATCATCATTATTATTATTATTAGTTTAAGTTTGAGCTTTAAGCAGCTTTAATTACTGGCGAGTGTCGAAAGGCGAAAATTCAAGTTCAGGTTAACATTTTTGTGCTGCCTTGGCATAAATGGCTTAATTGCAGGCTTAATGACAAACTACAACAACAACAAGAAGAACAACAACAATGGATACAACAACAAAGAATAGCTGAAATTCCATTGCCAGTTGCGCAATTACTTTAATTGTGCGTCGTATTTTGGTTGGTGTTGGAAATTACAGATATTTATTGGTATTTATAAGTGCACAGCACACAGATACACACAGAAATAAATGTACATCTACATTGAAACACAGCACAACACAACAAAAAGCACTCCAAGGATCGTTGCTTGTCGTCGTTATGACAATGCAGAGCACAAAATTGTTGACATTTTTGTCATTTGTTTTTAGATTCTAGTGGCAATGACACACTGCCAAGTTGTTGTACATACATACACACACACACACACACAGGGAAAATGTTATTTATAAAAATGACAGACACTTCTATTTCGCCACATGCCACATTGCAGGTCCTTTGCCCTCCATCCCTCATCCCCCTCGCTTTCGCTCGCTTTCTGCCCGTGCCATATGCAGAGTGGAATGCTGTGAAAAATGGCGGCTGTGTCACGTCGCATGCATCGTGAGTTTGTCACACATACCACACTAGATTAAATTATAATCGAGCTGCAGGATATGAAGGCACAGTACACCCCCTCCCCCCGCAAAAAAAACAACCTTCCTTAGCAGTTTTTCCCCTCCAACCATTTTGCATCTTCAACTGCGTCTGAGATTTGCGCAATTGACTGTGTAAGTGTTCTTTCGCTCTTGTCTCTGTCTTTCTCTCTCTCACTTTTGTGTGTCCCTTTTTTTTGGTATTCGTTTTTTAATGAAATGTCAGGCAAGCGTTTGAGCCATTTTTCATCTGGCATTCACAGTAGCAAAAACAACAACAACAACGGCAACGAAAAGAACAACAACAACTGATTAACTTTTAACAGCCGCCGCTTCGCTTTGTGCATTGCATTTAAAAAAGTATAGCATACTTTTATGCGTCGCCATTTTGATAGGACATCGTAAATCATCCAAGGTCCAACCCACAAGCCACGCCTTCCCCTTCCCCTTCCACTCTCCACTCTCCCCAAACCCCTGACCCACCTCATGCTGAGCTGTCAACCCTTTTGACATTTCTGCCTGAACTGCAACTTTGACATTTTGCGTTAGTTTATGCGATATTTCATATGTGATAAGAACAACAACAACAAAGCAAGAATTACAGAAATAACTGACATTTCTACTGTGCCCTTTTTACAGCGCTTAGTTGTTGTCCAGTGTTGGTCAATCTTTTTTGTTTTGTTTGCAGCTCATTTAACACTTTGTGTAGTCTTTGCAAGCACATCGAAAATATCTACTAAAATTGCTGAGCTCGGTAAAAATCGGCAAATTTGGATAATGCTGACATTTGTTTTGGCATTACGCAAAGCAAATTTTTACTTTCACTGATAACGTTTTCTATTATTCGCATTCTATTCTTCTTATTCGTCTTTTGCCAAGTTCTGGAAAGATAAATGCATTATTTTTTATCTAAAGAGCGAAAGTTGCCGAGGGAATTTTCTGGCACAGCAAGTGAGGGGTCGAAACTGTGTGGAAAGTGAAAGGTAGGGGAAACTTTTCACATTTTCTTTGCCGCAAAACTGCTTGGGATTAGCTTTAGATTGGATTGGACCTGTGTCTTTGCATCTTTCTGAATTATTAAAATAATTGCAATGTTGTGGGTATCAAAATTGCTCTAAAGCCATAAAATATATGTTTTGTAAGACCTTCAGTTCCTTAGCTCTTACCGTTCGTACACGGCTATGCTCATTGAGCAGTCAGCGAGTCATTTCGTGAGTCAGTCAGTGAATCACGACAAAAAAATTATATAAGTATATAAATGTACTTTATGTTTGGTATATTATAAATTTGATTCATTTCTCAGATAAATTAGGTAATTTTTAAAAAAATATTGAGAGTCTTTCATTCTGTTTTAGAGCTTGTAGGCAATGTAAATCACGTGCTGAATGCTGATAACAACAATTCAACATTCTAAAAATATTTTCAACAATTTTTCATTGTTTTAAGGCAACGCCTTTCAATTTCAGTACACGATTTATGCCAGATGTCAACTGTTTGACAAGGATGACCCCGCATAACCCAAGGCAAGCCACACCCCAACAGACACACACACACATAACACACACGACAGATAAGTGAAAACTTTGTATGAAAAGCAAACGAAAAAACATTCCACGCCTTTTTTTGGCTTTTTAATGTGCGAGACAAGCTCAAAGCGAATGCAAAACTTTGTTACACATGTAATGAAAAAAATAAATAAATAAACAACCACAATGCTCGACATATCATGTGACGAGATGTTTTAGAGCCCCGACTCCAACTCCAACTCAAGCTGGTGAATTGCGTCGATTTACCATGCGAGTGCTGTCGCTAAGCCGCACGCCAAGTTGAGATATCAAAAGGCAAACACGACAAACAAATAAACAAATAAGCAAACAAAATGTAAAAGGGAAACAAAGACATATCTCTCAAGTGGCATCGTATGTCAGGCCAAGTGCTGCTCGCATGTCAAGTGCACGAGCTCAACTCTGAGCTAAGCTGAGGTGAGGTGAGGTGTGTGTGTGTGTTTGTGTGGATGTATGTGTGTGCCCCCAAACTCACATCCATCAGTCAATCTAATTTGGCTGCGAGGCATCAAACAGTGTTGGATATACATATGTACATACATACACATAAAAATATGTATTTATATCTTTAGCCCAGTACCCAAAAGGGTTCAAAAGATCATATTTTTGTGACAATGTCTGTCCGCATGTCTCTCAATACGAAGCCATAGGTCTTGGAAAGAATAAGAGTTGAAGCAATCAAATTTGCTGACAATACTCCTATTTTGTGTACCCAGATCAGGTTGAGTTTAGAATAAAAAGAACAATTTTCAACTAAAATTATAAATGTTTTTTGAATAATGGTCTTATGCAGTCTTTTTTGTCTGCAAATATTGCAAAAATTTGAAAAAATTACAAAATGTTTAAAATGCCATAAAATATTAGTTTTTGCAGGATTCAGTAAGGGTTTACCTTATATTTTTTAATATTTCTTTTCATATTATTTTTAAACTATTTTGTTGTATTTTTAATTTTTTCATGGTGATTGATTCGAACGGCTGCGAATACTTCTACTTTTAACAGTACAGCAACTCGACTGTGGCGTTCTAACTTGTTTGATTAAGTTGTAGGCATTTTCGAAAATATTTTCATTTCTCTTCTTATTTTTCAAGTTTTATGCATTGGAGGAGGCATTTATTATTTAGCAGTTTATGCTGCGGTGGCATCATTGTGTGGCAGCTGCAACAACAAAGGCAACTTGGCAATGCAGATGGCAAAACAATGAGCCCAAAGTCAAAGCAAAAGCACAAAATGCAGGCAAACAAAAGCTGCTCCCACAAAAGTATGTTTTAAGAATTTGTCCTAAAAACATTTCTCATTCTACGTACATATGTGTGTTTATGTTTATGCTTGAGCTGGCATTGTGTGCACAATGAAACGAGTTTGAGCTCACGAGCAGCAGCCTTAGCCTCAGGTTCCCCAAGCACCAAAATAATCTCCAGAGAGCAGACGTCGCATAGTTAAGCGTTGCGACTACATAAGCTACGATTATAATAAGTATGGAATCCATTAGATCAAAGTATTATCACTAAGCATACAATACATAGAGGTGTCAAGCAAGTATTTTTGTGAGCGCATTTGTTTTGTATGCAATGCGATGCAAGAGCTTTTCAATAAAACCCCAGAGCGGCCAAATGCTGAGAGAGCGCACAAAAGCAACGGCGGGCTCGATCACCCGTCGGAACATACCCTATTTTAAATATAGTGCAACATTAACATCTATATATTTGTGGCATAAATTTATTGAATAATAAAAGAAGCAAAAAAAAAAAAGAGAAAACAGAGTATGTTCCGTCGTTATCGAACCCGCATGTTTTAATTTCGCGCACATTAAGAAGCGTGCGCATGTTCACATACAGAAACTAATGAACGAGAGAGCGATACTGAGCGTTCTCATCGCTCGTCGATCCAAGACTGAAAATTTTTCGTCGTTGCTTGTAAGCACTCTCTCTCAGCAACGTTTGCCCGCTCTGGGGTTTTATTGAAAAGAGCGTTCGGCTTTTGCCGAATTAATAATTTATGAGTTGCTTGCGAAGTTGTTTGCTTGCCTGAATAATAAATCCAAATTTAAATTAATTAGTAATTGAAAAAAACGGCAACTTCGGAACAGTTTTAGTTTCGCTTACAGCTGTGGTGTGAAGAAGCACACTATAAGGCTTTTTGAACAAGCAATGTGTGTTAAATTGAATTTAATATACGGTTAAATATATTTAAACAAGAATGTTAGTCTGCAACTAAAATATATACATATCGTTCATGTGTACTACATAAAGTTTTAAAACAGCCAGAGCAGGATTTTTTTTGATTTGTGGGACCGTGGCAAAATTTTTAATACACTGAGAATTCCGTGGGGTTCATGGAAATCTGTGTGCCAAGATCAACCAACATTTTAATGCTAACGGAGGATGTAAGGAGGTTTTTTTTTTAATTGAATGCTTTTCCGGTGATTCACGACTCAGAACTGGTTAATACCCGGCCATAATCATTTCATTTAAACGTAAACGAGTTGAGACTGGCTTTCGCATGAATCTAAGGCGACATAAGTCTGCCTAGCCATAAAGTCTCATATACTTCAGTTCTTGGCCTAAGCCATAAATTGTTTCAATTTATTGTTAAGACCCTTGGTGCACATCAAGTCTTATTCGTTGTGTTCAACTATTTAACAGCAAGTGTTGTGCTCTAGTCCTCTGTCATATACTATTTCGCCGTCTTTCCCGCCACGTTCTCTCTATCTCTCTCCGACCGTTCTATCTAAATTTCGGGGCATAGACATCAAATTCATCCACTGCAATGCGTCAAAAACGTTTCTCTTGCGAGTTGGGCTGCACTCCAAGCGCATCGTTTACTGTTATGATGATGAACTCCACTCAAACGGTGGAGTAAAATGACGAAAGGCGAAAAGGGGATATAAAATATTGCATGTAACAAATGTAAAACATGCTATTCTCTTAGAAAAACCTTGTTCTATACGTGTCTACTGCCAAAAAAAAAAGAAACAAGTAATTTCACTTTTTCGAAGAGCCAATAAAAGTTCAATTTTTTGAAGTCGCTTCCAATTTTATTTAACGTCATTACCGATGAAACTTTAATAGCGAAAAACTTGCACTTGCTTGACAGACAGCTGGAGGTTACTGAGGGGTGAGGGGGTAGAGTGAGAATTGAGGGTGGGTAAAGATACAGTTGATGTTATATAGAATATCCATTGATGGCCAGGCAGCTGACATACGAGTATTCGGACTTGACATACGAATACATTGAAAAAAAATACTCTTACTTTGGTAGAAAACTTGCAAAGCTACTGAGAAAATTTTGAAAATGCCTAAATACATACGTGCAAAAATCTTTTAGTTAAACATTTCTTATTCTTCATATGTTAAAAAATGCAAATAAAAACCGGAGTAGAATGGCATGAATTATTTAGGGAATGTGGAATTTACAAATTAAATACTTAGGGTATTCAGAAACTCAGATATTTATTTTGTTTTATAAAGTGATATATGTTGTAATGACAACAAACCCACAGAAATAATTTTGTTACACCAAACATGCCGTGGGGTATTAATACAAAATTTGTCATATTGGGGCAAAATTACAAATAGAGAAAGGTTGCCAGACTGTTAAAAGTATCTAACGAAATATGATCACACTGAGGTTGGTATTAGTTTTTGTTGTAAAATAAATTTATTTTTCTTGGTCCGGTTGCTCTATGGCTAAAGTCGCCGACCTGCCAGAGTTAAAGAGTTAAAAATTCTTTTAAATTATTAAATTGAGTTTTTACAGTTGCAAAAGCATTAAAAAAGAAACGAGTAAGAGAGGGTTACACCAAACGCATGAGCATAAACGAAATAAAGAGAATGCTTGCCTTATACAAAACAGTTGTTCATTGAAATTTAACTCAATGATATCATAAATACGCCAACAGAGGCTTAAAAAGTTCACGCACTAGCTACAGTGCAATAAATTTGTCACATAACTAAATATCATAGCTTCTGAATATCCTAACTATTTCTAGCATGAATCCCTACAATAATCGAATTTTCAATTGTTACATATTAGATTTCATCCGCATTTTATTCTGTATTTAATTTGTGGTGTTCAATTCAACTTCTCTTCTCATACATTGTGATAACTTCTAAAATTTAATAAAAATGTGAGTAAATGTGTAATAAGTTCAAGAATTTGTTAGAAATGTGAGTAAATGTGCTCTATTTCCAAGATTTAAGCCATAAAGGTCTCTTGCATTTCTTCATAAATTCAGAACTCAATTTTCCTTTTTCCTCCATTTACTTACTTTTATTTTTTTTTTGGCAAATATCCAATTTCCATTTTGATACACATCAATTTTCATTTCTAATCCTTAACCAACTTTGGCCTATTCTGCACTTTTGATTAGGGCATTCGTTTAAGCTAGTTTGATGCACTCTTTTTTTGTATTTCAGCTGCTTCTTTTATTATTCTTCAATTTTTTACTATCAATTTCTCAATTTAGTTTGCAACAATTTTCTGGGCAAGTTTCACAGTGGCTGCCACAGTTCTGTTGCATTATATTTCTATGGTTTCACGACGATGTTACTCAATTTAAGACGTTGCTGGCGACGAAGTCGCTGTGATAGTTACGTGTGGTTACACACGCGAGAAGGGAATTTCCCCTTTCGACTTTTCCCCCTCATTCTCGCCATCGCAGTCAAGTAGGTATGGCAGCAAGTCAGAGCTTAGTTATTGCTATACTCAAATCATTTTGGGCTATGCATATAGTGTTATATACACATATATATTTCCTTCAGCGTTTTTGCCAAGCACTTGAACATCTTCTGCCACAAATCATATGCAATTTAAATGGGAATTTAATGTTCCATATTTCGCATAAAGTGAAAAGTAATGAGCATTTCCATTGCTCAAGGATGTGAGTATATTTTATAATAATAAAACTAAATTAACACGAAATTTTGTACATTTTTCGTCTTTTATTTTGATTTCATTTTCAACTTTTAAAATAAGTACTATGGCTGCATTCATCAGCACACATTAATACCCTTTATAAAAAATATTATGATAGTCTGCGTGTCAAGTTTTAATTATTTTGATAAAAATATGAAAACAATTCAAAATAATATATTTTGAATTGGAAGGAATGCAAAATAGTTAGCTTATCTTCAGAATCCGGTTTCACAAGTAGAGAACTCAAGTTTGTGATAAGTTTTCTCATCTATTACATAATTTGCAACTTATCAAATTTTTCTTCCTTCTACAATAACTCGAGAAATTTTAGTTTTGTATTGAAAATAAATTTGGTTCAAGCTTTAATTGAGCATGGAACTGAAACTGCAACAAATTTCGAACAAATTCCACGTCGTTATCATAATGTTGTTCAGCTCGAAAGAGGCTGTTGGGCACACACACACACAGACGCACTTATTATTAGCATAACTTTGTTGTACTTTATTTTGTTGGTTTAGCTTAAGTTTTTCAGCACACTATGCTATGTCTCCATCTCTCTCGCTCATTCTCTTAGTTTCTTATTTCACTGTGCTATATCATATATTAAGCGCAAAGCGCTCTAAGCCCAATAACTTTCATATACACACTCATATACACACACACACTCACACACACAGTTTATTGTGTATATGGGATGCTGAGCACAGCTTGGTGCCACTGCATTGCTGCAGGGCAGTCAGCGTACTTGCCTGCAAAATTTCCCATTTAAACTTTTCGCTACAGTACAATTTTCATTATTAATATGACTTTTTAGGCAACCGCAAACGGCCAAACGGCGCCAAGTGGCTGTCGGCCGTCTGCCGTCTGTTCTGGCCAGGCTTTGGCCATCCTGTTGGCCAGTTAAACGCGCCCTGTGTATTGTCAATGTTAGTCTGTGCTCCTCCTTTAAAAGGGGGCGGTGCAGCGGGAAGGGCGCAACGGGCGGTCGCTGCAAATGCCAAGGATAAAGTTTTTACTCAGACTTGCCGTTTGACTTTGCAACAAGTGTAGATAGAAAATGAGAGAGGGCGAGTGAGAGTAAGAGAGTAAAAGAGCGATATAGGGCGGAATTGGAGCCATAAACAGTGTCCAGGCGGCTTTTTAATCAAGCCCAACTAATGGTTCAGCAGGTAGGTAAACCCCACTCCACAAATTTGCCCAAGCCCATAGCTCAACCAACCACCCACAGAACCACCCAGCGAAAAACCTAACCGTAACCACCAAAGCCGCTTATTACTATAAAGTGAGATTAATGAATCTCTGTGCGATGTCGTTTTTTGGCTGGCAATTAATGAAATTTATTTGCGCCAACACTTTGGCCAGCTTATATTGTTGTTGTTGGCTACCAGAAGGGGATCGAAGCGGGACATCGGATGTGGGTGTAAATAGGTGTGGTAACTGTGGCAAGCAAATTTAATAGCAAATTGTTTGCGTTTGTCTTTGTCGTTGGCGACTGCTGATGATATTGTAATAATTTAAAAGCAAACGAATAAAGGGTAAGGGAATATTTAGACTTGACTCTGACATTGAGTAGAAGAACAATGAAAACCTCATCTAGAGAAGTCGCCTTTAAGGGATTCAGATTTCAGATATTACCCATTCCTTCTTATTAAGCATAATAAAATATGATTATCCAAGGCCTGTTGCTAAAATCATTTCACTTTTTTAATAAACAAAAAACAAAGGCTACCTTTGAAACACCGAAGAATAATACTCTTGCAGACGACTGTAGGGTTTATTTTAACAAAATAAAGCAACTAATACAATTTAAAAAATAGTTTCCGGTATTTTTTTTGAAATATTTTTTATTTCAACACAATCTATAAGTCTACATAGAAATATGATTTTTGAAATTTCCCAGTTATTGGGAAAATAAGTAATTCAACATTCATGTTTAGAGCCTTTGTCTTTCCCCGTTAATGCATTTATTTCTTTAAATCCCAAAAACACACTCTTCTAATACAATGTTTGTTTAACTGCAACCAGTAAAGTGGTCCGCAATTTGCGTCTCTTGATTTTCCACGCCATTTTCTTGTGCCCTTAATTAAAATTACAAAAATTTCCCATCAAGTGTGTCGCAATATAATCTAACTTGCAGCACTTCATTGTTTTTCGTTGTTGCTGTAGTTTATACGTAATACGAAAATAATAATGCAGCACATTATAATAAATACACAGCGAAATAAAAGACTGTGTGTATATTGGAGGAGAGAAAAGAGATGGTGACGGGTGGAAGGATATAAATATAGCATGCAATAAATTTAGCAAAGCGCCAGCAATCAGCCAACAAATTGTAAACAGTAAATTTAATGCTAGGCAAGCTGCAGGGTATATCAAGCAAGGGGTGAGCGGGCTGGGGTGGAGGATACGGAAGTATAACGACAAGGGGATGGAAGTATGGGGATAGGTAAAAGGATGCTGGTTTTCCACATTAGCACTAAATCGCAGCGACTAACGCCGCCAGTTAGTTAAACGTTTTTCGCATAAATACAAACACACACACAACGCACACCTTAAGAGGAGAAGGCCAGGCCACGCCCACAAAAGAAATATAGCTGCAATAGTGTAAGCTGAAGCGGGAGAACTAATCTTTATTTCGATATTTGCATAAAACAACAACAATCACAAGGACAACAAAAACAACAAATAACTCAAAAAAATTGCAAGCATCGTCGTCGGTTTTTGGTTTTGTTTTACTTGTTGTTTATTCTATTTTTTTTTTGGTGGTTGCCACTGCATAAAACTGCAAGCCAAAAGGATTTACTCCAACGATGCCACGCCCCCTTACTATACGCCCATTTTCTGGCACCCAGCTACAAGCAGAGATATTGCTAGCTGCTGAGACAGAGTCACGTTATTTGCAGCTGCTGCAATCTATCCGACAAACTCTGACTCCGTCAACAGCGGTATGTGTGTGCGTGTGTGCGTGTGTGTGTGTGAGTGTGTGGTGTGTGTGGGTGCGTGAGTAGGTGGGTGGTGGGTGTATACAGAAGGTGGCAATGACGGCTTTGTGGCGAGTTGTAATAAGAGCTGCAACTGCGGCAACAACACTAGGAACACAGCTCTACACAGAAAGAAAAAAGTTTAAAAAACCCATACTTGATATACATAAGTACTGAAAAAAACCAAAAAAAATCATATTTAACCAATTTCATATGTATTATCTTTATACAAGGTGGGAGATAACTTTTTACCCGTTGTTCTTTAGCTGAAGTTTTTTTTTTTTTTAATAAAAAACTTTGATTCTACTTGTGAAATTTGTTTGTTTAATCCATTAGAATTTATTCCATAGAGTCGAGACAATGATATCGGTCAAGAGTTTGCTGCAAGAGTTGATGACTATACGCCCGTTTTATGGCATTTTCCATCACTTTTGCCAGAACTTCGGGCGACAGGTTCTCGCATTCCTGGCGAATATTTTCTTTAAGGGCAAGAGTTTAAGCTGGTTGACGTAAGCCCCAAAAACCCCATAAAAAGAAGTCTGGAACGGATAAATCGGGTGATCTGGCCGGCCAGTGCAAATCTCAAAAACGAGACATTAAGCGGTTATTATTATTACAATTATTCTGGGTTCTTGCGCAATAAACCGATTCATGGCTGATCGATTTGTATTCTGAGTTGGTTTACTTCACAACTGTCAAACACGAATTGACATTTGACTCCAATTGCAAAAGTTGTAGCGTTTTCCAATAGGGTGATTACTTTAGCCCTACCCTATGAATAAGAGAAGAATATTAAATGAAATAAAACTCTAAGGCCCGTTTTTTTAATCTCTAAATAAGGTGTTTGATACCTATTGAAAATATATATTGACGTAAGATGTATAGAATTAACTGTCAAATTTTAAATTATATCTTAGATCAGTTTATATGTACATTGAAAAAACGGCCCTAAATCAGCTAAGTCCAAACTTAGTAAAATATTGAAATTTTTGGAAAAAATTTGATTTTTTCGCCGTGTGCATACCAACTCCAAACACACCTGTTCACACACACACATGGTGGTGCACATCTCGTTGCAAGTGTTTTTGATCTCGCGCTGCTTTCGCCTGTTGGGAATTTTGATTAAAAATGCTTCCACGTGAAGCTCAAACGTGCTTGGCGTGTAGTTGGTGGCAACTCTGGCAGCTTGCCTCAGCCTTGCAGCATGTGAGGGGGGGCCTCAGAGTGGGCGTGTCAGTGCTCCTTTATTGGCGCGTTTATTTTAACACTCGCGAGTGTGTGTGTGCGCTTGCAAATTTTTACATTGAGATTTATCACACCAAAAACTTTAAGCCAACAGGCAAAAGCTGAAGAATTAACGCCAAGTCGAAGATTGAATGCTCTATCAGCCACACATTTTATTTGCACATAACCTTTGAACCTAAGGTTCAGTTTTAAGCAACAAAATTGTTTTGTTTTCTCAACTATTTTTCAATTGCTCTGGATCTTTTCTTAATTACAAATTTTAAGCTTTGAAAGAATTTAACTTAAAAAAGTTTGGTTTATATCTGAGGTAAAATAATGGAAAAAGATAAATAATTATAATAAAACTATTATTATTGCTTTAAAATCTTTCATTTTTAGGTGGTTCTCCCGTCCCTTGTTTGCTTAAAAACCAACTAAATTCAACTAAATTAATTCATATGTATATCAAATTATGATCGCATTTACTGAAAAAAGACTTTAAAACACTTTAGAATCAATTTAAAAATATTAAAGAGATATCAAAGAATGCATAGATTATACTATTCTTAAACTAACATCAAAGGAACATTTTTTTTATCGAGTATCGTGTTTTTGAAACAGCTGCAAACCAATTCAGAATATTCATAATACCCTTGGTTACAGTAAAAAGATGTTGTAAATATCACAACAGAAGCCGCAGCCTTTTTTCAACTGCTTCATAA
Organism: Drosophila limbata; assembly: GCA_963924055.1. Lineage (NCBI taxonomy): Eukaryota > Metazoa > Arthropoda > Insecta > Diptera > Drosophilidae > Drosophila > Drosophila limbata. The sequence continues at coordinate 7,000,151 of OZ001353.1, forward strand.
AGCAATTAATAGTTAAGGCTCCTGGCGTTTGTGCAGCTGCAGGTGAGTTATATGAGATGATATATACATACATATAGATGATGGATATACATGAAGCTAAATGCGGGCATCCTATGGAAATGAGAAAATGCGAAAGAGAAAAACTTCTGTGTGATTAATTTGCGGCAGTAAGCGAAAGGAACTGGATTAATGTTGGCAAAAGATTTACAAACTGAACCAGAATTAAACTGTTTGCGATAAAATATCATGGTATATATGTATGAAGTTCCTGAAAATATATACGTATGTACATTCAAAAATGTGCCTAAAACGTGCATGACAAACGGTCTGGACTTAATGGCAACTTTTACCTTCAGTCAGCTTGTAGTCCCCGTTAAACTACACTAATTACTTCCCCTCGTTTTATGAGTATACTACGTCTATGGTATGGAGCTCTATCAAGGAGCGTTACAAGCGGCCACAAATCAAATGCACACCAATTACCTGGCGCCAGGGCGCACAAAGCATAATCAACTGGCATAATTAACAACTAAAAATGCACACAGCCAGGTATGCGGGTGTTTGTGTGTGTGTATATGTGAATTCCACACACACACACACACTCACAGTGAGTGTATCAACCAAAATATGTTTTTTCCACCTAGTCGTGCAATTTTCACACATTTTGCGGTGCTACGCGGCACCGCGACGTCGCCACCTCCCACAAACAACAACAGTAATAACAACGACAAACAAGCTACAAAACAGCCTGTAGACAGTAGTAAATTATAAGTTGCAGTCTAACGGCAAAGTACAGCACATTACTCATACGCCTCGTGTGCATAAATTTTCAACATTTTTAGCCTCGCCAATAATTATTTTCCGTTAACAAAATGGCTGCTGAAGCGAAACTGGCTAAAACGATTGAAGAAAACTAAAATATCCGAATTGAGCTGAAATTTGAAGCCCAAAATTTGTGACTATAGTCAAATATTATGTGAAACAAATACTTTATTTGTAAGAAATACAAATTAAATTACCAAAAGGTTTGCAGAAAGAAAGTAATTAGTATACGAAATAAAAGTCAAAAAATAAACGGTTTCTTTTTTCAAAATAAATAATGTAAATTTTACTTTTTGGTTCAAGCATTTACTTGACTTTAATGTGTGTGTTTTTCTTTTTAATTTTCTCTTTAATTGCTATTTCAACTCTGTTTATTTCAATGTACTAATAATTAGCACAGAGCAAAGACAAACATAATTATCATAATGTTAACATACATTTTGAATTCTTACAAAAGTTAATTTATCTTTGAAAATAATGGTAAATAATTAATAAGTATACTTGCATATGCGGTAAAATGTAGTTGTGTATGAGTATAATTTACTCAGTTGAAAATCACACATTCGTTTAAGCTCACTTTAATCTCTTAAATCCATAAAACTTTGTTTAACTTCACTTAACGAACAATAAATAAAATAATGTGTAATCAAATTAAAGTTGATTTAGTGGTTTCAGAACATGAATTTTGATTAGTTGCTTCAACAAATTATAAGTTTATAGTACCAAAAATTTGATCACTTGTGAATCCACTATTAAATCAATATAATTATAACTTTGCAAGTTTATTTTCTGTTCCTTTTTTTTTGTTTTTCGCTTTAGGCAAATTTTGTTGTGTTGAATAAGCGAGCGATTAATTTGAATGAACTTACTGCACACTTAATTAGTTGAAGGCTGCTTTAAGCTCATTAAAATTTTTGGTGCTGCCAAAAGTTAAAAGACTCTTGGCCAGCTCACCCCTTCTACAGATGGAATTAACAAGAATGTTTGTTATTGATTTGAGGAGGCAAAAAGCCAACACCAAACTTTTAGCTGTTTATAATTTAGTGCAAAAATTATAAATACTTTTTCGGCCGGGCTTGGCTTGGCTCTCTCAGTTTAAGCAAATTAGTTCAATTGCCAGGGCCAGTAAGTGAGCAGAGTCTGGGCCAAACTTCTGGCCCATTCCCTTGGCATAGACTTGATTAGGCTTAGGCAAAAACTTTATCCTTTGCACAGTTGTAAATAAGCAAAAGTAAATTTTGGCAAGTAATTTAAGCCACACAAACAAGCTGGCAAACAACTTTGCAGTTACCCCTTGGGGTAGACAAGGGACGGTTATAAGTGCGGAACGGAAACGGACGGGGTGTCTGCTATTACGCCAAGGCATGTAAAGTTCTTTACCCAATTTTAATTCAAAATCAATGTATGAACTTTGCTTACATTACGCTAAAACTTTGCCATATCCCCCCACTCCGCAGAGGCATCCCCGCCACCCTAGAATGTTGACTGCGGCTTCAATTAAGGCGCCTGCATTTGCCATATATGTATGGCATGGATGGATGGATGGATGGATGGTTGGATAGCTGAAAGATTGGTTAGATGGTTGCACTATGGAATCATTGCCCATTTCTTCTTTTTTTTTTTTTGGGAATATTCTGAGTTTTACTGCTTTTATAAGTAATCTGTATGGTAATCTGAAACGTTACTGTCAAGTTAATAAATTGTAAACACAGCTAATGCGAGCGAGGAGCTGAAATATATTTTTATAGCACAAAACCTCTGTGTACAAAATGCCGTCAAAGTAGAAGTATAAAAAAAACAGGAGGAGATAACTGTTTTAGAATGGATACTAACTAATTCTAATTTGGTAGGGTAATTTGAAATTGTTAAATAAATTACCGCATGGGAGTTTCATATTATGATAGTAATAACTTTTAATAATTTTGTACCAAAAAATAGGAACAGATAACTGTTTTAGAATGGATACTAACTAATTCTAATTTGGTAAGGTAATATGAAATTGTTAAATAAATGGGAGTTTCATGTCCCAAAAAATATAACTAATATCTAGAAGCTTTTGTTCGGTTATCTCAAGATTTTTCATACAAGAACTTGAAATAAACTATCAATAATAAAATCATAATTCGATAATTAATTGGCTTTAGATAGCTTCGAAAAGAATGTGTATTTAATAGTATTAAGAAAAAAAGAAGCTACCCCTTCAATTTTTAATACCCACATCCCTTTGATATTTTAAACTTAATACTATACATAAAACGATACAGGAAATTTTGTTGTTTCTTGTAATTAAGATATTTTAAAATTTAAAAACATATAGGGAACTAAGTTCCCATGGTGAATTAGCGGCTGCTGTATGGGTTGCCACTTACCTTCGTAGATTGTTAAAGTTGCATCTGCGGATACGGCATCGCCCACGCCGTTCTCAGCCACGCATTCGTATGGCGCATCATCGCGTCCCGCCCTAACGGGCTCAATTCGTAGTATGGAAACGCCGCCCGGTTGCTCCAGCACCGTGTAACGCGATTGAGTGCCTATGAGTATATATTAAAGTATATGTGTATGTATGTTTGTGAATTGCGGAAGTCATGACCTTTCTCGCTAAGCATACGGGAGCTCGTATTTCGCTTGCAACTTACCTGAAACTTTTTTGCCGTTTTTGCGCCAAACTATCGATGGCGGCGGATCACCGCGTGCCGCGCAATAGAAACTGGCCACGCCCCCAACACGCACGCCCTGATTCTGCGGCTTCCTGATGATCTCCGGTGGATCTGTGAAAGTTTCAAAAGAACAGCATTCAAAGGTTAGTTAAAATATCAAACAATTGCAGTGCGACGACAGGACAACAATTTTGCAACTAACACGCAGCAGAGCTGCTTTTTTTGGCAGATTAGGCAATAAATTTGGCTTTGAAAAGCCAACAGTTAACACGCTGCAATAGAGTTGGGATATTTAGCTCAATTTGTTGAACAAGTTCAATCGTTCATGTTCAAGTTGTGGTTATTCTCAACAAAATGAACGATTTAGTAAATGAATGGCTGAATATTCATTATTTTATTTTAATGACCCGTTCATTTGAACTTATTCGGAACGAAGAGCCACAACTCATTTCTGCAAAGTAAGTGATAGATTTAACGCCGAAAATTAGGCAATGATTTTGCGAGTCAACGCAATGCCATTGGAATTTAGGCAGACTTTGCGTAATTGTTGCCACAGCAACAAGCGCGGCAGGTCATATACACACATATGTACATACATATGTGCGTGTGTTGTGGCAGCTGCATTACCAACAAAAACATTTTTAAAGCCCCTTTGCTGTTGCAGCGAATTCGATTTATTTCGCATTTCTCTGTGTTTTTAGTGTGTCCTTTTTTTTTGTTTTACATATTTGTCACAATATTCTGTCAATACAATGGCTGCATGTTGTTTGAGACACAGCCACATACAGCCACATATGTATATTCATACAAAGGCAGCTCTGCGTACGTGCTGCACATACACAGCCAGCGATACGAACGGGAAACGCTATATCATCAAGTGTGAGTGTGTTCGTATGTGCGCGTGTGTGTGACATTAAAAATCTGGCAAAAATCACGAAACGTTAAACAAGCAGCAAAATATTGTCATGTCTCCCATTCCCAATTCCCATTGCCTTCACAATTTCCCGCGCCAATTTTCCTATCGCGTTGTCGTCCTGCCGCCTTTTTTGCAGTCTTCCTGGCAGAGTGTAAAGTAGTTTACTCAACATATCAATTCGATTTATGCATTTTATTTAATTTAAATATTAAATTTTCATTTTGTCACTGCACAATTTTCTCAAGCAGCAAACTTACGTGTCAGATATTGTATATAAGGAAAATCCGAAAAATTTGCATCTGTAAATGGTCGTCAACGGGTTAATTATTTTTACAACGAGCGCAGCGACACGAATTTTCCGATTAACGCGTTTATCAGTTATTTTATATTGCAAAAATTTTCATTTGTTTTGTTGTATCATAAGTGTTAAACTTATTCTTAACTTACGTGAGATATTTAGTACTTAATTATTAAAAATTTAAATATTTAATCTAAGACTTTATTATTTTAACTCGCAAATCGTTTTAAAAACAAGCTAAACATTTAAGATTATATTAGAAATATATACATATCTAATGTTTTTAAATTTCAAAGATTTTGTTTGTAAAGTGTCGTCATCAAGCAAATATAAAAGTGTAACTAAAACTTCTGAAAAATTAACAATATTTTAATATGATTTAGATCTACATATATCTAGATTTCTAGACTTTCTGAAACTCTAAAGAATTCATTTAAATCCAACAAATTAGCTGTTAAAAGGTTATCACTTTGTTCAATTATTTTTTATATCCTGTATCGATTTTGTAATCAATATGAATTTCCAAGCATAATAAGTTTGTAGCATCTTGGACTTTTGTCAGAACTGATGTCAAGTGGGATTAGGAATTACCTTTGCAAACAAGCAACATCAGGGACAAGAACTTCAGATTGAACAAAGGAGAGAATATAAAGAAAGAGATAGTAAGAATGAAAAAGAGAGAAAGAGTTTGTTGCATTGTTGCTTTGGTCACAAATCTGAGAACATTGTAAGTGGCAGTATTGTAAATAATTTAAAGTTTGCTACAAGGCGTTCACAACCAAAACATGCAGACCATTTGCTAATGCGTTGCCATTGTTGTTGTTGTTACCGAATACTTTTTGGTATCATTTGGCAAGTTTTGCATACATTTTTTGACTCGACAAGTTGTTGGCCAGAGAGTTTTCCCGTACAGCAAGTATGTCGAAAATGCGCAAACAACAAACAATACCAACAATAACAAAAACAAAACCAAAAAAAAAAAAATGAAAGGAAAATAAGAAAAATATTCGTGTTATGTGTGTGGCTTTCAACTTGAGCCAACAGTCAACAGAACAACAATTTTCCGGGCCAATTTCACATGTCACTTTGTGTCTACCTCAACTTCAGCAGAATGTTTCAAATTTGACACTTCCAAATGCAACTGTGGTCACGAAATGAACTGCAAGCAACAGCAGCAAAATTAATGACAAATGAATGCGGTAAACTTTTGAATCAATCCAACTCAAACAGACAGAGCCCATTCTAGCTGATGAGTGACAAAATTAAGCAACAACTTGATTATTTTAAGCTATGATTGACAAGTTTAAATAACACTGACAGACGTTTGAATTGTGCTTTATAAGTTTGCGTACTTTTTGCGTTAAAATATACATATATTTGTAGCAATTAAATTTTCAACTCCAAAATATAGTTTTAAGTACGTTCGTATAAAATTGGTAAGAGAAATGCAAGTTGAGAAAGAGTTTAACTTTAACAACTTAATTAAATGTCCTCAGAATCTACCTAGAACTCACGGAGAACACCCTCACATAAAACTATAATTATACTTTATTATTTTAGAATGCCCACTGCTTGAGAGCCCTAAGAAATTTAATATTGCTTCAGCTCTGTGTTGAATAAAAAATAAAACATATTGGAGAACAGAACTGCGTAACGTTGCTGTTGCTCATTATAAAACGCCCAATGGAGTTTTCTGAATCTCAGTGGTAAGATGAAGATGTTTTGCCTGCTGTCGTCGCTGGATTTGCGAAGCACTTGAAAGCATTTTACGCTTACGTTAACAGTTTTTATAGCCCAAGCAGAAGCAGCAGCAGCAATAAGCATATTGGTTTGTGGCTGTAATGAGCTACGGAGCCCCACATACCCCACGATATCCAACCTCACCACAAGATGGCAAAGCAAATTTACAGCGATTTCTTCATCTTTTTCCTTTTTTTTTCTTTCTCAGCGCCTTCACTTGGCGTATTTGTAAAGTTTAATGTTTGCTTAAGCAATTTGATTGCCAAGCGGCAGAGAATCACAGAGAGAGACAGTGAGACACTTGCGTGACGAGTCATAAAAATCGTATCATTACAGCCATAAAACTGGGATTTCTGTTTATTTGTTGGATTGCTAACATTGCTTAATGTTGTTGCTGCCTGCAAAAATTTAAATAAATTTAATTATGTTTGTATTCAGCGATGGAGATGGATGAGAAACAGAACAGAACCGAGAATTGCCTGTTACAAAGATTAAAGGAATACCAAATGAAATTTGTAGATGCCATAGATACATAGTAGTAGCTGCGCCAGGTTTGTTTTGATTTGATTGGTGGGCTATGTGTATGTGTATGTAAGTATATATGTGTAGTTAAACTGCAAGCAACTTTTTGCCTTGCGTGCAGCTTTTTGCTGATTTTTCATTTCGCACGATTCACTGGCTGGGGATTTAGTAGTTGGAGGTTGAGCTCTATAGAGCGAACAAACAATTTCGTTGTTGATATGTGCAAATTGATTTCAGCGTTTGAAATGTGCAGTTATAGATACACACTAACACACATACACACACCTCCACACCACACACTAGCAAGCACACACCCAACTAGAGCAATACGATTATATATACACACAGAAACTCAGTCAGCCTGGCAATTTATATGGAAATTAATAATAACATTTTTACTATAACAAAAAGAGAATAAATTGTAAAAAAAAAAAATGAATGTATGTATAAAATCGAATTGATTTTGTTAAAAATATTCAGGGATCGTTTTGTCAGACAGTGGTGTAGTTTAATAATTAGAAAAGGCATTAAAATGGGACGTGGGTGGAAATAAATTGCTAAAATTGTGGATTATATTACGCCTCGAAAAGTTTTATTTGAAAAATTTAAAATGATCTACTACTTAAACTTGAATAGAGTACCATTATTATTAAAAATTTTCGGAAATAAAATTGTTTCATAAATTACATACTATTTAATAGCATGAAATTAAAACAGCGGCGTCAACTGAGTTGTATCAAAGTCATAATCTTAAATTATCTTCTCCAGCAATTCGCAGGCTGCAGCGTTTTTTGCTTCAGTAAACGAAATTTTATTTAGCTGTAGAATCAATATGTCATAGCTTTACAGTATGTTTTAAATTAAATTAAATAGCTTTTATTAAAATTTATTTCGTCTTATGCTCAATTAAGTCGCCATCTTATCGAATTGACCCTGATTAAAATTGGCATTAATCCCCCAATTCAACAGCAGAAATTTTACTGAACCTCCACAAATTCCACTCATGTTAACCCCTTTTGCAGTGACGCCTCTGTTTTTAGAACATTGTTAAAATTATAGCAATAACTTTTGGCCTTGTTTCCAATATGCCAAAAAGCTCATAAAAATTGACCGCGTGCGGTGAGCGGAGGGGTAAGGTGTGCTTCAGAGAGGCAGTTTTGGGAAGGAAGGAGAAAAGGGGGACTGAAGGCATATAAAATCAGCATATGCTATGCGCCGTAAAGTATGCAGCTGTTTTTTATGGCCCTAACCCTAGTTGAGAAAGTTAGGCCTGCAAATATTTTGGGCCTGGCAATTTATGACGCTACTTCTAAGCCCCCGGGCGACGTCTCCTGCCGTTTCCCCCTCCTCCTTGGGCAACGTTTTTCTATTTCATCTGTACGACTTTTTAATAAGTGCCAAGTGCGGGCGGAAGTTGTGGAAAATTTGCCAACATTTTAGGGTTAGACACTGATGTAATAGGAAAAAGCTTAAACTGCAAAGTCCTGAGAGAAGTGGAGGCCCATGTCGGGGGGCAAAGTGGAATGTGATCCTAAGCTGCTGGTTATGTGTGTGAGTGTGTTTGTAAGTGTGCTGACGACAAATCATTCCAACAAAATATCAGTAGCCTCGCAAAAGATGAGCCAAATGCTAGGAAAAAGTGTCCTTTAGTCAGAGGAAAGGTTCCTTCCCCTCACCATCAATTCACAACTCGCACGTACTGTCGTCCTTTTGACTGACAGCAGCAATTCACCTGTCCGCATCAGCAGCATTTCGTTTTACTGAATTGCATTGAAATGCGATGCTAAATTTAACGATTCATTGCATTTTGCTACCCAACACTTCTCCGCATTTCGGTCCCGTTCCGTTTCCGTTCCCAACTCCCCTTCCTGCCAAAAATTGCAACTCTGTTGAACGCAGTGAAAGATCCCGGCCATGCCACGCCTACCCATCCACTGTTGTGTATTTTTAATGCAGCAACTTTGGTATAGAATTGCTAAATCTGCTGAGTCTAAGAAACAGAACGCCTCGATTTTGGTGCCTGGACACGCTGCACTGCAAATAAAATATAAACTGCAGCATTCGTATACCCCGTAATCAGGAACAGCTGTAAATTGGGTATACCAAACAAGGGCGCAAGTCTCCAAGATCGTAGAGATCTGAGTTCGATAGCTCGAAACCAGTTCTAGTTCGGTTCGTTTCAAGAACCGAAACAAATGAATTTTGATCGTTCCTTGATTAAGCTTTATACAACAAAATTGTATTAAATATTTAATATTTTTAACATAATTATCCAATAGTTTCACATTTAAACTTTAAAGATTTAATTATGATATTTCACTATTTTTAAAGAGTCTGAAATTTATATAATATTTTTTATTAATCTTTATTTTGTTTTTAGAGTCAAGTTCGGGTTTGACGGATAGAATAATATAATTTTAAATAATTTTTTAAAGACAGAACTGGTTATTTGCTTTTAAATACAAAAATATGAAAGTTACTTAGAATTTCAGAAAATTTCGTGGGGTATCTACTAGTCTATCATAGTCTTGTTGCTGTACTTTTTATAGCGAGTGCCAGGCGTTGGCGTAGTGCCGTATGCAACTAAATTTTAATGTTACTTGAAAGAGTAATAAAAATAAAGTTTACGCAAGTTGAGAACTGAGAACAGAGAGTTGAGAACCGAGTTGCCGTATATTGCTCTCTTTCTCTCTGTCTATCGCCTGAACAAAAGGCACTGATTATATCGTATAGCAACGCAACAGCCCTGCAAGTATGCAATGTTAAATTTTAATTAAATTGTACAACAAACAGAAGGCAACATGAAGCTCCAGGCACAAGATTCGGCTTTGATTTTCACGAGAGAGTGAGAAAGATAGAGAAGAACGAAAAGAAGTGTCAACAAAATCCCATTAAACAATTCATCAAATGATGAAATCGATAGCCGCCATCACACCGAAAAGATGCTGGATAAAGTTTTTGGGCCTATCAAGCGACAGGTTTCGCTGCTCAGTCAGGCATATAAATGATGTGGGCCGTGTGCCCACCATTAATCAAAATTAAAAGTGTGACCATTTGGTCAGGGCAGGGTCGGTGGGATGTGTGGGCAGCACTTCAAGCATTGTTTTGAGTAATTTTAGCATGTTATTTCAATCCAACTACCACACGTGTTATAGCTAAGTTTTAGCTAGGTTTTACCGCCCCTTTTCGGGCCCTGATTGGTGGTGTGGTCGCGCTCCTGTGCTGTGCCCAGTGACCCTTAAATTTTTGGCATCAGCTAAATGAACCGATAAAAAGGTAAACCATTAACCAAGCAAAATGCCAGATTCGTCCTATTTTACAGATCTCTCAATCAGCTGTCAGCTGTCGGCCATAACAAATGTCAATTTAGCCCGTCCGCAATCTGCAAGTCAATAAGCCTAACCCAGCGAGGGGTCGAGGGACACACTATGGGGTACAGTATTGAATTGTGGATTAAAAAATTATCGTTACTTATGCTGAGTTCTTAGCAATATATTGTTAAATAAACTTTAAAATTGTATGTTTGCGAATTAAATTCTATAAAAAATACTCTATTCAATTAAAACACATTTATTGTTGAGCTCTGAGGTAAAATTACTAACTTCTAAAAATTAAAAATTTGAATAGGAATACGAGTACTTTAATTATAAAAGACTTGTTCATATGTTATGAATATGTTAAGCAATTTTTCTTTTTGTTTAGCAGTATTTTATAGTTAAATTAATGTTTAAATGATTATACATAATATATATGCCTTTCAGTAAAATATTTATCTTTATTTATTATTGTTAAATATTGACTAAGTTTAGCAACACGCATGTTGCAACATTATGCAATAGTTTGCAATATTGTGAAATTCATGTCCTATGCAAAAGCAACATCGATCGCCAATTTAACTGTCGCGACGATAGTCTAGAAACATAATGTTGCTTGACGAATTTGACTATCACGCATTGAATGTTGCTAAGTCTCTGTCTGTCTTGTTGCGATTCTTGAGCTGTGTAGATCGATGTGCTGTGCCGTGCTTAATTCAAATATAAATCATAACGTAAAACTAATTAACTACTGTGTTCTTATTTCGGGCCTGGTTTTTCAACAATTATGATAACATTTTTCATAAATGTCTTATTTAATTTCTTTCTATTTTTTATACAAGAAATTAAATTTGAAATTAAATTTATTCTAGAAAGAAAAGAGAAATTTACTTAAGATAAACAAATTCGCTGAAAAAAGAAAAAACTTTACCATATTAATAATCTTGAAAAATGCTTCAAAGTTCTATTGACCCAAATGAAAAATGTCAATTTTCTACGGACTTCGACATAATTTGTAAAGCAATTCCAAAAACTGGAGCTTGTCGACCAAAAATAGCTTTGGCCAGCCCGAAAATGACTTGGCAAAGTCAGCGTTAAATGGCCCAAAACTATACACACAGACACATACAAAGTGTAAGAGATAGAGAAAGCAAGAGGAGGGGAGAGAGAGAGAGTGTGACACACTGACAACTATTACTGACCGTTGCCAACACACGAAAATTTTACATGACATTTTAATATAATTAGTTTTTGCTTCCGGCATAATGTAAAGTGCGGCCAAAAAATGTTAGCAAGTGCTGTGGCAAGAAAGAGAGATAGACACAGAGAGGGGCAGAGAGCGAGAAAGAGAGGGCAAGTGCTATAGTAGTTCAAGTTGCCTTAAGGACAGCAAAGTTGACTTGACTGCGGTTGCTGTTCGGTGGGTCAATTCGGGGCTAAAACTATTTGAGTTTGCGGTCGGTTGCCAGCATTTTATAAGCCGCAGCATATTTTTCGCAAAAATTTTAGTCTCACGCCTGTTCTATTAAATGGGGATTTACTTACACACACACACACACACACACACCTAGCTTGTATCTTTGTATTTTAGGCATCTATCTATCTATATATCTGTTTTTTACAGATACAAGATGACGACGTTAGGCACATGGGGCCCACATTCATTATTTCTCTAGGCAGGATTACGCCGTAAGCTGGGCTACGGCTTAAAATGCCGCAAACTTTATGGGACAGCAATACACGTGCCACACCCCCCTCCGCACCACCGCCCTCTTTTTTGTGTTGAACTAGGCCTAGGCAATTTATGATTGCCCCCGTACACCGACGAAATCTTGTAGACAACCTGGCAATTTCATAAACTGTGCAGACACTTGCCAAATTGGCAATACCCACACCCACCTCTCACTCTCCTATGCCTTTGTCTTCGTCCTTTACGCAGCACGTAAGCAGGCTTTGATATTTTATTGAGCTTGTCATAATATTTATGATATGTATTTGATGTGTGTACACCAAGACTAACAGGACAATAGTCCAGGCTACTGTCAACTTGATGCAATAATCCCCTCTGTCGCATCCCCCTCTCTTCGATCATCCCCCCTCTGTGAGACAATGCTCAAACTTTGCGTACAGTTTGAAAACTTTTATTATTATTAGCATTAAGAGAGAGAAAGACGCCGTGTCTTTTGGCTCTTATTAGTTTCAACTTTTGACAGAAATGATATTGAGTTTGTACATCTACACAAATACATATAAAATAATATACATACATATTAATGATCATGATGAAGCTAGAAACTTTTTTTGCTCATATCAAAGTTTCATTTTGCTGTTGGTTTGTTTTGTTTAATTTGCGTTATTTATAAGCTGGCAAAAAGCTTTGGGCAGTTGCTCACTTGCTGCCTCGTTCTAAGGTAATGGCTAAAAGAACTTGTGGGTAACGCAAGGAATTTCGACTGTGAGAGACCCTGTATTATTCTAAGACAAGCAACCGCGAGCGCAAGCTCATTGCTTAACGCGATATTTTATGCAAATTGGTGACATCATGTCGCCTTCTTCTTCGTCGACGAGAAAAAAATAAAAACGTGCCGTGACAAATTCGATTCGAGTCGAGGCGCTCAGCACAAATAATTTTTTTAAATACATTTTTCGATTTCTTCCATTTGGTGGGTCGTAAGACTCTATGTATTTCTTAAGTACAGGGTCTAAGAACTTGTCTAGCACTTGGGCGAGGCAATGCCGTTGACAACAACAACAACTACCAGCTAAATGCGCACACAGGTAAACAACGAACACTTAAGTCGCGTCAGCAGCAAAAACAATGCAAGAAACTGGTAACAGAGCTAACAAAGCTAGAAAAGCAACAAAAGTGGAAGAGTGGGAGTGGCCGGCTAAGCCCGTGGCAACTGTGGGGGGGGGGGCGCTTTTAGGAGTGGCAACAACAATAAGTGAAGTTTGCCAGATTTCACTCAGTTCAAGTGTAAGTGTGTATCTGTCTGTCTGTTGGCATTTTAGCTGCCTTCAAATTCGCATTGTCATAGCTTGATAAATAGCTGAAATTACTTACAGAGTAGCAACACTCAGCTTAAGAATGACTACACTCTCTATCTCTCTCTATAAAGGAAACATTGCACAAAACTAAAAGTCTTTTGCAAGAAAAAAAAAATTAAAGCCCAAACGAAGTGCTCAAAGGTCAGACTTTTAGCTTGAGGACTAACTATTAAGGAACTAACAAAGTTGACAACCAGTTGAATGTAAAAAGAAAATCAACTTGAGTTAGAAGGTAGTAAATGTGCAATGAATTTGAAAGTAATGCTCTTGGTCTGTCAACATTAAAGTGTTATTCTAAATGTCTATAATAAATCAAAAATCTTCAATTCAAAATAAACTTGATCTGCAAATGGTGAACAAAAACCAAAGTATAATATTTATTGTCTTTAGTATTATTATTCCATAAATTTGTTCAAAATCATTTTTTCTTTTTCCTATTTTAAATGGGCTCAAAATATGAAAAGAAAGTGACGCAGAGAATAATCGCTAAAGCTCATTTGACAATGCTAAGAGTTAAAACGGGGCTCAAAAAAGTGGAGGATTGAATTGCGAATAATACATAGAAAGCAATTCTTTAAATATTATTATAACAACAACAGAAGTAGTTATAAATATTGGCAATTTTTGTGTTTACTTGTTTATTAGATTTTCCTTTTAACACTACGGTAGGACAGCCTAATCAAGTCAAATTGAATTTTAATTCTTACATTGAAGTGCAATAGGAGTATAAAATATATAGAGAACTGAATTTATTATAGAGCAGTTTCCAAGCCCTAAGTTCAGAAAGTTAAAATATTTTAAATATTAAAACTTGCACATGAACAAATCAATTGTCTTAAAAAAGATTTGAGTAAATCTAAAGCCGTACGTTTTTATCATTGTTTGGATATTCAAGAAACTAGCAGGCAGTCAGCCCTATATAGCAGACCTTTATCAGAGCCCCACACTGCGATGTCTACATATCAAACAGCTCAAATGTTTAGACGACAGCTACATCAGCCGTTAAGTATGCAATGCCTTTTTGTCTTTGCCATTTGCCTTTGACGTTGACTTTGACTTTCTTTGACTCTGTCTACGGCCTACGGGTTGCTCTTTGTTTTATTGTTTCTCAAATCGCTGTCGTTGTTCTTGTTGTTGTCGTTGTCGGTATCGTTGTTGTTATTGTTGTTGTTGCTGTTTCTATCGCAGTCTAGAGCTTTGACTTTGCCTCTTTTATTATTATGCAGCAAGCGTCGTGGCGCGACCAGATTATAAAGGTCGTCGGCTCGTCGAGGCATTTGCACAACTTTGTCACGTGGCACCAGACACGCATTACTTTTAAACAAGAACATTATGGTCCACAACATTGACGGGGGGCCTCTCTTCCTGACCCCTCCTGCTGTCACAACATTTGGATACATTTACAGTTTTGATAAATGTTCCTGCGACTGAGCCTGAACATCAACTTATTTTGCTAGTTGAATGCTTTTACTTTGAGAGGCTTATAGAAATCCGTTGTGAGTCAACGCTGTTGGTTGTTTGATACTCAAGAGCGGGCACAAAAAGTTTCCATCAATTGTCGAGGCAATGATAGCAATTATGATGGGCACAGAATATAGGAAAGGGGAACCATATGCAGTACATGAAAGAAGCCCCCAAAAAAACTAGTAGGAAGGACTACAGTCGAACAAGCTGGACTGCAAGAGACCCTTTACTTAATAAAAAAAAATAAAAATATTACAAAAATAAAATCAGGTACAATCATGCAATTTTTATAAGCGGGATTTGAACCATCGACTAAGGCAGTTCATCTGCCAAATGTCATCTTTGTTTACACACAGAACTGAAATTTAATCTTTTAAAGTCTGCCCAAAAATAAAACGAATGCACTGCGAAACCAATTTCTTTTTATTTATTTATTGCTCGCACATTTGGGTACGCTTTTAACGCTAGTTTTTGTTTTGATTAAAAATTTAACCTTTGACAAACTTAATAAACCCTTTGAGCTTTTTAAGTACAGAGTCTTAAAAGGAAGAAGGCGAGCATTAAAGCAAAAGGCATTGAACGAGCGAGACGATTAAGACGATAATAACAAGTGACAAGTTTATTGCTCACACACACATAAACACACACGCACAACAGTGCAGAGCATTGGCCAGCCACAAAAACTCTTGCCGGACAGTGAGTCAGACAGACAGACAGACGAGGGAGACGAAAGCCTAAGCTTTTGTGGCCTGCCTGAAACCTAATGCCTTTAACCAACAACAAAAGTGGCAACAAAAGGGGAGTGCAACATTGCCCACATTATTGCCATGCGGGGGAGGGGGCACACAACATTTTACCGCCTTAAAAGCCAGTTCCACTAATGCCAACAGCTGGCCACATAAATATCAGCAGTGGGTCGGGAGATCATTGAGTGGCAGGCAGCATTCAATGCCAGGCAAGGAGTGGTGTGTGTGGCAGTGTCTATAAATGTTTTTGTTACCAAGTTGTAGCGCAGCAAGCGAACAGCAAGCACTAAAACCACTAAGTAAGATAAGTGAGGTCAAGCAAAAGGGGTCATGTGCGCGCATTGTTACGTATACGTAACGGGGAGCCACTGTTGGGACACAAAGTCACTTGATTCGGAGACTCGGCGACTCAAAAGGGGACCACCAAATGGACACCAAAAAGCAATTGAAAGCTCAGCAAGATTGTCGGAGCTGTTATGTGGCTGGTGAAAGTGCAAGTTATGCAGTAAGTTAAGTTATAAGAGCCAAAAACAGCTGATAGCAACACTGATAAGAACGAAATGCTGAATAAGTATATTCAAGTCCCCGTCGATTATCTCTCATTTAACTACTGTCACATATAACAGCTTAGCTAAGTAATAATTATTGCAAGTTCGACCTAATTTAAGTTATTTTATTATATAATGTATGTCTTAAGCAACTGATTTATATACAGCTGAAAGAAATTCGGAGTTTCTGAAATGTTGAAAATTTCATTTTTTAGGGTCACAAAAAATGCCAAAAATTAAAATTTTATTTAACAAATTTAATATATAAATTACTCTTTGCCTAATTATTCAATTGAAACATTTAAAATTTGATATAATAAATTTTATCAAATTTGCGAACACACATTTGGGCACTTGAAAGCATGAGTTGATTGCATTCAGAAAAACAGCTCTTTGGTGTTGAGATTTGTAGATATTATTGCCTATTCCTCTTTTAAATAATGATCAGTAATTTACGAAATTGACAGCAAGCAATAAGAGTATTTCATAAAATTTTATATTTAATGTTCCAAAAATAATTTATAAACGTGTCGCACAAATTTTGCTAAATGGCTATAATAAGTGTATGTCTTACGGATTATTTCCAAACATTTTTAATCTCTTTCAATTTATTCTTTTATTATGCACAGCTAAAAAATATGAATTGCCACAGTCTTCTTTTTCGTTACCCTGACAATTTTGTGCATTTTCAGCTGAATTAGCATTAGACAAAAATAATTGAAATGCTTTCATACTTTTTAATGGTATTTAGCTGTTTTCATGGTTTCTTAGGCTTTGGAATATTTCGTATTGTGATGTTGTTGGCAATAAATTAATTAGTTAAGCTTTGTCTTCATATTGCAGCTTCATTAATTAAACGCACAGAACAACCCCAAACTCTTTAGCCAGATTTACGCAAAGCACAGATAATAAAAAAAGAAATCCATACAGTCATTCTAATGGGTTGGAGAAAAATCTCGGGAAGTCGAGTCAGGCATTTTGTCAAAAAGTTACGTTTTGGCCACGACCAGCATTTTCGGCCAATAAGGAAATTATTTTACATGATTCAGCATATCAAAAGGCAAAGCAATTATAGCCAAAGGCGCGTTATCATTCTGGCCAGCTGCTGAGTAACAAGATAGGGAAAGAGGGGTGTTGTTATCATGAGAAGACAGAATAAATGAATGAGAGCCGTGAACTGATAGGACGCAACGTGGTCAGTATTCGTATTGAAAGCAATGAGATTTCTTTTGAGCTACGATTAGTTTCACTTATAAGCAGACTTAGTCCCTTGGTATTTGGCTAATACTCGTATTTGATTGGTTTCTTATCATAACTGCAGTTATGATGCAACTTTTAGTTCCTAAGTTAAGCTAAGTCTTCAACTCAGATGAATATTAAAGTTAAAAAAAACTAACGGTTACTTAGGCCAGCTTTTAAAGAATCCTTTTCGTTGTCGTTAAGGTATATTATTAGTGGTATTTCCCAATTTTCAGCTTATTTCAAAGAAGTGCATAATCAAATCACATCTTGCGAATCAATTGTAATCAATCAATGATAAAACTTTCAATTTACCCCAAATCCCTAGCATAACAAGAGCAAAAACTCTGTATAAAGCTGAGAAATTGATAAATTCTTGTTTACCATCTGCACTAGAAGTAAAAGTCAAGTGAAATTCAGGACTCGCAGCTAATGTTTTGAGAGCAACGAAAGAACAAACAGAGCATAAGGAAAATAATACCAGAATTATTCGTATGCAAATCAACTTTGAGCAACGGTGTAAAAGATATATGTATGTGTTAGCTTGTCTGTGCATGTGTGTGTGTGCACATATCGATAGATTGATGTTGAATTGATGCCATACCGAGTGGGTTATTGTCTGGCCCGCATATAAACAACCAAAACAGGAGCCAAAAAAAAAACAAAAGTCAAAAGAAAAGTAAAAATTTCAATAAGGCTAAAGCATTTGTGCTGAACTGAGGGCGGCATCACGAAGAAGCAAACGAAGTTGAGAGGCCACTTCAGGCAATTTATGGCATATGTTACCAACACACATTCAAACACACACACATATCCAAGCACATACACACAAAGGGAATGTGACGGATACCCGCATATGTAAATGCTAAAATAATACATGTGCGTATGGCATAAAAATTGATATGCCAACGTTTTTTCATGTGTGAGTAATTCTCAAGCAAAATTTAGAAAGTTTTTAAATAAAATATAAAATAATGCAGCCGAGAGTCTAAAGCTTTGTAATCGATTTTTATGCCCTATAAATAGTGTATGGTTTACGAGTTTCATAATTTAATATTTCAACCTTTAAATGGTTATTGACTAAAATTACTATTACTGATTTTGGGAGTAATTTGAAACTCATTTAGCTTTGTTATTATTACCATTTTTGATAAATTTATCATTATTACTTATTTTCATTCAATACTGTATTTATTTATCGTGCATGTTAAATAAAATTTTGTAGTAAAAATTAAATATAATAATTAGAAAATTATGTTCTTCAGCTAGTTTATTATCTTTTGATTAGCTAGTAGTATTATTATTAGTATTAGTATTAGAAATAGCTAACAATGTGTCATTAAATAAAATTATTATACAAAT
This sequence comes from Drosophila limbata, assembly GCA_963924055.1. Classification (NCBI taxonomy): domain Eukaryota; kingdom Metazoa; phylum Arthropoda; class Insecta; order Diptera; family Drosophilidae; genus Drosophila; species Drosophila limbata. The sequence goes on from OZ001353.1 coordinate 7,018,827, forward strand.
TTTCCCAATACAAACATTTTATTATGCTGCAAATTGAGCATACCGTGGTTGCCAGCTACAGACTATAGGGTATTATCTATAGCAACTATGTGCAAAAATTATGCCGCATAATAAATTGAACTTTTCATAAATTTTGCAACTGAAATTGGCAAGGGTCGTCGGCTCTGTGCTCTCGTTCTCAGTTCCCAGTGCCATACTGACATTGTCAACGTCTTTGGCAGCTTTGCGGCTTGGCACACCCCCCGTCTCCCGCCGCTCCCCTTTTCCTTTTTTTTTTTGCAACAAAGCAGCAGCTCAGAATTTATGGTTGGCAGCTTTTAGGCTTTGTTTTGCTGCTTATTATTGTTATTGGCACCAACAGTGACATATTAGGAGCGCCTACTCCACGCCTGTCGAAGCTCATTTGTTGGCCTGGTCCAGAGACGGCTCCTCCTGCCATATTTCCCCTACCATCTGCACCGTAGCACCCGTAAACCTCTCTGGCTGATATCGAGATACGATGTCGTCGTTGTGCGTTGCGTACGCCAGGATTATTAATATTAGAAAAAGGAAATATATTTTCTACTGACCGGCTGCTGTTTTCGATTATTGTCCTGGCCAGCGTCTTGTGTTCTATTTCCAAGTCCTTTTTGCCGTAAATTGTTATTGACAACGGAAGCAGCAGTGCGGCAAAAATTGGGCGTTGAATTTGCGGCTTGCTTTTCGTTTAGCTGCTTTAGCTTTGGCTTTCGCTTCCCTTTCTTCTTTTCTTTCTTTTCGTTTTTTTTTTATTTATTTTTTTTTTTTTTTTGGTCTTTTTCGTGGGTTTGGTCCATTTGTTGTGGTTATTATTATGGTTGATTTAGTGGCCACAAATTGAATCAATTGTCTTACTTAACCGAAATAAGCAATATATATATATATATAAATATATATATGGATGAATATATACAAGTTTAAATTCAATAACGCCTAAGTGCGTGCTCAAATCAGATTAAATCGACGACGACGATGGCATTGCGGAAATGACAGCCCTGAATTGAATTAATTAATGCCAGTTGAGCAGCAGTTGAGGTGAAGTCGGCAAAGGCGAAGCGGGAAGAGGAAGAGGCAGCGGATGGATCGCAGTAGATTGCGCAAAATAAAGTTGACAAACGCTGACAGCAGCGACATGGCACAAAATATTAAAATAAACTTGTAATTAAACGCCTCGCATAACTTGCCAAATGCTCAGCTTAAACTCACTCACACACACACACACCTTTCCACACTCAAACCACACACACCCCCACACACATATGTTAGAAGAGCTGTAAAGCTTGAGCAACAGTTGAATAGATGAAAATTACTCACAAGATTCCGGGTGCGTGTGTGAGTGAATTAAGGATGAGAGTGCGTGTGAAAGAAAAAAAACTGGATTTACCACATACAACTTTAATAATTAGAAAATTAAAATTACACTGCACGAAAGCAATTCATTTTTTAATATAATTTAGGGAATTTATCGATTTATATTTATTTAAAAGAATTTAAAATAATGTCGTATATTTTTTAATTAATATTTAGTTAAGCTATTGTAAAATGCAGAAAATATTAAATCATTTTACATTATTTGGCAATTTATTTATTTTGATAATTTGGTAAATTCAATATTATGATTTGGACATAAATATTTTATACTAATGTGGTTTAAAGTATTTTAGCTTTTGAAATTTTGAAATATTTATTTATTGTCCTTTTTTTGTATTAAAAACTTTGTGTCCGAGAAAATTTAATGTATCTTGAAATTAAATCGTACAAATCGTAAAAATTTATAAAGGTTACCAAAAACCAGAATAAAAAAATTTACAAAAAAAATCAATTAAGAATAAGCTAACAAAAAAAGCTAGTATTATTTTTCTAGTAACGCTTCATAACTTAAACATTATTATTTGTGGAGTTTTATAATAAAGAAATATGAAAGCTTTCGCAAGTCTTTTTCGCTCTTCAACAATTGTTTTCAGTGCATGCCAAACAAAAAAAAAGAAATGAAGAGGAATTTAACGGGGCAAATGCTACACAATGACAATAATTTGGTTGCCTTCGCAGTGAAATAGAATGAGGGGGAGATGAAAGAGAGTCATCACAAGCTGCTGGCTGGCAATTTGCAACCACTGTTGCCACCATTACGACCACCAACAGCATCAGCAGTAGGAGTTTCAGTGGTGCTGCTGTCTTCGACTGCCAGCTGGCTTTGGTCTCAACACAGTCTCACCGCAGAGACACCAAAACCAAAAACCCAAAATGAGAAATACACATGCTGCCACAGTGTGATGGCGGCAAAGGGACAGGGGCAGAGTGAGCAAAAATGTGAGAGAGAGAGAATGGAGAAAGGAAAGGCGGCACAGGGGCATATTAAAATATTTAATTACCATGTAAACTTACGACTTTTGTTTTTGTTGTTGTTTTAATTGTGACAACAACTGTCATAATAATGAATATGATGATGTTTGCCAGACGCTAGCGGTGCGATGTTGGATGACGGAGGGGCTGGAGGGGAGGGGCAGCCACAGTACCGCAAAACCAGCCTCCCCCACAAAACGCAATATGCGCCGAGTGCTCGGAAAAGTATACATACGAGTTTTGAAATGGATGCCAACCAAAGCTTTATTACATTTACTATGTACGACAGTGTCAGTGTGTCGACTGCGTGTGTGTGTGTGTGTGATTCATGACACGTGTGCTTGTGTGTGTGTTCTTGGCGGTTTTTCTTGAAATTGTCTGGTACTTTTCAAAGTTGTTCTGCGCCTTGCAATGTTATTTGAATTTTAATTGCAGTCTTTTCATTGCATACTTTCGGGCCGTCTTTGTTTTATTGTCTTCATTGCATACTTTTATGTGCCTTCTGCTTTGTTTTATTGTCCTCAAGCAGCGCGCCTCGCTGCACTGTGGGTAAAGCAGGTAGAAAAGCATCTTTCATGTACATCAATAAACTTTTCCAGCACCTTTTTTTTTTTTAAATATAATTTTTAACTTTCAATTAACATCGATAACATTTTTGAAGAATTCCTTATTCAATAGATTAGAAAAAATAAGCATATGCGACAATCGACAATTTGAATTAACAGAACCAAATCTAGCGGTTTTTTCCCCACTGTGCGCTATGTGCTTAATTAAAAATGCTTGTCTCGGTCTCAGGCGCTGCACTTGCCCCAGGTGTTCATTCTGTTTGTTCATTGGAACTAATTAGTTTTATTTAGCCTCACTTATTGACTGACTCACTCACACTCCGGCTAGCTGCCCGGACAAACATTTTTCAATTGACATTGTCAGAACATTGTTAAGCGGAGATCCGCCCATTTCTCCGCCTTCTGTGGGCTACTTAGTATGCGGCACACAATACACATAAAACATTAATAAAGCTTGTTGTCCTTTTTGCCTGGCTGAGCAGGCAATTCTTAAGCCAAGCTGAAGGTCCTTGTCATTACCAAGCATCATCCTGCTGCTTTGCCCTGTGTGCTTGGCATATGCTTAGCATAATTTTAGACGCCAGCTACAAACTTTGATTTCTGCCATCAGCTTTAAACGCGATGGCTTAATTAAAAAAAAAAAAATACTAGAAAATAGAGGAAAAAGTTGAAAACGTTTAAGGTTTCAAATTATGAACGCTTGAACCTGCTTGGACCAGAGCTCGGACCCGGGCCACGGTTCATATCATAATTCAGTCATATAAAATTTGTCTAGCGGAAAATTAGAAATGCCGCAATAACAACAAACAACAACAGCAACAGCTAACAAGAGCCACAACAGACGCCTTTGTAATTAAAATCGACAAGGAGAGCGAGAGAGAAAAACAGAGCACGAGAGAGAGAGAGAAATTTAGCAAATCAGAGCGAGCCATTGATATGCTGATGAGCTTAGCTGTTTTTCCAGGCTCTGCTGATGCTTGACATTGAAGTGACTGTGTGAAAGGCACTGTAAATTCTGTGTGCCTGTGTGTATGTTTATATATATGTGTATATTTGTGTGTATTAGATGAGGTGTGTTGTTTACATACAAATTTAAAGCCAAAACTCAATGATTTTTATGCTTATTAGCAGCGAAAATTGAAAATGACGCTCCAGAAAAATCTACCCTTAAAGTGGATATTGCCACCAAATTTTGCACATTGGTTTTAAATTGCAGCATTGTAATCAGATATGAGTAGAAAGAAGTTCAGTAGTCCATAACCCAACACAATTATTCTCATTCTTGTCGCTTTAAATTCCCAGGAATATTTTGTATCATGGCTATACTTTTGTGAGTAGTTTATCTTATTTGAACATAAGTTTCTTTGAATCAGGTGGCCAAATTCCTTAGTATCAGCATATTTTCCACATGTTTTTCTGCTTTTATTGAAATTAGTGCAAGCAAGTTTTTTAGTGCTTTTTTAAAGAAAATTTCAATGTGAAGCTCGAAAGAAAAATTCAGGTAAATGTGTGTATTAACTAGAAAACATAAATATTTGCGATAAAATTTTCACATTCTTCATCAGTTTTTAATTAAAAATTAAATATTACCAATTTTTCTTGAAATTGTTTTAGTTTCATGTTATAGTATTTACAGATGTGTTGCCGCTCAAGCAAAAAGCTTAAAATGAAAATCAATTGGAAAACAAACAAAAAAAAAAGCAACAATTTAAATTTGATGACAATATTTCTAACTCTAGGACGCTTCTCCTCCCTTAAAAATCAACCACCCGCCACATATCAAACCCATGTCAAGTTGGCATTTCTCAATCAGTTGCAGACCACTGTGCGCCTTTTATAAAATTTCACAACGCCAAATAAACAAATGTGTGGGTGTGTACATGTGTGTGTCTGTTGATTTTCAATCGAATCTGAGGCCGAATTTTCCTTTTTCTTACGCTTGAAAGTTGTTTGCCAACTTTGCGGTTTTTGAGGTTGACATGTTGGCTGTTGATGTGACCCTAAACAAGTGAAGCAGCTGATGCCTGATTATGATGATGGTGCTGCTCTTGTTTCGGGGGGAAGAAAACCAAATAAGTTGGGGAAGGAGTTGGGAAAATTGTAAGGGATTTGGTTCAACAAATCGAGCTAAAGTTGTTGCCTACATTTACAGAGCCAAAAGCCATTTGTATGGAAAGAATATGCATTTCCTGCCAGGCAATTACCTGATGATGGGCTACAAACAAGCCGCTGACTTCCAGCCGTCATCAATTCAAGCGGCGCTCTAATTAAAGATACGAATCACAACATGCAAGCACTGCACAAAACGGACAACGAACTCGGCACAGCACCACAAGGATTGGGTGTGCAATACTTGCGAGGGTCGACTGATAAGTCATTGGACTTAGTAGGACAACGAATAAGTTTCTTATTGAGAATAATTCAACAAGTGTTGACTGCTTAAGTTTCATAAAGTATGATCACACTGTTAAATTAAAAAGAATCTTTCAATATCAGACTCACTTTTTAAAAGCCCAAGTCTACCGAACTTGGACTGTAATTATGGGCATTAGATATTTCAAATTATATTAAGACTTCGCTTAAATGAAGAGATTGTCTGAGAAAAAAACTGCCCATAAAAGGTAGATTTACTGACATTAAAGAATGCACTTTTGCTACTTACACCAATAACTTTTCAGTCAACCCTCGAGTGCAAGTGTTGGACTGTTGAGTGGTAGGTGTAATTGATTTGCCGGCACTTTGTCTATTGCCTTTGTTTGTCTGGGTTGAATTTAATAAATATGAAAAACATCAAATTATTTCAAATGCCCAAGTGTTTGTCTGTCCGTCTGTCTGTCTGGCAGTTCACTGACAAACGCCTGGCGTGCACGATAGAACGAAATATGCTAGGGAGTTCAGTTGGTGGTGTTGTGGTGCTGTGTGGTGCTCTGCATAATTTTGCAATTGCTCTACAACAAATCGCAGTTGATTGTTTTACGTAGTAGTTGCCGAGTTCTATCGTAGTTGGGGCATAGCAGCCTTAAAATATGCAACGAAACTTTGCTCAAAGCATAAAATCAACTCGCAGCGCAATGCTACTTGCCACACACAAATACACATACACAAAGGAGCTGCAGCAAATAGGAAGTCACAGCAACAACAACAACAACTGAAACGGAAATGCAAGGCATTCTTATGCATATCCTCTAAACAACTGCACAGAAAACGGAAAACGAACAGCAGAAAATGGAGGCAAGGACTCAACACAACTTGCCCCAACTCGTTTGGGGAATTGTTTTTCCTCTTGCATAAGAGAAAAAGCGAGAGGGGTACGGAGATCGAGAAAGAGAAAAGAGACAGGGAGAGAAGGGCCAAAGGAATTTTTCATACGCAAATTAAATCTATGTACATCCCAAGTTCTCTGCTCTCAGTTATGTGCCACGCCTACGCCTCCGCCTCTCACACACACAAATGGAAAGGGACACAAGACGCCTGGCAAATGCCTTTGCAAATATTCATTACATAATAAACTAAAACAACAACGAAAAAGTGCGGCACACAAATCAAATTGCACATAAAAATTTCAGCTATGCGTGGCATGCCACGGCTTTAGGCTATTTGCTGAGCGTGCTGCCAACTGAATGAAGCGGCCAGAAGGAGGGGGAACGGTGGGGCATAATATATATTTTGTTTATTTGTGTAGGTTTTTTGTGGGAAATCAATGACATGTAAAAACTCTAATTAAACGCATGTTTCTGGCGCGCTCTGTTCAATTCCGTAAAACAGGCCATAAAATGCCACACACACATTTTTCATATACACATATATAGTCTGTTACCCGATTACTGTAATTGGTATGTGGCAAATGTTGAAGAAATAATTGAAGGGGACTCGGCATACATACATGTATAATATACGACTCTGCCACACCGATTCCAAGCTATAATTCAGCGGCACATTTGAAGGTAATTATTGTGTTGTGCAAAGTTTAGTCAATTTATGAATGATATATTTACATTTGTTGTTAAGGATCTTAAAAGTAAGTAATAGCCTCTTTCCATTGCACAAATATTCACTTTAGCTGCTTGTCTACGCTAACAAAAAAGATCAAAGTTAAAAATTAAAAATGAAAATATTTAAATTTAAATATTTAAGATGAATTTTCATGATTTTAGAAGCAAGTCCTTTTATTACATTATAGTGCATATTCTAAATAATTTTCTCTGCCCTGACATTTTTGACATTTTAAAATATTTACTATTTACTTTCAGTTTTCATTGCATTTTCCGTACCAAGCTCGACGTTATTTGCAATCTAGTTCTAATTTAAATCTAAAAAAAAAAAATAATTATTTAATGTTAAGGTCCTGTTGAACTAAAAAGTCAACAGCACAAATCTTACAGTTATTATGTGACAATTTTTTGAAAAAATTTTAAATAGTCACAAATACCGCATTCACACTTTTCTGACAGCTCAGTACACAGAATGTAGCCCAACTTTAACCTTCTTTATAAGCCCCATTAAGTCAACCCTTTTGCCTATACGAAGAATGGCACTACAACTATATGAAAATTTATCATCATTAGCTGGTTCCCATCTCCTTTCCCTCCCTCACTCTCACTTAGCCAAAGAATTCCATTTGCATAGTTCTAATTCCTTTTAGGCTACAGAGAAAGAAAAAAAAAACAAAAACAAAAAATGAAACCTACAACCCATTAACCACAACAACTCAGTTAGTGTTTGTCGCATTGCCAACTTACTTTTTGTGGTTAGCCGCTTCATAGGGGTATTACCAACGATTTTCCAGCTTTACTTTTGATTTTTGTCGGAAGACCAAAAAATACGAATCATATTGTTTTGTATTTATGTTATGCGTTTGCGTAGAATTTCTTTAACAGCTTTTTAACATGTAAATTCGATTCTTAGTTGACCGTTACACACACGCTCACACACACGCAGACATAAACGCACACACACACACCTTAATTAAATTTCTAATTATTGTAATTAACCACATTAATATGACCTCATGCGCACCCTAATTTGCTGAAATTCCTAGCTAAGACCCCTTCCTCCCTTTTTGTCCTGCTGTCACGGCGTAAAATTGTGTAGAAAATTGTCGGTAAACATTTTTACAGTTTATTTGCAAAGCGTGGTGACCGCGGCAGAGTCGTCGACCAATCCCCCCCATTCCCCCCTTTGATCAACTGGCCAACGAATGAGAGAGAGCTTTCTGTATATGTGGTCGGTCCTTGTTGCCCTTTATTATATGGTAACGGCATTGTTCGTGATGTTACACCTCTGCGCGGTATGTGTCAATAGGGTATGCTAGACTTGGAGAACGCTTGTCAAATTTCAAGAATGTCACCAGAAACAATTAACAGCAGTCTTTGGTAAGAATTTAAGCTCAAAATATTACTAAATAAACTAATAAATGAAAATAATAACATTAAAAAAAAAGAAAAAAATTAGAAACCGCTTCAGGAATACCTTAATCTAATAGTTTGGTCCAAACCTTCATTCAATTCCATGCAAAAATAATTATATAGTGTTTATATACACAATTATTTAGCAATTCTCAAATGTTTTCCACTTTTACTTATTTTTAAAATGTAGAAAATTATTTAATAATTTTTTTTTTCCAATTATTTTCGAATTTTCTAGGATTTTTTAATGTATAAATTTATAGAGCAAATAGATTTCCAAATTTTAAAATAATCTAACATAAAAAGATGATTTTATTGTTATTTGTCAGCCGTTTCAAAGTAAAGCTGAACTTAAATTATAAATAGCGTAACATAAAAATGTAAGAAATTTGTAATTAAATTTTTTTTTTTTTAATTTAATAGGTATGTTAAAGTTGTGTACTTTCTAGTCTTAACGAAAACCAACTTATTTCTGATTGTTGTTGTTATTGTTGTTGGCCAGCGGTTGGCCTTAATGAGGTCATGTGTGTGTTGGTTGTGCGACGTCGGTGATTATGATGGCATGAAATTAACATTTAATTTGAGCTAAACTGGAGCGCCACCTAGCGGCTGCTTGCCTTACAATATATGTATACATGTCTCACTCTTTCTGCCTCTGTCTATGTGTGTGTGTGTGTGTTTGTGTGTGCTTTTGGCTAATTTATGCCGCTTGGCCCCATAGACGTCTGAATGTGGCATCATTAGAGGCAACTTTGTGGTCCCGGACGCGCTCCATTGGACAATGGCATATAATTTATGTTTGTCTTAGCAGCTGCTTGCAAAGCTTGTTCACACATACCAGCACAATTGCACACGCACACACACACACACACACACACAAAAATACACAGATATTGGATAGCGGGGCAACAAGTATGACGACCAACCAGTTAAAACTTTTGCGGCCAAAAAGTTTTGCTTGTCTGCGTTTAAGCTGCGACCAGACTAAAACTCAGTTCCCAGTTGTTCAAAAAAACAAGAAAAAAAAAGCAGCAAAACAAAAAACAAATTTGTAGCCCGATTTTTCTCTCTCTATCTCTCTCTCGCTGTCTCCAGGGATTTTTGCGGGCTAGCGAAAGTTTCTTGGCTTATCAATACCGTCCGCTACCGCCCCCCTTTTGCCACCTTTTATATAACCCCAGCAAATAACTGCAGCTATCGAAATTATTGAAAATTTTAGTGCAAAATTCAACCTACATTTCATTCATCCCTTAACTGCTTCACACTCATTTTGGCTCCTGACTCCGTAATATTTCCTTCATTATTTATTAATGAGGCTTAAGCAGCGTCTAACATTTCAAAGCTCTACAAACCGCCTGGGACCAAGTGGAAAAACAAGACACACAAAATAATAATAAAATTGTGCGCATATTAAATATTAATTTCCATTTCCAACTGATAAGAGAACAGTTTTCTCTATGATGTAACCTAGAAACTTGCCGCTGTCAGTCAAAAGTCAAAGGTCAAACGCACTGCGGCAAGCAACTAGCCATTTAAAGCTATTAAAGCATTTACAGCTTCGTAATCCTCGCTCTAAGAAAAAAAAATTAAACGAGGCGAAAGGTTAAAGGTTCTTAATTCCTTGTAGAGTTCTAGAAGTTATGTTAAATATCTCCAAAAAGTTGTATGCCAGTTGAAATTTTAAAAATTTTAGTTTTTCATTTAATTAAAAAAATACTGAAATACATTTCACAATTCAAATAAGCTTAAGCTTATAAAAGCTTAAACGATCAGCTTGATTAATTTAAAGTAATGTCAACTCACATAAAAGTAGAAAAAATAGAAGGATTTGAAGTAAGATTGGGTATAGTAGTTATGGCGGTATCAGTATTGTATCAATATAAAAACGATAGGTTAGTCAATGTGAAATAAGAATTACATCGATTTTAACTACAATATATTTTAAAGTATTCTAGTCTCTGGATTCGCTTTTGTTTATATAGAAAATAAAACATTTTAAAATTAGGTATAAACTTCAAGGTAGCTTAATCAGCTGAGGTAGGACATCAGCCAAAGTAAATATTTCCATTTAATTGGGTTTTTACTTTGCTTTTCGAGTATTTAATAAATGATAAGCAATGCAAAATAATTAAATCCTAAAATATTACATCTCAGGCATTGAAAATACCCTATATTCGTGCAAGAATATCAATCGCTGTTGACAATAATATCCGTTGGAGCTGGATAAGGTTCAGAGCACTCTTGGTTATGCCATTTGTAGCTTAACCATTTTTCGTCGTTGACCCAAACAACACTTGAGTATTTCCGTTGAAACAAGGAAAAAAAAACGGGTGCCAACAAGAAACAGACAAAGTTTAGAAAATACAAAAAAAAAAAAAAATGACCAGAGAAATAAACCGTCAGACAAATTCCATGAACAAAATGAAATGTCAACACTAAATTTACCTTACACTTTTGCTATTGTCGTTTGTCGTTGTTGTTGTCGGTTGTTTGGTTGTTGCTTGTTTGGTTGTTGGTTTTTGGGCTGATTATTTTCGTTTCTAATGCGCTGAAAGCTCATTTTTCTTATTTGGGTAAAGATTCTCTTAATGGGATTTAGAGAAGAAAAAAAAGGAAGACAGAAGTAAAGAAAAAACGAAGCGAAATGTCTACAGACGGTCGACTGAATTGGGTCCGTAGATTTCGTCCTGGTGTGTAAAATGGCGCATAAATATGTTGAAAATGGACTTGCTGAAATTTATTTACATAAAAAGGATTTTACAAATAAGCACAAGGCACAACAATATAATATACACACAACTTCAAATGCCTTTGCCAGTGATTTGTGCCTTTGTCATTATTATAAGCGTCAGAGCGATCCCTTTTTTTTTTACACTACATCTCCTCTCTTTCCCTCTGCAGTCAATGTTGCCTGGTGACAGCTGATGAGGGGTTGTTGTTATGGAGAGCATCATATCTGTTACACACATTGGGCCGTACCAGTTCCATCCTCGATCCCAATGACCATAAATCCTTGAGAAACCAGTGCAAAAATTGTGCTCACAACATTTTGTGACACACTCAATTGAAATGCTTCTCACAGTTTTGCTGTTTAGCACGGAGAGTTCATTTAAAATTGCTGCCAGAAGGCAATAGATACAAGAGCGTGGAAATTGCGGAAGGGAGCGGTAAGTGGAGAGATGGGGGGAGTTGAAGAAAAGGGAAAAAACAAAGTCGCGCGCACTAAGCAGCAAATCCTTTCATCCGATTTAAGTAAATGCAAACAAAATAAGTAAATAGCAAGAAGCAACACACCGTAGCACAGCCCCTTCCTCTTACATCCTCCACCCTCCTCGCTGGGGATCCATAAGGGGCTTAGCGCCTTGCAGCCGCGCCTCCAGGCGCTCAGGCTCCCCTTCAACAACCCCTAGACCACCCACCCCAGCACCCCCCAACTACCGCTTCTGTCTATCCACACTGCTGACAGTGCCCCTCGACAGACACTTGGGCGAGCTTGTTAAAACTTTAAGTCCGTTTTACTTAACTTGGCTCCTTTAGCTGACAGTTGTAACTGTTTTGCTTTACTTCCATCTCTCTCTCTCTCTCTCTGTCTCTTTCTGTTTAACTACCATTGCTGACTCAAAATGAACTGACGATTAAAGCCTTTAACTACATTTTTCCTTCATTTTTTTAACCGTCTATATTTTTAAATACATCTTTTTGCACGTGCTTGTCTGTCATTGACAGCGGCTCTAATTGACTTGCATTGTTTCTACATCTATCCATCTTTCTGTCTCTCTCGCTCGCGCTCATTATTGTTGTCTTTTTCTCGTTGACAAGCCCTGTAATTAGTCAACTTGCTTAGCCACTTATGCTATTGACACTTGGCCAGAATAAATTTTTAATTGAATGTCGTTACTCTTCTTTTTTTGTAGGGTTTGATTAGGGTTATTAACTTAGAAGTGGGACTCAATATATTGAATTTTTCTAATTTCCACCGACTTGGTTCTCACTAGAGACCAGATTGAATGTATTAATGACACTATTTTAGCATAATTTTATATTAGAATAATTTGATGTAATCTTTTTAAAAAAATTATCAAACTTTCTTTTTAAAATTATGTTTTTAAGTGAATTTTAGTTATGTTCTCACTTTATGTAGCAATATCAGAGCTCTTTCATTTATCTAAGTTTCAAGTGACATACCAGAGATTTTTGTAGCTTATTTTTGTACCTACTTAAAGTCTAATACTTCATTTGACAACCTTAAAGGCATTTAAATTTTGTATGATATCAACATACACACACATTGAGCAACAACAATAACCACAACTCAACTCAATTCAACTCGTTATGAGAGCTCTCAAAATGCCCGCATTACTAAATGCTTAAAGCAAGCCAAACAAAACTTAACCCAAGCCACAATCTCAACCCCACATCCCAGCTCCAAAAATGGCAGCTAAAATTCAAACCCCGGAAGGCTGCTCACTTGAAAAAGTTGCCATGGTCTATGCGATATTTGCGTAGCTCGGCATAATTTCAAATTAATGCACTCAATGGCAAATGGCAAATGGTTCTCAGGTTTTCTAGTTTTCAGGTTTTTCCAGTTTTGCAACTGGCATATATTTACACAGTCAGAGGCATGGGGAGTAGTCAATGGTAAATGGAAAATTGCTTAGGCCGACCAGTAAAACTGTGGACCAAACTGTAGCATCAATTTCTGCAAATGCAGCTCAATCTAGTTGGAAAAGCTACAGTCGAACCACCTCGACGTTAAAAGACCCTGTACTTATGCTGCAAAAACAAAAAGAAAGTGAGAAAATTAAAAATGAAAACCAAAACAAAAAAAAAACAAAAACAAATACGATATTTGAAGCTTTTGATCAAGCCTACGTTTTGACACACTCAATAGACTTTATGTACTTTTTAAGTACAGGGTTTAAAAATGCCAGAGATGAGGCTGATGAGTTGGGTGAGTTTGATGGCAGCGGCTGCAACTGGACGCGTGTTTTGCGGCTTAACGGCGACTGCAACGACGACCGGAGGCGCAACGACCATGAAACATGTGGGGCAGGGGAGGAAACTCTGTATTAAAGTGCTGCATAAGCCAAGGCGCATGCTAGAAAATTCTAGCAAAAAAAAAAAAAAACAGAATTCTTGAATTGCTTTGACATTCTAACATTGTAGTCGTCGGCAGCTGAGTCGCCTGGTCGTCAACTTTGTTTTTGCTTTAGTTGTTGTTCTTGTTTTTGTTGCTGCCCCTGAAATGGCGAGGGCGTAAAATTGCCGTAACATGACAGCGAACAGCTTAGCAAAAGGTAACTCAAAATGCGCTGCGAACACGCAAGGCGAGCGACCAAAAAAAAATATTAAAGAAAAATGCGAAAAAGACACACCACACCGAAAACCCCGCAGACCCACTGAAACCCACGCAGCCAAACTCCAAGTACAACCCAAGCATTTGCCTAATGTACTTGCTGCTCCTCCCCAGCAAACATTTGGGCGATTGTACTATCGCCTATCGCCGAAAAAAATTTAATGTGAGTCGCGCGAGAGATTAATAGAAGATTTTCCAGGCGATTGTTTAGCGATAGAAAGCCGTGCATCTAAGGAATGAGAGAGAATAAAAAGAGAGCTCTCACAAAAACATATTGCATTGCTTTTGAGTTAAGAGCGTTGTGATGAGAGGTTATTCTTGCATTGCAATAATATGTTTAATTGTGAACTGTGCAAAACAGAAGACACGATTTTCATGAATTGGTTTTTATTAATTTTTAATTTAATACCAAAAACAGCATAATGAGTTCCAAGTCTAAAGCAATTAAATTGAGAAGAAAGCGGGAGGCAGCTAGAATAATCCCGTAGCTCATCAGTTAGAGTTGCCGACCTGTCATCGCTAAAGAGTCCTTTTGAACGACTGGCAAAAGTGTCATTTGGAAGACTCGCAAAAGAGTCTTTCGGAAGACTCGCGGAATTGGCTCACTCTCTAACAAAAGGAGATCAAAAAGCGATGAGAAGGCGATGTCGCCTGAAAGTTCTAGGCGAGTCGCCCGAGATTCTTTCGCGATAGAAAATGTTTGCTGGGTCTGCCTGTGTTTGTGTTGACTTAGATGCATACACACTCAAAAAACACACACACACACAAATTCAAAGAGTGCTATGGGAAAATATGAGATGGGGAAAAGGGGGGCAACGGAGACGTTTATCACTGCGCGCTAGAAGAAAGTTTTTCATAATGTGTGGAAAAGAACTTGCGCCAGCCAAAAAGAAAAACTGTCAACTTGACACAGGCGGTGTCCTTTTTTCGAAAGGGTATAAGACTGCACTTGGGTATATTAATATATAATTTCTAGTACGTTGTTACTGAAGAACACAAAATAATAGGTATAGTGAGCGAATTGCAACTATGTATAATATAAATTAGTATAATATCAATTTTGTAAATTTAATTTGTAATTATTTTTATTAAAATTTTAAAGGTTGAAAAAAAAAATAATGATAAAAGTTGTAAAGCAACAATAAAAAATATGATCCACATTTTTAAAAGTTTAAGTTAGGGAATATGTGTTAAATGTACTAATATAAATTTACTGATTTTATTAGATAAATTAATTTTCTATTCTTTACAAAAGACTGACCATTTAACCCCAGTCCGAAGAGAATTCTATGAACGATACAGAATTCAATTATAAACCAAGCAAATCCATTGTACACTTGTCCTTAATTTTTACATAGTAACAGAAGACTTATAATTCTCAATTGATTTAAGCACAGCAGACAATTAAAAAATAATCTTTATTTCTTAACAACATATTGATTTAAAATACTTTTGTCAGAGTATTTAATATTCGTTATTTGAAAACATAGCAGCTCATATTTCTTGCAGGTCTAGTTGTTTTTTGCCAGCAGAATTGCTTCGCCTTGCCTACATTATTTATGCATTTTTCCTTCGGCTGATGCTGGCTTTTAATAGTTGTGTCTGCGGCAATGTATGTGTGCATCAGTGTCTGTTTGTGTGTGTGAGTGTGGGTGTGTATGTTTACCACATTGAAAAGTTTTCTTTGCAAAGTGCTTGGTACATGCGAGCGCGCAAATATGCCAAAAAATATGCTACACAAAAATCGCTCAAGTGCAAAGTTTTAACAATTGGAAAGTTTGCATCATGGGTGCACTATGAACAGGCACCTCCCCTTCTCAACACTCTCCCTCTCTTTCTCTCTCCACAATCCGTCCAGTCAAGTACTTAGTTAGAGCGTCAAACACAAAATGCAAACCAAGCGGGGGAGACAGAGAAAGAAGAGAGAACGAATTGAGGTGGCAAGCGCGGTCTTGGGATGCGACGTGTGCTTTAAGTGCTGGTCACATGACTGCGAAAAGGAGCTGACAAAAAATAAACTTGTCCTCAATTTGTGTGCTTGCCAGCAGAGTGTTGAAAAACGTTGCACAAAAAGTAACAAAAAAGTTAAAAGATTAAGTTGAAAAAGACTCTTTAAGTGAACAATATGAGCATCAGAAGTTGACTTTGGCAGTTTGGTATTATGGTTTAATGTTTCTAAAATCTAATGAAAGTTTTTCAAAAGCATTTAAAAATTGAGTAGCTCATGAAAAAGCAAATTGTTTTTATTTAGTTCTGATATGGTTCCAGAGAAAACTTTGTATAAAATCAAAAAAAAAAAAAAAAGAAGAAAAATATTAAATTCACTTCAATTATTATTATCTAGTGACGCACAGTGCTCATCGAGCTTTATTCGTTATCATATGATGTATGCTAAAATATCTGAGATTTGATTTAAATCGATCGATTTTAAATTCACAAAATGAAATAAAATAAATGTAAATAAAAACTTATTCAATTTAAAGCGAACAATTTTAAGTTAAAGAAAACTCAACGATTTATCTCAGAAAATGCGTCGCAGCGTCCCTTTGTTTTAGTTTTACCTTTGACAAATTGTCAAAGGCATTAAATTCCTCGGAATACTTTGAATAAATAAAATAAGCAATGGCTTTAAAGTTTAAACAGTTGACTGCGGCAGTTGTCAACTCACTCTCAAAGTTCAACCAGAGCCAAAGTAAATATGCCAACAAAGAGATATAGATAGATGGTTGCAGAAATCAAAGAAAGGGGCCGGGGAAAGGGAGAAAAGCGAAATGGGGCTAACATGAGAGATAGAAAAACAAGGTTTGCTTGGTTCTTTGCAAGTGGCAAGTGGCAAGTGGCGCCACCTGGCGACCAATGAGGTGTGAAGATGAACAGTCGCAAGTGTCCAACGACGTTATTGTTGCACCTGAAACACACACACACACACACACACATACAAGTTGTGTGTAAAGCAAATACGAAGCAAAAAGCAAATCAAACGTGCTGATATCTTGCTATATATGTGACCTTTCCCCTTTTAGTTTTCTTTGCCTGCTCTAGAAGTGCTGCCTGTTGCCAGACTTTAGCTTGGGCTACACACACCTTTGTGGAAATCCAACAATGTCAACTATGCAACACAAAAGCGACAATGCCGTCGCTTTGTCTGACTGCCAAAGTGCTGGGGCAGGGGCAGGGGCAGGGGCAGGAGCAGAAAAAGCTGTACCAGGTAGGGAAATGGTTGCAGCAGTTTCTTGTTCTTACCTCACTTGTTGTGTGGCATACAAAAATAGCTCACTTGCGAATGGCGTTTCTCGTTTTCTCTACGTTCTTCTCCCTGTTTCTCTTCTAGCCTCCTTTGCCACTCATTCTCTTACACTTGCCACCTGTTTCATGTTGCTTTTTATGCCCGCAATTTGCATTGCCCGCTTTGTTGACGTCTTTTGCACTTTTGCTTTTTCTACTTCTGCTGCTGTTGCTTTAAGCCACAGGAAAAAAAACAAAAACAACAAAAATAATGACATTAAAATGCGCATTTTATTAAAACCCAATGCCCGATTTGCTAGCTGGAATCGAGCTGGCCCAAAGCAGACGAAGCACGTGCCGCTTGAGCCTTAACCCCTTGGCGTGTGCACACGACATGCGAACGGAAAAGCAACAGCAGCTACAACAACAGAAACAACACTCAACAGCAATCGGCAACAACAACAATGACTGGCAACTACTTCAGTTTTATGAGGCACCCGCTGCGCGCCCCTCCCCATCAATTGACAATTATGGGGCCACGCCCATTGCCGTGCTCATAAATTTTGTAATTATTCCCCTGCGTGCCCAAAAGAAAAAACAGTCCACAAAAAAAAGTGAACACACACGCATCCTACATGGGAAAGGGAGAGTGTGATAATCAACGATGGGCGATGAAATTTTTGGGTATGAATATTTCATCAACTTATGAGCCATACATAATATACAAATAAGCACCATATGAGTGGATGAAAATTGTTGCACAAAACTGGGGAAAATCAACTCGAAAACTACGCAAAGTATGTTTTATATTTGGCTCGAGCCTTGTTTCAATGCATAGAAATTACTTTATTATAATTATATTCTATTTTATCAAGTCTAACTTAAATTGATGATTTTACTATTATTCTCCACTGTTGAAAATTAATTAAGTAATAAGTCTCCAAAGCTAATCACACTCTGTGCATTATGGTGATTTGAGTAAGAGATATTTAAGTGGTTATTCATTGATGCTATCATAAGTTGAGCGGCAATAAAAACCATATAATTAAGGAAAGGTCAGAGTGCACAGTATGTAAAACTTATTAATTAAATGAGAAAATAAACAGCCTGTGATCAAGACATACTCTTCGTATACAAATATTCTGTATATTTTAAATATTTTAATACTTGTAACTTTAAGTAATTAACTGTGAATGCAGAAATGTCTAGTTATTAAATCAAAATAATATCCACAGAAATATGAAATAGAAATGAACGACTCATAACAAATTCAAAGGACCCCTGAAAGACCTTGGACTGTAACCCTGAACCGTTGTCAAAGTGAAATAAATGAACTTTATTGTCACGCACACCGTCTACGAAAAAAGTGTGTGTAAGGTCTGGGGCACCTCTAAAGGAATGCAATTAAAATTTCATGTACTTATAGCTGCTAGCGCACCTTAATTGATTAATGTAAGCCCCAACCCAAGTATAAAAAACAATAACAACCCACAAAATTTTGTGGTTAAAAGGGAAGAAGGGGCACACAAACAAATTAATTAAAAAATGCGCCGCGTTGTGTTGCGTTGTCTGCTTTTAGGCTGCAAAGCAACTTACTTGGGCCATTTTGGGGCTGACTTGGCTGGGAAGGTGGAGCTGGATCCTAACAAAAATAATAAATAAATTGTACTTAAAGAGCTTCTGAGGCACCGCAGTGCAGCCATAAACATTAATTAAAAGTTTTGACCCTTTGCTGGAGAAGCCAGCGGCTGCTCCGTGCAGAAGTTAAGGGCGAAACCTTCTGCTCAGCAGCTGCAATATTCATGTGCACCGGTCATACAACAACAACAAAAACAACAGCAACAGCAACTACAAACTACTACAATAAAATGCACTCAAATTTGTTTCGGTGAGTTTGTCGGGGAGTTCGTCGCTAAACGGCGACCAGAGCGGCCTCAATGGCCTTATTTGCACGTAACGCTCAAAAATTACGAGTTAAGCACTTTTTGCCAAGGGCCAACAACTCATATGAGTCATGAATCATTAAGCACACTCACACACACACACACACATTGAGATACACACTCACATGTTTGCAGCAACTTTTCACTTTTATATAAAAAACTGCTCGAGGATTTTTACTCTGCACTCTAACCTGCAGTTGAAAAGGGCATGTGAAAAATGTTTAATGTGCCAAAGGTCTAAGGTCACCGAAATGTGACCCATTTCATAGCATTTCTTTTTATGATATACACTCCCCAAATACAAGCTGTCAACTAGCCAAGACCATTCAGTCAACAAATTCCAAATAATTTAGTCTAACATGTTTTCCATTTACGGGTGTACATTTCAAACAATTTTTAAAGTTTTTGAGAGTGTTTTTAAAAACCCTTTTATAAATAATCACACTGCTGTTTTGTCATCATATTTGATATGATTTCGTGCGTCTTTTTTTTTTACTTTTTTTAGACTATTGCAGAACTGACTTTGCAATATCTTATACTGCACTTTTCCGGCTCTTTTTCATGGAATATCTTGAGCATAAAATGAAAGCTGCTGAGTTTTTGGAAACCATATTATAATTGGAAGCAATGTCAACTGCAACTTAAGGCAACCAAAGTAAAGGTTTCCAATGAAATAAATTGTATGACAAATATGAAGAAAAGCACAATTTTAAAATGTTTCGGTAGTGTTAATAAAAAATACATTATTTTTGTTTAGTAATTTTTTATTCGTGTTTTTTTTTTTGAGGTGAGCCTGCATTTCGAGTCATTTACCGAGAATGTGATGCATTATTTACTTTGTGACTTTAAATTTCTGGAAAATTTCAAACCAAATTGTGTAATTTATCTACAAATTCAGTATTTACATGATTGCATAAATTACCTAGAATGATATCAAATTAAACAAAATAAGTTTGGGTATATTCGCCTACATTTTACAGGGTATATACACCGTTTATACACTTTTAAACAACGCAATTCTCACTTGTTCATATTTTTGGCCCATGTCGAAATTTGTACGCTACAAGCAAAATATGACACGGACATATGACGATGGTCAGCACATGCTGCTGGTCTTTGTGTGTGTGTATGGCATACTTTTTGCCTGCCAGCTTGGTTAGGTGGAAACAAATAAATAGACAAAAGTGGCAAGCAGACACAAACAAACACTCAACGAGGCCCATCAACTTGGCCAGGAAACTCAATTCAACAGAAACCAAGCGAACCACCGAAGCATTAAATTAACATTTTTTCTAATTAAACTGGGAGCAAGTGGTATAAAAATCTGTGCAACACCAGCTATGCCACAACTTGAAGCACTTAAAAAGTGAAGTAGCCAAGATTTGCATAATGTCACTGTATTTGAACTGGAATCTCTGTCAACGACTTGAAGATATTTTTTTTCTCAGATTCTTTCATTTATTCTTCTATTCTAGTTCACTCTCACAATCTATCTGATTTTTTTTAACTATTAGTTTCTTTTTTAAAACTTAATTTGAAACCTAGTTTTGGTTTAATTTTTTTTTTAATAATATAATATAAATAAATATACTTGACAGACAAAAATGATTGGAACGAGAATGAATCCTATAGTTGATAAATTTATTTGGAACAGAATTCAATCGCAACAATTTTTTTTAGATGATTCACTAGTTTGTTTCAAATTATTGCCCCACCGTTTTTAGCCTCCGCAAATCGCAAAAAACGCGAAAGTTACGATTTTTTTTGGTAATTAAAGTTATTTATTATTATAAGCTAACATCCCATTTAATCGCAATGAGATTGGCCAAATAGAAAGGTAGTTATGACGGAATAACGGCTTTAAGCAATGTACCCAAAATTTTACAATAAAAAATATTTTTTGTTGCTTTAAATAAGTAACGAGTATCCTATAGTCGAAAGCTCTACTATAGCTTTTTTGACATCAAGAATGCAATAGAAAATAAACAGTTTAGAGATTTAAATACGAGTGGCCTTGACTATAATGAGTTTTCAGTAGGAATCTATTTATCGGGCGTGGTCAACCTGTCTCAACGCCACTTTTTCGGAGGCAAAGTGATGGTTATAAAATGCGGGATACAAATGCGAATGCGCATTTATTAATGCCGCATATCATTAGATCAGCAAACATGGCCAAATACAATATAAGAAGTACTCGCACACGCTCTTAACTGCCAACAATAATAATGTTTTGGCATTTATCACACTTGCTTTTTCGGTTGTTGTTAATATTGTTAGTCTAGTTGTTGTTGTTGTTGTTCCGGCAAAGTGACCAAGCAAAGTGGCTCTAAAATTTCAGTGGCATCAGTAAGAACAAAAAAAAAGAAAACAGAAGAAAAGCAGATAAATAAATGTGGCAACAACAAAGAGCAAAGCGCCATAAATCTAAATAACAAATATTTACGAGAAACGAGACCATAAATAAGATGTTACTGCCTTAGCCTAGTGGAAAAATAGTGGAAAAAAAGAACAGGCCCAGTATCATTTCCCGGGCCCATTTCCCAGTTTCCACACACACACACACCGGACTGCCAAGCAAAGCGGCAACAATTCCTGAGAGTTCTGTTAATTTAATATTATTACTTTTCATTACAACTGCCCCACAGTATGCGTGTGTATCTGATGATTACAGTAAAATGCTGTTAGTTTCTTCTCTCTTTTTTTTTTTTTTTGGTCTTGCAGGAGAGGTCTCAAATGTCAACACATTAATGTCCAAGAGCCCCGGGGGGCTGGGGTCATATAAATCAACATTTATCTGCCTTCATCGCCGACAATTGAAAATGACAGCAACGAAAACGAAACGACCTAAACGCATAACTTCTTCCATCTTTTTTGGCTAATTACATAGGACCGAGGCTGTAGGAATTCAGAAATATTTCTAAATATATTTTTGCATAGCTGCAAAACATTTTTAAGCAATAACCGAAAGTTCAGTTTATTTGAAATTCAAATTACATGCAAAAGAATGTTACTTAAGTCTTGCGTTATTAATACCAACATAAGGAATTCTAAGGAAAGGAAAACATAAGATTCTTAAGAAATACAAAGGAGAAATTTGCATCTCAAATTAACTTAAGATCCAGCCATACAATATCTGTTTATTCTAGACAAAATTGTTGTAGCTACAAGGTAAAAAACATTTTTTTTAGCATAATTATGAGAAGTTTATTAATTAAAATACTTAAATGCAGTAGCATTAAATTTCAAATACTTTTTCACACCAACTCACATGTCACAAGTCAAAAATGAAAATTACAGAGTCCAGAGTTTAAATAAACAAATTCAATTCTCGAGTGGACAAAATGTAAGTTATGCTGCTCCAGCTCTGTGCAGTTTTACAGGGTATGAAAATAGTGTCAAGTAGCAGGTTGCTCATATTTTTGCGAGGTCCTGAGAGCTGTTGTTTTGAGCGCACCTTTCACACGGTTGCTTCATTGCATTGGGCTAATAAACAAGCGCCAGGAAAGTGCAAAAACAAACGAAAAATGAAAACAAAAAGCATAACAACAACAACATCAACAAGAGACAGACATTCACATTGTACATCCTGTCGGGCGAGAGAAGAGTTTTTTGCACAGCTTTGTCGCACCTCTTTTTCTAACTGTTTGTCTGTCTATGAGAGAGAGAGAGAAAGTAGTGTCTGTGTGTGTGTGTATGTGTATGTGTGTATGGAATCGTATAAACCATTAAATTGAAATTTATGCGGCACTTTGCCGCGTGAAATGTTTGTACAACTCGTTGCGGGCTGCGGCTTTTCAGCAAAACTAACTCCTCTCCCCTTATTCTCTTTGGAAGCCCCTCTCTGCCCCCTGTTGCAACTCTTGTTGCAGCGCCATAGGCGTTGACAGAGCGACAAACCGTTAGACAACAACATTTGTGGAAGCGCCAGAGTAGAGTGTGAGGGAATTCTAAAACATATGCAAAACTGTTTGCTGTTGCATGTAAATGGTTCTTTGACCCAACCCCTCCCCACACACCCCACCCCTTCTTCATCAGCCCTTTGGCAGACGGAAACATTTGCCGGCTAATTTGTCGTTTGTTAAAATTATGATACAACGCCCAGTTGTAGTAGTGGCAATTTTGTCGGTTTGGACAAAAACCCCAAATCCTCCCCTAGCAACCAACCCTTATGTCATCACCACGCACCTGCAGCTAATACTAGAAAGTGCGTAACACTACGCAAATATCAGCAACTCATTTTGATATTTATCTTTATGCATTTTTTTGGTTTTCGCAACAAGTTTTAATTAATTTGCCGCAACTCCTGGGCAGGCTCGATCCAGTCTCTGCAGCCAGCCCACCGCAATAATTCTCGACAGAGATGAGATGAGGGCACAAAAAAGTTGATGCTACGATAATTTGAAAAGTTTTCGCTTAGGCAGCGAGACAGCGAGAGAGGCAACATCGAAAAGTAGGTAGCAGCAAAACTCTCTTTCAGCCAAAATCGCTAAACCTAAACCAAAATAGAAATTGCGAACTGGGAAACTGGCGAACTGAGAAACTGGCAAACCGAGCCAACTATATGAATACGACATGCTATATTAAGCCTCAAATAAATGCAGAGCCATAATTAACATATAGCAAAAGTTTTTCCTGCGCTAAGCCATAAGCTGCCCTAAAACTACTACCAGTTTGTCACCCCTCTCTTCTCAACCACTGACATACTCCTAAAAACCTTTGCCTGACTGATGAAAAATGGCTACAAAAGTAGATTCACTCACTTTATGTGTGTGTGTGTGTGTGTGTGTAGAGGACTTTTGCAAAAGTAATTTGAAATTTACAACTTTCAGTTGATTGAGCCAAAAGTCGAAGGAATATCTTATGCTATTTGAAATAGGAATAAAGTTATTTTAATTGCGTATTAATTGTCTGTGATTGAGTTTCGCATTAATTGATGCAAAGGTAATTCACAATGGATAAGCCAAAAGATTATGTATAAGCTACTCATCTTGCCATTTTATCCTTCATAACAACTGGTTAAAATTTCAAATTAAACTTACCAGCCTAGAAAAACTATTGTGGAACTTGGGACTTGCTCTTCAAAAATTGCATTCACATCACTTTTTTTTTGAAAAATATCGCATGATAAATATATAAATACAGACATAAAACAATTATACATTGTTTATATCTCTTATTTTGCTGACAATTGAATATTAATAATAAGTAATAATCCCCAATATATTAATAAAAAAATTTAATATCCTGATATCGAATTAATTCCACAGAATTATGTATATACTTTTTGGAGCATTCTAAACATAAATGCTCTGTGACCTAAATTTTACGTCCAAAATATCTTTTTAATAGTTAACAAACATGTTATAAATTACTTTACATTAATGATTTTTTCATGAGAAATATCTTATTTAAAAATGAATAATAAAAATAATAAATAAAGTGATTAAAATCTGTTGTTAAGAACGTTTTAAGACTACAAGTAACTCTAACTTAACGAAATTTTAACATTCGACAATTTAAAAGTAACTTGACATAATTAAACTTAACTTTGATTCCATACATACTTAATAAGTGGAAAGTACTATGTAGTACATATACTTTATACCTAGTAATTGTTTAAAGTTTTTGTACTCACGGACTGCATCAACGGTCGCTGGTGTCCAGATAAGCAACGCTACAAGGAAAGTGGCTGCAACAAAAGTGGCTGCCATCTGCAGACCCATTATATTTATATATGCGATGAGTGAGAGAGATATTGAGAGTGGAGGGGGGAACAGGCAGTTGCAGTTGAGAGGCAATTGGTGATGATAAAAGTTGATAACAACAACAACAAGTTCAAATGCTCTATTATAATATCACTCTTGCTCAATCTCTCTTTTGCCTTCTGATTTGCCAAGCCGATCAGACTTACTCTCTTGGCTGACGCTCGCTCTCTTACACGCGTGCTCTCTCTCTCTCTCAAATGGTTCTCTCGTCTACGCGACACTGCACGCGCTATTTGTGCATGCAGAATGACAATTTATATGTATATGTGAGTGTGGGAGTGAGTGGGAGACAGAGTTCAGTTGCGGTGCGTGTCGTAGCAATGAGCGTTTTGGACGTGTGTTTTAGCAAAGAGAGTTTTGTTGCGTTTGCAGTTGTGTTATGTGTTCGTGTTGTTTGTGTGTGTATTTTATTTTAGTTGGTTGTGTTTTGTTTTGTTTTTTTTAGTTAGCATTTAGTTTTATGAACGTTCGTGATTGATAGTGATTGTTCAATCATTCAATCGTTTGTTAAATACATTTTCGCAAGCCGAAAATCATCGGATATTACAAGATGTGTTAATAAATGCGATGTCATCATCATCATTACATTATTGGCAATATATAGCAGCATTTGATTGATAAACCAAAAGATTTCATTGTCACGCCCATCGTTGTTGTTGTGATTGTTTCGGTTGTTGTTGTTGTTGTTGTTGTAGGCGTTGTTTGTGCATTGTTGTTGGTTTTATTGGCATTATGTGATTATTAGTTTATTTATTGTTGTTGTAGCAATTCCAGTTGTAGTCGCCGTTGTTGTTATTGTTGTTGTGGTTGTTGCAGGATCATCAGCGTTATCATTGTTAACATGTGGAGGGAAGCTGTTGTTACTATACGACAAAAATTACCTGCTTAAAGTTGAACTGAATACTTAAAGAATAACTCTTAAACAATATAAAGATATGCAGTTTTATATTCTTCTATATTTTGTTTTATTATTATTGATTTAATTTTATATTTATTGGTTGAATTTCGTTTTGTAGACGCCTGCGAAATAAAAGAGACAGAGTCAAAGGTTGTCGTTTAACACTGACAAAAGGACACAAAACCGGAAGCAGATCTCTCTCTACTGTTATCTGGCCATTGACTTGTTATGCTGCAAAAATAGAAACCACCAGATAAGTGGGAGTATAAAAAAATTCTCAACTAATTAAAAAGAGTTCACACCCGATAAATATAAGGAGCTACAATGCTTATAATGGATTGTCTTGAGAACAATAAAGCAAATATCATTTTATCTAAATTATTATTAAATTAATCGCTCTAATTCGAAGCATTTCCTATGTACTTTTACGTTCTAATAGAACTAGTAAATTTAATTTGAAATACAGTTGAACTTCCATACCTCGAAATTCTATAGCTCGAATCTCTCTCTAACTTGAGCTAAATAATTGGCAGTAAAATTAATAATCTTAAGAAAAAGAACTCTATAAGAACTCTAAGTCTATTTGGTCGACAACAATATACTTGGCTGCAGTTCAGTTCTTAAATTACTCAAGAAATAAAGCACAAAAACTTTAAATTTGAATGTATGTATATAAGAAAAAGGCTGTCAAAGTAATTTTCACAAGTTGCACTCTCAATTAAGTTAATCACAGTAAAATCTAGTTTATTGCATGTCCCAACAAAGCAGGAAAGGAATGGAAAAGAAAGGTGTGGAAAGGATGGAAATGGAATGGAAAGGACAACAGCCTATCATTACCTACACTTCTGTACGGCAACAACAATAACACAAACTTCAACAACTGTTTGGCAATTAAAATGAGCTAAAAATGCCTTAAACTCGAGAGTCGTTTGAACTTCTGAACTCTGAGCACACTCCATTAGACAGACAGGTTGGCAGCACTGCCAAAAGGTAAATACACAAAGTCACTGCGCAATTGCATGAGCTTTGGTTACTTTTGATTTCTGCTAAACCTCACCTCCCCCCCCCCCTCCCCCACCTCACCTCTTTCTAAGCTGTGCTGTTGCTGCTCTCTAAGGGCTGGAGAGGGAAGGGGAGACGGTGCTGGCCACTTAGTTAAACTAGTTACAGGCAAAAAAATAACAAGCCAACAACTGCAGCACAGGCTTAAAACAGGCCATAGCCGCAGGTGGGCGTGGTCAGGCCCACACGTACAATACCTGCATAAAATAATATATGTATATATATACTTATATGTAAGCTTTATGCTCTATATGCACTTGTAAAAATCAATTAAACTTTTCAAGTGAAGTTATAATGGCTGCCAACTCGCTTCTTTTTTTTCTTCTCTTTTTGGTTCCCTTTCGTTTCGTTGTTGCCTTTCTTATTGTTTTCATAGCCTTGCATTGTTGCCAGCGCTTGTTCGTATTGTTGTTGCAGTTGTCAAAAGTTTTAAAATAATTGGATTTTTTTTTACCATCGCACTTTAGCTGTAAGCACAGGCACGAACAAAACCAAACCAAACCGAACCGAACCAACAAACGGAGACCCCAAAACCGGGGCTGCCCATTCTACGAAAATTAAAATTTTCTTTGTTACTGACAGCAAGGTATAGAGTACGAGAACGAGAGAGAGAGAGAGAGAGAAAGACAAAGGGAGAGAGGAGCACACTTAATGCTGACTGCAGTCGTCGTCATCGTCATCATCGTCATCGTTGAGCGTATTACCCAATTTCCACTAAAGTTTTCAACACCAATTGCAAACGTCAACAACGTAAAAAAAAATAGGCGGCAAAGTCTATATTCCAGTTCTCGACTGTAGAATACCCGTTACATATTTAAAGATGCATAAAATATTTTTTATTGCATACTTTTAGGAATTTACATTGCTTAGAAACTTAAATAAGCCATTACTACCGTTCTGTTTGGCCGATCTTGTTGCGATTAAGTAGAAGGATAGTTTATAATAATTAAAACAGTTAATTACTAAAAAATACGAAATATCTTAAAAACTGTGCGTGAATATATACACTTCATAAGGTCGGAGATGCTTCCTTCTCCCTATTAAATACATTTCAAAGAATACAATATTCCCTTTTACTTGTTATTTGAGTAACGCGAATATAAAACAACAACAGCTGTTGGTTGGCAGAAGTAGGCGTGGCTGATCAATCGCCTACAATGTACAAAAGGATGGACAACTTTAAGTGCCTCCCGTGGACTCGACTCTACTCGACACGTCGGCGATTTAATGGATTTTATGCCGCACACGGCCTGTCATTATCGGGCGCAGATAAGGACTTGAAACGTAGCAAGGACTCATCTCACACACTAACTCATATAACTCTAACTCTCAATGAGGCCATCAACATATTTGCCAGCAGATCTTGATTAGTTCTTAAGATTTATAATACCACAATGTAGCCAGTTAATTAAAATTGACTAACGATGAGTAGTTTGAAAGGACAAGGGATTAAAACTAATATGAAAGTTACAACAGCGTAATGGAATTTAAGCGAAATTCGTATGATTGTTAACTCTACTCACAGAAGTTTGATTTGTTCGAATGTGCCAACACTTGAATAAGTTTAAATTCGTGTCTTAAGAAAATGTCAGTTATTTGTGTTTATTCAAGTCAATGGAGTAATTTTAGAGCAAATGATGAAAAGCTTAAAGACTTTTGCACACTATTCCTCCAAAATCTCTAGAGATTTTGATGACAATGTCTATTTAAATATTTTCTTCTGAAATATAATTGATTTCATTTTTCGTAAATATTTTTTAAGTCACAAAAATCGTTTGCTACATATCATTAGTTCTATGATTTTGGTATAGATGATTTGGATAGATGGAAATTGTTCTTAAATAGTACACAGAGATCTAGAAGTGAAATAACACACATGATAAGCAAGAAGAAAAGAAATTAAGAAAATCGATTATTAAAATTATAATACAAATGACTTTCTTTCCAATAATCAAGTTCGTTTAATTCCACAACTTCATCCAAGTATTATAATTTATTAATAAAGAAAAAAAATATACAAAAATAGATGCCATCTGCAGTTGACATATCTTAAGCATACTTATTAAGTGCTTCTTCTTTTATTTACTCGTTTGACATTTCGAAAGTTGCGCAGTCAAAGGAAAAGTTGCTGACTTTTTGTCAATTAAACTAATGACATCTGATATAGCAACTGCTGTGCTTTCAATAAAAACAAAGGAGAAATGTCATCAATGGGTAATGTTGACATTGCAAAGAGACAGCACAAGTGGAAGTCGAAGCAGAAATGTTTGGAAAGAACTTTAGTTTGTCACACACGGCGTATGCGTGTTATGGCTCTGAGAGGGAGTTTGAGTTCTCGGCAAACTAAAAAAAATCTGCGGACAAGCCACAGAACTTTATTTAAATTCGGTTTTGATAGACACGCACATGGGAAGGGAATTTTTGCGAGTGGGGGAAGGAAAAGCAACAGCTTTTCATAAAAGCACACACAATACAGGAAAATAGTCAAAATGGGCGACAGATTTTATGGAGGGAGTAGTTTATAAGAAGGAAGTTGGAGTAGAAAGAAATTGCTCTCTTTTTGCCACAGCTGTCGACTCAGTTTTCTTCTTCTTTTTTTTTTTTTTTGTTTCTTTTAAGTATATTTTCTTTTTCTGGTTTTTGCTTTGGGTCTAATAAAAACACTTGACACCGAAACGAGGAAAGTTGCTTAAACAAAATACTTTGGCGACTGTGATAGAGTGAGAGAAATAGAATGAAGGAATGAACATGTCTTATGGATTTCACTTTTAAAGCAACTAAATAAATTGTAATGCACTGGCAAAAGTTTCCCTGTCAAGAATAACTACAACACCTGCTTAGTTCTCCAAGGCATCCCTTAGTTGAAGCAAAAAATATGGGAAAACACAGATATTAAGTAAAGCTTGAACATAACTGAGCTTCTTTTCGGCTTACCTACAAACTATTTCCATGGTGAAACAATCGATGTTCTCTCTTGAAAAGTTGGACAGAAATATGAAAGGATGCTACAATAAAAGTAGCTTCAAAGTAACAGCAAACATGATGGGAACAAAGCATGCGGATTTACTGTTTTAATGTGCCAAGCAAATGTTCTTTTCTTTCTTTCCAGCAAAATTCCCTTGCACTCGCTCACAAATCCAAATGCTTTGGAAGTCAGTTGCTATTTATAAGTGCAACAGAAATCGGATTAAAAATGAAGGGCATTTTTATACAGATTTCATAGCATGCTTTTGAGCTTTGCAATTTTAAAGAAATGTTTGATAATATGTGGGGAAAATACTATTATTAAAGATCTAGTCTCATTGGACATTTTTTAGCCATTAAAATTAGTTTAATTCCACAGCTTTTACAACTTGTTTTATCTATTTGATTTTAAATTTAAACTGTAATATTATTGAACGTTTAAAATTATTTATTTTCCTTTTTGATAAATTCAAAATTGTATGTTTTAAATTAAATGTTAATTAAAAATCTTATTTTCTAACTTTGCTTTGAGTCTACACAAGTTTTTCTATTTAATTTAATTTATTTAATGCAAGAAAATTTAGTTTTAATTTCATAAATCGACAGAAAGCCAGTACAGTTATAAATTCTAATTTTATTTATAATAAGCATAGGCTTAGCATTTATTTATTGCTTCTATCAGTTCCATATTCTAAACTTGACTTTCACAGCCAAATTTATGGCAAATTTGTAAAGCCAACTTTAAGTGTTATTGGAATCGCATTTCGAGTTGAAAATCAAGTCAGACAATTCATCAAACGTATACTTTTTGCGCTATTGGCCAAGTTCTCTCATTTAGCAGCTGCCTTCCACATTTTCAAAATCCCAAACTGTGTCAATCTATAGCGCATCCTTTACACTGCTTCTTCTGCTTTCTCTTCGTCTTCTTTTTAGTGTCCTCCACAAACTTGAAGCCAATGTCCAGGGCAAACATTTCGACGCCTTTGCAACACAAAAAAAGAAATCACTGCTCCTAAAACGATTTAGGCCGCATCGTTCTTACAAACACAGACACACTCAACATATACACACACACACACACACACTGAAGATATGTTGGTCGCTTTCGCTGTGGCCATCAGTCGCAGTTGCCACAAACGTGATGCTAGTTTCGCCGCACAAAACAAAAGCAGGAAATTTGGGGCGTGAAATGGCCCCTTCCCCCTGCCTTGCCCTTCCCCACCTCTTTGAGTCCCTTTGAATTGAAAAGAACAACTACAAAATGGCCAAAAACTGTTAACGGTCGCTTTAAGCCGAAAACCCGAAAGCAGCTCAAAAATTGTTGTTCCGCTCGTAAAAATGAAAATGAAAATAGATAAAAAATAAAACGCACACACACACACACAAGCACACATATATATATATATATATACATGAAGTGAGAGAGCGACTTCATTTTGTAAATCAATTGAATTTTCAATTGTGTGTGCGTTCAACGCAACAACAACAACAACAAAAGAAAGATGAAGGTAACATAAAAGTCAATGCGGGCTCAAATAAAGGAAACGACACTATTACCCAAGACTAGCAGCAGGACAATGACACAGGACATGGGACACATTGCACAGATTTTGATTTTGGGTTATGCTATCCCGCTTCTCACTCTTTCTCTCTCCCTGTCTTTCTTTTTCTTACTACCTCTCTGTCTCTCTCTCTCTTTACAACGCGTGTCTTGCCAATTGCTGTAAAAAACGTTTCGTTTGTTGAGCTACTTTTTATAAGAATTTTGCTTTCCTTTTTTCTCCATTTTTTTTCTTAAAAATTTCTGTCTGGAATTGCATAAGCAAATTAAGCGGAATGCGCAAGTTGTACAGGTTCAAAAGAGATTCCCACTTTTATTTTTTGCTAGTTCGATTCATATTAAATTTACTTTTCTTTATAATAGAAAAAGGTTGTGCTTCTTGTTTTTCTTTGCACAACTTTTAAAGTGTTACCTATATTTGTATATTCGAAAGCATCAGTATAGTTATGTATTCACATTCATTTCCTTATAGTTTCTTATTCAGATTTATGTTCTTACTTTGTTTTTCTTCTTTTCCTAATTATATTTCTATTACTCTCACTAATGCAGATGATATTCTTTACAATTACAGAATATATGCATTTTAAATTTTTATTGCTAATTTTTCGTCATACTTTCAATTAAATTTTAAGATTAAAACAAGAAAATTATTTTCTTTTTTTTTGGTATTGCATTTCTATTCCCATGCTTTCTAAATATAAAGTTTCCACTACATATTCCTGATTCGTGGCATTCAGATATCGTTTCAAGTTCCTATTTTCACTTTAATGACAACTATTAAAAATAATTGTACTTAATATCCTTGTACAAATATCCCTTTTCTGTATCAACTTTTATTTTATAATTAAATTTACATTATATTTTCTCTATCTTATATTTGCACTTCAAGAGCTCTATTTACTTCTTTTGTGGGCCCAGTTCACACCTTTAAAAAAAGAGTCAGCTGTAACTGTGTCAATCATCTTGGAGGTCACACACACACACACACACAAACAAACGCAGAGAGATCTGTTTCCGGCAGCATATGAATAAAATTTTTACCAGCTTTACGTATCGATTGTAGAACCTTTATCTAGTTTTAGGTGTAGAATTAGTTTATGTCGCATGTCGCATTTGTAAGCTAAAGAAATTACGTTAAGGCGAAATCAAAACCCGTTAACCGGCACGCGGTAAACACGACGACGCGTGGCGGGAGGGGCAGCGGGCAGCGGCGGGGGGTGTAGCGAACAATAACCGAGGCAAGCCGAAGACGATTGACGGATTCAATTTGAACTTGCATTCAAGGAAACACTATTTCCTCAATTTCTTAATACTTTCACGATTTGTATTTTAATACATATAATTTTCTAAATAATTTAATATATATATTTTTTATTTTTATGTTGTTGTATTTTGGTTGTTGTTGTCGTTGTTGTTGCTGTTTTAGTTGTCACACACAGCGCGCTCAGTTTCTTACAGGCTCGTTACATCCTGCCAAATCCCGAAATTGTACTAAATACGTACAAAACTTTTACGATTGGCCAAGGCTCAAAAGCCGCCGCAGCGAGCTGTCCGCGTCTGTCTTTGTGTTTGTGTGTGTGTGCGTGTGCGTGTATTCCGAGTCGAAACGAGCGGAAATTGTCGCTCGTGATTTCGGCACTTGCTGTGGTGAGTTTCGTGCTCGAAACGATGCCAAAACGAGTTACAGAGCTTCAACTTCCGAATAGCTCAAAGCTAACGAAGAGCGACACAGCTAGCAACAGAGAACACGAGTGAAAGCTGTTGAGTGCATTTTAACAACTCTCGAGTGAGTGAGAGAGAAGCAGACAACTCAATGCAACATTGCAGAAAATATGCAACGAAAGAGAACGTGAGCCGAGTTACTGTTAAGTATTATTGAAAATTAGGCTCAACGTCAAATAAACTCAAATCTGCTTAGCTGCTCAAATGACAAAGCAACTCACTTATTACACTTATTAAAATGCAAAATTTTTAGATTTTTGTTAAATTAAGTACATATATTTTTAAACCAAATAATAATTTATAAAATTTATTTTTAATGAATTTAAGTGAATTAAAGTTTAATAGATTTGTTGGCATTCTAAAAAAATAAATGGCAACTTATTTTGTGTAACTCCAAAATCATTTTCGAAAAATTAAATATCACTAATTTCAATTTAAACGGTTATTGCAATTGTCATCCAAATCTCCTATGATTTGTCAAACACACCTGTGTAAAACAATAATTAATACTAAGTATTTATTTTAGCATTAAAAAATGTTTATCATAATTTACTGTAAGTTGCAGATTAGAACTCAGCAGTAATCAATTCCAGCTGGCAGTTCAAAACATTGCAAGGTTGAAACAAAGTTGCTGCTTAAAGAGCCATTGAATTGACAAGATTTAAGTCCAAGTTATTGCTCAGGTAGCTTTAAGAGCAAAAAACAGCTTAAATGAGTAGCAAATGCGACTCTGAGTAGAGTTACTCTTGACTTTACAAATGCCACTCAAATGCAAACTGAGGTAGAAAACAACTGCTTAAATGAGAAGCAAATGCCACTCCGAGTCAGGTATCTCTTTATCTTAAATATCACTCAACATAAATACTCAAGTAGCTTAAAGAGCAAAAGACAGCTTAAATGAGTAGCAAAAGCGATTCTGAGTAGAGTTACTCTTGACTTTACAAATGCCACTCAAATGCAAACTGAGTTAGAGAACAAGAGCTTAAATGAGAAGAAAATGCCACTCATCTCTCTTTATCTAACATATCACTCAACTTAAACAAGTAGTAAATGCCACTCCGAGTAGCGTAACCCTTTACGCCAAATGTCAAGTTGAAAGTGGCTCAAGAGCAGCGACAAAGTTATAACTCAGCAGTTTCAGTCTCACTCAACTTATTCAAACTACAAAGAGAGCGTCTCAACGGTCAGCAGAGAATCAAACGCAAGGTAACTCAACTCAACCGAACTCAACCCAACTCAACCGAACTCAACAGACAGACTTTCGGCAAAATTATGCGACCTGACGCTCATTCGGCTCGTCTCTCGTGTGTGGGCGAATTAACCGAAGCTGGCAATTCGCACAGACTGAGGGCAATGTAGCGTCAGTCTCGACTGGAGCGGCGTGCTGTGTGTTTAAAGCGGCAGGTGCAAAAAAGCAAGAAAAAAGCTGCGTTGCCAAATTGTGTTGCATACTTTTTGGCGCGAGCATAAAATAAAATACGTTGTTGCGCTTTGGAGAGTCTCGCCTCTAACTGAAGTTGAATGAATGTGAAACGTGAAAAGTGACAGACGCAGTGACAGTTGAACATTTGCAACAACTACAGCCACAACAACAATATAAAGAAGCAAAGATAGGAGAAAAAAAAACAAACAAGAAAAATAAAGCCAAAGCAGACGGCACAAGTTACCGTTGTGGTAGTGAAACTTGTCCTGATACTCGTCCTGACGCGTCCTGTTGGCCCCAGGAGACATTTAACATAATAAAAACGAACGTGTGCGGCATTCGTTGCTGTTTTTGCCAAGTTTTTGTAACACTCACTCTTTGTGTGTGTGTGTTGGTTTTGTTTAATGCTAATAACACACAGATACACACGCACACTTGTACAGTGGCAAACGCACATTTAGTAGAAACAATATTGCAAATGTGTGCGGCAAAGCAGTTGGCAAAAGTGTCGTAAATCGTTTAGACGGCAAACGTGGCAAGCGCCCAGGACACGGACCCAGACACAGACACAGATCCTGCAGCAGGACGATATGTAAACGACAATGCCACCGTGGGAAAACAAAAAAAAAATACATAAGCAACTGCGAAAGGAGCAACAGCAGCGCCGCAGGATGCTGCCGTTTGATAGCGAGTCCTTTGCACATTACATGTGAGTATAAATATCCTTCTTCCCCTCCTACCAGCAACAGCAAATGAACTTCATAACAATTTTTTTTTTTTGCTTTTCGCGCGCATTTTTATGAGGTTTTAACGTAAATTCGAATGTTTGAATTAGGCGCCTGAGTCCTTGTCCTTGTGCTTATCCTCGGCGCGCCACAGTTGCAGGCATAATAAATTTGTGTGCTCATTCATAAGGCCAATTAAAGTGCGTGGGCAGAAATCAAACTGATTAATTTGTCAAATCTCTATATAAAATGGAATTTTTAGTGCCTCTCGCCATTGAGCGTGTGATTAAGTGGGTGTGGGGAGACTTATACGATTTATTGTTGAGAGAAATTCATGTGAAATTGGTTTCATTCGCAAGTTTAAGTTAAAGCGACTACGACATATCCTGTAGAATTGTGTATTATTTAATGGCATTTTGAGCAACTCGTGTGCAAAAAATATTTTAGCACAAGTAAAAATATTTTTAAATTTCGAAATAATTACCAAATGTTAAGTGAAAGTTTTAAAAACTGACCGACTCAAAAAGAAGCCCAAAAATTTATCTGTTACATACTTGGTAATCACTTTTGCACTCCCATTTGTTCAGCTTCTCGATTACTGGGTATAATGATTGCCAAAATGAAGCATGCAAATGAATTTTCCATTCGATTTGTCCAATGAAATATCAAAAAACGAAGGAAAAAAAATAGCCCATCATTTTCAAATTTTATGCGAATTGTGAAAACGACACATTGGTATTTTTGGTCCGTTTTAAAAGCCAAAAAATGCAAATGTCAAATGTCAAATGGTCACATCAATCCAATCAAATGAAAAGTCAAACAAAATTAGCTCTGACACACATTCTACACAAAATATTTGCCAAAAATATTCGAGAATATTTATGGCAGACCAAAAAAGGCCGAAAAGAAAATAATAAAAGAATCCTAAAAATGTAATTATAATAGATTAAATTTAAAAGCTTGCCAATTGCTTTAAAAGTTATAAAAACAATGTTAGTCGAGCTAAATAAAGTTGTGCTGAATTTAATACTGTTAATTCTAAGCAATAAATATTCATTCAACAACGTTCAATATATCAATATATTAATATGCTAATGCATAAAATGGATTCATTTTTGATCTTTGATACCAAGTGTTTAGTAAAATTTCTGTCACTATGCAAATCTAGCTTGAAAAAAACTTGTAACTAATTTAAATAATGTAGAAACGTATGAAAAAAATTGTTTGCTTATTTGATTAATAAATTTTGTTTTTTTTTCAGATGCTGAAACTTTTAAAAACCAAATAATAGACTGAATATTTATCTAAATGCTGAGCTTGAAAAGAAGTTACCTGATTCACATAATATGCGGTAAGTCTCTTGAACTACATTCATTCAAATTTCGACTGAACTTAAAATTTTCTACATATTTTAAGGAAAATTTTAATTTAAAATGGGGCTTTATAGCTCTAGTAAAAATTCCTTTCTAAATTATTATTGTACTAAACCTTATTAAAATTCGATTAAATATTTAGTTTTAAATTAATTTGGAGCAACTTCAAAAATTCCAATAATATCAGAAAATAAAAAGATCATACAATAAAAACTACTTTTAATTTTAGTGAGAGTCAAAGGGACAATTCCATTTATATATTTTAAGCAGAAGAAATTTCCTAATTTATTTACAATCTAAGACTTCATTTTTACATAATTACAAAAGTTCCAAAAAGTCTCATTTGCTGCTTATAATTTATATATATATATATGCAGTTTTTAGGGTTATCAATCAATGCACTATGGTAAAAAAGTCCGATATTTTGGCATTAATTCAAATTCTTCTTTGTTCAGTATCTTAAAAATTTTTTTATTTCCTAAATCAAAAAACTCCAAAGCAAGCAAAAACAATTTTTTTAGATTTTTCGGGACTACCCTTAATGTTTTAAGCGCGCTCAAAGTCAGCTGATTGAGCGTTCCCATATGAACTGAAAAAGCGCAAGAAAAATAATTTCAACTTTCAAGGCCGATTGTGTTTTTTTAGTAAGCATATTAAAATTTGCTAAATATGGATAAAGTTTATAAAGGTATTTAAAAAACAGTAGTAGAAGAGATTTTTAGTATTTGTGGTTTTTTGTGCAACTGTCCAATGTGTTGTTCTTGTGTATTTTTAGCTAAAAACTAAGAAATGTGTTCCTGTTCCGTTAAGCATTACATTAGTACATTACAAAACATTACGAGAGTTTTGCGTAAAGGTTATTAACTAAACCATCTAGAATCAGATGTTAATAATCCCTTTTGTTCGATTTTGTTCCTTTTCGTGAAAAATGACATGTTGTAGGTGTGAATTTTGGATGAAAAATTTGATTTTTTTCAGATTCAGATGGGGAACAAGGTGAAAACGTGTTCAAATTAAAAAACAAACTAAATTGTAAATTCTACTTTAGTCTAATTAGCAAGCATGCAAAGTTTAAAATAAATTGCTTTGTATTTAAGCTTAAAAAAAAATTTTTACTTTTTTTCTTAGTCGGGGAAGGAGAAGGGAAGAAGACAAAGTCTAATTAAAAAACAACAAAAATTATAAATTTTTGAATATTATAACTAAGCTTCGTGTCCAATTTTAAGTCTCTAGCTATTTATTTGGATTTTATATAAATTTATTTTCACTTTTTCGAATAGTCGTATGGGGAGGGGGAGGTGAAGGCGTGGCCAAAATCAAAAAAAAAAAAATTCAAAATTCTTAATCAGTCTAACTAAAGTTCATGCCAAATTTCAAGTCTCTATCTTTATATTTAGAGTTTATGCCAAAATATCGGGTTTATTTACCATAGTGCAATGTACAAAACTTGCAAGTTATTCAAAAACGTAGTGCAAAAATCCTTTTAGATTTTTATTTTGAAAAAGTTGATCCTGATAACTAAAATAAGTTAAAACATCATTAAAATGTTATGCTAAAGATGCAAATTATTGCATTCTGTTTCTTTAGTGTCTTTAGCTAAACATATTTTTATTAACGTTTTACCCCAACAACAAGACAAAAAGCTTCACGACATTTGGTTTACACGCCTAATCGTTAGTTGTAAACATAACTTCTAGCGCTATCTATGCATCAAAAGTCGTAAGAGGTATCCATAAACTGGAAATGGTTTTTTATAGTTGGCACAAACAAAAGTTGTCGTAAAAGGTTCTTGTTGTTCCGTTATATAGCCACATTATGTTTGCTTTTTATGGTGCTTAATCCTTTTTAACTACACAGCGCACTCAGCAACTGATTCTTTTGTTTTTCCTGTTTTTCTGTTGCCCGAACAATCTGTCACTTTGTGACAATAATGAAAACTTTCGCTTCGCTCATGTGCAACACAACACGAGAGTTAAATCGTAAAAATCTGCAAACTGCGCAGTCAACGCAACAAGCAAATGCACTCAAAAAAAATAAACAACAAACAAAAAAATTGGACAACAAAACGTGTCAATGATAAGCAACAAGAACAGCAAAAGAGAATGTTTCCCTTGCAACTTGCAGCTGCAGCTTATCGCTCATCAGAACGAGGGGAATTCCCCCCACGTTTCCATAAAAGTGTGGCACGTAGCTTTAAGCATTTGATGTTGCATACTTTTATGCGTCTAGTAGTATCAGTATTAGTATTAATTTTGTGAGGTAACAACTCTCGGCCCGCATGCAAACACACAGCTTCTCGAGTAGCTCGATTACCAATTTCATTTCCCAGATACCTTCAGCTCATTATGCATGCTTGTCCGCACGTTGCTTTGAGCCAAAATGCCGGTACACACACTCGCACACACACACACACACACAGTCTTAACGCCTTGCTGGCAAGTTTTAGCAATTTCATTTTCAATTGACTGTCGACCAGAACACGCAGTCAGTGCTGGCTAACCAACAGCAATTGAGCGTATGAAACGGCAAAACGAAAAAAAAAAAAGGAAAAGAAAGGAAAGGAAAGAAGAAAGCCCTCACAAAAGTTTGCCACACACACAAGCATACAAAGATACACACACACAAAGAGAGATACAAAAGACAGTTGAATCCTTTTCTTTCATTTTGTTCCCTTTTATATTTGAGCTACTTATTTTATTTGAAGCATTGAAACGTGTGTGTGTTGCAGCTTTTGCTATTTGCCTAAATATTGGCTGGGTTTTGCAGAGAGAGAGAGAGAGAGAGAGGGAGACAGAGAGAGAGAGAGAGAGAGACAGATGGAGTGCGATGGCAAACTGAAAGTTTTCTGCGAAATTACGCAGGACAGACACGCACAATTCATTTGCAAATAGAACAGTTTAATTTGTTGCCTTTGTGCTAACCGATATCCTTTTGGCCTTCGAAAAAGTTACAACTGAAAACGGTCGGGACAAACGCATCTGCAGTAAAAAGGGAAGTGAAAGGGAAAGGGAAAGGGAAAGGGGAAAGGAAAGAGATGCAGCCCGCATAAAACCCACACTCCCACACACACATACGAGTAGATGAGATTACTTTATGAACAGATTGCTATATGGGATGTTGTCTGAAAAACAATGCTCCATTCGATATGCTTACAGTAATTATCTCCATATTTTCTCCTTCCCTGTCTTACCTATCAATTGACTGTTTGCAATTGGAATTGACCCCCACATTGGTCTAGACACTTGAAAAGCTGCCTCAATTTTGCATTGGCACGTAACAAACATCCAACGACTAATGGCCAAATCATAGATTCCAGTTACGAAAGCTTCTGGATATTGTCGTACGTATGTGACCAAAAGATTTGACAGCACTTGACAAATGAGCTGGGCCACAGAAAGTATATTTGGTCTAAAGCTAAAGGCTAGGCAAGTGGACATGGATATGCAAATGTTCTTAAATCACTTTAGTGCGGATCATTTGTCTCATCCGTACGCAAATTCTGGGCGACATTTTCTCTTGAAATATTTCCATTTAATTTAATTAAACAATCATTATAATTCGAATAGGAGGACCGACAGTTTTATCATTATTCAGCAAAATTAGACAATCATTTGAATACTAATAGGAAAGTAAACAGTTAAATCATCATTCAGCAAGATGTTCACCAACTGTTTGGAGCTTAAAATGAACTCTTGTTTCTAGCAAGTAGGGTATTAAAAATACTTTTATACTTAAACAAAGCTTTTTTTAATTGCATAAAAAAAAAATATTTAATAAGATTGATTAGTCAAATTATTTGGAATAACAAGTAACTATAACAATACTTGATTGAACCAAAACTAACCGTTAGAATCGTATCGGTTACTAAACTGTTTATCGGTATTCATAATTTCGTCTTTTTTTGGTTTAAACCGGCTAACGGTCACGGTTACGGTAAAGATTTCAATCCTTGCTAGCAAGATTTTTTAAGTTGTGTTAAATACAAAAAGCTTACTGAAATAGTGAAATAGTTTTAACTTAAGGCCGTAATATGAGCAAGAATTACTGCAGACGGCAGTCCGCGCTAGTGACGAAAGCATCACGAATCTGAAAACAGTCGAACTTCCTTAACTCGAATCATCATTATCCAAAGAAAAAGTTCAATTTCATTTTTTAAAGAAACTAAAATTCTATACATTAATACATCTCAAATAGCGAACTTTTAAATTTTTCGTATAGTAGGCTAACAAAAAATCCGAAATAAGTGACTGAAAATTATTTTTCTGTTTGTTATTTTCAACAAAAAGAAATTCCAGTTTATTCAAGGAATTGTTGTGATCAATTGTAGGACTGCTTTGTCGATATTCTCAAAAATTTGTTTTTCGTTCTCTTGCTGCATCCAGAAAAAGTTTCCGATTCGAATGAGTTACTTTCTATTTTTTTATTTAGTGGAAACCGTTCTCGCTGGAATACCATATTTCTCAACCACTTCCCTTTTTTATCCACTGTCAATTTCTTGAATAAGTTTGAAGATTGCATCATCATATGTTAATGTACAAAACATTATAACACATCTGAACGAGTCGGTAACAGAAGCATGAGACAGATACGATGAAAAATCGCACTTTATTGGGGATTTCTTCGAAAAATTCGACTTACACAATGCACATCCCGTTGGATAATAAGTTCGCACGATATTCATGACATCGTTCCAAAAGAAGAGGATATCTTGTAGCCAAATTCTCTATTTTGCGCTTTCTTAATTGATACATTTAACAAGGCAATACACATAAAATTAAATTAATAAATTTTTAAGAAGGCATTCAGGATACAAAACTTTTCCCGCAAATACGACAATTTAGTTTAAAGGGTTGGCAGAAAGTTCAACTAATGTGGCTTAGAGTATAAAGCAGCATAAAGACGTTAAGCATAATTACATTTAATTCTTTCTCAAAGTCAGTAACGATAAAGTCAAGCTGAACTGACTTAACAAGGACATAAGTGTATTTATTTTTGCACAAAACGTCAGTTATCATTTTGATAGTATTTGAATTATTATTATTTTAGTTATTAAAATGTTGATTTGCACCTAAAATAAAATATTATAAAACTGCATATCTTTATAGAATAATATTATAAGACGTAGTTATTATTGCGAGTTGTTAAGTATTCAGTCAACAATAAAAAGACGCTACTTACGTTACTCAATTTCGTCATAATTTCGCTCTCTTGTGTTGTTCTTCTAACTCACGATTTGATCAGCTAGAAGAAGCAAATAAATAAGAAAATATTTGATTAGTTTTTAGGGCTACAAACATTTATAATAAACAAACTCAATGCTAACAATAACTTCTTTTTTCTTTATTTCTTTGCAGCTCTCGAGTTGGAAATCTCTCTCTTGATGCAAGGCCTCTTCAAATATATTGTTATTTATTTCTTTAAAAAATTGTTATGTACCACAACAATAAATATAAAAATATCGCTATAAATAAACCAATTTTCCATCAAAACTGCCAGTCAATAAAAAAAAAAGAAAAAAAAGAAAAATAAAAAAATCGAGTTACTTGTTGGAGGGTTTGAAAAAGAGACGCTGGAAATGGGGGGAAACGGGGGGCAAACGGAGGGTCAGGTCGAAGCATGCAGCGGCATTTATGGGCACAAAATGATT
The DNA here is from genome assembly GCA_963924055.1 of Drosophila limbata. Lineage (NCBI taxonomy): Eukaryota > Metazoa > Arthropoda > Insecta > Diptera > Drosophilidae > Drosophila > Drosophila limbata. Next base: position 7,060,823 of record OZ001353.1, read on the forward strand.
GTTATTATACCTTCTTATTATTATTATTGTTATCAAAGCCAATGTCAAGACCTGGCTGAGGCGCTCAGCAGGACGCAGCACTGAAACGGAAACGGGCAAAGAAACGTGCACCGCATAAGGAGGTACCCCTCCCCTTCCCCTCCTCCTCCATTCAGCACACACTCCTCAGTCAACATCTCAAAGAGGGCTTGTACGGCTTGTAGAGCCTACCTACTCGTATATTGTCGTGTGCAAAAATTTATGTTTTGTTTGTTTATTTGTTTATGCAGTGCTTTGTGAACTGTTTCCCCCACTCACACATACGGCATATCGCAGTAGCTCATGCAAATTTATACACCTGCCCTGGCGCCATAATAAATATTCACCGAAAAATATCTCATTTCAGCGCCTTTTGTCTACCTTATTTTCTCTGGCTTGTCACGTGTCGCCATCATTACTGCACGTAGCGCCGTTATTTATACAAAATGTATATCGTTTATACCGAAAACCATTCCTCCCTCTCATTCTATCATCCACAAAAAAAAAAACACAAAGTATGAGCAGGATTGTGAGAGATTAAATACCCTTGATAATATATTTACTTTAAATTTAAAAGTAAAATATAGATATAGCCATATAATCTTCAGGCAAAGCCATCTATATAAAATATAAAAAAAAACTCTAAGAGATTGTTGATTGTTTTGTTTCACAAAGAGTGAGAAACTGCTGTGAAAATTTCAGCCATCTAGCTCTCACCGTTTAGGCTGTGCTTTTTAAATGCTGCTTGAATTGCAGTGATAAATATAAATCTAAGCTGTGCAAAATTTAAAAAATAGTTAATGCTTATTCGAATTGGATTCACTGGAAAATGTGATCAAACGTGATGTTTCATAATTCTTGGCTTTCTTTATGAATATGATTTCAGGACTCATTAAAATTTTTACAACAGACAAATATAGGAAGCAAAACAAGAGTTCTAGTGAACCATTAAATTAAAGTAGCTTAAAAATACATCGATTTATCTATATTTTAATATATTTTCTACATTTTTAAACACAAAGTTACAGCTAAATATATCCCGAAAATAATAAAATAAATTCAAATTAACACAAAGTAGTAAACATGTAAATTAATTTATTTTTATCAAAGTACATCAAAACAAGCTCAGCTATAAAATATTACAAAATAAGTTCATTTTAAGGTTTGTGTATGAGGAAACCGAAAAATTAAAGAAATTCTTCAAAAGGCAAATAAATAAATAAAGAGAAAAATGCACAAACAATAAAAACTTTCTCTTTGCATTTGCGTTGCAAACTTACTGACAAAATCAAAGTACCCCGCTCAAAGAACATATGCATATAAATAAAAAAAAAGAAACAAATTTAAATCATCCAAGGAGCATCTTTTGTTGCTTCTGTTGGGTTTGGGTGTCGGGGGTCTTAGCCATCTTGCTAATTGTTCAATATATGTGGAGTGGAAGCAGCTGCCGGCGGCGCTTTAGCAGCTCCTTTGGGGCATGCAATTTACGACACATGTGCACGGCCCAACGAAGCCAGAAACTAGGCAACAAAACATGGCCAGGCATGTTGGCCAGCTCAGAGAGCGTTACAGTTAATTTGTTGACAGCTTAGTTGGCAAACACTGAACGGAACTCAACCGAACTGTACTCTACTGGTCAGCTCTGAATTCTCCACTGTCTTCTCCTTGGAGGCTACAAGACGTTCATGTCCATTTTCAGGGTGGCAGAAAAGCAACAGCAGCTGACCAAACTGAAGGCACGAATGGACAGCATGCAATTGTAATTAGTGACTGCTATGGCAATAGTTTAGAGGATAAGAGATACAAGATACAAAGTTGCTAAGGAAATGAGTTGGTTTAATGAAAATACAGATATAATGGCATTTTCCATGCAATATACAGCTAGTAGCTTGTGCAATAAAAAGAGCGATTTGATTGTAACTATTTAAATAAAATGTTTGCAAAGAATAAAAAAAAATCAAAAGCTTTTAGCACTGGCAAGTTCGAGAGGGACAGAAAACCTCAGAGAATTTAAACGAGCTAATAGTCGTGTAAGAAAATCCTCTTAAAATTATAAACATAAAGTGTTGCAGATTTGTTTACTTAAAGTCCTAACAAACACTTTGTTATTATACCAACTGGGTGATGTCTTTATACACTACAGTTTCACACGTTGTCCTGCCAACTTTCCTCGAGGCTACTACTAAAATAACATACAAACATATATGCACTCTATATTACTTGTGATTTGATTATCAATTGTCCGACACGAGGAATTCAAGACCATTCGGCGAATAGAAATAAAGGTGGAAGAAAGAATAAAATAAAATAAGAAAAATATAGATGCTCCCATTTCATTTGTTATAAAATACAATTTGGACTTCAATTTTCAATTGGTTTCGCTGCTACGATGTCAAATTTCAACGTCAGCTTCATCGTTGTCAACTAATTGGGTTTCAGGTCTCGTCAAAAACGGAAAGCGACGTTCGCAAAAACAGCAAAAAAAAAAAGAAACAACAACTACAAGAAGAACAAGAAAGAACCGAAAATTGTGTGAGGGATGTGTAAAAAGAAAAAGATTAAATTTCCTTGTTACGACTTACGGCTGAGCATAAAATGAGAAAAGATGACAAACGTGAAAATAAATATTGAATTATTGAAACGCAATACATATTTAATACACATATCGAAACATACATACTTCACGTATGTGCTTGTAAGAACACGTGTCCTTACTGAGTTGATAAGAAAATTTTGTATATTTACTTATCAAAGGGTTCTTGGCGCAATCTGCTTAACGCGAGCTCATTTCAAATGCAGCTGACAATTTGCGTTTGCCAACTAAAAACATAAAAATTTCATAAAAGCCGCTCAAAATGCGTTGATGTATTGAAGAAAGCAGGCAGGCTTTGCTCCTTTCTATGTGCTTCACAGCGCGCTGACTTCGCAAAGAGCTGTTTCTTCGGGGATGTTCTCAGAAGAGATTTCGTCTAAAATTCGTAGAGCGTAGAAAATTTCTTAGTATTTATCAACAAATATTTAATATTTCTTGGAATTCATCAGCAAATATTTTAAACATAATTTTTGGGAATCTATCAACATACTTTTTGCACTTTCTTGGCGTGTTCTTAAAAGATATTTCGCCCAAATCTGCCGCCCATTGCAAAAACAAACAATTAAAGCTGAAAACGAATTTTTCAAATAATTTAAAGATTCATTTGAAAATAAATAAAGAAAGGAACTTCAGTTTATTTAGTGAACAATTTACAAAATGGTGACGAAATTGATTTCCGGAACGCGCTAGCATTGTATTTAATTCAGTTTTTTTTTTCCTTCGTTTGCGCTTCGCTCAACTTATTGTCAGAGCAAATATTTGTTTGTTTGTCTTTTGACGTAAGACGCAGCCACCGAACCACACAAGATACACAGCAACAGCCTCCGCACCACACCGCACAGTGGGGCACAGTATGGGGGCGCTGGCTTATTTCGTTTTACGAGTGTGCCCAGGCCCAGGCAATATTTTGCATGTTTGCATACAAAATATCATATTTGCTGAGATTGTTTCATTAAAAAAAGTAAAGCAGGTGGTGCTGTACCAAGAGCTAGCTAAAACTACCTTTGGGCTATGCTAGTACGTGTTTAGCTTTAGCACCTACACACGCACACACACACAAACAAAGGGAGAGAGACATACACCACATGCGTGTACCATAAAATGGTCATATTACCAAAAAAGCGGTAAGTGCTACGCTGAGGAAATTGGTTTTTCCACGCACCATGCCAACCGAAAATATAATATCTGTGAAAAAAAACACCCGAAGCGAGAAAAGCTGAGAAAAGTGTTTTGACTAGTTTCGTATGCGAAACAGGTGGACCGCTGTTGTGCACATAAAATTTGCTCGTTTCTGTTTTTTGTTTTCTAATGCATTGAAAAGACATAAAGCCTAAAAGCAGGCTAAAGAGTTTTTCCATAAAAACCAAAGCAAACAGCACAAACAGTAGCTATATGAATTTCTTGCCCAGTTTTGATTTGCCATTCTGTGTTGGATCACACAACAAATACATAAACCGTGAGCTTAACTACAAGTTTATCGTAAGTATAGTTTCCGTAAATATTTCCATTTCCCCAAACATGTAGTCAAATTTAATCTTTCACTTCCATTAATTTCAATTGCACAAATTTCAGAAGGAGAAGTCTAGTATTTGTATTGGTAAAATACTGGACAAATAATCTCAGTTTGAAATATGTATTTTTATACACATTTAGAGTTAATTTAATTAATTTAGAGTTATTATCTTGTAGTTTTAACATGCTTTACTCTGATAAAGTAAAAAACATTTAAAAAAAATTATTTTTCTTTCTTCTCAATAAATAAATGTCAAAAAAATTAATTTTATTATTTATGTTTGATGTAAAGAAAAGATTTGTTTGACACAAAATCGAACTCTACTATCGAAATTTTGCATACATTAAGTACATTACATTAATATATTTTTTGTAACCATAAAAAATTCTGCAAGTGCTTGTTAATAACAATAAAGTTAATTGCATATATTTTCATTTTTATTTCAGAAGCCCAGTGCTAACCAAAGAAAAACTGTCTAAAAACAAATTCTTATCTATTTAAACTTTTTAGCATTGTATCTCTTCCATTAAAATCAAAAGCATCTGCTTTCCAAATTTTTAGCTTGGTACATGATAACATGAAATAGCTCTAAACATCAAAATAGAGGCACGATTTTCACCTCATGACATCTGTATTTTCCTACCCCCCAATGCCCAGTTACGGTAGAAACATTAACTTTCCATTTCAGTCAAGCTGTCAGCAGCCCAACTGTCCAAGCCAAAACTTTTCCCCCGTCCAGGTACAATGGCTGCACTTTGCTACCTTTTTCCTTTCCCTTTCTGTCTCGCACCCGCACAAACAAACACACACACACACTCCGTAGAGTTACTCAATTATTTCGTTGACATTAAGCACATAAAAATACAAATAGATGACACCCAGCTAAGACAACAACAACATTTGCCACATAGGACAACGAAAAAAGGGACCACAACGACTTCTTATAATGGTCACCTCTTCCCTCTCTTGCACTCACGCTCTTTCGCCTTCTGCCCTCTCTTTCCCTAGCTCAGACAGCGATTTGTCTGCAGATACCTTTTTTGCCTAGAACGAACCCAAAGACGGGGCCGTCTTTATCGCAGATTAAGTGCGACATCGTCATCTACCATCAGGCCCAAGTCCATGACCATAGCACTCGTCGTATTCGTTAGTTATACCGGGTATTGTGCTGAAATGTGCTTACAGCACATTAATTTCTTCCACCTGGCATTAAGATAATTGTCGGCCTTTGTTTAGATACAAGATACAAGATAATCGACTGAGCATGCTCGTCCCAAAAAAACTACTGAATGGATCCAAATTGAATGCCATCAAATCGAAGAACGTTCGAGACGTGCTGCTCTTTAACAAATTATATTAACCTTTTAGGAGTTTACTTTAAACTCAAGATGTATCGATGCAAATTTGTGAACGAAAAGTTTGTTAAGCTAATTTAGTGTTGAAGTATTTTTAGGATATCTAATTACAACAGGTTTAAAATACATAGTTTAATGGATTTTTTAATTTAGAATTATTTTTAAATAATATTCATATATATTTGTCAAGGTAACCATTACATTCAAAATTAAAAATTTTCGACATGGTCATGGGATCAAAAGTTTTGCTAGAGAAATCAATCAATTACACCGAAGCTCCTATTTCAGTTGTATTTATCGAAATCGTCTAAGCCTTATAAGTAATATGAATTTTTAACTTTTAATCAAAAACTACAATCCATTAATTTAAATATCCTTTTTATAAAAATTAAAGTTTAGTTTTGATTTGCAATTAATAAGTGAATACTAAAAATAATTATTAATTTATATGCAATCTAATAAAAGTTTGGTAGTTAATTTTATTAAATTAAAAATTAAATTAATTTTAAATCTCATATATCAAACACATTTTAGCACATCCCTATAATTCGACTATTAGGCGACACTTCAAACAGATTAAATACATTGACAAAATGTAGAAGAAAATTAATCAGAAATCAGAATGGCACAAAACCGCGCAAATTTAATAAAACGAAATCAACTTTTAATGGCATTGGGATCACAGAGGGAAGAAGGAAATTGAAGAGTATGAGTATGAGGTTTGACGGTAGGCAGTCACTTTGAACTTTGCTAAAGTCATAAAAATCATCCACACACACACACACACAGCACACTTGACACGCACACACACGTCGACCAAAAGGCAGTTGCGTGTAATTTAATAACAAAATAATAGGAAGCAATGACTTAAAAAAGAAACAAAGCCCAAAGACAGAGGCAACGAGTGTAGTCATAAAATGTAATCATAAATTATATGCCCAGCCATTTGGCATTGTTGTGTTCAAGTGTTCAGTATGTGTGTGTGTGTGTGTGTGAGTGTAAAAATACTTTGAATGGTTGCGGGCGTGTTGTGTTGTCAACTGAGCCAATTTTTCTTATGTTTTTGTTTGTTGTTTGTTTTTTTGAAATATACTCAACGCAATGCCAACGCCTAAAAGCCGCTTAGTAATTGCTTATGAAATATGCAAAGGCGTAACCGCCTTGGACCATCCAGCAGACCCTCAATGCAGCAGCGCACCACAGCTGAGCTTAGCCGAGGCACGCACCCTTTTAGCCGGAAATCTTCCGTTGGCTTTTTGCGGTTCACAGTGGGCCTAGCCTAGCATGACATTGCCACTTAGCGGCTACATTAATGGCAGCGCCAAATGGCACCCTCTCCCTCTACCTCACTATCTACCTCACTCTCTCACCTTCATCCCCATCATCGCTTGCAAACTGAGCGTGTAACGGCAAATAAACTAATACAGACGAACGGAGCAAGCATAAAAACGTAGCATACTTTTACGTTGCGTATGAAGATGTAACATTCATGTCTGCATCTCATCCCCCTTCCTTCCTCCCCTCCCTCGCGTCCCCCTCCCCCCACTACTCCCATTACCACTCCCATTCGGACTCCCACTCCAACTCTATCTGACTGTATCATGAATATTTAATGCTGACATGTACAAAGTATACAATATATGTAGATGTTAAGTTAGACATTCATGTATATATATGTCTGACCTTATATGTATGTATGTGTTTATGTATATGTCGAAAGTTCTGAAAACATCTGCAAAAAGCGAATGACAAGAAAAATTGCATATGTAACGAGAAAGTTTCACATCTCGTGGTTAATTTGTTACCTTTGCCGCAAATGTAACAATATTAACTGTCGAAGCAAACAGTTGAAACTCCTCATTGTGTCATTAGACCCTGTACTCAATAAGTAGAAAGGGTATTTTAAGTTGGAGCGTAACAGGTAGATGTGGGCCTTATAAGGTACGTATATTGTTAATTAGCATTAACAGCCGAGTCGATATAACCATGTCCATATAAAGACTATAAGGTTCCTAAGCCAATCAAGTCTACGAAATTCGAAAAATTAATTAAAGGAGTTATTTTAAAGCTAGACTTTTTATCTTCTGCTCACACCATATGTAATCCCGATGTTAAATACTTTAATTATTAAATTAATTTTATTTTTTTGTTTTTTTTTTTTAAATTAACTAGTTATTTTGTATTTTTTACAATTACGTTTTGTAGAAAAATACTAAAGCTCATTTAAAGAAATGTAAGGAGATGAAATAAAGAGGCTAAGAGGCTGACTTAGTTCGTGACCATGATCACCAATAATTTACACTTTGGCATATCTAAAAAATGCTATTAAACACATCATTTAAACGTTGCAACGACGAAAATTCAAATTATTTTAAACAGATAAGACTCTAAAACTGCTATTTGAGTACAGACAAACTACACTGAGCTAATCAACTGCACCCTATCAGTCATTACGTTAATGTTTACGCATTTGAGCAATTTTGATAATAAGCCAAGAAATACGCTAACAAATGCTCATGTTATTTTCAGCAGCTGTGTAAAATCCCTTGACACTCTATTATGAGACTCAGTCCAAAGTGAGTTGTGCAAAAGCTTAATGTTCAAATCATTTAAACGTGGCAGCCAGGCGGGGAGTCCCACAATACACAACGATACGCAATGCCCTCATCTTTTACAACAACAACAGCAACAACAAGAGGAACAGCGGCGAAAAACAACAAAACAATTTAACGCTTTAATGATAATGATGTATGAACAACTAAAGACAACAAACTAAAGTTGCACGTGTGTTGTTCTAATGCGTATTATTGTTGTTTTCTGTTGCTGCTTCTGTTATTGTTGTAGATGTGCTGGCGAGCTGAGTTTGAGTTGAGTTTGCCGCTGCCATCAACAACAACAATTCCGACGTTTAACAAGCTAATGTGCTTTTAATGGTCCGTGTGTCCAGCTGATTATATCATGCAGAAAGGGGCGATACGATGGGCAGGGAGTGGGATGGTGTTGCGAGTAAAATACACAAATAATTAAAATTAATTATCTTGCAATTAGTTTACGATTTACTCATTAAGCAATGAAAACGAGCCCAAAGTCCCACAGCGCACGGCCCGAAAAGTATGCAATGCTTGATGATCATCATCGTGGCAGAAGGAAGATGAGAAGCAGAACGTGAAAGGAGGACTCAGTGCTCCTCTGTCAGCGTATGACAATATAATTATGAAATTACTGCGTCTAGTATTTCAATTGACTTGTTTTGTTTGATTTATGTGCAATTGCACAAGGCAAATAACGGCAAAACACACACGCAACACATACACAAACAGATATACGCCCCCAAAGCACACACACACATACACAAATATACGCACCCACACAGACACAAGCACTAGCACAGGATAATATGTCATTTATTACGCATACGCAGCGTGGACTTTGACATTTAAACAGCGTGAAGTTTTTGGGTCAGCATTCGTTTTATTGACATTTAACACACTTGCCAAACATTTTGGGGCTCATGATTTATGCGAAATCACCCCTTTTGACTCTGGCTCTGGCTTTTAACACTTCATTGCTTAATTGCCAAAGTTTTGAGTTGTTTAGTTCTTAATTTCCCGTGGAAAAACGTGAATAGACCAAAACAAATAGCACTGCGCGACTAGCAAATATGCTGTAGACAATAACATATATGCAAATAGCCATTTAAGATCCTAAACTTAATGTTTTTTGCAACGATTAGAAAAAAGTTCAAAAGCTGAAATCATCTTTCTATTGTGCGACCTCCCAATTATCTCAAATTGTATTTCTTCAATTGATTTTTACTAATTTTAGTTTCCTTATTACAAATTTTCTAGTTTCAAACAATTTGCCAAAGCTTCTTTGGGAAATAAACTAATTTTAAATAAAATAGTTGTTGATCTGTTTTCTCCGTTTTTCAAACCAGCGATTAGATTTTTACTTTCAAACGACTTCTCAGTGACCAGTTTCAACATAGAACTTTCTAAGCTTGATACCTCTCCTTTGAATTTTTTAAGGGGTATGAAATTTACAAATTTGTGAAAATTATATGAAACTGCTGTCATCCAGCAATGGTAGCAGCATATGCCCTTTCCACGATGTGGCAGTTGCCAGGCAAAATACTTAACTGTCTGCTTATTATTAAAAGCCAGCTTAAGTGGCAGAGTCAAGCTAATTGAATTAACTTTTCAACCCCGTCGCGTGGTGCGTGAAAAAGGCTAAAATAACATACAAACAACAACAAGAACAACGTGAACAAGCAGAAAGCAAAACGGGAAACAAGTTGCGCTAATGTTGATAAAGTGGCGCCAAGTCAAAGAGATTTTAAAATATTTTTTTTTGCGCAAGACTTTTGGGTATAAACCTTGAAAAAACCAATAAGAAGTAAACAAACCATGATGAGTGCGGCTTGCATTGGCTAAGCTAATGCCCTTAATAAATTCATGGCTTGTCATTTAAATATTATTTTATCCAATTTAAATATATTTGGTGAAATAATAATATAATAAATATTAATATGAATATCAGAAATCGAAATTGTACTTGTCAAAATCAAACTTAAAATTATCAAGAAATACACATACAGATTTTATATACAGAAGTGTATATTTTATTCACGTGATTTAAATTCCCCTTAATTAGAAATAATACATTACTGTGCATCAAAATTAAAAAAACTTAAACTATAAAATGTAAATTATATTTAAAATACTTTAAGAATTATAATAGCGTGTAATTAAAATAAGTTCACCTAATATACTAATTATAATTACATTTTATTGCAAGTAATTAACTGCTGCAAGTGATTAACTCTCTAATGTCAGTGTTTTCAATCATATTTTGTATCTAAGATAAATATTTTTTATTTTGCGCTTTGTTAAATGTACTTAATGAGAATTTGGTTTCCTCATTGATGTTGCTACATATCCAGAACTAAGTAGGAAGCTTTACTCCATTGATACTAATAGAGTTTCATCAAAGTTGCTTTTCAGTGGTTTACCTTAATCTGGCAAAGTGACTCACAGTATCCACAATGCCGTTGGTCGTGTAGCGCTCAAAAGGGTTTCAGTTACTGGCTGGGTGAAAGAGGAGCAGGAGCAGAAAGAGGAAGAGGAACTAATATTGTAGGGATGTTTGGGGCGTGTTTTGTGTCCATGTTTCGTGTCCTGGCAAACACGCGGCTTCTACTATCCTTGTGTTGAGTATCCTGGCTATCGGTTTACGCGCTATGCTTCGTTAAGTGCATTTTGAATTTTTAATGATGCGCGCTCTTCAAAACTTGCACAAAGCGTTGAAGCAACGCTGAAGATGGACACGGACATTGAACGAGGAGGGATCAAAAGGGGTTCTATTGCCAGCACCAGTGGCAGTGTAAGGTGTCTAAAGGCTTTCGACTTAGCGCAAGACTCGCTGATTAATTCGCTTTATTAAAAAACCATACGGCTAGAAATACGCACTTGACTTTTTTGCAGCTGTTGCGCAAACAAAAATAATCAACACAAATTACGAGCAGCACAGCGTAAATATGCCAAGTTACAGATTTCGCGTCGTAATTTCTCCTTTTCCCTTCTCTCTTGGCATCCTGGCCAATCCCCAATCCCAGGGCAATTAATTTTTAATCTTCGCTAAGCATTTGCAACAAATTGTGAACAAACCAGCAGGCGGTAATCTACACTCGACTGAAAGCCGGAAAAGAGAGAGGAAAAGGTGGAGAGAGAAGAGAGAAAAAAAGATGTGAAAAAGGGGGTAAGAGAAGAAAGCGTTTTGCGTATGTTTCGCAGCCACATATTTATCTAAATTTTATGTTGGCTTTCTTATTTTTAATTTGTTATACCCTGTAAATTAAATATCGAACTGCATGTGGTTTAACTTAGCTGTAAGAATAATAATAATACTAATAATAATTAATACTAACACTTATTGATCCGATTGGGTTTTCCTATGCTCACCCCAATTCGTGAAACAAATGTTGAAACAACTTTTTTTTACTTTCAGTTATAAAGTTAACTTTATTTTAGTTGTAAATCATTTAAACGGTTCGGTTTATGATGCTCTTAAGTTACGCAGAAACTGATTTGCAGACTTGCTTATATGATATCTGATAGTCAAGCACAATTAACCGACATATTCTTAGAAATTAATTTTTTTTGTTTCTGGTTTCATTTTCATGATTTGCAAAAGTGCCAACAGCAGTGTAAAGGAACTTGGCCCAAGCCAAGGGGATTAATAAAAGGATTACGCAGCGGAAAATGCCAGCTGCGTTGTTGCCGGCATCAACTTGGCAATGGCAATGCCAATGCGGATGCGGTTAAGGATGTGAATGTGTTTGTGAATTCAACTGATGGCAATTTGTAGCGCCACTTGTCTACATAGACCAAGAGAAACAGAGACAGGAGGCGTGGGCGAGGGGTACATTGGTGTGGGGCACTTGCAGCAGGGGCTAATTGCGTTTCGCCTTGGCAGGCGGCTCTTCTACGCCCGCAATCTGCCAGGCTGCAGTTTTTGGGGCCAAGCGCCTGGTACTCATGCTGGCACTGTATGCATGGTCATATATTAAAAATAATCCATTCGATATCTGTTTTAATACTTCAAATTTATAGCAGCCGCTTACAGCAACAACAACAGCAATGACAACAGTAACAGCAACAACGACAACAACAACTCACTGTCATTTTGAAGGGCTTTTAGCTTGATATTTTATTGCTTAAAGGATGTGCTGGGCATCAGCATGCGAGGGTAGTTTGAAAAATCTACCTACTTCGCTTAGCAATTTTAAAAATGGTTGTTACTTGTCTTTTACGAACCTTCTGAGTAACGAAATCTTCAGACGATCCTTAAAGTTGTGGTAAAAAGGTAAAGGCAATAATTTTGCTTATTAATTTGTATGTTGTTTTAAATATATTTTTTTTTAATTTTAACATAATTTAATATTTAATTAATATAATGATTTATTTAATAATAATTAGAATTATATCAGATAATAAACGAAATTTTTTAAATAAAATATTTGTATCAAATAAAAAGAGAAGCATTTTATTTATGTACTTAGAACAACATTTCAAATTTTGAGAAAATATAAATCAATTTACTTTAGAAGACTTGATAATATATATCCAAAAAAAAAATCGATGAGATTCAAAGAGCACCAAAGAACTTGTGAGATGGTTCGGAGGGGGCTTAGCTGGGGCCACCAGGCGGGTCGCGGGTTGCGGATAGCGAACGGCCACCCCTCGGGGAGGTTAGCTGCGAATAGCGAGATCACCTCGTAATAAGCAGTCCCGGACAAACAGCGGGTATGATACTGATCATCGTACCGACAAGGCGTTTGTGTTGCCGCCTTTTAAGCATAGCCTCACACACCCCTCAACTCCCTCACAAGCACCTACCTCTTCCTATCCTAATCTCACCCCGGGCCGGACTAAGAGTGTCACTCGTACCGTGCTGAGAGTCAGCCTGGCTGGGGGCCCGGGTCAAAAACTAGCTCAGTCGCTAACGGTGGGCTCAGGCAAGTGGCGACCGCCTGTTCTAATCAGCCTTATCCGGGCATGCGGACCTCTGCTCGGATGGACCTCACCCTTGTCGCGCTACTCGTGGGATCTTTTATGGATAAAAAGAATAACAAAATGAAACTCCCGCAGGATCTCCCTGCGGAAAGTGTTGCAAGACACTTCGAGGACCGTCACCTTGATAGGGAGCGGCCCTCCAACGTGGTAGACCATCCTCCACGCAGCCAAGCTCCGGCTCCAAATAGGAGAGTGCCACCGGCACAGTACAGACGGCCAAGTCTGCAGGCTTCGCGGCAACACGCGCAAAGGAGCACGGTAGGTCAATCCCGACCGTTGCGCCCTGCGCTAGCCGCTGACAGACGGCAGGGACAACAACGCCCGCCGCCGAAAAAGGACCTTCCAGGTCTAGGGGAACCGGGTGGACTGGATGACCCCCACAGGCGTAATCTCTGTGGATCACGGGTCAAATGGTACATCCGGTATCTCCAGCAGGGAATGTCTCAGGAGGAGGCGTTGGCCAAGGCGAAAGAGCCAAGAACGACGGCAGCCGAAGACAGGACACCTGCCAAAAGGTCGAGTAGTGCGCTTACACCGCCAACCGACACCCCCAAAAGGGTGCGCGCGGCGGAGCCAACTGCTCAGAGACCAAGAGCAGCACCTGTCAGAGCAGAGCACAGATCCCCAACATCAGGACGGCAGGAAGCTCTGGATGAGCGCCCCAGCACGTCAGTAGCAGCAGCGGCAGCAGCAGCTGAACAAACAGCCAGGGAGTCCACCTCCTCAGCGCCCACTGAGCCTCGCGCGTCCTACGCGGCTGTCGCGAGAAAGGTGAAAGTGGCCGTGTTGCCTGCGGATTATCCCCAGGTAATTCTCAGTCGCGGGGACTTGTCCGCGCTTGAGGAGGCCATCCTGGATCAGGTCATCCTGACAGGGTGGGACACAGCAGTCTCGTTCGTTGGCATCCATTTCAGGGTGGGCCACCTGGTGATCGACTGCACGGACGAGAACTCTGCAGACTGGCTGTTGACGGTAGCATCAAAGCTACACTCTTGGAAGGGCGTACCCCTTGATTGCAAGATGGGGGATGACATCCCGTCACCCCACAACATCACGCTCTACCTGCCGAGAAGTGCGGACAGGACAACCGACGACCTGCTGGTTATGCTGAGCAACCAGAACAGGATCGAGACTGGCGCATGGAGGGTCATCTCAAGGAAGGAAGAAGGAGGAGGAGCCCTCCTGGTACTAGGCATCGATGAGATGGCCAAGAACGACATTGTGACCAGAGGTCACAAGCTTTTCTTTCGCTTCGGGAAAATCCCCGTTAGTGGACTGAAAAAACCAGTAGAGAAGGATGGTATGAAGACCCCATCTGGAACGACCGCACCCGCGAGCGAGGATCTCCCTCCCGCGGGAATGAGCAAGGAGCTGTCCCCGGCGGCAGTTGGATCCAGTGTTGGTCCGGCAGATCCTTCCAATTCGTTGGAAGATCTGGCGGAGGACGAAGATCTGGCGGATCTAACACTGGATCCCGCTGCTGTTGAGGAGATGGATCAGCAGCTGGCCATGTCGTCGCAGGAGGTGCTGGACGAGCTGAAAGAAGCTGACGTCACCTTGACGTCATGCGATGACGAGGGGAACTCCCGGCCCCCCTCGTCATGTGATATGGAGCCGCTAATATAGTGCGATGACGCAAGTCATCAGCACTAAGCTAGCCCAGGTGAACATCCACCGTGCGAAGGCGGCCTCGGCCGTCCTAGCCAGGATGTTCACCAGCCAACACCTTGGGCTAGCATTGGTACAGGAGCCATGGATAAACAATGGCATCAAAGGCCTGTACACAGCGGACTCAAAGGTAATCTGGGATCAAAGAGATCCAGTACCAAGAACATGTATAATGGTGAGGAAGTGTATTAATTATACCATCCTTTCAGAATTCCTAAGCAGGGACTGCGTGCCAATAGCCGTGCAGACGGCCGGAAGCGCCCGTACCACCGTGGTGGCCTCGGCGTATTTCGCCGGCGATGGAGCCTGTCCACCAACGGAAATCGTTGGGCTGGCGGAGTATTGCGCCAGGAGGAAACTTCCCCTAATCATCGGGTGTGATGCCAACGCACATCATGTGGTCTGGGGAAGCACAGACACAAATACAAGAGGTGAGTACCTTCTTGACTTTATATTTAGATATAATTTAGAAATTGGAAATGTCGGTGCCACACCGACATTCGTAACTAGAGTCAGGGAAGAAGTACTAGACGTCACCCTGATAAGTAGGTGCCTTAAACCACACCTAAGAAACTGGCATGTCTCTTCGGATGAATCTATGTCCGATCATAGAATCATCCTATTTGAGCTGCAGGTCAATATGGACAGTAGCACACCAGCCCGTAACCCCAGAAAGACAAACTGGGACAGGTTTAAAACGACCCTACAACTCAATCTATCCAATGAAAGGACGGGTATACCCCGTTCTCAATTGGAACTAGAAAGAGTGGTAGGCAATATAAACAGCAGCATAACAGATGCCTTTGAAGAAAGCTGTCCTCTTGGAAGGAAGCGCAAGGAAACAGATGCCCCTTGGTGGAACGATAGCCTTGAGAGGCTACGACTCGCCACCCGTCACCTCTTCAACAGAGCGAAGAGAGACGGACTATGGGACTCTTACCGTGAAAGCCTTACCTCCTACAACAAGGAGATAAGGAAGGCCAAGCGGAAGAACTATCGTGAATTCTGCGAAAGTATAGAAAGCACATCCGAAGGTGCCCGGTTCCATAGGGCACTTTCGAGACGCACGCCAGAGGCAAACTTAGCCTTGAAAAGAAGGGATGGCACCTTCACTGGCAGTAGTATAGCGAAGTTAGAGCTTTTGTTTGAGACACACTTCCCGGGAAGCACCCCGGTACACGAAGATACAGTCGAAGCAAGGAACATGTCTAGGACAGTGTCTGCCGACTGGAAAATCGCAAAGTCGACAGTCACACCTGAACGATTACAATGGGCAATTGGTACTTTCCAGCCCTTTAAATCGCCAGGCCTTGACATGATATCACCATCCTTCCTACAGCAGGGACGGGATATACTCCTTCCCATCCTCAGGAAGATAATGATAAGCAGTCTTGCACTGGGATACATACCAAGTGCGTGGCGTAGAGCTAGGGTGGTCTTCATCCCCAAAGCAGGGAAGAAAGATATCACCAGCCCCAAGTCCTTCAGACCCATCAGCTTGACTTCGTTTTTGCTGAAAACGCTGGAAAAGCTGGTGGACCATAAAATAAGAAGTACTCTTCTGGTGCAATCCCCGCTGCAACCAACGCAGCATGCATACAGAGCAGGCCGGTCCACGGATACGGCACTATATCAACTACACCGCACTTTAAGCACAGTAGTTGACAACAAGGAGGTGGCAGTATGCGCCTTCCTGGACATAGAAGGTGCCTTCGACAACACATCGCACGATGCTGTCAAGGCTGCCCTGACCAGGAGGGGCCTAGACACAACCACAGGCAGATGGATTTGCTCACTGCTGGGGTCTAGACAAGCCACGGCAACAGTTCAAGATAGCACTGTTACTGTCACAACCACAAAAGGTTGTCCTCAAGGAGGTGTCTTGTCTCCACTACTTTGGAGTCTTTTAGTAGATGAGCTACTCCAGAAGCTTGCCAGCTATGGAATTCAATGTCAAGGCTACGCTGATGACATTGTCATCATAGCACGAGGTAAATTCGAGGAAACGCTCTGCGACATTGTACAATTAGGTTTACGGATAACGAGTGATTGGTGTGGAGAGGTGGGCCTCAACCTCAACCCCGCCAAGACAGTCATCGTTCCCTTCACTAAAAGGTACAAGTTGCAGAGAATGAGGCAAATAAGGCTATCAAACAGCACAATAGAAACAAGTAAGGAGGTCAAGTACCTAGGAGTCACTTTCGACAGTAAACTTAACTTCGGCCCCCATGTACAAAATGCGATAGCAAAGTGCGCTCGAGCACTTTATGCCTGTCGCAGCATAGCCGGGAAATCATGGGGCACATCACCGAAGATTATTAGATGGCTATACCTAATGGTAGTCAGGCCAATGCTCACATACGGAGCGATAGCCTGGGGTGGTAGAGCTCAACTCATCACCGTCAAGAAGCAGCTGTCAAGACTGCAACGGATGGCCTGCGTATGTATGACTGGGGCTATGAGCACCTGTCCGACAACGGCTATAGAAGTTCTAATGGAGCTCACGCCACTCCATATATTCATTGAACTGCAACAAAGAGCGACTCTACTAAGGATAGCACGAGATGGGGTGGGAGGCATCCTTAGCCACAGAGACGTAGAACTGCTATCTGGTGATCTCCCCTTACTGGGACAGCCAAGGGACGAAATGACTGCCGAGCTCACGTTCGAGCAGAATTTCAAAGTGAACCTGAGTAGTAAGAAGGATTGGACAACACTTGATGAAGTCCATCCTATGAGTCAACACACCATAAAATGGTACACCGATGGATCTCTTACAGACCAAGGCACAGGACTTGGAGTTGTAGGCCCTCGGATATCTCACCATGAATCCCTAGGAGCATACACAAGTATCTTCCAGGCTGAGGTATGTGCAATAGGGAGGTGTGCTGACCTTAATCTCAAACGCAACTATCGGAATAGAGACATAGCCATTCTATCCGATAGTCAAGCAGCTCTCAATGCACTCAGCAAGGCGAAAATAACGTCTAAAGTAGTGCACGAGGTGCGAAAGAAGCTAAACCAACTGGGATCGCATAATAGGTTAACCCTAAGATGGATTCCAGGCCATATGGATATAGCAGGGAACGAAGCAGCTGACACACTAGCCAAAATGGGTGCATGCAGGCCCCTAATAGGTCCTGAACCGTTTTGTGGAATTGGAAGACACACAATACGGGAGTACCTACGTAACGAGGAGAGACGACTTCAACAGTCGCATTGGACGGAGACCACAGGTCTCAGACAAGCCAAACACCTCCTAGGTAGCTACAACAAAAAGCGGTTCCAGCGAATAATCGCATTGGGAAAGAATAGACTCAGAATACTCACCGGTCTACTGACTGGGCATTGTAAACTGAGAAGTCACCTATCTAAGTTAGGAATTGTAAGCAGTGGAACCTGCCGGTTCTGCAATTTCGAGGAGGAATCTTCGTTGCACATACTAGCAGAATGCACTGCTCTATGTAGACGTAGACGTAGTTTTCTAGGGAAACATGTCCTACCGATGGAGGACATAGTAGACCTCAACCCGCTAAAAATTCTCGACTTCGTGCGAGAATTAGGGTTGATGGATGAGCTGTAGGCTCAGAAGGGGGCACAATAGATCCAAAGGGTCGCAGTGCAGATTCCCCCCTCATAATAATAATAATAAAGAGCACCAGCATTTCTGGTTCTTTTTATAAAAATCTAGATATTTGTGGAATTCATCTGAAATATCCTTTTAAATTTTAAGACTTTTTAAAGAATTCAAATTATTTTGAAATTCAAAGCATTCGACTTGCAAAATGCACTTTCTATGTATGAAAATACTTCTTTGATAAATATTTGTATGGCAGCCCTCGCATAACGCGTTTCGGCCATTGTTTTTTATATGCGGAGGCCATTTTAATAATAACATTTGTCTTCGGCTGCGGTTTTTTATGGGCCACGCCGCTGATTTGCTTACAATTGACATAACGGGGGATCATATGAGTTATGTTAAAACTGCGAGGGCTTTGCGAGCAGCCCGAGAACTCCAGATAAGCCACACTCAATCAGCATAAAAGTACGCTATGCCATGCAATGTATTCTGGGTTTGGCAATTGCGGTATGAGCGAAGGAGCTGGATGAAGTAAAGCAGCAGTAAAGTCAAAGCCGAAGTCAAAGCAGCTGCCGTTAATCAGAAACTGCAACAACGGTTGGAAAAACAAGAACAACGAAGAAGGAGAGAATTCTAAACTGGAACTTGCCAGAACACGCACGCATTTAATTAAAGTAAAAGCTTTGGTTTTACTACAATTTTTCTCTCTATTTTTTAATTTTTTCGTCATTCTGTTGTTTTTTTATTCTATTTTTTTTTTTTTTTGGTTGCGAAAAAATGTGGTCGCCAAGGGATGCGTCCGTTTGTTGCAGTTACAAGGATAATAACGTGCAATTTATATGCGTGGCATTTTTTAGAAGCCAAGCGCAAAGGCGTGTTTTAGCTTTCAGCGAGTGAAGACACATTTGACTCATTAGTTTATGTTCTGACTCAGATTCCCGCTGGAGGGGTAATACAAGCTGAAACTGTATAGGGGTTGATAACAGTTCATTCTACAAAGCATGGGGTAGGTTTTATAGTAAAATGAGTGCAAATATTCCCCCTTACAATGTTTTGCATTCGAGATTAAAACCATGGTTAAAAAGTTGGCTGTGTATTATGGCGAAACTGGAGAGTATAATGTATAGCATATACAACAAGTCCAAACATTTTTAAAAAGATTACAATATGCCAGTTTAAATAGTGGTATTCAAAATTTAATATACCAGTAATGCCAATATGCGCTCTTTTAGGGATGGAAGTGTGCTAAACGTTTAATAAAGATTGCAAGGGTAGAAAAGTTGATTTGAGAACTCAATAATGTTATACTGAGTATATAACTGTTATATCATAGTATGCTACTGTAGTATATCACCTTATATGTATAAAACACCAGCAATTTTGAGCTGTTATACAGCTTATGACACTAAAGAGTAGTATACAAAACTTTAAAAAACAAGTATACTAATGTAAAAAGTTGTTATAATACAATATGCCACTGAAGTATACCATTAATTGTAATATTTGCAAGTAAAAGCTGTTATACATTGTTACAGTATAAGATCAATGAGTGAAACACAAAATTTTAAACAGATTTCTTAAATGTGTCATACATATTTATAATAAATCATGTAAATTTAAGAGATTGTTTAACCTAATTTTCATTTTCGACACATTAAAAATGTTTTAGTATAATTACAACATTAGTACAAAACTCAACAATTTTTAGAAATTGAGGGGTTGAAGCTTTGGTAATTTTTTATAAAATAACAAATTGTTAAAGGAAGGTTTAAATATTGAATACAACTTCAAAAAAACTTATTAAGATACATTTGTTATATTGTACTTCCTTGTAGGGTTCAAAGGTTGAGAACCTGAATTACAATTTAGAACAGATGATTGCAGTCGAAAAGTTTTAATCTTGTAAGGGTTGCAGTAGCACAGTTTGAGGTATTACAGTTAAAGCTTTTCGACCTAAATAGGCGAGACACGACTAAACTCTACACAGCTTTAAAGCTCTTGTGAGCTTTAATGCTATAAAAAAATATTGTTTATTTTAACTGAAATTCACTTTATGGTAACAAAAAAACATAGATTTGATTTGCTATAAATATAAGAAATAGTTGAACTATAATAATTTACTGATAACAAATATTAAGATAATGAATTAAGTGTATGTTAAAGTGAATTTAATTTTATGATAACAGAAAATACATACAATTGTAATGCCATAAATATAAGTACAGTTTCAACTAAAAACTCATTTCACTAACTGATAAGAATTTGTAGGTCAGTATTTGAACCTGATACACAATGGTCTTATCTATTAAATTTCGAACAATACACTTTTACTTAATATTTTAATGTATTTAAATTTTTCCAAGGTTTTGCGAAAAGAAGAAACAAACAGCAAATAAGTTGTACAGAGACAAGCAAAAGCAAAAGCCTGCCAAAAGTTGGCCAAAAGCTTATCAATATGATGTTCCTTAAGTATGCGTATGTCAAGTGGCTTATATTTGGGCTTAGTCGTAGGCGCTGCTAAAAGCCAAACTAAGCCAAAACGATTGAAACACATTGATAACAAATTGACTATGGGCCAACTAAGAGCGAGTCACAATGAATTCGCGTGGGCTCTACAAGGGCTTTTAAATTATGAAAAAACTTATAAGCACTGTGACTCCCACAATTAAAGCTGTCTTATATTAAGAATGGACAGAGGGAGCGATAAGAAAGAAAATAATCGAGGTTACCCATTGAGATAACCATAAAAGATAGTAATGGGAGTTATGGATGCACAGATAACGATAAAGTTGACAACATTTAGATGAGATTTGAGTTGAACGAACTTGGAGGGAACTTGAGTTTTAACAAATTATACGAAAAAAGTTTATGTGCATTTATTAATAAAAATATACACACTAAGGCCCTTTTTTTTAAGGTGTTTGATAACTATTCATAAGATTATCTGAAGTAATATGCCTAGTAACTAACGTCAAATTTCAAAAGTCATTTTAGAGAAAATTTACACTTACATTGCAAAAACGGCCCTAAAGGAATTTTTAAAACATTATTTGTATTTTATTGTACCAATAAGCAGTAACAACTACAGAACCAATAAAAATAAATGTAGACACTTAAGAAAAGGTTATTGTGCAAAGTAATTTTTTAAAATTGCATCAATTAGACTAAGTTTTATTTTTTTGAATATTCAAATTGCTAATTTGACTCTGTTAAGGCTTGTAGTCATGTATTTGATTATTAAACAAGAAATGTATGTTTTTTAAATTTCATTTATAAATTATAAAGATATAGTAGGAAGTTTTACGTCTTCTTTTCAATTCATTTTTAAATATTTTGAAATACAATTTTATATAATTATTGCGTCGGCTCAATCATAGAAAAACAAGTTTCTTAGAATATCAAAAAAATAGTTATAAACAAGACAAATGATCGATCAATTTATAATTGCTTAAATAAAACTATCCGAGCAAGGAATCTATGAATCTTTCTATGTTTTTTACTAATTCGGTTTCTTTTAAAGTTTACTTTAATATCGTGTCAATAAAATATTATCAGGCAACAAAAAATGGCAAACCTTTCCGACAATAACATTAGAATAAGAATATTAAGTGAAAAAAAAAACATTCTCAAAAAAAAATTAACGAAATGAAATCCATTGAACAGAAATAAAACACTTTTATCTGACATTTAAATACATTTAGTTGATTGAAAAATCTCAAATATTATTAAAATTTATTTAATATTTTTCTAACGCTACAGTATTGCTTTTTTTATTAAGTGCTTTAGACAAATTTTGTGTCTATTCTATTCTTTAAAAATTAAAGAAGTTATCATTTAATTTAGAATTTATGTAAGATAACTTTTAAGTATTTTAAAAATTGTATATATTTAGTGAAAAAATCAATGTATTGATGACCCATTAATTTGACAGTTATAGTAATAGAAAAGTTGTAGAGCACTTCACCCTCGCAGAGTCTATGTATTAAGGGGGGAAAATGCTGACCCTAGTCAAGAACTAGCAACCCTTGTGAGTTTGTCGGAAAATAAAACCATGTGCGAGTCAAAGGAACAGTTCAAAATAAATCTTAAAAATTGCCTGGCAACTAATTAAATTGTCCCCCATAACCTACCCCGAAAATCACTCCGTTCAGATGCTGAAAATTAAAAGTCATTTCTAGGAGCAGAAAGAGGAAATGGAAAATAAGCAACTCTAGAAAGTCCTATTGATTTCGGCTCTAACTTTGGGGGCCAGTAACGAAGCAATTTCAATAAGGAAATTCTTACTTTTGACAGGCTCATAATTGCCAACTAATGAGTCAAGGGGCAGACAGAGGAATTGAAGAGCAAGGGCCAAGAATATTAATTTTCAAAATGAGAGAAGCAAACAATTTCTAAAGGAATGAGAAAAAAAATCAACTTCAACTGATAAAATAGTTGAAGGCGACAGCTCAGCAAAGTTATTTTTAAATGAGGGGCCGGAGGAGCAATTAACTGGCCGCACATTAAATGATAACAACAGCACAAAAAGAGACATCCAGAAATTGGGGACGGCTGGACCGACGAGGGTGTTGAAGCTGCAACGAGCGCTCCAATAAAGTTCAAACAAAAGACGCAGGCAAAGAAAAATATAAGTAAACGCGGAGGCCATTGCAATTTAGGTCAAGCCAAAAGGATAATGCGGTTCCCGGCTTCCATAAGCACAAATGCACGCACAAATACACGCACATACACACATAGATAATAAGTACCGCTAAGTCACAAAACTTTTGTTTGCAGCCCTGTTTCTTAGTTTCTGTTTTCTGCTGCAGTTTTCGGTTATTGTGGTTTTTCATTTCGTTTGCTGCAGCTACTGGGGAAGGGGGGCCAGAGCAGGGGACAGAGTCCAATTAGAATGCACTGTTGCTTCAACTTTCGACTGGCGCGCGCTGCTTTCTTGTTGTTGTCATTGTTGTTGTAAAACATAAACTGGCTGCGTTCAGGCCCGCCTACGCCACACTTCTGGACTTGTTCGTTCAACACAACAACAACAATAGTAGTATGTAGTAGTAGCAGCA
The DNA here is from genome assembly GCA_963924055.1 of Drosophila limbata. Classification (NCBI taxonomy): domain Eukaryota; kingdom Metazoa; phylum Arthropoda; class Insecta; order Diptera; family Drosophilidae; genus Drosophila; species Drosophila limbata. Next base: position 7,084,178 of record OZ001353.1, read on the forward strand.
GCAACAACAAAACAACTATCTGACCACACATGTTTATCAACGCTGCTGGCGCTGGCTTTGTCAATGCATACCGCCGCAATTAAATTGTTTAAATGCACAATTAGAGTGCAAACTTACTATTAAATCGATTTTTTGTATAAGCACACATAGTATACACTACAACTACACACACACACACACAAACACCGCGTACGTGCGTAAAAACAAGTGAAAAACGCCGACTGCGGGAGCGGCAGCAGCTTGCTGTTTATGAAACAACCATAATCGCCACAAATCATTAAAAATAACACAAACGTTTTCATTAATATCAATGCATATTAATTGAAAACTTACGTGCACACAGATTTTAGTAAAAATTCGCACTTTTTATTTGCACCCGTTTTTTGTGCACCGCGAACACGACGCGTTGTTGTTGCGTTTTGTTTTTGGTTGTATGTTAGTGTAAATCTAACATAAAGTCATATTGGCACTGTTGTGTACTCAAAATGGCACTGTTAACCAAAGAGGACAGGGCTGGCAAACAAAGCAGCTGCTAATTAATTGTTTAAACTAAATTAACTTGTTTTTTGCTCAACTAGACAGCAATTTAATTATTTTAAATAAAGGAATTGCCTTGCCTGACTTGTTTAATACTCTCTAGTTTCGATTACTTACAATGTGTGCGGCTTTTTGCTTGACCTGCTGCTCTTTTGATGTTTGATTTTAGGCATTTGTTTAATTTATTTGAGACTTTTATTTAAAACTTTTGGGAACTGTTGTTTTTTTTTTTTAAGTATTTACACTTTCTTTGTGCTCTAAGCACTTAAATTGCGGTATTTCATGCACTTTGTTTTCATTGGTGAGAAATCGATTTTTTTTTGTGGGTCTTTTTGATTTTCTGCTCGAACACACAAATAAAATTTCAATATTTGTTGTTATACAGTTTAATTAATGCATTTTTTGGCAATATGCAGCCATAGCAAAGTTTAAACAAATTTGCATAGTTTTTCTATGCCAAAAACTAATTTAAACGCTTAGTTTTTAATATGAACTTAAACAAATTTGCCATTCGGAGCAGACACGAGGAAGCGCACGCTGTCAACTGAACTAAATTCCTTCATAAAGGATATATTGGCCACTTGGTGCTACCCCTAAATTTATACACATATATGGGGGGATGACCAGCCTTTGACACTTCTCGGCACATGCGCAGTTCAGTTCCCATCTCAACTCCATTCCGCATTCAAAATGCGCGCCCAGCTTGAAATTAGATAACTCCGTCTGAATTTCCTGAACAGTGGTTTCTAGTCTGCTGACCTCGCCTGTTGTCGACCCACTCAGCTTTGGCTTCAACGCTTCAGTTGCTTGCTTCAACATGTGCTTAAATATTATAAATATTCTCTATTGTGGGTATGCCGACTGCAGCAGTCTGAGCAGGATTGGGATTCGAATTGGGCGTATTCCTGGCCAGAGCGTCTGTTTTCAACTGGGTCTTGGGCTTCTTGCCAAAGGCAAAGCATCCACTCTGCTTGGTTGCCACCGGCGACAAGTTATCCTTGTTCTTTGTGCTGCAAATGAGAAAGTGTAAATTATCATGTAGTTTCTATAGCTAACCCAGTAAATGCTTACATTCAAATCCAAAATTAAAGGAAAGAAATCATCGATATTTTACGATTTATCAACATTAAAATTAGCAGTGACTCTCATTGCTCTTTGCGTTATGCTCCATTGTTCTGATAATTTCTATTGAATTTCAAACCGCAACATAGCGAAAGGAGCTCTGAGAGCCACTTCGTGCCCGTAGTTAAGTTACTGAGCGCTAATCTTGAACGAATTGTAAACAATTCCAATCCTATACTTACAATGCTTTCAGCGCCTCCAGTTTAGGGATATTGCGATTGTAGGTCCTGCCACCGCCAGCGGCTTCTTGGGCAGCCAGTTCCTCCGGATGTGACTTCTTTTTGTGCGTGCGGCAATTGGAGCCATTGGCAAAGGTTCGATCGCAAAAATCACAGGAGTAGGGTTTTAATCCCGTATGCAGAACGAGATGATTCTTGAGAGCCTTGGCTCGCTTGAATTCCCTGCCGCAATAATCGCACTTGTGCTGCATGTGATCCGTGTGCACCAGACGATGGCGATTAAGTGTTGGCCGTGAATTCAGCTGCATGCCGCACTCCGGACAGATGTACTTGTGCGGATCGTGCGTCTCCTTGTGGCGCTTCAATCGGTTCTCGCTCTTAAAGCATTTCTTGCACTCATCACACTCGTAGGGGGCGTAATCCGTGTGCGTCAGCATGTGCTCCTTGAGGGCAGACACCGAGTTGACCGCAACGCCGCATTGCTCACAGATAACAGGACGCGGACGCTCCTCTCGATGCATATACTGGGCATGCGACTGGGCCGAGGCATTCGTTGTGAACTTCTTGCCACAACTGGCACATGGATACAATTTGCGCTTGGCCATCGGCAGATGCTGTTGCATATGACGCTGAAGCATATAGCGTGAATGGAACATCTTCTCGCATTGCTTGCATGGCAATAGCTTGGATTCCTTATCGTCTTTATCGTGCTCTTGACGCATGTGTCGTTTCAGGGTATTCGACGTGGCATAGGAACGTGAACACTCGCTGCACTGGTGGGATTTGATATTGCTGGACTGACTTTTATCAGCATTTGGATTGACAGCACTGGATGTATTGCTGTCATCGTTGCTGTATGCATCGGAGAGCTTCAACAACAGCTCGTCGTCGGCATCCTCCTCCGCCTCCTCCTGTTCAGCCTCCTCTTCAGCAGCGTCCTCTGCATCTTGCTCGTCTCCAAGTGATGTCAGTAGTTTGTCATCTGTTTTGCAAGCCTCGTCGACTTCACTAAATTTCTCCACATTTCGTGCGCACGGCGTGAGCGGATTCTCCAGCTCTAACGTCGCCTCCTCAAGTTCGTTGAGCTTGGGCTTCTCCTCCACATAATGCACTTCGGTAAGCGTCTCCGGCTCCTTCTCCAACAGTCCGAATTTAGCGCGCAGCTCGGACACATTAACGGATTCCTTCGGTGTACTCTGAAGTATACAGTAAAGCTTCTGCACGCGGGATATACGTTCCGAGAAATTAACGAGCGATGTGACCAACGTCAGGCACTCGCTGCATATCATCTCCGGCAGCTCCTCATTGCGTGTTATCTAAAAAAAATTGTATTAAATTAATCACAAATTATCTGCCTTCAATTTGGTGCACTCACATTAACCCAAAAGTATTTGCCAATTGCGGTGGCCAAAGCCATGTCGCTGACTGCGTTACTGTTGCTATCACCACCTGCCCGATCTCCGGGCGCTGCCTGTTCGTTCTTGAGGAACACATTTATATTGCCCTGCAAATCGTCCTTTGCACAAAGTCGACACCACAAACGCCAATCGCTGGCACTTGGAGTCTCAAACTCATTACTTTCAGCCATTGTGATACTCAGCGAACATGCAAGCTCAGTTGCGATTAAAACATTTTAAATTTGTGTTTAGTTTGCCAGACAATCATTTAAAAATAATTAATTTCAATAGCAATTGGAAAATGCCAACAAAAACAATTGTCTCATTACTTTAACAGCTGTCAGCTTTGTCAAAATATCGATATGCAGTGTTAACAGCACAAGTTGAGGTGAGTTTGCAGTATCGTGCGATATATTTAAATTTTAAAATACACGTTTGTTTACAACGCAGAGGGTCTGCAAAACATTAATAGTGCCAAGTTCCATCGAATAAATTTAAATAACGTAGAAAGTGGTACTCAAGTAAAATAAAAGATTAATATATATAATCCCTTGCTAAATAATAAATAATTCTTAACATTATAATTGAATAGTTCTTAGCGCCTCACCATACAATGTTATATCGATAGTCAAAAGAAAAATCAATTGTATTACCATGAAAACTATCAATTTAACTATCGTTATTTTTGCAGCCCTGGTTACAGCGCACTAATTTCGGCGACCTCCAATAGGGCATGCCAACTGACTTAGTTGTTTTGTTCTTATTATATTTTTTTTATATTATTATGGAATGGAATCCATTAAAAGACGTAAAATTACTTTATGTTCTCAACTGTCAGAGCTACTTAACGTTGCCACATATTTTAATCGATTTATTGTCAACAATCTTCCTCTCTCATATGCCACAGTTGACAACAGGGCATTTTCTAGTCGAGCTTTTGTTGTAATTACTTGCAATGTTTTTATTTATGCCAGTTGTGAAATTAATGTCAACTTATTTTAGTTCCAGTGGAAGTTGCAATCATGTTTGAGGCACGTCTGGGCAGCACAACGCTGCTGAAGAAGATTGTGGATGCGCTTCGGGAGATTCTCACCCAGAGCACATTGGACTGCAGCGATTCGGGAATTCAGGTAAGGCGCATAGCTCGTGAAATGTAAACAAAACACTTGGCCAAAAAAGTCTGGAGGCAGTGTTTAAAAAACTGCAACAACATTTTTTTTCATACGCATCAAAGACACATTCGAAGCAAAACCAAAAAACGGTTACTGACAGAAGCGATGCCGCAGCATGCCAGAATATTTTGCGCTACCCTTTTACGGAATTAAATCAGCTGATTGCATTTAAACTCCTAATAAACTTGTCCCTTATATGGGACAAATCCATGAAAGGGCTAAAATAGCTATATTGACAAAGGGAAAATTGTTAGGAAAAGCTAAACAAAAATTATATAGTGCTAAAAATGTATTCTCTTATTTTTTAAAAAATTTTAAATCTTAAGTTTTTAAATTTAATCCACTACGATGAACAAACTTCAGTGAATTGTCGATTTCAGTAATCAAATTAATTTAATTAACTCGATTGATAGTCAAAAAAATGATCGAGCTAATCGAGTTAAAAATAGAGTTGTCGATTTTTCAATCATCATATTTTGACATCACTTAAATATACCCTGCTTGTAGCTGCAAGCCATGGACAATTCGCATGTGTCGCTGGTGGCGATGTCTCTTCAGAGTGATTGCTTTGAAAAGTTTCGCTGTGATCGGAATATATCGCTGGGCTTGGATCTCAAGTCCCTGGCCAAGGTGCTGAAGTGCGCCAGCGGCGATGACGCTGTCACCATCAGCGCTGCAGACAAGGCGGACAAAGTGCAGCTGAGTTTCGAGTCGGCTGGCAAGGAGCGGACTGCGGATTACGAGTTGCGTCTGCTTAATTTGGAGCAGGAGCATCTGGGCATACCTGATACGGACTACGCCTGTGTGGTGCACATGCCCGCCACAGAATTTGCCCGCATTTGTCGGGACCTGAGCACATTCAGTGAGTCCATAATCATAGCATGCAGCAAGGATGGCATTAAGTTCTCCGCCAGTGGAGAAATGGGCTCAGCCAACATCAAACTATGCGAAACGACCAAGGGAGATGTTAGTCTGAAAGTTGAGGATCCAGTTACTCTCTCATTCGCCGGACGATACCTAAACACATTTACGCGCGCTACGCCTCTCTCGGAGAAGGTTAAAATTGGGATGGCTGCAGATGTACCGCTACTTGTCGAATATCCCATTGAAGATTACGGCTACATACGCTATTACCTGGCTCCCAAAGTGGACGATCCAGATGCCTGAGTGCAATTTCTAATACCTTGTGCAATATTCATGTTTTATATTTGTATTAACGTAAGTAATTAATAAAAAAAAAATCGTTTACTGTGCGTTTTTGTTGAATATTTGGTAAATCAACAAACAAAATTAGTTTTAGTAAGGTCAGGTAAAGAAAATATGTCAGGGAAGTGGGAGATTTCTGTGTGGAACCCTTAGGTCAAAATTAAACAAATAAATAATATTAAAAACATAGTTCTTGAAGTAATATGAAAGAGTTATATTTTTTAAGAATTCTTCTTTTCGGCATTTTTTCTAAACTTAATGCAGAGTTTCAAAACTTTGCAACATTTATTAACAGTTGGAGACAAGCTCGATAGCTAGCGTAGATAACTTATCAATAGTTTTTCGTAAGAATCGATAACACTGACACACAGCTGTTTTTTTAAATTGTGGCGGCTAACGATAAATTGACATTGGTATTCTTCCAGCACTAATTGTCATCAGCTGTTTTGTGCCTCAAAATCTAGTACAAAATTTGTAATCAATAAGTTAGGTAATAAGCTGAATTAAACAATGTTTAAATATCTCAGACGACCACTGCTAGTGATGACGCGTTCGCTTAGCAGCAATATAAGCGGCGCAGCAACAATATCAACAAGAACTGGCGGCTCATTGATTGAGGTCAATAAGGCGCTAAATGGCTGGGAGAAGAAATTGTTGGACGCAGGCGTACAAGACACTGACTTCAATCTAAAGTGCATTGTGTCACATGTGCTGAAACAGAAATTCGTGAGTAATTAAATAATATTTATTGGTTTTGTTTCGAAGTCAAGTCATTTTTATAGAACACTGTGCCCGATGATTTTGCCCAGCTGAAATTCGACGCCGCACAATTGGCGGATTTCGAGCGGTTTTGTGAGGCGCGTTGCGCCCGCATGCCGCTGCAGCACATCATTGGTGAATGGGACTTTATGGACATTACACTGAAAACGGCGCCAACGGTTTTTATACCACGTCCCGAAACTGAAGAATTTGTGCGTTTGGTGATTGAGAACCATAAGGATGCCAAGCATGTGGATATGCTGGAGGTGGGCTGTGGCTCCGGTGCCATGTCGCTCTCCATGCTGCACGAATTGTCACAGGTGGATGCCACCGCTATTGAGCGCAGCAAAGCGGCGACAGCGCTCGCCTGGGAGAATGCCAAATTACTGGGACTGCAGGAGCGCTTCAAAGTGTTCAATCACACCATGGAGGTGGACAACTATATGCCCAAAGAGTTGCAGGATAGGCAATACGATTTGATTATATCAAATCCACCTTATGTCAAGACCGATGAGTTTCAGTTTCTGCATCCCGAAGTGGTTGTGTAAGTTCCAAACAGCTTACAAATTCAATAGAGCTTTTAATATTTCGCGTTTCCCGTAGCTATGAGAATCTAAATGCCTTGGATGGCGGTTCGGATGGTCTACGTGTGGCTCGACTGGTCTTTGATCTGGCCTGCCTGCATTTGCGTCCCGGCGGAAAACTCTGGCTGGAATTGGGCAACGAGCATCCGCCTATGGTCAAGACAATTATGAATCTAAAGTACCAAGGACGCCTTAAGTTTGTGGACAGCTACCTCGATCAATATAAGCGCGAGCGTTTTGTTCAATTGCAAAAGGTCTAAGCGCGGTCTTTAATTAATTTGATGGAATAAGTTATTCTGACATGATAATTACAATTACAATTAGTCGCATAAGCATTTAACTGTGATTTCACCCAAAACACACATTAAAATGCCTCAGAGGCTCTTCAATAGAAACAGTATACTAGTAATGTGTATGATTTGTTCACAAAGTCACTATTAAATTAGTTCAACAGCAACTCAGGCACCAAATATTATTGGATTCCATAATTCATGTTTATAAGCTACAAAATAAATTCTGAAACGGTCAGTACAAAAACAAGAATTAAATCAAGTGTTTATGATTTTAAACAATTATGGTATTCAGAAGCTGTGATAAATTAATAAAGTGATAAGTTTATTCCACTGTCGCTAGTGAGTGAACGTTCTGTTGTCGTATTTGTGATAAATCAGCTGTTCCCCCGAATGCCGCAGCCAATAATCTCGAAAAAATGGCAGCCAACAACGATTCTTACCGATACTTTTAACAGTCTAGCAACCGTTATCTATTTATCACTTTCTCACAAATATAACGTTTTTTGTATCGATTTTTGTACGCATCACCCTAAAATGCCAATGCAGAGAAAGTATACAAAAATCGTCGTATTTTTGATAAAGTGATAAATAGAGAACAGTTGCCAGACTGTTAAAAGTATCGGTAAGAATTTTTTCTAGATTATAAATCCAACAAAATAGTGTCACACTGAGCAGTTATTGGTTGTAAAAGTAACAAATTTTTTTGTTAGTTTATTTTAAAATATTAAATTGATTTCTTACAGTGGCAGTCACATTAATAAAGACTAGACAAAGAGAGAATGAAATCAAACGCTGGAGCGACAACGAAACAAAGAGAATGCTTGCTTATATTCTATCGCAAAAAAAATTTGAGGTGAGATTGTACATAAAAACATATGTTTGTACAAATATGTATGTAAGCATATGTTTAAATTACAGAAGCCAACGGCCAGGCAGTTTTATTCTAAGCTGCTTGAGGAGACCAAAATAGATACCAAATGGCATTTGGCAAGATGCAAAATGCGACACTTAAAGGCATTATTTTTAAAGGCAAATGCGTGTCTTGAATCCACAGACGAAATAGTTGAAGATGACAATGGCGTTGTCAGAGTACTGGGTAAGTTGTACTACGTTTCTTCTGTATTACCAATCCACACAAATGATTTATTTCAGAAAAGGTAAGGAAGATATGTCCCCACTACGACATGCTGTCCGATATATTCAGTCATTCAGGGGAAGCTACCGTCGGGGAATTCGACTCAGAGCTGGAAGAGCAAAATCTTGATACGGATACCAGTTTGCCCTCTTTTCAATTAGCTTCCCAGTTAGATGCACAGTTAGTGACTGATGACAGTGCTCTCGAATCCAAAGCACCGATGTTGAAGAAACGGCGAGTGCACAGTGCAGTGGAGAAGCCTCACCATTTAGATGAAGAAAGGTTGGCTCTGCGTCGTGAACAGCTACAACATGAACGGGAAAAGCAAGAGCAAAACATGAGACTAGAAGAGAAAAGATTATGTTTGGAGGGGGAGAATCTGAAGTTAGAGAAAAAAAGACTTGAGCTTGAGCAACAACAAATTCAAAACGATTTCATATTAAAAAAGTTGCAGTTGGAAAAAGAGGAAAGAATACAGAAATTAGAAATCGAACTTAAATATAAATATAAAAATTCTTAAATGTAATCAACAAAATTAAATCAATTTAAAAAAACTCAACATTTATTATAAATTATAGAATTCGCCACAGCCATCCCATTCTTTCCTGTAGCAGCAAATTATGAAATGCCAATGTAACCAATGCAGTATATCACCTCGTCCATGATTTCTTGAGCAAGTTTTTTGCGTTCAGCTGTATTTGCCTGTCTGTAATAGAGCCTATCTCCTACTCCAAACAAAGTTGCTATCTCCTTTATAGCAGCAGCTTCTCCGGATGATCCCAAGCGAAACAAAAAAAGTCTTCGTATTTGTGAGAAAGTGATAAATAGAGAACGGCTGTCAGACTGTTAAAAGTATCGGTAAGAAGCGGAGTTAGTTTCCATTTTGCGATATTATTGATCTAACAAAATAAGGTCACACTGAGCAGTTATTGGTTGTAAAATTAAGTAAATTCTCTTGTTTATTAATTTTAAATGATTAAATTGATTTTTTATAGTGGCAGAAGTATTAAGAAAGACAAGGCAAAGAAAGGGTGACGCCAAACGCTGGAGCCACGACGAAACAAAGAGAATGCTTGAGTATATTCAATCGCATAAACATTTTGAGGTGAGATTGTACATTAAAACATATGTACAAATATGTATGTAAGCATATGTTTAAATTACAGAAGCCAACGGCCAGGCAGTTTTATTCGAAGCTGCTTGTGGAGACCAAAATAGATACCAAGTGGCATTTGGCAAGATGCAAAATGCGCAACCTAAGGGCATTATTTTTTAAGGCCAATGCGTGTCTTGAATCCACAGACGCCATAATTGAAGATGACAATGGCGTTGTCAGAGTACTGGGTAAGTTGCACTACGTTTCTTCTGTATTACCAATCCACAAAAATGATTTATTTCAGAAAAGGTAAGGAAGATATGTCCCCACTACGACATGCTGTCCGATATATTCAGTCATTCAGGGCAAGCTACCGTCGGGGAATTCGACACAGAGCTGGAAGAGCAAAATCTTGATACGGATACGGATACCAGTTTGCCCTCTTTTCAATTAGCTTCCGAGTTAGATGCACAGATAGTGACTGATGACAGTGCTCTCGAATCCGAACCACCGATGTTGAAGAAACGGCGAGTGCACAGTTCAGCGGAGAAGCCTCACCATTTAGATGAAGAAAGGTTGGCTCTGCATCGTGAACACCTACGCCATGAACTGGAAAAGAAGATACGATACGTGAGACTGGAAGAGAAGAAATTATATTTGGAGGAGGAGAAAGTTAAGTTGGAGAAAAAAAGACTTGAGCTTGAGCAACAAAAAATTCAAAACGATTTTATATTTAAAAAGTTGCAGTTGGAAAAAGAGGAAAGAATGCAGAAATTAGAAATGGAACTTAAATATAAAAATAAAAATTCTTAAATCCAATCATCAATAAAAATCAATTGGCAATGGCTTGTCGCTTAGATCCGGGTGTTGAACCAGATAAAAGACCTGCATTGGAAGCGTCCTCACGTCCATCCATATCCTCATCTTTAAATTATCCCATTGCCAAATGCTGTGTGACTTTTGTGGTCTCAAATGTTAGTTCGCATCTCCTTCAAAATCCGTAACTTTTCTTTCAGTAAACCAACATTATTTTGAATTCTCACGCGATTTTGGCAATGTAGCGAATTAAAAATCTTATTCATGCTCGATTCAAGCGGAAGAAAACAATCGTAACCTTTTGTTCAACCGACATTAGAGACCAAAATAGCAACGTTTTGGACATGAATCATTGCGAATGAGTTTCACAATTGATCGAGAAACCGATGCTCGTGAAAGTTTGGCAAGAGTTAAGTTCTCCAATTGAGTCGCAGAATAATTATATTTTAATAAACCACTTTTTAAAAATCCCAAATACGCAAATGACACACACACTGCGTCTTTACAATGTTCTTGTAGTTCATTTTTATGATGGTCATAAAGTAAAAGGGTCAAAATACCTTGCTCAAGCTCAACAGTTGCTATGTTGTTGTTGTTAGATTGTTCGCGAGACATGTGCAGTGCTGCCAGTTAAGCAATTTGATTGCTAGATCTGGTAACTTTAAAAAAAAATTTTCAATTTAATTTTCTAAAATATTATTAGACACAAATCTAGCAAATTTTAATTTTTCTTTAGCAATTTTAGCAACTTTATTACAAAACTAGCAGTTTTTTATTTTTCTTTAGGATTTTTGCTTTTTTTACAGCTTTTTGCAAATTATTGCATAATTTATGATATCGGCAACTTGTGGCTGCGATGGGCGGATTAAGAAATTTTCAAAAAACCTCGTCGCTAGTATTTGTTATGACTTTTTGAATATTTCTAAAAATTACTATGGGGTTAACCCTTTCTCCTCCTTTTCATCAGTGGCTTTTTTGGAATTTTCAGAAAATTATAAAAAATTCAGTCACTCTTAGAATTGTTTGAAGAATTTTTTAGCATCAAAACATTTTTTGTTTGAGACCGAGGAAAAAAGTTGAAAAAGTAGACGTTTGCAAAAGTTCGTAATTTTCAATGGATACTTAATGTGTTACGGAAAGTTTTGCATCATTCAAACGGAATTTAAATGACATTTCCAAATATATATTATAAGCTTTTATTTTCTTATGTAAAGGCCAAAAATTATTTTTTTTTTTTCAATGTGTAAAGTGTTTCTTAACAAACTATATATTTGTGGAAAACGAAAATTTTAATGGTTTAGCATTTTTTTTTTGGCAATTTTCACATCATATTTAGCAATTTTTGGCAACTTTGTTTTTCCAAATCTTGCAATTTTCGCTTCGAAGATTCGTTTCGCCAAAGTTGGTGGCAAAAACCTGTAACTTTTGAGCTAATTGAGATATCGGATTGAAATTTGAAATATATATGTATTCCAAATACTTCAAAGAAATTTTTGAAAGAAAAATTAAAGTGGGCGTGGCACTGAAAAGGGCGTAAGTTAGAAGTCAAACACAATTTTTTGTTATTTTTACTTTTCAAAATTTTATCACAAATGTAAAAAAAAAAATGTTAAATTGAATTTTATTTTTCTGCTTTTTGTAAGTTATTAGAAACTTTAAATTTTTTTTTAATAAAATTTAAACTCCCGCGCACTCCCGGCGAAAAGCAAACCTTAAAATAAATCAAGAATATTCCCAATCTGTAAATTCGGTTGAGATACATACATATCTCCTAAAAATTTCATACTAAATCTCAATTTTCAATCAATCGTTCCTATGTCTGCTATATGATATAGTATTCCGATTTCAACCAAATTTGGTCAGGATGTATAGGACCATCCCATATGCATATTCTGTCAGTTTTGTTCAGATATCTCAAACAACAAAAAGTTTTTCATACTGAGACTTGATTTTCGACTGATCGTTCCTATGGCAGCTTTATGATATAGTGGTCCGATTTCAACCAAATTTGGTGAAGATGTATGGGACCATCCCATATGCATATTCTGTCAGTATGGTTTAGATATCTCAAACAGATATCTTAAAATTGTCCTTATAATAAAGATTTTCTAATTTGTGGGCGGACAAAACCTACAGACGAACCTACATACCAAGTTTGGAGTCTCCAGCTCTTATAGTCTCTGAGATCTGGGCTTCAATACAGACGCATAGACGGACATGGCTTTATCGACTAGGCTGTTGATGCTGATTAAGAATATATATACTTTATCGGGTCTGCCACGCCTCCTTCTGCCTTTTACGCACATTTTTTTTGTGACAAAGTTAATAGACCCCTGTACTTTTAAAAATTATAAACACTTCTCAAACGGAACAACTCGAAAATTGATTTTTGCCACGTGTTTTCGGGAAACGAGCCACAGTGCGCCGCGGCGCGTCGTCTGCTGTCAAACGAATCACAACGAGCTACTCTGTCCGACTTGATCGCAAACAAAGAAATCGTAAACGAACAAATCACAACGGGCACGAGACAACGCTTGAGCCTGAGCGAACACTTCCTACCCGTTGCAGCTCTCTGGTGTTGATTTATCACAAAAATGACAACAGAAACTTAAACATTGCTACCGTGCAATAAATAAGCTGCTGTTGTATTATATAATAACCTATTCAACTTGCCAATTTAAATAATTCTGACAGGCAAAATGCAGTTTTACACTGGCTTTTAAAAAAAATCTATTTAATTTCTCCCAATATTAATAAGTTATTTTGGTAAAAAATTGAATTATATCTATTGAATTTTTTACATTACTTTTAATATAAATAAAAAAAATGAGGTGCAAACAATTACTGGTTTTACTATTAGCGCAATATCAATAAATAAACTTTTGCACATTAACTATATAGTACCTATATAATTGTAGCCAGATTTTACTATTAATTCAAATAAATAATAAATTTATCTGGCAATAAAAATACCGTTGAACTTCTTTAGCTCAAATTACCATTTTCCAAAAAAAAGTTCGATTCTTTTTATTTTAACTCACTTATGCATACATTTTTCGCTGAATAAAATACTTTTTAAAAATGCTAATAATAAAATAAAATCAAAAAAATTTGTTACTCCTAATTTAATTTTTACTGATTTTCATTCATGGAATTTCTCTACACATTTTCATGTTATTCACACCAGTGTGCCTTAACCCCTTGCTGCTCATCCTAGTTAAAAGTTTTTTTTCTGTGATTCTACCGGTATCAATCGAGCAGCTGCTGGTTAGCTCTAAAATATTAGAGAGTCATTAACAAGCGAGGCATTCAACACGGGTCCCAGTGTCATATTTGGCACAACACTTTTTCTTTTCATCGCTCGAAGTGCAGGAGCGAAGAGAGGGTGGCGGGAGAGGGAGGTGTGTGCGGGTGCGCACATGTTGAGCGTGGTAGCTGCAGTAGCCTGGGCACACTTGTCGCTCATTAATAAAAGTTTGCCGAGCAGCAAGCTCTACGGACACACACACACACTCACGCATACTCAGTCACAACATCCATTATTTTTCGCAGGTATAGAGACATTGACCAACAGCCAAGGCAGAGGCTGAGCAGAGGCTAAGCAGAGCAGCGGCAGCAGCAGCAGTAACAAAATGCCACCCACGCTGCTAGCGTCGCTGTCGGCGTTGCTCTGCTCAACTGTAAACATTCCAGTGAGCGAAGCTTTCACTCAAATTGAGCCACAGCATACAGAAGAGATGAGTCGCAGTGAGAGAGAGTATGAGCGTGTGAGCGTGTGTGTACGAAAGAGAGAAAGGGATGCTGAGTGAGTAAATTTGTGATTGTGGGATCCATCTTCGTGTTGGAAGCTTCGCAGCTTTGCGAGTCCTGAAGCCTGTGCCTGCGTGGTTTTTCCTGTCTCAGCTCTGGTCCATGGTCGTGTGAAAAGCTGTGTTGAGCGCATTAAGTCGTTAGGGTACAACCAGACAGGACGCAATTTTCCGCAGCTGCCGCGCTTGCTCTGGCGTTCGTCTAAACGTCTCAACAGCACCCAACAGTTTGTGCAAAAAAAAAAAAAAACAAATATTCAAATTAAATTTAATTAACATAAATAGATGCAGTATTACAAATTTTTAAAAAATATATATGTACATATATAAACATCAAGCAAAGTGAACGTATTTTATGTGCTGGCAATAATAACAGTAATACGTGCGTGCCTCGTGTACCCCTCTCTCTTTCTAACCGACATCTGCCCCCTCGAACAACAACAATATACTGCTCTATTGCCTTTTTGGCGTCTCCCGCGCGCGCTCGTGTGTGTGTGTAAGTGTACTTGTGTGTGTGTATGCGTTTCTATCTGTCACTGTGTGTGCGTGTGTGTGTATGGGCGCATATGTGTATATATGGCCAAAACTTCATCTCAAGTGTGTTCATAATAACAACCAACAATTAAAAGCAAAAGCAAATTTTTAATTGCAGCTAAAAATATAAATTTAAACATTTTGCACGTGCATTAAACCAACCAATTAACATATATTCTTAAAAATTTTAAGGTAAACAAAAACAACAACAAATCTAAACTCTCTTTTCCTCTCGCATTTTCTCACTCTGCATCTGTACCAATGTGTTGAACCAAAGCTGCATTTTGGGTTATTGCGGTTTTCCCACTTTTGGCTTTGGTGCAACAGCTTAAAAGTATGCTATGATTTGTATCCTCTCAATTTCATGTAAATTGTTGCGCCTACCGAAAAATAAAAGGATAAAGTAAACATATTGGGAGTGGAAATCGATAACTACATGTGTGAAAAAAAGTCAATTCATTATATCTAACAATTCATCATTTATTAAAATTAATTCATGTGTTTATGAAATTATTTTACAAAATATTGTTATACATAAACATTTCATTAGTTGTTTTTGGTCTTAGGTTTAATTAAATTGAGTTAAGTTATTAATAAAAAATTTATGGTTAACATTTTGTGATCAAAGTAATCGGCACTGAGGCTTACACTGTGATTTGATAAATATAATTGGACTTAGCAATTGTTACAAAAATTGCATTTTTAATAATTAATAAAACAAAAAATTTGAATATTGGGTTTGACTTTAAAAAACATTCTTTTCTTTTTTTATGTAACCCATTTTTATTTGATCATTTGTATATAAACTTTTTGTATTTCTTGTGCTGAAATTCATTCAACTGAAATGGAGCATTCATTTTAAAGCAGACTTCAATTAACTTTGGGTTAAGCCCAAAAGTTATCTTAATATATTCATTATTTTCTACTAACCATAATTTAAATTTTTTTCTTAATTATAATATTATATTTTTTTCACATTTTCATACTTAATTTTATTAATTTTCCTTTCTCGAATGTCATTTATATGGCTAATAACTGTTGCGCCAATCAATTATAAAATTTGTACATGTAGCTGCCCAAGTGCTTTAAACTTTCCGTCGTTCACTTGTCGTATGCGCAATATTCATGTCTGGCCAGCTGCCCCACATATTACATTTATTCCGTCTGATTGGCTGATTCAATAAAATTGTTTTTTTTTTTTTGTTAATTTACTTATAACCGTGAAATCATCGAAATTAATTGCAAATGTGTTTGTATGTGAATTAAAATTCTTCAAACTTTCAACAGGGTATGTCTAAAATGAGAGAATTCCCCAGTTCTATTGCTTCAAATTTGTTTTTTTCGAAGTTGTGCTCTCGCCTGCTGCTGCGATAATTAAAATTTAATTACACACAACTTTAAATTGCAATTTCATTGTGTCGAGATTTCAATGTTCGTACATAATTTGCACTTTTGTGGTTTCTGCTCTGGGCCACAAAATTTTTGAAGGACCAACAAATGTTGCTAGCGTTTTGTTGGCTTTATGGGGACTGGTTGGAACTGTTGAAAGTGGTTGGTTGGTTGGTTAGTTGGGCGGCTGTTGGTTTTGGGTCCACATGCAATTAACTTTTGCACTGCTATCAATCAGTTGAAGTCGCATGTGAAAAACTCTTATGCTGACCACACTTCCAATCAGCCCCCTTTTCTTATCATTCACTTTGGCCTGAAAATGCCTAAGAAAACTTTTGTGGTTTTGAGGCGTGGTCAGTTGTAGGTGTTGTTGTTGTTGTATTTAGGTGTCCTGTGGAGTAACATGTCATGTACACACGCTGATTTTTTTCAGCAATCAATTTCCTTTTCAAAGTTTTCACCTCTCATAATGCAGTTTCTATTGCTGTGAAAACTGCCATTTAATTGGTTTATCAACTCTAAGCATACAATTAAGAGAAACACTTTGAAAGTTTGAAATTGATAACTGCATTTAAACTAAACCTAAAAAGGAATTTAAAAAAAGTTTAATTAAATCACAAAATAAAATTTTATATTTGCGTTATTAACCATTTTCACATTTTTCACAAACTTTTCAGTTGTTCTTGTTCATTTAAAAAAGGTCCAAATTAACGAACTCTTGGTGGTAACTTATAAGACAATATTTCAGTTGAGCTCTCATTATTTAATTTAAAAAATGCTCAAATTAATGATTAACATATTCTGCGAAATTTCAGAAAAATTTCAACTCAAAGCATTCATTGTAAAAAATGTAAATTAAATAATTTTAAGGCCGCACAAAAATCAATAAACGCAGTTGAATTTCTGTCAAGGCTCGGTACTTACAGAAATGTTCATAAATGAGCATAATCCTTAAACAAATTCGGGGAAACGCCTTTAGGCGATTCAGTTCCATTTTCCTGTTAAAACGCTTTAAATTTTCTGTTCTCTGCATATTTTCTTTCACATCACGAACAAAGCTCATTAAGAATATAAATTTTTGAGAAACATTTTCCTCAGACTTTCAACAGGTCAGACACGAAACAGTAATGACAATTTATGGTTACTTACCATTCAAGCTTGTATAGAAATTTGTTTATCATACTCTTGTGGATGGCATAAATCTAGAAACTACTGCGGAAATGTTGCAAATTACGTATTTTATTGAAATAGATATAATTTTTGATAGAGAGATAACAAAAAATTCTGCAATAATACTCTGAATTTTGCCTTCAATTCATTTTGTACAATATATTGTATATACAACATATTTTATAGAAGAAGGATGCACATTTTTAGAAGAACATTGTAGTCAATAAATTAATTCACGAATTTAGAAATACTTTATATTTTTTATATTTTTGAATATCCCAAATAAATGAACAATTCAATGTTTTCAATAACGATGCTTAAAATCCAATTATAATTTTTATCTCAGCTCGAATTTATATCAATAATTAATAGTTTGAGTAATTTTTTGTGTAAGCTTTTTAGCTAACAAAATTGTATGTGCCTGTGTAATTAATAGTGTATACGAATTGGTTTTGAAAATAAACTCAATTACTTACCCATCCATTGAATATAAATGCTAAAAATTAAAAGGGGCATACAATTTTCCAACAAGTGAATTATGTAAATGTATCAACTGGGTTTATAGTTTTCCATATAAATGTAATGCGAAAGTCGTATTTTACGTGCACAGAAATAGAAAATTGAGCTTGCGTTTCCATAAATTGAAGTTCTTAGAAAATCTCGTTATGCTTGTTATACCCGTTACTTATTAAAAATAAGTAAAAGGGGATATTGTATTCGTTGCAATGTATGTAACAGGGAGAAGGAAGCATCTCCGACCCTATAAAGTATATATATTCTTGATCAGCATCAACAGCCGAGTCGATATAGCCATGTCCGTCTGTCCGTCTGTCCGTCCGTCCGTCCGTCTGTCCGTCCGTGTGAGCGCCTAGATCTCAGTGACTATAAGAGCTAGAGCAACCAAATTTGGCACACAGATTTCTATAAACCCCACGCAGGTCAAGTTTGTTTCAAAATTTTGCCACGCCCCTTTCCGCCTCCGTAAATCGTGAAAATCCACCACACGCACAGTTTTTAAGATATTAGGTTTTTTTAAACGGTGAACGTTAGCTATTGTTTTTACCTATCATTCTACTAAATCCCAACAAGGTCGGACAATCAGAAAGGTGGTACTGGCTGATTAAAGCTTTTAAGCAATAAAAGTGCCTAAAAGCATGCAATAAAAAAAGTTTAATTTATTTAGGTAAGTAACGGGTATCCTATAGTCGGGAGCTCGACTATAGCCTTTCCCACTTGTTTTCTATTTGATTTATTCTGTTTTATTGATTATGCCAGAAATTGTAGTCGTGTATTGATAACTGATTGTTTTCAGCAGATTGCAGCTGTGTGCAGTTTCCATTTACATACACATAGATTCCATTGGTCCAGCTTTCTTTTGCCAATCTTCTATCTTCAATCATCCGTCTGTCATTGTGCTGTGTTGCCATCTTTGGAAACATACTTTTTCAACTACTCCTTGTCATTGTCATCTATCAGTGTCCAGTTTAGTTTAACAGCAACAGCAACAACAACAACAAGCGTTCACCTGCTACAGACACACACACACACACACACACACACACTTAACAGTAGTCTGTAGACCTGCCCCAGTTGTCATTCTGCTTAACCTATCTTCATTAAAATCAGCCCGGTCCGAAGTTATTACCAACATTGCTCACTGTTTTGGGTCTCCCTCTTCCTTTTTCCCTCTCCCTACTTCCATTGTTGTTGTCTTCTCCTGCTTGGCTGATAAGCGACAGTGTAGACATCATAAAAAACTTTTATATGTATTTGTCTATGTACGCTTGTGTGAGTGTGAGTGTGTGTGTGTGTATCTAACGCAGCTAAATGCGAAAACACAAATTGAAAGCACAAAACACCAATACACATGAAGTCGTCTAAATTGCTCCACTTTATATGTACATGCGTATATACTGTGCATGCGTAAGTGTATGTGTGTGTCTCTGTGAGAGTGTGTGTGTGCGTATTTGGGAGAGACTTGTGCCTCCAAGCCCCACAAAGCCACCCCCTCAAATTGCCGCGCGTTCTGTGTATCCCAAAAACACTTAAACATAAACACGTTGTCCGTGCAACTGACTGTCTGTCTGTCTGTGTGTGTGTGTCTGGGTATGCGTCCTGTTCGTCCCTTTTCTTGCGTCTACGCACAATATGTTTCGTCTTTAACCCAGCCAAAAAAGCTTCGACCAAAACTCGCTCTGACAACGCACAACTCGCTAGCATTCTCCCCTAAGCAACAAAAAAAATACATTCTCGATTCTCGTTTCTCGTTTCACTGTGAAAGTTTTAATGTGATTTTTTCGTATTAATTTCGACATCGTCATCGTTCCTTTTTTTTGCTCAGCAGCATCTTTTCCTTTAGCTGTTGGTTTTCCCTTTTAGCTCAGTACCCAAAGGTACAGGTCCTTATAAATTTGTGGCAGTTTCTATTTCGTCCTCTTGAATTCTTAAATATATAATATATCTTAGGGACCATAATATTATACTACTGTACTCAGTTAGGTTACTTCTATGTTGTGCAGCTGAAGTTTGTTTTAAAAGAAGAATGAATCAAATAACAAAAAATATATTTTTATTGCTTTTTAAATTTTTATATTTTTAATTTAATATTTATTTGTCTGCAAATATTTATTAAATTTGAAAAAAACAAATATCAAATTTTCTTTCGTTTTACAAAAAAATATTAAAAAATCTTAAGGATATGTAAATATTTAAAAATTTCCAAAATTAAGATCTTTTTATTGAGATCAATATAAAAATTTAGGTAGTGCAGAAGTAATAATTGAATTTAGTTTTAAAAAGCGATGATTATACCTAAACAACGTAATTAAATTTTATGCTTGACTGAACCGAAATGTACCGTTATGCATGAATCGGTTTCAAAACGGTTATTTCGGTTGGAATAATTTCAGTTTTTGGGTTTCGGTATAATAAATAAGTTTTGTTTAGTTTACGGTTTCAGTTACGGTTACCAAATTTTAATCCCTGTTTTTAATACCACTTATCAAATTTTTGTATAAGTATATTGCAATTTATTACATTTTTAATTTATTTTTATTAATTGAACTTGCATACTGAGCATAAATCAGTCGAGTGCACTCGACTTTCGCCTTTCCAGCTTGTTTAATTTTGCCTTTCACACATTTTCTATTTTTCCTTACGCACTTTTATTGCTCGTTCTGTGTTTCGTTTCCATTTGATTTGAACAGTTTTGCCTTGTCGCCAGCATCGAATTTTTGTAGAGCTTGACGCTTTTTTTCCATACTCCCCGCACACCTCTTCAGATGTCATGCGACTGCTTTAACCTTTTCTCGTCTGGCCTTTTCCTTCTCTTAGTCTCCTCTTGCTTCTATTTTTTTTGCAAGTTTATGTTCATCATATGATACGCGACTTTGTTGCACTAAACGTAACTTGGCGATTTACTACATTTTGGTAACCCACAACATCAGCGGAAGTAAATAGAAAGGGAGGGGAGGAAGTTGAAGTCCTGATTTGATAGTTGAAGTGGGCAGACAGACAGACTCATGAGAGCTACATAAATGTAACTCAAGTCTCATGGGATAATGTAGAGATAGAGACTTTGGCAGACAGCGACAGTTGGAAATAAAGTGGAAAAGAGATGGACAGAGAGAGAGAGAGATAGCATAAGACTGCAATTTGAATGCTCTTTCAAAGAAGTTTCTACCACAAAAGGATTGCTTTGTTTCGCTCCTCGTTGCAACTTCAAAGAGAAACCCTCCCCACCACCCTCTTCTCCAACTTTACTAGTTCAACTGAACTTTACAGTCTCAGAACTTTATTTACAATCAAAGCAGAGATTTTCCCTACAAGAGCTCTTTGTCTTTTGCAAATCAATGATGAGTTTAACGTATTTATTTTTATTAAGTGAGGCTAGATATTTACCTAGTTAAAGGGATTCCAGACAGTCAAAGTTAGTGCACAAAAGTTGAATGATAACAATATTAGAGTGCTTCAAGAGTGATAACAAGGGACCTTTAAATACCCATAGTACTTTTACCTACTTTATGCATAAAATAAGTATGATCTTTTGTTAAATATATAATTAAATCTGACTGTCTTACAGAGATAAAATATAATAGTCGCTTTCAAAATAAGTTGAACAAAGTATTACTTATGGTGTCGAAAAATGTACAATCAGTGTTAAAACACTGTTTTTTCATGTTTTGATGCAAGTTTGAATGGGTTATCGTACTCCGATTAAAAAAAAAATGATGCTGGGAGGTAGCTATGGTATCCTTTTATAAGGATATAAAGTAATATTGGTAAAAATCTTATCACAGAAGCCGTAAATTCCATTTGAGTTTTATTTTAAGCGAAAAAAATAAAACTCATTTATAATGATTATTTTTGAGTTTTATAAAATTACTCAAAAATAATGATTACCATTAAGTAAAAAAGTAAAATTCAAAAAAAAAAAATCAAGGTGGAAACACAGAGATTGTAAAAAAATAAACATTTTGGTGCAAACCATTATTTTCTAGGTCTTTTATAAGTGTCTGATTTTTTTATTTAAAAAAAAAACAAATAATCATTATTTGCAGTCCCTGCCTAAAACAGTTTTGAAAAAATTACCTTAAAGCCTTTTAGATTTTTATCTTCGTTGAAGTTCTTTGAACGTATACTTGATTTTTCAAAAGTAATTTTTTATCAGCAAGTTTAAAGTTTGATTCAATGTGGAATTGTCGAGTTAAAAATTTAAATTTAAATCGATTCGTGTAATAAAAATGTACATTAATTTTAGTGAAAAAAAATTCAATTTGAAATTTGAACGACATTCTTCAAAGTAGAGAAAATCTTGAGTAATCAATTGCTTTACAATTTTTTGCCATCAACTTTGAGCCAGGCAAATGTCAAACAGCCGCCGCCGCAGCAGTGGCAACAGCGGTGGCAATTTCCGCAGTTGTTGCTTCAACATGTGGCAAACACGCGATGGAGCCGAGTCCTGTGCAGGCTTACATCCATCATTGGTGCTATGGTTGCTGCTTTTGATGCTTCATTACTGCCACAGGACACGTACCCCGCAATGTGTTGTTGATGTTGTTGTTATTATTTTTGTATGGCCACGCAGTGTGGCAGCGAAGCGGGGAGTCAGGCAGTTCGCTAGGTGGCACGATTGAAATTGTGTAGAAAAAGTTTTTAATTGCTCATTATGTTTGATTAGGGTTGTTGTTGTTATTGTTGTTGCTGCTGTTGCTGCACTTGCCGCAAAGTGTTGCACGCTTGGTTAACAGATTTTCATCAGCATAGATCAAAAGCCGTTCTAATCAGCAGCCAAAGCCAAAACCGAAAGTAAAAGCAAACAAGTTGCAAATAATTTTTTGCAAGTCCATTGTTGTTGCCCCTATGTATGCGTGTATGTATGTCCATGGGAATTGGAGCACATAAACATGGCAACAACAGCATGTGGCATGTACATACATACATATATATATTCAAGTTGCTCTCATATTTCAATATCATGAGCCAGCCTTAAAACACTTATGGAAAAATTTTTGGCATTCGTGTGCAGCAAAGGGTTAATTAAATATGCGTGTATATTATTTCTAAGCATAAATACGTATTTATTTTTTTGGAATACTTTAAAAGAAATGCTGACCAAATTGCTGGTACATAAATATTTTGTATGTGTCGCCGAAGCTTTTGGAATCCCACAGTCTCCACTCAAAAAAAAAAAAAAAAAAGAAATAGAAAAAAGGTACACCGTACTTGTCTGTTATCCTGACTGGCTGGCTGGCGTTTGCAACAATTGGCAGTCTCAGTATTTTGCTCTCGTCCTCGTCCGTTGTCGTTAACATTCGCTTCCAAGTTTAAACAGTTCGTTTGCTTTCCAGGCGCTCGACATTCTTTTTTCACTCACTCAAGCTAAAAAATATAACGTACTCGGTTCGCAAAAATGTGCTCAAATTTTCCATCAATGGACGCTGGGTTCTCTGAACTGATAACAGACAGTCAGACACACTCGCACACACACAGATAGAGCTGAAAAACACAAGTGATAACATGAGTTGAGACAATCTCTCATACTCATGCAGCACTCCAGTTTTAGTATTCAGCTACTTGTTTTCTCAATATTTAATAAGATGACTATCAAATCATTCATCCATAGCTTTATATGAGTAAAACTTTTTCTTTTTTTTTTGAAGTCAGCTGTAGGGTATTGCTAAGCGTAACAGCGCGGAAAACGTTTGATAACGCCGTGCACATAAAGTATGCCATACAAAACCTGGAACTCCGCTTTGACTTTGCTGTTGTGCGAAGGCAAAGGCGGAAATAAAAAGGGCAGCGAGTAGACAAGACAATGAAATTCTCATAAATAACATCGCTTTCTCTACTACTGGCAACAGCAACAACAACAACATGTACAACAATAACCAACACTGGCTATGTCCAACCAGTCGAGTGATTTCTTTTTACTTTGCTCCCTTCTGATTTTTCTTGTTCCTTTTTTTTTTCTCTTTTATTTCCTTTTTTTTTGGTCAGTAGCTCAACTCTTTTTGTCATTTTTATGCCCCAAAAGGGTATTTAGAGGGTATATTAAGCATTGAGAGCATGCACCCAAGGAGATAACACAAGAAAAGCGGGACCCTTGGATAGTTATTATATGGACAGAAGGGAATATATCGATATTATTACCGAAAGAGTTCAATTGAATTTCACTACTGATACGGTCGATAACTATATTATAATAATTTATTTTAATAATTATTACGACTTTTTCTTATGTTTCTGTTTATAAATATACTTATATATTTGAATATACCCTTAATAAAAAAAGGTTTTATTGAACAAATATTATTAAGTAAATTTCTTTGCTTCTTTTATTTGAATTGATGCAGAAACATATTTTGAAATTGTGTTATAATAATAATAAGACTATATTCATTAGTTACACACTTAAAGAACATTTTTTTTTAGATTTTCAAACTTTTTCTTGATAACAGGTAGAAAAGTCAGATATGCAATTTTATTACTATTAAGGGTTTCAAACTCATTCAGTTAACGTTTGACTTTAACATTTATATAAGAGTATTATCTTGTCTTCCACTCAGTATCATCTCATGAACTACTTTTGTTATTCTTTTTTTTTTTTTTGATGGTTCATTCCCATAACGGAAATTTCAATGGCTGCTGCTTAAAGTGACTTTTGTTCAACTTTACGCTCAGCTATCCAAACACAGAGTACTTATAGTTATCAATGGCCTTTATGTGGGTGTGCAGGGGGCACATTAAACTAATGTTTAGTTGCTTTCGTTACAGTTTTTGAGTGTCGACCCTTGAAACTTTGTCAGTAAATCGTGGCACGTGATGGGCATGAGTTTTAGGCGTGACAAGGCAAATTGCTTTTTGTATTGAATTGAATTTTATGGGCTGTGACAGTTTCATAAATATATATATATTTTTCTCTCTCTTTCTACTTACGTCTGATATGATACAATGTTATAAAATAATCAATCATAATTAAAGTAAAGTCTTCATTTAGATTCTTTACAAAATCAGCCTTTTATTAAGAAAAATTAAAATAAATAACAGAGAAAATAAAATGTTTTTTTTTTTATAAGCCAATTCAGTGTGAAAGTTTGCAACCAAAAATGAAGATTTTGCTTAAATGCCTACAAAATAATACACCGAGTAGTATTTCACTTTCCTATAATATCAGTTTATGCTCTTTTGCCACAACTACTCGTATCATTCAATCGAATCGAATTGTCGTATACAAACGACTGCTTTCAATTGCTTTCTGCATTGAAATGCTTTGTGGACAATGCAACTGAGAAGCGTATTTATTTTCCTTTTGTCGACCGTGCAGCATAATGCTGCAAATTGCGTGCAGTGTTGCACAGCTGCAGCTTAATTTGTGACAAACTTTTGTTCATCAGCAAATTGACAGAGAAATCAATTGTAAAGGCTATTGTATTGAGGAAACAAACATCATCAGATTACCTGACTCTTGACTTGACTTGACATTAACATGTCTATAAAATGAAACCTTCATAAGGTGTGACTTGACAGCCACTGCAACGCATGAACAGTATTAATTATACATTCCATATTTAAATGTGTTAAGTGAAATATATATAATTATTAAAACATACCTTATTTTTAATTTTTTCTACTGAGTACAAAAAGTTTAAAATTCACATTAAAGTTCTACACAATTATACCCACGGTTGCCACTTAAAAAAATCTGATTCAGCCAAAAACAAACAAAAAATTAGCGAAAATGATTAAAAAATCGGGAGTGAACTAGCGCATTGTCACTTTCTCTCTCTATAACTAATTGTCACGCTGTCAATGCAAAACAAACAACGTTCTGTTAGCTTGCAACAGCTGAGCTTAACAGATGTTATACTAATATCCAACTGTTAAACTAAAATTTCTGGTATGCAACAGATTCATTAATAAGATCTGGGTATAAAAGATGTTAGGTGAACATCAACTGTTCCAAACATATAAGTACACACCCATGTATGTTATGTAACATAATACTTTGAGGATCCGTTAACAGAAAAATATAAGAAATATATAGAAATTTATAGCATACTTTTAAGCGACGCCATTAAATCAATTATTAAAATAATTTTAATAAATACTTGTAAATATAAACAAATAAATGGCATCATAATATTTTTGAAATAACGGTTTTCTTAACATACAGTACACGTTATGCCATCTTCTCTTAAATAAATTTTTGTTGCACTCTAAATTCAACGACACCTAAAATATATTAACTTTTAAGTTTACAGTAATTAAAACCACGTATACTTGATCTAAGAGTGAAATGATGAACATATTTATGTGACATGCACTGTATTAAGTTCCTGTTTATATTTGCATCATAAATGTCAAGACATTACTTTGACATTCATTTTCATTTTCGCAATTTTAACTTTCATTTTCATAAAATTTGCATTAATTTGTACGATTCGTAAAAATATGTTAAAAATTAATATTAATATTAAATAATATACAGTGAATACTCATGCGAATTTCTCTCTCTTTTAATCTCTCTATTAATGATACACAGATAATATGCAATAATGCGTACAATTTAAACTGAATTTTTATTAAATTCGAACCGTTCAGCACATATAATATATAAGTAAATGCGAATTGCAAATATTTAAATACATACAATAATATACAAAAAAAATTTAAAAAACATCGTAAAAAAACCAAACAATAACAAAGTGTTCATAATTATAAAAGCAAATGTAGTTAAATGAAAAAAATTAAATTACTGAAATATTGTAGAATATGATAAATTCTAATTGCCCGCTTAAATTGCATCTGAATCTTAAAATCTCTATCTCTGTATCTGTATTTGCATCTATACAATACTAAACAACGCTTATAAACAAAAATGCAAACTCAATTTCGCCCCAGTCCAAAATCAAAAAAATACCAAATCGATCCAATCAATCAACCAACCAAGCAGCCAATAAAGCGCCCAATCACCAATTGCAACTGCCACTTAATCATTCAACAACAACAACAACAGCACACACTACAAATGGCAACAATAAATAAATTTTAAATGCTCAACATTAATAATAATCCTTATTAATTATGCAAATAATACAAGCTTAAACAAAATATAAAAATAAAAATAAAAAACCAACTAAAAAGAGCTATTAAAATCATTAATTTTTAACTAATTATGGAACATTCATCAACATTTCTGTTGTGTTTGTACCATTGCCAAAACAAAAAGGCCGCCACTTGCTTCCAGCTGCACCTGCAGCAACTGCAACATCAAAAGCAACAACAAATAGGAAAAGAAGAACAACGACCATTAGGCAAGTCAACAGTGCAACAAGAGAAGCAACAATTAAGCCAACTTGAGCAACAACAACAACCACAACGTAAACTGCAGCAACAACGTCTCTCAATGCAATCGCTGGGTAAGTAATAACAACTAAAAAAAAATCAGATTTTAGATGCAAATTTTCAACAAAATCCAACAGTATTTTGCAATTTAATAAAATTTTAAATTTAACTTACCACAATTTTGAGTGCACTCAACATGCATTTCACATCTGCAGCCAAAGAAAAAAATATAGATCCCGAACACACAATTATTTTAGGAAACAAAAAAGTTTTAATACTCTTTTAAAATATAACGAAAAATTAAATCAAAATATAGATATACAAAAATATCAGTCAAAATATGTTTAAGTTGATGTTTTATCAAAGCTTTATTAAGATTAAACAAAAGCTGTTGAGTACTTTTAATGCTTTGGATACAATTCTAACCTAGTCTTTAATGCTGCGTTGAAAGCTTTTGGTTTATTCTTGGCAAACTAAAGCTTTAAATTAAAGTCAAAGCACTAACAGCATATTTTGCAGGTTTTAACAAGGCTAACAGATAAAGAATTTAGATAAATTTGTAGTTTTCTATATGTAAACTGAACAAAATCTTGTGAGCTTTCAAAGTTAAATTCTTATTAATATTAAGGTTAGGAAATGAGTTAATATGATTAAATCCCCTGAAGAGTCTTGAGTGGTTAAAAGCTTTATACATGTATTAATTTCTAGCCTTGATTTGAAAAATATATTTAGATTGATGTATATTTGGCAATAATATGCTAGTACCCACTTTGCTATGAGAAGTGTATGAATAACAAGCTGTCAGAACGACAGTCGACCGTCGACCACCAATATAAAACCGTTGAGCTCAGCACCGTCAGCCAGTTCTGAATACGTACAAAACTGCGTTAAAGCTGCTGCAAACTGTGGCAATGGCAACCAGTCACTGTGGCAGTCTGTAGTCGCACTTTTCTCTGTTATGAATTTCATATTAGGTACATACGAAAATCCAATAAAAATCAGCGAAAGCAATTTTCGTTAGCTGAACCAAAAAAAAAAAAAAAAAAATGTGAAAGAAAAAAAAGACAAGTTAAGATGTTGCCAATTGTAAGATACCCGGTACACAAATTTTAAATATTTATACTCAGGTGTGTTTAACAAATCTCTAAAGATTTTCTTTAAGATTGCTTCTGAAGTCATCAGAACGAAATTTTCGTATTCCTGAACTTTTAAATTAATTTAATTAGACTTTTTCAAAAAATTATTAAGTACTCGTATATTTTATAGCATAAATAAATGCAATTTATATGTACATATTGTGTATTGATCGATACGGCTGCTGATGCTATAATAATATTTATCCCTATTAAATACGAGTACATTGCAGCAAACGCAATATACCCTTCTACTCTACG
This sequence comes from Drosophila limbata, assembly GCA_963924055.1. Taxonomy (NCBI): domain Eukaryota; kingdom Metazoa; phylum Arthropoda; class Insecta; order Diptera; family Drosophilidae; genus Drosophila; species Drosophila limbata. The sequence continues at coordinate 7,112,616 of OZ001353.1, forward strand.
AGTTCGGGTGTAAAAAGTGAAAAGAGAAGCGGAGATTGGGTTGACGGCTGGAGTTTGGTTTTTCAGACGTTTTTCAAACGCTCCATTTAGACGGGCCACTTTTTTGGTCACCCAGACACACACTCACATACATACACATATAGACTCAAATTTGTTGCAATTTATCGTAATGGATTAAGGGGAAACTTGTTTCGACATGATTTTTTTCCGCCTTCAACCTAGAGGAAAATGCAATTTCTGCTCTGTTCAGCTGATTCGAACGAGAGTTGCTTAATTTGCTTTTAATTCACTGCAAAGGCAAAAAAATGTTCTTATCATTTGGAACTATTTCCACTTTCAATACCCTGTAAATGAGAATAATTTGGTAACGGGGCATACCCCGTACATAGTATAGAAAATTAAATTAAAATAGCACGAAAAGTATACAAATTTGGAAAATATAGTTTATGAATATGAGGGCAAATTTAAATTAATTTTTCCGATATTTTTTATACATTTTGCGAATCTTTTTAAATATAACACAATACATAAACTATAAATTCCAAATTTTTGTATCATTATTTTTATTTTCGTTTTACAAGTTTGCCAGATTGCAGATTATTTTCCAATCTTTATTTTCTTATTTTTTAGTAAGCTAACTATGAATGGGAATAACTTTCTGTTTGAAAGCAGCTTAGATATGATTACTAGGTATCTACTACGAGTAGTTTAACTAAATATTCCGGACTTCGGTTTGCATGTTAAAATGCAATTGAAAAGTCATTGCATTTGATCGATACGGGCCAACTTTTTTTTGGCAATCGAATAAATATTCATTTATTTTGTAGCTCAACAATTTAACAAACACTTATTGTAACGTTTTTAAGTAACAAGGATAGTTAATTTAGTATTTTATGTATTGCAATTCAAATTTGCTTTAAAAAAAATTTGATTTTTATGTAATAACTTTAGATATTAGTTTTCCTAAATCATTTCTTGCTTATACATTGAATATTTATATTAAATGGCAAGTCAATCAATTAAATTAATTTATTTATTATTCTTAAATTTTAAGTCGGAACTGTGTGGATTATAATTTGTTAGATCATATTACATTATTAGAAATGCCCAATTGAGTAAGCATGCATATTTTGGAAAGGATTTTTATCTAATCCTTTCCGATGAGTGTATTTGACTCGAGTATATTGTCAGGCAATTTAACTCTAGTTTACGCAAGGAAGAAGGAAAAATTGAAAAAGAAAACAACTATTAAACAATTCTAGTAATTTAAATGTTGGTTGGTCGACTTGGACTGGCGAGCTGGTCGGACGTTTGTCATTTTGCCTGAAAAGTTCATTTCCCCAGTTGTCAACAGTTTATAATAGTTTTTGCCTTTGTGCTCTTGACTCAACCGAGCGGATTGAAACCGAAACCGAACCGCTTCAAACAAGGAGATTGCCATTTGTTTGATGTTTTTCTGTGTGTGTGTGTGTGTGTGTGTGTGTGTGTGTGTGTAGAGGACTGTGTTGTTGTGTGTGTTTAGTTAACCATTTCACTATGTCAGAGCCTGACTCAGGGTCTATCTTTCAATTCCAGTTGGTTTACTTCACTTCGCCGGAGAGAGTGACTGATGCTCCAATGCAAATCTGCTTTGCTGATTAAACCTAAATAATGTTGAGCGTTTCCTTTGCTGTGGCTCCCTTCCCAGTGTTCGTCTGGGCCCTTTAAGAGCTGACCAGCTGCTCTTTTATAGCCAATGCCACTGTGTATAATGGCTATGTGATTAGACTTGCCCTTCGCAAGGGAAATCACTTCAGGTCACCACAAAAGTTAATACTAAGGCCATCAAGCAAACAAATTGTTCTTATGAGTTTAAGATTCTGTTTAAAAGTTCGTTGTCAATTTTAAGGTCTCCCATTTAAAAATGTATGGAATAAATTTAAACTTTCTGAAGACATAATTTTCACAAGGGTATAAAATCACAAAGGTTAGCAGTTTTAAAATATGTATCTTAAATATTTTAATAAAATTACAAAATAATAAGTTTTATTTAATGATCTAAATAAGCTTTTAAGACCAAGTCCAACTTATAGATAAAATATGTCTGTAAGATTCGGTTTTTTAAATAGATAATACATATCAGAGGAACATTTTTGAGCTACGAAAATCTTTGAAATAATTTTATTTAATAATCTGAATCAGATCAAGTACTAGTTAAGACGCTGAACTTATGATAAATGTGGCTTATGAAACTGCATTAAAATTGTTGCTTTCTTTGAATTTTTCGCCAAATCTGAGACAATTTCCAACTTATAAGGCAGCTGAATGCATTCGTATAATAACACAGTCGAGCTGCCGGCTTGTTTCCGTCGTCGTCGTCGTTGTTGTTGTTGTTGTTGCTTTTATTGTTTCCATGTCCTGCGCCTCTTGCCTGGCCACTTGTTGTTGCACATTTTTTTATACTCATTGCTGGTGCTTGATTTCCTTTTAGCCTGCTACTACTGCTGCTGTTGCACGTAGCACATTTTCAATTTAATTTCTGTCTGAGTGACTCTTGTCCCTGTGCTGCCCTGCTGTTTGTGTGTGTCTGTGTTTCTGTGTGTTATGCATGTGTCCTCGGGCTACGGACGCACGTTTCCAGCCTGCCATTGTCTTTGGCTTTGTTTGCAGTGCCATTTCCTTTGCGCCAGTCGCTTGCAACATGAAATTAACTTGTGTACTTCTCTGTATATGACACTCGTATTACAACCGGCAGCAACTAAGAGAAAATCGGCGGCAAGAGCAGCTGGAGCAACAGCTCTCCAAATAGATTATAGCTGAATATATAAACGCTTCTTTTGGTCGCCAGTTTAATTAAACTGCGGCAATGGCTGCAAATTGTTTATAATGTCAGACACTCTGTACTCTCATCAAAGACATTCTATAGCATTCAAGCCATCATTGACTGTCATTCTCTGACCTAGTTGAGGTCGTGGAGGCACAATACCACTGCAATGTCAGTCAATCAGGCACAGTGGTATAGAATTGTTTTCTAATGGCCAAAAATGATCCCAAAACAAACATAAAAGTATTGTTCTTTATTTAATTTAAATTTGACTTTTGTAAAAATTTCTAATTTTTATTATCTTTACATTATTTGTAATATGCAAAATGGAAGTTAGCTTTTTTTGGTGTCTGTTGCATGCAGCTCAGCTTTTTGCTTTTGTGCGTAATTACAACGTACTTGTTGTTTTGGCTATGAGATAACAAAAGCCATTGCTGGCCATGAGTGCAATCACTCCCCTCCTCCCTCGCTCGCTATTCTACAGCCTGCAGTATTTTAGGAGAGCACCAATAACCGCACTCGAAAGCGCGCACAAAAGTATGCAGCACTATTTGCCGAAATGACTTTTGATGCTCGACGCATGGCAATATTTGCATGCGGTCTCTGTGTCTAAGTATGTATGTGTGAGGGTGTGTTTATCGGCATGTTAGTGCCGCTGACTGCTTTCCTAGCTGCTGGCATTGATGCCAAACGAAACCAGCCATTCCAATGAATATCGCAAAAACTATTTTCCACTCAGTCTTTTTTTTTTATTATTTTTTTCTTCTATGCAAATTTAGTATAAATATTTGAAAGTACATAAATTTTATTCTTTGCACTTATTTCAGCTGCATTACAGTGCAAATGTCGAGCGTGTGTTGATAAGTTCTTTGCCCGAATCTGTCGACAAGCTTAAGGTTGATTTAAAATAGTTATTTTGCAATTAAGTGATTTCTTCTACTAATATGTTTAATATTTGTTTATTTTTTTAATATTTATTTGGGTATATAAGAATCAAACAAACTCGTAATTTAGTAAATTAATCTAATATTATATTTATTTACTTAACATAGTTTAGCTCGATTTGAAATTGATTTAATTTTGATTAAGTTGTAATATAATTGAAAAACACTACAATAAGAGATAAATACTCTCGATAACTAATTTGTTTACTGATCATTATGTTAAGTTATAGGAAAATCAACTCCCTAGAAAGTGTTTGTCACTTTAAATTGAAGATGCTTATCTTTTGCAAGCTCATATTTCACAACAAAAGAAGAGAAAAGTGCAGCAAAAATTGCAGTTAAGTTAAACAAACCGCCAAAAAGTGCTTTTGCGGCAAATTGACCCCCTCCGTTGCTATGACATAAATTTCAACAAATTTGCTGAGCGTTGTGAGTATGCCAAAGGGTTCAATTATGAACGGAGCTTTACAGGCGACAAAGCGGGCGCCTAAAAGCTTATCCCCTACCTGGTTCGAGCTATGCAAACAACCTGAGCAACCCAGGGAAGCTTCCCTGGGCAACTGTGGGAAAGTAAGAAAATGGGGACAACTAAAAAATCTGAAAATGTACGAGTAATGTGTAAAAAATGTAGCCCTCGAGGTGTAAAGACTGTCATCTGGGGCATAAACACCTTCAACTTTCGTCCCCCCACACGATTAGTTTTGTTGTTGTTGGTAAGTCGCGCCTAAGCGGCTGCAACTTTTGTTGGCCAAAATGGGTTGTGGTCACAGAGTTCAGGGCCTAGACTGTACCTTCAATTTCAAGGCTCATTGTGTATAATTGAGGCATTGGCGAACCATTAAATTGACTTTAAAAACTTTCTACCTGCCTGCGTTGTGCCACAAAAAACAAAAATAAAAGCACAAAAAGATCGAAACTAAACTTGAAATTAATTAACCGCGACAAGGGCAAAGAATGCAAAAACAAATAAAACTCCCTCTATGGAAACCACAGTATACGTGTATATCCCGCTGAGTTTCTGCAATTTAAACTTTCCACTCATTTCGTTTAATTTTGCTTTTGTCGACATCGATGCCGTTGCCATCTCGCCATTTTCCACATAACTCATAAAGCCCCTAATTACACAAACAGCTGACGCGGTAGTAGACAATATAAAAGAGAAAAGCATGAAACAGAGCATAAAAGAACTAATAAAAATGCAAACAATTTTCAACTTAAGTAAGTACAGTCGAACTTCCATAACTCGAACTTCTACATGTAACTCGAATTTTCTTTAGCGCAAACTAAATCGAGTGGCAGTAGCGTTTACAGAGCAAATTACATACAATTCTGCTTCTGTAACTCGAACTTCTCCATAATTCGAACCAGAACATTAACGAATTTTACAGGGAGATCCCCGATTTTTGTCGTTTCTGTTTTATGCTTTTACATTAACATTAACATATGGTGATGCAATATGGTAGAATATTGCTTTAAGAATTACACAGGCTAGAAAGACGTATTTTATGCACTTCTTTTTCAGCGCAAGATTATTTACCATAGCACCCACACGTATATTAAAATGTTTATCGTTTAATAAAATATTCAAACTTATTAAAGAATTTTTGGAAATTGGATCAAAAAGAGGTAATGACTGAAAAATCTTCTAAGACGGTTTCCATTATAAGCAAAAAATAAATAATTAATTATGATGTCATTTGAATCGGAAACTTCTTCTAAATGCAGGAAAATAACGAAAAAACCATATTTTGAGAATATCGACAGGCCTTTAACTAACTGGGATCTGTTGAAAATATCAAGAAAAGTAAAGTTAAGTTGCAAATTAAATTGTATATATGAATTAATGAACTTGTAGTTTCTTTTAAAAATTAAAAAAAAAGAAAATTCCATAACTCGAAGTCTCCATAAGTCGAACTTTTTCTTTGGATAATGGTGATTCAAGTTAGGGAAGTTTGACTGTATATATGTTCAAATATACATGTTTGTAAATATGAAATGAATATTACATTGTCTTAGATAAACATGTTTAGCATCGATTCAAAACAATTTTGGAGGTAATCATGAGCAATCAATAAATCATTTATTTCATCAGAGTTCGGATAACATACTTTTATTTTATTCATACTTTAAAAAATTAAAGTCGGTGAACAGGGTTTTTTACACTGAAGTTAAGCCATAATCAAGTCAGAAAGTTTCTGTACTCAAACTGTTCATTGATGATGCTTAAAAAGTTAAGATATTTTTTTCAAGTAATTCTTAATTACGAAAACTTACTGAATTTGTATTCAAAGAGTTTTTTTCTTGAAATTGCTTTCGCATTTCCAGTTATTAAGCTTCTTATTCTGTAATCATTTCAAAATACAAAAACGGAGTATTTAGACCCTGAAACTAAAAAGTATAAATTATTAGGTTATGTATTGTTAATTTTATTAGCGACTACTCTATCAGCATTGGATTAACTGAAATGACTTTAAAATTCAAAATTTAAAACCAGATGTTTTCCTTTAATTTTCCTGCTTTCTCTGCTTAGTCCTGTTGAGACACTTTAAAAACTGTCATATAGGGGCGCCACATCACATCTGGTTCCACAAAGGTTTATTACAGGCATTACGTCTAATCCATAATACCTACTGCGATTGTATGTATCCAAAGCTCTATTTCTCCTGCACGTGTAAATTATTGTGGGCTGGTATGGATGGGCGATGCCTGAAAGCATGTTATGGTATTTTTTTTTGTTTTTTTCGCTGTTTTTGTTTTTTGCGTGCACAGAGGCAACGTTACACGCAGCCTCGCCGCATGTATTTCAATTACTGCATTTTTCAGTCAGTTGGGCAATGGCGGGGGCAGGGGCCATGACTCGCCCCATAACGGTAACGCGTTCTTCGACCCCGCCTCTTTTCAGAATTTTTTTATGGATTTTTAATTTGCGTCGGGCTTACAATTTTTGTTCTCTTTTATTTTATTTTATATTTATTTTATTTTTTTTTTTGTTATTTTGCTTTCTCGCGCTTTTACGCAAATTCATTGTTTTAATTTACTCAAGTTTGTTGACCGAAAACAAAAACTAATCAATGCGAACGCTTCAGGGGCTGGAAAGGGACCAAGCTTTATGCCCCTTGCCCCATGCCCCCTGTCAGCTAGGTGACAGTGCAGACGCGTTTTTTTTTCTTTTTTGAAAAATGAGGTCAAAGCCTAAAATAGGGTTAAACAGTGAAGCCATTTTTAATTAAACATTAAGTCTGGCTAACTTTTTTCTTGTGGTTTTTGGAATTCGACATGGCTCAAAGAACGTCGCTAAACATTTTTTTGTTCTCTTTTACGACTTAAACAGAATTTGGCATTTGCTTTTGGGTTTTCAAAAGCAACCGCAGCCCGCTAAGTTGTGGCCAAAAATATAAACTTCAAAAGGCAAAAGCAAAACTTGCGGATAGAACGCAACGGCAAAAGGGGATTAGATAATAAGATACTTTTGAGAGTATAGCAAGTCTGAAGTATAAACCATTTTTTTTTTTTCGAATGAAACTTATAAATAAATCTTAAATGTGCAAAACATTTATCAAAATAATATAATACAAATTAATTTCAATTTTAAAATATCAATGCCTTTAAAAAATATATGTGGATTAAGAACATGTATAACCTTCTGCTTCCCATTATATATATGCCCTCTTAAAAATTTATATAAATAAAAGAATTTATTTTATTTTTGTTTACAGGCAACATTTCATCAGTGAACGAAACAACGATATTTAAGTGAACAAATCTAAAAATCTAAATAAAGAAATATGTCACAAAATTAGAACAACAACAACTGCTACTCAAGGTTTCTCAAGCTCTCTATAAAGTAGTTTTCAAGTGCGATTTATGTAAATTAAAAAGAAATAAGCGAAAAGCAAACGAACTAAAACTCTGGTAAAGAGAGCCAGCTGAAAATGCGTGACCAGAAAGCTGGAAATTAAATTTGCAACAGCCGTAACCTCAAGTTAAATAAAATAAAAGTAGTGCAAACAAACCGCAGCATCCGAAAATCCGCAAAGCAAGCTAATAAAATATATATAAAGCAGAAAAAATAGTGAACTAAATAAATTCCGTTGGCAAATGTTTGTTCGGATTAAAGAAATTGTCAGCAATTAGAATCAAATTGCAGTAAGTTGAAAAATATTTTGGCTGAATTCAAAGAGAAAAGTGATGACAAAAGAAGAAAGGGAAAAACACAGGAAAAATATTGTGCAAAGTGAAAAATAAGCGACTGATATTCTAATTAAGTTCATCTTGCAACAAGAGGCAGCGACTGCAGTTGTGCTACGTTGAACTTTGACCCACTCGACGCGATTGTCTTTTTGCTCTAGTGTTAATCGCAGCAACGTGCCACGACGCAAGCTACTTAAACCAGGGCGACTACCAACCACGCTGTTGCAACAACAATAACAACAACAGCAACTGAAACAACAGGAACAACAACAACGGGAGCAGGGACATTCCAACGGCAATTCAACCTAAAAACAACGCAAACAACAAAACCAAGGACATGGACTCGTCGTTGTCGTGCACGCTGTTTGTCGTGTTGATCTTCCTTGTGATAATTAAAGGTGAGTGCTTTGTTCTAACTCCCTTCCAACCTCCCTTCTACCCTTTCCCCTCCACCAACAGTTCTGTTTGCCTTTTATCACACTTTTTCCTTTTTCAATTGTTTATCTATCTATCTGTGTGAGTGTTCTTAATGAAAGCCAAGCAAACGTTTCAGCTGCCTTAATTAAATAATTGTGGACATTAATTAATTAATTAAATGAAAATTGAATTTTAAATGTAACTCGTATGCCTTCATTTCATGCTGAGTCAAATGGCTGAATTTAGAAATTGAAAATGAATCTATTTGTTCTTTTTAATTCGGGTTAAGTGCAGTTTAAATTTCATTTTCTAAACAATTTGGTTAAAATATGCATTGCTAGCGTTAAGGAATTTTTAAAATTATTAAAAATATTTTTTTTATAAATAATAAATAATACTTATATTTCTCATGTTTACTTTTTATATTCATCGATCTTCAAATATCTCATTTTAGGGAATTTCCCAGAAATATTAAGAGTACAATATATTTTATGATAATGGGAATGATATTCATTAAGTTTACAAAATATTGTTAAGCTTGAATGGAGATGAAACTAGAAAAGGTGCACTCGTGTGTTGTAAATTAGGTCTTTTAAAACCTTTTCTCTTTTAACTTATACAAATTAAACACAAAAAATATGTACATTTGTCTACGTCCTTACACATATTGTCCAGTATTAAAAATATATTCAATTCTTGGAAAATGTATTAATAGCACAAATATAACTATCATAATGTTATAAATTATCTTAATTTTTACTGCTTACAAAATTTGTTTAGTTAGATTATAATGATACTCAGCCTGAGGCTAAACTAAATAAATTTTTGCAGTTTGTTTTCTCTTGAATACGGTGGGAAATTTGTAGAAAATATTAATTTCTCTTTACCATACAAATGGTTTAAATATACGTATCCTTAGTTGACTTTTTCTTCTACTACAAGACACCAAACAACCATAAACAATTTATTTTTGGTTGTCTTTTGTGTTCACTGTAAAAGTCTGTTGCACAAATCCTTATGTGCCACTATCAATTCGAAATGCACAACTCTCTGGACTATGCATAAATCTTCTTGTCACATTACAAACATGCCACACAGATGGCGAGGAAGAAAGAGAACTGCAACAACTGTTCAACTGGCTTACCTTCATGTGCCACCGACACATTATTCAATTCCACAACGGATTTTTCAATTTTCTTTTTGCAACATTTTCATGGCGCTTTAAGCAGGCCAAACAGACAAATGGAAAACGTAGCGCAAAATGTAAAAGCCACACATGATACATACATATGTATGTAAAAGTATATATATATTATACACACTTATATATATATATATATATACCTTTTTATTATACATATGTGTGTCTACTAGTTACATGGGTAAATTCCCACGCAGCCAGCTATAAATTCACATTGTCGCCATGGAGCTGAGGAGATCGCCCAGAGCCAAACTTGGCCATATTTTTTAGTTTGCTCAACGAAGTTTGCTCGCGAGAGCGCTCTGCAATTGCCAAAGTAAAATAGAAAAAATAATAAGCGGCAATGAGACAAATATTCAAGTGGAAACAAGAGCTCAACATTTCATAATATGCGACTAGTTGAATACCCCAACAAATTTTGTTATCAAATACATATTTATATTTCATTTGCTTACTCTGCTCAACTATCATACAATTTAAGAATATTTAGTTTATTTATATTTATTTTAAAAATATAGCTCTAGCTGCAGAGGCTTTCGGCCACATTAACGAGTATAAATTGAAAAAACTTAGTCTAAATTACACTAAATTTCATGGTATACAATTTAAGAATAAATTTAATGCTTTTCTTGAATTTATTGTTTTGCGAGGCAAGTTTATCTTTCACTCACTTTTATATATACCCTATGTGTGCAGGGCATTACAAAAAAATATTACTCGTACAATTGTCAGACTGAGCCCCAGGAGGGCCTACTTCAAATCTACAGCTGCTCCCCAGTGTGCATGAGACAGACTCACACATAGACACACACACACATCCATACTGACACACCAATGCTTTTGCGTTTGAGTTTGTTCGGTTTTATTTGTTCAAGTTTTTTTCCGACTTGCATTCAGTCGAGAAGTTGTTTTTTCTGGCTCGTTGAGTTGGGTTGGCTTTTTAAAGGATGAGGTGCTGTGCGGGTAACTGCGATGCGACGCAGCTGAAGTCTCATGTGTTATCCACTGTTGTCAAAAATAACAAGCAGCGACGCACGACTCTCAATGCTATCTATTCTAGCCACACTTCGCTTCTATTGTTTTCACTTTAGTGCGGCGCATTAGTAATATCAACATTGATATTTGGTTCAGCAAATGGGATATTTAGGATAAATGATAGCCTCATTGGAAGTGAGGTTAGTAATGAACTACAGTGCCATATAACCACATAATTAATTATTACTGCATTCTATTTCGGACATTTATCTTACTTCCTTTTATACCTCATTCGAAAACGATTTACAGGTTTATTACTTCAAACTATTTAGTTAATTTTTCTTTCTTCTTTTCATACCTCATTCGTAAATGCTTTACGGACAACGATTAAGTAAGGCAGCATTTATTTAAGATTTACAGCCATCACTACAGTAAACCCTTAAATAATTTAACTTTTCATCTTATCGCATTCGTAAACGTTTTACAGGCATTTTATGATGTACTAAATAAAAATGAAGAATAAAAATAATTTTTAGTGGAACTCGAAATTAACCTAAATATTGGTGAGAAAGCAATGCCTTTATTGCCCTCTTTTTATTTAACTTTAAAGCTCTTAGTACAGCAAGCTTTAAATAAAAATTTAATTTTTTTCATTTTGCATTCGTAAACGATTTTCTGGATTTCCTGGCATTTTATGATGAATTAAACAAAAAGTATTGTAAAATAAGCAAAAAATATTTAAAAATGATGCAGAATAAAAGTCCAAAGACTGATGACGTTTAGTGGAAACAAGTCAAACAGCTGCCACTCAAAAGCTCCCTATAACTGTCTGCCCTGTGCCGCTCTTCAAGACTCTTAATGTATATTACGACTTTGTTTTTGTTTCTTATAGCTTAAGTATCGCTGTGGGAGCTAACTGGGAAATCTTTGATGGTCTTCGCTGTGCCTCTTATCTTTTCTCGCTTACTCTGAATGCCTTTGGCCTCTGTCTACCTCAGAGCTTGTCAGACAAAGTCAAAGACTAATGAAGATGGTGTCTTATTAGCATTCGAATTTATATTCGCGTTTGAATTCTCATTTGACTTCGTGGCCGGGACAAATACTTTCAATAAGCTTCGTGTAGCTGTAACAAAGTGTGCACTGATTGGAAAATCAGCAGTTGAAAATTGCCAAAAGCGTAGGACAGCGCAGAGCAGGGAAAACAAGGGAAACAATGGGAAGCCCAGCTGGCGGAAGGGGAAAATACAATATTTCAGAGATACAGTCGAATGTTGTCAACTTGTTGTTGTTGTTGCTGCCAGTTGGCAAACGCATAAATTTCATGGCAATTCGAGCGGCTCTGCGTACCTTGAAGCCATTGCTTCCAACAACTCTCAACTCTCAATTCGGTGAATGGCCTTACGGTGTGGGGACATACAATATTGTTGGTCATATATTTTGTTTTTAAGGCATTTTATTCATTTCGAAAAATTTAAATCACATAAATTTATTTTGGATTTGCCCTGCCTGTACCAAAAGACAGCACACTTAAAATGTCCTTAACATATTTTGGGATTTAATTTTCGTACGAAATGCTGTTAACTACTATTTACTGTTATGCATGTAGATGTGGCAGTATCGTGGCTTTACAGCTGACATATGTACGAGTAGTCTTCACAACTACATTGAGCTTAATATAAAATAAAAGTAATTTAATCTGAATATCAAATAGAAATAGAAAAAATCGAAAAAAATGTGTAAGACATTAAATAAAATAAAATTGCTAATGTTATTATTATATTATTCAAAATTCTTAGTACATAAGTGTTAATATCATTTTATATAATTTTCATGGAAAAAAAAGCAAATTTTCCAAATTACATTTCATTCAACTTTACTGCAAAAATTTGATTTTCAAAATTTAATTAACATTTTTAAAATATATTAATACTTTTTTTTTTTATTAATATTCATGTTCATTATTTTATTAATTTTTTGGCTATTGAAAATTGCTTAATACATATTATTCATTAGTGCAACTGATAGAATTGATTATATTATTATCAATTGTTTTATTTAATTTACAATTCATTATTTCAATTATTTTTAATTGAAAAGCATTGTATAACAGCTTTAACTCTTATATATATTTACGATTGATTTGAACCACCCAACAATTTGGCTTAAAACTTAAAACCACAAAATACGAAAATTCTTTGTCGGCTGGTGCTACATGTTTTACTTTAGTGCTCGTTTTTTTTTTTGGCATACTCAGTGTTTTCAGAAGTAAGCATACCGTCGAGGCAAGTTTGGCACCCACTGCCACAAAAGTTTGCTCCCAGTGGAAGCTGCCACGGACGCCTGCAGGTAAAGCGGATAATCTACGTTGAGGGCGGCTTGTTGGGAGGGTAAGTGCACGGAGCTTCCGCTTGACGACGCCATCAAGTTGCTCAGCCAGTGCCAACTGCACGCACAAGTTTCAAGGCCGCTTAGGGGCAGGAGCGGCTGGCTGTACTATCAGAGCCAACAGAACCACCAGCACCACTCGTACCCTACCCGTAGCTGAAAGTCAAGTCGTACCCCGACCCTTTAGTCGTTAGGCAAGCTGCACTGTAAGAAAATAAAACAAGTTTTAGTTACGCGCTCCGCACATCCGTGGCGCCATCTGAACTTTGCCTCAGCTTCTTGGATTGGATTTAGAGTTTGTCGTAACCTTGCTCCAGTCTCCAAGCCGTCGTCTGTCTTTTGGGGGAGTGCCGGCGGCACCTGTAGGGCGTCGTATGAGTCAGCATTGCCGCCACTAAACTTTGCAAATAAGCATTTTTTATAGGGCCAATACTCTCCCCACTCGTCGCCAGATCGTAAAACAAACTTAGTGCCTGCGCCTAAATAACCGTAAACGGTACTCGTGGGTCTCCCAAACAACGCGAAAACACAACAAAAAGCCAAACTTGATAGGCATAAATTTGCTGTAATTTAACGCATTCAATTACAAAAAAAAAAAACTTGAGAGCGCCTTGTGACTTACTTAAAAATGTCATAAAAAGAAAACAAGTAAAAGACCTATAAATGACAGTACTCGACAATGGGATGCCACGCATAAAAATGGCAAGGCATAACCGACAACACAATGACCTGAAAAATCTAAGTTTTATATTTTTTTTTTTATAAAAAACATTTTAAAATTATTTATTCATATATTTTTAGCAATCAAAGCCAAGCTTACAGTTTCATGTTATGTTAACAAGCAGATTCTGTAAAGTATGGCAAGCCAATATCGCTGCTATGCTTATTTGTTATGTTAACGAATACTATAACATATATATGTTATGTTATGTTATGTTATGTTAACGATTACCATATTATGTTATATTAATTTATTTTATGTTAGCTGACTTAGCAGCAGATAGATTAATATACAAAATGTTGAGTATAACATTTATCTTTAAATATTTATTGTTTAATTTAATAATTTATTACAACGATTAATTATGTAAAAAGTTTATAAATAATTTTTTGTTAAGAATTTGCTTGGACTATTTACAGAATTTTATCAGAGTAACTATTAAAAAAGATTAACTCTTATATTAATTATACAAGGACAGAAAAATGATTGAGTTGAATGCAATACTATAGAAAAAAGAAAATACAAGAAAAGTCCTCTGATTTTGGCATTCTGTAATTCCAATTAGATCATTTTGTTTTTCAATATAAAACATTTTCTAATTAATAAAATATCGTAGCAAATTAATAGTTGCCTTTCTCACCTTTCGCAATACTTCGATCACTAGTGTGAACTAGAGGTCGGCATGAATGCATTCAACATGTCAAATGAAGCGTTCACACTCAAAATGAACGAGTGAATATGAGGCTCAATGAGTTCAGTAAATAATGAGTACAGTATACTACTGTACAGTACTGTTAAGTCAGAAATGAATGCATTCATGCAGACCTTTAATATGAGCTTGAATAGCTTCGGCTGAATGAAGAGCTCGTGTGAGACTCAGTAGGCCAACATTCAAACCTGAATGTGAATGACAGTTTGAGCTCATTCATATTAACCAGAAACATTTAAATACGAAAAACGTTCTGCAATAGCTATTGTTATTTTGCAGGCAAACCAAACGTACAGCAGCAACAACAATTAGACAAGAAATCGTGTATTGATTTTTAAGTGTAAACATGTCAAAGGATTTGGACATTGATCAGGCGGCGCAGGCGACAAAAGTGTCGAATACGACATCGATGTCGACCACAATTGAACAAGCAGTGGCACTTGCAAAAACAACATTAACAACAATAACAGAACAAGTGCAGCCAAGAATTGTTACCGCCGATGGGGCCGCAAATAAAGGCAACAGCAACGACAACAAGTCCAACATGGATCCATCGCTGATCAGTTGCAAGGTGCTGTATGTGGTAACACAGCTCTGTGGACTGGCGATGATTGCGCTCGTGGGCACTTGGGTTGGCCACTATTTGGGCGGATTGGGCGGCACCGAGAATCCCAAGCTGGAGTTTAATTGGCATCCGTTGTTTATGACCATTGGATTTATTTATTTGTATGGCAATTCCATTTTGGTGTATCGCGTTTTACGCACCACGCGCAAGAAGATATTGAAATTCACCCACGCCGGCATCCATTTGGTCGCCTTCATACTCACTGTGATTGCCCTAAAGACCGTCTTTGATTCGCATGATCTGGTCAAACCCCCAATTCCAAATGTGTACTCTCTGCACTCTTGGCTTGGCCTCTCGGCCGTCATCATCTTTGGCCTGCAATATGTGGTCGGTTTCATGGCCTTCCTTGTGCCGGGAATGCGGGAGAACTATAAGATTGCCCTCATGCCGTTGCACGTTTATTTCGGACTCTTTGGCTTTGTTTTGGCCATTGCCAGCGCTGTCATGGGTATCACCGAGAAGGCCATTTTTTCTCTGGGTGCCAAATATTCCAAATTTCCCGCTGCTGGATTGGTGGCCAACAGCATTGGCGTGCTATACGTAATCTTTGGTGGTCTTGTCGTCTATCTGGCCACTGAGCCATCCTACAAGCGTAAACCTCTTGACGGGGACACGGCTCTGCCAGGCGCTACCAATTAGTAGATTCTCTACTTTTTAATCATTTACTTAAGTTAAAAACACAAAACATAAACATAACACTAAAAATCCCCGAGAGAAATAAAGAAAAAAATTGATTGGTGCTTGTCTTTTTCCTTTTGTTTTATTGGGAAAGGTTATCTATCTTTTTTGCAGTCTCGTTCATTTGAACCGTATCTCGTAAGAATGCCGAACGTTTGAAACACAACTTTACTCAAATTCTTACAAATTCATTTCGTAGTATGCGTTGCATTCAACTCATTCAGAATCATTCAGTTGCATTCAATTGGACTGAAGCTTTGAGCACATTCATGCAGACCTCTAGTGTGGACTGTCGTTTACAGCAATACAATATGTTACCTTAATAGCTAGCAAATTAAGTCAATCGATATCGAGTGCTGGGCATGATTCAATTAACAGCATTCTGTTAAGTGCTCACTGTTAATAAATAGGCTTTCAACATATCGCTCATTTACTAGAAGAGTGACATATCTCAAAAAATGGCATTTACAGATAAACGCATTTAAAGTTTTCAAGTGTCGCCTGTGCTTTTTGAAAAGCGGTCAAACTTGAAAATTTGAGAAAAACAACTGAGCTTTATGAAACATAGAGAATCTTTTCTAGTCAACGATTGCATTGCAACTGAGATAGTAGGTATATCGTTCTTTTGAGTTAATAGAGTCGAATCGTTGGAAATGAAAAAGCGACATATACTCTTCTCACACTCTCGGCATTAAAGATAGGATGATGAAATTTTTACACAACATAGATTATTACATAATGAACATTTCTGCATCATTATCTCAAAAATCGTGTTTTTCGACTTACATTTGTCACTCTTCTAGTAAATGAGCGATATGTTTGCCATTCATTTGGTTGACTCACACTACTAAATAAAAATAAATAAACAAACAGTTTTTCAAATATTTGTTTATTAAAAATAAAAAGAGAAAATAAATTAAATACCAAATTAAAATCTTGACAATTCTTAACTGTTTGCCAGCCACTCGATGGGATGCACTAAAAGCGTTTAACTAGAAGAGTTGCTCACTGAGGTAAAAAAGCGAAAGTAAAAATAAAAATGAAAGAAATAATTGCGCCCAAGGCGACTACAAAGCGAATTACAAACAGAGCCCAAAACGCTCTTGACAGCCCCGCGTCGCCATGGCGCCTTAATGTATGCAATGCCAGCGTCAGCCCAAATGTATATGCGAGTGAGTGAGAGCGTGTATAAATACTCGCACTCTCCCTCTCTGTCACTCACGCTGAGTGTGTGTAGACAGCGCCAACCCAATTGACTTTCAAGCCAAAAAAAAAAAGAAAACAAAAAAGAAACATGCAAATTTTGAGGCACAGCGCGAGTTTATACCTTTGTGTTTTCGTGGCTATGCGATTTGCATAGACTACGCAAAGGCGCCCAGGCAACAGCTAAAGCTACAGATACAGATACAAATACAGCTATAGCTACAGCTTCTGTCTCCATGGTGACATTAACAGCGGCGGGTGCTCTTTTTTTTTGTTTAAGCAGGAGGCAGATACTCGTATCAGGTTTTAGTCGGTCAGGTGAGCCGGCCGACCCAATGACTGACTTTGCCACACGGCTGGCATTGAGTTACTTTCACACACAAAAACATACACATACACCCACACACACACAATCAGACGACTTGAAGAAAATAATATTACAACAAACTCTGGAACGAGCAACGCATCCAGGCGGTACGAGAGACGCTTTTCAAGGATATACCGGGATGCGCATGTTTATTCCCGTTTTTTGCTGGCCCATTTTTACACTCAATTCCAGCGAAAGAGAGCGAGAGAGTGTCTTATTCACTCAAAGCTTCGACTGCTGCGTGGGTTCATTCAATAGATTTTTCTTACACATACATACAAGATTCTCTGCGTCTGTGTGTGCGTGTGATAGCTTGTGTATACATGCAAGTCAATATACATACATATATACTATATATATATAAGCAGCATCAAGTGTGTGTATTTCTTTCGGTTGTGTTGAGCTCATAATTGACAGACAGTTGAATTTTTGATGCGCTTCATGTCTGCTCTCCGCCTGACCAACATTCAACATTCAACTGTGCATGTCTGTGTGTGAGCCCGTGTGTGTATGTGTGTGCAACATTCAGCTGAGATTCGAATCCATTATTGCCTGTCAACACGGCAAATGGTTTCGGGAAGAGCTGCAAAGTGCGTTACCATGTTAGTTTGCAGTCCGCTGCTGCTTGGCTAGCAGCTTTAATTGAAGCAAAACGTCCACGTTTTAATTAGGAAATATGAGTGTGTCTGTATGTGTGTGTGAGTGTGTGTGTGCACTGTTGCAGACAAGTCCATCATCTAAACTCAAAACAGCAAAGCCCAAAAACTGCGGCACAATTGTCACAGCGTGGAGCTCCGCAAGCATGTCAAGGATGCTGTCGGCAGCTCGAAGGGTTTCGGGTCGCCAGGTGTCGTCGTGTGGCATGCACCTGGCCTATACATGTGCACATGTATGTATGTGTGACACACATTGTGTGGATGTGTGAGTGCGTGCACAGAGCGAAAAAGCAAGATTGAGATTACTAAAATCAAGTATGTCGATCTAAGGTCAAGTACAGTTTATTAAGTTCCATAACCTAAGTAGTCTAGTATTTTAATTTTGATTTAAGTAAACCTGAAACTAAATCCAAGTCACTTAAAGTCTGTAACTACGTACAAAATCTTTTCAAAAAAATCTTAAAGCATACTGCGGAATTAGCTCTGAATCTTGTATACTAGATTTGTATGCAAATTCAAATTCAGAAAATGGAAAAGTAGTTAAAGTATTTTGTTAAATATAGTCTTAATTTTTCAGTGCTCATTTGGGAATTAAATCATGATTTTTCTGTAAATATTCGCTATAAGTAATTTTCGCATTCATGTCTTGTAAGTTTAGAGTTTTACTTGATTCAATTTATCGTACTTGGCTAGTGAGTTTTAATGTAAATTATCAAGTATGATCTTTAAGAAACGCAAATGTGTGCCTAATTCGACTTTATTCCAAATTAATTTTAGCATGGCTTTTTTCTCTCAGTGTACGTGTGCGTGTTTGCCCCACTAACTAAAAGCCAAATGGCGTTTGTCATATCAGCTGCTCGTTAGCCATGTGAAGAGCAGCACATGACCGAGACGGAGGCTGCGGCAGAAGTAGTTCGGCAGAGCGGCAGTGTGGCAATGTGACTGGGTGTCTGTGTGGCATGTGGCAGGTAGCAGGGAGTAGACTCTCCATCTAATCGGCATAACTGTGGCGGCGCCGACGCTGTCGTCGCTGTCTGACTAAGTGCCAAACAATGATGAGTAGAAAATGTTGTACGATGCTGCTTCTTGAGTGCCACATGAGAGACGACGACCTGCAACTTGGCTAAAGGGCAACCTAAGGCTGAAATAAAATTAAATTAAGAACTTGTAAATGAATGTGAAGGTTAAAACTGCTGAGAGAAGCAAGATGAGAAGTGCAATGAAAAATGTTGAAGAAAATAAATCAATAAGTGTGCGTTTCAGGAAGATTATAAGAAAATAGAGAGAGGTAGGCATTAATTGATTTACAATTAAAGGACTAATAAAGCAACCAATAGAAAGTGAAATCAAATAAAACACAAATCAGAGCCTCTAATTCATAGAAAAGAAAATGGAATGGAAATAGATAAATAAAGTAAGGCAACAGTTGAAGGAAAAATTCAGCAAACATTTAAAAAAAAACAAAAATATGCTTAGCTGCAAGAGAGATAATTAAAAAAGTAAAGAGACTGAATCTAAGCGAAAAAAGAAAGTAATGGCAGAAAAGATAAAAGTGAGAAAACAATTAAAAACACAGTTTCCATTGCGACCTGATAAGAGTAGGACAATAAGTGAAGTAATCAATGGGAAATTTCGAATCGCGTTTTCTGTGAGTTCAAAGACGGAGAACCTTAAAATGTTAAGGTATCTTAGTATAAAAACAAGTGCAATATTTTGCTCTGCCTTAAATTTAAAGAGATTTCAATTTTTTAAACATAAAAAAGTCTTTGGAACAAATAAAATGATAAAAAATGGAAAATGGTAATAAATAACACAGACATTGTTGTGATTTTAAAAATGCAATTTGTAAATTGTATAAAATGTTGCATAAATTTGACTTTAAATTTATGCAAAAATGATATGGGAGGAACTTCAGTTAAATAGTTATGTGTAATTTTAGTATTTATCGTTGTAATTTATAAAATAAAATTCAATATTTGCTGTAGCAAAATCTGATGCAACAAATTTTCATATCTTGTGGTCATTCATCAACTGTTCCGGATGGTGTGTATAGTATGTATCTGTATATGTTTATGTATAATATACTCATCAGGCATTGTGGCCATTATTTATGTTTCCTCACTCACTCCAATAATCCAAAGCTCTTCCTCTCTCCCATTGTCTCATATTATGCTTTGCTCTTCCTCTCGTTTCGAGAGCAAACAAGCTGTGCTACAAAACGACAATGTCCATTAACAAAATAGACACACACACTCACATCCGCACGCACACACACTCCCCCAGGTGCAGTTTCGAATGGGTTATAGTTGTGTATGCATGTGTGTGTGTCCGAGTGTGCGTGTGAGTTGCTCTGTGCCGCACCTTGGCCCCTTAATGTATGCAATAAAGCTCAAGTGTTGCGCCGAGCTTGTGGCTGGCAAGCTGAAACAACGACGCTTTTTGGTAGCTAACCTTCACTTTCACTGCCTGCCATGCACATACACTCACTCATACACAGATGTGCAACATTGTTGCATTTTCAGGTAGCACAACAATTGCATTGTTGTCCCCTTCCCCTAACCACGCCTCATTTCCCTTTGCTGCTGTTGAAAAGTCCTAGTTGTAATTACATTTTGTTTTACTCGTGTTGAGGTTTTTTGTTCGACGACCTTTTTTATCCCAAGCGTCGCACGTTTCTTTGTGCCACAGCTGCCCCACACACACACACACAGGCACAGAAACATACACAGACATACTCGTACATAAACTCAGCTAGCTTTTAGTTGTTGATGCAAGTGGCACTGTGGGGCGATTTACTCGGGGGTGTGTGTGTGTGTCCACTGTATACACATGAAAATCATGCGTGATTTTTATTGTTGTGTTGTGTGCGCATAAAATAATGTTTATGCATGCAGCTGTTTATGTTGGTGGGCGTACATATGTGTGTGAGGCAGCAACAAGTTATACAAGTTACATGTCGTTGAATTGTGATACGCCCCCCTTCCTCCCCCACACGGTTTCTCCAGGCCCGTGCAAATTGTAAACTTTATTGAATTCCTATTTTATTGTGTGTAAAATTTATCGTTTCAATTATTCAACAACAGCGACAACAAGAGAGCTGGCAGAGAGAGAAAGAAAAAGTGAAGTGAAATTTTGTAGCACGCATTTTGAAAACGTCTACCTCGTATTGCTGTATATTTTATTGTGGAACAACCAACCAACACAGACCTTGACTCAACAGCTCGAGCCACAACGAGATTCTCTGCTAACTGCATTGACTTTGACATTTATGGACCACACACACACACGCACACACACTCGCACACGCATAGAAACCCACACAAGGGCCCAGCAGCGGCCCTGGAATTCTCAATTCTCAATTCGAATTCGAATTCGTCTGTCCCCCAGGGTTGAAGCAGTGCCACAGTGCGTATACGTAATTTGCACAGGTAACAAATAATGGAATTGTAATGCGAATTTCTAAAGAAGCCAAGCAAAAGGTTAAGCCAACATGAAAATTATAAATCAACATTCAAGATACCAGCAAAGTTAAAAATTTAAAATAAAAAATCATAAAATAAATTTGTTAAAAGCTTAACAAAATCTTATTAATTACACAGACTTTTTTGTATTGTTTAATTATAATCGTATCTGTGCAAAGCTTTAAAGTAGTTGATTCGGAATAGGTTTAAAACTGTTTTAAGCATATTTAGAAAACTATTTCTATTTATTTTAACAAATTTTAAAAGCGCAAATTAACCTGCAAGTAGAACTATCGATTTTTGAATATATAGAATCTGTAGGATATCTTGGGTATCAGAATAGCTATTGAACGACCTTTTCGGTGTTGCACATTTTAACTCTAAGTTAATTTAATAAAAATAAAAATGAATAATTAATTAATTATTTGTTTCAACTTGGATTACGTTCATGTTTAACTATTGAAAAAAATCTCACACAATGCCGCTTTCATTAGCGTAGAAATGGGTCAAGGTTAAATTAGGTCAACTAACGAGTAGCTTGTTAAGTTGAATTATTTTGCGAGCTCCTGCCAGCTTCGGCCACCTCACCGCACCACCCCTTTGTGGCCTTCAACCAGAACATTGACAGGCATTGTTACTCAACCTGTCAGACCTGTAAGTATTTTTATTCTTTAAATACTTCAACAGCCCCATGGAGGTTGGGAATGAGTGGAGTGGCACTTATAGTGAAAAGCAAATAACATTATTTCCAAGTGGCCTTTGCTTTTATTTACAGTTTAGAACGGTTCACAAGTAAATATAGTAATTGAGAGATTCATTTTATTAGCAATTTTAGCAAACTAAATTTTAAGTTTATAATGCTAAGAATCCCAATAAAGAAATAATAATGACAATAAATCTCACTAATTTAATACAGTTCAATAAAATAAAAAATAATTCTAATTAGAGTTATATTTTTAGCTTTTCATTCGAGTATTAATTAGAAGTAAGTAGCATCAAAAGTTCAATTAACATATTTTAATGGCTCATTGACATCCAGGAAATTCCATCTTCCTCTTTCTCTCGCTTTATCCAGGAAGTACAATAATAAAGGTAGAAAGCAATCAGATTGCCATACACAACAACAATACACATTTTGGGTGCCAACCCCAACAAGACAATACAATTTTGATTGAACCAAGCAATAAGTGCTCTCTTTCTCTAGCTCTTTCCCTCTCTCTCTGTCTTTTTTTACTCTTTCGTCAAAAAATAAAAGTGTATAGAGGAAGAAGGATTGCCTGCCGGAAACACTCGTACACTCATTGCGGGATTTTATTGTTGTTGTTATGGCTTTATTGTTGCTCGCTTGTTGTTGTTATTGGTGTTGTAGGGCCTGACCTGCATCAATTTGTTGCTTCTGTTGTCGCTGTGGCTGGCAGTGCAAAGAGGATAGTAAAACGAACACTCAATTGTTTGTCATGTACGAATTTCCAATATACTATAAAAAAAAGTAAAAATGAACAAAATTATGCTTGTATTCGAAACTCTTACCTCTTCATTTTCCCTCTGTATCCCATACCCCTTTTTTCCTGCCCACTAGTACTACATGTAGGGGTCATATGGCGGCAATCAAAAAATACGCTTGATTTTTTTACATCCTTACCAAAAGCGCACTATCAATATTATGAGATTTCACGGCGCCTCTACTGACACCGCCTCCAGCTCAGCTCCCTCCAGTTCAGCTCAGTCGTCCTCCTCTTGTTGGTGACTTACGCGTACATATGAGGGAAAAATATTGCAAATGTAATATACTTGATGGGCCGCCAATTGACAAGGCAAGAGGGGAGGCTGAAATGTTCACGCCTCTCTTTCCCCGTCCATTTGGGCGCGGCGCAGCAATTCAACGTTTTTGCTACACTCAAGTAGACACTCGACGGGTTGGGCCATAAAAACGGCGAGTAGCAGTAGGTGTTGGGCCGGCAATGCTTCAGAATACCCTGTATAAATATATTTGTATTACATTGGAATATGTTTAAGCAATTGATGCAACAATATAAGTTGAAAATATAATTGCAATATTCTTATAATTTTTGTGAAATTAAATATAAATTTAATTAATAAATTATTTATTACCGTAACCGGTATTAACCGATTGGAACTGGTTACCGTAACTGAAACCTTAACCGAAAAAAAAAAACTTTTTACTATTCCGATACCCAAAAAAGCTATTTATGCCAACCGAAATAACCGTTTGGAAACCGATTCACGCATAACGGTTAATTTCGGTTCGGTCAAGCATAAAATTTTGTAATGTTATTAAGGTGTAATCATCATTTTTTAGAACTAAACATGACTTTTATTTTAATTTGAATTTTGATCTCAAATAAAAGATGTAAATTCTTTATATATATTTTCTTTAAATATATTTTTTATATTTATTTGCTATCTAAGCAAATATTTATTAAATTTAAAAACAATTTTTTTTGTATATTAATAAAGTCAATTGAAACTTTAGAAGTTGCAGGAAAAAACGAAAAGACAATTTTAAAAAATAAAACAAATTAAAACTAAGATTTTTTCTGTATTTTTAGAAATATTTAGTGTTAGGCGCATTTTTAAAACGAAAATTTTTGTTTTTGGGAAAAACATCTTAATTATTGCCCATTTTTCCATAAGTATAATTGATTGCGAAATAACAAAAAATCATTTCACGTTGTTAGCTATTTTAAAATATAACAATAATGACCTATACTTATGTTTTTGCTGGATTATAATTAATTGTAAAACTTATCTAAATTGAAATATTAATATAATTAACTTCATATGATGCTAAAATTGAAAATAAGTAATCACTGAAATTAAGCAAATTACAGGGTATATTTGGTGCGGTTTGCGGTAAATGCAGGGATTTTAAAAATTGATTGTAAATACCAGGCACTGGCGGCGAGTGCGAAAATATTTCGAGCACGTTGAACCGTCAGACAGTCAGACTGTCTGACGGAGGCGCGAAATGACAGAATGAATGACTGACAGACTGTCTGGTAAGCAAAGCTGATGTGAGATGCCTGTGTGTGTGTGTGTGTATGTGTGTGTGTGTCTGTGTATAGGAATGTTCATGTGTGTTTGTTAGCAATTTCCGCTTCTACATTTCCGTTCGTTTTGTCACGTAGTTTATGAATGAATTTAACGTCGCGTCTTCTATAAAGCTTGTTGATATGTTTTAATGAGCACTTTTTACATGCACACGTGTGTATATCTGTGTGTGTGAGTGGCACACATAAAACTTAAAAAGATTGAAAGCTGTCCCCAAAGCAGTCGTATGTCACATGGCGCATATTAAAAACGGCACACCACAAAATTGTTCAGTTGGTTTGTCTTTTGCTTGCCACATTTATCACCACAAAGAACTTGGCTAACATCGACCAACGAATCGAATCGAATCGAAACGAAACGAAACAAAACTTTTTTAATTACATTTTTCATTTCCTGCACACATTACGTATACGCAATGGTGTGCCAATAAAAATGACCAAAAATTCATTATTGGCTGCCAGCTGAACGGCCACGAGCCTAATGTTCATTCGGCTTATAGACAACAATTTAGCTATTGCCTTGTCAGCCTTAGCTCGTCCTTTTCTTCTCCTACTCCAGCTCCCTCTCCCTCTCCTCCTTCTTCTTGTTCATGTTTTCTTGTTCATATTTCCTCGTTGATGTCCTTTGTGGCTGGGTGACTAACTGTTTGACTGGTCGACAGCTTTGCTCGTTTCTAAAACTGACAAAAAAGAAATACACAGCACAAGGAAAGCATAGAACAACAATGCTGTCAATAACAAGCCAATATGGAACTGGAAATTTCAAGCGTGGGCAACACACAGCGAGGGTGGTATTAAGCAAACTGAATTCAAGGAATAGAAAATAGATTACGAAAAAATATTTTACAAAATTTTAGTAATATTAAGAAATACCAAAAAATTGTTTTAAGCAGATTTAGAAATCTTACAATTCAATAAG
This sequence comes from Drosophila limbata, assembly GCA_963924055.1. NCBI lineage: Eukaryota > Metazoa > Arthropoda > Insecta > Diptera > Drosophilidae > Drosophila > Drosophila limbata. Next base: position 7,137,942 of record OZ001353.1, read on the forward strand.
TGTAACGTGAAATTTATAAAGTCAATGGAAAAATCATCACTTAACAATAGGAATTGTTGGAACTAAGAATTTCATTTACTTTGATATATGATGTAATATATTCATATGTTATAATCTTGTTGGGGCAGATTTTGAAATGGTCAGCTAAATTTTGTGTTTGACATACACTTTTCTATAAGAAAACATTAATTAACAGTGACTTACAATTCTATTTAAAATGTACTTCACACATAAATTTGTTAGAGGAGCCACAAATTGTTTGTACAATTTTTTATAATTTTATATTGAATTATTTACATTAGAAAAATGCAGTTCATCTTTTGAACTGCCCTCGCTGACAACCTTTTGAATTCAGCTGTTGTTGTTGTTTCTAGTATTTCAACTGCTCAGCCAAAAATCTAGCTGAAACTGAAGCTGAAACAGTCCGGCTTCCTGGGAAAACAGTATGGATTGCTTTTTGGCCAAGCTGCTCCGCTTGTTGCCAGGAGCGATTTATGTGTTGGCCAGTTGTTGTGGTTGTCCTGTACTGTCCTGCCCTGTGCTTTTGTCTTGTCCTTTCCTTAAGCCGAGAGACTTTCCTGCTTCAGCTTGACAGGCTCGAATGCCGGAGGCATTTCACTTATGAGTGTCATGCGTCTGCAAATCTCTGCACAACTCGCCAAATACATTGCCATATTCGGCATCTTGTCTTTTTGAGAGGAGGGAGATCACAATATACACAATAAAATGGGACTTAGATGAAACGCTCAATGCATGTCAATTTGTGGTCTTGGGTCTTGGTTTTTCTCTCTGTAAGAGAACCGTTTTGTAGCCCGTGAAAATCGTTGTGGCCAAGCTTTGTGTCATGTACTCCTATATATGTATGTATATATATTCATGTCGCTTAGATGCGGGCGTACACAACTGGCAGGCAGTGTTTATCATAGGGGCCTTTGTCCATTGCACTTTCAGGCAAAGCAAGAAAACCGACGCAAGTTGCCAAATTTATTTGCGTTTATCTTCGTTGCAAAAGTTTTTGGTTAACGTGTTTGCTATTGTCAACAACTTTGGTTGTGGTGCCACAACAGACACGCCCCCGACCCCGACCCCGCCCTCGACTGCCTTGCAAAAAGCATCTGATGCAATTGCAATTGCTTTTGTCAAGTTTTGCGTTCGTTGCATCTACCAAATTGTTTGTTTTGTTTGGCACGTGCTGCTTTTGAGAAAGTTTTTCCTATTTTTTACGAGCATTTTCCCTTTTACCCCTTAACCCATTTCTGGTTTTCCTTTATCATTGGTTTTTGTATGTTTCAGGTACACAATGCCACGCCTCCAATTGCAGTGTCACTCAACTGCCAGCGTATATTGTGTCATGTGCATCAATATTTGACTTGTTGTATTGCAGTGTTGATACTCTGCACTTATCGACTACCCTGTAGTGTGGTTATCTTCTAGAATAGTTTGTTACTTTAATAAATGACTGAATTAAGTAGTTGATTGGCCTTAATAGTAAATATATAAAACTCTTGTTGTTCAGATAATAAAACTCTTCAAGAGAATAAGTGCTTTAATTGAAACGAAAAACTTTATTATTTTTATTTGCATCTATCTCTACACTTATCTCAATAGCTACCTCTGTCTATAAAATAATTTGTATTTTAATTTTTTGAAAGCTTTTATTTAACACTTTTGCCAATTTTTCTTTTTTTAATCAAATTTTTTAAAACTATCTCTTTACTTACATATGTACATCTATAATTGCCTGTATCTTTTTATCCCACTCTGGTTTATTAATATATTTTATTTTGGTTTTATATAAATTTTAAATTATAATTTAAAATTTTACTTTCTATCATTTCTAGCATTTTATTTTTAAGAAAGATCTTCTTTCTAACTGTTCACATTCGTTACCCACAGAGCATTAGCAAGTCGAGCACGCTTAAGTCAATACTTAAGTCAAGCGTTAAATGCTTTCAATTTTGTGCGTTTAGAATTAAGCTGAAATAAAATACCTTGTTTATGAACTAAATTTATCTCACCTTTTAAGAACAGTTTGTTTATTGAATTTTGTTGATTCCGTTGATTGAACAATCCAAAATCCATCTCAAGTGAATATAATGGCTTATTTGCATTATGCATTTTAGTAAAAGTTACGCTTCAGTTGATCCCAGTTTAGTATAAACTAACCAGCACCTGAGACAGCTAATTAATTAATTTGAGATATGAAATTTAATTTATGTAAGTCTTCGCAATTTGGCAACTCTCCCAAACAAGCCAAATCTTCTACTTATTACATTATGCCAAAACTTCAAAGGGGAGATTCTTAAGTGCCAGCAACTCTGTGTAGTTTGGTTCACATTTACTTAGTTGGATTGAAAAGGCATTTGGCATTTGGTTAGTGAGCAGATTATATATTTACCAAATTGTGTTTACGCTCAACTAAATATGTTTATGAAAAGCTTATCAATTTGATGCTTTGGCTTGAATATTAAGCTCTTATTAATGAAATTGTTATTAATGATTAAAATACCTTTAGCAAGAAAAATGTAATGGATAATATTTTAATACTCTGACGGGGAATTGTAGATTTGTAATTTAAGCATTGAATAAGAATTTCTTAAAAATTACCAGACTTTTTGAATATATTTAAGGTACCCTTGAGTGTATGTGTGAGAAAAGAGCTCATGTTAGTATATTTCTAAAAAGAAATTATTATATAATGATAAAGATATAATTGTGATAAAGATATTGAAATACTTTCCAATTACTGTCTTCTCTATTATCCAGAATTATTAACTAATTATACTAAAACTTTCCAAGTTCCATTCAAGAAAAATTATTCGTTTTTTGTTATACATATTGTAGAATATTTTCATTTTAAATTAGATAACAATGAAATTTATAGAACGGATAATCCTAAGAATAAGTCAGTTTACGTGTTCTTTAAGGAATTGCATAGACACTAGCTAAGGATTTAGCAATTTCAATTTCAATTGTCGCATGAACACATACAAACATGTGTGACGCGTACATTGGAATTCAATGATATTAACTGGGCTTAGAGCTATCAACATGCTCTGATAATAGACCATTTGCCATTGCATGAGGAAGTGAGGCATGAGCAATTCAGAGTTTGATATTGCCCAATAAATGTTAAGTGTATTATCTGTCCTTCCACACGTTCCACATACCTTTAGAGACTCTCTAACTCTTGTGCTTGTATTTAATAACCTTTTTCTCGTTTACCTTTGCTTATTTACAGGTAAGTGCGCACATCCGCCTGCTGTCAACTTTAAACTGCAATTCATGTAGCATAAAAAGAAGACGCGAGATGAAGAGGACAAGAAGCGAAAAAGTGGAAAGGAATGTTTCGCAAGTATAAAGCTCTACAAGTACAAGTATAAAATGAAATAAAATAAAAGAAAAATAAAAGAAAAATAAAATGTAGGGACGAGGGAGCGAAAAGGCAAAAAGCAGTAATAAAAAACCTTGACATAAACCTTCGAGATATGAGTAAAAAGTGTGTGCCCATAACGCACAAAAGTCTAACAATAACAGAGACACAGGGACAGACTAAGGAGGGACGGGGCTAGGAGGGGGCAAGGCAATCTGACTCAAACTTTGGTAACAAGTTTTTGTTATTGTTTCCAGTGTGACTGTGTGTGTTGTGTGCGAGTGTGTGTGCTTGACGTTTGGTGTTGTGCCCGCCTAGGCAGCTGTCAAAAATCAACGCAAACGTCAACGCTAAAAAGCGACAAAAAAAAGCACACACACACACACGTACTTATAAAGCCAGGCATTGGACACATGTTGAAAATGTCAAAAAGTAGGCAACATGTTGTGTGCACAGCCCCCCGGCCCCCTATCCGAATCAGCTTCTTGCTGGATTTGGATACTTTTTTTTATAAGTTTTCTACGCACACACAAACACACGAATGCGCACAGCTTGCCTCGTTTTTAAAAGGGCCAAGAAGGTCGATTAGACCAAAAAAAAAAAAATTTAGATAAACCTTTAAAACCCTTCAACACATTTTCAAGCTTTTCTTTGGCAGTTGTAACTATTTTGGCCCAGTCGTTCATTGATTTTTTTAAGACAACAAACACAACGGTTTATGTACCGTTACTTTATAAAGAGTTCCTCAAAGTAGGCCAGTTAAGTTGCAAAAAAATTAAGAAAAAGCGATTTTCAACAGTTAACTGGATATGACAACTAAATATCATTGGCCGTGTTCACCAGAACTAATCAATCAGTAATCATGTATTTTGTTTGTTCGATAACAAAGCATCACATCACAGAATTTCAGCGTACTATTTTGGTGATGAATTTTCAGTCATCATACATCACAAAATTTGAAATAATGATTGCTAATCACTGCATTTCACCAGAATAATCATGCAAATTTCATCGATTTTCTGTTGTCGATTTGTTCTGGTGAACACGGCCATTGATTTTCAACATTTATTTATCGATTAATATTTGTATTTAGTGTCTTAAAACATTTATATATTGGCATTTAATTTAAAATCATCTTTAATTAGGAGGTTGCCAAGATTGCAGAGAACTGTCAATTGAATTTTCTCTTGAAAAGCTAAATAATTAATCAGATTTAATGCAAGAGCATGAAAACTTCGTCGTCTTAAGTCAACAGTGCCCTGTTTGGTTGAGTATTGTGTTGACTTTTTGATTATTTGGCTTTTAGTTGATTATAAAGAGGAAAGGGACACACATCCACATGCACACACACGCACACACACACACTCGCATATCCGGGAGTTGTGAACTACAATGGACCACATTCCCTTAGAGCCAGAAAGACTGACAAAAGGACAAGGCAAACGGAACTGTTGAGGCCAAAAGGAACTGCGACAAAGGCTGTTGTGAAAAGTAACTTCTTTCAGCAGCTTCCTTTCAAACTCTTCCTCTACATTCTACACGACTGAGTTGAGTTTAAAACGGCCTCTGATTCGACTTTAAACTAAAAACTTCGTAAAAAGTAGGGGACGGCTTTTCAATTTTCCGCACGCACGAGTTTGCCATGGAAAATCATAAAGAAAATTACATTGCAGAACTATCGGGCAACGAGCCATGCCGAGCACATACCCTCGACTTCATCATTCTACTCGTCATTACCTCAATCTGTTTCTTGCATCCCCCATTATTCCCATTCGTTTTAAACTTGACACAGTTTTCAGGGCCAGGGGAAAGTTAATCATAGCTAAAACTTTGATTTCATTTAAGAAACTCGTGAAACAAGAGCAACATCCACAACTGGCGCACTTCAATTGTTAGCTTAGGCGAGAGTTTCCCATGGGTTGGGTGATAAGTTGAGAACTGCTCTTTGGTGGAACCGTTTTGATAGTGATGATAATGATAACGTCGATGATGATGAAGATGAACATCACGATGATGATATTCCAGATGACAGCGGGTGTGGAAGTTGTTGAGCGAATGACAGGCTTGAATGAGACAGCAAATAATAAGAGCAAACTCAAAAGATGCTAATTCTAGCAAATGAAACTCACGGAATTGTTTTCAACAGTTTGGCAATTCACAGAAGGGTTGCTCAAAAAATAGGCCCAAAGTCAAAGAATTTAAAAAGAAATGAATACAATATAACTATTAAAAAAAGAGACTAATTACAGCGTAATAAACATTTTGTACCACTTTGTTAATAACAATTTTAATACGTACTACATTTAATTTTATATATTTTTTCATGTTCACATAAACACAAAAAGAAAAGCAGGCAATAATTTTAACGCTTTGCCCTAGAGTCTCATAACAGAGCCGAGCCAGTCTGTCTTACATTAACATAATTCGACATATGGTAACATGACTTTTAACATTGCTGAGGTAAGCGATAACGCTACAGTGTGGGATGCAATTTCTGTTAACAGAACGAGACAAACTTCACATAATTGAGCTTGGCTAAAATACAGTGTATGTTAAGCAACGTTAGCATGATATTTTATGCAATTAAAATAAAACAAAACACATGTATCGTATATTTTATGAGATTGTCAGCTTTAGCAATTTTTATGGCAACTCTCGCATTTTGGAAAAAAGAAAATTTTCAAAATCATTTCGCCGCAAATGTCTAAGCTAAAGTGAAAAGCTGCCACTCGCACGCACCCGGCGAAACTCTACCGCCCCCAACCCAGCCGAATCCTGCTGGCAGCCAGGCAACGTGAGCTGCCGAAAACAAAAAAAGCAACAACTACAAGAATAAGAGCTTTAGAAACGACAATGTAGACGGCAACGACGACGTCGACAGCGACGCGACGTCAGCAATTGTTGCGGCTTATGCCTGAGACACTTGCGCTATAGTATAGTATAGTAGAGCAGCATCAACAGCGACGGCAGCGCCGACAGCGACAGCGAATTGGGTTAAGCAGCCCGCTGAGTGTATGTACATATGTATGTATATATGTGCGTGTGTGTGCGTTTAGGTGTGTGAGTGTGTATGTGGGTGTGCTTACCCCGGCTAACTCAAATTCAATTGTAGCATGTAGCTTTGTGCCCTTGCCAAGCTAAACGATGAAATGAGCATTTTTGCCAAAGTATGTACAAGAACAACAACAACAACAATAACAACAACAGCAGTAGCGAAAACACAGCACAATACACATAAATTATACATTTTTGCCTTGCACAGCCGTTACGTTGCGCTACGTTACGTTTTGCGTTGCGTTTTACGGGATGCGGGAAGCGACTTTTGTTTTGTGTTGCTTTTTATTTTTCATTAATTTTTGTTGTTTTGTTTTCCTCTTGCATTTAAATTAAGTCTAAATGCCGACAAACGGTTTGTTGGTGTTGTTGTTAATGTTATCATTGTTTTTTTTTTGTTGTTGCTGTCTTCTTGTAGTTACTACGGCCATTGAGCACCAGGGCTGCAAAAGATTAACAGAAATGTCGACTTAAAGTAGGAACACATTTTATATACTTTATGAGTGGAACAGAGAATGTTAGGGAGAATAACAGAGCGACTATGAGATAGGGAGAGAGAGAGCAATTGAGCTTAAGAAAGTAATTATTATTACTTTTGAAATTGTGACTATAAATTTTAATTATTACAGACATTTTTGCTGACAAATTGTTAAATTTGCAAATTGAAATTTTGTCTATTCAGTTCAGTTAATTAACATAACATTTACATAGCCACGGTATCTGTGTAAAATTGCCATAGAATTATTTAAAAAAAATAAGTACAGAACACTTTCAACAATTTAAGATATCAGCTTAAACTTTAAGGGAAAATCAGAGACACAACAAAAAAATCAATTTACCGTAGATATGATTTATTTTGCTAAAGTGCTTCTATCGAACATTTACATTAAATGCTTCGTTTTATGTCTTTTCTGACTTAATGTAAAACCACAATAATTAAAAGTATTGTGTAGTTTGTATTGACATTTTCCGAGGCAGTGACTGGCCATATTTATTTTCAATTTAAGCAAAATGCTCGCATGTTGCACAGCGACTGGAGCAGGACTTTTCTGGCTAAATGTTTGTACGTTGCATGCCCCGCACACATTTGCAACGACAAAGTGTAATTTATGGCCCCCAGGCACGGCAGTAAAGTTAATGCCCCTCCAACAGTTCGCTGCGGCTGCATGTTGTAAAAAACTTTTAAAACTGACCCTCATCATAATTGAAATGCGCTAAAAACAAAACGTTACAAAAATCTTTTTAATAAAAATCCATACATACACACACACACCTACACAACAGAATGGCCGCGACACATGGCAACCATTAGGTGCAGGCAGAGCCAATACACTAAGTCAATATAAATTATATCCAAATGTGAACTAAGCCAATGGCTTTTTATCTTTTCTGAACTGAACTATGCAAATGCGACTGTGGCTTGTGTCAAATATTGTAGCACACTTTTGGGCGCCAAAAGATCACTGCGGCTTATAAACATGGGGAAGACTTTCGTATTCAACTTTTATTTATTGCCCGTTTCGTTCTAGTATTTTTGTAACTTTTTATTTTGGGAGATTACTCATTACATGAAAATTACCCATATTTATATTGGAAAATTCAAATTCACTAAAAAATAGTGCTTCTCTTATACTCCCAGAAAATAAAAATAATTCAAATTTATTATTAAATTAAATTTTGAACTTGCACAGCACATCAATAAAAATGAAAAGCTGTAGAATGTGTATATGCAAAAGTTTTCAAATGATTTAATAACTCAGCATTATGGCTCAACCATTTGCTTGAGTATAATTGAAATATTTTAGAACTGGCTTAATGTGATTACCCCACAGATTTATAGAAAACTATTGCAACAGCTGCACAAGACTGTCGCACTTTATACTTACGAATTCAGAATATATTTATAGCCCTTAAATGAGGTACGTGGTAAGGACTTGAAATTAAGCTAATTGTTTGCCGAGCTCGGCTCGAAAAGGGCAACAAAGAGGGCCAACTAAATGAGAATCGGTTTAAATTGGCCAAAGGACAAGTGGTGGCCCCCAAGGCTTAAAATGCCAACAATTATTTAACAGTTAATAATTCATAAATATTTCATGACTTGCATGTCACAAATTTGTAAGCTAAAAACATTTTGCGAGTTGACGCCAGTCGAAATACAGTTCATTTAAATTTTAATTGCTTTATAAATGCTAAAAAGTCCTTGAACTTTTGCGTAAGAGTGAAAGTTGCGCGCAGCATCCAACACCACCAGGCCAACACTACTACCCCACTTCAGAGGCACCCTAGAAAATGTTGGCGAGCTGTCCTTGCAACGGCCAGGCCAGCAACTCGTTTGAAGCCTTTTCGAAAACACAAAAAACACATACAAATAAATAAAGCACAAAAAAAGACAAGCAACAAAAGTGTAAAAAAAAGTATATATATTAATAAAATTTTCACTCGCAACTTTTGTGCTTGAAACACAGCATGATAAAGGATAAAGCTGAAGAAAAGGCAAGCAACAAGAACAACAACGGGCTATTTAGTTACAGCTATAGCCAGCGGCCATTGCACAGGAAGGACGTCGTCTCCATCCCTGCCCCTTTGCAGCCCTGGCCCCGCAGACAAACAATGAATATGAGCTCATTCTCTCACATGTGTGTGTGTGTGTTTAGTTTATGTGATATGATGACCGTTAGGTATACTTGGGAAATTTTTAAGTGTGTGCAACACTTTCACTGCTTCAACAGCCCAAAAGGCTGTCGGAAGAGCTCAGGGATGGGGGATGGGGGATGGGGAGTGGAGTGGAGTCTCCGCTTTGAGCTGACGCCATTTCCGCTCGAAACAGTCGCAGTTGCAGAGAGTAACTGTAAAGCAACCCGTTGGCAGAGCACTTGCCTCATGTGAGGAAGTTTGCGGCACAACGATTGATGCAACAACGAAGCTGCAGATGGTAATGGCTTTATTACCATTTAATTACTTTCGGCGATTAAACAACAGAAGTAATTCAAGCAACAACACCGGAAAGATACTTTTGCTCAGACTATTAATTTTAACTGACATCATTTAATAGTTCCCCAAATTCGATCATGAAGCGTTCTTTTAAAATTATGCATACCTCGAATCCAAACTCGGCCGCCACACGGACCTAACTTAAGAAAAGGTTAAGATGGAAAATAAACAAATTACATAACTTTCTTACATTTTAAATGGTAAACTATACACCATCTTTAATAATTTTTTAGCTTGGTCCTTAAACAGGTTAAAAAAAATACGAAAAAATTCATTGGATTGACTTTTGAATATCTAAATGTTGGAGCCAAATTCTGCAGCTCAGCAGCTTTGGTATTATTTTATACAAATGCTCTAAAAATATTAGCAGTTTGTATTCAGAATAAATAGTATCAAAGAATTACTACTTTAGCAACTGTAATTATTATCTAATTACTATTGTGTTTATTCATTAATTTACATTTCTGCCTTAGATCAATTTACTTTAAGTGATTTTATATTTATCAAGCTTAACAAAGTTTTGGTCCTTGTTTTGATGTTTGATGTAGGGTACTCTAAGCTGTCTTCATGGCCGGAAAACATGACGAGCATTTTGCAATTCTGCAAGTTGTCTAAGTATGTGTGCGTATGTGTATATGTTTTTTTTGTTGCCATGCCGTTTGTTTTCATTGTTGTCGTTAGAAGCAAGAATGCCGCTCCTGCTGCTCCTTAGCCTGCCGGCAGTTTGTTTTAATGAATGAACATTTATACACACACACACACGCGCACGCACACACACACAGTTGAAATACATGTCTGTGCTAAAGTGGCAATTAGAAAGTTGCTTAAAAAACAAAAGCAGCTATGTTACTTAGCCATGCCACAGTCAAACCTCTTTTCCTCCTTACGCCCCCTTCAGCCTCGTCCTGCCTCCTGATGGTGCACAGTGCCAGTGTCGAGGCCTTCAAGCTGATTTATGTGGCAAATGCATGCGCCTACACGAAAATTAGCCTTGGCGTTGCATTCCACAGTGTGTCAATATTAATTATGCATAGCACAAGCTCCAGAGTACCACATAGAAAAACCCTGTCTCTCCCTCTCTCTCTCCCTTTTTCTGGCTTCCTCTTCCCTCTTACTTTTAACCAAAAAAAGGTAACGGCAACCACGAAATGAAGTTGAGAAGGTCGTTGTGAAATATTTTAAGAATATGCTCAACTCTTCACTTACGTGGAATGCATGTATTGTGCTTCTTGTAAGTATCAAAAAATTCAAAAAGAAAATACCACAAAACAATTCGATTTCTGGCGCCATTTGCGTAAGATACTCATATATATGTATTTACTAGTGGGTGTGTGTATGTATGAGCTTCCCGGTCCTACTTGGCTGTTCTTTTATTATGTGTGCTTTTTATTGTATTACGCTTTTGTTGGTTTTGGCTTTGGGTTTTCAACTTCGTTTTACGCTTCGGCTGCATAAATATATAAATTATTAACTCACCACACTGGGGTATTGGTGTGCTTGTGTGCGCGTATCTGCGACTCTGTTTGTGTGTGTGTGTTTATGTGTGGGTGTAGATGTATGTACACACGTCTTCAGCCAACTGAAGCTGCTTGTGGCCTTAGCCCTTTTGCCTTTAACGCATTGTCCTTGATGGCACGCGCACCTTCTTTTCTTCGACTCTGCACCCTGTAAAACCTAGAGATTGGAAGCGTACACTCGCGTAAGTAAATTAAATCAGTCTTAGCAGCGAGACTATGCTATCCGAGAGCACACTAACATTGAACATTAACATACTATTGTTATTTACAAAGCAAAAGCGTAATAAGCATCCAATGCTAATTAAACATAATTATTTGACTAACCTAACATATCTGCTGGGCAATCTGTTGACATTATGAGCTTAACATTAACTACTAATGTTATTTACAGAGCAGAAGCATAAAAAGCATCCAATGTTAATTTAACATAATTATTTGACTAATCCTAACATGTCTGCTGGGCAATCTGTTAACACAATGAACTTAAACTAACTGGTCTTGATACATTTCGTAAAGTTTATCTTTTCTCTTATTCATAAAATAAGTGATCCTATTAACCGGCAAATTAAAAATTTGTCATTTTTGCGACAATTTCATCACAATTAAAAATCGTTAATTTAAAAAGTATTGCCAAGCATTTTATTTTAACATATCTTTGTTAAGCCGATTGACAGTGTGCAATTATTAAAGTATTAAAGTATTATTATTCTCCAGCTTTCTATTTTTATTGTTTTTCATTATTTTGAGGTATTTGTGTGCGTGGCCATGTGTCTACATGATTTATGATCGCACATTTATAGTGCTGACAATTGAATGATATTTTTGTGTTGAAATCAAGTGTGTTTTGCCACCCTTCCACTAATCATCCGCCTCCTTCCCCCAGTTCACCCTCAGGCCAGAAACCGTCATGATCGATGGCCATGGGCATGTGGGCTGGGGTTGATTGCTGGCGCTTTTGACATTGTTTGCAGTCGTTGAGTGGCGTTGTTGACCAAATAGCCTAAGGTTACAAATGTGCATTGCACACACACAAACTCAAACGGACACACACACATCTCTACACACCACATATGTGAGTGTAAAATATTTGACAATAAATTTAAATTCACGTAAAACGTACGAAAAATGAAAAATGTTACAACCTTTTTCGTCTTTTTTACAATTTATTTCATTTCGAAAATGCCGCAATTATTTATGAGTTATTTTATTTAAATTATTGCCTAGAATTTGATAAAGTTATTTTAAATACCAAGCTATAACATTTGAATTATAAATGTATGTTGGAAAATTGGCAAAACAAGCCAATAAATCTTGAAGTTCTCCAACTTCCATAACTCGACAAACAAACATGTAGGAAAGCCTACGGGCTACGAACGCGACTACAAGAGACTCTGTAATTATGGTAAAAATTAAATAATGTTAATAACAAATAAGGCTAAAACTCTTTCAGGCAAACATTCAGAAAGACAGACAGACAGATTATTATCGTCTCGGTGTCGACAAGCTTTATAGACCCTTACTACATTTTGAATACAGAGTCTAAGAATAAAAACGAGTTTCCCTAGTTTTTCCTTAGATGCTTGGAAAGTTATTCAAAATTTGTAGCTTTTCTTTCATTTTGGCAGAGTTAGAAAAGTTATTTTTCAACTAAAATGTCGCTTTTAATCAACATTTTGTATATTCTGTTTTTCCTTTTTCCTATTTATATTATAAGTGCTACCCCAACAAGGTAGAAGACAAAACGCCCAGACACTTATCAAAATGTCATTAAAAATTCACTTTGCCAGACAGTGGGCCCAATCCAGGGACTTCTTGGCCAGAACCCAAAGCAAAGTCACGCAGAGAAACGACAATTCCAGTTTGATATAAAATGTAACCATTGGGAAACATAAATGTCATTTAAGATAAACGTAAAAATTGCTATTTGATGGTCTTTTGCTACGAAATTACACTCCGTAGGAAAAGAAAAAAAATAGAAAACGAAACAAAACAGGAAAAAACAAAAATAATAAAAAAATTGCTTAAGAGGTAACAGGAAAAAAGAAAAGCACTCACCTGACGATGCTAAAGTTTAATTGACTTGCCTGCAAATTGTCTGAAATAACTTGAAATACAACCAAAAAGAACCATTTCAGGCCTTGGTTAATTTAATTTAGTCAATTGACTGCCAAATAAATAATATAAGTGTATATGTTTGACTTTCAATGTCACTTCTGATAAGAGCTGAAATTGGGTTAACCGAAACCTCATATTTTGGTTAATATTGAAAATCTGGCCAAAATTTAATTATGGCTATTAACATTCTCAATGCTTAATTTATCTAAAGTGCAGGGTGAATATTTATGTCAAGGATTGAAATTAAAATTTGTGAGAATATAAACATAAATATTAAGGGATCTGCATGCATGCGGTTTCTGTAAAATTCAACTTATTTTTTTTCTCAAAAAAATCATTAAGTAAAAAAACATTTTCTTAGAAATAAATAGAGGAAAAGTAAATTTTAAATTTAAATATAGTCATTCGTCATCATTGCTTAATCAAAATAATAACTTTAAATAAGTATAAAAAAAAAGAAGAAGCTAAGTTTTTTTTTGACAAAAATCAATAAACTGTTTCCCATTTCATCGTGACAAGCCAAGAAACAGATAAATTCAAATGTACAAACTTGAGAAATACTTTAGAAAGAGTCTGTTAATCAATGGAATATTTGTATATATTTGCCAGGTGAAGCTTAAAGTGCTGCGGCATTTGATTAACACATGACTCTCATAGCTGACTTCTGAATCTGAGTATGTGTGTGAGTCATGAGTCTGACTGGGTGTTTATCATTAGTAAGTCATCATCATCTGCTGACTGTGCTGGCTGCGCAGCAACAGAGGCAGCAGCAGCGTCAGAGGCATTACTATGATGCGGAACTATATGAAAAATGCTTTATTACTACACGTTGTACATTTGCAGTAACAAATGAGACTTACACAGTGAGGAGGCTGGCAAACAGACAGACAGACAGTCGTGCGTGTCTGTTAGCCGCTATTCACCCACACTTACATACACACACACTCACACACACATTGAAGAGGTGTCTGGGGCGTAGGCCATTGTGTTGGTCATGCACAAACAGGAAAACCCGACGGCGGGGCGAACAGACAAACGAAGTGGCTGTCGGGCAGACAGTCATACAAAGTGAGTTATGAAATGTTGACAAGACATTTTATTGTATACATACACACACACTCCCACACACAATGTAACTTATATGGACAGACTACAGTTGCAAGCAATGTCAATGTACAAGTACAGTCGAGCTGAGTTGTCTTATTATTGCATCAAGTGACCAGCAGAGTATTTGATAAATTTATGTGCCTCCATGGCGTATGAGTAATGTTTGTTACTTATACGCTATGTGAAACAGCAAGCAAGCGTTTGGCAAATTTCAGTTATTTTGTGAAGCACAGCTCTGATATCACAACCATTCCGATAACCAATAAAACGAGAGTCCTTGGTCCTTAATCCTGCTGCACAAATGTGCAGCATTTCATGGTCTGCACAGAACTACATACTAGATAATGAATGTGGTAAACTGACCGTAACATTTCAACTAGCTGGACAGAATAAATCACTCAGTGTACAGAGTACACTATACAGTTTAAAGCTCGGCAGTCAACGTGGCGTATAAGCAATCTGTAGATGAATGCACATTGCTCATACGCCATGGTGGTTGGGCGCCAATGTGGAAAAGCACGCGAATGACTTGTAAGTGACTGCCGTTAGATAGAAACCTTGCCATACATACCTATACACATACATATATCTATTGCTCATCCGACGTGTGGCCAAGAGGTTGCATCTGTAAATGGACGATTGCCCAGATGAATGCAGGTTGTTGAATTCTCCGTGTAAGCGTCTACTTCAATCCAGCAGCCCCTTTTTTTTGGTATGTGTGTGTGTATTTGTGAATGTGTGTGGGCATTCAAACAGTTTGCTCTTTGAACTCGTTAAGGCCAAAAGCATTTTGCAATGTATTCGCTCAGTTTAATTTCGTTTTCGACGGCTAAGCTTGGAATTAAATTAATAGCAGGCTGCTGCGTCCCATTGCAATTCGCGGACTTAGCGCTACAGTATCTCATTTAATGTCTGTTTTATGAGTGCCCTCGTCCACTTGAAGCGACTTCAGTTCGTGACGCGGCCAGGGGCGCAAAACTCCGCGCTGACTTAACCCCTAGGATAAGAGCCACTCCCCCTCTGACTCTCTACCTCGCCTCCGCTCTCGTCGTGCGCTTTCAGATTCAAATCCGCGAGCGCCCAAGGACCTTGACACATATTTAACCGTCATTTTTTTCCATCTCTGCTGATTTCTTTTTTTTCCGCGACTGTGTTTTTTCTTGTTTCTTCTCTAGGTTTTTTGGTATTGCCTTTTGCGCTTTGGCTGGGCCGTTGCTTTCAACGGCTTTGCATAGGCCGTCGCTTGTTTTAATTTAACTTACTTATAAACAACTTGGGATTGCTGCCGTCAAAAAGGGCTTTAAACGCTATTTTGTTGTTGTTGCGCGAGTTTTCCTTGTCTTCATTTTGAAACTGAAAATGGAAATGACCTTCAAGCGAGAAACACGCGCCAAGTGCCAACACAAAACCTCAACACGTGCGCCAGCGCCTGCAAATATGCAGTAGAATATGTTTGTGCGAGTGTGTGTGAGTATGTGCTAGTGTGTGTAACCCTTGTAGCTCTTGGCTGCCGAGTGCCATCAAAGTGTCGACGTCTACAGGGCCCCGTAGGCACTTAAGACATTTTCGGCATGTTGCATGCAACACATTCCACACACACACACAAACATTTAAGTAATTAAAGGCGCACAAAATTAGAGTTGGAAAAAGAAAGTTGTCGAAAAGTGTTAAAAATGACGGCAATGTGTCTATGCCTGGTTGAATTTTAGCACAACACGCGTTGCCAACAAGCATTAAAATCATTGTCAGTGAAGAGAGAGACAGAGAGAGAGGGAGAGCGAGTGTGAGAGAGAGAGTGGAATGAAAGAGCTGGCACCTTGTATGCATTATGGCCATCAATTAATGGCCAGGCAAAATGATGTTGACATTAAGGCCACGTTGATGCTAAGTGAAAGCCGAAGGCAGACAACCAAACATTCAGGAAACCAAGAGAACCAAGAACTACGCAATGTTCAGCTTTAAGATGCGACCCGAAAATCACTTGAGCCGTCGACACATCAAAATATTTACGAGCCATAATAAAGCGAGAAATATGAAAGCAATAAACACACCTCAGGTGTGTGTGTATGTGTGTCCAGTGTCCAGTGCTCAGCCAAGTTTCCGACTCCGGTCATAAAAACTAGCACAGGCCAAAGGCCAAAACAAACAAGGCAATAAACGCAGAGATCAATTTCTAATGCTCAATCAACTAAAAAAGCGAAAGAGTAAGAGCAAAAGCACTTGAGAGCTGTTTGGATAGAAAATTCTGATAAAATAAGCTGATTGAAAGCAGCTGCAAAAGATGCGATTCTTTTTATTTGCCTCGCTCCTTCGGTTGTTCCCGAGCGGGCGATTCAAGCAGCTTAGGTGACTCATGTGCCAGAATTGGCAATAAAAATAATTATTATGAATATTTCCTTTTTATGCCCATATCCTTATATCCTCATATGGCACGTGTGCATCGGCAATGATTTTACTTTGGGTGTGAGTTTGTGAGTTTTCCACACGCAAGGAAACTTGCTACAACCTCTTTCATATTAAATAAAATATAAAAATAAATATAAATAAAAATATATATTTATCAAGATTGAGATACATTTAAAAATATGTTACCATTTAAATATATTGATAAAGATTCAGGTTAAAACAAGTGGGAAAGGCTATAGTCGAGCTCCCGACTATAGGATACCCGTTACTTACCTAAATAAATTAAACTTTTTTTATTGCATGCTTTTAGGCACTTTTATTGCTTAAAAGCTTTAATCAGCCAGTACCACCTTTCTGATTGTCCGACCTTGTTGGGATTTAGTAGGATGATAGGTAATAACAATAGCTAGCGTTCACCGTTTAAAAAACCTAATATTTTGAAAACTGTGCGTGAGGTGGATTTTCGCGATTTACGGAGGCGGAAAGGGGCGTGGCAAAATTTTGAAACAAACTTGACCTGCGTGGGGTTTATAAAAATCTGTGTGCAAAATTTGGTTGCTCTAGCTCTTATAGTCTCTGAGATCTAGGCGCTCACACAGACGGACAGACGGACAGACGGACGGACGGACAGACGGACAGACGGACAGACGGACGGACGGACAGACGGACATGGCTATATCGACTCGGCTGTTGATGCTGATCAAGAATATATATGCTTTGTAGGGTCGGAGATGCTTCCTTCTCCCTGTTACATACATTGCAACGAATACAATATCCCCTTTTACTTATTTTTAATAAGTAACGGGTATAACTAAACATATACATCAGAGAACTGCAACGGGTAAGAAGTGCACGCTCATACTCGAATATTGATGTGAACCCGTTGTGATTTGTTCGTCTTTGCTTGTGATCTGTTTGGATAGAAACACTCGCTCATACTCGTTGAGTCAAACTGATCGGAAAACGAGTATAGAATCGATCGCTCATTCGATCATGATGCGAGTAACTCGTTTTTAAATGTGCGGGACGGAGCGGGCAATGTGCGCGGGGAATGTGTCGGTCGACCCAAATGTGCGAGCAAAAAATATAAAGGTCTACACTGAAACAAATTATAGAGCCGCATAATAATTATATGAGAAAAAACCAATTCTTTAAAATAATAAGGTCTTCAAATCTACTATTTTTTTCGCTCAGTGTACAAAAGGTCGCGGCTCGCCGGCAGCGCGAGTTTTATGACGGCCATAAAAAAGGGTCAAAAATGCCTCGACGCGAGTCGTGTGTGCGACGTCACAGCGAAACCCACCCCCGAATTTCATACATTGCAATGTAAGCGTGAGCGCGGTCTGAGCGCTGGGCTACCCGCTCTGATACTCGTTTTGACACTCGTTTTGACTCGTTTTGATCGTTTTGATTGTTTTTGATCGTTTTGATCGTTTTGAGCCGCGGACGTTTGTATGAATCGAAAGCGGCAGTCTGTCTTTAAGTTATCTCTTTGTACAAAGCACATTGATTTTAATTAAATCCTAATTTTCAGAGGTCGTATTTTTAGCATAGCAACAGATAGATATAATCTGCACCTTTTGTTCCTTTTTTAATTAATTAAATAAAATATATAATTATAATTTTAAAAACCTAATTTTATAAAATTATTTAAGCACTTAAATAAATTACTAATTATTTCCTTCATAAAATTAATTTCGTGTCATTATTTATTTATTTTGGATTTAATTAAAATCAATGTGCTTTGTACAAAGAGACACAAAGGCAGAGTGCGGCTTTCGATTCATACGAGTATCTACAGCTCAAAACGGCCCAAAACGAGTGTCGAAAACGAGTGTCTAGAACGAGTGTCAAAACGAGTATCAAGGCGAGCAGACCGAGTGTCAAAACGAGTGTCAAGGCGAGCAGACCGAGTGTCAGAGGGAGTAGCCCAGCGATCGACAGCGCTTACGCTTACATTGCAATGTATGAAATTCGGGGGTGGGTTTCGCTGTGACGTCGCACACACGACTCGCGTCGAAGCATTTTTGACCCTTTTTTATGGCCGTCATAAAACTCGCGCTGACGGCGCGCCGCGACCTTTTTTACACTGAACGAAACAAAAAGTAGGTATAAAGACCTCATGATTTTAAAAAAGTGGACTATTACAATATAATTATTCTGCGACGCAATAATTTCTTTCAGTGTAGACCTTTTTTATTTTTTGCTCGCACATTTGGGTCGATCGACACATTGCCCCGCGCACATTGTCCGTCCCGTCCCTCACATTTAAAACGAGTTACTCGCATCATGATTCGAATGCTTACTCGATCCTATACTCGTTTTTCGATCCGTTTGACTCAACGAGTATCAGCGAGTATCAAGTCGTACAGCCTACTCGATTTTTAGAACGGCGACTGGTGACTCGATTTGATTTGATTTTTGGCAACGGCGAACAATTCAACTCGAATCTACCCGTTGCAGCTCTCTGATATACATAAACGAATGTCGTAGAAAGAAAATAGATGTAAATTCTTAGAGAAGAATATAGTTTGAGACGCAACTGCAGGAGATGATAAATAAATAAATCAATGTGCTGCTCTGTCGCAGTTACATCTGACAGTTTTGTGATTTCTGTGAGAAGGACTCTAAAGACACAATGTCCTCGAATAGTTCGAGACGAAGTTCGCAAAAAGTCCGTTCACATTTGCGGCCATAAAAGTTTTGCCAGGCGAACTTTGTCTAATTATGCGCAAAAATGCTCAGAAATGACCATAAAGGGGTTGAATGGCCCAACTCATAAAAAAGTAAAAGGTTCTGCGGTGGCTATGGACGACTTGAAGCCATTAGGAGAGCACAGGAAGAAGCTGCTGACTTGGCATCATTTGGCATTGGAAGGAGTTGAATATTACTGAGAGTTGCGTATGGAAGGGAGGGAGGTAGGGAGGTAGGGAAAGGAAGTGGCTTTTCGCAGAGCGTTAACAAATGCGTGTGAAGCTAACTTTTTAATTACGTTTAATTAAGGCCACCGCCCACCAAATGGTAAGACAAAAGCAAAGTTAGGTAAATAAAAGGCAGCTGCCAATAGGAAAAGCGCACAAAAAGTTATGCTACATTTTTTGTTTGCTTTTGTTGCATGCTCTCGTCTCAACAGTTGCACACAGATACCCAATTCACTATACACAATATACATGACATACAACACACACACACTGAGACAGAAGCAGCGACCATCGGCAGAGTCATGAATGCGTCTGCTACAACATCATTACATTGTTTTCCCTAGCTGCATGTAAGCAGCGACAGACCCAGACTGACTACAACAGCAACAACAACAACAACAATTTGGACAACAAGTGCTCAACAGCAACAACAGCAACAACAATGAATTACAACAATTGATTGTGGGATTCGCATCATGTTTCAGGCTGTGCTTTGCAGTTTTGTAACTGGATACGAGTACTACATACGTCTCTCACTTGATGTTATTTGGCTCACGAGTTTTGTTATTGAATGCAACTCGACACTGCCGCAAACCACACATGCCACACACACATACACACACACACATGTGTGTGCGATGCATCTCATGAATTTGGCATGGACTTGGCTGGGAAAACAGCTGCCAGAAACTGTCAGAAGTGCTGACAAACCAAAGCGAATGAAATTTTATTGAAAAGCAAATTGCATGGAAATAATAATAAATGTCTGAAAGTCTTAAGATATATATCAATTTCAATGTGCGAGTCAATATGTATCTATTTTCAAATTATTGTAATTATATACAAATGTTCAATAGCACTTTCTAAAAGCCCCTTCAGACGAGCGCTTTTTCACCGACACTTTTTGTAATTTTTTGTCAAAAAGCTGTCCGTGTCGCGTAACCACACAAAATTTCAAAGCGCCGGTGAAAAACCGAAGCTCACCGATGGAAATGGAACACGTTCTATTCCATCGGTGAGCGATGGTGATCGAAACGGACAGCTTTTTGACAAAAAGTGTCGGTAAAAAAGTGCTCGTCTGAAGGGGCTTTAAATGTGTTTGGTAATTAGAAATACGAAATATATAATAAATAGTATATTCAATCACTTCGATTCAGATATTTTATTTTTAATATAGGGCAACTTTAAGAGAAGAATACAAATCCAAAAAAAAGCATTCGACTTATAATCAAGATGTAGAAATATTTGTTTGCAAATTTTAGACGGAAATTCTTAGTTCTGACAGTAAAATCTTATTTTTGAATCTTGTTTTTCATCACTAGTATGTTATAAAAATAATCTGTGTTGCTTTCGGCAATGATGTTGAGTTGTTTATTTTTTCTTCCACTCGTTTCATTCTCTCTCTCACTTTCTCGATCTATGTTCGCTTGTCCATTAGGTGAAATAAACCCAAACTTGTCTGTAGAAAAGTTCTTCTTATATGCAAACATATTTACGTTCAGTTCGTGATGCATCCATGAGGATGCCATCATGCTACTTCTTCTTCTTCTTCTGCAACTAAAAGCCGTTGTTGTTGTTGCTGTTCTTGTTGTTGTTTCTGTTGTTGTTTCTGTTGTTTTCAATGCTCAATGAAGCGCATAGTCACGACTTTAAAGGCACAATGAAAATGGGAGCGGCATTTGTTTGACTTGTGAACTGCAATTGCTGTGTGCTTCAGTCTATCAATAGCTGAGTGTGCCAATATATCAATGCCTCATTGTCTACCTTGTGCAGTTATTGAGTCGATTGTGCAATTAAAGAAAGGGTCGTGTTTTAATTGCGGCCAGAACTGTGAAGGTCGTTGAGTTTTTATTAGCAAAACTTTCTCAGCTCACAGCAACCAAAAGTGAGGGAATGGGAATGGGGGGGTGTGGGTGAGAGCCAAGGGGTGTTGCAGTTAGTAGTAATCAATAAATTCAACGCCCATAACCTTTGCACATCTGAGGATAGCCGCAAAGGCCACTTCGGTTGCTTTTGGCTCAATGGCAACTGCCTTTGAAAAATATATAATAAAAATTCCAATGCATAGCGCTCTCTCTCCCTCTCTCTCTCTCTTTGTCTCTTTCCTCGTCTCTCTCTCTCTCTGTCTGACAATCGATAAGCCTTTTGCATACGCGAGACTGAGGTGGCAGCTGTGTAGAAATCATCCTCACTCCTGACTTCCGGCCCTGGGTTCCTTTCAAAACTTTAAATGAAAAACTTTAAGTGCTACGATGTTGTGTATATTGTATCTATGCAAGTGTGTGTGTGTGTGTCTTGCATTGCACATTGGTTGCAATCCATTTTATTGTAACTTGGTTCGACAATGCTACGATCCAATTTGTTACAATGAACTTGAGGTACAATCAAAAATTTAAATCAACTGACTGAAGACCATTTTAAAACCATTTTGATTTATTGAGTTATATTTCATTTATTGATAACTGCCTTAAAAAATATTCTGCTCTAGAATCTTGTACGTAGACTAAAATCACAATGCCGAAATTTAAACTTAGGTTGTGATTAATAGAAGAAGAAGAAGCAAAATTCAACAGTCAAAAACAGTAAAGTAAACAGTAAACAGCGACTAGTATTGAAAATTTCTACCTATCAAATAGGTAATAGGTAAATATATGATTTGTAAACTTTAGATTTTAAATTTAAATAACTGAGAATTTCTTTTAAGCCAGTTCTTAATTTATATTTCACAAAATCAGGCTAAATTTTAAAAGCAAATATTTCCAAACTAGTTTTTTTGCAAGTGTATAGACCGTTGTTATGGTTAAAATAAGTTATATTTACGTTACAAAAATTGCAGTTTTATATTTCAATTTTAATTTACAGAGTTTAAATCATAGAACGCTTAAGCGTTTTACTAAATGACTTGAGCTCAAATTATTCAATTGACAAGCTTAAAAAGGGATTCTTTTCAAATATGCAAATTTGTGTTGTGTTAAGTGGCCACTGTACAATGTCCATAGGGTACTCTAATACACACACACACTTATACATCACTAGACACAGGCAGCACACACACTTCTTTGGCAAGTGCTGTGCTCTGAGCTGTTTATCAATGCAAATATTTTGCATACGCCACGTTTCACGTAAATTGCAAGTGCACATCCGTCGACGTCGTCATCTTTGTGCCGCTGCCCCAGCTCAGAGTTGTTGGCATGCCGAAAGTAAATACACACGCGGTCGTCGCTGAAAGGCCTAAAATTGTGGGTTGTGTGTGTGTGTGTGTGTAGTGCGAGGTACATGCATAATGGAAAACGTGGCATACAGACAGGCGCTGGCAAAGTTTCACACCTGCCACCCCGCCGCCCTTTCTGCTGTGTCCCCTCGTACGCTGCTAACTTTATTTGAGCTGGGCATTTTAAATGAAAAGGTAAAGCCAGAGCCTTACCATAGCTCTAGCATCAAGAAAATATGCTCAAGTAAAATGAGCAATTAAGGATTATTGCTCGGTTTGCCCATTTAAATTATGAGGCAATAACTGAAAGGTGAAAGTGCTGCGCGAATGGCGAAGCCGCTTAAAATCGTGTCAGACAGCTGCTCATGGTGTGTGTGTGTGTGTAAGCCGCAGGATATAGTTAGGGCATGTGCTAGATTAACTATGCAAGAGATATGCGCAACGGAAAAGGTTCTGCCCCAAAGGCAAGATCTCCCCGCGAATGAGTTTGGGAAAGTAATTCAGCTTTTGAACATTTTGCGTTATTTTATTAAACTCGATAAAGTAATTTATTCCCCAATAAAGCGAATATTAATATTAAAATAAGCACTGATGATGCTTTGTTCTAATTGAAAACTGTTTAATATTAATTGTTTATCATCTGTTAGTTATTCTGTTAATTGTTGTTTGATTACAGTAAAGCTGTGTAGTCCAGCTGTTAAGTTTTGCACTGCTTTATGTTATTGGTCTGCCATCAGATTGAGATTGTTGACTGTTAATACATAATTAACATAACATAAACATGTTAAGCAACTGATAAAATATTGAATCTTTTTGATACGTTAATATAACATACTGTTCTTAAATATTGCACTACTTCATGTTGTTGATCTGGCATCAGATTGAGACGGTTGACTGTTAATGCTTGGTTAACATAGCATAAACATGTTAAGCAGCAACTTGATAACCCGTAGAGTAAAGAGATCAAATATATCAAAATGCACAATGAATATAACTTAAAACAAACAGAATTCGTTCAATAAAACTTTACTCGCTTTTCTATTTTCATTTTAAGATTTATTTTTCGTAACTTATTTAATTCTTTACACATGTTTGCAGGCATCCTCAGACATCACGAAGTAAATTCTTGAATTCTTGATTTTAGCACGTATGTTTAGATATAGATTCTTTCCCCTGTTGCATGTGGCTTATCTGCTTAGCTGGTCTTGTTAAGCTTTCAGTTTACGTAGCCATCGATTCCTGTGGCAGGCAATATATTCTTACCCCATCTCTGAGCTTCACATTTGCCCGGCTTGAGTGGCATTTCACACCCTTCTGAGTGTACCTGGGCGTTAGTTCAACTTCAGACACGATAAGCAGAGCCAGAGTCAGAGTCAGAGTAAGGGCAAGTTGCAACTTGCATTTCGTATGCACTTGCCACCATTGCTTTTTTTTACATGGTCGCTGTAACAAAGTGGCATAAACTTGACTAACGTATGGCTACAGTTTGTGGTGCTGCCAGTTGACGCCTCACTTGGCAGTCGTGGCTGTTGTTTGTTGCAGTTTGTTTATTTGTTTTGTCAGCAACTTTTTGCACTTGCAACAAAGTACAATCTGAGTGCCACATAAGACGACCGTATGAAAAAGGCCAAAGGCCACAAACAGCCGAGTGACAATAATTACGGCAGTCGCTATTCTTATTGCTTCTTCTCGGTAATCAAATTTCCAGCTGCATGTCTAGCAAATGGCGGAGACCGAAGAAGTGGCATCTGGATACTGGAAGCTGCATCTACTGAAGCCACTTTAGCATGCGCCGCAAAGCCAAGCCAAACAATAGGAAATGACGACGAAACCGCTACAATAACTTCAGGCAAGGATGCCAGGATGCTGGATGCAGGATGTAGGATGCAACTTGCATGCAGCAACCTGCCTCACTGTCAGCCTCACCAGCTGCCAAGAAGCGGAAACAATGCCGAGCGCAAGAAAAAGAAATTAAAACTTGGCCACAGTTAAATAAAAAATCTGCAAGTTACAAAAGGCAAAACTTTCTTAGTACCCCGTAATCCAAAGGTGTTTTTTAAAGTCTATTAGTCCCTAGAATACCTATGAATTCCATGTTTTTATAATCCAATATTTATGTGTGTTTTAAATAAACATTTACACTTGAATTATGGATCCAAATTATATTTTCTGAAATAATTTCTGAATTTGAACGAGTATAGTTTACTAGAATTTACTTGGAGTGCAGTTGAACAAAATAATTGGCACTTTTATTTAAATTTTAAACGTGCCAAAAATAATTCTATGCATATTTTATGCAATTTATTCGACAGTGAAATTTGAAAAAGATCTGTTTAATAATTTAATTTATTTCGTTGACAAAGATGTTTGTTTGTCCAATTTTATATTTAAAAGCACAATAATTTTAAAGTAACTTTGAATTTATATCAAACAACCAGATTCGTTTAAAAGGGAAGTTTTTTGCTTAACAGTCAATGTGTTTATTTTACTGTTAACATAATGAAACTGTTATCAGTACAGACTCTCGTTTGAATCCACTTTATCTGCGTTAACTGATCCATCAAAAGCTTACAATATTTCCATTTAATAATTTTACTTAATGCAGGTACAGGGTATGTCACTGTCCATCATTTGGTAGCTTTCGGCAACTGTTTCCAACTCAGTTCCTTTGTTTATCTGTTGGCTATTGTCGGCTTCGGGTAACGCGTCGCGGCAAGTGCTGCGATTCATTAGCAGGCGCAAGAAGCTGGACGTATGACTGAGATGTTGCAAGCATTCAGCAGTTGCATCCATCCATCCATTCAGTCAGTCAGTCAGTCAAACAGGCAGCTGACAGAATTACTTCCGCCTCGCTTAATTGCATTAAACAAACACCGAGCAGGCCATAGATAGACAGAGACCGAGACAGACAGACGGACAGATGGGCAGAAGAGGCAATAGGGCATGTGGGAAGAGAGGTCGTAAACTTTTTGGCCGCCACTGCAGCAGCATCGTCCTTGCTCCTTCTTACCCACAACGTGAATTGCAGTCAGTCATGGCGAACCGCAGGCACGTTCACATATCAGCTGTATTCAATTTTGTTATTGTTGCTGTTGGCAATTGCATTATTTTCATTAACAAAAGTTTAACTTGGTCGACTTTTCGCTTTTCGTCACGCTGCGGCATTGCCTGCCAAGGATCAGAATACGGGATACGTTTGCATTTCCGACACAATACTTTTTACCACCCCCAAAAATACTTGAGGTTTGTGAAAGGCAAGAGACTGAAACGGTTGATCCACCTGTCTGCTTCTCAGTAATAAACTTTAATTAAAATGAATAAAGCTGTGTGAGTCACAAGAGTCGACAGCTGCGAGCAAAATTGAACGAATTGCAATTAATTTAATTGAGATATATGTAGATGCGTGTCAGAGATCGACTCTCGTTCACTCTCTTTGCCTCGCAATCTTTATGTGTATTAAATTTATAAAAATATACATGTAATTAAACTCAAGGTAACTATCACACTACTTGTAATTAGTGCTGCCATTATCATTACCACTTCCGTTCTCATTCTCGTACCCATACCATTACTGTTACCATTTCCATGGCCATGGTAATGAGCCGGGTAGCTGGCAAGTTGGCCAAGAGGCAGGTTAAGTGATGAGTGCCGCGCTGGAAACCGATGGGAGAGCTACTTAAAATAAAAGAGGGATATTTGGCAGGGTTAGCACTCGAGTGGGAAAAAGGATTAAAGCTTCGCAAGTGAAAAGCAGAAGCGGAAAGTATTTAAGGATCGTGATTCAGCATAACAAATTAGAATTTAGTGTTATGTTAGACATGAATGAAATGAACTTTAAAAATAATTCTACAAATATAAGTTAAGTTAAGTTTATTTATCTAATGCTTTCCAGTTTCTCAGTATCTGTTAAATTTAACTTACATTTGCTGACGGCTCTCTTTTTTGAGAAATTTAAAAAGAATTGATATTAATACAAATTTGATAAGCTTTTCTCCCGCGGCTCCTAAAATTAACCTAATTAAATTTATGTTTTGTAGATGCCACTTTTATCAGTAGCTTAACTTCAAATTAAAATATTAAAATGGTTAAAAATTAAAACATAAGTTGTCCCAAAAACAAAATCGAATGTATGCACAACATACAAATTCCATAACTTCTTTCCTATACAAAAGTCTTTTGACACCGTTTACAGCTTCCAACAACAACCATTAACTATCTCAATATATCACCTCTAATTTAAGTTGTGTATTAATGTGACTTCAGTGACAATTTGACAAATTTTGATAAGCTTTAACGACATGGCAAATAAATCGAGAAGAGCAGAGGGATGTGCAGTCGGATGTGTATATTTCGCGGGGGGCTGCAGAAGAAACAAAAGTTTATCTGACAAATACATTTCAATTGTTATACGAGAACTGAAACAATGCGTCAGCCATGAGTATAACAACTCTTTCCCTTGCCCATCGACTCCATCTGCTTCCTTTTTCCCTTTCGCCATCCGCCATCCGCCGGAATGACAAATGAAACTCAAAAGTTTAATGAACCACAGCAACAGTCGCAAAACGAAATTTTGCTTACATAATGAGTCGAGCGAGAAGTTTGTGCCTTGTTTGAAATGGGCAATGGATCCAACGGATCATCTGGGCGTGATGGAGGCCACTTGCTGGTGCTGGTGGCAATGTCGGTGGTGTCGGTGCCATCGGTGGCTGCGTTGGCGGCAATTAAATTTCACCCACAAAATGTACAGCTCAGTGCGCAGCTTTCATTGCAATAATACTCATAGTGAGCGGAGCAGTTGTCAAAATTAACTAAATGCGGCACTGCTCATTAATCTCTGTCTCCCAGCAGCACTCAGCAGAGTGTTGCCTGAGGCAGCTGAATGAATGAATGAATCACTGACTGACTGAATGAATGACTGCTTGAGTGACTGACCAAAGAATTCAACCATTTAGATAAACTGCCAACGAGCCAGTCAACTTGCTCAACCAAAATGCACAATGCGAAGTAATAATAAGTAGAAAATACAATAGACGAGCATGCTCAGCTGGATAATACTCTGTAATAAAAATTAAGAAAATAATTAAAAGATTGTTTTGTAAATATCTTAAGATAAATGTGCTAATAATTGCGAAAAGTTGAAAAAAACTATAAATATTAAATAAATAAACAAAATTAATTTCATTTTAAATAAAATAAAATAAAATTAATAAATTTTAATTACATTTATTTAATGTATAAAATATTCGGATTAAAATAATTTGGTACCCGTAGATCTTTGTGGAATTAAGTCCTGAAACTTATATTTCTGACTTATGTATTAGGAATACCGAAATTTTGTTTGTCGTTTTTTAAAAGCAATTATGATACAAGTCTCTAGAGACACAATGGCAGAACTTTATCAAACCCCCTAGTCTCCATGACAACAGGGTAGACAAATGAAAAATTTACTCAAAATGACAGCAAAAAGTTGCGTGGCTGTTGTTGATTCCCTTGCTTCAGCAGATCCTAGTCCCATTGCCCTCTTTCACACCATCATCTGGTCAAAAAACAAAAAAAATCTGGAGTCTAAACAGAAGCAACTGCTCAGACTGGACGCATGTGGCATGTGGCAAGTGGCAAGTGGGCATTGGACGCCGCATCAGAGAGTTAATCATTTTGCTTTTGCAATTTGTTTGATGTATGAGCTCAAGCTGGAAATGAGAGTGCGAGGGAGCATAGCTCATAAATGACATTGCCACTAATTAAATTAACACAAAAAATAAAAGGAAGATGGAAACCCATTCTAAAGAGAAATGTGACTAACGCCAAGCTGAGATAAATTTGCTTGGCAACAACAACTGCAGCAATTTTTTGAGTAATCTTTAAAAACTTAAGCTGAAATTTTAATAAATCGCAACTTTTTTTTACCAAAATGGCTACACTTAAAAAAACAGTCAAACTTTAATAAGTTCAATAATTATAAATCACTAAAAGGTTTATTTTCTCACTGAACCAAGAGATTTGTAAAATTGAAACATTTGAAATACTAGCAAGCAAAATAACAAACTTAATATTAAAGAGACAAGGATATTCAAAGTTCAAGGATTTGGTTAATTGCTCAAACGACATATATTTATATTAATATGTTCTTATTTATTTTATTTACAATTTATTCCTTTAAATAAGCAAACTAAATTCTGTTTATTGTGTTCATATTAAATCATTTTGGTTGTTTGTGGAACCTCTCGGCAGGAAATAAAAAAATGTTGAAGCGAGCTCAGGATATTAATTTTTTTAATTATTTTATAAATATTTGTCTTCATTTTGTTTCTAAATATATACTATAATATTTAGTGCTATTCACTACTATTGAACATTAAAATTATTAAATGAAAGTCGAAAGGTATCAACGTTGGAAATACTTATGTCAATGTATAGTACTATTATAGTATAATCTACTGCCTTAATCCCTTACATCGTTCTGAAATTCCGTTTGAAAGGCATTTAATAATGATGCCCGAGGGAATTATTTTCTAATTTGATATTGTTGTTGTTGTTGTTGTGGTTGCTGTTGTTGACGCCGATGTCAACACGTTGCAAATCGATTGATTTGACATTAATGTAATGTGTATTACAAAATATCATTACTCTTTCCCCTGCCCTCCATGACTTTAGTGCCGAATTTTCTTTGAGCTGCGTTACATTGCGTATACGCTGCGCATAACATTTAATTATTGGCACGTTTTGCATATTTGAACGTCATTTTGTGGCAACCTTTGATGCAATTGCGTGTGCGGTGCCCAAGGGCAGAGGGTGGCATTAGTCTAAAAGGCTTATCAAATGCCAATCAGTTGTACATTTATTAATTAAATACAAAATAAAGCCCAAGTTTGATTTGTGAGTAAAGTGGT
The DNA here is from genome assembly GCA_963924055.1 of Drosophila limbata. NCBI lineage: Eukaryota > Metazoa > Arthropoda > Insecta > Diptera > Drosophilidae > Drosophila > Drosophila limbata. The sequence continues at coordinate 7,167,527 of OZ001353.1, forward strand.
TGGGCAATTGAATTGCCTGCAAAAAGCTTGCAGCTTAATTATTTAGACAGCTGCCACATAGGTGGTCCCAATGCGAACTACATACATAAACAATGTGCCACAAACCCAAAAGGCGACAAAAAAGAAATAACGAAAACAGCAACAACAAAAGCAACGACTATTGACAATTCCCCACGTGCGGCCATGTGCCGGCAATTGAAACTCAATTTAGTCAACTGGCATAACAGCAGAGAAAGCCGAATGCAACACATTCCAACACACACACACACACACACACACATACACACACACACATGCACACACTGTATGTATACATAGCGATAGACACACAGATATAAATGCAGTTGACAATTTTCACGCCAATTGCCATAAAAGCCGTAAGTGAAATACATACTTAAGTGCAGCTCGAAGCAACTGACTTCAACTCAGATTTTGACTCTGACTATGACTATGTCTCTGACTCTGACTCCGACTCTGACTTTGTTTTTGTTTTTGTACAGCTTCTTTCCTTTAGTCCTCAGTTCTCAGTTCTCAGTCCTCAGTCCTTACATTCGCCTCACGTTTAGCCAATGTGTCGCCAGAGTGTTACAACGACAATCAACCAGCCGCGACGTTGTCGGTCTCTTTGCTTTTTCTGTAGTTGCTCCTTTTTGTTTAATTTTTTTGTTGGCCTCTGTAGGCCTCAACTGGCATGGGAACGTGGCATGGCGTATGTACCGCCTGTTTGGGCAATTAAATGTGGGGCCGAACTTTAAAGCAAATAGCCCAAAACAACAACAATTAATGTGAATTTATTTTCGAACTCATTTGGCTGTAATTGCCGAGCATCGTCAAAAAACACGAAAACCGTGAACGTTTTGAGGTTGTTGCATGGGTAAATTCAAGAGTTTATGGTAATGCAAAATGCTAATGGTAACAGTAATAATTAAACTTATTTACCAAATTATTTGAATTGCTTAAATTAATTTATGTTAGTTTTATTTTATTATATGTACTAAGTCAAAGTTTTGATAATATCCTCAGAATACACCTGATTTTATATTGAATTTGCTAAAATTCTAAAAGAATCAGAATTATCAAATTTGGTAAATTCAATATTATATTTAGCTATTAACATGATATTCCTCTAAAAGTAATTTAATTTAAGCTTTCGATCTTAACCTTATTCGTGTACTTTTCTACTAATATAATACAGGTAATAACTCAAAAGATATTTTCAAAATAGTTATCTTAGATATTTTTACGAGAAAAAAACTCAATGTTCCGAATCCGAATAGCTTACTAACCAGAAAGAATGCTTTAAAGTAATTTATTTGATTTTACTGTTCAAAATGAAAAAAAACTTTTTGATTTTAACGTAAATTTATTATCAAAGCTAAAAAGTTTTTATTTATAAGTTTTAGCAAAAGTTTCTTTGCTGGAAATTTTATGTTTTTATGGGCAACTTTTTTGGCGACCCACTGACAATTGGGCAATTTTCATGGCATTTTCGGGCTACTCATTTACAATAAATTCGGACAGGCTACGCAGTAAAAGGCTTAACACGACCGAAAGAACGTATAGGCCTGCGATTCTTCCCTTCTGCCTGCCTGCTGCCTCCTGTCCAACATCATTTCAACTGCTTTATGAGCTACAATTGTGGCCTGCTTTGGCCTCGCCCCGCTGCCTTGTCCCCTTTTGCCACTTTTGCTGTAAGGCAACTGCTGTCAACTGTAAATAACTTTGCTTATTTGAACATTTATTGGTGACGTAAACGACTTGTAGCATTTGGGCCAGGATATTCGACTGAAACGAGAGAGAGAGGGCAGAATGTTGTCTCTGTCGAGGGTTATTGGCGATTTTTACTCGTTGTTAATTTCCTGCGAAATAAAAGAGCCAAACTCAGCCTGAGCTCAGAAAGTTCAGAGTTCAAGTTGACGAGTTAACGAGTACTCATATGGGTACTCAAACGAGTACTCGTGTGTGTGCGTGAGTGTGTGTGTCAGGTTAATGCCACTGCCGAGTCTGAGAATTGGTCTTCTAAAGCTCGTAAAACTCTGTTCTGTGTCGGCCTCAGCCTGCTGCATGCAACATACTCGTAAAATATGATGAAGGGCTCTTAAGCAGCCTGCCACGTCTCGTCGTGTTGACAGCTATCCAATGTGTGCACAACATGCATAAATGAATGACACACACACTCACACACACACACACGAGCAATAAGGTGTGTGGAGAGGGGAAGGAAGGTGTTTGTGACACACCTTTGTTTCCATTAATATTAAAAGAGGCAACAAGAACCTTTTGAGAGGCCGTCGCCTTCAAATCAGTTTACAATTTATGAGCAGCTAAAATATGAAAACAAAACAAAACTTTGTCACATTTGTTTACCTTGCATTTTTGCCACCTGCCACCTGCCACTTCCAACCTGCAACATGCTGCAACTTTTTGTTGCAGAATATAATTTGCTAAATTTATGCTGCTGCCGTTGCCGTTAGGATTTTTCGGCAAATGCCTGCAAATAATTTAAGACAAGTTTGTTACAACAGCTTCGGCATTGCAACAGGAGCATGCAACAGGGGCAAGGGTGACAAGTGGGCTATAAGACGGCCAGTTTATGTTTTACTTGTATGCTTGAAGGGAAATTTGAAAAGAAAACTAATTTAAAATACCATTTCAGCTTAATTATTTTCAAAATGTACATTAACTAATTATAAAATAAACAGCAGGTGTTTTAAGAAAATTTAATAATCTTTATTGGAAACTTAATGATACGACAAAAGTTGTGGCGATTGTAAACTTTTATTACTTAAGTAATTATGCGCTGAAATTTACTTTCTGGAATAATAAAGTGAAAATTGTATATGGGTCATTTAAGGGAAATTAATTTAATTATTATGCCGAAATATTCAAAACTCAGTACTACCATTTAAGCAATTAAAATTAATTATTTCCTATCGCAGCAATTTATTCCTATTCCTAATCAGTAATTATGTATAAAAGTAATTAATACTTACCTCAATTATCCATAATAAAATATTCTAAATATTCATTTTGTAATATAAAATCGAGTAATTTCAGTAATTTAACTGAAAAAACTCTCGTAATTATTTAAATGATTTATATATTTTTATTTTTCAAAATTTAAATATATTTTGTAGTTGTCGAAAAAAGTCGACAAATTGATTTTGAAGACAAAAGTTTGTAAATTACAGAATTTAAGGTTTGACAGAAATGGAAGATTAAATGAAAGGCTTTTTGGGTGAACACAGATAAAAATTAATCAAGTACAATAAATCATATTAATGGTTGCAATTCAGCTTGAAACTGTCGACGGAGTTGAGATTGATAAATGTTGTGTAAAACGAAACATAAACTGTGAAGAATGTGCGACAGTTCTGGTTTGTAGTCTGACAAATTGAAAAGAACCACACAGAACAATGCATTCACACTTATAGCTCACTACCTCTCTCCGTCTCTTTCAGTCGCCTGTAATCTGACTCTGTATTCCTCTCTCTCTCTCTTTCTCCTTGATTCGTAACCAATTGCAATTGCATTGCAACTATCATTAATCAAGCTTCAACTTCTCCAACACACCACACATGAAGTCGACTCGAGTTCGAGCTCGAGTCGAGTAATTTGGCCAATACGTAAGAGTTGGCCAATTCGACAAATGTGGCAATGTGGCAATAAGTGGCACATGTCACACACACATGTTGCATAGAAATATGATCTATGAATGCTAAGCTATCAGACATTAGAGGCTTCCCTCAGACAACTCAAAGCAATCACTTTTTATAAGGTATTCGAAATGTGGCCAATTCCCAAGCATGTGGACTTAAAGGTATTGCCAAGTAATGGGCACAAGTTGTGCTCTTTCTCAGTAAATAAAAATGTCAAATTAATTTCAAGTGCTTAAGTGCACAGCGGTAAAGTGAGAAAGAGATGGAATCTAGTGAGAAAACGAGAATTTACTGAGTATCCATTTAATCCAGACTTTTAAGCCTGCTCGACTGCGGGCTTAACTGGAGCTGGAACTGGGATTTGGATTGGTAGTGGGATTGGGTAGAAACTACAAAACTGGCAACATGTGGCATGCTCGAGTGACCTCCCAAAAATATGCTACACAATTGGTAACAAGCCCAAGTGTGTGTGTGTGTGTGTGTTTTTGTGTGCGACGACAAAAACGATTTCATTCATGAAAATTTTTACACAAAATTACATTTGCCAGCTTTGGCCTCCCTCCCCCAGAGATAGGGGATAACTAACTGGCACAGCGAAGAAGCCACTGTGCGACAGCCATTTTCTCTAAATTACTCAGAAATTCCTTCCTCCTCCTAAACACTCACACACACACATAAAGTCACCGTGATATGTGAGTGTGTATAATTTGCGTTGCCTTTTCATAAATAATGAAATGCTCGTCGGGTTGTAATAGTATCTGTGTACGCCTCTGCTGCGACTTTTGTATTTCACATGTCACTATGGCCCATTTGACTAGTATTTGTATTTATGGCATTAATACATTTAAAAAAAAATAGACACATTCATGATTTTTTACTGATTACGTATACTAAATACATAAAACTGTTATGCTACAATGTTGGCATAAAAGGTCAATGTTAAAATAACATCTGTTAAAGTCAGCTGTTACATAAATAAATCAGACTGTTATTCCACTTAGAAGAAATGTTAACATAACAGTCAAATTTAAAATAACACGGTGTTATTAACACCTGTTAACACCCGTCGTGCTTAATAAAGAGCAAAAATTGATCATTATCAAAGTAAAATCTTAAAAAAACCGCATCAAATTATCTAGTTTACTAGTAAGTAATAAATGTCACAAAAACTGGTCAAATGCCCCATAGTGACATGTGGCAAACTTTATGACCAACGCATGGGCGCAGTCACACACTCACACACAGACGTATATACCTCATAGATATAGACACCATTGCTAGGCTCCAAGGGGAGCCGCCTTACTTGCCCCACATGCCCACAAACGTTTGAGCCAGTGGAATACAAATTTAATCTGTCGGTTTTCTGGGATTTCCTCATTTGTACCAGATTATAATCTCTCTCTCCTGAAACCACTCTACCTCCCATATATACACACATATGCACACACACCTATGACTTGACAGTCGTTATCAATAGGCGTACATTTGGTTTCATTTACCAAATTCCAAATGCCCAGCACAAACGTTAATGAGTTGCTAAGTGTTGGCTTGGGGTTGTATTCGGATCAGTTCGATAAAGGGGTGGCCTGCCGCAGGGATGCATTTAGGCCCGAAATGGCATACCAATTTGACTTAATGGCCAGTTGAGAGCACTATCAACAATCCGAAGGACTTGTCAAGGATCTGGTTACCATATTAACTGAGAGACATCTTCCAGCTGTCCAAGTATTTACTTTCTTTCATTAAAAAACTGTATTTCCTTATTCTGAACTTAGTTTCTACTTTCAACTTGATTTTAGGGCTTAAAGCTCAATAATCCTCTTAATGATAAAATACCAGTTTTTCGATTTGACGAAAAAAACTTCCAGTGTTTTTTATCTTTCAAAAAATTTCATTTTTCTTTTCTTTTTTTTTTAATTTGTTGTTGAGCACAAAACTTTGTTACTTTCAACATGTAGAACGAATAATTAAGTAAACTTGTAATTTTCACTATGTATTTTAACGCATCCAAAAACATATAACAGAAATTATCCAATCCAAATTTCTCAGATGCTTGAAACTCCCAGCATTTTTGAATTTTCATCTTTAAGTGTATAACAAGCATCCAAAAACAGATAACAGAAATTATCCAATCTAAATTTCTTAAATGCTTGAAACTCCCAGCATTTTTTAATTTCCATCTTTAAGTGTATAATAAGTTAGTATATAAGTTCGGCCATGATGCGTCAATCAGTTCAGCACTCGGTTTTTTGGCTTAGCCGATGCTTTGATATTCAAAAATTGTATAAAAAATTGCCTCACCAGCCAGCTAAAAAGCCACTGTTTGCGTGAAAAGTAGAAAAAGGAGGTTAAAATAGTCATTTTGTAGGATTTTTAAAAAATTATAAATAATACTAGCAAAAATATTTTTGAAAATTTGTTTGCAGTCACTCCTAAAATAGTTTGAAGAATGTTTTTGCATCCCAACATCTTTTGGAAAAAATCGAGGTAAAAAGTTTTGAAAGTTGACTTTTTTTAAAATTCGAATATTTCAATGGGTGCTTAATGGGTTGAGGAAAGTTATGCATCATTGAAACGGAATTTAGATGTCCTTTCCAAATATATTTTTTAAATTTAAAGACATGACTTACAATAGCTGTGATCGTAAAAGAAAGAGCATATCAAGATTGTAATCGAGTTTGGCCATGACTCTGTTTGCAACCGCGAATTGAAAGAAACGTGTTTCTGTGCTGTGTTTTTTAATGCGTGTACTAAAAATAAATGTACGATGAACCCCGCGCCAATTTCAATATTTATATTTTTTTTGTGGCGACTGTTATTTGAGACCTCTGCTTAAAAGCAAAAGATTCCAGTTCAAGTCTTTAATTTCTTAATCAATAAATTAAAAAATATTTTCTGAAATCTATTAGCTAGCATTCCAATTAGAGAACTCTTGGCGCAGTGTTAAAGCTGTCTGGAAAGTTCTTAGTCGCACCAAAAGCAATTTGCAACATTGTTCGCATTCCGCCAGTGCACTATGGGTAATTTCACGAGTTTGTGAGGCCAAAATGAATATCTAGTAAACTACTCAAGATATTGTGATGCGGATTTTTTTCTAGTGTTATGTATCCTCTTAGAAGTATTTTGGAAAAGTGGGCGTGTCACCACCCCCACCCCCAATTTTTTTTATTTTTTTTTATTTTTATCGGTAACAAGTAAGTTTATGATTTCTATTGAAAATAACAAGTTTTGACCTTATATATTATTAGCAATGTAAAGAATACGTACTTGTTAGACACACCAAGTTGTTAGCCCTCTTAAATGGCATTGAGCATCAAATTAAAAAAAAAAAATTTAGGGCGGGCGTGTTGACACGCCCACTTTTCCAAAATATCTCTAGTAGTAAAAATATCTTGAGTACTTTAGGAGTTATTAATTAATGCCAACAAGAACAGGTCGAATTCCCCATACGGCAAACGAACAAATCGGCCTTTGAAATTGTGAGGTTACTTGCTAAAAAATTAAATTTCACCAAAAGTGGTTAAAAGTGTATTTTTAGACAACAATAATTTGAAAGAGAATTAAATACTCTACAGCACACAATATATTTCAGCGATGGACTCGGATGGACTCACTTTAAATATCTTTTTAAAAATTATACTGAATAACAAATTTTCGTTTGATAGACTACTTAGACTTTTACATTATTAAGGGGATACCACGATCAATTTCTACATTTGACACTCACAAACTCATAGTACAAGCCCCACTGATTGGAACTCATTTCAAAAATTGTCCAAATGTTTATTAGTTTTTCACTTGCTGGCACATTCAAATTGTTAACAAAACTGTTCAATTTGTAAAGCGAGTACTTTGCAAATACAACCCTGTGTTTAACAGCTGATTTCTTCGCAGTGGCGCCATCTATTGAGATTTCTGGTAAGCAACATTGAAGAACCATCTTTTGTTAACGATTTGCACTGAAAAGAATTTCAAATTGGCGACTTTCAGAAAATGGGTTTTGGCCTCACAAACTCGTGAAATTACCCATAGTGCAGTGTTGGCAAGTTTGTGTGCACAATCCACTTAGGCGCGGAGTGGAGTGGAGCTTTGCTACGATTTATAGACCTGCCCGTTGACTTCTAGCATATGCATAAAATAAAATCACAAGTGCTTTTAATTTGTCCCAGTAAATGCACAGCCCACAAGGAAAGACTTATACGCACACACTCACAGATACAGATACACTACTCGTTACTTAGCGTACATTTAATTTTGTTACCAATACTTAAGCATGACTGGCACATACACACACACACACACACAGATAAGTAGGTGGGTGGCATTTCCGTTGGTTTCCTGAGACTTGGGCACAAGTTTTTGGCGCGCCATTAAACTATGCGGCAATTTATAGGGTTGCCATGCTTCAGCGCCTTCAACTCGCATACTCATGAATAAATTGTGGGCGTGGCCATTGTGGGTGTAAAAGCTTTGTACTTTATGCCCAATGTTAATGACAATGAGCCCCATCCTCGCCTTTAACCAAAATTACGACTGTTTCCGCATTTCAAATATCAAATGGAAAATCCAATTTCGAGCACTTGTGGCAATGTTAGATTCAGTTTATTGCTTGATTTTAAGTTTTGAATTTTCATAAAAAGAATTTTGTCATTTTACCGACTAAAAGTATGAGATAACATAAATATTTTGTATAACTTCCAAGCTTGATTTAATATTATTTTTATGTAGATTCGAGTGGTAATATTTTTAATCAATTTTGGAGCTCCTTAACTTACCAAACATTTGTATTTAAAACCGACAAAAAGCAAAATGCTGGAAAATCATCTGCTGGATAATTTAAATTTGAAATATTTTTAGCTGAGGCAAATCTTTAAAATGTTGTTCGAATATAATGCTTAGCGCATTCTAAAAGCAAATTTCGAGATTTCTGATACTCCCCCCGAACGTGCTTTAAAAGGCATTTGGAACATTTAATTTTGCGGTTTGAACACAGCGAAAAATAATCGGTGATGGAAATTGAATTTGCGAGTGTTGAGCCACAAACGCAAAAACCGCCAGCAAAATCAATGCACACGCACACAACTCTGATATAAACATATATATACTTGAACGTATCTGTATGTATGTAAGTATGTATATATGCCGTCTCTTTCTCTCACATTCTGGAGAGCACTTAAAAAGCAACGTGTGTAGGCCACAAAACATTTCAAATGCGTAAAGCGTTTAGCCCGAAGGGCGCAGCTGGAAACGGGCCGGGCGAGGGCGTGGCACATTCCTAGAAACCAAAGCGACGCCTAGTTAGTTGTCAGGGCCTGGTTGGTTTTTAAGCCTTATAAATTAGCGGTTAGATTGAGCGTCATAAATCGTGCGATTAATTTTAAAGTGCGCGTGCGTCCTCATGTTTATATAGGACAAAGATTTACGCTTTAAAATCTCACGAAATTGAAAACAAAGCCAAACTAGAAAAAGTGTTGCCTGCTTAGAGACAAAAAACCATGACAAGGGACCAAATATGATAAAGGTTTTTGCAGGTGGCTGCGATGGGTATGAAAGTGTTACTAAAGCAGAAGAACACAGCACGATTCGATGAAGAGCTGGGGATAGAGTAAATAAAGGATTTGATGCAGAGCGTAAGGGACAGACAGAGAGCGAGTGAATCGAATTGATTCACAATAAAAATTGAGGAGAGAGATAGGGAAAGAGAGAGAGAGAAAGTGAGATAGATACTTAGAGATGAAGTAAAGCAAGAGAGTAAAACGATTCTGTAGAGAAGCAAAGTGACAATACATAATAATTCATACTTTTTCTCAATCTTTCAATTGCTTATACCACTTGCAACGAATTTGCTCTTATCGATAAAACTTTGTGAAAGCCCAAACAGACAAAAACAGATGGCAATTAATCTTACTGCCTTATTTGAACCACCTGCCTCCCATAAGAAACCCCATCTTATTAGAATTTTCCATGGAAATCTCAGCTAAAAAATTAAATCAAAATTAAGTGTCAACCAAAAACTGAAGTGCAACTAATTGTATTAAAAAACCCAACGAAATAAGTGTAGCATTTTTTTAGACTGCGTCAATAATTTGCGTAAGCGATACCGTCTAAATTTATGTATCTAATTAAAATAAACTCATAAAAAATGCTCTCATGAATGCATTGCATAAAAAGCAAAAGAAAAAATATAGGAGAAATGTTTTTGCAGTATGTTTAGCGCTTCGCCTAACTTAATGCCGCATAAATTTTGCCTAATGCCAGTCCCTGTCACACTAGTCCTGGCCCCACTCCTGTTTCTACTCCTAGTCCTAGTCCTAGTCCTAGTCCAAGTTCCAGTCCCATTCGCATGTGTCGACTGCGTGCGTGGGCGTGCTGGGGGCAGGGGGCAGGGGGCATTTTGGGCCTGGCTGGCACAAGCTGTTTGTTTATGCTCCAGAGCTGCATTTTTATGTGCCGACAACACACACACAGCAGGCCACTCCATACTACAGTATACACTATACACTGTACTACACTGCGCAACATCACCAAGGGTACGAACTTACTTTAACGAATGGATTTTATACGAATTCATAGATTTCGATTCTGATTTAGATAGATTTATTGTGACTAAAGTGAAAACAAGTCTGGTATCAGAAAAATCTCAAGGAAGGATACTTGTGTATGCTTAGCATAAATATTAAATAAATAATAAAAGTTTTGAAGAAATTGAAATAGTTTTTAAATATTTTTCAATTGATAAAAATTTGCAATTCAATTTGATTGCCAAAATCAAGCAAATTTAGTGAAAGAAGTTATCTAAATGATTTCGATGAGTTGAAGCATATTGAACTAATAAAGAATTGAACAACATTATCAAACAGTGCTTCAAATATTCGCAAATGCATTTCCAAATGCTTTGCTGATTTTAAGATATGCAAATATTGTTATTGCATTAAACATTCAATCTTTATTGCATTTAGGGCCATGGAATTTGTCAATTTTAATTCACAACTGGGAGCACAGTGTGCTTCCCTGTGGGGTAAGGCGGAGAAGGAGCTTCAGCATTGCCTTTTTAATAAAATTAGCTTCGGCATTGGGTGCCTGTTTATGCAGCCAGCAGTCGACCGACCCCGAAGAGCAACCGAGCGCTTCTCTTGATGCACACACTCCCTATGCAGTGTCTTCCTCAGTGTTTGTGCGTGCGTGTGTGTGTGTGTGTACTTGGCTGCTTATTATGCATGAATTTCAAATGAAGCCGCGAACGTGACACAAACTCATGACCGCCCCCATAGCGCCCTCTTCAATGCTAGGCTCTACAGCTGCTTCTCACTCTCTCTCTCTCTCTCTATCTACCTCTCCCTCTGCCTCTGGCTGTCTTTCATCTGAAGTTGTTGTTGTTGCTGTTGCCTCTACAACATACACGGCCTTTTTGCTGCCAGCCAACACAAAATTTACACATTCGCATTACGATATGCATTTAATATGCGAGAGAAGTGTGTATCAGAAGGATTCTCCACTTATCTTCAACTTTAACCAAAAAAAAAAAAAAAAAATTGAAAAACACATAAAACTCTTTGCACTAAATGGTTCCCCAAAATGAGAATTGAGTATAGAATGGAAATGAAAATATTATGCATAAATGTACACATGTGTACTTGTTCAATAATGAAATTTGTTGATTGTTTATAGCTCTTAGATGGCTCTAAGGGAATGAGCGAATGAGTTAGGACGACCTTCAATGTGGGATACTCTTAGGAACATACTGTCATTATCAATACTTGTATTATGCAAATGACTTTTGGGCTCAGATAGTAAATTGAATAGTTTTCATTTATGCGATTATTATGCATAAACTGAGCTAAGAAGAGAGCATGAAAGTGTGCTGAGTAAAAGATTGCTCTCTTTTAAGACCGAATTAAAAAATATTGTACTTATGTATATATGATTGTATGTGTGAACGCATACGTATTGCGCAATAATGGGTTAAGTACAATCGCAAAACCGTGAACATTGCATAATGTTTTTTTTTTTTCTTTTTTAAATAACAAAGACGTTGATGTACATAGTACATTCAAGTGATCTTTGCGACACCAGGCCTAAACCCGTTCATTCAGCTCTCCCCCCGGAACTGTCGTCCAGTAGTACTTCAGGGGGAGGTATGGCCATACTATCAGCCCCCTTCTGTAATCCTCCTTTCCTCCCGTCTCAAGAACTTCATAATTCAGACGGCCACTGCTTCGACTGCGTTCCAGTTGGCTATAAATAAACACTGCATAATGTGAACATCACTAAATGTGAACAAATTTTTATTTACTTTGACTAATTAATTAATATAATGATATTTTAAACATTTGAATTCATAATAAATCTTTTTAAATAAACCCTCTAGTCATTTGTTGGTTCCTAAAAATCTGTTTTGATTTCAAAGCCAGCAGTCAGTGTCAAATGACAAAAATTATAACAATATTTTCCCTAAATTTCACTATTCCAAAATGTGAACAAACCGCAAACGTGATCACCCTTTGTTTCAATTAGTCCACGTTTTTTCAAATGAACTGTATATACAAACTAATTAAAATATATTAATTAATGAGTAAAGGGTTAAATATGGAAAATATTATGAAAAAAAAAATCAACAACATTGTCAAAAGTAACAAATTATCGAGCTGTAAATGTGAGTATTTGGTAATGCAGAATTTTGCTTGTGCGTCTGGTTGGCGGCAACACTGGAATCAACAATCGACCTTTCTGTAGGAATGCCCATAATGTTTAAATATTCAATATTTAAATTGTTAACATTGAAATCTACATGCATAATTGTTGAATTTAGACAATTTTTGATTAAAATTTTATAACAATTTTCACAGAAAATGAATTATGCGTAAAACTTTTCTGCTGTCATTGTAAAAACTCATAAGGAAAGAGACCATTTAAGCAGTAAAGCGGGTATTTATTTAAGAATATTAAATGCGCAAATGAGATCAATGATTGTTATAAAGTTATGAAGTTTGAACATACTATTAGAAGCTGCTCATGCTGAGCTAAACACACATCTAAAGAATGCAGTTTATTAAACTAACTACTTAAGCATGCGAAAATAAGGTGGAAGAGAGAAAGAAACACACGTTAAAATAATCTAACACACTCTCCAGGCGGGAAGCACTTAGAGCTCAAGCACCGAAGTAAGGGAAGCAGCTCAAGAGGGCAGCAGAGTGGAGAAGGGGGATGGGGTATGGGGTATGGGGTATGGGCTATGGGGAAGAGGAAGGGGAGCACTCAAGTGGCGGCACACACTTCAAGGAGATATTTTCAACACGTTCTTCGACAGCAGCAGCAAAACAGCAACAAGGACAATGGGCGCTAGGCATTTGCAACTTAATTGCAATCTGTATAAGTGTGTAAGTGTGTCTACGTGAGTTAGTAGGTGTGTGTGTGTTAGTGTGTGTGAACAACACCTCGTTCTAAGGCGTGGCATGGCCTTTGCATTATGCATAGACTAAACATACTATGTTACACACAAGCTCGTAATAATCATTTTGTCAGCTGCCTGCTTCGCGCTAATTGCAATTAAACAATAATGCAGAGACTCGGCCAGAAAGAGACAACCATAATAGCAAATGTCTGAGAGAGGTAGTACATATGTACAATGTACATACTCGTTGAGGAGTCCATGTATGAAAATGTTGTGAAAAATTCGTTTAGAAAAGTGAAAATGATGCGTAATTACTACGACTAAGAAGCGCATGTTGTGCTTTGTGCCTTTGCAGACAGCAAAAGGCGTTTAATTAAATGTTAATAGCAACAGTAATGACAACAACAACAAGAACAACACAAATAACAACAACTGCCAGTAGACAATTAACAGCGTCTTATTGTAACTGTTGTTGCTCGAGTCGCGTTTGTTGTGCTTCTATTTGCATATCATTAAGTTGAGAAATACTCGTAATACAAATTTTTACTCTCTTTGTCACATTGTCTCTCTGTCTTTCTATATCACTCACTTATCTCTCCATTATCAACACTTGGAAGTGATATGGGCGTAGGGAGGTGTTGCAGACTAATCAATTTTTTTAGTGTGACATAAACTAAACTCTGGAAAAACTCTGTGAGTTAAAAATCACTTAAGTGATGGAAATCATCATTTTAACACTTTTTAAGAGCATAATAACGGTATTTTTAATTGTTTTTTTTGGTCGTGTCAGATCTAACAATTTATATGAAAGATTCAGGACCGTGAGATGGCTTTGTCGAATTGTCGAAATTATAATTAAACTTTGAAAATTTAGAAAAGCCTATAAAATTAGACCCGATGAATTTTCATCTTTGAATCCCTTTTAATGTGTTCCCTATTTTCAAACTACACTAAAAATTCATGACGATCGATAAACAGAGAAACAATTTTACATAACCTGGACCTAGGCAAGAAAATGCATAAATTCCAATCTACACTGACGAGCAAAACTGTAACACGTTTTCAATGTCCTCACTTCAACTGTCTGTATCTTCTCTCCTATTTTATGTATTCCAAAGATCTTAGTCTTGTTTTGTTGGGCATTCAATTTAGTATAATTTCTGAAAATTTGAAGAGATTTGATGAGCTGGAAGAAATATGACAAAGCCAAATGCAAAAAAAGTCAAATGTTACAGTTTTGCACTTCGGTTATATTTTAAACAAATATTTTTTAAAATAATTTTTTAATAATGTATCCACAGCCTTTTCGATTTTTTTTAGTTCCCTTATGCGATTTAGCATACTTTGGATGTAGCGTTGAAACAAAGCAGGGGGAATAGCGTACCATGCGTCCTTGTTCTCTCCCACAGCTCCATCATTGTACTTTGAGGGACCGCATATTTCGCCAGCTGCGATTATACATGGCTACATAATTTGTTCAATAGTATTCATATCGGGAGAAGGTAGTGGCCACTTCATGGACTGGAATTTTTGTTTTGACATCCAATCTTTGACCAAAAGGGACGTGTCCTTTGGGCCAATGTCTTGCTGAAAAATGAATTTTTCAGCAGCCAGACCCATATTCCAGATTACTTCTAGAAGATTCTGTTGCAGAATGCTTAGATATTGTTCCTTTCGAGTTATTCCATCGATTAACACCAAGGGACCAACTCCATTTTTATATACACAGCCCCAGACCATCATTGAGCCGCCACTGTGCTTGACGCTTTTCCGCAAAGGTTTTTTCAAAGGTTGGGTGTGTATGTGTCATAATGTGTTTTTTGATGTATGCAACTGTATGCTAATATTCGTGTTATTCGTGTCGGAATGGGCAAAGAAAATCTTAGAAAGAAACACCTTTTCACTGATATTTAAGCTACGATTTCCTAATGGCAAAATGGTTATTAGTATAGATATTAATCTAATTTTGAGCACAAGAGCAAGTTACCGCTCTGATTGATCAAAGTTTCAAATACATCTGATAACAGACCACTGTGATAAAGTGTCAGTATAGACCGCAGTTTGGTTTGGTTTATATTGGCATTACAGTCACCACGAAAAAGCAGGCGACAGTGTTTTATAACAGACCGTTAAACGGCAATGACAAATATTTGAGTTGAGCACAAAAAAGAAGGTGTTCACAATTTACGAGTTGAGGTGAGCTGAGGTGAGAAAAGGATAGGATGGGATAGGATAGCACATGTTTACCCGGCACACGTAGAAAATTGACAACTCAATTGCAAAAACTATTTACACGCAATTAGGCGAAATGACGGACAGGAGAAAAGAGAAGGGGCCAGAAGCTACTCACGGCAAAGTTGTCAAGTAAAATAGAACCATAAAATGGAGGTATAACAAAGGGACCAAGGACAACTCGACTCGACCCGGGACTCCGGTCTCCGGTCTACGGACTCGAGTGTAAATATTGACCAGGCGTCAGGGCCATAGCAAGTGGGCTCGGCTGTAACTCGGTCAGAATCTGGGTTGGAGAATGTTGGACCAGCAGCTCATTCATAAATGCATTAGGGAGCTGTCAGGCTGTGCAATCGAATTCATGTTGGCATTAACTGTAAATTATGCAAGCCAGGACAGGACATTGGGTCATGAATTTGACATGGCTCTGAGCCAACCACTTGGAACTGACCAACAACCACCGACAACTTGTCAAGGTGAACGGATTCCTGTTTATTATATGAACCATTAATAAGCAGCCAAGTAAGTGGAGTCGAATGACACTAATATATAACATATTTAATATACATACTAGTTTGTACATATATAGTAGGTTTATTATATATTCTTAACTCATTTGTATTGTGTGGTGTGACCCAGTTACGTTCTGTGTCCTGATCAATTTGCCCTTGAGCGAATGTTGTGCAAACTTCTCTAGCTGCAGTTGTCCTTGCATTGCAGTTGACATTTGGTCACACACACACACACACACTAACTGTGAGTGAGTCTCCTGGGTCACCCTTTTGCATGATTTAAAACTATTTAACTTCTTTTGGTATTTTTTTCTGCTTTTTTCCTTTCCCTTCGCATCCCTTCAGTTCTGTTCTGTTTTGAATCTTCTGTTTTGTTACACTTTTTGACATTTGCGCTGTGATTTTTCTTTTTGCACCTTTTATGTTGAGTGTTTTTACGAGTACGAAATGCTTCTCATCTCTTCTCCTTAAAAATTTATGAGTTTTTTAACCTTGCTGCAAATGGCACAAAAGTTGCTGGCAAAAACCAAATACTCCATGGGTTTGTACCTCTGCAAAACTGGATGTGTTGCGTCAGTAAATTCTTAATTACTATTGTGATGTGCACTGCATATCTGTATGCAGCAGAAGTTTTTGTCTGCTTCTCCAATGTGTCACAGAGTTGCGAACATGCGGCGTATGCGCAATACTTTCAAAGTACCAAATTTACGCAATTTTTATTATACGAAAACTGTATTCAATTCACTTACACTTAAGACTGACTGCTAGGAAAAGCGGGAGAAAATTTAAATTTTTTTTTAATAATGAAGTTATAGCTTTTGTGTATCCAAATTTCTGTGATGTTACTAAAATAAAATAAAATAAAATTAAATAATTAAATAAATATTCCCAAATTGCGAATAAGATGATTAATGGGTATACAAAAAAAATAAATGCAAACAAATAACAGAAAACTAAAAACAAATGATTTGTTGTACCTTATATTGACCACGACACGGGTAATTAACTCAGCTGCCAAAACCGGCGACGTGAAAGATTTGAGATCTTTTAAATAGCTTTTTAATGAGCTGTCAATTACTGTGGCTCACTTGTAAGTTGATTGTGTGCAATGCGCCATAAATATAAATTAGAGTTTTCAGTCCCTTCTGAAGCCTTTTCTGCCAGTTTTGATGCCACAACTAATTGAGTTCGCACACATTTTGGTTTTCATTGCAGAAAGCTGTCAGGGACCACACGAGAAACGTTTACTGAATCACCTGCTCTCCACATACAACACACTGGAGCGACCTGTTGCAAATGAATCGGAGCCGCTGGAAGTCAAGTTTGGGCTGACCCTGCAGCAAATCATCGATGTGGTAAGTTCCCATTTGTAGAGAGAGAGAAATGTCTATCGAAATTGTGAAGCAACTGTTGCTGCAACCATTAATCAACTACAACAAAATTATAATCACAAATTAATGAGACAGTTTAACGCTATGTGGAGTTTTTCTTCCCGTCGCGGTGGTTTCTTCCAATAGAAATTATATAAGTATATATTCATAATTAGTATAGGATGAAAACTATCAGTTTCGTGACCGCAAGTTTGTGGTTAGCCTTGGTAAGTGACATGTACCCGTGCTCGAATTTCTCTAAGTATTTCTGCAGCAACTGTATGCTTGCTTTCTCCGAATTTCCCAGGGTTTTCCATTTTAATCTTTCGTTTATTTATTTATTTATTTATAGTTTTCACATTCGAATATCGAAACTAACCAAAAAGCATTTGAAATTTTTGTGTTTTTTTTTTGACATTTTATGAATCTATTTCTCGTTGTCCACTAGGCTTCTTATCATCCGTACATATTTTCTCGTTATTTGTATCAACTAAAAAACAATTCACCTTAATTGGTTTTCAGTTAAAAAATATTATATTTTCGTATGCATTTTTGATTTATATTGTGAGGCTGCCAGAGGCCAATATTTTAATTAAAAATATGTGTATGTCGAAATAGTTTAACAGACAAAGCAAAACTAACTAACTTTGGGATGCCGTCGATATATAGATATAGATTTATCACGGAGTGCCGCAACAAATACCATTTAAATAAAATACTTTTATATCGTTGTTTAAACTTTAAACTGAGATACAAAGTAGTTTTCTGACGATTAAACTGACAAGTAAGCAAAAGATTTAAAGATATTATAGTAATCGTTTGGGAGTAACTAAATTGAGAATTTGATGGTATTAAAATATGGAAAATGAAAATACTCATTATATTGCAAGCAATTTTAATAAAAATAATTACAAAATCTCTGAAAATGTTAAAAAAAATCGATATAACAGTTTAAATTTACGAGCTCTTGCGTTTCTTATAGGACGAAAAGAATCAGATTCTGACCACAAATGCGTGGTTAAATTTGGTAAGTGACATGTACCAGCTGTCAAAATGTTTAGCACCTGTTTGTCTGTCTTTCTTACCAACTGATAGGAATTATAATTTGCCTTCAACTTGCTTTCATTTATTCTAATCAATTTGCTATAATTTATGTGTTTAAAGTTTGACAAATGAAAAGCTACTTACTACTTAGATACCAATAATCACAAGCATTTATTTCATTTCTTATTTCTGAGAGCTCCTTTATCCAATATGTGTTGTCTCGATATGTGTGTGAAAAATAATATTAACATTAAAATTATAATTGATTTTTGCTGTAAAACACCAATTTTTTGTTACCTCAAGAGCTTCAAATGGCAATCACTTTACAATAACATAAATTCAAATTAAATTTTAAAATAATAAATTTAAAAATATATGTAAAAGAATTTTAAGCTACTAAGCTTAGAAATTAGCAGTTAACATTCCGTTAGAGCGTTATTCCCTTATCTATTTCAGTTGTAAACTTTTTGATTTATACATTTTTCCATTTGACCTGGGTCTCTGCTCGTTATAACTCTTTGGCATATTGGCAAGGGCCAAGTTATTGCCAAATTGGCATAAATTGCAAAAGGTTACTCCAAGCATAAGCATAAACAAATAAATCAAAGCTACTAATAAAGCCCTGCCCAGCTAGCAAATACCCTACTGTAACATAAATGACTTTCATTATGGCGCTTAAGCTTCAATATTACTGAAATTTATGAAAATTTTTAGCCATCAAAAGAGTAACATAATTTGTATACCGAAATTGTTTCGAAACTGCAGATCAATTTATCAATTCTATATAATTATTTTATATCACATTGATATAAACTATCGTAAGCATGTCCTGTGTAAAGGGTATACAGAATAAGACGCACACCTGCAGCTGCTGCAATTGATCAGAATACCCTTTTTAATAAAATTAATAGCGCTTTTTATGCACAATATTTACGACAGCAACAACAATTTACAGTTTTGGCACAAATGAAATCTAACTAATTGTTGTAAAATGCGAACAAAACAAAAAGAGGGATGGTGATTTACAGATAAATACAAGACGTTAACTAAAACATGCATCAAGCACTAAAAAAAAATACATTTTTTAATAAGTAAACTTTTAACAGCATTTGTAGCCATTTTCTAGTTGTCTGTGTGTCATTATATATGTATATTTAAACATACATATATATTTTATAATTTTAATAAATGTTTTTCATTCGTATTTATTTTTTGCAACACCTCATATGACACACATTAAATTTATCCATTAAAAAACTAATTTAATTAAATGACAGCTCGATAAAAACGTGATACGGAATGCGCTTGAATGGTTGTAAATTTGTCACAGTAACACGCTTAGATATGTTTTGAAAAAATAAATGTAAAACTTATTTCTAAATGTAAAAACTAAATAAAATTAGTTGAATACATTTTGAACAGAATTCAATTTGATTTTATTAAATTTTAACTGAATTTCCTTAATAGTTCGAAAAATGTACAGGATTGCCATAAAGCCTTCTCAGTACATTAAACAATAACAAACAACTGGTGTTAAGCGCATTAGACATAAATAAAAGCAATCATTAATATGCATTTAATTAAAACTAATTGCCATAAATATTATTCTTAACTCGATGTTCATTTTTCCTCGTGAATTTCTAGACGACTTTTCATTTTCGTGATTAACTGCAACCCCCTTTTTCGGTGTGTGCGAATGTGTGAGTGTATGTGTTGGTATGTGTGTGTGTGTGAGTGTCTATACAAATCATGTACTAATTATACGAATATCTATTACAGATTATGTTTAAATAACTTAAATTATTGCTGGGTACATGTCATAAATCGTTTCTCAACAAAAGAACTAAAAACCTAACAAATTGAAAACAAAATCAAAATGAACAGCTTACTTCGGCATGCTGAAGATTTAATATCCTTGCAGATCGTACCTATGCTAAATAAATATATTTACTTATATACTCTACTCTATCTTCAAGGATATCGATACAAAATTAAATTTAAAATATAAAAAAAAATAAGCAGCAATAACAACAATAGACAGCCTGCATGTTGTTTAACTAAATATGCATTTAAAAAAAATACCTAAACTATAGCTGTTCTCATTGTATATCTAAATATATTAAAAACTAGTACACATATTTAAACCTCAAGAAAACAATAACAAAAACAAAACAAAATCCGATACCCCCAACGAACGATTTGGCATTAATGTATTGCTTTTGTAATGTTAATTAAAGCATTGCAGATAGATTATTTATTGCATTTTAAGTAATTTTCATTTAGATAATCAACAGTTTGATTTATGCCCCATTTCAGATTGATAGATAGATGGAAAAACCGCAGAGTTTGTTGATTTGCGAACCGCATAAATTATGCAACTTGATATCCTGGCAGCTCTAAACGTATGAGTTTTAGCCCTGACACTTTCAACTTTCCCTGGCCACGTTGTCAATTACGCTAATTAGTTTACTAATAATTAATAGCGCACATACATGCTCCTGATAAATACTTGTGTAGTTGCTATTGACATATATCAAATATGAGAATGTCCATTTTTACCGAGTGACTGAGAAGTTACTTTAAAAGCAAAATGACAGTCAGTTTCCTTCTTTACATGTGCTTGGAAACTCGTTAAAAACTCACAAATATAACTAAACTTACTAAAACAAGCACACACTTACTGCTAACAGAATACTACAAAATTTTCTTTTTTTAATGAAAAAGCTGGACTAAATTGACAATACCCAAGGCACATGTTTAGTTTATCTTCAGAAACACTATGGGAATTACAAGTGTTCATGGTGTGGTAACAAGCTTAACATTTACCAAGGTACCATTTGGTAACTCCTTTTTTTGTTTTTGGAGCTGCTGATGATGATGGTGATGAGGAGGAGGATAATGGTGATGATCCTTTTGGCATCGATGACCCCGGCGTGTCACCAGGCAAATGGCAAAATGTCATTCTCAGATATATTTTCAGGCATCGGAGGTGAGAGACGTGAGACAGTCTTCAACCAAAACTCATACTCGATGCAATGTGGCCACTTTTCTCCTTGGCACGACATTAAAATGCACATTGTGACACCATCAAAGCTGAGGCATAAAGTCATTAGCATTTTTCGGCTAACACCATAAAGTCACTGTGTGGTTTCGTAATGACTTTGATAGGTTGCAACCACCCAACGGTTCACCCAACCGTCCAACTACTCAACCACACAAATGACCGGCCATAGAAATGTGTTAAAAGGAAATGTCTAAGGGATTTTGTGCCAGTCCGGGCAATGGATGTTCAATGGAGAACCTTGTAGTGCAACATCTAGTCGAAGGTGCTTAAAGTGCTATTAACAACTTGTTAGACTCCAGAGTTCAGGACCTGAATCAAAGGCTTGACTATAATCTAATTATCTCTGCGAATTGATTGAAGTACTCGATATCAATTCAGTTTAAATTACTGAATACCTTTTTTAACACTATTGAAAATATTTGTAATTTTTAATTAATAAGTAATTGTATTCTATATTCATTATATTAAGCTCTGCAATTAATTTCAAATTTATAGCTGAACATTTTGTCGCTATAAAAAATTACTGCGCGTACTTATCACACACTTATTTGTCTCGCCATTAACAACCGCGGAAAACGCAGAGAGGAGGGGATAACGGAACACATATGCCAGGACTAACAAACTTTGTCCTTGAACAAAACATATGTATGAGAGAGACAGAGAGAGAGTAAACTCCATTTAGAGCAAGTTAGCTGGTACATTTATCATAAAAGTCAGCATCTATATATATTTTTGGCGTTGTTTCTGGATTAAGAATTGAGGGGTGATCAGGGTAACCAGGAGAGGCCAAGAGGACAGAGTACAGAGGACAAAGGACAACAACGGCAATTGTTGGCTCATTAGAAACTCATTTAAAAACAATTTGGCACGTTAATGCAAAATAAATCTATAAGCTTATGCAGGCAATGGCAACGTGCTCACTGATTCGCTGTCTCGACAACTTTCACTATGGCTTCACATAATGTGCATGTTCTATATAAGTACCTTTTATATAATACTTGTGCTATGCAACATACATACTTGCCAGTATATACTCACAAGTATTATGCGATTAAGCGACCCGGCTGCAAAGTGCGAGCATTTAATGCAAATGTCATTTGTTGCCAATGATGTCTTCAACTTTTTCAAATGTCTGCCAAATATAATCCGAAGAGTGAACACCCTTAAGCTCGAACTTTCTATTAATTTCAAAAGTAATTTTTTGCGAAAATATCTTTAAGCCTGTTAATTGAGATCTTAATTAGGCATTTATAATATGTATGAGTTGTTGTGATATTTACAAAATTTTAATCAAATTGTGCAATTTAATTAGTCAGATTCTTTTGAAACATCAATAATTCAAAATCTTACCTGACTATATATTTAAATGCTTTTATTTATTTTTATAACAGCTTTACAGATATAGGTATACTAAAAAATGTTAAAAGTATTTTGCTCAAACTTAAAAAATTAACTAAGAAAACTTATAACTTTTTTAGCCGTTTATTTAAAATATTTTTAACATAATAAGACTAAATTTTAATTATTGCTTGCTACAGAAAGACTGTAATCAAGATTCTACATGTAATCAAGAATAACATCGTTACATATTTTGTTATCAATTCATAAGACTCACTATAAAGAGTATGCCACAGCAAAAGAATAAAAAAAAAGAATCACCCAAAAAATGTCATTAGTATGCGTTGGTGTTGACTTTGTCGACATTTGCAAAACGTACCAAGACGTGTCCCGGCTTCTGTCCCTGCCTTCAAACTGTATTTTCTTCTCTCTTGTCAGGTACTTGGATTGTGGATGGTGGGTGGTGGAAAGGAAGGGGGGGTAGACGCACCCCCGGCGGAAGTGCGCTTAGCAAACAGCCTGTCATAAACATGAAATTTGCACAAAACCGCCATTTTTATAAGGTGTCAACAGCAAATATCACATATCACGAGCACATATAGACGTTATGGCATTTGATGTCGAAAGGAAGCTGCCACATATTGGCTTACCCAAAACGTTAAATGGCTCAAAACTCGCACCCTTCTCCGTCTCGTTGCCTTAACCGCATATCGTTACAGACTGCCTCAAAATGGAGCCGAAAACGTTACCCAGTTCCCCATGTATCTTTTAATGGCTCAAGTCGTTACTGCAGCTGCTGTCAGGCACTAACTGGGCCAAGCTGTTTTGGAATATGCTGCCTTTTCTGCTTCTCTCTTTCTCTCTCTCTTTGTTTTTGTTTCTGTTTTTGTTAAGACTGCCAAGTTATTAATGACAAAGTCACCTCAACATTTGGCTTTCATATGCAGAGACGAAAAAAGTCAGAATCAGTTTGAGGAAATGAGACATGAGGCAGATTCATCTGCATTGCAAACGACAATTGCCAGAACCACCTTGAAAATAGTAGTAGTACATAAATTAAGTATCTATCATGCAGTATGATTGACAGCTGTCTGTCTGTCTGTCCGTCCGTCAGTCCATCTTGGTGTCTGTGTATCTGTGCGACTGACAATAGGCCAGCATGAAATATCTTTAATTAAAATTTGTATAAAGATAAATGGGTTTTGATACCCAGTTCAAAAGTTTTTATTGCACAGACATGCCCACATCACATAGAATGCTAAGCAAATTGGCACATTGGACATACCGAAAAAGGACACTGTCTTTTCAGTTCTGGGTGTCCTTTCATATGTATGTGTATGTATGAATATGTAAGTATGTGTGCCTACCAGCAGATTAAAATGTCTATTGGGTTTTCCTTTCATGACAAGGACAAAAGTGTGTTTCTTGGCCAGCTTTGTGTGTGCTAACAAAAGTTTTGATAGCATTTCCGTTTTAGCTATGCGCTATTTGATTAGGTCTTTGTGTCTGCGACAAGCTAATTACACTTACTTCTATGTACATAAATATTCGAGTACTAAATCTATTTATTTAAATCAGTGAATCCATGAATCTTGTTTGTAAACCTATCTGGCGTATACTTAATATTATAATACTTTTGCCGAAAATAAAACCAAAAATAAATGAACCAAGCTCATTAATGCCAAATCGTATCAAATTTAGGGTTTAAAAAACTTAACCATAAACACAGACGCTATAAATATTAAACGAAGAAGAAAAAACACACAAAAAAATCTCTTGTAAACTCATAAAACAAATATATATAAAAACTTTCTATTATCATGCTCTGCTCTTTTTTTACTTGTCACTTTAATTATCTTTTATATTTTTTTCTATTACTTTACATTGCTTTGTTCTTTTATTTTGGTTATAATTTTTTATTCTTTATTTTTCTTATGTTTATGTAAACAAATTTTAAAAAATGCGTTTGTAGGACGAGAAAAATCAACTACTTATAACGAATCTTTGGCTTTCGTTGGTAAGTTTCAACTTAAACTCAAAGTCATTTAAACATAAAAACCATAAATTTAGCTATATATCTATATATATAATAAATCATACATACTTTAAATATCATTTATAAATAGAATCATAAACCTTTTATTAGCTATACCGAGCAGCTTACCAATATCAATTAAGCTTAGTGTGTAGTTAGTATTTATTGCCGCCAGGTATGGCTAATGAAATGTGTTTTGCCTGCTCGTAATTTATACACACACACATGGGCCAAACCTATGCTAAGAGTTGTACCAAACAGCACATAATATCTATTGAAATCCAAAAGAATTGCATTTGGAGATCCACCTTCGATTGAACTATAACGATTAATTTGCTTGAGAAACAAACTCAGCTGAGAGATCCAAGCTTTCTACCCCCATTTCCAAACATACATCTGTATATCATTCAACAAGCTATTGTAAAACATTCAACAAGTTTTCTATTTCACCCAGCTCTCCCTTTTCCACTCTCTGTCTTCTTCTAAGTATCTCTGTCTCTCTCTGTCAATTGGTGGACAACTTAATAGCTCGATTGCGCGGCTTGAAACGTGTGTGATAAATTATTTAAACATCATATTTTAAATACAATTGAATTAAATCGAAATCATATTTAAATCAATGCGCTTTATTAAACCTATCTAAATTATTACACATATATCCAACAACAACTACAACAACATATCTTTAACTATTAATCTAGCTAAAGCATAATGCAGTTTGATTTATTTCTTAAATTCTCTTCTATTATTAGTTTTACGTAAATTTTTCAATAGCAAACGCTTTTCGAAATAGTTTTCTTTATTCCAGTTTGAGTTTTAGCTTTTACTGGGGAATACTTAATACAATATTCATTTCAATTTAAAGACCTTTTTTACGCATTTATTAAGAGCAACTAAAAACCAACACATAAACAATGCCAGACAAAACAAGACTCTAAACAGCAGCCGCAGCAACAATTTAACAATCAAACAACCAAAAACAATTTGCTGCATGTTAAATACTCTTGCATACAATATATCAACAATATTTTAAATTGCATCGTGCCATAAGCCCGGATAATTCCCATCGCATGTCTTATGTATTTTAATTTTTATTATATTATCTGTGCTAGTTTAAGACTCAATAAAAATCAAATGCATGTTTGGCTGGGCGTTTGAACGTGTGAAAAATATGGGTCAGAAATTCAACTCGAAGATTTTATGCTCTTGCCGGGTTTTTTAAAAAGTAAAAACAGAGTTCTTCTAAAACAATATTTTTATGTATAACTGAGTAAACTAATAGCGACAAGTTTTATCAACAAGGATTGAACATAAAATCTAAAACTTAAAACACTGCACACAAAGTTGAGGACTGTAATTGAATACAGAAATTATGCGTATATAAATATGTTGAAAAAGATCTAAGACCAATGATTTAGCCGAAACTTGCCCTATTTTTATATAAATTATATAATAATTCAATCTAAAAGTGAAACATTTCGCTGAGGGTCCCTCGGCTAGTGTATTGACATATGTGATGAATGCTGCTGTAAAAAATGCGCATTATTAAACGGAAGTGTTGAAGGGACAGGGAAAGTTGAACATAAATTTTTCATGGAATTATAATACTTATATTTGGCATTGGGCTTGTTCAACACTCGTCAATCCCTGTCAATTTGCGAAATTAATTAAATTATTTATTTAACACATCGATTCGATTGGCCTCATCGTTGTCGTTTTTTACCTTTTCCGTTCTCGCAGTGAGTAAACACATAATAGGCTTGCAGCGACGATTAAATGCAGACCCATCGCATATGTTGCACGCTGAATGTTGCTGTGGCATGTTGTACTCATCTACATACATATGTTAAACGTACATAATTTGCAATTTTCGATTTGGCAATCGCAAAACCCCAAAATGTGATTCGTGCAAACATTTTGTTGTTCTAACCATCCAACTGCCAATTTGATTGATGGCTTGATGTGTCATTTATAAACTGCCAGTCAGACTTGTGCTCCAAATGTGTGTCAATACACGCCTTGAGCAGCAATTGTAATTTAAATGTTGCAAATGAAGGAGAGGCCGGAAAGTCCGCGAGTTACATTGCAGTGCCTGTCAAATGTGTTCATACACATTTCGATGGCCAGCTGAAAGGCGTGTACTTTGACGGTTCCATTAGCAACTCTGGCATATCACAAAGAAATTAATAATTGGAGAAAAAACATTTTATATTCACGAAACTAGAAATTGAGAATGATAAAATATGGATCACTTACACAACGCGAAACAGTCACACAAAAATGTTAAGCTATAGAGCTCAAGCAAAATTAAAATCCCAGTTAAATAGCGAGAATTTTGTATTCGTTGTCTCCTAGTTATTTTCGGTATTCCACAGACGATCCCAGCCCATAGAGAGGTACGGCAACCCCTTGTTCACTGAAAGCTCATTGAAATGGTTATTTTACTTTGGGTTCCCTTTGGAATGGTTTATCTGAATGGTTTTCCAATCCGGTAAAGTTGGATGATCTCCTGAAAATCAGAGATTCTGTCCTAAGCAGCAAAATTTTCTTGAAATCGTTCCATTTATTTTCTCGTATTTTTATTTTCAGTCGTCAAACGAGTTTGTAAACAAATCACAAATGTTTAGTAAATGCTAAATGCTATGCTATGAGGGCAGTCAGTTGCATACTTATCGATAGCACCGATATTTTAATCAAATGTACATTAGTGAGGAAAGGTCATAAGATGTGGCTCCTTTTGTTCAAAAAACATTTCAATTCAATTTTTATAATAATAATTGGAAATAATAGTTCGGGCTAAATTTTTATTTAAAAATTAAAAAGTATTAATTATTTTTGATTTTTATCATTTAAATTCACTTTAATAATTTAAAATAACTTTTTTATAAAAATCAGCCAGTAACTCCTATTTTTAAATTTTTTGAACAAAAATTATAATTGTTACGGTCCCTGCTTGTAACTATAATTATTCCGAATTCTATAATTATTTGTAGCTAGTTTCCAGCTTGAAATTAGTTTCCTTCCACATTTGTAATAAAATCCCAGCTTGAATTGGGAACTTAAAACTACTGTGGAAGCTAATTGCCACATTGCGAATGACATGAAATGCTCGGCATGGCCCCGTGGCATGCCACAAAACTGCGTGGAAGTCGCATTCGTGATGGAGGCAACCTGGACAAAAATACATACATACAAACATACATATATATATATATATATATGAATATATTTCGACGTTCTGTGCGAACCGTCATCTGTTTTTACAGCTGTCATAAAACCGCACCACAATAACAGCACTAAAGTTGAAAGTTTTTAAAGCAAGGCCTGTGATATGTACTATCATATAGTTTAATGCAATGAAATGCCATGCCATGAACATTGTACTTAATTACATTTTTGTGATTTAAAAAGAGATCTGTTGCATAAAGACAGCGAGACAATTGCTTGCTCTAAAAATGCCACAAATGTGTGTAAATTATAAAGCAACAAGCTCGGCAGTAACAACAACTGTAATAACTAAGAAGAGCAACTATAGTAAAAGTAGAGGAAAACTAGTGGGAAAACTTTGTTGCTCTTACGTATGGCAAAAACCACTTGTATGCCAGGCCACAAAACGCAAAGCGCGAGTTGCAAGTTGTGTGGCAGCAACAACGGCAACAGCAACAAAAGACCAACAACCGCAAAATGACACAAAGCACTGCCACTGAGCCTAGTCCCTCTATGAGTGTGTCCTGTTGCCAGGACCAGTCCTGGGGCGTAGATAGAAAGACAGAAGTCAGGAGAGGACAGGACAGGATCAGGCAGTCGCGGTACAATTCGCTCGACGCTCGACAATAGCAGAAACTGCAAACGAAAGGTTGATAAAACTTGTCGTGTGTGTGTATGTGTGTGTGTGCGTGTGTATGTATGAGTGCCTGCTAGTGTATGGGGGCCAAATGCAAGAACTTAGTTTCAAATTTGATGTCAACTGGTTGTACTTTATGGATGCTATTTTAGATCTAAGCCCATCAGCTTGTCACTTAACTTAACAGTGACTTAACATATGTACATTGCATTGTGAGTAGCTGCACTTGAATTTCTATGGATGATTTAGCATGTTATTTTCGTATTTAATTTGTTTCTGTCTTTCTCCCGATTTCAACAAACACACATTTTGTCACATCACGTCGCTTTATAATTTTATTTAAAGTATTTATATTTTTTTTTTGTACTAGAATAGAACTGTTATACGTTTACCATTACTAAAACATGTTATATATGTGTGACATAGGAATGGAACGATTACAATTTGCGCTGGAACGAAACGGAATACGGCGGAGTCAAAGATCTCCGCATCACACCCAACAAACTGTGGAAACCTGATGTGCTTATGTATAATAGGTAAGTTCCCCAAGTCTCCAGTTCTCGACCTTGTTATAAAACTCATTAATGCAATAATAATCGATAAACCGACTACTGATCAGAAAGAAAATTAAAAAAAAATAATATTGTAAGACAAATAAATGTTGATTTTGCGCTAGCAGTCATACATAAAAATCTTTAGGTATTAACAATTATAAATGCCCAATAAACCACACATAATATAATATTATCGATAATCGATGGTAAGTGTGCAATAGTACATCAGCATTAATTATGTAAACATTTATAATAATCCAGTCAGATTATAGTTGAATCTTAAAACTTATGATATACTTTTGTTCTAGTGTTACAGTTTCTGTTACAAGTTATATATGATATTCATTAATATATCATATCGATTATGTAGTTGTGTGTGCACTTTAGTTTCATTTGTTAAACGCTGTTTGCGTTTATTAGCTGATTTTTGTCTGAAGTCTTTAGACTACAGCAGTACTTATATTATTTAGTAGCGTTTTCGATGGAGCAATGAAAAACCTCAAACATTAATGCCAGAGTCCTAAAATCCAATTTGGTCAATCATTTCCGAATTTATAAAATATATTCAATGACTTTCAATTATCATAGCATTGAAATTTGAATTGAACTTTCAACATTTTTTTGCAAAGTTCCAAAATAAAAAAAATCTTTATTGCTCCTGAAAAAATGTGCTCAAAACATGATTTATTCTGTAAATTTTTTGTAATTATAGCTGTCTATGTTATGAGTTTAGTTATTATTTCCCATTCGGTATGTTTGCAAAAGAAATCCCAAATAGTGTTAATACACTATTCCAAATATATACTATACATATATGACATAATATAAGCGTATCATAATCCACTCGCTATTGTTTGTGTGTCTATTATAAAATAAAGCAAAAGCAAAGCCGAAAACTAAACATAACGACTTTGTTTTTGTTTTACTAAGTTCTTTGTATTTGTATTTCAATGTTACCCAATTTTTGATTTGCTTTCGATGTTGATGTTGAACAAACGACTAAAAGAATTAACCAAAATGAAAACAAAAAGCTTCAACCTAAACATGTCTAAAAAATAAAAAAAATGTTGTTTACTTCAAATAAGAGTAGTTTACACGCAGTGGTGTTCTAGTGGGACTGTACATTGTCAGCTTGCCGTTGATGTGGGCCTCACATTGTAATTGGATTCGTAATGCTAACCGAACATACATATAAACTCGAATATATGATATAAACTAATAACAGCTAAACTGCTCAACTAAACCGCAAAAGCAAGAGCCTAAATAAAACCTCAAACTAAACTCCATGAACTTTAAACACATTGTTTAACCAGAATATTATGCAAGTAGTTTGTTCGAAACAATTGAAAATCGAAAATTAAACATTCCTAATATA
The DNA here is from genome assembly GCA_963924055.1 of Drosophila limbata. Taxonomy (NCBI): domain Eukaryota; kingdom Metazoa; phylum Arthropoda; class Insecta; order Diptera; family Drosophilidae; genus Drosophila; species Drosophila limbata. The sequence continues at coordinate 7,197,945 of OZ001353.1, forward strand.
TATGTATATATATATAGATATATCATACCTGATCGTACAATCAATATATACTAGTACTTATGTATCTCATGTGGTCTATATAGTCAATGCATATGTAGAATATTGTTTGCTCTTTTCCAACTTATTTCCGAACAAAGGACAATAACCAACATTAAAGATTGTTCAACAATATGCTGGTGTAATATTTCTGGTTAGACGTTCAGTACTTGAATTTATTTAGCCATCAATTAAATGTACAACAACAATGTTATACTCTGTATTTGTTGTAGCTTGTAAAAAAAAAACACTACAAAAGTAAAAAAAACCAAAGGCAAAATAGATTTTCAAGTATTGTGCATGAGAAATCAAATCCCTCGTACTAAACAGCAACTAAATAAAAACGTATATAACTAATACCGATAAAAAATTCAAAAAAAAGAAGAAAAAAAACAAATTCTTAAACCTAATACCCAAAAGTGCTGCAACAAAGTAATACAAACCTTACAAACTTTGTTGGCACCTCTAAAAACTATTATCCCAAAACATTTTTTTAACTTTAAACCCACATCCCACATACATACACACATCACACACTACAGATTTAATTAAATGTACTAACAAAATTATTTTAAAGATATTTTTAAAACGCTCTTTTCACACATTACATAATTAAGTCATGTGAGAATTATATTTTTATCATACTAGTTAGACTAAACAAAATGAAAACTTATAAATGTCGGCGCAATAAACTCATTCATTACTTGCAGAAAAAGTGAAACATTGCACGAATCACACACATCAAATTGCCCAATTGAAAAAAAGTTTTTCAAAAAATAGAATCGTCTTTGAATAATGGAATATTAAATCTAGAAATCAACCTGCTCGGCCAGCCGATGCTTCATTGTGCTTTCCAAAAAGTGTCACAGATAAGCAATTACTCGTAAAAATAAAAGTGTATTCAAAATCAAATCTTTTCCCAAATGGATTTGAAAATGATAGCATCATATTTATAATCTAAAGACCCAATGAATCTCGATTGATCTTTAATATTTCTATACAATTTCTGTCATTATTTCCAAAAAGACAGAATAAGTTTAAGCACAAAACTTTGTGATCCCCTTCAAGGATATTGCTCGACCTACTGTGCAGTTCAAATTCAAATTCATTACCGCAAGGATAACACAGCGATCTTAAATAAATGCAGTTAATAAAAGAGTAACCTAAGTTCAATTTCTGCAAGTTCTATCCGTTATACTTCAACATCCTTTTGATAGAAAATTGTAGCATCTACAAACTGAATAATTGAGTTGAAAAACGTGCTCAATTATCGCAAAATGCTTCGAATTTTTTGCAAGCTAAATTATCAGATGTTTCTGCTATTTCCACTTTTTTGGACAGCTCATCAATGAATTTTACGCTAAATACTTATATTCCAATCACGCTCCAAATGCAGACAAACTTTTGCCTAATTCACGTATCAATCACTCAACAATAAGTACAAATTTTTTCCCAAAACTTTATTTCCATTTGCTTTCTAAGTAAACATACAAACTTACTCCTGTATTCATGTACTTATTCATGTATGTATAACCCACTATATGCTATCTGTTTATGTGTTTATGTCTCTGTGTGTCTGAGTGTCTCTATGTATGCCTGTGTCTGTGTGTCTAGTTAATATATAACAAAAAGTTATGACGCTTCAGCTCTAATAACGGTCTTGCCACATATGCAATAGTACATGAATCATACGCCCTGTAAGCCAAGCGAAATATTTTCTCGCAACAAGAAAATCAAATACGAATGTTACAGTCGCGTGTTCTCGACTAGCAGATACCCATTACAATGAGAACTAAAAATAGTTGCTCACTGATGGAACCAATTACTTCTATATCTTTCCAAATTATAAAACGAAGCTACTATTGAGCTTCTCATGATATAGGGTAAATATATAGAACTGCAATTGTTTGTCGTATTAACTCATCATATACATATGTGTGGGTCTTTGTATCGGTTAATTGGCTAAAAGCAATTGAAGTGCCCACAATAATTACAATTTTGTATCATGCTCATTCTCATTCACATATATAAATGTTTTTCAGTGTTAGAAAACATGTTATTGACTGTGAGTGTGTGTTGTTAGCGTGTGAGTGTGTGCGAGAGTGTGTGTGAGTGTTAGTGTGCTTATCATTTACCCAAGTAATCAATTGTTATCAATGTCGATTGTGTGTGCTATTTTACGTTCTATTTAGCTGTGTTTCACTGTGTCTATAAATATAAATACTCGTATTTTCATGCTTCCCATGTTAGTCGATGTTCAGTTATAACTATTATCTCGTAAAATCAATACCTGAACTGTACTCATTTCAATGTTTAAGTCATTACCTTAAGTCTCAATTGACAACAGAAGCAAACCAAAACATTTACCGTTCCATTAAGTTACTATAAGTTAGTTTAAGTTTCGTTGTAAGCTCAGCTTAGTTGCATGTCTGCATAGCTTATACATTTTAACTAGAATTTAGAGACAAAGGCAAATTGAATACTAGTTGCAAACAAGGTCAAAACCAGAGTTGAGCCACACAATTGTGGCTTTGCCTATTAAGCTTGAACAATCAACACATATTCATCACCTTAATGTTGTCTTCCGATAAATCAACATACATTTTCAATTAGAACACCGTAAATATTAAATACTTAATAACGTCGTATACTTTGAGAGCGAATTAATCTTAACAGTCCAAAATAAATATTTGATTCGTTCATATCTATTGCTATTGCTAATCGCTTGACTTGCTTTGAAAATATCACAAAACTCCAGTTAAACTTTCAATATATCTACAGAAGGCTGCTTTTCTCATAAATAAATTAATGTTGACAAAAAGCAAAAACACTCAAGCACAAAGTATATATTTTAAAAGCCTTTCACAGTTCTTTTTATTAACTTTCCTGCTTTCACTTAAAACACTATAGCATATTTCTGAGCTGCGTGCTAAAATCTTTTACAATTCAGTGGCAAAAAATGCAACAAAATGAACTGAAACATTTTAAGCCATAACTTAAATGTCAAAATTTCTTGCCAGTTATAAAGCAAAGAATTATCCAACTGGCGACTAAAAACTACTTAAATGCCACAAATTCCCTGGGTGCCCTCATCCCAGAGAGGCATCTAAAAAGCGCGTTAAGCTGAACATAAACTTTGCCGGGGCTCAAATGAAGACAAATATGGCAGGTTCACACATTTTGGCTAAAATGCACCTGGCGGAGAGTCAAGCAGCAGCTTTTTTTTTAGACAGAGTCAGAGGCGGAGAACTAATTGTAAGTTATTTCCGTGACGGAGCTGCATTGCGGCTTACTTAGTCAGCTTTTAGGCACATCTGATGGACGTTGAATTTACAAGCTGCAGCTAAAGCATCATTGAATTAAGAGCTAAGAACAAAAGAAAGAAAAGTCGTAGGCTCAGGTTTAATTTGCCTGGCACGCAGTATCCGGTGTTGATTGCGGAATGGCAATGAGTGAAGACTACACAAGTTTCGGCTGAGGCACTGAGAGGAATAAAATGCATATTGATTAGCCATGTAGTCGTTGGATGGAGTCTGGGGAAATCAGTATATATGAGTGAACTGGAGTGGACTACGAGTAGATAATCCTTGGGCCGTGGGCGTGGCAAGAACACGCACATTTCGTGTATCTCCCTGTGCCGAAAACCTTTTGGCTGTCAACTTTATTTACTAATGAACTTGCGCAGTGAGCAGCCAGAGTCGAAGAAGGATAATCAATTCCATGGATGTTCTCGCTAACCATTTCAGACCAATTTCGCCAATTAAGCGTTAATCTTGGCAAATTTACAGTTCTCTGTTAGATTCCATTGTCATCGTTATCCAATGCACGTCCTACACTTCAAAGGGGAGATTGAGTTTTGAGGAACAGCCTTTCATTTCGTTTAATTTATTAATTCTTTTTTTTTCTCTCTTGGCCTTGGTCACAGGCAGCGCTGGCCAACATTTGCGGACCTGCTAGCCTAATTTGTATGCGTCGGCAGTGCTGCTAATGTGTGGCCATCATTTGGATCAATAGCAAGACGACAAGGCTTATAGATACAGAGACAGCAAGGGATACAGATACAGTTACAGTTATACACATATATTTACTCCGAATTGGGCATGAATTCGCTTTGGCCTTGTGCCCAGCTATGTGAAAGCCATCAACGCCTTCTGCAATCAATTTTCTTAATTTGTTTATGCTGATTTCAATCTGCTTTACACAAATCTCCATCCAGAAGATGTTTAATTGAGATACTTTTTACGGACCGCATATATTAAAGGCGACTAAGACCAATGCCAACAGGATAGAACGAATTATCAATGCTTAAATACTCTTCCACTTAAGCAGCTACTTATTTTGAATAAAAATCGGTTAAAAATTAAAAAAATATTGTATTTCTTTTTTACATATATGCGTTTCATTTTAATGAACTTCAAAACACATTATTAGGTACATATGACGGTTATGAAACAATCATTTTTGACTGTTCTTTTTTAGGTAAGGCAGGGTGGGAATCGATCCCAATTATTTTACAAACTGAAAGGTTTTAAATGTAGCTGGTCGGCGACTCTAACCAGAGCGATAAAAAAATAAGCCAGAATAATATGACAGGGACAAGAGATTTTACAGAGAATAAAGGTACTAAAAATGTGTACACAATTAGTATAATAATAATATTGCTGAGATGTATTTCGACTTCCATTTAATTTTTGCAATCATGCGATCATTTCTGTTTAGTGAGTTTTCTATTTGGCATGATTAAGTTGAATGAATAACCCTGATTTTAATTGATAATTTAAATGTGGAAGCTATCTATATAAACAAAAAGGCTTTTACAACTCAATATTCGACTTAATTTCAAGACAGCGAATCTGCAGTTTCTTACATTCATATATAAATTTCCATCGTTATGGATTGTTTTAATGCATGAAACATTTCGTACCAGATATCAAAAGTGACTTCTTGAGCAAGGGTATAAATAACGTAAAGTTGGGAGTGAAAAGCTTTTACATTAATTGCAACGTTATCTGGCATCTGCGTAAACAGATTACAAAGCATGTGCAAGCTTATAAACAAGTCGGAAAGCCGCCTTCGAAGGGCCAAAACCAACCCAAATGGGATTGACAGCGGTTGTGGCTTAGCGAAGCGAACCGTAGACCATTTTGGGCGCATTTACTGGTCAAGTCTGAAACCGGCCAACATCAATTTTAATAATGCCTGGTAATGATTTCATTTAGTTGTTTGAGCCAAGTCCAGCCAAGGCCGTGCCAAACGCAAAAGCTGCCAAATCTCTCGTATCTAGATATTAAAATGTACGTCTAAATTTAAATGTAAAATGAGATTTTTTCAGGCAACAAAAGTACTTTGTAAATAAGATTGCGATAAATTCATTGAATATTTGATAAATGCGTGATTATTTCAACAAATCGTGATTATTTTCCTGATATTCATTATTTTTATGACTGTTTTAAAAAGTATCTAATAAAACTTAACAGTATAAATTCAAGATTAAGAAACACTTTATTAATAGAAATTAAATTAAGACTATCTTCGTTTCTTTAGTACAAAAGTTTCTCAACAGACAATAAATTAATAAAACAATCATGACATTTCCCCAAATAATTTGAAAAAACTTTAAAATAGATAAATTTTTATATAACTCATAGTTTCATTTTTTTTAAATATTTAGTAAAATATTATTAAAGATATATTTTCAACCTTAACAGCAATTTATATGCATTTTATGTTAAATTTTGTTTCAAACTAGATATTGAAAAAATGGGTCTTAGCTCAGTAAATATTAAGCACTACTTACTGGATTGGTATTTCACAATTTGACAACATGAAAAATATTCATCAATATTTGCATAAGATACTTATCCCAACTGATTTTCATATAGAATAAATTTTCATTATACCCTGTTAGTAAAAAAAAGCTTTTAATGGAAAGAGTGTATTGATTTCTCAAGTTTTATTGTAAAAATACTTTAATTCACAATTTCAAGATGAGCTACCTTACTTATATAGCTCTAACTGTTTTTGGAAATCGTTATAATTTAAGGACATGTTTATTAACTTCGTACCTCTGACAAGTATTCAAGAATATAGGTAAGGTTCAGATCTCTTGCTTCAATTAGTGATAATTATTTTGTTGCTGCTGGCAAATTTGCACGGCTCTTGGTGTTGACCACATTCTCCCAAGCCCGAACGTGCACCTGTGGCCTATGGGTCTTTTCCGTGTTGAGCCATCATTACAACAGCCGCTAATTGGGGCACAAATTTCACTTAAATGCCACAAACAATAGCATGTAAGCTACGCTTACTGCCACATGCCACATGCCACATGTGCTACACCCACCACAACCAACACTCAGGTGGTATGTTGGCCAATTAAATGCACACTCTGACCACAAAATCACAATCGCCATGATTTAAAGTGCGTATGTGACTCTCACAAACATGCCTACAATCGTATATACTATATACTCAAATTTGCTGACCACATAAAGATAGCAAATAGCTCGTAATTCAAAATATCTATGCAAATTGAGTACAAAGTGTTTGCGCAACAGTTTTGGGGAACTCCAAATAAAAGTAATTGCATTTCATTTCATTTCAATGCATGCAAGTACAAGCCAAGAGAAACACATTCAAATATTCTCTAAAAATTTATTTATGTATATACATATAAATATACATATGTATGTATATGATTTTAGGCCACTTGCGACTGGCTTTCGGCATACAAATTTCTCAAAGCCTGATTTGCATATGCACACTGAGATACAGCATGTAGTTAGATGCAGATATTGTATCTAACAGATGTCATTTACGCAGCCAGAAAGTGCTGACAACAGAAATTCCACTTGGTAGACCAAATAATTGGGCTTACTTGGGTTAATGGCTTGCAAGTTCCAAAAGACATATTTTTCTAAAATATCTTTTAGATGCACATGCTAAATCTAGACCAAACATCTCGTTGATCAAATAACTGGGCTAACTCGAAACTAATGTTATTTCATTATTTTAATTACAATCTATTCAAAGCTGACAACAAAGCTGGCATTTTGTGATCTAAAAAAGTGGGCTATTGAGTTATTGACACAAGAAATTTCAGTCAAGATATTTGGGATTCTTCTTTTAAAATTTAAAAATAATAAAAAGTAAATATTGCGTCTAACGCATAAGAGACTGGAATCAAACTGAAATCAATATCGATTCCGGTTTCGATTCCATTTCGTCGTTCAGTTTTGAAAAATGTATTAATTTACAGTTATGTGTGTAAAAGTATACGTATCTATTTACAGTTTGCAGGTAAACCTAACTTAAAATTTAAATAATTTTAGGTACAAGCATTCCGATTATCAATTCTGTTAAAAGAATTTATTTCGCTGCCGGTTTCGATACCGATATTATTCCCTGCTTTTCTTTTAACATTTTTATACCCTGTGCCCATTGTTTGTATATATAAATACAATCTTTTAGACCGAAACACTTAGTCAATTTGTATAAATGTATAAGCTTTAAATTGATTTTAATTCTAAGAACTACTGTACATAAATGAATACGTTTGCCTTCTTGGGATCCAAAACCTCTAAGCTACTTATATAAAAATATAACATAGTATAGAATAAGGTATTAGATTATGCATTGATTTATTATATATGTATTTTATACTTAGTGTAGTCTTAGTTTATGACCAAACACAACAAATTCTTTTGACAACATGAACCTGATATAGATATTCCCATAGCTGTTAATTCCCTCAAACACTAAACAATCACAACTTTCCTGGCTCCCGGTTCAATCCAAAAATATTTTCTTATAACTAGCCAAAATGAAACGAAAAGTATTAAAGCGCAAATCACATGAAACAAAAAAAAAGTATAAATAATAATTGCAAAAAACATATAATAAAAGGAAAAATATACAAGAAATTTAAAATAATACAAAAAAAAAAAAAACAAATACAAAAAAAAAGAGAAAAAATAGAATAATACATAAAAAATTGTACAATAATTTAGCGCGGATGAGGGATTCGATGGCACGTATCACACCAACATTGTGGTCAAACATAACGGCAGTTGTCTGTACGTGCCCCCTGGTATCTTCAAGAGCACATGCAAGATAGACATCACGTGGTTCCCATTTGATGACCAACATTGCGAAATGAAATTCGGTAGTTGGACTTACGATGGAAATCAGGTAAAGTGTTTAGTACACATCGCAGTACGGTTCAGTACAGTACACGCCACAGTTAAGAGCTAACACCAAACACGGTACCAATCACAGGAGTCACAAAATAACACGCTTTCACACACGCAATCAAGAACACAACTAACTAATACACGCACACGTGCACGTGCACAAACCAAATCGGTAAAACACACTAAAAAAATAAAACAAAGGCAGGAAAAGGGAGTAAAACTCTTAAAATAGGATTCGACCGATATAGAAAGGTGTATAACTACTTAGGCTCAACGATTATTCTACTTACTTGTTCAAAGAGTCAAAATACTCGAACTGCTTAAGTTTATGCTTTTCCAATCTCTCTGTCTCTATCTATCTTCTTCTATCTCTCTCTAATCAAATCTATCTTCCAGTTTATTTTATATCCCTCTCGACGAACAATTCTTTGCGTTTTTGCGAATTACAAAACCAAAAGCATTAAGTGTTTGAAAGCACTGAAAAAAAATAATAACGGTTCAGTGTTGGCTAAAATTTTCAAAGTGATTTTGAATATTTTATACCAACACCTAGGTATACAGTTATGATAATAGAGGTTGCCCTTTGTGTGATGCCAGTGCACAATTTCAACTACTATTTTCAGTAGTTACCTTTATTGGGCATTACACAAATTGGGCTTTATAGATATGGAATCATGTGTGAGACCTTTGAAATTTTTAAATAAAATTTCAGTTTCACCTATTTTGCATGTTAGCAGACCAAACCACGCCCAAAAGAAAAGACTCATATCAAAATTAAGAAATATTTTGGACGTATGTAAAGACTCTTAATGGAAGTGAAACAAATTGAGGTTTTCAATACCATTTAATATTATTTTCACGTTACTTTGCACTCAAAACGCAATTTCAAATTTAGTATACTTAAGTAAAAAAATTATAACAACGCTCTCTCTCTCTCTTTTGCTCGCTCTGTCTTGTACACCTGGAACACATGCTCTTTTTGTACATAAATGTTGTTTCAACGTGGCTTTAAATGAACTCTCAAATTTATAATATAAAAACAAACTAAAAATGTTACATTTCTTTTTCTCCAAAACAATAAAAACTCAAACTCAAAACAATGCCCAACCATTCCCAAAAACAAAACAAAAAAATTTGTTTTTCACCAAACAAATTTTTTAAAAATTTAAAAAAAAAAAAAAAAAAAAAAAAATCGTTGAAAAAATTAGTTGGATTTGGTTTTGAATTCCGAAGATGGAGGGGATCTTTCCGATTTCATAACAAATGGCGAGTGGTACTTGCTTGGTTAGTAAAAATCATCATAAACCTAATGCATATTTCACTTACTGTGTTTTGTTGTCATGTGTAAATGTCTTCAATCTACTACATGCATATATTTAAGATCTTTATGATTTAATTATCATTTTGTATATATATCAAATATATTGTAGCAAGAACTCTAGCCAAAATTGCTTTATAGACCTTTTTATTTGCTGCGCTTTCTTTAACTTTTATTATTTACCTTGATTCGTAATATATTTAGCTACTGTATGTATAAAAAAAAATAAATATATATTAAATATGAATCGAATGAAATTTGTATATAATTGTGTGTCAATGTATCAGTGTCATGAAACCTGACTGTTTCGAGTATTACTAATAGTCAATTTTATCCGTCAGCCATGCCCGGAAAGAAGAATACCATAGTCTACCAGTGCTGCCCAGAGCCATATGTCGATATCACCTTTACTATACAAATTCGCCGACGTACTTTATATTATTTTTTCAATTTAATTGTGCCATGCGTGCTCATATCATCGATGGCCCTTCTGGGCTTCACGTTGCCTCCCGATTCAGGCGAAAAATTAACCCTGGGTAAGTACTGAGTACTGAGTAGTACATTAAATAACCACCTTCCAACACTGATTGACCCAATGATTAGTTATAAAATGATATCACATTATCTTATAAGCTTTTTTCAGCGTGTGGTAAAAACTCTCACTCAATATCTAGTTAGGGTTTTCGAACGGTTTTTGTTCAGGAAAAGCAGCGGTAGCGAAATGAGGATTAGCTGGATTTAACCATATACTAAAATATTTAAAAATAATAATAATAAACTTGAATAAATCCCAAATATACGCTGCTTCTAAAGTTAGTTGGTCTAAGCAATGCATGTTTTATTATTCAGTAAAAATAAAACAAAGTAAATGTAAAGAAAATTAGCCCAGGAGTGTTGCCTGCTGCAAAAGCAGTTGAACAACATTTAATCAAGCACATCCTATTCAAAAATATTACAAAATAATTACTGCAAAAGGCAACACTCTCTAAAAGCTACCTTAAAGTTGTAGACTTACAACAAACGTCTCTTAAAAAATCAACATAAAATAATTAAAACTGAAGTATTTAAAGCAATAACATGAAATTTGTTTAATAATATTTATTACTTTTTATCTTTAAATTTTCAGTCAATTTTACGTTTGGCGTTTCATTTAAATTGTTTTTATATAAGTATTTATTGTATCTCTTGTTCCAGGCGTAACTATACTACTATCATTAACAGTATTTCTAAACCTTGTTGCTGAGTCTATGCCGACAACGTCGGATGCTGTTCCTCTTATAGGTACACACACACGCTATTTATTTAACAAATTTACAAAAAAAAAAAATTGAAAAAAAAAGACAGCACAAAAAAATGTGCTGTGTTTAATTGCTGTTTTTAGTTGTTATTAGTTTTACTACAGTAGTGCAATGAAAAAAGAAAAAAAAAAAAACAATAAAATACGAAACTAACAAAATATTCGGAGCAAGAAAATACCAATTATTTAGATCTTAAATTCAAACACTCACACAAGTGACACAGACACAAACCAATACAAGTACTTACACTGAATCAATCGTATGGAGAATGAAAATATGTCACACACCTATCTTAATTCTGTACGTATGTTTGCTAATACTAGATACTCTAACTTCTGGACTTTAACTGTGTGCCACAACAATATTTCGGTTTCAGCCAGCTATAATACTCTTCTCTTCCTGCCGGAACTTTTGGACAGACCTTTGCAATAATAGCTCCATGTCAAAGCCTAACACACAAGCAATACACCCAAAAAAGAAACACCTCCAAACAAGAATTATTCACAGCTATCTAACCGTCTCTCTCTATTTATTTATATCTGTCTCTGTCACTCTCTGTCACTGTCTGCCAAATGTAAAGTACCTATAAATCAGATGGAGCAATTTTTCTTTGTACTTCTTACTTACTTGTACTCATCATTTAGCTAGCTGACTACTTTGAAATTTGCTTAATACTCTTTCTACTACTTCTGCTACTACTATTCTACTCCTATTTTAATTATTTGCTACTCAAATCAGCTGCTCCAAGTAGTCGCGCATCAAAAGCTCTGACAATAATTGGTATTTGACTACACGAAACACACACGCACACTCACGAATCACGAATCAGTACTCACTACTCCCGAATCAGACACTTACTCGTACCAACCACAATTCATAATCGATATTCGAATCGCCATGAAAAGTTTTCGTTTTCGTTTTCGTTATCGTTATCATTTTCATTTATATTTCCATTTCCATTTCCATTTGCATACTTGCTGTTTTGAAAAGCGTATGTTAAGCTGTCCCCTTCCCCGCCCCCGTTTACCCACTTAGTTTATGAGTTGTTGTTTCTGTCGGTACGTTTGTTTTCTCTACGTGTTTGCCGCTAGCTGATATTTGTTTTCATATATTATATGTACATGTATCATTTATTTCACTCTTCTGTTTTTAGCCTGACAAATTGATTTCTTTAAAGAAAAAAAAGCTAAAATCAAAAAAAAAACAAACAAATTAAAATAAACTCAAGTCAAAACGTTCATCATGTAAATAAGCTTCTCTATAAATAGAATAGTGTATCATTTTCATGCTAGGACAGGTCGCATTTATTGCCTGAACAATCTAATCATCAATTTCTTAACAAATATAGCAGCATTTAAATCGCATTAAAACGTAGAGCAAATATATAATCTATATATTTATATTCTTGTTAAATGTATTACTAAACAAAAATAGTTAAATTGTACATAACCAAAACTATGAACAAATCCAACGAACAACCTTTTTTCGCTACCAAATTTTTAACGTTACAACAAATTGCCCAATAACTGAGCCAAACAGTATACAACTGAAATATGAACAAACAAAACAAGTGAGCATCAAATTTCAATATGATTTTGACGCAACCAACAGCGAAGGTCATGAAAATGAAAGCACAAATTTTTTAAATATTATTATAAATATATTTATATTATGATCGATTCAAAGAATTGTATGCATTTATAATATGATATATATCTTCGTTATTGCACTATTCAGGCTTAATTTAATTATAACATCTGTTAAAATATATTGTAATAGTAAACAAGATTTTAGCTCGAACCGAGGACTGGTTTCAAAAATCCCTGAACCTAATTTTCTGAATAATTTCCAAAACAATAGATTTCTTATTAAATTAATTGCGAGTCTAACTTAATATATGGATTTAATTATGATAATAATATTTTTATTACTAGTCGTGCAATCTGTCCAATATACAATTCCTAATTGTATTATGCCATAAGATAAATTTTCTTTCCAACAATCGAACACAATAAAGTATTTTTAACACAAAATTCACATTAGCAAAAGAATTTCCATTACTGCGAGGTGCGAATATTTCCATGACCAGCGCTGTTGCAATCGAAAATCACATTTAAAAACAGAAGAAAAATCACAAACCAGTTAATTGATAAATGTGGCCAGTTAGACACTGTCAATTGCAATATGTAAAAAAATAGTGATATTTTTATGATTTTGTATGCATAAAAGAACAACGAATATCAATAACTAAAACAACAACATTGCAATACTCAATATTTACATAGATCTATGTACAATTATGGTAAAGGTTTGTATTGAAGGCTTATATGTATATAACAATAAAATAAATGAAATCAAAACGCGACCAAATGTTATTTTGATACTTGGTAAAGTAGAGAGGAAAAATCCAATGTCAGAAAACAATAACAAAACATACAAGACATACATACCTACAAGGATATAGTATGTTCATGCTTATATAATTAGACTAAGAAATTGAAATACACAAATTATATGCCTTGTAGATTTGGTAGGTATATATTAAATTTCACGTACTTATAAACTGTGAATACATTTGCAATTTTAAATAAAAAAGAACAAGAACGTACTCTGTAAATAAAACACACTTGAAACTGACGTAAGTACATTCACAAACACACGCACACCCACAGTTACAGCAACAGCAACAACAACAACAATAACCACAAATAAAAATAAGAACACTGAACGAAACAACAACGAGACAATGAAAGACTGAAAAAACGCATGCCACAAACAACAAACCAGGCCAAAAGGCAAAAGTCCTGCTTAACTGAGTCTTAGGCATACTACTTTCACTATATATATCTCTTTCTATCTCTCTCTCTCACTCTCTCTAACTCGTTTTGGCAAGAACTCTTGTACTTGCACCCAGTCACATAAGAAAATCAAAACTAAACAAACGCAACTCACAAATACACCAAACCCAACCATAAGTAAATATATTTTATTGCTCAAAATAAATATACCAACGAAATCTCTAAAATTCTCATATTCACGCACCTGTAAAATCCTGATTTAAACCAAAAAAAAAAAATTATTCCCGAGCAAAACGCAATCCCCACAATTTCCCGCTAAAAGAAACTCAACTAAACTAAGCGAAAAGCTAAAAAAAAAAAGAAAAATCAAAGCGCAACATTTGAACTTGCATTTATGCAGATCCATTTGACCAGATGGTAGACTTGCAACTCCACATAATATCGTATCGCTCATCATGCGTTCATATTATGTCATATTACTATATCCGACCCGATTTCCAAACTCTTCCAACAACGACCCACAGATGAGAGCTTAAAACCAAATCATTTGCATGCATTGTGCAATTTTCAAAGTAATTCCCATTGGCCCCACATTTAGTTCAGGACACACGTAGCAAATTTTAAATGGGCGTGGAAAATTGACAACACGTAGCTCTAAGCTCTTTGGCCTAAAAAAAAATCACAAGAATAATGAAAAGTAAAAGAAAAGTGCAGAAAAGTAAGGAAAACGCCCAGACTTCAGTTCAATTTACAAAATATTCTCATCTAAGTAACGGCAAAAACTTGCCACTTGCCACTTCGGTGGCCTTTCTTTCTGTGCAAACTAATGGGTAAAAGTTGGAAGATTGTGCACCTTACTACTTACCACCATTAAGCTTTTGAAAAGTTGCACCAACTACAAGAAAAGAAGCGAAATGAAAACATTCATTTGCTGGAATGTTGTGAAAATTTCATGCCCAAATGTTTAGTGCTTGGTCAGAGTTGTTGTTGCTAGTTTACGACCCTCGTAATTTCCAGGGCTAAGGAGTCAAAAAGTTGAAAAGAAACTATAATTATAGATCTTAACCGTCAGAATAGCTTAAGTATAGCACAAAGGTACAAGCTCAAGTAATTAAAAATTTACTTAACGGCAATGTTAAGGAAATTGTAGATGCAATTTAATCATCTAATCAATCGAGACCTAATCTAACGTTCGAGGGTTGGCTGATAAGTCATTGGCGTAAGTAGGAAAATGCATCTTTCTTAATCAAATTAAATTTAATATTCTTCTGAAATTACTTTATTTAATTATTTTGAATCGAAAAATATATAAACGAATGTATATATCGTTCAGATTTATTTTCTTGACATCGTGCTGGAAAATCAACACATTTTAGAATTGCAAGGAATAATAGACATTTCTACATATCTTTTTTTTAAGTTTTTTTAAGAATAAAAATTAAATAATTGAATGCAAGGAAGACGATTTAAAGTTTTTTACTAGATACATCGCTAAAAAAAATTATCAGATTAAGGTAGTTGAAAATTTAAAATTTACTTCAACATAGATTCTTATTTTGTTTTTTACCATTACTAGTTTTTCAGAGCATTAGGTTTTCAAAATGACAATCTTTTCAAGAACTTCTGAAAATATTTTCGAAACTCCTAAAAAAGACTATGGCACCACAACAACTATATTGCAATTCAGAATTTTTAACAATTATTTTGATGTTTTAACAACATTCTACTTGTATATCTTCAACTTTGAGAAAGCTTTGTGTAACGAACCCCCAAACTGTTTGGCATTATTATATATATTATATATTGTATATGTAAAACCCCTGACAAAGATACCCTAACTTTACAAACGCTTAAGTTGAGAACCCGCCCAGCTTTCCCTTCCACCGCTAAGTCCAGTTTATGAGTTCAATGTTAACTTCAAAGCATACAAGCATATTACTCATCACTTCTCAAGCACACTTCATTCGAGATCGAGATTGAAATCAAAGTAAAAGCCATTAAAAGTATATACTAAATATATACTAAAAATGGAAAAAAGAAAGAAAGAAAAACCAGAGACACAACAAAAAATACCTACAATCACGGCGACGTATTGAAAAATCTAACTCAACCACAACAAAAACAACAACCACTGAACACAACATACTAAACAATAACCACAACAACAACAAAAGCCACACAGAACTTGTAAAATGACCTTGATATGTCTTTATTGGAGTTTTGTTTTCTATGTCACAACAAAACAACACCAACATACGTTTTATAATTTCGTTTTCTTGTCATTATTTATATTGTATTTTATCAAACGAAATTCTTTTGTTTCAGGAGTTACAATTCTTCTATCGCTCACAGTGTTTCTCAACCTTGTAGCTGAGACATTGCCCCAAGTATCTGATGCAATCCCCTTGTTAGGTAGCGATTGCATTTAAAAAACATACAAATGCAAATATATATTCAAATTTGTCAAAAAACAAAAAAAAATCTAAACGTTAATTAACAAATTACTTAATATGATTTATATATACGTACATACATACTATATATATATATATATCTATATATATCCATAAATATTATTGTTATTGTTGTTATATATATATATCAATTATGATTATTCACACACATTGCTAAATTGTTCGCATATATAATCCTTAATTAAAACCAAAAACCAAACAACAATTTTTAAAACTTAAATAAAGTATTAGTCTAACTAAAACAAAGTCAACAAATACAAAATGCCAAGTGCCAAAAGTTGTTAAATGTTATTTGTGTACTTCGTAATATGTTTACTAATTACAACAAGTTTTAAATTAATTACTAAACCAACTCAACTAACGCTCTCTATCTCTCTCTCTCTTTCACTCGCTCTGTCTATCTATATTGTTCGAAAATTGAACTTAAAAAATTATTATATATATAATGATGCCGTTTCTTAGTTGATCATATTATTATGTTGCAACCTCTGTTTTACAAACACTCTCTATCTTCGTCACATCTCTCTCTCTCTCTCCTCTTTTCGTTCGCTTTTTTGTAAATCAATCCAATAAATATCTTCGGTATGCCATACCAAAGCTCAGTGCTACGGCACTTCCAACCCCCCCATCACATAATACCAAATTGAGCAACGTAAAACCTGTACAAGAAAATCTTTTAAATGCTATCGTTATCTACTTAAATCTCTTCTGATCTATAACTCCTAATAACTCAAAACTTTCTCTATAACTTCTTCACTTATCATTGGTATGTCGCTGACTTATACATATATTATATTCATATATATTCAAAATACTTTGTAGAAACTCCCCAGCACTAAACTACTCAAAAAAAAGCTACGCCAATGATACTTCACTTCAAAAAAATTACTCCAACTTTTCCTGAATCAAAATAGTGTTGCTTTTCTAACGTGCAATAGAACTAAAAATGCAGTTTTTATAATATCTAAAACCAAATCCAATCCTCCGAAATGTATGTTTTTCAAATATTTAATCTTCCGAGGAAGTCTCTGCACAAAACGAGTACTCCACATTTTCCGATTTACGCCAAAGTTATTACAAAATACATTTTTCTTAAAAATCCTCTCTGCTTATAAACCTTGGCGTACCTCTTATAAATCGATAAAAAAAAAATATTTCTGTATTTATAAGAATGATTTACCGAATTTGAGAAAAGACTATAATGAAATAACTTTAAATAGTACTTTACTGGAGAACTTAAAGCTTTCAAAAAGCTTAAATCAATCAATCAATCAAAAAAAACAATTTTAATATCTATTATTGAAAAATAACAAATATTTTTATTTTATGTCTCAGTTTTAATTGAGACTTGCTGTCATGGTTCTATTGCATTAAGAAAGAAAGCACACCAAATGAAATCATCGCTTTGTAATTATTCAACAACATATTGAATTTCTTATGTACATTTATATATTCTAAATACATATTAAATATTTAATGCGGTACACACTAATTGTACTTATTTCCACTTCGCGAATTTGTAATTCCTTCAAAGACAAAAGAAAATGTAATTACAAAAGATACTTATGAGACAGATTTCAATACAAGTGAGTTTGGGAAAATACTTGTGAAATAACATTTGAATTAAATGCCGATATGAGATATATATATATATATATTATCGCCGCTAACGTCGCCGATCGATGAAGATGAAAGAAAGAAAGAAGTTTTATTCTTATGGTATTATTTAACTATTTTTGCTAATAGCTTTGATTTGTACTTATTTCATTTAATTTCTCTCACTCTCACTCACCCATCTATCACCTTATTTAGAAACGTTAACTGCATAAGCATAGCATCACCCCAAAATATATAAATATATATAATTTGTATTCGTACACCCAATATTCCACGTCGCAACAAAAAGTATCTCAAAGTTCGTACGCTCCCACGTAAAATATCAAAAAGAAATCTGTCATGACCACCTTCAAGGATTCGATGCCACAAAACTACACGCTTTATATTTTCCAAAAATCCATTAAAAATTCATTATTTTTCCTGACTCTATCACACAGTCATTAAGCTATTTAATATACACATTTAGTATTCTATTTACACTTTTTGACCCATTTCTCGGAATGATATTTTTTGCTCGAGAACCTTTTTGATCGATATTCGAAAACAATAAAACAAAAGAAATCTTAAATTTAAATTCTTTTAATGTCACAAAAAAATATCATTTCGCTTAATTTAGCTTAATTTTTTTGAAACTGTGCAAAAATGGGTCAGAAATTTGTATCTCTGCATTCGCTTGCTATTAATTTTGGATTGATACTCGTTTAACCCATCAATAAAAGTGCACTGTTATAAAGAAAAAAGTATATAATACCAATAAACAATTAAAACAACATTTTTAATTCAAATGGTATTTATGTAAATACGTAACACTTGAGCACAAGCACCCTCAAGTAAATCATAGTTAAGATGGAAAAACCAAAAAAAAAAGGTTCAGCCAAAAAATATCATTTAGCAAAAGTCCAACTCTGTAATCTGGCTTGCCATAAGCTGTAAATAGGAAATATTATAAAATAAATGGATTTCGCCTATCTTTTACAGCTTGTGTCAGCAGACTTTCTCTTCCTATCATTCTATATGTGGTATCCTCATTTCTACTGATTCTTTAAAACTAACGACACAACTTTTTGGCAGCTAACCTTACGTTTATCCTGACTACAAAAGTACGGCCGTTGAATACATTTCAATATCTGTGTGGTATTTTTTTTCTCTCAATCAATCATTTTTCGAACCAAATATTTGCAGGTGTTACAATTCTACTCTCGCAAACAGTTTTCTCTTTATTGGTCGGTAATGTTATAACAAAGACGAGCGAGGCCGTACCACTGCTAGGTATTAGTACAAGCACATTCTCAAAAATCTATAATTTTTATGATTTATAATATAAAAAAAAAAAAAAAAACAAACAACAAATCCAGAATTTCCTAGCGCTATAAATACCAAAATCTTTCTCTCTTTTAGCTGCTAAAAAACGAATGTAGCAAACGAAAAGTTTCCAAATAAAAAATCAGCTGCTTAAATTCGAAATTATATCTTGTACAAAATTAAATTAATTAGTGCGACTGCAGGCTGCTCTGCAGTGCATTTAAAGTAGGTAAAAACTGAAAAACTGAATAATAACGAGAGCATGAAGTACAGTAACTCCAAAGGATAACATTCTATAAGCAAATACGTTCCTATGGCTGCCTTAGATTTACCCAACAAATTTCCCAAAAATCGTACCCATCGCTTTTTTAGACTTTGGCTGAACCTATGTTTTTTTAATCTTAACGGTAGAATGTTGAACAAAAGAGAACCTATGAAAAGACCAAAAGGTCTACAGTGAAAAGTTCACGCTATGTAATAATACCCTTGCAGATGGATTGTAGATACTTATGACTTAACTATATCTTACAAAAGGTTACTTACACGGGATTAAAAAAATATGTAAATATCCTAAGAATAATGGAAAAGTAGTGGGTGCGGCTACAGTCGAGTTTGCTCGACTGTTAGATACCCTATGCAAGTCTCAGAATATTGGTTATAATAGAATTAGTAATATGTATGTAAGCGTAGAAAACATAAATATTTAACGCCGCTCGAATTTGCTGTATGATATAGTAATCCGATTTTAACCAAATTTAGTCAGGATGCCTAGGATCATCCCATATGCATATTCTGTCAGTTTGGTTGAGATATCTCAAACAACAAAAAAGTTTTTCATACTGAGACTTGATTTCCGGCTAATCGTTTCTGTGGCAGCTATATGATTTTGTGATCCGATTCAAATTTAAAAATAAACTTGATCTGCGTGCGGTATCCAGCAACCTACATACCAAATCTGAAGTCTCTAGATATTATAGTCTCTGAGATCGACGCGTCCAAACAGACGGACGGAGAGGCGGACAGACAGACGCACATGGCTCAATCGACTAGGCTATTGATGCTGATCAAGAATATATATACGTTATAGGGTCGGAGATGCTTCCTTCTCCCTGTTACATACATCACACAAATCTAATATACCCTTTTTGGCCATTTTCAATGGGCACAGGGATAAAAATAGTACAATTCGATTGTTTTTTAAATTTTTTTGATATACCTATATTAATACAAAAATATTGATCATTCTTAATATTTATTTTCGAGCAATTTCATAAATTATTTTTCATAGATAACAGCTTTTATATACTTATTATATCTGATAAATAAGTTTCAGTATCACAAGTTGAATTTTGATATCATTTTGGGGATCTAAAAATTAATTGACATAGACCTAAAGAATTCAGGGCATCTGCAAGGGTACAACAATATATCTTTAGACTTTGAGGGTGTTTTGCTTAACTCACATAAGTAGTTCCTAACCAATCCTTCCTGAAAACATTTAAATAAGTACAAATTCGTAGTCAACCGAACGCTTAAGTATGCTTTAAGTAGAACTATATACAGATATTAATTTGTATAGATCGAACTAAGACACGTTTGAAATTCCTCATATCCAAGTATCAAAAGCTGACTAAATAACGAAAGTTGTAAAACGTGAGCTGTAAAGCGCCTTAAATCAAATATACAATTTTTTACTTAAAAACAATTATTAAATATTCAGTAAGCATACCGTAAAAATACCTAAATTATATATTCTTAAAGTTCAATTTACATAATTTACAAAGATAAAATAAAAACAAAAACAATTTGTTCATTCGAACAATTGAAACCATCAACTCAAAACATCTTACAGTTGTTTAATTTGTACAAAAATTCCTATAACAAACAAATTTTGGCAATTTCTTTTACGCATGAGTACAATACTATTTTTTCTATTAATAATATTTTGAGAGTTGAAAAGACAGTTAAGTAGTCAGATATCAATAGCAGAAAAAAATCTGAAGAACTCCAAATTTACATATGAATAATCAGACCAATTGATGAAGTTTTTACATTTGTTTCTGGACTTTTCCAACAAACAAATACAAAATAAAATAAGTAATTTTCAGTGACATCGGAAATTTTAAGTAAAACAACCCAAAATCTTGTTGATTCCAACTATAGTTAGTAATTAAAAGAAGCTGACTACATGATTGACTTACATACTCCTAAGTTATTTAATTATCATTTTCTTTGCTTGTGAAATGCACAAATTAAGCATGCAATAACCATAAAATTGATAAAAATCTTAAACTGCATGTTGAAGCCTGCTGTAAACGTGAATCGCCTAAAAAATGTATATGCATGGCTGAATACCCTGTATTATGAGTAGAGACCTAAATCGTGTAGTATCGCATCTGATAAATCACAGCATTTGTTTGTCACCAAAAATGACACAGTATACTTGATCCACAGTAATTCTCAAACTACTTATCATGAAAATACTAACTAACGTAATGTAAATGCTGTTTTATTATAAATTATGATTTGAAAAGCTTTTAATTTTTTTTTAGTGTTGCGCAAACTTTGAGATCCATTGAGCGGCCTACTAATATGATACAATTTTCTTCTTCTGCTTGTTATCGATCCATACACAAAAACTCGCTAATTAGGTACATATTTCAACTGTATCATGTTCATGGTTGCATCGTCTGTGGTGCTAACGGTTGTGGTGCTCAACTATCATCATCGCACAGCGGATATACACGAAATGCCACCGTGGGTAAGTAATCGAACACATCGATTACTTATCGAAAAGATATTTGAGCAAATCACTTTCGCTGTTATCAGATCAAATCCGTTTTCCTACAATGGCTGCCCTGGATACTGCGCATGGGTCGGCCCGGTCGCAAGATCACGCGCAAATCAATATTATTAAGCAATCGCATGAAAGAGCTGGAATTGAAGGAACGTTCTTCCAAATCCTTACTAGCCAATGTTCTCGATATCGATGACGATTTTCGTCATACAATATCGGGATCACAGACCGCCATCGGTTCGTCGGCGTAAGTATTCAATTGAAAGTACTATATCTTTTATTGCTGCTAAAATTTCTTTATCTGTATAACAGGAGTTTCGGCCGGCCAACAACGGTGGAAGAACACCATACTGTAATAGGCTGCAATCACAAAGATTTACACTTAATTCTTAAAGAATTGCAATTTATAACTGCGCGCATGCGCAAAGCTGACGATGAAGCGGAATTGATAGGCGATTGGAAATTCGCTGCAATGGTTGTGGATAGGTAACTAACGAATCCTTTTTTGACTTCTATTGATTTCAGTCCAAACCAGGAATGGGGTTTAAATCGAAATCTAAAAGTCGAAAAAAATGAGTTGTCAATATATACCGAAATAATACCGATTCATTGAGTTTCCTCAGAAAAGTTGGTTTCTGTGCTGAAACGGATTGTCATTTTGATCAGAGTTCGGCTTTTTAATTTCTTTTGCATTCAAATTTTATTATTTTCTTTCAAATACATAATTTTTTTTCAATACGTTGCGATTTTTCTGCGAATCTCTAGTTTTAACTTACAATCAACTAATGTCATAATTAGTATTTTAAACTTGACTCTATTTTTGTAAGAAATCATGTTAAAATGAAGAAAAATTTTAGCTTGTTTGGTTTTTAGATCAAAGGTGAAACTAACTTTAAACTCACGTAGCTTTGCAAAAATTATTCCGATTTCCAAATTTCGTTAAAATAATTTCCCAATATATTGGCTTTAAGCAAAGGAGGAACCCTCAACTTTTCCGAAAAATTCCAAATTTGAAATCGACGTTTGTCGATTTTTTAATGTCGATTGTCGATTTTTATATTTATGGTTCTTTGGTTTTATTTATTCAAATTTAATTTCTTATTAATTGATGACATTTATGGATATTTAAAATGTATGCATATTTAAGCTAATCTGGCCCTTAGTTTGGTTCAAATAATTCAAGTATAGTCAATAACGAGCACAGTGCCAACAAATAGTAAGGCAACACTGAGTGACCTCTCCTGGCGCTCATCTAAATCAAACAATTAAGGCAACAGCCACACACCTTCCGGTTGCTTGCAACGCGTGAAACACCCACATGCCAAAACACACACACTAGCACACACAGCTGCACAACACGTGGCATTAATGAGCAAACATGGCGTAGAGTGTACAAAATGCCGCCATTTTGTGTGTGCATTAAACAACGGTAATTCATGTGATACACTGTAACATTGATTAACTTGTTCTTGTCTTTTACAGATTTTGTTTAATTGTTTTTACGCTCTTTACGATTATTGCGACGGTGACTGTGCTGCTCTCAGCTCCACACATAATCGTGCAATAAGGCCGCACAATTTAGATAATTAAGCTACACTCAAACACACACACACGTATACAGTTATTGTACATGAGGAGGCATTAAGTTAAGTTCATTTTCAAAAACCTAGCAAAGCTGCTTCAATACACAGCAAAGGAAACAAAAATAAAAAGAACAAATTGTTAATTACATTTTTAAGTCAAAGCAAAAAAAAAGAAGAGACAAACGAAAAAAGCAAAATATAGAATAACGCATTGGATTATGGAAAATATGAAAGTGGAAAATGACACAGGTCGTGTGTGTACTATGATAAATATTTTATGAAAAATAAAACAAAGCAAAAATTACTGCCGTACAACAAAACCAAATAAATAATAATAAAAAAGCGAATTGTGTAATGTTTAATAAGTTAAAGAATATAAATTACCAAGTAAAGACAAAAATCGCAAAAAAAAAAAAAAAAACAAAAGGAAAAGGAAATTACAAAATACTAAAAACATTTGCATAGTAATAGCAAAGGGAAACATATACACACACACATACAAATAAGAAAGAAAACCGTTTCAATAGGACAAAGAGAATATTGCAATTATGTACACACACACACGCACATGCATATATATATATACATACGAGGATATTCATGTGTGTCGTGTGTGTGCGACAATGTTATCAGTTAATTGTGTTGAGTTGTTATAATTTATGTAAGAAACACACTTAGAGGCGAATACATTATATGTATGTATATAAGAGATTGTTCCTATGAGACATTAGATATGTATTTAAAACTCACACACACACACTCCACAATGCACACACGCACACTCAAGCACTTAATAATTGACAATTAAAAACCAGAAAGCCAAATAAATATGTGAACAAAAAAAACAAGGGACAGTAAATCAGTTTAATAATAGGAGAGTGTAAAATATTCGACAGTGGACTTTACTTAACTAACCTTCTTTTAAATTATTAATTATGAATTCATTATTTAATTATTAACTAACTTTTGCAATACATGTTATAATTTGTGTTTACATCACGTGGACCATAAATATTTAACTTTGCTTCTGCTAACTCTAAATTTGTTGCGTATATTACAAGTATTATTAAATTATTTTTGTTCTAAAACATTTTTGCGTATTTGAAATTTAAATTTTTTCAACAATTTTGTTGAGCGTGCGTAGTTGTTGTGTGGGCAGAAAAGCATCTAGGTGGGCATAAATGGTAACAAACTGACACATAATAATGAATATGATTATATATATACATAGATATATATAAATTAATATAGTTACATACATAATTAATTTTTAAAACGCATACATACAAACAAACAAAATGAAACAAAAGGAATACTTTGAGAATATGTTCATTGAACAAGCTGTTTTTAGAAAATTTATTGTTGAAAATATTGTAGCAAATTGAGAAACTAAAAAGCCAAAAGTTATAGTCACCAAAATAAACAACAAATGAAATTAGTAAAAATAATGAAAAACTAGCAATATGAGAATCTGAAAATAAGTCGAAGCAAATAACAAATAACAGGTGTATATATATTTTATAACACATATATCACCGCATATACTCGTATACATACAATATATAAATACATACATATATTTTTAATAAAACAGAAACAGGCAACAGCTAACAACACTAAGCAAAAGAAGCAAATTAAAATCTGAAATAAAAAACAAAAAACCAAAAACAAAACAGCCAACCAACCAGACAAACATTGACAACACAATTTTGTTGGAAATTTCACCAATTTCTAATTGCAAATTTAATTAAAGTTTGAGTTGAAGTTTCTCTTCCGAGCTTTCACGCTTTTAATTTAACTGCTATCTTTGAAGCGAAACAGTGATATTTACGGTAAAAAAAAGAAACAAAAACAAAAAACTAAAAGCTCCCAGATTGTAAAACTTTTCAAAAACCCACCTATAAAACCTTTTAATGTACATGTTTTCTACACAAAAGAAAAAAAAATTCAACAAATGAAAAAGAAAATAAAAAACCTACCTCCTTATTAAAACGAATACATGATGAATATTTCACACAGTACTCGTAAACACTGCCGTATAACTCGCACGTACTCGCTCTATCCAACAATCTGTCTACAGACTTATATAAGTTAGTCCTCTCTCCCAACCTACTCGTATCTCTAACCAATTTACTGTTTCAATCTATCTATAAAACTGCTCTGTAAATTTCTAACAGAATTGTGCTCACATCTCATTTAAAGTTAATTACCAGACGAAATGTTACTTAAAAGAAATGTTACATTGAAAACTGCACTTAGCCTACGATCCTACGATAGACCCAGAAATATCCATATGAGTGCTAAAATCAATCCTCACACGTGTGAGAACAAACAACTAAAGATCTGAAAGATATACGACGACTAGCTACAGGGCACTCATTTTGAATATGTATTGTATTATTTGCATTTGATATAATGTAATTTTTACTTACGCCAATTATGAATGCGTAATCCTACCGATAACTGTGTCTGTCCCCCTAAGGTTGTTTATAGAACTATTTAAAAAAAAAAAAAACAAAAACTCGTTTTTTCTCTTTTATTGTTTTGCAATTCGCTCAATTAGCAAATGGAACTCAATTGTAATCATATGCGTTAGGCCGATAAAAATATTCAAATTATGTATAATTTTTTTTTAATAATTAATTTAGTGCTAATCTTCGAGAAACTAAGCGCATAATTATAACTACTATGTACTAGTAATTATATATGTGTATTAATGTCTTTTTGATAAAAAGAAGCTATTTTAAAAGAAGCAAAAACATTTTCTACACTCTTTAAAAGAATGAAGTCTACATGTATGTATTATAATACTATAGCATTAAATAGGCAATTATAAAAAATGATTAAAACACAAAAAGAACTATAAAGTAAGCGTCCCACACATTAGGAGAGGGCAACTAAAAAACGAATTTAATACTACAGCAAAAAGTAATAAACGGTTAAAAAATGAAAGAAGGAGAATTGAATACATTTCCTCATTTGGAAAGAAAATTAAATTAAAAAAAGAAACTTTTGAAAGACAAAATATAATAACTAATTCCTCAGATCAGAGTTTAAACTAAATTTTAACGCTAATTAATAAAGGTTGGCACACAGACACACGTACAACTGAACACAGACACATACGCGGATTCGTCTTATTCAATAAAGAGCATCTCAACAATTCAAACAGCGACTTCCGTTTTATATTTATTGTTTGTTTTCTTTTCTTTTTGCATGTCCATGCAACAAAAAAAAACTAAAGTCCTTAAAGATGATAAACAAGAAAGATCGGTTCACCTTTTAAGGACATATATTTAATATTAGCTTTTAAATAAAAAAAAGGTAAAGATCTTTTCTACGCGGAACAACTAAAAAAAAAATTATATATTTTAGAAAAAGAGCGATCTATAATGAGTTTAGGTGAAAAAATTATTTTTTTTTTTTTAATTATTTTGAAATTTTAATGCAAAATTAACATTTGTATAGTTGTTTTGTGCAAGTTGTCATACAAAAGTTCATTTTGCATTGAAATTTCGAAATTAAATTTAAAAAAAGTAGTGGAGACCCGCAAAATTGTTTCACCTAAATTCATCATATATCGATCTCTTTCTAAAATATATAATTTTTTTTTTTTTGAGGTGTTCCGCATAGAAAAGACCTTTACCAAAAAAAAAATAGGGTATAAACTGCAAATGTTAAGCACTAAAACTCACCAAACAAAGATACCAAAATAAAGAAATCGTTTAAAGAAATCCCAACGCCTATCCCAGATCAAAAAAAAACTACGAATTCAATTTAAATAGCTAATTGCATAATTAATAAACCGTTACCAATAATTGTGTAAACTTGAAAATGACAAAATAAAACCCAATTCATGCATGTAAAGAAACAAAACAAAAGATCCGCAAAATTAGCGCAAAAGTCTGTTGTCAATAATTATTATTGACAGACAAATAAGATTCGTCACATTGACGATAATAATTAATTGTAAGCTAAAATGGAATTAAATAATTTAAAAATCGAGAGAAATGATTGCGAAAACAAAACACAAAAACTGAATAAAGTTTATTTTGAAAAGAGAAACATTCATTTTGAATTTCATATTACCTAATTGCTTAAATTTAACGGCTGACTATCGATTATTTTATCGGAAATAATTCACAATATTACTTTAAGTTTCGACGTTAACATAACTGGTTTAACAGGTCTCTCTTTGCGTAAACAGAATAAGGACCCTGCGACAGCCCTAATTCAGCTGACAGTTGTTGTCAAGTTGACAAATTGTCAGTGACAACAGTCGGAAAATTCGTTTTGAATGCGTTCCAGCACAAGGTGAATTTATATATGGTGATGTATTCGCTCTCTCTCGGGGCAAAGCTGTCAAAAAGAGTCTGACGTGAGAGAGACGACAGAGATAGATATATAGAAAATTTGTTTTGGTTTGTTTTCTATACTCTTCGCTCATTTTCGTTTTGTGCGCTGTGCAATATATAAAATGAAAATAAAATGCAATGACATGCTTGTCTTGTTGTTCCTGTAATGACCCGTAGGTAACCAATTAATTAATTGTGATTATGGAGATCTGTTAAGCTCCTGTTAGCCGTCAGCATCGACACTGTTATCCCTGTTGCTCTCTTTGTGGAAGCTGCTCACCGGTGCATGCTCCCACAGTTCCTGTTGCATTTATTTGTCTCCTTTTCATATCTCTGGAAACACAAACCAAACGACTTGCGTTCGAGCGGCATATGTATTTTTCACACACGGGGCATTTTTCAGAGAATTTAATACAACCGGTCACTACGATGTTTGCTTTCATAATGACGTTTGTGCCCCGAAAAAGAGAGCACGTCAAACGAATACATCACCATATATAAATCCACCTTGTTCCAGCATAGCAAGCATTGACATTCAAGAAATATAAGTAAGCAAAGGTACAAAATTTATAATGAGCTAGAGTACACAATTATAATAAATATTAATTTATTTTTGTTTTGTATGCCAATTGTACAACAAACAGAAAGACTTTTAAAAGTGCACACAATGGACCAGGACAAGCAGCACTCGGAGAAATGGGACGGTCGCCGCGTTGCGGTTGTCCAGCCGCAAGAACCAATTCCTCCTGATAACAAGAAGAAATATAATGATAGAGTTAAAGCATATTCAGCACTTCGCAAGGAAAATGGTGAAATGGAGTTAATTTTATCTCAAATGTGTGAAATAGCGTTTAGAGACGGAATTGATGCCGACAAAGCTCGTCGTAAACTAGTGATATTTTTCAAAAATATGGAAACCGAATAAGTTGAAGCCATTTAACATCTTGCAAAATCTTTTCAATTTGTTTATAACAATTATTAAATGTTAACTTAAAATATATTAAATGCAAAAAAAAAATAAATGGATAAGATTGCAAAATTTAAGCCAAATTAATAAACATCGGTTTATTAAAAAATTTCCAAATTGAATAATTTTGAATTTTGACGTTAACATAGCTGGTTTAACAGGCCTCTGTTTGCGTTAACAGAATTTAAGCACTGCGCCAGCCCTGGCACATCAGCTGACAGCTGTTTGGAAAATTAATTTTGAATGCAACAAAACAATTCATTGGACAACATTTGCAACTATATTTAAATACAATGAACATTGATCTGCGAAAATTGTGCCGCATTTGCTTTGTGGACAACGCAGATGTGGACATTACGGATCATAAGGTTGTGACTGCAGGACAGTCGAGTGACGCTGATGTCGATGAGGAGCACACAATTTGCGAGATAATGCAGGCCATGTTTGTAAGTTTACCTTATAAAAAACAGTTCAGCACCCATTAACATACTTTGTCAGCATCACATCACACTCGACTTGACGTCGGAGCTGCCAATGATTTGCAATGCCTGCCTGGAGGAGTGTCTGGTGCACTACGCCTACTTCAGCAAACTGATGATTGCCAATCGCCAGCTGCGTCAATTGTACAACGAGGCCCAATTGGAGCTATGCGAACAGCGCGAACAAATATTCGATGATAACATACAGTTTATGACAGCGGACATGGACTGCGAGGTGAAGGAAGAGGAGAATCGACAACTGCCACAGGAGTTCATAGAGCTGCAAACGGCCGAACTGGCGCGACCCTCGCAGAGATTAGCAAACGAGGACTCGCTTATAGTATCGGAATTTCTGCCCGCCACGGAGCTGGACGAGCAAGAGCAAGCAGAAATAGATCAGAGTCTGCTGCAATTTCCAAGCTATGAACTGCGCACTCTGGACTACGCAGCCGTTGAGCTGAAACACGACAACCTGGACGAGTACAACGAGACAAATCGTTTGCTAAACACCGAACCCAGCGGCAGTCAGGCTATCTACAAGTGCAAATACTGTCCACTGGCCTATGCATCCCAGCAGTTCCTAAAAACGCACGTACGCAGGTCGCACGTCTGCAAATATTGCACGACAGCGTTTGAAAAAGTCAAGGATCTCAACGCCCACATACGGGACAAGCACGCAAATAGCCATCAGTGTGTTGTCTGCATGAACAGCTTCAGCACCAGCAGCAATCTGCGGGCCCATCTCAAGCGCATGCACGGCGTCCAGCTGCCCGCCCAAGTTGCCCTTCTCGACTATCGTCCGGCCCACAGGGACAGTGGGCAACCGACCACCATTGAATACGATTAAGTGTCTGAATAAATTACAAAAGACCATATCGATGGATTTCAATGAGTTTTAATTGATTCTGGTGTTGCCCAAAATAATTGTGATTTCAATCGTACGGCTTCTCCTTGCTCCTTGTCCATACCATCGATGTACATCGGTGTAAACTCTCTGTACGCAATGCAGACGCGGCGCTCACTCACATCCTCACGCAGCACGGCGTGCTCGAACTGATACCGAGCTGGTCCATATAGTACAATGAGCGACAGATTTGGCATGGGTATGCGCAACACCTTGCCCTTGTAGGACGGCAGCTGTTCGGGAGAGAGCAGCGGCTCCAGCAGCTGCTGCTCGTATTGGGTGACCAAATCCAAATTGTATTTCCCGGCCTGTTGTTCTTCGTAGACGTTCAATGTGAGCACGGCGTCGGCCAGACAGTTGACGGTCACGACGCGTTCGCCCCAGATCCAACAGTCGTCCACATGTGGATCTATGCTCGCACCCTTGCTCGGCTCGTACTCCAGCGAGCATTGTTCGATTGTTTGAAAGTTGCGCAGCAGCGGCACCGACTCAAAGCGTTCCTGCACGTAGCGGGTGCCAACTGGGAAGCCCTGGAACGCGCCCAGCTGCAAGCGGCGTTTCTTAAAGTTGGTCTTTGGCCCATAGTTCTGCTTACGTCGGCCACTCTGGGAAACTGCCCAGGGCAGCGCATCCAAGTTGGACATCAGCTGAGTGCCCTCATCGGGCGAAAGGAATCGCTCCTGCACAAACATGCCCGGCAGTGGCAGACCCCTCGACTTATCGTGCTCTGGATGCGACGCGTGCACCGCCTGCGTGTCCCATCCGGCGTAGAGACGCTCGCATTGCACACAGTAGGACCAGGGCTCCAGCTCTTGAAACTGGCTGTATAGTGAGGGCTTGGCAATTTCAAAGTCCTTTTCGCAGGTCAGACAGGTGCGCACTCCTTTGCAGCCGCACGGTCGCAGTGTATTCATAATGTAATATAAACGGAATTAACTGATTTTAACCGCAAAATG
Organism: Drosophila limbata; assembly: GCA_963924055.1. Taxonomy (NCBI): domain Eukaryota; kingdom Metazoa; phylum Arthropoda; class Insecta; order Diptera; family Drosophilidae; genus Drosophila; species Drosophila limbata. The sequence goes on from OZ001353.1 coordinate 7,229,018, forward strand.
TTGCAAGCTGCCTATTTCGCGAACTAAACAACACTCAGCTGACTATTCAAAACAAGTTGGCAGCTCTGGCACGGTACGATTAATTTTAATGTTAGCATTACACGAATTGTCATTGTCGTATTGCGTCACAATATTCACCAAAATATGAACTATTTTGTGAGCAAAATAATATTAATTCATCCAAAATCACCTTTAGAAACTCAATTTGTTTTTAAAAATAAAAGAATGCATGAAAACACAAAAATGTTATCCCAGAACAAAAATCACAAAAAAAACAAAGTAAATTATGCCACAGTGAGACACAAAAACATAAGTGCGAGATGTGTTTGTCCCAGAGCGACTTCAATAAAATAGCTGTGTAAACATAGTTATCACAAACGCGTCAGTTTCTGTCACTGTTATTTAAATTAAAACGTATTTACTGCTGTGACAATGTATTTGGCGCTGACATTGCACCGTGACACTAAAATGTGACCAGCATTAATCGCATAGCCATTTATAATACGATATCGTTTAAACGATTGTATCGTGTGTGAAGCATTTCACAATTTTGGCGCATTTTGTATTTTGTGCGGCTTGCAATATTTGCTTCGCTGTAAATTGTTAATTATTCAAGTAAAATGAACGATTCATGTAAGTGCAAAGTATTTAACAATGAAATATTTGAGATTATTATGAATTTGACCTTTTTTAAGTTGGCGACTTCAATGCGACACAAACGGCGACAGCGGGCGCCACCAAAGAAGCATCCGGAGAGGTTTGTTTAGTGCATTTCCAGTTCAATTTGTGCAATTACTATTCTAAACAATTTACAGGGTATCATTTCGGTGCTGGTGAAACAAATACTCGATTCACCTGAGGGCAACTTTAAGATGTTTGATGTGACCTATGCTTTGGTCTGTGCCGTGGCAATTGTGCGCAACATTGAGACGTCGTCGACAAAGATTACGTACTCTCTGGAGGATCACAGTGGTCGCATCGATGCCCATTACTGGCTGGAAGAGGGGGATGCTATTAACGCCCCAGATGTCATGATCAACAACTATGTCAAGGTCTATGGATCAGTGCGCTCGCAGGCGGGTCAAAGGGTTCTCATGGTCTTCAAGCTGCTCAATGTCTTGGATCCCAACGAGGTGTGTACCCACGTCCTCGAGGCCCTGCATTCCCGCTACAAGGCCGAGGAGTACCATGTCAAGGGCGACACCGGCACGAGCAGCGCCGCCGGCATGACGACTCCCGGCCTCACATCCAGCCAAGGCAATGCCATGGTCGCTGGCCTGGACAGCAAGCAGCTGGCCGTGTTCCAGGCCATCAAGTCCAAGCAGTCCGAGGAGGGCATTCACCGCAGCGAACTCAACTCCAAGTTCTCGCACATAAGCGCATCCGAAATGAAGTGAGTACACAAATCTCTTGTCTCGTTTTCCATCAACAGTGAATGCTGCCTAAGACAGTCGCTTAATATTCACTCATTGCAATATTTGCAAGAGATTATGAATCTATATCATAGCCGGCCCACGATAAAAATGAAGGTCATTTTCGGATCAATGGGAAATAAAAAAAAAAATCTTTACACCAAATAATGAGAAATATTTAGGGATATGAAATCAGTTTTTCTGGGTTCCCAACATTTCTTATAAGATAATTCGTTACGCTTTTTTTTCCCAACCACAATTGTCTTCCAAAAATTAAAGATTCATTATTTCAATAAGTATTAATCCGATAATCAACAAATTTGCTCAGAAAGCATAAAATAATACTAATTGCTCAACTTGTGTATTAAGTTAAAATATCTTAATATCTTAAGAATTAATAAGACACATCGTTTTTTATAGTAAAAGTTGAAAATTCAAGGAAGATGAATATATTGTCCGACGTTATATATTAGGCACCTCCTGAAAAATATGTTGAGCTCTTCTTAGAACAAATTTAATTTCAATCGCTTGGTAACAAATTTAGTGCTTTTTTTTTCAATATTCCGATATTTTAGAACTATATTTTTTGAACCCTAAAATGATCCTTGGAAACAACTGCGTTACTATTTAGTTGTTCACTTAACTTTAATGTATCTAAATTAATGTAAAAAACATAAATGGCCGCTATTTTTAAATACATCACTTTAATAATATCCTTTCTTCCAGCAACATTTTGGACTTTATGATATCGGAGGGCCATATCTACTCGAGCATAGATGCAGATCATTTCATATGCACCTTGTAATACCTACCACAACCGATTACTCTATTCGAGCGTCGACGGGATTCCATATAAATACTTACATCTATTTGGTTATGAAAACTGTTGGAAATAGATTTGATTACGCAACACAGTGAATTGTAATATTTGCATGAATTCTGGAACATCCCAATATTTGATGTATATGTAATTAAGCTCCACTGGAATTAAGTTAATATAAGAAAATAAACAGATAATCTTGAATTGTTTTTAGAATATTTCATTTCATCTTATTCTCTTGAGATTTTATTTCTTGCGTACAAAAAATTCACAGTTGGTAAATTCTTAATGCTTTTGCTTTCTACACTTAATACTTAAATGAAGTTAAACCTGTTTTCAATCAAACAAATGCTGCTTGGTGGTCAATACTAATCGTTCTTCTGTTTTTATATCCAACGCTTAGATGGATGCTTCCAATATGGAAAATAGTCAAAGCGCGTCGGGATGTATGTGTGTGTGATGAGATTATTATTCAGATCCAGATCTGTACAATAATGAATTGTAGTGCAAATCAGTCTTAAGGTGGGCGTGGCTCAGCCTGCAACTGGCAACTGGCGGTTTAGATCTTGAGGCAACCACGATGGCTGTTGCTCCGTGCGTAGACCTCCTCGAAGGCGTGTATCAGCTCGTCCATGCCACGGAGCAGACCCTCCTCGCGATTGCCAGGCGTCCAGGGGCTACGATGATTGACTCTCAGCTGGGGCGGCAGCTGACGCGACTTGGCAAAATCGATCAGCCAGGCGCCCACACGGTGATCGTCGTACACAATGAATATGCTGGAGCCGACAATCTCGTGGCGATTGAAGAACGACGACTGCTCGATGACGAGTCGCATGTGCTTCAGCCGCTTGAGGAGCTCCTTTTGCACGGACCGGCGTGCGGCAAGGAACTCTTCAATGGTGTGGGATATCTGCTCGCTGCTGCGACACGTCTTCAGATCCTTGAGCGGCGCACGGCCTCGCAGACGCAGTGCCTCAATGCGAAAGCCCTTGGAGTGCGAGGAGGACAACGATTCGCGGAAGAGCATGTAACGCAGCTTGGTTATCGCCTGTGCCTCGTGCTCCGCCTGGGTTGGTGCACTCGGGTCCACGGCGATCATCTTCTGGTACAAATCCGGGCGCAGTGTCTTGTTGCTGACCTCCGACTCCAGAAATGTGCGGCTGCCGAGCTTAATGTCCATCACACAGGGATCCTTGAAGCCAGCCAAGAGATCCTGCAGCTCAATATAATGCTGTGACTGCAGCTCACGCAATCCCAAATACGCGGGCACAATCTGTGAAGTCTTTGGCTCCTGGGAGATCAACTGATAGGCAAGCACCTCGCTATCCTCGATGCCAACGATCCGTTTCCGCACAATGCCCGTCGTGGTGGGCACAATGCTGCAATGGAGCAGAGAAAAGGAATAACAATTAGCAACGATTACACTAATTATGGATTCAGTTGTGGATGATTACCTTTCGGGATGCCCGGAGAGCTGCATCCAGCCGAGTGGCTTCGATTGCGTCTGTTGTTGTTGTTGCTGAAGGAGCAAGGGTGTGGCAGGTGCACTCAGTTCCAAAGCATTCTGCAATTAAGAATAGAGAATAAAATAATGAGTAAGGTGTAAGTCGAGAAATAGAATTTAAAAGAGACTAGAAATTTGTGGTCTGATCACATAAAAAAAAATTATTTTCACACTAAGTCTCTGAGCAGTAACAAATAAAAATAGCACAAAAAACCTTATTGCAATCAAGGAGCAGAATTAAATACAATTAAATTAAATATTAAATATGCCAAAACTGCAAGTAGTTGACAAAAAAAAGACAACAATAATTACTGATAAACATTAATAAAGAATTCTAATTTTTAGGACTTTGAGCGCAATGTTGCTCACTTAAAACAAATTGAGTGCCGAGAAAATTCTGTCAACCAATGACAGCAGTAAAAAGAAAACAGATTTGAAAGTGACAGTTGTGGTCAATAACTGTTATTTGAGGGACCACTTTAAAGTATTGAGCGATATTTGCAGTTGGAAATTCCCACACACCTTCCTATTAAGTCGACCCTTGTTATTAGAATTAATATCAGCTTTAAGCTGAGTTTAATTGAGTTCAACATGCCAATAAATTGTTTATCATTATTCTAGTCACATGTTGTCAATTATCCCAGCATTGATTAAACAAATTTCAAAGCCATAGCCCAAGTTCATTTGCCTATACTACGGGTATTTCGTGTATATCGCAAGGGTGCAAAAACCCAACTGATAAAGGCATTTTCACACTTGCGGCGATATCACGCCCCAGAGACAAGACCTCAGATGAAGCGGATCTGATGAAACTGGTTTCAGCTAACAGACAAAATACAAAGAGAGGGAGAAACAAAAGCAGAGAAATTTCATATATTTTCTATAGCAAGAATCAAACGATTGTGGACATATTGAAGTATTGAAGTTATTACCGTCTGCTCAAGATTATAAATAATCAAACAAAAAAATATTTAATATGCACGCCCGATTATAATGTGAAATGAAAGCAAGCAACATGCCAATCACTCGCTTATTGTCTGAGGTTACAAGCAGGAAGCGTTTAAGTCAAGTTATTACTGCTCGATCATCACAAAGAACATAAATATTGATGCTGGGAGGGAAGACAGAAGGCTGAGAAAGATACTTACAATGGCCAAGAACTTGAGCAATGACATGTGCTGTTGATTTTGATTTTGACCCTGGTCGGCTCTTTGTAGGCTCAAATAGTCGGCCAGGTTGTCGCAGTTATCGTAGGGTATGGTTAGGAGCTGTGAAATAGATTAGAAGGGTAGTTTGAAGTAAGTGATCTGATTGAACCAAAAAAAAAAAATTTACTAAAAATGGGTAAAAATTTCTATTAAAATATACACTAAATCTTGTCTGTTATTTTAGCCTACTTTTGATGGGAAATCTATCGAAACAAAATTAAAAAAAAAACCTGTGACTCACGCGTGAAAAATGAAACAAGAAATGGGCAGCTTGTTAATTATACAATAAAAATGCAAGAGCAAAGTGCAAAATATTCCATTTTATTTACGCTGCCTTCAATTCGCATTTGGCTTATAAAACGACTCATTGTTTTATGGGTCTATGTGTCCATACCACATACTCAATCCCTATTCGAACCCCATACTGAATTCACATCAATGTCGATGTGTGTGGCTTTTCAACGTGCCCCCTAATGAGTCACTTAGTATGCAAAGATGTTTGTATTTATTATCTTGTTGTTGTCATTTCTGTTTTGTTTGTTGTTTGTGTTATTGAAGCTTCGATTGAGTTATAAGCTTATAAGCTCTTTGGACAGTGTCATGGCTATAACCAATTGCGAATGAAACCTCGATATTAAATTCTGGACTGCAAGTGGTTTAATTAATTAAACTAAACTAGCTGTGGATTGTTGTGCTTCAATTGTTTATAAAGATCAAGTTTATATAGGCTGCTGGGCTTTGTTTTTAACTGTTATCTCTTATCTATTATCTGTTATCAGATATCTCTTATCTTAACATGCGATAGCACTGCGTCTTTTCTCGGATCAACTTTGGAACGAGTTGTTTTTGTTTATTTTATTTCATTTATTATTATTTTCTTTACATTAGTTAATAACATTTGCATTTATGGCACCAATTCGTCACGCTTACCCCCTTACATGATCCACTGTAGCTACAGTGTGTCTGACAATTTTTTTATGACCGTCTGTGTGAGTGCAAATGTTTGAATAAGGCATTAACTGGCATTTAGATATGCGAATATTTACTGCGGCTATACCAATGCATATATTGGTATAAAGATAACGCCTATCGTCGGCTTTAGATAGTAGCGGTTAGGCCAAGGTTGTCATGTGCACAGTGGTACACCACAAGTAAATATATTCAAATTATTTAAATCGCAGCTTTAATTGGCAACACCAAATTGTTGAGAATTTTATGATATTGAAACCACGGTTGCCACAATTGGCGTTTTTGCGCCAAAACTGGCTCTATTTTGTCCTGTTGGCGCAATGGCACTTATTTTTTCGAATTGGCTGATTTTTCCATCAGTTCAGAATTAGGAATTATGCAGAAATCAACAACTTTGTTCCGGAAGAGAGGGTGGTTAATCACGAGTAAGAAGAAGAAACCGCCGATAGTTTCGGAGGCAAATTCCACACTGACTGAGAACAACTGCTGAGAAGAAAAAAGAAGCACTGTTCTTTCTTCCTCTCACTTCAACCTCACAATTCACAAAACAAACAGCAAAAACGGCGAGGACTCCCGACCCCGTCACACACACAGCGCATTTGTCACTCTCTCTCTGTCTCACCTCAACTCAAAACCCAAAACAAACTTGGCCTTGGCGGCCATTACAAAACTCAGCCAAATAGCTTGCCGCATCACTCACACCAGTTGCTGCCAGCGCGCTTTCTCGCTCACACAAACTGTCCTAAAAAACATCCAGCGGCAACTTGCTAAAATTAGCACAGTTACCAGCTGCGTACCCAATTTTGTTACTTTTTTGACATAGACTTTTTTGGGAGACCGAAAAACGAACTTTTCCAGTTTTGAAGCTAGAATTTTGGGATTTTTACCATTGGAATTGTTGGAATTTTCTCGAATTTACAATTTTCTTACTTTTTGGATTTTTTGCTAACTTCGCCAAGCGAAGAGAAAATCGCAACAAACCAATTTTAGGTTGAAGATAATGAATTTACAAAATTTTGGATTTTGTTTGTTTTTTGAAATTGTTTCTCAATTTTTTTAATTAGTTTTTGAAAATTTCACGTTTTTCATTTCAAATTTTGCGCGCACAAAAAAAAAAATGTTAAGCAACAGAGCTCTGTTAAGCATATTAACAGAGAAGATGCCACTGTTAAGTTAACATTCGGCGCCTTTTTTGAATTTTGGCTCATTTTTTGTTTCTTTTTGGCTAATCATAGATATTTTAAGTGATTGAAACAGTAATTGCGATAGATAAGTTGGCTGCAGTTGGCTCAGTGTTAAAGAAGCTTGTTAAGTTGCTGCACTGGTAAATTTCAGCTGCAAAGCTGACTGCGCTTAAGACTATTATAAATTTAATTCGAATCAATGTAATTGAGCAAAGCATCAATGCTCTCTTAACAAATTAAGCAATTAAATGCTAATCAGTCCATTCAAATGTCAATCACATTTCATTCTTAAGGCTCAATCCAATAACGTACATTGAATTCTATTAACCAACATGCGAGGCAATATCAAGTGCTAAAAACTTTATTTTTAGTACAGATACAAAGCTTTGTCGTCAGCGCTGACCTTTACAACAGCGCATGCAACAAAAAGAGATAGAAAAGATAGTTAGAGTTGACAAGGTTTAAATATAGAATTCAAGCGCTATAGACGTCACATAGATCAAATTGATTTCGATTTTCATTGAGCTAAAATACTCACTATAGATTATGTAAGAACAATAACAATTATCAATTAATGGAGACTACGTTGAAGTTTGTGCATTCTAGCACGTAGACTGTAACGGTTATTAAGGTTTTAGTACATATTTTAAGACCACAATTAGTACAAGGTTTAAGTGAAGTGTTGAACAACAAAGGCAAATGTCACACTTGATAATAGTACTTGAATAATTATTTAAATTTTATGTGCTATTATTTAATTGCTTTTTTCCTCTTTTTGTGGTTGGAAAACCTCAGCGAAAATCATTCTGATGGCTAATCAAAAATAATAAAAATAAAAATTAGAAGTAGAATGAACAGACAAGCCACAACAATAATTAGATATGACATTTGGCAAGCGAATTTGATAACAATGCAAATTGTAAACAGAAATTACAGCATATTTATAATATTTTCGCTTCAGTGAGCAGGCGCGACTTGTGCGCGATTGGCGCGCGTTTTTAACCGCACCGTTTTATTTTTAGCTAGCGCGCTGTTTAACTAACCCAACAGTTTAGTAGTGTTTATTTATGACTACTTCAAAAATTTTGTATTGCCCCCGGGCTGAACGTGTTAACTCAAAGAAACCAACGAAACAAAAATAATAAAACAAAACGAATAGCAACAACAATAACAACAGAATAAAAGATACAAATAAAAAATATTATTTTTTCTCGTGAGTAAATTTATGCACGTGACGTCAAAGCGTTTGAACTGTTAATTAAACAAAATCAACTTGCCACATTTGTCAAATTGAAACTTTCAGCTAGTTTTTTTTTTCTTTTCCTTCATTATCCCAGATTGCGCTCCCAAAGAGGAGGGGGATAACACGCACTTGACTCTCTGGCATCAGTAACCGACAGATCCCAGTTTAAACTAGTTTCTGGGCCTGTAGGTGTAGGTGACTCAGTCACAGCTAAGCTTTTTTTTAGTTTTTTTTTTTAGAGCACAACCCTGACATTGGGAAACAGGATCGAAGGTGGTTGTCCAGCCCTCGTTTAAGCGAATGGGAACTCAGTCTTCGGTCTGCATGGAGACGGGCGGCAAAAAGTCACAAGTTTTTTTTATTTGCATTGACGTCAATGCATTGACAACAGAGGGGAAAGAGGTGAGTTGGTGGAGGAAGGGAAGAGATTGGGAGGTAAACCGAAATCAAAAACCAGTTATGGGTTATAAGACATAACGTTAAGTTAACGCATCGTAGTTACGATATATGAAACGGGGCGAAAGAAGATGAACGCAGGGTCAACGAGTTCGAGTTCGACTAGTGGCTGTCCTATAAATTCGATGCGACAATACGATAACATCAATGTATCATTAGAAGCTTTCATGGTTACAATAATACTAATATATCATTTGTAGCTGTCAAGCACTCCACACGACACGTGCTCGAATTCAAGAGCTATGAAGACTAAGAAATATTGGTGAAATCTATATAAAGAAATAACTAACACCATCATATTACTAATAACACGCTATAAAATTTAAATTTAAGAAAACAAATGATTAATTTTTTCGATTTCGGCTTATGTTGAATTCCACAACCAAATTAAGATGATTCACTTTGAAATTTCCTAAAAAGAAACTACGTCGTGGTGACTAAATAAATTACATTGAAGAAAGGGAATATGATATTAATTTGAATTCATCGAATTTACAGGGTATTCACAACTGCCATGAACTTTACTCTACATTTAGCACACAGACAGCCTTCGGCACAGAAAAAAAAACCTAAGCACACTTATCAAGCGACTTGATCCATGTTCAACACAAAAAATAAAAAACCCAAAAGAAAAAAATAATACGAAAATCAAAGTAAAGCTCAAATCTAAATGAATTAAATGCTAAACGGCTGGAGCTGATAATACTGAGTATAGCAGCTGATGACAGCGTGGGCTGATGCACTTGACAGTTAAACATTTTCGAGTGCTCACGAGTACACTGTAAGAAATATCACAGCTTAAAGACTAAAAGACTATTAAGTGCTCTACTTCGTATATTATTAAAAATCTATTATGCCCGTTGTGATTGACATTCCAGGGTATTCGATAATACGACCTATTATGACTTTGTTATAAGGCCACATTAAGGTTAATAAACTGACAGCTGTTATAAGTGCTTGAAAGGACTTTACGAATATAGACAGCATCTTTATAATGTAAGATACACAAACAAAAGTGCCAAATTGATGAGAAATACAATAACAACAACATCGAGAAATATTAATAAAAGCCTTTCAATTGTTTTCAATGAAATGAATTGATTTGAGTGGAACTGAATGGAACTTCTCTATACCCATCTTAAATTCCCCTCTCTGTCTCCATATGTGTATATGCATAAATATGAATGTATATCGCCTAAGAGAGGCTGTTGCCAGCTTTGACTGCTTTTGTCTTAATTAGCGCCAGGCATTACTCGTATGCAAATAGACATTACGTGGGTTACTGGAATTCCAGCGCAGATGCCATGTCAGGGGCTTGTTCACTTGCCTCATATAGTAAATAGCTTGAGCCAATGCGAATTCCCGTATTCCAACAGTTGTTTCAACAAAACGAAACATAAACAATAAAGAAGCCTGTCTTCAGAGCATGCCGAAGATTTCATACCCTTGCAGAGCGCTACATTCAATTATCGACTAATTGTTCCTATGAAAAATATATTGTCAGTTTTATTTTTTACCAAGTTTGATTATTTTTCATAACTTTAGACCAGATGCAAAGTTTTTCATACTTAACCTATATTTTGAACTGATTGTTCCTTATGAGATTTATACTGTGAATGATTTTTCACAATCTGGTTGATTGGTTGAGATATCTCAAAAGAAAAAACAAGTTTATCATACTAAAAAGTGATTTTTGACTGAGTTACAGTTGCATAATCTGAGAGATTTGCTGGGATATACCAAGTTTTTCATGCTAAAACCTTAATTTTTCAACAGTTTTTCTTCTGAGCAAAATTATTACACCACCCGCATGGGTATAAAAAATATAAAAAAGAGATACCCTCTGAAAACTTAGTGAAAAGCGGGTGGTAACGTCTGTTTGGTCACTTTCTCTGCAACGCTTGCTTTCTACTACATCACGGATGTGACTTTGCATTGACGTCACAGGCCGTCATTTTGGCTGCCTTGTAAAGCTTTCTTTTCGGCCAGTAAACTTACCTCATTGTTGATGTTGTTGTTGGCTTTTGGTTGCTCCACATTGTGGCTGTTGTTGTTGTTGTTATTGCTTGCTGGAGCAGCTGCATTGGCCGTATCCAATGCAATCAGTTTCCATAGCTGCTTGAGGCCAATGTTATCGATGCATGAGAAACGCAATTTCTCATGGGACCAGGCCATTGTGTTGCGACTTCTTGTTGTTGCTTTTGTTGCCTTTGCTGCTTTTTTATCCACTGATATTGTTGTTGCTGATGTTGTTGTTGCTATCGGACGCTGCAGCACAGTTGAAGTCATAGTAACTTTGCTTTTAGCTCTAGTTATCGCAATTGGTTTACAGTTTTACAATTTACAGTTAGCAGCAGGTTATACTCGTGTATTTGCTATTTTTTTCCTTATGCTTAACCGATTTGCATTTTCTCTTTATGTATTTCCTAGTCCGCTGCGCTTTCTTTTGGCTTAGCACATTCTACTTATTTCTTTTGCTTTATCTTTCTTGCACTGCTTACAACTACACGTTTGCTTTACAGTTGTTTCGACTGCAATTACTTTTTAATCTTTTTGGCACGACAAACGCAAAACAGAGATATTAATATTTTATACGTATTTTGCTTTTCTTTTTCGACGCAAGTGGAGACGTTACTTGCGAGTTTAGCTCTGTGAGACGACTAACTGGTTTGTCCATACGGCTGCCAGTTTTGTGCTGAAGCAAATTAACGAAGCGCACGATGAACGAACCGAACCGAACCGAACGAAATGTTCGCATGATCGTGCTCAGAGCGTAACGAAACGAAGTATTGAGCGGGGCTGGCAGTGGGGGAAGGTGTAAATGAGCGGGTGCAGAACAACAACAACATAGTGTGGGTGACGTATAGGGCGCAACGCGCGAGTAAAGAGAGAGGATAGTACCTAACGATTTCTGGAGAATGATTGCAGTACGGTTAGATTCGAGAGAGAAACCTTTATTGAGCTAGGATAGAACTCAGCGTGTTCTGAAGAGGGATAATGGAGAGAGCGAAGCAAATAGTAGTAAATAATCGTAACTCGAGGATGAGCAGCCCTATAGAGAGATAAAGAAAGAAGACGTATTATGATAAGGTAGGGCGTGATCAATGCTGCAGTTGTTTGTTCTTATTTCTTTCTGGGATTATCTACTACGATCTATTTTTGAACTCTCTCTCTCCCAACACGTTTATATTAAAAAGGTGGGGCAGATAATACATAAAAAAAACCAGAAATATTACTTTATAAAAATATTTAATAAAAAATTATGTATAAACACAGTTTTGTATAAGATTTGCCAAAAGTATTGCAAAGTTTTTTACTCTGACAAAATCTGTTCCGTCATCTACGAGAAAATACAATGATTCAATCAACTACTAACGATTAATATATGCATATTATATGCGAATGGTATACTATCAAGTTATTATCAATGAATTGTAATATCACTTTTGATTCTGATTAAATTTTAAATCAAAAGATTTTCATCAGTTGATCCGTAACGATCAAGGACGTTGACTGGGGGAATGAAGTTATGTGTTCGAGTATTTGTTGTTGTTTTCAGTTGCAAATTTGTTTACTTGAAATTGAAAATAAACTTTCCCCAAAATATTTCCATTGCGTAGATGAGAGTTGCGTCGCAAATAGATAAGATGGGATTCTGAAAACAGAACAAGAAGAAGAAGAAGAAGACTGTCATCGAGGCGTATATTCGAATTTCGAATATGGCGCCATCTAAGGTCAGACTCAGACAATGAACTGTCTGGCGAGTTGTTTATCGAAATGGTTGAACTCGAGTACGAGTATGGGATGGTCGGCTGATCTGCATTGCAAATATATGAGTAAATATCTGCGCAGCTTCTTGGTTTGGGAATTGGGGATTATGCAAACATCGATAAGATCTGCGCCAGTTTCTTTAGCTCAATCTGTCTATCTATCTCGCTCACTCTCTCTCTGACTGTCTGACGGGCTTTCCCACACGGCTCTCCCTCACCCTCACCCACCCTGTTTCACCCGCAACAGGGCAAGCGGTTCATGGCCAACTTGGTAAGGGAGAGCGCAAAATGCGCATATTTGTGGGACGCGGCCGCGATGTGCGTCAGTCCCATGTTGAGTGACATACAAACCCCCAAAGTTGAGTGTCTACTTCTACTTCTCCTCCGCTTCTGTCGCCTGTTGCCCTTGTACGAGTAGTTGCATGTTATATGTATATACATATGTATGTTCGATCCATTCCCATTGCTCCACATGGCAACCACATACGTCAAACATCGCCCATTGTTATGCGAAGCCAATGCAATGCAAATTTTACGTATGCCCCATACTCAAGAACCCTCTCCGAATGCATTGAACTTTACCAACGCACTGCAACGTGGCGTATGAGTAACAATAATAACAGACTTAACAAACTTGCACGTGACCGGAGCTAAGTGCATTGCGTTGGGCAATGGGGAATATGTACTTACATTCAAATAGAGGCTGTGCATTTCTAATGAACAAGCTAAATGTGAATTGGAATGTAGAGAAACTTCCAGCGGAAGCTTGCGAAATAGTTGCAAGAATTGGTTTTAATTCTATTTCTTAATGAAATCACGAAAATTCTATTGCGTTTTCTTTTATTACTAAGAATAAATAAGAATAAATACTACTGAAAATTTAAAGTTCTAGAAATGGTCTTCAGAAACCAAAGAAAAGAACAGAGAATTTTACTGATGTATTGATTATTTTACTGGAAATCTTTTAATAAGTTACTGAAGACTTTAGCAATTAATTAAAGAGGATACTTATAATAGAACTTCGCAACACTTTCTAATCTAGTTTTATTAGTATATATAAGACAACAAGTCCGACTTTAAGATACTTATCTCAAGCCCTTAGAAACAAACTAATAATCTCAAAGAATTTATTTCCATTGCTCTGTAAGAACTAGAAAAGTTTCAAGACTCGAATGATTGAAAACTTAAACAGTTGTTGCTGATAAAGTTAACGGAGCTGTATAGAAATTTACTTAAAATAACACTTAAATTTAAAATCCAAGCACTGGAACAGTTTTCTGTACTAATGATCTGATAACGTTTTTTACCAGCTGTTTGGAAATACCCGCTTGACGTCAATCATTCCGCTTATGACTAATAATCTCAACAGTTGTTGCTGCTTTGAGCTTAACAGAAGTAAAGATGTTACAGCTGTAAGTCTCAAGAAGATCCAAAAGTACTAAAACACTTCCAACTTAGTTGCTGTGGCTTTGTAGTGCTTGACGCCTTTCAATTCTGTGAAATAATAAAATAAATAATTATTTATGTGACAATTTGTGCAGTTACTCATCATCAAAAGCGAAACCAATTCATTCATAATACTCGCCTCGTGTTTAAGCATTTTCATAGAGCTTTAACTGCATTGTTGGGAGTGCATAACAATTTACCCATCTCTATCAATGCCTCAGATCTGTTGATTGAATAGCATTTCCAGACGCGTTTCTCTCTCTCTCTCTCCCTCTTGGGTTAGTCCGTGAGAAAAGCCCAAGCCTCAAACGACTGACGTCAAACGTGTATACTTCTGAGAGAAACAACGTTTGGGGGGAATACGTTGAAGCAAACAAACGGAACATCAAAGATTACTGACATTTCTTTGTCATGATCATCAGCAGCAGCAGCAGCGGCAGCTGAAGAAGCAGCAGCCTGAGCTGTGGGGAGGAAAAGAGGAAGGGAGCGCGTCGAGTGACGCGTGGAGTGTCTTTCTGCGCGCCTCAGTGACCATCGGCAGACAGTGACAAAGACAAAGGCAACGAGACTGAGATTCCAGCAAGCCAGCGATCCATCTCCAGCTTAAGCTTCAGCTCACACTTTTGTTCTACCCTCAGCCTGAGCTCATTTGACGATTGTACTTTTATTATACTCTACAATGTGGGCACAATAATCAGGTGATTAAATATGTTAAGTATAAATGAGACAATTTACTTAAATATGTATAACCTGAGATACATTTGCGGCACTTGAAAACAAGGCTGTAAGCTGTCAAAATTATGGAGAGGTTCGATAGTTCGAGCCACGAGCACGATTTCTATTCGGTTCGGGGACTGGTTTCAAGAACCTCTAGTCCTTGGTTATGGTTGGTTCAATTTAGTTTGAAAGGAATGTATATTTTCTGTATATTTCCAAACTTTTAACCGGTACACAAAATTAATAGAAATTTTATTTGAGAAACTAATTTAAGATCATAAACTGTAATTGGTTTTTTATGATTTTTCTATAAAAGAATTGAAAAAGTCGCGATATGTGAAGTAAAATTCACAAACGGCTTAGTTCCTTTTATTTTTAAAATAATAAAGCTAAGAAAATATGAAATAATCAAATCATAAACAAACTGTTTTTTATTCAGTTTGTTTATGATTTGATAAATATTATGTATATAGTAAGTGCAGATTAATAAACCTAAACTTCGTTATGGCGATTTCATTATTTTACATTTATTTTATTAATGTCAACTTAATTGTAAAATAAGAAAGATAAATTGACAATTGAATTGTATAAAAACAGTTATAATTCATTCTATCTAAATCCGTTATTTTTATTGGCTCAGATAAGTGAGTGTATTAAATCGTCGTCAATCTGCAGATACTATGCTTGTATGATCTTTTTTTTTGTTTTATAATTTTAATTTTTGTTGTTGTTATATTTTTGCGCTTTCGATTGACGCATTTGCGTGTCGCTTGACTTTTTTAATCTCGCGACTTTATCGTAGCTCTCAGACCTGCAATCGCAATCGAAATCGGACTCCGACTCCGTCTCCGACTCGCAGTTGGACTGAGACCACAACAACAAATATCCCGCATGACTTTAGGCTTCTGTCCAAGGGGGAGGGAAGAGAAAGGAAGATGGCAGCTCGTCATAATTGTAACTTAATAGTTTACTCAGGTAGCATCGCTTCGTTGAGTCTTCCGCGCCGCCGTTGAAAACATTTTTTAGTTGACTTAGGAGAACTATTTGTTCATTTTTTTGTTAATGTTTCTTAATACGCACTGCTCAACAAAATGTTTGATATAACTTTGACATGGCGCTCGTTATTAATTTATAATTCAATGACTTTACTGACGTCATAGTATTAAGCTCAACCACAGCAGCAGCAACAACAACATTAGCAAATGTTGCCTCATTAACATGTTTGCTTTGTTGTACGAGCTACAAGCTGCGCAGCGTGTGGGTGTATGTGCCTATGTGTGTGAGTGTAAGTCTGATTGTTAACTCTAAACACACATATTCATAGATATAGTATAGTACACACACAAAATAAATGTTCCTGTTTGTGAACAGCCGGCGCCATATCGTTAGTTTGCTCTTTGGAAAACAAACACAATTTAAAAAAAAAGTAAATGAACAAAAAAATTCGAGCAAATATTCTGCAATACAAATATTAAAACATTCTTCTGAAATATTTTAGTAAAAGATAGCTCTGTTTATATTTCACTCAGAAATGAGTTGTTTTCACTTAATTAGGTTAGAACCCTTTCTCAGCTAAGACACAATATCTTTCGGATATACCAGAAATACGCTAAGAAAGAAAATACCCTTATAGTCTTAAGTTTAACACTATAAATGTTTCTTAAAAATATTCAAATATTTCACAAAAATCTTTTAAAATTGTATTAAATTAATTTATATTCATAAGTAGTTCCTATTTCATTAGTTTTTTAATAAAGATTATCATTTTCTTCTTTCCTTATTATATCTTATCGTGAATTCAAAAATCGGATAAATAGATGATAGCCAAACTAAATCTACTTAAAATTCTCTTTTTGAAGTTCAAAAAAATTTATTTCCATTTACAATTCAAGAATACGAGATAAATAAATTATTATCTTAATTAAACTACTGATAAGAGTAATCAGTAAATTTCAATTTTTATCTGATCTTATATTCCGTTTCATCTCTAACACCTGCAAGAAATCTTTACATAATTTGTTAATTAGTCTTAAATCAACAACATAATCATTCGATTGAATTGTAATATTTTCAAAAGTAATTTGAAAAAAACTTTAGACCTGATCGCTGATCGCTCTGATCAACTGCGTCGATGGGCCGTCTATACATATAAGGCTTTTGTGATTTTCCATAAGCAAATGTAGATGCCTTAAACGAATATACATATAATATGTGTCATGTGGCTGCGAAACGGGAAACGGGATTGGTATTTGGCAGTTACTTACACATTTCAAGCCGCAACTACGTAAATCAAATGCTTCTCCGGAATATTCAACACTTGAGGGTTGAAATGGCTGCCAAGTCATCATATCAAAATTCTTGGTTAAAAGATTGTTGACAAATTCCGTAGAATCTGTGAATGGACTGACCAATGACGTATTTAATAGGAAAAGTATTTGTGAAAGGTACTTTTATAGGTCGATCTTATGAAATGCCTTATTCAGCAAGGAAATAATCTAATAAATTATTTCATACATATTTCAATTGAATTTATACATATTTGATTTGAGTTTAAACATATTTGATTGGACTTGATATTATCCGGTTGTAAATTAATTTTCAACTTATGAATATTATTTCCGGTCACATGCACTTTAAATACCCCCCCAATCCTATTGGTACAGGGTAGAGTAACAAATAAGCTGACCAAATACGTCAGAGAATTGTAATTTCAAATGAGTGAGAATATTGTAGCAGCAATACCGAAAACAAAACAATTAAGACCATTAGGCATAATTTAGATTTGCTCAACAACTATTCTTTTTTTTTCTTTTTTGCCTATCTGGACGTCCTGTGCCTGGTAACAGGCATTACTGATAAAGAAACTACATTTGTTTTTTCCTGCTGTGGGGCTATCAACCTGCTAATTTGCGTAGCCATACTCAGCACATTTCGGCAGTGATTATGAATGATAACCATATTATTGTTTGAGTGTTAAGTATTAAAAATAGCTTAGTAACATGTGAATGGCGCGAGCCAAAATGATAAGAAATGCCTTAAAAATATACAAAAAATTCTACGATATAGACATACATACATATATGGATGTAGATATGTATGCAAACTGAATGACGATGCGCTAATCTAAGGTCACGCCCAAATTAAATTCCCAAATTTAATGACAGCGCTGAAAAGTAAAATAAAAACAAGGCAGCAAAATGTGCAAAAAATAAATCAATCGCAGAAATTCAGAAACAAAATAACATAAATAAATTTTAAAAACAACAAAATGGTATTATTTATGTGCGAGTAAGCACTTTGATGGTTCTAAATCCATTTGGCATACGATACAATACAATTGGAAAACAGCGTCGATCACAATTTGTAAATATTCTCAATATTCTAGAATCTAGAATCTAGATTTTGCTTTCGGAATCATTTAAACAATTTAATTGCTCATATGATCAGAAATTATATATAATGTATACACCTTTGTTTATATCGAAAATCAGACATGAAGGCTGCCAATGTTATTTGGATTTGTATTGTTTATCTCAGGAAAATTTCTGGATCAATCGTGAACAAATTTAATCGTTCATTTGTCATCCCACGGTATACGAGAGACCTTAACGTTGGAATTTTCCAATATTTACCAATTACAGCTTCTTATGTTAAACAAAGAAAAATCATTTTAAATTTATTGCACGAGAAAAACTTTCAAGCTTTTTTATGCAAAATGATCGTAATTAGTTTTTTAAAATTTATTTAAATACTAGAACAGACAAAACTACATAATAATATTTACCGAATAAATTTGTGTTCTTTAATTCAAATATTTTATTAGTTGATCAAAAAACATTCCATTGTGTGCAAATTTTAATAGTTTTAATGAATAAACATTTAATTGAATAGCAAAAGAAATGAATTAACAATTAAAATTAACATTAATTGATTAAAGTAACATTCCATTGTGTGAAAATTTAAATAGTTTCAGAAATTAAAACTTTTCGATAAATAAATATTTAATAAAATTGCATTAGAAATGAATAAATAATTTTAAATCTCACAGAAATATGGAGTCTGTATAGACTTATAAATTAATGAAACTTTGATTCGTGACTTAATAAAAAAAAAGGATCTCTGTCCTATTAGTCCGTATGCTTCAATGAAACGTTTATGTCAATAAACTTGATTTGCTTCTGGTATCCAGCAAATTTTAAGTTTCCAGCTCTGAGATCGACGCTTTCATAAGACGGTCAGACAGACTCGACCGTTGATGTTGATCAAGAATGTATATTATTAACGGGTTCAGCCACGCCTCCTTCTGCCCGTTATTTACAAATAATTTGCATCTCAAGTATATTAAAAAATTTGATTTAGAACTTGTAAAAAAATGTGCATAATCAAGTTCAACAAATTCAAAGTCAAAATGAGTGTAACATTTTAACATAATATATTAAAAATAAAAAAAGTTTTCCCATAACTCACAGCTAAAACTGATGAAAGACAGATTGAAATTACAAGTTGCTCGGAAAAATATAAAGCCTAATTGATCCGTAGCTAAATCTGTTTAACACGTGATATGCATATGTAAAACTGATTAGTACGGCAAATATAATAATTATCAGCCGATGTATTGAACTAAAATAAAATTATAAAAAGATTTACGACCTTTTGGCATTGTATCAATGACACGATTGGGTTAAATGTAATACTATAATAATAAGGCACGTTCTATCAGAACATAGATAATGCTGACTCAACGGGAATTAGTTCGGAGCATGGGTTCAAATGGCGTTAACCAGACTCGAGCCGTGTTATGGGTGGATGGAACGTTTTTTAAATCAAAAACAAAAGTGTGCAAAATCGAATCATATTCAATTTGCGTCAATTACACGAAAAGATTAGCCTCGCCCTAGTTTTGTTTTGTATAATGAGGCGTCTATATATAATATATGTATGTATGTATGTGCATCAACGTCTGATAATACAAACAAAATACGCTGCGGGGGGCGGCGATGAGCAGAAACAAAAATCGGAGAGGGAAAAAACAGCAGAGTCAGCAACCCATCCCATAATCTGAGTCTGAATTGAGTCGTCGGCTTATCAAAATTTATTTTTACAAGGCGCTGGTCCAAAAATAACCCATGCGACACGTCAGTCGGTCAGTTTGCAATCAGATTCAGGCTTTTACCGTTGATGTGACGCAATATGACATCGTGTTGACCGTTACCGTTGGCTTACAGTTATTTCAAGCATCAAAATGATTGCTCAAGTTATATTTTTGGGTACGCAATAGGATTACAAGAGCAGTGCGTCTGGAGTTCCCAGTTCAATCACGCTGAGATCAGCTGTCAAACGACCAGCTTATCGACACCCGACGTCGGAGCACATAATTTGTAATACTTGCTAATATATACTATATATGTCGGTATATCAGCCAGACAAACGATGTAGGGCACGTGGCTTCCAAATGAATGAAATGTTCGTGGAATACTTATTAAAATATCGTTGGAGATACACTTCGCGTACATATTTGGGCAACCTTTTGCCTTGTGCCCAAACACAGAACAAAAAATGAAAAATCACGAAAATATAATTAATTAAATCCATGCGAACGTCGTCGGTGAAAATTTATGGCATTCAATTTTTCATAGAAGCCAAATATTTGTCCAAGTCGAAAGCAGAATCTTTTGTAAATATTATTAGCTCAAATATTTGTGCACACGAGAATGGATTTTAGCGTTGCGCTTAAAAGTATGCAATGTTTTTAGAAATAAGGAAATTCAATCTGTAATTAAATAAATATATACGGGGGTGCCACAGAAATCACTTTCGCTTGAATTTCTCTTCAATTTCATTTCGCTGTGCCACAGGTCAAATCGCAGAATAAATTTACGCGTATTAAACTAGCGCTAAAATCGCTAGCGTCCGATGCTGCCACCTTGTCCGATTCAGATTTTCGAAGTCAGGGTCAGCGATGCCACATTTTTAAGTCAGAATTCGAAGTAAGGTATTTAAAAAAAATATATGGAACCACTTCAGTGTTCTTTAAATTAAGCTTTACAAAAATAGGTCTTTTGAGATAAATCAAGTTTTACCGATAAAAACCTTTAACTTATTGTGCCATTTGTGAAAACATTTTTCACGAAGAGTTGCCAGACTAATGGCAGACAATTGCTAGAGTTGTCGAGGAATTTTTATTTTTTCGCGCCAATTACTTTTAAATGTTTTTCAGCTAAACAAATTCAATTATTACATAAATAAATTAAATTTATTAATTAAATAAGAAAAAAATTAAAAACGTATTGTTTTGCAATTATAAACTTAAAAAAGTTGCTAAACAAAACTTTATGTAATTTAATCTGAGAAGGTGTCAGCCCTTAGCAACCTAGTTCGAAAAGGTTGGTGAAATTGCTAAAAAGCATTAAATCATTCGAAGTTCTGTGGCACCTCGGAAATTTCCGTGCGGAATTGCTTTCTGCGGAATTCTATTTCGCTTGCGATTTCTGTGGCACCCCGGATAGTATATTTTTACTTTAATACTTTATTTTAAATTAGTTGTTGTGACGGCTGCTTTTAGCCTGACAATAAATAAATAAAAAAATTAAGAAAATAAAGTTTTAGCTCTTTAATATAAAATAAAGATAAAAATAATTTTTTTATTATCACTTTGTCATTACATATTATAACAATATATAGTAATAGCAACATTGAAATCAATTAAATATTTATTTTATTTGATTTCGCAAAAGTAAAACAATGTTTGGAGAATTCATCCTAGTCACTCTTTAAAAGTGTCTCTCTCGTCATATAGTCAAATTAATTAGAGTATGCAGCTGAATAAATGAAATCAGTTGGGCATAAAAATTTATGAAAAATCTATTATCGGACGATGCAATTTTTTTTTTTTTTCATTCAATAAAACCGAATCTCACTCTTTCTCTATGTCTTTCTTGGACTCATTCTATTACTGTTTTCCATCTTTTTTTAATTATTTTTTCCTGATTATAGTTTCGACTATACATTCACGAGTATAATGATGATTGACAAGACCGTTAACGAGTCACAAGACCGTGTCCATATTCAGATCCATATCCAGTTGTGGCGCCCTATTAGCGCGTAACTTTGATGAATCTTTTAAGGCACACGGGAATTACTATATTTTCTATAATTTATGCACATTACATTCAAGATAACCGTAAGAGAGGGCGGGGTAGCAGCTGCGACGATCAGCTGAATGCGACACAAGTTGAATATTTAAATAGGAGTATTATCTATGTCTTTAAATATTGACAGAAGTGTGCGTTGTGGGTGGATGGGATGGTCGGATCGGATCGGCAGCTGGGTTTGTGCGCAGTGCAAATAGCAACGATAACATCAGTTGAATAAAAACAATGCAGAAATGTAAAGTAATATCAAGTAAATAAACAATTACGAATAGGAAATATTGTTGTAAACAATCTTCTCATAATTCTTATTTACTATGCTTATCGTTAGGTAGCTCGGACTTCCCACTAATAAACAAATGGCTAATTGTTTTGTTCATTTTCTATTTTCTGTTTATCTATTTGCTTTTTCAGGTGTGAAGGTAACAAAAATTGCATTGTACTGATTGCTCATGAAATTCAAGGAACTACCCATATTATAGATATGCCTAACATCTAAAGGGCGTGACTGCGTATACTTAATATGGGCAGGCTTATCGATAATGATTTTTGGGGGGCCTGGCAATAGCTCTACACTTCTTACTTATAAAACAACCGCAGTCGGTACACTCAATGTATATTGCTTTTGGCATCGAAACGGATTTAAGTGGTTCCACAAGTGAAATAAATAGAGTTTTATAAAAACAATAAATAAATCGATTTTATACACAACGAGAATAGAAGATTCAAAAAATGTTTGTTTGTTCAATTCTTGAATATTATTTATGACATATTATTCATGCATTAAAATGATTATTCAATCATTTTTCAAATACCAGTTTCGCAATTATTCCGCTTAAGTGTGCATCAAGAATTCGAACCGGTTTTAAGCCCATAGAACCGGCTTAGTTGAACTATAAAACGAACATTTTTTATTCTGATCCTCCGTAGACACTATTTAAGCTTACTATCGAAACAAATTGGTGTAAGTTAATGTTATTTTAATACAAGCTGTTCGAATACCAAAATATCGGGTGTTTTTTACAAATCTATAGAGATTTTCAAGAAAATTGCTTATGAAAATTGCTTAAGAATTATTGAGTGTTATAAATTTATGTAAAATTTTAACATAATTAATTTTTATTGATATATCTTATCTTATAAAAAACCTCTGTACGTGGTAAAAGACTAGTGACGAAAACATTTTCATGCCCCAAAATTTCTGATATCCAATTTTGTGACAAAAAATATTAAATTTTACACATAAATTAATAAAAAAAAAAGTTTCGTCACTGGCACTGCGCAAAAAAGTACTATTTATTAGCTATGAAAAATTTAGCGTAATGTGCCCAGTGACAAAATTTTTTTTTAATAATTCATGTGTAAAATTTAATATTTTTCGTCACAAAATTGGATATCAGAAATTTTGGAGCATGAAAATGTTTTCGTCACTAGATTTTTACCTCGTAAAGATTTTTTTTTTTATAAGATATTTGATAACAATCAGACATAAAATATGTTATAATTTTAGAAATGGGATAACTATATCATTTATCCGCCATACATAGTAAAGATCAGTCGATATTGAATAACATCTTTGGAATGCCGAAGACAATCTACATCTTGTTTCTTTTTTTAGCTCGAGAGCTATCCGAGATGTGGAACGAAAAGCCAGAGCAACCCATCTATTTGACCAACTTTGAGGATTATCTGAGGCCCAAGAGATCGCACAAGTCAACGCCGCTCCAATGCTTCGATAAGCCTGAAAACCCGAAAGCCAAGTGCTGCCAGCTCTATAAACGCCTCAAGTTGGTTCGATGGTGTCGAGAGATACGAACAGAACTCTCGAAAAGATTAGAGCAAGTGCCTCTGCCCAGATTCTTGAGCTTTCTACGAGAGCGCAACGATGATGGTTTATGCAAACCCAAGACCGGATTTGAGATCTACTGTGAAATGTCCAGCATCCATGGATTCCATCTGTTTGTGGGCGCAAAGACCTGGCAGCGTGTCCTTTGGTGGATCTTCATATGCACGGCGCTGCTCCTCTCGCTCCTCGTGGTGATCATGTCGCAGGCAATGAAGGCGGATACGCCAACCATACGCTACATCGAGAGCATGATGCAGCCAAGTGCCGACCAGCCAATACCCTTTCCTTCCGTTACTATTTGCAGCTTGAATCGCGTGTCCAGGCGGAGTCTCCTAATCAAGGCTAAGGAGTGGCAGGTGGCAAGGCAAACACTGAAACGGCTGCCCTGGCTAACCAGCCGCAGTTTAGGCCCTGTTAATGAGACTTTGTTTACCAGTTTGGGCTTGGACAACTCCACTTGGTCAGAGCTCTTGGAGCAACTCTCAGCACGAGTATGCGAAACACAGCTGTTGAGTTGCCAATGGCAGGGTCAAAATCAAACGAGCTGCATCGAGCTCTTTGCCACCACTTGGAGCTACACTGAAGGTCGCTGTTGCAGCTTCCGAAGCCAGCCAAAGGTCGGGATTAACCATAAGGGATTAACCATACGTCTGGCTGCAAAGCTGGAGGATTATGGCAGCACTTTGACTGCCACAGCTGGATTTGGGTTGCTTATACATGAGGCGGGATCAGCAATTGATGCTGCCACACAGCGCGTCCTTTTGCCTAGGGGCACGGAGTCTCAGTTGATGGTGAGGGGCTTTGGAACACATGCATCCTCCTACCTGGGCAACCTGCCCATTGACAAACGTCGTTGTTATCTGAACCATGAACGGAAGTTATTCCATTTCGCCAACTACAGTCAGGATAATTGCCTAGCCGAGTGCCGGAGTCAAAGGATCTATCGGATTTGCGGTTGTGTGCATCCCCATATGCCCAGTAGATGGCACTGGCCTCAATGCCAAGTGAAACAATTCAAGTGCCTGCAGGAACAAGGTAAGAACTTAATCCACTAATGCAACTATCACTGGATTGACAAATAGTTCTTATAGATCTCAGCTGGGAGGATTTTCAGTTGCATTGCAACTGCTTGCCACCTTGTGAGTTCTTCCGTTATGAAGTTCACTGCGATGTGGTCAACTTGGATGCCACTTATACTATGGTTAATACAACTGATGGTTTCTTGTAAGTGAACATCTATTGTTGGAGACCCCTTCTCACACTTATAATTACAGCAACAACTTTAATGCCTCCGATGACTTGATACTCCACATTTACTTTGACTCGATGAGCGCCGAACAGCTGCGATTGGATGTCATTGAGAACTGGCTGACCTTCATAGGCAAGTACAGTCAAACTGTTCTATGACGAACTTAAAAACAGGGAAAGACAATGATATACCTGCAGTCTTTGAAAAGGTTTATATCTTTACCCATTCTCTTTATAGATTCGAATTAAATAAGTTCATGATAGATATTTGAGAACTAAAATTAGAGAAATTGATCTGTAAAATTTTACCAGAAGGAAAAAATTTGATTAATGTGCTACGGACATTTGGGAAATTTTGTTATAGAGAATTTCAGTTCAAAAATATGAGAAACCTGTATCTGAACTATGAAAAATCGGGCCTAAGAAAAGAAATTTCTTTATAAACGTGGTTTATACCTTTATTCATATCTCAGAGATTATTTATAAATTTAAAATATACGTTAAAGGGAAGTTAAAAAAAGTATAATTGAAATGAGATCGTTTTAGAGAAGTTCGTTTAGAGAAGTTCTTTTGAATGCAAGAAGGAATTTCAAAAAAAACACACAATTAACACAACACAAAAGAGTCTGAATTTTTCATTGTAGAGAAATTCAACCGCAGAGATCAAAATGCAAATTTCAATTCAGGATATTATGTCTTTGTTATGAATGCTATAAAGGCATTTGATTTTCAAATAACTCCAAAATAAGTAAGACTGAACACACAAACGAAAATTGATGAAGGTTCGACAATGCAATAAAATTTCTAAGCAGTTTTCTTAAAGTACCCTAAAAGTCGTTAGTTATAGAGAAGTTTGACTGCTTGACATTAAGAAGCAATTAGACTCATGTTTACATTTTTACTAAGTATATATGTCATTTGACAACGCGACAGGCACCTTTGGAGGCATCACGGGGTTGTTTATGGGCTGCAGTTTCGTCTCGGTCTTCGAGCTGATATTCTTTGTGTGTGTGCGACCCACATGTAACTGGTTGCTCCGGCAGCAAGTTCGCTATCGACTGCGACGCCGACGACGCCTTCAAATTAGGGCGACAAATGGTAATTAGGACTGGCTAATTACCAGCTGACCGCATTTGTTGGCCAAGTTCAGGCAGTTGCCCGACGCAGTTCCAACTGGTCGAAATGGCGTTTAAGAAGCGACGCATCTTTGATCTGCGCGTGGTGCAATCGCAACAGCAGCTGGAGAAGGCGGTCGATGGACACAGGACCAGCACCAGTACCACAACCCACTCAGACCGCAGGCACTTTAAAGTGTATAAGTTGCAACAGATTAGAAATTGGTTTACGGAAAGTCTGCGCAACTATTGCCAGACGACATCGTTGCATGGCTTTAGCTACATCACACGCCAGGATATCAGTCGCAATGAGCGATGCTTTTGGCTGGCCGTTGTCCTGGCAGCCATTGTAGCCTCGGTAACTCTGGTCCTTGTCTCACTGTATGCGAATCGCGAGACGCCCACGGTGACTGTCATCGAGAGCTCACATTTTCCCACCTGGAATATACCATTTCCGGCGGTAACCATTTGTAATTTCAACAAGATTTCAAAGACCAAGGCTTTAAGTTTGTTGAAGAACATGTAAGTTATATTCGATTTGTTTTATTATACCCGTTACTTAAAAAATAAGTTAAAGGGAATATTGTATCCGTTGCAATGTAAGTAACAGGGAGAAGGAAGCATCTGCGACCCTATAAAGTGTATATGTATATTAGGGTGTTCCTTATTTTTTCAAAGTCATTATTTTTAAACGCATATGGGGTAGATCTGTTCAGTTGGACCTAAAGCACTTGGAAAAAAAGTTTTACCTCAATCGGTGAATGATAACCCGTGCCGACTTGGATCAGAAAGTTTAAAAATTATATGAGACAAAAAAAATCAAAATTTTTTGTTTAAATTTTTATTTTTTGTTTTGTTCATTTGGTCCTAATGTACTCGAAAATAATTTTTCACCTTAATCGGAGTACGATAACACATTCAAAATTACTTCGAAGCATGAAAAAACAGTGTTTTAAGACTGATTACCAATTTTTCGATGTTTTTTCATGTTTCGAAGCAATTTTGAATGTGTTTCAATTTTTTTTTCAAAATTTTGCCACGCCCCTTTCCACCTCCATTAATTGCGAAAAGCCACCACACGCTCAGTTTTCAAGATATTAGGATTATTTTACTAATCACCCGTAGCTACTATTATTACCTATCATCCTACTAAATCCCAACAAGATCGGACAAACAGAAAGTTGGTAATGGCTGATTAAAGCTTTTAAACAATATAAGTGCCTGAAAGCAATAAAAAATTATTTAAAATTTATTTAAGTAAGTAACGGGTAACCTATAGTCGGGAGCTTCACTAAAAACCTTTCCCACTTGATTTTTTTATATTTTAATATAAATTTATGCTTTCCCTTGCCTCTACAGGCAACTACCACCCAATGCAACAAGTCAGCATCTGCAGCAGCTCTTCAACTTAACACTTCTCCCAACGGTCTACACAATCAGCAACAACTCCCTGCAGATCTATGATCAGATATTGATGCTCAATAACATCACCTTCACCGAGCTGACGAATCAACTCTCGCCCGACTGCTTGGAAATGATCTCTCGTTGCTTCTGGAAGGGCATCAATACGCGCTGTGAGAGTCTCTTTCAACGCGTCATTACCTTGGAGGGAATTTGCTGTAGCTTCAACTATTTCGGTGCATTAACCAATAATTTTCCCAAGTAAGTTGAAGTAATAAATAAAGCAAGAATTAATAAAAAAGCCATCCTTACTGTTGAGTTCGCTCGACTGTAGCCTCCTCACTGCGAGCGAAACGAGCAGGGGGCCGCGCCCCTTGTTATCATTGCAGATAGAACTAAAAGTACAGTCGAACTTCCAAAACTTGAACTCGAATTAATTATTGAAGTATACTAAACTTAAAAAAAAGAATTCCTTAAGTTGAAGTCTCCATAAATCGAACTATTTTTATGGGTAATGGTGATTCAAGTTACGGAAGTTCGACTGTAGTAAAATTCAATGTACCTCATGTGAATTTTCACAACATTTTTCTTAAGTTCTAATTAATATTTGGATCATTTTAAATTAACATGCTCAACTTCAGGCTTTTGGTTTCTTTTTGCGTTTAAAAAATATTAATTTAAGTACAATGCTCCAATCAAAAAAAAACTAGTGGACGGTGCTACAGTCGAGCATACTCGACTGTCGGAGACCCCGTACTTACTATGGAAAAAAAGTTTTTCATACTAAGACTTGATTTTTGACTGATCGTTCCTATGGTAGCTATATGATATAGTGGTCCGATTCCAATCAAATTTGGTCAGGATGTATATGATCATCCCATATGCATATACTGTCAGTTTGGTTGAGATATCTCAAGCAACAAAAAGGTTTTTCATACTAAGACTTGATTTCCTACTGATCCTTCCTATGGCAGCTATATGATATAGTGGTCCGACTCCAACCAAATTTGGTCAGGATGTATGGGACCATTATACATGCATATTCTGTCAGTTTGTTTGAAATATCTCAAACAGCAAAAAAGCTCCTATGGGAGCTATATGATATAGTGGTCCGATCCAAAATCTAAAACAAACTCGATCTGCTTGCAATATAGACGAACCTACATACCAAGTTTCTTATAGTCTCTGAGATCTAGGCGCTCTTACAGACGGACAGACAGACAGACGGACAGACAGACATGGCTATATCAACTCGGCTGTTGATGCTGATCAAGAATATATATACTTTATGGGGTCTGCCACGCCTCCTTCTGCCTGTTACGCACTTTTTTTTTTTGACAAAGTTAATAGACACCTGTACTTTTTTTAAGTACGGTGTCTAAAAAGGAGGAAAGAAAACACATTTGTTTAGTGGATTATTTTCTTCCTTAACTTATCTACACGCCGGTTACCTCACTTAAAAGCAATAAGTTTACATTTTTTGCTTGATCTTGAGCAGCACTGATTGAAAATAGGAAAAATGTAACAAAAGGCATTTGGAATGAGTTTGTTCTGTACAAATATAGATTTTCTGACTGAAAAACAGCTCAAATTTCATTTGGGTTTGTGTGTGGATTCTACAAGTTCTATTTGATCGTATTTAAAAAAGCTCTATCCACAAAAATGTACTAACTTTTTATGTGACAGAAAAATAGCTTATCAGGTGCCAAAGCGTCCGTATCGTGTCACAGGCTGTGGCTATCCAACTGGACTATCCGTGCTGCTCGATCCAATGGTCTCAGATTATTACGGTACATTCTTTAGCGGCTTTGGGTTTCGCCTGCTCATACATAATGCACACAATTTTCCGGATGAGAACTCGGAAACGAAGGTGGTCACCTCAACCCGGGAAAGTTTCGTACGCATCAATCCAGAGTCGACCTATGCGACTAGCGATATACGTCGCATGGACTTGAAGTGGAGGAATTGCCTGTTTGGCAGCGAACGTAAGTTGGATGGACTAAGGCGATACTCCTTTATCAACTGCATGTTCGAGTGCAGAATGCGGATGACTCTGAAGCAATGTGGTTGCCTGCCCGCCTTTGTGGCCAACAACGGCAGCCACAAGGTCTGCGGGGTCTTACACTTGAACTGCGTCATTCAGAGCAAACGTGAGAGAAAGAGATAAATCTGAAATGCAATTACAATTTATCATTATCTTTATTCAATTTTATATCAGGTCTATATTCTCGCGCTCTGGCCAACCTGGACTCTCCGCTCTCTATAGTACGTCATACAATCAGCTTTCCCTGCGACTGTCTGCCAGATTGCGAGTCAAATCTCTATGTCTCTGAGAGCACCATGGGCAGGCTGGATATAAACTACTCTACCAATAAAATGACCACCAGGCAAGTTGATTACTGCCTACACTCATAACTTTACATTATTTAGTTCTCGAAATCCAAAAAAAACACAGAAATTTGGGCAGAAAATAATTTTTTTTGTTGCAAAAACAATATTTTATTCCTATAGAGAACTATTTGAGACATTTGAAATTCAAAGTGCTATAATTTAAATTGCATCACTTTATTCGTGTTGCAAATAAGAATACATTTTAAGTCTTTATTTAGTAAAATTTCATCGAATTTTAAAGTAAAACAAAGTTGAAGGTATATTGTAAGTGTTGTCATGCATTACTTGTTTTATGTGATTTGTCTTTGTATTATGTGCTTGGTTAAGTGATGTTTTTTAGCAATTCTATCCTAGAACTTGTGAACGGGTGAAGACATAGTTTAATTAAAAAACAAAAATAAATATAAAATCTACTTTAGCCTAACTAAGATTAATATCAAACTTCAAGTCTCTAGCTTTACATTTAGATTCGTTAAAATATTTTACACTTTTTCTCATATGAGTCGGTGAAGGCCCGTGGTCCGATCGGTCCAAATTTTTTCTCAGGCCTTACATATGGTATGACTATAAAGTGTACTAAGTTTCAGATCTGTAACTACATTATTCTAATTTCTGCCAACATTTTTGGATTCTGGACCACTGCGCAGAGTGATTGTTAAAACGTGAAAAAAATATATTGGCCCCCCCAGCTTGGAAAGTTTTTTGGCAATCAATTGAGTTAATTTGATCGATTTTCATAAAAAATCGACAGTTTACTAGAGTAGATTCACCGTAGCTCATTTCCTGCATTAAGTTCAGTTAATTATAACTTGAGGAGTTGATTTAATTTTAAAGCTTGAGATTGTCCGCTTTAATAAAAATTAATAAGAAAACCACTTTATTAATATTAATTTGGTTTTCCTTAAAAGAGAATTCGCGTATTTTTAAGGAATATGGTTTATTATATAAAATATTAAATGAGCATACAATATTGGATAAATTATGTATTTATGCAATATTTCAACTGTTATATTAAATCGGTCCTTTTGCTGTTTACGCATTTGACAAAAAAGAAATGACGTCTTTAATTTTGCCTCAAAATTTCATCAAAGCTTTCACCAGAAGTCCAGCAAAAATTTTTTATTTGTGATACTTGATTACTGGTTGATTAGTTCTGGTGATCGCGGTCATTGCTTTGCTTAGAATCGATATTTTTAGTCAAAAATTGATTTATTTATTTACAATATTAGACAAAATATATAATTAGGCAAAAATTATTTAAATAAATTAAAAAACATTTTAATGTATAACATTATATGATTTTCGACCAGCAACTATACAAATCAACATTTTTGTTCATTTTGGCTTGATTTTTGACAGAAAAAATTACTTGAATTTTCGAAAAAGAAAACGGTCGACTATTTGTTCAAAATATTGATATATTGAGGCAAAAAATATTAGAAAATTAATAAAAATGTAATGCAGAATAAGTTTAGAGGCCAAACCAATTCGCATTCCGCTTGAATATCTGTTCAGTTTTGGCTACGTAATAAATATTTAAACTTGGTAAAACCTTGGACCTACCAACTTAACAAGTCAAAACTTTTTTGGGAAACTAGAATAACAGCTGTTATTCCATTTTACAATCCACAGTTCCAATCACACGGATAGCATACTGGTTCATGTTTTCTTTAGCGATTTGATGTCTACCAGATATCGCATGGAAATTTTTCAAAACTGGCTCTCAGCACTCGGTGAGTAAACTATTCTTTGAAATCCATAACCTTATTAAAAAGTCAACTTGATTATGATTTTATCATTCACAGCTTCATTTGGCGGCCTGCTGGGACTCATTCTTGGCTTTAGCATTGTCACTGCCTTTGAGTTTGTGTATTTCCTTACTTTTCGGCCCATCTTTAACTATATCAACAGAGACAGAGACTAATTTTACATGAATCTTACAGCACGTTCTTCAACACGTGCCAAGCTAAGTGTTTTTTATTTAATACGGCACCAAAATATTTACGCTTGGCCGTTTGAAATTTGATCCCATTTCATAAATTTCAATTTATTTGTTTATAAACTTCTGATTTAATTTGTAAGATCGCAATAACAGCACAGTGTCGCTTTAATAAGTATATTATGAGGCAAATACTAATATTCTGTTAATAACAGCATTTTATGAGCTTACGAGTAGCTCTGTAAATAGAAGATTTTAAGTGTATTGAAAGCTCAAATCATCGAAATGCTTGTAAATCAGTGGTCGGCATTCATATTAATGCATTGCGTTAGTGTGCAATTTTGGTCGCTTAACAGCGGAGTAACAGCGACGTAACAGAAACAAATCGCAGCAGCGACGCATACGCGTATGCCTACGAGATAGGGCTGTTCCGATAGCTGTTTAAATCAGGGACTGCAAATAATAGTTATGAGTTTCAAAAAAATTGAAGCCCTTAAAAGCGTCCCAGAAGAGTGGGAAAAACAGAGATATGTTATTTTTGAACGCCAAATTCGAAAACAGGATAAACTTTTATTTCAATTTTTATAAAAAAAATTATTTTTAATTATTAAAATTAATTTATATGATAAAAATCAAAAATAATTATTATTTTTCAATTTTTATATACAAATTTAAATTTTCATTAGAAGCCTCAGAGACACCGTCGGTTCAACCGGACAATGGCCTTAAACAAACATCGCCGAGCACATCCTCACTTTTGAAGGAGTTTTTAAGCTCTATTGAAGTAGGATCCGAAGGTGAAAACTCTGATGAAGAGGACGAACCGGAGCTCAAATTGGCAATCATAGAGATTAATGGGTATTCGCCAAAGCCAATAGATGTCAATGTGGATATAATGAGCTACTGGGAGGAAAAAAAGTTCACATATCCACGCCTGTATCGACGGGCTAAGGTACTTCATTCCGTGCCAGCTACCCAGGTATCAGTGGAAAGGGCATTTTCTGCACTTAAGCTGGTATTAACCGATTTAAGATGCAACTTATCTGGAGAATCATTAAAAAAAATCATGTTCCTTAAATTAAATAAATAGAATATAGTACCAAATATCTAAGTAGATAATCGAATGTACTTATAAACGTGTCTACATGCATTTGTACATACATATTATATATCAATGGAAAGGTATTAATGCATAGATCATATATATAGGTCTATATATGATGTGGCTTCTTTGGTTCAAAAGATATTTCAATTCAATTTTTATTTTCGATTTTTATAATAAAAATTGAGAAATAAGTGTTATTTGTCAATTTTTATAATAAAAATTGGAAATAAGAGTTAGGCTTAAATTTGTATATAAAAATTGAAAAATAATAATTATTTTTGATTTTTATCATATAAATTAATTTTAATAATTAAAAATAATTTTTTTTATAAAAATCAGCAAATAACTCTTATTTTTTAATTTTTTGAAAAAAAAATTATAAGTGTTACGTCCCTGGTTTAAATGTTTATTTATTGAGATTTGTGTAATTGGAGATTTAATTTTATTTGCTGTTTGCAAATTTAATCAGCAAACATTTTTACAACCATTTGTAAAGATGTTGGAATGTAAATTCATGTTAACATTTGAAGCAGTCTTGATTGTAACTCTGTTGTTAACATTGCAATAACATTTTAACGGAAATCTTTAATCGTATCGCTTATCTATCTACGAGTAACGATAATCTAATAGATAATAAGAGTGTAATTAGGCAATAAAATTAACTAATCAATTTCAATAAAAATGCTTAAAAAAAACGTGGCGTTTATTTACTTGAAATAACCCAATTTGTTAACCTCGCCAACCATGGCGACAATGGAGTCCAACAACTCCTCGCTGGCAGGTATGATTTGATTAGCGGGCAACTTGAAACCCGTCAAGATGCTGTTGCCAGAAGGACGCAGCTCGTAGCAGAAGGCCATGCGCACATCCTGAATGCCATATGCCCAGTCCACACTGGCTCCAGCTGCCGGGTAGATGGCATCATAGATGTTGCCACCGGTGTACTTGGTATTATAACGCTGGGATACTGCGGCAATGGATGCATCAAACACTTTCCGGAAATGCTCGATATTATCAGGCAAATCAGCTGTGTGGCCATAGGGATACAGCAAAAACTGAGAGTAGGCATGAAACGAGATGTACAGCTGGATCTTGCCCTTCAGCGAGGCAATGTATTCGGACAGAGAGAGTGTCTCGATTTCAGAGAACGCCGAGGGTCCAGCGTAGGTATCCGTGCAGGAATTGTTGCTGGCGCCCACCTCGTTCCAGTGGAAGCCCCAGTTGCGGTTGGGATCAGCTCCGAAACAGCTGCCATGAGGAGCACGAGTTTTGCGCCACATGCGATCCTTTGTGTGAGTATAGACGTATCCATCGGGATTGGCATGGGGAATCACGTACCAGTTGTAGTTATCTGCCAACTGCTTAACGGAGTCCAGCTTCGAGGTCAGGAGCTGCTGGATGATGAAGGTAGCGGCGGCAGGCGCGATCCATTCGCGAGCATGGATGCCAGCCTCTATAAAGATTCCAGGTTTCTCAGAGAGGCTCTTGGAAATCTTAACACCCAGAATGGGGCGACCTTGATAGGTCTTGCCACCCTCGATCAGGGTAACAACATGGGGGTATTGCTTGGCCAGTGAAACCATCCAGGAGTAGGTATCTTCCAGTTCATAGTACTGCTCCCAGTTGTATTCCTCGGTGGCACGACCCTTGATGGCAACTTTCTCATCCACTTCGTCCATTGACTTTTGGAAATCCTTCGACTGCAGTTCATACTTGATCTCAGCCTTGCCCAGCAGCTCCAGTAGATCGGGAACCTTGTGTGGTGCCACAACCATCTGAACATCAGCGCCCACAATATGAACACCGTCCAGGAAGAGAATGGAGTCCGTGGAGCCCTCCAGATCCTTCAGGACGGCCAGTTGAGCCTCGTTCTCCGCATTGGCCTTGTAGAGGCGATAGTTATCGTAGCGAACACGTTCCGCCTGGCTAACTCCGACGGTGGCCAAGAGGCCCAAGAGACCGAATAGAAGACACTTGTTCAGCGACATGGTTGTCGTTGGTATGAGGTTGTGGAGAGTACATAAGTGGCTTATATAGTTGATTGGGCTTTGGTCATAACGTTTCTGATAAGCGTTGGTAAGGCGTTTAGCCAAATCTTATTTATAACCCTTAGGCTTACATTGTCACCTCTCTTGCGAACATAAGTATAATAGAAATATAGTTATCTGGGTTCGAAACTTATCAATGATACGATTCTCGGTGTATAAATTACGGCAAATGCGTATCTTGTGCCCGCCCCAAACTAGTAAGAAAATCAACAATGTTTTCGTAGATTTCTTAAAAGCAAGAGTTATAATTGAGCTGGTCATAAACCACTTGGGTTTAACCGTGACCGTTTATCAAGTGTATTATTGAATGACTGGCAGTCTATAAATTTAATACGTTGAATACGTACTAATAAAGACCGCATTGCAGTTGAGTTCTTTGAGGGACTTTCAAATCTTTTTGACTACTAACAGATTAAGGATTTCTTAATTCTAAGAACCTGACTGAAAAAGATTACCTTATCAAAAAAGCTCAAATTTTCAGAGGTCGTGAATAACTGGCAACACATATTTTCAATCGGACCTCTTTGAGCAAAAACACAAAAGTGCCTGAGCACCAACAGCTCTGAATAACACTTTTGAACTGTCTAAAATTAAGTGGGAATTGATACTTATTTAATCTATTAAAAAATAATTCTGCTGCATTGATGTAAAACAGCTATCGGCACGGCCCCATCTCGTGGGAATAGGAAACTTGCTCTGCTTCTACGCTGCCGCTCACGTACAGTAGAAAAAAGCAGCGAGCCTTCGTGTGGCTTCGACAATGCGACTTCGGCTCTTGTTGTCTCGCTTTTTCAGCAAAGCGAAAACGAAAACGTTCCGGCGTCGGGCATGTTCGTGCGTTTGCTACACACACAAGCGCACTGCAAAACGTTTGAGTGTCTGCGTGCCGATCACTGATGTAAAATCAAGTAAAAACGCTGTAGGCGAGGTGCTTAATGGTTAGATTCAGAGTATTTTCGCAACCGTTCAATCTAATCCCCATAAATAAAACTAGATTTTAAAAATAGTATATTATTTCCTCTATAAGAATATAAAAAAGCAAATAATTGCATGTACTTTATTTTGTAGGCCAGCGTGTGCTGTAATTTGTGTTGTTGCTGTTTAGCTGGGTTGATCTGTCCAGTGAAAACACGAAAATAATTATAACTACTAGGAGATGCTTAAGCAAACTGAAACTGCTTAGCAAATTGAGCAACCCATTAATTTTGGTGACTTTAGCTCTTAAAGTCTTTGGGATCAGACAGATAAATAGACAATCGACAGATCAGGAATATAAACATTATACAAATTTTATTTTGGCAAATGTACTGAACCCTCGCATGACCATTTTTAATGGGCTCGGTGTACAAAAAAAAAGCTCACCGGACTCGAAGTCGGATGGCCTGAACTTAAAATTTAATCTTTTTCAAGTTCGTAGAAAAGTAGAGGGGAATCGATTGTGGGTTCAATAGGGAAATCGGGCAGAAGTCCGCTAAACTAGCGATTTTTCGAAAAGTCGTAGGACAAAAGTTTCTACATTTTTGAAATAAATAATTTGATACAAATAGACAAACAACCATACTGACTTTTTATCTTATTTTCGGAAGGCCACTAAAAATTTCAAAATTAAATATCTTTTGAACCAGTGGTCGGATTTTGATGATCGAGGTGTTACTCGACGCGTATTTTTGATAATATTAAGTAGTATACCTGTTTATCTCACGAAGCAGGCGAGTTTCCAAAAGTCTTATGCACTTTGGTTAGTTAAAACTATACCTTTCGATCGGTATATAACTCGACCTGATCGGACAGTCATAGCAAATTTTCCATGCCCCCTGTAGATATTGCTAGTCACCCTTCGTGCTGCTTTTGTCACTAGCGCGGACTGCCGTCCGCAGTGATATATTTAGCCTTAATTTTCTGTATTCAGCCCTTCAGCTCATATTAATGCGCATCAATCAATCATCTTTTAACAGTCCTTGACACACTTTGACATGCGATTTGATTGATGGGCAAACAAAATCCGCTTTCGTAGAGTTTAAGGAAGTGTAACAGAATGTTTCGAGAACTGATTCCATTAGAGAAAAGACGGCGTGATGGCTCAAGTAACTGAAGTGGAGTCCCATAGTCGTCGACTCTTTAGAGACTTTCTGCGCAATAGTTATATAAGTGGACTGCAGCCCTTTCTGCTCGAGACGTCTGTGCGTTATGCCAAGTGCGTGAATTCTCCAATTCTCCCTTTGTTGTGACTTGGCTAATTCAAATTCTACATTGTCTATTGACAGAGCACTCTGGCTAACGTTTCTAGCTGTGATTGTTGTTTCGACCCACATCGTTATCGTCAATCTGACACTTGAGTATATCGATCAACCCACTGAGATTCACATGGCACCCAATCTGGTGCATGTGGCAAACAGTCCCTTTCCCGCCATCGCTGTGTGCAGCTCGAATCTGATCAGCAAACGTCAAATGCAATCTTATGCTGCCAAAATGTGAGTCCTTTATTACGAAAATCTTTACTTAAAGTATCCCAACTTGTTAACCTCGCCAACCATGGCCACAATCGAGTCCAACAAC
Source organism: Drosophila limbata (assembly GCA_963924055.1). Lineage (NCBI taxonomy): Eukaryota > Metazoa > Arthropoda > Insecta > Diptera > Drosophilidae > Drosophila > Drosophila limbata. The sequence goes on from OZ001353.1 coordinate 7,266,544, forward strand.
TCCTCGCTGGCAGGTATGATTTGATTAGCGGGCAACTTGAAACCTGTAACGTAGGCAGTCGAAGAAGGTCGCAGCTCATAGCAGAAGGACATGCGCACACCCTGATTGCCATAGGCCCAGTCCACACTGGCTCCAGCTGCCGGGTAGATGGCATCATAGATGTTGCCACCAGTGAACTTGGTATTATAACGCTTGGAGACGGCGGAAACGGCTGCCTTGAAGACCTGCTCGAAGTCTTTCACATTGTCAGGCAAGGACTTGGTGTGGCCATAGGGATACAGCAGATACTGGGAGTAAGCGTGAAGCGATATGTACAGCTGGATCTTTCCCTTCAGCGACTTAATGTATTCGGACAGCGATTGAGTCTCGATTTCAGAGAACGCCGAGGGTCCAGCATAGGTGTCGGAGCAGGCACTGTTGCTGGCGCCCACCTCGTTCCAGTGGAAGCCCCAGTTGCGGTTGGGATCAGCTCCGAAGCAGCCTTTATAGGGAGTGCGAGTCTTGCGCCACATGCGATCCTTTGCGTGAGTGTAAACGAAACCATCGGGATTGGCATGGGGAATCACATACCAGTTGTAGTTCTCTGCCAGCTGCTTAACGGATGCCTCATTCGAGGTCAGCAGTTGGTTGATGATATAGGTGGCGGCAGCAGGAGCGATCCATTCGCGAGCATGGATGCCAGCCTCTAGGAAGATGCCGGGCTTCTCGGTGCCGCTCTTGGAAATCTTCACACCCAGAATATGACGACCTTCGTAGGTCTTGCCGCCCTCGATCAGTGTAACAACATGGGGGTATTTCTTAGCCAGGGATTCCATCCAGTTGTAGGTATCCTCCAGCTCATAGTATTGCACCCAGTTATACTCGCCGCCCGCTCGTCCCTTGATGGCAACTTTCTCATCGACTTCGTCCATTGACTTTTGGAAATCCTTCGACTGCAGTTCATACTTGATCTCAGCCTTGCCCAGCAGCTCCAGTAGATCGGGAACCTTGTGTGGTGCCACAACCATCTGAACATCAGCGCCCACAATATGAACACCGTCCAGGAAGAGAATGGAGTCCGTGGAGCCCTCCAGATCCTTCAGGACGGCCAGTTGAGCCTCGTTCTCCGCATTGGCCTTGTAGAGGCGATAGTTATCGTAGCGAACACGTTCCGCCTGGCTAACTCCGACGGTGGCCAAGAGGCCCAAGAGACCGAATAGAAGACACTTGTTCAGCGACATGGTTGTCGTTGGTATGAGGTTAGCGAAGGTGTGTGGTGGTCTTATATAGGCCGGGTTTCTTGTCGCTAGATTCTTTGTCTGCGATTGATTGCGGCTGATAAGTGAATGGTGGGCATCTTATTTATAGTCCTTGCAGTTTATCAATCGCATGGGCTTAATGTAGGCGGATAACATACGTCTACACACTACACAAATATGTCTTATCAAATAACACTTTCATTATAAATCTTCGAAATCTTCTGACGCGCACTCGAAATTGCAACTCGACTGTTACTTTTCTTTATAAAATTAATTTTTATATTCAATGAAATCATAAAGAATATGGGTTTTTTCAAATCGAATTCCTGAACAAATATCAATGTGTCCTATTAATATTTGTTTATTCAAGGGTATTATTAATTTGTAACAATTTTTGTATCACGGAAAAGAAGGCGTGGCAGTTTTGATAAAGTAAACATACTCTTGATAAGTCCGTCTGTCTGTCCGTTTATATAAACTCAGAAGCCATTAGATATGCAGAAAAAAATTTGAATGTTTTCCAGCAAGCTATTTTTGTATATTAATAAAAAAAAAAGTCGCCGTCACAGCGAGCTTCAAAGCTATTGCAGAACTCTGCTTGTGCGTCTGGGCGGCGCCAGAACTGGATGTATTTTTTTAATGTATGCTCGCTCTGACGCCAATTAGCAAAACCTAACTAGCTGAACTAGTTGGTCTAACTGAAAATTGATAACAAAATTTTCATTTGCAATTATAATTAAATAAGAAAAACTTATTGGTCTAAATAATTACACGACTAACTGTATTTAAATTCAGTAGGAGGTAACTTATAGTTGGGAACTCGAATATAGCGCTCTTACTTGTTTTTCATGTCTTGGCAGAGAACACTATTTGAATTCACGCTCGACTCGCATGCTAATGTCCAATCTAATCGACAGCTATCTACACCAGTGTACAATGAATCCACCAGACGACAAGACTGGCGGCGACTCCCCCCCATTGGCTCTAGATGTGGACGACATGGCGCGTCGCCTGCTGGTGCTGGCCAATTTCTACCTGAATGCCCACGATGAGCCGTCGCTGGATGTCGTCGAATTGGGTCAACTTCATCGGGTGCTCAACAGTTACTACAATGGGAGCGATTACTCGGTACATGATATATTGCGGGAGCTGTCGCCCGACTGTGGTGACTTGGTGCTGCGTGGGATAATCTATGGCACGCCTGTCAACACAAGTCAACTGTTCCTTAAGCGTGCAACCTCGTCGGGTGTGTGCTGCATATTTAACTATCGACGTCCAAGCTATTCGCAATATCCGTGAGTACAGTTGCCAAAAAATAGTCGAGATCTATGAAATAAATGCTCACTTACGTACGCAGATCTAAACGTGCTCAGGATGATGCTGAAATGGCTGCTTCGCCCGAAGTAATCTTTGAATCGAATTCCATACTGAATGGCATACAATTTGTGCTTCAGGACACAAAGACGGATGACTACACACAGACATATTTTAGTAATACGGCATTTCGGGTAAGACTCTGAATCAAATAAGTCAAATTTGTAATGGGAAACACCTTCAAATTAAGATAAAATTTTTTATAATTGAAATTGTGCATTTATCGATTATTAACGTCGTCCAACGATATCGATTAAATTAATAGAAGCTGTATCATAACATTTTTATTTTATGTTTTTTTAAATATGTTAATTTAAAAATTTTCCTGAAGTTTAGCAAATAATTGCTAAGTGATGATAATTTGATTCCAAATAAATAATTCGAGTAATGCGGCATATTTGCATTTATTTTAAATTTTCTAACTTGAAAAGCCAAATTACCAAACTTTCAATATCAGTACCAAAGGCTTTTAAATATAACAAATTTATCGCTTGATGGCGCTCAGCTTAATAGTAATAATGCCGATAAGCGTAATCGATATTACTCGATTATTCTTGTTTAACTTTAACATTTCCTTTCGTCGTTCCAGCTGCAAATATTCCCCCAGGAGGATTATGCGACAGTTCAGTCCACTTCAAATGGCGGAATTCTCGTCGATCACAATACCATTGTGGAAGTACCTATACAACCCAAATTCTTTGACAGCAGCGTTGCGGTGCGTGGTGTAACGCCTCAGACGCGTCGCTGTTATTTCCCCGAGGAAGGCAGGCGGCTGTTAAATCAGTAAGTGATAACAGCTTGGTACAGTGGCTTGCAACTTATTTAAATTTTGGTTTATACTTACATACCTACATATTTATTTTAACATATTCTTGTAAAATGTCAAAATTTAATTTTTTTGTGAACTTATTCTTGCCGGTATTTTGAAACCTAAACAAACAAATCACCGTAACGAAACTATAACTTAATTATAATTCTAACTTAATCGAAACCGTTACTGAAACCGTTTCTGTTTGATACCCTGTAATTAGGCATTTTATTCTGCAAACAAAATAATTACTTGACTTACTGTATGTCACTTATGCCTTGCAGATCCTACTACTCCCTGGACGAGTGTGTGTTGTTGTGTCGCATTGCGAGCATGGTGCAGCACTGCGGATGTGCCTCCTCACCAATGGCAGGCAGTTCCATAAACGTCACCTACTGCACGCTACTGGACTTACCTTGTCTGATGAGGTGGAAACGCATTTGGTATGGCTTCACGGAGTATCCGTACGTGCGGCTGGAAGATCAGGATGGTGAAGCCAGCCTTGAGCAATGTGAGAATTGCTTGCCAACCTGCGATGGCGTCAATTTTGATATCGTTTGTAATGTGGCTCCATTGCGTAAGACTTACAATTCATCTGGTTATTTTCATGGTTTGCTGTAAGTCAACTCTATAGCCAGCTAAGGGATTAATATGCAGCTATATGTACTTTACTCGCAGAAAGGGATTGACTAACGATCGACCTTTGTCCATCATCAAGTTGTTCTTCAGGCTACGTTTTGCCCAAGCCACACAAATGGATATGGTTGGAGATTGGGTTGTGTTGCTGAGTTGAGTCTGCCCTATTTAAATCCACTGATACTGACTTGACTTGGATTGGAGAAAGAATTATTTATGATATTTCAATAGTGAACCAATAGTGACTGAAAGCATTTTTAGAGATCATTAGAATTTGAAGATTAAACATAGTACAGATATATCTTATATCTGAACAGTAGCAGTTCTTATATCTCGATAACTCAGAAAATTTAGTGAATTCCATTTTGTTTAGATTCCACTTATTAATTTGAACAAATTAATTTTAGCGCTACATTTAACGAAACGTATAGAATTTTATCCCAATCGAGAATTAGTTTCTGTGACACCGAGAATTGCGTTAAAGTTGTGAGGGATTTCTGTGACACTCCTGTGATCTTTTCCCCAATCCAAGTCAATATTTTGAGCTTTATTTGCTGTTTTCTACTCAAATATTTCACTCTTTACAGATCGCTTTGGCGGCATTCTCTCACTGATGTATGGCTTCAGTATTATTAGTTATATAGAAATTCTTTACTATATGACGGGCAAATGGTTTGTCCATTACTATAGAGCCTATAAGAGAAAAAGGGAAACGACTAAAAGTGATTTTCAAAGTTACTCACTGAATTGGAATGAGCTGCTTCCCCATGGAGCTGGATCTTCTGTGCGTCAGCAGGAAAATACTTAATAGTAATACAAATTTGATTATGTGAATGCTTAGCACAATACACAATATATTGAAATCGCTTCACTCTTACACAAATTCAACAATCGACTGAACTTATATAAAATAAACAGCAGTTATGTATGTATATAATGCATGCCACAAATTGTAATGCAAAAACTCGTTAAGTTCGAAGCCAGCTAATAATCATCGCCACGGGATACGACCTCCTTGCAAGTCGGTCGAAGCATAATGGTGTGCTCATATTGGGCCGTATAACATCCCTTGATGTCGCACAGTGGCGGATATGCCTCGACTATGCCCTTATCGCACAGATCCTTCAGTGCCATTTGGTATTTGGTGGCGCCAGCGCGATCCAGCCAGCGCTTGCAGAAGGCCAAGGTGCCAAAGTGCTTATTGATGGTGCCCAACAGTTGCTTGGAAGATTGCAGACGCAATGGCACAAATGGTAAATCAAAGTTCTTCATGTAATGCGAACAGTCCATATCATCGTGGACCAGACCGCGACCCGTCGAGCCAAAGGTTTCAATCGCATAAAACTCATCCTCCTCCATGCGCGTCGATTCGCCACCTTTAACAATCGGCACAGTTTTACCGGCATGAATTCCTGCAATAAACCAGATAATAAGATACGCCGTGCTTTAATATTAATTTGGGATTCATTGCTTACGGTACGGGCTAATGGAGTGTCCGTTCAGATTACGTATGGCCTTGATGGGATAAGTCTTGCCATCCAGTTCAATTTCATACGATTCCATAACCTCTTGAATTGCTGAACCAATGTCGCATAGACGCACATCGATGCCAGCCTCCTTTATGCCAGTGTTGGTGGCCTCCTTGACAGCCTGGAGAAGTTTATCGTACTTATTGTTGAATGTCAGCGTGAAGGCGCAATCAATAATGCGTCCCTTGATGTGTGTGCCAAAATCAATTTTGCACACATCATCGTGCTGTAGCACCGTGGTGTCGCCCGCATTAGGTGTGTAATGGGCAGCACAATGGTTTAGCGAGCATCCAGTGGGAAAAGCCAAGCCGGCATCTAAACCATTCTCACCAATTAGGCGGCGTGCCGTGCTCTCCAGTTCCTCACAGATCTGTATCATGGTCATGCCTGGCTTAATGTAACTTTGCATATACTGACGAGTTTGACGATGTGCTTCGGCTGCCTGGCGCAGCTCCTGGTAGATATCGTTATTCATGCGATCCAGTGCGCGCTTCTCCTCCGATGTGAAGCGATACTTGGCAGTGCGATCGTCGGGCATATCCTTTGGCGTGGGATACTCCATTATCTGACCCTCGGGATAGTTGCCATTAGCAAACAACTCAGAAATGGGAATTGTTGGGGGATCTGTTTGACCGCCACCGGCTTTTTTGCCCTTATTCTTCTTCTTTGCAGGCTGACCCGTTCCCGCTGGCGCCTTTTTCTCTGCCTCGCCATTTGTGGTTGCTTCTGGATCGCCTCCCTCAGCCACAATTTTAGCAGCAGCCTCTGAATTATTACATACATACATATGTGATTAAATTGCGCATGTGAAATATGCTTGTACATACAAACATACATATGTACATACGTATGAATGTCTGTAGTCCGTATGTAAAAATGCAATTGCAATTGGCAGGTCACTCACCTTGTCGCAGCTTCTTGTTGTTCGGCTTCGGCTTCTTTTGTTTCTTGGCATCCTCGCCGGTCGCGGTTGCAGCAACTTCAGACACGACGGCCTCAACTTTTGGTGTCTCCACGGCAGACATATCTACGTATGTTTTTCTAAAACTGTGAAATAAACTTGCAGCTACAAAGCAATGGCGATGAAAGGCAAACACGAGGTTAGTGATGTTATGATAAGGTGCCCACACACTACGAGCACGTTCGATGAGCATGCTCGGCTCGTTTAAATTGTTAACGTGTGTGGACTAGTTTCAGGTGTGCAAATATTAAATCAAAAATAGCTTAGCAAAGACGACAACATTTTTGTAATTTTAAATTGACATAAAAATATACTGCTTTATTTATAACAAGTAAATAATGATGAGGTACAGAAATAATAGAGCAAAATTTAAATGAGTCGAAAGCTGCAAATCCATCGAACATGCTTGTAATGAGTGAACCAATTGAGCGACGAACGTTCATTTCGTTCAAGCCGAAGAAATTGGACGTTTTAAAAATGGCAGTGTTTTTTATTACATTGACTTATAAATTTCTGCCCAAAAATTTAAATACAGTCAACTTTTAGGTGTTTAAACACATTTGACACAATTTCCGTATGAACAGACTATATATGGAACCAGAATCAGGAACATCACTCGTTCGTTCACTTCGGTGAACAGTTCAACTATGAGCGAATCGAAATAACAACTCGAAACGAAATGGACGAAATTTTGTTTCCAACACAAAATTCGTTAAGCGACAACGATGATGTGGATTTAAAGTTCTTCAACACAGCCTCCGAAAGTCGCAAAGACAGTGACACCTCCGATACAGCTGAGGGCAATGGGAATGATGGAGAAACCGATGGCAAGGAAAGCAAGCACGATGCCGATGTGGACGGTGACTCCGGTGAACCGTCGCAAAAGAAGCTGAAGACTAAAAAGGAGCTCGAGGAGGAAGAACGCGAACGGATGCAGTATGTTTGTTTGGCATACCACATTGTTGGCTTAGTAATCGGTAATTAATATATATTTACAGAGTGCTGGTGTCCAACTTTACAGAGGAGCAACTGGATCGCTATGAAATGTATCGAAGATCTGCGTTTCCAAAAGCAGCAGTAAAGCGGCTGATGCAAACCATAACTGGCTGCTCGGTGTCCCAAAACGTGGTCATAGCCATGTCCGGCATTGCCAAAGTATTTGTCGGCGAGGTGGTGGAGGAGGGTAAGCTGGAATAGTTTCCCCCATCTGGGATGACAAGTGTATAAAACCATATTGCATATTTACAGCACTCGATGTGATGGAGGCACAAGGCGAATCGGGTGCACTACAGCCCAAATTTATACGAGAGGCTGTGCGAAGGCTACGCAGCAAAGGACGCATGCCCATCGGACGCTTCCAGCAGCCCTATTTTAGATTAAACTAAACACAAAATCAATTGGATAGGTTAACTTTTAGTTTGTACGTTAGTTAAGTTAAATGATGATTATTCAATATACAAAAGCGTCTTTATTATTTAAGTATAGAACTATATAAGCTACTTGGAACCTACTAAACTAATCCTGGTGACGTGCCTCCGCCTGCATGGTCTGCAGCACAATGTGCGGCACCAGATGCGAAGAGTCATAGTTGAGTGGCACGGTGGCCAGTGGCGCGATGCCATCGGATGGAAAGTTGAGCTCCTGGGCCATCGGCATATCCCGATCAATCACATCCTGGGCAATCAGCGTTTTCGTCTCCTCGTATTCCATGCCCGCCTCGGGCTTGGCGCCCATCAGCAGTTTACCCCGCTGGACGCCCATGTATTGCGTCGCCTTGGCATTCAGTGGCAATTGGCCGCATGTATCGGCGTGCACCTTGCGATGTGCCTGCAGATTTGAGATGCAAGTGAAGCGTTTGCCGCAGTTATTGCAAAGAAAGCGTTTGATGCCCGTGTGCACAGTCATGTGGGTCAACAGACTCTCACGATACGGATACTCCTTGGGACAGAGCTGCCAAGAAAAGATAGCTATTCAAAACATGTTTATAATAAATATCAATGACTACACTCACATGGCACTTGTAGGGCTTGTAGTCGGTGTGTCGTGTCTTTAGATGTGACTTGTACTGTGCCTTCACCTTGAAAGTCTTGCCGCACTTGTCGCACTGATAGGGCGTCTCCGACTGATGCAGCAGCATGTGCGTTTTCAGGATGCCCGCCGTGGACAGTCGCTTGCGACAGACGGTGCATTCATAGAGCGGCATACGTCCGCACTCTGAACGCACGTGATCCGATAGAGAAGTGCGACCGCTAAATTTCTTGCCACACTTGTCGCAGATCAAATTGCGTGGCAGATTGCGAGGCTCCTTCTTGGCATGGTAGTTCTTTTCGTGATTCTTGAGGCTGTCGTGTCCGGTCATATACTTGTCGCACTTCTCACAGTAGAGCAGCTCCTTATGCTGCTGGTGGGCATGCTGGGTGGCCAGCTCCTTGCTGGCAAAGAACAGATTGCAATAGCAGGGACACTTGAATGTTAGGCTACCATCCTTGCCGTGCACTTTCATGTGCGTTTCCAGCCGCTTCTCGACCAAATAGATTTTGCTGCATATTTTGCATTTGAAGACTTCTTCGTCCAACTTGGCATGTCCATCTACATCCTTAAAGAGTTCCCTAATCTCCTGCTCGTTGAGCTTGTGGTCGTCGCGCAAATGTTTCTCATATGGCTTGCGTATGTGATAGATTTTGACGCAGTGCGGACATTTCCATGACTTTTCCATTTTATTCAGCATTTTCAGACGCTCCTTTAGCTCCTTCTTAGATATCTTGGCCACGCGTCCCGGTGCGGCCGTCGACTCCGGCGGCGGCGAAGCAGCCGTATTGCGTTTGCGATACTTGCGCTTGACACTGGACTTTTTGCGTGATTTACGCTTATCATTGAAGTCATCATCATCGGTGCTGTCTGGTTCCGATTCCCATAGCGCTAGCACGTCCTCCTCCGCTTGCTCGGCTCCACTGGGCTTGCTCATCGGCACTGCAGCGATTTCATCCAGGGCCATTCCATGTTCTACCTTAAGGTTTTCAAATGGCTTCACACTCTCGTCCGTGCTGAGCAGCACATCCAGTAGCTTGTCCTTCTCATTGCTGTAGATATCGGCGGCACTTTCCACCTTGATAAACTGACTGGCATCCTGGTACTCAAAATCAGAGTCTATGGCCTCCACTTTGACCATGGCCGGTGTGGGCAGCTTAAATTGCACGGCATCCACTTCCTCGTCACTGTTGTTGGGCTCAAAGTCGGGATACTCCTCGGCCGAATCGCTTAGCTCCTGGCTGCTAATGACCTCCTGCTTTAGCTGCGGAGTCGGCACTTTCCGTCTGCTGGCCAATGGCCTATCATCCTCGCTATCCTCCGAAGAAGCAGGAACGGGTTTGCTGCACTTCCTTGGCCTGCCTCTCTTTTTCTTGACGACTTTCTCACCAGTCTGGTCAGCACTTGTGGGCTCCTCTTGAGCAGGCACTGTAAGAGACACTTGTTAGTCATGGCAGTTGTGGATACATGAGTTGGAAAACATACTGCGATTGCGATTTGTGCGTTGATCCGGCTTTCCGCAAGTGTCTGGACGTTTGCGCTGATGCTTGGTCAAACTGGAGTGGCAGGTGAAGCGCATAGCACAGCATTTGCACTCCACTGGCAACGCACTCATGTGCTCGGAATGATGTGTCAAGCAGCTCTCCCGATCTGCAAAGGATTTGCCGCAAATCTAAGGGACACAGGACTTTTTTAAAACCAGCAACACATCCAAAGTATAATCAACAATTTACCTCACACTTAAAAGGCTGGCTCTCACTGGTGTCCACACCGACATTGAATTTGCGATCCTGATGCGCCTCCTCAACATGCGCATCATGCTCCGCCTTGCTTTTAAATACAACTTCGTCTCCTTCCTTGCACAGTGTGCAGGTGAGTGCGCCATGTTTAGTTTTCACATGCTCTTTCAGTTCTTCCTCATGGCAGTAGTGGGCATCGCAGTGGCGACACTGAAAGCCGCCCGGCGGATCATGTTTCTTCACATGCTTCACGTACCCGGCCAGGGAGACGAGCGCCTTGTTGCATACGGGACAGTGGAGCTTGGGCACGCCATCTGTTGTTATTTCTACGAGCATTTTCTGCCCACTGCCTGCGGATTGGAAAGCTGCAAAGATGGCGAAATGTTCATCATCAGTTGAAATTCCAAATATTTTAAGACTTTGTTTTCGTTTGGTTTTACAGCCCTATACCAACTTAATATTGTAGCCCTGGTTCTGTCGATAGCATTGCAAAAGGGGGTGAGGGGGCTTGGCACAATACTGCGGCTTAGACAAGAATACATTTTTTCATTATTACTTACCCATTTTAAACTCAAAGTTCGTATTTTCCTGCTACATAGGATCAACTGTTCTGGCTATTTAGCAAAAATGCAATTAGTTTACACCAGTTTTAAACGATTTTACGCACACCGGATTTTTTTGTTGTGTAGCAGCACTGTGAAAAAATTTAACTACTTGCGTTCTACTCCAGCGCTGCCATATGACAAAAATTACAATATTTTTATTTGGCCCAACTTTGGAAAACAAGGTGGCAGCCTTGGCTCCAAACCAAGGTGGCAACCATTAAGCCACAGAAAAAACTCAATTTTCAATTAACTCGTTTTTAAAAAATGATTTTTTTTTTGCTTTTTTTTTAATCTAGATTTTTGAATGAAAATTTCGCAGGAAGGATGATATGCACCAAGCATCCCCTAAAATTAGCCTTATTATTATAAAAAAATGTATGATATCTTTGATTTATTGCACTTGAACATTTTATTGAATTTAATTTGATTTTAACAAAAAATAATTAATTAGAGAAAAGGACAAGGGTCCAATTTTCGATAATCACACAATCGATTGCTCGGTTTCATTTATTAACTCGTTACCAAATTACCTTGTGTTTTATTTTTATTCATTAAATGTGCATTTGAAAACGATATTATAGCATAGCCGAATTTGCTTTCCACTTATTTCTATTGAGTTATTATCCGAGATACTTTTGTTATGATTTATCGATACTTACCGTTTGTTCTTTGACGGCAATTCAAAAAAAAGTGTGAGATATCGATACTTACTGTTTGTTCTTTGGCGGCAATTCAAAAAAACTGTATCAATAACGAAATATATATTATTTATTTTACAGAGTATATAAAGCTATTTTAGTTTTTAACAAGCTTTTCACAAACCTTTAGCAGCTTTAAAGCTAATCATTAACAAATATATCACGCACACGCTCATTGCTAACTATGTTATTTACACTTATTTACATTAAGACTTTTACACTTTCTTGATTTGTTAAAGTTTTCTTTTTTCCGATATTTAGGGTTGGTCAGTGCTACTTAAGACTAATATTTAGAAACTCATGCCCGTTGCGTGTTCTATATCATAACTGAGCATTTTATCTATTATTCTATTATTTATCACTTCTTTGACATTGACAGACCACAAAAAGTCATAATGATTCCAGTCCGTATACGGTACACGATATAGCTCCGCACAGGGCAATAACGTTGCCAGATACTCGACATCTTCCACCGCCGACATATAATCATTTTCACTATAATACATGTGAACACAACTATTGATGTTCTTCACATTGTACGAAGGCGGCGTCGACTGCTGATAGATGATCTGATTCTGCTCCTTGCCATGATCGTACTGTCGGAATTCTCCCGAGGTATATATTTGCAAATAGTGTATGATTTGGGTTGTGGATGCGCCCGCTGGATGTGTTTCACAGACGTCCGGAAGCAGTGTCTTGAGAATAAAATTTAAGATTAGTAATTATTCCACAAAATATATGTATATAATAAGGTTGCAAACCAGGTTTGAAGTAAACTTTGAATAAAAATCATATAGTATAAGTTTATTTTTAAATCATAAAATTAAGTTCGATTTTTTGCGAAATTATCATTTTTTTTTGTACCAGCCAATTGAGCCGTTTTTGAAAGGTTCGTGGTTAGCAGCCTTGATTTCAAATATTTTTACTTACATGATTGAGATGTTTGGTGCCCCAACCACCAATGAAATCCAGCAGTCCGGAGCACAGAAACTTCAACATTGAGCCCTCGGAACAGACATGCTCACAAAGTAGCTTCTGTAAGCTGGTTATGGGCAACAGCTCCATGTTGCCCAGCACCCAGCTGATGAACGACGGCGATCCCAGGAAGATGCCACCCAGCTTTGATAGAATGAAGGAATGATTCCTCATATAGGCAATCGGTGCCAGCAGATGCACCGATCGCACCTTCTCGTTGTACCAAGGCAGCGAGGACATCAGCACAAAGTACGTTGTTGTGCCCTGGGAATGGGCCACGAAATGCAACGAACTGGAGTTGCTCACCTCCAGCGCGTAGTCCAACATGGCAGCCAGATCATAGACACCGATCTCATGCCAGCTGAACTTCCAGAAATCCGATGTGTCCGGATGTATGTGCTTGTGCTGGCGGGAATACGTATTGCCCCTGGCATTGCCCAGCCAAACATCGTAGCCCGCATCGGCGAACATATAAGCCAGCGATGTCTCCGGCCCATTGATGATCCAATCATCCGATGCACAGAGTATGCCATGCTGCAGGAACACAACGGGCTTCTGAATCGTCTCGTTGTGGTTTAAAAGTTTCGGAGATGTGGGTATCCGATAGATGGTGAGTATATAATGATCCGTTGTGTGCACAGTGTGCTCCTCCACCGGATAGTTGTGATTCGTTATGAGGCTGGCCTGCAAGTGGATTTGAATGCATTCATGAGTACCTGAGTATAACAATTAAAATATATGTAAGAGACTTCCAGACATCATTTTATGTATGTACAATGTGTTTTATAATTAATAAATTCATTTATTATTTTATTTTTAAATTCAAACAAGCGAAATGGCTATAGTCGAGCTCCCGACTATGGGATAAAATATTTGTTGTTGTATACTTGAAACTTAAAACAGCCATTATCTCCATTCCATTTGTCCAATCTTGTTGCGATTAAGTAGGATGATTACTAATAACAGTAGTTAACACACGGGCGGACTGACAGACGAACAGATCGTCAACGCTATATCGACTCGGCCATTGATGTTGATCAAGAATATATGTATATACTTTATAGAGTCGGAGATGCTTCCTTCTCCCTGTTACATACACTTCAACGAATAAAATATACCCTTCTACTTAATTTTAAAGTAACGGGTATAAAAATTTTTTTAATTAAATTGAAAACATTTTACATTTTGTCAAGTCTCTCAACGATTTTATGCCTTAATAGCACTAGTTTACAGCCAAAATGCAAAGTGAACCAAAGTATTTTTTTCTTATGGACATTGGCCCGCTAAATACGAAAACGGCACCTAAAATTTTTTTCATGGAAGCGTTTTTGAAATATTCAAGTTTTTTCGAATTCTCGAGGTTACTCCAACACTTTTAAGTACATTTCCATTTATACAGATCCGATTTGACCGAACAAGGGCTTAAGTCAAAGATAAGTTAATTCTCTTTAACTTTCTTGCATAAAGTATTAAGATCGGTTCAGCAGTTCAGGTGCTAGCCATTTTAATAAGTTCGAAAATGGGCGTTTTTTGCGATTTTTTGAGCTCTAAAGCTAACATATCGTCCTGGAAAAAATAGAAATCACAAAGATAAAAATTTTCTTAAAGATTTAACGAGAAGCTTAAACTGTTACAAAGAAAATAAAGTATTGCTCATTAAAATCCATCGATAGATGGCGAAGTAATGCAAAAGTGAGTAATCTTATTTTTAGCGGTTTCCGCATAAGGCACTTGCAATGTGCAAGGGAGTCGGCAGGTTAACAGAGCTGTTAACATAGCTGTTAACATAAATAAAGGAAAAACGTGACAATCTAAAAACATTTAAATATATATTACTTCACCATCTGTCAATGGATTTTAGTGAACAATACTTTATTTTTTTTTGGAACAGATTAAGCTTTACGTTAAATGTTCCAGAAAATTTTTATCTTTGTGATTTCTATTTTTTCCAGGACAATATTTTAGCTTTCAAACTCAAAAAATCATAAAAAACGACAATTTTCGAACTTTTAAAAATCGCTAGCACCTGAACTGCTGAACCGATCTTAATACTGCAGGAAAGAAAGTTGAAGAGAATTAACTTACCTTTAATATAAGTGCATGCTTGCAAAAATCGGATAATTAAAAATGGAAATATACTCAAAAGTGTTGGAGTAACCTCGAAAATTTGAAAAAACTCAAATATTTCGAAAACGCTTCCATAAAAAAAATTTTAAATGCCATTTTCGTGTTTAGCGGGCCAAACTCCATAAGAAAAAAATACTTTGATTCACTTTGCAAAAAAAAGTTTTAATTTTGTAAACTAGTGTAATTATTTCCAAAAAAAAAAGTCGGGATTAAATTCCAATTAAAAACAAGCCGGCCCTGAAATATAATTATTATTCCCATCGTCAAACATATAAAATTTTTCAAATTAAAAGGTACTCCATGCAGATAATGAATAGCTTGTTTTATTAATTATTCTGCCTGACGTGCGTTGCGATATTCGTCAAACAATGAAAAGCAAAGTCCGAGTGGTCTAAAGATTCTTTATAAAGATACTTGAATTTTCATTTGCACTTTAAGCCGTTTTTGCAAACTATCTACTGCAGCTCACCGAAGTTTTAATACTCTTGCAGAGCTTGATTTTGAAAGAGATAAAAATATGAAACCTTATTCGTGGGTGAAATTAAAATTAAAAAATTGGGAATATCAGTAATACAGAATTCAGCGAATTAGTAAATTTGTCTATCCGCTTAAGCAAATTAAAGAGCCTATTGTAGTTTGTATAAAATATAACTAAAATAAAAATAAAAAAAATTAATCAATTATTTTTTAACATAAAATGTTGACCATAATTCGTTTAAATACATACATACATCAAACAACTGCTTATGGTCCTGATCGTTGAGTTACACATTTTGCGACACTGCTATGATACCCTTTGCCAGGGTATAAAGAACAAAAAAAAGCTTTCATGTTGATTGCGAGCGGGCTCTCTCTCTGTCCCCCTTACACCAATTTGTTCTAAGACTCAACGATGAAACTAAACGAAGAAAACCGAACGCATCACCCACCAGCAGCGACAACGACAACAGCAGCAACAACAACGCCATCACGAATGGCAAAGTCCAAGCACAAGCAGCACGTCATCGGTTAAACTTTGAAATCAGCCCACGACGTGTGCCATTGCATGCTAGGGGCGTGGCAGGCATAGCTTTGGTTCGATCGGTTGACTGCTTAATATCAGCGGGGGTTATGCTCGCACTTGTAGTTAATGTGATAATGGCAAACGGTTTCTTCACACTGTAAGTTCTTATCAGTCAATACTACGAGTATTTGGCACGACCAGCTGTTGTTGTGGTTGTTGTTGCCTGCTGATCGGGTGATCGGGCAGCTGTTATGTATATACATATATATATACATATACACATACGTGGCCCCCACAAAAACTACATAAATACAAGCATACATATGCGTGTGAATACGACATATGTAGGTATATTTATATGTATGAGATATTTTTCTCTTTGGACATTTTTATATACGTTATTTTCAGTACATGTGTAGATTTTATAATCAAGTTCCGTTCATATTTAAGCTAATCGAACGTGCCTACAGAAGCATTTTATTATGGAACATTCGCAAGGTTCTTTCTCTTCTTAGTGCTGTACTATTTTTTTTGTTTATTATTATGTTTGTTATTGTTTTTATATCGCGAGCGCGTGTTTCTAGAGCTTTCCCCATCCGAATTTTGCACAACCTTCAAACATTATCAGCAATTCATCAGTTCCAAGGGGTATGCTTGATATTAAAATTATAAATTATAATAATTAGATAATTACGCATGACTTCTAACTTCATATTAACAAACTAAACCCGTTTTGATCATTCTACTTATTATTAAAATAGATGGAATTCATAGCGAATTTTTTTGAATACATCACATAATACATTTATTTTTATTTTTTTGAAATTGTGTTTGAAAAAATTTTTTTTTGTATTCATTTTTCAAGCATGAATAAATTAAAAAAGGTCCCAACAGCTAAGGAGTAACAATTTTTTAAACAAAACTTTCTTCTTTGGGGTGAAATTTTAAAAAAGTTAATATTCCACACAGGGTTATGTTTCGTTCGAGATTTGTTAACATGAATTGATTTTTTAAAATTAGAAACATCGGTGCTTTAAAGGGCATTTCTCAGTCGATCAGAGTTTTTATATAATAATGCGTTCTTGTAATTAAATGATGCGCTATACTACTTATCTTCAGCTGAGTGAATGCACAATTATTTTAGTTCTATGATTCATATTTATAGATTCTAATCTTTAGTCTCAATTAGCTCATTCAATGCAATTCATTTATTATCTTTGGTAGAACCCATTTGTTGCCGCTTTGTTCAAAAACTTTCATTGAGCTCTTTGTTTTGTCAATCGACAAGTTTATCTAAAGAAAAAAAAACCAAGTGTTTAACACTTTATGGTTGCCATAAATTTGTTGAATCGATTCGAAAGTTTTGGTCATAAGGTACTTCCAGCTTTTATTTGCCCACCCACTTGGGCCAAAGTCCACAATTCTACTGAGTAAGTGGATGATATCTTATCGGAAAAAGTACATTTTATTATTTCCAGACTTTCGGACACGAAAATTAATCATTATCTTCTTTTGCCGAATCGGATGTTAATGCTCACACCTGGCCACAATGTTGATCATTTGATAAAAATGTGATTTGGCAAATAACATTTTCCTTATTGTACAGGGTATGAAAGGATGTAGAACTCAGAGCAATACTTTTTTAGATCTTTGGCTCTGATAGAATTAAAATAATATTTCCTATTCCTTAGACTTTGTACAGATCACAGTGCAAGTTGGGTAGACTAGATGCACACTATTTATTTTATTTTTACATGTTTTGGAAAATATTTGACACTTTTTGTTTTTTTAAAAATGAAAAGTTTTCATTGAAAATTCTGTCTGTCTGATTTGTAGACAACTAATCACTTAAATTTAATTTCCAATATGTTTTGAAAATTATTTCTAAAAAAAACAATCTCGGAGCAGTCCTTGGACCTTATTAAGTATACGCAGTGTTGAACACTTTCAGCATGAGAATTACACAACAAGTCGTCTAGTAAATTGGCAATGTTGTAGTTGGCCAACAACTTACCGTCACTTTGTGGCCATCCACCAGTTCGAATTGTCCGTTCAACAGCGACAACAGCAACAACAACAGCAGCAACATGTTGTTGCTGCCATTGCTTGTGTTGCCGGTTCGTGTTGTTGACCGTTGCATTAACAATATTGTGCACATATTTTGTAATCGTCACTTTTGATATTTCTCGTGCAGCGAATGTGGCTGGTTGTGGTGCAGTGGTGCGGTGGTGCGGCAGTTATCCAAAGACTGACCCACTTTGGAAGGCTTGCAGAATGTTGTAAATGTTGTAAGCTCGGCCTGCTCCGTTAGCTTTTGCTACTAAAATCAACAGAAAAATCAAATAAAAAAATGTATATTAAATTCGTTTTGATAATAAAAACTGAAGCTAACTTTTTTTAATGTCTTTTTTTATTTCATTTTGAGCGATTGCTACGATTTCACTTACGTTTTTCACAATTTCTTTAATGTTGCGCGCGCTGATAAGTTTTTCCTTCTTATTGTTTTTCCTTTTTCCCGACTTGTCACAATAATTATATATTTTGTTTATATGTGGATCTTAATCAGTGCTTGTGCTTTATATTGCGCTTCCTCAGATCTCTATTATATTCGTCTATATATTTATATGCAGTTACTTTGATTTGCTTGTCACTGTTGTTCCGTATAAATTATGCGTAATTAGTTGTGTTCAGATTCCTTGGCTTGGATTTAATTGAATGATTTCATGTGCCGATTAAAATTATTTAATTTCACACTATTTCATTACACAATTAACTTTTGGAAATTTGCACTCGTACGACAATTAAAAGTTTCGCAAACTGATAATAGTGTTGTGACGTCTATCTTCAATTTTTGAAATGCCTGCAAATTGTAGAAATGGTATTTGTAATAATTTATAAAATGTATGTAAAGTATTATTATTTGTGTAATGTAGTTCGTTTTAAAACTGAACTGCAGCTTAAATATCAATATTAATATTTCATTCTAGACTTTGACAGATTACAACTTTTTTTAAGAACAAAAATCATTATAATAGGTGAATGTTGAATTTACTTTTGCAAAAATTATAATAAATATAGCCATTTAACTTAAGACAATTTCATTTATGTATATATCTCAAATAATAAGAGAAGAACTTTTGAAAATCATCCATAAAAAGTTAATAACAAAATTTAAAAATATATCAAGGAAATATGATAAAGTATATACATATGCAAAACTAATATCATACCCTACTCAAATGTAAAAAAGGGGTATTAAAATGACAGAACTGTCTGCAATTTGAACCTTTGTTTATTGTATTATAATTAGGGATTACAGCGTTGGTCAGACAGTGGGTCAATCAAATTATTGCAATTAGAGCACTAAACGCTTACCAACTGATATTTATTCAAAATATTGGTTTGGAATTTCACGGTAAATAATATAATGCTTATGACAGATCTCAATAACATAGTGATTTATTGATTGAAAAGCTGCAGCAGCAAAATATTAGTACTACTTAATTTGTGCCCCTTTCAAGACTACAACTTTTGAACCTTAAACTTGTCTAAAACAAGTGGTAATGACTATACTTTGAAAATTTTTATGACATTTGAGGTTTAATTTAAATTTTTCTTATGCATTTTAATCTTAAAAAAGTTAAAAAAACATCAAAAAAGGCTGAAATAGGCGAAGTAATAATTTTACAGAATTACTTTAACTGTCCAAACTCAGTATCTCTAACATTTGTCTTAAATTAAAAGAGAGACTTTTAAAGATTATATCTGATTGTGAGCAAGGGGCATTTTGCACCAAAGTAAACTTCATTAACTATGCAAAGATTTCACTTTGTATTGATCGTGATGAAGTAATTTGAACTTGAACTGTCGCTTATTGAAAGTTTGCATACACAAAAGAGCGCTAAAGTTGATTGTTGTTGGACATTAGGATGAATATTCCAAATTCAATTATAAATTGTTCTTTTTGAACCAAATCAATTGGCAAATTGGCACTCGATAATCTGACGTTGATCTTTCCCACGCCATTCAAAGAGATTCATATTGGAAATGCGGTAAGCTTTGGTCAATGGATCATTCACTCGATTGATTGGCAAATTGTTGTACAAGTTTTACTGGTTCATCAACAAGCATATATGTACATATGTATTTATATGGCATATTTCAATTTCCATTAGTGACGCAAAGTTGAATGAAATTTTAAATTGTTGCTGTTACACTCACTCGAAAACCCGAAATCAAAACAAATGATCAATTGTCAACGCCGACAATTCATTTACTGTATATGTAAGTATTTATATTTATAGAGCCAAGCGATCCGCGCGTTGCCGGTGCGTCAATTTCCAAACTAAAACTAGCTTAGACCCGAGTCAGTTGGTCGGCCAACAATGCGAAAGCTCTTGCGTTCGCATCGAAAGCTCTTTGCCGGTGTGCCGATCGTGTGCAAAAGCTTTTGCGTATGACGGAAGCATCAGCTGTTGTTGTTATTGTTATTCTTTCACTCTTGCTCATTTTGCTTCCTCTCCTTCTATTTCAGTCTTCTAGAATATTGTTTGTAAACAATTACTTAATGCCGCATTATTGCACGCGAAAGCGAACCAACGGAAGAGAGCGAGAGAGAGGGAGTGTAAGAGCGAAATCAGTGCCCAAAAGGGGGACAGCGCTAACGGGTCAAGTTCAGTCCAACCGGTTTCTTGTCATAGACTTACACACACACTCTCTCTCTCTCTCTCCTTCTCTCTCTCTTTTTCTGTATCTGTTTCTTTATCTATGCGTACACATGGGTTGTTTTCGACAAACTTTAACCAACATTAAGTTTTTGCAATTTTTGCCCATTTCAAGGTCAATCGCGTAATTTATGCATTTTGCATTTGAATTTGGGCATCCAGTTTGCCCTCAAATGTCGTTAAAATAATAAGCTGTAAGTGTTGCGACTTAAATGAAGACATTATTGTAAGTAAATTAATGCCACAAACGAACGGTGAACACTCTTTAAAAGAAGATTTAAGATGCAACAATAATTTTAAACTTTGTATTATATTACCTAGTTCTAAACTATTCAAATATAATTATTATTTTATAAATTAAAAAAAAAGAAAAAAAATTGTTTTATTTATATGCGTATAAATATAATTTTATAAAAAAATAATAAATGAAATAATTGAGATTGCCGATATTTGCGACTAAAATTTAACATTTTTGTGTTATGTATGTTAGAAATTATGTATATTAGACTATAAATATGATGCTAAGCGGATATGTATGTATGTGGGGAAGGATAAGTTAAAAATATAGACACTTTAAAAATTTAAATACATAACTGCATATTTATACTGCTATACAAAATATTTGAAAATATTTGAATACAAAATCTATTTGTTTTTATATTTACTTACTTTTATTATAATTAATAAAAAATGTGTTAAAACAAGTATTTCGGCATTCAAAATAAAAATACCCAAAAATCAAACCATTCTCCTACCTCATAAAAATATGCTATTCCCCCACTTTGATATGTATTCGTAGCAAATCACTTAAATTAGATCTGCCGGGAAAACTCTTTAGACATGCCCTTTGCCCAACAAATCCAATTTACTCATAACCCCATGGAGCACTCCAATTTCCTAAATCGCTTTTCTGTATTCTGCCGTATAATTTAAGTAAACAACAATAATAGTATCAACAACAAGTGAGATGGCTTTGAAGATGTCAATGCTCGACTGTGGCATACCCTAGGACAGAGTAAAAATTGCATAAAGCATTTTCCTTTTGGAACTAATAAGAACGTTTACTTTAAGTGGAAGTTAAAAGTCTAATTTATTTTTTTTAAATATTTATTTATGTTATAATAAATTGATAAAATATATGTTAAAACACATTAAAAGTAAAATGGACAATTGATTAATATTTTTTTAACTAAAAATTTAAATAGCTTTCACTTGATGAATATACCCGCACGGTGTGCCATTGCAGGGTATTCGAAATTGAGCCTGCAATGCGCAGCACTTTGTGTTAGTCACGCAAAAATTTGTTGCCGTTGCGAGTTGCACTTTATTGTGTTTATTTATTATGCAAATTTGCATTAATTTTTTGTTGCAACACGTGGCACAATCATGGCAACAACTATAACGATGGCAGCAACAACTCGAGGCAGCAACAGTTGCTGCATTTTGGGGCCTTAAATTGGCTTCATGAAAAATGCATGTGGCTCAGAGAATGTTGGAAATTGTGATCCTGCGGCAGTTGAGCTTAGTGCAAGGACATTTGTACAGCTCTTGTGCTTAAAATAGACGCGTTGATAGACAAATAAAAAGGTTGCTTACAAAAGCTATCAATAGTTTAGTTCGGGGGCCATAGCGACTGCTCATACCCGGACTAGTATATGAAAGAAAGAAAAATAAAAATATCTAGAAAAGCAAATTGCCTTTAAAGAATGTCCCCCACAAACCTTCAACCCCTCAGCCCTGAAACCCATACCCCTTTAAAGGATCCTCCTGCCTACGTCCAAGTCTAAATTGTCAACGTTGTGCGTCCTTCTACGCATACGAGAAATGACAACAACAACAACAGCAGCAACAACAACAGCAACAACCTCGGCAACAAAGACGTCAGGTTATTGCATGCATTTTAATTAGTAGACAAGCCAAGTGGGTTGCCACTGTGTTGCCACTGTGGCATCTACATGTGAATGCAACGTATCTAAGAAACAAGACGAACGGATGCATGGGTTGTTCCAAAAGTTGTCAAAGCCAAAAAGCATAAAAGTTATTGTAATTGCAGTTAATATATATAAATTTAAAAAAAGTTAAGGCATTAATTAAATCTATTTTTTTATTTAAGATTTTTCTTTATATTTTGAATTTACAAAATTTGTAAAAAAAAAAAAATAATAATATTAATAGTAATAATATAATTTATAATTCATGTATCACAATATATTATTGAATTATTCAAATTACTAACTAAATTTAAGATTAATTTTAAAACTTAAAACTAAAGCTAATTTTATGTATGGTAGTTAATTACTATTTTTTTTTTACTAGTTGTGAAGTGTGAAGTGTAATCTTAATAATATTTTAATTAAATAATAAGCGTTAGCTGGCACTAAGAATCGAAATAAAGAAATTAAAATAAAAAAAAGAAATAAAATATTAAGCTGAATTATTTCAACAAAATGAATGTTTACAATTATTGTCGAGTCCCTGACATCATATTTATTTTATCAATAAATTTTACGCTTAAGCGGCATACAAATTATTGCATTTATTCGGGCGCTTGGGTTTCTTGGGCCGGGTAGACACAAAACAGACAATATCTCGCTTACATGAATTATGACAGATATGTGTCATATACAAAAAAAGCGAAATTTTATTGATAACAATAAATTGTAAATATTTAGTTTAGTTATTTTAACATATAGCGTTTTACCTAAGTATGTACAAAAGTCAGAAAAAAGGCTTAATATGCAAATATGCATAGCTAAAAATATTGAAGCAAACTATTTAGTAGTCTGAGCTCAGCTGTCACTTAACAACTATTGAAAAGGTACAATAAAGGCAAAACAATGTTAAGTGAAAAATGGCTGGAAAAACGCAAATCATTAGGATGATGAAAAACGATGCAGTGTTAACCAGACAATGACATATGAACCGATGAGCTCCGACAACGTGTCCAATTTCTCATAGCAAACAAACAAAACTGTCAAAAAAAAAATAAGGAATTCATATAGTGAGAGGTGGTAAGAGAGAGAGAGAGAGAGAGAGAGAGAAAGCTATAAGAGACGGAGATGGAGTGCAGAGTAGTCCCTTTACAGTTTCTACCGAGTCCTTTTCAATCTATCATTCTGCCCTCGCGGTCTTCTCAACCCCTGTCTTCCCCTGTCATGCGCTAGTTTCTTGTATTTATTTTTAAATTGTTTTGCACACATATAAACAAAAACACACACGCACACACAATTACAGCAGCTAACATCGTCCATACATAGACGGACAACGCGGCGTATGCGCCATGTGACTTAAGCTCATGTATGTGTGCGTGTGCATGTGCGTGTGTTTGTATCTGTATTGTGTATGCGTGTGTATTGGTGTGGTATACAACAAAAATCTGTGTAACGCGCATCTGTCAAGCAACCAAACGCCCCACGAATATCTCCCTGGGTCTCTGTCTGTGTATGTGTGTGTGTGTTTTTGTTAGTGTATGCTTGTATGTAAATGTCCTTGAGTGCTTGACGGATGACATTCATAAACGTCACTTCAATTACCTCCACGCGCCAACGCCGCCGCCGACGTCGCCGCTAAAGATTCTGAAAAGTCAGTCAGCCAAAGTTTAAGAATCTCTTTACATTTTCAATTCCACTTTTTATATTCTTTTCTCTTCTGTTCTTTTATTTTGTTTGATATCTTTTTTGATATCTATAAAAATGTTAAGCGAAATGAAGCGCTTTGGCATCGGATTGAAAATGAGAGATCAGATACTGCGTGTTCCGATTAGCATTTTCGCATTGATTTCCCGTGCAGCATACTTTTAGGCTCAGTGAATATTTTCCGAGTCATAAAAATAGGTTGCAATACAGGAGAACTTCCATAACTAAATCGAGTGGCAATAAACTTATAAAAAAGAATTTCATAAGTCGAAGTCTGCATAATTCAAACTTATTCTTTGGATAATGGTGATTCGAGCTACGCAAAATTGACCCTATATTTTATTAGATCATAATAATTGGTACATAAATTATGATTTATTGTTTTTATTTATTTATTTACTGTTTTTAACTTTGTTCTTTTTAGCCAGCTTTTCAGTGCATTTAGAAATTGATTTACTTTAAATCATTAAATAAAACGCGCCGAGGCACAAGAATTACATGTTGTAAAGATTTATTTATTCATTTACATTCGAATCGTTTAGAAAAAAATAAAACTAAACTAATAAAAAGTATGTTCATTTGAAATAATAAGTTGATTGTTACCCTATACCTATAACTATAAATAAATTTAAAAAAAGTCGAACAATTTAAATTTGTATAACTTTACAAAATGTTAGGATATATTAAATAAGTTAACAGATAGTCTCTGAGTTCAATGAGGTGAGACGGGGGAATGAAGCAATAGCAGAGATAACAAAACTAGACAAGTTATCCAACAAAAAATTCGGAGCTTAAGTTCAGGATATTTTAAATTATTAATATTTAATTATAATAATTATGCGAAATTTAAAAAAAGATATGTATTTATAATAAAACTCGCATTTCTCTGCTCCAATTTTTTGCCTCACTCACATTCGTATCGCATTGAACTTAAATTTTCGTTCATAGTTTTTACGACTTTTCTTTTTGTTGTGTTTTTATTTTCCACAAATTAAGCACATTGATTTTCACTCGACATCATCAAAAAGGCGGCCGCCTTGTGAACATTTCTATCCACACACACACATACAAAGTATACAAATACATACATGAATGTGTGTGTAGAGTGGAAAGGTTTGGGGCGGAGATGCTTCCTTCACTTACACTTGTCCTTACAAATTTGTCCTTTTTCTCAAATGTGAAAAGACGCATAATGTCCTTTTACTTGTATTCTTTTTCTCTTCTCTCTTCTGCTTCTTCTCTCTATTTTCGTTTTCGTTTTATTTTTTTTCCTTTTTCTTTTTTGTTGTTGACGACATTTCGCCTCGACGTCTGTCGCTGCTGCTGTCACGTTACACGCCCACCGCCCACATTTGCTACTTGTAAATTATTTGCATTAGTAGCCACTTGTGCCCTCTGTGTGTGTGTTCGTGCGTATATGTGTGTGTGCGTTTAGTTACGCTTAGTCTGCCCGCAAGCAAACTGGCAAAACCTGCCCAAGTTTTAGTCTGTAACCAACCCCCCAACCCCGTCCATTTCCCTTATATCCCCGTTCCCTCTCTGCCACGGTTTTGGCAGCCCGTAGATTTCACTTGCCCTGCTGCGTGTTTGTTTATACTCGTATACATATACATATACACATTGAAATTACCATTTTTTTTGCCTTCTCGTGGTTGCTATTGCTACTCCTTGTACACCAGCAGCGCTCAAATAGGGTAGTTTGGACTATACATATATTCATATTTTGCAAAGCAACAGATTTGCAGTGTTTCGTTTAAATGAATATTTAGACATAACTATTTTAGCCAAGACATTGGGAAATCTTCTGTTAAAAAATATGCTGAAAACTTTTTACTTCTAAACTTTTCACACAATTTATATTTCATGTTATATTTTTGCTTAAGGTTTTACACTCTTACAAAATAATCACATTAATATGAGCTTGTAAAAAGCCAAAGATCTTACATAATTCTTAAATTACTTTTACGTAATTATACCGAATTTAAATGATTGTTGCCATTTAGTCTCGTATAAAATTCTCTTAGATAAAAGATTTGAGTTTGGAAAACATTGAAAGCTGCAAACATTTCTCTGATTACGTGTACGTAAAAGTGACTTGGCTTAACAGCATGTAAACCTAGTCTTTTCTATTATTGTTTGATGTTTCTTCTTCTTATAAATGAATCACTTAAAATATGGTCACATTAGGTATTTATTACTATTTCTTTCTAGAGCTAAACTACATAAGCTTACTTACGATTAAAGCACTAGTCAGTGACATTCTACCAAAAAAATCATAATTTAAAATTGAATTAACTGACAAGATCATTTTTTGAATTTTATATAAATATAATGTTTTGTATTAATACTAAAAAAATAGTGCTAGTAAAATGTTCTCAATAACATTATAAATGAATATGATTTAAAGCTGTTTAATTAACTGTTATTTATTCTAGCATTGGCAATCGTGAAAATATTGCCCTTAAATTTGAAAACTGTTACAGTTTAATTAAAAATTATTATTATCATTATTTTAAATTTACAGGGTATAAGTCCAGCTGTGTATTAGTATTGTATTTTGTTCGGTTTTGTTGCTGTTGTTGCTCGCTGTTTGGGCTTGCACTTAAATTAACTGATTGCAACATTTTATACAGCTTTTTATGCCCCGTTGTGTTTTTGTGTTTGGGTTTTTAGCCTTTTCCTCGGGTATTTCGTCCACGAGTGTGAGTTCGGTGTATCTCGAGGGAGTTGCGTTTTAAGAGGCTAGTAAACGCGGTTGCTACTCTATATATGTGTATATGTAATATTAGCCTCTCTTCCTCTGACTCTATCTATCTCCCATCTCCCTTTCTCTGTCTTTCTTTCTATAGATTTCGTTTTGGATTTTTATGCAAACGCTTATTGCGTGCGCACAACGTGGCGTATGCGCAACGTATTCAACTAAAATGCATTAAACTTGCCCAGACAGCGACTAATTGTGTGAGTGAGGGAGATGGAGAGAGTGCAAGTGGAAGTGCAAGGGAGACAGAATTCGCCACGTTGACTGCGTATAATATTCTGGAACTGTTTGTTTAAAGGCAAGGATTTAAGTATGTGGCTCAAGTGTCTGGTAATTATGGGCACACACACACACACACACACACACACACAGACACATACATACACGTGTATTATTGTGTGAGGGGCGTGTGAATGTATATGTATGTGTTTAGGGCCATGTTATAAAGTTGATAAGACATCGTTGCGGTTAACTCTGCCGATAAACAGTCCTGTGACTTCAAGTGAATTGTTTACAAGCGCCAAAGATATGCAAATTGAACAGAAAGGACGATGTTGGCTTTATCTGAAAGAGTAGACAGAATAACTTAGGCAACCACAATTGAAATAAGAATAGGCATGGATATTATAATACCCACTCCAGTGCAATCGAGTACTAAATTTATGTATACTTAGATGGCACCCGTTTCCAATTCCAATGCGCTCGAACCTATTCCGATATTCATCTTTAAATGTACTATATATACATATTTCACTCAAAAAGTAGAAAACTTTCTGCAGATATTTCATTGTTCAGACAGGATAAATTGAATTTTTAAAAATAAAACAAAAAGAACTCTACAAGTTGAATAACGAACTGAGGATACTTTATGATACTTATTTATACTATTTAACTGTCAGCGTACCTCTATAAAATGTTCTTATTTGTTAAGAAAACTATTTTCCCTTTGATTACCTTCACCAAGAAATAAGTGGGAAGATCAATGAATTACTGCAGCTAAAAAGCTCTGGAAAGATTTTTTTTAGAATTTGGTTAGCGTATTAATAAATAAATAATTACCATTGAAACTATAATGCTAGGCTAATGAATAAATTTAAAATTAACTTTAAGAAAATGAAATCAATTTTAAGTTTAACATTCATTCTTATAACTTTTAATAGTGTCAAAGTGGGATCTTACATTTTGTGTATCATGTTTACATACTGTAAACGAAATATCACAAAATATTAATTGTTCACTTCCGTGATGTCAATTAATGATAATTTGAATCAATTAAAAAGCATTCAGTTTAGTTTGCGCTTTTGTTGTTGTTCCGAGCTGATATGAAACACAGCAAAGAGAAGAGCGTGAAACATACTACAGTAGTAGACAGATGCTCTCTTAAATTTAATAATATTTCATAAACACTTATTACACTATGCAACCAAACTCATTTTTTTCCATGACACTTTAAAAATATTTCTATAACAAGAATTTTTTTTGTTGTATTGTATGGTAAAATCTGCTATTTGTTGAGATTTTTGTTTTGAGTTGAGTTTACATTTTTTATCATTGCTCGAGAAGAACTCCACCGAAAGTTATCTTATATACTTTATAGTTTAAATTTAATAAACTCTTTAAAATTATAGCTTTTTTGAGCGTTATTATTTTCGGATAAATAAGGCCGTTGTTTTCCATTTTTAAAATAAATCCACATTTTTATTAATAAAATTTTCCTCCCTGATAATTAAGAGCTCTCAATATATCAGAAGGAGTAAGTTTGTAATGTGTGAATTCTTTTTATTTTCTGGTGTTTATTTTTTGAGACACATTTTGAAATTTTCTCATTACTTGTGAAGCAAAAAAGGTTGAACATTGAAAATTGTGAATTTTTGTGTAACTAGTACTATTCTTACATAACAATTTTCAAAGTAAATTCCAAGCGTATCAATCTTAAAAATATCTGAAAATAGTTTCAGATTCTAAAAATTTTTAAAGGTTAAATTGAAAGGGAACTTTGATTATATTTTGGAGTTTCAAATGCAACAGAAATTGCCGGCTGGTTAAGGTGTTTATTTTTATGGTTACCTAGTGTTAAAACTTTGCTAGCTTGTAGTTTTTCTAGAACACAATTTCTCTTTCGCTCTCAGCGACTGACAGCACTATCGCTTGCACTTCTACTCATATTATTGAAAAGTCTACAATCTCTGTCAGACTTATACTCGCTGCAGCATCCGCTTTCCGATCAGTTAAAAAAGTGCTTTCTGGAATCTTTTTAAGTATTTTTGTCATTTTAGAAATTTTCTTAGACACAATCGCTCACTTTGCCTTGATCAGTGGAAATAAACGCTTGAAGTATTAGCGACATTTAAATACTTAAAATACTTATTAAACTGTATATCAAAGACGTCAATAAGGATTAACATAGTGATTGTAAAAGTGATCTTTTGACCAAGTTAAAAGTGAGTGCTTAATTACGAATTTTAAGGAAAATATTATATCGTGTTTACCATGGTGAATATTGACCTTTATAAAAAGATCTTTATTTTTGAAAATTAATGAATATTTGTATTCAAATTTACATATCTTTAACATTTTAAATACTGATATGTGAACCAATATTACACCGGTATTTCGAAACCGAAACATAGAAAAACCGGTAACCCATTACGTAGCCAATATAGAAAATTTTGGGGAACCGATAACCGAAAACCTAAATGATAACGAAACCGAAACCGTAACTGAAACCGATATTCGTTTCGGTTTGATATCCGGATTTACATCGAAGGATTTCTATACATGATGTAAAGAAATCATTTGGTTTCTTTCACTTGCATTCTTCAAATGTGATTTGGCAAGTTATGTTAGCAATTGGTATGAAAAGTATCTTTCAATAATACCTGTTAAATAATGATTAGTAATCATAATCATTAGTAATTAGATTGTTTTTGTTTGATTACAAAAAATAAAAAAAAATCTAAAATTATTACAATTATTCAAAAATAATCAGAAAAAATCAAAAATAATCATAAATAATCTTTTTGAGTATTTCGGATTATTGTAGATTTTTTTCTGACTATTTGTGATTATTTTTGATTTTTTCTGATTATTTTTGACTATTTAGTAAAAATTAATTTATTTTAAATTTTCACAATCAAAAAAGCCAAAATAATCAGAAAAAAATCCGAAATAATCGAACGATCACTACGATTATTTCCAAAAATAATCTAGTTGATTCGTAATTCTAAACGATTCCAAAAGTATGTTTCAAAAATACAGGGGAAAAGGTAAATGCGAAAGTCCTAAATATAGAAAAATGTAATTCATGCCAAAAGCTGTTTTTAGGTTGCAATTAAATCAAGTATTTTGGCATTCATTGAATCGATTTGGGTTACAAATTATAGACTTATATCTAATAATAGTAAAGGTATGCCTAGGGAAATTAGTGAAATATAAGAAGCATTTTGTATAATCACGGCACAAATTGTGGCTAAAACGGATGCCGAGTCTAAGCCAAAGTCAAGTAACAATCGTAGATCTAAAAATAAAATTTAACAGTTTTATCAGACTGAGAATTGGGGGATTGTTTGTTGTTCGTTGTTCGTTAAACCCAAATAGGAAGTTCAACCAACCATGCCGAGCTCAATCTGTGTGTGTAGGAAAATGGCCCTCGTATCCGTCATTGGCTGTGTGTGTGTACTTGTGTGTGTATGTGTATGTGGCCCCGCATCCAGAGCGATTTATCAAAGTTCATTGAAATTGTGCTCGAGCCACGAAACTGTTTGTGACCTTGGGCTTGGGATTCGGTGGTTCGTTCAGTGGTTGGGTCGGTTGAGAAAACACCAGGCGAATGTCCTTGACGATGACGACGTCATTCATTAAAAAATTTCCTCAGCTAGTTTGTTGCCCAATGCTATTAAACAGCATTGAGCTGTCAAGCGTAATACAATCCAAACAAAGTGCCATAAAAGCCAGTCAAACTCCCACTCACAACCCCAAATCTCACAGCCAAAGTCACAGTCAGAATCACAGTCAGAGTTACAGTCAGAGTGGCAAAACTTTCTTTTTGTTCCCAAAAATCTGATTTATGATTTTACCACTCCCCATATCCAAAACTCCGACCTCCAACAGATGAAAAGTCAATACGCCACATTTGATTAATAATCATATTATATGCTTTATTAAGCATCGAGACAAAGACAAAACACAAGCCCGTATTTTCTATGCATATCAAGGGGGGAGCAGTTTCTGTAGTACATATACCCTCTACTAATGACTTTGGAGCTCAGCTCGCATGTGCTAAATTAATATAGATTAATTTGTTTCTAATGATGGATATTTATATTTGTATCAAGTCAAGTTATCTCTCTCTTTGTAATGCATTGAAAAGGATCATTTTCCTTAGCAATTAATCAATTTGCTTGTTAATGTATATTAATCAATTTATAGCGTTTAATACCATATTATAAATTTGTTTGTAATTGTAATCACAATAAAGAATTTTCATTCAATATCAGCGATTATTCTGAGTATATACTTTTTATAAAACACTGTATACGGCAGCTTACGCTAGTGACAAATCATCAAAATCCAAAGAAAGAATGTTTTAAATAAGAAAATTACATACTAGGACAAAACATAAAAATATTACAGTGGCTGGGGAAGTCAAGTTGTTCTTGTACAATTTTTTAATGCACAATTATTTCATAAGATTAATTACGTGCCTTCTATTTAATAAAGCTGTTCAAGCATGAACACGAAGGCATTTAAAAACAATGTGTCCCGAAAACACCGATCGAGAGACGGGACACTGATAGTTGATCTAAGCAAAGAAATGTAAAAAAAACACACACGAAATATAACTCAAAATGCACTTGTAGTGCATTATCATAAAACTATATTTAGACGCATGAGAACGGCTGGAAAGGAAAGATAGGCATGTGTGTACACCACACGCGAACCCAGCTATCTGGGGGTCCTTCCAATGACTGGAAGGAGTTAGACATTAAGATTTTCATGTTAGTTACCTAAGGCTAAGATTTTAAGAAATAAAGTCAGTTCGTAATTTGTACTCAAACAGCTCAGTTGTCCATTCATTTTGGTCCTTCGAGCATTCTGTTGTTTTCCCCCACCAGTGGTAAGAAACACAGAAATAAAAACCAGCGCCTTATAGTCTTGTGTAGCTAAAGGTTGCTGAAAAATTTGTATAATCTCTGTTGTGTTCAATAAATGAACACAGAGTTATAAAATTGTGTATCCGAGGAAGAAGCCGGATCACAAAAATAAAAACCTTTGTTCTCCCCCATCAGTGGTAAGAGACAAGGTATAAACAAAAAAAAATCTTTAATAATACTAAGTTATAGTTAAAGTTGCGTTTCCGAGGCAGACATCGGAAAATTATTATAGCGTTTCTGAGGCTTTACATCAGAAAGTGAGTTTTTATGTATAATGTAGCATACATTATATATAATATAAAAAAAAAAGAGAAGCAGTACCAGCAGCTACAGCAGCAGCAGCAACTACAGAAGCAGCAGCAACAACAACTGTAGCGGCAGAAGCAGCAGCAGCAACGACGGCAGCGCAGCAACGACGGCAGCGCAGCAACGACGGCAGCGCAGCAACAATAGAGGCGGCTAAACAGGACCGACAACGCTACAAAGAGCGTCTAACTGAAATTAACAAACAACTTCGCACTCGAGCGAAGTAACGCAAAAGAAGCCGCATTTATGCAGGCCTCGCTTGCCCCTAATTTTAGTGTTTCTAAACTCAAGCTGATGCGCGAAAGCGCAGCTTGAAAACTACTAAACTCGGTTAGGCTGTTACTAAAAACATATGATTGGCAAAGATTGTAAGCCAATCATATGCAACTAATCTAAAGGGTTTCCATATATAAAAAAAAAGAGTTGAATAAATAGTCAATATGCTGACAGAGAAGACCATTAAATTTTTGACGTTTCAAGCGTCGTTAGTCGAAAAGGTAGCTAAATTAGAAGAGGAAATTCTTTCCAGGGACTCGATCCCGATATTAGAAAATATAAAGAAAGAGTTTTGTGATAACCATAGTGTGCTGCTGAAAATTGGAATAGTTGATCATGACTATTTCAATAAACGGCTATACGAATACACACTAAGTAGAATTCAAAAGTTAATAGAAGAAGTTTCGTGTTCCAAGCAGACATTAGATCCTGGAACTCAAACAATTCATAAATATGACGACGATCACAAACCTTCGTTTTCCAAGAAAATATTAGATCCTGGAACTCAAACCCTTCACAAATATGACGACGATCGCAAACTTGCGGATGAAATCGACAAAGATATTGAACAACTAAAAAAGTTCCTTGACGAAACAATAATGAGGTTAGCAGATGCTGGCAATGATGAGTGCATACTCAAAAGAGATAAAATTGAATATCTTTGGAATAAGATAGATAGTAGAGTGCAGAAGTTAGCCAGTAAAGGCTTTTCATGCAACGATGACGTCGCCGATTTGGAGTTTGACGTCTGTAGTTTTGTAAAAAGACTAGACGACAAAATTGAAAAAAATGAAAGAAAGGTAGTCGTAATGGAAAAAACAGAGGATCTTCCAAAGCTGCCAAAAATTAAGGTGCCCACCTTTGTTGGTAAACCCAATGAATGGGACATGTTCTATGAGTTATTCATGGAAATAATTCATAACAGAGAAGACCTCAGTATGTCCGCCAAATTTAATTATTTAAAATCGGCATTAGGGGGTGAAGCCAGAAGCATGGTATCGCACTTGCTCATTGGCTCTGTTGATAATTATCATACCGTTTGGGAACTCTTAGCCAAACGGTATGAAAATAAACGGAAAATTTTTTCTGAACAACTGAATCGTTTAATTGATTTGCCAACCCTGAACATTGACTCAGGGAAATATATAAAGAATTTTATTGATAGCATTAATGAGGCTATCCATATAATTAAACTTAAATCCCACTTAACGAATGAAGTGGATATAATATTCGCTCATATTATTTTGAGGAAATTTAATAAGGATACATTGCAGCTGTACGAATCTCATGTCAAGAAGACAAAAGAGATTCAGTTACTGGCTGATGTATTAGAGTTTTTAGAGCAGCGGTTAAGTTCCGTAAGCTCATTTAAAAGCGAGGACAAAAAATTATCAAAAAATTTTTCAAGTGATAAAGAGAATTGTCCTATTTGCAAAGTACCAGGGCACAAGGCGGTACAATGCCATAAATTTAAAGCTATGAGCCCCATTGAGAGAAGCGAAGCAGCTAAAAAAGCACAATTATGCACAAGGTGTTTAAAATACACAGCTTTCAAAAGATGCTCTTGCGATTATTTATGTACGATCTGCAAGAAGCCGCATAATACAATGCTTCATTTCCCAAATGAAAAACGGGAAAAAGTTAACACTTGTGTGACAAAAGATCAAGCTCTGTTAGCTACAGCAGTAGTAAAGGTCAAGTCAAAGTGTGGGGATTACGAAACACTAAGAGCATTGATTGATAGTGGATCACAATGCACAATTATTTCAGAAGAAGCTGCCCAGATTCTAAATTTAACTAGAATAAAAGCAATTACTGAAATAAGCGGAGTTTCAGCACAAAACTCAAGTACATCGAAGTACAAAGTAGAATTGTGTATAAAGCCCCTGAACAATGAAAAAGAGCCTTTCGAAGTAAGCGCAATTGTATTGCCAAAACTAATGAAAGCTCTACCAGTCAAGGCAATTTCTACTAACAAATCAAAATGGCGAAACTATATACTAGCAGACCCAAAGTTTGATAGACCCAGTAGGATTGACATAATTATTGGAGCAGATTTACATGCTCAAATTATGAAAAATGGGGTTGTTAGGATTGATGGATTGTTGGGACAAAACACAGAACTTGGATGGGTTGTATCCGGAAGTACAAAATCCAAGGGAAATACAATTATAACTGCGACGACTATAGAAGTTAAGAATTTAGAGCGGTTTTGGGAAGTAGAAGACGAAGATAAAGAAGACGAAGAAGCAGAGATCTGCGAAAAACATTTTAAAGACACCACGCGTAAAGATGAGAACGGTAGATTTGTTGTTAAGATGCCATTTAAGAAAGAAACAGAACTGGGAAATTCAAAAGCGCAGGCACTAGCGCGATTCTACAATCTAGAGAAAAAATTTCAAAGGAACAGTTCACTAAAAAATAATTATGTCAAGTTCATGCAGGAGTACAAAGATTTGGGACACATGCTTGAATCTAGTGAAGAAGGCAAATATTATCTTCCTCATCAAGGTGTGATCAGAGACTCCAGCTTAACAACTAAGTTGAGAGTCGTTTTTGACGCATCGGCCAAAACCACGAACAATAAAAGTCTAAACGACATAATGTGGATTGGTCCAAGAGTCCAAAAAGATATTTTCGATATTATCTTAAAATGGCGTAAATGGCAGTTTGTAGTGTCTGCAGATATTGAAAAAATGTATCGACAGATTAATATTGATAAGGAGGATCAGAAGTATCTGTACATAATCTGGAGGGATTCTCCAAACCAAAAATTGCAGTATTTCAAACTAACAACTGTTACCTATGGGACTGCATCAGCTCCTTATTTAGCAACAAGGACACTATTAGAGATTGCAAATAATTGCGAAAGTGAAAAAATCCAAAACGTAATTAAAAACGACTTCTACATGGACGATTTAATGACAGGAGCTGACACTGAAGAAGAAGCTAAAGAACTAGTTAAGTTAGTATCTAGCGAATTAGGAAAAGTAGGATTCAATTTAAGGAAATGGATTTCAAATACTCCAGAAATTGTAGCTTCCATAGAGGGTTCAGAAGAAAATAAAGTTTTATGTATTGAAGAAAACGAATCAATTAAAACGCTAGGGCTGCAATGGGAACCTAGCAAAGATGAATTTAAATTTAACTTGTTCTGCGAAAAAATAAACAAAGTTAATAAAAGATCCGTTTTGTCAATTTTAGCTAAGATTTATGATCCACTAGGTTGGTTATCTCCAGTAACAGTAGTTGGCAAACTTTTCATGCAAAAACTGTGGCTAGATGAACACAAATGGGATCAAGAGTTACCAGTTGAAGATGCTAGTTATTGGGAATCCTTTTTAGAAAAGCTAAAAACGCTGGAGAATCTTAGAATACCAAGGTGGCTTAAAATGCAGATAAACACGGTAGCACAAATACATGGTTTTGCGGATGCCTCAGAAAAGGCATATGCGGCTGTCGTATACGCAAAAATCGGCTGCTCAGTTACGATAATAGCCAGTAAAAGCAAAGTGAATCCTATTAAAAATAGAAAGACAATTCCTAAGTTAGAACTTTGTGCAGCTCAACTTCTTGCTAAATTAATTGATAGAGTAAGAGATGACTTAGGAGACATAAAGGAAACATACGCATGGAGTGACTCGACAATTACGTTGGCTTGGATAAAAAACGGAGACAACAAAAACAAATTTATAAGACGTCGAACAGATGAAATACGAAAAATTAAAGGAGTCATTTGGAAGCATGTCAGATCTGAAGACAACCCAGCAGATATTGCTTCAAGGGGCATTTGTGCCGACAAATTAAAAGATTGTGAGATATGGTGGAAAGGACCTCAATGGCTTGCTAAAGCCAAAGAAAACTGGCCAGACGAAAATCAATTCGAAAACAATACGTTTGTTAATACAACGATGATTAACAATAGGAATATTGTACAAGAATTATTAGAAAAATTTTCGTGCATTCAAAAGCTTGAAAGAGTACTTTCATATATATTTCGCTTCATAGAAATAAAAATAAAAAAGAAAGTATTGCCAGAACATTTAACAGTCCTTGAACTAAAATCCGCAAGAAATTCAATAATTAAACAACAACAAGCAGATCAATTTAGTGCAGAAATCGACTGCTTAAAAAATAAAAAGGAAATTAATACTAAAAGCAAAATTTTAAGCTTACATCCATTCTTAGATAAAGAAGGGTTGTTGAGAGTTGGAGGCAGGCTACGAAACTCTAGTGCAAGTTTCAATGTAAAACACCCAATAATTTTAAACAAATGTCACATATCATATCTTATTATTAAGCAAGCACATAAGGAAACCCTTCATGGTGGAATAAACCTTATGAGAAATTATATTCAAAGAAAGTTTTGGATTTTTGGGCTAAGAAATAGTTTAAAACAACTGCTTAAAGAATGTGTAACTTGTTCAAGATATCGACAAGTTACTGCAGAGCAAATAATGGGAGATCTTCCAAAACATAGAATAACGATGTCTTACCCATTCTTAAATACAGGTGTAGACTATGCAGGGCCTTATCATATAAAATGTTCCAAGAACCGTGGAATAAAATCGTACAAGGGTTACGTTGCAGTCTTCGTATGTATGGCAACCAAAGCTATCCACCTAGAAGTCGTCAGCGATCTGACAACAGATGCCTTTTTAGCTGCACTTAGAAGATTTATTGCAAGAAGAGGCAAATGTGCAGTTATTTACTCCGATAATGGAACTAATTTTGTAGGCGCTTCAAGAAAATTAGATGAAGAATATTATAAAGCCCTCAATGATAACGTCAAAATCGCAACGATTTTAGAAAAGGATGGGATTGAGTGGCGTTTCATCCCCCCGGCAGGACCTCACTTCGGAGGTATCTGGGAAGCTGGGGTAAAATCAATGAAATACCATTTAAAAAGAATAATTGGGGACAGCAGTCTAACATATGAAGAATTGTCAACGCTTTTATGTCAAATTGAAGCAGTGTTGAATTCTCGACCTCTGTATACAACGGGCAATGATATAGACGATAAAGAAGTACTTACTCCCGGTCATTTTTTAATTGGTAGACCAAACATAGAGGTTGTTGAGTCCATAGCCGAAGAAAGAATCGGTAATTTGGACAGGTGGAAATTAATTCAAAAACTAAAAAGAGAATTTTGGATTAAATGGAAGGAAGATTATCTGCACACTCTACAGCAAAGAAACAAATGGAAAAGAGAATCAGAAAATATCGAAGAAGGGCAGATAGTCTTAATTAAGTCTGAGAACTGCCACCCAGCAAGATGGCCCCTAGGAAAAATAGAAGAGATTCACAAAGGTAGAGATGACAAAGTGAGAGTAGCAAAAATTAGAGTTCAAGAGGGATTAGTTACACGACCAATAAATAAAATATGCCCGCTAATTGGAATAAAGGAATCCGAAAATGCTGCTGAAAAAGAAAAAGTCACACGTAATAGGCCTAAAGTACCGAAAATAGGAGTCATGTTAGCCATGCTAATGCTGATGCTATTTTGTCAACTTTCGAATGCAACTTCATTAGGCAACATAAAGAAAAATTGGGTAATCGAAAACATCAATAGTACAGCTTCGATATATTTAGATCCGATGGGTGAAATCGAAGTTATAACGTCTTCTTGGGATTTAGTTGTGTTTTATGACATGGACACATATTTTTCAATGCTAGAAAAGGGTACAAATTTAATACAAAAAATGAGAAAGGTATGTAACAAATTGCATGATTTTGAAGATCACTGTAATTTGGTTCTTAATAACATACAACGACAAATAGATGACTTGGAAGAAAACAACAAGCTATTTATGGCACACACCCCAAGAATGAAACGTGCACCCTTTGAATTTATGGGCTCATTATATCATATATTGTTTGGTATAATGGATGCAGACGACAGAAAACAAATTGAAGAAAATATGATCAGTCTATTAGATAATCAGCATAATTTAGACGACCTAATCAAAAAACAGACTTCAGTGATAGATTCCACGGAAAATATTATTAAAAAGACTATCACTGAAGTTAACGAAAACTTCGAAGTCATGAATACGCGAATCGAAAATATGACAGAGCTCCTTAAAGAAAGTTACTTTGTGTATAAAGAATCTATAAACTTCTTTATGGTTACGAAGCAATTGAACTCGTTGATGGACGAATGTGAAAAGATTCAAGCAGGAATAATAAGCCTGTTAATTGATGTCAATCATGGCAGATTGAATACAAACATTTTGAAACCAGCTCGACTTCAAAAAGAAATCGCTAGCATAAAAGACAAGCTACCAGATTCATTAATGCTACCTGGTAAAAGAACAGGCACAGAATTGAAAGAAATTTACACTCTTTTAACCGCAAGAGGGATTTATATTGACAAAAAACTAGTCATAAATGCTAAAATTCCCTTATTTGACAGGCATCCATCACAATTGTATAAGATAATTCCAATACCAATAAAAAATCAAGAACAAGTTATAATTGCCGATGTAAGCTCACAATATATAGTGTACAACTTTGCAATAGATTCGTATCATCTTATGACAGAAGCGACATTGAACAAATGTCAGAAATGGCAATTAAATAAACGATTATGCGATGGCAGTTGGCCATGGAACAGTGCTAATGACAACACATGTGAGGTTTCACCTTTTAAACCAAATACACCGTCGAATTGTCTTTATAAAACAGTGACGACATCAAAATCATATTGGGTTGAATTAGATAGAACAGGCAATTGGCTTTTTAAAGTTCCAAGGAACACTAAAGCAAATATTCAGTGCAGACATACACAACAGGAGCAAATAAATTTACCTGATCAAGGCATATTGACTATTTATTCAGATTGTACAGTCAGAACATTAGATAAGATACTAATGGCAAGCCATAATGTTCACTCTGAAATTTATGAAACCTTTTCAAATATATATATAAGTGAAATAAGTGAAGTCCCGAAAATAATATGGGACCCTTTAAATTCTCCTACAATTAATCATACAGCGGAAATAGACCAATTAAAAATTAAGTTAAAAGAAATTAAAGACTCTCACTTCGAGTTAAAGGAACTTAAGTTCCATCTCATGTCTGGGCATCTGTCGCTCATTATTGGCATAATAATAGTATTAACATTAATTGTATATGCATTAAGAAAAGTAAATGCGAGAAGAAAATTACAAGCTATCGCCTTTCCAAGCCCTGTGTAAACTGTAAAAAAAAAAATGTTATTGTATATTAAATTAAAAAAAAAAAAAACTATCAGCTACCACAACCTTCATTGCCCCCCGGCAGAATGTTCAAGCATGAACACGAAGGCATTTAAAAACAATGTGTCCCGAAAACACCGATCGAGAGACGGGACACTGATAGTTGATCTAAGCAAAGAAATGTAAAAAAAACACACACGAAATATAACTCAAAATGCACTTGTAGTGCATTATCATAAAACTATATTTAGACGCATGAGAACGGCTGGAAAGGAAAGATAGGCATGTGTGTACACCACACGCGAACCCAGCTATCTGGGGGTCCTTCCAATGACTGGAAGGAGTTAGACATTAAGATTTTCATGTTAGTTACCTAAGGCTAAGATTTTAAGAAATAAAGTCAGTTCGTAATTTGTACTCAAACAGCTCAGTTGTCCATTCAAAGCTTTAAGCAATATCCTTAAAATTTATCATAAAAAATTTACAAAATGTGTCTAATATATTTAGTTTCTTATCTAAACTATCTATCGAACTTTTAAGCATGCTTATTTTATATTTTTTTTATCTGAATTTCTAAAATTTTGTTAACTTGCAGACTCGCTTATAATTTTATTTATTTTTTCATAAAAATCGTTCCAAATGTAAAGGCTGCAGTATAAATTCTTTGATTAACAAATTTAAATCTTAAATAAAATAAGCTTTACGCTGCTTATTAAATATAAAAGCTTAAATAAACCGTGTATAGATATATCTTATATTCAACTGAATCAACTGCAGATGTCTTAAGCTCTTAAATGAACTGCATCACATCTCAAGATTTAAGGACCTTATTAAAATGAATAGCTGAAACAATCAACTTTTGTGCGCCTTGTTTCTTTTTTTGGGTTAAAAGCACAGTTTTGAGCTGCAGGGCATCTCGTAGTAAAGCAAACTTATCCCTTATTTTAGTTATTCCGTCCTGTGTCCATGTCCAGTCTATTGTTATATAACTCTTTTGTTTGGCCGCAGTTGACTTGGGCCATTTGTTTAGCCGGTCGAGGGTTCTTTTATATGATATAAATATGTATATATAGTATATCTTTATCAGTTAGTTTTACCAACTGACAAGTGCAGACCACATGTTGTTCCCTTTCCATTCCCACCTGCCCTTTTTTCTAGCTGCGTATCTGCTACAAACTTCCAATTTCTTTTTGGCCAGCCCACAAATTATAATTACAAATGATATATTTTGGCGTTTTTATTATGGGACTGTGCATAAAATAAATGATCTAAACGCCTATTAGAGCTCACTTCTATGACAAACGTGCAAAACTTTGCCCCGCTTTGCTGTTCTTACATTTTTTTTCTTCGGCATTACCCTACACAATGTTGGATATATGTATTATAGCTTCAAGTATATACGTCATGCGAATTCCGTATGTTTTTTGTATGTTTAACAAAAGTAAGTAAAGAATGCAAGCTAAAACATTTAAACTTTGAGAGGTGGCTGTAACTTTTCTCAATTAAATTTTCTTTTCAACTAAGTGATTAAATTTCATTTTGAGAATTTATTAAAATTTTAGTGATCATATTTGTTTTTTTTTACATTTTTTGGTATATAAAAAATAAAGAAGGACATTCAATACACACTGAATTGATCCTAGATGGTTCTGATTGAATGGTAAAATATTATTTTATGTTTTTACCTGGATTCTACGAGTATTTTTCCAATTTTAGAATAATTCGATAATTCTAAAACTGAAAACAAACATAAAAATGGGGTGGATAAGAGTGAAAATCCAAATCGAAAATATTTTCTGATTCTCCTACTTTTTGTAATTTTATTTTCTTAATTTAAATAAGTTATTTTTCCTAGTTTTTTATTGGACATCTTTGGTATTTTAAGTATTATTTGTTAAAGTTTATTAAGAAAAAATCTCCATATTAGGTACGAATAGAATAACGAATTCAGGGAAAAAATTAAGTAAACAATTTTATTAATTTCGCTGTTTGTTATTTTATTTTCCTTAATTGAATTAACTATTTATTAGTTTCGTAATTTTGCATTGCACATCTTTCGTATTTAAAGTATTATTTTATTGGTTAAATTTTATTGAGGGGAATCCCCATATTAAATACGAATAGAATAATAAATTCAGAGAGTAAATTATGTACAACATTTATTTCACTTTTTTTTTCATATACATACATATGTACATACTATACATAACTAGGAGTGACGGCAGTGTATAGGCTATTCGTTGTATTTTTAGTCAATTTCTCTTTATTCTACAAATATTTGATATGGCGAACTGGGACTATCAATGGGGCTGCTGGGAACGGGGAAAGTGTGGGGGAGCCGGAGCAGGTTGCGGGAGTGGGAGCGAAAGGTCGGTGCTTGGATTAGGAATGGGATTGGGTCCACGACGTCGCATTGTTGTGCGTAGAAATATCTAAGCTATGCGGCGTACCGAACCGGGCATAATCAAAATACAATTGTGCGAGGATGCGCTGTGTGTGTGTGTGTATTGGAGTATAGGTTGGTTTGCGTGTGCGTGTGTATGTGTGTGACTGTTTGTAAGTGTTGTAACGCGTGCACGTTTATTTGTATTTTTTTATAATTCAGCCTGCTATTTGTTTGGCAGCAAACTTTTACTGTTCCATGCTGACTCTCTCCGCTCTCTGCTCTTAGCTCTCAGCTGAGCTGCGAATGTTTGCCATAAACTGGAAAGTGCGAGAGAGTGTATAAGAGAGTGGTATAAGAGCATGGTTTGGAGTAGCATTTATTTTGCGGCGGAAAATATTAAAGCCTGCATAATAAAAGAATAATAAATTAATGAAAAGTAAATTTTAACAACATGGCGCAACGAAACAACAAAAAGAGAGAGGAGAGGAGTGTGAGAGCGTGTTTGTTGAAATAACTGTGCTCCTTTTGGCGAGAGCAAAGACTGGAAACGTTCATTCGGTTGCCTGTTCGTGTGGCTCGCGTCGTTTCATTCGGCTTCCATTGGCTTCGTGGCTGTGGCCCCAGACTCGTGACTCGTAGCTGACACAGGACCCAAAACGTTTTCGTGCGCTGCGCTGACAACATCCTCGCAGGACCAAAAAGCGGACGGTTCGTTGTCTCACTCTGTATATGTGTGTGTGTGTGTGCAGAAACCTTTAATCGAGTACTGTGACTGTGACTGTGACTGTGTCTGTGACTGTGTCTGTGACTGTGTGAGGTGTTGAAAATTGATTGCACTTTTAAAAGCCACAAGATTTAGAACAAATCGCCAATGAAATGATAAACGAACGAATTGAGAAATCAAAGTGCTTAACAAAATGCAAAGCTGAATTGAAAAGTGTTCTAGAAAATTGAATACAAGCCAAATTTTTATATAATCAAGCAATAAAAATGACACAGCGCTCATCTGTGTGCGTGTTTGCGTTCGTGAGTGTGTGAGAGTGCTTGTGTGTGTGAGTTCGTGTGAGTGTGTCAGTGTGAGTGCAGAAATGTTAATGCTATTGTATCAAATATATACGAGAATGTGTGATTGTGTGAGTGAGTGTGAGTATGCGTGTATTCTCGTGCCTTCAGGCCTTTCATAAAGAGGTCAAAACGTTGCTTTCGTTTTTCTACGTTTTGCAGTGTGCAAAGTTGTTCGTTGTTGTTGCTGATGACTGCCCAAGACAGAAAATTTAACAGGCAACCAAAATTTTTGTAGTCAGTACTTTTTTTTTTGGCACCGCCCCTCTTTAAGCTGGTTCTTTACGTAGCGAGTAAATGATATAATAATTCGGAATCTAAAGCTTTATACATCTTGATTGAATGCACATAAATTAAATTAATTATAGCATACTTTTAGGTGCCCGGATTAAAGTAAACCAAAAGGAAAATATAAATAAAAGGGCATTCTTAAAATCCAAACCCAAAAAGTATTGCACAAATATTGTTATTATAATAAAAAAAATATAGATGGAAAGGAATAACTTTATTTACTCACATATTTTCTTATTATATATTTTATTTGTTTTCAGAAAAACATGTTCATTTAAAGCGCAGAGGAGTTCTTGGTATTTAAATATTGGTTTTAAATGACGTTAAGAATTTTAATCAATTTAATGTGCAATTATGAAAAGGCATCAAAATGTTACGCAATTGGCAACAGAATTTCACGCACCTCAAGAGAATCAAATAATTAATAATAATGCCCAACGAGTCCAAATTCTTGGCTAAAGTTAAGCCTACGTCTAAAAATACTAGCAAAAAAAAGGTA
The DNA here is from genome assembly GCA_963924055.1 of Drosophila limbata. Taxonomy (NCBI): domain Eukaryota; kingdom Metazoa; phylum Arthropoda; class Insecta; order Diptera; family Drosophilidae; genus Drosophila; species Drosophila limbata. Next base: position 7,310,554 of record OZ001353.1, read on the forward strand.
GTAGCAAAAAGTGCGAGGCTCATACGCACACACACACACACACGTTCAAATAGAAGAGTAGGTGGGGGCAGGACATTAGCGGCAGCTACTCAAAGCATAACAATGAACGTAACCGCACATAGAGCCCAGAGACAGCCATAGACAGCCACAAGCAGCTACATAAAAAATGAGAGGGCGAGCGAGCGAGCGAGTGAGAGAAAGAAAGAGCAAGAGCAAATGGGGAGTGGGTGTTACCTACTAAACTAAATGAAAGTAAAAATTGTAAGCGTAAGCTAAAACAACAAACACAAGAGCAGCAGCAGCAGCAGTGGCAGCGGCAGCGGCGGAGGCAGCAGCAAACGAAAGCAATAACAGAAAACGTGAGCAGCGATAAGAACGCTGAGATAAGCAGCAGAGCGTAAGCATGGAAATAACAAAGAGACACAAAGAGAGCGTAAGAGAGCGAGAGCGGGAGAGTGTGATTGTGCTAGTGCTTGCTACAATTTAGCTGTAATGCGTGAATGCTTCAAGAGAGTAAAGTGAGCTCATGCAAATTACAGTTGGACTGATCGAATGTCTCTTAAATGATTGTTACCGAATTGTTACATTTAATATCTAATCTTCTGACTTTTTATTATACTTATATTTCTCTCTGTTTTCAGATTTAACAGCTCGTGCAAGTTATATTCGAAGCGAAATACGAAAATGTAAACAAATGTAGCGCACGCGCAGCAGCAGCAGCTACAACGCATAACAATAACAATAATAACATCAATAGTAACTACTTAATTCTCTCTGCCATAAACTGGATCTGACTGCCTTCCAGCTGTGGGAGCGACCACAAGGCTGCTCGTCGTCGCCGTATCCCTTCCAGTGGGCCTGCAGCACTCGGCCAGCGTCGTCGCTGGCAGTGTCACAGGAGTATCCAGAGTAACAACGTCAGCGTCAGCGTCAGTGCTGTCCTGCTAGTCGTGCTGTCCAGGCGCTGCTGCTGGTACTCCTAGTACTCTCCTTTTTTGTTTCGCGCTACACTGGCAAAACTCAGGGAAATTTTCCAAACACACTCACACTCACACCACACACACACGCGCACAAATACACACGCACACAGAGTCACAGACGAAAAGTTGTGTTGCCAAAAAAAAATTAAAGTAGATACCTTCACATGGCCTGGCCAGAAGCCGTTACCAATTTCGAGCGCAACGTGTACGTAGTGGAAATGCTGCGACAAACGTCAACGACGGCAGCAGCAGCAGAAGCAGCTACAACAGCAACACAGCGTTGCTTATTTAGTGTGGTGTTGTGTTAATTGTTATTTATGTATATATATAGTATGTATATATAAATTTTGTGTGATATTGCAACAACAATGAGCAAAAGTTGTGCAAATGCAAAAGCTAAGCAGCAAATAATAAAAGAAAGATAGAAAGAGATAGAGAGAGAGTGGGAGTGGGAGGAAGAGAGAGAGAGCGCGCAAGCGAGCAAGTCAAAAGTTTCAGCATACACAAACAACGACAACAAACGGTTTTGCAACAACAGCAACATCAACAAAAACAACAACAGCGACTGCAACAAAAAAAGAAACAACAACAACATTTAACGGGTCCAATGTTGCAGCAAACAACATGCACCAAACAACAATGGCGGCAACGACAAAATCTACAACAACAACAGCTAAAGCAAGAACAGCAGCAACTGCAACAAAAGCAGCAGCACCAACAACAACAGCAAGAGCTACAACAAACAGCTAAAGTTCTTAGCTATAATAATAACAACAACAACAGCAGCAGCATAAGCGTTAGCAACATACGTTTTAGCAACATGTTGCCAGCCGGACATGCAGTCAGCAAGAACATAACAACAACGATAGATTTCAATAGTCGCCGACGACGCGGACGTCTACGAAGCGACAACAAATGTTGCCAATTAGTGCCAGCAGCAGATACAAATGTTGCTAATACACAACAACAACAGCCACTACAACTACAACAAAATCCAAAACAACAACAAGAAACCAAACACCATGCAAAGCTTTTGTTATCAATAATGTGCGCGTACATTGTCGATTGTGTAAATATTTTAAAACGCTTAGTATTATTAACATTAAATGGTACAAAAACAACAACAACAACAACTACCAGAAAAAACCAAAACGACTGCAGCAAACAACAAAAAACAACAGCCCACAAAGCAATTGGTGGTGGTGGGCGTGGCCAGGCATTTAATTGCATATTTGTTTTGTTGCTGCTCTGCCTGCTCCCCCTGCTGGGCAGTGTCCAGGGCCATAAGCCCAAAACTGCCACACAGCATAAGCAACAACAACAACAACCACAGCAGCCGGCACAAAATAACGATGTGACGGCTAATAATAATATGGGAGGAGGCGTGGCCGATGTGCCGCCCACTTATCAAGTGAAATCATCGCAAACATCGAACGAGGATGAAGCCGAACTTCTCTATCCCTATCAATCCGAGGAGCAAATGTTTGGCGAAGAGGAGGAAGAGGGAAGCCAACTGAATACGATGCATGGCGCCGGAGGGGGAGACGGAGGCGATAACGTTGAGGATAATGCGGGAAATCAACATCGTATCAATGGTAAGTGTAAATTTTTCATAGTTTTTCTTCTCAATTCTTTTTATTTGAGTTGAGTTGAGAGTGACAGACACACACGCACACAGACACACACCGTGTGATTTCGTCCTTTGACTGAAGCTATGACTAATAGCATTTGTATTCAAATGAGGCAATAGAACAAGGGGATAAAAGAATTCAAAAGGGGGGGGGGCTGTTTTGTATACAAGTGATTTATGTGACAGTCAATGTACAATTGAGGGAGACGACATTGAATTCATCTTCTCAGCATCTGCAAATCCAATTTGAATTGAGAGCATGCGTTACACGCGGCGTATGAGTGATATTTGTGGCGGTAAAATACGAATAAGAAAATTAAAAAAAAAAAAAATACTATGTCTCATTAGAAGATTTTATATAAAGTCTCTTAAAATTATATACAGATATGAAATGCTTAAGGAATTGAATAGGCAGACAGGACGTATGATTAATATATGATTAATATTAAAAAAAAATGTTAGTTGAAAATATGTAAGAGACTTCATATGTATTATTTAATGTATCCAAAGGTTTTTTTAAGATCTTTACAAAAAAAATCAGATTTAATTAGTAACACAAGGCGTATGAGTGATAAAAAATTCTAATCGAGTAAGAAGATGTTATATCAAAAAGGAAATGATTCGTATGTCTACTACTCTAAGATTTGTATAAAGACCTTTCAAAAAACAAACAGATTTTACAATTTAAATTAGTTACACACTGCGTATGAGTGATTTATTAAAAAAGTCCATAGGGCATATTTTACAAATTAATTTAAATCGTGAAGTTCTACGTCAGATGTATATCTGATAATTGTTTCAATAATTATGAAAATTTAAAAAAATGTGTATAGACATCATGAATTACATAGGAACGATCAAATTTTAGTTTTTTATATCGATATATATTCACTAAAATATAAAAAGTTTGTCAAAAATTGTCGAAAAAAAAGTATAACGTTTCTGTACAATTTCATAAATGATTAATAATTTTATAAAGTAAAAATTGACAAAATATTGTGGATATTTTATCACACTTAAGCTAGTAAATAAATTCATTTTTTCCTAGCTCTAGTTTAAAATTGATCAAAGTTATAAAAATATAAAAAATATCAGTGTTTCCAACGATTTTCAGAACCACATTATCTTGACAAAAAATTATAGAAAAAAAAGCTAAAAATAATCTGATTGTCAAATAAGATTAATATTATAGCCTTTCCTCACTAAAACTACATTTCAGCATTTTAGCACTTTTGTATAGGGTGAAATGTGACATTTGCTCCGAAAATGCTGAAATGTAGTTTCAGTGAGGAAAGGCTATTAAAGCCTAAATTAATATCGGACATAATTCACTACTTATGAATATTTCGTCATCTTTTATAGATTTTAAGAGTATTAATTAACAATTCAATGTCTGTCTGTGAACTTTGATAATTTGAATTGGAGAAGTTTAATATTCACTCAATTTTCAATTGAAAATATTTGTAAAGCATAATTTTAGGAGCAAAATTAAAATAAAAAGTAATGACATAATCTTAGCATTGTGATATATAAATGAACAAATTATAGTATTAAATTATATAATTTAATTCAGAGGTATTAAATTGTATACACACTTTTAGTAGTTGTCAGGTAATTTTACAATGTTTTCCCCTGAAAGAGACACTCACCTTGAATTAGACCTCATTTGAGCATGACGTATACTTAATGCCATTAATATGCTCATAAATTATGTATACGCAATACTTGCAAGCCCAATTAATTGATGGCACTTAAACAACTGCCAACATTCACATACATATGTGTTATATGTACATTTGTGTAACAACTGCATTTGTGCATTTTCTTATTATACAGCAAAGTCAAGTTGGAAAACCTTTTTTCACCTTTGAGCTCGTTGTATGTTATGTTATGTGCCACAGGCACACACCACACACACATTTTGGCCAACAACAATTAAACCTCGAACGTGGCACATTGTGAGTTTGCCTAGGCGTGCGGACCCTGGAGCCATTTCTCATTTTAATGACTCAACTGAGCTGTCTCCCTAGCATGTCCCTGTCCATCCCTTTACACACTCCCACTGCCACTGTCTGTCTCCCCTTTCTATCTGTCTGCTGCACACACACTCGCCAAAGTGGCTGACAACAACAAAAAAAATGGGAAAACAAGCAGCAGTTAAATAGAATTGCTGAGAGTTTACTCGACATTTTAATAGCCCTGTAGATGACAAATGATTTAGAAAAAATTTGCAGGTTCTGTTCGATGGCTAAAACAAAATTTCGATTTAGTTTGCCGAATCCTTGATATCAAGGTCTTTTATTTTAATTTATTACATATTGTGTCCATTTTTACTTGATTTTTTCAGCCTTTTGAAGTTATTTAAAAAATTAATTTCAAGCTATAAAGGAATCATATTTCAAAATGAAATGAATCATATATTAAAGTATGGAATTTAAATAGGTAGGTAAGTTTAATTTTCGAAGGAGACTATAAATAGGAAAACGATATTACTATATTAAGATTTTAGCTCTGGTTTCATGTATCTCATAAGAGTCAGCTTTAAACGCGTTGCCAATTTGTTTTAAGTAAACAAATGTAAATCGATTTCTTTCATTCACTTAATGGCTTCTCGTAGATATTAAGTTTAAAGTTAAAGTAAAGAAAATATTTGTAGTTGAAGATTTATAAGACTTATTGTGACTTTCACTATAGATATGACTTTAAAATTGTAAGTAATGTTTATTTTCAGGATCAATTGATTTTAATTATCATTTATATACATTTTTGTGTCACCTATTGTCCAAAAATTACGTTGCTCTTCAGCTGTTTTACCGATAAAAATAGCTGAATCGGTTGATTTCTTAAATAGTCGCAAAGAGAGATCGGAAACTGCTTATATGGAGAAGATTCAATTAAAATATATATAACATGCAAATTTTTGGAATAATAACACAAAAAACTATACATCTGTACATTTTTTTTGAACACCAAGAAAAAGTTTAAAAGTTTATTTTAAGAAAAATGAAATTTAAGAAACTAATAGCAATATATGTAAGTAATTCTAAAAGAATTAACTGGGTTATTATAGTTATTGAATCATCACTTCTCATAGCTTAATTGCACTTTCGTACTTTAATTAAACTATAAAGTAAAATGAATGGCATGCAAATGTTTATCAGCCCTGCCTTGCTGACCAAGTAAATATGCACAAAAGTTACTTTCACATATGCTCCATTCTGACCTCATGCAGGGACAGGGTACACAAAAAAAAAAAAAGAAAAAGAAAACAATAATAGCAGCAACAATGACGGCAACAACAAGGGCAGAAGCTAAAAAGAAAAATTGTGTTGTGTGCTTTAGGGCGCAAATTGCAGTTGAGCTGCAACCGCAAAGTAAAAACAACAACAGCAACTAAAATAACAGCAACAACAACAGCAATGACTAGTTGTAGTCTGTAAATCAAGCTTTAAAATTAACGCAGATTGCCGGAACAAGCGACGCTATGAGCAATTAACATGAAACCAGAGCAGAACCTGAAACAAAACCAGAACCGTTGCAGCAGCAAACAGCAACAGCGACTGCGACGGCGACTGCGACGGCGACTGCGACAGCAGAAATGTTCAAAAAGGACTAACAAAACGTGAACATAACTCAGCTTACACAGAGAGAATGACAGAAGGAGAGGTTAAAGACGGAGGATGTATGTGTGTGTGTATATATGTAAAAATAAATGTGCATTGCACATTGGATCTGATGGCCAAATTTTTATCTTCAAGTTGAATAAAGCCCACATTGCGGATGAGTAATTTTTCTAACAAATTTTAAGTTTCTGATTGGATTGTGCAATTTTTGAAAGTGAATTTGTTTTCTACAAAAATAATCAGGCCTGTTCCGAATTTCGAACGTTTTCAAATAGTAAAAACGAAACAAAAACAAACGTGTTACTATGTATTTGCTGATTCCAACTCCGACCAAAATGGACTTGATTTTACTTTTCGAACTGGGTATCGAAAACGTTTCGAAAATCATTTTTAGACTAAAACTTTGTTGTTCGTTATTCAATTGAAACAACTCTAGCAGCTTTCAATTGCGAGTGTTGGTATGGATAACAAAAATTAAAGTGGAATTCAAAACCGCTCGGTTTGGTTGCTTTTGTAGGTGCTTTTAAAAAAATTCTTTTAAAATATACTCCAACTGTTTAAAGTTAAAGTAGTAATATTAAACGATTCTAAATATTTTCAACATTATTATAAATTTCATTTTATAATTTTTGGTATTTATTTTAATGCTTTAGATGGTATTTACTTTTAAATCCTGTGATCATATAACACACGTTTTAAAAACGACAATTATTGTAGATTTTCGGAATTCGGAACTGCAATCAACTCGTTTTGTGGCAAAACGACTCGTTTTTGGAATTCGAAGCAGACCCGAATATAAAAGATTGTTAAAAGAGCTCTAAAATTATTAAGTATGTTAATGATTTGGTTATTATATGTGAATAAATGGCTTCAGATTTTCGAACCCCAATTGATTGGTCTCATTTAATTGGTGGATGTATGTATTAGGACTATAGTTTTATTGTGTAAACTATACTTCAAGTGTTTAATTTATATTAAACATTTCATACCAATATAATATTTCGTTCAATAGTTTCAGATTTTTGCCACCTTTTCTTAGGGCCGTTTTTTCAATGTACTTATTAACTGTATTTAAGAAATAAATTATTTTTCGACAGTAATTTCAATATATTTTACGTCAAAATATATTTTCAATAGTTATCAAACACCTTATTCAGACATTGAAAAAACGGGCCTTAGTGTTTTGTGTATGGCAAGAAACCTTTTTAGAATTAATCTTTTTAATAGATGGATAAAAAAAAACATTATTAGAAAAGTTTTTAATTATTCTTTTTTATAATAAAACTGAAATTTTTATGATTCTCAGCGGTATCGGTAGAATTATATTATGGGCTCATTGTTATTGAAATTTTCTTAGAATTCATCGTAGACTCTGATTTTCGTACGAACAAATTGACCCGTTCTTTGCCTGAGTGTGTATTAACATTGATTCCCGTTTATGCAGTGAACTATGATATACTTACGAAGTATTAAGTGTGCTTTGTTTTCAAGAAATATGCTTTAAGACTTGCTAAAAGTATCATTTTACAGATCAAGGACGTTTGAGGAAAATCGTGAAGTGCAGGAAAATACAAATAGCTGCATTTAAAAGTGTACCATTTCGATTTCCAGCTGCTTTAGGATATTTTTATTAAAGGACAGAAGTTTTTTTTTTTTTGCCTTGCTTAGGTTGAAATATAAAATTGAATTTGTGCCGAAAGAATTGGGATTTGGGTCCAATGTGCTTGGTCTGCTCGTAACGACCTTTGCTGGAAATGTTGCTGCATGTGTGTGTGTTTGTATGTATGTGTGAGTGTGTGTGTGTGTGCTTTTGCCTTGCTTTTGGCTTTTCTATTTTACCATCGACCCAAATTGCGCGAGAGCTACTATAAAAACAACAACAACAGCAACACAGAGTGAAATGTTTTTATAGTATGGCAAGCATGCTTATGTGCGTACGCTTGTGTGTGTATGCATGTGTGTGTGTGTGTGGAAGGCGCACGCTAACGTGACTGTTAACCAAGCTGGTCGTGGGTGGCAAATAACGAAGAAGAAGCAGCAGCAGCAGCAAAGCCCAGACCCAAAAGACCTCGACCCAAACGACAGGCGGTCAAAAGCAAAAAAATTACCACAAAAACAACTAAGTACAAGTATTTAAAAAGCATGTAAAAAGATGAAGAAGGAGAAAAAGAAGAGGAAGAAGAACATGAGCATTATGATGAAAAGAAAAAGAACTGAGAAAAAAAACATAAAAAATAATAATGATTGAGCTGCTAATGTGGAAAAGCGAGTGGGAAAAGCCAACAGTCGGAGCACAAAATTTAAATCGATAAATCAAAATGCCAACAACAATGGCAAAAGGCTCGCAAGGACGTGTGACTTGCATGCTAAAAGCGTCGCCACGGAACGGTTATATAGCTGTATATGTGAGTGTGTGTGTATTTGTGTTAGTTGTATGTATGCTTGTGTCATAAACTTTTGTGGGTGACAGGAAGTCGCTTTGTGGCTCTGAGGACAAATGACAACATTTGGCCGACTTTTAATTATTGACATTCCCCAGTTTGACTTTGTGTGGCCATTAAATGCCAGTGTGACCGTGCTGCATTAGTCCAGCCAGTGCTGTAAAAGGGAATAGTGGGAATACGTGCTTTAATTTCCAACTAAATACCAGACTGTTAGTAAATTTAACTTTTTGATTTGAGTCATTCATGACATTTCCCAGCTTGACTTTGTGTGGCCACAAGTTGACGATGTGACCGTGCTGCATTAGTCCAGCCAGTGTTGTAAAAGGGAATACGTACTTTTATTTCCAATAAAATGTCAACTAAGAGCAATTAAAATATAAAGTATAATAAATATAAAAATTAAGTTAAATATTTATAGTTAAATTTAATGTTAAACTAAAAAGATAAAAAATTAATTAAAAAGAAAAAAAAATAGTAAATTGAAAAAAAAAAATTGAATTGAAATAAATTAAAATCGAACTTGTGATTCAAGTCAACGGGTTATTCCAAACCTCAATGAGACTTGCAAAGTATTTTAGTCAATGCATAAACCCAACAGATGCTGACTCATCAGTTCTTTCTTCCTATCTCTTAATGGGGTTCAACGCACCTGTGATTCATTCTAAAACTGGTTAACGTATCTGTTTTCAATTTCGAGTATCAGAAACGTAATGCAAATAATTAATTTACTGCAATAAATAATAACTAGTATTTAATCATAACATCAGCTGGTTGACAGCTTAATTTGTTAAGTAAATTGCATTTATTTTAGTTAGCTTCATTTCATGCATATGTAATGAATTGCATATCACAGTTACACTCTCCATGCATCTGGTTCATTTTATTTGTCATGCATTTTAAATGAAACATTTGCAATTTGATACATTCAAATGGATTAAATCTCAATTTGAGTGTGCAATGTAAATTCTACGAATTATGAATGTAAATCAAATAAAATAACACAATATTTATGTTATTTACGTAATACCATTTTTTTGCAGAGATATGAATACTATAAAAATAAAATGAAAATATTTATTCATATAATTTGAATAATTTAATAGACTTGTAAAACTGTAACAATACCTTTTGCAAAAAGACTTCGTAAAGTTTCGGATGAATTGTTACATAAAAACCCATAAGACGGTGCTTTATAATTAATCTATCTAAATATATAAACTAATCAAAGGGGAGTTTTTAGGTATTGCAGCTGACTCACGATGAGCCCGTGTTTTTTTAAACAACTACAATTTATTGTAATACTATTGGAATTTCTAAAAGGGTTTCTCTCAGAATTTCAATGGATCATTTATGTATTTTTATGAAAATGAATATTGTCTTCCATACTTAAGAACTGTATATTTTGAAAACTTTTAAAGCTAACAAGTTTTTGAGTTAATGCTTTAAGAAACCCAACTTAAGATCATATTGATGTTAAATATTAATGTCCATGAAAAGTGGGTTGTTCCCTTTAGTGACACTTGGCAATTCCATCAGTTAAGTACGAGTGCCATAACATTTTTGGGACTCAAGCTGTAACTATTTATGGTCGGATAGTTGCAATGAGCTTCCCAGAGGAGTATTTCCCTGGGGTTGATTAGCAACAATATGTGTAAATGTGTGTGTGTGTGGGAGTTAAAACTTTGACAATAAGTTGAGGGTTTTTGTTGCAATGAACCTATATCAAGCCCATCGACAGCTGGTCGTAACTAAAACTCATAAACTTTATGTGGCTAAATCTTTAAGTGGTTCGTTCAACGATGTCACACACAGACACACACACACATTGGCACAGTTTGATTCACATTTGCTGCATTGATTCAACAGCCACTTGACAACCCTAGCGGGCCAGGGACGATGCCGTTATCCAATTCCCACTCCCATTTAACCCCCTACCGCCAAGTTGTCAATTTGCATGTGCACTGCACGTTTCGTACAATTCGTTTCTCATTTCAATTCGTTTCAATTTGTTCCTCGTTCCCATTTCCATTTCGTACTCATTCTTGTTCTCGTACTTGTACTCGTACTCATTCTCGTTTTCGTTCTTGTTCTGAATTCGACTTTTGGTAGCCGCTAATCGATTCGCGAATTACCTTGAAACTTGCGCCGTGCCAAAGCGCGCTGTCTCTCTGATAAATTAGCAGCTGCTTCAAAGCGTGAAACCATGCGACCACTATCGACACACACACACACACACACACACAGCAGACACACACATACATATACGTACATATACTTAGGGCTCGCTTAGCTTCCGCTTTGTAGGGCGGAGGTAGGCCCCATAATGAACTTCCGGCCATGGCGAACGACGTGCTCGGTCCGTGTAATTTTGTGCGTTTGTTCAGCCGTGATTTATGCACATTGATGACGTCGCACAAAAAGCGAATGAGGCAAACAAGCGAAAAGAGCGAGTTAACCGATTCTGCTTTATTTTTCGCTTACTTTTGATATTCTTATCGAGCTGACTTTAATTGCGCTAAATCTTAACCCAGAATATAATAACAAAGAATAAAAGAATTGTATAATATATGTACATAAATACAAAAATGATATATTCGTATATATAGTATACAGGCATGCTCTTTAAATAATTAATAGCTCAAAATATTGTTGAAATATTTGAAAAAAATTCATATCGTTTTAAATTAAATAAACATTCATTTTATCCATATTTTTTATTGTATAATAATTTTATGTTGATAATAATTTTAAATGCTTTTAAATTTATCCAGAGCATATTTTAAATATGTATTAAAGCTTATGCTTATTTTCACCTGCACAAATCTGGTTTATTCAATTCAAACGCGTATTGCTTATATTGAATAAGAAATTATAAATTATGTATATAAATCATTTTAAATAGTGCGAGAGCCATGAAAAAAGGTGCACTAATTTCATATTTTAATGACTGTATTAATAAATCTTAATATTATCATATATTTGACTTTTTAATGTAAACACATACAGCATAAAAGCAACTGTGAATTTGAATTTACTTAAATAAATAAAAAACCTTATTAAATATATATAAATATTTACCAAATATAATTTATTATTTAACTTATAATGAACAAGGAATTTTCTTAGCACATAATGTGTTAATTTATAGGGTATATGGGTGTGTACACATTTAAAGGGGTATATACAGCATATACTGTGCATTAGTTCCGCTGCCATTTTCATCTCATTTAGTCACGCGATTCCAGGCGCTGCTAAAGCGCTCCGCCTCGAAGAAATTGCCGAGCGTTTGGGGCAGATTCTTTCGTTTCGCCTCATCGCCTTTGATGCGCGGGGGCGTGTACATGGGCGTAGCTCCTGCTGCTTTTGTTGCTGCTGTTGTGCTGCCATTTTGCTTAATGCACTCGACGTCCGTTTCCTTAACCTCTTTGCGTTCGGCCTGTGGTTGTTGTTGTTGTTGCTGATGTTGTTTTGGCATTGCGGTGACCTGCGTGCACCATTCGTAGACGCGCGGAGGCGCCACTGTTTGGGGCAGCCTCAATTGGATGGTGGCGCGACTGATGTACAGCTCCGGGCTGCGTTTGCTTGCGACTGTTGCGGCTGCCATCTGAACGAATCGAGTTTCAATTTGCAACTGATTGCGTTGTGAAAACGATCGCGACTCTTTTGCGGCTTTGTTCTACTCACATTGAGTTGAGAATGACGCATTTCACGTCCGAGATTGCCAGTTTATGGGCAGAGTGTGTGTAGGTCTGCCTTCTGTGTTTACTTGCTCTAGAAGCTTTCTGAGCCGACGCACAGTGGGGCCATTGCTCATTTTACTTTGCAAAAATCATAACTTTTGAACCAAATGAGATAATTGAAAAATTTTAACGGCATATGATAGAAAACTCTTCAACCTATGAAATAAGAAAAGTGCCACGCCCTCTAGATACTTACTCAGGGGCTATCAAAGTTGAAACTTGTGAAATTTGTGAAAAAAATTAATTAAATGGCACCTAAAAAAAAATTTTTTAAAATTTCTGATTTTTTTCGTTTTATTTTAAAGGTTTTTATATTTAAAAATTACTTTCAATAAGTAAAAAAAAAAAATTTTGTTTAATTTTGTTGAAAAAATTCTTTTGTTTCTTTCGGTGTAAATTATCAGAATTGCATTTATCGACCTTATTCCTATTGCATCTTTATGATACACTAGTCCGATTTGAACCAATCTGACATATTATGAATCTGGGGTAGTCTTTTACATCCAGACCAAATTTGGTTGACATCGGACGACTATATCATGTAGCTGCCATAGGAACAATCAGACGAACTATGCAATTAAGCCGCGTGTTTTTTTGAGAGGTTGCCTTAGTTTTTTTTATTTTACTTAAATAGTTGGACACGGACATGACAAAACCCTATACATTTTTTTCAGACAAATGAACGCTAAAGCGTTTTTAAGTTAGTGTACCTCGGGTCAGTTCTGAACAAAGTTATGATTTTTGCAAAGTAAAATGAGCAATGGCCCCACTGTGCGACGCTCCGTCGCTCTGTTCGATTTGCATTAGTGGTTAGTCAAATTGTTGTGGCATTTGGCACTTGAAACAGGTTTCAATCGTAGAATCTTGACTACCTCAGCCAGACAGACGACACAGCACAACACGACACGCGCCCACATCTGGGCCTGCCACAAAATGTTACCCAAAAGCAGAAGAAATAAACAATAATCAAAATAAAGAATAACAATCAGCATATTAACTAGTCATTGCTATACACTATCCTCAATTGGTTGTATAACTTTTGTGGCTCTACTTATCACATTCCGGATATTCCCCATGCCACCTATTATCTATTATCTAGTATTATCTATACAGCTGTTACTCGTTATCTCAAGAAAAGTGAAGTAAATACTTCTCATTACTCATTATCTAATTTAAAAATCGCAAACAAACTTGACAACAAATTTCTGGTTTTTTATTATTACGTGATTCGTGGGTACAAAAAATGTCTCAGATTCTCCAAATGTTAAACAAGCTTAAAAGTAAATAAATGCAAATGTCACCGTTATGTCAATCTAGAAGATAAAGTAGCTTTAAGAGTTATGGGAGCATCAGTTATCAGATAATCTCCTATACCTATAAATTTAATAATTATGCTTTACTAATAATACTTTAATTTAATTTATAATTCACAATCGAATAGCTTAATCAGTCTTCTTATCAAGTTATTATATTTTCCTTACAATTTCCTTTATAATATTAGAATTTGCATCGATAAGTTGTTTTCTTAAGTTCTTAAGTTTATATATCTGCCTGTTGCTTCCCTATTGAGTGTTAAGTCTTCCGTCAGATTTTCTAGCTTTACACTTAGTCATAAATTATTCATATTTCTAATGATTGCAATTTCTCGATGATCTGGTTTGATATTCAAAGCGTTGCCTCCAGTCTAACTGTAGCTTATTCAATGAACGCCCACATCAACAAAATACAAATTATCTTACCTCTGAATAAATAAAAAATACCCAGTTAACAAATAACAACAAAGTGACGCTTACGTTGATCGACAGTAAAATACCCTAGCTATTGCTAGCTTTTTATTAGCAGTTATTTTGAAGTAATTATAGTTTATACAAGATAAGTTTTTATAATTTTAATTATTACATATTTATAGGATATTTAAAAAGTTAAAATGTGATGAAATTAATTCAAGATGACAAATTCTCATTGCATAATTAATACCGTCAATAAGGTAACTAATTACAGGGTATCAAGAACTTTTCTTTTGCCAGACGTGTGCTTATATTACAGAGTATTTGGTTGAATTTAAGTTTAGATGGTTTACGCACTTCATTATTATAGGGTATTAAGAGCATCTGCTGACATAATCATGTGATACAGGGTGTTTCCAAAAGCTTTTGTTATTTGAAATATATTAATTATGACTCATCGCATTTGCATATGATATTGAAATTATTAAATGCTCAACTATTACAGGGTATAAACAGCATGTGCAGCTATCGTCATTCATTAAGCATTTGGCAAGTGATTCATTTGTAGCATTGATTTATAGCTCACGTTCCCGTGTTGAGTTTTTAAAACCCTTGTTTATTGGTGCAGGTATGCGGTAAGAAAGAGAGAGGGGCAAGAAGGTTGGAGAGGGGTGGTACCTGCAGCTCGTGAAAGGTGGCTTAAACAGTTGTGTGGGTGTGGGTCGCCTGTTAGCTGCATGCAAATTGAGAGACCGTTTCTCTTTAAACCGGTTTTCACATAGTCGAGAGAAAAGTTCTGGGTTGACCGAGGCACGACCACAAAATGTGAGTCAACAAATGAATCCGCTTAATTATAGACTAAGTACAAAGTATAAATACGCACAAATGATGCCGCAACATAATCGCTTCTGTGATAAGAATTTCTTAAGGAAACAATAAAGAAATATACAAAAAAAAGCAAAAAAAAAACAAACATTGTTTAATGACAAATCAGTCACAATACGAATAACTACAACTTAGACAGACTAATGACATGAATCAGTCAAGAGAGTCAAGTGGAGAGTCAGCGATTGTGCCGCTGGCGATTAAAAACGCGTCAATTATTTACTTGGCACACGCGCCAAAATGATTGCTCATACAACAAAAAATAAATAAACACATTGAAAAATTAATGTTAAACATTTACATTTGCCAATTGGAGTTGCAGTTTGCAGTTGCAATCTGTTAATTGTTGCAATATGTGCTGCATAATTTAAGGTTAATTGCCATGTGGCAAATCGCTCAAAAGGTGCCGCCTGCAGGCGATTTACCAGCGATTTGCGCGCGTTTTTTCCCTCTTTATCATCAAGCAACAAAAGGTCGAGCTATTTAATTGAGGATGTGTAATTGGGGAGTTGAGTACGCGTATGAGTGCAAGTGTGAGTATTAGTATGAATGTTTAGCAATAACTACAGTATTTATGGCACTCAAAAGTGCCGCCTCTAAGTGTCTTGGGAGCGTTTATCCATCTAAAGGTCATGCTTCCTCATTAAATACTTACTATCTAACTCTTGTCAGTATCGACTCATTATCTACCTTTTACATAGAATCTAAAAAACCTTAAATTTTTTTTTCTGTATTTTTAAATAGAGCTTAAAATATGAGGAAAATACCAAAGATGTTTTTATTAAGAATGTTTTGATTTTTTTTAAACCTTTTTTTATGTACAAAAAATGGCTTTTTTTCCATAGGTTTTTAATTCTCCTTAATTTAGTAAACCTATAAAATAATTTAAAAAAATATTCGTAAGGTAACATTTAAAAAAGAATTTATTATTATTTATCCACTGTTCCAAGAATTTGCATAAAATTAAAATGCTTATGAAAGCTATTATATAAACATGCATGAAATTTATGTAATTTTTCCCAGAACCGAACAAAAGACGATTATTTGAGGCATTTATTTCTCAGAATATAAAGTATTGAAAACAAACTAGTTAAAATAAGAACAATGATTCTTATTTTAATAAAAAAAATTATTTAATATTGAAATATAGTCCTCACCCACAACTAAAGATGAATGTACTGTCGAGTCTAAATATAGTGAATAAAAATGTATTCAGACCTGTTCACAATATCCAAAAAGTTCTTTATACCCAGGTTAAAATTTATGAGTTTCTTTGTTACTTTCTGCTTAGAAGATTTCGAGCGTTACAAAAAGTAGACAATTGTATAAATTTAATTTACAAACCTTACAATATATGAATTATCAAATAATCAAGATTATTTGTGTTCTTTTTTGTCATTGCAGAAACGACCGAAAAGCCCGACAATTCAAACGCCACGAAAACGCCATTATTTCCAAAGGATCTATTCACGAAAGAACAGCTCGAGAACGGCGCTGTCGTCTTTCACATTATCGGTGTTATATATATGTTTGTTGCGCTGGCAATTGTCTGCGATGAATTCTTCGTGCCTTCCCTTGACGTAATCATTGAAAAGCTCGGCATCACTGACGATGTTGCCGGCGCGACATTTATGGCTGCAGGAGGCAGTGCCCCGGAGCTCTTCACGAGTGTCATTGGCGTTTTCGTGTCGTTCGATGATGTTGGCATTGGTACGATTGTTGGATCGGCTGTCTTTAACATACTCTTCGTGATTGGGATGTGTGCGCTATTTTCGAGAACTGTATTATCGTTGACATGGTGGCCATTATTCCGCGATTGCTCATTCTATAGCATCAGTTTGCTGGTCCTGATCTACTTTTTTCGCGACAATCGCATATTCTGGTGGGAGGCCCTCATCCTGTTCACCATCTATATTGCCTATGTGACCTTTATGAAGTGGAACGTCCAGGTGGAGCATTGCGTCAAGAAGATGATTACCAAAAACAAGGTGACTCGCGTCAGAAGTACAGATCAACTTATGCCAGCAGTAAGTAGTTGGGAAGTTTTTTTGCAAACAAAATCCAATTCTTAAATTAAATTAATTATAATCAAAAAAATGATCAAAACGAAAGTCGTTTAACAGAATTCAAAATTGCAAATTGTCTGCAAAAAAGAAAAAGAATTACAATGAAAAATGAAACGAAAATTCAAATCCTTTGCCAGGATATCATTTCGTTTGTTTCTCGTTTATATTTTACGTACGCTTCTTCTTCTTATTTTGGCCTAGCAATACTTTTCAATGCATTTTGAAACCTGACACTAACCAGTTAACAGCAGTGCTAGTTACTATGACTAAGGGCCAAGTGTGCGATTGCTTTTGTTGTTGTCGTTGTATTGCAATCGGACATGAAACTTGTATGACTAACACGAAATGCGTCTTTGGCATTGAATATAAGATGATGATGATGAGATGACAATAATTGTCGGTCTTGAATTTCACCTGACTTTGAGTCTTAACTCAATTTTTTTTCTTCTTTAAACCAGTTTAGAGTGATTTTACAGTGAAATATTTTTGAATTTCCTCAAGGCTAAACTGAGAATTACAGGTGAAATATAGAGAGAAATAATTTAATAGTTGACATTGTCACATTATATGAAATTTAGTTAGATCGTGGTCTGAAAACCTATGACTAATCGATCGGACTTAATGTAATGGGCTTTTTTTTATTGTTTTCCGACGTTTCGAAACTTTTCCATCCCAACTGTCCAAATGTCAACTGGTTAGTCTCAGTTATCATTCTATCTTTTTATTTTCTTACTTATTCTTGAATTTATAAAGTTACCTCATGTGCTAAGCACAGTATAGCTAAACATTCAGTTCTTAGTGCTTAGCATTTGATTATTTCTACTAAACACTTTCTAATTTTATTATGCGTCTTACGACTTGTTTAACCATATACTACACATACCAAATCAAATACACACCCACAAGCACACATACACAAAAGCTGAAACACATACAATACTCGTACAACTTTGCATGCAACCAATCGAAACTTAGCTCACAGCTTGAACTTGAATTTGATCTAAACTTGATTATGGATCGCAGATTTTCTCTCTCACTCACACTCACGCATGTGCCGTAGTGCTTTGAGTATTGAATAAATTTATAGCTGCACAATTCTTTATTGTTTTTTTAAAATAGTTAACTTACCATTTAAGTACAGTTCACACATTAAACTAAAACAAAATGGCGACAAGACGATGATATCGTCGTTACTAATGTTATTATATGATCTAGTTTCTTATGGTAAAGATTTCTGTGTGAAATTAGAATACATTACAGATTAATCCTAGATCAAATGTTTTATATTTGTGTAACTTCGTGAATACAAAATTAACTATGATATCAGAACTCAGTTCTTGACCTAATTGAAGAATATCTCAATATTGCAGTTCGATATGTTTTCATTTATTTATAATAAACAAATCATAATGTTAATAACACAATCACATAGCATATGAATTCTTAAGAATATTAAATCTCAAATTTAAATTCGGGAGTGTTTTACAAAACGCTTACGATTGTGTTGACAATCGCTTTTAAAATCAAAGTCCAGGTGTTCTGATATGTAACATTTTGCTTTATTTCGGACATATTTTCAGAGTCATATTAATCGCTTGCCATATTTGACAGAACTTTTTATAATAAGAATTTTAGACCGTAAATAAAGTCATTTAATTTTTTTTTTTATTTTATTTAATTTTTAAATTATTTTTATTTAGTTTAAATAAACTTTCAAACATCTCAGAAAATTGTTTTATCATCTTAGGGACACTGAAATTTGATTGCTTGCTTTCGGGTAGTCAGAGATTTTTGGAACATTCGATTAATAGTTTTTCAGAATTTTTTAAGAATTTCGTTTAACAAGGCTAGAGTTTAAGGGCCAAAGGCATCAGATATTGAGATTATTCGGGAGGACATTCATATATTTCCGCCTCATAGTCCACTTTGATGGTTGGCGGTGCTCGCGCCAGTTGTGGAGTCAGCGGCAATCGAGGCGTGGCTGGTGCCCTCTTTCTGTGTGGAAGAGTGACATACAAGTTGTTGACCGGTGGTCCATTCTCGTGATCTATTGGCTTGTAGTATGATGATGCTTTCTCCATTTCTAATTCCAGCTTGGCTTGGACAGCTGGTGGTGCTCGAGTTACATGAGGGGTCCGTGGGGGACGTGGTGAGGGTGTCGCATTCCTTTTGTGCTTCCGAGTGCCATACATTAGAGTAGCCGGTGGTCCATCTACTTGATCCAGAGTCTCGAAATAGGATTTGGTTTCCTCTAGCTCCAAATTCAGCTTGGCTTGAGTTTCCGGCAATTTGTGCCACAATTGCAAATCGAACGTTTTTAGTTTTATGAATATATATAAAACTACGCGATAGGTCAACAAATAGCCCAAAATTAGATAGAGCGCATAGTCCGAGTGACTGAAGAAATAATCGAAAGGCTTGTTTTCGATTTTCAACTCTAGCCAATATACAAGTGATGGCACAAAAAGCACCCAATACGTCACTATCGTGCACACTTCAACTACTTGTTTGCCAAACATATTTAACGGGATGGAAATGCACACGAGCTGTTTGCCAGCAGTCTCACAACTAACTAGGATTACATAGGAACCAACCTATATATTCCATGTATAAACTTTTATGCTGCGGTTTTCTGATTATTGAGTAATCCGCATTATTTTCGAACATTAATCACTTTCTTGAATTTATTTACAACAAAAATTTATAATAATTTCAAAATTCAAGCACCCCTTTATTTAATGTTTTGGTTCATTAGAAAAAAACAATTATCACCATTGTTATAGTGTTTGTGGTAATTTATAAAATCTCACTTTAAAAGATTAGCTATTTATTATAAAAAGCGTGATTAAAATATTTTTGTCCTACAAACAAATTTTTTTCTGCTCGGTTTAAAGGCTTCTAATATTTTAAAACATACATTTCAATGATAAATAATATAAAATTAAAATGAAAACTAGGAAGCTTTATAAATTAAATTAATTTAAAATTGAAACAAGAAAAATTTAGATATTTTTGGTTTATTGTAAAGAACGAAATATTTAATGTTTAATCAATATTTAATAACAATTCGTAAAATGATTTCATCTCTTTGTTGTAGAGCTATGCATGCAAATTCTCTGGCAATTCGTAGGGAGGTGGCGGTGCAGGTCGATTATTCGGTTTCTTTGGCTTCTTGGCTTTACCATAAACTCGCTCAACTGGCCTCCTATAATAATAAGGTGGAATATTTTGGGCACGAGCCATTGGTCGATGGCCATCAATTTCGTCATCTTCCATATCCAGTACAGTCGATCGGGACTCTGGTCGAATGGCATAAATAGCATCTGGATCGTTTTCTATATAGTAGGCTCTTTCGGCATTTATCATTTCGATATTTGTAGTTTCGTAGTTGTGCCACACTTTCATCGACCATGTTTTAAAACGTAGATACACGAGCACAACAATTAGATAGACCACCAAGTATCCCACTGCCAGTCCGAGGGCCAATCCGCAAATGCCTTTTACAGATGTCAAAATATCATTTTCATTCCATCCGATCCAGCCTTGAGTATAACAAAGACCTACTATCAATGGCATTATAATACACCAGTACAATACTAGCGTAAATATTTCAACAATATTTTTCTGGATCATTTTGCCCCGAACTCCGTTTGCTTCAGTTTCCTTAGAAATCACAATTGCAACTAAATACTTAACACCTATGAAAGCACTTTACAATATGCGGAAGTTTTGTTTCAATAATATAGTAGTGAGTCATATTTATGGCTATACAAAAACCGCAATGTTTATTTAAATACACCCAATTAAATCAAGGATTAAAGAGTCGTCCTAATATTAGGAGATGAACAAAAATTTTTAAACAACACACTTAAGAGTTATTAAAAGGATGAAATGGAAGATGGACATTAAGCAATAGGTAAAGAAATTTCTGATAAAGATTTTATTTATACTTATGTTTTATCGTATGCTGCTGAATTTTAATGGCGACCTTTAAACCCAAAATAAATATCAATACAAAGTCATGGCGCAAGATTAAAAAAGATTTAAAGGAATGAACTTTGAAAGAAAGAAATTTAATTCTCTTTACTTCCGTAAATGAGCAATCATAATTTCTTTTGCTATAAATATTAATTCTGATTAAAACAATCGATGCATAAGTAACTATGGACATATATTAATAAACTATTTCTTAAACAGCTTTCAATGAGCTTTTTCAAAGCTTTTGCTCTGCGAGTATATAGTACTCTGCATTTCACTTCAGATCGTAATACTTAGACGTATTTCCTTAACTAAGCAACAAGTACCTGTCATTTGTTCAAGATGTTTGAAAGGAAGTTCTTGGAAATATTTATTGTATTACTTTATTGGGTTAAATTCACACCTTATATCTATATAAAGTGTACAGAAGATCCGAAGTGGATAGATCTAAATGTGTTGAAATTAGAGACTACAGTCGTTCCATTACTTGTATTCTGCCTTCTAGATGTTATGCTTTATGTAACATTCTATCGAATTGTCATGAACTTTCATAAGAAATTGAAGAAGTTTGATAAGAAAATTTTGCAAAAAGTTGAAATGAAATTTAAAACTAAAATGGAGACGAAGGATATTGAGGCGCGGTCTATAAGTATGCAGCACTTGGATGTTCCGGATGGACCTGTAAAGCGAACAATGATTTCTAGGCTGCGATCCTGGTTCTAAGAGACTTAATAAATATTTATTTTAAATTTATAATAACCCAAATTTTATACCTGTTAAAGTATATCTCCAATAAATAAACCAATACATTATACATAAATGTTTCTTTATTATACCCGTTACTTAAAAAATAAGTAAAAGGGTTTATTGTATTCGCTGCAATGTATGTAACAGGGAGAAAAAAGCATCTCCGACCCTATAAAGTATATATATTCTTGATCAGCATCTGTCCGTCCGTCCTTGTGAGCGCCTCAATCTCATAAACTATAAAAGCTAGAGCAACCAAATGGCACACAGACTTCTATAAATCCCACGCAGGTCAAGTTTGTTTCCAATTTTTACCACATATATTAAAATTTTTTGCTAATTAACGTTAACTACTATTAATACCTAGCATCCTACTAAATCGTAACAAGATCGGACAATTAGAAAGTTGGTAATGGCTGAATTAAGTTTTAAAGCAATATAACTGCCTAAAAGTATGCAATAAAAATATTGTATTTATATTTAAATAAGTAACGGATATCCTATGGTCGGGAGCTCGACTATTTATATTTATTCATTTCGTTTTCTTTTTGTATAAAATGCATTTATAAATACAATAATTGTTAAACAGTTTTAAATGAGCTTTTCTGTAAGCTTTTACTCTGCGGGTATATAGTACTCTATATTTCACTTCAGTTGGTAGTACTTAGTAGTATTTTATTAACTAAGCAACAAGTATCGTTCGCCTTTTGCTCAAGATGTTTGAAAAGAAATTCTTGGAAATATTTGTTGTAATACTTTATTGGCTTAGATTCACACCGTATATCTATAAGGTGTGTACGAAAATGAATTGGCTGAATTTGGATTTCGGTGCTCTAAGAGACACAATCTGGTCAGTACTTATATTCGGCCTTGTGGACATAATGCTGTTTGTAACATTCTATCGAATTGTCATGTACATGTACAAGCAATTGAAAAAGTATGATAAGAAAACTGTGCGTAAAGTGGAAATGAAATTTAAAACTGAAATGGAGACGAAGGATATTGAGGCGCGGTCTATAAGTATGCAACACTTGGATTTTCCTGATGGACCCGTAAAGCGAACAATGATTTCTAGGCTGCGATCCCGGTTCTAAGAAACTCAAAAAATATTTATTAAAAACTTATAATATCCCCAATTTTATACCTGTTCAAGTGAATCTCCAATAAATAAACCAATATATTTTACATATATGATTCTTTATTTTGATTTATTCTTTTCGTTTTCTTTATGTATTAATATAATATATATAATATAGCTTATTTATAAAGTAGTTGCAATATGACTAAGTTTCGTTTAACCGCACCTTATTAAAGAAATTCTGTAACTTATACAGAAATTAATCTTTATTCGAAGTATGTAATTGTTTTTATTTAATAGAACAACACAGATAGGGGCCTATTATTAACAAAATGACACATAGGCCGCGTTCACCAGAACTAATCAATCAGTAATCATGTATTTTGTTTGTTCGATAACAAAGCATCACAATCACAGAATTTCAGCGTACTATTTTGGTGATGAATTTTCAGTCATCATACATCACAAAATTTGAAATCATGATTGCTAATCACTGCATTTCACCAGAATAATCATGCAAATTTCATCGATTTTCTGTTGTCGATTT
Organism: Drosophila limbata; assembly: GCA_963924055.1. Lineage (NCBI taxonomy): Eukaryota > Metazoa > Arthropoda > Insecta > Diptera > Drosophilidae > Drosophila > Drosophila limbata. The sequence continues at coordinate 7,333,999 of OZ001353.1, forward strand.
GTTCTGGTGAACACGGCCAATGATTTTAATGACAAATATATCATTACATTTTTCACCTTAGATACAAGCCATTTTCTTCTCTTTGGTATAATCATATGCCAAAGTAGTCACTTTTATCGAATAATAAATTAAGTAATTATATTGCATGATTAAATATTGCGAAATCATAAAAGAGAAGAGCACAGACATTTTTTTTTACTTTTTAAAACTGGTTTTTACATTGAGAACATTCATATATATTATGGACAATAATACAGGTATAACATAGTAGATAAACAGATAACAAAATCTGACTTACAAATAGGTAATAAATATGCAACTAATTAAGTATACTCGTACGTAATTGCTAACTAAATAATTCACTAAATTGTAACTTCCTGTTACAAGAAGAAACATTTGTAATTTTCGAAACATTTAAAACATTCGAAATATTCGAAACATTTGTTAATTTCGTAATGTATATGAAACACTTGAAGCATTCGAAATATTCGAAACATGTGAAACACTCAATTCATTTAAAACTCGAAAAGCATATCGAAAAATTTGTCTATAATTTGTGGATTGTTTGGTTCTTTGGTGTGCAGCTAATGCTAATACTTGGATGCTGATCCCTTTCCATCTCCCTGGTCAGCGTCGGTTCACTTGGATTACTCGGTTCACGTCATTGCCCCTGGCCTCGGGTGCTGTGAGTGGTGCGAGCCCATTAGGATGTCTGGGGACATGATGACACCATGGCTCAACTTGCGGGCCAGGCCCGGAGTGCGAGGGGGCGTGGCGGGCACGGGCGGTGCGGAGCGTAGACTGGGCGTTGGACTAGAGACTTGATATTTGCCCAATTGCTGTTCCCTCGGCAGCGTCGCACTGCGCAATGGACGCGTCTCGTGCTTGATGTGAATGCGGGCCAGATCGCTTTCGACCAACAGCGGATGGCTAATAGTGCGTATCACATTGGGCGTCATCTTGCTGTCCGTTGTCGTGGCACCATCGACGGTGTCCAAGTTCTCAGTGGACACGGCTTGATAGTGTGATTTGTCTTTCAACTGTGATTCGGGATCCTCCTGTGTCTTCTTCAATTGATGCCACATTTTCACATCGCAGACTTTCAGCTTCATATAGATGAAGATGACAATGCGATAAAAGGTCACATAGCCAGCGAGCAGGCAAAGGGCGAATGTCGCGTGATCCGAAAATGATTGAAATGGTATATTCAGATCCCATCGTATCCAATTTTGTGTCTTGCAATATTGATAGATCGCTGGCGTAATGACCATCCAATAAAAAAGCAATGTAAACAGTTCAATAATCCTTTTCTGAAACATTCTGTAGAAGTTGGCTGTTGTATTTGATTGGTATTTGTAAACGACGCGTGCGCGCGCGATTATTCGTTGTGTTTGGGTTCAAGATTCGTTACTAAATGATGTGCACAGAGCGCATAACCCTGCTATATAATAAAAGCACAGCACAAAATCAACGATCAATGCAGCCAGCTCACACGACAGCTCAAAGCACAGTCGAGGCTCAAGCACAGATAGAGACAGAGCGAGGGAGAGAGAGAGACAAAGATTAAGACTGAGTCAAAGCGACTTCGAGTTCTCCGTCCGTTTGTCTATTTACTCGTATCAGGGCAGCTCCACATTATCAATATCAGTTTTAAATAGTTTTTATCGTTTATATATCGTGTTTTGAACGTAAACAAAATCGACGTAAATTGAAATCCCTGGAATATCTGCATTAATTCTTGGAACTGGTTTGGGGTCTACCCCCTTTGGATTGAGACACAGACACAGGTGACGATGATTGCATTCAATGACCAAACAGGTTGAGTGACAAATTGAGTCGTGTTTTGAGTTACAATAATTTGTACAATATCGAACTGTCGAGACTAACACATAGACTATAGAGTCGTCACACAGTCAGTCCCCCAGTCGCCCAGTCACTCAGGTTCAGGTTCACTGTAACTTTGTGAATACATATGTATATTTTGTCATTTACATTTCTTAGATCATTTGGTCAAATGTTTTTTTTTATTTTCGCCTTCGATTTCGAATTCCACTTTGAGCTCAGTTTTTTGTTTACCTTTGTGAAATTTTCGAAATTGAGTTGAGTTTTTGAAATTGTGAAAAAATGATTCACGCGTGCTTAAATAATTTATTATGTGATTTAAGCAGCTGAAGTAACTGGCGTTTATTATAAAATGCTTTTAGCATGATTTCACAGCTGTTGGACAGCTGGACACAAGACAAAAAGATAAATAAGCAAATAAAAGAAAGACAGATTCATGCAGATAGTTTTCAATAAATTTGAGTGATTCTATTAATGCAGTTACATTCTCTCTTTGACTCAGTCACGGTTTCTCTCAACTATTATATATTAATACAGATACACCTATTTCATAGATCCTCTAGGTTTTTACGTCATTTGCTGAGTTATATCGAAACGTGAATGAGTGTGGCCCATACTCAACTGGCAACACAACAACATGACTTGCCAATTAATTAGCATTATAATAAGCCATGAGGTAGTTCACCTGGGCACGAGCCACACGCTAATTGGCCTCAGCTTAGTTATTTGTTAGTTAGTTTCTAGCGTCATTCGATCTTGAATTGCCCTACACCTGCCCCAGTTAATTTTCCAGTTTAAGTTCCACATTTTTATGAATGGGATCTACATATACGAGATTGGCCTCAGTTTAGCTATTTGTTAGTTAGAGTATAGATTCATTTATTCGATCTTGAATTGCCCTACACCTGCCCCAGTTTCAATTCCAGCTCCACATTTTTAGACCCCGAACTTAAAAAAAAGTACAGGGCTCTATTATATTTGTCAGAAAAAAAATGTGCATAACAGGCAGAAAGAGGCGTGGCAGACCCCATAAAGTGTATATATTCTTGATCAGCATCAACAGCAGAGTCGATATAGCTATCTCTGTCAGTCAGTCCGTCTGTAAGAGCGCCTAGATCTCAGAGATTAAAAGAGCTAGAGACTCCAAACTTGGTATGTAGGTTCGTCTATATTGCAAGCAGATCGAGATTGTTTTAGATTTTGGATCGGACTACTATATCATATAGCTGCCATAGGAACGATCAGTCGAAAATCAAGTCTTAGTAAGAAAAACTTTTTTGTTGTTTGAGATATCTGAATCAGGGACCGCAAATAAAAGTTATGAGAAACTGAATTGACTTTTGTTTTCAATTTTTATTTAAAAATTATAGAATAAAAGTTATTTTTCAATTTTTACTATAAAAATCAATAATAAAAGTTATTTTTCAATTTTTATTATACAAATTAAAAGTAAAAGTTATTTTTCAATTTTTATTATAAAAATTTAAAATAAAAATTATTTTTAAATTTTTAATTTAGCAATTGAAAATAAAAATTATTTTTCAATTTTTATTATAAAAATTGATAATAAAAATTATCTTTCAATTTTTATTACAAAAGTTGAAAAATAAAAATTATTCTTCAATTTTTTTTAAAAAAGTTGCAAAATAAAAATTGAATGCAAATGTCTTTTGAACTGGAAGGTGTATTTCATTCACAAGGGGGTGGGAGGGTAACGTCGCTTCGACTCTCTTTGCCTATGCCTTTGTATATACATGTCACTATTCGAAATACGCCTTCCAATTCAAAAGACATTTACAGTCAATTTTTATTTTGCAACTTTTATTATAAAAATTGAAGAATAATTTTTATTTTTCAACTTTTGTAATAAAAATTGAAAGATAATTTTTATTATCAATTTTTATAATAAAAATTGAAAAATAATTTTTATTTTCAATTCTTAGGATAAAAATTGAAAAATAACTTTTATTTTCAATTGCTAAAATAAAAATTGAAAATAAGAGTTAAATTATAAATTTTTATTTAAAAATTGAAATTTAATTATTTTTATGTAATTTTTTTATTTATCTCGAAAAATAAAAGTTTTCTTTTAATTTTTTTGATAAAAATCAACAAATAACTTTTATTTAATAATTTATATTTTAAAAATTATAATCGTTACGGTCCCTGATCTGAATTAAACTAATAGAACTATATCATATAGCTGCCATGTTTAAGAAATCTGAACCAATAGCGATATATATAATTTTATTTTAAGCAGTGTTTGCTTTTCCATAGTAAGTAAGGGGTCTCCGACAGTCTAATATGCTCGACTGTAGCACCGTCCACTAGTTATGAATGGGATCTGCACATACGAGATTGGCTTCAGTTTAGTTATTTGTTAGTTAGAGTATAAATTCATTCATTCGATCTTGAATTGCCCTACACCTGCCCCAGTTACAATTCCAGTTTCAGTTCCACATTTTTATGAATGGGATCTGGATTTACGAGTTCAGTAATTGTATGCATACTACCAACGAGAATATATTTATCACACAACACATTCGTACATCATACATATATATATTCTATCTTAACAATCTATCTTCTATATATAATATATTACAATTTGTCCTCTTAGCTGTAGCTATACTCGTATTTGTACTTGACATGCATTTACTATATCGTAACTAATTATCACTTAGTCATTTTCATATACATATATCACATACTCGAATATCGTATTTAGATGGTTTTGGTTTTGGTTTTCTTATCGCACTTCCAAAACTTTCCTTTTGGCCAGTCATACATATGTCTAAGCATTCAACTTATTACAATTCTTTTAATTCCAGTAATAATGTATGCTCTCCGTACATTTTCAAACATTTATTTTTATGTCTTATGTGTTTACATTTTTGATTATAGTGAAGGCAAAATGAAATACAACAAAACTTCCCACTGCGCTTTGACAAAAACAAAAAAAAGTATATATGTATATATTTTTTTTAAATAAAATAAAAGTCATTAAAAACTGAAGCTTGTATGTATACTTAACAAACCAAAAAGAAAAAATTTTAAATCAACCAAAAAAAAAATTATTTAAAGTTTATTGTACTATATTTTGATTTGATTGTACATGTATATGTCTGAATTATTTATGAATTTATTTTCAACCAAGTTTGCTGAAAGCCACAAACAAAACTCATAGAAATGCCTGAGTCTCTCAGAAGTAAATGGAATGAATGCATTTCCAGAGCGAAGCCACACAATCAACTGTGGTCTACGCCTGCTCTGTACACCCGATGAATCCAATTGTATGCACCAATCCCAGCTGTATATATCTAAAAGTCTCACTGTTGAAACATCGTTTCATTTGTTGCACATTATACAATAAATAAAAAACAAACAAACAAAACAACAGAACTTTTTAATGCAATATCTCTTCACTTGGTCAATGCATTGTTTTCAAGACATACGATCTTCTTTTTGAATCTCGAGAGTTCTCTTGGCCAAGTTAATAGATCAACAGTTATGCAAGTTATGTGGTCCGTTTAGTATTTGTATTAAATATTGTGGTATATTTTTTATTTAGTTATTTTTATTTTCATTTGAGTTTTTTTCCTTTTGAAATATTGGCTATAAATTAATTGCACTTTATAATTCGATTAGACTTTAAGCGATACAACAGCTGAAACAACAACAACAACTACTACAATACATACAACATTACAGCAAGAACAACAAGAACAACGCTCCACACTCAACTGTAAATTTATACAAATTGCAATAATAAACTTTTCTTCTTCTTCTTTTCACCTTTTTCTCAACAAAATATGCTTACCATAAAAAAATAACATAAAAACACCTCCGAAAAACCATTAACATTGCTCTTTCAAAAATAAAAATAAAATCAAATTAATTGAACGAATTACTGAAAAATTCGAAAACAAAAATCTCTCCACATAACCGTTAACGTAAACGTAACGTAACCGTAAACGTGACCGTAACCGTAACCGTATCCGTAACCGTACCACCCGTCCATCCATTCTTCCTTCACTTCAGGGTAACGCTGCCAATTCATCGGAAACATCAATGGCCACCCAGCCGGGCGGCTCGGTAACATCACGAGCGGCCAGCGAGACCCGTTCGGGTCCGGCCGGTACCAGCAATGCGGGCGCTACAGGTAATAGCAGTGGTGGGACCGCTGGTAGTACACAGACCGGTGCAAAATTCCGTCATGGCCTATTACAGCTAATGATACACACGATAGATCCACTACACGATGGTAAGTTCGTTGAGTTTGTCACACTGTGTTTTGCACAAGTTCAAAATAAACAAATAAATAAAAAAAAAACAATGGAACAATTAATAAGATCCCAAGCCCAAAACCAAAACCAAACCCAATTCCCTCCGCCCACCACAATCCAAAATCCTTAAACAATAACTACAGAATCCAATGCCAATTCCCAACGCTTACATCCGAAAACAAAAGCAATAAACATAATACTTACTATACTCTATACCTAACTCTAAAAGAAAAGAAAAAAAAAAAATAACAAAAAATAAAATAAAATAAAATATTAATAATTTGTGTTCAGTTTTTAAAAGTCTGTTCTGTGTATATTCTGTGTTCCTTCCTAATTGGATGTTTGACTTGCTATTATAGTAAGAAGTTACTTACTCTTTACTCCACTCTTTAAGGTATATTTTCATTCATTGGTTGCTTTGTTCATTCCTTCCATTTTCGTTTAGTTTCACTTCTTTGTTTGTTTGTTTATTTGCTTGGCCCTTTTTTAATGGGCTGACCTTGAGGCCACTTATCTAATTACCACAACCAGCCCAACCGAACCGACCAGACTGAGCGTCGTCTATGTCTAGCGCTTTAATGGGATACTCCCTACTTCCTACTCCCTATTCCATATCCGATATTCACAGTTAACAGTTCCATTTGTAGTCCTTACTCCAATGTATATCCACTGACATTTCGGGGCACGTAGTATACTCGGCTAGTTCGACTTTCTATTAGAGCACCGGACGTGCTCGCATTGATTTATTATGTATTAGGCACAAAGCTGGCTGACTGGGTATGATTAGGTATGGATATGGCCAGGGGAATGGGTTGGGGATTGGGGTTTGTAAATACATACATATGTATGGAGCTGGCAAGTTGCGTTGCCACGGCAATGGCCCACAGACCAAGACAAACTGAAACTGCAACTGTAACAAAAAAAAAAACTAAAGTCAAACCCAATTGAAGCCAAATGAAACCAGCCAGGGCCAAGTCGACATTGGGGCATTTACCAAGGTTTACGAGTGCAAAGTGTTAGAATTCTTTTAATTTCTTTTGCAAAGTGCAGTGCATAAAACTCGACAAGCAATTCAAACAACGCCAATACATTAGCTCAATGTGGATTAACTTGAAAACTTTGCTATCAAATCAAATTATTTAAAAAAGAAATTCAGAGAAATCCGCTTAAAAATAGACTCTTGTAGGTGATTTGGGATATGCAGATTTTAGTTTTTCCTAATTGAATTCATTTAGCTTAGATTTTATTACAAAATATTAGTTTGCGGCGGATTACATCACATAATTTTATGTAGGTTTCATTTAAGATTGTTTTTGCTTGCAAGCCTTATCAGCATTTTCTGTGGAAGACACACAGTTCTAAACTAGTTGAATAGATGCATAAAATCCAGACGTATCAATTAAAAGTAAGATATTGTAAAAAAAAACATGAGGTGTATAATTATGTAAAAGTTGTTATATCCGAATTTCTACCACATTCATTTTGAAATATATATCTTTAATACATCCCATAGCTTCGTGTTGAGCTGTATTAATTAAAATAAAATAAAAGTCAAAAAGGTGTCTGAATTTTTTGAGGAATTCACTTTTTTTAGTTCCTCAGTTTAAAGCTCTTCTGCTGCTATCTTTTAATGTCCTTAAAAAACTAAATTTAAATATAATTATTTAATCTATTGCTTCTATTTTAATTTCCCACTTTACCTTTTGAGCTTCATTGCCAAGTTTTTTAGTTGTGCTGCCAAATTAAAAAGCAATTTAATTTTCTATGTATTTTGTTTGGCTCAGTCGTTTTTCATTTTGCGTTAAACAAAAAAAAAAAATACAAAGAAAACAAAAAAAATTAAAAACAAAGTAACGAAAATATTTTATGTTGTTCAATGTCAGTTTGGAGTTACATTTATATACAATATACATATGCGTTATATATCAATAAATATTATATCAACATTTATTGAGTATTCCAAAAACATTCCTAGAATGTTGTGCGCAGCTTAGTGGCATTAATGAATATGAATTAACAAATACACTCGTTTAGCTATGAGTGAATCGACTTAAATTCTTACATACTTACTACATATGTATATGTATCTGTATCTTTAAGATTGTTTTCGTTGCTATCATTCCATTTGCTTCGCTCGAAGAGTTTGCTGTTGTGTTTTTTGTTGCAGCGTCATCTTTTGACGCGTGACAATAACAAAATAATTTATATTGTACATATATTAAATATGCATTTATACACATATATATCTCTTTATAAATAAGTCTAATGTTGTATGTGTTAATTGTAATTACTTAGCAACTAGTACAATTGGCTTTAAAAAATGCTGTTCGAAATTGGCCTGGGCCTCGTAGAGCAGTACCAGATACTCAGATAGCCAGATACTCAATTGTACTTAATAGCTACATACAAGTTATTAGCGAGGTGCCTGCATGTATCAAGTTAACGTTGACTAGTCGAGCGGGTTGTTTTTACTTAATTTTATTTTTGTTTTTTAGCATAGGTCTAAACGTTTATAAATACTTGTACTTATACATATCATTGGAATGTTTATTGTACTTACAACGTTTACATATGTTTAAAAATGTAATTTATATAACACTATGAATATATATCTATTCCGATTAGATATGCGCTGAAACATTGAAATTCTTCCAAATCATATATACCTGTGAATGCATAAAATAAATTAATTAAAATGAAGTATTCAAATTTGTTAAATTTTATCAAATATAAATTTAATATGATCATCCTAATGAATATATACTCTTATTCAAACACTGTAATTAAAACTATTGAATTAAATTCAGAATTATAGTTTGCTATCTACTTTATCTAAGCTTACGGTATAAAAATATAATTAATTGTTTGGCAGTATTTCAGTGTTTCAGCAATGCATAATTTAACATGCTTTTTGCTTAGTTTGTCCAAAGAGCATGACATAACAAACTTCATCTATCCAAATGGATGATAAATGATTATACCAACTATTGTATCTAAACTGTGATTAACTGTAAGATAGGCTTAGAACTAAGTCTCCTAATATACATTTTCAATATAAACACATATGTATATGTATATACAAAATGTTAGTGCCATATTTGGGGTCCGAAAATAGCAGTCAGTTGAGACCCAAGAACGTATCACTTCATGCCACATTGATAACAAAAAATACTTAAAAAAACAATAATAATAATAACAACCAAGTCCGTTTCCCCAAAAATTTTGAAATTAATTAATTGGATGGAAATCAGTTTCCCGTTCCCGGCTAGTGCAAAACACAAGTTCGCTGTCACACTCAAAAGAAAAAAGAAAAGAAATGAAAAAAGATTTTAAAAACAAGTTAGACCAATTAACCATGAGACTCTTGACACGGTAAATATTAGTAGTGCATTAGACTAGTTATTATATTTACATAGTTCTAGCTGTAGTTTAGTAAAGTCGCCCCTTTTGCCGCCCATCCAATAGCAAAAACCCGTTACCCCGTTCAACACTCATATGCGCCCCCAACTATGCTTCAGTTCTTGTCTGTGCCGTAAACTGTCTACTCGTTTTACTCATTGCTCTCCGCTCTAGTCTATGCCTCAACTTTAGTTTAGTTTCTAACCTTCTAGCTAATACTATAACTACTACAACTACTTTTACTTCCAAATCTCCAAAATGCTATTTCGCAACTGACATCAACATTTTGTATAAAATATTTTCAATATACTCGTCTAACTAACCCAAATGGCACTTAGCTGCTATAATTTGCTTGTAAAAACCCAAAAAAAAACAAATTCAATTAACTAAAAAAAAAAAAAGGAAAATTTAAACTAAAAACAAAAATATATATATTTAACTGGGTTAATTCGTTTTCTTCTCATTTTTAATCGATGCAATTTTATTCTTTCTTTCTTCTTCTTTTTTATTCAATTTATTTTTATCGAAAAATAATATAATAAACACTTGGATTTTGCGTTGAAAACTCAATTCGTTGTGTGCAAACAATCAAAATATATTAACAACAACCACAACAACAACAACAATACTACACCGCCTACTACTTCTACTACTACTACTACACACACCTCTAAAAACATCACACCTATGTACAAACACGTATACCCAACACACTGTGTGTGTATGATATGAAAAACACTGCATTTTTATCGAACACCTCCCCCAAAAACCACACACAATTACAATGACAAAGATGATGTTCCAGGCAAAGTGGACGAGAAGGCAACACAGCTGCATGCCATTGCCTCGCTTAAGGTGCTGCTGGATGCCACAAAGCCGCAACGTGGTGGCGCCACCACCTCGGCAGCCAATCACGTCAAGATCAATCTCAAGGAAACAACGTTAGCCGATCGTCCCAATGGCAACATCGATACAACCCTCGACTCGGTAAGTTGTGCCCTTGCTTCGATTTTTACTTACTTATATGTTTTAACCATATTTGATCAATTTGAAATATGCTAATGATATAATGCTCATGATTTTTTTAGGCATGATTTATCTAATTTATCATTTCATTAAATGATTTCCTTACCGAATTTTGTTTGGGTTTTGTCTTCTTTTAAAAGATCAATTGAAATTAACAACGTCACACACAATGCGCTGCATTCTTCATACAACAAAATCGCAGATGAATATCGTATTATCGAATATCGTAGCATCGAATATCGTGTTATCGGATGTCGTAATTTTCTAAGAATGCTTGAACCTAACATCTAATTACGATATTGTCGATTTTCAAGTACAAATATAACTTCAACTGTGTTAAATTCTACGAATTTTAATTTTCTCCTCTCTTCATTTCTACATTACATTGTGAAAAGTTGAAAGACAAGGTTAAGGAAAGACACGGTTCAAACGCGTTTAAACAAAATTTTGTAGAATATTTTTAAATTGATTTTAGCCGTTGGCATGTTTTCTCTACATTGCGAAATGATTGATAGATTGATACACTGATTGATGCGTTTGGACCGAATCTAAACATCTCATACAAACTGTATTTAAATCGTATGTTTTTAATGTAATCCTAAAAACTTACTGTGTGTTCTTTTTATGTGTATTTCCCCCCCTTAAGTTTATTGGCGAATTTGAAATCCAACTTTACGTATGTAGACAGTGCCAAAATTAAAACCAAAAAAAAAAAAAAAAAAAAATGCGGTCTGTGTGTTTATGCAACGTTTATGTGTGACTTTTATACAATTTTTGTGTTTACTTTCAACTAAAAATAAACAAATTTTAAAAACTTCTTTCCATTCAATTTTCCACCCCACAAACACGTGCAACATTCACCCCTCAACTTATCACGATCCTATGTTGTTTAAGTTTAATTGTATCCTTAACTGTAACTCTGTCTATTCGCAAACCATGCCCACCATCCATCCATCCATCTCTCTCTATCTATCTCTCAGCGTCTTTCTCTCTCTATCTCTCTGTCTCTATGTGTGTGCGTGTGTGAGTTACAGTTTTATGTCCGACTCCCCCTGAAATATTTTTCTAAAAGAGCTAATTCGGAATTGTCAATTTAAGATTCACGATTATCGTTTTTGAATATAACAAAAAGGAGAAAACATTTGGACGAACTCATTTGCTTTGTTTCTTGAGCTTTAAAAAATGAATGATGACTACACGCATTAAATATTTAAAATACTAGATACTAAATATCACAATGTTTTTCAATATTTTGTTTGGAAACAACATTTGATTTTCATTCTTGTTTAATTTGCATTCAAATTTTCGCGGCTGCTCGATGAAATCATTCAGTTATTCACCTATTCAGAGGCACTCATGGCGAATGTAGCTGCCACGCGCCAAGCCATGTACTTCATACGCTGCTCCATCGCCAAACACACCCACCACACCCATTACACCTCATGCATATGTATCTCTCTCTGTCTCTCGCTCTGTCTGTGTGCCGTTTCATACATCATCAGACGTAACTTGTTATTGTTGACGATATTGCTTAAAGATACATTTTTTATGCATAGGCGTAAGCAGTTTATTAGTTTATTATACCCTTGCAGTGGTCATTATGAATTTGCCACATATTGAATTAGACATTACCGATTCAAAAAATGCGATTTATCATGGTTAGAAATGTCCGTTTAGGCCAGGGGTAGGCAAAAGATACAACAAAATAAACAAAAACAAAGCATAGAGACATGAATCGACCCAATAGTGCGAGCGATAAGTTAAAAAGTCGCCGTCAGCGCGAGCTTTAATGGAATAGAGAATTCAGCTTGTGCGTCTATGTGGAGTCAGCAGCTCATGTCGAGCACAGAGAGCAGCAGAATCAAATTCGCTTCTATAGCTAGTCTAAGATATATCAAAATTTGAAATCTTTCAATACTTTTAATGGGAATTTTCATTTAAAATTCCTGATAAATAAATTTAAATTTAAACGGCATAAATTGGAAATAAAAAATCTCTGGTCATTTAAATTTAATTTTCAAAGTACAACGAATACAAAATAGTTATTATAATATGTATTTTAATAAACTGCAAGGGTATTGCTTCTTCGCCACAACGAAGATTTCTGTTGTATTTTGTTTGTTTTTTTTTTCTTTTCTTTTGATTTGATTTGTGCAGAAAGATGACAAAGCAAACAAACAAAATTCAAAGGCTATTCAAAGGCTATTCAGCATTCGATTTAAATTCGACTCACAATTGACACTGAACGGAGCGTATTTCCGAGTTGGGCCTGAGTCATAAAAAAACCAAAATATATTAAAAAAAAATCCTCATTTGTTCTCTATCTATCTCTCTGTCTCGATTGTCCTTCACTAAAAATTGTAATTGTGTTCTATTCCCGTTCTATGTGTTTGTTATGTAATAACCCGAACAAAAAAACTCCCCACACTATTTCTACACATTACAATAGCTCTCCATCCCAGCTCTATCTCTATCTCTCTCTCTCTCTCTATATATAAATATATATATAACTCTCTGTTACTCTGTCTTAAAGTTTGGTTTGTTAATGAACTTTTATTTCAATATCAGAAACTTAATGAACATAATCAAAAGGCAAATATTAAATTATCTTACAAAATAAAATCTTAACTTAAATTCAATTTTATATCAAAAGCCATCGTTAAGTGGTCGACGTCCTAGCTGGATTGAGCAGAGGGTCAAAATTCAGACACGCAAATTTAGCATCAAAGTTAGTTTCATAAACAATTTTATTGATCTCTCTCTCTCTCTCTATCTATCTCTCTCTTACTGTCTCTTACTGTCTCTTCTATTTAAATTGCATACCAATTATATTATTATAATTTTTATACAAAATATCGTAAAATAAATACTTATATCTATACATATTGTAAGTCTTTGCTGTGTGTAAAGACGCTCCTGTGCAGTGGAATGCGAAGGCTGAGAATGGCAATGGCATAGGTTCTGGCATGCAAAATATCAGTTAGATGAGGCAATCGGCATTCGAAATTTGCATAAAAATCATTTGAATTTTTTAAGTATTTATATCCGTGACTATAATTTGATGGGTAGGCAATGCAATGTTAGTAAAGTGTCAGTTCTAAAAAATCGCATATTGCAATGATTGCTTAAGCATACTAGAGCTAAATTGTTTAATATCAGACAATAGCTATAGTAATTTAGTTGAAGAAAAATTTTAAATGCATTTTTGTAAGTATTTTAATACTTAATTGATCATCGCCTGCACTTGAAATTATATCTAGAGATACTCAATATATTTACTATATTTGTATATCGTAAATCAAACATTTTAAGTTAAGCAACTCAACAAGACATATGTATGTTATTGAATGAAGCCAATATTCCGCATTAAGTGTGAATATCGTAGAACAAATATCGTAGCCCTTTACAGTCTCGTAAAGACATAATAAATATTGTAAGTATTACGGAGCGTGCTTGTGTTGTGGTTACAATATTTCGGAATCGTAAATATTGTAAAATTTGATTTATAATAAATTAGATCTTCAAAAGTGTAAATTTTTTTCCGAGTTTTTCTTAACTATTGTTCACCGAGTATTATTAACTTGGACTATTTAGGCCCTAAAAAAGAGATATATTCAATAATCGCAAAGAATATTAAATGTTAAGGGTACACACCATTTAAATGTCATATCACGTGCTTACAAAATAGCAGTTTTTATCATGCAATAATGAATTAAAAAGAACTCTACGAAAACATAATGACACACCCAAAATTGCAGTCGTAATGCTGCGCCTAGTCATAGAACAGACCATGATTTACCCTAGTTTCCCAAATCTGACTCATAAGGTAATCTGAAGAATTCGTAATTTAATATTCGATAAAAAGCGATTGACGTCATCATCCAGCTGCTGCACAGGAGCGTTAAATAAAACCACAGACGCCACAGGCAAAGAATACAATAAATAAACAATACAATTACGAATTTAGAGTATTTAATCATTTAGTTTGCTTATTGCAAATTGTCAGAGTATTTTTACTCACATTGCTTTAATGCCGTTTATAAGAAATGTAGCAAAACACTCGCTAGTGATATATTAGTTTTACTTTTTTCAATCATCTAAGCATCTGAATATAACTATTTTAATATATTTCACTTTCTATTTTCGTTACACTTTGTGATCGACTTTAGTTTGGGCTGTGCTCATGCGCATCCATTGTGTGTGTATGTGTGTGTGTGTAGCCGTGTCTGTGTTCTTGCACATGCACATTAAAAAAAGAATTACAAACAAAAAAAAGAGCATGCCTAAGACTAAGATGCTGAAATCTGAAATCTCTCTGCACGTTAGCACCCTCAGTATTTGTTCTATTAACTAGAAAGTAAGTGCATATCTGTATGTTTTCATGTTTTGTACAACACTGCCTCTTAACTGCATTCGTACAGCACTCACAAACTTAACTCTGGCCACACTTAACTCTTCGCACCATCTATGAGTACTATGAGTACTAACTATGCTTAAAGGCGTACTTTCTTCCATAACTAGAGTCAAAATGGCAGCCAAGCAAAGCTCTTTAACGCCTGTCTGTGAGTGCGTCTCTCTCTCTCTCTCTTTCTCTCTCTATCTTCTTCTTTCTGTCTGCCTTTCCCTATTTCTCTCTGTCAGTCAATAATTGGAAATCGATTTCGAAATCAAGCAAAACTCTTGATGTGATATGATTTAACATTAGATCGATAAAATCATTGATCACACTATGGACATATCATACAGCATTTATACCATTCATTCATTTCACATACTCGTATATATAATAAATATATATATTTTCTATATACATATATATTACCTAACAAGACGATATACTCTAAACTTAAGTCAACATTTACAATTGTATAAACAATTAAACGATGCAATTAAAGCACTGCACAAATTTTGGCTATAACATTATATAACATATTTGTATACTATGCTCATCCACACAAATGTAAGGCGCCCGAAATCGAGGACGAGCCGGAGCCTCTCAGCATGGCCTGGCCGGATACGGCCCGAAAGCGACTCACCTACGTCCTGGTCGCACCACTTCTGGTGCCCATGTGGCTAACATTGCCCGATACGCGAACACCGCGTGGCAAACGCTTCTTTCCGGTCACCTTTATAGGGTCCATTGTCTGGATAGCTGCCTTCTCCTATCTGATGGTCTGGTGGGCCAATGTCGCCGGTGATACAGCTCGTATACCACCCGAGGTAAGTCAATCAATTTCTACCACTCAATGGTGAGCTCATCTTGGATATATTTATGTTCAAGAAGAAGATGTTCGGGTCACAGGTTCCACATTTATGACTATCTTTCTAAACACCAAAGTGTTGGATCTAAATGCAAATTCTTTCTGGCTTATTTTTATCTGAGTTAAATGTAGTTTTATTTTGAAAAGTTTTAGAAAAATAAGACCTGAAAGAGCAATATCTTATATACACAGTTTAAGATTGTTACTATTTAACTTTAATAACATTTAAAAATAGGTCCAAAAATTAAATTAAATTAAATTCTAATTATTACCAAATACTTTATTTAGTAAAATTATGAAAATGCGATTAATTTAGTTGCCTTTTAAAACTAATCAAGAAAACATTAAAGGGACTCCGGAAAACAGTTTTAGATTTGGCTTAGGTTTCTCCATACAAAGTTTTCAGTGTACCCAGAGCAAATCAGGGGAAAATCAGGGCACACTGAAAATTTTGAATGGAGAAATCTAAACCAAATTCTAAACTGTTTTCCGGAATCCCTTTATTATTTTTATTTTATAATTTAAATTTGAAATAATTATAATCGCTATAGCTAAGTCATTTATAACTTTTGATAACTAGATGTTCACATCAATCTTAGGACTTGGGTCTGAGCTGTCAGCTAAGACATTGCCAAGCGAAACCCGTACATACAAATATTAAACTTGCGATTATTATCTCAGGTCATGGGTCTAACCTTCCTGGCGGCAGGCACGTCCATTCCGGATTTGATAACGTCGGTGATTGTGGCACGCAAGGGATTCGGCGACATGGCTGTGTCCAGTTCGGTGGGCAGCAACATCTTCGATGTAACTGTGGGGTAAGTTGAGATTCGAGAGATTCGAAAAGAGTCATAATCGAATGACGATGAATGACTGATAAACAGATACGGAGCAAGACTAACTGTTGTATTTGATAATGCAGCTTGCCGATACCATGGCTGATATATGGGATAATCTACGACGCGCCCGTTGAAGTGAACTCGGTGGGCATGGTCTGTTCCATTACCATATTGTTTATGATGCTCGTATTTGTGGTGATGTCAATTGCCTGCTTCCGTTGGCGCATGAACAAGGGTCTGGGCTTTACCATGTTTCTGTTGTACTTTGTCTTTGTTGCTGTCTCGCTGATGTTCGAATATGATTTGATCACTTGCCCCGTTTAGGCGTCCAGCATAAAGACAAAGGTCATATACACATATTGCCGAGGGAACCGCGCAATAACCAATTAGCTAAATTTATATACAAAACAAATTAATGAATTAATTACAAATACAAACAAAAATAAATTAACAAATTGACTAAGCTAACTAACTATTCGAATTGTTAAACCAAATGCATATAACACAAACACTAAACAAAAAAAAAAATCTCAAAATGAAGTTAATAACAAAGAAAAAAGAGTTAGTTAGTGCTATACATGCAGCGTTTTTTCCTTTTTCAAACCAAAAAAAAATTACACAAAAAAGACATTTACTTTAAATGTTTAGCCGCAGCAAAATAAAACTAAAAAACTAAATTAAAATACAAACAAACACAAAATCTCTATCTCTATCTATCTATTCGAACTATGAACCTTACTATCTTATCCATTGATTACTTACTTACTAATCAGAATTAAACCAATCGAAATGGAAAAGTGGAAAAATAATATTGCTTCCCAATCAATTACTTTACTTAATCGTTTGGGTTTCTTTTAAATATTACAAGTACTTATATACAAATAAGTCTCTCATGGCACAAGCACCTTATATACGTTACGATAACAAGCCAAGAAACTACGTTGAGCATATTTAAGCAGCGCAAGTGTTAGATGGCATTTTTTTAAATTTAAAAAATATAAAAGAATTTAAAGACATCTGCTTAAAATGTCTTAGTTGATTGACAGACCTCAAAACAAACATTATTTAATTTTAAAAATTGATTAGCACGGGCTTAAGTATTGTACATGAAATTGGTTTTTAAATTAAACTATTGTTTTTATGATATTGAAATCCATTTAGCCTAAAACTAACACTTGTCGCCCTGCAACTCTTTTGATTTCGCCTGCTCTACTAAATTGTTGTAGCGAAATTCCCAGAAAGCTTTATGTCAGAGTCTAAATCAGTCTTGTTTTTACTACAATGAAACCTATATACTATATAAACTTATATACCACACGCACACTTACATGGCATATATATACTTACTTATATTGACCTATATTGATTAAGTGATAATTTGCGTACTTATTAAACGAGAAAACTTTCAAATATGCTAAAAACTATACTCAAAATGCAACAAAAAAAACAAATGAAAAACCAAAAAACTTAAAGTGAATATAAAAAAAAAAACTCAAAATACTTTATAACATTTTGCTAAGCATTTGCCATAAATAATTTTAAACATGATGCTCGATCGAACCTTTATAACTTACTTATTGTTATGATTAATATTATTATTACTTATGATTCTTGTTGGCGTGTAAAAGGTGCAGAGATTATTAAATTTAACTTTAAATTTATACAATATTTATGATAGATTTCATAAAGATTTGAAAACCAAAACGAAAACCAAATATAAATAATTTCATATACTTTTTGCTTAATGAATCCCCCATATATACTTATATAAAAATATTTATATGAGCATATAAACATATTTATATATATATATATACGACATATAATGAAAATACGAAACAATATTTAAACAAGAACAAAAAAAACTTGCTCTCTTACTTAGAAGTACGTAACATTTTTCTAAACTAAACTAAACTAAACTAAACCAAACTAAAACTTTAACCGTAAATCGTAAATCGAATATCGTAAATCGTAAAAGTGGCCGCAAGCAAAGAACAAAATTTAACATAAAACGCATTACATATATGCATACTTATATACAATACATATAAACATATATATATATATATTTTATATATAAACAAAGCATAACGATGAAAACATAAAAGTATATATATATAATCGTATATATATATGCAACTATAACTTAAGTAGGCAATATATCTAAAGATAACCCAAAACCGTTTGCAAATGGCTCGCAAATTGAAGTTAAGGAAACAACAAAAAACAACAACTAACAGATATATGATAATACTCTACACACAAAAAAAAAACAAAAAATATAAGAAAACACACACATAAAAACACACACAGAACAGAAAGCAATAATTTTTACAACAAATCGAGGGCGATAACATTTAAATGAGAACTAGTGGCAGTGACATAACCTTATTCATATATACGACATATTTATATAAATATATATAAATATTTATATATATATGTATATAAAGAAATTGAAAACTGTATATTAAAGAAGGGCCAAAAAAAGCAAAAAGATGAAAAAAGGGAGACGCTGCAAAAGTCGTCAAGATGATGAGAGAGAGTTATCCCCCAGCAGTGTTGTTGTATAGCCTATAGTTGAAGCCATCAGATATACTTATTTATATACATATATATACCTTCATATGCAATGAGAAAGGTAATTAAGTGTCTGCTCTTACACCCCATGGGTGGTGCAGTGCATATTATTGCACAAAATTAATTTTAGTTATATGATCAAGCATAAGAGTGTTTAGCAAATACAGTGCAGAAATTAACAGAGAACGGAGAACACCAAAAACACAAAACAAATAAAAGAAATAAGGACATTGTATAATAATACCATGAGGCACACATTAAGTACGACACGCTAACTACCGTGCTTAGCAAATGCTCTATAAAAACTACAACATGACACCAAGCCACACACACTCTATATTTCAATATTTCAACATTTATGGCCAAAATGAAAGCAGGGCCCATTAGAAAAAAATATGGGCGATACTGAGAGCGAAGCAGTTTTAAGCTGGACATATTGAAATTACTGCACTGAACAAAAGATCATCAAAGAGTTTTTGGTCAATTTAAATTTTCAGAGCTCTTAATTTTCTGATTTTGTTATTTCAAGTTTAATTCTAAACTTTATAAATATTTCCTGATTTTCTTAAAGACTTACTGAATTATTCCAATTTTTACCCGCTTTTTTTGAATGAACTCTTTTAATTCTCTACCTAGTTTTTGTTCTTTCGCTTTAATTACTTTATACCCGAGTCTTTTGTACTCTCTCTCTCTCTCTCTAACTCGGGTGTTTTCACTCACTCTTTCTTTAACTAACTGATCTCTATGGTTTGGGATCGAAAAGTAAAGCAGGTGACATTGAATTGCTTGTTGTCCGACTTGAAGAGAGATAACTTCCAGTACTAACGAAGCAAATACAAACTGTGTACGGTTAAAACTAAACAATAATCTTCCAAATTAACGAGTACATACTTATAAAAAAAAATATATATATACTCTTACATATACATTAAATTATACTTACATACTAAACTTTAACTCATACACATTTAGTACATGTCACCAAACACATACATATATTCACAATCACAAACACACAAAACTCACTTAAAACATATCGCGCCCACTTTGTCCTGCGAATTACGAAAATATGCAGTATATTCCAGAAGAATAAGGATAAGGAAATACTAACTAATGAAATTGATGAGGAAATTGTAAATCAACTGCATGGAATGTTGATAGATGTTCGTTTCGAGGCACTTCTCTCTATATACGCAGTACAAAACAAATGTATGCGTCTGTTAACATTTAATATTTAAAGTACTACTTAACTAAAGACGACAACTACAACAACAACAACAACAGCAAATCAAAAGAATATACTAACACGTACAGAACAAAATTCAGAGTAGCTTACATCGATCAATCTTATCATCTTACATCTAATTCCCAGATCCTAACTTAAAAAAAATGATAACGCACACACAAACACACACAAGTAGTCGTAGAAGTCTCGCTTTAAAGCAAATTATATAAGATTATATAAATATATACAAGAAAATTATATATATATATATATATATAAATAAATATATATATGAGAAATTGTTATGGTTATAGATTTTTAACAAGTTGAATAATTGCGTAAAAACAAAAAATATATCAAATGGAAACATAAAAAAAAATTGTTGAAAAATTAGTCAAAATGTTCATAACAAAAGAAGGAAAAGAAGTGAAAATAAAGCGTAACAAAGCAAAAATTAATATAATAATAACGATAAAATTAATAAACACAGTATATACTTTATAAAATATTTAACTTACAAAATAAAAATCATTGTTTGAAATTAAAGAAAAACTTAAAAACAAACAAAAAAACAAC
Organism: Drosophila limbata; assembly: GCA_963924055.1. Classification (NCBI taxonomy): domain Eukaryota; kingdom Metazoa; phylum Arthropoda; class Insecta; order Diptera; family Drosophilidae; genus Drosophila; species Drosophila limbata. The sequence continues at coordinate 7,355,033 of OZ001353.1, forward strand.
AACAACACGCGTACAATTCTTGTGTCTGCTAATTTTATTCTAGACCAAAATTTTTTGAGTTACAGCCAAAAGAGCCGTAAGTATCAACCAATAAAATTTTTTTTTATTTTTAATTATATTGAGTGAAAGATTGGCAATAAACTAACTAACTTCTAGAAGTGATATATAATATGAAATTAGCAAACACACACAGATATAACAATACAAGTACATATACACACACATACATATGCACATACAATAGGGGAACTACTTACCTGATATATCTACCTGGATATATCCAAATTGAATCACACACATAATTGTATCACTAATTTCAGCTTTAAATAAACTATAAATATCATATAGTTAAAATACATAAATATATACGAAATATATATCTATGATAAATACCGCATAATATATTGATTTTTATATAAATATATATATTATGTATATACCCACAGATATTGCCTATAGTTGCAATTGAAAATATCCAAATTCCTTTTTTTATTAATTTAATGTTTAACGTTTTATTCTTTTTTAATATTTATATCCCAGTATATACACAACTTATATTCGAATATACTTAGTATGTGCGTATATGAGTACATCAAATAAATGTTTCAAGTTGCGTCCGTTATATAATTAGTAAATACATGCAAAAATAATAATTAAACAACAAAACAAAGAAAACAATTCAAACGCAGCGAGAATCACGATTGCAAGTTGCATAGCTGTCAGCTTCCGTCTGCCAAAAATCGCAAAGCTGTCAGCTTCGACTCGACTTAACTGTGTGTTGTTTTTGTAAGCATCAAACAACGAAGGCGATCAATGAACCGATTAGGTCAAGAGTATCCAGTAAAAATAAAGTAATAGTTAACATATTGGTAGACTAATTTAAAGTTTTTTATAGAGTTTTCAAATTTGTAAGTATATAACATCAGCAAGAATAGTGCGTTTATTATTTTTAATAGGCAGGCAAAGAAGATAACAGAATAAATGACATGAGGCAAAGAGAAAATAAATGTAAACGAAACCAAGATAAAAACAAAATAAAAAGAAAACATTGCCGTCGTGTGTAATAAAGCAATTCCTTACCCACCAGTGATTTTGTGTTGTTGAGTTTAATTGTTGTGCAAGTTTTACTTTACAATTACATTTACATTTATATTTACACATATACAAACATACGAGTATATACACACACATAAATGTATGTATGTTTGAATTTTTAAATGAGAAAAACCGTTGAGCATGTAATTAGTACATACATAATTAAAATAGTGAACAAGAGAGTATTATAATAAAAGAGAATTAATTTTAATAACTGATACGCTTTTAGCACATAAGATTGTACAAATAATTTATATAAATAATATGAAGAGAACATAAAAAAGTTAACGGTCTGTAAATGAAACATAGAAGCGATTCTGAAACATATGAGTATGACAGAAAATAATAGTTTTCAGTTCTTAATATGTTTTTCTTTTTTTGATTTTAGTGCCGTGTCCAGAAAAATTGTACAAGAATATAATTTATTTTGTAGCTTTTAAAGGCAATTTATTTGAGCATTTTATAAGCTAATTTTGAAAAACCACAAAATTTGAATAACAACAGGGTGGAAACGTTAAAAATTTAAATTTGTGTTTGATTTTTTTTAGTCGTAGCTTTTTAAAATATCCCATAAACTTTATCAATGTCTGAATAATGTGGTTTTAAATTTTAAAAATTAATGAATATCCAAATATGGACATTTACGATATTTTAGTGCCTCATTTTTTTATAATATAAATTACGACAATATTTTGTTGATTTTTATTTAGATTTTTTTGACACGGCTCTGTTTGTATTCGTATATTGTAAACCTTCCTAATGGACAGGACGGAAGGCGATTCTTTAAACCAGTCAAACGAAGTGATTGATGCATTGATGGATTAACAAACCGGAAGTCCCCGAACTAGCTGAATAATGATATCGGCTTTACTTTACAACAATTACAGACGAGTCTAAAATGAACCGTAACGCTATAATACAGAATGTTATTTACTTTATAGAAGTATATATTATATGTATATGTAATGGAAACATTTAGATTTTATACAAAATATACTAACACCACGCTCACCTTATATCCCTCCCTTACCCCGTACCCCATCCCGCTCATACACAAGCATTACATGAATTCAGTGACAAGAAGCAAATCAAATAAATAGTCAATTTCAATATATATGTATGTACATATGTATTACAGGCATTTGTATGAATGTATGTACGAATATACAAATATACGCATTTTGCAGAGAGGGGCGCAAACGGAACGACACTTATGTAAATCAAAACGAAGCTATAACATAACATAGATACAATGTTAACTAGTTATTTAGGTGAAATATACAAAATAATAATCACACTCAGTTGCATTCAAATCGTAAACACACACACATACAATTACAACAACTATAACAATAAACATAAACACACCAACACAGACACAAACTCTTTACACACACACATGAGATAAACGCGTCAAAAATAAAGAGCAAAATGAAAACCGTTACAAAAGCCGAATCGTAGCAGAGCCGCAGCAAACGAATAATGAACGAATTAAAAAATGACAGTTTACTAAAACTTTTGTTATTACACGAAACGAAATTGCAGTTAGCATATTGCAAACCAAAAAAAAAAAATAATGTTAATGTTCAAACTAACTAATATATAACGAATATTATAAAATACAACAAAACTTAGACTGTATGTTATTTTCTCAATACAATACCTACCTATAAAAACAATAAAACAGATTCAATAAAATGAGTTATCCAAAAGCACCAAGCAATGTTTGAATTTCTAACCGCTCGCACCACTTGTTGTCAGTGCTGCCCATTTGATTTGATGTACGTGTTCACAGGGAATGGCAACCTATCGGATTCTCTAATAGATTGTAGAGTTGGTATTTTTAGATCAATTTGCTGAATAAGTTTAATCGTTCATTTTTTAGTCGTGAGCTAAATCAGTCATTTAGTTCAGTTATTTAGTTGGTCAGTTGGTCCTGAACTATGATCGAGATGGTTTCTGTTCAGTTGGTCATGAACTATGAACGATATGGTTTCTATTAAATAAAGAAGAAATTTAATCCAATAGCGGAACTCCATGTATATAATTTTTTCTAATTGTATTTTTCTAAGTAATTTAAAATTTTTTTATAGAAATTACTGACCAGCTGCGGAATGAACGATTTAGTTCATGATTGACTGAATATGTTCATTCGCTCATCTTAATGACCCGTTCATTTGAACTTTTTCAGAACGGAACGACACAACTCAACACTTATCCCTTCCCACGCGTCCAACAACACGAAAAACGTGTGTTTTGGGTACGGCGCGTGTTTTTATATAAAATAACTCTACTTAAAACAATCGCAGCTGTAAAAAGCAATTGTTTTAGTCGAATCAATAACTGCGCTACCCCACAGACAAAATGAGACGTCCCAAGAAGGTAAGATAACCAAGATTCTTAATACGCAGTTTGCGGAGACTGTGAGGTTATTTTTATACGCTTCCCAAGTGAAAGTCTGTTGACTTTGCTACCAAGTTTGCATATACATATTTTAATATATGTACCATCCGTCCGTTCTTTGTAGTACGAGTCTGGCGAGGCCGCACAATATATCAGTCGTCGTGCAGCGTTGCGGAAGCTTCAGCTTTCCCTCAATGACTTTCGCCGCCTGTGCATCCTGAAGGGGGTTTACCCTCGCGAGCCTAAACACAGACGCCGCGCCCAGAAGGGCTCATCGGAAATTAAGATATTGTACCATGCCAAGGACATACGCTTCCTGTTGCACGAGTCCATCGTGTGGACGCTGCGTGACTACAAGGTAATTTCTAATATACAGTATGTGAAGTAATTATTTTAAAAAAATTTAATGTTCAATTATATTTTTTTTTTTGTTAAAATTACTTGACTGCGCTATGAGGATTATTCAAAAGATATAATTAATTGTTTTGCTTGCAGATTTTTGCCAAGAAAAGTGGCCGTGATCGTGCTATCAAGGATTTTCGCAATCTAAAGCGTCGCCTGGCCATGTTCCCGGAGATCAAGCTGGATCACATTGTTAAGGAACGCTATCCGACTTTTATCGATGCGCTCAAAGATCTGGACGATTGTCTGACTCTGCTGTTTCTATTCAGCACATTTCCCTCACTGCATTTGATACCACGCGAGCAATCGAATCTGTGCCGACGTCTGACCATTGAATTTCTGCACTATATCATCGCATCGAAGTCGCTGCGCAAGGTGTTCATATCAATTAAGGGCTACTATTTCCAGGCAGAAATCAAGGGACAAAAGGTGACCTGGATAGTGCCACACTACTATCCATTTAAGCCACAGTCTCGTCAGGAAGTTGACTTCAAAGTCATGTCCATATTTGTGGAATTCTATACCATCATGATGGGATTCACCAACTTCCGTTTGTTTCATGGCCTGAACATGGCGTATCCACCACAATTCCCTAGCAGTGTGCTGCAGGATACCGAGGAGACATATAAGGATGAATCCAGCTTCGTTTCAGATCGCATTGCTGCACTGAACTTTGAGTTGCTGCGCACTGACAAACTGCAGGAGGATGAGGAGGAGCCAGATATTGATATGGAGCTGTTGGAGCAGGATGGTGATTCCAAGCGCATCATCAAAATGAAACAGGACGCACAGGAAGTGTCTCGTCTGCGCACACTTTTCAAAGGCTTGAAATTCTTCATCAATCGCGAAGTGCCACGAGAGCCTCTCGTCATCATCATACGCTCGTTTGGCGGAAAAGTGTCCTGGGACTCGTCCGTTTTTGCGGGCGCCACTTACGATGAAAGCGATGAAACCATCACGCACCAGATCGTGGACAGACCCAGCCTGAGCACGCAGTACATCTCCAGGGATTACATACAGCCTCAGTGGCTCTTCGATTGCGTCAATCAACGCCAGCTGCTGCCCACCAACAAGTACTTCCTGGGTGAAACGTTGCCACCGCATTTATCTCCATTTGTCGATTCTAAACGCGATAATTACATACCGCCCGAGGAGAAGGCGCTGCTTGATCCCTCGCTAATCGAAACGCATGGTAAGTTAACAGCTGGAGTAATCCTACCAAGCCAAAATACTAATCTTGCCCGAATCCACTCAGCTCAAAGCGATGATGAATCTGAGGACGATGCTGCCGAGCAAGAGGAGGATGCCGTTGATCAGGAGCTGCTCGATGCGCAGCTGCAGCTCGCATATCAACAGGAGACGGCCGAGTACAAGAAGTACGGCGGACCTGACGACGTAAATGAAGATGAAGAAGATGCGCTTTCCGACGAGGAGGAGTTTGATGATGAAAGCGAAGATGAAGAGGAAGAAGAGGAGCTTGATGAAAAGACTCGACGACTGCTGGAAGAGGTGAGTCATTTGAATTCAAATTTAAGTACCAATTTTATCCCTTCCACCCTTGTAGAAAGAGAAAATGTCCGTACAATCGGGTAAAGTGCACAAGGTCAACAAACGGCAAGTGCACAAGGCCGAGGTGGATGAACATCGGTTGCAGGCTCGCATGGTTAAGCCACGTCATCGCAATCTGTTCCGCAAACTGATACGCGAGAAGCAGACCAAGGAGAAGGAGGAATGGCTGCTGCGTAAAAAGCGTCGCAATATTGATGCCAGCGCTAAGGAGGCCAAGAAGACGGCCAAGCGGGAGGCGCGCAAGGCGGCTGCCGTTGCTGCTGCAGTTGCATCCAAGCTGAGCGGCAAGTAAACGGTTCTGCCTCGCGGTATTCCATAAGCAGTGTCTTGATTCTTAGGCTTAGATTGTACCTTAAAACAATAAACTCTAAAATTGTCTAAAAAAATAGTTTCGTTGTATTTTCTGGAAAATATTGAATGGGTATCGATAATCCTGCTGGTTTAAATGGAATTTCTTTGGCATTCCAAAATTATAAAAGGCAGATCATTCTTATGACAGCTATATGGAGTAATGTTCAGATCCGATTAGGAGATACACTACAAGCCACTTGAATGGGACATTTTAAAGAAAAACAGAGCATATTGGATTCAAAACTCGAACTTGAACTTTCATAAAGACAGCTTTAAAAGTGAAAAACTAGAATTCACATGGACATATTTACACGAATTCGACTTATGCTGAGTAATTGGATATCCACAACAAAAATCTGTTGCACAGTTATTTCGGTTTATTTGTAAAGCTTATCATTAAATTTGAAACAATTAAAATTTTGTAATAATTAAATTTGAATTTTACAGTTTGTGAATTGAACACATGAATTTTATAAAAAGCATAATATATTAATTATTAACAAGAAAATGAGCGCAGCCAAAAAATAACATTTTTTATAAACATTTGTTCAAAAAAAATATTGACAATAATTTTAAAAGAATTGTATGTAAATTGCAATTACTGAACACTGACCTGTATTATATCAGGTTTGTATTAGTTTTTGTTTAAAGGAGGGTTAATTGTTTAATAACTAAAGCAATTGTATATATACTTGTATTAACGATCTAGTTGATTTTTTTCATTTTGTTTTTGTTTCGTTTTTTTCACAATTTGAACTAACGCATGTCGCCATTCGTATATCTATGAATAAACCTAGATATTGTATATAATAGTCGTATATTGTATATGCCCTGACACAGTCCAAGTCTGTCATAGTACCTATTACTCTATTTATGTATTTATATAAATGGTTTTATGTATATATCGTGTATATTATGTTTTAAACTCAGCATCACGAGTCTCCAGTTTGCCGCCTTTGTTCTTAATTTCAATATTTAGTTTTTGTTGGTTTTGGACAAGGGGTTGCTTAGGATTGGATTCTTAATCGCTATCGCTGTTGTCGCCGCCCGCCGCGCCATCCTCATCATCATCATCGTCGCTCTCCTCGAGTTCGGGCATGGGAAAACGCAGAAGAGCCGCAATGCCCGTCAGTTGAGCGAGTTCTGTAAGCGTAGATTCAAAGAAAATGTGAGTTAGAAAAGAATTTTACCAAAGACTCAAAATAACTCTAGTAACTAGTTTCCCATAGTCATGAACCTTGCTGGGAACTAAACCAACATTGACTAGTTCAATGCAACCCAATTAAATTGGATAATTTAGACATCCGGTCAATTAGAATAAAGTTGCTTAAGATACCGACTTAAGAGTGGTATTCCCACAGCTAGAATGCAGTACAAAAGAACCTGTTTTAGTTTTCTCTTTTTGCACTAAGTAGACGTAGGAGTTACAACTGAGAAATTCAAGGCTCACCGGTTCTAGTTGAACAGACTGAGTCAGTTTTGAACTTAACATTCAACTTGGGGGTACAATTTGGTTGCATTTCAATATGCTAATGCTAAAAGCAATTAAAGCTATGTAGAACTCTATAATTTATTTCAAAAATACGGCAAAAAGAAACATGCATTCGGTGTGAACTTTGTGAATTGCTCAATGTGCTTGAGTTTAGTATAGGTTCAATTCTGTTCTTTTTTATTTATTTATTGTGTTTTCATGTTGAAGTGGTTCTGTTTACTCATTGAAATTGTCCGGTTATCTGCACACAATTTAAATCAAGTGCTCGTTTAATTTTTTTCATTTTGTTTACACATGTTCTACAATGTTTATATAAGTAATTTAGAGCTGATTATAATGTGGAAAGTAAAGAGAAAAAAGTACTTGAGAACGAAGCGATAAGGCGCAAACTGATGTGGAAATGTTCAAGTGGTGTTAAAAGACAGCGACGATATGCAAAATTCATTATATCCAGTAAACTTTCATTAACAAATGTGAGTGTGCTCGACTAGTAGAGAATTCTAATTCTTTAGGTTATTACGCTGTCAGACAGACGGTTAAGATGATATTGAATCGTATATTGATGTGGATCAGATATATTTGTACATAAATATATGCTTTGGATTTGTCTACTATTAATTTTATTTTATACGGTATTACAGGCTGTAAACCAATAAAGATAATCAGACTATTAAATTAAAAACAAAGAATTAATTTAGTTAAGCCTCTAAATACTTCGAAATGTTGCGATTCAAGTAAATATGTATATAGCATATTATACTTTCGCCTTTTGTAGTTGTTCAACATGTAATTACAAAATAATTAACTCTATTTTTATACAGCAGCGACCCATTTACGTGTAAGAATTGGCAAAAAGCGTTGCCAAGTCGCAGACAATTGATAAGAACAAAATAAAACCAAATAAATTGCGACACGTGAGTCATTTGCCAAGAAGCACAAATATATTTAAAGCTAACTGAAAACAAAAGTCTATAGTACAACAAAAGTATTTTTACAAACAAATGCAAGATGCGATTTTAATTAACGTCAAGCGAAATTAATTTGAAAATTGAAAGTGGTCTCAACACATGATTTTTAATGGTTTTGAAGAACAACTAAATTTTGTTCACATATATTTCATATAGAATGCGTTGCGGGAGATTCCTTCAAGAAATGCAAGCGTGAATCGTATGAGTGTGTGGTGTGTGTGTGTATGTGTGTGTGTGCACATATGCAATGCGAGCCATTTAAAAATAGAATTCTTAACGAGGTCATTAGACAGGGAGAGGCCTACGCACACATACATTATCAGCAAGATGCATAGAAAATTGCATACTTTCTTAAAAACCAAAAAAAGTGAGATATTAAAATTCTTTTTAAGCCCCCATCTCTATGGCAACCATAATATAATATATAATACTCACGTTCTCCCGATATATGCATGCTGGAGAATATTTTAACCTCACCGCCAGCATCACGCACCGATTCAACCAAGTTAACATATTCTTTCCTGAGATTTACATCTTGGCATCTAGAAAAAAGAAGCAAATTTGTAATGTACAATTGATAAGGTTTGTCAAATCTTTATTGAAAAATAAGAGTTTACTTAGAAGAAATGAACATCATTTTAAAAAGATTAAGTGCTCCGGTAATGGAAAAGGAACTTGAGGTAATTGTCGATAAACGTATATAGCATTACGAAAATGATAAGCATCATCAGACAAGTTCACATCATATTTGTCCAGCTGACAGAGACTTAAAAAATAACAAACATATAAAGTTTAGTTAACTACCTCCCCCAAATTTTCGAGTAAACTAAAAAAAAAACAGTTTTAAAAGCTTTCATCATTATTTCATGATCATTTCATTTCAATCGAATAATAATTACAGCAGATATTCAACAAATTATCATGCAAAGTAAAGCGAAATAAGCAATAATGTAATGAATGAATAAGTTAAACCAGGCAGAAAGTAGAGTTCGAAAAACTGCTTTAAATATAATTTCTACAATTTCGAATACTTTGCCAAATGGAAGCATACAAAACTAACTCAATTTAAGTGTCGGATGATTGGTAATCCCTATTGAACTTTAAGATCAGTTTAAGGTATTTTTACCTTGACAAGTATTCAATGAAAACTTGCAGCAACAGTATGAAAACCCTGAAAGCGCATTATGCATTATACTATATACGAATCAATTAATATCTATTACGATTCAAAGTATCTGATATTGCACATCTAAAACGATACTTGATACTAGATGTTCAATACTCGATACAAATACCAAAGCGCTTAATCATCGCACGTGATGAGTGAACCTACACATATATTCACATATACATATTAATAAGGTGTCAGGCTTAGCGGGAACTAATGGGAACAGAAAGTGCGACAAAGGTTACGTTTAATAGTCTGTAGACACTGAGGTAATTGCAATGAAAATGCAAGTATGAAATCAGAACCCTCAGAAGGTGAGTACGAGTACACTACGCTACAAATGACTAAACAAAAATTAAAACCGTCGGCTGTTTAATTACAGGTTCAAAAACCTTAAAAATGTTAATGCTTCAAAGATAAAACTTGCAAAAAACTCCCAAGAAAAATGTATGCAAAAAAAAAAATAAAAATAAACAAAAAGCCACAAAAAAAATTAAGCGCAGGTAAAATTTCAATTATCATTTTTATTGATGGCACAAAAAAGACTGAATCTCTCGCTCTTCCTCTCGCTCTCTGTCACATAAGAGAGCCAAAGAGCAAAGTGTGACCAGTTTACTTATGGATCGCTTTATCAATTCGTACACCATGTAGATGCCATTCGTGAGAGTACACGTCAATACGTTCCACAGCACGTGCAGTAGCCACAGCAGCGAAGACAAATAACAAATATGATATATGCGAATGGGCGACCATTACATACCCTGCTTTTAGTTTGCTTATGATCAAATGGGGATTTAAAATCCAACTAGACAGAAAACGAAATCAGATGAGGTTCATCAATATATTAAAAATAAAAAAGAGAAATTTCTTTTTAAAGTAATAATAAAATTATTAAAGAATATATATGGGCATTTCCACAGAAATGTCAACCGAGGCCAAAAACGTAAAATTAATCAAAAACTTACTTCTTGTGAAATTTTCTTCCAAAAATGTATTCAAGTTATTTATTTAAGCAATATACGCCAGAAGAAATTCAATAGGATGAACATATAGATTCTACAGTGGAATAAATTCACATTTTCTAAATTTTTGCCCATTTTCTTAAAATTTGATTTCCAAAATGGACCGTTTGTATTCTATCGATTACACTAAGTAAGATAGTAAGATTGTAACATAAACCAACATAACATGTATTAAACATAGAAATATATTGAAAGTTTAATTTAAACAAGTTTTTCGAGCTGTTTTCGATAAAAAATTAAAAAAAAAGAGAGACATAAACAACATAAATATATTGTGGAACAAAATGTCGAGGGCGACATGTCGCGTGCGACAGTCATTCAAATTACATTAAAAAAATACTACTTAATATTTTTAAATCAAACAAAAAGCATTTTTAAGATAAATCAATGCATTACATTTTAAAATTAATTGCATCAAAATATTCGCTCACATTTTGCCGAAATCAGTGTTATAACTGGTCGCCGAAAAATCGACTTCTATTTGAGTCGCGTGCGAATGCCTTGGTTTTTTTAAATTATCTTGAAAACGAACAATTGCCCAAAATAAACCTTAGCACCAGTAATAGTAATAATCAAGACCTACAATTTTCCCCTTTTGTCACAACACAATAATTTTTTGTAATATGTTTTATTATACTTTGAATGCGTACGAATGTCACATTCGACATGGGAGAATTACCCATATATAAAACAACACAAAAATATCATGATATCTTGTATAACAAAAATATTTTAACTAGAAGAATTTAAGAGTAATATTAATTTTAACAAAATTATAACTCTCAACTATTACAAGCACTTAAATAACCGGAGACACCCTACTGAACAGCAGTCTACAGGGTATCAGAAGAGAGCGTCTGAGAGCAGCAGAGACCGCAGCACAGTCTATACATGTAGAATTAGTTGCAAAGCGGCTTTCTTGCGGCGCGGAACACATCGTAGATTGAGCGTAGAATACGTTTAGAATCGAAGCGTAGACATTGCCACGCCAAAGAAATTGGTGCTAAGAAACGCCAAAGTCCCCCTCTACGACCTCCCAAAAAAAAAAAAAATAAGTACACAATAAGAAAGAAAAAAAAGAAATCCAAAGGTGCGTGCAAAAAAAAAAAATGCAAGTGAAAGTTGTTGTCCATGTCAAGTGCAAATGGGGGGAAAACAAAAAAAGAAATCAAGTTTTGGAACCGCCGCAGCAGCATTAATAGCGAATGTCGTTGACGTCTTTGGAATTTTGTGGCTTTGAGTCAGCGCTGGGCAATGCAGCGAACAACAGTCAACAGCAGCAATTGTATCTGTAGCTGTGAGATACCTGTGTATCTTTATACTCATCCGTTAACCACAAAAGTTGTCATGAATTGAATCCATTGTTGTTACTGTTGTTGCGTGACAATGATTGCACAATGAAATCAATTGTTATAATGGAATTAACGGAACGTAGGTGAAAGAGCCATGATGAGCGGGTGGCACATCGAGTGGGGGGAGGAGGTCAAATTCGCTGGCTGGCCTTAAGATATTCTCGTGTCGTTCCTCGTTCAACTTGTAAATTAAGCAAACATCGTTTAATTCAAATCTTGTGCAATTTTGCATCTTTTTCGGGAATTGTTTGAATATGGTGGAGTTAGGAAAACTGGTTTAGATTTGATAGCATTTAATGAAAGCAACAGCGAGTAACATAAAATACATTTGGATCATCAATTAAAACTCACAATACGAGTTTTGAATAAAAGACTCAACACACTTGAATCAATTTTTTGTGTTTTTTATGATAATTTCAAGTAGCGAACTGTCATCTAATGCAGAAATTTATCAATCACTGATTTTTCTGTCTGGCCGCAAAAACAAAGCAACCCAAATTCAAAAGACTTTGAATTAAAGTTGTAAATGGGATGGCGAACACTTAATACCCTTGCATAAAAGTAAAGGCAAGCCCTCGAAATAGTTTCTAACATTTTTAAATGCACAATTTATAAGACAACATTTCCATGCTCAATCGATCATTTTTATGGGAATATTAAAATAATAGAAGACAGTTCGGTGCAGATGTTCCAGATTCATGTCCAACCTGCAGACTATAATACCCCATAAGTGAACCTAATCGGGGCCCTTTCATTTCTTGCATAAGTCCAAAACAAAAAACGTAAAGCTTTTGCAACCTTAGTGCACGTGCCCAAAATAATATAAAAGAAAAAAAAAAAATAAATACGAAATTGTTTTCAAGTCAATATTTACACACAAGTGAAACAACAACTAGCAGCCACAGCTGCAAAACTGTAAATAGGGGCACGTTGCAAGGCATAAAGCGCGGTCCGAAACGCCCTAAAACAAAAGACTAGAAAAACTGGTTGAACAGATAAATCGAAGAAAACTAAATCCATTCAAAGAGCACAGCGCAAAAAAGAAAAGAGACACAGCAAAGGAGAAGTAGAGGGAGAAATGGGCGGGCATCAATGGAGGCATAAAAATATTCAAGAAGCAGTCAAAGACTTTTGCCACAGCTCCACAAATGTGGATCATGTTACATAGCAAGAGGGGGTCGCATGTGGAACCCAAGTCGGGACTCTCAAAGAAAAAATATATAAAAATTCAATCAAAATGGGTGCAAGAGTTGACCGTTTCAGACTCGCCTCCAGGGCAAGCCATAAACGGTGCGATTTAATAGATCGAAATTCCTAATTATTGTTGTTGTTCATGTTCCAGTTGTTGTTGTTGATGTTGTTATTGTTTTTACGCCCACAGCTGAGAATAATAATGATAATTAGCACAAGTTTTGCGTTTCAGAAGTTCGAGACAAAGAAATGGCACATGCAAAAGTCAAAAGAGATACAAAATGTACAATTCAAGCACAGATACAGATAGAATTTACATTTACAAAACTTTTAGGTCGCATAAATCAAAACTCATGTTGTAAGCTGATACAGCATAAAAACACAACACTGCTACATGCAGTTAAATATGTAGAATTTGAAATGTAGAAACTGAGAAAATTACGAGTGAAACGAAGCCTGAAAATATTCGTACTTAATACGCGTGTGAAAAGAGAAGCACAATACACAATACTCAAGACTGGAAACTAGAACACCTGGCTCTGTTTTTAATAGTTAATAGACTAGCAATTCTGGGAAACAGTAAAATCAGATCTGTTGCTCAAGTTAAGCGTTTCATTGGATTTTATAGACATGACTACACTGTGTATTTTTATAAATAGCATCTACATTATAATATGCGAAATTAAACGACTAAATGCTAAATATGTATAAAGAAGTTGTAAAAAACGAGCGACAGACAATATTGCAACTAAAAATTTACTTAGATCTCAATAAAATATAGTTTAACAATTCTCAAAGTTACAAGATAAGTTATTGTCGATTTATCACTTTGTGTTTTTAAAATGCTTAAGGATTGTCAATATCTAGTTCCTTTAATTTGTTAATATTTTTTTACATTCATTTCGAGCATTGGCATAAAAATAACCCAAAAAGAACGACAGAAAATAAAGATAAGCTTCTTAAAAATGTTGATAGCAGACACTGAAGAATGTATTAAATGCTCAAGACTCAAGACTCGAGTATTCTCTAACTTTCTTTGTACTTTATTCGCTTCCACTTCAGTTCCTACACAAGTGTGATCGCTGATCAAGATGCTCACCAAGCAACCGGACTACACAATCTCCGAGCTGGGCTATCCGCAGTGGCAGCAGCAGCTGTGCGAAGAAGAAGACAGACTCCACAAAAAGTGCCGCCCACCACCACCAGGCTCCAGTTATGGGCACAGTTCCAGCCGCTGTTTCAGTTCAAATGCCAGCCATAGCCCCAGTTTCAGTTCCAGTCCCATTTGCAGTCCCAACCGCCTGCTGCCATTGCGTGAAACACTCGATGATTACTACAAGCGTCTTTTGCTGAGTGAACAGAGGGCCAGTCGTGGCAGAGACTTGGATGATATTGTGGCGCAGCAGAAAAGACACAAGAATCAATGGAATGTCCAGCAACAGCGTGCCAGCAACAATCACAGACGGTAAACCAAATCAATTTAAACATCAAGTCAAGAGCCTATTTTTAACAAAATATACACACATGATTTTTGTGCTCTCCTTCTCTTTTGCCTTTTCTTTATCAATTGCGAAACAATCAACAGCAATCAAAACTGTCGAGATAAAGCACAAGCAACAGCAGCAACAACAACAACAACAACTACAACGATGAAGGCAACCTTGGTGACTTGCGATTTAAACAGTTTTTGATTGTGAATGATCACTGAAGATTCTCTTCCTCACAAACTAAACCACAATTTATGGGACTGATAAAACGTGCTAAATTTAACAAATAAAACATTTTGCATAGACCTTTAAGCATTAATTCTAAGTAATAAAACTTAATTTAATTGCATGCCACGCAGTTTGCATAAAAAAAAAAACAATAAATAAAAAAAAACAAAAACAATAAGATGGAATTTCAACGGCTCATTAAAAATGTAAACGGGCTTCAGCTTCGGATTCCGGACCCGATTCAGATACAGATTCAAATTCTGAATCAAAATAAAACGTAAACAAAACAGACTGCTGACAATCGACAACCGACAGACAAAGCAGACCAAAAACGGCAGCATTTGTTGCCCATTCGAGTCTCCACGGAGGCAACCTTGATCATGAGCACATCATGGGGAACACATTAAATTAGCGTTTTGGACGTGCTTTCTTTAAATGGCTAAATTTGTGCAAAAACTACGACAGACTGAAGATCTGAAAGCGCTTCAGATCACCCAAGAGTGAACAAATACGAGCTTTTGATGCGCTACTGAATATGTAAGCCACGATCTTTTTACAGATTGGAAAAGGAAACTATTACTATAACATTACTTTTGAAAATTTTCTAGCTTATCTTAATAATAACAAACTCAGACTAAGATGTACTACAAATCGAAGCTAAAGGGAAACTATAATTTTGCTTACTTGAAAGATAGAAGATCAGTTTTAAATTAAGTTCCGTATTACGAGTTTATAATAAAAGTAAGCATAGACTCAGCTTTAAAATTGAAATAAATATGAAATATAAAAAATAAAAACAAAGTTAAGAACAAAGATCATTTAGAAGAACTGAAGAAAGTAATCAAAGAATGATTTAAATACTATATCGCTTAGCGACCCTCTCAAAACGTATGCAGCACATGTAGCGCATCAACAGATGCTCCATATGGCAAGCAATAAAACAAAAATAAGCTGGCAATTTGTTAAAGTTGAAGGTTTGGCGCTGTGGGCTTGTCAACGATCGTGCTCTTGATCTTTCAGCTTGATTAAACATGAAATTGTCGTACTGCTACATGTACACGTAGAATGAACACAGTTGATAAGGCTAATGATTGTATAAAGAAAATAATATGCTAGTTGAAATCCCTTTACAATCATATTGTTGTTAATTGTTGAGGTAGTATAAAACTAAGCCTACAAATTTAAATCTTTGTCTAACAAGTAAGAAGATAGTAGAGCTGTCATCTTAAAATATAATCAATCGGAGCTCACAAGCTACAGTCAACACATATTTTCAATGCATTCTGCTTTGCTCAGGAGCTGAAAAACTGAATTCAATTCGAACACTTGTTTTCGGAAAAAAGACTTATGCAAAAACATGTGGGAAACGAATTAAAAGTATCTTTCCAAAACAGAATATAAAGTGACATTTCGTTCGTTCCCAATTCCAAAATAATCTTTAGGCGGAACTCACCTGAACAGATTGTCAGAAATGAGCAAAGTTTCTATAGATTGAGCCTCGGCAGCACGGAGTACATGTTTCTTGCCATAGAATGCCTTGGCTGGTTCACACTGCAGCATCATGTAAAATTGTTCTAATGCTTTAACCTCGGCAGCAGCTTTCGTATCGGACATTTTAGCAATAACAGCGGGATCTTGTAGCACCTCTGAAATGCAAAAAAATGATTATCACTTAATACTAACAAAGAGTTTTCACATTGAAACGAACCTCTGAGTGAGTGCTTAAAGCCGGAGGATGCATGAACCAGCATGAATCTGCTTTTATTGTCCAGCAGCACTTTATAGTCCATTTTGACGGCCTGCTGGAACATGTAATCGTAGAACTGATCCCTCACAAAGCCTGGTGAGGCAATCAGCACGCACTTGACCACATCAAAGTTGACGTGACGCAATATGCTTTGCATGACCTGCTCGTAGAACTTGGCCAAACCCTTCTCGTGCTGCTGCACGTTGCCCTTGCGTTTGCGCGGTATGGACACCTCAATTTTACTGCGCACCAACGTCATGCTTGCGGTGATGAGGCAAACATGTGCCAAACCCTCCTGCATGACAACGGCTGCAACATCCGCCGACTGTGTGGGATCGCAGGCCATGTCTATGCGCTCCAATGCAATAGTATCCCATTCAGGTTTGCGCAACTCGAATTTGCGATTCAGCTCCAGATCGAGCGTATGATACGCACCCATTTTGACGTACTGATTCTCCTCAATGTTGCGTCCCTTCAAACGCAACACACAGGCTTGTGTATCAAAGTCAATGGTCTCCACGGCAATTGTGAGTGTGGTGCGAACGCGGCTGCTCGTGGATGAACCGGTGGCTGTTTCGTTTTGCACCTTGCGTATGGTTGTGCTGCGTACGCTGTCGCCTTCAGCTATCAGATTGTACGCATGCCACATGTCCTCCGACTCCTCGGGCATGAGGGTCACATTGCTGTTATTACGAATTGCAAAATTAATGAATGGAATTATTGAAATGATTATGCCAATTTGCAACTTACCCCTGCATGCCTTTATCCACGTATTTACCGAGCAATTTCATTTTGCAATTATTGTTGTTGCACTTGTAGTTGAGACGCCGCCGTCTGTTGCCAGACGTTAAATTTTATTGTTGTCGTTGTTGTTGTGGTTGGCGCTGCGTGCTTTGTGTTTTTTGCTTTTATATGCTTTTTGTCACTTGCATTGAGATAAATGTTTTCTTAGGTCATGCGAATTATTAGGCATTTTTGTTAGTTGTGGGTTTTCCGCAGGTTTCTTCCAAATCCCTATGAAAATTAACAAATTTCACACGGTGAACGTTTTGACATTTTAAAACAGCTGTTTTGATGGTGTTGCAAAACGTGCAAGTTTGAAAACATGCTCTACAACTATCGGCTGAAATATCGATATTTGTTTTTAACAAATATTCCACTTAATAAATAATTACCAGAATGGAAAAATGTATTAAAAAATACACGCTTTTATTAATGTTACGGTTTACATATTTGTACGGATTTCAATTGACGAGTCAACTTTTTACTTAAACTAACAGCCTTTCAATTTCCTGCTGTATGGAGGTAATCTGTGATTTCAGCTGACTGCCCTCGTTTGTGGTCACGGAGCAAGCCACAATGGGCCTGGACACGCCGCACGCACGTCCCAATGCCTGCTTGGAGCGCACAAATACATACGGCACGTTCTTGTCCTCGCACAACAGCGGCAAGTGCAACAGAATCTCAATTGGCTCCGTATCGCCAGCAAGCACAACAATATCAGCCAAACCACGGTTCAGCGTCTTGGTGGCTTCATTGGCACCCTTGCGCAGCTGGTTATAGTTAAGAGCCTGCTGCAGCAAGTTCATTATCTTAGCGGTCAACTGAGCATCAGCCAATGGGAATGCTTTCGGGTTTACTTCCTCGGTCTATAGAAGAAACAATGTGTTTATGTGATATTACTAAATCATATCGTAATCAAAGCACCTAATCCTATAATTAAATCATGTAATTGCTTGGGAACTTACCATTTTAATGTTTTTATTATTTTTTTTCTTTGCAGTTTTAATAAGATTTAAATGCAACCTCTCGGCTGGTGTGCTTCACTGAGGGGCAGAATTAAAATTAAAACGTTTGGCAAAACACGTGCGTCTTTGATTACTTTTTTTGGGATATTTTCCAACATTATAATTGTACCACTGGCCACACTGGTGGCTCTAACATATCGATAAGAGTAAACATCGCAGTACGCTGTTCGTGCAAAATGCAAAGCAGAGCAAAAATACAAATTTTTTTCTTTGAGAATCTTTATACCGGAAAAAAAAGCTAATATGGTTATGTAATTTGAATGGCATTTACTTTATTTATACACGAGAAATATCTGCACATCCCCTTAAAGCGCGCGTGAATTCAAATTTAGATAAATAAATAAAAAGAAAACACATCTATAAATATGAACTTCTGTTATCCCGTTGATTGGAAATTGACTTTAAAAATAAATAAATATCTCTTCAATCATCACAAAGTGCAGTTGGGATAAAAATATTGATTATTACTAAATTAAATAAAATCTAAGGCTAATAAAAATAAAGGATGAACGGTTTTAATCCTCAAAAAATCTCGAAAACGAAGTTGCATTTTTTCAAATCATATTAAAAATTGTTTTAGTTTTTAAAATGTCGAAAACAGCTTCTATTTTCGTAACGTAAGGTAGTCGCTTATTTTGGTCTCTATTTTTAAACATAACAGTTGATCGTATTCATTGCCTTTAATAGACAGTATAGTCCAACTTAAAAGCTACTCACATAATATGACTTGCTTCTTTTCAATTGTCTTTTTCTCTGTATGGGATCCAAAGAAAATTTCAATGGTGACTGCGTACAGCGGCTCTTGTTGTTGGCACACATTTTAGACTTCACTGTAAATCGCTGCAAGATCTGATTCTTCTGCACCTCGATATTCAATTGTCACAAATTTAAACTGTCGTGTTAAGAGATTTGCATTTTATGTTTACCGATAAGCTTGATTGCTCCATGAATGTATCCAACCAAAGATACAAGTATAGATATTAGATACTTAATTGTAACCGAAATGCTGCAGTCTTTAAAAAACAATATAAAATGCTTGGATACGGCGAATCGCATCAAAATTCCATTTCTGTGCCGGAAATCCAATCGGCATGACTTTTGAATCTGAAATTTCACAAAAGCTATCCTTAATGGAAAGAAAACCCAATGACAGTAATCGTTATGGCTAAAGCATTGTTATTTACGAGTAAATATCAACATTGTTATTTACATATCCGCATACATACTTCGGCTGCGCCTCTTTATTTATTCCAACTGGTATTAAAGAAAACACAAAATTCGCGTATTTTACGTTACATACAAAAGGAATTCACTTTATTACCAATTCTAGTGTACATTATTTAGAAGTTCCTGCAAAACAAAAGGTAAATGGAGGCACAATTAATACTTTTCCAAAAGGCGATTGCCTGATAGACAAACTTACTTGGTAATGAGGCCATCCTTCTTGGCCAGACGGACAATACAATCGTCAGACTCGCCCATGCGACGGATCTCACCGCAAATGGCGTAGGTCTTGGTGCCATCGGTTTGGCGACCGGTCTCGGGATCCACAACAACAATGCTCAATTGCACGGAGGCGTGGTCCTTAGCGTGGATGATTCTGTTTGATGCCGAGCTGGGAAAAAATACATGAAACCAATTAGCACTATTTTTCCCAATTTCCAGATGAAATGCAGCAGCGAACAAATTCGAGTTGTCCGTGAAACACGTGTTCTTCCACTTACCATTTACGGGGCACGTACAAATCAACATTCTCACCGGCGTCGTTCTCCATTATGCTGCAATGTGTAGAGTAACATTTTATAAGTGTTTTGTGCGCTTTTTAAAGCTATTTATGGCACTTTTACTCACATTTTGTAATAATTTACAAATTTGCGACCAACACTCGTCAATGGAGGCTGAAAAGAGAAAGAGTGAAGTTGGCTGCGCTGCAGGGTTGCAAAAAAACTATCGATAAGTCAATAAATGCTCTTCTGCAATACACTATTTAATAAGGGTAGTCCTTCAAAGTTGACTTGTTTTATTATTATTATTGTTAATTAATTAAGGCACGAACAGAACCTGTTTCGGATATATTCATAACATTCAAATTAATTTAATTATTTGCAAGAAACTTTTTAAAAAAGAAAAAGTGCTCGCTTCAAAGAAAAAGCTAAAATAAAAGGAGGCTGACTCACCATCGTCACTTTTTTTTTAAACCAAGGCTGACACAAGTTTCTGAACTGTGGCATGCTTTATTTATAGGGATGTTGATATTTTTAAAAATATCAATACCGTCAATATATCGATATGAAAAATATATAATTTTTCTTGATATTTTTGACAAAAAAAAAATATATATAGATAATATAAATATCTGGGCGAGAGCTTTTCAGCCGCCTTTGCACTCCAAATAAGTCGTTTTACCACTAATGTTGCATATTTTATTGCAAAATTTTCACTTCAATGTAGAGTCCTTTATTTTGTCTAAATAAATTTTTTGCCTCCTTCTTTCGTGAAGAAAAAAAATGAAAACACAGTAATTGTGGACATATTTTGAAACTGGATAACACGAAAAGTATCAAAACATCGGCGTACCACAATAAAAAAGCAACTCTGTCAATGACCGAATTGGAAAAAAAAATATCGATAGTCCCGTGACATTCTCTAATAAAATTTTTCATTTTAAAAAAAATTAAGAATTTATAGTTACAATTCAAAAAACCAAACAAATTATAAATTTTCTAAAATATTGAAGTTCATTTTAAAATTTGGTTTGGTGTACGAAACCCTTCGAGTGGGCAAGAAATTAAAGAATTAGTAAAAATTTAAAAAAAAAAAAAAAAACTAAATATCTAAAAAATATAATAAAACTCCTGTGCAAGTTTCAAAGTTAGAGCTTCAATATTTATTTAAAAAAAACAATGGTAATATTTAACTCCTTTTCTGAAAAGAGTTAAATACTGTCAAATATGATACCCTTGCCAAGGCTGTCAGCTTTTATTTATTTATTTTTTCCAATGCAATCTGCTGATTTATTAGAGGCGTGTGTCTGATGCTTCGATGTTTGCTGAACACATACAATTTTTTAAACACATCTTTTAAGGGATTGTATTAAACATATTTCTCATAATATTTTTAAATTCTTTCCTTCCAATATTTTAGGGCCTTAATCATCAGGATTGTTTATTTTTGTGGTGTATAAAAACATTCGATTTAGGGATGGGTATCGATATGGCAATATCGATATTATATCGATATTAACTAACGATATCCAAGCAGGAGACGATATGATATTCAATGCGATACCAGTTAGATATATCGAACTTTAATACGATATATCGAAAAATACATCTCATCTCCAGATTTTCGTTTTTCCCTTCGTTTCTGTGAGCGGTCCTTGTGTATACATCGTGCGTGCACGTTACACATTTCAAATATGCCAAAGTAAGGTAATTTGAAGCAATTTCAAAGTCGTTTATTTATTTCCGATGTTTATTTTTAGAATAACCTATAAGCAAACCAAAATAAGGAGTTCGTTTGACAAAGTGGCCTCAGTTACTGTCCGGTGCAAGTTGTGCAAACGAATTTTTAAAACGGCGGGAAACACGAGCAATATGGCAGCTCACATGAAGAATAATCACAAGAATGTTGTGGTGGATAATACGCAAATATCGCCTTCGCCGCCAACAAGCAACCAACCGCAGACTGTTATACCACCCTCGTCGCAATTAAACCAGCCGACCATGGAGGATGCGATCAGTGCTGTGCAGGCCTACTCTGCAGGCGGCAGTAAGGCTGAACAACTCGACAAAATCCTCCTATATTGGATTGTAAGAAATGAGCAGCCGCTCTCCATGGTGGAGGAAGAAGGCTTCAAACTGTTTTGCTTGATATATTGATATTGATATGTATTGAAGGACCTGAATTGAATTAAATTTTAAATTTTAGTCTGAAAACATAAATATCGATTTTATCGATATTCAAGGCGATATTGACGATATTTAATACGATATGATATTTTCGATATGATAATATATACGATATTATATCGGATATCAATATCGTCAAATTTTTGGATATCGCCATCCCTAATTCGATTGTGGCCTACCAAACACCGATGGCTCTGATGTTTTGCAAGCATCGACGACATCGACGTTTCACTCGATGTTTCTCCGCCACCAATCTACAACCCTATTTATTAGTCGCTTTGGCAATGTGAAGAGTAGTTGTATCGCATTAAAATTGGCGCCGGATCTTTCTCGGCCTTAGCGCCCTTTGTAAAGTCGGTAGCTGTGCACACGTAGGACTTATATCCATAGGATATACCCGTAATAAACCCAAATAGCAAAAACAGTGGCACTTATTGGAGCGAAACATAAAATTACTTGTGAGCAAGCCCAGCGTTTTACTTTGTGTGAGTATTGATTTTGGACAGAGGCTGCGTCGTCGGTGTCCTTGATCCGGTGTCAACGCCGATTTTCCGTCAAGGGAAGCCACAGCACTTTTTTTTTGCTTCGCCAACTTAGTGTGTATTTTTAAGTTTGTCTGTGTGGGCGGTGAGCGGGGGCGTACGAGTTTGTTTTCATTTTGAATTAACGCTTCTGGTTTTGCTTTTCAAATTAACAGTTCACAGTGCAGTGTTATTAACTTACCGTTATTATTTGGCGGTAAAAATCTATTATAAAGTACAAAACATTATGAAATTTCTGCGATCGCATTAATATCAATTTTTAGAGAGGTAATATATTTTAAATCACACAACTTATGCTTACTCGCATTAAATAAGTAAACATTTAGTTTGAGACATTAACCTGTGCTTAACAGCACGCTTAACAGCATAATAACAGTGGAAGCAGGTATTTAATACTCGATCGGTGCAGTGTCTTTGATAACAGTGAGCTTCATACAGGTTAATAACACTGACATTTCGTTTTAACATTAACATTATGTTATATCGTCAATTTGGAAAAAATGTCCGTTAATTTTGATTAAAAGAGCTTAAACCAAATATAAACAAGAAAATTAGGTTTTATGTACGTATATGTATATTTAGCTTGCTTTTTACAGAAAGAGCTCGTCTAAAGATCTAATTATATATAAAAATATATTCGAGCAGGTTCTGCTGCGAAACTTTTTGGTTTTGCCTACAGTCGCATTTGAACTTTTGTCGTGTGCGGTGCTTTCACGTCTCTTGCTTAGCGGAACGCTTGGCGGCGTGTTTTGTGTTTTCTCGCTGAGTTGTAGTTTGTATCATTCTATAAGAGACCTCATAACGGGCCTGTCGCACAGCTTCTTGACCTTTAACGCGTACTTGTGAGTGTGTGATTTTTGCATAATGTTAAACTAAAAATGCAAATTTATTCGCCATAAATGAGATCATATTTGCTAAGCAAGCGGCTATTTATAAACTAAATAAAACAATACCACAAAACAGGAAAACAAAAGTGGAAACAGTGTTTGCAAAAAGTAAAATTTAATTTTCAACATTCATTATCATTATCATTGATGTTTTCGTCTCGGTAATGAAAGCGAAAATAAAACCCAAATGATTACCGTAGTCAATGACTGTAACTGTCCGATAGCATGTTGTAAGTAATAAGCATTTATCAAATCAAATAACTATTTGATAGGTACTTATCTCTCAAGTTCCCGAAATATACCTAACGACCTAGAACCTTAGGTGCCTCAAGGCCCCCTTTTAAACAGTTTAAAGATTACATTTTCAAAAGCAATAAATAGATTTCAATGGGAATTTAATGAATGAAGCGAACAAGTTAAATGAGAGGTTTGAAATAAAAACAATTTTCAATTAAATTCCAAAAAGTATAAAGTAATTAAGATGAGCAAGCAATCTGAGAGAGAGCTTTAAAACTCAGAAGAACAAAGAAAAGAAAAAGAAAATTCAAGACATGCCGGAAAACTGTGATGTCAGCACCAAAATGCGTGCTGATGACGTAGAAGAAAACTTTAAGTAAAGCACTTTCTAGGTCAAAAGTTGAAAGGCGGCTGATGATGATGATGATGATGATACGAATTGTGTAAAGCATCATAAAAAAACAAACAAAATGTGGCAGCATGAAATGCAATTAAATATAAGTAGCAACAAAACAACAAAAAGAAATGCAATGTCTACTCCTATAGCTTGCTTTTTAGACCCCTGACAAGACCTTTTTACCCATCGCCTGTCAACTTCTGTGGAGTATCGATGTCAGTAACACAAATTATAAAATTAAAAATTTATAAAAAAGTATTGATTGGCTTGCAAATCGAATAAAATTGCTTGGCAATAATGAAAAAGGCTCTATAGATAGCTAAAAATCAACAAAAATAGAATGAAATTGTAACAGACTAAGCATAAGTAAAAAAATAGATGTAAACTATAGAAAGTTATGAGGTATAATTAAAAAAATATATATAAACCATAGCAAGTTATGAGGTCTTGTTAAAAGTATCTTTATAATTTAATACTTATTTATGAAAGAATCCTTATCTAAGAGAATAACATAAAATCGAAACAAAAGTGTTAGAAAATCGAGTTGCCGAACATAAAATGCATTTATTAAAATTATGATTTTTAAGTTACTCAACTACAGTTGAACTTCCATAACCCGAACTTCTATAACTCGAAGTTCTCTCTAGCTCGACCTAAAGAAGTAAAGTTAATAAACTTAGGAAAAACAGCTCTATAAGTCGAATATCTCCATGTCTCGAAGCTTTTCTTTGGATAATGGTGATTCGAGTTATGGCAGTTCGGTGCCACAGGGGTGCTAGGGAGCGGTCGAGAATACTCGACGGTTGGAGACCCCCTACTTATTATGGAAAATAGCAAAAGCTGCTTAAAATAAAATAATATAAATCGCTACAAATATTAATATAATTATGTACTAAATGTACTATTCGCCCAATAAGGGGGGCTACAGTCGAGTGTGATCGACTGTAAGATACCCTGTGCCCCGATTTATACCAAATTCGATAAAAATCTAAAGACAGAATATTCTCAATCTGTGAGTTCGGATGCGATACATATCTCCAAAGAATTTCAGACTAAATCTTTATTTTCGATGAATCGTTTCTATGGCAGCTGTATGATATAGTAATCCGATTTCAACCAAATTTGGTCAATATGTACGGGATCATCCCATATCCATATTATGCCGGTTTGGTTCATCAAACAACAAAAAAGTTTTTCGTAATAAGACCTGATTTTCGACTGATCGTTCCTTTGGAAGCTATTTGATATAGTGGTCCGATCCAAATTCTAAACCTAACTTGATTGCAATATAGATGAACCTTGATACCAAATTTGGATTATCTAGCTCTTATAGTCTCTCAGATCTAAGCTCTTACGGACATGGCAATATCGACTCGGCTGTTGATGCTGATCAAGAACATATATATTTTATGGGGTTTGCCACGCCTCGTTCTACCATCTACGCACTTTTTTTTTTGTGACAAAGTTAATAGTTAACGGGGTCTAAGGGCCGTTTTTTCATTGTATGTACATATAAACTGTATCTAAGATATAATTTAAAATTTGACAATAATTTCTATACATTTTACTTCAAAATATATTTTCAATAGTTATCACACACCTTATTTGGACATTGAAAAAACGGGCCTAAGTATTATTTAACTTTTGAAGAGTAAAGAAACTTTTAAAAGATTTATAACTTAAACTATAATAGCTATCCTTGGGCTTGCAGCATCTGTTAAAATTGTAAATTAATGAAAACTATGAATATTTTAATCCTCTTAAAGATTTTCTTAGAAACTCTTATAATTTTCAAAGTAATCCACATACTTTATAGTTTTCGTTCTCCTTTCCATAATTACATGGTATCTACCGTAATTTAATCCTTTTTGCAAGTGCAAAAAATTGCTCTTTTTATTGCTGGCCCAGAGCAATTGGCAATTGGACTGCAACTTTTTCTTTTCCTTTTCTGTTTTGTTTTGTTTTTGCATTCTAATCGGGCAGTTGCTTGGGAAACTTGTCGACCCGGGAAAATAGTTAAACACCCAGCTTGCAACTTGCAACGGGCAGCTAGCAACTAGCAATTCGCAACAGTCTGTGCAACTTGCAACTTAATTTTGATGTGCCCCGTGACTCGACTTGCTTTTTATTTACAGCGCCTGGACTCGGATACTTTGGAACTGGTCGTCGTTTGCTTCGTTGGTTCTTCAATGATGATCTCTGTCTTTGTCGTTGTTGTTGCTTTGATTTGATTGGTGCCAGTTGCCAGCTGCTGCTGCTGCAGTTGTTGTTGTTATAGTTACTGTAACTGTTACAATAGATATATTGTTGTTGTTGTCGTACTATTACTGTTACTAGAAGTCGGACGCCGCTGCTGCAGAGGCTGCGTTACAGTTTGAATATCGGTCAATGGTAACGGGCTTGTAAGCAGGTGCAACTGCAATTGCCACCAGACAAGGAACCTGGCAGAGGGAAAGAGCGAAGAAGGAACCAAAACATGTCACTAAAGGTGAGTCTGACCCATTTTAAAATAAAAGTCGCTTAGAGAATACTCATTTTGGCAGCTTGTCTAGACGCGATTGGCATGAGCAATGATGTAAGAGTTAGCTTGGGAAAATTTATACACAGAAAAAATATTTTTTACTTCGGTAATGGGTTATATTAACAATAGAATTTGTGTGTTCGATGTTTAATTTGAAATGTAAGTTCCTATCTACCATAGATACCTTGCCCTGATAGTATTTTCAGCATGTTGCATTTTGGTTAGAATTACCGACACAAAGACATAGATAAAGTTAGTAGACACCTGTACTATGCTTTAAGTACGGGGTCTTAAAAAATATGAGAGTAAAAACTTCGAAGCAAAAACTAGATAGTTCATATTGGAATTATAATAAGAGTAGTAAATTTAGAAAAATATAATTCATTAATTTTTTTGGAAAATGTAGCTTTAATTTTTCTAAATCCTATTGAGTGCACCCTAGAGACAAGAGCAGACCCCAAAAACATGTTAATTGAAACTTACATATACATCATTATTAGATATAAGATTATTCTTAATAAGTAAATGACAAAACAAATAGTTTTATTTTTGTTGGTCCCTTTTTAAAAGTATTTTTCAAACTTAAAAAAAAATATCAAACAGCAGAAAGAAAAAATGCAAAAGAAGATATCTAAATTATTTTATTAAATGTCGCATGATTTCCTTAAAAATAATTTTGTTTTTTAAAATAAATTTTTGCCTAATTCCGGTCTTCTAATTTTTATTATGTTTCCCAATTTATATATATATTTTCTAAATTTCTTATAGTTTAACATGTATA
This sequence comes from Drosophila limbata, assembly GCA_963924055.1. Taxonomy (NCBI): domain Eukaryota; kingdom Metazoa; phylum Arthropoda; class Insecta; order Diptera; family Drosophilidae; genus Drosophila; species Drosophila limbata. The sequence continues at coordinate 7,382,592 of OZ001353.1, forward strand.
CTTCACTCGATTACAGGGTATTAGTTAGTGAAGTAAACTACTTTGCAACAACGTACATATATCTCAGTCTATCTTGGTAGCGCCAGCTCATTATTTATTTAGTATGGCAAACCCAGATAAATTACCCATGCAATATAAGACTTCATAGTCAGAAGACAACAAAGATTCGCATGCATCAACTTGATGTTTGTCTAAGTAATTCATTTGACTAACCAAACAAATATTAAAGAACCCATTATTTAGCATGCTTTTAGCTTGTTTGTCGGCTTGATAAAATGGGATTAGGCAGGTTGAAGAGACTCTCAAGAAGGTCACTTAATAATTGATACAGTTGCTGAAACAACAACTTGAGAGGTGGTAAGACCATTGCTATTGAGACACTTGCCACTCAAGTGTGGCACAAGCATGTGGCAAGCTGGAAAGTCGTGTCTATTGCTTGTCTGAAGCTTTAAAAGTGCGATTCACCTGTGTGCATCTGGCATTTCAGTTTGTCTATAAATATTATAATCATCATCATCATCATCATGATAAGCATTATGTCAGCATTCGCATTGTTGCCACATTATGAAGGGGACTTTGCTCCACCTGTTGTTGCTGTTGTTTTTTTTTCAAGTGCCCCTAACTTGAGTCAATGCGGTTCATTAACTCACGGTTGCCACTTTTCCTGTTCCAATGACATTTTTAAGTACTCATAGTTTAAATATTTATTGTACTTCCATTTCATCTGAATTGTTAAACGTTGGCGCTGGCACCATTGTCATCATCATCATTGCATTTAGCTGCTGTTTAACACGTAGTTATTCCAAAGGGGTCGATTTAACCACGCTTCAAGCTGATACATTTTTTATGCGTTGGTACATTTTATAATTTTTTTTTAAAGGAACAAATGTTGTAGGCTTTTCAAATAGTATATGTTCTTTTTTTTTTTGGTTATTATAACTATAAACTTCACATATACGGGCGCACAACCATTTTTGCCTTGAACTGAATATTTTATATATTAATGCGGGCTTAATTACTAATGTAACGGTATCTAAATCTAATTAGCGGGGAGTACAAATATGATTTTTTTTAAATTTTATTTTTGTTTTTATAAACCTTATAAAAAAACCTCTGAACATTGTAAGTTTAGTGACAAAAACCTTTTCATGCCCAAAAAATTATATTCAGTTTTGAGACGAATAATATTAAATTTTACATATAAATTATTAAAAAAAAACTTTGTTGGCGTTTTTTTCCTTCTGCTTTCGTCATTAGCACGGACCTTTAACATATGTTCATTTACGTACATAAAACCATTGACCATTTTTGGGTTTTTGGCAGGGTAAAAAAAAAAACAAAAATGCTTCAGAAAAATGGATAGGAGAGATATACAGAAATATAATATTTTAATAAATGGGTAGATAAATATATGTGAAGATATTTAATGATATAACTTGTTTAGTATTGACAAACTTTTAAAAATTAAAAAATCAATTTTGACACAGCCATCGTGTAATATTGAATAAGAAATTATTATTTTTATCGCTAGTATAGGATTGAGTAGTAAAACTTCTACAATACAACCGTAGTTATTTTTAAAAGAGAAAGGTCATATTTAGAACGCCTACTTTCATATTTATTACACACAATCTCTTGAAACCAAGCGAAGACAAGATATCAATGTGCTACTTATTACTTCGTATATTATAGTGTCCACCTAAGGGTTAAGACTTGTACGTTCAAAGCATTGTAAAAATGCATCCACATCCGCTGCTGCTGGACTGTTTAAGTGATGTTTCCAGTGTTTTTTCAGCTTTGTCTTCTCCTCCGCCTATGACACTAATTACTGTAATTTATAATTTGTTGTGGGGAGCGAGTAAAACTAATTTCCTGGATAAGTGTTACTTAAGAGTGGCGCCCATGGAGCTAGACAGATGCCTTTGTGGGTTGTGCGCTTTCAATGTTCATCTGGTACTTCAACACATTTAGCTATTAGTCAAGTGCCGACTCACCTTTTGACAGCTGCCAAAGTTGAACTTGTTAATTGATTTGGTTATTTACAAAACTAAAACCAAACCAAACTTTTACAGAAAGAAACTCCCTCGGATGTGATGTTGCATCTGGCAGCGCTACGTGGAGATGTTGTCGAGTTGCGACGGGTGCTGGACACCGGCAAAGTGCATGTAGACTGTAAGGATGAGGTGAGTGACATTACATTTCATATAAGCTATTTACCTAAATATTCCAGAGCAGCTGCTAACAGCTGTTTGCAGGTTTGAAACTCTTTGTAGGCTATAATGATATAAGTAATTTGCAGAAGTCACAAATACCTTTTTTGAGTTTTTCTATTGAGCAGAAACACAAGTGTCTGACTTGTAACAAGTAAGAATAACACTATTGATAAAGCTCACAAAAAAATGTGCTTGAAAGATCAAAAAGGAAATAAGTTGAACGCGTATTTGGCCGGTGGCTTTTTTAAAATTGAGTAAAATTAATAAAAATATAAATTATTGGTATCTGCCAAACCTGCAGATCATTTTCGTGGTCAAAAACAAACTGAAAACTTTTTTTTTATAAATATGCGTTTTTAATAATAGCTGAGCTGAATAAATACTAAGCAATTTATATTTTCTGGACTTGGAACGCTATGTTTTTCGCTTTAAATACATTCAAAAACAATGAAATATCTACAAAAACACAAAAAACGCTGTGAAAAGTATTTTTTTTTTTGGAAAATGTTGATTAAGAGACATGTGACAAAAACGAATTAAAGCAAGTCTGTCAAAGTTTGTGCAAAAACAGCAGAAATTAAATTAAAATTATTAAAGAGAATTGAAAGAAACATTTCGTTCTTTTTATTCTGTATATCTCAATTTATTGCTCGTTGCCAATAGACCCTTTATTCATAAAATCAAATTAAATTGGCTGTAGATAGAGTTTTGTTGTGTACTCTAAAAGACTTTACCTACCGCTAAAATTCGATAATTTCGCATCAATTAACTTAACTGCTTTGATAACGAGACAATGGCAGCTGCTTTAATTGCTTAATTGAGCGTCCGATGATTTCAATTTCAACTGTAATTGCGATTAGTTTCACCAGTCAAAGAAAAGCTGTTTCATTTTCTTTCGTGCTGATTTGCATGCGTGCCACTCAGCGAAAATCAAGAGCGAAAATCACATATCTCATGTAGTTGTAGTAACTGTTGTAACTGTTGCCCCTGGAGGGGAGTGTATCCAGTCCAGTCACGTCCATAGTAGTTGCAGTTGTTCGGACTGGTCGATTGCCCTTGTGTGCAGTTATAGCCAACAGCTGGCACACTGGCCCAAAACAGTTGCAGCTGTGTTTAAGCACTTGGCTTGAATGCATTGGTATTTGTGTCCAGCTTATCCATTGGAGCAACTCGTGCTTCACTGCGCTTCAAGTGAAATTTAATTTTAATGTTAATTTAATTTTACTTTATTTCTGCCTTCGCTTTTGCTGCACTTTTCGACTTATTTGCCAATTGGTGCGTAGTTTTGTAAACAATGTGTTAACTTGTCTTTAAGCTTTAGTTTTTTTTTTTTCTTTTTTATATACATTGCGCAATTCAGCAATTTTAAACAATTTTATGTAATGAAACTCGCGTGACGATTTCATTGAATGGTCTTCATCATTTTTGTGGTTTGCAACTCCTCATGCACAATCTCGCTTCGACTGGTATAACATTTTTGAAATTCATAAAATTAAGATATAATTTGCAGAATACACAATACAACCGGTTCCATAACTTTTCACAAATATTGAATGAGATCCTAGGAACTTATTAACTAGAATGAATTAAAAGAATGAAATTATAATACCATTTGCAAGAGTATAAAAAGATACATTTGAATTAAATTCGGGTTTTTTAGTTTTTCCTTCGTTTTTATACAATTTTTCGCTTTATTAAAAATTCACTTTTGTTGGAAATTGTTTAGACATCAAATGTTGATTTATTAAGGAAAAAGTATAAAAGCTTTGGAGTGAAGAGAAGGTATAATATAAGTAAGGCATAGCCTTTACCAGACATTAGAAAAACTAATAATAATATAATAATCAAACATGAGAACAATACATTACAATATATTAAGAACACGTCAGCAGAGTTTCTTAAAGTTAAACACTCATGAAGAGCAATCGACCAAACAATATATATTAAGGTTTAATTTATTATTTAAAAAGATTGAATTAAACTAAATTAAATTATTCTAAATTGTTAGTATACTTAAAATGTTGTTAATATTGAATAGACATTGTGACTAATTATTTAATTTATAAGTATAAATAATAAACATTTACAATATATAAAAAATTAGACGGAAGATTATCTTCTGTTATCTGTTATAGCCTTGTAAAGTTTTGTGAGTTTGGTTGAAATATCTCCAGAAAGTTTCATGCTAGTTTAAATTTTAGTTTTTTATTTAGGTGGATTGTATTTTATTATTGTGGAGAGATGTTATCGATTCAATTTATTTCTAACATTGATACAAATATACACAATTAAAGCATAAATATATGCATATATTTACCTTTCCTTTATTAATGCGTTACACATTTTATGATAAAATCATAATTCCCTCTACAATGGTATTAAACACTTTTCGTTATCATGTTTCCATTTCTTGCATTCACAGGACGGCACCACACCCCTTATTTTGGCTGCGGCGGGTGGTCACATCCATTGTGTCTTGGAGCTGCTTGAACAAGGCGCGGAGCTGAATTCCCGCCGATCCACAGGCACCACCGCACTCTTCTTTGCCGCGCAGGGTGGACATTTGGATGTGGTTCGCATATTGTTGAAGGCACGCGCCAAGGTGGACACGCCCTCATTGGATGGTGGCACGCCCCTCTTTGTGGCCGCCCAGGGCGGGCATGTGAAGATTATCAGAGAGCTGTTGGACTGTGGCGCCGATGTGAATGCCTGCATGAAGGTACCTTTCAATCGAATCACTTCCAGCTAATGCTTAAAATAAACTTGTCTTTCTTTCTAGGATCGTGCTTCGGCGGCTTTTATAGCTGCGCAGAATGGACATCGGACTGTGCTATCTCTGCTGATCCTGGCGCATGCATCGATGGATATCAAGCGCATTGATGGCGCCAGTCCACTCTGGATAGCTGCCCAAATGGGACACGATCATATCTGTAAAGTGCTGCTCCAGAATGGCGCCAATATTGACACTGTGCGCTGTGATGGCGCCACGCCCCTCTTCAAGGCGGCCCACAAGGGTCACGCCTCGGTCGTTACCGTGCTGTTAAAATATCGCCCCAATTTGGGCATCCTACCCAATGGGGAGACGGCGCTCCATGCGGCCGCCATGTTCGGACACATGACCGTATGCAAGCAGCTGGTTGCCGCCGGCAGCGATGTCCTGCTCAAGAATCAGGACGGATTAACGGCCATGGAGTTGGCTCACCACGAGAACTACACCTCGATATGTGAATATCTGCGGGACCGAATGCGGGCAGTGATGGAGCGTAATACGTCGGCCTTGGCCAAGATCAGATTGTCGACGTAAAGTCGCCAAGCAATGACCAAATAAAATACAAAACCCCCTTCGAAGTACCTTTCTGCACAATATGTTGGATTATTAATTCACTTACTTATTATGTATATCATAACAATGAAACAAGATTTTTGCAACAGAGTTTCAGGATTAAATGTGCTATGGATAAATCATCAAGTTTACTTTCAAATTTAACGCGTAAATAAGCTATTTTGTAAATTTTATAATAAGATTGAAAGCTTTAAGTTTTCCCTGATCTTAAATCATTTTTAATATTTTTTAAGTGTAACTAAGATTCTGCTTAGTTGTCGGTTGTAAAGAAAAGAAATTTATTTAAATTATTTACTTTATTTTAATTATTCATATTGTACATACGAATTATTCTCATGACATATCTGTAGCATCTGAGTATTAGGAGTATTCATTTAGTTTGAGCTCTGTTGTAATTGTTTCATTTCAATAACGCAATCAAAATAGTAGAAGTCCACCCTAAATAAATCCAAATAAAGGCCAACGGAGTAAAGGCAATGTTCCCAAATATAAATAAGTATATAACTTGAATATTATATCAATATTATAAATGTACTTAAATCCCCACAACTTGGAGCTTGTATTTGAATTTACGATTATGATTAACTCTAGCAATAGCTCGTATTTATATGCAACAAAAAACTGTTAACATGGACACATTGTTGGTCCTTTGTATATAAATTACGTATACATATGTATAAATTTACGCAGAACCTAACCCTAAGCAATTGTTACCAAGTGCTTTATGTTTATTCGCCTTTTTGTCTTATCTTAATTAGCTAAATAAAAATTTTGTCCTAATTAGCTATTAAATTTATCAAATGTTTTATGGTTTTATGTTTATGCTCATGTAAATTAAATGGTAAATTATCACATACTTCGTGTTTCTTAATAATTCGCCAAATTCAAATGTGCTTTTTACTCCCGCCAATTCAAATTTCAAAATTCAATGCTATTTTTAATATTTTCTCGAAAAGGATGGAGGCGTTGGTTCCAAAAACACGGTGGCAACCATCAGCATTTTGTTTAATTATCAAGCTAGAATTTTTGAAAATTTCACGAATTTTTGTTTATTTTTGTAGATTTTTAAACATTTATACCAAGCACACCATGGTGACGTGCACCAAACATTCTTTAAAATTAACATTATTATTTTATATAATTTATTTAGTTTTATCTAAATTGTACTTTCCTTCAAAATTAACAAATAAAAATTCACCTTTAAATTTCGCGCTGCACCAATTGTCAAAATGTTATCGATATTGTTAATGATATCAATAACATTCTCATAACCTTACAGTTCGAAAATTCGTTTAGCTAGGACTGTTATTCCCCGATGTTAACATGTCCGCGAGGAACAATAACATTACATTGCTCACTTAACGAACAATTTTCTTAATCAAGATTCGACGAATAATATAAAATAATGTTAAATGAGCAGCTCGTTAAGTTGAGCAGTGATGACACACACCCTGCATTAGTAGAGACACGAACCCCGAAGAACTATGTGCCGTGTTCTCATTTTCTTTTTGTCAATTATTTCGCGCTTAAAACTTCAAATATCTAAAATTAACAGTTGTAATAAAAGTTAATTTTAAACCCTGTCGATTTTTAAAATGATAATAAACACACTTATTCGCAATCATTACAGTTTTGGCTGCATTTGCAGTTGAAGTAGTAAGAGGGTTGCTCTGAAAGTTACTAAAACAGTGTGACTAATATTTATTAAGACTGACTACAGTTGTCTTAGCTTTACATAAAGAACGAGACGTGCAACCGGCTGATTGCTTAGAATTTCTGTAGAATTGGTGGAAATTGCCCCAACATGTTGCCAATGCCAAACAGCTACAACGATTTCAGTGTTCAGTTCGTTTTTTCTCATCGTTGCGCGCGGACGTGGAGACCGTCGCCTCTGTCATTTCCATTCCGTTTTGTGTGAGCGTTTGAGCGCGCGCTTTTGTGTGCGTGTGTGTGTTTATGTGAGATTTTGTGTAGGTGTGTAAGTGTAGTCGCGTGTCGTTCAGTTATACTGTAACACCAACATCGCCAACAACAACGACAACAATAGGTATATCAGCGACCAGCAGCCCAAACGGTAGCAGCAACCTTAAAAAAAGAGAAGAAAACAAATACAAAAATAAAAAAAAATAAACAAAAAAAGTTGTGAAACGTTACGTTTTGGTGGCAAGTGTTCTGTGTGGCAGGCGGGCGGCGAAAATTCTTAAACAATAAAACAGGTTTGCACTGTGTGGTATGTCGAAGAGCACAAACAAGAGAGAGAGAGAGAGCACCATCATTCGAGAGAGCGACCGAGCAAAGAAGAGCAAGAGTGGGAACTTGTGAAAAAGTTACTGCAATAGTAGGATATGGGTGTGGGGAGCGCAAAATTTTGATATTTACAGTGCGCATCCATTGCAAGGTCTTTTGCAGTCCTTAAACAGTAGTACGCGATGTGCTGTTATAATTGAGCTTTGCCACACTGTGCACTGCTGAAGCTGCTGCTGGGAACCAGTTTGGCGTCATTTCAATGCGTTTTTAAATAATATGCATTAATTTTAATGGGGATTTTCTTTAATCAATAGGGAAAACCGTTGACCGCCTAAACCGTTATGTACGCATGGGTTGCTATGCCCAATACAAATTCCAGGCAGTCAGCCAGGTAGACATTACCGTCCCCTCAGCTCTCACTACAATTATTCCACAAAACAGCTGAGCTTTTGCAGTCGGGCCCCTAGCAACAGCGCTTGTGGCAGCAGCAGCAGCCGCCAGTGCTGACCAAATTTCAAGGGCTAAAAAAGCTAATTTTATAAAATCAAAAATGTTGCTCGAAATAGCTTTAAAACACTATTTAACATGGTAAATTGAATTATATCATTAACATCGCATTATTAGAAAATCTTATTTCCTGCATTAAAATACTTGTGTTTTTATAGAAAAGCTAAGTTAAGCTATAATACAGCAATGTTGAGTTATAAAAAAGATAAAATGGCAACACAATGGCAGCAGTAGCAAACATTTCGATGTTCTCAGCTGTGCGAGCAAAGCGCAGACGCCAATAAACATACACGCACACACAGATGCACACAAAAGCACACATACATACATACACAGATAGCCGTCATAGGCTGTTACTTTGAATTTGGCCTGTAAATTGCATTGCTGCCATCTCGCTTGCACACATGTCCGAGCATTTGCAGTGAACACATGCCGGAAAGCACTTCTTTTTGTTGTTATTTCATTTCTGCAGCCACTGTCGCTGTCGCTGCCACTGTTACAGCCGCAGCCGCTGCTACTGCTACTGCTGGTACTGGATTGAAGCTTTACATAAGTTGACATATCGTTGAGGCTTTTAGAGCCCGGCTGCAGGTCCTTTGCTCAAGTTCTAGAAGTGCGCTTCGCAAATCAGCTGCTGCTGTGCTGTCGTTGTCGCAACGTCGACGCGTCGCTACGTCCGCCTGACGACGTCACTTGCAACTAGACGTTGACTTCTTTTTGTTTTTTTTTTTGTTTTTGCAACTTGTTTCGTTTCGATTCGTTTCGGTTTTTTTCTACGTTTGTTTGAAACCGGCTCTCAAAAGGTTCGCCAGCGTCTGTTGCTGTTTTTCAGCTGTTTCGTCGCTTTTGTGGCACATTGTCAGAAAAAAAAACAAAACTCAAAAAAAGCAAAAAGTAGAAGAAGCTGAAGCAGAAAGACAAAAATAACAACAACAATAAAGTGGTTGAACTGCTTTTTTTATTATTACACTTTAATTTGTGTTTTTCTATTTGTTTTATTTCTCAACTATTTGCCGTTTGCCTTTATGCGTGGGCCTTTCGAAAAGCATTAAGAAAACTTGATTTATAACCCTCGACAGATACCCAGATACTCCGCACCCCTCTCTCTTCATTCGCAAAAAAACCGCCAGTAAATCAGTAAATCAATACAACAATAAAACAAAATAACAGACCAATTACCCATGCAACCGAATTGTTAGACCAAAACCCGTTAAAGTTGATTAAAAACTAAAAAACAACAACAAGAACAGAGCAAACAATAACAACAAAGCCACAACAAACATGTGATTTAGGCAAAAGCAGAAATTTTTTGCCACCAGCTGCTGTATGTGTACAAAATGGCCGCCAGGATGCACAGCAACATCATCGTCAGCGTCAGCGTCAACATAAACATCATCTTCTAGCTGTAGGAGCTTCACACACACACACATTTACATTCATGCACATTTATGTACGATACAGTCAGTGGCAAAGGCAGCGACAGAGGCAGAGACAGAGGCAGTACAACTTTTAAAGGTGAGTCTTAACTTTAAGTTCAAAATGCTTGTCAAAAGCTTTAAATGGTCAACTTTAGATCTGCTTATCACAATTTTGCTTATTTGCATACCCTGTAACTTGAAAGCGTATCAAAAAGGGTAGGTTAGGTTTGTGCAAAACATACAGAATTAATTGCAAGTTTCTAAAATTTATATATTTGACAATAATTAATTCAGATTTGTTAATGAAACCCTAAACTTAAACAATATATGTATTTTGATTTAATTTTTTTTAGATAAGCAGTAACAACAAAACCTAGTAAAAAATTTAACGGGTCAAATAAGCTAAATATTTTCCCGATCCCATGGAAATGGACATAGAAATCCAAATTCCATTTCGATTGTCATTTCTTTTAATGCAGTAAAAAAAATTATGAATTTATTTTGAAACAGTAGGAAAATTTTTATAAATACCTTATCTCAAGTTAGATTCTTAAAAAAAGTTTGGAATCTTTTAAAAAAACATTTTCATAGCCTAAAAAAAAAATTAAAGAAAATTGCAAATCAAAAGAGAAAATAAAAAAATCGGTTTGTCTAAATCAGAAGCATTCTATTAAAAGGACATTATTGCGATTATGTTTTTTCCACTTTTCATTTCTCAATATTCTCTAGAAGATGTGCAAACATTTTTCAAGTAAGAAAAATTGAAATGGTGTTCATGTTTGATTGTCATGCTGGGTTTTTGCATGATGAATGACTTTTGGGTTTTCAATCAATCTTTTAGTTTCTCCAAAAACTCCCAAAGCAAACCCGAAACGTTATAACCAGGCATGCCACAAAAAACACTAGTGAAAGTGATTTCAGAAAAAAGCAATTCCACTTCGAAAATTTCTCCGTGCCACAGAAATTCGTGTGATTTAGGTTTTTAAGCATGTTCATCAACCTTTTCGTACTAGGCTGCTAAGGGTTGGCCCCTTCTCAGATTAAATTTCCCAAGGGTTTGTTTAGCAATTTTTGTAAGTTTATTATTGCTGAAAAGTAGCTTTTTATTTTATTTCTTCTTTAATTAATATTATTTAACTTATTTATTTAATAATTTATATTGTATAGCCTAAAAAAATTTAAAAGTTATTGGCGCGACAAACAATGAAAGTTACTCAACAACTCTAAATTTCAAATTTCGGACAAAAAATGTGACATTATTCTCATGGCATCGGATGCCAGTGAATTGAGCGATGATTTCGTTTCACCAAAAATGGTGCAGGTGATTGAGACTGTGGCACGGAGAAATGAAATTGACGTGAAACTCAAGTGAAAGAGATTTATGTGGCATGCCTGAACAATTATTTCTTTTTTGTATTTGAAGTTTTAACTGCTAGGTTGTTTTACGCAGAGCATCTCATCAGTTGTGCAGTTTTCTTATTTTTTTTACTATCGCGAATTTTTACGACTATTTGGCTGGTGCTCTTGGCCACAGAGAGTTCAAACTGAAGTGAGGGCAAATTGTGGCCTGAGACCGCGGGCCCATTCAAAAAGCTCGTCAAACCAGTCGCAGTCGGAGTCGCAGTCGCAGTCATTTCGCTTTTGCCTAGCCTGGCTGGCTAACTTGGGCTATCTGACTGGGCTGACTGGCGGACTGGGCCGTTGATGACTTTTTACATAGCCAAAGAAGCGACTCAAACGCAAACCAAAAAGATACGACCAGCTCACGTATCTAAACTTGTTTCAAACGTGTTACATTTGAGAACGTTCGCCGCAAGCGGCAAGTGGCAATAATCCTTTCAAACTGACAGCGTTGCCATGTTGACGCAGAGGAAGAGGAAGAAGCAGCGGCAGCAGCAGCAGATGTAGTTGTAGTTGTAGAAGGGCCGCCAAGTGGGAGTGGCACATTGACTGAGTTTCGCTTTAGTTTGCAACAGCATATGTGCAAAAATGAGCGAGGGTCAGTTTTAAAATATTAAAAGCATTTAAATTTATTTTATAAATACAATATAAACTATTAAAAAAATCGAACTTTAGATAAAAATTATTTAAATAAAAGTTTTGGAAATAAATTAGAAAGTACTTGGCTTCGCTTGAAATATGTATTTATTATTAACATAAAATATGTTGTTATTGAAACATTTTGATCCGTGCTTGTTGTTCCCATGCCATTCAAATTAAAGTAAAGATTCAGATTTCAATAAAGAAGGACTACAATTGATTTCTTTTATTGGGAGGATGACTAATGTTTTCCTTATGAAGTTTGGTCAATCGATTCAGTTCCAAAGTTAAAACCTTTCAAGCCGCCCTCTCCTCTGAACGTATGTCTATCCCTCCATATGCTGGCTGTCATTCTCTGGTTCGAGTTTGCAGACATTTTGATTGCCAGTTGTTGCTGTTTTTTATTTTTCTATTATTATTTTCAGTTATCATTATTTTTTGTATACCCGCCGCCATTTTGCCCTTCGTGGTATGTGGAGAGCATAGGATACTCGCACGATATGGCAAAAGAGGTGATTGTGTCTTTTTTTTATTTATTTGTATGTTTTTCGTTTATTTTTATTATTATTATTTTAAATCGCAAACAAAAAATGCAAAAAGTGAAATTGATATTTTCTCGCACAAAATTGCCGTTAACAAGGTAGCAACCTAACAACAACATTTCGCTTGTCAAATTTTATTTTTCCACCTTTCTGCGCAGTCCGCATAGCAATCTGTGAAAAAACGACACTGCCAGGTGAACGGGAAATTGTTTACCGTGGTTCCAAAATGATGTAATTTCGCGTGCTCGTGCAATTCAATTTCCTGCCAGCGGAAACGCGCGTCGCTCTGTTCACCCATTGTAGTCAAACATCGAAGTCACCCCCAAACAAACCCAAACATCAACCAAAAAAAGGTATCCCTCCTCGATCCTCCAGCCTGACAACGGGCCATACATTCAACTTGAAATCATTGTTCAAATTGTTTGGCAGTTTCTTTTCCTTTAACTTTAATTGTACCAAAAATAAAACCAAAAGAACGACACAAAAAAAAAGAATGAGAAATAACAATAATAAATAAATAAGAAATCAATTTTTGCAAAAATTTGCTATCTAAACAGCTTATCCGTTTTGCCCATCTACCATTAAAAAAAAGCGGAGAACTCAATAAAATATATCACACATGGCTTGTGTTATGTCTAAAGAGAATTCCAAGTCTATTAACTTTGTCACGAGGTTTGGTTAGCTTTTAAACTTTTAAATCACATATCTTTTATAGTCTTATATAAAAACAAATGCAAGGAGCTTTGTTACGAATATGGGCTCATCCAGCGTTGCGGACGTACATCTCCCTTTCAGATCGGTACATTTTTATGAAATTTTCTGGAAAATTCAGTTCTTTCGGAGTACTTTTAAACCTATTTTAAGATAAAAGCCTCACTGTTTTTGAAAACAAATTAAGCTTGCTGTAAGTTCCGTCGCGGACGTTACAAAAAATTGAAGTCGATTAAAGGTTAACGTGCATTTTCACATTTATTATCGAATTTTGCATAATTAACCAAAAATATCCAAATACAAAAGTTAAGTGGAATATATTACCAAATAAATCCAGCTTAAAAAATAGTGTTAAGTAGTCTCGTTTCAAAAAATCTTAACTTCTGTCTGTTGCGGACGATACACTTTGTATACACATTTTTACTTCAAATGATTAATAATTAATAAATGTTCTTTCAAATGATTAAGAGTTATGCCTTTATTTTACTTACTCCCAGTTAATATAGTGTATGTAAAGTGTGTATTAAATTCGGTATGAAAGTTTTCGTTTTGTATATGCGAAGTGTTGAATTTTCAAACTGTTTGGCATATTTCGTATAAATAAATTACATTCAAAGCCGAAGGCCCGGTCAGGCTGCCAGCTCAACTCAGTTCAGTTCAGCTCTGTTCTGTTCTGTTCTGTTCAACTCTGACTCTAGCCCTGTCCGGGCAGCCTATATTAACAATAATTCCTTTGTGTGGGCATCTTGCCAAAAAGTTTCTGGGCCTGTCCCCGTGCCCGCACAGCAGGCGACGAACGTTTTGTGGCCAATTTCGGTTGCCCACGAGGTGGCGCAGTTGAATGGTACCCATTTTGTGACCTATTGTCAGTTGAAGTTAAATGCGACGCCTGACACAAAAAAAAAATATATAAAAAACAAAAAAGGAACGCACAACTTACGATGGGCTTTGGACAATGGACAATGGGACACCACAAAGTGCAGAGTCCTTTAGAGTCGGAACAAACGTGACGTTTGTCCAGAGTTAAATGCGAATAGCATTCAAATTGTCCTCAAACTTGAATCCGCCACAAACCAATTGTATCTATATAATACTTAAATTTCAAATTTACTTGATAAAATAAATATTACATGATTATATCTTTCTTTTTGAGCAACCTAATTTTCAGTGGACAACAATACTTTTATTGTTTTGGTATAAAAAAATGATTATTAGAAGACGGAATTATGCAAACTAGGTAGTTTAATTAATTCAGTAGGATAGTTTCAAAACATCGAATACTTTACTTTACAGTCGTCGCGATTTTCCAGCAGTTTTGATGTGAGCAACTAGGCGCTCACTGATGAAGATGAAACAGTCTGTTTGAAAAGTCAGTTCGGGTAGATAACTTGGAAATGTACTTGATATAATTTTAAAGCCATTTACATAATATAGTTTATTCTGAAAAGATTGAAAATGTTAAGGTTGTTGCATATTCGCAAATTTTTGATGTAAAACCTTTTTGAAAGGGCAGCTCAACGGAATATTAGAAAAGGAACGTAAATTATCAGTTACCATCTTGACCAAATAATTGTCCTGCCTTAAAGTCAATCCATTGCAATAAAATTTAAAATTAGAGTAGTCAAAGTTCCTTCCTCCATATTGAAGTCTTAAATTGAATGTCCCATTGGCTTCATTAACTTCTTCGGAAAATTTGAAGTTGGCATGCAGGCTTGAAATATTTTGAGACGTACGATTGAGCTGATAGTTGATTTGCACTAGCTCCGGTTGAAAATTTTCAATCTCAAATTTGGTGAAGTCTACTACTGTTCTGCGCTGTGAAAGGGAAAACAATAAAACTGTATTTAAACCACTGAAAAGCAAGAAAAAAGTTACAATCGAGGGGCTCTCGAGGCCCAGTCGAGCCAGAACTCGAAACTAAATTCAAAGGGCCCTGGCCCACACTATTTTCATATTCTCTGAGAGCTTCAGAGGTGTTCCTTCGATACGTGTTTTCACAGCGAATTCTCACAAATCCACTTCGTAGAATTGTAATTTATAAATTTTTAACTTTTTGTCACTTACCTTAGCCCCATTTGTGATATGTGTATAACTAATTAGCAGAGCCGATGCCATTGCGAACATTATATTGGCGTTCATGGTGAGGATCTGTGAATAAATATTTTTGGATTTGGCAACATTAATTGACTGAAAAGCAAAAATTCGTATAAACTACCAATGAAGAGATTATCGTTTATACATATTAATTGTCATTTTAATCGATTTTTAATTTATTCAAAACCCCACTATAATTATCTGTAGATTTTGAATAAATAACTATGAGCACAGTTATTATATGCGCTAGTTGATGCTATTAAATGTTGTAGGCACCTCAACTCCTTGAGTTTAGAGATGGATGGTCACCCTAATTAAAAATATATAGTGTACAATTGGGCAAATGTTCTGTTTCATTGGGTCACACACCGATTCTGAAAACAAATTATCTGCACTTAGACTTCTGTGACTAGTAGCAGTATAGTATTTTATTATATTTAACTCATCGCCCTATGTACATTTGCATTTAAGTTTTTTTTATAACAAAAATTTATTAAAATAAAACTTGGAGTTTAGTGAGTACTTTTACTTACATATATTTTAAAATTCCAAATAAAGTTTTATATTTAAGCAGCACGAAGGGTGCGAAGAATGGAAAATTTGCTATGACTGTCTGATCAGGTCGAGTTGTATACCGATCGAAAGGTATCAATTTATCTTACAAATTTGCATACTAAGACTTTTGGAAACTCACCTGGTTCGTGAGATAAACAGGTGTAAGTGTAAGGGGCAAACTTTAAATGATTGGAGAAAATGGGGCTGTTGGAGCCTTTTTGATTTTTTTTAAAACTTTTTTCTATTTTAATCAAAACTACGCCTCTATCATCGAAATCCGATTACTGGTTCAAAAAATTATTAATTTTAAAATTTTTAGTGCCCTTTGGAAAATGAGATGAAAAGTCAGTTTGTCTGTTTGGATCAAATCGTTGATATAGCTTAAAAGTTTGAATGAGGACTTGTTCCCGCTCAAAAATCTAGAAACGTTTGTTCTACGACTTTTTCGAAAAATCGCTAGTTTAGCGGAAAATCGCTAAAAGCCGCTAAAATTTGAAATCCTCATAGTATTCAAACCATAGAAGCTACAGATATGATCTATATATCGTTTGAAGGGCTTTTAGGCATACCTTCAAAGTTTTTTTGTTAAGTAAATAGCTAAACAGCTACAGGTAAAATAAGGTATTTTTCCCCACATTTTGGCGATTTTTGAGAAAACGCCGCTGACGATTTTTAATTTTTTATTTTTCAATATGTTGATAGCTTGTTAACTTTCGCGTTTTTTGATGTATCTTCTATATATAAAACTCTTTGTCCTGACTGACTGACTCACTGACTGACTCACTGACTGAGAATCAACGTGCAGCCCAAACGGTAAGAGGTAGAGAGCTGAAATTTTTACACAATATAGATGAGATAATTTCATCGTGCAATAAGACGGCGTTTTGCGAAATTCGAACACGGAATTGCTTAGTATGAAAAACTTTTTTGTTTCTTAAGATATCTCAACCAAACCCACAGATTGTATGTTTGGGACTGTTTTTGACTTCCTGAACAAATTTAGTCAAAGTCGGATGACTATATCTTATAGCTGCCAAAGGAACAATCCGATGAAAAACACCTTTAGTATGAACAACTTTTTTGTTTATTAAGATATCTCAACCAAACTCACAGATTATATAATTGGTACTGTCTCTTACATTCTGACCAAATATGGTCAAAGTGGAATGACTATATCTTATAGCTGCCATAGGAACAATCCGATGAAAAACACCTTTAGTATGAAAAACTTTTTTGTTTCTTAAGATATCTCAACCAAACTCGCAGATTGTTTGTTTGATACTGTCTCTAACATACTGACCAAATTTGGTCAAAGACGGATGACTATATCATATAGCTGCCATAGGAACAATCGGATGCAATCGGAGATATCCTAACAAAACTCTCAGATTAACTCTTCTTGCCAAATTTGGACTAATTAACTTAATTTAGCTTTTTCACGCCAAATTTAGCTTTTTCCCGCCAAATTTAGCTTTTTCCCGCCAAATCCCCAAATCCGACTTTTTAGCCAAAGTTCAATTGCAAGGAAAAAAATTAAGGCAGCGGACAGCGGAAGCTATTATATAAATTTGTTAAAACAGGCAACTAAATACAATGTTGCGAGCGAAGCGAGCAGGGGGCGAATATTATGTAAATTTGTTAAACCGGACAACTAAAGACAATGTTGCGAGCGAAGCGAGCTGGGGGTTGGCGAGCGAAGCGAGCAGGGGGCGTAGCCCCCTAGTCATTCATAAATTTTTTTGATTGGTTTGGAAAATATAACCTATTAACTGAATATATACTTTTTACTTTGTATTGGAATAGGACAGCAGCAACAAAGTGTCAGCAGCCATAGTTAGAGAGTGCTGATAGATTTTGCGCTTGGCATGTTGGCATGTGTGTAAGTAAAGGGAACCAGTGTTGCCAGACAGTTTGTTTTTGCTTGTATAAACAATAAATGCCGTTTGACAAAGTTACACTGTAAAAAAATATTGCAATTGTCAAAATTTCCGATGTCTTATTCATTTATTCTGATATCTTACAAAAAAAACCTCTTTACGAGGTAAAAGTCTAGTGACGAAAACATTTTCATGCCCCAAAAATTCTGATATCCAATTTTGTGACGAAAAACATTAAATTTTACACATGAAATTTTGAAAAGAAATTTTCGTCACAAAATTGGATATCAGAATTTTTGGGGCATGAAATTGTTGATGTTAATTTTAAAATTATAATTATCGAGCATAAAAGAAAAATCATTAAATGTACACTTAATAAATATCCATTTATGAAACGATAGATAAATTTCAGACAATCAAAATATTATACAAAATGCTGTCGATGAGTATTATAGATATAGTAATAGCCGCCATTTAAACGCAGTGTGGCCGTTTCACTGCCCAATGGCACCGAAGTTATCGATCGTACTTGATCGATTGGCACCCGGATGGGCGCAGTGCTTAGGCTGATGGTGCGATAAAAGAAGGCAGTGAGAAAACTGGCACTGATCACAAACGCTAAGAAGAAGCCGAGACAAAAAATGCAATCCTTGTTCACCTGAAGGCACAAGCACAGAGCACCTGCAAAGTCGCCCAATGTGTGACCAATGCGACCCATGAATGTGCGAGGCGGAGCTTGAGGTGCAAATCGTGATGAGCTGTTGGCACTGATCGTGATTATATGATGTCTACGCTCACAGGGCGGAATTACTTCCGTTTCCACTTCTCTCTGTTGTTGTCGTTGTTGTTGTTGGTTAACCCTTTGACTACTGATTCGACTTTGGCTATTTTGTAGCCGTGTCTGTGTCACCAGCTCCGGTTGTTGTGTCAGCTCCAATCGATCTTCAGCCTGGCTTGAATGTGCCTCCCGACTGGCGTTCAGCATGTGCTCCTCAAATGCCTCCAGATTGCGTGTACACCGATCGAGCAGTCGCAGAATGCGATGCAATCTCTCATCGTCGTTGTTCATGGCTGACGTCGTCATCGATGTCAGTGTGGAGGTGCTGGCTTCCCTCACAGGCTCAAAATTTGGCAAAATACTGTCGATCATGTCCTTGACTAGCGCCTTAGTCTCTTCCAGATTCTGACAACTCAAGGTGCTCGGCCGTTCCATCTCGAAACTCACACGCCTTGGTATGGGCTCCTCTGTTTCTGTCTCACCCACATGGCCGTCTGCCAAGTAAAGAACATTGGATCTCTGACCTGGCTGCTCAACGACTGGCGGTTTTTTATTGTCATTATCCATTGTTAATTTTTGATTCTAATGTTTTCAAGATCTCAAACGAAACTCATAATTGTTCAACAAAGTGTCAGGTTGACACTTTATTTTGAGAAAATATGTTTGTTTTACATTATTAAAGATTTGTTGTGAAAAATTCTAAATTTATCACCACATGGCATTCAAAAAGACGCAGTCGGCCATCGTTATAGACACCCTTATAGCCGATTTAGTTCACGAGGCTATCGATCAAAGGCAATCAAGGATCAAGGAACCCATCGAAGCAGGACCATGCCAAAGGCTCTATGATATTTTAGGCATAATGCCATACAGTCCAAATGATGAAGAGATTATTATTGACAACGAATCGCCTGTCAGGGGATGGATCAATGAGAAGAGTGCATCTTACCCGATTTGCTCAGCTCCGGGCCTAAATCAAACCCAACGTGATCTTCATAGTGATTATCCGATGATGGAACGAAGACAACAATGGCACAATTGGTTGGTTCCCGCACTGGCTGATGGTACATTTTTAAATGAATTTGTAGTGATTCTTATAAAGAATGAGTTTTAATCGCCACTTATCCCGCAGACAGCTCTGGCGATGAATTGGAAATTTACCGAAGAAATGATCAATTGAATAAGAAATTTAGTGATATTGCGTGTCAAACGGAACAACTACGATTCCGAAAGCTTTATCCACAACTAGCAACGCCTGGAGACCGGGCTCCACTTGAGAGACCACCATGCGAACTAAACCGTCAAACGATCTACATTGATGCGGTTTCCGTAGCGACGCCCAGTCTACAAAATCGACCTCCGTTAGCCGATCGCTTTTGCTATATGTTGACAGATTTTGCTTCGGCATTGTACTGCAGTCTCGCCATTATGTGTTGTTGTACCCCCAGTATGTTTCGATAAATAACATTTAGGCACACGAATTGCTTTTAATATAATATGTGTACTACACATCATCAGTTGTTGGTCCCAAAAACAAAAACGAGTGCGATTCATGTTTGTGTTGGATGGCCTCGGACGCGGATCATAGTGCGCTTAATATCATATTTTTGAGTCAGATTTGTGTTCATGAAGCTAGAATAATGTGCAATTATCAGATAGAGACACCACATGCACAGCAATACAAATAGGACATAGGTAAGATTCTCGCCCATCATATTGAAACTGGCGATCACCGATTGCCAAGCCTCGATCACAACCTGCCACAAACGTTGACGCAGTGGAGCACGTTGAAACGCCGTTGTCGAGCTAACCGATTCGACCTCAATATGCAGGGTACGTTGATTCGGATCCGGATTCTGTTGTTGCTTTTCTTCCGATTCTTTCGGCTTATCCAGTGTCGTCAGAAGATGCTTTTTATCGCTCTTGTCGGGAAAGACAAGCCATGAGGTTTGACAACCCGCCTCGTTGGTGAGTTTACGGGGTATTCCCAGCAGCGTGCAATCTGATAGCTGCATGCGATTGAGGCTAACAGTCGTCTTCAGAAGCTCACTGCTATCAGCTGTGTAACAGACAAAACTCTCATTAGTATAACACACATACGAGGTTGGCTTAAAATAATTTTCGACATTAAGTAAATAGGAATCATGTCTTAATGCATATTTCGATAAGTTTTCGTTATTATCGTTTAAAAAATCGATTGAAAGCTTCAAAATATCAGTATAAGTAATAGAAATAAATATATATTGTCTATTTCAAAATATTGGTTTTTGAAAGACAATGCACATTTCCAAATACAGTTGAACTTCCATAACTCGATCTTCTATAACTCAAATTTCTTTCTAACTCGAGCTAAATAAGTGGCAGTAAAATTAATAAACTTGGATAATGGTGATTCGAGTTAGGGAAGTTCGACTGTACCATATCCAAATTCATCAAATGATGCTACCAGAGATATTTAACATTATACTACAGCAACAAAATACAAGAAGAAAGATTGCAAAGGGAGAAACGGCTTCAAAAGTAGCCAACACTATGAATTCAGTTAGAAAACTCGCCACTTTTCAATCGACTCTCAAACGGTATCTATACTAGCGTTTTGGCTGAAATTATGGTCGATTATATATCAAAAGATGCTAATTCAAAGTCACAAACTGTTGAGACAACCCTCGTGCTCCCTCCCTTTCGCTCTTTTAACTTACGCTCAGGATGCGTGTGCGCCGCTGTGAACTGTTCGGATTGAGTGCGTTTCAGTTTGGGTTGTGGATTGAAATGGGTCTGTTCGCTTTCCATGATCTTTGAGTATTCCTCGAAGAGATTGAGCAGCTCCACAAACCGATCGGTGATCTGTTTGTGACTCTCTTGAACTTCGGCAAAAAAGTTGGGTGGATTCAGTTTGGTTGGATCATCTGGTTCCTTCTTAATATTCCAGCCAATGGTCTTTGGATTTGCATTCAATTCACAATCCTTGCCTTCAATATCCAGCACCACTGCGGCGCCGTCGTTATTATTCCCATTCATCTGGATGGGCATTTTGTTTATTAGATTAGATGGCCAATTTAGCTGAAGCGACTGTACTTTATTATTATTGTTGCCTGTATGTGTGTGTGTGCGTGTGCTCTATGTATATGTGTTAAAAAGTGGTAAAAATCAAAGTCTAACTTCAGTGTATTCCTGGTTTGTAAATGTGTTTACTTTTGTATCGTATTTTTTTGCTGTCATTTTAAAAACAAATTTCAAATTGTTGTCTGCCTCTGTCGTTTGTCGTCTGGTATTAACCCTTAGTCTGCTTCGTTCGCCTAGTGGATAATTTTTTGCGCTAAATTAAGCAATTTCCCAAAAGCGTCTGCATTTTTGTCAACTTCACAACTGCAACTGGCCAATGGGCTCTTGAATCACTCGACAAGTCGTCTAGTGTCCAAGCTATCTGCTCGCTTTTCTCTAATATGACAATTATAACGGTCTACTGCACTAATATAATTTTGCATAAATATATTTTGAACACTATCTTTAAAGTAAATAATATATACATATATATTAGGGTGTCCCTTATTTTGACAAAGTTGTTATTTTTAAACGCATACGGGCTAGATCTCTTCACTTGGTCCTTATGCACTTGGAAAAAAAGTTTTACCTCAATCGGAGTATGATAACCCGTGCCGACTTGGATCGGAAAATTTAAAAATTATATGGGACAAAAAAAAAATCAACATTTTTTTTTAATTTTTGTATTTTGTTCATTTGGTCTAAAGTACCCGAAAATAAATTTTCACCTTAATCGGAGTACGATAACAAATTAAAAATTGATTAAACATGAAAAAACAGTGGCCGCGTTCACCAGAACTAATCAATCAGTAATCATGTATTTCGTTTGTTCGATAACAAAGCATCACAATCACAGAATTTCAGCGTACTATTTTGGTGATGAATTTTCAGTCATCATACATCACAAAATTTGAAATCATGATTGCTAATCACTGCATTTCACCAGAATAATCATGCAAATTTCATCGATTTTCTGTTGTCGATTTGATCTGGTGAACACGGCCAGTGTGTTAACACTGATTATAAATTTTTCGATGTTTTTCATGTTTTAAATTTTTAATTTTTTTTCCCCCATATAATTTTTAAATTTTCCGATCCAAGTCGGCACGGGTTATCATACTCCGATTGAGGTAAAACTTTTTTTCCAAGTGCATAAGGACCAAGTGAAGAGATCTAGCCCGTATACGTTTAAAAATAATGACTTTGAAATAATAAGGGATACCCTAATATATATATGTATTTGAAATTATTAAGTGATTATTTTATTTTTGACTTTGAATTTAATTTAGATAATTTATTATATTTATTATTGTATACTTTTGAATTTAACGAAATTAAGTTAGCTATTTTCAGCTTTTGCTCCCATTCTTCCGTTCTTTTAGTCTTTTATTTTTATTCGACTCTCGGTCTATAGACAAACCGGTTTTGCTTAACATATTCATTTGAAAACTACAGCAATATGTATAGCATACTTATTGGAGCGGATTAAATACGGCTGTAAAGATCGGTTTAAAAGTAAGTCAAGAATTGAATCGGATAAAATTATATCTTTAGCATACTACTGTGGAATTTGAAACAGATCATAGATTTTTATAGCCGTTATTTAAAAAATAAGTAAAAGGGTATATTGTATTCCTTACAGGGAGAAGGAAGCCTCTCCGATTCCTGATCAGCATCAACAGGGCCTAGATCTCAGAGACTATAAGAGCTAGAGCAACCAAATTTGGGACACAGACTTCCATAAACCCCACGAAGATCAAGTTTGTTTTAAATTTGTGCCACGCCCCTTTCTGCTTCTGTAAATCGCAAAAAGCCATCACACGCACAGTTTTTAGAATATTACGTATTTTTTGGTAATAAACGTTATCTGTTAATTAAAGCTATCATCCTACTTAATTGTAACAAGATCGGTCAACCATAACGGTAGTAATGATAGTAAATGAGTACAAAGTTACCATTTATTTGAATCAGAGTTAAATCCTATATAGCATTTTACGTCAAAATATGTTTTCAATAGTTATCAAACACCTTATTTAGACATTGAAAAAATTGTGATTATGTAATTAAAAAAATAAATTTGTACTTCAATCTAAAACTGTACAAAATAACTGATTCTGAACTGATAAAAAAAAAGCAGCTTAAAAACCTAGTTTTAAATTAAACTTTCAATATATTTCTAAGTAATAAAATGGTTCATGCTACAATCTTATTGTCATACTTAGTGTAATCGTTAAAATACAAACGGTCCATTTTGGAAGTCAATTTTTAAGAAAATCTCAAAAAATAAATAACAAGTTAATTTATTCTAATGCAATATCGATATTCTCATCCTAATGAATTTCTTCTAGCGTATATTGCTCAAATATATAACTTGAATATATTTCTGGAAGAAAATTTCACAAGATGTAAATTGTTGATCAATTTTACGTATGTGGTCGCTGTGGACTGTTTCTGGGACTAGCCAATATATTTTTTGAGCTTTCAAACATCTTTTGAGGACGAGCGAACATTAATGAAAAATACAATTTTCATTGCAGTTTTACTAGCTCAGTTTTCAGTGTGAGCTTCAAATAAGGCTCAATCCTTTTCCATTTTTTTCAACTTATACGATCTGATTCTTTGAATATTCAATGACAACCAATATGAGATCAAAAATTAAAATGACAAAGTAACTAAATCATTGAATTTCTTATAGGCATGCTCTAGGGCATTTTCATTTCAGCTTTAACATATTCCGACACCTGCCACAAACAGTGGCAGCCACTGGTCACTGGCTGCATCTGAAGTTGTGTGAGTGTGAGTGTATGCGTGTATCTTTTGCTTTGGCCATTGATAATAATATTTAAAGGGCTTAAGTGAGCTGAAGATTTATATTTGTTGGACATTGGCTGAAATCTTCCTCCAGGGCAGTCATTCAACAACAACAGCAACAACAACAGCGGCAACGACCAAAAAACAACAAACACAATTTATTGATTTTGTCGCACATAGTACATCATGTGTTTTTTTTTTTTTTTTTATTTAACAAAGACGTTGATGTACGCAGTACATTCAAGTGGTCTTTGCGACACCAGGCCTAGACCTGTTTATTGCACCATTTCTTCTCCCTCTCGGCCCTGCCGATTAAGTATTATCACGAGAGGGAGAACAGCCTTATCGGCTCGCTTCTGCGCTGGTACGCTCTTCCCGCCTCAGCTCCAGCATGACCTCGCACGCCATCTTCTCCACTGCATGCCAGTTTTCCCTCGATGCCATCATGTTTTGCACTAAATTGCTAGGGGTGGGTTCGACTTCGAAAGTCGCAGCAACTGTGCTTCTCTGTCTCCTAAATCTAGGGCAGTCAAAAATGACATGCTCGGCGTCCTCTCGATATCCGGTACCGCAAGTTCTACAGTACGGATCATCGCTGTGGCCAAAACGGTAGAGGTATGCCCTAAAGCAACCGTGACCGCTCAGGAACTGGGTCAGGTAGAAGTTAGTCTGACCGTGCTTCCTGTCCACCCATTGCTCAATCTGTGGAATGAGTATGCGTGTCCAGCTACCTTTTTCGGACTCGGTCCATCTGCTTTGCCATCTGTCTAGCATTGCCCTCTGATTGGTACCAGCATTGCCTTCCCTCGTTATAGCCTCTACAAGTAGATCGAAAGGCGGTATGCCTGAGATCACGTGGGCTGCGTCCCCTGAAATCGTGCGAAAGCCACTGACTACTCTTAGGGCGCACACTCGGTACACAGAGTTAATTCCTCTAATATACGACTTCTTCCTCACGGCTTTCACCCAGATTGGTGCTGCATACGTGGTGATTGATCGCACCACCGACGTGAGTAGGCGTCTTCTCAACTGTTTCGGTCCTCTTGTGTTAGCCATGATACGAGCGAGTGCTGTGCATGCCACTGCTGCTTTCTGCTCCACATACGCCATATGGTCTTTGTATGAAAGCCTATGGTCAAGAATCACGCCAAGATACCTCAAGGATGGTCGGGAGTGCACGGTACTGTTGCCCACCGAGATGTGTGCAATCTCTGCAGTCTTCCGGGAGCTTATAAGGACCGCCTCCGTTTTATGCTCTGCCAGAGACAGGCCTGCACCAGTCAGCCAAACTTGTGCAAGCCTGACAGCCTCGTTGGTGATAACTTCCACCTCTGCGATATGCTTCGCTACCGACACTATTGCCACGTCGTCCGCAAATCCCACGATTCGCACTCCTTCTGGCAGTGGTAGCCGTAGTATGCCGTCGTACATCATGTTCCAGAGGACTGGCCCTAGTACCGAGCCCTGTGGGACTCCTCCGGAAACCTGGTAATGCTTCTCCCCTCTGCTAGTTTGGTAGCGAAGTACTCTCTCCTTGAAGTAACTTCTGATTGATTGTACTAGGTACGGCTCCACTTCTTTCCTGGTAAGGCACCTTAAGATTTCATCCCATCTTGCCGAATTGAAAGCATTGCGTACATCGAGTGTGACCACAAGGCAGTACTCCTTGGAGCCCCAGAGCCATCTTTTGCCTTCAATTGCTCTCTCTGCGAGATCGGTTACCACTTGGATGGCTTGCGTTGTGGATCGGGCCTTCCTGAAGCCGAACTGGAACGGGGACAGCCCGCCATGTTCGCTTATGGACTGTTCCAACCGATTGCAAATAACTCTTTCGAGCGCTTTACCTGCCGAGTCCAGCAGACAAATTGGTCTGTAGGCCGAGGGGTCATCTGGTGGTCTGTTTCCTTTAGGAATGAGCACTAGGTCTTGTTTCTTCCAACGGGGCGGGAATACCCCCTCCTTGAGACAGGTGTTAAAGACATCAGCAAACAGGCTTGGCTGTGACACCATTGCCAACTTGATAACACCACTTGGGAGTCCGTCTGGGCCAGGTGCTTTCCCCGGTTTCATTCGGCACGCTGCACTGTATATCTCCTCCTCGGTGACTAGGTTGAATATCGCCGGAATGCCGCCTTGGGATCTTTCAGTACTGCTAGTGGACATCGGTTCCTGCGTTGGGAAGAGCTGTTCTACGATTTTGCCCATTAGTTGTGGGCAGGAGGGACTCGGTGGTCTGAAAGCGTGCAGTCTCTTCATTGTAAGTTTGTAGGCCATACCCCAGGGGTCCGCGTCTGCTTGGTCGCAGAGGTCCAGGAAGTGCTGCTTTTTGCTGGTTTTGATCAGTATTTTTAGGATACGCCGCTTTCTCCTAAAATCCTCTCGAAGTGCCTCTTGCCTTAAGTCATCGCGACTTATCGCACGTTGATATGCCCGTCTTGCTCGAAGAGAGCTCCGACGTGCTTCGGCTATATCGCTGTTCCACCAGTAGACTGCCCTCTGTCGTGACCCTCCTGTTGTTTTGCGCATTGATGCATTGCACGCTCTCACGAGGTGTGTCATCAGCTGATCCACTCGTTCGGTTGCGTTGCCGCTGGTCGTTGCTCCCTGCATCATTTGCTCGAAGGCAGCTTTGTCGAGCGTGTCCATTCTAAAGAATGCTCTTCTTCTTGGCGCTTCAACCGCTGGTGTTCGTCCGCAAATCTCGGTTATGATTGCCATGTGGTCACTGTGCGTGTACTCTTGGCTGAGGGACCAGGTTGTCCTTGGCGCCAGGCTGCTACTCACGAAGGTGAGGTCGATGATCGAGCCAGCGTTTCCTCTTCTAAATGTTTGCTCACCTCCACTGTTTAGAAGAACAAGATCCAATCTGGCCATGGCTTCCAGGACTGCAACTCCTCTATGATTGGTGCTTGTGCTGCCCCAATCAGTAGCCCATGCATTGAAGTCACCAGCAATTAGGCAGGGTGATCTGCTAGCGGCGTCGTTTACTAGTCTGTCTAGTATCTGCGAGTACTCTTCCAGAGATAATGACGGAGCGAGGTAGCAGCTATAGACGTACAGGTAGTCTATCTTTGCCCTTACGAACCCTTTCTCGCTACTCTTCTCCAGCATTTGAATCGTTTTTTGTCTACAGCTCCATGTGGCCGCCCTACCCGTTTGGTCCCCTGCCCACGTATTGGGGGACTTTATGCGGTACGGCTCGCTTAGGATGGCAACGTCTATCCTCTCTTCTCTGACGGTTTGTGTAAGCAGTTCTTGGGCTGCCTCACAATGGTTCAGATTTAGTTGATAAAACCGCATCATTGTGACTTGGCTCGAACCAGCGCTTTTGCCAGATAAGGGCATCTTGTACTGTTGACTGGGTGGTCAACCTCCTTTTCTCCTTTGCGGGTACACAGCAGACACTTTGGTGTATGCTTGCAAGATTTTGCTTGATGGTCCGCCTCTCCGCATTTAAAGCACCGGCCTTTGCAGTCCTCTTCCTCTCGGCACTTGTTGGCAACATGGCCGAAGTCCATGCACCGGAAGCACCTAATTGGTTGGATTTTCCTCCGGATTCGGCAAATTACCCAGCCCACTCGAAGCTTCCCAGCTTGTAGGAGCTTTTCGGCCTCGTCTGCTGGAAGCCTTAAGCTCGCTGTCTGGGTTCCTCCATACGATTTCCGAATTGAGAGTATGGACGACGATGATGCTTTGATCTCACCAAACTGTGTGATCAGTGCCTCTAGGAGCTCCTCCTGAGTCGTGACCTCGTCCAGGTCCCTTACTTCGATCGCTGTCGTTGCTGTAAGCGACCTTACTTCAGCCTTAGGACCAAGGAAGTCCTTCACGGCGTCTTGAAGAGTCGCCGTGTGCGGATCCGCCGTCTTCGAGAGCTCGAAAAGCAGTTCTCCCTTGGCAGTTTTCCGAATCGCCTTCACGTGCTGTGCCAGATTTCTTAGCTTTGGCTCAGTCTTAACTGAGCGCAGGATATCGGCGTACGAGGTGGAGGAGTCTCCCTTTACAACTATGGCGTCCGGCTTTGCCTGTTTAACCCTTCCTCTTGGTTTTCCGACCTTCCTCCACTGGTTTTGCGGCTGCCGTACTGCTGCCTCGGCTTCCTTTGCTTCGGTGACTTTCGGCGAGTGCTTGGTTACACTTGGCCTTGTCGCCTGCCTGCCCTTTTGTTTCTTCGGCCTTGGTGGGGGCGACGGAAGCTCCTCTCGATCGGTTCTCGATCTTTTCCCATCACTAGGTGTTTCAGTACTCGTAGCCTTGTGAACTTTCTGTGATGCTTGTGGTTCACTGTGCTCTTCTTCCGCGGCAACGTAGAGACCGAGAATACTGTCTACTAAGTCTCTCATTGGTTGGTGAATTGACCTCCTTCCTTCTAGTATCTTGCTTAGTGCTCGAATTTTCTCGCCCAGCCTGTCGAAGCTCGTGATCAGCCCAAGCCCAGGTTGGCTAGGCTCTGGCTTATCAGCGTTTTCCGTCGGTGGAGGACAAACGGGAGTTATCGCTGCTGGCAGCGCGAGACGGCTGACTGTGACGGGTGCCTTTTCTCTGGGCTTTCTGACCGGCTGATTTGAAGGACTCATTGTCCGAGTCGGTGTGGAATCCTCTTCACTCGCATCCTTAGCATTGAAGGTGAAGATCACCGGCTGCAGGTTAGGCGGGGCAGACGATGGTGCATGGTCTACCGACGGGGGAGTATGTTGGAGCCTAGAAACTTTACGGAAGGCTGCAAGCTCCTTCTCCATTGTTGTCGTTTCTCTGGCTCCTGATGATGGTGTTGCTCTTTTGTCACTTGTAACAATATCTGGTACACTAGCCAAGTGGGCCACTGGTGTAGCAGAGGTGGGGGGAATGGTAGTTAGGGCCTCCAGAATCCTTGCCCTAGCCGTGTCCGAAGACGCGGGTGGATTTCCACAATGGTGGGTGCCACCTGGAGTAATTATGTTGAAGCTAGACATTCCTGATTATTTTTTTAAGTGCATTTTACCTACTGCCAGGATATATACTGCCGGCTGATTCAGCGCAGACGCAGACCACGGGGCCGCTCAATGTGAGTACAGACGCTCCGTGGATTTTTGTTGAGTTTTTATACCTACTCCCAGGTTTTACGAGACTGCCGGCCGATACGGCACAGACGCAGACCCCGAAGCTGACCTCTATGATCGATCGCTCCGAGGGATTTTGCGTGGACAGTTTGATCCATTTACTTCTAAGGTCAGCAGAAATACTCATTGGGGCATCCATCGTTGACCAAAGTTGCCGCTGTTGCAGCAGTGTTGCTGCTGTTGCAGCAGTGTTGCTGCTGTTGCAGCAGTGTTGCTGCTGTGATGCTGGTGAATTGTTGCTGTATTGCCGCAGAGTTGCTGCAGTGTTGCTGCTGTGCTTCTGTTGGTGTTGAGCTGCTGTTGTTGCTGGTGTTAGTGTGCTGCTGTTGCTATTATGCTGCTGTGCTGTTGAGTTGCTGTTGCTCCTGTTCTGCTGTTGTTGCTGCGTTTCAGCAGTGTTGCCGGTGTGCTGCTGTTTCTCCAGCGTTGTTGCTGCTGCTGTGCTGCTGGTGTTATGTTGCTGACTTGCTGCCGTGTTGCAGCAGAGTTGCTGCGTTGATGCTGCTGTGCTGCTGTTGTTGCCGTGCAGGTGGTTTTCATCTGATCTGGCCTAAACAGGCATGCTGCAGAGTACTGCGTTGGGTCGGCTTATGGGGTAAGTGTGCCTATCCTGTTTTGGCTTCCACTCATCCGTTCTTTGCGCGTTTCAGCAGCGGGACAGGGCCCTTCTCGGCCAAAGGCGGCGGCGTCGACTTGTTACCGTATTCTCCGTCCTAGGGACCATCCTTTATGTTGCCTTCATACTCGCGACGTTAAGCGGCCCTATGGGCAGACAGAAGGGCCACGCGGTGGCTGCTGTCGCCCGGAAAACACTTAAAACGAGGTAAAAAACGGGAGCGGTAGGGAAACGCGTCCTATTACACCTTCACTTCACACACATCATGTGTGTGTGAGTGTGTTTGTGTGCAACGAGGATGCTGTTGCCAGGCATTGCCATTGCCTCCATCGTCTGCCCAGGGCCCAGAACCCAAATGGAAGCCAACGCCTGCGCCTGATTCGTCTGCCAGTTGATTGCTGTTTGTGTGTCTGAAGGTGCTGAAGCAAAACAACTCAGCCCGAAGCCTCCGCAGTCCATCCACCTCCACAATTCCCTTTTAAATTTAAAAATTTAAATTGCACATTTGTTGCATACCCTACAGCAGCACTATAGTATGTGGTTGTTCTGGATTTTCCCCAATCCTTGCTTAAAATGTTAAGTGAATTCTAATTTTATTTTAATCTGTTTAGCTTTAAATTTAAATGAACTATTTAGTTTTTTATGTACAAAAATATTTTCCCTTGATTTATATTAATTTTTTGTTAATCTCCAATTATATTTTGTATATTAAATATTTTTTTTCGACAGATTAGACAACAGTCGAAGTCAAAAAAATAAATAATATCTGTTAGCATTGTAGAGGATGTACCTTTCAACTAACCTCGACTGTATCGGTCTTACTTTCTCTAAGCGAATATATTAATAAATATATTCATAAAAGTAATTTGACTTGATAGAACGTTTCCTATTTCCTTTGAACTAAAACCAAGCTAAAACTTTATTAGGATGTTTCCATTAAAAACTATTTTATGGCTGCACCGAGCTAGGATTTTTTTCAAATAGTAAGTTTGTTCAAAAGCTAACCTTATTATCGTATAATTCTATTTAATTTATGAGGTGTTGCTGATTATACTCGGCTGAGCACATAAATATAACTGGCTTGGTCGACTTCTAACTGTCCTACAGAGGCGGCTAAGCGTTGCCAAAAATTCTTGGTGGTCGCCTCCTTTGGCCGGAGTCTCTAAGGAACGAGCCCATAAATATTATTTGTTTAGATATAAGTGTATAAACATATATATTTGGCTTAATGCTTGTTTGTTTCCTATTACTCGACTTGCTCGTTTATCATCGCCTGCTGCAATTTTGGTATCTGCCTCATGCGGATACAACAAAGTTTAGCAACTTGAGCGCCCAGCATGTATTCAATTAAGTCAAGCCACGATTTCGTATTTTTATCATGATTATCATTATGATTATTGCCATCATTTGGCAACGAAATGACGCATCTGATTACGAGAATCAGATGGATCTCGAATTGGGCGCATATGCAAGGAAAATTCAATTGGAAGTTTCTCTGTCTCGCTTTTCGTACACAGATTTTTATATTTTAGGATTCATTAAAGTTTCCTTAATAAAACTAAGTTATAAAAAAAAGTTCTTTGTAATGAACAATATTACTATTTTTAATATTAGTAGATTTATTTGCAGTTGTCCATTTTGATAATGGATAATTTACTCATTTATAAACTTTCTATCCATTCCAAAGATTAATTAAATGGGACTATTTTGATTTGAATAATTTCGGTTCATCTGCCCAGGTACAATAAAAAAGTTAATTACTACTATAACTATTATGTGATCTGCAGTTGTCAAATTCAGCTTAGTGAGCTCAGTTAATAACTGCGTATCCAACCCTGTTTAAAATATTTTGCAACATCTTTAATAGTTAGAAATAACCAAGAAATTGTTGAATCAAGCAAGTTAATAATAATTAAATTTATGAAGTCAAAGTTATTTTAAGATAACGATTAAAATATTAATATGTAATAGTTATAACAGGTGTCGATAAGTCATGAACTTAGTGTCAATATGTCCAAAGACTCGAAATATTTATTCATATTATGTTCATATGTATGTATCTTTGTTTGTATGCACTATATTCGTATTGAGGGTTTTCCGAGTTTAGTCATCGTAAGTAGTTTCTTGTGTGCCATCGACTCATAATATTTGAACAGCTAGTACGAGTATATTTAGATAAGATATGTATTTTCTCGTGTTGACTTTGCCACACCCATCACACATTCCATCTAATTTCTTATACCTGTGTGTGTATACGTTTTGTGTAAGAGTATCTGTGTGGTGTGTGTGTGTTCATGTCAGAATCGCTTACACCTGCCAGAATCGTCAAAACATTGTCAGAGCGTTTGCCACTTGTCAAGCTAAAAGTAAAAGGTAAGTGAAATATCCGCTATGCATTCTTCACCATCCCCATTCCCTTCTTTATTTTCCCCATCCTTAACGTCCATTGAGAGTTACCTGGCAATCAGTAGCTACCTGTACCTGGGCTTCTACTGCCTAGATGGCCACTCGGTGCCGTCATTCTCCTTTTCTGCTGTTAGTTGACATTTAATGGCATTTGACACTCTGCACGGAGTGTCCTGTCCGCAAGACAAAGGACAAAAAAAAAGATGAGGGGC
This sequence comes from Drosophila limbata, assembly GCA_963924055.1. Classification (NCBI taxonomy): domain Eukaryota; kingdom Metazoa; phylum Arthropoda; class Insecta; order Diptera; family Drosophilidae; genus Drosophila; species Drosophila limbata. The sequence continues at coordinate 7,415,103 of OZ001353.1, forward strand.
AAATTGTGAAAGAATGGAAAAGGCAAAAATAAAATGACTTGAAATGGTATGCCCCAATACAAAAGTGCCCGACTCGAAGATATCCTGTGATTTGTTTATAAGGTACAAAACTTTTCACTACAAAATTTACGCATTATTAAATTATAATACGTATTAAAATTAAATATTAAAGTAGATTTGTTGTCTGTCAAAATCCAAAACAAATCACAAAAATATTACAGAAACTTTGTAGTGTAAGATGAAAGAGCTTCAAAATATGTACTTTGAGGATACGAAATCGCTGTGGTTTATTTACAATTATTTTCCCCTCGAGCTTAAACCCGAATCGAACTCCTGTTTTTTGTTGTCAATGTTGTTGTCAATAACTTAAGAGTAAAAAATCCAATTATAGTAAATCATTACCTCAAATTAAAAAAAAAGTTAAACGCCATAATTAAAAAAAAAAATTTTTAGCATTAAAAAAAAGTTACATAACTTTGAAAGAAGACTCGAACCGTTCTTTAAAATTTTAAAGTTTTGCAGACTTGGTAGCTTCTGTCTTTTGAGTCATTTTACTAAGTAGAGGGTATAAAATGGTATCGGGTATTTGCCTAATGGAAATATGAGCAGAAAAAATCAATAAGCGCGATTTGAAGACGTGGTCTAACTGTCTGCTGTCTGGTCCATCCTAATGAAGTTGTAGCTGTAGCATCCTTGGGATGGAAGTCGGAGCAAAAACAACATCCATGCACTTAATGTTCTTGTTTGCTTAACTTTATTTGATGTCTTTGCGTTGATGTTGATGTTGTTACTGTACTTGTTCGCATTGCTATTTGTTTTCTACGACAACGTTGTTTACAAATGAACGCCCGCTGCCGAAAGGACCTCTAGGAGCTATGGTAGTTATATTGGAATCAGCAAACCAGGAGCCACATATTTTAACCACTTGCACGCACAGTTGCGCCAAATATATGGAGACGAGGGTGAGGGGAGCTGAGAGGTTGGTTAATGCATTTAGCGATGCTTGAGTGTACTCGTTATATACGTGGTCCAATATGCTTGGAGTCCGGACTCCGGAGTCCTTGCCTGGCCAGGCACTTATGTATGTGAGTCCTTTGCTTGTGCTGCGGTCAAATTGTAGCCGCATATTCGTATATTTTTCTCGATGTGAGCTTTGAAATGCCCACGTCATGAGTTGCAAGTGGGGCCAGGGAAGGCAGAAGGATCAAAATGTCTGGGGCACTTCGCATTGCATGTATTTTTAATTAATTGCATGCCCAAGTCAACTCGACGCGCTTCGAATTTACCAGGCAACAAAACTGACCCATTCAGGCCTCGACGCTTCTCCTTCCTCCCTTCTCCACCCTATCCACAACTCATGCAGACATTTATACATATACACATATTTTAAATACATGCATGTTGCTTATTCCCTTTTGTAATTGGTTTGAGATGTACTTCTCACATTTGTAGACTCATAATTGAGTTAAGTCCGATTGAATTATACTCGTTAAATATTCATTAAGGAATTTCTCAAATTATGAAATTGGTTTGCATTAAATTCCATTTTCCTACCATTCTCGTGTCTACTCATTTTCGTATAATATAAAATTGTACATATTGCACAGAATTATAATACGCTTGAAATCCTTTGAATTTCATAAAGAATTCTCGTTGTAATTTTTTCAACGTCTAAATAAGGTGTAAAATATATAGAAATTAATGTCAAATGTGTATTTTTTTGTTTAAGCGTAGTACTCTCTAGACGAAAACATTTTGGGCGCTCAAAATGTTCGATGTTTTGAAGGCAGGCCTTACAAACTTCAATGTGACAGCAAAATCCCAAAAATCACTAAAAAATTTAGAGATTGTTGGTGTAATGCTGCTGTGGTCACACTGCTGTGTTAGCTGTGCACAACAAACAAATAAATAACATTGAGAACAACAAATAAGAGGAAATGAACTGAAAATGAATGAAATGCCCTAATTTTCAAATTAAAAATTATTAATTATAAAAATCCCATTAAAATGTTTTTTGTCGGTCAAATCCCACAAGTTTGGCCTCTGGTTCACCTCTTCAATCAGTCTAATTCAAATTTGTGTTAAAAGATCTCAATTCGGCTATTATTTTTTTGCTTGTTGGTCGCCATTTCTGTTCAAAAAGATTTCGACTAGTCGAAACAACGATTCAATCGATGTTTTGAAAGGTCAAAAAAAGCTGGCATCTGTTTATGAAACAGTGTTGTAAAACGCCAGAGAATATTCTGAGCTTCCCATATTTAGGTACAGAGTACATAGGTTTAGAAATGGCCTTACAAAATAATTTCGAGCATGTTTGCAACCCTTTTTTTGTATGGAGTTTTGGCCTTGCAAACATATTTTCGTCTAGAGAGTACTCTGCTTTAATAAAACCTTTATGTACATTGAAAAAACGGCCCATAAATATGTTTTTTCGCTTTCTTATTTTGTTTTGTTTAATCTCAGTTTGCTCTGATCATAATTTTTGTTCTTTAGTTTTTTTATCAGAAATATATCGTCCTTTGAGGTTACTAAAAATGTTTAAAAATAAAGAAATAATAAATTGTCCAACACTTTAAATTACTCTCGTGTACTTACCAATCATAGCAATTGTTAAATCACCAACCGGATATAATTTTTAAAGCCCAATTTCCATTTGCCATATCATTATCCCGATCGGGCGTTGGCAATTTCATATTCAGATGAACGCGCATGCCATCATCATGCCATCAGCATTTCCACGATATTCACCCAGTGATTTAATTTTATAAGACTCATTTTCATCGAATATTTCGTAGTTCGAGTATTGAGCGAATCGTTGTCATTGTATGAATTTCGTTTGAATTATTGAAAATCCGATCATCAGTAGCTACAGTCTTTTTCAGTTCTTCTTTTGACTTAAGATGGGCTTGGCTTTCCTCAAGTTCCTTGTTTATGAAAGCTAAATATGTAGTTCGATTAATCACATTAAATTGTAACACTAGCCCCATTTAAATCATTATTAATTATTACACAATTTCCAATGATCATCGCAAATATTGATAGTAAAATCATCAAAATTGTTTTCATTATTGTTTAAGTTCTCCGCGTTCTTAAACCGTCACCCAATCAAAACTTTTTAGTAATGGTTTGAAACAAAAAAACAGTCATATATGAGACTTTCTAAATTCTTATTAAATGCTACAAGGTATTAATGTCTGTTAAAGCAACATTTAAACTTAAAAATTCTATAATTTATAAATAGCCTATGACTTTTCTCATTATTTATTTGACGACGACGCCATTCGAAAATCGAGTATCCACAGTCAATAATACTTTACAATAAGATACTCTTTTAAAATAAGTCAACTGTTAAGCTAAAGAGTTGGGAAAAATTTCAATATTATCTTTTATTTTGAAATCATTGATTTCTTTGAATTTTATGTTCCTCAAGCTAAAAACAAAATCGTCGTTTGTGCTAATATCAGTGAGTCTTTAAATCATCTCTATTAACTAATTACTCAAAACCTTTTTAGTTTTTTTATTGTTTTAAATCGAAAGCACACTAAACTTTGTAAGCATTAATATGATTAACACTCTCTTAAATAAACAGCGTGTGCGATAGTCATATATTGCCAGAGTTTTCATTCATGAAACTTGACCGCAAGCCAATGCTGTTTGCGTCACCGCAGTCCGTACATCATTTGCGGTTTATTGTAATTAAAGCTCAGTGGCTTGGTTCAGTGCACACATGCATCCACACTCAATTTACCCTACACTCTCCTCTTATACCCTCTTCTCTCCTATTTCCATACCCCGTTCTGCTTTTGGTTCACTGTGTTTAAGCAGTCGCTTTTGATTGTGTCAAAAGTAAAGCTAATAATTCTGAAACATTAGAAAATATTTCATACTCTATTAATTAAACCGGTGATTGGCTAACCAAATTTCCAGTTAAAATAAAAAGCTAGGGAGACCATAATGCCAGAAACGCATGACAAGAAACCTTGTCGCAGTTCACATTCCATCTCGAGGAACATCGACAACAACTCACCGTTTACAATTACTAACCGAGTGCATTTGGGTGGCCAGCGACAGCCAATGGATTTCACCACAACCCAGGAGCTTAAGCTGAGGGCAGGGGATGTGCGAATGGCCCGAATGCAGATCAGTCTCGCCAAGCTGCGACACGATATGGAGCAGTCAAACAAGCTGGTCGAGCAACTCTGCCTGGAAGCTCGCGTGGAACTAAATTCTACTAGCAAATAACTAGTTTGATCACATATGGTCTAAGATAAATAAATAATTGTCATTGTAATAGTATTCCTATATATTTTAGCGAGTAAATTAATTAAATTATAAATAAAAGCTACAATAGAAACAAAGATATTGCTTATATCATTGCCGTATGAGAATACAATCAGTCAAATCATCTAACCAATATTAAGTATGCCACAAGTATATCCATCAAGTGACGGAAATATATATGCTATATTCTATTAAATTTATATTTGTAGCACTTATTTAACTAAATGTTTCAACAAACACCCAAAAGAGTGAAAATTTTAATAAAATTCCCATTTGAATTTAACATGTGTTTTTGATTTTAAAAATTAAAAAAAAAAAACGTATTCTCTAATAATCAAGAATAGCTTTTACTTCATAGCTTTTATTCTAAAATTTAAAAAACGAGTTATTCTGAAAGTTTTAAATAAAAATTAAAATCTTTTTATTATTTTAAAATTTTTAAACTCTTGTCTTATTCACAAATTTTTGGAATGAAAACTCAGATGAGCTAAAGTTCCAGTTCTGCAAAACTTGATAGCCATAATATACAGTTGAAATAGGATTGATATGAAATGTGTATTACATTTAAAACTATTTTGTATGACTCGAATTTCTTTATGCAACTGCAATAGAAAAGCCTTGACGATTATAGGATGGTGACCAATCTAATTTTATTCCTTACTTATATTATATGCCAATGTATCATAGACTTTGTAGACTGATATATTGTATCCATCTCCGTTGGATTTTGAATGCTTGGCTCTCCTATTATACTGTGTGCTTTTTGAATTTATGTAAATGTTCTTTTTCTACATTCTTTTGTCACCCGCAGTTCTGCTGACACTTGAATCCTGCAAACGACAGCGCTCGGAGTCAACCAGTTGGAATAGACGCACGAAGAGTCTCCTAAATCATCAGAGACAGGTTAGTGACTGCGCTGCACTCATATGTTAATAACATAAGAGGGGGGCGTGTGATGGGGGTGATGGCTTGATTTAAATTAAAAATTTATTGCATACATTTTTGCGCTCTGCCATTGCATATAAAATAAATACACACACACACACACACATACCCAATCAGGCACACACACACAAATGCACTCGAATACACGTACATACATACATACATATGTGTATAAATTAAATTGTTGTGCGCCCAGAGGCGAACAACCGCCGACATAGCATGCCATGAACTCCAATTTAAACCATCAGCGTCTGGGTTGAGGGCTACAACTTGCAACACGGTGGCACCACGACTAGTTGTTATGGGGAAAAGAATGGAAGGTTGGCACTTCACCTACCGTTTTTGATTACGCGCGTGTTTTTCGCGTGCAACTAAATTAGCGCACCTGTAATCAAGTTTTTCTGCACAACAGAAGCGTACAGAAAAAAAATCACACAACAGAGAAGTAATATCTATTTCCGCAATGCCGAAAATTTGATGCCCTTTCATTAAGATATTTATGTATATGAAAAAGAAACTGACAAATATGTTGAGTTTTAACTTTTTCATTTAATAATTCTTATTTTTCCTTGATTTTTTTTTTAATTTAAAGAAATATTTATTAACAAACTTTTGTTTTTACATTTAAGGCTTACAGTGTTCCGATTTTGATGACATCATAGTATATTTTATGAGATTTAAATACATATATGTATATGAATTAAATTTTAAAATTTAAGTATGTTTTGTTGGACCGTGAAGTAAGGTGAAGAAACATATTCGTCAATGCTTAACATATTTAACGTCAGTATCATAATACTCTCAGCAAGAATAGTTTTTAAAAAGTGTTAGCAACGATGCCCTTTTTTTATAGTCGGAGCAAACAGCTTAAAATGTCAACAGAAGTGGCGTAAAATAACGCAAACATGCTATGTCTCTATAAATCATAAACAACTGGGAGCCTTGTTTAGTGTTGGAAAAATAATAAAAATGTGATATTCTCATGTTGAGATATGTTCTATGGTTGGAGTTGAAAACTAAATGAAACCAAGCGAGTTAATACTGAATTTATGTTTATTTCTCCCGTTTAAATTTAAGTGGAATGTAGTGGATTCGGAATTAAGAACGGCAATATTTAATTTTCAAATAATATTATACAATATTTTGGGTATTCAGAAACACTGATATTTGTGTTATTTTATAGTCTGATAGATTTTGAAATCACAAGAAACGCACAGAAAAAAGATTATCGCAACAAACATGTCCTAGGGTATGTATACAAAATTCGCCATAATTATCTTTTTTCTGTGTGTTTTTTGTCATTACAAAATATATCACTTTATAAAATAACACAAATATCAAAGCTTCTGAATACTTAAATTATTTTTAGATACACATTGTACAATTGAGTGCGGATTTTTTTTTGACAACGTTATTATATTAAGTGCGGGTTTCTGGTGTATTATAGATTTTTCAATTATCGATTATTTCATTACTTTCGCACCACTCGACCAAAACTTGTAATGTAACCGATTTCTCGTTTATTAGAGAAAAATGTCGCATTCGTCCTAAATGATATTTCGGGAAAATATATTGGTATTACTTTCGGGTCAATGGTGTAACCATTTATAAAATATGTCTTGTTCTGCAAAGATAAGAGCATTAATTGTACAAATTACATATATATGGTGTATACAAATTTACCTTCTTAAATGGACAGCTCAATGGAAAGTTAGAAACACGTCGTAGTCCGTAAGATATTATTTGAATCAAATTTTGACTATGTACCAACTGTAGGGCCGAGCAGTAGTCTAACTCTACTGTAGTATAATCAACGAACTTGTGATCCCGTTCAATTGCTATGGTGTAGTTCCCATTCACACTTTTAACATCCTCAGAGAATGTAATATCTGCATAGAAAGCAGACATATTTTTCTCAGTCAAATTAATATGACAGTGGACTTGCATCAGCTCCGGCCATTGATTTACACATTTCAATTTGGTAAACTTCGCAAAGATTTTCGGCTGTTAAAAGAAGACGGCATTTGTTTTAGAATTAAACCAATTCAGCTTAAAAAAATGAAGAAAGCAAATTATAATTACTTTTGCTTGACAAAATTTTTATTCATTTTTTTTTTTTTAATCTTCCTACTCACCCTTGCCCCCTGTGTGATCAGTATGCAACTGAATATCAAAACCATAATCGACACAGACAGAATACGTGTGTTCATGTTAAGTGTCTGTAAAGAATTGTTTATGATTTCCAAATAGACAATCCAGCAAAATGATGAATATGAACAAAAATCGATTTCCAAAATGTTTTAAATAAGTAATAGTGATTTTGTGCTTTATATACCCGATACTCAATATGTGATAGGAATCAAAATTATTCAAGCAGTTATAATATCACGCTTCCACTTCAGACCTAGAATAAAAATCAAACAATTAAGTAATAGCGTAACTAATAACTAACTTTGTTTATTCAGAAATATTTGTATTTAATAGCTCCATTAGTTTCCTGGATCATATTGGTTAATAGACCACTTGGCATCTCGTCACTACACGGAAATGTTTTTTGTTTTTTATAAAATAGTCCGTTGAGGTTTGAAATGTGCCGGATGGTGTATAACTGGGAAAGTCTAGTTCCTCCAGATGCCAGTTATTTATCGTGTAGTTAAAATGCTGAGAAATGTTTGTTAAATTCAGTTCAAAAAGTTTATCAACATTTACTTAGTATTAGCAACTCACGGCTTTAAGTGGACATTTCAGTCCGCCCGCCGTGTGATTCATAAAGGTTTTTGCGAAGACTCCTAAGAGGCGATTCTTATGTAGTTGTCCATATAGAGCACAAGCATTCATTTTAAAATTATAAATGCGTTTTCTTTCGCTGTTGTCCTTTTTCCAGTAATCCATTGTTGTATTTAAAATGAGCTCATCAATAGTGCGTTGAAACATCAGATGGCCATTAAGAAAGCTGCGATTATTAACTTGACTAAGAGTATAGTTGAGATCTTCAAATAGTTCCGGCACCCACACCTTGATATAAAACGAATCTATCAAGAATTGAAAATCCCGCTTTTCGGATGAAACCACAACCACAAGGATGAGGAGCGACTGAAGCCACACAGCCATAACTGAAGCTAAGAATAAACTGAATAGCTTCCAAAACAAACCAGAAATAAAATTTGGTATCAAATTGTAAAACATCATATGAAAGTTTATTGCAAGTAATTAATATTTAATTGTTTGTTATTAAGCCACGTGTTGTTTTGTTCGCAAATTGAGCATCATTAAAGAATCCATTCAGGGTGACAATCTAGATAAAACAGCTCAATTTTTCAATAAAAAAAAGACAAACGAAAAACAGATAGCACGTACAACTTTGTTATGATGTTTACAATGAATTCAAAATCAATAGATAACCCTGCCGCGTAAAATTATTTGTAGAACGCTTTTTTTGCGTATAAGAAATTCAGCTATGGACTGCCATCTGCCCTCGGGTATATAGTTGGGAAAGTCCTGTTCATCCAGATACCAATTTTGGATCGTATAGTTAAAGTGCTGCAGAAAAATAATTTCAAAGTTAAGCAGGCATCAGACGACAGTACTTTACCGAATCTCAGAATTATAGAGTGTGTTTGTCAAAAATGTCCCCATATATTGAAACATATTTCAGAACTAAAACCCATGGGATTTTGGTTAGGAAACTAATGCGAATACTTATTGTTAAAAGTGTCGGTGAAAAATGTAGAAATATAAAGAGTAGAAATCATTGCTTTTGACTAATCGTGTGTATGTCACCTACATGTACGATAATGCTGCTAGATTTTAGGACAGTACCAAACGCAAATCTGGTAGTTTACTTTCTTATCGAGCCCAGATACTTACCGCTTTAAAGGGGCATTTTAGTAATCCATTTGAATGCTTCTGAAGACTCTGCGAGTAGATGCCTAAAATACGATTCTTATGAAGCATTGTCAAAAATCGACACGTATCCATTTGAAAGGAATAAAGACGTCGCCTCTTATTGTTAACATTCCAGAAATCCATCGTTGAATTTAGATCTATTTTATCGACATTTCGTTGCAATATGAAATAGCTATTTACATAGCTGCGATTATTTATCTGAACCAGCGTTGAGTTTATCTCATCTATAAGATCCGGTGCCCAATGCTTAATGTTGACTGCATCGAATATTATTTGAAAGTTACGTTTCTCAGATGAAACGACCACAAGGATGATAAGCAACCGATACCACACAGCCATGGGAAAGCTTCAGCTTGAACTGAAATATCAAAAATTGGAAATAATTCTCAAAAATACAAAAAAAAAAATAAACGTTTAAAATTTCAGCACTTACGCAGCTATCATAAATATTTAAAATTATTAAATGTAGATAGAAATTATTGAAATTTTAGATAAAATTCCAATTATGTACATTTCCATTTGAGTCAATCGCGAGTAACCTGACCGTAATATTTTGCGGTAACTACTTTTTGGTTTTGCGTATAAGTTTCGAATGTTCCCTGAAACTTACACTCGGGCACAAATACAGGAACAGTTTTTGCTTCAAAATACCACTTATCGAGCGTATAGTTATAGTTTTGTAATATATGTATTCTATATTACACTATATTACAAGAACATTTATATCTACATTTAAATGTATTTACATTTAGATTATACAGCAAACAATACATAGAGGCGTCAAACAAGCATTTTCGTGAGCGCAAATGCTTTGTATGCAATGGATCCCCAGAGCCTTCGGCAAAAGACGAACTCTCTTTTCAATAAAACCCCAGAGTGGCTGAACTTTCCAGAGAGCGAGCGCACACAAGCAACACAAGCACAAGAAACTGACAAATATGTTGAGTTTTAACTTTTTCATTTAATAATTCTTATTTTTCCTTGATTTTTTTTTTAATTTAAAGAAATATTTATTAACAAACTTTTGTTTTTACATTTAAGGCTTACAGTGTTCCGATTTTGATGACATCATAGTATATTTTATGAGATTTAAATACATATATGTATATGAATTAAATTTTAAAATTTAAGTATGTTTTGTTGGACCGTGAAGTAAGGTGAAGAAACATATTCGTCAATGCTTAACATATTTAACGTCAGTATCATAATACTCTCAGCAAGAATAGTTTTTAAAAAGTGTTAGCAACGATGCCCTTTTTTTATAGTCGGAGCAAACAGCTTAAAATGTCAACAGAAGTGGCGTAAAATAACGCAAACATGCTATGTCTCTATAAATCATAAACAACTGGGAGCCTTGTTTAGTGTTGGAAAAATAATAAAAATGTGATATTCTCATGTTGAGATATGTTCTATGGTTGGAGTTGAAAACTAAATGAAACCAAGCGAGTTAATACTGAATTTATGTTTATTTCTCCCGTTTAAATTTAAGTGGAATGTAGTGGATTCGGAATTAAGAACGGCAATATTTAATTTTCAAATAATATTATACAATATTTTGGGTATTCAGAAACACTGATATTTGTGTTATTTTATAGTCTGATAGATTTTGAAATCACAAGAAACGCACAGAAAAAAGATTATCGCAACAAACATGTCCTAGGGTATGTATACAAAATTCGCCATAATTATCTTTTTTCTGTGTGTTTTTTGTCATTACAAAATATATCACTTTATAAAATAACACAAATATCAAAGCTTCTGAATACTTAAATTATTTTTAGATACACATTGTACAATTGAGTGCGGATTTTTTTTTGACAACGTTATTATATTAAGTGCGGGTTTCTGGTGTATTATAGATTTTTCAATTATCGATTATTTCATTACTTTCGCACCACTCGACCAAAACTTGTAATGTAACCGATTTCTCGTTTATTAGAGAAAAATGTCGCATTCGTCCTAAATGATATTTCGGGAAAATATATTGGTATTACTTTCGGGTCAATGGTGTAACCATTTATAAAATATGTCTTGTTCTGCAAAGATAAGAGCATTAATTGTACAAATTACATATATATGGTGTATACAAATTTACCTTCTTAAATGGACAGCTCAATGGAAAGTTAGAAACACGTCGTAGTCCGTAAGATATTATTTGAATCAAATTTTGACTATGTACCAACTGTAGGGCCGAGCAGTAGTCTAACTCTACTGTAGTATAATCAACGAACTTGTGATCCCGTTCAATTGCTATGGTGTAGTTCCCATTCACACTTTTAACATCCTCAGAGAATGTAATATCTGCATAGAAAGCAGACATATTTTTCTCAGTCAAATTAATATGACAGTGGACTTGCATCAGCTCCGGCCATTGATTTACACATTTCAATTTGGTAAACTTCGCAAAGATTTTCGGCTGTTAAAAGAAGACGGCATTTGTTTTAGAATTAAACCAATTCAGCTTAAAAAAATGAAGAAAGCAAATTATAATTACTTTTGCTTGACAAAATTTTTATTCATTTTTTTTTTTTTAATCTTCCTACTCACCCTTGCCCCCTGTGTGATCAGTATGCAACTGAATATCAAAACCATAATCGACACAGACAGAATACGTGTGTTCATGTTAAGTGTCTGTAAAGAATTGTTTATGATTTCCAAATAGACAATCCAGCAAAATGATGAATATGAACAAAAATCGATTTCCAAAATGTTTTAAATAAGTAATAGTGATTTTGTGCTTTATATACCCGATACTCAATATGTGATAGGAATCAAAATTATTCAAGCAGTTATAATATCACGCTTCCACTTCAGACCTAGAATAAAAATCAAACAATTAAGTAATAGCGTAACTAATAACTAACTTTGTTTATTCAGAAATATTTGTATTTAATAGCTCCATTAGTTTCCTGGATCATATTGGTTAATAGACCACTTGGCATCTCGTCACTACACGGAAATGTTTTTTGTTTTTTATAAAATAGTCCGTTGAGGTTTGAAATGTGCCGGATGGTGTATAACTGGGAAAGTCTAGTTCCTCCAGATGCCAGTTATTTATCGTGTAGTTAAAATGCTGAGAAATGTTTGTTAAATTCAGTTCAAAAAGTTTATCAACATTTACTTAGTATTAGCAACTCACGGCTTTAAGTGGACATTTCAGTCCGCCCGCCGTGTGATTCATAAAGGTTTTTGCGAAGACTCCTAAGAGGCGATTCTTATGTAGTTGTCCATATAGAGCACAAGCATTCATTTTAAAATTATAAATGCGTTTTCTTTCGCTGTTGTCCTTTTTCCAGTAATCCATTGTTGTATTTAAAATGAGCTCATCAATAGTGCGTTGAAACATCAGATGGCCATTAAGAAAGCTGCGATTATTAACTTGACTAAGAGTATAGTTGAGATCTTCAAATAGTTCCGGCACCCACACCTTGATATAAAACGAATCTATCAAGAATTGAAAATCCCGCTTTTCGGATGAAACCACAACCACAAGGATGAGGAGCGACTGAAGCCACACAGCCATAACTGAAGCTAAGAATAAACTGAATAGCTTCCAAAACAAACCAGAAATAAAATTTGGTATCAAATTGTAAAACATCATATGAAAGTTTATTGCAAGTAATTAATATTTAATTGTTTGTTATTAAGCCACGTGTTGTTTTGTTCGCAAATTGAGCATCATTAAAGAATCCATTCAGGGTGACAATCTAGATAAAACAGCTCAATTTTTCAATAAAAAAAAGACAAACGAAAAACAGATAGCACGTACAACTTTGTTATGATGTTTACAATGAATTCAAAATCAATAGATAACCCTGCCGCGTAAAATTATTTGTAGAACGCTTTTTTTGCGTATAAGAAATTCAGCTATGGACTGCCATCTGCCCTCGGGTATATAGTTGGGAAAGTCCTGTTCATCCAGATACCAATTTTGGATCGTATAGTTAAAGTGCTGCAGAAAAATAATTTCAAAGTTAAGCAGGCATCAGACGACAGTACTTTACCGAATCTCAGAATTATAGAGTGTGTTTGTCAAAAATGTCCCCATATATTGAAACATATTTCAGAACTAAAACCCATGGGATTTTGGTTAGGAAACTAATGCGAATACTTATTGTTAAAAGTGTCGGTGAAAAATGTAGAAATATAAAGAGTAGAAATCATTGCTTTTGACTAATCGTGTGTATGTCACCTACATGTACGATAATGCTGCTAGATTTTAGGACAGTACCAAACGCAAATCTGGTAGTTTACTTTCTTATCGAGCCCAGATACTTACCGCTTTAAAGGGGCATTTTAGTAATCCATTTGAATGCTTCTGAAGACTCTGCGAGTAGATGCCTAAAATACGATTCTTATGAAGCATTGTCAAAAATCGACACGTATCCATTTGAAAGGAATAAAGACGTCGCCTCTTATTGTTAACATTCCAGAAATCCATCGTTGAATTTAGATCTATTTTATCGACATTTCGTTGCAATATGAAATAGCTATTTACATAGCTGCGATTATTTATCTGAACCAGCGTTGAGTTTATCTCATCTATAAGATCCGGTGCCCAATGCTTAATGTTGACTGCATCGAATATTATTTGAAAGTTACGTTTCTCAGATGAAACGACCACAAGGATGATAAGCAACCGATACCACACAGCCATGGGAAAGCTTCAGCTTGAACTGAAATATCAAAAATTGGAAATAATTCTCAAAAATACAAAAAAAAAAATAAACGTTTAAAATTTCAGCACTTACGCAGCTATCATAAATATTTAAAATTATTAAATGTAGATAGAAATTATTGAAATTTTAGATAAAATTCCAATTATGTACATTTCCATTTGAGTCAATCGCGAGTAACCTGACCGTAATATTTTGCGGTAACTACTTTTTGGTTTTGCGTATAAGTTTCGAATGTTCCCTGAAACTTACACTCGGGCACAAATACAGGAACAGTTTTTGCTTCAAAATACCACTTATCGAGCGTATAGTTATAGTTTTGTAATATATGTATTCTATATTACACTATATTACAAGAACATTTATATCTACATTTAAATGTATTTACATTTAGATTATACAGCAAACAATACATAGAGGCGTCAAACAAGCATTTTCGTGAGCGCAAATGCTTTGTATGCAATGGATCCCCAGAGCCTTCGGCAAAAGACGAACTCTCTTTTCAATAAAACCCCAGAGTGGCTGAACTTTCCAGAGAGCGAGCGCACACAAGCAACGGCGGGTGCGATCACCGATTGCAACATACCCTGTTTTAAATACAAACATTTTATCTCATTATCTTTGCCTTTTTTAATATTAAACAATTATTTTCTTTATTTTTCAGCGTATTTATTCATTAACAACCATTTTATTGATTAATGAAAAAACAAAAATGAGAAAAAGTGTTTGTATTTAAAACAGGGTATGTTCCAACGGGTGATCGAACGCGCATGTTTACATTTCAAGCACACTAAGAAGCGTACGCATGCTAACACAGAAACGATAATAAGCGAGATAGACTGAACCTTTTTCGTCGTTGCTTGTGTGCGCTCTCTCTCTCTCTGCAAAGTTCAGCCGCTCTGGGGTTTTATTGAAAAGAGCGTTCGTCTTTTGCCGAAGGCTCTGGGGTTCCATTGGACAAATGGTTATTGGATACAAGAAGCCTTATATTCTCTGATCTTTAATCTATCTAGCTATCTATATATATAAAACTCTTTGTCCTGACTGACTGACTCACTGACTGACACATCAACATGTAGGCCAAACCGCTAAGCGTAAAAAGATGAAATTTTCAAGAGCTGTAAGTGGGTCAAAATCGGGGTCAAAAGTCAGGAAATTGCTTAGTATGAAAAACTTTTTTGTTTATTAAGATATCTCAACCGAACTCACAAGTTGCATGTTTGGGACTGTTTCTTACATACTGATCAAGTTTGGTTAAAGTCGGATTACTATATCATATAGCTGCCATAGGAACAATCGGATGCAAATTAACCTTTAGTATGTAAAACTTTTTCTTATTATTATTATTATAACGAGGAAACCTGCACTGCGACCCTTTTGGATCTATTGTGACCCTTCTGAGCCTATAGCTCATCCATCAACCCTTATTCTCGCACGAAGTCGAGAATTTTTATTGGGTTGAGGTCTGATATGTCCTCCATCGGTAGGACATGTTTCTTTTGAAAACTACATCTACGTCTAGAAAGAGCAGTGCATTCTGCTAGTATCATATAAATTTGTTAAACCGGTCAACTAAAGACCTTCTTTTCAATTTTGTGAGCGATGCGAACAGGGGGCGGAGCCCCCTAGTAGCTTATAAATCTAGATCTTAATATAAAATAAAATATATTTTATGATATTTATTGGTGTACATTTTGTAGAAGCCTTTCAGAGCTATTTAATTATTTATTATTTTAATACTAGTGCAAATTGAGCATCATTGAAACAGATTAAAACAGCTCAACATCTCAATAAAATAAGTCAAATGAAAAACTAATAGCATGTACAACTTTGTTATGATGTTTACAATGAATTCAAAATCAATAGATAACCCTGCCGCGGACCACTATTCGTAGAACTCTGTTCTTGCCTATAAGATATTCAGTTATTGTCTGCCATCTGCCCTCGGGTACATAGTTGGGAAAGTCCTGTTCATCCAGATACCAATTTTGGATCGTATAGTTAAGGTGCTGGAAAAAAATAATTTGAAAGTTAAGCAGGCATCAGACGACTGTTCTTTATCGAAACTTTTTGTTAAAAAACGTCAATGTTGTATAAAATCTCAGAACTATAGAGTGTGTCGGTGAAACATACTTCAGGACTAAAACCCATGGGATTTTGGCTAGGAATCTAACGCGAATCCTGCTAAAAGTGTCGGTGAAACAAGATAGAAAGATATAGATTTAAAATCGTAGCATTCAATTTTTGACTGATCGTGTGTATGTCAGCTACATGTATGATAATGTTGCTAGATTTTAGGACAATACCAAATGCAAACTCTGGTAGTTTACTTTCATATCGAGCCCAGATACTTACCGCTTTAAAGGGGCATTTTAATAATCCATTTGAATGCTTCTGAAAACTCTTCAAGAAGATGCCTAAAATACGATTCTTATGAAGCATTGTCAAAAATCGACACGCATCCATTTGAAAGGAATAAAGACGTCGCCTCTTATTGTTAACATTCCAGAAATCCATCGTTGAATTTACATCTAGTTTATCGACATTTCGTTGCAATATGAAATAGCCATTTACATAGCTGCGATTATTTATCTGAACCAGCGTTGAGTTTATCTCATCTATAAGATCCGGTGCCCAATGCTTAATGTTGACTGCATCGAATATTATTTGAAAGTTACGTTTCTCTGATGAAACGACCACAAGGATGATAAGCAACCGATACCACACAGCCATGGGAAAGTTTCAGCTTGAACTGAAATATCAAAAATTGGAATTCATTCTCAAAAACACAAAAAATAACAGTTTTTTTAAAATTGCAGCATTTACGCAGCTATCATAAATATTTAACATTAATAAATGTAGATAGAAATTATTGAAATTTTAGATAAAATTCCAATTATGTACATTTCCATTTGAGTCAATCGCGAGTAACCTGACCGTAATATTTTGCGGTAACAACTTTTTGGTTTTGCGTATAAGTTTCGAATGTTCCCTGAAACTTACACTCGGGCACAAATACAGGAACAGTTTTGGCTTCAAAATACCACTTATCGAGCGTATAGTTAAAGTTCTGTAATATAGAGTACATAATAGAATATTTTTACCCACATTTAAATGTATTTACATTTAGATTATACTCACCGGTTTTAGTGGACAACATAAATTTCCCGATACATGATTTTTAATAGTTTTTAGAAATGAGTTGAGGATCTTACTTTTATGCACGCCTCCCAAGTATTTGCAGGCATCCATTCTCACATTGAAAAGACGCACCATTTGATTATTCAACTTGATCAGGTCCATAGTCCATCTGATCTCCATCTCGTTGATAATGCGATTAACTCTCACCTGTCCGCTGACATAGCTTCGATTATTCAGCTGGATTATTTGGCTGCTGACTTCAGCGACAAGCTCCGGGTTGTGGTTTTTCAATATTATGTTTTCCATTACGACTTTAAAGCTTCCCTCTGATTTTACGCTCGCAATGAGGAATAGGAGCAAAAGATAAATATTAGTAGCCATAGCCAATGGTCAATCTACAATGATCGGCTGCAATCATTGCAATGCATATTAAAAAATCATTTTGAATATTTTCCTATATCAATAAATATCATAATTATATCATTTAGCATTTTGATAAATTACACTTAGATAAACCAAATACTGAATTATTCTCTGACCTTTAATCACTTTATATTTTCATATACCCTTTCAGCTTAAGGCCACCGAGCTATAGCTTATAAACCAAGCTCGACTGCAAAATTACATTGCAACCGATCTTAATATAAAAAAAAAATAAATAAACAAATAAAATGTTTTCATATACTTTACGGTATTTATTTGTGTACATTTTGTAGAAGCCTTTCAGAACTATTTAATTATTTATTATTTAGGAATGAACAAAAATTCTCTTAACATTTTATTTGCTCTAAAAGTCATGATTTTTTTTAATAATAAAAAATATATATTTTAAAAGTCTGTATTTTTGTATACTCAGAATTACTTGTTATGGATAATACTACCCAAAAATGACATTATCAAGGATAACTTATTGTTGGTGTAGAATTTGGTAAGGCCTTTTAACTGACACTCGGGTATAAAGCGGGGAAAGTCGGTTTCCACCAGATGCCAGTTGGTAATGGAGTAGTTAAAATGCTGCAAATTTATAAATTAAGATCACTATATGAGTATTATTAGTAATTTATTAAACTTACTGATATTAAAGGACATTTTAGGTTCACATTTGACACGTTCATGAATCTTTTAGCCAATATATTTACCAAAGGATTCTTGTGCACAGTTGTGAGAAATTGACAAGCATCCATACGTATTTTATAGAGGCGCAATATATGACTGTTGTTGGGCCTCAGCAAGTCCAGTTGCATGTCTATGTCTACCTGATCAACATTACGCTGAAGCCTAAAATAACAATTCAAATAGCTCCGATTGCGAAACTGCGTCAGTTTACAGTTGTAATCTTCAAATAATCCCTTAGACGCTGACTTAAACTCAAACTTATCAATAACAAATCGAAAGTTATGTTCTTTAAGCTTTCCATTTGCCAATCCAGACCAGAAATACAGCCAGATCCAGAACCATAACCAACTATCCATGGCGATGAATGAGCTCAAAATGTTCTGGGAACCCACAATCAGTTTATAAATATTTTACCACTACCAAATAATGAGCTTCTAATGAGCAACTGAAGATTAATGCAATGTTTGGTGATCGTTTCGATTCGATAACAACAACAACAACAATTTAAATTATTAAAGTGCATATTCAATAAGTTTATAAGTATTTAAAAATAGATTAACAGAGTTGTTAAAAATTTAATTTTTTGTAATATCGATTAATGACTTTTTCGTTCGAATTTTTTATAAGCTGTACTTATATTTTCTACCTATTCAATCTGTGAGTTTAGTTGAGATATCTTAAGAAACAACAAGTTTTTCATACTAAGCGATTCCCTGAACTTTGACCCCGAATTTCACCAACAACGGCGTCTTATTGCTCGAATTAATTATCTCAGCTATGTTTTGTGAAAATTTCAGCTTTCTAGGTTTAACCGTTTGGCCTACACGCTGATATGTCATTCAAGACAAAGGGTTTTATGTGTAAAGTTTAACACAGTTATTAAATATTTATTGAATTTTGATGTGTATAATCACAATATTAATTTTTCCTGATGACTTTTCCCAAAATAGTTGATGTTAAGGCCAATTTATTGTCCGCGTAGAACTTTGAGAATGCTTTAAATTGACACTCAGGTAAATTGTTGGGTAGATCAGTTTCCTTAAGATGCCAGTTAGTAAAAGAATAGTTGAAATGCTGCAAGTTAAGATCGTAAAATCAATTGATTACTTCATAGGAAAAAACCAGTACTTAACCTACCGATATTAATGGACATTGAAGCTTTTTATCAATCACCTTCATAAAACTTTTTGCCACTATATTCACAAAAGGATTATTGTGTACTAATGCAAAGAGCTCGCAAGCATCCAGGCGGATATTATAGAGACGGATCATCTGATGGTTGGGCCTCAACATGTCAAGTTGTGTTTCGATTTCAACCCGATCAACATTGCGCTGAAGTATCAAATTGCAATCCATATAGCTTCGATTGCGGAACTGCGTCAGTTTACAGGTTTGATCTTCGAAAAGCTCCTTAACCACACGCTTCCGGGAATACTGATTGAGAACAATCCAAAAGTTGCGCTCTTTTGGCTTTCCCTGTACCATAAAGTAAAGTAATCCCAACGAAATACTCGTACACAACCAGAAGCAAGTATTCATGGCGACAGATGAGTTCGAAATGATATTTATGTGAAACTTGAATACTCTCCGGTAATAAGCTTCTAATGAGCATCTGATAAAAAATGCTGCGACCGTATGTAATTTGAATAATAATAATAATTCAAATGATTCAAATAAAGATTCAAAACAGGGTTCAATTATTTGAAACTAGTTTAACATTGTTCTACGTTATTTCATTTCCATTCTCGCCTTCACCCTTTTCTCCGACCCTACAAATTATATGTATAATTTATTAATATTAAGCTGGTGGCTTGAATTTCCATAAATCGAACTTCTATAACTCGAATCTTCTCCAATCCGGACTAAATCGATTGGCAATACTAAACTTAAAAAAAAATTCCCATAAGTCAAAGTCTCCATAATTCGAACTTTTTCTTTGGATAATGGCGATTCGACTGTATGTACAATGTACACACATCGCTTTCACAAGCGGTTCCACAAATTTTCCGACACAAGAAAAACCTCGAAAGATATTTATATATCAATATATGTTTGAGAGCGCAAATGCTTGTTAGGATATCTAGTGCCTTATTAACACAATAAATATGTTCTTGGTTGATCTTAAATTTTCTGCACTTTTATTCAATTTTCTTTAAATCAAAATAGATTACAATTTGACCTTAAATTTGGGAGTTGACGCCTTTGTGACCACGGTGCTTATGTGGCCCGAGAAAATCATTCGGGCGAGTCGTTGTGACTTGTGCAAAAAGTCGAGTTTCATAAAGAAGCTGCAGTCGGGTAGAAAATCGGGAAAGTAACGATCATCGACGTAACCACGATGTAGACTATAATTAAAGTGCTAATGGCAAAAACAAAACAATAGATCGGTAAAGATTTTATATAGTTATTCAATTTTCACTCACCGCTTTAAGGGGACAAGAAGGGGCAACATTGAGAAATGATATATAATTGTTGTAAATCTGTCGAACAAACTTGCTTCGATAGCCGTTGGTAAAAAATGAACACACATCCAGTTTTTTATCGAAAAGGCGTATACGTGGAAAATTTGGGCGTGCTATATCCATCGAAGTGAACAATTTGATATCATTAAGTGATCTACTGAACAGCAAATGTCCAGACAGATAGCTCCGATTGCCGTCCTGCTCAACGAATGAGCTCTGGGAGATGATTATCTCGCGATCTTCGGGCACAAAATTAAACTGATCCACACGTATTACATATTCAGCCAGCGCACAGCTGATGATAAAGAAAAGGGTACAGAAACCATTCCGTAACAGATCCATTCCGCAAATCGTTTTCCTATCGTCTGTCAGTTAAGCCATACTTTCAAAAAATTACAACTCGTGCCCAAAATGTTTAATTGGGGCAATTGATCGCCCTTGGATCAAACGAGCTAATCGATTTATAAATGGAAACGTCTAATTCAATCACACTTCGATAATTATTGAATAACAATAATTATAATTTTAAAAGTTTGATCAAATATAATTGTACCAAGATTTCACGATGATCAAGTTTGTTTTAAATCTAAACTGATATATTTGAATTCAATATCGGCTATCTTGTGGTCGGAGTCTTGACTATCTTCTTCTTACTTGTTTATAGTGTCAAAATGATGATCAGTGTAGTTTCGGTTGCAAAGAATTTCAGATATGTAGATGATTGCCGAAAGAGTTTAAGTTAAAGCAGAAGCTCAAGTATATAACCCTTATCAAAATAAATCGAGATTTTAGAAATTTTGTAATCGTGAAAGTTGAATGCAATTTGGTTCAATTAAGGTAATTTAGAGCTTCAATTGGTGGAATATGCAAGTATTTTAACAAGAATATTGTTGCTATGGCAAGTTAATTGCAAAAAAAATGATGCTTAGTTCTCTGAAGCACCTTATATGACATGCAAGCAAAATTAAAATGTTTCGAATGTTTGAGATTGAGTCGAGAAGGCAGCAAAGTACATATAAAAAGTGTAAAATAAAAAAAAATAAAAGAAAAATAAATGTAAACTTCATAAAAAACAGGGAGGAAAAAAGCGGAACCATAAGGATGTCAACAGAAATGTTAATAACACCAACGTTGCTTTGTGCTGCCGTCTATTTTACACCATGGGCTGCATTGCGTCCTGTTGCCCGTAACCCAGACAGAGTCAACGCCAGGGATGAGCCCCGGCCGAGCTGTGCTTTATGGCTGCAACCAAGTGAAGTAAAAACAGTGGCTGTAAAACAGAGAAAGCAAAGCATCAGCATCACCAAAGTAAAGAAAAGTAAAAATAAAAATAAAGTAAAGTAACACCAGTCGAGTGTAGCTCAAACATCACACCTACAGACTAAGGACTAAAATCTGGGATCCCAAAGAGGTAAGAGTTCTCTTCATATTATGTGAACATTTGCAATGTTTGTATGTCTGAAGAAGGTATCGGGATTGGGGCTGTGCATGTAGACATAGTCTTTTTGGATACCCAGGATCTAGAGCTGAAAAAAACACTTTCAATTGCAAATTGTGTGCAAATTTCCATTACACCCAATTCAATCCAGACATATTTTGATGACGTTGCCTTTTCAAAGTTATTGAATTGTAACAAACTAACATAGAACGGAGAAACTTTAATCGATTGAAAAAATATAAATAAAAAAAATATAAATATAAAATTGTACATAAATATATCCATTGCTTTATCCACAAAATCATAAACTCTGCAAATTTGAGCAATTTATTATCGATGATTCGACGCCGAAGCTAGCCTGAGAATACTAGGCAAATAAATAGGGTTATATGGTATATGGCCTAATAATATTGGCCTTATTAGCCTTACGAATATAAGATCGTATGAGTCACATTATATATGCAAATTGCCACTGATTGGTTTCACATTACGTAATTAATAATTCAACGAGAATGCATGTTAATCAGGTACATGCAAAAAGCTGCAATGTGTGTGGGTTGTCGAGTTGGAGAAGTAAGATTGCTTACTGGCTATGTATACCTAACAATATATTGCTGGCTATATATCCAGGGTATATTTATTTTTAAAGATGTTGACAGAGTATTTTAAATTTGTAAAACAATATGTCGGAGATGGGATAGTTCATATTGGGCGGGTTACTTTGATACTGATAACTAGTGTTGTGAATCCTAATAGTGTTGGGCAGTATTGACACTGCTGGAGTGGGATGACAGCAGAGGCTGTCATCGAGTGTGGCTCTGGTGTGAGTGTGTGTCACAGGAGGTGACTTGGCAATTAGTCTAGTGAGAGACTACACACGCAGGGACTCGCTGCGCTCTTGCTTGTTGTTGAAACCTTTAGAAGGCCTCAAAAAGTCTTAGACTCCGATATCAGAAGTGGGATCTGACTCGCGTTTATTAGCCGCGGGTGAACAGTTTCGTGTCTGGCTGACGCAGCTAATAAAATTTTTGGTAATTTTCTGGAATCAGCCCGCGTGCTCAAAAAAAAAAAAAAAAAAAACCACAGAAAGAGGGCGATTTATGATGAATTTTGACGTATCAATTTTGAGGGGGTCTCTTCTACTTTTTTTTTAAATGAATTTTGAAATTTTAATAAAACATGAAATTTTTTCATGTTTTGCACTGTTGCTTTGGGCTTTTCATGGTTGCTTTCGGCAAATTGGAACGTTTTCCAACACTGAATTTTCTCGCACTCTCCCACAAGTTACTTTTTTGATCGTTTTCCAACACTTTTTTAAACGGGATCCGTAAGAAAAATTTGTATTCGCAATAAATTGTCAAAAATGAACATGACCTTTTCACTGCAATTGGGAGGCTGTATGACCCTTACAGGGACCCCAATGATGTTGATGTTCAGAAATGTCAAAATAGTAATGTGAGAAATTGGCGCCGCAGGCGAAAATTTTGTAAAAAAAAAAAATCGCGCGCGCGATTTTTTTTTTTTACAAAATTTTCGCCTGCGGCGCTATATTTATACACATTCCGCAGAATACACATAATAATTAATTTCACACAATCAATCGTTACATCTTTAGGATGATGATGATGACGACGATGATGATTATGATGATGTTTGAATTATTATTTTTTTATATATTCACATTTTGACAGCTAACGGATTATACAGTGTTGGAAAACGAGCAAAAAAGTAAAATGTGGGAGAGTGCGAGCAAATTCAGTGTTGGAAAACGTTCCAATTTGCCGAAAGCAACCATGAAAAGCCCAAAACAACAGTGCAAAACATGAAAAAATTTCATGTTTTATTAAAATTTCAAAATTCATTTAAAAAAAAAGTAGAAGAGACCCCCTCAAAATTGATACGTCAAAATTCATCATAAATCGCCCTCTTTCTGTGGTTTTTTTTTTTTTTTTTTTTGAGCACGCGGGCTGATTCCAGAAAATTACCAAATTTTTTTTTTGGAGTTTACAAAATCGTTTCCGGTGTCTGAATGCTAGCCGCAGACTAATAGTGTCGTTGTGCTGCCGAAGTTCGTCTCTGGTGTCCTTGGCGCCGATGACACACAATGACTCTGGACCAATAACAAGAGAACAACGCCCCAGTAAAGGATGTCAGCAAGAAAGCCAACAAAGTTTGCTATCGCTATTTGTGAAGAAAAGGCTCGGATCGCGCACAAGAAAGCGAGTTTACCCATGTAATGAAGATAAGTCAAACTCGAAAATGCTGTAACGAGGTGAGAGCTTTCCAATTACTTGACCATTGGGTGAAATCTTTTGATTGGAAAGGTTGCTCGACCATTGCGTCCGAAAACGAAGTTGAGTTTCCCAAATTAAGAGAGCAGCCTGTGAAGAATTTGCAATGTAAAGCAGTGTAAGAAAAGTTGAGATTCGACGAGGTCAAAGTTAAAGTTGTCAATTTTAGCGAAGGAGATAATGTCTCGAAAACAGTTACCGACAGCAGATTAAGCTAGACCAGAAGTTTTGTGGACCCTTTGTGGGGATAGAATTTTTAGAAGGTGATCGGTACAATTTGAAGTCTATAATGAGTAAGAGAAGAATGACAGAAGGGCAGGTATCAAGCAAGCTGAATTGAGATGAATTGAGTTCATCCGATGATGAGGTTGAAGACCGTGTTGACCAGTATGGAATAGGTGAAAGGGAAACGGTTGAAACAGACCGTGGAGACTAGTGTGGCACTAGTAATGGATAAAACGGGTGAAACAGACCGTTTGGTGAATTGTAATGTTGTTTTGTCGATGCTACGTGGCGGTACCTGGCCCGGAGGTTAAGAAAAGAAAATTGAAATGAGATGGGTTGAGAAAGAATATTAAGTTCAGAAAGCTGAAGGCAAAGCTAAGTTTGTAAAGTATAGTGTTGGTCACTATGTTCTTCTTAAGAATAGCGAATGGAACTACACAATGTTAGACCCCAATTTCAGAGGACCTATTTTTTAGTGACTGTCTTTTAGAGGGTGACAAATACACACTAAAATCTATTAATAGCAACAGACTGAACAAATATCCGCACGAAAGCGTAAGAAAACGTCTAGATGGAAAGGTAGCCATCGAGCTGGATTGCGATACTGAAGCTGTTGAAAGAGGCAGTAGAAGCTGTTGAAAGAGACAGTAGAAGCTGTTGAAAGAGACAGTAGAAGCTGTTGAAAGAGACAGTAGAAGCTGTTGAAAGAGACAGTAGAAGCTGTTGAAAGAGACAGTACGGAAGCTGTTGAAAGAGACAGTAGAAGCTGTTGAAAGAGACAGTATGGAAGCTGTTGAAAAAGACAGTAGAAACTGTTGAAAGAGGCAGTATGGAAGCTGTTGAAATAGACAGTACGTACATCGAAACTGTTGTGTACGGTTGTCGAAAGATAGTATCGAGGCTCGTGATGGTACCTGACCTGTTGATTTCTTACAAGATTGTTTCAAGTTAGAAAGAAAAGGATATTCGAAATAAATTTTTTTAATGACTAGCAAGTTGTGACAAAAGTGACTGATCAAAAAGATGGATACGGTTGCATTGAAGAGAAGAAGAAAGATAACAAGTAATGTGTGTTGGTTGGGTTGAATATTCCTGAAGAGGAAGTACGGCATGTGTACGGAAAAGATCACAAATGCAACCAACGTTATGAAAAATTAAGTTTGTAGAAAAGTTGAAGTTAAAATGGAAAGTGTTTTCGATTGCTTACACGAGGACGTGTAATTTGTCAGAATGGCCGTGTCGGAGATGGGATAGTTCATATTGGGCGGGTTACTTTGATACTGATAACTAGTGTTGTGAATCCTAATAGTGTTGGGCAGTATTGACACTGCTGGAGTGGGATGACAGCAGAGGCTGTCATCGAGTGTGGCTCTGGTGTGAGTGTGTGTCACAGGAGGTGACTTGGCAATTAGTCTAGTGAGAGACTACACACGCAGGGACTCGCTGCGCTCTTGCTTGTTGTTGAAACCTTTAGAAGGCCTCAAAAAGTCTTAGACTCCGATATCAGAAGTGGGATCTGACTCGCGTTTATTAGCCGCGGGTGAACAGTTTCGTGTCTGGCTGACGCAGCTAATAAAATTTTTTTTTTGGAGTTTACAAAATCGTTTCCGGTGTCTGAATGCTAGCCGCAGACTAATAGTGTCGTTGTGCTGCCGAAGTTCGTCTCTGGTGTCCTTGGCGCCGATGACACACAATGACTCTGGACCAATAACAAGAGAACAACGCCCCAGTAAAGGATGTCAGCAAGAAAGCCAACAAAGTTTGCTATCGCTATTTGTGAAGAAAAGGCTCGGATCGCGCACAAGAAAGCGAGTTTACCCATGTAATGAAGATAAGTCAAACTCGAAAATGCTGTAACGAGGTGAGAGCTTTCCAATTACTTGACCATTGGGTGAAATCTTTTGATTGGAAAGGTTGCTCGACCATTGCGTCCGAAAACGAAGTTGAGTTTCCCAAATTAAGAGAGCAGCCTGTGAAGAATTTGCAATGTAAAGCAGTGTAAGAAAAGTTGAGATTCGACGAGGTCAAAGTTAAAGTTGTCAATTTTAGCGAAGGAGATAATGTCTCGAAAACAGTTACCGACAGCAGATTAAGCTAGACCAGAAGTTTTGTGGACCCTTTGTGGGGATAGAATTTTTAGAAGGTGATCGGTACAATTTGAAGTCTATAATGAGTAAGAGAAGAATGACAGAAGGGCAGGTATCAAGCAAGCTGAATTGAGATGAATTGAGTTCATCCGATGATGAGGTTGAAGACCGTGTTGACCAGTATGGAATAGGTGAAAGGGAAACGGTTGAAACAGACCGTGGAGACTAGTGTGGCACTAGTAATGGATAAAACGGGTGAAACAGACCGTTTGGTGAATTGTAATGTTGTTTTGTCGATGCTACGTGGCGGTACCTGGCCCGGAGGTTAAGAAAAGAAAATTGAAATGAGATGGGTTGAGAAAGAATATTAAGTTCAGAAAGCTGAAGGCAAAGCTAAGTTTGTAAAGTATAGTGTTGGTCACTATGTTCTTCTTAAGAATAGCGAATGGAACTACACAATGTTAGACCCCAATTTCAGAGGACCTATTTTTTAGTGACTGTCTTTTAGAGGGTGACAAATACACACTAAAATCTATTAATAGCAACAGACTGAACAAATATCCGCACGAAAGCGTAAGAAAACGTCTAGATGGAAAGGTAGCCATCGAGCTGGATTGCGATACTGAAGCTGTTGAAAGAGGCAGTAGAAGCTGTTGAAAGAGACAGTAGAAGCTGTTGAAAGAGACAGTAGAAGCTGTTGAAAGAGACAGTAGAAGCTGTTGAAAGAGACAGTAGAAGCTGTTGAAAGAGACAGTACGGAAGCTGTTGAAAGAGACAGTAGAAGCTGTTGAAAGAGACAGTATGGAAGCTGTTGAAAAAGACAGTAGAAACTGTTGAAAGAGGCAGTATGGAAGCTGTTGAAATAGACAGTACGTACATCGAAACTGTTGTGTACGGTTGTCGAAAGATAGTATCGAGGCTCGTGATGGTACCTGACCTGTTGATTTCTTACAAGATTGTTTCAAGTTAGAAAGAAAAGGATATTCGAAATAAATTTTTTTAATGACTAGCAAGTTGTGACAAAAGTGACTGATCAAAAAGATGGATACGGTTGCATTGAAGAGAAGAAGAAAGATAACAAGTAATGTGTGTTGGTTGGGTTGAATATTCCTGAAGAGGAAGTACGGCATGTGTACGGAAAAGATCGCAAATGCAACCAACGTTATGAAAAATTAAGTTTGTAGAAAAGTTGAAGTTAAAATGGAAAGTGTTTTCGATTGCTTACACGAGGACGTGTAATTTGTCAGAATGGCCGTGTCGGAGATGGGATAGTTCATATTGGGCGGGTTACTTTGATACTGATAACTAGTGTTGTGAATCCTAATAGTGTTGGGCAGTATTGACACTGCTGGAGTGGGATGACAGCAGAGGCTGTCATCGAGTGTGGCTCTGGTGTGAGTGTGTGTCACAGGAGGTGACTTGGCAATTAGTCTAGTGAGAGACTACACACGCAGGGACTCGCTGCGCTCTTGCTTGTTGTTAAAACCTTTAGAAGGCCTCAAAAAGTCTTAGACTCCGATAAATATATATATTTATCGAAGTATATATAATGGATATATTTATTCGTAAAGAATATTTACTAATGGTTTCTTGAGTATAACATGGCTTTAAAATTCCTTACAAAAGCATTAAATCCTTTTATTGAGGTATTTATATTTATTAATTTATTTTTAGTTTTAATTTATTTTGTAATTTAAATATGTACATTTTTTTAATGTTAATGTTTTATTTTAAATTTATTGTTGTGTCGGCTGCTTTTAGCCTGACAATAAATAAATAAATATATTTAACAGTTTTACAGAGTATTTAATAAGACTTTACTGGTCATAATCATATTATGTTGAGGAAATATAACTCTACAATTCGAATTGCAAGAATAGTATTGGAAAACTTTTATTCATCTAAGAATATCATAACAATCGATACCTTTAAATGCTCACAGGGTATCCCAGCGTTGGGAATGTTCATTTAAAGTTCCTCTGAGTGGCACATCAGCTCGATAGCTCTCTAATTATAGCTAGTTATTTGTTGTAGCTTATTGGAGTCGATGCTCTCGTAGACTCTCCTCACACCGGAACAGAACCTATTACCTCGAATCAATAAATTTTACAGTTGGACGCACAGGTGGCGCTTGGCATTGACGTTGGGTTCGGATACGGGGGAGTGCGGGGTTGGCAGCAACGGGCTAAATGGGCCTTTTATTTAATTTTTACGAGTGTGCATGGGTGTGTGTGAGTTTGTGTGTATTTGTGTTGGCTATAAACATAAATTCATAAATGTTCGCTGCTCTTTTGGGCGACCCACCCAACACCTCTTCTACTACAGAAATAGCAGCAGCTGCACCTGACTGCAACACTTTGTCAACAGCTTGTATCTTGTTTATTTAAGCAAAGCAATTTGGCTTTTATTGGACTACAGCAAGAACAACAGCAGCAAATGCAGATGTTGCTATGCAGATTCTCCCAATTGTAATCTCAGTTATCTAAGCATCTATGTATCTGTACATCATTCCATCTAACCATCTGCATGTAAATATATACATATGAATAGCTATTTATATGTGTATGTGTATATGCTTAGCAGTCTTTTATCCCACCCTCGCTCGTTAAAAATCACTTAAAATTCCATCATCATAAATTTGTCAAAAATTGTTTGTTTGCTTTGCACTGCGCTGCTTTAACGTGTTAAAGACTCCCCTTCACTTCACTACAATGCTCCTATTCCCCCTGTTCTACCTTCAATTCTCCATCGGAGTTGGATTAGTTATGGCATCTGCTTTTATTTGTTGTATAGTTTTTCTCTGTGAAATTCGATTTTGTGTCAACAATCAACAAATATTCGAAACGTCGTTTTGAAGTTTGTAAACCAACATGAATATAAACGAATAAAGGATAACATCCAACTATCGGATATCCTAGCTGTTTAATTTTAATTTAATTAATTAATGTTGTTTATGTTTACGTTAATGTTCTAAGATGATTTATTTATTCTCTTTAACTATATATAGTTAATTTACAATTTGCTTAATTTAATTTTTTTTGAAAAAAAAAAATTATCTTAAAATATCTTGTGTATATAGTACACTATTGCAAAATATTACAATACTTATCAATTCTTATTACATTGACTAAGAAACTGTTTATTTCTATGGTTTGACTAAATTTTGTAGCTTAAAATCTTGTGAATATTTAGAAATCTGTGTGCTTTCGACTTTATGTTGTTATGGTCAGTAAAAATAAATTGCACTTATTTAAGTAATTTTCAAGGATTGATAAAATGATTAGAAAGTTAAAGTTAAAGTGATTAGAAAGTTAAAGGATACATTTGCAATAATTTGAATTTGTGCTATGAGTCCAAAAATGGTTTTCAAGTTCTGTACATCTTTTAAATAATTCAACAGCTGCCTGATAGAAAATACTTGATTTATGAGCATTAGGGGAAAAAAATATGTTTGTCTATATTAAGATCTATAAATTCATTTATGGATACCCTTTTCACTTTCACCCCTAAAATTTACTGCCAAATTTCTTATGGCAACCTTTAGTTTATTACTTTGGTTTATGTTTTCTTTAGTTCGCCAAATGTTTTAGGTTAACAGCAGGAGGCAACTAGCAGTAACTCAGCAGCTTCTTGCCACCCTTCCATATCTTTCTACAGTTGTACAGTTGTGGACAAGGTCTTGAGCCCTGGCTCCATGGTGACTTCACAAAAAAAAACAAAAATCAAAAAAAAAAAGCAAAAAGTTTGGCAACAAAACGCAGTCAAAAGTTGCTGCAACAGCAGAAACAAAAAAAAAACAAGAAAAAAAATTAAAAACAGATGAAAAAATCATTCCAAGGCAAAAAGCAATAACAAAATATTATTATCAGAATCATTCATCATGTGGCTGCAGGCCATAAATTTTCGGCTAGCTGCGAAATGCAGCAACAACAACACGAACAAGAACAAGAGCAACACTAAAAACTACAATAAGTACAAGTAAAATAACAACGGCAGCTAACTGTTAATAAATCGCAGCTGCAGATAGCAGCGAGCAGCTGCCGGCGCCACAGACAGCCGCGTTTCATGTTCCGCCCCCTCTCCCTACTCCCCACTACGGCCGTTATCCCTTTCCAGCAAATCCCTAGACTCCCAAACCCGAATATCAACTCCCTTTTCAATCTCAAACTCAGTTACAGTCGCTGTCCAACACCCTGAAAAGTTTACTTAAACAGGCTGTAAGTTTTTCTGGGGCGTGGCAGGCACTATAAAGCATTAACATTACCGTTAAGGAGCATTTTTATTTACTTTTTATGGGAATGCTAAAAAAATACATAAATTTTGCTCTCATTAATTAGACCCAGTACCCAAAAGGCCCAAGGGGCTAATAAGTTAGTGGAAATTTATGTTACAGGTCGAAGAAGGTATCTTCGGCCATATAAAGATGTTATAATCATGTCGTATGCAGATTTTTATAAAAGGCTATCTTGTTATTCAGCAGGTACTGATTACAGAACCATTACAAGGATTGTAATACCGGAGACTCATTTTTTTTTCTTTCAAACGAAATTTAAAAAAAGACAGTAGTCTGATTCAATAAAAATTTATCAAGTAGTAGGCTGATTACGTCACACTCAACTTAATAAACTTATCCATTCTATTCCACTCCTGATATCCAATCTTGTGACGAACGATATTCTTAAAAAAAAGTTTGGCATTCGGCACATTGCGCAATAAGGTCCAAATTCTTCTTAGCTAATAAAAATAACTTTTGCGCAAGGCCGAATTGCTAACTTTTTTTTAGGAATATCGTTCGTTACAAAATTTGATATCAGAAATTTTGGGGCATGGAAATGATTTCGTCACTAGACTTTTACCATGTTAAGAGTTTTTGAGAAATTGAAGTGAATTATTATTGTATTAAGTTTTGAAAAATATTAAGAAAGAAATATTAAGCTAAAAAAACACTAGTTAATTTAATCCAGACACTAATGAATTTTCAATAATTGCACAGTAAATTTAAATGATTTATCAAAATTAATTGTTATTATACTTATAATATTGTCGCTCACATGCAAGAGGTCATTATTAACTTGCACATGCATGTAACTGCTGTACACAATTATAGAAACTACTTGAAATTTATAACGTGACTTGATTAATAATCTGAAGTCTAAATATTCATCATCTCCGTCAAATGAAAAATCCCACTTGAAGTTCAGTTCGCAATTGGCATTTCCCTTCATGTAGAAGGGTAGTACGAAGTTCAAACTAGCTCAACCCCCATTATCATTATCATTCATCATTTATCATCATCCGTTCTCAGCCTCTCTCTCTTTCTCCCTATATTTCCTCTGCTGTTTTGTGTCGTTCGCTTATTTAATAAATAATTGTCCATCGATTAATGCGTTTAGTACATAAACATGCAAAGTTACGTTCATATTGCATATACTCGCAAGTACTTAGCCTCCCTATATTCAGATCATACATACTCCTATATATGTATGTATATGTATGTCTATGTATGTATAGATGTGTATGTTGCTTGCCAGGTGACCACATGCTGTTCTCGCCCTGCCCTGCTGCTCTAACGGCGCATTGGCAACCACATGGCCAAGCTGCGGCTCTGGTCGGCTGTCCGTCTGCCTGCCTGCCTGCCTGGCTGACCACATCATCAAATGCGAAATGCAAAAGCGAAGTAATTGCCACCGCACCACATCTCCCCAACTACACCAGCCGAACCCGAACCCGAAGCTGAAACCAATAAACCTGCATGCGTCGATTAGTTGCACATGAATGCAATAGCATGGCCAATACTCTGGAAAGGGTACAAAGGAGAGGGGTTGACAAAGAGTTGAGGAAATTGGTTAGGGCAATGCACAGACAGCCACAGACAAGCCCATTTAAGCCACGTCTTAAGAAGCTTTTGTCTAGGCCATTCTCGTTTGGCATCTGCTACAAACGCTTAGTACCACAATGGTCCAATGGCCCTCAATTATAAATTATATAATATGAAGTTTTTGAATTATAGAATAACTGTAAAAATATTCTTACTTAACTCATCATATTAAGTAAATTTATTACCTGATTGATTTTTAGTGCAATGGTACTTTAAATCTAATCAGTTATACAGGACAACATTTATAGTGATGTATAGAAAAAAGTCTTTTCAAAACTATTCTGAATGAAATTAAATTTGGGTATTCCCAGTTTTTTTGCACTACTCAAAAAGGTATGGTGGAATATTCTTCTAAAATTTGCAAAATAATAACAAGACATCAAATTAGAAAAAAATTACAGAGATCAGAAAGATGAAAGAAAAAAATGAATCCGAGATTATACAAATATTAAAAATAAGAAATTTTTTCGATTTTTATTTAATTATTTAAGAAATAAGTCTTGTTTAATACAAAACTATTTCTTATATTTTATTATTATTATAATTAATACAAATGTAATTTATATTTAAAAGAGTGGAGAAAAAAAACTTTTAAAGTTGAAATCTAGCCCTTTTCGCAAACTTCTTGAGCCCCCCCTCGCAGACAAATGTTTAATTTGCACAATCGATTTTATCATGATGACATGATTTATATTCATATATTCAAATTAATTTAAGTTTTATTGTTAATTAACGCATAGAAGACAACCATTTTCATCTTCAGTTATTGTCAAAATATAGTTTTGAATGGGTATTGATGACGATTGAACGTTTAACTTGGTTTATAACTTTATAAACAGCATTTTATGTTTGTATATGGAGCTAATGAATATTTTTGAATTATTTAATAAATATGGTAATGTTTTTAAAGTGTAAGTACTGCCCACTGTACGACTAGAAAGATCCCTTGGCTTAGAACTTGACCCGAGCAGCCAATTGGCAAAATGGCCAAAATCTATGTCGCTTGCCAAGATGCCAGTTAGCAGTTGTGCCACCTGACGCCGCTTGGCTGACCACTAACTGTAGTAGATACGAGCGATGGTTTACTGACTCACAGACCGCAACGGTGCGTCGCCTGGCAACAGATTTCAAATATTTGCTTAAACCAAGCGGCGCTTGAACTATGCACATCTTGCTATAATCTTCCTCCTCCCCGTCCCTCCCACCCTCGACATCTTGTTGGCCCGACAAAACGCTAGCTCATTTGCCAGGTTGTCGTTGATGCGGAGCCCGCCTTCACCGCATTCCACGCCACGACGGCCATGAATTTTGCATTTTCTATGTACATATAAACATACATATGTATGTACATATGTATGTATGTATTTTTAGAGCTGTTTGGCCAGGCCTGTGATTCATCAAAAGAGCGGCGACAGCTGACAGGCCGACAAGGCAACAGGGCTGAGAGCAACAGCTACAGCTACGCATGGAAATGAATTTAACAAAAATACAGAAAACACATAGACAATAACAATAGAGCAGCGAACAACGAACAGCGAACACCGAACCCAACAACACCTCAAGCCCCGCCAAGCCGCTCTCCATGCGTCAGCGTCATATGCCAGGGGAAACACCTGAGGCGCTCGGGAATAGCCGATGCTCATTAGCCTAACCGAAGCAGTTGACAAAGCGTAGGCAAAAAAAAATAACCATGGAAGGTGGAGTAAAAAAAAAACAAATAAAACAATACGAAACTTGAATGCCCTGTCAAAAAAAAAAATCGCAAAAGTTGGGAATGTCAAAAGCTTAAGGCTTATTAAACAGTTATTCAAATCATATACCCCCCATTATCTTAAAGTATGTATTATCATTACGGTGACCAAATAAAATAAGTAACAGTGATAAAGTCATTTTGCTTTAAGTTTGAACATTATTTACACCTGTAGTCGACAACTCTGTAAAAGGAAATATAATAATTTATATTTGAATAAAATTCGTACTTGCAGTCACAGTCACTGTTATTTATCAATCTAACTATTTATGTTCCAGTCGCTGTTGTCAATGGGAAAATGCAATATCAACATATCGCTCATCTCTAATACACTTTGCCTACGCTACGAAAGCTTAAAGCTTAACGTAAAGCGGACAAGTAGCCTTTGCCGAACTTTTACGCAATAAATGCACACATATTTATGTATGTATGTATGTACTGATATACAGTATAACTTATAGTATATATGTACATGTACTTATTTATGTACGACAGCCGTTAAA
Source organism: Drosophila limbata (assembly GCA_963924055.1). Lineage (NCBI taxonomy): Eukaryota > Metazoa > Arthropoda > Insecta > Diptera > Drosophilidae > Drosophila > Drosophila limbata. The sequence continues at coordinate 7,449,802 of OZ001353.1, forward strand.
CACCACAGTGCGGTCTATCGCCCAAACTTTTTTTGAATATGTGTAAAAATTAATTGCAAATTTGCGTGCGTGTTCATATCACACTAAAAAACGACTAAAGTACAAAAAGACAGACTTGACGCGCCGAATATGAAATACCCTTCACCATCGAATTTCTTGGCTGTAATAGCAAACATCAGTTAACGTGAACAGATTTGTATGGCAACCCTTCAAGCAATCATTAGAACGTATGGAAAATAGTATACCCTGTAATATGACGCACACTTCATGCAAATTTGCATTTCTTAAAGAGTGTAACGTAATGGGCAATACCCTTGATTGCTAGCGCAAATTTATTTCCGGATTAAAAAAACCAATCACATTTAATTTTATGTGCTGCTTTATCTATGTATAACACATCGAACAGCGCATACGCTTTCTCAAGGTTGTCTGATGGAATTCATTCAAATATGAATCATTGGGTGAACAATGCATTCGGGCAAAAAAATTGTGTCGAAGTACTAATGATGATATCATAAGGTAAACGAATGGTTTGTTTCTTTAGCGAAAAAATAGCAGAATATTAAGGAAAGTATAGCAATTAAGTTTAGTAAGAAATATTCTCCAATAAAAACAGCTATTCGGGGGTGCCACAGAAATCGCTTTCGCTTGAATTTAACTTGAATTTCATACAAATTCAAGAAAGCGATTTCTGTTTCCCCCTTAATTTTAAAGTTTTGTGGCCATTCTGAATGCATTTATGCAAGGGCGTCGTCAGGCGGGGGTAGGGGAGGCCATTGCCCCCCCCCCCCTACATTCACAACTGTACATTATGTAGCTTCCGAAATCCAACCGAAGTGAATGTGAAAACGTGAAAAAACATAGTTTGGCCTCCTCTGCTTGTAAAGCTGCCGACGCTCTTGCATTTATGAAGCTGCGATGATAGACACACCTATGTACATACATATGCATGTGTGTATGTTTTGGTCTAATTTTCACTCTTAAACAAAGCGCAGTGTGTGAGAACGAGACACACATATGTATGTATATCTGTAGATTGCACATACTATTGCTTGTGAGCATGACCAGCGATACCAGCAAATTGCGATGAGTACATACACACATACATATGTACATGTACATAGGTGTGTGCATACACATGCATATTGATCTTTAACAGCTGTTTTGTATGTACGTAACTAAACTTTACGTCAAACAAACTGAAAAATGTGACGCGTGCCTAGTAGTGAAATTGTGTTTCAATTTGTATTTCGGCATTTCTTTGCTCCTCGCAGCCAAATTGACATGTTTTCGCCACAAAAATGGCGACAACAAATTGCCGTAAATTTTGCAAGTGTCTTCGCTGATTCAAATAATTATATGTATGTATCCAAACAGATACATATGTACGTACATGTACATATTGGTATTGGTTAATCCCAAAAACTTTAGTATCGTACTTTTAGTGATACAATCCAATTTAATTGCTCTAATAAAAAAAATTTGCTTGGCAACAGAAGTCGAATGCGACGTACAAAGTCGACAGATCGCTTAATTCAACACGTCATGCGGAACAAGTACATACAAATAAACATACATACAAACCATGTACAAATGTGAACTACAATGTATTGTCATATACATATGTATACATATGTATATACATATGTTCGTAAATATACATATGTATGTGCATACATATCAATGTTTTCTTTTTGGCTTTTTGCCGCTGTGCTGCTTTGCCAAAATTATGAGACCCTTTCTAAGAAAGAACATAAAAACAAAAGGCAAAGCAATAGCAATAATATATATACATACATACATATGTATATTTACATACATATGTACATGTATTTACCATGTATTAGTGTAGCTATACGTCAGGCCTGACACACATTCACTCCCGCACCCGCACCGCCTCCACCATCATAGCGCATATTGTCGCATATCGTTTGAAGATGACGCGCGGTCGTTGTGCTGCCAGACGTTCTGGCTCGCTCGAGTGGGTGGGTGTCGGCTGGGGGCGATAACTATTAAGGTGCGGGGCGACATTGAACAAGCCAGCGAAGCAGCAATCATCAACGAACGAAGCACGAGACGAGAGAATTTCAATCGCAGCTGGGTGATAACGTCGTCATCGTTGCCAGAGTTACGCAGGCCAATTTTAATTTATGCACAACACACACACTCAGGCATAGACGACAATCAACTCATTCACTCGCACGCTCTCTCTCTACCTCTCTCACTTACTTACTCTCTCTTAACATCCACATCTTTTTTTATTTACTTTTGCTGTGCATATTTGCACATTGTTGTAGCTATATTTTTGCGCGCTCACTTATGTAAACTTTTCTCTCATGCTTTTTTCTCTCATTCTCTCGTTACAGCAGCAGCGGTGGGTGATCTGTACATTACGTTACGCTCAGCGTTAGTAAGCTTTTGACAGTTGACAACGCGAGACGCTTAACGCGCACGGTAGTTAATAACGACGACGACAACGCGTCGCTGCTGTCGACGCAGTCGTCGGTGAACGCAACAATAACAAAATAAATTTAAAAAATATAACAGGCAGCTAAAATTGCTAAAATGCAACGCACTAACATTGAGTACGAGCGTCAACGACATCTGGCCAATTGGTTAGTGAAGAGCAGCCCGCACATGGCAGCTGCTGCAGCGGCCAGCGCAGCGCCACCCACAGCAGGAGCAAATGGGAGTACTGGAGCTTCAGCGGTAGCTGCAATTGGAGGGGTAGTGGCAGCTGCAGCGCAAGGCGTGCCCGGCAACAGCGCTGCAGCCTGTAACGGTAAGTGAAGCAACAGAGAAGAAAGGTTTAGGGTAAAAATATTAACGTGTGTGTATGTATGTGTGTAATTACATTCATACAAACATACTCATAGATTTGAATGTATGAGCATGAACAATGTATTTTGTGATGCAAAGGCAAGGCACGCGCAAGGGAAATAGATGCGAGAGTGAGAGAGCGAAAGAGTTTTACGTTGCTGATTTGTTTGATTCTGCTCATTACTTTCATTTGGTGGTTGTTGTTGCCTTCGCTTGCATTTGAGTGTTCTCTCTTCCTCTTGAACTGCGCGCGCGTCGCTCGCTTCGCGTAATTCAACAGAAACGTGACGACAACGCCGAGCGTCCACCTCCTCGCCCACCCGATACACTTGGCACAGTTGTTGTAGCTGTTGTTGCAATGATATTTCACAAAAGATAAGCAAAATTTCAAAACGTTTACTTTTTTCTTGCTTCTTTTTTTGTTGTGATTTCTGTTTTATTGTACAATAATTTCGCAGTGATTTTGCGTTGCGCTGCTTCAGCTTCTGCCCGGGTTTGCTCGCCTGCAGTTGTACTCGCATGTATTTTATTAAGTACACAAAAAAATTAAGCCAAATATGCGCAATTAAAGTGAGTAATAACATAAGCGACCCATAAACCATCTAGAGAAATACAACAACAACATCAGTAGCAACAACAACAGAAACAACGACTGGCAACAAACAATGGGCAGCAATCGAACAATAAGCAATCAAAATCGAGATATTAAACTTTAATTGCGTTGAGGAGTTTTTAGTTTATGAAATCACATCCAATACAATACGTGTATACAAGTGTGTGTGTATTGTATTTATGTATTGTACACATAACAATTGCAGGCGTACTCGACTCGGTAATAAACTATAAATAGAACATTAAAGTCAAGTGCTTGCTCACCTGAGGAAATACATGAAATTCTCTTATTAAAAAAAGGAAATAAATTTTAACTTGACACAGCAAAAATACAATAATAATAGACTCACGCAGATGAGGATACTTTAACTTGAACTACAGTGGTCACTCGACCAGTGTCAGGACGTGTTTTTATGTTTTATGATTTTTTATGTTATTGTGTTTTCACTAAAAAATTAATTTCTTTTAAATATTTAACAATATTAATCCACAGTTGCTATACTGTATAATGCATCATTTATTATACCTTAAAAAGTTGAGATTTTAATATTCTTCCATACAAAGTATTTAATTAACTTACAATCACTAATTATATTTGTATGAACTGCTTTTGTTAACTGATTTTCGCACTATTAAACAACCTACCTTTTTTTATCTCTTTGTGTTAAATAAGCCATCAATTATCTATTGGTTAATAAACAGTAACGTGTGCATGTAAATTTAATAAGATCTTGCTAAACTTTTTTTTAATTTATACATTTTGGGTGAATGTACGAATAATTGGATAGATACATACTTATTTTTTTTTCATAAATATTTCATGTTAAAATATAAACTAAATATTTTAAATGTATTCATAATTTGAAAAAGTCACGTACTTTTTATTTCACACACACAACCGTATACAGACTCATAGAGCGGCATATCTGGTTTTGTAGAGAGTTCGTTCACACTAATTTGAAAACAATAAATGAATGGACTTTGTTCTGTTTACAAAAGTCAAATCCGATATTCAACAAGAATAATAAAACATAAAAAGTATACATACTGCTCACAATATTTTTATTTCTATTATTTATTTATTTATTTTGTTTGCTTCAATATAGGAAGTCAATAGAAATATAAAACCATTAAAAATATTTTAATATATTAATTGAAATTTTACCATAATATTTACCATTTATGTCCAGTTTGAAGATAACATTCTAATCAGATTAGTCAAACAACGGAAGTGAATGAATATAAATGTCACTGAAACCGTCCAAACCAATCATTAATCTTTCTTTCAATAGCAAATATTTCCTTAAAATGTAACCAAGTTGTCTAGTAGTTCATTAACAGATATGCCTTACGGTAAATTCATTTATTGAATTTAATTGATCAAGAAATATGGTACTTTTATTATTGCGTTATTAAAAATACATTTTAAAACAGTATATAATAACTCATTTGGGAATAGAAGAGGATGTTTCGTGTCCTAATTAATCGTCAACAATTGTATATAAACAGTGATAGTTAATCGTATAATTATTTATATAGAAATATATTAAATTATTACTCTTCAACATATCAGTTGAATTCGATATTTTGATTTATTGACAAAAAGGGTTGCAGAAAATTAAAATGGGAATACTTTGAAATGTTTTTCTTCGATTTGTAATTTATACTAAAATATTCCAAAATTGCTTTAAGTACCACATTTATTTTCGAATATTTTTAAATAAAATACTTTATCTATACTTAGAATGACATTCGATTAACGATTGTCGATATATATTTTGTTTGGTTGAAAACTGCAGTGCAGTTGACCACTGTGCAATCGTTTGGACTGAAAATTGGCTGCGCTTAGCAACAGTTTGAAAATCAACTGTTTGCTGTTCGCGTTTACTGTGCACTTCTGTGTGTGAGCGTACATGTGTGTGTGTGTGTGTTTGTATCAGTTTGTGTGGGATTTGCCCCATTGCAGACGGGTGGACAATAATATATACATATGTTTCTATTTGTATATAGTAATTATATATATAAACTAATTGCTTCACTAATGCACTCGCTTTGGGCCCTGCCTACCTGCGTTTTTGTCATTGTTCTTGCAGGTGCCCCACCTGGTGCACATCACGGGCCATTGGCGATGACTGCCACAGCTGCTGAGGCACGTAAACCCAAATTGCGTCGCTTTAACTCCCACGACACCAGCTCCAACATGTTCTCCGTGGCGGACTTTGAGAATGCACGTCTTGCGCGTCGCAATGAGATCGAGTTGAAGCAGCGAATGGCGCGACGCCAGCGCAACAGCGCCAACGGAAGCTATGGCTTGGGTAGCAGTGGTGCAGGTGGTGCAGGCGGCTGCTCTGCCAGTAATGGTTACGCTGGCTACAGTGGCTTCTGTGGCGGACTCAATGACAGCGGCGATTACTCCACCGGCGACAGCAAAACATCCAAATGCAGCAGCAGCAGCGAGGTGAGTATTATATGGATTTCTTTCATATTAAATGATGCACTACATCTGCTGTGTGCTGTTATTTATAGGAACCTCTGCCCGCTGATGTATTCCTCGAGCGGTATTCGCTGCCCCGCGTTGTGCGCATTTTGTACACCAGCAAGAGCTCCAATGAGACGCTGCAGTCGAGTTCATCTCATGGATCGTCCACAGCCGCATCGAGCAGCTCCTCAGCGGGCTTAAAGCAGCAGCCCAGCAACAGCAACAACAATGATGCTGGCACTGGAACTGGCACCACATCATCGTCTAGTGGTGGCAGTGGCAACCACCAACACCACAACAACAACAGCAACAGCATCCACGTTCCACCCGGTCATGACGAGCTCTTTCTGCTCTACAGGCTGGTGCGACAGCGTCACATCTACCATGGATACAATGCCAAATCTCAGGCGTCGCAGCGCAAGAAAATTGTTCTCATACCCCAGGAGTTTTCAGGTGAGTAATAAGATTGATATTCAAACAGTGCAACAGTCCAACAGTTTCTTCTCGAGAATGACTCATTGAATTGAATTAAAGGAAACTATTTGGAAAAATTGGGAAACCTGCATACGAGTATTTACTGACTATACATTCATATATTGAGATGATTCACAGAATGATTCAGACTACTAAAATTCAGAATAGCGTCGACAAAGTAAGAGCAAGAACACGTAATGATAATGAGCGAAAGCTTCAAATGTAATATGCACAAGAATATGTAAAAAGAGTTCAAGTAAAAAGAGAGAATGAAAAAGACCATAAATGAGACGCATCCGACTTAAGCTTATAGTTTTAAAAGAACCGCATTTTTTATAAGAACTTTTGGCTTTAAATAATAATTTATTTTTACGATCACTAAGCATAAAAAAAAAGAATTTTGGATTAAATATTCAGTGTTAAAATAATTTTTTTTTGCGACCTTTCTAATTATTGAGATTCGGATTATGCAAATCCGAATAATGTTAATTTGGTGTTGCCGGATAGCTAACAGTTTCAAATCTATATATGATTCAGTACAAATGATCAACTAAATTATAGTTAATTTTAAATTATTTCTGGAGAAGAAGATTTTTACAATATGGTCAATTTTATATTTTGTGTAGCCAGATTTTTAATTTGTATCGCAAAAACATGCTGTATAGTTTTTAATGGTTGTAATTACTACATTTTACAGACTTGTTGTTTGTTTTTAACTTATTAGCGTGGTAAATTGCTTTTATTGACAATTTAGTAATACGATTTTGAACGGTTACGTAATTTAAGTGCTTAACTTGCAGTATTCTCATGACTTATTCATGAAATGGCTCAAACAGTTGGCTAATTTGGTGTTTACTGAGCTATTCAAGCATTTAAGTGGGCTGCCTCAAGGTGAATTTATATATGGTGATGTATTCGCTCTCTCTCGGGGCAAAGCTGTCAAAAAGAGTCTGACGTGAGAGAGACGACAGAGATAGATATATAGAAAATTTGTTTTGTTTTGTTTTCTATACTCATCGCTCATTTTCGTTTTCGTTCTGTGCAATATATAAAATGAAAATAAAATGCAATGACATGCTTGTCTTGTTGTTCCTGTAATGACCCGTAGGTAACCAATTAATTAATTGTGATTATGGAGATCTGTTAAGCTCCTGTTAGCCGTCAGCATCGACACTGTTATCCCTGTTGCTCTCTTTGTGGAAGCTGCTCACCGGTGCATGCTCCCACAGTTCCTGTTGCATTTATTTGTCTCCTTTTCATATCTCTGGAAACACAAACCAAACGACTTGCGTTCGAGCGGCATATGTATTTTTCACACACGGGGCATTTTTCAGAGAATTTAATACAACCGGTCACTACGATGTTTGCTTTCATAATGACGTTTGTGCCCCGAAAAAGAGAGCACGTCAAACGAATACATCACCATATATAAATCCACCTTGGGCTGCCTGGGAGGAGCGCAGAAGTTATGAGTTTCGGTTCGGTTTGGTTTGTTAATATGCGTGACAGCGACAGAATGACAGACTGATTGAGTGACAGACTTGCCGACTGGCTGACTGGCTGACATACAGGCTGACAGACAGACAGTGTTACAGTAGAATAATCACAACAATTGCTCATCTCTATTATTATGCAAGTTTTATTTTTTTGTTGCGGCCTGCCCATTGTTGCGTCCATGTGACTTTTCACATCCACTTGAAGCCACGAGGCGCAAACCGAACCAATGCAATAGGCAAATATTATGCAATTAGCTGAAGCTGCTGCTTACATGGCAACACCAGAGCTGCCAGAAAATAATCAACTTAAATGCACCCAAAAACAAATTCCAAATCTCGCACGCGAACACAAAAGTTTTAATATGAAAATTATCTCTCTACGTTCACAGTGGAACAGCTGGTTAGAGAAATTAAATGGAAATATTTTAATTCCTATTAACTTCTTTCAAACGAACTAGATTTTTAGATTTTTAATATAATAAAAATATTTAAAAGCAATTATCGTTATCGTCTATGGAAGGAGCACTAAAACGCATGCTTTAAATTAGATATCGATGCCTCTTTAAAAAACTTGGCAACTAAATAAATAAATAAAATCAATTTCATTGCTTAAATCAAATAATCACAAAAAATAGAAAATTCAGACACCAAATTTCAACCATTGTGAACACTCTAACACAACTTAATAGACCCTTTGAACTTTTTAAGTACAGGGTCTGAAATGCTTAACGAATGTGATCATCATTTCCACTTCAAAATACTGAACACAAGTGAAACTAATTAATGTATCTTTTTCCATTTTCCACAGGCTACTTTTCGCTGCTGAATGAGAAGGGTTTGCCAACGGCCACACAGTATGGATCACTGATGCAGCTGGTGCGGGAGCGAGTCTATAAGTTCGCCTCGGTGGATAACATGCCAGCGTTTAGCGAGTCAACGCCCAGTGCATCCAGCAATAGTCCCAGCCATGAGGGCTGTCTGCCCAGCAAGAATCGTCCGCAGTATGTGAAGACAACGGCGCGCGCTGGACAGGTGTTCCGTCTGATGGCTGTATTCGAGGATGGCAAGCAGGAGCATGGCCACAATGGTCACAATCAGTCGAATAATCTCAGTAATTGCAAGTCGCATGTGGCCAGTGGCGTTAGCTACATGGGACGCGATAAGGAAAAGGGACGCTACGCTCAATTGTTGAATGAACAGCGTCAGGTCATATATGTGCCGCTGTCCACCAAGGGTAAATTCTATGAGATTGAGCCGGGCATTCCACAGTTGCTGCAAAAACTGGGAGATACGCAACGCAAACTGAATCCGGAGTGTGTGCATCGATTGGGCGCCATAGTGTCCGCTGCCAAGCAGTTGCCACTGATGTTGCGGTATATTTCGGGTCCCCCCGGCGCTGAGATACCCGAGCAGCTGTGCATCAGTCAGGTGAGCAAGGAGGATGTTGTCATTGGCTGTCCCATTGAGGAGCTAGACGCCCACATGTCATCACCGCCGTCAACCGCACAGCCGTTGCAGCTGCAACTGCGCAAATTGTTTCTTGGCCGGGATATACAACTGCTCAAGTGTCTGTTGGGATTTGACTCGGAGCAGCGCATGTTGGCCAATGTCTATGTCCAGAATATGCTCAAATTTTGTCAATTCAATTGCGATCAGTTTCTTAGGCTGGTGGAGATTGAGCTACTGCAGCGAAGCGAACGATCGGGCAGTAAATCTCGAGAGGGTCTCAAAATTTTAAAGCCGTTGCATTTGCCAAAGCTGCTGCGACGTGAGAAGAGCAGCATGGCGGCATCAGCAAATACATCAGCCCATGAGAAGGAAGACTCGATAATATTTCTAAGCAAAACGGATCTAGAGCAGCTCGAGGCCAAAGAGGCAGCAACAGCCGCAGCGTTATCGCTAAGCAGCAACAATGAGACCTCAACGCAGGGCACAAATCGCATTACGGAACGCATGAAGGTCTTTCAGTCCACCAAAAAGAAGTGGTTCCGCAAGCAGCAGCAGCAGCAACAACAACAGCAACAACAACAGCAACAACAACAGCAACAACAACAGCAACAACAACAACATCAAGAGGAGGATAAATCCTGTCCAGCGGAACTGCAATTGGATGTGCAGGCAAAGCGCATGAGCATGGAACGCTATACGGACATGTCCAAGCTGTTGCAGGAGCGTTTTGGCAATGCCAACCATGACATATGCCATGTTACAGTCCAGGCGGATACGCAATCGCTGCACAGTGAGACGGAGACGACGACATTAACCACGAGCGTGGACCGTAGCTCAATGCCCAAATCGCTTGATACGCTGCTGCAGAAATCCATGTCTCTGCAGGATATTGAGCTCTTGAATGGTCAGCGACAGCACCAACAGCGACCGGATTTGTTGGCTGCCCACAATGCCCGTGGCAACTCAGATGCCATTAGCGAGGCAGGCACTGAGCTGGAGGATGTAGAGAATCAGACGCCACCGCCGCAATCATTCATCACCGAGAAGCTCTACAATGAGTTCCATGTGAAGACGCGTCAATATAGCAAATCTTCAAGCAGTTTGCATCAGTTGCGACACTTTTCACTGCCGCAAAAGCTGCAGCTGCATGAAACGGAGCGCGAGAAGCGCAGCCTGGCAGAATTTAAGGCTCAGCAGCAGCAGCTGGGCAAGGAACCAATCACTGGACGACGAGCTGCTGGCGGAGTCTCTTTGCTAGGTGGCTTAGTTGGACTATCACCGGCTGCTCTGCTCTCGCCCAGCTCGTTGGTTGAGGACGATTTGCCCTATTCGAGTGTGCGCGATTCTCTGGTCATGTCCAGCTTGGGCAGTATTCAGGACTCGGCGGCTCAGGAAGCAACTCTACCACCTGCCGCGGTGGACTATACCAAGGAGAATATATATGCGGAAATTTGCACCTCACACACCTGTGATAGCTTCTCGGGCGCCACGCAGCTGACACAGCTGCCACAACACGGCGACCACGACAACAATGATGAGAATGATGGGGATGATGATGATGATGGTGACTATGCCTCGCTGAAGTATCAAACCAACGGACCGCAGTCCGTTAGTCGTGTAGAAATCAACTGCACGCCCGCCACAAGCGCCATCAGTTATCATACGGTTTATCTGGGTGAGGAGCCGCTGGGAGAGCGACATATAGCTGGGAATGCCCAGCATATAACCACCGTGAAGCTGGCTGGCGAGGATAACATATACAATACGCTCAAATGATGATTCATGTGATTTCGGCGTCGACATCGACATCGACACAGATTGGCCGGCGGCAAGGGGCTTTTCTGAATTTGAAGGACAATGCGAATAGAATATTGAATATACAGATCTATACAAACATACATACATATGTTACTTTTAATCATCCCTAACTTTGTAAGGCGAAGCGCGAACAAATGAAACAAAAAACACTTCTATATATTTACAAAACTCTGTCACGAACAGCAAGAAAAACCAAATGTATGAACTGTAGAGTGAGTGAAGTATTGGAAATTCAATAGAAATTGAATTTAGTTTTAGATCAGGTGAAATAATGTTTAACACATTTGAACAAATTGAAAAAAAGAGGAATACAGGCGTGCTCCGAGTTCTACTTTCGCATTGTTTATTTAAATGAAATAAATGAGAAAGTAGAATTCGGAACATTATATAAATAATTATGCCATTCGGCCTAACTCATTTGATGATTCGTTTGGGGTTGAATTTTATTTTGAAAACGTATACATATACTAATTTGATAGACTGTAGTTTACCCCCCTCTAATCCCCGCTTAAAGTCCCCCATCGAAAGAAAATGACAACTCAAATTGTAATATTATATGATAAAAATGTGAAGACAAGCAATTATTATTGTATATAGGCTTAAAACACACGCAAACATACGCATATAATTCATAAAACTGAATACTTGAAATATTTGCAATATTATTCAATTGTACACGTAACTAACATACATATACAACATACATGTAATATAATATATCTTTATATTTATGAATTGTAGAGATCTTAGCGCATACCTAAGGTATTACTAGCTTGTAGGCAATCAACAACAAGTCAAATCAAATCTTAAATGATATATACATAAAATACATACATTTATATACATATACCATTTATTCAGATATATCTAGAAATAAGGCATATACATATATATAAACAACAAATATGTCATAATGTAACATAGCTTAAAATCTTAGGACTCACAATTATGGTCCACTCTTACACGATCTCTATTTGTCGCTCTGTGTAATATATATATGTATTTATATGGAGTATATATAAATATTATTATTTTTTCATAATGGGAGTGGCATGTCCTCAATATTACTTTCTTTGATCTGTCTGTTTGTCCGTTCTGAGCTTTAGAATTATCAATGCGTTTCTCAAGATTCTCAGTCACAACATCGGGCCATATAAATACCTAGTTGAGTTGTCTCAAATTCATTATGTAATACTTGTATATGTTCTAGTCCTCAGTTGAGAGATTTGTATGGATGTGTATTTAGTTTTTTTTTTTTAATTTAATACCCTGATATTTTTTCACTTCCTGTGAATTTGGAATGAATATACAATAAATCAAAGTATCTAGTTATCTAGTTTATATTCAATTCGACATGCCAAACTGTTAACGCTTCTGGCCAGGCCAAGAGTATAATTCAAATCATTTTCGATTCTTGAGTAGAATTTATTAAAATCTATTTTGCATAAACTTATATATCATTGTTTAGATTTAAATACATCTCTACAACTGAGATTTTATAATATTATAAACATCGGAAATGTCAGCTAATTTCTAAACTCTCATTTATTACGATTGTTACAACACACAATATGAGTACAAGAAAAACTTGATTTACACATAAATTATAATTGTTTTCATTTTAATTTGCTTTATTACAATTTTTATTTGCAGGTATATTCAGGTAATGCTCTTATATACATATATAATTATAGGCAAGTGCAGCTACAAATAAGTTGAAGCATAAATAGTATTTTATCACTTATTAATATTCATATTAATTAGATTTAACAAATGGAACCCTGTAAAAAAGAAAGCAATACTCACAAAAAAGCTATGATACTAGTTGTAAAACATTTTGCATGTTCTGTTAAATGCAATTTGGATGCGTTTACACGACATTTCGTAGTGAAAAGTGATAGTAGCTAAGAATGGGGAAAATTATGGAGGGGGAGACAGAGCATCCAGCAGCTCTAATGGAATAAAATATATATACAATTCAAAATGTAATAGAAAATATGTATGTACTGAGTGTGTGTTTGTGTAAATGTACTAAGAGTACTTATACTTTGTAGCGTTTACCTTTGCATTTGAATGTTTTGTAGACATGTAAGTCAGGCTTCACTGTAGCGCAAGGGTGATACACTGTGAATATTGTTGATAAACATAAGAATTGTATCTAGATAAGCAACTACCCGCCAGCATAAAAATTGGTGTGATAAATAAATGTCTAACAAACAAATGATAAATTAAATGTAGCGTAGTTAAAAAACCGACGAAATATGCTTTTAGAGCCCAATATATACGATATAATTAAACTATATACATATACATCATATATTATATAAAAAGTATGCGCATAGAGCATTTAAAAAATGAATCAACAACATTGCTTTAATGTGAAAAATACAATACATATTGAATGTTATCAAACATTTAAACATTAGCTAAACAATTTTCAAAAGTATAGGCAGCGCGAAGCAATTTTCAGGGATTTTTAAATGGAAAGGCACAAAAAGAAAATAAGAAAGAAATAAAAATATATTAAAAAAATTTATGCTTAGTTTGGAATATTCTAAGCTAGCGCCCTAAATGCCGCCCGTAGGCCTTTGAAGCAGTTAAGAGATGAATGAGAGATAATTGAGAGACCCAGCACGCTAAGCAATAATACATTTCTAAACACATAATGAAAAACTAATAATAGATTTAAAACAAACACACACACACATTAATTACTCATGTTTTTGGTGTCTATGTTAATCCCTAGAAATGACAATTAATCAATTTAGAATTCAACAATTTAAACATTAGTAGAACTTTAATGTCATGTCCACAAACAAGCAACAAATAAATATATTCTAACATATATAAAAGAAAATACAAGTTGAAGACAAACAATATTATTATATAAATGAAAATACTTATAACCTCTTCGAGCACTTTTGGATGTTGTTCTGAACCCAAACTGAACGATGAGAACATTTTTGAACTGAAGATTATAATGATGAGGATTATGATGCCATGTGCTTAGCTATGGCAAGACTGAATTGATAAAAAAAAGAAATATATTTGAATTGTTTGGTATTGGGTACACAAAAAATAATGATACTGATATTATTGTTGTAGTAGATCTTTTTATAACATACATACATAGATACACACATAACAAACATATATAAAATCTCAAATCGAGAAATCCCCTTTTAAGCAGCTTGACTGAAAACGTTTCAAACAGTACGCGAAACTTCAACTGAATCAACTCTATCATACAAATTTATATTCTACGTTATACTTAAAGATAGATAATGATAAAAAAAATGGCAAGGAAACTTTCAACAAATACCAATGAAATAAATGAATATGATAATAAAACTGGAAAACTTTGTTTTTATACCCTGGGGGGTATATTAAGTTTGTTAAAAGTAAGTAACAGGCAGAAGGAAGCATCTCCCACCCCAAAAATATGTATAGTCTTGATCAGCATCGACAGGCGAACCGATATACCCTTGTATGATCGATCGGATCTCAGAAATGGTAAGAGTCAGACAATATCAATATCAATACGCTTTAGGGTTTTGAGTTAAATTTTTTAATTTGATTTATACCAACTGGTGAAGGATCATGCCCAGAAACTAATCATCAACTTTTATCACTATTGGACCATAAATAGTGAAGATGTTAACAATTTTGTAAGACGCCTTTTAATGACAGAATATATCTTAAAATAGAATTAATGGTCAATTAATTCATTTTATATTTACTCTGCCATAATGTACATCGAGAATTTATATATGGCTAAGTGGCGGAAGTGATAAGTGCTCGGCAAGCGTAATGGGAGATCGGGGTTCGAAGCTCGATCCATGCGGTGCAGATGATTTTGAATTATTTAATATCTTTCGTTTTTTGAATTGTCTAAGAGGTCGTGGTTTCGATTCCTGGTGTTTGGTCAACAAATTTTATTTTTTTAAATTATTTTTTCCTTAAATAAACTTTTAAAATTAAATACCGCACAAATTGGTTCATATCACTCATTTGTATTATTTAGGTTTGTAGCTGCCACAGAAACTATGGGAAGATAATAAAGGATAAGTATGGGCATCAAATCTTCGGCGTGCCGAGGCTTTACTGTTTTTTTAAAACTTTTTTTTGAGCTCTAGTGCAAAAATACGTTAAATTTTTAAGGTGACCAGGTAATCAGAAAAGATTGTAAGGTTGGCTCTACGCAAACTGTATACTCACATGAAGTTAGCTGTGCGGAGAAACTTGACTCAAGCGAAGTCAGCTGTGCGCAAAATTTAACTCAAGCGAAGTTAGCTGCACGCAAAAAATAAGCAATGCGAAGTTGGCTGCGCGCAAAAGCAACAATGGCAGCGCGAAGTTCAAATCCATTGTTTATTCTTTCTTCAACTAAATGAAACTACTTTAAGTATTTTCGTTATATAGTTTGTTTTTATTCTGCACATACAATTACTGACATACATACTAATTCATAATTCATCTTTATGTTCGTAGTTTACTATCATTTTTGGTTTGTTTTATATTTCTTCAATTAAATTGTTTCTATTATTTGCCCAAATTTTTGTTAGCTTTATTTTCAGATTTTGTTTATTTTCCTTTTATTATTTTTTTGTTTTACTAGTTGAAAGAGCCAGTATTTACTGTTCTGATCTGAAATTTGCAATAGTTTTTAAAAAGTGCCTTAAGAAATGAAAAGAAATCTTAGAAAGTGAAAAATTTTTTTAAGTGAACAAAATTGAATCATAATCTTATTTTTAAGCTTTCCATTTTTTGGTTTTAGAGCTCTTCCAATGATTTTTAAAGACTCCTTCGGTTGTTTCTACTTATTGTTAGATTTGGGCCATAGTAGTTGTTATTTGTTCATTTGTTACATTCAACTACATCGACATTCAATTTTGGGATACATATCTAAGTAGTTATTATTATGTATTCATGTTCTTTTATTTCTTTTTTTCTTTATAATGCCCATGCAGAAATGCGTATTGAAATTTAGCTCTTAGTTGATTCAAACCAACTGGACGACGCGATGGTTTTCCTTTGCTTTTCTCATCAAAGTTTTTGTGGTTTTTATAAGTATTCTATTATTTGTTGTATATTTATATAACGATATGTTGGTATACAAACTTTTTAATACCCTGACTAATTTAGGTATAGTTTTAGACAGTTTTGCTGAGCACTTGGCCAATTAATTGCCATGGATTTGGGAAACATAAGTGGGTCCAGAAGGGAGAATACATTGAAGTCAGGAAGTTACTCAAAGTTATTCAAGATACACTGATAGGAAGGAGCAAGTCCTAGGGAATTAATAGACACTGAAAGCTTAATAAGGTTCAATAATTTAGTGTAGCTTCAGTCATGTTCGAAATTCGCCATGCATGTTTAGCATAATTTTAGTTAATCTTTGCTTATTCGAAATAATACTTTATTTTAATTTCCATATCTCTCAATTTTCATAATTTTAAAAAAACTCATACTGCGATTGCACAAAATTTTAAAGTGGTTTGATTCGATGGTTTAAAAGAAGTTGACACGATCCTCAGATCAATTTAATACAAAATAATATTTTTTTACCGAATCAATTGTTGAAATGGAAAATATCTGATTTTTATAAAATCTAACTTATGTTTTATTATTTTATGGTTTTTAAGTTAAATCCCAAATAATGGCGCTATAAGTATTTTCAAAGGATCGGGTAATAACCCGTTATGGAAATTAAAAAACCAATCCCCACAAAACGGTTCGGATCTGGGCGGGAAAATCCAATACAAAATACAATTTGCGATATTTTTAGGTTTTGGGAATCAAGAACATGACTGTTGGGCGTATAACAGAATTGCTTTTCTTCTGTTCGGTTTTTGTGGCATATTCAAAAGAGATCCACACGCACACTTTCGCACTCTTACAAAGATACACACACGCTCTGTTGCACACTCACTCACACACACACATGCACACACACACACATGCACTCCCAATGGAACCTAGATTGTGGCTGAATGAAATCCTAACTAAAATCGTAACTAACTGTCTCATTATTTATTGGCCAAGCTTAGACGGACTGAGCACCAGTTCTGGCTCAAATTTGCTGGCCGATTGCTGAGGGGGCGCCGGAGGCAGCAGAGAGCTGCCACGCCCCATTGTTGCGCTGGCGGATGACGGCTGTGATTTGTGCTCCATGCCAAATAGGGACGCCGACGTGGCTGCGATTGAGGAGGCCGTTGATGGCCGTTGCATTCCCGTCGTCATCGCCGTAGCCGTCGCAGCTGTCAATGGCTTCAGTATGCTCAGACTTGTGGTGGCGATGCCCGATGATGGTTCCAGCACCTGGCCGGGTATGCTTGCCGTGATCGTGCCCGCTGTGGATAACGTTGGCGGCGCCGGCAGCGGCAACAAGCTGATCGTTGTTGTGGTATTGACCGTGGGCGTTGCCGTTAATCCGCTGATTCGACTGGCCGGCATGGCATACACGGAACTAGATCCGGTCAGCGTCATCCCCAGCGGACCACGCACCGTCGCCGCTGCGGAATAGGTGTGTGGCTGCGCCGGCGGCAGATCGTAGCTTGTCGGATGTGACTGTGAGCTGGTCAGACGAGTGTTGTTGCTGCTGCTGCTGCTGGTGGTGGTGGGCGTTGTCTTGGGCGTGGCACCCGTTGAAATGCCCGGTCGTTGCGCGGGCGTGCTGAATGCTGCGTTGTTGCTTTTAAGTCTTGGTATGGCGCCGGTGCTGCAGCTGCTGGGCAATGGAGCTGCCGTTGGCGCTGCCGTTGACGCTGAAGTTGGCGCTGCCTGTGCAATCTCCGTGTCCATCAGTGATGTTTCCTCGAAGACCACAACGCCATCCAGTGAATCTCTGACGGTGGATGAGGAGGATAGCGACTGTGATTGCTCCGGTTGTTCCTGCAATTGTTGCTGTTGTTGCTGCTGTCGCTGCTGCTGCTGTTGTTGTTGTCGCTGTTGTTGCAGTGCAACACGTTGTCGCACCAATTTACTATTGGGTTTCTCATCTACAGTGCTCAGGGTTGTTGTGGCTTTTCTTACTGTTGTTGCTGTTGCCGTCGGTGTTGTTGTGCTTGTGGTTTTGGTGGTTCTACTCGTAACGGCAGTTTTTGTTGTTGTTGTTGTTATTGTTGTTGTACGTTTGGCATCCTGCTCCTCATCGCTCATCTCGCACATATTCAGCGCCGTCTGCAACTTTTTCATCTCCAGCGGGGCATCAGCTGCAAATTAAATTGATGTGTTGATTTTCAAAAACATTTATAGATTATCTTTTAAATTCCACTTACCACCACCCACATGATCCATAGTCTCAGGCTCATTGATGATGGGCACCACCCGATTAATGGCCGTCTTCTGCTCGTTTTGCATGAACAGCGATGTGGTCGCTATTTGACGCAGTGCCTCCATTCCCTCATTAAGCATCTTGCTCTGACTGCGCTTGTGCGCTATCGGATACTTTGGCTGAGTAAGAAAGCAAATAATACAAGCAGAGACCGTAACGATTATAATTTTAAAAATATAAATTGTTAAATAAAAGTCATTTCTTGATTTTTATCAAAAAAATTAAAAGAAGACTCTTATTTTTTAAATAAAAAATATTATATGAAATATATGAAATATTATTATTTCATAACTTTTTTATTTAGATCGAAAAATAAGAGTTTTCTTTTAGTTTTTTCAATTTTTATTTAAAAAAATTTCATTAAACTCTTATTTTTAATTTTCCATTGCTAAAATGGAAAATAAAAGTTATTTTTCAGTTTTTATTATAAAAATTGAAAATGAAAATTATTTTTCGAAAATAAAAATTATTTTTCAATTTTTATTATTAAAGTTGAAAAATAAAAATTGACTGCAAATGTCTTTTGAATTGGAAGGCGTATTATCCAAGTATATAATTTTGAGTGAACTTTGCCCACAAAAATATTTATTGTCCTAATTTATAAATTTAACAAGTGGGAAAGGCTATGATCGGGCTCCCGACTATAGGATACCCGTTACTTACTTTAAACGAATTTAAAATATTTTTTCTTGCATGCTTTTAGGCACTTACATTGCTTGAAACTTAAATCAGCCATTACTACAGTTATATTTTTTCCGATCTTGTTATGATTAAGTAGGATAAAAGCACTAAGCAAACAATAAATAGAGGCGTCAAACAAACATTTTTGTGAGCGCAAATGCTTTGTATGCAATGGAACCCCAGAGCCTTCGGCAAAAGCCGAACGCTCGTTTCAATAAAAACCCAGATCGGCTGAACTTTGCAGAGAGCGAGCGCACACAAGCAACGGCGAAAAATGTTCAGTCTATCTCGCTTATTATCGTTTCTGTGTTAGCTGCGAGCGCTTCTTAGTGTGAGTGAAATGCAAACATGCGCGTTCGATCACCCGTTGGAACATACCCTGTTTTAAATACAAATACTTTTCTCATTTTTTTTTTTTCATTATTCAATAAAATGGTTGTTAATGAATAAATACGCTGAAAAATAAAGAAAATAATTGTTAAATATTAAAAAAGGCAAAGATAATGAGATAAAATGTTTGTATTTCAAACAGGGTACGTTCCAACCGGTGATCGCACCCGCCGTTGCCTGTGTGCGCTCGCTCTCTGCAAAGTTCAGCCGCTCTGGGGTTTTATTGAAAAGAGCGTTCGGCTTTTGCCGATTTGCGATTTGCGGAGGTGGGAAGGGCCGTGCCATTTGAAGCAAACAGTCTGTGTGCCAAATTTGGTTGGTCTAGCTCTTATAATATCTGAGACGGACAGACGGAAGGACATGGTTAAATCGACTCGGCTGTTGATGCTGATCACGAATATGTATAGCTTATAGGGTCGGAGATGCTTCCTTCTCCCTCTTACATACATTTCATGGAATACACTATTTACTTATTTTTTAAGTAAAGTACTTAGTTTACACCAGAGTTCGCAAATGTTGAGAAAATTAAAGAAATAATATTAATTATTAGTTAAAAATCTCAACACTTCCGTATTCCACTTTTTATATTGACTCAGACCGTCATATGTTATCACTTTTTAAGGATTTTTGTCTGTAATTCTTTCTGTCGATTTCATTAGATGATACTTTTATACCTTTAATTTTAAGTTCCCCAAAATATCGCCGTGCGTACCTGCATTGTAGGTCCTCGGGCTATGGAGACGCGCTTGCTCTCATTGCGGAGCAGGGATGTTGTGTGATCCGCATCGATCTTGTTACCATTTTTCTTGCGCGTTTTCTTGCTGGATGAGATGCAGTGTGAGGGGCAGATGCAGAAGAGGATGCGTAAAATGCAACAGATCAGGCCCAGTCCTATGGTTGAAGAGAAAGCAAATAAGTACATCGATAATAACTGAATAATGTTCAAGAACTATATTGCCTATGAGAGAGGGCCCTATAAGTCTTAGCTCCACTGTTTTAAAACCCTTCTCGCCGGTCCCGACAAATGCAATGACCAGACCCAGCGCCACAGTGCCAAGTCCCACATAGAGAAAGGCATTGGCGAATGTGCTGGGTCCACGTAGAACGCCTAGGAAATCTTCGTCATCCGAGGAGCCACCCAAAGAGGCGTCTTGTATCTGTCGAGTGAGAAACAAACGTTTTAATGCGAGTGATTCAATGATGAAATCAGAGCGTTATCTTAATTCCCATGCAATTAAATTGAGATAATTGATCATGAGAACATGCCAAGATCTAACTTTTACCGAGCTCACATTTCTTGTATACATATGATACCCCAAATTGATAAATTTACTTTACATAAAAATATTTCTGTGTTATGACTTTTTTATTTATAATTTCTGTAATTGTTCTTTAGCGGGTTTTTGAGCAACGCTTTTACGATTTATTATACAATTCTAGGAAAATTATTAGCAAGCTTAAATTTTTTCTTATTTTTACAAATTGTGATTCCTTAAAAGATTTTAAAATAAACTACCCGTCAAAATAATTTAATTTTCTTCATACGAAAATATATCTCTAAGACTAAGACTTGATTTGGGAATAAAACTATAAATAATTAGTTAATAGATGTAAGCATTAACTTTCATCAAGTAACAATCAAATTTACGCATCTTGAAAAACATACTAGATTTTGAAATTTAAAATTAAAATAAATCTTAATAGAAAAATATTTTTTAAGTAGTTTTTACTCCTCTGGTCTCCAATTTTCTTTTTTTTGTTGTCAGAAAAGTGGGTTTGGTAAAAGTTTCAAAAATGATTTTTTTTACTAGCAAGTGTATACTATTTTAAATAACTTATTTAAGATATGTATTCAGATGTATATTTCGATATTAGCTCAATTTTCGTTGCATAATTAGGAATAAAACTTAGAAATAGCGAATAATCGTATTTATATGGGCATGAAAATCGCAGTCGAAATGAAAAGAAATGTTTGGCCTTTGGGTTTTCGAATCGAATAATAATAATAACAATGGTAAGTACGAATATATGGATTTTTTAATTCCTGCGCCACCTAGAATTGAATGCGCTGAACAAATTGCTTCTAGCGAGGTGTGATCGAAAAGAAATAGTGATTACGAGTAAATGATGCAGTTGACATAAATAAAGGTGCAAGAGTTAAAAAAAGGTTATTCTTTTTGTGATTTCTTGATTGTTATTATTGTGATTTATTGGTTCTGGAAATTGCTGTTGTTTTTGTAGTTGTTGTTGTTGCGGATGCAGATGCAGATTTTAAATAACGGTATTGAGACAGCGCTATGTGAGAGGCTCTACGTGATGAACTTACTCGGTTACGTTTCACCCAGCGTCGGTGGCAGGCGGCCTGTTGTTGTTGCTGCTCCTGGACGCTGCAGCGGCGGCCGCGCTCCAGCCAAGCGGCACGTCCCTGAGCGCACTGGAGGGATCACGTGTCACGGATCAAGGATCACGGATCATGGATCGGAAAACGATTCGTTTTGATCGATATGGACAACGAATGGGCACGAGCATCAAAGGCGATTGCGATATTGATATTGGTATCGATATCGATAACAGCGTCGCGACGATAACAGCACGCGTACGCACACAAACACACAAACACACACACAGACACACACGCACACACATTTGGCGTGGTGGTGCGGTCGGACGGTGTTGGTGTTGGTGGCGGTGGGTGGGTGGAGTTGATAGTCGGTGGACGGTGGTCGATAGACGGTGGTTGGTTGTGGTGGTGGGGCAAATGCATAGAAAATATATACAGTTACTGTGATTAGTTGTGTCGGTGAATTTGTTTTCGTTTTTTATTTAATTTTTTTTGTCTATTATAAATATTTTATAAAAGCATACAATAAAAAAAAGAATCAAAACTGAAGAACAACTCATGTCACAAGAGTAACGACTAATGCAAAAGCAATCAACTTTTAATTTCAATTTGCAATTTTCAATTCAATATTCAATTTCATAAAGTTGTTTGTGGTTTTGGGTTACACTTTCAATGATTTCCATCAATTACAACAACAATATTAAAAATACTTGACAGCCAATTACTTGCACAAAGAATTAAGTTTTTTTTTCTTTTATTTTTTTTATAAAAGGCATAAACACACACTGAGTTAAGTAGGAGAGTAAACAGTTAACAATTAGGTTATGAAAACATAATATGAAAAAACACATCAAGTAAATGGAAAGAGTGGTAGAAAAGAGCGACAGAGATAGAGATTGAAAATGTAAACATAAAAAAAAAACAATAATAATAAAGATAGAGGTCAACACATGACAAGACACATCATGAACTGCATACAAAAATTGAAGGGTATTCAGAACTTCAAATGCTTAAACATTAAATTAAATTCTCATGCCGCAGCCGAACGTATTGTAACTTGCAAAGCTCGCGAATAGCTCTCGGAGTAAGATATACGCAGTATAACTATGTATACAAATGTACATATATCATTCACCGGATCAGTCATGCAATAATTTAAAGAAATTATAGAGTAGTTCCCTTGAGTGTATGCCAGCGCCCCACCTACAGAGAATCTCGAATCAATCTTTATCAATTTTTTAAATTTATTTATATTTTAAATAAAAATAATGATTTATTTAATACTATATTTGAACCAAAATATCATATTAATTACTTACGAATAGATCAGCAAATTATTATAATAAAAATTTGTAATATTCAGTCGAACTTCCCTAACTCGAATCACCATTGTCCAAAGAAAAGGTTCGAGATATTCGACTTATAGAGTCCTTTTTCTTACATTTATTAATTTTACTGGCACTAATTTAGCTCGAGTTAGAAAGAAATGTGAGTTATACTAGAAGTTTGAGTTATGAAAGTTCAACTGTAGTTTAATTTATTTTATTTATAATTCTTAAAAATGTTTATTTGACTTTTACTCTATCGTAAAATTTTTTAAAAGTAAAAAATACTAAAAATTAGTTTTTCTCAATATTAAATAAAAAAAAGCCAACCAATTTTAACCTCTCCGTTATTTTTTTTGTGTATTTTCAAAAATATAGAATAAATAAAACAATAATTCGTTTAAA
This sequence comes from Drosophila limbata, assembly GCA_963924055.1. Lineage (NCBI taxonomy): Eukaryota > Metazoa > Arthropoda > Insecta > Diptera > Drosophilidae > Drosophila > Drosophila limbata. Next base: position 7,473,428 of record OZ001353.1, read on the forward strand.
ATCATAGACAATGAAAATGTAATAATTTGACCGATTTAACCACTGTATAGGGGAAAGTAATATGCTATATATGATTTATTTCATTATTTGCTTTTTAAAGTCAGCTTGCCGCAAATCAGACAAACAAAAGTCAATGCCATTTCAACTTGCACACAACATTTCAAGAAGCACAGGTCACACATACATGTACACACTCACATACAGATGGGCAGACCTACACTTAGACATTCTAATGGGTCGACGAGACTCGCGATTCGGGGACGCTCAAACCTCAGAGTTATAGAGCTATACTATATAAAGAACGGGACAGTCGCTAAGCCAGCTACTAAATATGCTGCGTGTTAGTAATAAGGCAAATAAAATGACACACACACACAAATGTAGGGTGTCCTATATAGGAAGCCAACAGATATACATATATAGATATATAGGTGTTGCTTGTATATATATACATGTATTCCGTAAAGCATTGGGTATACGAGTATGTGAAAGTATCAGTTCGCACGCTCGACGGAGTTTCTGGTTCTGGTTCTGTTTCTGGTTTCGTTTGCTTTTCGTGTGCGAAATCGCAGTCACTTGGAGGAGGAGGCTATCGATCGGTACAGAGTGCTCCACATAACTGTAACTGTGTTGTATGTTGCCCTTGACTTGATGTTGTTGTTATTATTGTTGCTGTTCCTGTAGTAGGTGTAATCAACAATTTGCGACTCTGATTGACGAATGACGGAGGCGCCACAGTAGAGCACAGTTGTAAAGTAACTTGCACGCATTCACGCAGCCTGTGAGCTTTTGGGCTTGCGGGGGGTTGGTAACAGCGGGGGTTGTATACAAATTGTATTTGTTGAGTTCACAGTTGACAACGAGTCGACGCGTCGACGCAGCAGGTGTGTTTGTTCAGCGTTTTAATGTTTGGTTGCCCCCAATGCGAAATGTGAAAATTATAGACAACTGCAATATAATTTGCCAATTTTGAGACCACAAATATAATAATTATTATTGTATTATTGTCGGCCCAACTGTGACACTGGCACGTGGCAAATTCCAATACATTTGATATTCACAGTCAATTTGTCTTGTTTTTTCCTTTTCATATTATTTTCAGTTCGATCACGCCAGGTGTTCATTAAACTTTCACCTTTTGGCAATGGGTTTCAGAGTTAATCGCTGAACCCATATCACAATAGATTAGCTATTTTTAAGCATACTACTAGTCCACCACTAAGCCAACGCCTGAGGTTCTTCTACACATCGCCCACCATTCCTTTGGTTCCTCCTACACTCAGCGTTTTTTAAGCACACGCAACGACTTACAAAAAAGTTGTCGAAATTACAGCAAAAAAAACCTCGAATTATACCCGTTACTTAAAACATAAGTAAATGGCGATATTGTATTCGTTGCAATGTATGTAACAGGCAGAAGGAAGCATCTCCGACCCTATAAAGTATATATATTCTTGATCAGCATCAACAACCGAGTCGATATAGCCATGTCCGTCTGTCCGTCTGTCTGTTTGTCCGTGTGAGGGCCTAGATCTCAGAGACTATAAGAGCTAGACCAACCAAATTTGGCACACAGATTTCTATGAACCCCACGCAGGTCAAGTTTGTTTAAAAATTTTGCCACGCCCCTTTCCGCCTCCGTAAATCGCGAAAAGCCACCACACGCACAGTTTTCAAGATATTAGGATTTTTTAACTAATTACCGTTACCTACTATTATTACCTATCATTCTACTCAATCGTAACAAGATCGGACAAATAGAAAGGTGGTAATGGCTGATTAAAGCTTTTAAGCTATATAAGTGCCTAACCTCATGCAATAAAAATTTTTTAAATTTATTTAAGTAAGTAACGGGTATCTTAAAGTCGGGAGCTCGACTATAGCCTTTCCCACTGGTTTTTTTGCTATACTTTTTCCATTCCTTTTCGTTCTTATATTAGCTAGATTTTGTTGCTATTATTCTTGTTGTTGTTGTTCGAGGGTGACAAATCGCTAATGAACAGCGCACACGGAAGTCTGTGGCAGCTGCCCCAAAAAGTGCGCTACAAAATTTTATGTTATGTATTTAATGCTGTTATGGCAAATCGAAGTACGAAAAGTCTGATCCTTCTGGCAGGACCTAGCTCTAATATATTGGCATTAGCTGTTAAGCTATTTAAGAATCTAATAGAAATAACTCAATTTTAATGTATGTAGATGAACATTTTTTTAAAAATCGATGTTAAACGCTTTAATATTAGAACAGGGCAAACTTTTTTTTTTTTAATTTTTAAGATAAATACTAATTCCTACAAACAATCTTGATATTTGCCCTTAATCCATATTAATTTAAGGATATTCCTAAAAGTGTGAGTAAAACGTTGCGATTGATCTTTAGCAAGGAAACAATTTAAAAAACTTGACTGAATAAAAGCGCACCCTTAAGTTGAGCTAGGCTCCATAAATTTGTACCTATAAAATGCTTAAAGTAATTGTTGGTTTGAATACAGCTTTCAATAATCATAATAAGTTGCTGGACTACGATTTCCTGTCTACATGAATTGTCGCCATTGATTTGTTTCGTAATAATTAATTGATTTGGCGCCGAAAATTAACATGTAACATAGTTGCGGCCCACATGACACAGGCGGCACAGGAAGTGTACACTGTACAACAGACGATAGAAATTTAGTGTGGCTTTATTGATTGTTGCCATTGCTTAGATTGTCCGAGATTGTAGTGATTATTGTTTGCCTTTGGCCTTTGTTTGCTGTTAACTTGATATAAATACTTCAACAACATGGAGCACTAGTTATGCCTAATTATAGGTCCACGAGTATCATAAATAATTAATTTGTTGTGAATGGAGCTGACAACCCAAATCATATCCAAAAATGCAATACATTTTTTGAGTGAACTGACAATTTGGAGCATGTACAATAGGGTGGGTCAATTTTTTTCACTACCAAGCGGTTGTCAATATCGTAATCTACCACTTCTTAGAATTCGTCGTAGATTACGATTTTGACAACCGCTTGGTGCATTTTTTTTAGTCCATACAAATTGACTCACTCTAATGTACATACATACTGTAATTATCAACAACATTAAAATTTTATTTTGAAAAAGCCTTACGTTTCCTGTAATATAAAGATTATATCTATTAATCCTTCACATGTGCTCTTAAATTTAAATTATCAGAATTTTTTTGAGTAGAGAAAATTATGATTCTGTTTTACAACACTGTTTGGTAAACAGCTGGCAGCTTTTTTTTTGACCTTTCAAAACATCGATTGAATAAGTGTTTCGACCAGTCGAAATCTTTTTAAACAGAAATGGCGACCAACAAGCAGCAAAATAAGAGCCAAATTGAGCTCTTTGAACACAAACAGAGAATTAGACTGATTCAAGAGGTGCAACATTGGCCAATATTGTGGGATTTGACCGACAAAAAACATTTTGATGGAATTTTTAAAATTAATAATTTTTAATTTAATTATTAGGGTATTAGTCGCTGCTACTTCTCTTATCCTGTCCATTTGGTTCCTTTTCTCTTTTTTTTGCTCTCAATGTTATTTATTTGTTTGTTGTGCACAACTGTCGCAACAGTGTGAGACCACAGCAGCATTACACCAACAATCTCTCAACTTTTTAGTGATATTTGATATTATGCTGTCACACTCAAAATTGTAAGGCCGGACATCAAAACATCGAACATTTCGAGCGCCCAAAATGTTGTCAGCTAGAGCGTGCTGTGCTTAACTTGAAAGCATTGCCAAGAACACTTTTACTCCGAATTTTGACAATTAGCATTATTGAATGAGGACCTTTACTTTGTTCTATTCAAAGTTGATGAAATATTTTGTTGAACAACTTTCTTATTTCAAACAAGTTTATTCTTATTCCAGAAATGTTGTTTCAGCAACCATATTTTAGCACCACACACCAATGTCCAAAGTCCTTGTCGACAGGACTAACTGCAACTTGGCATATGTAAGAAGAACGCGAAATGCAAAGACTTGAGTTTAGTTGAGTTGAATTGGAAAGAACTGAGTGTAAAATGTACTTGAAAATCAACAATCAAATGCAGTGGCAAAGTCTGAGGCAGGTGAGTTACACACACAGGTGGGCTGCCGGCCAAGCCCCAAAGTCTCGAGCACGAGCTGAAGACAAAAGTGCGCAGGCTAATGAAAAATGCAGCTGGAGCAGCCGCAGCTGCCACTGACACTCGGAAAGTGCATAAAAAAAGAAAAAACCATTTTAGACAATGCAGTTGATTGGTTGGAAGAAGAGAGACATATATAGAGAGAGCGAGATGGGGAGATAGAGAAGATGCTTTGCCATTCAGGGGCAGGCATAGAGACATTACAGGCAATTTCACTAAATGCCACTGAACGTGTTTCCCCTCACACTCTCCCTCCATACCGACCCCATCCTGAGCCGGGTGGCGGCTGTTGATGCTTCCATTGTTTGGCTGTCGCAGCCCTGAGGCAAATAAGCCTCAAGGTGTTCACAGCTCATGCGGCGCATGGTTCTACTTATGGAGCCCATAACTGGCACACGGCCAGGGACAAGGGTGAGGGCATTCTAAAGAGGCTTTGCACTAAATTTGCCCACAAATCAGCATTAAATAGGCCCAGGACTCGGACCTCGGACCTTAGGCCCACGGCCTGGCCTACAACATGGCCCATAGCAGTTCATTAGGGCCATTAATACCATTGGTCACTTCAAAGGCAACCGCAAGGTGGTCAAGTCTAGTGTGCTTCAAAAAAGCCACAAGTTCCTAGAGGACAAGTATTTCATTTATTTTCCTGGAGTCTTATCATTAAATCTAAACTGATTTTCAGCAGAAACTGAAGAATGGATATATAAATTTGTAATTCTTTATTTTAGTTTAGAACTTATTTATGTCTATTTATTTAACATCCTAGAGCTATAGTATTAGTTGTAAGGAGCCTTATGATTGTTTCACTAGTCAGAAAATATTATGTATTATCCTGTCATTCCTGTCCATCTGTCTGTATGAGTGTGTCGGTCTCGGAGATTACAGAGACTATTGAATTAAAGGAAGAAAATCTTAACTGGTTCTTGAGATATCATATTTGGTTATGATTGTTTATAGGGTCGGGGATCCAGAAAATATATATTGCTTGGAATTGTTAATTTGATGCAATTTGAAGTATAATGCTATGTTTTAAAATGTACATTTTAATAGGTTTTTATGAATCCACATATAAATAAATCTGAATTTAATTTTTGTAGTTTCGCCTTTATAGAATTTTTACAGCAATATAATTTTGCATATTCAGCTGGTCATTTAGTAGATCGCATAATTTTGAATTGTAATGCAGTTTGGCGAGCTTAAAATACATTCAACACATGACACCCACAAGCACACACATACATATATACTTATACTGAACACCCACACATACAAATTTCAAGGCTATGTTTAGAGTATTGAATTCAACTGGAGGAAAAGGAATAACCAGAACAGAGAGAAAAGTTGCGAAAAGTCCAACAAAACAATTTAAAGGCAAACAAGTACAAAACTTGTTGTCGAGAGAGACCAACTTAGAGATACCCTAATACTAGATGTATACACAAACACAAACATCTTCCAAAGTAGTGCGAATAAAATATATATTAAAATTTAAAATATTATCACTATCTTCGGGTTTAATAGACTTTGAAATCGATGCATTTATCATGGCTGAAAACCAGTTCTAATCTGAGCCTCCCACAAAGTTATGATACTCATTTTGAGTATGTAAAGAGAGAGAGAGAATATGCAAGGAGAGAGAACCACAGAAGTGTGGAAGGAATATACTGTTATGGAACCAGGAAGCAACAGCAAAAAACGCAGATTGTATAATGAAATCGGATTCGGAATCGGAATCGGACCAGCGGCTCAAAGTCTCGAGATACGGGAGAGAACGGGCTACTTGGGCTATGGGCAGGATGGAGCCCGTGGTCACCGCACATTAAAGTCGTTTTCTTGCTAAATGTGGCCGAGTGTATAAGTACGTATGTATGTGTTGTGTATATAAGTGTGTGTTGTTGTGTGAGTTTTCTGTTTCAGGGTGGACGCACAGTGCGGAGCGGAAGTAAACGTTTCTTTCAGTTTTTCTTTTGCGGCACTTCCGGGCATGAAATGTAAACGTCGTTTTAGTTTTTCGTTTGCTTTCCGCTGCAAATGAAAATGTCAAATGACTGTCGACTGGCGACTCAGACGCCAAAGGATATCGAAATGTGCTGCTAATTGAACGAATGTCGCGGACTGATTAAAGAGAATCCCAGCCAGGACTATATACAAGACCTTTGCCAAATTGAGGAAAGAGAGGAGGCGGAGGAGGAGGAGGAGTCGGGTGCAGTAGAGAGAGAGTAGAGAAATATGCAACATAATTTGTTGGCAATAAAATTTTGAAAAGTGCTGCGCCAAGCACTAAAACTCAACGCGACTCCACTCGACAGATGCCAGGCGAAGGAAAAGAATAAAGATTGGAGAGACGGGCCGAGGGGAAAGTGGGAATGGGGGCCGAGAGGTTGGGGTGTTATTCCGATTCCATTTGATTGCAGTTGAGTGCAGCTGTTTCGTTTGCCTGGCAAAGGGAAATGTCCTGAAACTTGGAAAAACTTTTTGTTGACAAAAAAAGAGGCCTAGATAAAGTTGAATGTCATTGGAGAATATTTTAAGATTTTAGGTTTTGAGTTAAATTAAGTCATAAGTCATAAATATGTTACTAGCTTATTACTTACTTGAAATATAAATGAACGTAGATATAAATAACGTAGAGTGTACTTAAGCTTACCACAATGTTTAGACACGAATATTAACAGGCGCGAGTGAGAAGAATTACCGCGAAAACTTGGAGACTTGATTTCTTATAATCGTTAAGCGTGACTGATGGAAGACTAGAGTAAAATGGCATTTACTGAGCCTGGCCTTGTAGATGGATTCGAGTATCTATAGCTTAAGTTAAGATTAGTCTATCTAGAAATATCTGTTGTATTAAAGTGAGTTTACCCTGCATTAAGCTATCATATTTCAAGAAGACGTTGCCAAAACCACACAAAAACTAAATAAAGCATGTTGTTGTTGTTAGTTTGAAGTTGGTTCAAAGAGTGCACGTAAGTATGTAAATGTATAATAAGTCTTTGGCTGCTTGTTATTTTGAGCAGGTTGGCAGTCTCATTTTGAATGCCATGCAATTACTGGCTCATTGGCCCACTTCTTAACAATAAAATAAACAAAGAATCCAAAGTGTAAATAGAAACGACAATAAAATGAAATTGTTTTTTATAATTAAGCGCATGCGAGCAACGCACAAACAGTAATTTAGTTAGCAAAAAGACTTTTAAAATGCATGTAAAATAGAGAGAACGATAGAGATAGATAAAGGAAAGAGAGCAAGAGAGCAAAAGAGTGAGAGGCAGCAACAACTGTTGTTAGCTTAATATTTAAAATGAGCGCAAGGCAAATGCAAACATGCAAGAGATAAAATTTGTCTGTTTTTTTTTTAATTATACGATTATACGATAGCTGGCCTAACGATACTTTCGATATGCCACACACATACACACAGACACCGTACATACATACATTCACATTCACACACACACACACAGACTTATATAAGCTGAAAGCTATGTACTAAACCTAGCACGCTACTAAGTTCTTAGTTACACAGAGCACGGGCCACAGCACAGAGAGATAGAGAAAGAGAGAGAGAGAGAGAGAGAGACAGTGAGTGAGATATATAATATAATATATTTGAGAGAGAGACAGAGAGAGAGAGAGAGAGAGCATTGCGATTAGACACCAATATTATTAAAAATGTTGAGAAACATTAGATTTTTGACTGTACCTAATATTTCTGATATTATTTTTGGCAAGTGCGTTGCATACTTTAAGGCGTTACAGAGAGAGAGAGAGAGAATCAGAGAACGGGAGCGAGAAAGAGCGCATGATAAATTGTAATTTGATGTCGCGTACCTGCGTTGAGAAAAAATTAACAGTAAGTTGTTAGGTGTGTGTGTGTGTGTTAGTGTGTGTGTATTTTCTTTTATATTTTTGGTGCGTGCTTCGAATAGTCGAGAGACAAAGAGAGAGAGAGAGGAAGGTGAGATAAAGATAGAGAAAAATAGAAGAAATGATAAGCAATTTGTTTTATGTACGTGTCGGTGTGTGTGTCTGTGTAAAATAAAAGCTTTAAGATGAGCGGCTGAAAATGAAAGCAGCTTTATTTTCTCCAAAAAAGTGCAAGTTTTAGGTGTAAAAAAAAACTTAAAAATAATAATCAATATGTGGATGTGATGCATTATCAGTCAAGTTGGATTCTCAAAAACTCGAAATATATGCAGCAAAATGTTAGCAAACGCGTTAAACTATCCCAAAAAGTATACTTTAAATTTATTAATATACTAAGGGTTATGGGCAAATTTGTTTCAGAAATTTGTTACTTTTTTATAAGAATTCATTTATAAAAAAAAAATAATAAAAAAAAGTTCAACAATTAGGTTATCTTTTAAATTTTCTTTCATCGAGCTTATGTTTTTGTTTTTTGCTTAATTTTCAGCAAGGATCAGTAAAGATATTTGTACATATGGATGGGCCGCAAAGCTAAACTCATAGGCTTGCTAAACTACTTAAACAGATTATTTGGTATGACGTATTATTATAGATATTAAGTTGTTGATAATACGCCAGCTCCGACTTACCCAGATTGCTGTAATTGGGCAGATTTTTAAGAACTTACGAAACCCAAGCGAAAACAATATAAAGACCCCAATAACCCCCATTTTTTTACCTTATGCTATGCGTACACGTTGCGGTATTTTCTTTTGGTAATTTTTTATCTTTTTTTTTGGTATTGTATTTTTTTTAGTTTTCAGCGCTTGCTTCAACATGTGAATGTTCCACAAAAGAAATAAATAATATTTATGAATTGAGCCGAAATTAAAATTTACATTTCAATTTGGGGCAAAAGACGTTTCGCTTTGGCGATCGCAATTGGATTTTCAAGGCGAAAATTCTATTTATATACATTTTGTAAAACATTCAAATTATGTTTACTTATGTTTACCATTAGCTGAGCGTATAGGTTATTTTTTTGTTTGTTTTCTACAATTGACTTTGTGGAACAAATTTCGCAATTGAATCAAGTTGAGCTCCTAGATCGAAAACGGGAATGAGAGGCAAGTAAGCTTTACAGAATCTTTTTGGGAAAACTTGATACCATTTTCATAATTATAGATTTAAATGCATTTTATTGTTGCTTGTTTTGTGTCTTGTGTTGATTATGTTTTTGTTTTATTGTTGGTGGTTTGTTTTGGTTGTTAGTTAATGTTGCATACTTTCTTTTTGTTTATTTGTTGACATTTGTTGATTTGTATTGAATGTTGTTTGGTTTTCGTTGAATGACTACAAATCAAAGTAAAGCTTTAAGATGAACATAATCTTTTTGTACATCTAAATTATGAACTAAAAAACTTTATTTAACTGTATTTAAATGCACACGCAAAATATTCCATCCACACCATTGAAAATGGCTCATTTTGTGGCTTTGAACTTGTTGAGTTGCCAAATTGATTGAGTGCTTTGTATGATGTAGTTTGTTGTTGATTTTGTGTACAAACACATGCCCAAATCTGCAAACTATTGATTTACTCATTATTATAAATGAACGCGAAATTTAAGTGCGTAAACTATTAATTTATAAGACATATTTAGAACAGGAGTGGTTTAGCATTTCACAATAGGCATTGTTACCCTTTCCTTAACCCCGTACTGCCACTTACTCGCCACTAGATTATCCACCAAATTTATTTTCTTTGTATTTTTTTTTGTATTTATTTGTACATTCTTCCTAGCAGACAAGCAAGTTGCAAGCTTTTAAATTATGGCGCTAGTTACAACAATTTTTACCCAAATTCAATTATTTTTAAATCAATATTTTTTTAATTTTTTTTATTTCCTGCAACACCTTTGTATCCTTATGGGAAAAAATAAAGATTAATGTTTCAAAAATGCTTGTTTTTGAAGATATTTAAATGAACTGTCGGTGTTCCTAAAATGTTAAACTCACAAAAATCGGCTACAATACAATGCAATTATTAAATGAATTTTATATTTATTTTATGCTTTTCTATTCAATATAGATTATATTGCATTATAACAATCACGTTTCTATTGCACCTCTAAATAAAATTTGATTTGCTTTGCTATTGGGCTATTAGAGATTTTGAGAACATGTCTGCACACATATTTATATATGCCTTATGGTTTATTAATATATTATTAAATAATATTTAAGATTTGTATGATTTATTACTTTGTACAATCGAATGTGAAATATTTTGTGTGTGCACATTTTCTTACTATTGCATTAAAATAAATATAAGTATACATATGTGTGTATGGAGATATAAGTGTGTAAATGGCATGAGTCTGACTAAAATTGGGTTGGCAGCTCTTGTCTGCGGTACCGTCGCTTGCTCTCTACTTGGATGGCATCGGGGAAAGACGTAGTACATACATAGGTCGTTCAAATCAAAGCAATGAAAATGCTTGTAAATATTCAATGCAATTTGTATCTTTTTTCCTTGTTTGTTTTCTTTCGAATGGCGAATATCCCGTTAGCTACGTCCCTGCTTTGCAGTTTATAAAATATTTAAAATATTTTATTGGCTTTGGCATAATCAAAATGTTCAAAAGGCTGAGTAACACACCAACAAAGTGTTTTAAATATTTTATATGCAAATGCGTAGCAGAAAATTAAAAAAGTACTCTAAGCAAAAAAAAAGCAGTTACAGACACAATTACATATACAGATAGAGAAATGTGAGTAAACTAAGTAGAGGATAGAGAGTTGTAAAATTATACGCAAAAGCATTGAATTTATTTACAGGCATTTTCATTGTACTTTCAAATACAACCAACTGCAAGACGGCAACGTAAACGGCACAACGTTCTTGCATATTGCGGCAATTACGCAAGTGTTCATTACGTTACACATACACACAGAAAAAGTATTATTCATGTTGCATGTTTTTTGTTTGTTTTTTTTTGTTGAGTTGTGAATGAGAAATGGGTTTTTCTTAGATTTTTTTCTTTTATTGTCACTTACTTCCGGCGGTGGTGGCGGCGGCTCCGGCTGTGGCGCCGGTGGCGATGTTACGTATGTGTTTTTCTAGTTACAAAAAAGAGTTACGTAAACGTAATGTAATGATTGGTTTACGTAGTTTCGCAACGACATCGAGACGCAAGTGTGTGAGATTGAAAAACGTAAAAAATACGTGAAAAGAATTGCGCGTTTTGTTTTATGTGTTGACATGTTGAAAACGTAGCGTAACGCACGTTACGTATACGTAGTACATAACACGTTACGTAAGTGTGAGCAAGCGAAAGTGACAGCGCGAAATATAGAGTTATATACGAGAGACAGAGACAGAAAAGAGAGAGAGAGAGACGCAGTGTTTGAGAATGAAAGAGATAATTGCTACTATTGAGCTATAGATTCAAAAAAGTATCTATAGATCTATGCAACAAGTGTAAAAATAATAAATTATCGTGTGAGAACAACATAAGACAAGTGAGTGAGAGAGTATGAAGTGTATGTGTGTATGTGTGAGAGAGTGAGTGTGAGTGTGTATTTGCAAATTGATTAATGTGCTTTATATTTGTTATGTAGGTAATTTGTATTTGATATTTCATAGCTCGTTTTACTATTTAATTTAGGAGTTTTATGTGAAACATACTTAGTTAGGAAGCGTTACGCTTGATATTTCTTGATTACTACTTGGGCTAGTTAAAGGTGCAACGTGTGTGTCAGAAAGAGGAAGAGCGCACTAGTTTGTTTTTGTTGCTGTTTTTGTGAAGTGAGGAACTACACACGTTGTACTTTTGTTTTCTTTTTTAAGAGAAAGTTTAAGTTTTGGATAGGTTTTGAAGCAAGTGCAAAGTAGGCGAAAGTGTTTGATCTTTATTTGCAGGGTGGGGTGGGGTGGTGTGGGGTGGAAGAGAGGTGCGGGTGGTTTTAGAGTAGTACAACTACATTTAAAGCTAAGTGTGTGTTGGGTGGAGTGAGACAGAGACAGAATAGATATATTTAGATATCAAGAGAGTTTTAGGTTAGAAAATTTATAGATTTATAATTAGTTAGAAATAGAAAGAGAGAGAGAGAGAGATAGAGATAGAGAGACAGAGATAGAATAAGCCGTTTTAGGGACAGAGTAAAGGGTGGCTAGGTGTGTCTTAGAAGTAGAGCAAAAGCGCTAGAGATATATTGTATATTTAATATATGTATATTAAGTACTTATAGAGTTGGAAAATAGGTGTTTTTAAGCTAATTGTACAGCGCATTAAGTAGTTGGCTGGCAGAGCGCTCAAGACTTGAAATATAAGTATATCTAAAGTTCCATATATCGAATATTATTAATTATTATCACTACTAAGTTAAGAGAACAGTAAGTTAGGCACGTTCCAAAGCGGTTAAAAGGTCTATAGGGGAATCGTTTCAATGCCAAACAGTTTTGGACGCACGCTAAAGTTAATTGCAAGTTCAAGTTTTAGATCAGGATCAAGAGTATATATGTAGGTAAGTATAAGATTTGAGAAAAACTTGGATGCTAGCAAGTTAAACCTAGCGTAGAACTTGTGCTTAACCTCTAGGCACACTACTAATATAATAGAGATAATTCTTTGTTTTGACAAAATTAAAATGGAGTGTGTCTTGGATTCAGAAAATAAGACAGAGATAGAGACAAAGAAAGAGACAGAGGGAGATAATGAGAAGTAGATTATGAGAGAGATACAGTGGAGACAGAGGCAGAGACAGAGATAGAGAGAGATAGAGAGCTTTTTAGTTTAGAGATTCTGGGGCTTAATTTGTATTCGATTTAAGATAAAGTTTAATTGGATTCGGGAATTGGACATTAGAATTTCATTTTAGCTAATGATTTTCATTTGACGGCTTTTAAAAGAGTTTGCGCTCGTTGTTGTTTTTATAATCTTTCTATTCTTTTAATTTGATTTTAGTTATCGAGTAGTCAAGAGATAGAAAGCAATTTAATGGTTTTCGTACTTTGCCTTTCTATTATTTAGAGAGAGAGAGTGTGGTATAAATTAATTATAATTTGTTTTTTTGATGGTTTTTATTTAATATTATTACCCATGACTCAGGTGGATAACGAGGAAATGGAGCTATTTCTTTAGTTGCTACATTACTAGGCAACTCAAGTCTTCCACCTAATTTTCGTAGCTTTCTTCTTCTCGCCACCCGAGATTTCGATCTTAGCATCAATGCGGCCTGCATCTTGTTTGTTGTTGTCTTTTGCTTTTGGTTAAACGGTTACGGTTTCAGTTACCGTTACGGTAAAACGGTCCGACGGTTACGTCACGTACAAAATATAAACAGCGTCTGTTACGTTTTCTTTTGTTTTGTTCTTGCTGTTGTTGGTGTTGTTGTCTTTGTTTTTATTTTGGGTTTAGTTTAGTGTACAGTACGAAATCAATAGGATGATACAGGTTACGTTTTTAGGAGCTTAAATACGTCAAAACTAAATGTCGTTAGTTAAGAATTCAAGTTAGGTCAATCGATTGCGTAACCAATTGTCACGTTAACGCAACGTTCGAATGAAAGAATACGTAAAATGAGCGCACGTTCGATTAGGCACAAGGAGGAGGATTATAGAAATATATATGCATATATAGAAGCAAAGAGTATTTTAAAAATTTTCGTTTTCCTTTTTGTTTTCTTCTTGTTGTTATCTTTATCTAAGTGTTGTGCTGTTATTGTTGTGTTTATTGTTGATGTTGGTGTTGGTGTTGAGAAACTGCGTCAGTGGTTAAGCCCTGGCGCAGCTGAGTGGCGGGCTGAGGATGTGCTGCGTTGATCGCCAGTGGTCGGCTCTGCTCGCTAGCTCCGTTACGTCGTTGTTGTTGTTGTGTCAGCTGCTGCTGCTGCTGCTGCCGCTGCTGCTGCTGTTGCGCGTCCAGCGATGAGATGAACTGCTTGGCTGTCTGCTTGTTACGTTATCGCTATCGCTATCGTTGTTTGAAACGGCGACTAAGCTGCAGTTGACCCGTAACTGTTGACGTTATCGTTAAATCGCGCACACTTCACGTAACACGTAACGTAAGAATTGACTAGTTCTATGGCAATGACGTGAGAATTGATTGTAATGCGGTATTTTAATTCTTGCGTCTATTGGTTTTTGTCGTTACGTAGCGTAACGTAACGCTCCAGCTGCGTTTGCTACGTTGCGTTAACGTCATGCAGCATCGTATTCGTTGGTGATTTCATTTTCGTTTGTATTTTGGCATTGAAAGCTATAAACATTTATTGATCTCTGTGTATTGTTTGCTGCCCGCTTTGGCGTAACGTTAACGTAAGCGCACTTTCACGTAACCGGAATTGATTGCCCGACTTTGTCTATGCATTGCCTAACTAAACTACTGCTAATGCGTACGTAGAAAAATTGTTTATCTTAGTTTTATTATGTTTCTCAAATCCTATTGATTAACGTTTAATTTAATTGTTAGTTTTGATAAGTTTGATTTTTTGTATCGTTTAATTTAATTTTAAGCTACGATTTCAATTTACGTTTTGCGTGTAAATGAAAGAAGGCATAGTTTTTGTATTTAAACTATTTTTCAATTAATATGCTATATTTAATTTTTAATTTTTAATCATTTTCGATCACATTTGGTGCGTTTGAGTTTAACCTTTTTTTTGTGGTATTTTTGTTACCAGTTTCTATTTTTGTAGAAAATATATTTAAAGCTTTTTTTCTGCTCCAAAGGTCAATTACAAATTTTCTGCCATGTTGATTGAGAATATATTTAAGTATTTTGTTTTAGTTCATATCACATTTGTTGCAGTTATTTTTTTTTATTTGTATCCTGTTTACTTCCCATATTCCATTAAACTTGTTTTGCTTTAATTATTTGTATTCATAAATAGTAACATGTGGCCTTTCGAAACTTTCTACTTGATGAAGATATTAACTTATTGTAATATAACATGTATAAAATTCCGGATTATTGTGTCCATTTTATTTCCAAAATTTAAATAAATGTATTATGCAAAGGGTAGTATTTATTTTTGATTAAATAAAAGATTATTTATAAATTAATTCAAGTAAGCAACGTCTTAGTTTCTAATGTCAATGTTTGAATTAATCTTTCTGATCGTTATATATATTATCATTTATTTATTTATTTTTTTATGTATTATTATATTATTTTAAATTTTTGTGAAAGCTTGTAATAATCATGTGATTTTAATAATAGGTTTCAGGTCTTATAATTTAAATATTATAAGTTTTTACTATTACTTTCATACTAAAAAAAATTTGTTTGTGAAACTTTTATTTATAATTATAAAGTTAGTTAGATTACTGAATCCTTTTGTTTATATTCATATGATTTATTTATTAATTTATTCCTTTTTTGTTTCAGAACAAGAAATATTTTATAAACTATACATTATGAAATTTATCAAAAAGTTGATACATTAGATTTTTTAGCAGACGGATTGACTTAACTTTTGAAGAGTGGGTTTAGCTTGATGAATACTCCTATAATCTTAACATAAAGCCACAACCCTCGGAAGGGGGAATACTTTTGGGCATAAGTATGAAAATGAAAACAGCTCGGCACACATATGATCTAAGTATGTAGGAAATTACCCATTTATTTAACAAAATTCCAAGACTTTGATGTTAATTTAATATTTGAGTTGAATCAATTTGCAGTCCATTTGCATTTGGATTCCCATTCCCATTTCCCGTTTGGGTTTTCATTGCATTTTATAAGGGCTCAAAGTCAAGAAGAGTGCAAAGTTTTCCAGGCCGTTTGCAAATCTCCGGCAAAAGTCTTATGAGTAATGCAAACATAGCAAATATTTATGGCATAGACTTCTCGTATAAGCCATGTTACAGCACTGCTAAGCCATAATTCAAATGCCAGTCAAGACTTTCCAGCACTTGCATACTATATGTGTATATGTATGTGTATGTGTGTATGTGTCAGTGAGAGTGTTGTGTATTGTGTGTGAGTATAGTATGAATGTGTCAGAGACCATTTCACGGCTCCCAAAATCACGAAAGTTACAGAAAACTACTGCAGCTGTTGGAATTCATATGCAAATTCTGCAACATCAGTTTTGTTGTTGTTGTTGTATTTTCATTCTATTTTTTTTTTTTTTTTGTAGTTTTAGAGCTGGCGGCAAGTTGCAAGCGCTGCGTGGAGACTGAGCAAAACTGGTAGTTGCGAACCCAAAAATTTCAATAATTCAACAGCGCAAAGCGGAAAAAGTCACTCGTTGAACGATGCAGATGAAATTTTAATGAAATACAGATTCATGCAAAAGCCACACATGCAAACATACACACACACACACACACACATGCTCCCTGCAGTCAGGGCCGTTAATGGACAATAACATGGCGCTCTGAGTCATACACACAAGCACAGCAGTCACAGAAGCAGCAGCTGACATAACAAAAGCGACGCCTAAAAGATTGCTACATTTTTGTAATTAAACACAGATACAAGCCCACACACACACACATACCCAAAGAGAGAGCGAGGGATAGAGAGGGAGAGAGACAGTGCACTGTGTTGGCACTAGTTGTAACCGTTTTGTTGAATGTATGTCGTACACATGTTGCTGTTGCTGCAGCCAGCAGCAACAATGTCACGCTGACAACATAAGCGCTTCAAAGTGTACTATGAAAATTAATTTGCGACCAGATTTCGCCAATGCACTATGGGGCGAAATCCGAAAAATCGAATATTTATTAATAACTTTTAAGCCAAGATAGATTTTTGAATGAGGTTTTTTATCTATGTTATGTACACCCTCAGAAATATTTTTGGAAAAGTGGGCGTGTCACCACCCCCGCCCTTAATTTTTTTTTTTTTTTTTTTTTTTGTATCGATAACAAGTAAGCTCATAGTTTTTGTTCCAAATTACAAGCTATGACCTTGTTTATTATTAGCAATAAAGAGAATAAGTACTTGTTAGACAAAAAAAAAGTTGTGTGCTCTTATAAATGGTTGTGAGCATAAAATAAAAAAAAAAAAAATTTGGGGCGGGGATTTTGACACGCCTACTTTTCCAAAAAATTTCTATGGGTATACATAACACTACAAAAAAAACCGCATCAAAATATCCGAAGTAGTTTTCGATTTAATAATAAATACCTTAAAAACTGGTCGAAAACCTCAAAATACCTCATACTAAAAGCGAGCGAATCATCATTGAAAAA
Organism: Drosophila limbata; assembly: GCA_963924055.1. Taxonomy (NCBI): domain Eukaryota; kingdom Metazoa; phylum Arthropoda; class Insecta; order Diptera; family Drosophilidae; genus Drosophila; species Drosophila limbata. The sequence goes on from OZ001353.1 coordinate 7,490,684, forward strand.
TGGTGAGGTTATGTCCTACAAAATTAATTTGCGCCGATTGTCGCAAATTGTTCACATTGAGACATATTTCCTTTAAATAACAATGAATCGATCTACGACATACAGTTGGACATACATTAAGCCTCGTTAAGCATCATTGCTAAATTCCTTCGCAAAGTTGATACTTCTTTTCAAGAAATTATCTTTCAAAGCATTATCTAATATAACAAAATATAAACAGAACACGCACAAATACAGAATACTAGTACAACCAACACATAAAAAATGATTAGCCTTTGTGCAATACCAATTTGAAAATAGGCTGCCTAAATGTTGCAATGCTAGCGCACGTGCTTTTCGAAAGCAACAGCTGACTTTAACAGCTGTCAGGGTTAACATTTTTCTGGTTTTTAACATTTTTGGTACAGAACTTTACAGTTTGAAGTTTTCTTAAGATGTTAATACCAAAAAAGTAGTAAAATTAATACCTTGATAAAATGACTAAATAGTCGATTTTTCGGATTTCGCCCCATAGTGCAATGCACGCGAGCCAGACAACTGTGAATATATGAGTACTCCTAAATAACAATATATTATATACTGTTTTATTAATTTCATTAACACGAAATTGTCATTTGCAATTCGATGTGCTGGCCAAACCGACAAACAAAACATTTCATGGGTCCAAAACGAAAAACAACTTTTTGCATTTATTCACTTAATAATGCATTGTAGTAAAATTAATACCTTGATAAAATGACTAAATAGTCGATTTTTCGGATTTCGCCCCATAGTGCAATGGACAGTCGAACTTAAGTGGATAACTGAAAGGAATTAGCCAGCAGATATAAAAAAGTTATAAGTGCTTAAAAAATTAATTAATGCAGATAAAAATCAAGGAAATATTTTGTACATTCGAGTGTCATGTCTTATTTGTTTTTGTAGTTATTACAATTGATATAATACAAATGATATAGCATATAAGTTTTGATCTGATAAAATATCTGTTTTCTGCGCTCCTTTAAATGTTCTGCACATACATAAATATTTCCTGTCATTTTGGCAGAAAAGTTTAAAAGCATTAATAATATAAAAATGTAATTTTAGTTATTCTTTTAATATTTATATTCTATTCAGTCTTATTAAATTTGCCTTCATATCAAAGATTGTATAATTTTTACACTCTATTATAATTAAATTAGCATTAATCTCTTAAGTTATAGAAATTTAATTTGTTTAAATTTTTAAGCATACGATTGGGAAATACGTTCCATATTTTAAAATTTCATTCTCAATATATTTGTAGGTTTTTCATATAGTTTTATCTTTACACTTATGCAGTGGCTCTGCAGTCCTAGAAATGCATATTGAAGTTTAATGTATTTTATATGATGGCCATCAGCCAAAGTCAACTTTCACATTTAAATGCCGTTGCAGTCGAGTTGTGGCCCAAGACTGGGCGAATCAATAACAGGTCAGAGGTTGTGTTTGCACATGGAAATGTTGACTATAAGGAACCAATATCAACTGCCAAATATCCACATTACGACCGTTGCACTTTGGGTCAGTGGTTAAAGCAACGTCGACAAAGTTGCAGACATTTTGCTAATTAATGCAACAAGCAGTCAAACTCGTATTCACTACTCAGTACTCAGTACTCAACATTCATCACTGAGCACTCAGCACACTCAGAGCTTACTACTCAGAATTCAGTATTCAGTACTTAGTATTCAGTTTTCGCATACATTTGAGTATTGCCAATTTTGGCACATCGCCCATTGGCTTGTTCACATGTCAATTGGGGTTACCATGGGTTTGGGTCGAAGGGAAAGTGACGGGCGAGGGGTGTTGTGACTGCCTTGTCTACAGGTAATTAAAACCAGTGAATCACCTCGAAAAATTTGCATATGCCACATGATGTGAGAAATGGCAGCTGTCCTCGTTGAAAGCCATGTTATTGGATTGTCGAAAGCAATCGCACATTTTACTGCATGTCAGTGTGTACTTGACTATGTTAGTCTGAGTGGATGTTGTCTGTTGTTTATTCAACCGTTTGGCTTAAGGTTAATTGTGCACAAGTTATTGAGACATTTGAGGTGACTTAAATAGCTGATTAATTTGCAGCCAGTTAATTAAAATTGCCATAAGAAATTGTTGTCCAAGTCGCAACGTTCTTAGTTTCATCAAAATTGAATATGTCAGAGAAACGAAGCAAATAAACAATATATTGGCGAAATCCGTAGCTGGAACAGCTTCTCAAAGTTTGGCCCATAAAACTGTCAAATGCAATTGAGTTTTGAGCGGACTACGTTATAATTTGTGACTTTTTAAATGCTTTTTATTGTCGATGGCAGCGAAAACAATCAGGACACACACACAGACGTACACACAGACACACACACTCGCTCATATGCACACACATGTACATATATAGAATGGGCAAACACTGGAGATAAATGTTTGCTGAAAGAGGCGGAGACGACGCGACGTCGACAAAGCGAACGGGGAACGAGCCAAAAATCGAAAATGAATTTAAATGTGGCCTTATAATAAACGCATCTCGTTTATCTTGTCTCAGTTGCCGCAAAGATTGTAACTGCAGGGATGTGGATGGACTCCCTCCATGAATTATGCAACCGAAATTCAATTTCTCAGCGTGGCAGCCGCAAAGTATGCTATAAAAAAGGAAAACAAAATCAACTGTCGCTTAGCGCTTGGCACTGCCCAACTGATTGTCACTTAATTGTGACTTTTCAGTAAATATAGTATGAATTAAAGTGTCTGAGAGAGACGAAGAGGGAGAGAATGATGGAAAATGGGGTAACTGGGACTTCAATATGTCACTTGCAATTACGACCACAACAATAAAGAAGCGAACGACAAGCCTGACAAACAATTACGACAACAACACGAAAGCACGAAAACACAAAAAAAGATAAAGGGAAAACTGAACCAAACGAGTCTCCTGTGGGCCTTGGTCAGCAACATGCACAGCTAGTGAAAGGGACAACACGGCGTCATGGGAGATAGAGGAGAAGGGGCAGGGGAAGGGGCAGGGGAAGTGGAAGTGGAAGCATGCCACAGGCGACAGTTTGAGTAATTATTGAGACTGCAATTTTGGAACGGCCATCGACAACAGTCGCATTTTTTGGCAGCCATCGCGTAATTGAAAATTAAATTGCTGCTCGATGACAATTTTCGAACTGAGAACAAGGGAAGAGCACTCTAAGGGGATATGGGGCCAGAATATATGTCTAAATCGGGCTGTGCACTTAGGCGTTAACGATTTGATTCACTTGTAAATCGACTGGCACAGGACAGTTTAATGCTCTGCTCTGTTGCAAGATATATCTATATATATATATCTCATGGTCAGCAAATTGCATGAGATTGCATCGAAATTGCTCGCAAAAGATTTTCAATCATCGATAAAAGCAGAAAAATTACAATAAAGTGTACCCTGTGAACCATTATTTAAAATAGTTGTAAATTAATAATGATTGAATTATTTAATGTTGACTAATATAAAAGTTGTTATTCTATTTATTATGGTGTTTAATGTATTTTTAGTTTTATATTTGTGTCCAGATGATCTCTTATTGATATGATGTTTTGATCTAACCTTCTATTTCATTCACTTGAGATCAAAGTTTTTATTTTTTATGAAGCTGAATACGTTTATTATGATGTTGAGATTATGTGCGGTTCAGTGAAATATAATTTTTCAGTGGGAATACTTTATGCTTTTCGTACTTCCCTTTATAGCAGGCTTATAAATTTATTGTGTTCTGTATTATTTTAATTTCATTAAGATTCTTAAGCTTAAATTTTAATATCCCCATTGTAATTCGATTTTTACAAGCCCTTTTTAAACAAAAATCTGCTTAATGGATCCAAGAATATTCAGACGAAGTCTGATCACAGTTTAATCAAAATAATTTCTGGCTAAAAAGTTCAACGAAATTTGAATGTATCCAAGCCTTATCAAAATATGTTTCTAGTCATATAGCGGTCATCAATGCTAATACAGTTGAATGTCTGTCTCAAGGTGAATATTCATGGCTAAGAACCCATCTCAGTTCTTTCTGCTTAGTCACACACACTTTTACTAACTGCATAAGCATACATACATATTTTTACATCTTTTCCTTTTTACCTTCCGGCATTTTCATAATGTAGTTTTTGTAGTTCTCTTTTGTTGTTCTTCTTCTTGTTTTTCGTTGAGTTTTTCACATTTTTGGCGTCCGCCAATTCGCCGCACACTTTTTCCACTATTTTCCAGCTAATTTACTAGCTGTTGTTTTTGTATAAACTATCCTGTATATACCTATATGGGCGAGGGAAGGTTTCTAAGTTTTAGACTTTGGCAAACGAATCTAGCATAAAGCCTAAATCGATTTTATAATCGAATCAAAGTTGATATTTTTGACACTTTTGAATAAAATAAAGTAGAAATTAAAGGGTTTTCAAGTTATTTGCAGAGATTTTATTTTATTTTTATTTTTTTAAACAGGATTATCTGATTCCTGATCATCTTGAACCGTCACCAAATATGAGGTATCTACTATGAGTCACGTCTACTTTTCAGACTGCCCTTTTATACCAAGTACGAGCATATTTATATGTACGTATATATATTTATAGCTATGTCTCTTTTAGAGACTTGAGTGGCCACTAAGCAAGTGCGAAAGAGATAGACTAGGAGACAAGAGAGAATTAGAGAGAGAGAGAGAGAGAGAGATTAAAAATTAGAGAGAAATTGTGGGTGTGTGGAGAATATAATAAATTTTAGCCGCCATTTGCTTTTGCTGTTTGCTTTTTTGCAACTAATTTCCGTCGACTGGCTATAGAGATTTTTCTTTGTTTAATTTCTGCAGTTTTCTATTACTTTTTTCAGAAGTTGTTGTTGTTGCAGTTGTTGTTGTTGCTGCTTATGCAACTCAAATAATTGCGCGGCGTTAAGTTTTTTAATTTGTTGCTGTTGCTCGTTAAGTGAAAATGAATGAAACTTTTAAATCGCAAAGCGGCAATGCCCCATGCCGCACCACTCGACTTCCGCTTCCACCTTTGGAGCCAGTGGATGTTGCACTTTTATGACACACTTTCTGGGACTGCCTTTTGCCTTTTACACAACATTTGGCAAGCGGCGCCACGTTTAAAAGTGGGGCGGGCTTGGGGCGTGGGCGTCTTTGAGCTTGCCAAGGGTTTTTTTTTTTGGGGCGTCACATTATCAGACCGATACAAAGGCACATTATGCGCTTCCGATTTGCTGCTGTTGTTGTTGTTGTCGCCAGTTATGGCATCGCAACAAAATGAGGCTAGCTAAGTTGGCTGAGTAAAAAGATATGACACATTTTTGCAGCACTGCGAACGAGTATCTGTTAAAACTGTTCCAGCAAAAATCAGTATTCATTTTGCTTTTCAGTGGCTGCGTTCACCAGAATACATCACATCACACAAGGAGGCGTGGCAGGCCTTGTTAAGTATATATATTCTCGATCAGCATCAAAAGCAGATCAAGTTTGTTTTAAAATTTGGATCGGACCACTATATCATTTAGTTGCCATAGGAACTATCAGTCGAAAATAAAGTCTTAATATGAACAACTTTTTTGTTGTTTGAGATATGTGAACCAAACCATAGGAACGATTGATCGAAATGTTCTTAATTAAAATTATAGTTTTTTCTGTGAAATTGGTTTGTATAGGTAAACAAAACGGAACACCAAAGTAAGTTTCAACCAATTGTAAAAGATAAAAAACAATGCATTGCTTATTACTCTGCAGCAGAAGTAAATAAGTTAATTCCGTAAAAACTAAATTACTTTTGGCCCAGTATTGCGCTCACCCATATTTCGAAAATTAAAAACATTGTATACTTTTATCAAAAATAAATTATCACGTTATTACTACTAATCCCGATAGAAATGCTTTATAGCACTTAGTTATTCGCAGTTTCTGACAACATTTAATATTAGTTTGAAAGGGGAAAACATATAGAACCTTGATGGGATGTATGCACTTACAGCTGAGACTTTGAAGGCATGCATAGTTAGGATAACACACGCACACGCAGATACAAATACGAATACAAGAGTTACGGATACAGATACAAATAAAAATCAAAATACAAACACAAGTATAATCCGATTAGACGAGTATCTAGGTTAGGAACTGCTCGGATTTACCTCGATGTGCTCGCAGACGCAGATTCCCTCCTCGCAGTAGGCGCAGAGTTGCCACTTGCGACCATTGGCCAGGCCCTTGAACAGGAGCTGCGGCTCATCGCTCACCAGGGGCTCGTACTGCGGTGTCTGCTGGAACTGCAGTTCTCGCAGCTGCCGCTTCAGTCCGCCGGTGACGCCGCCCGCCTCGCTTTGCTCGAAGGCGTCGCTGCGTCGCATGCGATAGACGCTGCACTTGCGCTCGAGCGGACCTGGAGGGGGCTGCATGCTGTCGTCTGCATCCTCGTCGTAGGCATCCGTGGAGGTCAGGGGCTGACGCTCGGCGGCATCCTGCACCTCATCAACGTCCGCGGAGGCGTCCTCGCCGCGACGCAGCTTGATGGCCGCCACGTGACCCGGCGAGGCCATGGGCGTGGCCGGCGTTACCATGGCTACAAACATGGCTGCGGCGCCCGTTAGCTCCAAGTCACCCTCAGTCGCCGCTGCCGCCGCTGCTGCTGCTGCGGCTGCGGATGTGCTGGCGGCTGTTTCGGCGGGCGACGTTGGCGGCGTCGGTTCCATCTGTGAGACCAGCGGCAGCGTTGCCGTTGCCGACTTATGCAGCTGTCCCGCTCCCACGCCAGCTGCCACTGCTGCCGCCGCTGCAGGATGGAAGCCAGCGCTGCTGCCGCTGCCGCTGTGACGATGCAAAAGTTTCGGTGAGACGCGTCCGTGCGACGAGGCAAACTGTTGGTAGGGCGTCTGTATGGGTGGCCCGCCTCCATGCAAATGACTGTGAGGTGGCTGTGGCTGAATGTGATATTGCCCATGTCCGCCCAACTGGGTATTTGTGTATGTGTTCTGGCCATAACCCTGAACATGGGCATGTGAATGCGAGTGCGAGTGGGAGTGCGAGTGCGAGTGCATTCGCAGCTGCAGCACCGACTGCGTATCGCCGTTGGCCTCCTCGATCGGCAGCAGCGACCGGGATTGGGTGTAGGTGGCGCTCAGCTTACGTCCCTGCGGCTGCGGTGCACGCAGATAGTTGGTCGGCAGCTGGTGGAACTGCCGCGACTGGCTTCGGGTTGGCGTCGAGGCGCCGCCATCAGCGGCCCCGATTCCCACGCCGACGCCAGGCGCTTTCGGTGGATGTAGTTTCGCTTGGATTAGTTTGTTCTTCTTCTCCTGACGCTGCTTTTGACGCGCTTGGCGCGAGGCCAACGAGGCGCCGCCAGCAGCTGCATACATTTTGCTCGATTTGAGTGGCTAAGATGCTAAGGTGTAGCTCTAGATACACTTACTTACAATGTACACTTAATTAACATTCGGTTCGAGTTTGGCTTTAACCATACTTTGCACTTTACAAAGTAATCACTAATCTCATTGTCTACTCATTTTTTCTAAGATATATAACATACAATACCAACAAATTTGACTTTACTTTCAGTTTTCAGTTTATAACTCACTTAAATTAATTCTAACCTCACATTATTCAAATCTAACCTCACTTTCTCAATTCTAGCCTCACTTTATTCAATTCGAACCTTACTTTTCTCAATTCTAAACTCGTTTTCTACTTTTCTAACACATATGGTTATTTTAATAATCTCACTTGTCAGTTTTAGAAATTATAAACTCACTTCAAGCAATTTAAACCTCACTTCTCTCAATTCTTATGTCAATTTTTGGTTTTAAAACCTCACTTCTCGAGATTTTCACTCCACATCTCTCAATTCAAACGCCAATTTGCACTATTCTAGCACTTGAAGCAATTCTAACCACAATTTGCAGCACTTATCAGTAGCTCATATAAAGTCTGTGTAAAATAAATTTAAAAATTCTTAGCAAAAATGTTGTTATTTGTTTTTCTTGTTTTGTGTTTTTATTTATGTCTGTCTGTTGTCCCTGTAAATGTGCCTATTCCTTAAAATGGCTTACAATCTTTGATGTCTATCCAATAATGTTCTTCTTGTGTGCTCTGTTTAATTATGTTTTTGTTTCTGGTTTCGTTTTATTTTGTGTCTGTTTGACAAAAATGATTGTACTTTGGATTACTTGCTTAAGCATCAACCGAGCGACTTATAAAATCGTTGAAATGAACCTCTTGAAACCATCGAAAGTAAAAAATGTTGAACAATCTTTTAATTTTAAACTAACTAAATATAAGCCTGACTTAACTTGGGCTACACTATACAAATAAATAAAGTTTGTGCATATATCTTTTCTGGTTCTTGTTCGCTTTCTGTTTTTGTCGTTGTTTGTTTATCAAAATATAGATTTATTTATATATATATGTGTCAAAAAATTTGCTATCGTTTTGATGTCTGTTAAAAAATTTGTTTATTATTGGGCTTTTGTTGTGTTTTTATAAATACTTTGACTCTCTTATAGCTCGCTTATAAACATTTCAAAAATATGCTCTGTCTCACAATCGAATTGCATATTGTCTGAATATTCTGCGTATTCTTTCTTGGAGCAATACTTCACTCAGGGCTTTTAAACAAAATAATTAAATTAATACATATATATTTGTTGTTGTTGTGTGTGTTTACTAAAAGCTGCCTGGATTACATATAAAATTTACTTTGCATATTTAATAATGTTTATATATTTGTTTTGTAATTGTCTAACTAGTGTCCGTTACAGTACAAAAAGCACCTAAATTTTAAGCACACATCTACTCACACTCAAACAACTATACACGTAAACAATCGAATAGAGTTTAATTTTAATTTATATTTGTCGATTTCTTCGAAAGCTTTTTTTGTTATTTTTTTGATTTGGTCTTAAGATAAGTTTAACATGGAAGCGTTCTTAAGCCCGTATTCATTCAGTATTCTTTTCCTACAATGGATTGACACTCACACTCAGACACTCTTTAAGCCTTAAAACACATTTGCTGGACTACATTTTACAACTTGGCTTTGTTCTCTAAATTATAATTAAGTGGTTGCAATCTTTTCTCACTTTGTTGCATTTCGATACCACAACATTATCTTTTTTATCTAAACTTATTTATAAAGACGGATTTGCTGCAAGGAACACGACGATCATGTAGTAAGATTACTTAAAATTAAAATGAACTATATATGGTAGACATATATGAATGTATCTGGAACGTTACAATCTATTGACTAGCCTGTAAAATGGTTAACAAAGAGCGTATAATAATACAGATTAATTAAGAGATACTGAAATAGAAATAACGTGTTTGCAAAGTTCTCAATGGCAAGCCCCAAATAAGGGCAAGTGAATATAAAAATTTTACGATCTCTTAGATGTCACATTTGCTCACAATACTGGTTGGTTTATCAGACATTTTGTTTTTTTAATTTGTTGGGTAAAAAAATTAATGTTGATACGGAAAATCAGCCAGAATGATTTTTATTATTAATTAACAAATTGTTCACTGCGTTTGCGATTCAAATTTAAAAAAGTATTATAAATATTTCGAAAACAAAACCGATTGGGAGAATGGTTAAAGATGTTTGAAAAATATATACAAAATATCGCTGAAGTCATGTCATCTTTCCATTTATATTTATATTCATATTCATATTTTTTTTCCTTTTTTCAATTGCATTCAATTCCCAACTCATCCATCATTAATCAATTTTACAGCTCGTTATGGATGATTTGCTGAATAAAAAATAAAATAAAACAAATGACGAACCATCGAAAACAATCTTCACGCGTTGCCACGCCCACACCTCCCAAATTCCTTTTCAAAAGGGCCATCAAGCAATCAAAATGCGCAAACTTTTCGTTTTGACTTTCACTTAGAATCCTCCGAGATGTCTGACAAAAGTTTCAAACTCTCAAACTGCCAACAAAAAAAAAAAAAAAGCAGGCCATGAATTTTCATCTTTTCGACCGCACATTTTCATCGCATAGAGCTTAAAGTTTGGTGTAGAATCAAACATAATAATTAAGTTAACGATGCGCCAAAGAGTGGGAAAATTTCTCGTGTGTCTGGGAGATATTCGTATTGTATTCCAGTTAAGAAATGACAATAACAATGCTGTGTTATTTGTTTATTTTTGCACTGATTTCCTTTCGGTTTCCTTGCAACTTTTCAACATTTCATTTCATTCTTGTTTGCTTTAATGTTGCCACATGCAATTTTGTCGTGAGCACGCAAATTAAAAAAATGGTTCATTTTTGGGTCGTTGTAACCTTAACATTTGCCCTGATGACACGACGAGGATGAGTTCGCTTGGGTTCGGCTCGGTTCGTTTCGGTTTTTAGGGCAAAAGCCGAACTACATTCAACAAACATTCAGGGTCATAATAAGCGCTAACATATCCTTTTAAGCCAATGCCGCTTCACCTTACCTAATTTCATTTCCTCACTCGCTTTTTCGCTTTTGCAGTTTTGTCCTAATTCATTTTTGTTGCTATTCCTTTTTTTCATTACAATACTCGCAAGTGGCGGCAATGCTTAGGCCCTTAAAACACTTTGGTGCTGGGCGTGTGTTTATATAACAATTTGTTGATGCCTTTTGGCCCAGCACACGCACTCAAGGCTAATTAAAACTCAGACCCCGGCAAGGCCCGTATTTAATTCTAAGGGCACCCTCAGCCAAATTTAGCCCGATGACGAAGTTGGCGATAGCCGAGAATGGCCAGTTGTCCTAGCAGCTGCTCTTTTACCTGTTTGTTTCAGATAAATAACAAATATATTGAAATACGATGTGCATAAAAGTCAAATTGGTAGTTGACAATTTTTTAAAAATTAAAAATAAGCAAGTTGTTAGATACAGAACACAATGTTATAGACCTATTTAGAGCGTAGTCGTTATTTTCAGGGACCAAAAGTATTTCAAATATGTTCAATTAAATGGGAATTTTTTTGTGTCAATTTGTGTGCCAATTACAAAAGGTTAAAACATGAATTGCCCATTGGACGGCGTGACAGTTGGATAAATATATTTTGCGTGTTGACCACATATTAAACAGGCTAACGGAATACCTGATCCAGCTAATATGAATTTAGATGACAGCAATTAATGCTCTGAATTGGCGCATTCAGCAGTCGTTGGCTGGGTTACAGAAAAAACGATTGTAAAAAAAATCAATACACAGAGCATTGCAAACTAATAGCAATTTGTGGACTGAAAGGCGTTGTCTAACTTTTGGCAGCCAGTGTAAAGTGCGGGCGACCAACTGAGTAAGCAAATACACGGCCTGAAATTATGCAAGTTAGCTAATTACAGTCTGATGCTGTTGGTTGTTTGTTGTCGGTCAGGCGTGTGTCATTATAGTTAAAAAGACCCACAATTGTTTTGTGGCAATTCCAACACACCCACATACACACACACACCACGCAGGCACGCACGCATACACATACACATAAAGGAATGAGTCAACTTGTGCATAGTTACGCAAATCGAGCGAGCCGACTGGCCACAGGAGACATTACGATATCCAGCGTCTGCCAGTCAGAGGCAGAGACCGAGGCAGAGACCGAGACAGACAGACAACGCGGCGTATACGTCATGTGGCCTGGCAAAAGAGCTGCAACGGCAGCTAAAGGCAGGAAAGCAGCACGAGCGATTCGCTTTATTCATTCATGGCGCATGAATATCTAAAAACCACACACAAAACCCCGTACAAACTCGTAAGTAAACATACGAGGGCATTCTGAGAATCTTTTAGACTTCAATACCTTTCTGATCTAGAAAAGAAAACAAGTAAATCGAGTCCCGGGCTATACATATAATATGTATATATTTTAAATGCCAGAGATTTAATTTTTAAATATGTCACAATCGTCGACTGCCTTCAATTTATTTCCAGTATCTAAAAAACTTTTATTGTTTGGTGTGTTTTATGGTATTAATAATAAATTATAAATTACATTCTATTCAATTTAAAAAATAATTTATTTCAACTCATTATATTTTACATTTTATCAGCGATTTTTAGACCGCACCTGATTAATTGTATTTACGAATCTGAACCGTATAAAATCTACTGCATACTTTTAGGCGCTTGCGTTGTTTATAATCTTAAAACAGCACTACGTAGGCTTATGCAGTCTGATCTTGATAACTACAATAACGCTTACTTCTATGAAAAACCCAAAAAAAAAAATAAACTATATGAATATAAAAATATATAATTTTTGTAAGGAACTTGCAACACAAATTGTTGTCGATTTAAGTGAGATTTCAACTTAAAGAACACATGAGATTAAGTCATTTTCGCGTCAGTTTACCCGTGTGTGCAATATGCATACAAACAGACACATACACAGACTTTCACACACACGGCGAGGAAGGGAGACATGCGAACAGGCGGCGCCCAAGCAGGGACCCGTCATTGGCAGCCGTCAGACCGCACACACACAGTTACACACACACATACACACACACACACACACTCATGAACTCATACAGTTGTGGCAGCTGTGGCACGTAAAGTTGTCCACGCAGCAGCGGCGGCAACATCGGCAGCGGCTTTTGGCGTTGGCTTTCAGTGCCGCCGTTGGCAATGCCGCATTTGGCTTTTGTGTGTGCTTGTTGAGACTGAAATTAAAATTAAAATTTATTTTAAGTTGACTTTTGTGGCGGTTTGGCCAACGTTTTATTTGTTTCCAGCTTTTGATTTTAGTCGCCACAAAATGGTGCACATACAAGTATCTGCGTTTGAGTGCCCCCAAAGTTGAACAGTCTAAGCTAATTTAGTGTGAGTTTAACTGGTTGGCTCAGCCAGCTGTTAGTAATTGATGCTTAAGTTAATAGAGATCCACCGCACTGAGCTTACAAGTTAACAAATACCAATTGCTAGCGATAGACCGTAAATGTATTGTACACATTATTACGCAATCAAATTTACATATACAGTCGAATTTCCCTAACTCGAATCACCATTATCCATTATCCGTTCGGCTTATGGAGACTTCTACTTATGTAATTATTTTTTAAAGTCTTTTAAGAAACTACAATTTCATTCATTTATAAATACATTTCAAATTGCAAACTTTTCTTGTTATTTTACAGACCCCAGTTTGTTCAAGGCCTGTCGATATTCTCAAACATTTGTTTTTCCGTTATTTTGCTGTATCCAGAAAAAGTTCCCGATTCCAATGACATTATAATAATACATTTTCTATTTTATATTATAATGAAAACTGTTTTCGCTGAGATACCATATTTTTCAGCCATTTAAAGTTTTTAGGTCCACTTTCGAATTCCTTAACTAATAAGGTTGAATTTTTCTTTAAGCTATAAACATTTTTAAAAAAGCATAAAACAGAAACGAAAAAATTCAAACTTTATTGGGGGTTGTCCTGAAAAATGCGACTTACAGAAGCACGGGCTAACTTTTTTGTTCGAGTTATATAGAATTTCGACTTATTGAAGTTCGAGTTACGGAAGCAGAATTGTATGTAATTTGCTCAGTAAACGCTATTGCCACTCAATTTCATTCGAGTTGGAGAAAATTCGAGTTATAGAAGAGTCTATCTATGTTTATGTATTTTATTCATATTAATTTTATTACTCATATTATTCATATTTTCCCAGTTACTGGTATCATCGGCTTTGACATTTCAGAGCGACAAAAACTTCAGTCAACTTTATTTTGAATCTTTCAATAATTTTTAAATTTCCTAAATTAAACATTTCTAGCTTTTTAAATCATACGACCTTAATTTAAAAATTTAAATTATCCAAAATTAATCTGAAGTAAGTAAGTTAATAATAAACAGAAAGAAATTATGTTATTATACATATTCCGAAAGGGATTCAATTAGGGATTCAATTAGCTATTGATAGGCAGCCAATATTGTGTATGGAATGTTTAAATAACATATTCAATTTTCAATATAAAATCTACAGGTTATTGACTTTCCCTCCGTTTTCATTATTATATTTTGGGTGTCAAATTTTCAATATCTTTTGCGGCCTACTGACAAACTACACTCACGCACATACACATATGTACATACGTATTGACAACACTCGAGGGCGCCAAATTTTGTTCACTTTAGTACAAACAATTTGAGAGGCATCGCCATGCAAATTTGTCAATAAAATCGACAGACGAACACACTTACACTCACACACACACACTCCGTCATTCAGAAGACTTTACGAATTGAATGGCTGACAGGCATATGTATTATATCCTCATATGAGGAAGTAGGTGGGGAATGCTTATAGCCAGAGTCAGCACCGGAAATATTATTGATTATCGCAAAGTTTAACATTTTTTCCGCCTCACATTCCATTATATTTTATCATTTCCATTTATTACTGTATTTTTTCTTGTGGCACGCGCTACATGTGCAAGAACACATATTATTTTGATAGCAACTATTTGCACCTCCCCCAACCATTCAACGATCATTTTGGCCATTTTGGTATTTTTGGCAACAAGCCGTTTGATTTCTTATGTAAGTGGGCCAAATGGCAATACGCAACTTGCTGTTGTTATTGTTGTCGTTTTTGGTGCCTTAATAAGCAGCTATCTGCACCACATGCCCCACTCCCCCCTCTCACCACTCTGCTCCCCAACTACATAGCTTGACTGCCTGCTGCTGTCTGTTCCTATTTTAGCCCTTTGCCTGTCTACTGCCGTTTCCGTTCGCGTTTCTCTTCGTCGACACTTGAGGCAGAGACAGCTAGTTGGCAAGGGCGTAGTTTGCTGCCTAGCAGGGGCTAAAGGGGGAATAGATGGGGTTGTGACTGTCATTCATAAGTTTTGAGCTTGATATCAAATTTAGGCACATTTTTAATTAAAGTGTTGGACTGGCTGACTGACTAACCGTGTGAATAACTAACGATTGACTGTCTGACTGACTGACTGATTGACTGAGTGGCATGCAGGGGTCGCTGTTTTGGCACTTGAAAGTGAATGCTTGGAGTGTTGCAACCGACAATGATTTCTTGTAAAACAGCAGTTGAAATATAGTTAAATTATTATTGCACAAATTTAAGAACGTTGAGCCAAAGGGTTTGGATTAAAAATTGGATATTTTTTTAATTGCTATCCATTTCTTTTTATACTTTTAAGTCATTAACATTGTTTAGTAAAAAATATTAATTTATTTAGAATTATTGTTTTTATAATTTTTTTTTAATTTATACTATTTATATTTTCTCGAGACAAATTATTCAGAAAACTTAAAAACAAATTTGGACAAGTGTAAACGGAAATCCCTTTCAGCCAAGTTTCAATACAAACAAATTCCGCATGTCACAGAAATTTATTTGGAGTTCATTTTTATTATTATAACCAATTAATTTGAACTACTTAATGAAAACTATTTAAAATAAAAGGATGATTTGTAAAGCTTTCAAGATTCAAAATTTATTTTTTGTACATTCAAGAATCCAAATGTGAAATTACTATATTTATGAGACATCGAGGCTCTTAACTAAACTTAATAGAACTTTTATATTATTAGATAAAGGTATTATACATGTTATTGATATAATACAATTAAGTTATTTTTTTGAGACTTTCTTTAAATTTAGAGATATATCTATTGCCACTCGGGTCATATTGATTATGCTATTTTATAGTGAAGCCGGTTGTACCATCAGGCGTATGCGTTATATAATTTAGTATCATTTCTGCTTAATTAAAGCCGTTAAGACCCACTGCAGAAAATGGATAGTGGAAGACTGAGAGAGATAGAGTGAGTGAGAAAGAGAAAGAGAGAGAGAGAGAGTGCAATGTTGCATAGAATGAGCCTCAGATTAAGACAAAGCACCTATGCCAGGCAACAGGCAGTCAGACATTCAGGCAGCTTAATATGAAGCCAACAACAATGACAACAATAAGGACAACAACAACAACAACTGCAACAGCAAAAGCAACAACATCAACAATGAACATAAATAACAACACCACCATGCATATAACAAGAGGCGCAAGTGAGCAAAAACCCTTTGGGCAAGCCTCTTCACTGGCTATTGTCCCACAGGGGGGATGGGGGATGGGCGACTGGTCGGTTGGTTGACGGGCATGTTGGCCATTTAGCCATTTGGCCAGTTTAAAGCGCAGCGATGTGCGCTGGCTCCCTGGCAAATGGCAAATGGCGAATGGCGATTGGAATAAACTACACCGTGAAGCGACTGTGTTTATTGCCTTTTATGGGCTGCCTTAATGGCTACATTTGGGCCGGAATGGGTCCAACCGAGTGGGCCAGTTGCCTTCGCCATTTGCAAGTAAAATTCAGTTGCAGCACTCGAACTGTTGATGACAAAAAGCAACATTTTCGAGATTTGAAAATTGCAATATGAAAATTGCGAGAAAAACTGCAGAGCACGAGAAATTAAAGTTCAAGCTTTACTTACACATAATTTAAAAAGTTATCTAAGAAATATTTAAAAATGTTCAACAATGAATTTAAGCTGCATTGTTGTATAACTTGAAGCTAGTTCTTTTTATAACAATCAGAACTCGTATTTGTCCATTTGCCACTTAATCGATTATCATAATAATGGAAATGCAAATAGCCAAGAATTATTATGGAATGGTTTTTACAAATTGTTGTCCATGGCCCATAAAGTACGAGTTTGTCTTCCAACGAAATGCAAAATAAGTGCACTCGACTCTACATTTTCCACTTGAAACTTGCAGTTGACTCTGGAAAACAACCTCAGTTGTGTCTCACATTTTAGCTGACCATTTTCCCTTTTGTTGTCGGCGTGTGGGCGGAGAATTTATTTTGCATCCTTTTTTGCATTGAGAACACATTTTGCAATTTATTTTGCTTTGTGTATTGAGGTCAGCTTTGTCGGAGCCTCCTTTGTTGACCAATAAAAAATGAGGTTAGTTCTGTTTAGACAGCGTGGACCGAAGGCAAGCGGCAACATGAAATCAGAAAATCAGAATAAAAAAATATGTTTATATTATATAATATGTACATAACCTTTTTGGCCGCAACAAAACAAAAGGGACACAAACAATGCCTGGGTCAGGTCAGCATGAAATGCTTGACATATTGACACACTTGGCGTATGATTGATTTTGCCGATTCTACCCTCGTCACCAGGTCAGACCCTAGATGCTAGACCCTTTCGCCCCTTCTACTAATTGGCATTTGAAATATGCTTAGTAATTAATACTCAGACCAGTCGCAGCACTTGTTGAATCAACCGAATTCAAATCAGAGAAGCGGAATCAGCAGTTATATGTTGTGGCAATCACAGTAAACTCTCGAGTGGCATGCTACATGATATTGCCACAGTATGCCCAACAGAGCCAATAAATAATAAAATAGGTAAACAAATTCATAGCTATGTCAATACTACGTCGAACAACAACCAAATACCACACAAAAACAACAGTCTGAACAACCTGAACCTGAAAACCTCGTCATTGTCATTGTTATCTATCCTACAACACGGCGTATCCTTCCTCAGTTTTCTCTGCCACGCCCCCGCTCCTGTCTCGCCCCACCCGTGCATTGACAATGTTTCTGCCACTCAAAGTCAGCAAGGCAGCCAGGTGAAAATCGGAAAAGCAACGCGTTATGCAAATGTTGAATGGAAAATGCTATCTTGTTGACGCTTTGTTGTAAATTCAACATGAAAATGCCATGTTGACTGTTTTCGCTCACCTTTCACCTCTCTCACTCCCTCCGTCATGCCATTGGGCATGTATCCTACATAAATGCAGTTGTACATTTGGAGTATTCAGACATGCTTACATAAAACACCAGATTAAGAAGTTTAATCAAGGTAATTTTCGATATGCTGGCAGATTAATTGTTTTCAGTAACATAAATTGTTTAAGTTTTAATCGGATCATATTGGGGTAATCCTACTCTCTCTTTCGCCTTTCAAAAACATAATCCTCGACTACAATCTCTATAATAAATTTCATAATTCAATTTATGTACAGTAAATTATTTGTTGAATGATAGGTATTTTATATAAGTTTAAAAATTTTAATTTTATTTTCAATTTTTATAATTCATAAACAAGAATTAAAATTCACTGTTGTAATCCAAATTTAAAACATAAATACATTAAAAATCTAAATTTTGAAATGTAAAATCAGAAAAGGACAGTACAGGATGAGAACAAAACTGACTCTGCACTCGTCTTCTTTTTTTTTTTTAGGTAAGAAAGAGATTACTTATTCAAACTGGTAAAACAACAGGCAATCTGTCAACTTTGCACTCAGAACTTGAATAATGCAAGTGAATTAAGCAGACAGATATTTAGACGGAATACCTGAATATTTGGCACGACCTCGAAACTGTATCTGCAGCTCACAGATTTGTATCTACAAGTGTTGTTGTTGCTGTGGTCGCTGCTTGTGCTCAGTTCGAGATGTGCTCAGATCTGGGTGGATGGTTGTGAGGGTGCAAATTAAGTGCACTTTAAGTGCCATCAACGTCATTGGCAATGGGTAGGCGGATAAGTACGAGTACTCATAGCAGGTCCTGCCACATGCCACATGCGAAGTGTCGCCTGCCTCGTGTGTCTGGGGAGAACATAACCCAATTAGTTGAGACTGGCCACGACATATGCCAGTTCATTTCTGGCATTAGCCAGCAACGACCTTTTGAGCTGGCCACAAATGATTCCAGCTGCCATTTGCCACTTGTCGCCCGCTGCCTGCCTCATTTCAATTTGCATTTTACATTTGCGTCACACTCAACATTTTTTAATTATTTGTGTAACCAAATTTACCTATTTAAAATGCAGACAACGAACAGAACACAAAACACAAAGCGCAATGCGATGTGCAAAGTGCAAAATGCAAAAATGCAAAACTGAGAGAAGACAAAAGTCTTGAAAATGCAAATGAACAAATAAAATGACCCTGGCTGCGTTGGAGGGCGCGATACACACTTGAGCTTGAGGCATTGCAGCCTCCGGGCCTCAAAAGAAAATATAAATGTGAAGTCAATAGCGACTAGCGAATTTCCTGTAATACTCTGTCAACTAACCGAGGAAACAGGTGAAAAATTGTATGTGACTTAAAATTCGAAGGCTGTAGATGAATCTAACTATGACCATATTTACTGTTTTTCAATTGTTGACATAAAATTTAAAATTCCTTAACTTTGCAAAAATAAACAACTTTTCCTAAAATTAAAGTTGACAAAAATGTAAGTTAAGAAAAATACATGAAAAACATACTATACAACGTCTGAGAATTTCAGAAAACTCAGTCTAAAACTAGGAAATATCACTGTAATGTTAAAAAAGATTGTTATTGTTAGCTTGAAAACATTTTATGAGAATAAATTTCTTATATTCAGGATGAATTTCCCAAAAAATTCCCGGATAAATTTGAGTTTTAAAAAACTCAGAGCAAGTCACCTTGGCTCCGTTTTTTTTTGCCAATTTTAAATATATTTTTCTTTGTAAAATTTGTTATTTAAGGTTAGATTTAGTTTTTATAAGTGTATTTTTAATTTATTTTTTAGACACAGAGAGATATAAATAGGAATAGTTAGGTTAGATATAGATTCGGAAATATATTGTACTATATGATCATTCCCATGCTTCCATCATGTTTTCTACAGTGTCTACGACAAAAGTCCTCAAGTAGGCGTAGAGTGTTTGCTTCCTGGCACACAACAACTACACACATACACACACAGCAGTGTCAACAGCGTTGAGAGTGTGTTTGTGTGCAGACTGCGCTTATAAGAAGGCTACAGTCAGCGCCTTGACTGAGGGCGGTGGGTGGCACGGAGGGGGCGGGGTTCTGCGCCAGGCAATGAAAACAAAGCAACACTTGAAAGTTAAAGCAAACGGAAAGCGACTTGCTAAAGGCCGTGGGGAGGGGAAGGTGGGAAAGTTGGGAAGAGCAAAGACTTGTAGAGGGAGGGTCTGGCATTTTTGTGCCTTGTATTGACTGAAGCGATGCTAAGCAGAAGCTGAGAGCCAACGTTTTGTAAATTAGGTGCTTAGTCATTATGCCTTGTTGGCATTTTGAACAGAAACTGAGAGACGAATTTTCGAGGGCTTCCTAGAGTACCTCGACTTGAGATGAGCCTCTTAAAAGCCAACCAGAAATGGAAAAGGAACTGCAAGACAAATATCTTTTATTAATCCATGCAATTGAATGAGAATGAAATAACATAATACATCAATATAATGTTATAGTAATACCCATAGTTTCCCTCTATCCCTCTATTTAAGAAAGTTAGTCAATGCGAGGTTTCACTGTATTAATTACAGCACAATTATTGTACTCGGCTTTATAGGGTGTACATTGTACACTGAACTAGCCAGTGTCAGTCACTTTTAAGGTCTGTTGTTGTCTTAGGCAACATTTGCTCAAACCCTTTGCACGGCTTTTGTGGGCTTAAATGCAAATTCAAGTTAATAAATGACAGGCCTATCTTCATATCTCAACACAAGCTGAGGCCATAAACAACCTCGCTGTGGAGAATAATGACTGAAAATGAGTGGGAATATCCGGTCTGGTCTGTTCTCCCTCCAAGTCTGAGCTTCCTTCCCCATGCTTCAATTCGATAAGCGTAAATTTGCCAAATGCAAATAATCTTTTTGCTTTGGTCCAATAATCCGGACCGAGATTAAAATCTCAGCAAACAACTTGGCTAAAACCTGATAAATATGCCAGCTGAAAAGTCTAACGAGCTCCTTGAACTTTATATAATTCTACTTCAAAAACCATATGCAAAAATAACGAACTGATTGTTATAGCGAGAGCCACCAGTGTCAGTGCAAACTGTTACGGCACATAGATTTTTATGACCCCGTTACAAGGATCTTAACCCTCCACTGCTCCCACTTTTGGGGCTGGGCTCCATTGCATCTCAAGTTATGGAAAGTTTTTAAGTGCAGCACATTGCCTGATTGGCTGCTTCTATTTGTGATTTAAGCTAATTGCTTTCATGCAGCAAAAGCGATAGAGAGAGATAGATATATGAATATGTATGAGCTAGAAAAAGAGAGGAAAAATGCTTTGCACTTTTCATTTACTGCACTTGGAACATTTCGCTACTTACATATGATTATTATTATGCTCAGTTTTCAGTTATTTGTGTAATTGAAATTGAGAATGCACTTGGATACACTCATTTAATAAGAAAATAACTTAGATTTTATTCGCTAGTAATTGGGCTTGTAGATAACAGCAAAAGCTGTAATTATAATTCCTTACTTTGTTATGTTTATCACTGATCGATTTGTATTGATTGAGCCTCTTAATTTCATGAATTTGGATAACATAAGTTTCTCGAACCTTTTTTATCCTTTACTTGTTCTTTTACATTTTACTAAATTACAATTTGTCTCAGACGGTATTAATGCTCATATTATCATAATATAATAATAATATTATAATCATTTTATTTAAACAATTTCCTCATCATACGACTTTTGAAAAATAAAATGTTTTTCAATAGTTCTCTAGCTCTCGACATTAAATTAAATTAAAGCCCTTTTGTTTCTCAATTTCAGGGATACATGGTATAATTATCATTGCGTAAACGCAAAAACACAACTGTCAAACCAATAGAATAAATAGCTATAAGAAAAAAGTGTGAAGGCAAAAAAGGAAATGGCTAAATCTAATAAGTAAGGCAGCAAAGAAGAGAAACACAAACGCAAACAAACTGCGCCGCATTTATCTCAACCGCAAAAATGTCTGCCATATTTCATTTTAAATGCAGCACCTGCAGCTCTGGCATTCTTCTCTTGGCCAGGACCAGGCTCAGGCTCCGGCTCCGGCTTAAGGAAAAAAAAAAAGAAGACCTCGAGAGCGAACGTTGAAAACAAAATGTCAACGATGGAAAGTTGGGCGCACAGACAGACCAGCAGAGAGATGAAGTGTAAAAGAGTTCGACCTACAGATACCCCTTATTAAAATATACAGAAACTTTAAATGCCATAATATAAGTTAAACTGTTATTAATATTTAAAAAAAAAAAAAAATATATAATGATATTTGATGAGTTAAACAATTAGGCTACCAGCCCGTGAATGGTATAATATACAACAATAAAAGTAAAGGGGGATATTTAAACTTATATTTGTATATGTGTATAATTAAGTAAAAGAAAGAGAAATTCTCTGTCTTTATATTGGTTACTTGTTAAATATATAAATCATTTTTAAAAGTAAATCATGTAAATCAATAAGTAATTAAATCAAATTTGATCTGTAAAGCTCAAATAATTTCCTAGGTTTTTGAAAGTCATATTAACTTTATAAACTCGTTGATTCCCTATTTCTCTCAGTTATATAACAGGGTATTAAAACAAGCAAAAAGTGAGATAAAAAAAAGATGTCAACTAGCTTCTGTAATCAACAACATCAACATAAACTGAAGCATAAACTGACACAGAGCCGGCGACAGGATGTGAATCTGGAACTCGGGCAAATCCGTGTAAGTTTTCTTGATTTTTTGTTGTGATTTTCCAACGACTCGTGCCTACAACAATACTAAATAGCGTGTGATGGGCGTGGCCACGACATATCTAATAACATTAAGTAGTTAGTTGGCGCATCGTTTGAATTATGGCCACGTTCGCCAACGCAGCCTGCGCTATGAGCTATGAGCTATGAGTGGTTGCAGCCCACGCCAACGCCTATGCCTCAGGCATGGCCAAAACACACATTCACACACACACGCACACACGGGCTCAATTCCAGTGTGTTGTTTTAGTTGTTGTTATTGTTGACTACTTTGCACTATTTTGGCTGCTCGACCATGTGGCTAAAATTGAATTTTGAAATATGGTTCGCATGCACGAAATGAAAATGAACAAAAAAAGAAATGAAACAAAACGAAATGAATCAAATCGAAAAATGAGAAGAAAAGTGTGGGTCGACTGACCAAAAGGAACGCCTGGAAAACTCCCAAGAGACATTCATTTCAAGGTCACTTTTGACCTTAATGAATTTCTTTTTACTGAGCATAAATATTGTCTATCATATTGTTAACAAGTAGCAAATTTTGTTAAAGTTTTTATAAATTAAAGATAAAAGAATATGGTATTACATTTTATTATAAATGTTTTGAAATCGAATTAAGAAATACTAATATATATATTCAGAAGGAGTTTCTAGTTTCCAAGTTACAAAAAATACAAAAGGAGAATCTCAACAAATAGAGTTCATTTTGAACCAGAAAACAAAAATGTATATAATACAAATATTTATTTGAATATACTTATTTTTAAATTAATATTTTCGTAGGGTTTTCAAAATTCTACATTTCACAAAGGACTGTGCAGAATCGTATTGCATTTCAAGGGTCCCTTATAATGTGCAGCACTTAGTAAAATTATTATAATAGAATGCATATATTATGAAAGTGTTGCAGAGTCTGAAACTACATCTACACGTGCTTTAAAGTTGCCACGCTGCCAAAAAGGGCAAAGGTAAGTCAAGGCGGTGTCAGCAGCACCACCGCCATTTCACCCACTCAGCCGGTCACCTTTTCACCCACTCATCCACTCAAGATTCAATACTATGCGCAACACTTCAGAAGCAGACATGTGATGGCAAACAACACCTGAACAAAGTTGCCTAAACGAACAGCAACTGAGATATGGGCAAAAGAAAATATACAGCTTTTATTTCCATTTCCAATTGTACATATTTTTTGCATTCTTGAATACTCGTATAAAGTGTTTTTTTTTTATTTTTTTACAGAGCCGCCTAATTAAGTGGCAGATATTAGCGTAATTGGTTGTAAATGTCACAGCCTGCCGCCATTTTACCTGCTTGTGGCAACAAATTAACGTCGCATTACGTATACGCAGTGTGGTATGGTTATTAGTATTCGGTTACAACTTGATAGAATTTCAAATTAATGTACTTTGTTCACTGAGCTGGACGAACCAAGGCAAATTTTCGTTTAAACAGTTTCAAATCAGCTGGAAAGGACTGTGCAAATATCGTAAAATCGATGCGCCGATTTTATCGTCCTTTGTGTGGGTAATTAACTTATTTTTCAGTCACTCCCCACTCCGCTCCTTCTATATGTACATCTATGTATATGTATATATAAGTAAATATAATCACTTTTTACATTGGCTGTGGCTGCGACAGTTGCGGCCGTCATTATCATTTTTCACGCTGTCTTGTTGCATTTGGTTTTCCTATTTTGTGTTTGATGTGTGTTGTGGTTATGGTTGCTGTTAACATGTGGCAGTCATCTCCACACACACCACATACCCACACATACACACATACAATACCCATTGTACTAAACCGATTATTTTTTTGTTATTGCGCTCTTTCGGCAACTTTTTGATTTGGCAATCTCTGCATTTATTATAATTGTTATTTTATATGTTAAATAAAGAATTTGTTTTATTATTTTAGCATTTCAAATCTGATATTATTATTTTATGTATATATATATGTGTATGACATTTATGACTTTATATATGCTTTTTATATTAAAGTTCAATTTAATTGATTGCATTATTTATTTTATGTATGTATATATGACATTTATATTTATTTAAAATTTTTTCTCATATTAAATCAATTTAATCTGTAATTTTTTATTTGTGTTATGTATTTTCTGTTATTTTATAACTGTTTAAAAATGTATTTATTATAAAATTGAATACATAGCGAGCTTAACTAGCGAACGGTTTTTCGCAAGCTTAATTTGAGATATTTATCCATTCAATTTGTTGATCTTATCTGCTCTACTGGCGAAAAATAATTTGAATCTGAGCTACGACGATAAGATTTTCCACATACTTATATTTATTTATTTATTTAACATTTGAATTTATACTGGTATTGCTAATCTTTGTGTTTTAAAAATATTCCATTCCAATTAATTTTAAACTCCAAACCAAATTTCGTGGTCACAAAAAAATGTTGACAACAAAGTTGATGTAGTTTTCGGACTTGGTCAACAAACAACTGACTCCGTCCCTTTTTCGGAGTCAAGTGACCGAAAAGTTAAATTACTACTCCTTCTGTATACCAAGAATTTGAACTAGGGTTTTTTAGAGCAACCCAACAAATTGCATTAGAATTTGGTGTGACACCCCTATTATTTATGACAATTTATTAATAATCGTTATTTTAGATTAATTCGGTCTCATGTAATATCACTTGAATATTTTAGATTATTTCTTAAAATTTTATTATTTTCAATTTTATTTTGTTATAATTTATAATAATAAATTTATATTAATAGCATTTATATATTTTTTAACATTTACGTTCAAGTAAATAATTTAGTATAATATTATCTTTTTCTTAATTATTCACTTGTATATTTTTATTAGTTTGTAGCTTTCTCTCGACTAGACCCTTTTACTGTAATTATTTTGTGTTTGATATTGAAATAAAATGGACACAAGGAAATCGTTTTTTGGAATTTTTATATCTCTTAATTTATTTATATTTGATTAAATATTGATTGATTGACTCTTCTTATTGTTGTTGTTCTGCAAATGTGAATATTGACAGTTGTCAGTCATGCGTCGCCGTTTGCCAGGACAAAAGAACATCGTATGGCATTGTAATTTGCAGACACAGTAATTATTGATGTTGTAAGTAAATTCTAATTTGATATTACTCGTACATTTGCACTGCAATTGATGAATTATTATTATGATTTGTTATGCAGAGGACTTGTATCGGCAGCCATTTGTATGGTTTAATTATTAACAAGATTTGTTGTAAGGCGATTTGATTTACACAAAACTATTTCTAAGGCATAAAACTCAATTGCGAATTTGCATTGTGAATTGCACTTTGAATTGCACTGAATTGAAAAACTTTTGCTTTTTACGAGTAGAAAAAAGTGTAGAAATTTGTTGTGCTTGTTTCTGATTTTCCTTTTTTTTTTTTTTTGTATTTGCTTTAGTTGTTGTTGCTCTTCCTGATGTTGGTCTAACGGCAACGCGACACGGCGTGCAAACTGCAGGCGAAAAGACGGACCAACGTTCCTTGTGCTCAGCCCAGCTGCTGCTGCTGCTGCCGCGACGACGACGTTGACGTTCACGGCGACGACAGCGAGACACGCGCGATGTAGCACAACAAAAACACGACTGAGCCGTCCAACGGCCAGCAACGAATTACGAACACGAAATTGAAAGCGAAGCCGACTTGCATCATCTCAGGTTGAACGAAATTGAAAGGCGTCGCGAAACACGAAGTGGGTCGCTCGGTCACTTAGACACTCGGTCGCTCCAGTCGCTCTGCATTGCAACAGCAGAGCGCGCGCTTTGTTTACAAGTCACAGTCACACGAAGTTAAGTCAGGTAACACTCGTTAAAAGCTTCGTTTGCTCTCCCAGTCAGCTGTGTGGGCGTTGCTTTAGTGTTCGTATGCTCTCTCTCTCTCTCTGTCTGTCTGTTTCTTGTAAACAGCTGTTTGCATGCTTTCATTGCTTTGCCCCAATTTGCTGACATTGCTAAGGACGACTCTCAAAAGCTCCCGACTGCAATGAGCGCAACTCATGTGCCTGCATGTTATCCTAGCTGACATTGTAAACATAACCAAAATGCATGTTTCCCAAAGGTGTGTGCGAGTGTGTCTGTGTGTGTGTGTGTGTGTGTGTGTAGGTGTAAAGCCGCATTTGACATGTCAGTGCCACATTCATTTGCATATTTGAGCGTATCTTGTGTCGTGTGCGAGAGAGCGAGAGTGGGAGAGCAAGGAAGCTGGAGAGCGAGAGAGTGCGGAAACCACAAACGAAATGCTTTGGGTCTCATGTGTAACGCAAAGATAAGTTCAACTTAATTAAAGTTTCAGAAGGGGACAAATCACTGCCAGACTCGAGTTGCATAAATTATGACAATTGGCCGTGCGACTTACAAGACTTTACTATTTATACAGTTTTTTAATTATCTTTAGCTAATCTACATAAAACATCTCTACATTTTCAACGGACCTCAAGGGACAATTGCCAAGTTTTCATTTACTAACTAGCTCTTGATTGCATACTTCAATGAAATATTGAGTTCTGTGACTATGACTGTTCCATCAATATTAAAATGCTTTTGTGTTTCTCTTAAGCCTACACAGAAAATTAAGTTAATAAGGTAAAACCTTAAAAATTAACCGTTTGAGAATTCTAGTCTAAAAGGCTTTAAAACATTTTGTTTTTAGATTTTACAAAGTTGTGATAGCTAAAATAACAGACAGTTCTGAAATCTTTTGAAAGTTCAAATTTAAATCTCACTATATAAATCATGGTAAAATTTGAATATGTGTGATATTTGAAATTAAGATTTTAATTTTTGGGATAACAGTTGTGGAGAATATTGCATGATTTGTCGATCGCATCAAGGACATCCAGATCATTCGGGGTAGTCTCCAAGAGTGAGCGAAAGCCAATCAGTTACTCGACAAAATTGTAGCGTTGCATCGGGTTGTCAATGAACTTGTGACATTCCGTGATGAGGATGATCATCTGCTGACAAACAGCTGGATGAGTTTCATCGTCAAAAATATGGCTTGGCAGAGCTTTCATCAGTTCAATGAGAAGCTGTCGACGTTTTTGCAATAGATTTGGTATGAGAGGTGCCATGAAGAAAAGCGACGCTTCAACATCGTCCCAAAAGCTCTCATCTTCAAACACTGTCCCAATCAGTTTGTTCATAAACTTTTCCAGGGTTTTATTTATGTCCAGATAGCTGACACAGTCAAGCATATCTTTGTCATGGCCACGTAATTCTGTCATTGTGTCAAAGTCGTGAGAGCCTTGTATCAGTGGTTCATCAGGTAGACGACATTTCTTAAAGAAAAGGCACCAAAAATTCATGCCACACGGGCATTGAACTAAATATCATATCCAAGTCGCAATAGCGGGCGAGTTTTAACAGCAGATCGAAACAACAGGGAACTCAATCCAGGAGAGCAATTGGTGAATGCGAGCTTGTCGAAGAAACGCAGATCTTGCAACCTGAACGATGCACGAAAGTGTCAGCCCCGATGACGTCGTCTCGATCAATTAGCCAGGTGAGGAAGTGCAACAACTTCCCTGACTCGCCCTCCAACTACCGAGTCTCTTTGAGATGCAATTTCAATTCATAATACATTTCTCAATTTGGTTATAAGATAGTTTTGCACTACTTTAAATGCTTTAATTAAAAAAAAAAAAAAAAAAATCACTTCTCAGAACTACCGCTAAATTTAATTGATGTCTTAAGAATTATTTGCACAGCAATACCAAAAAACGAATATTCCCTTTTACTTAATTTTTAAGTAACGGGTATAACAAGACATTTTAACATCACTATTCATGATAATTTGACGATGGGGCGTGAATAATAGACAATTCGCTGAGAAGACTTTAAGAACAGATGTAAGATAGTCGTGTTATTTTTATTTCAACAAATTCCTAAATTTACCAACCAGTTGGGTCTCTTTTTCCCCTTCGTCGCCAGCTAGAAAGAGAACTCATCCAGCCAGTCTAAGTCCTCTTCTGGCAGCAATTGCTTCAAGTATCTCACCTCCTCTTCGTATTCGGCCTGCAGTGTGGAAATGTTATTTGAATAGGGTGGCAAGGTCCTGGCAATGATGGCTTCTCGTCGCGCCAGTTCTGCAATTCCCCGTTCATACATGAACTTCTCATGCTCCTCGTGGGCTACTCGAATAATTCGATTGATCTCGAGACCAACTCGATCCGCTGCTGTGAGCAAACCGTGAGGCAACTGGGTGGTACCATCTACCTCCTCATAGGCAGCCGGCATTTCCAGCACCCTCGCATCTGCAGTCAATTCTACCTCACAGAAATGCATCACAACTAAAGTGAATATTTGTAGATTGACAAGTTGACAAGCAAAATACTTTTGAATCAAAGCATGCTCAGTTTTATTATTACTTATGATTATTAGTTTAGGAGTGTGTACTCCCATTTAGATCCTAGCTAGAGTGAATTACATTATTCGATGATTCCTTCAAATGTGTTGATTTAATCGATAGTTTCTTTTTTTCCTTAGCCTCGATAAACCATTGTTGCTTCTTCATCTCATGCTCCATGGCTGCCTGCCTAATGATCTCGTTGACCACCAGGTCGACTCTCTTATGATCCGGCTCCATGGTCAAAAGCTGTATGGGATTGTAAATGCTGTGCACCTCCACGAAGGCGGCGGGTTCCAGACGATGCCATATGTCGGCCAGCTTGTCTTGGTTAGCCCAGTTGCCACTTCAAACTGAATGCAGAGCACGTCTACCGTTTCCATTGTACCCCCAAGTGCGGTTGTCGCACTTCAAGGGAACACAAACAAATAATTTGATACACACAGTAAGTCAAGTAATTTCTTGGCCAAAGTATAAAATTCCCATATATTTTTTTTTTCAATATCATTATTTCTTTTTTTTAATTATATTCTAAGAAACATGCACAGAGACAAAACAGTCGAACTTAAGTTAAGTTCAGACATTAAACTGGGAAATTGCGCTTTTTCTGTGTTCGTTATAAAAAATTAGCATACGAATTCCTTATCCATAAACAATCAATATATAAAATTAATGAATATCGAAACTGGTAAAACTCTTGAGTTTTTAGAAATGAGAATGAAATTTTCATTTTTTGCGTTTGATTGCTTATAATTCTCAATTGGTTTGTGCTTTAACAGAGTTTAAGAAAACTTCTTAAGAAAATTTTTAAGTAAAGATTTAAGCCCGAGGAATGTACAGATATTAAGACTTATTGTTCATTTACTATTCTAAAATACTTAAATTTCGGACGTACAAAATCGAACTTGATATACATATATGTAAGATCGAAATTCTCGATTACAGCAATTTTAATCTTAATGTGGAATCAAATTTAAAATAGGTGGTTTAAGTACGAATTACTTGATTTAATATAAGAAACTTAAATAATATTGACACCAAAAAGATTTCGTTGCGCAATTTTTTTATTTGTCAATACAATTACTTGACTAACTGTACGTATTTATGGAATTTCCCCTTTTTGATAAACACTTGCAATAAACAAAAGATAGGGTTAATTTGCCACATCAACAAGTCGCCTCGTTAGCTGATTCCAAGACCAGACTCAATCCCCCAACACGCCGTTCATTTAAATTTGTGTCAATTTTCAATAAGCGATATTTTACGAGTGCGGAGTACGAGAACCATTTGGCTCTGAACCACTGAGTGCCTAGGTCAAAGGCGCCACATAAATCTCCCCCAGTTCATTAAAGGCTTAAGGGCTAATTGGACACGGGGCCTACTCAATGAGAGAGTGAGAGCTTTCCGCCCAACAAAAGCTCTGTCCAAGCGATTTTAATAATTAAGCTCCTTCTGTTTGCTGAGCTTTCTGCAAAAGCTCTGGGGTTGCTGTCATCGCTAACTCCCTTAAGCAGTTATTGGATAAGGGTTGCACCACAGTCTGTGTTGTGGCAGGTTGTAAAGCAGTGGGTCAACTTCTACTTAAATCGAATACATAAGTACACTATAAGTAACTCTAACTTTAAGTTAAAAAGCTAAAATAATAAGTCGAATATGAAACATATTTAATCTGTATATAATTTGATTTACTTTAGGCCATTCTTTTAATAAATATTATATGATTTAGCGTTAATCTAAATTTCACATTTCTTATTTTTCATTGACATTTAATTTACTCATAATAAAATTAAATAAATTTTTTTTTTGCTATACATTTTTCTTGCATGTGGAAATAAATCTTTTTAACAGAAAAGATTTAACAATTTGTCAATTATACGTAAATTTCCCACTCATGTTTGTATTGTATCACTAAATGTCACTTCTCTTAAATAAATTTTGTCAGCATAAACAAATTTCTTGATTTTTGTTTCAAGTGACTAATTCAATACTTTATAAAGAATTCTACGCTATATATAGAACTATTTGATTCCCAATGACTTCAATCTTATTGATTGCCGTAGTTCGTATCAGTTAGTCAAACTAATTGTGTCTGTTTAGCTTTCTGTCAAATAAATTATTTGTTTGTTTTTTTTTTCTGGCGCTACCGAAACCAAAACAAAAGATTACACCTATTCAATTACGCAGCCAAGCATGAACATTTAAAATTCAATTTGTTAGCTGAATCGAGGGGTGAAGTGAACACCTTAGACGAAGAAGTTATTGGTGTGGGTATAATAAACATTTTATGAGTTTGTATACAAGGAATTGTCACACGATATTCAATCGAACGACACATTGAAGTGCACGTGAGAATAATCGAAAGCAAATCACGAGTAACTGAGAATCAATTATTCACTTAGTCAATCAAACACTTTGATAAAACGTAATTGAAGACTCTCCTTTTAATTAAACTGGATTGAACGAAATGACTGTAATACTTTCATATTAGTTTCACTGATTTGTTTAGCATACTTTTTGGAGGTCAAAGAACACTCTTACTTTTTTTCAATGAGTCAAATTTAAAATATGTTTTAATATTATTTCGATTGGATAATCTATTCTAAAACAATCCCGAATATTATATAATATTAAATTGAATTCAAGGGCTTAGTATGTATAAATTATGTTAGTTGAAAGAGTCTGCTAATCGTTTAATACTTGATACATAGACAATAGCTTTTACTTTTATTTGCAGTTGACTCTACCCGCTTAAAGAAAATCCCTGACCAGTAGCAATGACAACAACAACAATAAAGAGGAGATGGAAAGAATAGAGGAAAAACAATAACAACATCCTAAGCTCGTCTGATGTCAATGAGCCGCATAAACTTGGCGCCATCAAAGCAGAAAGCAAGAAAAAAAAAAATGGAAGTAGAATAATAACAATTAGAGGATGAGTCTTTTGTTCTCAGTGTGTTTGTTGTTGTTGGAACTAGAAGCGTTTACAGTTGAAGGCACGTGGTAAAGTGCTAGCCAAGTTGGCCTAAAGGCGAATTTTGTAGGCATGCAATGCGTGTGATTTGAGTTGCAACTTGTTGCACTTACTTTGGCATCGCTGGCTTGCAACTCCAGCTGCGAGGACTGCAACTGCAACTGCTGTTGATCACCCCCTTCCCGGCTGTAGTAATCCGCCAAAGTGGGCACAACGAGCACGCCCACTTTGTTGCGTGCCACCTGCTGTTGGGTGCGACGGTGGCGCGCTGGCAGCATCATCCGATGTGCCACAAGAGCCATGCCTGCAGCTGACTCGAAACCACAGCGAACCGAACTCAAAACCACGAAAACGTTGGCCAAAACCAAGAACGTGTTAACGGAAAAATCAAAGCAGCCGCCGCGTGGCCAAACTTCGTTTTGATCGAACAAAACGCTTGCCGCAAACTGAAAAGCGTCGCGTCGAAACGGAAAAACAAGCAAACCAAAATGAAAGCGAGAAAGGAAACTGAAAATGTTAGCGACAACGAATGGCACCGGAAAAGCCAAAAAGGAAATGTCTAAATGTTGCGTCTCGCTCTGACACACGCACTAACTGTATGCCAACGCTCTCACTCGCACCCTCTCTGTCTCTTTTATTATTTCTCTCTCGCTTCGTATGTCATTCTCTCTCTCTCTCTCTCTATTTGTTTGCTTACTAAACGCTGCATGTTTGATGAGCGTGCTGTTGTTGTTATTTTAACGTTAATATTAATGTCCGACGCGACTGTCTGCCAGCTGTGTCTCCCTGTGTGTGTGTGTTCATGTGTGTGTGTGTGTCCTGGCGACTGTCGTGTGTCTGTTGTGTGTTCGCGTTAGTTTACCAACACGTGTACAACACATTTAATATAAACAAGAACAACAAACCACACACACACAAATTTATGTACACACACACATATATATTTATGTACACACACACACGTGCACAGACAGAGACAAGGCTCAAAACATGCCGAAAATATAATATTTTTTGTTAAAATAAAATTACGAAATAACAAAAACACAAGTTGAAAAATTAAAAAAAAAAATAGGGGAAAACAGCATATAGTCGACCACCAGATACTCTATAAAAAGACGTTTTTACGATTTCAACTAATAGATGTACTGATTTTATTAAGAAGAAGATTTTATTAAAAAAATACTTAACACAAATTTAACGCTAAAAATCTTTAAAAATCATAAAATTTTGTATTGAATTTATTTATTTATCAAAAGGGCATAAGGTCTATTTGGTCTGTAAGTATGCACCTATGTCTGTCCAATAATAAATATAAAGTTATTCAATGAATTTATTTAATATTTGATCAAAAATGTTAATTATTGGTTTATTTATTTAAAATACATCTTGTGCCTTTAGATTCATATTTTTCTTTCGCTAAATACATTTTATAAAGCCTACATGCATTTCTGTGATTTTTAGAGCATGTCCGAAAATTAGAATATCTCTTAGTCTGGCATTTTTGAATACATCGCTGTTATGGACTTAGAATCAATTGGTTAATCAATTGATAGAGAGTGAGTATATCCTTAAATAGTGCAGTTTATCATTCGTTTTAATTATCTATAATACCACGCTCATGCCGGCATTTATAATTTGACTCATGTGAACACGCTGTCACACATACAGACAGACAGACTGCTACCCATTCCTTTTCCCCCCGTTTACTGCTCTGCCACTTAACCAACTTGTTTACTTGACCTTAACCACTGCCAGTTGGCAACAACAAACGATGAAAGGGGAAAACAGAAATCGGAAAACGAAGCGGAAATAGAAGAACTTTTACTCTGCTCTTCCACGATGTTAATAACTGAAAGTTATATTAGCGTATTCATAGCTTTAGTAACAGCTACATACGTCATTGACTATGATTGGTCACAACTATTCCAACAGAATAACTGGCCAAGAGACTGAAGCTCTTGGAACCACAGAGCGTATACGTGTTATTCGCTTAATACTCCAGTTTCAGGGTCAAATGATTTTTATATTATGAGACAGACTGCAACATATGGCAAACATTTACTTACACACATACACACACACAAACGTTCACAAATTAACTGGGTCGCTTGCCTAACGGTGTTTTGTTCATTTCCGCTAACAAAATTACACTTTGAAAATGCAACAGCAAATCATTCATCGAGCTCCACCTTCGATTATTCCCTTATCGATTTAATTATTTCGAGAGTTTGTGCGATAGAAGATTACCTATAATTGCACATTTAATTAAATTGCAATTATCGATATTTGGTAGATTTAAAAAGGAAGCAAATAACGTATATTTTAGGAATAAAAAAGTTTAAAAAAAATCTCATTGATTACGATTCGGATCAAGGTTTAAGATATTTTTCCATCAGTTTAAGGGGCGCCTTTGAGAACTTTGCAATTTCAACGTTTTTATGGTTTTATCTTAAATGTTCGACACTTACCTTTTCTCTGGCATGTTAAGCGATCCACGAGCTACACCAAAAGCATGACATCATTACAGTAAGCACACTCACAAATACATATATACAATATATTGTATATATACATATATAGTAGATATTTTGATAGTTAAGTTTAATTGGAACGCGGTTCGGTCGTCTAGCGGTTCTTTAGAAAACGCAACATTTTGATGTGGTGCCTGAGTTGTATGTGCAAAATTAGTACATGAAAACTTGTGTGTGTTTGTTGGCTGGAAAAGTAGAAAAATATTTGCATAGAGAGATTAGCTAAAACACAAACATTTCTTAAACTTTAAGTTTGATAACGCGTATGCTCCATTGTTTTTGCATAAAAACCAATTTAAAAAAAAAAAACATTTCTGACAAGTTGTCGCTCTTTGTTTTAGGAAGGAAGCAAACGACGGAAGGATATCAACAGCAAGAACAAAACACTTCCCAAACCAAACCAGAATCCCCTCTCATTTTGTCTGCCGGCTTCAGACTTTTGTTCTGGCGGCTCATAAATCAAAATGACCTCAAGCACACACACTTATTTACACACACATACTCGGCAAACTTATAACGAAAACCCACAAAAATACATTTTTTATTACTTTACAAAAGAATAAAATGTTGTTAAGTGTATAATTAGTTAGTTTGTAATTCCTAAAATATTATTATTTATTCATAAGCATTCTGTGTTCTCAATATTCAAACATTGTTGTATATTTATTTTGCTGAAAGCACCATATTTGTTTCTGCATTACCAAATTTCATTTTTGAATTTTAGCGCGCCTTAAAAATAAGCTGTTTGCTACAGAGCTGCGTGTCATAACTGTCTATTGAAAGAGTGTATACGCCATATATACATATATATATTAAATTTAACATCACCTCCGTATGTTATGTTAAATGTATGTTAGTGCGCTCTCTCGCTCTTTTGTTTCTTTGCTTTCTTTGTTTCTCGCTCTCTCAAAACATCGATAGAAATTTTGACATTTCTCTAATACTTTCAAAAATCAATTTAAAAATTTAAAAAATTTCATTTGTAAATTTCCATAATTTTTTCATAATTTTATATTATTTCTAGAGTTAAAAGTCTAAGTTTAAATGCTGGGCAATGCATGAGCGGCGCCTACTACTATTATTTCCACATAGTTCAAGACTTAAAAATATATAAAATTGAAGCCTTGTTATGTAACATAATTCTAATTGTATTTCTTTAAAAAATTTAATATTTTTTTAAAAAATTACTGACCAGCTGCGAAATGAACGATTTAGTTCATGCAGTGTTGCCAGAGTCGCTTTTTTCCCGTCAAATCTGGCTGTTTTCAAAGGCTATTTGCTAGAAAAATTTGCAAGCTGTGGGCAGCGGGAATTCTGGCTTTTTTTTTTGAAATGGCTTTTTTCAGATTTTTTTGGTAAATGCCCAAATATAGGGCAAATTAAAAGGCAATACAAAAAATTCATTTCGTGAAATGGTAAAATAATGACAGCACTACAAAAATTTGGATGGAAGTCAATTTCTATAAGGATTCTGTGAGCAACAATACTTTTGCAGACCTGGCTAAGGTAGCCATTGATATGTTATCGTTGCTTTGGTCCAACGCCGAAGTGGAGCGCATAATTAGCAAAGTCAAAACTGCGAAAAAAAACTACACTTGAGAATATTGAGAAATTGGAGAAATTGTTTGCTACTTAAAATAAAAATAATTTATTTTGTTATGAATTTACTGATATGGCTTGCACAGACTCGAAAAGTGCTGCTACATAAGCTTCCCAATAAATTCCTGCGGATGATAGGAACGGGATTATCAGAAGATAATGAAAATCAGGAGAATGAGGACAACATTGATGAAATTATTCACATTTTATGAAAAAAGATCAGCAGATGCTCAAATGGTTCAGTTTCTTTCAAGGCAACCTGATTTTGCGCGCTCACTCTTCTGCTCTCAGGAGAAAATACTGGAATTAATGAATTATAAGACTAGCTTTTTTTATGGCTTTATTCAGTAATTTTTCAGCTTTTTTTCATCGTTCCTCTCGTCAAAAACAGCTTTTTTTTTCAAACAAAAGTTGGCAACACTGAGTTCATGATTGACTGAATAAGCTCGTTCGTTCATCTTAATGACCCGTTCATTTGAACTTTATCAGACCGAAAGTACACAACTCTAGTGTGCGCACTGCGCAGGGGTTGGTTGAACAAAAATACATTTCCAGCTTGAATATACATTTTTATACGTGCTACCGCAATTGTAAATTGTCTTTAAAGCGGACAAATTGTTTAACTTTTCATAGAAGTGCTAAGTATCTTGGTAAAATCAATAATTTGCAATGTTTTCAGTGAAAGGAAAAGCATTAAGTACGTAACTTTTGGTGGTCAGACTTTGTGATAAGAAAAGCAACACCTAAAAATTGTCGACAATGTCCAATGCGAGTTCAATGGACGCAACTGAATTAAGTCCTTTTGTGTACTGGTCCCAAACGAAGCACACACTGCTTCTAAAAGTGGATCTCAAAGATGCAAAGGTAAGTTTGCTATGAGAAAACAATAAAAATACATGTACATACATTTACAAGAATTTACCGGCATCTTCTCTGTTACAGGGCGTCATTGCAGAGTTCACGCCCACAACGCTAACGTTTAGTGCCAATGGCCATGGAGCACGGGGCCGGAATGCTTACAAGTTCCAGCTGCGTTTCTACGAGTTCATTGACGATGACACAGCCACATTTACGGTGACGGACCACAAAATTGAGCTGCACATACGAAAAGTTTCGCCGGCCTGGTGGGTGCGACTGGTGGCAACGCCGCAGAAGCCGCACTGGCTGCGCATTGACTTTGATCGATGGCACACCGAGGACGATGGCGAATTATTAGCTGATCCGGCGCGAGATGTGCGCAAGGATTATGTAGAGGAGTACAACAATCTGCAGAAGCAGGAGATTGGCTACGTGCGGGGTAAGGAGATCAATACTCGTATTATAGCTTGATTTGATTTGTACATTCCAGAAAAAACGAAAAAGGTTTATTTGGTCATCTACAATCTGGCAATGCTTGTGGGCTACCTCCATATTCTGGTCATCATGGGCGTCCTCTATTTGCGCGACGGACCCGCTAGCATAAAGCATACGTATGAGTATGTGGGAACTTCGTTTAAATTCGTGCAATTGATGCAATATATGGAGGTAATGCATCCACTTTTCGGCTATACCAAGGGCAGTCCGCTGGTGCCCTTCTTTCAAATCTCTGGACGCAACTTTGTACTCTTCTTAATGATCGAAATGGAGCCACGAATGCATGACAAGCCGGTTGTGTGCTATGTATTTATCATATGGGCACTAGTGGAGCTGGTGCGGTGAGTTGGTGCACTTAGACCCATTTAATAGAACCCATATAATAACCAACTGTTTTTGTTCTCGCTTTACAGCTATCCCTACTATGTTAGTCAGCTGCTGAAGCGGGAGAACGCCCTGCTCACCTGGCTGCGCTACACCATTTGGATACCGCTCTATCCCATGGGCATTGTCTGCGAGGGTGTCATACTGCTGCGCAGCATACCCTACATCGAGGAAACCAAACGCTTCTGCGTTGAGATGCCAAACAAATGGAACTCCACTTTTGACATGGTGATGTTCCTGAAAGTCTATCTCCTACTACTCGCTCTGCCTGGCAGCTATTTGGTCATGTCGCACATGTCCAAGCTGCGCGCCAAGAAGCTGGGACGCGGTCGTGCCAAACCAAAAGTTAATTAATAATTTGAACTTGAATTCGATTCCTAAAAACAATTACAGTTGAACTTCCATAACTCGAACGTCTATATCTCGAATTCTCTCTAACTCGAACTAAATTGAGTGGAAATAGCGTATAATGAGTCGAACAAAAAGACTTCCATAAGACGAAGTCTCCATAACTCGAAATTTTTACTTTGATAGTTAGGGAAGTTCGACTGTATTCCTATCATTAGTTTATACAAAACACATGTTATGTTTATTTTTGTTGAATATTCGCTCAATCGATTCAACTTTTATAGTCAGAGATTCTCTTTTTGTAACTGGTAAACCAAAATATTGTTTTATATACCTAATGTTCCCTTCAGACGAGCATTATTTCACCGACCCTTTTTCAGCGTATGAATCCGATCGGTTTTTATTCTCACCGAACAATTTCATTCAAAAATGCTTTAGCCTAGTGGAAAATTGACCGACATAAAAAATCGAAGGAAATAGGTCGTGTCCTGTTATCATCGGTCAAAAGACTCTTTTTTTACAATAAGTGACGGTGAAAAAACGCTTGTCTGACGGAACTTTAAGTATATGAACTGCGCTGCCATTAAATTTTGTACACACATTTTTAGGAACATTTAATTTTAAGATCATTTCACTATTCTTATATCTATTAATAAAAATCACTTGACTATCATTGCAAATTGAATTATATTGTTAAAACAAATATTTTATGATTTATGAACTTTTTACCAAAAGCAAAATTTCATTCTTGGTGAGTGAGAAGAAATAACCTTGTAGATTGCTTCTATTTTCCAAATTATGGTCATGAGTATTTGATTTAAAAATTGGGTGATCATTCATCGTTCTTGCATTCAAACAGTTCAATTGCATATGTTTTACAAAAATTAGTTTTAAGACGATGATACTTTTTTGCCTGATTAAGAATACACTTAAATACTCAGGAAGGCCTCGTTCATAGCGGTAAGCAAAACGTTTTAAACATGCATACAAATTAAGACCCTTCATTTCGATGCACAGATAGTCTCAAATTAATTAGGTAATTGATAAATATAAAATTGAAAGATATTTTTTAGTTCAATTTTAACTGAACTGTAAAGAACAGGACTTAAGCTTTACTCTGTTTTTTACCCGTATTGATATATAGTATGTATAATATTTCCCATACATGTGGTCAAAAATTAATAACGAAGTTAATATACTTAGATTGAAGTTGATTAAAGCTGTGCGCAGAACCAAAGCTCAATTTCGCTCGTACAAGTATTTGTGGGTAAGTTTCAGTTCAGGGACATACCAATAGATCTCCTGCATTGAGTTTCAGCATCCTGTCGAGCATTGTTGTTGTTGTTGTTCTGCCTTTGTTGGATGATAATCCAATTTGCACTCGAGCGTTAAACAAGCGTCTTTTTGTTTGTTGCTGCTGCTGTCGTCGAATCACAACTGGGAACTGACTTGACTTGGAAGATGGTTAGCTCCTTTTGTGTGTCCTGGTTCAATTAGTGGCTTGTGAGTGAGTATCACTCAATAATAGATGTGCTGTTGGGTCTTTAATAAATTGCTTTTTTCGTAGCGTCAATCAATGGTTGTAGTGTTGAGTCAAGTGACGCAAGTGCAGCAATTTTCGTGTGTTACTGAAGATAAATGCCAGACACACCACTCACACCACTCACACACACCCACAAACATACGCGTTATTAATTGGCCGAGTGGTGCTGCCACCACATTCCAACGACAGCTGGCCACATAAATTCCCACTGCAAATTTATCTGCAAGTGCGCCAAAAAAGCCGATTGCACTGAACTGGCCAAAAAAAATTCAAAATGCATTCAAAAATGAATAATTCAATGCATTTTTTTTTTGCTAGTGCAGCAGCCAAACCAAACCACACAGAAACGAACCACACCAAACTGAACTGAGCCACAGCGGGGTTAACGCACAACTAATCACCTAAGCCTACAGCTGCTGCCACTCCAGGCATTAGTAGCCAAGTACTTCCCTAGTTCGTCCTTGGCACACCCACCCAAAATGAGTATTTGATTAATGCCCAGCATGGGCGGTCGATTGATTTCTCGGACAGTGACTGAAGCATACTATTTTGCCATTTGCGAGTACGCTCAACACAAATGCATGGCGGGGATTAACGACTGAGCAACTGCATCTGTCAACATATGATTGAAATTTTGATATACTCCAAGTTGTGGTCGAGCTTTTTGTTTCGTTGCAGTCCGATTCTCTACCCATCGTGACGGTTCATTTATCAAGAGCGCCACTCTCCAGCTCTGGGCGCTGTCTGCAACTGGTTGGACTCGCGAAAGTAATCCTAGTATATGAACAGTTGCCATGTGCTGAATTGCACATAATCAAAGCAAAGTGCTGTGTGTTTCTACCATTTCAATGCGAGAACTGGCACAGAATGAGGAATGGTAAAATAGGGTCTTGCATATATTATATTCGTGATAATGATTATATTATGACAGGGGGAAGGAGGCATCTCCGACTCTATAAAGCATATGTTTTCTTGACCTGTATTACCGACATCTTAGTGTGTTCACATTCATATTCACAACCTTTTTTTTTTGGTGGTACGGTCATCTAATTTTTATATATGTGATGTTTTTAAAGTTACTAAGGGAATATAATTTATAGATCTAAGAAACGACGGAAAAAGGTAGAAAATAATAGAAAATTCAAATGAGAATAACAACCCACATAAATGGTGAGTTGTAGAAAAAGTGAGAGGTCGAAATATCGAAATCTTGCAATTTTTAATAATATCAATAATATTGAAGCACTTGACTTTCCTAATGTTTACCATCCCAATTATGTTCTTAATTACATTTTTCCTAATTTGGTTTCCTAATTTTTAGTACATAAATACAAATATCCTTCTGTGTTTTTTTTTAATAATAACCCCCAAATTTGTTATTCTTAGAATTATTACTCAAAGATCTAATAATGAATAATTTTTCCTATATTAAAAACTTTGCGACAAACGAAGTCCGTTAATAATATTGAGGTGTCGGAACATATTGCATATTATTTCAGTATAGATTTAAAAATGTTTAATTCTAAAACACATATTTTTACATTTTATTTTATACGATTTGGTCGGATCATCATTTGAACAAACTTAAGAGGCTTAAAATGCCAAGTTCTCCATTCAATTGCCTTTGAATTGGGAATATTCTGACTAATGTATGGTCCATTTAGATTGCTGTAATTTAAACATTTTTATGAACTAATTTGGTTAACTGAAAGAATTAATGCTTTACCATTGATAGCAGCCATCATTAAACCACCAGCCGGACTCGAAATTCTCCGCACAGTTATTTTCAAAATGTCGATCAGGTGTTGAGAATTTTATATCCTTGTGTCTAAATAATGCAT
The DNA here is from genome assembly GCA_963924055.1 of Drosophila limbata. NCBI lineage: Eukaryota > Metazoa > Arthropoda > Insecta > Diptera > Drosophilidae > Drosophila > Drosophila limbata. The sequence goes on from OZ001353.1 coordinate 7,532,134, forward strand.
TATCAGCATTGCCAGAGTATTCTCCTAGAGATTTAATTGCGTAGGATTCGCTTTCGTTGCCTATGACAAAATTATTATAAAGTGCATATCGACTATCGGTATCAAAATCCTCAAGATGTACATATAATTCATGGGGTTGCGAATTTGTAATAAGATGCAGCTTCTCTAATCCAATGAAGAACTCTTTACGCAAGTCTCCGAAACCCTTCTGATAGTCAGTCCAGTTGCGATTAAAATTCTCAGTACCATCTTGACGACGCTGAATAACTGTCCATCCGGAACCAGCCAAAGTTGAATCACAGGGTATCGCAAAGTGCTTAATGCCTGGTATTTTGAGAATGTACACATCCGATGATTTACCTATACAATTTTTACTCAGATATTCATCAAAATAATTCTCAGTTTCTTCGTGTTTTCTTATTTCTGAGGACTTATCACTTTCCAATATTTGTATCTGGGAAATCAAAACATTATTATGATTCACGTTTGATGGTGAGATTTCAGTGGACACAATCAGTGGATTTTGTTTGACTGCAGAATGCAAGTTAAAGTTTTTGGTACTTTCCAATTGCATTTTCGTACTTTCATCTATAACTATATTTTGTTCTTTATTTCTCAAGTGTTTAAAATCTGTTTCTGATCTCTGATGCTGTAATATCTGAGTTTGTAATTCCAGTATTTGTTTATTCTTTTCCTTTAGCAACTCTTCGCAAATTATATTTTTTTCTTTATTGACTTGTGTCAATTCGAGCTGTTTTTCCAACTGCGTTTCTTGAACTATTATGGTGCTTTCCATATCTTTTATTGTCATTTCAAGATTATGAACTTTAACTAATAATTCCTCGTACAGCTGTTCCTTGGACTTTACCGTCGCCAAATACTGTAGTAGAGGTTTCACTATGCTATAACAATAGTAACCACATTGCTTTTCATTTTCCTTGAGAACCGGGCAAAGCTGTTCTCTGTCCATCGATTGTTCACTTAATTGCATTAAGACAATTATAAATAAAACTATTAATATTTTATTAAATACAAAATTCATCTCGTTTCTGTATACTTCGAGCACCAATTCGAATGAAATTGAAACCACATTCAATTTCGGGTTCTGTTATCAAGTATTTGCTAGATTTCGTGTTACTTGAGATGAATTGTCTCTTATCAGTCCGTCCTATGACTCTTACTCACTCCCTTGAAGAGTCTCTCTTAAAATTAGCATTTGCTCTGGTAACTTGCTAAGAGAATTTAGACCTATAAGCGACTAAAAATATTGAAATTCGAATAAATGGAAACTTTTATCTTCAGCCCAGACCTGGTTGAGAGTATAAAAAAGTCAGAGTATCAGAGAAATGTCAGTGCTCCCTAAATATCAGAGATTTGATCTTTTCGAACATATTTTCGTGGCTATTTATTATTTTCAGTTTCAACAAAAAAATTTAATTCAAGATATATTTTTAATAACTTAAAATGGCATTTAAATTTTATGTTATGCATTGTTTTTCAATTGAAATTTAATTGTATTTCATTCAATAGATTAAACGAATGCATATTTAAATTGGTTTATACAACAAATTTGTAAGAAACATTTGAAATTTTTCTAAATATTCTTGAAGTTTCCTTAAATCATATTGTCAAATAACTGTTGAGCTTCCGAAAATGGAAGCCAAAGAGCTGAGCTTATGAAATGAAATTGAGAGCTGGCAGTGAAATCAAATATAATAAAATGCAACTGCAATATGCACACAATTGCAGTGCTCAGCAAATAATATCGAATAAACTCATACATACTCGTTTATAGTGATTTGTGTCCTGCTAGTTTTCTGGCTCCAATGACTTGCTGTCGATTCCATTTTATGTAATGCTCGGCAGTAACAAATGCGCTTGGGCTTTAGAAAGACCACATTTCAATCCGGACAAAGCACCCACGCCCGATCAGAAATACACAGTCACTCTCTCACACACACACATCAACGCATACATATACATATACACATACATATACCCATACTGAAATTCATAATAAGGGCCTTTAACCCCTTGTGTGTTATGCATTCAAGTTTCAGGCTGCATACTTAGTAAGTTGAGGTCCGTTAGTTTATTGGTAAATGTTTGGGCATCGGCAACAGTCTTGCAAATAGTATACGCCTGACTAGGTCACGTACAGCATCGGCAACATAAATTTGTGGTGTGAGCTCGAGGCTTGAGAACAGTTACAAGCAGATTTTTATACGAGTAGTTGCCTTCGAAAGTTATGATAAATGAAGAGCAGCTGCAAACAGATGTTTGTGATAACAACGAGATGCTGAGATGTCTGAGGCACAGACGAAAGGAGATGGAGCGAGATGTGAACGAGATGGAACGAGGTGGAAAGAGCTGGGACGAGTTGGGTGCAGAAATCGAGCTTATGAAATATGAGCTGAAATTATTGTGTGCGGCAGCTGCAAAGTGCGAGTCCTGCAATCAATTTCCATTAGTTGCCGCGCTTTATTCAACCGAGCTTCACTTAATTGCAACTATATTCATACATAATTATTTATAATACATTATATACATGCAGATTCTATAGCTTTGTATATATACAACAAATCTCTCATTATTTGCAAGATTAAGTATGTAATAATAATATTCTGCGTAAACTGATTAATGCTCACAGTCAATTAACTTTTATTTCATATTTAATTAAACAAACTTAAATTGTGCATCAATTTGATAAACAATTTAAAATCATGTCAAATTGGTTTTAAAGGATCAAAGATTCTGATAAATCTAGAGAATTTTAGCCAGAATTAAATCAACACATGTCAGTTCGATTTCAGAAAATTCATTTCCTTGGGTGGAAAATGGGATAGTCGCGATTGAAGATTTATTATTATCTTATTTGCAATACCTGATATTTAGTAAAACTTAATACTGTCAAACTTTCCTGTAATGCTGGGGCCTATAATAATTGAGACCAGAATTGAGTTTTGAGTTTTCACCAAATAAAATTTAAATTTAAAGAGAGCACTTTATATACAATTTAAAATTAATATCATATCCGGAGCTTGCAATTTCAAGTCTAAAATTGCGGGGTTATTTTCGCTTCAATGCCGTTTGTCTTATGGCACTTTCAAACGCCCACAAAGCAACGGCCGACGGGCGACCAATGAATCTTCAAGACCCATTTAAGCACACCCACACTCACATACACACCCACATCCACACACACCCTCATAGTTGATATCCAAAAGACCAAGCAATTGCGGCCAAAAGGGCTGACAGCGTAAAAGCGAAACTTGGCCAAATGCTTTTTTCTCATCTTTTATTTTATATTTTTATTTCACTCAAAATTGGCTGCTATTTGCCAAGGGCTTTGCTCAGTGTCCAACTGGGTTGGAGGCCCGACCGTTGAAGGTCACCACAATTACTGAAGTGGATAATTAGAGTCGGACGCTGGCGCTAGGCCCACTTTGAAGCACTGTCGACTAAATAAATATTTAAGTTAGTTCATTGAACGGAAGCCATTGTAATGTCGGCGACAAAATGACAAGCTGAATGACATGGCAATCGGATGAAGTGGATAGACTACTATTAGTAAGTACAATAATTCCAAACAGCACACATAAGTATAACTTGTTGCCGTTTTATTAAAATTTCGCAATATGCAAACATTCTTTTAATAATAATAATTCCCTTCCAAAAAGTCCTCAAATTTAATAAGATACAAATTATTTAATAATTCTTTTCATTTTACAACAACAACGCACTATTAAACAGAATTAATGACTGCAAAATATGTCCAGCTTTAGATTTTAATTAAAATGTCTCGAAAACAAAAACATATTTTTCAAGGGAGAAACCTTTTGTGAGGTAAAATGAGCAGAAATAGATCTGGGCTAAGCTGAAAAGGAGACAGTGCCTGTTGGCGATTTATTGTCCGCCGCTATTAATATTATTTCTTAGATTTGTGGCAAGCAACTAAGAATAGCTTAAATTAATTACCTAAACGTCAATTGGATTTAATATTATCACGAAGATTGTAAATATTAAAGCTGATTGATTTAGACGCCCATAACTTTATAAACTTGTTTCGTATTGGTTTCTATTTAAAAATGAATCGAACCAATTATTTCTCAAGGAAATACTGATAAATATTGGTAAAAACTACCAAACAGTGCTTAATGGTGAAGGGTAAAATTAAAAAGATTAAGAAAATATATGTATATAATTAAGTTTAGTAAATTCCAAATAATTTGTTTAAACCATTTTAGGCGGCCGTTAATTAGTCAAAACGTTTAAAATTGTTTAAACTTTATAAAAAATGTAATTACATAGCCAAAGTTTGCTCCAGTACTCGGCGTTTAAAATAGGGAAAACATTGGTAAAGGAATATAAAAAATAAATAAACCGTCGATTTTCGATCGAATCTATTCGATAATGACATCCTTATTAAATTGTATTTGGAGCATCAGGAAATGTATCTAGTACACACGTATTTATTATATAATATTTAAATGTATTTTAAAAAGTCAACTGGAACAATGGGCCTCTCGGCAAAATCCTTTTGGTGTTTTTTCTCATCGGGTCAACAACGCTTATCAGAAATACTTAATTTCATGGTCCTCCGGCACTGCGAGATCTTTGTCTTCTTTGCGTCTTCGGGCAGCCGACTAGTAATTCAAAATGAGTACACTTCAGATCCAATCACCGACAGTATAAACAGTAGAATATTTATCCGCAAGTTACCAACTTTCAAATCAAAGATTAACCGAATTATTCAATTAGTGGTGCTAGAATATACATATTCCACATCAAAGCGAGGAATAATAATACTTTAGCATTATTTAAATTATGCTTTAGCATTATTTGAAATTTGATGCTTGTGTTTTAGTTTTTTCTTATTTCAAAAAGCATTCAAAGAAAAATGTAAGTTCTCATTAAGAAATAATTTATTATTTACAGACTAAGGTCTTATGTCAAAAATATTCAATATTTAAGATGCCTTTTGTAACCTTATCTAAAACATGACAAGTAACTTTATTCGAGAGAGCTCGACTAAGAGATACCCTGTGCACAAATCCAATTCGATGTTTTATTTTTTTCTTATAGGTATTTTAATAATGCTTCCGAATAACTTACTATATTAAAACATTTATAAAAGCAAGAAGTAAGTAGGAAAACCAGGCCCACTTCAAAAATGTCGGGACATATTTGTAATACATGATTAAGAATATATGACAATACAGATTATAAATATAGATGAGAAATTTTATTTATTCGTATTCTGAATCGTAAATTAAACTTAAAAATATTTTTATAAGCCAAACATTAGTTGTGCTTTCCCTCTCTTAACCACGATATCCTAGAAACTATGAGTGCAATCAAAGTGTAGCTATGAATCAGATGAGTGGACCCGCATGCTTCTTCTGCCCCTTGAGCACGCGGCGATTGTGGGGCATGGCGTAGTGCAACTTGCTCCAGAAGAGTGGATCGCCCCACTTGAGATATGTGTTGAGCTTGAGATAGGCTCGCAGCTCGCTGTCGATGCCCTCGAAGTGCTCCAGTTCTTTGTAGAGGATGATGATGATGCGCTTGCGTTTGTCCTGCAGCGTCGCCTGGTAGGCAATCCGGAACTCCATGCGCGCCCAGACCGAGTCGATGAAGTGCTGCGACAGGACAATGATGACCCGCTTCGAGTCATTCACGGTGCGCACAATCTGCTCGGGAATGCAATCGCCGACGAGCCAATCGCGTCCGTGGAGGCAGACTCGGAATGCGTGGAGACCGTTCTCCAGCTTGGGCAGCAGTTCAGCTATCAGCTGTTCGTCCTTGTGGGAATACGATATGAAGGCATCGTAGGTCTTGTCCTTGTCCAGCTCCTCTTCGGACACCCACCACAGGCACAGATTGTGATTGTAGAGCCAAATCTTGAGCTCCTGCTGATAGATCAAATACACGACACTGATCAGACACGCCACGATGATCAGACCGCCCAGAATGCAGCCGATGAGCAGGACATACGAAGGACACAGCTCCCAGACCTCCAGTTGCTGAAAGGGCTTTGTCGGCCAGCTGGAGCAGTAAATGTCCCCAATGTCCGGCACTCGCTGGGGCTGAGCTCTCACAAATCCCAGCAGAGGCAACGCATTGCAATCGCAGGTCATTGGATTGCCTGCCAACATCACATTCATCGTGTTGTTCTCCTGTTGCAGGTAATTGATAAAGCTCTGATCGAACGCGTTGATCTGATTGCGACGCACATCCAACAGGCTGAGATTTTCGGGCAGCTGTCGAGCTGCATCCAAACTGCTCAGCTGATTGTCCGCCAGATTCAGGAGACTAACGTTGGCAAATCCAATAACTTGGCTAGCATCTTCTGGCAGCTCACTAATGCTGTTGTTCTTCATCTTGAGCACCGTTCGAACCAGATTGGTCCGTGGCAATGGCGGCAGACTTTCCAGGGCAGCTCCACGGCAATCCACATAGAGTTGCCACGTTTGTCGTTGCACCCAGCAGATGCAGTGGGGATCGCACTCCCAGTGATCCGACTTGTACTGACAGGTGTCCTCGTCGGTGCACACCAGCGCCTCGAAGGGCATCGTCAGCTTGACCCCGTAGAATTGCGTTCCACGCATATCGATAAAGTTCAGACTTCGCACATCCTCAAATGTCGTGGGATTCAGGGAGGTCAGCGAGTTTTGATTAAGCACCAGTTTTACGAGCGACGTCAACGGCTTAAACAGTTCACTGCGGAACGATGAAAAGGTATTAAAGAATTAAGCTCACAATTTGTACGATATTCAGATTGAAGAAAGCTTGTCTCTGTTGGCAATTCTATTTCATATTTCATAAAATATTAACTGTAATACATAAAAATAGTGCCAGCCTGAAACTAATTGATAACGAATTGAAATAAGTTGAATTTATTGTTCTAATTACAATTAAAATACTACTTAAATACATTTAAGTGCTAAAATCTATATAAGACTGGATTTCAATAACATCCGTTCAACCTGTTGAATTCATTTACAATTATTCTCCAATTAAAGTCAATTTTCTTGAATAATAATAAATTTGTTATTTATGTAATTGAATAATAATTTGAAGTTTTCGTAATTGGGTTATATAAAAATTAATTTCAAGTAATGTGAATCAACAAGTTAAAGAAATTGTAATTCAACTATTAATATATTTAAATATTTGTTAATAAATTTTGTATTTTCAACAACTGATAGTAGTTAAATATATGGCATTTACTCTAGTTAGTTAAGCACTCTTAATTAAGTAACCCGAAACCTATTCACTGATTTTTGTTAAAGTATTAACTAGAGAATTAAAATTAAAAAAAATCAATAAGGCATAAGTGAAATTAATTAACAAATTAGATTAGTTGCTGACTTTACTGTGATGTCCTTAATTTTACGCAATTATTGTTTTTTTTTTAATTTTATACATGATTAACTAATTAGGTTCTTTTACCAGCATAATTATGAATAAATATGAATACGAATTTCACAAAATCAATATTTTGGTATAATAAGGGTATATTTAAATTGGCAATAGAATAAGTGGAATGAAAAATGAAATAATTTAAATTTTAGCTATCAGGTGAATAAAATTAACTAATGATGAATGTGTTGATAAAGAGTCTATGTTAATGTATACCTCCTAGCACTACAATAATTATAACATACCTGTCAAATTTCGATTACAATTACTTATTAATTGGATTATTTATTAGAAATAATCGTAGTGATTATATGATTCACTGTTGAAAAATTTGTGATTATTTAATGATTACGATTAGAAAAAATCAAAAAGAATCTAAAAGTATTACGATTATTCAAAATAATCAGAAAAATTCAAAAATAATCTTTCTGAGTATTTCGGATTATTATTAAACATTTCGATTATTCAGAAAGTCCACTAAAATAAATTCTCCTTTTTTTTAAAAAAAGTTTTTACACAAAAAAAATTCGTCAAAGCAGATTTTCTAACATGGGAATCGAACCTAAACATTTAAAATTTAGAGTAAAACAGGTCAGCAACTCTAACTATTGAGCTACGGAAATATTCCAACTGCCTCCTTCTTTCTTCTAAATTTAACTGCTTTAGACAGCACAAAAAGCAACTATAATAAAAAGCTTTGGCTAGTTTGATTGTGAAAATTTTAAATAATTTGGTTTTTTACCAAATAGTCATAAAAAATCTAAAAAAAAACTGAAATACTCAGAAAGATTATTTTTGATTATTTTTGATTTTTCCTGATTATTTTTGAATAATCGTAATAATTTTAGATTTTTTTTTTATTTTTTCTAATCGTAATCATTAAATAATTGGGCAAAACCCAAAATAATCGTAATTTAATCATTGGTTCGACTTTTAAACAAAAATAGTCTAATTACTAATGATTATGATTACTAATCATTATTTAAAAGGTATGGTTTCTAAGTATATAGAATATGACATTGAAGTAATCTTAAGAGAAAACCATCTCAAAACAACAACATTCAATTCCCTTATCCTCAAATAATGTTTTCAAAGCATCAAATCCAACAACAAGAAATCAATAACTTTTCAACTGCCATTTGATAATTGGGAGTCGCAATCTAGAAGGCGCCGCTGATAAGCGATAAGAAATAAGTGATAAGTAATAAAAATAAGTGAAAACTTAGAAACAGAGTGAGGTACTGTGATTTATTATTTGAGTTGTGGTTGTTGATTTGCGTCTATCGGCCATTGATTTGTGCCTTCTTCTAATCAGCAGAGAGCAGAGAGTGGAACCCACCTTGATAAGTTGGTTAACCTGTTGCTGGACAGATCGAGAAGTCGAAGATTGCTGAGACTGTTGAAGAGATCCACAGGAAGCTTGGACAAAGCATTGCAGGATAGATCCAATAGCGTGAGATTGCCCTGATCGAGGAAAAGCTCACTGGGGAGCTCATTTAGTTGAGGATTCTTATTGAGTCGAATGAATCGCAATTTGTAGCTGCCCTTGAACATTTTGGCATCCACATGGTTAGTGGCACGCGTCAGACGCAGCTCCTCCAGCTGCGGCATGGAGGTGAACACATGATTCCTCAGCTTATCTGACTTCTCTCCGGCTGGCTGTGATAACTTCAGGCTGAGATTGCGCAGCTGTTGCAGCTCCTGGAGCAGCTCTGGTCGAAAGTGAAACATGTGCGGATTCGAAATGGACAACGTTTGAAGACTGCCCGAAACGGAGGAGAAAAGCTTAGTGGGCAACTTTCGCACTGCCAATTTAAGTTCCAGAGTTTTCAAGCTATCGAAGGCCTGGAATAGGGTCTCGGGCAGCACCTGCTGTAAGCTCTCGTATTTAAAGTATTCCAATGCAGGGACAGGACTAAAGAACCAGGTGCTGATATTGTTCGCCACAGCCAGCTCCTCATCCAGATCATCCAACTCCTCCTGGTCGCTAGCTTCCGTCTCGAGACTGCGATCTCGAAACTGAACCTTGAGCACCTCCTGCACACCCAGGGCATTCAGTAAATCCCCGAAGAACGTCTCCGACCAATAGTTGTAGGCGTCGAACTCAAACAGGGCCACCTGGCTGATATCGAAGCGCGGCAGCCACTGAACACCAGAGGTGGAGTAATAGCTCATGGCAATGTTTGTGCCATTGTCCGTGATCTGCATGATCATCGCGTACTCGTTGGGACAATGGACGCGCACTAGATTCGATTGTGGCTCGCAGGTACATGAATCATTCACCTGGTGGCAATAGCTCGACAGCGGTATGATCTGGGCATTGTATGTGCCCACAATTGCCATAACTACGAGCAGATACGAGTATCGATATCGATACCAGAACATGTTCTGCATAACTCACTCACACTCACTATTCATAAACATTTAATTCACCAATTATTCACTCCCGCACCTTACAACGGCAACGTCTCAATTGTGACTGCTATTTCAGTCATATCGCAAAGAGTCTGCTCTTTATTGATACCGATATCGACACATACCTGGGAGTACGTATTGTATGTATATAAACCACGAGCAAGACACTGATAAAATGGAAACAGACAACAACAAAAACAAAATAATTTTAAATTAAAGTCAAAACAATCAACAACACTCGTTCAGAGACTCACAGAGTTGAGCAAAAATTGAAAGAAAACAACAGTATCAAAGAAGCATTACTGCAGTTGTAAATTATCGTTCGATAATATGCCATTGTTTTTTAAATACAAATATATTTTCAAATTATAGTAATATAGAAATAATTGTATTCTAGGAAGAGCTTGCAAATAACTGTTATTTACTGACTCTTTGCTTAAAGTGTCAGAAATGGGAGAAATTTTCGTATTTAAAAAAAAAAATATTTGCCAGAAGTTAATGAAAACATATCTCATCAATTTCGCGAAGAATTTTTCTTGATGTGGGAAATGCACTGCATGTAAGGGCTTTATTTTAATTTTAACACATATTGTAAATAACTTATTTCCATACAGATTTTCCAATTATTGTCTAATTAAAATCAAATTGATTTAAAAAATCATACATATAACTAAATGTACTTATATCACAAATGCAAATGGAAATTGTTCAAATTTAAAACGATTTCCGATATTATATGAAAAAATGTAGTATGTGAGTTTTAGCTATTTTACATTTATTTCTAAAGCTCAAAATGAATAAAAAGTATCGGATACTCTTATCTGTCATCTCGGAGTGGTTTTAAAAATACTTTTAAAGCTTCAAGAATAATCTTACATTGACTACATACATTTTCTTGGATTTATAAAATCAGCTAAGTATTATATTTGTATATTATTTTTGGTTTGCGCCTAAAGATAATTTAAATATTCATAGTTATTCGTGTCACGTACTCATTTCTAATTCTTTGCACTTTAATTATATTTTTAATTTTTAAATGACTAGACAAAAAAAAATAGATTGTTGTGGCATATTATATTTCTTAGCTTCTTATCTAACTGATAATTTGGCAACCGTATTTTTATTTATTTATAGTATTCTAGAGGTTCACAGATAACTGTCTGATTTAATTAAGAGCTATTCTTAAAAGGGGAATAGAAGCACTTACATTTAACTCTTTTTCTAGTATTAATTTTCTCATATTTGTTATACTATATTCTACCGGACTGACAATACATGAGTCAGAAGTTAAAAATAGAGAAAAAATGTTGTCTATAAAACAATAAAATGGTTACCTACCTTAAGGAACCGCAAAAAGCTGATAAGCATAGTTTTTTTTATACTATAAGAGAATGTGATAAGAATACTTGTCATTTAAAATATGAAATGAGAAATCAGAGTACATTTCAAGTATTGATCGCTATCTAGGTTTGATAGAGGAACTAAAAGTTGTCGCCTTTCAATTTGAAAATAATTTATTATTTTTTAAAATTATTATGACATAAAATGCTGTAGATATTTCGAGAAAGCAAATCGCACGAAAATAGAACTTGGATTTCTAACTATATTCCAACGTTTATCTGCTCGATCTAAAGTTAGATATATATTTTTTTCTTTATAATTGGTTTACAAATTGAATATTTATCCATCTTTATATGTGGTAAGCACAATTAAGGGCTTGGAATGAAGCTTTATGCATTTTTCAGGTATATCAATATTTAATAGACGTATGGGAATTTCGGCTTAATGTATGCCTAGGTACAATCAATGGGGCGAGTACAATATTTAGCTTAAAGCCCCACCCTCCGTCAACACACGAACCGTGAAAATGTCTGGCCGTTAAACTTTGACAGCTGCCTAGAGACCCACGCCCCCGAAAGGAACTTATTTATAGTACTCCAATCGCATCAGAGCTCTGACCCACTTGGTTACATGATCAAGAAATAAGTCGCCCCATAATACCAAGTCAATCATGTCAATAATAGAGCCCAAAGTATTGCCTGCGTGCGGACGCCATGAACTTGCCAAGGTCGACAGAGCTACCGGGCCAATTCCCAAAAAGACCAGGGACCAGGGCTCAGAGCAGACCTTGCGAACTTTGGCAAATTGTGGTACCAGCCACGTAAAAGTTGAGCCCCTGCCTTAAACAACTTTTTCATAATTCAGTTTTCCTTTGACGGGACTCCAACTCAATTAACAGTTTTGGACAAGCGTCGCGCAGCCTCGTCTCACATAAAAGCCCCTCACAACCCGAAAAGAAAATTTTAAATGTCGAAAACTTTTCAACGACAGTTTAATTGGTCTTATATGAAGCCCGAACTAAAAACCCACATGTATAAATTATACATAAATAGATAATAATTTTGCATTTAAAATAAAATAATTAAAATATAATAAGATATCGATATTTTTATTTTTATAGCTAGAGAAAAATAGCTGAAATTAACGTTATAAAAATAATTTCATTCAAATGCTGTATGCTATTTAGTTGTTTCAGGCAATAAACAAAATTCAAAAAAGTTTCGTGATCAATTATCTTAGAATTAAACCGCCAGTAAACAATAAATTATTAAAATTCTCTTAAAATCTCAAGTCTATTCTAAACGTTTTATTTGAAACAAAATTAAATCTTAATGGATTACCCTATACAAGCCTTTTTTTTTTCAAAAATCAAATACCAGTTTACTGTCAATTACACAATATTCGCATACGAGTCCATTACACATACGCAGCGTGGTGCACGTTGCAATTATCAACGTTTGTGGGTGAGTGAGCATCACATTCACCGTGCATCCTTGCGGTCACTCAGAGGCTTGTCAAGGACTTTATTATAAATAAAAGTATGTTGAAATCGTATCTGACATCGCTCTGTCTGATTGTGGCGATTATTAGCGTCACAGTAAATGATTAAGAGTACTTAATGAATAGCCCTCTTAAATAATAATGAGATTTTGGCTAACTCGACTATTTGGTTGAGTATCTCGTTATGCAAATGGCCAAGAGGTTGGCGGGTTGGCAATGAGAGACGTTTAAAAGCCACATCAATCAGCTCGGACTTGGACTTGGCCCACTTAAAAGGGCATTTCACATAAATGTCAACACTAAATTGTCAAGCACACATACTAACGGACACCCAGGCACACACACACACACGTATACTTATACATATTTAGCTTAACCGCTTGGCTAATTTATGTCAGTCCCTTGGTCTTGCGGCACGTGGCAAGCTATGTTGGCAACCGGCAGCTGGCAACTGTCAGCTAACGCAATTGTTATGGCAGCTTAAACCAACAGATCAGAATCACCCAACCAAACCCTGCACCCTACACAAATACTACCCTTCCATTTCCGCCCCTCTGACATTTGGCAAATTGTATGCAGAAGGATGCAAAAGGAAATGCATTCTCAGCATTTGAAGTGCAGTTTGCAAATTAAATCAAAATACACACTAAGCTACTCTTTGGATAAATAAGCAGCAACAACTAGTAAGAAGGGCTACAGTCGTGCGAGCTCGACTCCGAGAGACTCTGCACTTATTGAGAAAAAGTAAACAAAAGCAATTATGAAAATATTCAAATGAAAATAATAATATGCGCATTGTGAAATCTGCATAACAACAATAAGAGTCTTGAGTTTTATTCATTAAACATTTTTGCACATTGCTTTAAGCAACATAATAAGCCCTGTGTACTTGCTTAGTACAGGGTCTAAAACTCTTTTGTTGATGCTGTTGTTGAAACCACAAATGAAATGCATTTTCATGCTTTCTGTGCCAAACATTTTTGGCTGAGTGCATTTGCTATCTTTGTGTGTGTGTGTGTGAATGCATCTGCATCTTATGTGTGTGTGGCATTTGAAAAATTAAATGAAATCTGCCAGCATTGAGTGCTAGATCAGCATTTGGTTACAAATCAATAAGCTTTTGTGTTTTGTTAGCTGCTCTGCAAGTTCTCTTGACACTTATCAAAGAAGTGTGTAACACAATACCGGGTGGGTGTTATATTTAATTAAATTAAAAATTAAATTTAAATCTGGCAATAAACTTTTAATACGGTACCTCATACGAATTCCGATTTTTTTTAAAGGAATTTTAAAAAAGAAGAAAAAAAGACCAAAAATAAAATTTTGGGAGTCCAAAATTGGGAAGAAAAAATTAGGAATCAGAAATTAGAAATTTTAACTAAGATAAATACTCAGAGTAAAAAAATTGGAAAAACAAAATTAGGAAAAAACAAGTGGAAAAGGCTATAGTCGAGCTCCCGACTATAGGATACCCGTTACTTACATAAACAAATTAAAGCTATTGATCTTGTTGGTATTTAGTAGGATGATAGGTAATAACAGTAGCTAAAGTTCACCGTTTAAAAAAACCGAATATCTTGAAAACTGTGCGTGTGGTGGATTTTCGCGATTTACGGAGGCGGAAAGGGGCGTGGCAAAATTTTGAAACAAACTTGACCTGCGTGGGGTTTATAGAAATCTGTGTGCCAAATTTGGTTGCTCTACCTCTTATAGTCTCTGAGATCTAGGCGCTCACACAGACGGACAGATGGACGGACGGACAGACGGACATGGCTATATCGACTCGGCTGTTGATGCTGATCAAGAATATATATACTTTCTAGGGTCAGAGATGCTTCCTTCTCCCTGTTACATACATTGCAACGAATACAATATCCCCTTTTACTTATTTTTAATAAGTAACGGGTATAAAAAATTGGGAAAGTACTTTGGCTTTTCTGTCATTGGTTCAATTCGTTCGAATAGTATTATTTATTATTCAAATAGCTCTGTGCCTGAAAGGCAGTGGTCTTTGTAAAAAATAAATATGGAAAAGTACATAAGCAACAAACCATTTCAAGAAAAAAATTATCTGTAGAGCTATTGTTATACCTTCGATAAATGGTTATATGTCTCAAATCGCCACTCAATACATACGACCAATACAAAAATTAAAAAATTGTTGATTTTTTATAAAAGGTGGCACACAATATAAACATGTAGATTTTGAAATAAATGGCTTAAATAAATATCACATGGTAATCGATGTCTTAATTTTGAAATAAATGGCTTGACAAAATTAAAAATCTTTCCCATTTTTTGTCTTCCTAATAACAGTATTCCCAATTTCGGATTCGTAACTTTGGATTCCTAATTATTCGATTCCTAATTTTGAATTACTAATTTTTTTCCGAATTTTCGTATTCTGAGTAATATTTTTCGACATTCGTATAAAGAATCATTCATACAAGTAATTTCTTTCTTTTTACAAAAACACAGCGATAATAAATTTGCGAATTTCATATTTTTGTAGTATGAAAGTAAATTTACTTAGAATAGGTCATGTTATAAATTTTAATACTTATAATAAAATCGTTATCAGTAACTCAAGTACTTTCAGTTTCTCAGTGAGAGCGATGCAAGTTCTAAAGGTTAACAATTTTTGTGTTTTCGCCATGCCTCGCAGATTTATTTTGGGCTCTGAATAAATTAGTTGTGCGAAGCGTGTGAAACGTATTTGATTAATTCAAAACTATCTTCTCTCTGCTATTCGAGTAATTTAAATGTTTGTCTATTAAATACACCAATGAATGTAAATCTATAGTCAAAATGTTTGAGATGAAGATAATCTTTTTTGTAATATGTGGTGCCTTAATTTATTCAACTTGTGTGGCCAAACCAGCTATCGAGCCGGATGTAAAGCAAAGTACAATTGACAGCAACGAAAACCTTATAACTGATGACAACTCCGAATACCTCAAATCCTATGCTGCACTGATGTCGAGCTATATGAATCTCACTGTGGCGCCATGCGACGATTTCTACGAATATGCATGTGGCAATTGGAAGCTGGTAAAACCGGAAAGGCAAAAGATAAACAAACGTAGTAATCATCTGGATATTGTGTATGCGGTGATCGATAAAACAGAGGAACTGCTCCTGTCGAACTCCACGCTGGCAAGGGATCTGGGCTACGCCAAGGAACTGAGTATTGCTCGACAGTTCTACAACGCGTGTCTCAGTGCTGATCTCAGTCCAATGCCAGCTGCTGACCCCGCTTATCTCGCGCTTATCAGGTCGATTGGCGGATTTCCCGCTGTGGACGGCGATGCGTGGCAACCTTCGAATTTTAGTTGGTTCAACATGAGCTCCCACCTCACTAACTACGGGGTAGATGGACTAATCAAAGAAGATGTATTGCCAGTATATCCATTTATACCATATTTCAAGCTGCCAGAGCTCGGCTTTGATTACATCGTCCATAGCGACAACATTCCCACCAACGACACCAATGGATATAAACTAAATGATAAGCGTATGCGAGAATATCTGAAGACTTATGGACTTCCCGATGAACAGGTGAACGATGTGATTGCCGGAGTCTTTGCCTTCTGGCGTGAGGTGCTGCAAATCGCCGATCGATTTGATGAGCATCGAGAGAAGTGTGTGTTCTTGTCGCAGATTGAGAATATGGAGCCTTTCCCTCTATGGAAAAACTACTATGACATTGCATGGGGTGGTCTTGATTTTGGAGAATATTCAGATCGCTTCTGCGATTTCTACTACCATGAACTGGATAAGGTGTGTGCCAAGCACAAGGAGGCAGTTGCCAATTATCTGGCCCTGAAGCTCATTTATAGCTTAGACTTTAAGCTGAGGTCCTCCAAGTTCAAGCGCGATCTTTGTATGATAAATACTCAAGGCTCGTTACCTTACTTCTTTAGCAAGCTTTACTTAATGGTGAGTTTTGATGCTCACTAATCTTTGTTAATAAATTGTACTTAACTATAATGTTCTTGAGTTCAGAAACACTTTACGGATAAAACCAATACGGAGATTACGAACATTATCACCGAGTTGCGAAAGAGTTTTGTGCTGCTCTTGGAAAACGCCAGCTGGCTAGACGAGGAAACTCGTAAGGAGGCGTTACTCAAAGAATCTGCGATCGTGTCACGGGTAGGTGCATTAAAGGATGACAATCTCACTGATACCCTAATTCGCGAGATGAACAATCTAACCGTCGTCCCAGAGAGTTGGCCCACGAACCAGATCAGCTTAAGGAAATTCTTTACATACATGACGCGTTACAATGGATTTCATTACAAAGAACTGTCCGAAGAAACGAAACCTCTGAGGTTTTTGATCGGAACTGCGGTGAACGGTATGTATAATAGAATGGAGAACTCGATCAATATCATGGCTGGTTTACTGCATCCACCCGTCTACCATCGGGCCTGGCCCAATTCACTCAAGTTCGGCACCATCGGCTACTTGGTGGGTCATGAGTTGACACACGGATTTGACAGCACCGGTGCCATCTTTGACAGCACCGGCGAATATCGAAATTGGTGGTCGAAGAAATCAGGCACAAGTTTTTTGAATCGCGCCAATTGCTACGTGAAACATTTCAATAACTATCTAATACCAGAGATCAATCGCAAGATCGATGGGGACCAGACCAAGGATGAGAATATTGCCGACAGCGGTGGATTACGCGAGGCAATGAATGCATATCGGAGCCACATGAAGCAGCTGCAACAAAGCAACGACAACAACTCCGCATTCGAGTCTGTGCTGAAAAACGAACAGATGCCCGGCATGGATTTATCACCAGAACAATTGTTTTACGTGGGCTTCGCCCAGCTCTTCTGTGCCGACTACGAGGAGAAGGACTATTGGGAGGAGTGGTCTGATAAGCATACGATGGACAAATACCGCGTCCTTGGCGCTGTCACTAACGACGAGGATTTCGCCAAGTCGTTCAACTGCCCGTCTGGCAGTCCAATGAATCCGAATTCGAGCAAATGCCGCATTTGGTAAAGTGACGTATTTAAGTAATTAATTTAAATATGAATAAATACGTACATACTTGTATATGTTTTTAAGCTACACACAAAATAGTTGATTAAAAGAATGTCAGCTTATTTTCATATCAGCATCTGATTCGATTCGATTTACTTACTCAACAGCCAAGTCTGTTGCTAATGCTTCAAGGCTCCGAGAATTTGAAAGCATTGGGGCCTCTCTACTAGTTCTCAATGAGCAAAGATTAGACAGATAATTCTACGACACGTGCGATAACGAAATGAGGTCATGTAATATCAATCTTCGAATTTCGAATTGTAATAAATTGATATGTATTGAGCAGTATTTGATTGAAGCCGAATATTTACAGGGCATAAACTCAGAATATAATATGTTCTATATATAAAAACTTGAAATATTTTTGTAACCTTAGCTAATGTAGAGTTTCAACATTTTTTTCAAATTACGCCTTCACCCCCCGCCCATCCGACTATAAGAAAAATGGATTATTACTAATTTTTGCACCAAAGGAGAATTTATAATTTTTTTGTTTATTAATTAGACCTTGTTTTCACCACTTCCTCATCTGACTCTTGGAAGAATCTGACTTAAAAAGAAAAGCTTCAAATTTTAGTAGTCTTTATAAATCTAAAACAACTAATTTGATTTAATCTTGAGTATTTAGATTTAGAAAATCAAAAAGTTTCATTTAATCCAACATATCGGACTTTTCGACAATGTGCGAACTTGTAAACTGATTAAATGTTTCTATAAATTCCTGAAAAGCTTTTGATTTTTAAGGCATAAAATTTTACATTTTATCTTACCGCAATTGAAGCTGCGGGTAAGTTTGCTAGTACACACATATTTGTGTTCTTTTTTTTCTCCCATTTTTATCATTGTCAGTGTCCGATTGTCGACCCAGTTTGTTGATGTTTCCATTATGTGCAACAGCAGAAAATGTTGTCAACATTTCTTGCGGCCAGTCACACATGAAACTTTACCCCCCTTCGCCCTTACCGCTTCTCTGAAAAAGGGTTATGATAAAAAATAAAGTATTTTCTAGGAAAAGGGGCTTAAAGCACATCACGATTAATAGGAATTTTCAATTATTTTCCATTGAACGTAGCCGAAGTGAAATGGTTTTTAATTTAATCTCTGCTTTACACACTTTCTCACCAAATTGGGAAATATAAATTTGTTGCCAATTTTAATAGAAAACTGTAAAGAGCTAACTATAAAAAGTGGGAAAGGCTATAGTTGAACTCCCGACTATAGGATACCCGTTACTTACATAAATAAATAAAACTTTTTTTATTGCATGCTTTTAGGCACTTTTATTGCTTAAGAGCTTTAATCAGCCAGTAACACCTTTCTGTTTGTCCGATCTTGTTGGGATTTAGTAGGATGATAGGTAATAATAGTAGCTAACGTTCACCGTTTAAAAAAACCTAATATCTTGAAAACTGTGAGTGTGGTGGATTTTCGCGATTTACGGAGGCGGAAAGGGGCGTGGCAAAATTTTGAAACAAACTTGACCTGCGTGGGGTTTATAGAAATCTGTGTGCCAAATTTGGTTGCTCTAGCTCTTATAGTCTCTGAGATCTAGGCGCTCACACAGACGGACAGACGAACGGACGGACATGGCTATATCGACTCGGCTGTTGATGCTGATCAAGAATATATATACTTTATAAGGTCAGAGATGCTTCCTTCTCCCTGTTACATACATTGCAACGAATACAATATCCCCGTTTACTTATTTTTAATAAGTAACGGGTATAATGATAGCATGAATTCTGTTTTTTTAGCGACGAAAATATTCAAAGATTTTATTTAAAAGAGATCGACTCATTTTTCTTTTTTTTTTTTGGGAATTCTGATTTGCTCTTTTTAGAATTGACCATTCAAAAGGGCAAAGCAATGAGCGCCTGAATGCAGTAACTTTTATACTGATAGAGTTTAAAAATTAAAGGTACAAATAGTTTCGACTTAATAATATTAGTTATAGCTTTAGAGTAAATAGCATTTTAACTATAAAGAATATTTTAGATTTAATTTTTGCTGAAATATAATATATTGTGAAGATATATACTTCGATGAAATATAATCACACACTTCAAAAGTCCCAAAATCGAATCCATTAAAAGTGTAAATTTTAATGATTGATTCTGTGAAAAGTTACGCGCTACTTAATACTTTTCTTGGAGTCTGGGAAAAATAAGAACAACAACAACATATAAATATTTTTTGCCTGTGCAGTTTATTTTTAATTTGTACCCAACCGACGTCATTAAACGCTCATTAACGCTCAACTGCAGTTCAAAGCAAGCTAAGTAGACGATTTTTTATGCTTTTGTTTGTTGATTTTGTTGCTGCTGTTGTTGTTATGTTGTGCACAGACCGCTAAAGAAACGGAAAATGCTGAGCGGAGGCGTGTGGGCGCTTGGGCATGGGCGTGACTCGCAGTTGCCAGTGCACACGCCAAGGACACGCACACACACACACACACACAGACTGAAAGTCGCATTCACTTGCTGCACGTTTGAAAAGCCCAGTAAGTATACGCTAGTCGATTATTCAGGCCTGACAAATACCCTATGCTATGCCCATGTTCCCCATCTGAACCATTGAAGTCTAATTCCAAAAAGTGAAATTTTTTTGTTTCTACTCAGATATAATTTAACAATGCAAATTTTGAAAAACTTCAATATACATAATTCAAAATTGTATGCATACAAAAATCAATAAATTGTTCCTACAGAGTAAATTTGGTGAATTAGGTACATCCCAACGAAGAAAGTAAACAGCTGCTGCTCTTGCTGTTGCTAGGGCAATGTTAGATGCAGATACAGTCAACATCGTAAGTATTCAGATGCAACGGAGCATGCAGTAACTGCGACAGCTTCGAAATAAAGAACCAGCAACAAAAAATTCGACAGCAAAGGGCGCAAAAAGTAAAATAAGGAAAAGTTATCATGAAATTACGAAAGTTAAATAAAATATCTTAAAAGTGGATACCCAGCAAAAACAATGGGTGTTAACATATGCAGTCAGATAAAAAGTTGTCTTTTCTAGGTTTCTTTTATATGTTGGGTCTGAAACTTGTCCCCTTTGAGGATTACTTATTAGGATATTCAAAGATCTTTCACTGAAATAACCACTGTCCATCATACCTATAGCTACTATCTTGCAGGGTATGTGCTCGTGCCGAAAAATAAAAAAAAAAAAAAATAAACGAGTTGCCCTGCAGCAAAGTTTCACGTCAAACTCAGGCACAGCTTATATCCTTATATAGTATATATAGGATGTATTCTCTCTATATAGAAGGTATCTACATCGTAAGTACTTTTGTATGTATGTTTGTGCCCTACCTGTGGAGCATTGAGTGAATGCGAATGCTCGGGCTGTTGGCCTGAATGAAAAACTGACAAACTGAAGCACTACAACTTTTCCAGGGGCCAAGCTTAAATAACTACGAACAACAAAAACGCATCCATCGCATCAGATGTAAAAGATAAACTTAAGCCTTAAAATTCGGTAAGCAGCAAGCAAATAAAAATAATATTATTCATAAAAAGCCATCATCTCAGATAAAGCGAGTTTATTAAGTACTGCATTAAACTCTTATCAAAAGACAATGGGCAAGGTAAATGTTATAAATTCCTAATTTATAAAATTTCACAAATGTAATTAAGGTTTATCTCCCTATAGGAATAATTAAACAAAAATATTTAAGATTAATCAAATGGAGTATTTATGAATGTTGTTAGCAATTTATTAATGATTACTACTCGTAATTGGTAAAATATAATTTTATTTTTATACAATGTTGTCGTAAATACATTTCAACACTTTTAAAAAACAGAACGAGATGATACAATTTTTTCCTTGAAACTGAAAGTTTTGGAATTGACAAATATTAATTCTTTTCTGGATTTAAACATCAATTGTTCTGCTTTTTTTAGGTCAATTGTGATTATCTGAAACTAATTGGAATTATGTGGTTTTTAATTACTCTAAAATTCAATTATGAATTCCACTGTGCGGTCTCCTAGAAGCAAGAATATTTGGTCTGTCGGCGCAAAGAACTGCAGCGAATAAATTATGCAAGCCAAGACCAAAACGTAAAAATTCAGAACTACACACCCACACTCACAGTGACAGACACTGCGAAATATTTGCCCCACACATAAACACATAGATACACACACGTATATACGGTATGCACGCATATTTGTGTACTTTTTAGTCATCTTATGCCCAGTTTTGCTTGCATAAGCTGCAAAGTTGCAAGGGAAAAATTGTTGCATTCGTTGGCTGCATTTATCGTGTTGCAACTTGCAGCTCGCAAGTAGAGTTCGGGGACACGAAATATGCAATGCAGCATAAGTGCAACAAAAACAACTCGCCAAATTCCCGACCCACCATTTCGCAAGCGCTCGAGTGTTAACCACACATACAATAAATTATAAAAGCCATCCACCCACACACACACACATAAGACACAGCCATGTTGTGGTTGTTGTAGTTGTTATTGTTGCACTTTATGCTGGTGGAAATTAATGAGACGGAAAAAGGTGCTGCAAATGGGAATGATGCAAGTTCGCAGTTTAGTTTGGCGTTAGCTGCATCACTCGATTCAGCGAACTGCAAAATATTCATTTGCAGAAATTTTCCAGACAAATGACAAATGAGAAGAAGGCTCTAAGGAAGTCATGATTGGCGGAAGCTTAACGGGGAAAACTAATGAGCCAACCGAATTGCAAGTTAATATATTTCTGTCTCCATTGCAGAACTAATGAGCTATTTGATAATAAATAACAGAAACTGATTAAAACTATAGGTGTAGCACTCAGTTTGGAGTTAGGCAGGGACTGAGAATTGGCCAACACGCTTAAGCCAATATTCTAGGTGGTATTATAAAAGTTTTAAAGGTATTTAAAGGATATCAAGAATTTCTAATAATTTTTTACACATCTCCATCTGCCCTGAAAACAAATTACGAAATCGAATTGCATGGACATCTTAAGGACAGACTGCTAAATATGTTCATATTATGGTTCGGTCAATTTCGACTTAACTTACTCGTAAACATCAATTAATGTTCGAATATATAAAAGAAAAAAATTTCGATTTTATCTATCTAGGACACAACCAAATAAAGTTTGACCAGTACGCACACATTATAATCAAATTAGTGTATCTGCTTCTTTATAAAGACTACTAAGTACTTGAACAAACTTTCGGCTAATAAATTAGAAAAATAGGCAAGCAAAAAATTATCAATACTTATTTGAAAAAGATTTCCATCATTTTTGGCATAACTTATGCGCATCCGTAGGAAACGCTGGTGACCTCGAGCAAATCATCGTCTGATTAATCATCATAATTATCATTATATCAACAGCACCAGCGTTAAAAACAAAAGCAACAAGGGCAGCATCAACAGCAGCCAGCATTAGCAGTAACTTCAACAACAATAAACCACAACAAAGAAAAAGTTGCTGATTTTTTAAAAACTCTACTAATTGAAAATAAATTAAAAGGGTATAATGACTACGTGTTCAATATTTAACTTGAAGACAGAGGATACATTCTAGAACAGCATCAACGGACATTGCCACTATATCGTCTTGTGCCAAATAATTATTACTTTTGTAACCAAGAAATAAATATTTATAACAAAAATTTGTTTGCAAGTTTAAATATTTTTGTTTGGCTTTCAAATCGTATAAGTCTTGAGTTCACGATCCCGGAAATTTCAAAATCCCCATAGATCCAAGAAAAGGCATAACAGTAGAAGATGCAGGATTATCTTAAAATGTTTTCTACCTAGGATACATCGTAGTGAAGCACAGTTCTAAGTTAACAAAGTTCTTTATCATTTTCTACAATTCTTTTTTTATACGCCCACTCACACGCTCGCCAGTCTAATTAAGAACTTTTCAGAGAGTTGCGAAGCTATCAGAAAATTCATATTCACATATATATGTATGTGTATACTATACATTTACTGCAATGTATGTTTGTGAGTACGCAGGTTATATAAGAGCAGCTGGGCACAGTGTCATGACATCGTCATCTCATTACAGGAAGCAGCAGGAAGCTGCCACAGCATCCAACTCTCAGTGGGAAGCAGGCGGAAACTGCAACGCTCGATTATGTCATTCAAGTGGCGCCCCTAAAGCAATCTCCAGCCCTGTCCTACCTCCCGCTACTCCTTCAGTTCAGCCATATTTGTTATTTCGCCATAATGCATGTCATATCTGCCGGCAATCTCAACGGCAACATCAAACAGCGTGCAACAACTTGGTGCGTGTGTCTGCTTATGGGCCATGTTTTAATTTTGATTACACGAAGCAAGGCTAGTTGGTGTTGTGTTTTTAAGAGTCAACTCTTTAATGATTTTAGATAAGAGCATATTTTACAGATTTACAGGATCGAGACTGGCGCATGGAGGGTAATCTCAAGAAAGGAAGAAGGAGGAGGAGCCCTCCTGGTACTCGGCATCGATGAGATGGCCAAGGACGACATAGTGACCAGAGGTCACAAGCTGTTCTTCCGCTTCGGGAAAATCCCCGTTAGCGGATTGAAAAAATCGGCGGAGAAGGATGGTATGAGGGCCCCGCCCGCCCCATCTGGAACGACCGCACCCGCGAGCGAGGATCTCCCTCCCGCGGATACGAACACGGAGCCGTCCCCGGCGGCAAGAGGATCCAGTGTTTGTCCGGCAGATCCTTCCAATTCATTGGAGGATCTAGCTGAGGACGAAGATCTGGCGGATCTAGCACTGGATCCAACTGCAGCTGAGGAGATGGATCAGCAGCTGGCCATGTCGTCGCAGAGGTGCTGGACGAGCTGGAAGGAGCAGACGTCACGCTGACGTCATGCGATGACGAGGGGAACTCCCGGCCCCCCTCGTCATGTGATATGGAGCCACTGTTGTAGTGTGATGACGCAAGTCATCAGCACTAAGCTAGCCCAGGTGAACATCCACCGTGCAAAGGCGGCCTCGGCCGTCCTAGCCAGGATGTTCACCAACCAACACCTTGGGCTAGCACTAGTACAGGAGCCATGGGTCAACAATGGCATCAAAGGCCTGTACACAGCGGACTCAAAGGTAATCTGGGACCAAAGAGATCCAGTACCAAGAACGTGTATAATGGTGAGGAAATGTATTAATTATACCATCCTTTCAGAATTCCTAAGCAGGGACTGCGTGCCAATAGCCGTGCAGACGGCTGGAAGCGCTCGTACCACAGTGGTGGCCTCGGCGTATTTCGCTGGCGATGGAGTCTGTCCACCAGATCGTTGGGCTGGCGGAATATTGCGCCAGGAGGAAACTCCCTCTAATCATCGGGTGTGATGCCAACGCACATCATGTGGTCTGGGGAAGCACAGACACAAATACAAGAGGTGAGTGCCTTCTTGACTTTATATTTAGATATAATTTAGAAATTGGAAATGTCGGTGCCACACCGACATTCGTAACTAGAATCAGGGAAGAAGTACTAGACGTCACCCTGATAAGTAGGTGCCTGAAACCACACCTAAGAAACTGGCATGTCTCTTCGGATGAATCTATGTCCGATCATAGAATCATCCTATTTGAGCTGCAGGTCAATATGGACAGTAGCACACCAGCCCGTAACCCCAGAAAGACAAACTGGGAAAGGTTTAAAACGACCCTACAACTCAATCTATCCAATGAAAGGACGGGTATACCCCGTTCTCAATTGGAACTAGAAAGAATGGTAGGCAATATAAACAGCAGCATAACAGATGCCTTTGAAGGAAGCTGTCCTCTTGGAAGGAAGCGCAAGGAAACAGATGCCCCTTGGTGGAACGATAGCCTTGAGAGGCTACGACTCGCCACCCGTCACCTCTTCAACAGAGCGAAGAGAGACGGACTATGGGACTCTTACCGTGAAAGCCTTACCTCCTACAATAAGGAGATAAGAAAGGCCAAACGGAAGAACTATCGCGAATTCTGCGA
Source organism: Drosophila limbata (assembly GCA_963924055.1). Lineage (NCBI taxonomy): Eukaryota > Metazoa > Arthropoda > Insecta > Diptera > Drosophilidae > Drosophila > Drosophila limbata. The sequence continues at coordinate 7,557,818 of OZ001353.1, forward strand.
AAGTATAGAAAGCACATCCGAAGGTGCCCGGTTCCATAGGGCACTTTCGAGACGCACGCCAGAGGCAAACTTAGCCTTAAAACGAAGGGATGGCACCTTCACTGGCAGTAGTATAGCGAAGTTAGAGCTTTTGTTTGAGACACACTTCCCGGGAAGCACCCCGGTACATGAAGATACAGTTGAAGCAAGCAACATGTCAAGGCCAGTGTCTGCCGACTGGAAAATTGCCAAGTCGACAGTCACACCTGAACGATTACAATGGGCAATTGGAACTTTCCAGCCCTATAAATCGCCAGGCCTTGACATGATATCACCTTCCTTTCTACAGCAGGGACAGGATATACTCCTTCCCATCCTTAGAAAGATAATGATAAGCAGTCTTGCACTGGGATACATACCAAGTGCGTGGCGCAGAGCTAGGGTAGTCTTCATCCCCAAAGCAGGGAAGAAAGACATCACCAGTCCCAAGTCCTTCAGACCCATCAGCTTGACTTCGTTTTTGTTGAAAACGCTGGAAAAGCTGGTGGACCACAAGATAAGAAGTACTCTTCTGGTGCAATCTCCACTGCAACCAACGCAGCATGCATACAGAGCAGGCCGATCCACGGATACGGCACTATATCAACTACACCGCACTTTAAGCACAGTAGTTGACAACAAGGAGGTGGCCATATGCGCTTTCCTGGACATAGAAGGTGCCTTTGACAACACATCTCACGATGCTGTCAAGGATGCCCTGACCAGGAGAGGCCTAGACACAACCACAAGCAGATGGATTTGCTCACTGCTGGCGTCTAGACAAGCCACGGCAACAGTTCAAGATAGCACTGTTACTGTCACAACCACAAAAGGTTGTCCTCAAGGGGGTTTTTTGTCTCCACTACTTTGGAGTCTTTTAGTAGACGAACTACTCCAGAAACTTGCCAGCTGTGGAATCCAATGTCAAGGCTACGCCGATGACATTGTCATCATAGCACGAGGTAAATTCGAGGAAACGCTCTGCGACATTGTACAATTAGGTTTACGGATAACGAGTGATTGGTGTGGAGAGGTGGGCCTCAACCTCTACCCCGCCAAAACAGTCATCGTTCCCTTCACTAAAAGGTACAAGTTGCAGAGAATGAGGCAAATAAGGCTATCAAACAGCACAATAGAAACAAGTAAGGAGGTCAAGTACCTAGGAGTCACTTTCGACAGTAAACTTAACTTCGGCCCCCATGTACAAAATGCGATAGCCCAGTGCACTCGAGCACTTTATGCTTGTCGCAGCATAGCCGGGAAATCATGGGGCACATCACCGAAGATTATTAGATGGCTATACCTAATGGTAATTAGGCCAATGCTCACATACGGAGCGATAGCCTGGGGTGACAGAGCTCAACTCATCACCGTCAAGAAGCAGATGTCAAGACTGCAACGGATGGCCTGCGTATGTATGACTGGGGCTATGAGCACCTGTCCAACAACGGCCATAGAAGTTCTAATGGAGCTCACGCCACTCCATGTATTCATTGAACTGCAACAAAGAGCGACTCTGCTAAGGATAGCACGAGAGGGGGTGGGAGGCATCCTTAGCCACAGAGACGCAGAATTACTATCAGGTGATCTCCCCTTACTGGTACAGCCAAGGGACGAGATGACTGCCGAGCTCACGTTCGAGCAGAATTTCAAAGTGAACCTGAGCAGTAAGAAGGATTGGACAACACTTGATGAAGTCCACCCTATGGGTCAACACACCATAAAATGGTACACCGATGGATCTCTTACAGACCAAGGCACAGGACTTGGAGTTGTAGGCCCTCGGATATCTTACCATGAATCTCTAGGAACATACACAAGCATCTTCCAGGCTGAGGTATGTGCAATATGGAGGTGTGCTGACCTCAATCTCAAACGCAACTATCGGAATAGAGACATAGCCATTCTATCCGATAGTCAAGCAGCTCTCAGTGCACTCAGCAAGGCGAAAATAACGTCTAAAGTAGTGCACGAGGTGCGAAAGAAGCTAAACCAACTGGGATCGCATAATAGGTTAACCCTAAGATGGATCCCAGGCCATATGGATATAGCAGGGAACGAAGCAGCTGACAAACTAGCCAGAATGGGTGCATGCAGGCCCCTAATAGGTCCTGAACCGTTTTGTGGAATTGGAAGACACACAATACGGGAGTACCTACGTAAAGAGGAGAGACGACTTCAACAGTCGCATTGGACGGAGACCACAGGTCTGAGACAAGCCAAACACCTCCTAGGCAGCTACAACATAAAGCGGTTCAAGCGAATAATCGCTTTGGGGAAGAATAGACTCAGAATACTCACCGGTCTCCTGACCGGGCATTGCAAACTGAGAAGCCACCTATCTAAGTTAGGAATTGTAAGCAGTGGAGCCTGCCGGTTCTGCAATTGCGAGGAGGAATCCTCGATGCATATACTAGCAGAATGCACTGCTCTAGCTAGACGTAGACGTAGTTTTCTAGGAAAACATGTCCTACCGACGGAGGACATAGCAGACCTCAACCCGGTAAAAATCCTCGACTTCGTGCGAGAACTAGGGTTGATGGATGAGCTATAGGCTCAGAAGGGGGTACAATAGATCCAAGAGGTCGCAGTGCAGATTCCCCCCTCATAATAAAGAATAAAGAACCAAACAAGTTTTTCATACTGAATGTTATTTTCATCGGATTGTTTCTATGGCAAAATTTGAAGCAATTACAGGAAGAATTTCGAAAAAACGCCGTCTTATTGCTCAATAAAATTATCTCAGCTATGTTGTGTGAAAATTTCAGCTTTCTGTCTTTTACCGTTTGGGTTACACGTTGATGTGTCAGTCAGTCAGTCGGTCAGTCAGTGACTCAGGACAAAGAGTTTTATATATGGGCTAATCCTGAGTTGCGGACGTTACATTTGCACGCAAATTTTCATGTTTAAACTGATACCAGAGAACTGCAACGGGTAAGAAGTGAACGCTCATACTCGAATATTGACGCGAACCCGTTGTGATTTGTTCGTCTTTGCTCGTGATCTATTTGGATAGAGACACTCACTGATACTCGTTGAGTCAAACGGATCGAAAAACGAGTATAGGATCGAGTAAGCATTCGAATCATGATGCGAGTAACTCGTTTTAAATGTGAGGGACGGGACGGACAATGTGCGCGGGGCAATGTGTCGATCGACCCAAATGTGCGAGCAAAAAATAAAAAAGGTCTACACTGAAAGAAATTATTGCGTCGCAGAATAATTATATTGTAATAGTCCACTTTTTTAAAATCATGAGGTCTTCATACCTACTTTTTGTTTCGTTCAGTGTAAAAAAGGTCGCGGCGCGCCGTCAGCGCGAGTTTTATGACGGCCATAAAAAAGGGTCAAAAATGCTTCGACGCGAGTCGTGTGTGCGACGTCACAGCGAAACCCACCCCCGAATTTCATACATTGCAATGTAAGCGTAAGCGCTGTCGATCGCTGGGCTACTCCCTCTGACACTCGGTCTGCTCGCCTTGATACTCGTTTTGACACTCGTTCTAGACACTCGTTTTCGACACTCGTTTTGGGCCGTTTTGAGTTGTAGATACTCGTATGAATCGAAAGCCGCACTCTGCCTTTGTGTCTCTTTGTACAAAGCACATTGACTTTAATTAAATCCAAAATAAATAAATAATGACACGAAATTAATGTTATGAAAGAAATTTTAAGTAATTTATTTAAGTGCTTATATAATTTTATAAAATTAGGGTTATAATTATATATTTTATTTAATTAATTAAAAAATCAAATCAAATATCCTAATTTATTTATACTGGCAATGCAAATTCACTCAATGCCAGCTAGCAGTGCAGCGGCTGAAAGATCATTTTCTTGGCTGGAAACATTATTACGGAAAAAAGAAATAGACCTGGGCAAGGAGCAGTTGACAGCTTGCTGTTTTTAAATTCGTTTTATAAAAATTTGAATAGCTAAGTATAAAACAACAAAAATGTATACTTAATTTTCAGAGGTCGTATTTTTAGAATAGCAGTAGATAGATAAAATCTGCACCTTTTGTTCCTTTTTTAATTAATTAAATAAAATATATAATTATAACCCTAATTTTATAATTTATTTTAAGAAAAAAGCCTTACTGTTTTTAAAAAAAAAATTAGGCTTGCTGAAAGTTCCGTTGCGGCCGTTACAAAGAATGGAAGTCGATTTGAGATTAACGTGCATTTGCACATATATTAGCGAATTTTGCTTCATAAACAAAAAATATCCAAATGCAAAAAATTAAGTGGAATATATGACCATATCAATTCAGCATCAAAAATTAAGATAAGTAGTCTCGTTAATAAAAAATTATAATTTTTGTCTGTTGCGGACGTTACGTTGCGGACGTTACACTTTTTACACACACACTTCTTTTCAAATTATTAATATATATTGAATATCTTTTCGATATAGTTTTTATCGTAAATAAAAGAAAACAAAACAAAGTTCAAGATGAGCTAAGCGCTAAACACTCAGACGACCGCTTTGCACACTTTTTTGGCCATTGAAAATACCCTTCTTTTTACAAGAATTATTGAAATTAAGAGGCAAAAAGTGGAATTAATTGATTAGGCTCGGCCATGAATAACTAAGATAAAACAACTATTACTAAAAAACATGCACTTTTTTGACAACTTTAAGCTTTCGCTCTTGGTTTAAAAATTTTCGTATTAGCCCATATATAGACATAAATGTACTAATAAGTAATAAATAGTAAAATTGGCCTTAAGCTTTTGTGACAAAGGGATAAACAACTATAGCCGTCTGTATGAAACTCTATGTTCGAAAACAAAATTGTAAGTGACATCTTCTTGTGTTTATCCTGTGCCCAATAAAAATTAATATCAGCGATAGTTGCGACTACTAATAATTTGCGAGTACGGTTTGAAATTTTCTGTTGAGTACCCTCAATCTGAGAGCCATTTCCTTGAAACCACATGGAAAAGCACTGCGAATAAAGCTGTCAAGTCATAAATATAAGCAAATAGGCCAAAAGAGTTGATATATTAATTATTGATATACGAATGCATATAAAACAGAACAATATCAATTAAATTTAAATAAAAATGCAATCTCATAAATTTCCCTTATTGTGGATTTAAGTCAGTACAAAAAGACAAACCAAATACTGCGAAATAAAAGATGCATCGCCTGCTAAATGAGGCACATCCACTTATGGGTTCTGGTTCAGTTCGTTATGGTCACACACACATACATATGTACACTCGCTCATCCTGTCACGCATTATAAGTTTATTATTTGCCTTTTTGGCGTCACTGCACTAGAAGTCCGCTTCAATAGGTCTGGAGTCTCCGGCCCGGACGCTTTGCTTTACGAGTGTATGGAAATTAATGTGCATAATTTGTCAGCACAAATCACTAGCGAATTCCCTCCCTCCCCTACTCACGACAGAGCGATATGTCGGGAAGTGCAGCCGATCTAGGATAGTACGTTGTTAATTTGCTTACCAATTGAGCACAATAAACGCATAGAGGCGATTGTATGATAAGAGCTGATTGTTTTTAAATTGTCACGATGGGAATCCCATTTGGCAATCAACTTTTTTAAACTCCTCTTGCGATAGTATTTGCAAGAAAAAAAACCAGACGGGAATGGCTATAGTCGAGATCTCCACTACAAGATACCCGCAGTTATAGGAGCTTGAACAGTGTGACAGAATTGTCAATAAATTTGTTTGCTTTATCTTTTAATAGTCTAATTAGGTGTATAGGCACAACCCTTTAGTCCCCGAAATCCATTGCTTTACAATTTCCTAAAGTTTCATTGACATTGTTGTCATTTGTTATCGCCTAATTCATTTTATGAGGGAGACCCTAGGTAATGCCTAAAAAGCTTCCTCACTTCCCAACGCTCGAACTCCATTATCCATTATCCAAAAATAGCGCAATTCTTTTATTAATTGTTCGCCTGCGGCGTTTTAATCTCTTAGCACCCAATCTTGAAAAAAAAGTTTACAATCAATTTTTCTGAAATATTTATTGGAAGTCTCTAGAAATTATTATAATTATCAATCTTTACATCTCCACCACCCTTAGGATGATGATGATGAAGATTGAATTTGATGATGAAGATTGAATTTGGAATCAAATCGGTTCTTTTCCAAAAATTTTAATCTTTTTTTCAATAAGTTTACTTTTTTGTGTATATTCACATTTTGGACATGATTCCATTATAAAGTTTTGGAAATCACGCCAAAAATTGACAAGTGATAAAAAAAGTAGTAAAAAGCAACCATGTTAATCAAAAAAAACAACGCAAACAGTTTATTTTTAATACAAATTTTCAAAATTGATTCATTCATCATAAATAGGCCTATTTTAATGATTTTTTGCATTTTTTAATAATGTGTTCCGTTTTGATAAGATAATTACTCTTAGGTACTGAGCATATAACAGTCGAACACACTCCACTGTCAACTTCTAGTATTTTAAAGATTCTAAAATTTTCTGATCTCAGAAGCCGACAAATTTTATTTTATTTACCCAATAACGACAATTGAAATATCAAATTTCCAAAATTGAAAGTTTTAGTATTTTAATGGAGGAAAATGACAATAGACAACCCCGAGAACGTCGAAACAGTAGACGCGGTAGGTGGCAAATTGATTGTACGACTCAGTTTTAAACATTCTTATCACAGTTTCCGCCTATGTTTCGAATCGGCTATTTTATGGGCTTTTGGCATTTTTTGGCATATTTTTCATAGGTTTCTTCACTTTGATTTTACTCATTCAAGTATTTAGATAGTTGGCGAACATATGGCAAGAAGGATAATATTTTGTAATTGAAGAAGGCGCAAGCAAGCTCTGAGGTCGTGATAAGCTCAAGACACGACTGTGACACGCACACACACACACACACACACACACATACTCGTGGCAGATTGCAGTGCTCAACTGCCCATTCGACCCTAAAGCGCCCCAAGCGCGTCCTTGAGCGCACTTTTCTGCCACTTGCCTTCTATTTGTAATTTTAACGAGCTGTTGTTGCTGCTGTTGCTGATGTTGCTGATGTTGCTGACGTTGACGTTGCTGGCGTTCGTGTTCGTGATGGTGTTGTTGCTGTTTTGTTGACTGTTTGCACAGCCCAATGAGTGTCGAGCACTTGGGCAACATTTCAGTGTACGACCGAAAGGCCTTAGTAACTGCCATTTTCTTTTCGAATTCGCAGCTTGTAACATTTCTTTTTGCGTGTCGCAAAAGAAAATGAATTTCCTCTGGCATTTCCTCGTCTAGCTGTGCATTTCAGAAGATTTGAAACCGCCAACTTCTCTGCCGAGTCTCTGCCGCGCTCCCGCATTCTTTGGCATGTTTGCTACATGTGCAGCAATTTCCGACGGAAGCGCGAAAAACTTATGCAGGTATTTAAGAGGCCGACGCGTCGTCTATATCTCCTACAACAGTGTGCGAGTTATTCAAGCCGAGCCAAGACACTCCCTAACTTCTTGGCGACTTTGACTTGCGCCATTTCTCAATGTGCACACTTCCGTTTCCGGCCGCAAGTCGAGGCGAGCAACGTTTACCACCACATAGATATCTACGGCATTCCTTGACGGAAACTAGCACTACAATTGGCTCATACAAAATGGAATTTCATTCGAATACTCTAGCTGGTACTCTTAAGTCGTGATACCCTGTAAAAATAATAAAATGAAACAAAATAAGTGTAAATCTTCAGAATGAGTATTATAGGGCTTTGCAGTCTTTAGCATAGACAAGGCCGACGCGCAATCCTAATTCCATATCAGCGCAATTTGATTAAGATAACATATGATTGTGTACTCGTGTATATGTATGTACGTACATTGTACTCTGCCTGCCGGTTGTCATGTGGATCATGAAATACGATTTTGTATTTACTTTTACAGAAAATTGCTTTCAGCAGAAGCTCCTGACTGATTTATGACGGCAAGCGGCAGTTGCGAGTAGTTTGCTACTAGTAGTTAAGGCCACAGGTCACCTTTCAAATGCTCTGCCCAACGGAACCAATCCAATTTTAATTAAGCCAGGCTAATTTTCAAGCTACAATTGAAAACAAAGCAAGTCAAACTTTGCATTATTAGACATGTTATCTGTTTTATAAATAAATGCATTACAAGAAAGAAGTTCAGTAGTATGTAATATTTGCTATCACATTCTAAAATTACTCATTCATATACCCTGTCAAGTTGTGTCTCAACTTTCCACTCAGCAATTCAAATTGGTAAAACGAAATTGCCTTTCAGATTGTTTTCCTGCCTCAGTAAAATTAGCAACGGCAAAATTCAACTTAGTTTTGCATACATAAAAGAAGAATAAATAGTTTACCCCAAGATGAAATAGACTTTTGACCGCCTGATGAGATACAAATAATATACCCAAAATATATTTCAAAATGAATAATTTAATAAAATAAAAGCTAAATATTAAGATACCAACTCCTTTTAAAGACCGTCCATTTTTCGATTTGTTCAGCTTTTATTTTGTATCAAAAACTATACTGAAAAGTATCATTACTCGGTTCATCGCCAATAAAATAAAAAACAAGTGGGAAAGGCTATAGTCGAGCTCCCGACTATAGGATACCCGTTACTTACCTAAATAAATTAAACTTTTGTTTTTATTGCATGCTTTTAGGCACTTTTATTGCTTAAAAGCTTTAATCAGCCAGTGCCACCTTTATCTTTGTCCGATCTTGTTGGGATTTAGTAGGATGATTGGTAATAATAATAGCTAACGTTCACCGTTTAAAAAAACCTAATATTTTGAAAACTGTGCGTGTGGTGGATTTTCGCGATTTACGGAGGCGGAAAGGGGCGTGGCAAAATTTTGAAACAAACTTGACCTGCGTGGGGTTTATAGAAATCTGTGTGCCAAATTTGGTTGCTCTAGCTCTTATAGTCTCTGAGATCTAGGCGCTCACACAGACGGACAGACGGACAGACGGACAGACGGACAGACGGACGGACGGACAGACGGACAGACGGACGGACGGACAGACGGACATGGCTATATCGACTCGGCTGTTGATGCTGATCAAGAATATATATACTTTATAGGGTCGGAGATGCTTCCTTCTCCCTGTTACATACATTGCAACGAATACAATATCCCCTTTTACTTATTTTTAATAAGTAACGGGTATAAAAAGTCTTAAGCAATTGTTTACAATATACTGGGGTGCCACAGAAATCGCTATTGGTTGAATTTGACTTCAATTTGTATGAAATTTATGTCAAATTCAAGCGAAAGCGATTTCTATGGCACCCCAGATATTATTATACCCGTTACTTATTAAAAATAAGTAAAAGGGGATATTGTATTCGTTGCAATGTATGTAACAGGGAGAAGGAAGCATCTCCGACCCTATAAAGTATATATATTCTTGATCAGCATCAACAGCCGAGTCGATATAGCCATGTCCGTCTGTCCGTCCGTCCGTCTGTCCGTCTGTCCGTCCGTCCGTCTGTCCGTCTGTCCGTCTGTGTGAGCGCCTAGATCTCAGAGACTATAAGAGCTAGAGCAACCAAATTTTGCACACATATTTCTATAAACCCCACGCAGGTCAAGTTTGTTTCAAAATTTTACCACGCCCCTATCCGCCTCCGTAAATCGCGAAAATCCACCACACGCACAGTTTTCAAAATAATAGGTTTTTTTAAACAGTGAACGTTAGCTATTGTTATTACCTATCATCCTACTAAATCCCAACAAGATCGGACAAAGATAAAGGTGGTACTGGCTGATGAAAGCTTTTAAGCAATAAAAGTGCCTAAAAGCATGCAATAAAAACAAAAGTTGAATTTATTTAGGTAAGTAACGGGTATCCTATAGTCGGGAGCTCGACTATAGCCTTTCCCACTTGTTTTTTGCCTTGGTTGGTTTCTGTGGTAGAATATTCAACAATGCAGAGAAAAAACGATTTATATAAAATTTTTCATATTTGATAATTATCCCTAAAATTCCAACATTTTGAAAGCAAGGTAGTAATTTTTATTAACGATTCCAATTGTTTGTAATATAAATATTAAACTAATGTAAATTTTTTTAAATTTGGCGATCAAAGAACTCTTTTTAAACACTGTCAGCTTCGAGGCTACTTTCGGTAGAATATAGCATTTGTTTAGTAGTGAGAATAATTGGAACAAAAATTGTCACCTAAATAATATAAATTTTAAAAGTTCAAATTGTACATTGCTAAAATTTCAAGTTTATTTTATGGAGGACAATAGGCCGGAATGGGGCAAAGGATGCAGTCGCGGTAGGTGGCAAATTAATTCATTAAAGAAACCAATTTATTAAGTTTATATCCATTTATAGGATGCATTCTGCCACAACGCGTAATCGTTGCGATTTTCGGATTTTTGGCACTGATTTGCGCCTATACAAATCGTGTCTCAATGTCTCATATTATCACAAAGTTAGTAGTGCCTTTAAATCGAACAGAGGATATGGACAAAGAAGAAGTGTGTCCAAAAGATGAAGACTCCGAATCAGAGACCTCTGATGTAAGTACCTAAAAACTAATACCATAAAAGATATATGCTAATTGTATATACTCGTACCCTCTTTTCAGAATAAAGGCGAATACGAATGGTCGGAACAGCTGCAAGGCATCATTCTAGGCAGCTTTTATGTAGGATATCTTATTACTCATCTGCCGGGCGGAATATTGGCTGACAAGTATGGTGCTAAATGGGTCCTGGCTCTATGCATGTTACTCTCTGGAATAAGTACAATATGTACAACATTAGGGGTTATGTGGGGCAAAGAGTGGGGCCTAATGGTCGTCCGGATCATCATGGGCGCTGCACAAGGTCCATTATTTCCAGCGCTCACCGCTCTTCTCTCCGCTTGGGTGCCGTCCAAGGAGCGGGCAACGCTGGGCGCCTTTACCTACAGTGGAGTTACCGCCGGTACAGTCCTAAGCAACAGTTGCTCTGGACTGATGCTGCACTCCTTTCACTGGCGGATAACGCTCTTTGCATTTGGTGGTTTGACAGTTATTTGGTTTATACTCTTTGTACGTGTTTTTAATCCATTCAATTTTTTCACGAATCAGACTTTACTATATAACATGATGATGCTCCCTTTATTTTTAGATATTGCTTTGCTTTAGTAGTCCCGATCAACATCCGTGTATTAAACCCAAGGAAATGGCATATCTCAATGAACAACTAGGACAACGTAGCAAGGGTAAATTACCAATACCTTGGAAAGATATGATGCTCAGCAAGGCAATGATGGCGGTGATCATTAGTCAGATTGGCCACGATTGGGGCTACTTCGTTATGATCACGTGTCTGCCCAAATATGTGTCCGATGTTCTTCAGTTTTCTATTCGATCCAATGGCTTTGTAACATCCCTACCATTTATCGCTATGTGGGTTTGTACGATTTTAACTGGCTGGTTGGCCGATTGGTTAATCAGTACCGGGAAAATGTCTATGGATGGTGAACGCAAATTGTTCACATTTATCTGTAAGTGTATAAGCTAAATTCCTCTTATTCAATGCACCCAAAAAAATGAAAAACTGACTTTTGGGCTTTCTAATTTTTTTTGTACAGCGGCCGCTCTTCCGGGAGCTTTCATGGTCGCTGCCTCATATGCTGGCTGCAATAAGGCCCTTGTCGTAGCGCTATTTACCATTTCGATGTTGACCATGGGCTTTTATTATTCTGGTCAGAAATTGACACCACTGGATATGTCGCCCGCCTATTCGGGGACTATTATGGCCATCACTAATGGACTTGGGTCCTTTTCGGGCATGCTCTCACCTGCTATTGTTGGTGCCTTGACTCCAAATGTAAGTGAAATATGTTTGTTTAGAACCTCGCAGCCGACACACGTATAGAGAAAGAGTGAGAATGCGTGTGCTCTATAAATAGCACGCTCTGCGGCTTGTGCTCTCACGATGCGTGTGTTCGGCTTTTTATTCTCTCACGAAGCATCTGATCGGCTGGTGCTTTCTAATGTCAGTCGCTGATCTGCGTTCAATGAGGAGGGGTTGCGCAGCGCACGGATTTTATCATACACTGCAACAAATGCTATGATCTCTTTACTTCGCTAACTGCATCGATGCGTCAGCTCGAATATGTTTTCAACTCATTTTTAGACCCCGCACTTTAAAAAAAAAGTACAGTGGTTTATTAACTTTGTTTCAGTGTAAAGCAGTAAAACATTTCGCTAACTTCGTGTTTCGCTGGAACGCACACAAGCGCAATGTTTTATTGTGTGAGTTTGGACTCCACTGATTTTAAATTATTAGTCAGATTTTACAAAGCTTTTTGCTTAGTCGAATATCTCGATTTCTCGAACCATTTCTTTGGATAATGGTTATTCAAGTTAGTGAAGTTCAACTGTATTTAGGAATAATATATTATTTGCTTCCTCTCGAGCAAGTTAGAGTGACAGAGACACCAATCTATGCTAATCCTCAACTAAACTTTCTATTTCAGGCAACCATGCACGAGTGGCGTATTGTATTCTGGTTGGCTTTTTTGATTTTAGTGATTTCGTCCCTTGTGTTTGCGGTCTGGGGCACAGCAGAAGTTCAACCCTACGATCCGTCTTATACTGGCGAGAAAAAGAAAGGATAATTTAAATTGACAATGTTTTTTCAATTCTACATTTTATGGATTAATAACGTCTATTTGCTTCAAATAAAAACTGTACTTCACTAAGTGAAATGGCGTTCGGACTGGCATCGATTTTTGCGCGATAACTCCCACTTTTTTAATGACTCGTTCAAAGGCGTCAAGAAACGGGCCACAAATCGATTTTTGTCATAGGATTTGGAGCATTTAAACTGTGTTTATGTGTGTGTGTGCGCTCAAGGTGAGCGTGACCAGCCCAGGTGGGCTGGCCAAAATTACTTAATTAACGCATTGCGACTCGAAACGCGAGACAGACTCGTGACTTCTTGGTATCTATCTCTGGATTCGTATAACGGATGAGAGCGACTGTAAATCCAATTGGCCCCGACATTTAATTGTGCTATCAACTTTGAACTGTTGACCTCGCATACGAAAATTTTTCCTATCTTTTTTGGTCTCTAAGATATTGTAAAATAATTATTTTTGTGCTAAAAGCTTAAAGAGGATATCTTCAGGTCTACAATATTCTCACTATTTGTTTTCAAGTACATCTAGGAGTAGAGCCAGTGCTATTTAGTAAACGGCAATCGATAGAGTCAAGCGATTATAATCACATCCTGTCAACGTCAGACTGTCCTTGGAGGCCAATCGTCCTGACAGACAATGAGATAGGACGACATGCTATTAGCATCGTAAAATATGCAGACTCGCCAATTAGATGTCCCATTTTTTATACATACACATGTACACATAAAAAGTGTCAACATGTCTGCGGCTTGTATGACATTTCTTTTATTTTTCCATTGGTCGCCCCTTTGTCGTTACACATACATACATACTTATTTGTTTTTATGAATATCTCTTTTCGAGAGACCATTATTTATTAGTCTGTTTACGATTACTTGAAGGTATTTGCAAAGCTTAAAGAGAGTGTTAGATCCAATTCCTTCCAATATTTAAAATGTTTTAAGTAGTTCAACGACTTTTAGTCATCGAATTATTTAGGTAAATATACAAATTCCAATGGAATATTCGACATTTCAAGTAACACCAAAAAGTATTTGTTGGCGTCCAGTGTCAAAATTAACTTATTTGCTGAAAAAGTCTGATGTGTTTACAAATACATAGTATTGTGTATTTGGTAAGGATACAAAATGTTCATCCGTTTAACTCAATTATCCAGAGTGTGTTTTTCATGTCTTTATAATATTTAAAGCTTTGTGTCGCTACAGATACAGCAAAATGCTCGTAAATCTTAAAAATAATGTTTATATCAGCTTGGTTTTGGTCCTGGTTCTTGGCTTTGATTTGGTTTGTGTGTCCTGCGAGTGCCATAAAACAATTACTCGACATGTTTAAAACTGTGCTATTGACAAGGGCTACAGCCAGAAAAGGACACACACAGTCAGACCAACACTCACACACACACGCACACGCGTACACACACACACAAAGAACTGTTGACTGTCTATGATTTCCAATGCTAACTTTTTGTTTGCTTTACCTTCCAAATGTTCGTTGTATTCATGTCAACATTTTGACAATTTGCGTCACATTAAATATTGATATTTGGTAAATATTTTTGCAGTGTAGCATAATAAATATTACTCATACGACTCGTGGCGCAAGTTTAGAGGAATCTTCTTTGTGGTTCAATTTAAATCTAATGTTCAATATAAGTAGCTAATGGGATTTGTGGCAAATATTACAATGTTTTTTATGACTACATTTTCTAGCTGAACAATGGAGCATACTCGATAAATGTCCTCTAAAAGATGTAACAAAATCTTAAAGTAATTTATACATCATACATATTTTAAGTACATGTGTATGAAATATTTCTATAAAAAAAAAAAAGGTATTAACTTTTTTCAGTTTTTGTTTTCTACATCACAATTGATTATAATATTAAAAAATATAACTATGGTACTTACATTGGGGGTGCTTTCCGTTTGTTAAGGCTGTTATTAATTTTATTATCATTTCAATTGCAGAACATGTTGATAATAATTATTATGTTATCGTTATTTTATCCGATTTGTACTTTAAACACACTGCACACACTCACGAAACTTAATAAGGCTTTTAAGCATATTTTGAAAAGCGTTTAAGTCCGATTCTTAAACACGTACATAGACACCAATATTTTTTTTACACGATATTTTTATAGACATCGACGAAATTTGAGAATTAGTTATAACTATAGTTGAAATACATAAAATTATATTGTTTTGGCGACCTCTCTGCAGCTAAAAGTAAAAGAGAAATATTTATATAATATACTCATAACATAATGAAATATATTTTTTTTATATACAATACATTTAAGGCTTGTGCCTGTTTAGGACTCTATGGCCTGACAATTCCATATAATTTGTTGTAAATGCATGCGTAAGTGCCGCTAACACAAAATCAACAGCAACCCGATTTGGTCAACAACAACAAGAACAGTAACAGTAGCAACAACAATCAAATATGTTTAGCCTAGTGTTTTGTCTGGCCATTGAAAAGGTAATAAAGGGTTTATCTACACATGCAAAGCTGAAATGATATTCATACTTATAAATGACATGTCGCGTGCACAGTGGATCATGATTATTGAGTTTGAGCTTGAATAATCGCCTATAAATTCTCTTAAATTAATATTGAGAAATGTTGGAAATATTTAATAGCTGGACGCTTTACATTTTTTTTTAACCGATCACTTGGCAAAAGCAAAACCGTTTCGAGGATTCCTGATTTAATGAATATTGCAAGAATGAGTTCTCAAAAATATTATTCTTTTTTTTCATATTTAAACCTCAATAAAATTCTTACAAAACAATGATATTCTTATAAACAGGATATTCTTGTAGCATATCCAAATCATAATTATAACTTTTAATTCTACACACAAATCTCTTAAGGTTAATGGCAGTTTCTAAGTATAAGCATTTTCTTTCAATTTTAAAATTAATTTAATTTAATTTAATAAATAAATTAAATAAAATAAATAGAGCTATTTTAGGAATTAAATACAGGATATCTGCTAGTCAGGTATTGTTCCATTAGTTTTTGGTGTGCTTTCACACGCCCTTTGACCATCGACTTTTTATTTTGTCATATAATGCACGTTTTTCACAAATATTATAAATATATGTATATATGACGAGCATATTACGTTGGATTGAATTGGATTTGCATAAATAGCCCCATCTGCACGCCATATAAATATGCATATAAATCTTATATGTAGATTAAGCATGTGCAAGGGCTTTAAAACTCAAGATAAAACCATAGCGAGACCTTTCACAAAATGCATTTTTTTTACAGTCATAAAATGTGATAATATAAAAATATATATTTGAGTTGGAATCAATGGAGATGCGAGCTCGGCTTTTATGACTACCCACTGATACACACAGACACACTCATGTGAAAATAGAATTAAATAATCAAATAAGAAATATACTTAAATATATACTAAAAAAAAAATATAAGTAATTATTCTTTTCTTTAAAAAAATTTTCTTCTTTACAATCTCATATGACGAAGCTAAATAATTATAAAAAATTTTCTAAAGCTTACAAACAAATAAAAATGATTTTTTTGTAATTTTACTAACAAAACTATTATAGTACTTTTACCTTTTGTATTAATTAATTTGCTGGCAAACAGCTCGTTTATAAGGCAATAATATTTATGGCCAAGTGTCATATTTTTAACAATCCGACTGGACAAAGAAGAAGACACAGTTCACCCTCTCAGCCGACAAGAACTTGGCAACAACAAAAATTTGAAATGTAGGTCAGCAATATGAATTGAAAAGGAGAACGACAACAACAACAATGAATTACTACACATAGGTTATGTGGGTGTGTGAATGTGCTGTTAGTGTAATGTGTGGTACTCTGTGCTTTGTTTGCCACACTGTAAAATCAATTTTCATTAAACTGTGCCACGCATCGTATGAGTAATCAGCGAGTAAATAAACAAGACGCAAAGAACAAAGTGGCGTATGCGTAATATGTGTGACTCTGGCTGTGTCTGTGTACTGTTGTTGTTTGTGCTTTTGACATATTGTGGCATAAATCAATTTAACACTAATTTCAATAAAACAAAAAGCCGCATTCCATTACAACTAAAAGTATCTAATTGCACGCTAATAAAAGCAAGCAAAAATGACAACTAACACATGCACAACAAAGGGGATGCCGAATTGCATACCCTATATTAAGATAACAAATTTATCGTTTAGTTTGATGATCAAGAAAATAAGTAAATATTTAAAAAAAAAAATGACTGACTTTTATTTATTTATTTATGGAAATTTAAAAAAAAAAATATTTTTAATTGGATGCACTTCCGTTTATTTTAGTTTATATGTGATTAAATTTGAATATTATATTATTAGGCAACTAATTAACCCCCAAAAAACTGGGATAATAACAATTTACCTGCTAATGCGTTTTGCCGTTGTCTACGAGTATTGTTTGTTGAATTATTACATATATTATTTAGTTAATCGATTCAATTCATTTAAACAAGTATTTTATTTGTTTAGTTAGATCAACATGATAATGATGATAAAATAACAACAACACATGAATATTTTTAAGCTCGATAACTTGCCGCCTTTGGCTGATTTTCGTGGGAATTGCAACTGGAACTGGAACTGGACCTGGCTCTGGCTAATGTTCTCCTCTGATTCTTTATTCTCCTCGATATTGTTGTTGATGTTGTTGTTGTTGTTGTTGTTAATATTGCAGAGGTTGTCTTCGATGTTGTTGCTGCCCCCGAATTGAATGTCGGCACAATTTGTAATGCACATTTTCCTCCACTGACCTTTGACACTACGTTTACTGTGTGTGTCAGTAGAAATTTATTTGATTACACTTTCCACAATTTCACAATGGCCGTTTGCAGATATTTTAGTTTGTTATCAAAGTCGTTGGTTTAATGGCTGCCAAGTTAAAGTTTTAGTTTTCAGCTTTTAGTTTCTAGTGTGACCTTGCAATGTGCATAATTTGCATAAAATTCACGTAAAACGACGCTCTGAAACATAAAAACCAGTGTGAAAATACCATTTTCTAAGATCTTACATTTTAAAAACTAAATAAGACAACTTTATAAAACTCAACTAGAGTAAATTTCAACAAATTGCTTATAAACCTTGAAGCTCAGCACTAATTCAGATATGCAGAAGAAACAAACTATGAGATTCACTACATTAATCTCTAAAATCTCAACATCTTTTGCTCAGATATATGTACATTTTTTTCTGACTACTTCACTGTTTATTGTAGGTGTCAAAAATCTGATTTATTTGTAACTGACAGATCAATTTTTGTGTGTGTCTGGCACCGAGGGAAAAGAAATGTTTAGTCGAGAGAACCCGACTGAGAGATTGGTTTTTAAGTGTCATCAGTGTATATTTTTTTATCTTTCTAAAAAGTCTTTTATAATCATGGCTAGTGCTCTCATATGCTCTATTAATTGTTTTTTTTTTTTAAGGAGAAAACTGCACTTTCATTGAAGGAGACATACCAAATTTTGTTCTGTTCCCATTTCTGAGATCTGTTTGTTTATACTATACAGCTGAACTTATAAAGGATCTTAAACAGTTAATATAAGTATCAATAAGTAAAACAAAAAGAATAATACAGAATAATACAGTTCAACTACGCCAAAAGGAACTTATACTAATGAGCTTCTAGATTTTTGGATGCAATTTGGAGTCCAATTTGAATTGCGAAAAAAAATATTGTGGTCTAACAAACATGTAATGTAGCTTTCAAATTAGTTTTGAATTGCAATTTTGAAATAGATACATTTTTATTTTTAACCATTTATCACGCAATCATCATGAGTTCACAGAGGTTTGGCACGCTGTTAACATTTTGTATTTAAGAAGAAACATTTGAAGTTGTAATGACTCAAAAAACTTAGAGACGCTATCCGAAATGCTTAATAGAAATACAAAGGTAGGTTGACAAAGGTAGAAATTGAAATGACAGATATTACACATACGCCACATGGGTCGGCTACCTTGAAAACTTTCACTTTTCACTACAATCGGCGCATTTGTATTTTTGACTCTGCTGCTGTTGCTGTTGTTGCCACTGCCACTTCCACTACCACTGCTGTTGCTGTTGCCTGTGGCATGCGACGCGTTCACTGGCGCTTTCTATACTAAGGACAGATGTGAAGCAGCTGCGTCTCAGCTCCTGTGGGAAGAGTGTCGAGTGTCGTGTATCCTGTACTTGACTCTCTGTTCAAATGCGCGCGCAATGAATTCAAAAAGAGCACCAATGGGAGAGCTGACTTTGCTCCTGAATTGTTTATAACAACAAAACTCTCTCAGCAGCAAAGTGTATAGTCATGTTGTACTCTTATTTGTTGTTGTTGTTATTGCTGTCGCTGTTGCTGTTGCACTTAACTTGAACTTTTGAAATGTTGGCAAGATGTACGCGGCGCCTTTCTTTAACTTATTTCAAGGAATTTACTTAGAATTCTTGTTTTCTGTTTCTGCTAAGACAGTCAGGCGTTGGCCAGGCCACAATATGTATGAGCTTGGCACTGGCACATGCCCCATTTCACACACACACACACATACAAGCGCACACACACACCCACACATCCACACTGATGCGATCACGACATTGAAATAAATAAGCATTCGAGTTTGGCATTGACCAGGTCATATTGAAGCGGCAAGTTAAGCACAATCGGGCTAAGCGGAGAAGGCTAAATTCGTAGAACTCCTTCAGCTTAGCGTCCATCAATCAAATCAATTGACTAATCGACAGCTAATTGGCACTACAAAGGCCAACAACTTGTCTAAATAAATATAATTAACATCAAAGTAACTCAAACTTGGACACAACTCCAAACTTCTTCTAACTGTATATTTAAGGATAGCTAGATAACTTATTCATTTGTGATTAATAAGCTCGTTCGGTAGATTCAATATAACTATTGGCCTTATATGAGCTTTAAAATAAGGGCAGAAAGTTGAGTAAATTAATGCTTTTCAAAACTTTAGTGGAAGTCTTGATAAAACAGTCTTGATAGAACAATTACTATGAATTTATAGAAGATAAAACCAGGATTATTTCCTAGAGACAAGATGACTTTCCACAAACAGTTTAACATTTCTAGCAAAACCGTATAATAAGATTGGAAAATCCTTGGAAAGCTAAAGAAATGTCTTGGCTTTGTTGGAAAATTTGCAGTCTTCATTCTGCATTTCTGCTTATATAAAATGCAATTCTGTTTGGCTTGCAAATGTCGAAGCAATAATCTATTTTGCATAGCAGCTCAACACTTAGCACTACCGAGGCTCCTCCCAACTATGTTATATGTATATTCGAGTCTACTCTGTATACATTCAACGAAATTATTATCTAGGTTCATACGTGCTGCCAAGCTGCCTCACTGCCTTACTGACTGACTGGCCTTGGTAGTTCGTGCTGCTGCGTGGCATGCCCCATGCCCCATCCCCCATCTGGCCCTGTTCCTCTTGGCTCTTGGACTCAGCAAGCTGCTTATCTCACAGGAAACACTGGTTGCTTGTGAGAGTCTATGGTAAATTTTGAAAAAAAAATTTAAAAAAAATGAAAGGAAACTAAAGAAAAGAAGAAAAAACGAAATGTTGCCAAATGGAATTGGAGCAAGAAATGGCAAGTGAAATGTCAAAATGTTTTTTTGAGCATTGCAGGTCCCAACGAAAGTGCTTCAAAATTATACACTTGTTTATGGCATGCCAAAAACTTAAATATTTCTTTACTTTCTTGATTTCTTTTAAACTCGTACTTTTTGTATTTTTCGTGCCTCAACAAGTTCCTTGTTGTAATACAATAAATGTTGGCAAAAAGCTTGGATTACATTTAAAGCTCAAGTCTAGGCCAAGTCCGAAATGTGTAAAGGAAATGCACAAAATATATGTGTGTGTGTTTATTGTTTGTGTATCTGTGTATGCATAAAAAAATTCAGGCAGTTAAAAGCCAGTTTTATATTCATTACAACAAGTCGAGCAACACCAACAACAAGAAAGACAACAACAATTTACGACTCCAAAGCAAGCAGGTCCAGTTTTTTATGGCCCAGTGTGCTCACCTTATAGGAAAAGCGCTTTCACACGCACCAACGCAAACACGCATACACACAGACACACACAGAAACACGCACACACACACACATTCTTTCTTTCGCCGCAAGTGAAACAAACGGCAAGGGAAAAAAAGAGAAATTTAAATGGCAAAATACAAAAATTTCGTTAGATAATGTTGGGCACTTTGAAGGGGTTAATCATCGTATTAATGCGCGTAAAAACGGAGTATATTTTTTATAGGATATTAGTAGATGACAAAGTGGCTTTTAAATTTGAAGAGAATTTTCACAGCCTACGAAAATATTGCGAGCAAAACAAAAGTGACTGAACAACTTAGAAGAACACTCACAGGAACTGTGCTTAAAAATACAATCTTAGAGCCGAAACAGCTCTTTCATCCAATAAAACATTATAGTAAAAAAACTGGAAATGCACTCCTCAATTTTTATTTGAAAAATGTTCATCGAAATGTAATGGAAAAAAGGAAGAAATGTCTTGCTTAAGCAATAAAAGCAGAAAACAAAATAGAAAGTGATATTTTGTGGTGTTTATTCCGACAATAAGTGTTATTTGGCAGACTACCTGAAAGTGTTGAGCAATATTGTCGACAGCTGATTTTAAATATTTATTTGAAATTTATAGAGAATATTTTGCCTAAAGATAAAAGGGACAGTGTGGTACGATACCAAGAGTATTCAATAATAACTAAACTATATTTACAAAATATGTATCTGTGGAAGACAAACGTTTTTGAAAGACAATTATTGAACTCGATAAGAGCTTATTATCTACACAAATGTCAACAAGTTTAAATTTTGTAAGCTAAAAACCAGAGTTTCTGCTTATGAATTGATTAAATACTTTACTTCAAATGATAAAAAAAAACATAATACTTGATTACTACCCACAACTTTGATAGAATTGCAATATTGTTGAAGGACGGTCAAACACACACACACACACACACACACCCAGGCTCACGTGTTATAGACACACCTGAGTTTCAGACCCACACACACTGTAACACGCATTCACTTATTCATATTTACGCACACATGTGTGTGAGTAGGTGTGTATTCGCTATGCCTCGACTTAGGCAACAACAACAACAAATGTCTGAGGCAGCAAAAAGCGAAAGTAATGCCATAGTCAAAGTTTCCATTTTCGTTTTCTTCTTTTTGGTACTTTTCTTGCTTAACTAACTCAAGTAAAAATCAACTTGGCTCATTTTGAAGGACTCTTTGGCCTTTTCTCTTGCTTTTTGCGATTGTTTACTTATTTTGCGCTAAAAATTAAACGACCACGAAACTTTTGCTGGACTGCTAAATTACTTTACACGCCACTTGAACACGCAGGCAACGTAAATTCTTAAATGCCAGGCCTGACATGAGCTGAACATTTAATTTAATTAAAAATAGCATGTGAATTAAACCAAAAAGAAATCATTGAAGAACCACAAACCACAAAAAACCAACGATTTAAGCAAAAACATTTTTTTCCTTTAAATAGTGAAAAATAATATTATAATTGCAACAGATAATATAATTTACAAACAATTTGAACTGTTAATAGAGTAAAAAAAATAAAATCACAAGTCAATTACACAAATTTAAAATACTTGTAGCATATTTTTTGGAGGAACATAAAATAAATAAGAACCGAACGAAATATCGGTGCTTCTGAAATTTCAGTGGCTTCATTTTTTTTTGAACTTTTTTATAACACAAAAGGTGGCTGCTTAAATTTATTAAACATAATAAGATTGTTTCTTGTAACATTTGCAAAACAAACTGTTTTGGATACCCTGAAAATGGAGAACAAACAACTTTTTTGACATTTTTTTCCAGTGAAAAGGTTTTGTTTTGATTGTTACTGATTTAAAGCAGCTTTGCACTTTCTAAAAACTACAATAACAAATGGAAACCAGGTTCTGAACTGTCCGCCCGTGTTATCGAACATGAAGTACTACAATTATAATATCATTAATTCTAGTCTTCAGACTGTTAAACAAGATAAACAAGAGGTGCGTATTTCAAGATGTTACGCATAACTGTTTGGAGTCATGCAAGGGGACCAACTTCAATTGCCAGTCGACTAAAAGCATTTTATCAGCTTATTCCAGGCGCTACGCATTATTTTTGCTGATAAGAGATACATTTTTTTTACGTACTTTCGTTTGGAGCTACAGTGAGAGCAAGTAGAAGCACGACAACAATACGCACTGGACGCGCACGGCAGGAAACATTTTGCAGGGACAACAGATATTCAGTTAATAACTAATTGAATTAGTTTCATAATTTTTTAATTGTATTTTAATTACACGACCGATAGACAGATGCACAGTAAGCTCATTAAACACTACAAATTAGTTAATATTATTTATAATTATTCAATTAATTTAATTAAACTTGCAATTCATTTGATTATTTGTGTGTTGATATTATTATATATTATTAGTTGGTAGTGTTACAGTTTGTTGCTTGAAATTGAAGCCAGTTTTTTGTTGTGCTGCGTGTCTGTGTGTGTTAACGAAATGAGGAAAGATTGTCTACTGAATTTGCAAAACTTGCCCCGAACCAAAAGCCAACTGAACTGAGTCGAGACAGAGGCAGAGTCCGAGCTTTGCTGCTGCTTCACGGACAACGTTGCGTATGTGTAATGTGCGGAGTGCGTGTGTCAGTGTTGAACAGTGTTGGACAATGCGCGCGCAAACTGCCAACGCTTGCACACAACAGGCAAATGGCAATGTCGCCTACAACAGCTGAGCGACAGCGACAGCTGCTGAGAGCTCATTGAGAGCCACAACAACTGAGAGCGAGAGAGAGAACGTGAGAGCGAGAGAGCACGCGCAAAGTGAACTCACAGTTAAAGTGAAAGTTTTCTTGTTGATTAACAGCCCATTGAGAGCCATCCCACCCCCATTCATACCCCCAAACACACAGCTCCATTCGAAAGGTCGCCAATTTCACTGATAATAATTTGTCATTGATGTTGGCAATGCTCTCCGTAGAAAGAGATAGCAGCAATCCACTCTTGAATTTGTTGACCGGAAGTGCCTATTGGTAAGTGGCATTTCCTTAACCAAACCAAACAATTGCCAACGGATTTTCACAAGAAACTCGATAAGTTGCAATTCAACATAACGAAAAGAGAGAAAGCAGCGTGTTAGAAATCGTTCGAATTTTGATTGGATTAAATTGAGTTTTGCCTTTATTTCAATGTTTACTTCAAATAAAAAAATATAACTGAAAAAGAACTTCATTGTTGAAGGCTTAATACCTATAATATGGTATATTTACTACAAGTTGTTGAAGGACATAAGGGAGCATTTGTATTCCTTTTTTTTTAAAAATAATTGACCTTAAAAATTTCATGTTATGAGGAAATTTTAATTTAAAAATCAAAAAAAGTTATTAATATTTTTATTAATGAAAATTAAATTGTTTCCTGTAGTTTTTAAACATAAATGTAACTTCAATTATTTATCAAGTTTTAAGGAAGTTTTTTTTCTAAAATATATAATAACAGTTACCTTCCCTGTAAAAGGCGTTATTAAACTTACAAATTTCGGCCGTAAAGTATCATTCATTGAATAAAACCCCGAAATCTGACAGAATTGAACCGAACTTATCATTATCTAATTTGTAAATTTAATTCTGCTTGGCTCGGGCTTCAAATTATTGAAAATCCGAAAATTATAACGTTAACGTTTCAGACGTGACCGTCTAATATATGGCTAAGGGAAGGGAGGGAGGGGCGCGTTATCTGAGAAGTTCCGCTGTAGATTCATGATTTTGTGTTGTAGTCAAAGCTACATTTACATTTGTTGATTTGCACAGCAAATTCGAGGCCAGCTATTGCAATTCAATACCAATGTCGACTGCGATTGTGTCGTCTTTTGCGAAGCTATAAAACCAAAGACAAAGTCGCAAATGGGCAACAGTCAGCAAGAGTCAACAGTCAACTTGCAAATATGTGGAAGAAACAAAATCAACCCATCACCATCATCAGCATCTGCTGTCTGGTGGCCTTTGCGGATGCCTTGCCCATGGATGTGCCGCGCTATAATCAACTGGGGTAAGTGGATTAAAGCAAGAACTTCAACTACATTGAATCAATGGAGTGATGCTGCATCTTCTTCCTCCAGACACAAGCCGGCACAACAGACCAACTCCAGTGGCTACAACAACAACAACAACAGTTTGGTGCCCACAACAGATCGACTGGGAGTGACAGCGACCACGCCCACACCGCAGTTTGAATACGCCCTGCTGGGCCAAGATCCCGAGGATCAGCGTTGGTATCGCGTCAGCCTGACGCCCACAAGCAACAAGTCCGGATACCGCGCCCAATTCGCCACTAGGAAATCCCCGCCCTACGACGCTCAGCTGGCCCACAAGCATGACAAGACCATTCAGGATCTGCTCAGTTTCTTGGAAAAGTCCGAGGAGCACAATCTGCTAAAGGTCTATGGTCAGCTGCTGGAAACTGATGATCAGGAAGCAAAGACCAAACGTGATGTGGACAACGAACTGGATAGGGACAACCAACTGGAGGGCAACAGCCTATTGAAAACTGATGGCAATCGACCGCTGCTTTTGGTGGGCGAACTGCCAGAGACTGCCACGCCCTCTACTGGCCAAAATGGCACTGATGCCTCCATGGTCAACAACTTTGTTTATTTCATCAAGGGCTTGAAATGAAGTGCTCAGCCAAAGCAAATATATGTAAAATATCAAGCAGCATAATTATTTTGTTTTATTTTTATTATTTTATGATGAATAAACTTTTACAACTTAAATTGCTACTTAAAATTCTTACTGCAACATGTTGCTAGCATCTCAGTTATGTTCACATCAGGGCGCACTGTAATTTAATTATGTGATTCAGTTATGATGTGCCTCTGTCCATCATCTGGAACCTCCAAATCCTACAAATCCTAATAAATCGTCAAACTAAATGGCATATTCTTCGAGCTTATCGGGTTTTGATGCCATAGACGCAGAACTGTTGAATTGTGACAATGGCTTGTGACAGTCTGTGACGCAGTATGAACCCCGCTTTAATAGTTCCCTCGAATACCTACATTGCATTTTGTTAAATCATAACGCCAACCAAATTTTTAAAGCCTCGCGTTGGTATAGGGAAAATATAAACCACATTGTAATTTATAATTAATCCTATGCCACAATAATATAAATAAATAAATAAATAATTCAATCATATACATATTTATAAAATTTTTTAGGCGCTATGATTTATTCTAAATTTTTGTATTTTTCTTTTATTTTCGCTGTTCGTTGTTTTTTTGTCCTTTGTTTATTAAATATATTCTACAAATGCAAACTTTATGATTGAGAACTTTATCAAATCAATGCGCTTCCACCGTACGCCCAACTCACCACACACTGTAATAGCAGAGACACTCACGCATGGTGAAATTACTGTAGTCAGTTCAAGCTCGTACTCTTATATTTACCAAGTTCTCTTCGAAATTTATTAGCTAGTGAAGGGCAAACTTGAGCTGATAAGCCGTGGTGAGTGTGTGTGAGTGTGTGCGTTGTGCTAGTGTGTGTTGTGTGAGTGTGTAAGTGCGTGGCACACTTCTTCGACACTTGCTGCTCCAATTGCAAGAAATTGGCAATTTGGCTGAAACCTCGAACCCAACAGTGAATGAGACCAAGAATAAAAATAAAAAAATAAATGTATATACATACTTGCACTTGACATGATTTGTTTTTGTATATTTGCAAGAATTGGGCTTAAGGATTCTGATGGTGCTGGCGAGCGAGATGAATGAGTTGAGCATCCTCGCGATTGGCACGTTCCAGTTTATCGTCCTGCAGCTCGTAGGCTGGGCGATAGATTAGTTTGCCGAGCTGCTCGTCGTAGACCAGCAAGCGGGGATTCACCCGTGTGCTGCTGCGATCACCCAGGGATGTGTATCCCTGGTCATAGAGTGAGCAATAGGGAAGCTTCCGACTGCGCAGATAGTTCCAAATGTCGTGGTAGCTCCATTCCAGCAACGGAAAGATTCGCATCAAAGATGGCCAGCCATTGTCACAGGGCAGCATCGCCGAGAGCTTCTCACAGCCGGGATCGCTGCGTCGGCACCCGAGGAACATGGCACGCACCTGCGGATGCTCCGACAGCACCTGTTCAATGGCCATCTTTAGGGCGCCATCGTAGCGTTGCAATTCCAGCGGATAACGTTCAATGCTGTTATCAATAAACTGTTCAACCTCCTCGAATGGATCGTGGGACTTGACGCACACCGCGCGCAACGGCGACGAATTCTTTAGATGTCTGGCGAGCACGTCCAGCAGCACTGTACAGTCCTTGCCCCCATTGAAGCACAGCATCATCTCATCCGGCCTATACATGCTACTGGCTTGCTTTACAATCGCCTCGGTCTCGTTTAACTTGGCCTTCAATTGAGCGTCATCGGTGCTCTTTACATTTTGTGTGGGCCCAAAGTAGCAGCTGCGTTGCAATGCTGCTGAATGCTGCCACATTCTGGGGCAATGTTGCACGAGGAAAATCATAGCGTAGTTATATTTTTGATAATTTTCCAGCTATTTCACTTTTAACTAGTTTACTCTCAATTACTTAGAATTTGGATTTTGACGTAATTTAAACATTTTTTTGGCTTGAGCAATGAATTTCATCTTTTTTGGATAACTTTTTGAATATGTTATTGAAACAATTATGAACGCTGTATAAAACGCATGCGTATAAAGTCATATAAATAGCTCACATATGAGGAATAACATTTCATGATTATATTTTTTTTAACACGCACCTACATATTTTAATGTTCAATTGGAATTCAAGTCTAATCGAATTTTTGTGAACTATTCAATCCGAGCTTTGATTTGGTGTCTACTAGACACTGTCTACATAATAATTACATAAATTCGAATTTTTGTCTAATGCAATAAAAAATTGCTTTTTTTGCTATTAGTATAAAATAAGTATAATTTGCTAAATAATATTAATATCTCATTTAAAATTTAAATTCATTTAATATTTGTAATATGGAAGAGTACATTTAAAATCGAATTAAAACTCTTCAGAATATCAGTAATTTACTTCAAGACTCGGCTCAAAACACATGACTTTGCAGAAAGCGAATTTAAGCACTTTAATTTAGTACCTTGCAGTAAAACCAAAATTCTTTTGACCTCAAATGAAGAAAATTTATATATAATAATATATATATGAATGTGAAATATTTACGTAGTAGAACAGAATAATAGAACAGAAAATAGAGAGTATTTCTGCATCATAAAGTCGTCAATCGTGTTTTTTTGAGTAATCACTGTCTTGTGCAATTTTGTCTTAGCGACAGAAATATGTTGAGCACCTTACGCCGGCGTAAACAATTTTATTCTCCTTACTTAGCTTAATAACTTTCCTATTTATTCAGGGCAGGCTTTAACTTCAATATGCAATTCAAATATGAGCATGAACTAAAAGCTATAGTCTTAAAATCACTTTTGCAACTCCTTTTTATTTGATTTGTAGGGAAGTATATTTGAAATAATTTTTATCTTCTTGCACATTCAACACTTATCATCTCTGTCAATACAGACAAACACACAGACGGATGGACGTGTCTATATCGACACGGCAGTTGATGCTGATTAATAATATACAAATAATTTATGAGCTCCTTATGCCAGTTACATTTGCACAAACTAATGAACTTTGCATAATAAATAAATGATTTGAAACTGTTAAAATGATGTAATAATTAAAAAATATAAAAAGCGGGAAAGTCTAGAGTCGAGCTCCCGACCCTAGGATACCCGGTACTTATTTAAAAATACCACCTTTCTATTTGTCCGATCATGTTACGATTTAGCAGGATGACAGGTAATAATAGTAGTTAACGTTTATTAGCAAAAAATCCTAATTTGAAACAAACTTGATCTGCGTTGGGTTTATAGAGACTGTGTGCCAAGTTTGGTTGCTATAGTCTCTGAGATCTAGAATGTCACACAGATGGACGGATGGACAGACGGACATGACTAAATCGACTCGGCTGTTTATGCTGATCAAGAATATATGTACTTTATAGGGTCGGAGATGCTTCCTTCTTCCTGTTACATACAATATACCCTTTTACTTATTTTTTAAGTAACGGGTATAATTAATTAAATTGATTGGCATTATAATACTAGATGACTAAATTAATTATATACTATTTTATATTTTATTATACAATTTTTAAATTTCTATAATTTTGGCCTAAATATGTTTATAGCGGAAATAAATATAAAATAACCAACGTTTAACGAATAAAATTGAAAAAAAAGAGCATATGTTTCGCAAGACTGAAGAAAAGGCGCTGAGTTGGTAAATAAGTCAGTTCGCTTGGCCCAAAACCTGGCCAATGCTTGACGCGGCAGTTTCGTTGGCCCGCTTGTAGACTACTATATAAAGACCACGAAGCGTCGAAGTCAACATTGCAGTTTGCTTGAAACCAACTACAGCTCAAGAATCAACATGAAATCGTTTGTGCTCGTCGCTGTTTGCCTGTTGGCCGCATCCGTTGTTGCCGATAAGGATGATAAGATGGTCGGTTCTAGCTATGGCGGTGGTTATGGCCAGCCCGCTTCAGCACCCGCTGCTCCGGCTTACGCTGCCCCAGCTGCCCAGTCTTACGCCGCCCCAGCTGCTCAGTCCTACGCCGCTCCAGCTCCAGTTGCCGTCCCGGCTCCACCGTGCCCCAAGAACTACCTGTTCAGCTGCCAGCCCAACTTGCAGCCGGTGCCATGCAGCGCCCCACAACCCAGCTACGGCTCCGCCGGTGCCTACTCCCACTACGCACCAGTCTACGCTCCACGCCCAGTGCAGTGGTAAACAGACAATCAACTCGACAGACCAGCTGAAAAATAAATTAATAAACGATTCAATTTCATAAAATGTATGGCATTTTTGTATATCGGGTTCGCATTGGGTTCTCCTGACATCTATTTCTGAATTTCACTACATTCTAGAAAAGAGATATTGAAATGTCAATATATACAAACATATATAAACATTGCAGGATCGATAATGCCTCTTTATCATTATAAACATGTTTAATGTGTTCAGGGTGTAAAAGTTACTTAATAAATTAGAGTTTACAATATATCGCAGTTTACTGTATTTGATAAATTTGCTTAACTGATATCTAATAGTATTTCACTTACCATTCAGCTAATTTCTTGGGCTGCTTGGGTTGTTAGTCAAAAGCTTGACCCGAATTAGTGAAGAAATAAAATAATCGGGGGTGCCACATAAATCGCTTTCGCTTGAATTTCACTTGAATTTCTTACAAATTGAAGAGAAATTCAAGCGAAAGCGATTGATAATTTTTTTTTTTGATACAGTCACAAGCAGCCTAATTATAGTTGAGTCTTTTTTATAATATGCAAATCTTTTGAACATTTTGACGAATTTTTAAAATACAGTTCCGCAAAATCCTGTCGAATGAAATCTCCGCAGCAGCATCATGAATGATTTGAGTGTGCTATAGAAATAACTTCATTTCCATGTTATTAAAATAACATTCTTCAGTTCAGTTGATAACTTTTAAGTTTTGCTTAAAAATTTTAATTTATCAATAATTTAATGCACTGTTCATTTATCTACATTTACATATGTATATATTCTTGTAGCGTACATACATAAGCATCGCCATACATACGCATATATGCGGTGACGAAAGAGAGTTACTCTCCCAAAGAATGTCACAACAAAACAAACAATTGAAAACTGGGACTGAAGTCAACCAGTGGCTATCAAAAAAAAGAGAAAATGCGGCAATCAGACTTAGGGAATATTTACAAAATATTTGCAGCATAAATTACCTTGCAAGGTACTAAGCAAAGAGAATTCAATTTCCTCTCTCTTTGATCGTCTATACTGCGGATGCAGTTGCGTAGTGGTGACTCCTACCTGCGTGCGTATGACTCATGCATATGACTCAGGCTTATCAGCTGACGATCTGAAGTGGTCAGGGCACAGCGATATTAAAGCGAAGCTTGGCAACAAAGCAAAACGGGCGTTTGCATATAATATGTTGCGGATGCTTTGACACATGTTGCTAAGGCGCGCTTTAAAATTTGTATGTAGCTAGCGTTAGAAACATTGAATAATCAAAATTCTTTTATCGTAAAACGAACATACGATTAAAGCAAAAAAAAAAAAAGTGAATATGCGACCATTACATTTTGTAAAAACTTTAACAAACTTTATGCCTTAAATATAAATATATATTTACAACCTTCGTGCTTTGAAAATTGAATCTGCAATATTACTTAAGGAGTTACCTCCACTTAAAGCGCAAGAAAATTGGTAATTTTCATGTTATTTTCTAACGATTTTTTTTTTTTTAATATTACATAAATAAGTTACAAAATAACTGCCAAAGAAGTAGTATTTTAATTTTTACGTTACGCGGTGACCATGATTAGCGAACAGGATCATCCGAAATAAGATATGTCGATGGATTTAGCTAAATAACAATATAAACAAGTGTTTGATTGAAGGATTTAAAAAATATCAATCATTTTTAAGTATTGAATAAGCTTCATAAAGTTTATAAAAGTTAAGTAGTTTTCAAGGAATTTTGGTCACCGATTTCAAACATGTCATTTCGAAAAAAAGCCTTCAACGTTTTAATTTCGGTCGTTTGCGTATCGGTTTCGACTCTTTCAACGCTCAAACATATCTCAGTCAATTTTGTTCGGATCGACTTAAAATTTTAAGGAAGTATTCTTAGATAGTTATACTCATACCTGTTAAATTTCGATTAGAATTACTAATCAATTAGATTATTTATTAGAAATAATCGTAGTGATTATATAATTCACTGTTGAAAAATTTGTGATAATTTTAAGATTACGATTAGAAAAAATAAAAAAAAATCTAAAATTATTACGATTATCACTGCGGACGGCAGTCCGCGCTAGTGACGAAAGCAGCACGAAGGGTGCGAAGGCGACTAGCATATATACACAGGAAGAATGGAAAATTTGCTATGACCGTCCGATCGGGTCGAGTTATATATCGATCGAAAGGTATCAATTTAACTTACAAATGTGCATACTAAGACTTTTGAATACTCAATTGGTTCGTGAGATAAACAGGTGTAAGTGGGAGGGGCAAAATTTAAATGATTGGAGCAAATGGGGCCGTTGGGGCCTTTTTGATTTTTTTTTTAATTTTTTACTATTCTAATCAAAAATACGCGTCGAATGACACCTCGATCATCGAAATCCGATTACTGGTTCAAAAAATAATTAATTTTGAAATTTTTAGTCGCCTTTCGAAAATGAGATGAAAAGTCAGTATGTCTGTTTGTTTGTTTGTTTGTTAGTATCAAAGCGATGATTTAGCTAAAATGTTTGAATGAGGACTTGTTCCCGCTCAAAAATATAGAAACGTTTGTTCTACGACTTTTTCGAAAAATAGCTAATTTAGCGGGAAATCGCTAAAAAACCGCTAAAGTTAAAACCCTCATAGCATCCATACTATAAAAGCTACAGATATGATCCATATATCGATTAAAAGGTATTTTGAAGGGCTTTTAGGCATACCTTCAAAGTTTTTTTTTTAAGAAAAAAGGTAAACAGCTACAGGTGAAATAATTTTTTTTTTTTAATTTATGAAAAATCTACAAATGAATTCACTTTTAAATATGTAGTATGTTGTAGACAATTCAATTCCGCGTCTTTTGACATATAACACCTATCTCTCAAAATTCGTTTGGGCCAGATATAAACTGTTAATTGAATATACCTTTTACCTTTACACTACTGCATGTATACTACTGCATGTACACTACTTGCACTGCTTGCAGTGCATGTGGAAAGATACTGCTTGCTAGTGGTGAATTCTTTTTGCGGCAGATGAAACATTTTGTAATTCCAATTACAGCAAGATCGAAATATATTTATAAATATATATAATATTGAAACGTCTCTGATTGAATGTGTTTTTAATTCTCTTAATTATATAATTATTGAATTGCTTAAAAAAATATTGCAATTGTCAAAATTTCCGATGTCTTATTAAAAAATTTCTGATATCTTATAAAAAAACCTCTTTACGAGGTAAAAGTCTAGTGCCGAAAACATTTTCATGCCCCAAAATTTCTGATATCCAATTTTGTGACGAAAAATATTAAATTTTACACATGAATTATTAAAAAATAAAATTTTTGTCACTGGGCACATTGCGCTAAATTTTTCAAACCTATTAAATAGTACTTTTTTGCGAAGTGCCAGTGACAAAAATTTTATTTTTTAATAATTCATGTGTAAAATTTAATATTTTTCGTCACAAAATTGGATATCAGAAATTTTGGGGCATGAAAATGTTTTCGGCACTAGACTTTTACCTCGTAAAGAGGTTTTTTTATAAGATTCAAATAATCAGAAAAATCAAAAATAATCGTTTCTGTGTATTTCGGATTATTTTTGATTTTTTCTGATTATTTTTGATTTTTTTTAGATTATTTATGACTATTTGGTAAAAATAAACCAAATTATTTTAAATTTTTTTTTTTTTTTTTTTTTTTTTTCTAATCGAAATCATTAAATAATTGGGCAAAACCGAAAATAATCGTAATTTAATCATTGGTTCGACTTTTAAACAAAAATAATTTCATTACTAATGATTATGATTACTAATCATTATTTAAAAGGTATGGTTATACTTCAAAAATTTAAAACAAAATTTTGATTCTCAAGGTTACAAGTGGGGGTAACCCCTTAAAACTGGTGAAACTGGAAAAGTGAACAGAAACATTTTGTTCAATATATAAAAAATTTTTGTTAGTTTTTCGGTCAGTGCTCGTCGTCCACCTCGTCCTGGGCATCGCGCAGCCTGCAGTTGTTTCCGTATGGCGCCCACTTGGGTCAGTATTTTGGGCGACGCAGGCAACTGGTTATTATCATAAGATGGATTTGTCGATGCCGGCATGAGTCGATGATGTCTCCTTGCGCGTCATCTTTGGCATAGTTAATGTTTCGCAAGACTGAACAAAAGACGCTGAGTTGGTAAATAAGTCAGTTCGCTTGGCCCAAAACTTGGACAATGTTTGACGCGGCAGTTTCGTTGGCCCGCTTGTAGAGCACTATATAAAGACCGCGAAGCGTCGAAATCAACATTGCAGTTTGCTTGAAACCAACTACAGCTCAAGAATCAACATGAAATCGTTTGTGCTCGTCGCTGTTTGCCTGTTGGCCGCATCCGTTGTTGCCGATAAGGATGATAAGATGGTCGGTTCTAGCTATGGCGGTGGTTATGGCCAGCCCGCTTCAGCACCCGCTGCTCCGGCTTACGCTGCCCCAGCTGCCCAGTCTTACGCCGCCCCAGCTGCTCAGTCCTACGCCGCTCCAGCTCCAGTTTCCGTGCCGGCTCCACCGTGCCCCAAGAACTACCTGTTCAGCTGCCAGCCCAACTTGCAGCCGGTGCCATGCAGCGCCCCACAACCCAGCTACGGCTCCGCCGGTGCCTACTCCCACTACGCACCAGTCTACGCTCCACGCCCAGTGCAGTGGTAAACAGACAATCAACTCGACAGACCAGCTGAAAAATAAATTAATAAACGATTCAATTTCCTAAAATTTTATGGCATTTGTGTATTTCGGGTTCGCATTGGGTTCTCCTAAATTTCACTAAATTCTAGAGAAGAGATATTGAAATGTCAATAACCTCTCGAATTCGAAGTTTACTACATATAAACATTGTAGGATCGAAAATGCCTCATACAGTTGAACGTCCATAACTCGAACTTCTATAACTCGAATGTCTCTCGAACTCGAGCTAAATGAGTAGCAGTAAAATTAATAAACTTAAGAAAAATAACTCTATAAATCGAATATCTCCTTAACTCGAACATTTTCTTTGGATAATGGTGATTCGAGTTAGGGAAGTTCGACTGTATTATAAATTTGTCTGTATTTGGTGAATTTGCTTACTTAATAGTAATAATAGTATTTCACTTACCATTCAGCAAGTTTTTTTGGGTTGTGTTCTAGATATTTGAAAATTCAGTTCAATTATTTATTTTTTTGTCAAAAAATGTTAATTTATCAACTAGCCATGAGTTCGGTTTCCAACAAATTAATGCACTGTTCATTTATCTGGCTAATGAGTTGGTTTTATATATATTCTTGTAAAAACTTTAACAAACTTTATGCCTTAAATATACAATTTGAAGCTGCATGAAGCAGCAGAAGCACATGGTATCATATAAATATATTAATTACTTTATAAATATCTCAGAGTGTTGGAATTTTAAAAGACCAACAAAGTAAATTAAAATGAATTGTGATAAATTGAAAGTCGAATGTGCAATGTAACTAAAAACTGATGAAACTGGAAAACTAAACAGAAACAATTTTTTCACATCCTGAAAAATTGTTGTTAGTTTTTCGGTCAGTACTCGTCGTCCACCTCGTCCTGGACATCGTCATAGAATCGCGCAGCCTGCAGCTGTTTCCGTATGGCGCCCACTTGGGTCAATATTTTGGGCGACGACGTTGACACGGTAAACTTTTGCACTGCAGGCACCTGGTGGTTGTCATAAAATCATAAGATGGATTAGTTACTGCAACTGTCAAATTGTTATTCGAAGTCTGTACCTCCCAGCGCTTCTTGAGATTGTCCATGTTTCGATGACTGCTCTCGGCTTGAGTCGATGCCGTCTCCTTGCGCGTCATCTTGGGCATCTCGCGCAACAATGGCATCGATAGGTTCTGTGTGGGTGTCTCGTGTAGCACCACATCCCGTCTGCCCAGAGATAGAGGCGTCGTTTGTGTGCCGCGATGACGCGATTCGCTTTTGCTGCGCAGTTGCTGTTGCTGTTGATGTTTTGAGGCCAGATCCCCATAGTTCTTGAGATAGCGCGACAGACGCTTATCCGTCTGTCGGCGCACACGTTCCATGGCCTGGTCATCGGTGCTGTCCAGGTCAAAGCTATTGTTCGCACTGCCCGAGGCGATGGGCAGTTGATCGATCAAAAGTGGCTTCACAGGAGTGGGCTTGTAATCCTCATGGAACACAGAGTTGGGTGAAATGTTGAAGGAGAATGGAGGCGAAGCAGAGTCAGCTGGATTTGAGGCAGTCGTTTCTGGTGCCGGCGATGGCACTGTGCAATTCAACTCAAGTACACGAAAGGCATCATCCGATTGCTGCTGCTCTCCCAGATCCTGCTCATTGACATGAGTACGTTCAGTATCCCTGCCACAGGCAACTTCCTCAAGGCAAAACGAGCAGAGATTGCGGCGACAATTCATGCACACATTTCGCTCCCGTTGACAGGCACGGCACACATCTCTCTTGTCCAGACATTGGCTGCACAGTGCATAGAGGCGTTCACACTTGAGGCAAACCATCGCATAGCTGTTTTGGCAATTGTGATCCACTGCATCCGCAGCTTCACTCGTCTCCTCGCCCTGCTGGCCGCCTTCATCGCTCGGTTGACGCTGTTTTCTCATTTTAAGCGCCAATTTGCGCTGGCACCGCAGACAGCAACTCTCATAGCTCTTCAGCGGTTCATCGCAGAGCGGACATATCTTCTCGCACAAATGGAAGCACTCGCGTTCAATCTTCGCCATATCCGGCAGCTCAAAATCCAGCTCCACGCCGGCCGGCAGCGGTTGACCTCGACGATATTCGTGACGTGCCGAATTGCTAAAGTATTTGTACACCTTGTTGGTGTTTGTGCTGTTGTGTTTACTGGAGTTGTCATTGATCTCCTTTTTGTCAGCTTTAGCATTTCCATTTCTAACGGATCCGGCTAAATTATTGTGCTCCTTGGCATGCAACAACTGCGCATCCGCCTCCAGCTTCGCCAGCAGCTGCTCCCGCATCAATCGATTGTGTTCCGAGTCCAAACGTGCCTGCAAAACGCAAAATTGATATTTTAAAGCGGCAATCTATTTAAATTTATATTAAAGCTTTCTTTTTACCGTTTATGTCTTTAATTTTATCATTTCTTTAAGATAGAAAATTAAAATTAAATACAGTTCATAGTTTTTTTTTTATAAATTTCTTGTTATAAATTCTTTAGTTTTAAAAAGCGTATTTCGGGAGCACAAAAGATTTAATTGTTAATACTTTATAATTTGCATCATATTGACTGTATATCAAATAATAAAAATACAACGTATTTAAATTATTTTTTAAAGTTATTATTTTGTGACAAATAAATTAAAAAAATGCATAATGAAAGTTTTCAACAAATACTTTAAGAGTTGCTTAATTTTGCAAATTAAAAGATATTCTGAAAGAGCGATTATATATTTTAGAAAACATATGGACATGAGACCTATAGAAAAACAAGTAATATGTATGTTTGTTTCAGGTACATATACTGAATTCCGATATAAATAAGTGTAATCGGTATGTTACAGATATGCATCTTGGAAATATTTAGGTTTAACCAACCTTTTCGGCACGTTGTCGCTGCTTCTCCAGCTGCTCTTCCAAATGTATTGTCTTTAGCTGTGCTTCCAAGCGCCTTTGCCATAGAAAATAAAGAAGAAGAAATTTAAAACTAACTCAAATTGTATTTTATTTGATACTCACCTGGTCAGGGCCTCCTCCTGCCTGCGCTCCTTTTCCCTTAGAATTTCTATGGAGCGACGTTTCTCCTCAATCTGTTGCATTAGATCCCGCTGATAGTCCTTTTTTCGCGCCGTTTCCAGTTCGGCACTGCGCATATTGCGCTCCATGATGCCATCGCCAGTGACAATATTGGAGAGCTCCACGTGACCCAGATCTTGGAGCAGCTGTTGTCGTGTGGTGCCAGGCCGAATTTTGGGCGGCACATAATTGGGATTACTATTTACAATTAATTCTAGGTCAGTCTTATCCGTTCTGCTATTGGACGTGCTCGTGCTCGTGGATTGAGTGGATCGCGCCGTTTGCAACTCCTCCGGCGGAGGCTGCGACAGCTTCACCTGACGTCGCTGCTTCGTCGCCGGCGGATGTAGCATCTGTGTAAATGTAAAATTTCAACAACAACAAGTCATTAAGTGAGTCCACAGCTCGTAAATTTCACGCTAATTGCCATAACTAAAGGTGACGCCATGGATTATGGCTTCTTACCTGGTGCTTAAGAAAGTTCTGCTGATTCTCGCGCTGTCGCTCACGCAAGTAATTCTGTCGCTTCTGATTTTCATTGTTAAAGCCGGGAAAATACGAATAAAATGTGTCCGTAACCCATTGCTCCATATCATCCTGCCATATCAATGAGTGAAAGAGAAGAAAACTCTCGAGTTAGTATCGGTCTTACTTTATGTGTATTTATAATATTAGAGCCATGTTTGTTTGTATTTGTATGTCACGCAGGATTTGGCGACACTAACCACCAGCAGGAAGCTTGTGTACATTTTTCCAAGGTGGTTGGTTGCTGGCGCAGCCACCTTTCAAACGGGCACCCTCGGCCAGTAAATTATGGGTCCAACTCCGTTTCGTTTCCTTGCTTTTGGGGTCAGTCGGTGCTCAAATGGCAACGGACTGGAGCTGCTCCAGCGAACGCTCCACATTGCCTACTGCCACTTTTGCCACATAATTTTTATGCCATCGCGACGTTGATGGCGACGTCGACGTCGACGTTGCAAATCGCGTGCTGCGATGGCATCGAAATTTATATAAAACACCAAAGAAAAGTGAAGTGCAGAAAACGGAACTTTGAGATATCCTGGGA
This sequence comes from Drosophila limbata, assembly GCA_963924055.1. NCBI lineage: Eukaryota > Metazoa > Arthropoda > Insecta > Diptera > Drosophilidae > Drosophila > Drosophila limbata. Next base: position 7,596,242 of record OZ001353.1, read on the forward strand.
AGGTAATTTTGGTAATTTTTTTAAAAATTAATTTTGAAATTTTAATGCAAAATGAACTTTTTTAGTCAATTTGCACAAAACAACCATGCAAAAAGTTCAATTTGTGCTAAAATTTCAAAATTAATTTTAAAAAAACTAGAAGAGACCCGGAAATAATTTGTGCACCTAAATTCATCATAAATCTTTATCTAATTTTGAATTTTATTTTTTTTTTAGGTGTTCCGCATATTATGGACCTTTACCGAAAAATACAAATAAAATAATATTTATATTTAAATTTGTCTTCGATTCAAATAAAAGTTAATATTTGAATAAAACAAAATGAAACTAAAAACTGTTCCACTTCCAGGCTATCCTATCAAAACCAACGGAGTTTCTGAGATTTTCTCACTTAGACAGATAATTTTTGTGGGCTTCAATTTCTTAAACTCATTTTTAAGTCACTAAAAACACAATTTGAAATATAAATTTAAAATGAAATCAAAACCACTTTCAAGTCCTGAAGTAAGTCCTATAGTAAGAGAAGGAGCTAAGCACTTTCATTGTCCTGTAATCAATCATAAACATTTTCGGTTACGTGTTACATAACTTCCACCAGCAAGTGCATACCTTTCGCGTTCCTTCGTACAGGATATAAATACAAAAAACATTATGAACGGTAAGGGTAACAACAAGCGCGTCATCAACACCAGCCAAAGACGTTCGCCAAGGCAGTTTATCAACAAGGCTCAGCTGTTTCGACCTGCTCCAACCCAAGGCAAGTCTACTCTTTAGTGGGTCCCTATAGGTGCTTCAATTTATTAGCTGCATTCACTTCACTCGTCTCGTTGCGCTGTTTACTCGAATTATCCCTGATGTGCGGCTTAATTAAACTTCGCTTTAACAATTTCATCACTTGACAGCGCCAAGTTGTGCAATTTAGTTTAAGACTTTGACTCTTAGCATAATTAATGCCAATTTTCAGTAGAGAGACTTGTACAAAATCTGAATAATATAAACGGCAAAGCGATGTTATTAGTCAGTTATTCCGTCAACAGTCAACAAATAATTTGCATATACTCGCATTTTGTTATTCGGGTCAAGGAAACTATCAACGAAAGAAAAAAAAGAACTACGAAAGGTGTGTAAAATGATAGGTAGGGAAAAATAAATAGTTCATGCGTCTCTTCTTGGGACTGGGTTCGACAAGTGCGTTGTATATTGAGGGTACGTTGATCCAAAAAGCTAAGCCTAAGTACAATGGCATTAAAGACAAATTTAGTGCTCAAATTGTAATAGCAATAGAAACTGACAAAAACTCAAATTTATTTATATTATTTATAATAATACTTGAGTTTAAATGGAATTATAAACATTAATATATTTGCAAATAAATATACAAAAAATGATGAAAACTACTGAACAAAAAATTAAAAATTTGTAAAACTAATGATACACATTTAAAACAATTTTCAAGTGAGTAAAGATTTTAAAATACTGTGTGACATTCCGTAACAATGTAAATTTTGAAAAATGACATTAATTAATCACAATTGGCAAAGCTTTCAAAGCTTTGCTTGTATTAATGCTGATCGCTTCAAAGCTTAGACAATTCTCCGCTAAACCACAGTCTGTCCTTAAAAGCCTTCAAAGCTATTTTAGCTTAATGGAACCTTAGCTTGAATTTTATCTACGCTTTCACTCAGTACTCGTATTTGTCCATTGTCTGGACATTATCAAAGTTTTACTACGTCCATTCATTAGGGGCTCCTCTTGCGTGTCTCGTTCGAATTAGGTTAACTAAGTGGGTAAAACTCGTTTGCAGGGTGCAAAAGTGCGAAAGCTAATGAAAATGCGTGTAAAAGCGCAGGGGGTGAAAAGCATAACAAATAGAGGAATTCCATAAGGGGTTGGGACATTTAAGTTCAAGGCCATTCAATGGAATTTAAAGCATTGTCAACATATCGTCGCGTCTCGTTCCCTCTGCTCAAACCCTTTCAAGTGCTGAATGCTTTTAGTGTCACGCTTTTCAAATTATTTCTAACGGTTCATTAGCTAACGACCGCGCTGACCGAGCGACATAAAAATCTAAATCGAAATAATGCTAATAATACCATTCAGTAAGGAGAACAAAGCTGGTCAATTAATTAGAGGGTCTAACACGCCTGGCCTTGTTTAGGTCGCGTCCTTCTAGCTATCGTCCTATAACTCTAATGACTTAAGTGGTTCGATGGCTCTGGAGGTCTGTAAAACTATAAAGCTATCGATGCCTTGGCATCATCAATCAACCACATACAAAATTGTCATTAACTATTAAGTAAGAACGCGGCTGCGGAAATGACCAGGTAAGTAACCTTATCCCCTTCCCGCCAGCTAATCCCTTGTCCACCACTCCCAAACGGCACAATGCACTTTGTGGACGGAAATTGCATGACCAACGCTTTCAGTTTTCATGCGACGCGCATAAAAAAATGCATAAAGAAGCGGGTTACAAAATGCAAACAAGTTGAAAATAAAGCAAGCAAAAAAAGAACAGTTATAAGAAACTTTTACCCAAACGAGAGATATGAAAAATAATTTATACTCTATTCGTTGGTTCAGTACTAGGATTTTCAAAGTTGTTAATAAAGTTAATTTTGAAAATTTAGACTAATATTAATTATAATGGGAATCAAAATCAAATGTTGTAGAAAGTATTAAAATAAATTTAAACCACCCCAATATGAATTAAGGTTAAAAATTGAATGCAATTATAATTTATAATTTACATTTGACATTTTTTAAATGTTGAATGGATAAAAATAATATAGAATAAACTTGCACCGAAAAAGAAAAAACAAAAATAACAACACATCTTTTTATTTTTGTTTTTATAACCAATATACATTTTTATAATCAGTATAAAAAGAGTTATAATTATTTTAATATAATAATTTTATATAATAATTTTTAACTACAAATTTTACTAAATCAAAATTTTATTTTTATTCAGCTAAAAAAAAAAATTGGCATTATTTCTTGATAAAAATCAACAAATATTTATTTATTATTACTTTTTCTTTTTAATTAATTAATTATAATTTCTGGCTTAAAGAGTATACCGTTCTAGACTCCTCAATATGTACGTAAAAAATCTTAAATTGCAGCGATTTTTCTTGACATGTGTTAACTGTGTCGATTTGTTTGTTTGCATTTTTCAACAACGTTTTTTACATATACACTTGTGCATACTGTGCCAAGCTAAATTTGCATTCAAGCGGCAACGGCAAAATTGTTTTTGCATTGGGTTCACGGAGTTATGATTAAAGCAATTAAATTGCTGTAATTTATTTGTTCCCCTTTGTGAATTTTAATTAGCGACAATTTGTTAGGACACACCCCGCTCACCTTTTCATATAGTGACTTAATTGTATGGATTATTTGTTAAGCAAATTTCAAGTTCAGGCGAACAAAAGTAACGCAACAAACGAGCTTCAAATTACAACTGAGCACCGCAAGCAAATTCATTAAGCCAATGGACGTAAATAGAGAGCCGGAATAGTAACTGGAGCACGAAATAACAATTCTAGCAACAACAGCATTAACAATGAAAACAACAACAACGTCGATGACAGCAACAATAGAAAAAGGTCATAAAAGATTCATATAGCCTAACGAATGTGGGGCGCCAATGCGCTTTAAACTTCAAAATTTACAAATGAATTACTTAATAATTTAAAAAAAACATGTAAGAACGCTCTAGTCGAGAGTGCACGACTATAAAATATTTAAAATATTTATTAAATTTATAATAATGAGTTTTAAACTGCAACATTGTTTATATTACAGCACACATTTAGGCCTCCAAACATAAAACAGAAATATCTACTGATATATTTAAGGGGGAAAGCAGTTTGGATGGTTCAAAAAATCGATTTTTTTATTGCATAAATTATAGCACAACCATTATCAAGAATATGTAGCTTAAGTTTCAAAACTAATTTTCAATTAGCTCCGAAGTTATGAGCACTAACGTAAACACCGTTCGATGCAGTATCGAAGCGGTTTTTTCAAATGCGTTTTTCTCGGAACGCCTTTTTTTAACTTGCTGGAATAATAGCTCGAAAAGTTATTGACGAATCAATCTGAAAGTTGGTGTGAATATTTTTTATTCAAGTACCAAGAATGTGAACCATCCAAACGAATAATATTATCAGGTAAAATTTTTTTTTATGTAAAAATTGTGAAAAAAAAAACATTTAATTTTCAACTTTTTTGGCAAGAGTGAGTCTTATATTCTTAAAAAAAATATGTTACTAACGAAAGAATAAAAATTACTGATTTAGGATCAAAACTGCGACCTGCAGCTTTAATTTCGATCGTCAACGGACATCAGCCTCTAACTTCACTACTTCCAGCGGAAATGGCTATGAAAAAATTTAAATGTGTAGCTCAAAATAGGAATTGACAAAAAAAAATCACAAAATACACTCGAATTTGTAGGTGCTTCTGCCCAACTTCCTTTGAGACTGATATGCCCGATTAAAGCACAAGTAGAGCACACGCCGCACAGCTGCAATTATTGACAACATGCTCGCCATAAGCGCAAACCAACGTAATTAATAGTTAATAATTTAATTTAAAACAATTACAAACTAAAAAACCGAAAGTGAAATGGGAAATGTAAAAAGTTAAAGCGTCGATTGTATCCGTATTAATTATGATACGAAAATCTCACCAAACTGGAGATGTACGCCAAGTACCAAACACTAGGGAAAACAGTTTACGACTAAAGCTAAGATTTGGCAGCTGGTCGGACCAAGTTGCTCAACGATGAGTGGTTCAACGAGCCGTAAAGAATCTTCTCACAGTTATGGAAAAACTCGAGTGAATTTTGGCATTACGCCAATCAAGCGTAAACATCAAATTGGCAAACATTTGTGGGCGCTAAAGCCTAACCCTCCTATGAGATCCCCCAACCAACTTACCGCCTCCTTATGCCGACCAATTGGCAAGCGATTCTCGCTTTGGGGTCGTTCGCTTTCCAAATTGCGATACGACGCATTTGGCGATTTGTATTGTCGCGCGCTGCAAACGAGCAGTTCACGTTGATTCACAAATTCCTTGGCCGATTTAATCAGTGATGTGCTGGCCTCTTCCAGCAACTCCTCCTGCTCCTTCTCCTCCAGCTCCAGTTGCAGGTCGTCGTTTTGGTTGGCCGTTGCCAAGGCAGAAGACGACGCTATTGTGGGTTCATTGCACCCATCGCTGGTGTTGGCCATGCGCTGACATTGCACGGGCTCAAAGTTATCCATTTGCATTAATAAGGCCGCAGGACAAGGCAATTGTGTATTGGCTTTGTTTATGTTATTGCTTCTCGGGCTGTTACTACTAGGTGCACTAAGACGCTGACGATCCTGTTCCAGCTGCTTGCGCTGCATAGATAAAAACTGCTGCAAATCCATGTTGGAAATGTTATCTAAAGCAATCAAACAAAAAAAGAATTTCAAATAATCGCTTGCGGTTAAATTGCACTTTAAATTTAAAGCGCCAGTAATTAACTGGCTATTTTTAAGCTACATTTAGCTTGCAATTCACTCTAGTAACGAAAATAACGCATCAATTAGTTTGGATGACAGTAAATAATATTTCTAACGTGTTCAGCGTGCTCTGTATCCTCCTAGACCCGATCAATTGTGTATTTTATATTTTTACATTACTTTGTTTTCACATTTAACGCAGTTGTCGTTGTTTTCACGCCAAATTCCGGTAGCCAGGCAAGCCAAACATGTCCGCACTAACTGCAACGTTGTATTTGCAAACAACTGAATAAAATATATTCTTTGCCATTTACGAACCATTTTGCATTATTTTTCAGTTATAGATAACATCTTTAAAAGTAATCTACAAGTTGCACTATTATACGCTGTATTACACCATTGTTAAACGGGCACTAAAACTTGTTTTCGAAATTGTTTACTGTTCTGCGCGCTTGATAGTAATAGCAAGCGGCGAAATGAGGGCTACTAATTGCGCGTCACCAGTTGAACAGTGTTGTAAAATTACGGTAGAGAGCAACAGCTGGTTAACTTGTTATACTGCCCTGCTCAGAGGAATATTCAAAAATAATTTCAGTAGTATCGTTTTGATATGTTTTTGTTGTGTAAAAGCTTTTTGTGTAATTAATTACATCGTATTGTATAAATTAAACTGTTTAAGGTGATCGCCATGTTTGTCTTGTAAGTTCAGTATCGATAGTATCGAACTTTTGGCGCCATAAAATATGCACCTAGAGAATAAATACTTTTATTATTATAGCAGGCTGTAGCCCCTGAGAGTTTTATATTAACAAATTACGTTTGAAATCATTATAAACATTGCCATTTTAAATATAAGATCTCCAGGTGAGTAAATAAAAAATCAAGCATGTAGTTATTTGCATTCCAACTTCTCAGAAGATGTCTGGAAGAGTTGGTCAAACGAAAGTCGGCGATGGAAAGTTACCGTGGTACTTTAATTTATACAAATCCATTAAGGATGCACCCATAAATCTGACGCTGCTTCTTGTCTCGGCATTTGTCTTTTATAAAGTGGTGACCATTACTCGTAATCGGCGTAATGAGAATCGTCTTCGAGGTTCAGAACCTGGTCCAAAAGCCAATAAGAATTTGCTTCCCTCACTCCGTCGCGACTTTACCGTAAGAGAGTTGCGAGAATACAACGGCACTCGAGATGATGGTCGCATTTTATTGGCTGTCAACCTTAATGTATATGATGTATCCACTGCCCAGCATTTTTACGGTAAGGATGGAGCTTATCCGCACTATGCAGGCAGCGATATTTCACGAATTTTAATAAACTTGGATAACAACGAGCGCGAAGGATTTGACAATTTAAGCGATCTCACTGAAACACAAATGAGTGCATTGCTCTCGTGGGATCAGCAGTACGCTGAAAAATATCCACTTGTTGGACTTTTAGTGCCAGAATATGAGGAAGAGCCACCAAACTATACGAATATTGCAGAAGAAGATGAAGATGTGGAAATGATAAGCGTTGAAAATCATATAAATCATACTCGAAATCATTTTATGATGTAAATGTTAATGCAACAATTGTATATGCAAATTCTTTGTTTATTACTCATAATACATGCAATATGAACAACATAGTTTGTTTTTAAGCTTCATTTACTTTTCTGCAATTCACACCTGTTTCTTGTTTCGTGCTTTTCTTGTATAACTATTACCTACATCGGTGTGGCACCCTTGGTTCCCGCAACGCAGCAAAAAAGTAAATAAAATTGAAAATAATAAAAGTGAGAAAATTTTCCATGTGGACGTGACAAGAGAAACGTCATCAAATGATGATTAAATTAAAAATTATTAATTATAAAAATTCCATCAAAATGTTTTTAATTTTATTAATTTTACATTTTAATTAAATTTACATTTTAAAATGAATCGCAGTTGACGCATAGAGTTACCACTCAGCTTTTTCCGTTTTGCATTGGCAACACTGTCTTCTCGTCGACAGCAAAATAGAGCACTGTCCGTACCAAGCTTTTTATTGCCAAATGGAAAAAACTGCAAATTAATATTCAATTGCGCGCCTGCTGTGGTTAGATCACCGGACAACTTTGTGCACAATACGCTGCTTTACAACATTGTATGCGCGACAGTGTTGCCATTACGATTTCTGAAACTTCAAGTCAGCTGTTTGTATTTTGACAGCGCCTGTCAGATATCGCGTCCACTTCCGTTTCTTTTCACTTTTGACCAGCAAGATGAAGTACGTAAAATTGAATTAATTTGCAACAAATGCCAACATCATTGGTCCAACACAAGCGTGTCGTGTTTTATGATACAATTAACGTTGCCCATTGGTGTTATACTATGATATTTCCTATGACTAAACATCAAAAATATGTTTTAATTGCAGAATCGGTTTGTGTGCATTCAGTGGGTACAAAATTTACCCCGGCCATGGCAAGACCATGGTCAAAGTTGATGGCAAGGTAATATAAACAAATGACAATCTGTTAATCAGTTGCTAAACTAAATGATGAATCTTTTTAGACCTTCACCTTCCTGGACAAGAAGTGCGAGCGCTCGTATCTGATGAAGCGTAATCCTCGTAAGGTCTCCTGGACCGTGCTGTACCGTCGTAAGCACCGCAAGGGTATCGAGGAGGAGGCCTCCAAGAAGCGCACACGCCGTACACAGAAATTCCAGCGCGCCATTGTTGGCGCCTCGCTGGCAGAAATTATGGCCAAGCGTAACATGAAGCCAGAGGTGCGCAAGGCACAGCGCGACCAAGCCATCAAGGTGGCCAAGGAACAGAAGCGCGCCGCCAAGGCAGCCAAGAAGGCCGCCGCACCCGCTCCCGCTAAGAAGTCAGCCACCAAGCAGAAGGCCACAAAGGTGACACAAAAAGCGGCGCCTCGCGTCGGTGGCAAACGGTAAACAACAAAAACAACAGTCAGTTGCCTGCCGGTTGTAGCGGTTAAGAAACAAAAATGATAGTGAAAAACTAATTAAAAAAAAAAAAGCTACAAATGCAAATTTGTAGCGGTAAAAAAAAACAAGTGTTTACTTTGGTACAAACCATTTCGCTGCCGTTTCGAGATAGTGCTTTAATCGTTACAAATTGTGCTCCCAAAGTGAACTAAAAAAAAACGGCCTTTCCAATTTAAGCATTTTGTCTCTCAGTTGAGTAGAAGAGCCAAATTAATACGTGAATATTAAAATATTAAAGCATTTGGATTCGATCTCATAGAAGATAGAAAATCTCTAGCCTATCTAAGAACTAAAGACCAAAAGCACTCAGTAGAACTTAAAGCTCAAGTTTCAAATCATGAGAATCTCGAGCATGTTCATGTCCTGATGACAGGTAGATCTTTACTGGTTTTATATACGTAAGCTAAAGTTAGTTATAATGCTTTAAAGATTGCCTTTGTAGTCGATTTAAATCGCAATAATGTGACTACTAAAAACAAGAAAGCTTTAGTCGAGATAATCCGGCTAAGAGATACCCTGCCCAGACACTTATCCTAAACCTGCAGTCAATCTGCCTGCCTGTTGTGCTACAAACTAGTAGTAGTAGTATTAGTATTGAAACACGTCATGCTATTTTAAAAGAAATAATTTATTTTCCCGTTATCTTGGGGTATCGTAAACTAAGGAATCCCTCAGTTTCTTCAGAGAGTTAAAACTGATGAAATTCGGTCTTAAATAAACTCGGAGCTATACTGTTTTAAGCCTATAAAGTTGGTCAGACAGCCAATGGCATTACAGTGCGATTTCACATAGGTGTAAATGGGATCGTACAGCTCATTGACTTGTTGCTCCTTCAATTCGTCTTCGTATGTGGTCTCCACATTCACTCGTGGTGGCTCCATTTCCATTAAATGGATGCAATCCAGATCGCACAACAGTTCCAGCAGCAGCATCAGCTCCACGGGCAGAAGATGGGGAAAGCGCAGGAATAGACTGTGCACCGTGCAACCGTTTCGGGAGATGCACTCACTCAATATGGCGCCCAGCCAGCGATCGAGGACACGTCGATTAAGGGAGCCATTCACACGTATCCAAGGCTGAGGTCGCATTACAATCACATCCTCGGTAACGGTGCCAACTGTGGGTCTGGCAACGGGAGCTTTCGGTTTGCTGGCATTAATCTCGACGCGCTTAGAGCGACGATTGGGCATGGAGTCATTGCTATCGGAGTCCTCACTATTTTTTGGCTCATCCAATGCCAGTTTTGCCTGTTTACTTGTGGAGGGCTGCTCCGAATCGTCCAGTGCCGCCTTCCTTTTCCTTCCCAGCACTGCTTGGGGCGTTGCCGGGGAGGCAGCTACCAGCCCTTGGACTCGTTCTCTGTCCAATCGCTTGATGTGGAACGTGTGCACCACCCAGTTACGCATATGCTGCTTATGCACATACATGTGACTGGCCACGCCCACGCGCTTGATGAGATCATGCGCCTCCAGTTGATGCAACGCATCCATCAGAAATTTGCCAAACGGAAAAATGCGTCGCAGTTCCGTGCCCGCGACCCCCAACGGCCGTTGCTCAATGTATCCCAGAATCTCTTCCATATGCTGAATGGCACTGGCATCATAATCCCTTGCTTTCAGCGTGGGTAACAGCGTGTCAAAGGTGTTCTCCGTATATCTCCAGTAAGAAGTGCTTTAATGATAGAAATAATTGATCATTGTTATATCAACGTTTTGACCTAAGAAATGCCCTAAAGCTCAAAGAGGGACATTGTAATATTGTCATGTATGGCAGACTCCATAAACTATATATATACAGTGAGCTCAAGACGTATTCCGACACTCAGTATTCAGGTTTACATACAAAACTTCAATAAAAAAAAAACTCTAAATATTACATGAAAATTGTTTCTATAGTTAATTAGAACCATTTCCAATACCCTATATCAGGGGCGGGCACGCATGGGCTCCGGGAGCTATGCGGCAGCTCCCAACTTTATTTCTGCCTATTCGCGAGCTGGCTAATTACAACAACATAGGAGTAGCTTGAGTCGAGACAACAAAACAACAACAACAAAATAGCAAAGACTCTTGTGTGTTTATCTGGCTCGCTCGGTCGGCGCGACGCGTCTTTTTATAGTTGTTGTTGTAGAGCTCCCGAGTTCACATTTTGTGCCCACCGCTGCCTTATATTATCGTTGCTTTTTATGTTTAAAAATATGTATTATAAATATTCCTTAATCATGTTGAAAAAAAAACAAATTTGTTTTTTAACCACTACAAACTCGCAGAATCTGCATTTGGTATTGTTTTTAATATCCTAATCAACTTTGGTAAGGACTGATTTACTAAATCATATATGTAGCTGTCACAGCATTTGGAATGAATAACTTGTTCTTTGAGATATTTTGTATTGTATTTGGTATTGCCTAATACATTCTCAAGAAATGTACCTAAAATCGGACTACTAAATCATTAAGCTGTCATATGAAGAATCAGATCCGAATCAGATACAGTGCTCTGCCACAGTAGTAAGTCCTAACGATTCTATCATGTTATCTAAATCTTTCACTCACTTGATCACTTTATCCAGGACTGCCCTGCGTAGTTGGGCGTGTTTAGTCTGCAGCTGCTCCTTTGACTGTTCGGCTTTAGTCTTCAAATGAATTGTGGGCAGATGCACGACAAAGACATCCTGGGCCCTGGCGCGTTCCTCCTTGTTGAGCGACGGTTCGTAATCCTGTGTATGCTCTTCATCTGGTTTTCCCGCCTCGAAGTCGAGGAGTCCAGTGCACAAAGATCGCCAATCAGTGAGTTTATGGATTGTTCGCTCGGCGAGTGCTTTACCCAGATCCTTGCACTCCTGCTGATGCTGTTGCTGACGCCAGTATGCCTCCAGTTGCTGGATCAGTGTTAGCAGATTGGATGTCGACACAGTGAGCGTTGTGCTGCCCGCCGTGGAGTTGTCCAGCTGGAGTTGCAGCTGTGTTTGTGGGAGTGCATCGGCAACCAGTTGCTTAAGAATGGCACGATGCTCGTAGGTGATGCGCTCCACGGCATTTAAATAGTTGCCGCTGCGCATAATGCAGCCAAAGGGGCATTCGCCAAGTTCTAGACGGGCACAGCTAATGTTCACCGACTGACCAAGTGAGTCCAGGGCGCAAAAGAAATGCATCGCACGCAGCGGCAGCTTGGACAGTTGATTGTAGACGCTGCACTGCAACCGATAAGTGAGATTCGCCGGATGGAAGCGAACCCGTGCCGCCTGACGAGCACTACATTCGCTCTCCAGCCGCTTGGCGTACTCCGTTTGCGGAGCATTGTCGAAGATGCTGCTGTAGTGATCGAGTATACGATCCGAGGCTGAACCGCACGGACGCGACATGCTCGACGTGTCCACGGTGAGTATGTTGGCGGGCAACTGCAGCACCAGATGGAGCCGGTTCTTTGCCATCCATTCGCCCAAGAGCAACAACTGAGCAAAGTTGGGTGAAGTCAGTTGACGGCATTCAATCGCATCCGGCTCATGAAAACGCTGCTCAAAGGCATAGTACGTATCGTAGAGCACATGTCCAAGCTTCAGATAGATCAGACGACACTTGTACTTGGAGCTGAGAGAATGTGCCGGCCCCGAAACCTGACGACTAACTGTATGAATGTTGCGGCGCTTGACAGCCACCAGGAGGGAATTTGTACGGGCGTTATTAAAGGCCGCATTGAGTACATCCTCGGAGAAGCGCTTGTAGATCTCAAAGGCTTGGAGATTGAAAAGTGTCTTGTCCTTGGCACAGCATAGAATACTATGCAGCACACCTTGGGCGACGGTCACCTGCAGTTCGGTTTCACAGCTGGGATTTGAATAGAGCACTTGATCCACATCCTGATGATCCGAATTCAGGGGAATGCACTCCCTAAACTGGCGATGATAGTCCTCCATATTATCGGGCAAGATAAACTGACGGCGTACGGTATCCTATAAAGATCAATTGATGATGTGACGCAATGAGAAACTTGGTGGAATTAATTAATTAAAATATCTTGAAACTCACAGCACTGTTGATTAAACGATGCAACTTTCCCAGTATGACAACAAAGTGGATAAGAAGCGCATCGGTCTGTTCGCTGCGCAAGGGATATTCCCGCTTCAGCTCCTTCAGAAATCCTTCGTTGTAGATGCTGCTGATCTCTGGTTGCGTTTGCATCGTATAAATCCAATTGGGCACATCGGGCTGGTCACGTTTCTGCCGTAGGAGGAACTGCAACCGACGGACACAAGCCTGTGTCGTTTTATTACAGATACCCAAATACTGGCGTATCACATCCCGGCAAATGCTGCCCACATTGCAGAGCGCCAGCGCCAGCAATGGTGCATCAATGAACAAATAGACAGCGCGTCCCATTTTCAATATTTGATCCTCGGCCGCTGACCAGGTGACGCGCAACGTGCGCATGTTCCGCAGCGCATCGCGATCGACGTCATCTCTGGGTCCTGTCTTGCGTTTCCGTTGCTCCGTCAAGGAACTTGCGCCGCGTGCCTTGCGCACATGCAGCTTGGGCACCGGCTTCAGTCGCACCAGGCTGAGGCGTTTTGTCACGGGCAATGCAGTCGACGCCTTTCCAGAGGTTTTCAACGCTGGAGCTTTGCTGACGGTACCTGACTTATGCTTCACCCAGGACCAATGACGAAACTGATGGGCAAATAGAAGCGAGCTGAGTCCAGCGGCACCTTTACGATCGCCCGGCACACTGGCATTGTCGAGCTCCACAGCCTCCTCAAAGTCGGCGGTCCGCACAAAGACCAACAGAGGAAGGCGCAGTTCCTGTTTGGTGCCAACTTTGCGTTCCCTGTGCTTGACGAAACCCAGCTTCGTATAGATGCAGATGTGTTGGAGCTTGGCCCAATAATCGGCCACCTGTTCACGAGTGTTGAACTCAAATGGTAGCTCCTCATAGGTGCGCCCTTCGCTGATGCAGTTGTAGTTGTGGCCAGTGCTCGTCGTGGTGTCCAGCAGACAACTGCGCCGATTGAAATACACCCAACGCTGCAATACATCGCGTCCCATCTGACTCTCGCTGACCTGAATCAGACCCATGTTGTTGAGCAGACGCAGTGTGCTCAGAAAGAGTTGTTGCTGGCGCAGGCGTGGAATCAGATTCTGCGTTTGCAGCTGCCGCAATAGATAATGCTGACGTACTGGATGCTGCAGATGTGGACGCAGCTGCTCCATAGCTTCACGTTCAATGCGAAAGATGCGCATTATTAGGGAGAGGGGCATGCGTTCCACTGCATCCATAAAGTAGAACCATCCAGGGGGCTTGTTATCATAGATCGGCAATGGTGGCATAAAAGTACGCCAGTTAATCTCATCCGTATACGGCAATATATGCGACTCATCCGCCTGCCATTCACTCAGATACTGTCGCGTCATCAGCGATGGCTCCGCACTTTTCCAATGCTCCAGTAATTCGGGGCTCATTGGCAGCGGCTTTTGATCACGCGGCTGTTCGCAAACTACATAAAAAAAGAACTCGTGCAGGATGCAGGCCACAAGCAGCTTGGGGGCATTTGGCTTGGGTTGTCCCTTCGGCTGCTGCTTTTTGGCCGCTAACAGCTCCTTGCGCTTCTTCGTGTTGTTCACCTGGCCGGGACGCGCCAGTCGCTCCTCATTCATTAAATGGATATTGTTCTTGAGACGCAACACTTCGCGTTTCAGTTGCTCGTGCTCTATGCCGATCTTTGGATGTGTGGCGAGACGATAAAGACGCAAGCGCTTTTCATACTGCAGCGTCAACTCATATACATTCACTACGCCCGCCAATTGCATCCTCAGCAGGATGCGGTACAGCGATTTGCGGCAGATGCGCTCCTGCTTGCCAACACTGTGCTCCGCCTTATAGATAGCCGTCATCAGCTCGTAGGTATGTATTATGCATTTCTGGTCAATCTGCTGGACAACCAACTTTTTCCGTTCCACCAAGCTTTGCGTTTCCCGCTCTAAGTTCTTGTTGATCGACTTTGCGAGTGTCATCTGTCGAATATTGGCCGTTATTTCGGGCAGATCACTCATTACAATGTCCACATTTGACGGCATAGTCTGAAAAACAATTTTGAATCAGTCAAAGTCTAAGCGAGAAATAATGGTTATCTTCGGAACGCCGAAAACTAGATACAATTGTATACAGTACTCAATCAGGTATATAAAATAATAGTCCGATTGTAAACAAACTTCTTCTGCGTAAAATGAGATATCTCGAAAAATAAAAGGTTTTCAGTACTATAGGTTGATTCTCGAAAGATTAATCCTATGGTAGCTATATGATGTCATATTTCGAATTAAGCTTATGTTGATTATTATGTATAAAACAGGACTAAATCGATCGATCTTTTAAACAAATTTCTTTTGTGAGAAATGAGAAATCACGAAAAACTAAAGGTTTTCAGTATTAAAGGTTGATTTTCGAAAGTTTAATCCTATGCTAACCTATGATATCATATTCCGATTCAAACTGAATTTCTTCAGGGTAAAACACTACTGAATACATTAAAGAGGTTGATTTTCGACCGATCGTTCCTATGACAGCTATATAAAAACATAGTCCGATTTTAAACAAACTTCTTCTGTGAGAAATCACGAAAAACAAAAGGTTTCAGTATTGATTTTCATAAGATCAATCATATGGTAGCTTATGATATCGTATTCCGATTCAAACTAAATTTTTTCTTGATAAAACAGTACTAAATACATCATAGAGGTTGATTTTCGACCCATCGTTCCTATGGCAGCTGTACAAAATAGTAGTGGGTAATACCAATCTGTGAGAATTGAGGTATCTCGAAAAACAAAAGGATTTCAGTATTAAAGGTTGGTTTTCGAAAGATCAATCCTATCATAAAGTACTCTAACTATATCATATAGTATTTCGATTTAAAGTAAAATTCCTCAGGATTTATAAGAAGGTTCGAAATAAACGATTTGTTACGTTGATTGAGATATCTCAAGAATCCAGCTAAGGCAGTTGCATGATATAGTAGTTCGATTCTAGACATTTGTTTTGGAATACATATCTATACTTGACGGGGTCTGTCAGGCGTACTTACAGGCTCCTCCTTGCACTGCAGCTGCTGTGCCGCCTTCTCGAGTAGCTCCTGCTTGAGATTCACATCAGCAGCGGCCTGTGCACCGGCCACAAAACGTGTAATCCGAGTCTTGCCCACATTTTCGGTAAATTCATTGATCACATTCTCACGCCTTAGATACTTGAGGCATCCGCGAGCGGTATGGCAATTGACGGACACATACTGGGACAATTCGGCAGTGCCAATGCCACGCGATCCAAAGCGCATAATGGCACGCAGGCATTCGAGTTCTACGGGCATATCTAAATAGGCGTGGCTTTGACTGAGAAACTCTGCAGATGTCTTATCCTCCTTGCCCTCGTTGATGGAGTCTTGAGATGGCATGAGTTCATCGAATTTCAGTTCAGGATTGCGCAATCGTAACACAGTCACTTTGCGTTGCTTCTTTGAATCCTTAGCCGATTCTCCGACTGGTTGACGAATCTGTGTTGTTTCGTAGAATTTGCGAAAGCCGTGAGATTGCGTCACCTTCTTTATTTGTGCGGTAGTTAATTCCTCCAGATGATCTGGTATTTCAGAGACGAGTATATGATGACTTGGACGCATCTGAATTTCCATATACAGTTTCTCCATCGCACGCTGCTGGTGACTTTTGTACACATGAAAGAAGCGAGGCAGCGTCAGCAGCACTGAGCAAACGGTTTTGTTGTTCGCGCGCTCTACGTAGGATTGGGCAGTAATCATGCCCTGCTGCATTAATTTGCTCCTGCCACAAGACGAAACAAACAATAGTGAGTGGACTTTTGCTTCGAAAAAGGACACTTACTTTGAGTAGAATATAAGGCTGGAGTCCTTGAAATAGTTCATCAGGGACCAAGTACCCGCAGTTTGTTCACCATTAAACCGAGAGCGTCCAATGCATTCTAAGAACGCATATAGATGAGGAGTGAAAACAATGGACGCCAAAGCATTGGGCGACTTAAGAGCCGTCAAACGCTGCTCCTGATTGGCCACTATAACCATTTTTTGATGCCAGCATGTGGTGGCTTCTGATGCCGTCATTTTCTGTAAGTTCGTCACATCAATGGCTTTGCGTGTCTTGAAATCGGCACAGTTGCCCATAATGTGGCCATCTTGAATGGGTGTAAACGGCAAACGCAGAAAGGGACATGTCTTTGGCACCACCGGCAGACCCGCATCCGAGTCCAGGTCTTTGATGCGATCATAGATAGGCAATAAAGGACGTTCCGCCTGCAGCTCAAAGAATTCGACTTTATCCGTCGAACGCAACAGCAGCGTCCAGACTTGTTGCTGCAGCTTCTCAGGCAGTGGTGAGCCGCATTGTAAGCGCCTTTCCAGCAAAGACCAAAGCCCTATTAAAGAAACGGTTCATGAAATGACAATAGTGCGAGTATAATGTCAACGAAAGAATACTTTCTAGACCCACTGTGCAGTTTTGGGTTTCCATTCACTTACATGGTAATGTGACGCCATCCAACCCTTCCAGCGCTATCTCATCGAACACAGCACTGATCCAGGAGCCGCCCGATGTTGTAAACATTTTAAAATCTCACGTAAGGCAATCTTTATTATTATTTATTTGACATTGTCCGTTTATTGGATTAAAACAGAATTTATAGAGCTGTTATCATTTGCCAACACGTATTCGATAAACATATAAAAACTATACATTTGTATAATTATTTCAGAGTATAGAAGCAGTTATCTACTTAAAATTAAATTTCAATTTTTTAACTGCGTTTCAATGTTGTTTGTTGCAGTATCAATTTGACAGCGGACAGCTGAGCTGTGCAGTGTTGCAAACTGATTGAATGTACAATGCTCAACAGTGCTGCAAAGTGCTTAAAATATGCGAGAACGAGATGGCGTTATCTTTACAGCAGCTGTCAAATTGCAGCTGCTGCAAACAAACGCCAAAGCCGCAACGGTTGTCATTTCTAGCGCTCTTTTGCGAGGTTAAAACAAAAGTCTCAAGCGACTTGCAAAACAAAAAGTACAGTGCTAGCAGAGAGATTCGCAGTAAATTGAAAGACATACATTAACATTTAAATATTTAAACGTGTAAACTATGGCAATGTCAAGTTTCAATTTCGCCAGTATGGCCGCACAGGAGAGCGTGGAGCAAGGCATTTCGTTTCAGGACAAAGCTGAAACCTGGGACAACGCAGAGCATGGTAAGCAGCCACGCAAAAAGTCCCAAAGGGCTGCTAAAGCCAAAGACAAATACATATATTCATTAATTCACAGTCAAGGCAGTAGTTGATGAGCTGAACAGCAAGTCACCGGTACATTTTCTCAATCTCGATGGCAATACACTCGGCGTGGACGCGGCCAAAGCCATTGGCGATGCACTGAAGCGGCATCCAGAATTTCGTAAAGCATTGTGGAAGAATCTGTTTACGCGTCGCCTTAAATCAGAAATTCCACTGGCACTCAAGCATCTTGGAGCTGGCCTTATTGCGGCCGGCGCCAAGTTGACAGTGCTCGATCTGAGTGACAATGCGCTGGGACCCAATGGTATGCAGGGTCTGGAGGAATTTCTGCGCTCTCCCGTCTTGTATTCGCTCCAGGAGTTGTATCTTAACAACTGTGGCCTGGGACCCGAAGGTGGTCGCATGCTTTCCGAGGCTCTGATTGACCTGCATCAAAACGCCAAAGTGGCCGGTTCCCCGCTGCAGCTGCGCATCTTTGTGGCAGGCCGCAATCGCTTGGAGAATGTTGGCGCCAAGGCGGTAGCTAAAGCGTTAAAAACATTGCAAACTCTGGAGGAGATTAGCATGCCACAGAATTCCATTTACCATGTGGGCATAAGTGCGCTCGCCGAGGGCTTCAAACTGAATCCTCATTTGCGCGTGCTCAACATGAACGACAACACAGTAACCGTCAAGGGCTCGGCCAAAATTGCCGAAGTATTTGAGCATACACCACTGTAAGAGCATCCCACTGGGAATCAATGAAATCAATTGTATTTGCAAATTTTATTATTTCCATTTTTGTGTTGCAGTTTGCGTGAAATCAATTTTGGGGACTGCTTGATAAAAACCGACGGCGCTTATCTATTTGCGGAGGCTTTGGAGGCGAAGCATGAACATCTGGAGGTACTCGACTTGGGCTTCAACGAAATCAACTACGATGGTGGCCTAATGATAATAACGGCCATACAAAACAAGCCAAAGCTAAAAAGTTTAAACTTGGATGGCAATTGCTTTGGTCAAGACGGATGCTCGCAAATTAAAGCGCAAATGCATAAATGCTTGAATCCAAATGCATTGCAGTCCATGGACGAGGTCGTTTCCGAAGAAGAGGGCGAAGCAAGCGATGGGGAGGATGATGACGATCAGCAGGGCGATGACAATGATACTGTCGAATATGCTGACGATGATTATGATGAAAACGAAGAGGACGATGAGAACGACGATGATGGCGAGTATGATCCAAATGATACCACCGAGGAGGTTGATGAAGATGACGAAGATTATGCTAATGATAACTCAGCTGAAGAGACAGCATATGTCACAACGAATGCCTTTCCGCCCAAGGTACATCTCTTTATTAGTTAAAAATATCTTTTTCACTTCTTTAACTAACATATCAACGTTTGTAGCTATTTAATGACACCGACAGCTCCAATAGAGGCAGTAACACGTTTGCTCTTGCCAACAACGGTAACAGAACTGCCGTCAACACAAGCTGTACTCCAGAAGAGTTCTGCTTGAGCCAATCACCGTGCACAATGCAGCAGTTTAATTCCCTGGATGCAAATAATAAACTACAGGCACTCCAAAGCATAATCAATGTAAGACTAGCTCAACTAATTCAATGAATTCAACTTAATTTTAAATTATTTTAGCAATTTACCGATGACAATCATTTGCTTTTGTTGATCTTCACCACGCTTAAGTGTGCACATTTGTCCAAGACATCGAAGCCGGCATTGGAGCTGGCCATTTCACTCTACCAGGCCACATTTGACTATGCCATCAAAACGAAGCAGGAGACTCGCGTATTAGACTATTATTTGAAGCAACTGGGTCTGCTGCGAAGTGAGGAGCACTTCAAATCCGACTACGATGTTAAAAGCTGTCGCTACGCTCTTCGCGAGGCTCTGTCAAAGCAACAGTTTGCCAATGATAATATCAAAAATACATTTCAACTGTTTCTTGATAAACTTGATGTGTGACTGCTACATATTCATTCTTTTTTCACCCAAGATGGCTCACATATTTAGGATTCATCTGTTCTTCTAAATAAAAGTATAAAATATGAAAGATGGAAATGAATAAACTATTTAAATAAACAAACTGCTTGTAAATTAGCAAAATCTCATGCTTTGGGTGGGCGGAAAATCGTTTGTAATTGATCGCATTTAATTGAGGATGAAATATTCAGAAGCTAAAATTTAATCTAACTACATATTCAGTAAATTTTAGTGAACATTTTCTTAAATTGGAACAAATTCAAAGTAAAATACTCGCTCCCCGTTTTCCCTCATTGCCGGAGTCTTTATAGCCAATATAATATACCCAAATAACCATTACGATAGACATTTTTATTATTTAAATAATGATTGAGTGAACAAAATATTGTGAAATAATAATTGTCTATAGTTTTTGTATCCTTTGAATCTATTCCCTGCCTATATGTATACATTAAAAACCCGATACAGGCACAAATAACTTAAAATAAATTTATTTACACTAAAAAAATATGTATGGGACCACAAACTACTTTTAAAAAACATGATGATTATGTTAGATTAAGATAATATATATGTATTATAATATTATAATTTGCTGTTGGTGGATTATCGCTTGTTTATTAAGACTACTAGAATAGAAGAATGTTGTGAAGTTGATACAAAATATGAATTAAAATACGTGATCTACTTTTTGATTTGGTGATGGAAAATTGTAACATTGCAGTTTCTCGATTTCGATTATTTATATTAAAATGTGTGATTTGGTCTTAACTAAATGCTAAAGAGCATTGTTAAATTAAAAATACTTTTTCCTTAATTATTTGAATAATAACCTTAAACACAAATCGAATGTGTTGCATGGAATCTCCAACTTTCTTCGTTACGTTTTTGTTGTTTTGGTAAAATATTTGAAATAATATACCTGAATTGTTAAAAGTAAAACGTAGACCACGACCACAAAACGGGATGAACAAATAGACAAGGTAAGGAATTAAATACAGCCTATATAGAAACGTTTAGCTTATGCCTCAAAGTCGGAATCATCCTCATCATCAACAAATTCGATATCATCGTCGCTTTCAATGGCGCGACGCTTCTTTTGTGCCGCCTTCTTGGCACCGCCGCTGCTGTCGGCATCGCGTTGACGTTTCGCGGGACGCTTGATGGGTGAGTCATCAGACTCGGCATCATCATTATCGTTGTCATTTGAAGGTTGCACACCACCAGTCTCATCATCTGAGTGGAAGGAATAATTAATTTTTTTGCTTGCCGCACGGCGACCAGGACGATCAGCACGTGGTGCTACTTCAATTATATCATCATCTTCTTCATCACTCAAATCCTTTTGTTTCTTGCCCTAATAAAACAAATACAAAGGTCAGTCAATCTTAAGGAATCAGATTATTAAATAATTGTAATTCAACTAATCTCACCTTAGACTTGCTAAAGTCCAGTTTGGGTTGCTTGAGACCATCGCCATTTTCCTTCTTTTGACGTGGCTTCCTCTCAGCCGGCTCCTTCTTAACAGCTGGCGCCTTCTTTGCCTTGGGCGATGTCTTTGTGGTGCCGCCCTCGACCAGAGCATCAAAATCATCGACATCTTCGGTGGGCTGCTTCTTTTCAGCTTTGACTTTGACTGGACGATCCTTGGGAGGTTGCCACTTTTTAAGCAACTCATCAGTGATCTTAAATTCAACTCTTTGACCGGTTGGATCAGGGAAGATATCGCCAGTCGCACCCATCTTAGCCTTCTTTCCTTTGACGGCAGCTGGCTTAATGCCCTTCATGGACTTTGCCTGCTTTAAGTTAACGCCTAGCTCGTCAAGGCGCTCCTTTTCTTCGACCTCATCAAGTTTCTGTAAGAGGGCATCGAGATCATTCATCCATAAATGCTGTGGCGTCAATTTCTGTAGATTATCGAGTTCTTCCAATTTGATGTCCCGTTGCTTTAGTAACTCATTTTTGCGCTCCTCAGTTAACATCCACATGGACATGCCCAACAGATAGTCAAATTTCTTGACATCTGTGAGCTTTTGGAAGGCTTTTTCAGGATCGACTTCCTTTTTGGGCTTAGCACTTGTGGTTGACGCTACCTGTTGGTCCTCTTCCTCCTCCTCTTCATCATTCGCTTCGACTTCTTCCATTTTAATACGTCGCTGCCACTCCTTGACTGGATCTGGACGATAGCCGCGCTTCACCAACTCCTCAATCATCAATTTTCGCTGCTTATTCTCAATGATCAGTGTCTTTTCGCATTTCTCCAAAATGAAACGCGCCTGATCGCTCAGTCGATCCGCCTGTGCCGTTAGCTGACCCAAAAGGTAATCCCTACGGCGAATGTAATATTCCAAGCGCAGCTTATAGAATTCTTCAAGTATTTCCTTAGGAGTTGGAAAACGACGCAAACAATTGTTTTCATCAAATGCATGCATCTGGTTCAAAGATATGGAACCGCACAGCTTGAATACACGATGAAATCCGCCGTCCTCATCTCGGATTCGTTCAAATTCACCCGGATTGAAACTGACGACAAATCGGACTGTTGTATCTGTGTGATATTCACGATATTCGGATATTACCGCCTTGACCTTCTCAGTACCATTTGATAGAGCTTCGAGCACATTTTCCTTATAATTTTGTGTCCACACATGAACGGGTAATTCAGTAATTTCGACGCGATTACCGGGCAGTATCTGAATGTTGCCGGAGTGAGCAAAACGGCAATCTCCAACGGACTCCATGGTTCCCTTGAAATTCTTGTACCATGGACTTATTGGTAATGGCGCCTCGCCGTTAATCATGCGACGTAAATTGCTAATTAGGTCGCGTGGATTATAATTGGCTATTTTAGTGGACCAGCCGGTGCCAATGCCCTCAGCTCCATTGACTAACACCATGGGTATAATGGGCATATACCATAATGGTTCAATGCGCTGACCATCATCCACTTGATACTGCAACAACGGATCATCCAATGGATGATATATAAGACGAGTTAATGGCGACATTTGCGTGAAAATATAACGAGCGCTTGCACAATCCTTGCCACCAGTGAGACGAGTACCGAATTGACCGTTTGGTATCAGCAAATTAATGTTGTTAGATCCTACAAAGTTCTGTGCCAAATTCACAATGGTCATCTGTAGGGATACTTCACCGTGATGGTATGCAGACATTTCAGCAACGGAGCCCGACAATTGGGCCACCTTTACATCACGTTTGTCGTTACGCTTGAAGCACGTAAACATGACCTTACGCTGGCCGGGCTTCAAACCGTCCACCATACTTGGTATGGATCGTTCGTTGTCGGCATTGGAGAAGAGCACGAGTTCCAAATTAATGAAATCCGAGTAAGTAACATGCTTGGTGCCCTTCGTGTACAGATAGCGCTCCGGCAATCCCAATTGCTTACGCCGCTTTACCTCGTCCATATGATTGGTCAGCCAGACTTTGCGCGATTCAATATGTTTCTTAGAAAAGGCCATCACAATGCTATCATCATCCGCCTGCCCATCATATTTGAAAAGAATACGATGACGCTCCATATCCTAGAAATATGCAAATAGGTTAAACGGATGAAGCTAAGAAATCAATAACAAATGACATGCCTGGAAATATTCTTTGGCCTCCTTAGACG
Source organism: Drosophila limbata (assembly GCA_963924055.1). Lineage (NCBI taxonomy): Eukaryota > Metazoa > Arthropoda > Insecta > Diptera > Drosophilidae > Drosophila > Drosophila limbata. Next base: position 7,619,631 of record OZ001353.1, read on the forward strand.
TCGAAGTACCGAGACCCTTATAGTATTTGATTTGGTACGTATGATGATTGGCTGTAGCGAGTTTCCATTCTTCGAATTCTGGTAGCGAATAAAATGAAAGCTCCTTATTATTTTTAGTTGCCTTCACAATGGGCGTGATGAACTCCTCGAGGAAGGGCAATCGCAGCAGTTCCGGCCAGTTAGTGTGTATGAAGTTGATAAGCAGGCCTTTAATGTGGGATCCGTCCTGATCCTGATCAGTCATGATCATTACTTTGCCATAGCGCAGAGTTTTCAAATCATCCATGGTCAGATATTTTTTCTTATACTGCAATCCAATAATTTTGCAAAGATTGTTGATTTCAGCATTCTCAGTCAGCTGTTTGAAGGTAGCTTCTCGCACATTCAGCAGTTTACCGCGCAGCGGAAACACGCCATAATGGTCGCGACCAATGACGCCCAGGCCAGATACGGCCAAGGACTTGGCTGAGTCACCCTCAGTTAGGATAAGAGTACATTGTAAGGAGTTCTTTGTGCCCGCTTCGTTGGCATCCTCCAACTTGGGTACACCCTTGATTTTTTGAGACTTTCTGCCTCCAGTTTTGGCTATATCATTCGAAGCCTTAAACTTGGCCCAGGCTAGCACAGACTCAACAATGCCTGCTTTTGCCAAATTGCCAATGAACTTTTCAGATAGTGTACACTTGGAGCCAAAGCTTTTGGCCTGAAGTGTCATGTTCTCTTTTGTCTGTGAGTCGAATGTGGGATTCTCAATCAGACAATTCACGAATATCCACAAATGATTGCGCACTTGAAACGGTTTTATGACCACTCCACCTTTGTTCTTCTTAGAAAGCACCGTAATTAACTGCTTAATGACACTGTCTGCCACATGATCGACATGCCGACCACCTTTGGTAGTTGCAATGGAATTAACGAACGACACTTGCTGAAAGCCGCGATCCGAGGGACAGCATGCAACTTCCCAGCGTTCGCCGCACACCTCGTGAATTACTTTGATTGGCTGGCCGGATTCGTCGTCTGTATTCTTTATAAACAAGTCAATGTAGTCCTTGAAATTCTTCACCATCACCTTATTGCCGTTGAGAAACACAGATACACCCTTTGACGAGGCAGCCACATCAAAGGCGCGTCGCGACATAAGCGCCACGATGTCGTCATCGAGTTTATCCATCTTAAACTTGGCCAGATCTGGGCTGAATGTGATCCTGGTGAAATCAGTGCCATTAAAGTCTTTTATCTGCAATTAAAGATAGTTATGGTTACATACAGTTTAAAATGCTTAAGGGGCTACACATACAATTGGATCGGACGCTTTGGTCATGTTATTGCCCCAGGTCTGCTTGAAACTCTTTCTATATTGCTTTGTAGCAGTTTCCAATGTGAAGCTGGTCGAGAAGATGTTGCACAATTTGGCACCGTATCCATTGCGACCACCAGTGACCTTTTTCTCATCATCATTATAGTTGGATGAGGTCAACAGATGTCCAAATATCATAGTTGGCACATACATTTTCTCGTCGTTGTGCATGGTCACCGGTATACCCTGTCCATTGTTCCAAATTGATACGATATTTTTCTCCGGATCAATATCAATTTTAATTGTATTCATTGATTTGTCGCGTTGTTTATTATCGGCCGCATTCACCAAGATCTCATCAAATATCTTATAAAGACCTGGCACAAATGAAATCTCACGCTGCACCATACGATTCTGCTCCGCATTGTGAACCCACATCAGCTCCTTGGTATACTCAACGGAGCCAATGTACGAGTCCGGACGCAGAAGGATGTGCTCCAGCTGCGATTTCTTCTGGTACATCTGCTCGATGGACAGGGCTTTGTTGCCGTTCTCCATGATTGCTTTGTTGCTGTGATGCGCGTGCTGAAATTAAATGCAAATTATTGTTAAAAACAACTTCACATAACTGTACCCACTACTCGCTGTATGCTTGTTCTTTTATTTACGAATAGAGACATAAAGAGAAAATGGAGATAAATCATCAGCAAGAAATGAATTCAGAAGAGCGAGCGTTGAGCGCAAACAATATCACAAACAACGAGATTGGTACAGTGTTCACATGTTTGCTTTAAAAAGATTGCTATCTTCTTTTGATTTCAAATCTTTTTATTGTATCTATCATTTTCTGCAATGAATACAACTGATTTTTTTTAATGCAATAAAATATGTGATGTGTGTCATGATTTTTATTACACGTTGTAATTGTTTGTCAAAAAAAAAGCAGCGTATTAGCCTCAAGAAGAAAGAGCGCGCATATAACAACCCTGTCTATGGCGGGACTGTTTAGCCGGTAGCTTATGCTAAAAAAGCAACAACAGCACACCAAAAAAAAAGTAAAATAGCAAAAATTACAAATTTTAACAAATATTTTCAGCATTATGTAACGAAAAATTATTAAATTAGAGCACTGCAACGTGCTGTGGTGAGGTTGAGGTGTACCTAACTCTCACTCTTACGCTCTGACGAAATGCATCGGGGAAAAGCGTTATTGCCGGCTTCCAAACAAATATAGTAAAATGCAAAAATATTACAATTGACCCACATTCATTAAGTGATTAAATTAGAGTATCAAGAAAAAAAAAACTGAATGATTATTTGCCCTAGCAAGGGAATTTCGTATACACAATTCACGCACAAAAATTCTATCTACACGGGCAGCGCCATTTTTAATTTGCAAAACCGACGCCGCTGGGCACGAAACGATTATTTTCTTTAGCTGTAAAATCTCTCAACTTATAATGCTGATAGTTTCTTCTCTTGGCCGTATTAATTAACATTTTCAACATTTTGCTCACCTTATAACTTAGTTGAAAGTGTTTAGTGGTTCGTTCAGTAAACGAAACGCGCGGCAGCCACTGCAAAATTTGCACACACAAAAGACGCCGCCGCACTTCGTTTTGTATTTTCAAGCGTCGCTTTTCACACTGCACGTTAATTATGTCCTGGAAAACTTATTACTATAACAAACACGCCGCAGACAGTTATATCACGAAATACAACCAACTACAACAAAATTCAACAGAAAGTGGCAATTTTTCTGAAGTTGAGCTGTTTCGGGCTAGTGGAAAAAAGCATCGATGCATCGATGATTTTGTAGATGCCGATGTATCGGTTGCATGGCGATTCATCGATGTTTTGCACTAAGCTATTTTTGTTTGCGCAAAGCTATCGATAAGAAATGGTCCCATGTCATTTCTCTAACAAAATTAATTATTTTTAAAAATCAATTAAAAAATATCAAAAACAATTCCAAAAAACAAACGAAATACAAAATTTTCTAAAATCATGAAGTTCATTCTTATAATTGGTTTGGTGCTGTTTTCTCTTCGCGTGGCGAAGTTGAGTTGAGAATTCTGAAAAATATCTTAAAAATTCGAGATAAATTCAACAAAAAATCTGGTAAAATTTTAAAATTCTAGCTTCAAAATTAAGAAATTTCCACTTTTAGCCGTTTTAAGTTCGCTCTTTTGAAAGTGCGAAAGTGGGAAATTGAGCGAAAAATGGTTAGATCTCTAGTTTCTAAAACAAAACCATAGGTGGCGAATTTGTGTTACGCAAAACAGACTAAAATGGCGCCTCAAATATAAAACGAGTGGCATCATTGGTTCCTAGTAAATGGTACATTTTCAGAATGGTACATTTAGTGGCACTTAACATTTTTTTTTTTGTGCGCGCAAAATTTGAAATGAAAAACGTGAAATTTTCAAAAACTAATTAAAAAAATTGAGAAACAATTTCAAAAAACAAACAAAATCCAAAATTTTGTAAATTCATTATCTTCAACCTAAATTGGTTTGTTGCGATTTTCTCTTCGCTTGGCGAAGTTAGCAAAAAATCCAAAAAGTAAGAAAATTGTAAATTCGAGAAAATTCCAACAATTCCAATGGTAAAAATCCCAAAATTCTAGCTTCAAAACTGGAAAAGTTCGTTTTTCGGTCTCCCAAAAAAGTCTATGTCAAAAAAGTAACGTTAAAAAGCAATTATTTTAAATCAGGGATTAAAACCGAAACGGATATCGGTTTCAGTTACGGTTACGGTTATGTTAGCATTTAGGTTTTCGGTTATCGGTTACGCAAAATCTTTGAAGAAAGGTTTCGTATCGGTGAACCGGTTTTTGTATGTTTCGGTTTTGAAATACCGGTATGGTTTCGGTTTACAAAAAAAATTTTTTTTGCAAAAAATATAGCTATATTAATATTATAATAACAACAATTAAAAAGGTATTACTTTCTTAAATTTTCATTCACACATTTCTTTCACATATTCTTCAGTTTATTTTTTGAATTTATTTTATTTGCGTTTATTCAGTGCTATGAAAATTCGATCAAAAATAAGAATTAAAAATTAAACATAAGAAAATCAAAATCAAAAATCAAAATAAAAAATGAGAAATAATTTTTTTTTTAATGTATAAAAAACCGAAATTAACCCTTATAAATGAAACGGTTACTAAACGTTTATTTCGGTTTACAGAATTTCGGCTTTAAGGTTTCTGTCAAATGAAAATTTTTTTTTCGGTTACGGTTTCAGTTACGGTTTTAAATTTCAATCGGTTTTTACCGGTTAAAAGTTACGGTTTCGGTTAGGGTTTTAATCCCTGTTTTAAATACATAAGTTAACATTTTAATTGCCTTTATTGTGATAAGTATGGATGATTAGACATTAAAAGTTGCATGGTAATTAAAAGTTATTTAAAGGAACAGCCAGAACAGTCAGAACAGCCAGTTAAACAAGTTTTGCCTTTGCCTCCAACCCGGCCACATGACCTTGACCAACGGTAACACGAGGTTTGTTGCACTTTGCTGCAGTTGTTTATTTTGTTGCCTGCAGCTAAAACTTGTTTTAATTGTAAACAGAGAATGATCTGAATTCAATAAAATCAGAGAGCTGATGTAGGTAAATATAATTATATCAGCAGCTTAAAATATTGCAAGTAATGAATCGTTTAGGTCAGTTACCTGTTAATAACTACATTCTTAATATCATCATGTGACGTCATAAAAGCTTGCTGAACTTCGTAATACATATCTATGTATGTACATTGTACATACTCATAATTACAAGTTACTCTCTCACCAGTGACTTCATAATTAACTTCTGTCCTCCATTTTCAGCCTTTTGATAAGCTGTCTTTTTGTTGTTATTCCATTCGGTTTCACTATCGTTGAGCTTTTATGACATAGACGAATTTATAGATACTCTACCTAGTCTTATGAGGCTGTTAAATTATATTAAAAATTAATTTCTTAAATTAATGCACTAGTCACTAACATAACATTTCATATATTTCCCAATCCTTGCAATAAATGTTGTATCAGTTAATAATTTTTTGAACATCCCCAGATTCTTAATTCTTAATTTTTGAATTAAATTTTTTAATTCTTTCGGCTTAAATATAATTTCTATTTATAGGTATAACTTAATTTTATTTTTATTTTTCTAAATTCATTTGCTTAACTTCATTTAGTTGACATTTAATAAATAAATAAATATGTGTAAGTTCAATTAGTGTTAATTATAAAATACTATTTTTTTTAATTTATTTAATGTGTTTGATTTGTTATTTGTAGCATAATTTCATATGTTTTAATTTATTTATTCCTTTTTGTTGTTTAATTACCAAATATATCTCATATTAAAAATAGTATCTCTACATATTCATAGTTGGGAAGCGTATCCAATTGTCTTCTTTTAAATGTGTCGAACTTGATGCTTTCAATTTACAAGTATGTTGTTACTCGGCCTGAATACGAGTTTTCACTGAGTGTCGTTCGGAGAGTTCTCCAACTTGACGTGGGGGTATATAAATTTTTGTTCTAAACGATCTTCGGCTCAGTCTTAGTGCGAACTTGTGTGACGGCGATGCGGTATTTGCAGCTGGTTGTTGGATTTAAATTGCGGGAAACTCAAGTATCCAAGTAATATCGATAGGTAAATAAATAATCAATAACAACTCCTTACCTAGTAATACTAAGAAATAAAGTGATAAGATGAAATGTGATCTAGTTAAATAGCTTGATTGTGTTCGTTTTAATGTCAACTTGTAATAAAATAATTCTAAGGCTTATAGTTATGCTGGAATAAAACAACAAAATTAAGAACAAATTTATACAAAGTGAAAATTCATACCATCTTGCAAGTTGCACTTAGTCGGAATTTCATAAAATTTTAAAGTGCAAGAACAATTAAGACTTATCAACTTGAATAGCGGTTCATTAACATTTGAGCGGCACTTAAAGCTGCATTCGAATGCCCTACAATTTGTACAAGCTAAGTGTTAAATGATCATTGGGGCCCGCCCGTTAATATTTACCATCTAAACCTTTGACTTGGAATTTGGAACTTTTAATTCCACGCAAATTTACAAGTACTTAACTAATGGTTTGACACCTTTTAGAGGGATTATGATGCATTATCTATCCCTAATCAAAAAGGAAATACAGCACTCTGCTATTGAAAAGTGAGTGTTGAAAATTTAAATAAATTTTACTTAAGTGTAAAAACTGATAAATACAAAACATCGTTATTAAAGTGTAGAATGTGCATGAATTGTATATAAGTGAGAGATTAAAAATATAAAATTTTGCGATAACTAAAAAGAGTATTAAGTTTCGTAATTAAAACAAGAATTAAAAAATTTAAATTCAATCTCAGAGTGTACATGCAAACCATTTAATAGTGTGTCAAATTCAAATATTTGTTAATGTTGACCTGTCAAGTTTGCTTTTTTAAATGGCACTATCTAATGTCGAATGTAAATAAACTCTTTGGACTCGTTGCACTTTGGCATGTAGTGTTCCATGGGATCTTGTGAACTTTATTGTTGATTTGTGAGATGAGCAATTAGCACGAAATTAAGCTACGTGCTCCGAACCCGATCGGGGAATCATACTAGAATAACAGAACAGATTATAGAGATGATGAGTACTAGACGACTGCTGGCCGTTATCGGCTTCAGTTCAGTTGGGTTCAGGGAGAGAATTCGACTATGTTACTGCGATAATCGTTTGCTTTACGAGTATATACATATGTATGTCGTCTGTTGGGCGCTATCGCAAATGCCAATGTTTTGTAAGTCTGTTTCGATTATATTTTTTATACATACGTATGTGTATACGTTAATGTGTCACAACAAACTGCATGGGATTGAAAACATTTGGCCTGATTTCGATGCCATTGTTAGCTCAGTTTCAAACTTGAAGTCGAACGCTTCAAACGACGGACTGGAGCACCGTTCCAAATATAATTCATATAAAATGGTAAAGAATCATCAATTGGTTCAATATCATTGTGATTTGTATAATATTATCTGTTCGGTGTTATATCTGTGACGATTGTCAGTGTCAAGTTTATTTATAGCCGGGCGGCATTTCAAATTGAACCTGACAATAAAATGTTGCTAACACTGAGACACGTGAGGTTGACGATATTCGTTATAGTACCCTATAAACGTGTTGTTAATTGCGTGAAAAATTGTGTGAAAATTGCTTCAAGTTTGTCAACTGTGAATCCTTGCAACAAGTGAGAGTTGATCTAAGCAAATTTCAATGTTGCAATCGTTAGTTTGAGAAGTTTGCGTGACTAGAATCGTGACTGAAAAATTCTTGTAATCCCGAGTTAATTACAAATGTTTTATTCTAGGACTAGTTGAATAGATTATTTTTGAAAAAAGGATACTCTTTCAATCTTATAGAAAGATTCTTTGTGTACAAAATCTGTTCATGAAAATTAAGATAATCAAAAACATAAAAATTTTAAAAATTACATTAAGGGGCTTGATTTTTCGGAAGTGAATTTGTTTAATCAGCTCTTATATCATTTCGGTATAATTCCGGGGATTGAATACACTTTCAGTTGATGCATTTAAGTCCGATGCTGAAACAAACTATAATTTCAAAAACTCAGTGTTAGTGCAACGTGAAAAAGTACATTTCACCAAATATTATAAAATAAAAAGTGAAAACTGGAACAGGCCTAATAAATTTTAGTAGGCTTAACGCACAATTTCATAAATAATAGGTCTGATTCTGTTTTTCTGAGTTTCTGCAATTCATGCGACAAATACCACAAGACATTCCTTTTTAAATCTCTTAAAAATGGGTTTTTTTAAATTTAACTTGTATACAATTTTCAATATAAAATCTAACTTTTACTACTTTACTTTACTTTAAATCAGGGATCGTAACTCTTATAAGTTTTTTGATAAAAGTTATGAAATAAGAATTATTTTTCAATTTTTATTTAAAAGTTGAAAAATAAGAGTTATTTTCAATTTTTAAAATAAAAATCAATAATAAGAGTTATTATTCAATTTTTATTTAAAAGTTGAAAAATAAGAGTTATTTTCAATTTTTAAAATAAAAATCAAAAATAAAAGTTATTTTCAACTTTTATCATAAAAATCAAAAATAAAAGTTGAATTGAAATATCTTTTGATCTGGAGGGCCCATTTAATTAAACTGCCTATATATTTTATCTACACTTTATCATGGCCCATAAAATGATCATACCTTTATTCAGTGTAGTTTAATGAAATGGGCCCTCCAGATCAAAAGATATTTCAATTCAACTTTTATTTTTGATTTTTATGATAAAAGTTGAAAATAACTTTTATTTTTGATTTTTATTTTAAAAATTGAAAATAACTCTTATTTTTCAACTTTTAAATAAAAATTGAAAAATAACTCTTATTTATAATTTTTTTCATAAAAATTGAAAATAAGAGTTAAAAATAATTTTTAAAATAAAAATTGGAAATAAAAGTTTATCCGGTAGCTGGATTGACCTTCCAAAAAAAGCATATGAGGAATTTTTTCGATGTCCCTGGCATTTTTTTAAGGCTTGATTTTTTTCCGCCTCATAACTCTTATTTGCAATCCCTGCTTTAAATAAATTAATATATAAACCTAACAAATTAAGATATTGAATATAATTAATAATTCTATATATTATAAGCAATCTCGAGAACTTCCTCAGCTCCAAGCTACTTAGCAACATTGTATAGTTTAGCAACATTGTTGCTAGCCACTTTTGATGCAGCAACTCTGCTCTCACAAGTTTATTTTCCTCTCTATATGAAAAGGCCACAGCCGCACTAAGCCACAGCGATAAAATGCCGGCGATTGAGCACAAATTAAATATCACCGAGGAGGAAATTCCAGATAACATACGACATATAGCTCAAGATCAGGGAGAATGTCCAAAGACCAAACAGGAGACAATTGAAGAATTTCGAAAATATATTTTGGGTAAATTTGGAATGAAATTTACTTAATATAAAATGTTAAGCTCTTCAACTCGTCTTTAGAACACAAGAAGTGCCAGCCACATCGGAATGATGATAGATATTTGGAAAAGTTTCTGCGCGCCCGATACTGGAAGATTGATAACAGCTACAAACTGGTGAGATTACATTAAATGTTAAGATCCTTAAGAAGCATTTCACGTAGTTCAATATTTGTTTGACAGCTCTGTAGTTATTATAAATTCCGGGAAGAGAACAAAAAGTACTATGAAAAGGTGCGTCCCATAGATCTGCGACATGTCGGCGATGAGGAGATATTGACAGTGACGCCATATCGTGATCAGCACGGACATCGCATACTTATCTATCGCTTTGGGATCTGGAGACCGAATCGTGTTACCGTAGATGACATCTTTCGAGCAACAATCGTGCTGCAGGAACTTGGCTCACTGGAGCCAATCTCACAGATTGTGGGCGGTGTTGCCATATTTGATCTTAAGGATTTAGGCTTGGAGCATTTGCTGCATCTGAGTCCCAGTGTGGCTCAAAAGATGATTGCTCTATTGGTGGTATGCATACTTTCCCTCTCTGCCCTAAGCTGAATTCGATACGAACTTTAATGGTTCTCCTTGACAGACTTCAATGCCAATTCGCACTGCTGCTTTACACATTGTCAACCAGAACTGGGTCTTTAATGCTGCCTTTAAGATTTTTAAGCCCTTTCTCAATGCCGCCATGCGGGAGCGACTTTTTATACACGGCAGTGATATGAGCTCCCTTCACAAACATATCAACCCCGAGAATCTACCCAAAAGGTGAGTTCAGATTGATTTACAAATATTATATTATGATATTTATATCATATATTTGATATACCTATATTATATACCTGGTAGATATGGAGGACTGCACGACGATTATTCCTACACACTTTGGTTGGACATGTTGCAGACTCAGTGTCCGGCTAGTGGAGTTCAAAAGGATATGGAGCAGCTGGGTTTTATTTTTGACTAAAATATATTCCCTGTCTCCCTGTCTCTTTGATATAGTTTTATAACACAATGATGTTCTCTTTAATTGTATACACTATGCAGGGGAAGTGTTAATTTAAATACAATAAACTTTAATTTCTCAGCCATTTTGTCTAAGCAGTTATATAAATGCTCTCTCATTTCAACGCAAGTTACACTTTAACCGAATATTTATTTAGTGAAATTGGGAACCCTTTAACATTTTGTGTTACAAGCTTTCATTAGACATGAATTTTTGATTCTTTAACAAAAATTGATTATCTTAAGAGGTAATTTTAGTTCTTAGTATTTTTTTAATGTAAAATATTTAGTAATTTTTATGCAAATATATTTTCTTATGAACATTGAAAACACCTCTAATCTAGAAATGCCCAGACAAGATTTTCTAAATATTTAAAAAAAATTTAATTTTTAATTCTTAATTAAGAAAATGGGTTTTTAAATTCGAAATTATTTAATTTGCTTTTAATTGGCACCAAAAAACTCCAAGTATATCACATCAATTATCTTACATAGGTAATTATTGCCAGCTTGCCATTCACATGTTCACGTAACTCTAAAATATGCTAATATATATCTGGATCGAAAATCTTTTTTTAAAAATTATGTAGAAATCAAAATATGTGTGTTCAATCAAGCGGAAAATTCTCAAAAATACAAGCGACTTGATCAATCGCAACTCAAACGTCTTAATCATAGAACTAATGCCCGTTTGAGGTTAGAGCATCAAACATTTTGAGGTTAGGCCATGAGCATTTTGAGGTTAGGTCTGTTATAAAATTTAATGTGCCACACACAAAAAACCAAATAACAAAACCAAAATGACAACTGCCTTGAGGCAATAACAACAACAATATCCAAACTGACAGAAGGAGGAGGAGGAGCAAATCAAATGAGGAAACGGAGTCCACATGGAAATTTGTTCCGGTCAAGGATCCAAGGCGAGGACATTTTAGGACATGTTCGTTTTATGTGTTTTATATGCAAAATGTGCTATGGCGTTAGAGCGGGATGGACAATAGCTGTGATTTGCCGTTATGGTAATTGAGTGTTGGATAACGCATTAAATGCAGCCCAGCTGCTCTCATAAATATCTATCTCTTTCTATGACTCTCACTCGCTCTCACGCTCTGTTTGACCGTTACAAATATGGTTGATATTTTTTTTATTGAATTCGTTGGCACAGGAAGCTGCTGTCGTCTCACAAACAAACAATAAAAAGTTAACTCACCCCCCTCGTGGAACACCCTACTGTTGGTCAAACGATAGTGAAATTGATTTCAGTGCCAAGGGGTCCAAACATAATCTCCGATGTGTGCGTATAAAAGGCAGCGTCATTTGTGCGATTAAAGCGACAAGATTAAAAAATTTATTGCGCAAATATTTATGGGGACAGTAGCACCAACAACAACAATAACGCAAAAAATAGAGAAAAAGGAAAGACAGCTAGCATATACTTACATACAAGTATACATATGGATGTATAGCCTACATTTGGGGGAGACACGGACACTGTCCCGTTATTAGTTCAGTTCAGTTCGAGTAACACGTGTGTGAGCCAAAGGCTGAACTGCGTATAATTTATGGCATGCGAACCAAATTTATTTATGCTTCCGTGCAGCGGGCAAGGGGTGTCTCAATAGCCAAACTGTTCTCAACAACATATGTCGCATAGAGCACACAGAGGAGGATGTCTAGTTGTGAGGATTTCCATTCAAAAAGCTATGGAAAAGGAATTTACTTTATCTGTTCTATAACCTTGAGTTAATGCCTGAACTAATTGGATTGTCATCATAATTATCATTATTACCATAATACTTTTTTTTGCTTAAATTTGAAAAGAATTTACCAGCCAATCAGATGAGTTCTACAAATCTCTAAATAAGAACTAGAATTTGTTTTATTACATTTTTTTTTTTTTTAATTAAAATAAAAGCTATGCGGTCCGGTGGCCAGTGCTTAGAGTCGCCGACATGTCACATAATTAGAACTTCCAGTTTAAAAAAAAAACTGGGTTCATGTGCTTTTAAGTTCTTCGGCATGAAAATAAATTGAAATGAATTTATTATTTTAAATAAAACATACCTCGTTAACTACAGTTTTTTTAAATTAAAAGTAAGTTTTTATCTCATTATTTACAATTAGGCTCATTAATTACAATTTTTTTTAATTAAAAATAAGTCTATTTTTGTGACTTCGAAAATATGTTCAAAAAAACTGAAATCTCTGACATTTACTGTGAACCGATATTTCAAATGGTTGTTTTCCAAATCAATACTCTCCAGCAATAGTCTCTAGACGTTTGTTGAAACACTCTTGAAATATGAACGACTTTATTTAGATAGGGATTATTACGTTCGATCAACCGAACCTTTTTTAAAATCTCAGAGGCTTGCAAGCATGGTTATAATAGTTCTATTCGTTTTCACAGCATTAAAACTTAACACATTATCTAATAAATGTTTAAAAAATATTACCCAATTATAACAGAATGACGCTTCAAATATTATAGTTTAACTGTCAGTTATCATACTAATCAGAGACTGTTGCAAGTTTATTTATTTACGAGCCAGATAATAGTATAATATGCAGATTTATGCCCCATCCATTATTTCACACTCAAAAAGAAAAATTAACTATATTATCGAATAGCCACATTTGTGGGCGTCAACCAGCTGTCAACTGTCAGACAAGTCTCGACATTTGACATGCTGTACCTGACCTTTTTTGCCGGGCACAAACATGCTGTTGGTGAAGGGTGACATTGGAGGGCAACCCTAAGCTGAGAGCGTGCCAGCTTTTGTAATTGTTTCCTAATGAGCTCTATAACCGTTGGGTAACCCTCCGACATTCTACTCTCTCTCTCTCTCTCTGTTTCTGTCTCTTTCTCTCTCAATTCATCAGCCAATGTCGCTGGTTATCAGAGTACGCAGTTTATCATTCACTCATTGGCAGCCAAGCCACAACAAGAAGGACAATAAATAATGGGCAGCGATTTGTAAACAATACAAAGTCAGCCAGTTAGGGGTCTGTGAAATTCCCCCCTCTGAAATTCCACAGAGTTTCCCATAAATATGGCTCTGGCTAAAATAATTGAAATATTTGCTGTCAATGTGTTGCCTTCCGTTGCCGTTGCCCGGCTCCGAGCATCTTCCACTGGCCGGAGGCGAAGGTGTAAACTGTATAAATGGCGGCTCGTTATGGCCGTGGTAAGCACAGACACCGGCCAGGCATCGGCACAAGGACAAGGACCATCGCCTCATCGTTATGGGGGTCACCCCATGTTTGATATATGGTTGGAAAAGAAGATATGTACTGATATATCCCAGTTGTTCCTTGGGCAAGGCATTCATGTGCGTGCCAAAGAAATCATTGCGGATTAAGATGGGATTGAGTCGTAAGCACTGTATAATGGAACGATCTGAACTGTTTATATTGACTTTTGTAGGAGCAATCAATTGATGACTCAATTTTATTGGCAAATAATAACAGTAAGTATAACAGGTATTTATCCCATATAGATACGAATAACAGTAGAATAATTAACCTTGCGTATAACAGTATTGTATAAAGTGCATATAACGGAAAAGCATTTAATATATTGTGATAACAGAAATATTTGTATTAGTATTTATTATGTTTCAGAATCGGCTTGAAAGTCAAACCTATTTTGGTTAAATATAATTTAACTGTCGTATAAACGAAGTAATAGAGACAATATCTGAACTAGTATTACCTGTATCTCTATATAACAGTTTCTAGTAAGCTGAATAAATTAAAATTCGTTGGAATAAGAGCACAATATCGCGAAACTAAATAACTTTTTTTTAAATGGTTTGCTAACTGTTTTGGTTAAATACAATTTAACCGACGTATAAACGAAGTAATAGGGACAATAACTGAACTAGTAATACATATAACAATATAACAGTTTCTAATTTTGTGTGCCTTGAAATTAAAAATCGATGATGTCGACAAGGCACAGTGTGTGGATTGGAGTTATGCAGCCTGGAGTTTAACAGTCATAAAGTCTACAAATCGAACAGTTGCCTGACAAAATCGATCCCCTACAGCATCCGTGAGCATCCCTCTCATATGTCATTAAACCCGCCCGTCGCGATGCGGCGACAAGTGCACAATTTCATTGCCTAACACACAGGCGACAACCCGCTGGCTGCTCTCGTATGGAAATTTTAGATGCGGTAGACGGCGGATGGGGGTGGACGGGGGATTTGACAATTTACATTTTTTGTTGTTGTTAGATGATGTCAACGCTGGCATCGATTTTCTGTTGATTTACCAGAAATTATTTTGTGATAAAACACGATATACTTCATGTTTAAAGTGCACTCCAGGAGACGAAGCGATGTTAGGGAAGACGAGGCGGAAGGTGAAGGAGGATTGCGTTAGGGTGTGCAAAGGATACTGGTTGACTGGCTGACAATCAATCAGATCACATGGCAGAATGAAGACGTCGACATGCGAGGACAACAACTATGCGCTTTTAATGCTGCCTAATCCGGCGTAATAAACATTCACGTATTCGTAATATGCGGGAATCAATTGAAGTGCAATTGAAAAGGAGGACTTGTCATGCAAATATTTGACTGGATACGGAGGCTGACAATGGAGAAGATATATTTGTATACATGTATACACACATACATATATACAGATTTATACAAGACTAACAAAATCCACGACAAGTCAACAAACAAAAGTCGAGGCACTTGTGCCAGAGAATTAGTTGTAAATGAGAAATAAAACCATTGCATACTTTTGGGCATGAGGGCAAAATGTAAATAGCAAAGAGCTTCTCATTTGTTGCCCCGCCCCCCACACACACGTGTCCTACCGCCACCTGTCTGACGAGTTGGCCCCGGTCCACGCTTTTTATGCCCCCACTCCTTTCGACTGCGTTGATTATTACAATATATTAATTGGCCGCTGGTAAATATTTGCACACCTTTAACCCTTTTTAATATGCCTAAGTGCTGCGCTTGCTCCACTCTGTGGCAATGTTGACTCTCGTCCAGTCACACGGAAACCTCATCGGTTAAATCACTGCTATCTATCTGGCAGCAGTCTCGAGTCATTTCCAAATAGGGCCAACGAAGTGAGCAAAAAATAAGTAAAAAATATGTAATGCAATGAAGAGATACCTAATGAGAAAATATCTCGAAGAACAGATACTCTGCATATTTCAAATAAAATCTGTGTTAAATATTAAAAAGTTTTCGAGCATATTTTTCAAATATTTTTCAAAAGTCCAACTACTTCTTGAGCGATTTGATTTAAAGTTAAATTAACTTATAAAATAAAATACATTTTAATTGAACTTATTTGTTGTGTTAAATATGCAAATATTTAAAATCATAATTAGATAACTACAAAAATTAAGACAAATTAAATAATGTACATTTTAGGAATAACGTAATATGGTTTTATTGTTAATTGCCATTCAAAATTTTTCAAAGCAATGCAAAATCAAATTTCACTATTCCTAAAACCAATCAGCTAATGCTTTTAAATTTTTAAATATTTGTTGTTTTAAAATAATTTCATTTTCATAAGAAATTTTTGAAATAAATTAATAATAATAATTAATTAATTATTTAACAAAAATAGCTACTATTACCATGTTATACCAGTTTCTCCAGCTTACTCATTTCCATTCCTTGTTTGCCCATTTTACTTGTACTTGTACAGGGTATAAATCAGAACCAAACAAAAAACCAAATGGAGCATGCACTGGAGAATAATTCGATTGTGTTCAATTTAATTTTGACAAGCTTCAATGGCACAGCAATCCTAACCGAAGGATCTGTCCCATTGGGGTGTACAACTGTACGACAACTGGGCGAGGCGGCAGTTGATTTGATTTTGTTTTATGTTTCCTGCTGGCGGTAAATGCCACATGGGTTCCCCTTCTACTTGTTACTACTCCGGCTGCTGCGATGATACAACCGTTGCGACCCATTGAAGTGAGGGGCATTCTGTCTAAGGGTGAAACCAAAACGAGAAACAACAGCTACAAATAGATTTTGTGGTCAGTTCTTGTGGCTTACCATAGTTGGGTATAAGTCAGCTAGTTCGTGAAACTGCAGTAACACAAGTCGTTTAACTGAGGCAAAAACTCTGAAAAATTTTGAAATGTTTTGAAAAATGTATAAGTATTTGCAAATTTGTATTTGTAAAATAATTTAATAACCAATTTTTTTTAGATGAAAAGAAGATGCTTTCTACTACTCTATGTTGAAATTTTTTTCAAGATAATTACTACCGATTTAAAAAAATTTTTTCGTTTTTTAAAAGCTTATAAAACCAGTGATATATTCATTTCAAATTTGAAGACTTAGTTTTCAAACTAATTCTCCTTAAATAAATAATATTAGTATTTCTGTGAGTTTTTAATTACGATCTTTAATTTTCTAGGAGAATTAGGAAATAAAAATGCTAAAATAGATATTCGAAAAATTGTAAAATGCATATTCGAAAAGCAAAATAATATAATTTATTTTCTTTAAATGTTCATATCATTCATAGATACATATGTATCTACCATCACAAAAATATGAGTTAAATATTAGCTTTACTTTTCTGAAAATAACAGGTATTGCTTTCAACAGTTTTTTGTGTGTTCTATAAATTTTTGAATATTTTGAGTTGTGAAATGTCTGATAAATAAATAAACACCGGCAAAATGTATTTGTAAAAACTAAAATTAGCTTAGTTAATTTATTTTAGCTAAACAATACACAAGGAACTATAAAACTTTTTTGATTATAAAAGGGCTTCAGCTAAACTGACCAAATATTGCATCAACTTAAAGCAGGATAAGCTTCTTTATTTATTTATTTTTTATCAATATTCAATCTTTAGCCCACATTTGTTATCTCCCCTATGGCCTATGGCCCAACTTCGAATAAAAAAAAACTTGTTGCACAAGCTGGGGCAATAAAACGCAAAGCGCCCAGCTCGAATATCTCACAACAATATTACATAAGAGAATCTAACAAAATCTGTTTGGTCTCGGCAGCCAAAACATTTGCACAGGAAAAATATCAAATTAAAAAAAATAAAAATAAAAAGCAAGAAAACTCTCAACGCCCATGTCCAATACTCGTACCTCGTACCGAGTCCAACTCGAAGGGAGGGACTAACATTTTCTGCTGCCTCAGCAACATGCACCTGTGCAGTCCAGTACGAAATCCTTTACACAAGCCAAGCCAAAGCAAACATACAAATACATGCAAACATTTATACCTATACATAAATAGATATGTCAGTGTGTGTGTGGAAAGTTCTATATACGTACATATATGCTCATATACAAGCAAAACAAATGGAGCGACTTATCAGCACTAAAGTATCTCCCATTGACTTATGCACTGGAAAATGGAACAATGGATGCCCCACAGGATGCTCGCAGTAGCTTCCGTTCCCACCGAGAGCACTGCGATTCCAATGCAAGCGCCAACCAAACGATTGCGAGCAACTGGAAAGTCGGACTATGTAGGAATTTCTGTGGTAGTTTCTCATAAATATGCGGACACACATTCTCACACATACGCACGGCAAACAGACACACATACACTCCATGGTCAGCAGCAAGTGGGCGGAGCCGTGACAGCATAAGGTGCGCTTGTCTGTGTGAGTCTCTGTCGGGCTATGCTTGCTAGTGTTTATGTATGTGTGCCATTTTTTATGCGCTCCATGGCAATTCAAAACGCCTACTTCAAGAACAGCAAGAACAACAACCACCACCAAAAGTAAAGCAAACGACGACGACAACAACAACAAACATAATAACGACAACGACTACGAAGTCGACAGCAATGAACGGAAAGCGAGCATAGCCGAAGTTGCAGGGAGAGCTAAGCAGAGCTTTCTATGTGCTCGCGCTCATAAGTTCCTGCACAGTTGTTCGAAAGATACGAAAAAATGTTTAAAAGTGAGTTTACTTATAGTACGCATAAAATAACAATATTTAGTGCATTTCTATGGGAGAGAGCGAAAACTCTAGATTTTCAGCAAAGTACACCAGGTAAAGGGCTCGTTTTTTCTGTGTTTGTAGATATGTTTCTGATAAACAGATTAAGCGAGTAAACCCAAAAAAAACAAACATATTTGTTGAATGTGTGAAATGAATTCGATATAAAATAAAATTTCATATATTTTACATTTACATCAAGTGAAACAATTTTTGTCAGCTTGCGTGACACTGTGCACAAAATGAGAAGCTTTCTCATTTGATTTGCGCAACGAGAGCGGCAACAACAACACAACGAAGCTAAACGAATAGTGTTAACGGTGAAAAGGGTGCCCAATGCTCTCAGCTAATGGTTGTTGTTGTTCTTGCTATTCTGGCTGTGGGCAAAGTGTAGAAGAGTCAAGCTTTTACAATTCCAACAGGAGCTCAACAGCGAATGGCGTGCGAGCTGCCAATGTATGGAGCTGCTGTTGTTGTCGTTGTCGTTGTCATCGACGGTGCTCTTTGCTTGTTGTTGCCGTTAACATGCACACATACATGTACACATACAGTAAGTATATGAATAAAATTGAGGCGATGCGCGCGTCGCGGCCATTCTGCCAGGGCCACCCTTCAGTCATCCATTCGGCCAGACTGAGATTCAGATTCAGATTCAGTCGCCACCGTTAACTCTTTGAAACTGGACGCAGCGAGCGGCAGAAACGACGCGACCGCGCCACATTCAGCAGCAATTAAAAAAGAGATTTAAAAAACAAATTTGATTTGAAATTTACAAATATTGAAATATTAAGAGCTTGCGAAAAGTAAAAGCTACTACAAAGTGTAGTGTGTGATCTTTGAAAAAAGTGTGACCCAACTGCAATAGATAACAGAGAATTGATCATTGCTTAGTGATTAGTGCGTGAATTTCCCCCTTCCCGATCACTGTTGACCCCCACGTCCCCTCCCACCCACCACGTCACGCCGCTTAAGAATTGAGTTGCATGTGAACCGGCGATCCAATGAAAATGGAAGATCCCACCATTGCCGACACATATGTGCAGGAATTTAACTTGGATCATTTGGGAGTTGGCGTTGCCGGTAACTCAGTGACGACGCTGACGCCGGTGGCCGTTGCCGCCATTGGGCATGTTAAGCGCGAGGATCATAGCCCACCACAGCCGGTGAAATGGACGACGGAGCCACCAGCGGCAGATGATGAAACGGAGCCGATGCCACTGCCACTGCCCCTGTCGCTTCCATTGCCAATTGCCGTGCCGGAAGCGACCGGTGGTGCTGATGTCTCCCAACTGGCCTCCGTTTCCCACATCAAGTTGCGCTCCTTTTCGGGCCACCAATGGCACATGGATGAGCGGCGATTGCAGCCGCTGAGTCCGCCGCCCGAGGGCTATGTGGGCGGTCCCATGGGCGGACAAGCTGTTCTGGTGAACACATCCTCCTCCTCGGCTGCTGCGGCGGCTGTCGCAGCTGCTGCCGCTGCCGCCTCCGCTGTGCCTGGCGGCGTACCATCCACACCGCCAGAGACGCCGCCTGTCGTGGGCTCACCCACGGGCAGCAGTAGCTGCCCCAGCCAGGCCTATGCCCATCACTACCATGCCGGGCGCGCCAATTCCTCCGCCAATGTTGCTGCTGTCGGTCTTAGCCAGGAGATGATGTGGCTGCCAAATTCGATGCGGGCCGAGCAGCAGCCGCTGGATCTGCGTCCGCTGGCATGTCCCGGCTCGCAGGAGGAGGCCGAAGAGTGGGAGCGTCAACGGGAATATGCGATGCACGCGGCTGCGGCTGCTGCACATCATCATCATGGACATCCGCTGATGCAGAGCCACCATCATCATGCCCAGGCGCGTCACATGGCACAGGCCCAACATCCCTCGCACCATCATCATTTCCACAGTCTGGAGCACGCGATGCCCATCAACATGCATTCAAATTCCGCCAACTCCTACGCGGGGAGTCCCGGTCCTGGTTCAGGTCCCACCGGCTCCATGTGCCAAACACTCTCGAATTGTGGACCACAGCTGCCATCCGCCGGCAGCAGCAGTGGCGCCAGCAGCGGCTCCAATTCACGTGGCTGTGTGCGCTCCATGTTGCAGCCGTGTCGCCCGCTCTCGGCCAGCTCCACGCGCAGCTCGAATAACTCGCCACAAACATGTTCCGGCGCCTACAGCAATGCCACGCTCGAGGATTGCATCAACGACGACATGCTGACCACACTGACAGTGCGGGAACTCAACAAACGCCTCCATGGCTGTCCACGCGAGGAGGTTGTGCGTCTGAAGCAGAAGCGTCGCACTCTCAAAAACCGTGGATACGCCCAAAACTGTCGCTCCAAGCGTCTACATCAACGTCACGAACTGGAGAAGGCCAACCGTGTGCTCAATCAGGATTTGCACAGACTCAAGCTGGAGTATTCGCGTGTCTGCCAGGAGCGAGACAGCCTCATGCAGCGTCTCCAGCAGCAGCGAACGGGCGCCGCGGGTGCGGATAGCCAGAGCTCACCCGAGTTCTATCTATGACGCCAACTGGCGGCGGCCTCAACAGCTTCCACCTCAACCAACTCGCATCAGTTGCAGCCACAGTCACAGCAACATCGTGCCTCGCATTCACAGACACATTCACACCCACATCCGCATTCACACTCACACCCACATGCGCATCCGCTCCCGCAGTGGCCACCTCAGCAGGTGGTCAACTAAGTAAACTGTTAGTTGACTTGACTAAAGTAATTCCCAAATGAAACCCACTTTTTATAGGGTTCATTCCCTATTAAATCAGTTATGACTATATTTTTTTATACATATTTTTTCAAATTTCTACACAAACTCATGCAAAATATATCTTTAATCAGTATCTTTCTTTTTTATGACTTTAGAATCTGGGATTATTATTATTTTCTGGATTTCTATCTAGCAAATGCCGGGTATTATCTTCAAGCTCTTACTATATATCCATCATTCACTACAAATAACTTTGCTTTTCTTTGGGAATTACTTTACTTCTATCTGTTGAACAACTTACAACTGCTAATGGTATTTTCAAGCATTTATAAAACATGAAATTCATTAAAAAATATATTTAACATTCGATTTATGACAATAAATTTTCAACTAATTTTGTAAGTTCTTGTTAAGTTATCGGATCGATTCGGTTCGAATCGAACTTTGTCTGAATAATCATCATCATTTCGTATAGAGATCGCACACCCCGAAACACTTAGGGCAATTAGATTGATTACATTGTAAAACAAACATTATTTTTTTTTTTTCAGCTACTGATTAATGATAAATCGATCGATTGATCGCAACATTGTATTACAAATTACGAGTTAGTAACACACGCTTATTTGTTGATTAGTTCTAGCTTTAGTTTTTTTAGTGTTAAGCGAGAGATATCATTAAACAAACAAAATGACAAAGCATACAGACACCCTGTAAAAATATGTGGGGTTACACAAAATAGCTAGCAAATAGCATGTTTCACTTTCATTTGGTTTCCACATCCTAATCCACAAAACAAAGGTTGTATTATGTTTTAAACACAACACTCGATACTGCAGCTAAAAACTAAATACAAGTCCTATAAACTCAATGAGATCAACAACAAAAAAAAAAAACAAATTATTGTAAATACAAAATAAAATTGTATAAATTATAAACTAATCCAATCGCTGTCTGTCTTTACTATTAAAGTTTAAAGAATACGATACGAAAAATTGTGAATAGCTCTTAAGTGTGCATAAAGAAACTAGAAATAAATACATAAAAATTAAATACAAAATAAAATCATTATTGTTTTTTCTAAATTTAATTTCCAACTGTCGAAGATCTTTTCCAAACAGGTTTTTTTCACTTGGATTACCTTTGATATTTGATAATCTTGGCATATGCAATTAACTTAAAAGTATGCTACGGATTTTCTTATCAGTTTTGAAACCAAACAAGTCTAAATATAATTTTTAGAAATTTTACAATAAATGAACTTTGAATCAGTTGATTTAAATAGCAGATGCAAAATCAAAATCAAATCAGATTAATATTATTAAGTCACGATTTTTGAGCTAATAATGCAGAAATATTCTTTAATATTGTGTGAAAATGTAATATTTAATTCTTATATGATAGTCATGTGAGAGTCAAAAGAATTTTCGTGTTTAGCGCAGGTTGATACTGAATTTAAAACTTTAAACTCGTTTTTTGCAAAATCGTGTTATTTTTTTGAGTTATGACAGTCTTAAAGTTAAATATTTACATACATTTGAGCTTGATTCTTAAACAGTGGAAAATCAAAATCAATATCTTAAGTTAGATTCTTCACAAGTAACCAATTTTTTAATATTAAAAATTCAATTTAAAATGGAAAACATTTGATAATAGCTCCTTTGTATTAACCACATCTATTCTGTTTTGAACTGTTCTGTATAAGAACTAAGCCATCTTAGTTAAAAAGTTAATAACACCAATAAAGGAATATTAGGAATAGGAGTATTAATCAAAATTTCTGTGGAAGCTTGTAAGTCTATCTGAGTCTTGCAAAACTCTCAAGAGTCAGCTTAGCAGAGATCTACGCTAATTTTTTAAAGAACTACCTGCATTTATTTACCCTTAATAACATTTCTTAGATCTGATAAGGAGTTTAAGATTCAATGGAATTAATTTGGTATGTGTGGTCTGTCGGCATTGATAAAGCCGACCACCAACAAAATTTGCAGAACTCAATACGTTGGAAATAAACAAATGGAGCGGCATCCGACCCGAGCATCCAGCATCCAGCATCTCCAGCCCCAACCCCAGTCGAGTCCAAGTCCAAGTGCATGGGTCCAAAATTGTGTCAATAAACAATTCAAATCAGAGATTGTGCCACTTGCCAGATGCTTGAGGAGCCAGAGATCTGCAGAGATTCGATTACAGCCATCAACAGAAGTCGCTGGACGTCTCTGTTTATAAACATTTCTCGATCGGGGGCGTAATTCGGTGAAGTGACTTTGACGTTGAGTTGAGTTCCCTTTTTGGTTTCATTAATAAAAATTAGAGTTTTAATATGCAAAGCCAAATTTTCAATTTGTTTATTTTGCTTTTGGTTCAGACCAACTGGTTACAATGATTCTTTGGTTCGGATTTTTTATTTGATTCAGTGCTTTATACCCTAATAGAGGAAGCTTTGAAAAGGACGACTATGATCTTTTAAAATTAAAATTTCACTCGATAGGTTGCTAATCTTATTTAATAATTATATTTAATTGTAATTGTAATGTAATTTAAATTAATGTAATTTAGTTGTTAATTAATATTTTTATTTTAAATTTCATGTTGAATATTTATTTTTCTTTTTCGAGTGCTCTGAGTCATTGTATAATTTATTTATTTATTTATTGTCAGGCTAAAAGAAGCCGACACAACAATTACTTTAAAAATATAACATTAAAATTAAAAATATATATATATATTTAAATTACAAAATAAATTAAAATTAAAAACTTTTTGGAATCTAAAATGAAAGAGAAAATAACTGGCCCAAAATTTGTTGCTAGGATTGGTAAAAGCCAAGAAAAGCCCCATCAGACCAAAATGATATTAATCATAAGAAAGTCGGTTAGACTAGTTAAACATGATAATATAGAGGCTTTAATAGTGAGCGGAAAACACTCGAAACTAATCGTACGGTACAGACTATTCTAATCTGCACAAAGAATACGAAGAGGTTCTTGGAATTCGCAGATAGTGGATTAACGTTGAAGATATAAAGGATTAAAGTTTCTAGTCACTCTAGAAGGTACGTTAAAGATTATTTCATCCAACAAATTAGCCTGCAGTAAATAATATAAAATAAAATAAACTATTTTCTAGGGGATTACATCTTCGACTTCCCAAAATGAACCATAGTTTCATCTTGTTTTTGTTGTTGTTTGTGCACGTTGTGTGAATTTCCTGGCTTCCAAAGAATATCAACTCCATGGGCATCGGCTCGTCTTTATGAAATGGAGAACTGAGAATGGAGAACTCAAAACGGAGACCGAAGAATGGAGAACGGAGACCGACGATAACGCGTTCAAGTTGCGCAAGAATTTTTTGACGAATTTGATTGACCATCAAGTGGCCATTTTAATTTGATTTCTTTTCTTTTATTATTTATTTGCTTGTCGCTCTGAAGCTAGCAGGAAGTGTCGAATTACCATTCTTATTTTGTTTTTTTTTTGGCATGAAAGCGGCGCATGCAACGATCCAGAAGCTCCTCAGAGAAACAACAAACAATTTGTTTTTATGACTTCAATCGGGCTCAAACAATATGCAGAATTAAAGCAGTTTGTGATATTACGTCATGTTTTGGGGTGCTATATAAATCTGATGAGCCATCGATCATTTTTCATCTA
Organism: Drosophila limbata; assembly: GCA_963924055.1. NCBI lineage: Eukaryota > Metazoa > Arthropoda > Insecta > Diptera > Drosophilidae > Drosophila > Drosophila limbata. Next base: position 7,644,288 of record OZ001353.1, read on the forward strand.
GCAAACATAGCATAAAATAATAGGAAAATTTTTTTTATTAACAAATGCATAAATACATTTTAAAAACAATCTGACAAATTCTTAAATGTGATAGTATAAATTGAAATTTGGGCAACACATAGTCATATGCTTTAATGTAGAGTTCAAAAGTTAACCTTAATCCTTTCCTTATATAAGAATTATTTGATTGATCTGTCTAACGAGTTGTAATTTTATTTATGAAATCAATAATGCAAATCTCAAGAAATTTTAACTAGAAAAATATTATTGAATTTATTTTATTTATTTAATGTCAACTAACTGCAGTTAACCAAAAAAATGTATACAAATTAAAATAAAGTAAAGTAATAATAACTTTAAATTAAACTAAAAGTATAAAAAAATTAAATTAAGAATTAAAATTAAAGAAATTAAATTACTAAAAGAGGTTAAAGTTCTAAGTATTTTTGTAGATGATAGTACGGTTGGAAATATATTTATCACAGAAACAGGGGACTCTCCATGAAAAGCTTATCGTCTATATCTGACAATCTTTAAGTTGTTGGGGTCCTCTCTTTGAAAAGTTATCCAATACGATTTCATTTAAATTGTACCAATTTTATAATTTTCAGTTAGTAACTTTAAATCCTTAAGCTGGCAGCTATAGGCAATATCCCAGTTGACGGCAGATCCAACTTGAGATCTGCGACATTCTCTTGGCTGGGTTCAAGTGCATATTAAACAATAATTATTGAATTCTAATGCAAATCGCTGGGCTGACGACAAGTCCTGGCCGTTGGCTAAGGAGTGGGTGAAGTGGTGACTCAAGTGGTTGCTCCGGGGTCTGCACGCAGCTCGTCAAACTGCAAAAGAAAAAATGAAATTTATAGACACGGCAAAAGTGGCAATGACAATTGGCAAGAGCTCAGGGTCCAGTTCGATGCACATGGCGGGGGCATAATCAGTGCCAACGGGCGCTAGATGGCATTAGAGATGGCAGAGGGACGAGGGGGGTGAGCGGGTAAGTTGTCAACGTTTATTATCCACACACAGTCACACACACACACAGAGAGAGAGGTTGATTATGCTGCGTACCGTTTTTATGCCTGCAGTGCGACGTGTTGACGTTGCCGTCGATGACTTTGATGAGGTTCGGGATCTGGGGTTGTTGCGTATTCTCTTTTTTATGCCTCAAGTGGACGCGCTTAAGTGGCTGCTACACTCCGCCTACCGCACAACCGCCCCCCTCCCTCCCCCTCTCCCACTCTACTCACCGAACCACTTCTCAGTGCGTTTTTGTCTTAATTCAATCGATAGTTCACACATGTAATCGCATGATTGGGGGCTTCCTTCCTGCTTTCTTTTCCTTTCATTTCCGCCTGTCTTTCTGTTGTTTGCATGCCACACACGTAGCATTGACAATGTAGAACAAGTTTTGTCAATTTAGCTATAAAATAGCTAAATTTAGCTTTTTGGTAATTGCAAAAGCTGTAAATTTAGCTATTTTGTAATGGAAAAATCCATTTTTTTAAATAATTTCTTTTAAACACCTTTTAGTTAATTATTTTTCAATTTTTATTATAAAAATTGAAAACACAAATTATTCCACAATTTTTATTATAAAAGTTAAAAATTAAAAATTGACTGTAAATGTCTTTTAAATTGGAAGGCGTGTTTTAGAAGTGACATGTATATAGAAAGGCACAGCCAAGGAGAGTCGGAGGGACGTTACCCTCTCACCCCTCTCCACCCCCTTGTGAATGAAATACACTTTCTGGTTCAAAAGATATTTGAATTCAATGCATAAAAATTGAAAATTTAATTTAATTTTTAGTTTGTATAATAAAAATTGAAAAATAACTTATATTCTATAATTTTAAAATAAAAATACAGTTTCTTATAACTTTTATTTGCGGTCCCTGGTTTTTACTGTGTTTGATTTATTGTTACATATTTCAGATTCCTTTTTCTTATTAAATTAGTCAAGCTACACCTTGAATTTCAGGCAACACTGTAACATATAGTACTGCCACAAAGTAGTTCCGCATGGGACATTTAAGGCATTTTCCTGTTACGTATTTAACTTTAACGCTTGCCACTTGTCATTTGCTTTGTCATTCTTCGGGCTGCTTCAACTCGCTCGCAGCTCGAGTCCAGGCCAGGACAGGGCAGGCCAGGCCAGGCACTCATTAGGCTAATGAAGCTACCCATTACATGTTGTTGAAAAGTGGCGCTTGAAAAGCTCATTAGTTCATTAGTTGCCGCCTTGTTCGATTCGAAATAAAAGTTTTGTGCAAAATATGCTCGTAAATCTCATTTTGGCAGCATGAAAAGCAAAAACGGAAAATTTATCGCGCTTAAGGACAAGTGCCAAAAACTTTTCCCATCGCTTATCAATCATTGACGTATGTGATGGGGATATTCTATAGTCTGTGCGATGGGGAGAAATCATCGTATGCTTGGAAAAACTTCAATAGCTCAAAAGTTGGCGCGTCCTTGGCAATTTATTACCTCGTATAACAGCTGGTAAACGATTGTAAAACTTGTATAACGCTTGTAGAACACTTGTAATAATAATTATGCTGATTTCTTCAGAGCTATTTTGCATAAGACACACGTTTTACCATAAGTCAAGATTTTGGTGGTCTGATGCTGGCGTATAACAGATTTGTAACTGTTGAGTTAGCAGTTATATTTATAGGCTAGCTTTAATCGACAATAGTTTGTATAACAGTTTAAATTAAATACGAAATTCTCTAACAACTGGACTAGAGCTAAGTAGAAAGTTCATAACACACGTATAAACTATCTTAAACGGTTGTATAACAGTTGTAATCTAAACTTTAAATCGAAACTAACAGACAGAACACATGATAATCCCGTCTCTCCCATAACGCCCATCAAGTATCTTCGACTGGAATCTTGTGCGAGCCATAGAACCATTCAAAATAAACCCACTTATGCCCAATTTGACCATGCCCATGCCTGATAAGCTTTCTATTCTCTGGCAGAGAGTACTTTAATTATGGCATAAGAAGTGTAACGCATTCAAGGAGTTGTTGAAGAACCCAATAAGTATATATGTAGGTACATTCTTGGTCAGGACGTTAGTCAATATAGCAATGTCCGTCTGTCCCTCTCTTTCTATGAAAACTAAGTAGTTTCTCAGATCTAAAACTACCTTAGTAAAATTGGTTAAGGTCTTATTTTTTTTGTTTTGAAAAACAATCGGTTCAAAATCAAGCCTCAGCATGAAATATTTATAAACAGTATCTCAATCTATTAAGTGCTCATATATTTGGCTATGTCTCAAGCATTTGAAGCAAATGTTTGATAAAATCGTGTTATTATAATCATGAAACTCTCATAGAAGGATTCAGTCGAAAATTAGCATTAAATATGAAAAATATGACTTTTTTTATATATGTATATTGATCAAATACACAACCTGTGACTTGCTCTTTTCTAATTCTGTACATTCTGACAATTTGTTTAACAGAATTTTGTAATATTTCATATGGTTTTATACATTGTTTAAGATATTTTAACCTAACCAAGTAAATAATTATTTTTTACTTTTGAAAAATTCCACATGGCCATGCAAGTGTATCAAATATTCGACGTGTCCATAATACATTTTTCTTTTTCTTCTTTTTTTTTGTATCTTTGCGCCCCCAATTCAGTGTGCCATTGTCTTGCATTTTTATTGATGGGTCGCTGTGCTGTTTTTTACGACTTCTCCCCCGGACTCAACTCGGCTGGACAGAACTGGAGTTTGTAGTAGTATGCCGTGTAAGGCTAACACATCCTTTGGCCAGTGCAGTGTCGTTTCTTGAGGCGATTCTCGTACATATCCGCATCCGTTTGCCATGTATCTTTATCGCTTTATACCGCTTCCGTGCTTTCCCTCCGTCGAACGGACAGACTAAGGGGGAGGCTGCTCGCATAATTTCCGTAATGACCAATGATATAAATGGAACTCATTTGCCAGTCCCCTTGGCTCGGACAATACTCGGACAATATTGATGCGCTGCCGTAAATCGAGCAAGTCTTCGACATGGACTCCTTTTAACGTTTGTAATAATAAATTAAATCACATTTCGGCTTTTCTCTCTATTATTTTTTTTGTAGTCTACTTTTTGGGGTCGTCTACGGTTCATTGACTGTGCGCATGAGGATTGCTTTAAGCTCTTCTTCCAACTCCCAACTGCGTTTGCAAATTGCATGAATTTGATTTTGGCCCTAAAAAGGTTTCGCGCTCTGTTTTGGAGTGATCCAAAAGAACTACTTTTGGGTCAACCTTCTGCAGAAGGTTGTGCAGTACCTCGGTACCCAAACTCGAACTCGAGCTTGAGCTCGAATCCAACAACCAGGTAGTACCAGGTGCATCCACATTATTGTTGCTTTTCAGCTTTACAGTTCTTCATATTTATATTTATGTTGTATATATTCTTTTTGGTTTCCACTTTCTGTCGATTCGACAATTTTGTGTCGCTGTTTTTGGGGCTTACATAAAATCCCAACCAAAAAAAAAAAAAGGTAAAAAAAAACAGTGCAAAAAGTAGATGAGTAATGAGCACACTTATATACAAGTCTAAAATATATAAAGTCGCATAAAAATAAAGTCATACATAAATGCAAATGGTTTGCTGACAGTTTTACATTGCAATATTCCTAGAAAATCCAAATGGAATGTGTTTGGAATTAATTGAAAAACTAGAGAAAATTTTCATACGAAAAGATTGATAAGAAACATTCCTAAACTTCACCAAGAAATACAATAATAAAAATCCAGACTCCATGACAATTATACACCATCTAAGGTTACTTTATTTCTTTCCTCGAAAGAATTTGATAAGAGATACTTGTCTTTGAGGTATAAAAAAAAGCAGTTAATGCAGAGATAAAAAATGGATTTCCATCATTTAAATAAATTAATGGAATGTATTTTGTGTTAAAGCGTTGTCTATACAAGTGTTTCATAATCCAATTCTACTTTTAAATATTATTTTTTATTGATATGACTTGTTCAAGTATCTTCTCAAAGACTCAGTTGACATTAAATTCTTGTTTTGGCGATGGTAATTAATTTATTTTGATTGGGTTTCATGTTCCGGGCGTTCACAAGCTGATCGATTGTCACCTTAAAAATGTATCACAGCGTGGGAACATAAACAATAGTATCATCTTCTTCTATAAGCTATTTGTATTCAACTGAACGCTGTGCATTAGAAATGTATTTAAGCATCGAGAGTTATAGAATGAGACGAGCATTACACACGTAACAAACAAATCTCCGGGTTTGCATCTGGGTAGACGACTGTCTCGAGGCGTCTTGTGAGCGACCTGTTGATTTGTGCTGATTAGAAGAAAGACGCGATGCGATGCGATTGCAAAACGAGTGGAAGCAAAGGTACGCAAGGGGGGAAGTGGGGCAGCAATAGCCCGTTTGGAAGTGCTCGTGTCAGCATTCTGGGGTCGTCTGTGTCGGTCAATGAACTGCGAGCGGAAAGCAAAAAAAAATAATAATAAAAAAAAAGAAATACTGTTTGCGATTGCAATTTAGCACTCAAGTTGGGTTTACGTTTTGGATGATTTTCAGCTATGAGCACACCGGGGAAATGCACGCGCCGCGGTGACGACGAATTATGCACTTAATGAGGTTACAATTAATTGCACACTTTTTACGTTTATTTATTGAATTTCCCTTTTTTTATGTAGTTTCAAAAATGTTTATAATAAATGGCATTTAAATTTCGACAGCATAATGTTATCAGACCGCACCAACCGCAGTAAAAAAAATTTGAGCAAATTGTTTAAAAGCTGAATTTGCAATAATCCAAAAGGTAGGCAGAGAAAAAAAAATTGAAGAAGAAAATTAAGCAAACTAAATGAATGACTATAATATGACTGTAACTGTGTGGCATCAATAATTAAAGTGATAAGGGCTAAGATAAATGAAAAGTCATAGATAAATAACAAGGAGTTAAAAAAAATCTAAACAAAACTTCTGGGATGGGACATAGCGTATGTTGAACTAGAATTACGTTAAAAAAAAACCGTTTTCTCGTACTAGCTTCGTCGAATATTCACTGATTTTATTATATTTTTATTTTTTTTACCGGTTTTTGAAAGAAAAAACTTAGGTTTTTAAACGTGCCATACTTGACTTAGCAGGTTTCAATTCCCTTATTAGAGTATTTCCTATCTAAACCAATTTTTTGTGTGTTTTTTTTACATTTTTTGACTTTGGGGATGTTTTTGAACACTATTTTATTCGAAACCCCTTAAACTTGTATTTTTATTTAAAAAGAACACATTTTTACACACAATTGATTTTAAGAAACTTTGCATTCATTAGATGAAAATTTCATTTCGAACCTTTCGTGTCGAGAACCAAAATTTTTTAAAAATAAAGAAAACATCCGAAATTTAAAATAATTCTTTTTACCTAATTACTTATTTCTTATTTTAAAAACAAAATATTTTTGAGTTTATTATAATGAGTGTTCAAATGTTAGCCTAGCTCTTACCGTTTTAGCTTTGCGTTAACACTAACAGTATATACCCTTTGTCGGGTATTCAGAGCGGATATCGAAAATCGATTGCAGAGATCAGCATTAAGTGTCTTTTCCGTCGCTTAATTTATTTATTGTGCTCGCACAAATGCAATTTGATGATTTAATTAATATTGAATTACATGGTAAATGCCTTGCCTGCACCTCCTTCCCCTTGCTTCCCTTGCCAGGCCATGATGTCCAATTATACAATCATCAACATTTCAATCAGCCTGTTTATCGAATTGTTGTGGCAACTGTACCTGTCATAGTGTGTATGTGTGTGTATGTATGTGTGTGAAGCACAGGGACTCTTAATTTATGCCTGGCAAATATTTAGCATACAAACACACAACTTTTCCGAGCTTATTAATTAAGAGCATACAACCTACCATACTCATACCTCTCTGTCTCTCTCTCACTCTCTCTCTCTCTCTCTGTCAGTGTCTCTGTCTCTCGTTATGAATCCTTCTTTGTTCTGCCTGACCAAAAATCGAGAAATCATAAAAGCGTAAAATCGAAATGCCGCCATTTCGTGGTGGCTGTTGCCAAACTTTCAGACTTCCTGTCTGCCTCAGCGGCAAACCTACACCATACACTTGCCTTCTTGCCCTGCACCTCCCCTCTTCCAACCACGTACCCCACATCCGTCTGTCGGCTTTATTAACACGCATATCAATTCATTTTGATTGTAATTTATGCCGTAACCAATGGCTGCATATCGCTCACATCACCCCATCCTCGTAGCAATAAAATTATTGTTTATAGATATGTTGCGGCTGCAGTTAAAAGATACACGCATACAGTCACAGATACAAATGCAGATACTCGGAATAGCCGGAATGAAGGATACACTGGATACATGTCATATGTGTGCCTGGATAATTGCTCTGCTTTTGTTTAGTGAAGCATGATGTTGAAATGGAAATGGAAATGGATCAGGCAAACTCTAAGTAAAAGCTCTTACTTTAATGCCAAGTGGCGGTTAATAAGATTCTATAAACAGTTTTGCAATTACAGTCGAACTTCCCTAACTCGAATCACCATTGTCCAAAGAAAAGGTTCGAGTTATGGTGATATTCGACTTATAGAGTTCTTTTTCTTAAGTTTATTAATTTTACTGCCACTCATTTAGTACGAGTTAGAGAGAAATTCGAGTTAAAGAAGTTTGAGTTATGGAAGTTCAACTGTATATAATATGCAATGTGCATTCTTTACGCTCAGAAGTGTATGCCAAGTTTTTTGATACACAATGTTGTACATTTAAGGATTGATTGTTCAGAGTAATTTATTAAAAAAATAATTTTATATTTCTGATGATCAAAAACATGTTTTTGAATATCTGAAAAAATTTTAAAAATAAGCATACAAATACTTAAGTTTTGAACTACTATATCTTCTCTATAGCAACCAATTGATTTAGAAGTCTGAATTTAAAAAATGATTATCAGGTTGTATAAGACTTAAGCAAATGCACAATTTATTAGTTTGGTGGAGAGTTCTTAAGAAAGAACAAATTTGTTTATAATAAAGTTGATTTTCCACCTATAGTTCCTATGGCAGCTATATGATATTGTAGTCTGACTCGGCCAGTTTCGAAATATATGTGCTTATAATATTTGGACTAAGCTCATTGTGCAGATCAAGAAAATATGCTTTATGTTTACATACTTTATAAAACTTTATGAAACAGCCAATAGAAATTATACCACTAGAGTACAGTGTACGCTAGAAGAATTCCAAAAGTGTTGTAAAATATTTTAATGTTGGTATCAGGGACCGTAATCATTATAAGTTATATTATTTAAATTACATATTAATGATTATATTTAAATTTATATAAAATGAATGAGCTACCTCCCTTTATAGGGATATAAAGTAATATTGGTAAAAATCTTAACACAGAAGCCGTAAGTTACTTTTGACTTTTAATTTAAGTAAAAAAAATAAAACTCATTCATAATGATTATTTTTGAGTTTTATAAAATTACTCAAAAATAATGATTACCATTAAGTAAAAAAGTAAAAATCATAAAAATAAAAATCATGGTGGAAATACAGAGATTGTAACAAAATAAACATTTTGGTGCAAACCATTATTTTCTATTTTTTTATTTAAAAAAAAAACAAATAATCATTATTTGCAGTCCCTGGTTGGTATATTCATACAACAACTAACTGCTATACAACGTAGCTGACACTGACCATGCCCCAATCAGCCTAATTGGGCTGACCGTTGGCCCTTTTTCGAAATCAGGCTAGAACTTTTAGCCTTAAGTCGCCCTCCAGGGGACAAGTCAAAAGACAAACGTCGACAAATGACCCAGCAATGAGCTGGGTAAATGAATCAATGAATGTGAATGCGAATGCGAATGTGAATACGGGAACAAGAATGGAAATGAATGTGTTCGGTAACAATTCATTAAGCAAATAGAAATGTGCGCTAAACGCATTAAGAGATTAGCACACATAACAAGACCGACAACCGGGAGAAAGATAGAGAAAGGGAAAGGGAAAGAGTGGGAGGGACCAATTCTCATCGATAAATTCGACAGAATTGTCGACAACTGGGCAACTTAATGACCCTCATTTGATGTAAACACAACCATACACTGTTGACTGCTTTACTATCTCAGGGGGTTGAGAGTTGGCCAACATTTAATTGCGAGCCAGAAACCGAAGAGTCTTTCATGTGTGGTTAGGTTAACTTGACTCGAATGGCATTCGAATGCCATGTGTGTGAATAGGTGAATTCATTTGCATTGCTTTATTTAGTGCTCATTGTTTCAGCAACAATGCGTCCAGATTTACGCACAATCTACAACCGGAAATTGCCAGTTGAAAGGCACTTAAGTGCAATTTACAGATCAGGTTGTAGAATACTCCTAACGAAAGGGGTTAACAGTTTCCTAATGGGTTTTGATGTACATATATCTCACTTCTTATTTTACAGCTCCCTTAAATTATACCACAAAAAAAAAAAAGAATTCAAATTTAATAGTTTAAACAGATTGTCAATCTATTATATCATTTTTGTACTTTACTCAGTAAAGTTTACTGCTACAGTTATTATAATTTACTTTTATTTTACGATTTCGTTTTCTCAAATGTCAGAGCACTCTGTAAATAAAACTGGACAGAGAATATACTTTGCTCTTAAGATAATTTGCTCTAAAATTCTATTTTAAATTTAATTAAATTTTTCTTCTTTCTTTGATAGAATAAATATCTACAAATTCTCTTACTTCTTGTAAGGACTCTTCTTGATATTAGAATATCCATTTATGGATATGTAACTTTTTTCAGAGATATTCCTGTTTCATTGGGTTTGCCCCTAACTTTTCTTTTAACCCTCTGGAGCGGTTGCATATCCATATCCTTGCTTATTATAATAAAGACTTGTAGTCAATGTCTGTGCATGGTTTCTTTCCAACATGCTTATTTTTTTTTTTTATATATTTTTTTTTTCGCTTTTTGTTTTCGCTTTTCATCAGCCAAGATCTATGCTGACCCACAAAGGAAACATTCGCCATGTGATTGTCACGTTCGGCTGGAAAACTCACGTTATCCTTTTCATCAAATTCTGTTCCCTGGCCTGCTCTGCTCTTCACGTCTCTCAACATCTGTATTGTGTCTCTTTCTTTTGTTGTCCTCCTTTCCATGTGATAAACGTTTATGATGATTTTTATGTACGTCCGTTGAAGTTTCGACTTGTCTGGCAATTTGACGCTGATAACTCGGGACTTGATTTACTTTAAATAGCACAAAGCGAAAGAAGAAATGGCTGGGGATTCCACCCTCACTCCCTGTCTCCCTACCACTCTGTCCTCCACAACAAATGCAATTTATGTGAGGCAAAAAAAGCTGAAAAAATAAAACTTCACACGTGACTGCAATCGACCATCGCCCGTTGGTCAGTCAGACAGAAAAGTCAGGGCCCATGGTCCATGTTCCTACACCAATCCTCATCCATCTATTCTGCCCACATGTGTGAACAAATATTTTTTAGATGGTGTCACCCACTTTATGCGGGTAAAGGTCCAAGGACCGGCTACGTGTCATTTGGTCTATCTGGCTGTACAAATCTTTGGGGCACCCCCTCCTGCCTGGACACACGTCTCCCCGGCTACCGTATAACAATTTCCATAATCGCTGGTTAAACAAGGCCGCACACACACTTGGTCAAACTGACCACGGGCTTTGGTCGGGGACAGGGCACTGAGGGGCGGTCGCAACCCGTTTATGATGCGCACACATTCCATTTTATGGGTATGTTCATATAAGCCTTTTTCGAGGGGGTGGGGAGTTCCTTGTTTGAATTATGCTTTACATATTTTTATTCACTTAACACATTCCCAGTTCCTGCTAGATGATGTGGTGACGGTTGTAGGCCGAGGGAATATGGGGCTTAATCAAATTATGGCTTATCTGGACTTAGCGGAGGTCAAAACGCAAATAGCCATAAACATGTAGATTATACACGACACCAGCAGCTCAACCGGTCAAGCAAATTGCCTAGGTTGTGGTTAGTCTTCTGTTTATTGTGAATCCTTTTGACCTTGTTTTTTCTTTGTCTTCTTTGGGGGCTATTTTATTATGAAATCTTTAATGGTCGTTTTCCACTGCATTGCAAAATGTAATTAATGCAACAATTTTATGAGTTTACTCTGCGAAAGTCAAACAAACTAGGGAAATTGAAATTCAAGATACTAAATCGAATATGTAAAAGTTACAAATTTTGTGACTTAGAATAATAATTTTTATGATATTTTCTTTTATCTAATCTCTTTGGCAATAAATAAATATATAGCTCCAATTTAATAATTGAGAGAGGGAGTAGACTAAAACTCAACAAATGAAAATTAAAGATACTAAGGGCCGTTTTTTCAATGTAACATACATGTAAATTTTATTTAACTTATATTTTCAAATTTGACATTAATTCCTATACATTTTACGTCAAATTCTCTTTTCAATAATTATCAAACACCTTATTTAGACATTGGAAAAACCGACTTAAAAGTTACAAATTTTGTGAGTTCGAATAATCTGATAAAAAGTTATTAATGTTGAGCTGAGCTCAGCTGGGTATTAAACCGAATCGAATATCGGTTTCAGTTACGATTTCAGTTACAGTTTTTGTGTATCAGTTAAGAAACGGTTAAAAGTTTCTTATAGCTTCGATTTCAAAATTCTGGTAAGATTTCGGTTCACAAAAAAAAAAGTTTAAGATATGCTAATTTTACAAATAAATATTTAAAAATTCTAAAAATTAAGATCTTTTTATTGATATAAATTATAAATTTATTTATATAAATTATAAAAGAGAAACAAATATATTTTAAAAAACTGAAACACCATAATTAAATGTTATGCTTGACCGAATCGAAGCTAGCTGTTATGCACAAATTCCGCTTTCATTTCGGTTAATTGGCTTCGGTATAATCAAAATGTTTGGTTTCGGATGTGGTGTCGGTTGTGGTTTCAGTTGTGGTTATCAATTTGTATCGGTCAATACCGGTTAACGGTTGCGGTTATGGTTACGGTTTTAATCCCTGGAGCTGGGACATTAGCATTTCGCAAATCTTTCAGGAGAATAAACTTATTGGGTTATGACCTCCCCTCTAAAAAAAGAAAAAATAATTTTTTGGAAATTTTGATTGTAACCAAAAACTCGCTCTCAAGAAATAAAGAACACTTAATTCCTTTTAATCTTTGGAATTCAGTTAAACTCCTTTCAAGTTAAGCAATATAATCAACTTGAAGCCATTTTAAGTGCAAAACAACCACAAAAATACCAAAAAAAAATTTGGTCCTTAACTTTCCAGCTACTCGTCCATGCTACAAAAATCTATAAATATCGACAATAGCAACAACAAGAACGTCGGGAAATTGTTAAGGAATCCATGAAGGAAACCATGTCACAACCGGCATCATTTCATGCTCAATTCAAATGTTGTTCAATCTCATTCAAACAATTTGTATTGTAGTTTTATTGCCACAATAAAACGGATTAAGCAGTTCGGCAACAAAAGGGATACAATGAACCCTGCTAGCAAAGTGGGCGTGCCGAAGGCGTCGCCCTCGTTCTCGTCCTTGTGTCGTGTATCAACTGTGAGAATGTGTGTGTGTTCGAAGTCTTTTAAATTGACTGAATTTCCGCACGAATTAAATTTTCCTCGGTAGCAAAAAAAAAAGAAGAAAATATTTCATGCATCAACTGGCAGATGCTGGGCGATGGGCGAAGGGCGTGTTGGCCATATTATAGAGTCCTTGAGCCCATTGCCGGCATTTTTCACACTTCGCTGTTGTTGTACAATCAACGACACGTGGCAAGTGCCATATAATTTATATCAAGCAACTGAGCAGTAAAAAATCAACGTATTTTCTCTGGATATTTTTTTATATTTTTCATTTTTTATACCCTGTACGATGGATTTCAAACCGGGTACTGTTACTGAGTGCATTGTTGTATTATAGTTGAAAAGAACACAATTTTAACTCATCAAACTAAGCAGTGATTCGTTTATATACATTTATACGATTTACCAGAGACCGGAACGATTATAATCTGGCTTAAAAAAGGTTGTTAAATGAACTAAAACATCTTTAGTTCATTTCGCAGTTTGAAGAAAGTTACAAATGTATTTAAAAATATGAATTTAAGGTAAGCTATTTATTAAAATGACAATATTTTATCCTGATAAATTGTACACCATAATATAAATCCCTTGTATTATGAATCACAATTTATGATCAGTGATATTTATGAATAAATAAAAATATATTTTCAATTTCTATTATAAAAAACCTTATCTTTTCAATTTGTAATAAAAAATTGTAAATTCTATGAAAAACTAAAATTTAATAATCATTTCATAACTTTTTTAATTTAGTAAAAAATAAAGAAAAAAAACCGTTTCCAGAACATTTCATCCCAAAGAACTATATTTAAGAATGTCCCATTTATTCAAATAGTTTTGTACAGTCTCAGTTTTTATTAAACTTATAACTCCCTGTCTATAACTCTTACCCAATATTTATATTCTTCATTAGAAATTAAAATCGAATTTTGACCATAGAGTTTCTCACAAATCATTTTTAGATCATTTCGCAGTTTGAAGAAAGTTACAAATGTATTTAAAAAAAAATGACAACATTCTTTCCTGATGAATTGTAAAAATTTTTATTATTTTCTTGTATTATGATAAATCAATATGTATAATATTATTTTCAGCTAGGTACAGTGTATCTCCAAGTCGAGAACTTTTGTCCTTACTTGTTGTCTTGGTGAGTGTCAAATTAGATGCGCTCAATCTGCCCTAAGACTTTTTTTTTGGTATTTTAAAGCCCGAAGGCATTTTGTTAGCTTGAAATTGAATCAAATTCGTTGAACAACATACAAGTTTACGTTTCAATTGGGAAATTCATTTGGCTTAAGTTATTTTTCTCATTACGAAAAGAAATTAATATCTATCACAAAGATAATAATTCTTTTCAACATTTTACAAAATTTTCTTTGAGTTTTCCTTAAGCAGCTTTGCCAAACATTTCCAAAGTTATCTTTTAAAATCAATTTTATTCGATTTTACGGTGCGACTGTTCCTTTCAATGTCAAAAAGTTGCCCTTTTGCTTGTTGTGATCCCTATCGAAATCTATTACAATTCATATTCATATGCCGCACACATACGAGTAGACACACGCCCATTTCCCCTTTTGCAACCGACATCCCAAAATGACATAGTCAAAAAAAAGTGAAATCAAGTGTTAAAGAGTTTTGAAGTCGGAAAGTTGAAAAATTCTTCGTTGTTGTTTTTGTTACCCCTAACAATGTCGCATTTCTTTTTGTAGCCCTTTTTATGAGTATTTCCGTTTGCTGCTTAGCCTAATATCGAAATAAACATACTTTATCCGTTATTGCCGTCAAATTTATGGTTTCTTAAATGCTGCCCCAGCCTCTTGACGAAGTATGAGACGCACATGCTACGCATTATGCAAGGCAAATTGGATGTGGATTTTGAAAAGGGTCGCAATACTTTGGTCAGTTCTTTAGATGTGGCCAAAAATTCTATTGGTTTATACATTACATCGACAGCTGGTCAAGTTGGAGTGATAAGAAAGTTTGTACACTCAAAAAAATATGCTATCCCAAAATAAAGAATATCATTACTTGTATTTAAATCGTTTTTGTCTTAAAAGTTCACGTATAAAGCAATCTTTATAAGTTTCATTTAGAATTCTCAACTGATTCTAGGGTAAAAACAAGTGGATCAGTCGAGTGCACTCGACAGTAATATACCCTGAGCCTAGGCCACGGCATTTTATACATTATCTTTAAATTTTAAAAATTTATTAAAAGTAAAAATATTTTTAAAAACGAAAAAAATTCGTTGACCTATTCAGGAATTGAACCCACGCCCCTCGCGTGTCTCTACCATTAAACTGACAATTCAAATAAACGAAAAATTTTAAATAATTATACCTATCACTTGGACCACTCCCCCTCTTAGACTGATGCTGGCAAATTCGATTAACATTCTCGATGTCCATTCTGGCAGAGTAAATGTGAAATCAATTAAATGACGAATAATTCTATTTATATACATATGAAGCTGCCAATCTTTAAAGCTTATTATCTTCACTATTTATGGCCCAATCATGTTGAAAGTTGGTAATTAGTCTCAGGACATGATCCTACACCCGTTGGTGTAAAAAAAATTTAAAATTTTAACTTAAAACCCTAGATTAAAGGTGATTAAAGTTTTTGATGAATTACGCCCACCACAGTGGGCGTGGCAAAATTTTAACGTAAACTTGTTCTGCCTGACATTATAGGTAGTCTTCATTCCAAATTTGGTGGTCCTAGCTCTTACCATCTCTGAGATCCTTTCGTTTACACGGACCGACAGACAGACGGACAGACGGACATGGCTATATCGACTCGGCTGTTGATGCTGATCAAGAATATATATACTTTATGGGGTCGGAGATGCTTCCTTCTCCCTGTTACATACTTTTGAACAAACTTAATATACCCTCAGGGTATAAAAACTTCATTATTAAGTGGTATTTAATTTAGTTATTTGGCGTGATTTATGTAATTAAACTAGAATAATTTATGGTTGAAAAGAACTTATGATAATGATTATGTTATGTACTAAAAGCAAGTACAATATGGGATTCGTTTAAGATATTTGTGTACTTAAACCAGAATTTAATGAATCCCGAAACGAACTTAAAATATCCCACAACAATTTTATTTTAAGATTTTCGGAATTGAGCAAAGCGAACTTGTTCTCAATTTTGGAAATTCCGAACACATCTGTTGAGATCGTTTGTACTTAAATGCCCCCTGCTTATGTACGGAAATCTGGATATTTTTTTCTGAGTGTATGTACATCGACAGTTGGTCTAGTTGAAGTGATAAGAAAGTTTGTAACATTCGTAACTGAGAAAAATTTAGGCCTAGGCTTTTGAAATAGTTTGTTCCTTTTTTATTTTTGATCGCCACAAAAATATAACAAAATGCATGTACAATCGCAATTAAAACCAAGTTACAAGGTCACCATTTTTGCACAGACAAGGGAAAATGATAAAAGTGACGACGACGTCGCCGCCGCTAACAAAATTGCAATTTTGCACATGAGAAACAAATGTACAAGGCAAGTACTTATGTATGTGTGAGTGTTTGTGTGTTTCGCCTTTCCAGAGAATGCAATTGAAATCCGTGACAACATAATGCCAAAGTCAACGGCTGCAGCGGGAGGGAGAGGAGACGAGGAGACCAGGAGTCACCACCTACCCCAATGTAGCCAACAGTATAAAATATTTCCCAGCATTGCTTTTGCGCAGGTCCGAGACTGGAAAATGAATAACAAGTGCTACTGCAAGAGGTAGGGGCCGAGGGTGGGAAGGGCAAGTTGGCAAATCCCAACACCAACAACAAGGTAAATGGTAATGGCGGACATGGCTGCTCCTGCTCATGTTTAGAGGTAAAAATATTAAAGAGACGAGTGATAGAAATTAACACAAAGCAGCAAGAGGAGCAAAATAACAAAGCAACAACAACAAATATTTTGGAGCAAGCGCATAATTCATATTTTACAAAAACAGCAACGCCCTTAGTGCGTTTGTGTGCGTGCAAAATTCTCGCTCTCTCTTCCTTACTCTCTCCGCATCGGTGTAAACGTTTGAGAGCTTTCATTCAATTATGTTTTATGGAAAGCAGGCAGACATATGTATGCACATACATATGTAAATACAGTGACAAATTCCAGACTATATACATATAGTATGTATGTATGCACTTGTAGGTATGTGCACTTACGTGCAGAGTTGCAGCTACATATGCATATTTACATATGTTTGTGCGTTTGCTAAGCATTTTCATAACATTATGTATGCATGATCACACAACACCTGCAAATTGTTTACATCTTTGTTTAGTACCGTTTCTTCAAACATCTAATGTTGTTTTTATGCCCCAAATTTGCAATCCCGGAAACCTTTAAATAATATTAGATTTATCTGGAATACTAAAAGTACGTTGGAATTAATTTAAGTATGTAAAAGGTCGGATCTAGCTAGTTTAAGTATACAACAATCTTAAAATTATCCAAAAATTTACTTGATTCTAGTAAAAGACATTCTCATCTTTTAGTTCAATCTAACTTGAAATATACTAGTTTAATAACATATAATAGTAACACACAATAGTAGACACCAATCTTACAATTTTAAGATCAAAACGGTATAAATTCAAGAACGGACATACATATGAGATTCCAGAGACTATAAGGATCTATACCCTAAGTATCATTCACAAGCAAATTATTTTAAGACGGTTTAACTATAGTATAAAAGCTTATCTAGACAGAATAAATAAACAAAAACTTGAATTTTTAAAATTTTTATATTGTAATAAAATGATCCAATATACAACACTCTGAGGTCTGCCATACAGTGACTTAAAACCGTGGTAAATGAAACTTGAAATAATGAACACCTCAAAGAAGTACATAAATAAAAGCCACAAAATAAAGAAATCATTAGAAAATCGTGTAGCACATTAGTCCAACTGTCCAACTGTCGACAGCACCACCCACAATTTGCCATTATGTTGAACACGCAAGTCAATTGATGCAATTTGTTCGACAGCACAAGTACAAGCTGCCGGCAATTGGGTCGCTAGCTGGTTCTTAGTCCTTAGTTCCTTGGTCCCCAGTGGCAATTTGACATGAGAGCTGAAAATGCCGTAACAGGTTCACGGTCTGTCAAGTGGAGGGAGGTGTGGAGGGTGTGGATCTCAGCGGGGGTGTGTATGTGTGTGTGCGTTTGGGTTCATCAACAGTTTGCAGCTGCTTTGGTGCTGATTTAAGGGTTGCCCCGTAAATGAATTGCGGCGATTTATTGCGGTAATACTCATTTAGTCACCCGAAAACAGTGGGAGCTGTTGCCAATGCTCAAGTCGAGTGCAAACAATGCACACAATAAAAATAAATCTCCAACTGTGGTGGCAGGCGGGGCAGGAGGAGGAGTTCCAAGTGTTTCTTTCTTGTACAAGTTACAAGTGTGTTTAGTTATACCCGTGGGAAGTCGTCTGTGGCGACGTTTTTAATGGTGTTGTCACTGACCGCCGTGTTGCCAATTACTTCGAACTTGATGTCCTATTGATTATTATGAACATGATCACAAAGTTTTAGTATTCATGTCACTTGCAGCTCTGGCAACTCTAGTCTGTCTATTACAATAATCACTATAATTGGGCTTTGGTTTGACAAAAGCAAAAATACGTGATGTGCATTGCAGTGTCGCTCGTCCTGGCAGGCAATTAATAAGCCAATTCCTTAACTTCACATTTATCAGTGGACCACGTAAATCAGCATTATGTTGAAAACGGAAATGAAAATGAGCTTAAAATTCAATTACAACGCGGGGGTGGGTGGGTGTTAACTTACCTTGTCTTTCAAGGTGCCTCCGATTGCTGCACACAAACATAAATCAAGAAACTGCCTCCACCTGTCGCCCAGAAATAATTTTGCTAAGCAAGACGTGCGTCTTATTACATTTTAAGCGGCTTTAAGAGCAGAACCAACCAACTAGGAGATCATAACTCATTGCTTTGCTTCGCTGCACGACGTTTGTCGCATATTTTAATTTACTTTCTAATTTATGAGCAGCTTTACACCCACACACACACACAAATACATACGCAACGGAGCTGCTTAACAGGTGGCGTTGCCAACTAATCAGAATAGTGCTGTGCAACGTTAATTGTTTGATAATGATTACTTCCTGTGAACATAATAGCATAATTAATCGATATTAAATGAACACACCGAACTTTCATACAACAACGGCAAGCAAGGAACAATAAACGCCGGAAAACCCACAAAAGGTTAAATTAAACGAAGTAATTGTTACCGACAGAGACAACCGGCAACCCCCACCGGACCCACTCATCTCAGTTTCGGTCTCAATGCTGCCTGGAGGGTTGTGCCTGGCACAATACACAACAAACAGTTTCCCAGACACGCACCAGCCACTGATTGGGGGAAGGGAAGCTCGTTGAGTTTTTGATTTTTAAGCGCACAGAGAGGGAGCAAGACAGCCTGCAAAAGGACGAGACGGACTACTGTTGGCTGTAAAGCGCATAAAGTCACACGGCAGGTGGCGGCATTGACAAGGGCGGTGTTGAGGGTGGGGGTGAACCACAAAGTGATTTAAATGCATTCTTAATGGGATGAAATTATGTGCTCGGTCTGCTTTGCGGTTTCACGCAGTACACTCTGTTGCCCTTGAGTTGCTCCCCAATCTCTCTCCCATATTTCTACATTTGAATATGCATAGACTTGCGCTTTTCATCTTCAGAAAGAGAGTTTGGGAAACATCCTTTCGACACTTTGAAATTTAAGCTAACTTATGTTACTATTAAACTACATTTTTTAATTAAAAACATAGCTTATACAATTCTACTTAAAGTCCATAATTTGATGGCCACAGCGCGAGCCACAAATCCTCTTAAAATCATTTCAAGCAAAACAATTTGTAGGGTTTCCCATTTATGGGTCACATTAAGAATCTCTTATCTATGCTAAGCAGCGGTCGCATTTGCCTTGGACGCCAATGACCGACCTCGTAATGAAGATAAGTCTAATAAGAATCTGTATAGAACAAATTACTTTGCATTTTATATATTTTTGAGGGAAAAAAATCTACACTAAGGTCCATTTTTCCATTTGTAACTTTGAAAAACAACATTTTTTTAGTTTCAATCTTTTTTAAGTATAACTATCTAAGAATACGTATATTAAATTTCAAGTCGATCCGGACAAAATTGATTGAGGATTATTCCATACATAACAATGTAATGTTTAAAAACGATTTTTTTTTCGAACCAATTTTTATAGTCAAAAAATTACAGTTTTTTCAGTGAAAATCTAAATTTTAACTTTGACTGTCTGCCATTTGTGAAAATTTATATTTTTTAAATCCTTTAATCAAAACTAGTTTATATAGTTATTTAACTTAATCTATCGACATTTCTTCATTCAGATGATCCTGTTCGCCAATTTTATTCACCGCAAAACTTACATAGTAAAATTCAATTTCTTTGGCGGCCGTTTAAGCTTACGTATGTAATACGTACTTACTATCGAAAAGCAAACCTTAAAATAAAATAAATCAAGAATATTCACAATCTGCTTCTTCCTGCTTTTCATGCAAAAAGTATCTTTTTAGGGTTACTTAAAGGGTTAAACAGATTTTTGTATCATTTAAACGGAATTAAAGTTAAAAGAAGCTTAATTTAAGAAATCTGAATCAAAACTTTTTTGTTATACAAAATTTTTACATATTTAGGGTGCATACAAACTTTATTGGGTGACTGTATGTAGAAAGAAAGTATTGAGGTTAAAAATCAAAAAAATGTATAACAAAATATGAAAATTTTGATTTTTTTTAAAGCCATTACTTGACTAACTAAAAACTAAAAAACAAAAATACTCTTCCTTTATTTTGATCTGATCGGATCGGATCAGAACTTAACAAAAGGAGCCCTGGGAGCCAAAAGAACCATGACGTGCTCACCGCTGCTTTTAAAGTTTGTGCAGCTCAATTGGTAAGTTCTGAGGAGCCAGATGTCCATTAAATGTTTTGAAATTTAAGTACACTTTTAATGCAGATTGATCAACATTCTCATAGCGATGTTGACGTTTAGAACGTGATCTAAACTCTGCTACTGTGCCTGGAAAGCTAATAAATTCCGTTGCCAAGTGTGGCTCGGCTACGTAGAAATCGTCACCTATTTATATAGTAGAGAGTAGAATGTTAAGCTATTTTGCAACGAGAGCCCAAAACCAACCTGGCAGTACGTAGACCATATTATCAGTGCAGTGGTAACAAACGGGTAAAAACATAGTGGTTCCTAGCTTACTGCGCTGCACAGCAAATGCTTGCAGCTTGTGGTAATCCCGCATGTTTAACAGTCGAGACAGCTCATAGATTTGTGGTGGCAGAAACCAAAGTTCTCCAAACTGAAACAGCCTCAAAAGTTCCGTGGGAGAGCGCCACTAAGTAGAGATTATAATTAACTTTTTTCAAACAATACAATAAAGCAGGACATTATTTTACCAGGCACTCTTTGACCTCAGTGGGCTCAACTTGCAGTCTGGGTTGCGTGTTCAAAAAGGCCATAAAGAAAACCGTCTCATGGCTGCAAGTATATCATCAAATTAAAATCTGAGGATTATTAAAGCTTGACAGCTTACCGTTTCTTTAAAAATGCTGGGGTGGCCCAAGCAGACCACTCATGTAGTGCCCAAAGATCCGGCACCACTTGCAGTTCACGGCACAGCTCTAGGAAATCACTGGGTTTGTTATGCACCCGCCTCTGCCACGCCTCGAGATCAAAGCTCTGTTGGAAATATGCGGACAGATCATCATCACCATCAAGTTTGGACACTTGCTCATGGTTGCGGCACAAGAGAATGCCCACCTCCTCAAAGCATTCGCGCAGTGCAGTCAAACGTAGTGTTATCTCTCTAATGTGGCACAGTGATTAGACGTAATCTGTATACTCGTATTGCTTGTACCTTGAACTGACCGTGCCCAGATTTTTGATCGCTTAAAGAAACGATCGTAGCAGCCGGTACCCTGGGGCGCCAACACTCCAGGCCTATGCTCATTAATCAACACCAGGCGACGCAGTTGCTCTTCGCGGACGCCAAAGTGATCAAAGTATTCCAGCCAGGCGATACTCTCATCTCCCTCCACATCCAGCAAGCCACCGGGAAAAACACTTTGATTTGCTACTATTGCCGTGGCATCACTACGCTTAAGCATAAGCAGCTATAAGAATTTCAAAAAATTAAAAATTTTTTTTTTTTTTCAGTGCACCTGTTGATCTTCCGACTTACATTATAATCCTCACTAGCAACAGCTGCCGGAGAAACTAAAATTATACTCGCTGAAGCTCTCCATTTCGCGTTGGTCGTCATTGTTTAATCAACAATTTATTTATTTATCTTTCGATTTTTCCAACAAAACATTTGCGACTGCAGCTGTTGCAGTTCCAACGATTGTGTCCAATAGCCTATCGATAACTTTACGATTACACTCTAAGCCGATTACAAACTGATAAGCGTATCTTTTAGAATGGCGTACAAATGTACCAGTTCTGCTAATATAGCCATTTTATAGCTAGACTTAGCAATTTCGTAATTGCAATTACTAGCAAATTTATCTAAAGAAATTACTTTTTCAGCCAGCCAGATAACTTCAATATACTTAAAACAGCAATATGCATACATAAAGCTTTTTTTGCGTATTACCTATTTCTGAACTTGGCACTTTACCTTATCATCATGTCACAATAACCGATTTCACACAGTCTTCCCAATTACATATTTATTTATTTTATAATCAACACTATCATATACATATATATGCATTTCTGGTTTAATTTGTATAGTTTAACGCCTTAATTAAAGCAGGTTAACAATGATCGTGCCAGTGTTAAAGATTTTACTGGTACTTCGTAATTTATACATACATTACATACAACTTGATTTGAAAGATTTTTTTGGTGCGCAATTTTGATTTTTTACCAACAATAGTTTTTGGTTATGAAAACATACATATAAATCTTAGTATAGAGTTTTCCATTATATTCTAAATGTTTTTACAGGTTGTCTGTGCCATTGTTAGTATGAGTGTGTGTGTGCGTGTGGGTGTGAGAAAAAGGGAGTGTATGTGTGCGGGAATGTAACTAGATTACAAAGCAGTGTTCGATATACACGTAGGAGAACCGATTTCCAGTGATCGCTTAGTGCTAGTCATCATTACAGCATTTGTTTTCCACAATCGGCTGGCTTTTGTCTAATCGCTTTTCTTGTCAGCGTCAGTTTTTTCATCATCTTCGTCGTCGTTCTCGTTATCATAATTGGTTGGCTGCTCACCATTACGCAGCAATTTGCCCACATACTCGTATTTCTCTTTGAACTGCATATCCCAATCGCGCACCGAGTCCATTTCCATGGCGCCAAGATCGCTTAAATCATCGTAGTCTTCTTTCTCATTGGGAACTACACTGAATGTGGCCAAATTACGTGATGCATCGCGTCCGGCAAATGTTGCATATGGTCCGCCTGGCCCATAAAAACGTTTTCCTTTGGTGACGTCATAGACACTTCCATTTACCGCAACCAATACACGGCCATCGGGTTGATTACCATCATAGGGACGCAGCTCCTTAATAGTAAAGTCTCGTCGCAGCTTTGGCAACTCTGGTTCCGCCTGTTGCTGCGGGTCGCGAGTGCCCGGACCCTCGGTGCGATCACGTACAATTTTATAGATCAAGAAACATATGATCGAGAGTAGTGCCAGGTTCATCGGGCTGTAGAAGATTTCCCGAAATGCGGATGCCAGAAACGAAGACTCAGCTGTTGCATCAGCCTCAATTGTGTTTTGAGTTTCCATATTTAGAGTTTCTTTTTTTCGCTACAATATGGAATTATTGAACTTCGCACACGTTGTTGTCTGCCGCTTCTTTGCCATTTATTAATTCACAATATGTAGTTGTTCTTTCTAGAACAATGCTTTTCCACCCTGTTCTTGTGTACCTGTGCCTTAAACAGCTGAATGGTAGATTGCAGACAGCTGACAGTGTCGACAGAAACAAGCAATCGGTTATCGGCACTTTATCGGTACTTGTTTTTCCTAAGTGGAATTTATCAACACTTCAGTTTCAAAGTCGTGCGCAACGACAAATTGCAGAGCAGCGAATGTTGATTGTAGTAGCAACAGCAGCAAAAAACAACCAAAATAATGAATGTTTGGCTCGAAATGTAGAGGTTGGTAGATAAGTCTAACCCCGTGCACCTGCACTGGCAGCCGGAACGGTTAACGTATTTAAGGTACTGTAACGGTTACATGGCGGCACTTCAAATTGCAGACTTCGTACGAAAACAATTTAAAATGAAACTTCTTATACCAACAATCATCTGGTTGGGATGCATCTATGCCTGCACTGTTGCAAGTGAAACGAAAAAGATTGAGGAGCTGTTGTCGGAGAATACCAAGACACTAGACGAAACCAAACTCATAATGAGTCACATTGATGCAACAAACAATCAAATCAAGGCTGGAATTGAGCAACAACAAACGTGGCTGGCTGCCATTAAAAATGTGGATGAGCTCTTGGCCAAATTAAATCAATTTCTTAATGTAAAGACTGTGGTCGTCCTGGAGGCATTGAATAATATAACACTTAAGTCTGGACTGGTATCCGAGCGTCTGTCCAAGGATCTCTTTGGTCTGTCCCAATTGCAGCTCTCAACGAAGCAACAAATCATTAGCCTGGAGCAGAAGATGGAAGTCTATCAGACACATGTGCTCAAAAATGCACGAAGCATTGACAATAACATTCTGGAACTGACCAAATTGATCACACGAGCTGTTCTTCCTCAACTGAATGGACTGCAATGCTCCTTCGATAGCCTGGAGACATCACAGATCAACGCCGAAATAGAACTGAAGAGTCTGGGACGCATCAAGGATGTAAGCGAAGAAACACACAGCCAGCTGAGTATTCTAGGCGAGCAGCTGAGCAGCTTGAACCGCACACAAAATGCAGGTCTCTCACTTCTCACATCTGCAGTGCGGCAACTAAAGCCACTGAGTTCCTGGCAAATTGAGAGCGCTCTGCGCGAACTCATAATATCTCAGAAGCGCATTGAATTGGACCTCGAGGCGTGTGAGAAACGATCGTCGTCACAATATTTCATTCCAGACCATAGTCCCGCCTCCTTTTCACAAAGCTATGAGGTACAGCCACTTGCAGCGCAACCTCAGCCACATTCACCCAAAAGGGTGGATTTAAAGCAGCCGAATCAGCAGAGTATGTATCGATCTCAAACCTTGCAAGCAGCTTCTAATTAATCTGTCCATACATTCCGCAGGTAAGAGCTCAGGTTCCTATTACGCCAGTGCCTATGCTAGTGCTCCTCAGACGAAACCAAAGCCCACTAAGCCGTCTAGCCCCAGCTATAATTATTATGATGTCAAACCAGCAAAGACCAGCAATGGACATGCCGTGTCGTGGCAGGCACCTCTACCCTGGGATGTTGCTACCAGCCATCAGTCTATCCCAGCACGAGCGCCATTGTCCAATCAGTCAGGTTCTGGTCGCAACTCAAGGCCATTGGCCAAGACGCAATATTCGCCCAATCCCCGAAGTGGACCAGCTACGCTACCACCACAATCCTATTCCCATCAATATCATCAACAAGGCACTCAACCCGGTCAGCCAATATCCTGGTATAGCGTTAACGCCCAATCGGACAGCTACTAAAGAACATCCCGTTCATAGGATCAAAACATTATTTATTTATCTTCCCATTATAGTCAGATTTCCATCACACAATAAATTTTATTAATATTTTGATAAAACTATTTGAAATTGGGTGTTTTACTTATAAAAGTTTTGTTTTAAGTGTTTATATGTTCATTTTAATATTGTCCATTTTAATAATTTGGGGACATAGAAATGTTTTCGTAACTTTATTTTTACCTCCTAAAGACCATTTTTTATATGTTCAATTAACTGAATACAAGTTTCTTTGTTTAGTAAGCTTTTATTTTTTTAGTTCTTGAGCTCAACTGTTTGTGCTTTTGTCACTAGCATGGAAAGTGATTATTTGGCTGATACTATAATAAACATTTGTTTAAAGTACTAAAATCAATTTACTTTGTTCATTGTTGATATATCTTTTTTTTCTTAACTTATACAAAGAGAATAGTTTATTGCCCGCACGTGTTCTTTTCAAAAGTGCAACAACGCACTTAATAATTTTTATAACAATGCCTTTTTGTGAAAAAATAAATCCTCGATCTAGTGTCATTTTTTATGAAACTATTTCGATTGAAGAATTTTTTTCTCATTTTTTATTGAGGGCCCTGAAAAGGACCAATTTATACAGGAAATGAGTGGAATCTTTATTCTGAAAATAAATTTTTTTTTTTTTAACATTTCGAGTAAACTGTCAAAACTTGCTATACCAAACTAAACTAATTGCGCTTTACACAGTTCGTTCCGCGTCTTGTGCACAGATTATAATAATCTTTATCACGTTTTCTTCAGAACTCTTTTTCTCATCCTTGAAGTCTTCCCGTTTCCATTTCCTTTCAAGGAATTCCTGACCTAACTAATTCTAATACTTGTTTTACCACTAATTATTAGTACTAATATTTTTGATCTGATTGGGTTTTCTGGGTTTTTCCCAATTATTAATTTTTTTAATATCCCCAGATTCTTTATTCCTTATTTTAATTTTAAATTCAACAATTTTTTTATTCTTTCTGTTAAATTTAAAGTGGTTTATAATTGTATTACTTAATTTTATTTTAATTTTTATAAATTCATTTTTTCAACTGAATTTAGTTGACATTTAATTAATAAAATATCAAGTAAAAGTAAATTAAATAATATCTATGTTTCTATTGTAAAATAGTACCTTCACTTAATTTATAAATAAAACTTTTTTAAACATCTAGGGTTCATTTTAAATTCCATTAAAAAAAAAACTGAATTAGGTAATAAAAATATTGGAAAGATAACAACTATTAGCAACACGAAAGTACGACTGAATAAATGAATTCCATAAAAGCCCCTTCAGACTAGCACTTTTTTACCGACACTTTTTGTCAAAAAGCTGTCCGTGTCGATCACCATCGCTCACCGATGGAATAGAACGTGTTCCATTTCCATCGGTGAGCTTCGGTTTTTCACCGGCGCTTTGAAATTTTGTGTGGTTACGCGACACGGACAGCTTTTTGACAAAAAATGACAAAAAGTGTCGGTGAAAAAGCGCTCGTCTGAAGGGGCTTTAACGATTTGGGGCCTACATGTTTAAACAGCCGAAACTTCCAAAAATTCTATAATTCGGCACGTTCATTTTGCCCTAATATGGGCGCTACGAATTTATAAATAGATTATCAAATAAGAATGTTGAAACGTGACTTGGAAAATGTTTTTAAGTTTTATTCTAAGTAGAAATGTCGTTGAACCATTTCAGTTAAAATCGAGAGATTGACTTAAGATTTGGTTTTACAGATAATATGTGCGATTATCTGTAGCACATTTTATAAAGCTGATTTAAACTGGGTCAACAGAGTAGATTTTCTAACTATTATCAAATGGAATAAGAGTGTTAAGAGCTTGTACCTTTTAGTTAAACGAACTGGGACTGATTAACCCAATGAAAACCTGACACGTACCATTTTGGTAGCCCGTAGTATTTAAACTGTAACCCGTGACACCGAAAGACAGTTGTAAACACACCGTCAAACAATGAAGACTCAAACATTCCTTCTAATCGTCTGCATTGGCGCTGTAATGGCTGTGGAGGAGCAGGTAACTACCAGCCAGGTAGTAAGTACTAGAAAATAATTATATACACAAATACTTTGAAATACTTTGTTGTTTTTTGACATCTCTCAACCAAACTCGCAGATTTTAAAGTTATTACTCTGTTACAACCTCGAATAACAATATCATAAAGTTTAAAGGTTGATTGAAACATTTTAGCTAAACTTACAAATTAGCTCTTTTCCATCGAATCTGGCCTTTTTCCGCCAAACCTTGCCCTTTCCCCGCCAAATGTAACTGTTCCCCATTTGGACATTTTAATTAACGTTAACAATTTTTTTACATTTTTCTCAGACAACTGAAAAGAGCTTAGATAACTCACAGATCACACGTACTTTGAAGGATAATAGCAAGACCCTAGAGAAGAAGATCGATAGCATCAGCAACACACAGAAGGGTATTGAGAGCAAGTTGAAGTCAATTGGTCAGGAGCTGGCAGGAATTGGAAACGTGGAGAAAGGACTTAAAAAACTGGAAAAACTTACGGAGAATAATTTTAAGACGACAGTCGAAGGCCTTAAGAATCTAACAAGCACCATAAATTCCGCTGGAAACCGAACAGATCTTGCCATCATTAGCCTGGGCAAAGCTCAGCAAGAGATTAAGCAGGTGTTAATCCAGGTGGATGCGAATCAAAGCAAACATGAACGGGATCTGAACGGGGTGGCCAAGTCAGTGCATGAACACATTGCGGGTCTGGTCAGCCTGCTTAAACAGTCGGTGCTCAAGGAGCTGCTGACACTCGGCCAAACGGCCAAGAAACTGGAGAGATCTCAGGATCAAATCGAGAGCAAGATTGGCTATTTGGATGAACTGGCCGCGTTGAGTGGCATTACAGCCAACAAAGTGCAGTTGTTGGAACAGGGACTGCGCTCCCTGAACATCTCACAACAGCATCAATTGTCGGCCATTGGAGAGACTGTGCAACGGGTGGGCTCCACCACCTGGCAGATTGACAATAAGCTGGGGGTGCTGCTGAGTACGCAGAAGAACATTGAACGTACGCTCGAGGAATGCAAGAAATGTCAGCGACATCACGGCAAGGATCATTACAATGTGCCAAAGCAATCACCGGAGCACTATGCTGATGCCAGCTACGACTACGGGTAGATGCTACAATATATTCGGTTATCATAATGTGCATACAATCTAATGATCACTTCTTTCCTGTCCTTACAGCCACAAGGATATGTCGAAGACGTTGTCGAGGTCGGATTATGGCAGCAGCTATTCCAATGCCGAGGAAGCTTCTTATCTCTACCAGCTCTGGTACGGCAAGGATCAGAAATAGTTGATAACACTTTTAACAATTTATTGCTTTTCTTAAACTAGTTTCTCTTATTATTGCCATTGATAACAATTGAATATTGCTTTGAACTAATAAATACGATTTTGTGTTTAGCCTCATGTTGGAATGACTAGTTCTATTTTTCACACAAAATGAGTATTCTGTTGTATTATTTAAATGTTAATAAAACTTTTTGTTGACTTAAAATTCGTAATAGTTTGCAATTATTTAAATCAGGGAATAATACCGAAAGCTTTTAAGGAATCGTAAACTGAAATTAACCTTTTCATATTTAATATACGAAAATAAATTATTTTTCAAAAACCGAAACTTTTCTAAGATATTTCTTATGTTCTGTGTGTATAAAACTTATGCATTATATTATAAAATTACTTTAAATGTTAGTAAGATTTATCATGATAAAAAATATACAAACGCTTCAATTAAAAATTTAAATTTTTTAAATTGGCCTTGGATTTAAAAAAAAACGAAGCCCGAATAGAACTCTTTACCTTCGGTTCGGTATTAATCCCGGATTTTTACAATTCGAAAGTCATTCCAATTTTATAGTAGCTACTCTTACGTTAATTACAACGTGCGCGGATCAATGGGATTGACCTGACCGTCGGGAGGATTAAAGTTAATGAGTAACTGCGTCTTATGGTGATTTCTTTGTTCAGAACGATGTAAATTCTTTTTGGCTAGTGCGCGAAACTCTTCTGTGGACATTCCCGTATCGATTTTATCGGCGCTGGCGTCCGGATTGTCGGGATACATGTCGTCGCCAGGAAACAGATGCACCATACCATCTGTGCATTGGTACATAACTGGATGTGTCAGCACGTATGCCTTGCTTTCACGCTGCTGGGCAAACTGACGCAGTTTCTCCAGCGACTGAAAGTTGAGACAACGCGACAGTTCGTAGAATTGTGGAGGTGGAAGCCAAAGTTCTTTTCTTAACGCCCGCTGCAGATAATCCAATGGAGAACGCCACTAAATTGAAAATAAACATCAGCGGAAATTGCTACAATGCGAGATCTCTTGACATCTACTTACGGCATAATCTTGAACCTCTTTGGGTTCAGTCAGCACATTGGGCTGATCCTTGAGTGCTGTCAGATAGAAGGCGGTTTGGAAACGTGTTTTGAACGTGGATGGTGTGCGCCAGGCGGACCACTCATGCAGTGACCACAGGTCGGGCAGTACTTCCAACTCCTCGCAAAGCGTAAGAAACTTACTCGCGTCATTGTGCACCAGTTGCTGCCAGTGCTTGCGGTCGAACTGTTCATTAAACTGTGCATATCCCTCAGTACTAGTCCAGGTCTTCTGATCCCGGCACAGCAATATGCCCATTTCCTCGAATGTCTCGCGTAGAGCAGTTAAACGCAGCGACATGACTCTAAGATGGAGACAATTGTTAGATTAATATACAAATAAATCAAATAAGAGTTTCCTTCGGCACGCCAGGGAGTTGATATCCCCTAGCTTCCATTCTATTTGACATAGTAGTCCGATGTTAACAACATTTGATCAGGACCATTGATTGGTCAGACTGTATAAGCCAACTCTTCTTCATGCTTTCGTCACTAGCGCGGACTGCCGTCCGCAGAGATAGCAGATACATATTCTGCGAGTTAGGCTGAGGTTTAACACAAAAACAACAAAACTAACTAAACTTTAACTATCGACAGATCTTTCCTATGGCAGATATTTGATATTGGAGTGCGACTTTATGAAAATTTCTTTACGATGTACAAGATTAGTTAACATCTTAAAAGAACAACTACTTAGATTGATATCTTCAAGTACTTGTGTACAAAAGGGGCGATTTGCACCGGGCGATTGGCACAATTTAAGAACTACAAACTCTTATTATTATAATAAACTTACGAGTTAAGGCTCTGATCCTTTGGGTTCAACGGAGCAGTCTGGCAAAACTCTTTCAATTTAGCGGCGCTAATATCGTGCCGCTGGAAGTGGGTCAACCAAGCTGGAGAGCCATCCGTCGCCTCACACACGCCTCCTGGAAAGACGGACGAGTCCGGCATGAAACTGGACTTTGAATGTCGCGTGAACAGTAGCGCCTGCAAGCACAGAAATCGATTAGAAAATTTAATTAAGCATTAAACAGTTAACAAATTAACCTTGTAATCGAAACTTGGTGGAGCGGCATTTCTATCTTTGGCCAGGAGAATTAAACTGGCTGATTGACGTAATTTGGTCGTCACTTGCTTCGACATTATTTAGATGCAAACAAATATCAACTTTAATCGATGAAAACAGCATATCGATCGCGACCATTGAATGTGCTGCCTATCAAGTATCGATTGCAACGGTCATGTTATCAATTTTCTGTTTTTGTTGAGCTCAGCTCGCGTTTTGCGGTGCAAAGGTGAAAAATGTGAGGAATTATTTATTGTGGAGACTGGAAGAGTCGAGTCCAATTGCATGTTGCTGATATGACAAGCTTGGAGTACAGGCCCTCGGCCAGCTTGATTCTGGCGGGAAAACAGACGCTTACACAGCAAGAGCAGTTCGATTATAGCGTAAAAACAAATAAGAAAATATGTAAAGTAAAGATTAATGACCATTTTACACCATTACAGCTTTTGCTAATCAAGCGTACGGAGCACACGTCCTATGCACTGAACCACTGCGTCTTTCCGGGTGGCGTCTTCGACCCGAAGGCAGATGAATCCGATGATTGGTTAACATATTTCCACAGCTGGGGCATCACAAAAGCACAACTGGATCTAGTGAAGTCTCACCAAGCTACGGGAAGACCGGAACTTTTGAGCCAGGGTCAGAATTTCACGCGAGATATCTCTTTGCGTCTGACCGCACTTCGCGAGACTTTCGAAGAAGTTGGCATTCTATTGTGCCGACCAATCTCCAGTCTGAGGGACATAGAAACAGGCCAGGCAGCCCATGTGCTGCTCCAACCATTCGACCGTGAGCTTTGGCAGCAGCGCGTTCACAACGATGCAAAACAGTTTCTGGAGCTGTGTAGACATTTGGCTGTGATACCCGATCTCTGGGCACTGAGCGAATGGTCAGTGTGGCGTACTCCAGCCTCGGCGAGACGGAAATATGATACAGTCTGGTACTTTGCTGCCTTGGATACATGCAATGTACCCTTATTGCTTGAGCCTAATGAGGTGGCATCTGCCTACTGGCTGCATCCAGGGCACTGTTGGCGTGAGTCGCAGGAAGCCATTATCTGGCTACCGTTCATCCTACTCTACGAGACGGCACGTTTAATGAACATGCGCCGCTGGCAGCAGCTTCTACAATTTGCCCGACGTCGCAGTATCCGTGGTTCCACGCTGCTCCAGCCTATCTATTATCGCTGTGATGGCGGACTGCTTGGCGTATTGCCTGGCGATGAGCTCTACTTGGATCAGCCGCACAACTACAAAGAGTCCATCATATTGCCGGACACAATTGACGATGTCAACAAGCGTGCCAAGCGCTATCATCGATATATCATTTACGACTTTCACAAAGTCCACTTGGCCTGCAATTTGGTGCCACTCGATGGACATTTGCCACTCCAGGCGCGTGTCAACACTCGGTTTTCAAAATTATGATTTCATTGATGAAAATTGACTTTTATAGATACGAGTTTTTAAAGTGTGTTCCATAAATCGCAAAAGTTTGTGACGAATATTGCTTTTGAAAACAACTGAGCGAAAAGTTTAGTTTTCCTTTAATATAAGCAAATTCAATTTTGGACATATTTTCGGAGTCACTAAAATTGAACTAAATTATTTACATATTTTATGCAATAAATAAATTTATTTCAAATGTGCTTTATACTTTTCTATTCAGCTTAAAAATTAATTTCGTTTAATTCAGTAAACAAAAAAAAGATCAGATCTTTCAATAATAAATAACTTTGTTCACATTTTTGTGACTGAAAATATGTCCGAAAAATGAGTTTTGTCATTTCATAAAAAGTATCTACGAAATTGTAAAAAACAGGTGTAGTAGATAGTTATCAACATACGTATATTTTTCGATAAAGACTATAGTAAGGTGTCACTAGTTATCTCATCTTGTATATTACGACAGGCGTGGCACAAGTCGTCAGTCGCCGCCAATCGTTGTTTGGCACGCTGCTCTAACGCCTCGACATTATCATTTTTGTGCAGTGCCACGCCCATCTCGGAGACGGCGCGTGAATATTCGATTGCCAGTAGCGTGTCGGAGACTCCACAATCCAGAATTGATTGACATTGTGCACAAGTGGAGGCCGTCTCCTCGGTCTGTTGCCGATTAAGGGCAATTTTATCCCCCGTGCGAAAAACAGTAGAGACTGTAGATGCATAATTAAGTTGCAAATTCGCCACAAAGGCCCTGGTCAGATTTTGGAGGCTGGCATCCGACGACAACGAATTCTCGTCCGTTTTAAACGGTTGCAGCTGCTGAGCGTGCACATAGAATGTTACTTCTTGTTCGTTGAGATCCTTTAAGGGACGCAGTAGTTTGATTTTATCCTGCAGGCGGTCGTCCACTAGCGCTACATCCAAAGCAACGCTGCCACCACGTCCCAGCGCTACGGATGTCAAGAGCTGTGTGGCAAGAGCAACACTTATGCATGGCTCAAAGACATGTGTACATTGCAATTGTGCTGCCACGGCGCCAATAAGTCTTTTGCGCTGCTGCTGCCAATAATCTTGGTGAGCTGTCAAGCTGCGCAGCTTCTTTTGATCTCGGATTGCATTTGAAGCACTGTAATCCTCAAGAGGTTGCATGCTGCTGGGCTCTGCGCCCAGTTGTACAACATAAAATTTAAATGGCGTGTAGCGTCTTTGTAGTTCGAGCAACGATGGCAACGGATCCTCGTTAATGGAAGTCAAACGAGCATCTATGTAGAGCACACGAGCATTGCAGTGCAACCGCTTGAAGGTATTTTGAGTCTGTGCAAAGTGGAGCATGTCTAGCAACACGAGAGACTCGGCACTGCCATTAATAAGAAGCAGAACTTCAGCATTTCGGGGCAACGCCTTGGCCGCACCCAAGGCGGCACGGAACTTATGCCTCGTATAACTGAGGAAACATTCATGACATTCAGCTGCACGAAAGTTTAATTTGTAGAGTGCGTTTGAGTTGAGACCACACTTGTTGCAGCTGCCAGCGCTGATAACAGTGCCCGTAGCTGACGACCCGGGTAGCATTGCATGCGTGGCACCTTCATCACCAAAATCTTCCTCTCCAATGCTGCACATAATTACAGATATTTCAACAGATAATGAAATTAAACTAACTTTTCTAAAAAAAAAAACTGGGCGCGTGTTCAAATTAGGGATGGAATATTATGTTTCACTTTGCTCAGGGATGATTATGATATCGATAACATGGTGTATCGAGTCTGTGTGCGATATGCAGCCAACTCGTCTAGCAAGCAACCTTGCGTGTAGCAATAGTGCAGTGAAAAATACAAAAATAACTATTTAAAACTGTAATTTGTTGTAAAAAACTATTGCATAAGTTAAATTTAGTACATAAGGTATGTGAAAAATGTGGCAGTAACCAGAAAATAGTTGGATAAGTACGCGAAAATAGAGTGCAAAATTTTGGGTGTTCTTTTTGCATGTGTGCGTGCAATGTAAATGTGTGTATGTGTTTGTGTAGCCACTCTCGTACGCAAGCAAAAGTATCGGGTAGCAAAATCGAGAAACTTTCTTATTGGAATATACGAGCGAGGGCTGTCAGTGTAATGAGAGCTATGTCTGCGTTTAAGCCAGCTGTCAGTTGCTAAATTTACATCAAAACTAAAAGAAGTCAGCCTGATAAAAATAATTCATCAATATAAATTGTGCGCAGCCTGCTTAAAAATCCACATACTTCTCTAATAGTAATAATAACAACAAGTCAGAAGAAACTAGTGTGTGATAAGCGTTGTAAAATAAGAAGCACGTTCGTTGACTTTTTTATGTATGGCGAAAAACGCAGTGAATAAGTGCTAATAATTTTTGTGTTCTTTCAGCATTCTAGCTAAAATTGTACATATAGTTTAAATCAGTAAACTCGAAGCACACAGGAACCCTCACAACCCCCTGTGGTGGGTAGACAGAGACAGCGAAGCAGAGCAAGCGGCAGAGGTCATATTAAAAATAAGTATATTTTTGGCCCCCTACATAACAACAACAAGAAGAACAACAACAACATTAGAGCGCAGACCAACGCAATCAAAGGAAGTACAACATTTGGGGCCATCCAACAAAATGATTTTGGAAAATTCGGATAAGCTCAAGGATTGGCTGAGCGTTGTGCTCGAGCCACTGTAAGTAGTAGAATTACAAATAGTAGTAAAAGTGGTGTGAGTCCAGACTATCGATACTATTTGTGCACTCGATAATGTTTTGCTTACACCGTGACACTATCTGGCTGTAACAATGTGTGTTAAAAGTATTCTCAAATCACAATTGTTTTCATTAGCATAGAAATTTTATTCACAAACGTAACAGCTTTTGTCAAAGTGATTTTGTGCCACCAAATGATTTCTGTGTTAATACAATTGTCTTTCAAAATTAAATGTAACGCAGTGTGAACACAACAAAACGGCACACAAAATCGATAGTGACCGATTGTTACTCGACGACCGAACTTTGTACAATAATTTAATATAAAAACTTTTGTTTGAATTGTCATTTATAAGCTGCGATGCTGACTCCTCGGCCTTGGCACGCTACGTAATTGCGCTGCTGAAGAAAGACAAATCGGATAAGGATCTCAAACGCATCATGATTGAGCAACTGGATGTGTTTCTCTCTGAGGAGACGACACGTTTCGTCGATCGTCTGTTTGATGCCATTGCTAGCGAGGAGTATCTAACGATGCCCCCTCCAATGCCAGTGGCAACGGCGGCCTCTGCCGTTGTTGAGCTGGAGTTGGACCCTGATCTGGACGGAGTGGCCGATATTGAGGCTGTACTGGCTGCCGCTTCATCGCCGCCTCCACCCCCGCCAAAAGATATTGTGATAAAGCCCGATGGCAATCAGCAGCACCAACAACAACATCAACAAATCAACAATGAAAGCAGCAGGGAGCCGGCGTCTGAATCGCTTGCACTGCCTTCGATTCAATCCAGCGCTGGCAGCAGCAGTGCCTCAATTGCCATAGATGCAAATGCAGCAGGCAACAAGCCAGCCTTCGATGTAAGTTACCCTCAATCAAATATTGTTTAGGTGTACAAATTGAAAACTGAAGCCAGTAGTAAATGATCTTGGTGGCATCAATTGTTGAAACCAGGTGAACAGCAGAACATTGCGTGATAGACTGTGACAATAGAAATAAAGTGAAGAAGTTTTTTTATAATAATAAATTATGGAATTATATTATGTATAAAAACATGTTGAAAAATTCCAGTTTATACAATAGCTATAAATATTTACGCAGGAAATGTCGCAATCATTTCTTTTTTTGGTGTCAATGACTAGTTTACAAATTTAGCTTTATTGCGATCCAAGCATGAAAACATTGAAATGAGAGGTACTATCTCCTCCACATAATTTTCCATTCATCGTTTCTTCGGGTCTCTACATACTTTGATGACGATGGACAGTTTCAGGCAGTTTTAAATTTGTAAACCTTAATATTGAAACGATATAAACAAATATGATAATACAAATCTCTTAATTTATAGCACAAAACCAAAGACTCTCACAGCAGCAGTGGCAGCCATCACCAGCAACAACAACAACAGCTAACACATCATCACCAACAGAGCAGCAGCGGAGCAGGAGGCGCAGGCTTTGTGCGCAGCGCCAGTCCGCCCATGAGAAGCTCTGGCGGTGGTAGTGGTGCTGCTGGTGGTGCCTATGCAGCAGATAAGGAGAATCAACCGCGTGATAGTCGTCGGCGTCGCGCTTCCTTGCGTTCCCGTTCACGTTCCCGTTCCCGATCCAATGATCGCTCGTTTAGGCGGTCGCGTTCTAGGGATCGTCGCATCAACGAGCGTGAGAAGAGTCAGCGTCAGTTTCGCAATAAATCGCCGCCAGGTGGAGCCAGTGAGCCACGGCATCGACGCAACAACAACAACAATAGCAACAACAGCAATTTTGATAGACGTCGCATTGGAAGCAATAACAGCAATAACAATATGGATGAGCGCAGCCAGCGCTTTGGCGGCAACAAGGGACAGGGACGTCACTCACCGCGCAGTCGCTCCAATTCACCAGAAACGCGGAGCACGCGACGTGGCAGCAACAACATGGAAGCAGTTGCTTGCTCTTCGGGGTCGGCAGCATTGGCGGCTCCAGTGCCACCTCCGTTAGTGCATCCAGCGGCTGCAATGGCACGTCAACGTTGCCGTGACTTTGACGAGAAGGGTTACTGTGTGCGGGGCGAGACATGCCCCTGGGATCATGGCATCAATCCAGTGGTTTTCGAGGGCATTAACAATTCAGCATTGATGATGTCCATGCGCGAGTACAATCCAGATGCTCCAGAGATTTGGGCACGTGGTGGTCCAGCCGGAGTGCCAGGAGTTGGTGCAGTCGGTGCAGGCAATCAGCAGCCGCTGCAAGTTCCACCCCAACCGGGTCAGGGGAACATAAATCCTTTCAGTGGCAATGTTCGTGCATGTGCGCCATTGGGTGTGCCCAATCCAGCCGACTATGCACGAAATCCTGGCCAGGCACCACCTGTGCCAGGGCCGCCGCCGATGATGCCATTTCCCTTCAATCCAACAGCTGTGACAACGCCACTCCAGCGTCAACTCATCCCCATTCCGGTGATGGATGGCGGTGCCGGAGGCTGTGGCGGTGGAGGTGGCATTGCCGACATTGGCAAGCGTCGCTTTGAGCTGGAGGACAGCGTGGCCATTGCTGATGTGCCCAGCAAGATGCGCAAGGTGCCCATTAACAGTCGTCTCGGACCCCGTGTCAATCCCAATATGCAACAGCACAATAGCTCTCTGGAGCTGCGCAAAGTGCCGCGGGGCTTGAACACCATTGCCCATCTGAACAATCACTTTGCCAAATTTGGTAAAATTGTCAACATCCAAGTGTCATATGAGGGTGATCCGGAGGCGGCCATTGTCACATTCTCCACGCATGCAGAAGCGAATGTGGCTTACAGAAGCACCGAGGCTGTGCTCAACAATCGTTTTATCAAAGTCTTTTGGCACAACGACAACAACAGCGGCAACAACATGGGCAACAACAACGTCAACGCCAACAACAACGACACGGGCAATGTAAACGTAAATCGCAAGAGTCAATATCATTTGCATAATGTGCCTGCAATGCCCACGCCCAATGCGGATAGCGCCAAAACAAGCAACAACAATGCAAATCTGACCACGCCGCTTACGGAAACAGGCAGCAGTAACAATGCAGCAACAGCGCCCGCATCTGACCAAGCACTGGCAAGCACTGCAGCGCCAGCCTCGATGCGATTGAAGCTGAATGTGAATGCGGCAACCAATGCAGCTGCGAATGGCGCTGCACGTGGACTGACGCCAGCTGCGAATGCGGCAAGCATACGAAAGAAGCAGGAGGAGCAACAGAAGGCGATGCATCAGCTGGCGAATGGACTGCGAAAGCGCAAGCAGGAGTTGCTCCAGAGCTATGTGAAACAAATGAAGACGGCACTGGAACTGGTCGAACGCATGGATCAACAGGATGTGCAGCGTGCGCCAACGCTGGAAACAATCAAAGTGCTGCAGGCGACCATTGATAAGCTGCGCAAGGATGTGCACGCCGATCAGGACCAGATGCAGGCGCAAATGCAACAACAGCAGCAGCAACAACAGCAACCCCTGCCTGTCAAGAAAACCAAAGAGCAACAAAAGAAGGAGCTGCTCGATATGGAACTGGAGCTAATTGCCCAGCAGCAGGAGGGTAACGACACCACAGCCATTCAAAAACGGCTCGAGGAGCTGCAGCGCACGCTCTCTGGCACGGGCGGTGGTGGCAATATGTCCGGCGGTGGCGCTAAACCTCTTGGTGGTGGTGCACGCAAGCGTGCCACGTTTCCCGAAGGCTCCACCCGTGTTGATCGACGTCCAAAAGCGATTGTCGTCACTGGCTTTGCCGCTGAGGAAGCCGATTTTGTGCTGGGTCACTTTAAGGTAAATCATTTGAATCACGAATCATTGACCTGGCTTACATTGCATTGGGTTTAATTGCAGCATTTCGGCGAGATTTCCAAACACGATGTTGACCGCGAAATTCCACAATTGATACTCTCATACGCTACACGCATCAATGCCGAGCAAGCCGTGCTCCGTGGAAAAATGTACAAAGACAAGCTCCTGCAGGTGAGGACAATTAGCTAACTCAACGATTATTTGCAATATAATACTGTATAATATCATATCAACAGATATCCTGGGCACCCGTTGTGACAACGCCTGCAGCAGTTCCTATGGGCGCTCCAGCTGACAAGATGACCGTTGCTGTTATTTCCCCTCTGAATGCTGCTGACGATAAGATGGAAAATCCGAAGCACTTGATGCAGTCGGTAAGCGAGAGTGAGTCGCTGTTGGGCAGCGATACCCTGCCTGAGCTCCGTCTGGAGGATGAGGAAGAAGATGAGGAGTCTGAGGATCGTTCCTGGCGTCGTTGATGCAACGCCCCGCGCTCCTCCTAGTGGGTGGCAAGCTCCATGTGGCTCATATTCGTTAGGAAAAGCATTAATGTATTTCTATTTGTTGTTATTCTATAACTAAAACTCTGCACGTATACATTGATATACATATGTCGGATGTGTATGCATGCAAGGGAAACATCGTTAATTGTATACAAAAAACAAAACGCTAATATTATGTACAATATTTTAAACTATCACAAATGGCAAACGGCATCCCCAAAGCTCGCCCATAACACACAGGACATTTGTAACTGTTGGTAGCTCTACTGCTAATCCTAATGGAATATAATCTATAAAGGTCTTAAATTAAACGCTCTTACTATTACTAATATTTACCGAATATAAGTTATATATGTATATGTATGTACATCGCATTCGATATACGAATGGATTTAGGGTTTAGGCTAAGCGCCACTAAATAGTCCATAATTAACAAGAGCAACATAAATAACAATAGAAAACAACAACAACTACACCATTATGCGTTATAAATGCAACAAATGCATTGATTAAGCATCTTAAATTAGGTACTTCTTTGTATTTACATATTTTTCCCGCTATCCTTATGTTCAGTTATAAAAAAAAAAAGAAAAACAAGCAAAAAATTACTAAACAAAAAAATCGTAAAACAAATCAAAGTTAAAACAACAAAAACTTAGCATCGTGAATACAAAAGCAAGTTATAGAGAGAGTATAATAATAAAGTAAATAGTTTCGTATTTGCTTTTAATTTCACATAAAAACTAATTGTTTTATTACAACATGGAAAAGGGGACAATGAAATTCACTTGATTAATCAAGTGCTCTTAACACGTCTAGCGTTGAACTAATTTAACGAAGTGCGCTGTTGAGCTGCTCGTCCTTAAAAACAACTGCTAGTGATAATAATGCTAATTTAGTTAAATTGGTCTTAGCTGTCGTGTAAACGTGATAAATACCACGCAATATGCTTATCTATATCGATAATTTTCAGAGTATTGTTCACCATTGGCGAATTATTAAAAAGAATCGTATTGTATCGTCTTATCGATAGTAATATTTTGTGGTGAAATCGGAATTATCGCCTTTTACACATCACTAAAAAAATAATGTTTGTGGCGGGAATAAATTGTTTTTCGCTGTAATTGCTTAATGTTTAGCTTCCTAAAAGGTTTTCGATATGCCAAATGTGCGCGTTATAGCTACAGCACCAAGCAAACTCATGACATGAAGTATCTGAATGTTGCTGAAAAGAATGATGCGGCCAAAACCATCGCTGGCCTTTTATCAAATGGAGCTGCACATCGGGTAATCAACAAATTAAATATATTTACGAACATTTTAAATTATTTACATATATATTTTATTTAATTTGCAGCGCGAAGGCTACTCGGTGTACAATAAAATATTTGATTTCGAGGCAACGGTGCGCGGTCGCAATGCCAAAATGGTCATGACTTCGGTGTCGGGACATTTGATGCAACTGGAGTTTCTCGTATCGTATCGCAACTGGCGGAGTGTTGATCCACGTTCGCTGTTCGATGCTCCAATACGCAAAACCGTTGGAGAGAACTATCAGCCCATCAAGCGCACTCTGGAACGCGAGATTCGCGGTTGTCAGGGTTTGATCATTTGGACGGATTGCGATCGTGAAGGCGAAAACATTGGCTATGAGATTATTGACGTGTGCCGTGCCATTAAACCCAATTTGACCATATATCGCGCCACTTTCTCAGAGATTACAAGCACCGCAGTGCGGCGGGCTTTGCAGCAACTTGGCGAGCCAGACAAACGCCAGAGCGATGCAGTTGACGTGCGCTCCGAGTTGGATCTGCGCACTGGAGCTGCCATAACCCGATTTCAAACTCTGCGACTGCAGCGCATGTTCCCCGAAAAGATTGCCGATAAACTCATCTCGTATGGCAGCTGCCAGATTCCCACTCTGGGATTTGTGGCCGAGCGTTACAAGGAGATCGAAGCGTTTGTCTCCGAGGCCTTCTGGAAAATTAGAGGTAGTTAATCAAACGGCTTGTGTGACGAGTTTTTTGAACAATAGCTCTCCCATTTTTCACAGTGCTGCACACCATAGACGATCTGACGGTGGAGTTCAATTGGGCGCGCAATCGTTTGTTCGACAAGGAGGCCTGCGAGAACTATCTGCTGTTGTGTCTGGCCGAGCCAGAGCCCCGCGCCACCGTTGAGAGTGTCACCGTGAAGCCCAAACATAAGTGGCGTCCTACACCTTTGGATACTGTGGAAATGGAAAAGCTGGGATCCCGCAAACTGAAGCTATCTGCTAAAGAAACAATGACTATAGCTGAAAAGCTATACACAAAAGGTATCATAAGCTATCCTCGTACCGAGACAAATCAGTTCTCCAAGGAATTCGCTTTGGCACCGCTCGTAGAGCAGCAGACTGGACATGAAGCTTGGGGAGCGTTCGCACGCCGTGTTCTCGAATGGGGTCCAAATCCCCGCAATGGCAACAAATCAGATCAAGCTCATCCCCCCATACACCCAACAAAGCTGGCCACAGGTGAGTTGAAGTTGACTTTTGTAAATGTGTTCACTTGTTATATCCATGCAGACGATCACACGAAAATTATATACACATCTGTGCAATTGTGTCTAATCTACTTCTTGTAGATCTGCAGGGTAACGAGGCGCGTGTTTATGAGCTGGTCGTGCGTCACTTTCTCGCCTGCGTCAGCAAGGACGCCGTCGGATCGGAGACCATTGTCAATATAGATATCGCCGGAGAGAAGTTCAATGCCAATGGTCTGGTCATATACGAGCGTAACTATTTGGATGTGTATGTGTACGACAAGTGGAGCGCCAAGCAGATACATAACTATGAGCAGGGCCAGCGGTTTGAGCCCACCGAGATAATGCTGCACGAGGGAGCAACAACGGCGCCACCTTTGCTCACCGAAGCGGATCTGATAGCGCTGATGGAGAAGCATGGCATTGGCACGGACGCAACGCATGCGGAGCATATTAATACCATCAAGGAGCGCGGCTACATTGGCGTCGTGGACAAAGGTGCCCTTATACCGGGCGTCATTGGCATGGGACTGTATGAAGGCTATGATGCCATGGAGTTGGCGCTGGCCAAGCCGCTGCTACGAGCCCAATTCGAGGCGGATTTGAAGCGCATTTGCTTGGGCGAAAAGGATCCCAAGCTGGTGCTGCGCGAGCAAATACAAAAGTACAAAGAAGCCTATCAGCAGATCATGGATAAGATCACAGCCATGGATGCGAAAATCTCGCAACGTCTTAATGAAACACCAGTGACATCGACGTCCACATCCACAGCCGCACCAGAAACGGCCAATGGCATGATAAAGGAACTCTTTAGGTGTCCCAAATGTGATCAGGCTCCTTTGGCGCTCAAGCCAAAAAAGACTCCAGGCAGCTTCTTCATTGGATGCCTCAATTTTCCCGACTGCAAGAACGTTGTGTGGCTGCCTGAGGAGTGCAAGGAGATCAGCGTGCTGGATGAGTGTTGTTCCCGCTGTGGCGATGGCTACCATCTGCTCAAGTTCCGATTGAGTACTCCCTACTATCGGGGTCTCTTTAATGCACCCCATGGCTGGTACAAGAACTGCCTGCGCTGCGACGACCTCTTCCGCAGCACCTTCAACATCAATCTGGATCAAGTGAAGCGTGTAGGTGGCATTGTGGCGCAATCAACCAGTTCAGCTGGTGGTCCAGGTCCAGGACCTGGTGGTGGAGGTGCTGGCGCATCTGGAGGAGGCGGTGCTGCAAGTGGTTGGGGG
Organism: Drosophila limbata; assembly: GCA_963924055.1. Lineage (NCBI taxonomy): Eukaryota > Metazoa > Arthropoda > Insecta > Diptera > Drosophilidae > Drosophila > Drosophila limbata. Next base: position 7,687,399 of record OZ001353.1, read on the forward strand.
TCATTAGGTGGTGGCAGCTCTGTGGATGCACGGAAGACAACACAGAATAGCAAAGCTACCAAGAAAACTGCTACCCAAAAAGCAACCAAAACGAAGCGAAATAACAAAACCAACAACACAACAACAACGACAAGTGTTAGGAGCTACTTTACGGCCACCAGCTCGAGCATTGACCAGGACAATGGCAGTCTTGATGGCTTCTTTGACAGCAACGATGGCTTCGAGGAACAAATGCTTGCGGCGGCAGCCATGGCGGAGTCAACAGATGCACAACCGGTTGATGAGCTCGACGAGGATATTGCCGCCGCCTTTGCTGCCGATGATGATGCGGACTTTGAGGCACTGGTGAGTGCTGGCGGCGATAGCTGGCAGCCACCTCCCTCGCCACCAGGTGGAGCAGCAGTTGCTACTCCAAATTTGGACAGCAGCTTGACTCAATGGGTGCGTAACGCCTACGAGTCCGAGGAGACGCCAATGCTCTGGGGCAGACAGGCACGTCCCGCTGCGGAGCCACATCCAGTGGTAAAGCGGATGCGACTTAGTGAGAATAGAGCTGTTGATGCTCATGCTGCTGCTCCTGGGCCTCCTGCGGCTGTGCTTTGCAGTGGCTGTCATCAGCCGGCGCGTCAACAGACGGTGCGCAACGATGGACCCAATCAGGGAAGACAGTACTACAAATGTCCCAAGCCTAAGGAGTGTAAATTCTTTCAGTGGGCTGATGATCAGTCGCCAACTTTTGCAAGTGGCAGCAACAACAGTGGGAATACCTCCTCCAGTTGGGGCTCAAATCAAAGAGCAGCTACCTCCCAAGATAGCGATTCCTGGGGCTCAAGAGGAGCTGCACAGCCAAGATCAGGTAATTCACAGAGTGCCGATTCCTGGAGCAGCGACAAAAACTCTTCAAATTGGGGCACAGGCGGAGCAGGTTCTTCCAAGGATAAAGACTCCTGGGGTACAACTGGAGCTGCACAGCAGAGCTCTAGCAGATCTCAGGGCAACAACTCTTCCAGTTGGGGAACAGGTCGACCGGCAAGTCAAAGAACAGACACCTCCAATCATAACACATCTTGGGGCACAGGCGGAGCTTCACAACAGACCGCAGGCAACTCTAAGGAATCCAATTCCTGGGGCAGCGGGAAGAGCTCTTCAAATCAGGGCAACTCCCAGGCTACTAATTCTTGGGGCAGTGGAAGCAACTCCACTAAAGTTGTCTCTGGAGGTCGTAGCAACTACAACAACAGCGGAAGTGGCACCAAAATGCGCTCTAATTCCAGCACTACGGTGACCATCACCCAAAGTCAAAAACCCGCTAATTCCAAGGATGTTAAATGCAATTGCGGCAAAGCCGCCAACAGCCTCATCGTGCGCAAGGACGGACCCAACCAGGGACGTCCTTTCTTTGCCTGTCCAACGCGTGAGAAGAGTTGCGGCTTCTTCCAATGGGCCGATACGGATGACAATCAAGGTGAGTAAATAAGTATGAAGACTTGTTGCAAATTCAGATGGTTTATAAAATTTCAAATAGGAAAAACATTCATTAATATCAGAAATAATTAGCATTAATTTTTCAGAGTCCTGCTGAATTTTGCTTTCAAATATTTTCGTACACTTATATTTTATGCGAATTCTTTTTTATGAACTTTACCACAATTTTCAATAATTTTTGAGAAATATTTTGAATTTCGCCATTTTTTAACTATTGCCTTCCTAATGTCTTCTAAGTTTGTATTCCCAATTAATGTCTTCTAAATTTTAATTACAATTATTCTATATTTACAGTGAACCACTTATGTCTTCATACACCATAAATTTGCGTATAAGAAAGATGCTTTGATGCGGGTTTCTTATATTAATCTTTTATTCACTTAAATTCCGTTCGAATGATACATACATTTCTTTAATCCATTAAGTAAAATTTGAAGTCTATTTTTCAATTTTTTTCCTCGATTTAAAAAAAAAAATATTTTGATGCAGAAAAGTTCTTCAAACAATTCTAAGAGTAAATGCAAAAACAAAATTTTCAAATATCTCTTAAAAAGCCACTTTTTGTATGAAAATGAGGGAAAAAGGGTTAAAATAGTAATTTTTAGCAATTTAAAAAAAATCATAAAAAATACAAGCGAAGAGATATTTAAAAAAGTTGAAAAATAGACTTTTTTAAATTAAAAATTTTCCATGGTTACTTAATTAAGATTAATATAATGAACCCGCGTCAAAACATCTTTATTATAGGCAAATTTGACAAATTTACTTTGTATGAAGGCATTAGTGGTTCACTGTATGTTCTTAATTTTATCTTCAATTTTTATAATTTCTGTATTATTTGTGGAAATTCTTGTAGTGAATCGTATTAAATGTGAGACTGATATTACCAAAAATGTACATTTTTTCTTTTCAGGCAGCGGCGGCAAACGACAAACCCAGCAACAAGGCAGTGGCGAAACTTCGACGGGCGGCGGTCGAGTTCGTCGGTGTGGACTGTGCCGGGAGGAGGGACACACGCGAAATAAGTGTCCACGCAAAGGAGAATTCGACTACTGAATGAACGAAATGGAATAAATACACAGTGCTCAGTTTTCATTAAATTTAATTTTAAACATTTATTGGAGCGATCAACAGACATCGGTTGGTTATATACGAGTTATTCAAACTCTTTGAGGTTGGATTCCAAGCTTTAGTTTATAGCATGTATAGCGCGAAAACGGATTTGTAAAGTACACATAAACATGATTAAAGTACACATTCTGTATATATTGTAAATATACCACGATTTATACATATGTATAAAAAATACTATTCATGGGAGGGTTGTTCAAAATTAATTTAAGAAACAATAAACTCGCCACGTAATATTACGTTTTCAAAGGACATGTCTTTAATTGCGATAAGGGATAAAAAGGCAACGAAAGAAAACTAAAATTGTACATAACTTCTTTTGTATAATAGTTAATATTTCCAAAAAAGCTATGTCCTTTGAATTTACATACAATATATAGTACATTTACTTATCTAATATTATGTATACATTTCGAAGCTGTATCTAACATGATATATAAGCTTACTGATCCTCATCTTTACATATAGAGCCGCGTACATAAATTCATAACTTAGTTTTTACGCACATATTCGTTTTCAATTATTAATCGTTATTGTTTTTAACTCCGAGACCTTGTTTTTAATACAATATTGAGTTGCATTTTGGAAGTTTGTTAAAAATCATGAAATATAATAAAAGCTCATTATAAAATATATATATAATTATATAAGTACATCAAGTGAATAAATAGTTAAGATTTACGATAAGAACAATTAAGTCTAAGCTACTCATGTGATTATTTCATATGTATGTTTAGAAATATGTAAAAGCGAAGAAAAATGCATTTGGACAGTATTAAAGAAATTGGAACACACTAAAAACAGTTAGGACAAGCTTATGGAAGGTTTCCCAAACGAATTTCTCAAATTTCAAAACCCGTTTAAGAATCTGCACACTAGCACTCTTTGAGATAAATACTATATGGATGAAAAATGGAACGTTTTAAGTACATTTGATATTAAATAAACACAGACTTGGATTTACTTAAGTTTATGGACAAGCAATCAACTGAGACTGCGCGCTTTGAGATGCGGGGATTACAGTACCATTTGCCTAGTTGCCTTATTACATTTAAATCAGTTCCAACATTTGATTTCCTTTTTGGTTAAAAGAAATGCTAAGCTTTGAGAAAGTCAAATACTTGGTTTGATAACTATTTATTGTTTAGTCTTCGTAAATAAACATTTATTTTTAATAAGCTTGCTTGCGGTATTTTAATATTATTTATAGTCCATCGATAGTCTGTTTCTCACAGTTCCACTTAGTTTTAAAGCTATGTTGATTAATCCTGATAGATACTACACATAATATATGTTGATTACAGATAAGACAGTACGTAACGAAGAGTTATGCCTAATAATAAATTAGCTGGTGATAAGTAACAGCAATGAAAGTTATAGGCCACAGATTGAATAAAAGTTTGAATTTAAAAGGGAAACCTAAACAACTCCATTCTGTAACAGATAACATATAACAGGCAACAGCTTGTATAACAGTTGGCATTTCAAATGGAAAATCATACAATGAATGAAAGCTACAGATATTCTTAACAAACTTTTTGTATAACCTTTATAGGTAACTTGTATAACAGTTTGTGACTGACAGACGAATCGGAGCCAAACCTTAGGTATAACAGTTTACAGGTCAATATATCGCGGTTTAGTTTAAAAAGGGAAAAACAAGTTATTTATAATACTAATGTATAACAGTTTACAGGCAACATCTGTTTCAGTTCAGTTTCGGTTTCAATAGACGAAATTCCAAGTAATAGCTTGGGATATCAAAGGGGAAATCATAAATAATTACAAATGGATAAGTAATCCGTAATACTAGATACATTTTGGAACTGAACTCCTAAGCAAATGATACTGTATTATTGAGCTGCATTGGAATGTTTTTTGTGATTAGATTTCAACTTCTGGCGTGAATTTGCGTCAGAAGTAAATCTCCTCCTCCTCGGGCTTGGCACGTGGCGCCTGCCCAGTTCCCGAGGCACCGGCGCGCACTGCGCCTGTTCCCGCGCCCGCTCCACCTGCCTGCTGCACCCGGCTGCTGGTGGGAGTCTGCGTTAGACGCTGCTGTGCGGCGGAATATGTTGCGTAATGGGATTGCGAGTCGGCACGTGTCACATTTGGTGTGCAGCTCGAGTTGTTGGCTGCTGCCGGCGTTGTCGTCTGCTGGATAATGGCCGGAGAGCTGCCCGTGCGTGCATGTTGTGGCTGTGGCTGAGGAGTGGGCGTGGTCGTGGCATTGACTGTTTGTCGCTGTTTGTCGGCCAGTTTGAGTGGAAACATTTGCTGAACCCCACCAACGCCAGCTGTGGCTGGGGAGGAGCTATTATTGAAGCTGGCCGACTTGTCGACACGTGCACCGGAAGACAAGGACGAGAGTTTCATGGGCAGCTTCTGTTTGACCAGCGTGGAGTTCGCTTTGGGTGCATTATTGGCGCTCAGCAAATGGACGGGAGGTGTTTTGCAATTGGAGCTGCCACTCAGCCACTTCTCCTTGCGCCGATCAATCGTGGAGGCAGTTGTCGTCGACGTCGTGGTGGCTCCAGTTGGAGTGTCCAGCTCGTGTGCATCCTCGGGCACGGCGACTGGCGCAAGCGCAGGGGACGACAGCGTGGGCAGCGGTGTGCTCGGCGAGAGCAGCAGTCCCTGGCTGGAGAGTAGCTCCATTTTGCGATACAGCTGCTCACGCTGCTGTCGCACATCCTCCTGCTCGGCCTTGATTTCCTGCTGCAACTGCAGCTGCTGTGCCTTCATCTCGGCCAGCTCATCGAGTTGCTGCTGCTTCTGCCTTAGCCAGGCTGTTTTCTCCTCCTGCAGTTTATCCTGCAAATTGCGCAGCTCCTCCAGCTGATCCTTGTGCGTATATGCCGCCGCCCCACTTCCTCCTCCACCGCCGCCGCTGCTGCTGTTGCGTGGACTCTCGCGATAAAGCGCCAACTGCAGCTGCAGGCTTTGTATGCAGGTCATTTGCTGTGATATGATGCAGAGCAGCGTGTGCAGATGATGAGACACCTGCAGCACCGCATAGTTGTGCTCCTTGCTGTTGGCAGGCAACGTGCTCGCATGCAATTGAAGTTGTGACTGAGATTGAGACTGAGATTGCGCTTGTTCTCTTTCGTTGGTCTGCGTCGTTTTCAGTTCACGCTTCTCCTCCAGCTCCTGGAGGCGTGGCGTTAGCACCTGCAGCGTATTCAGCTTGGCTCCCAGTTTGCCACGTTTCTCGTCGAATCCCGCAAAGGTTTCCGCGCGTTTCGGCAACGTTGGCGACGCATAGAGCACGCTCTGTTTCTCGCCCACGCTGCTGACCGTGCGGGAGACGGGCAGACCCGTGGATGCCGTGTAAATGCTCGCTGCCAGTTGACTAATGTCCTGGACGGTGTTGAGCACACGCCGCCACAGCTCGGCGGTGTCGCAGTCGGTGCTGACCAGCTCCTTGTACGAGCCAAAGGCGGCCAGAAAGTTGGCAGCATTGCCATTTGTATTGTTGGTATTGATGTCACTGAAGGGTTGCTGCTGCTTCAACAGATTGAACTGCAGCATGAGCTTCTCCTCCAGCAGCAGCGCCTGCTCGATGTCCTTTTGACGCATCTTCTCGATCGTCTCGCGTTTGTTGACCCCAATGCGCAGTTTCTCCTCGGCGGTCAAGGCCTCCGCCTCAATGATGTCCGTGGCGGGACAGTCGAGAACCGCTTGGCGAATGGTCTGTATCCAGGTCTGTTTGTCCTTTGGTGTTTGCACCTTCAGTTCGTACATCTCGGGAAAATCGGGATTGGAGCTAATGATATAAATGCCACGGGATTCGGTGCCGGCTTTCTCCCGAATCAACAATTTCTGGAGCGGCACAACTCCAGCCTTGTGCTCGGGCGTAAAGAAGGCATATTTATTATGCGCCGAATTCTCGCTGAGAAAGCACAAGCAATCGGTGAGGACGACAACGAGCACCGGCTGAGTTTTGGCACGTCCCTGCATGAGGGTAGCGAGTCCATCGAATTTCAGACGACGACGCGATTCCACACCCAATTCCGTCTTCCGGAATGGTTTATTTTTGTATATCGCGAATGATTTGGCATCGACACGAGCATAGATATCCAGCTGACGCTCCCGCAGCTCCTTCTCGGCAACGCACGCATCCACATCGACCAACAGGGATTTGACTAAATTCAATGCATGCTGCAGCTTATCCGTCTCCAGTTTATTATCCCTGGCGCTCTTTAGCAGCGGCTCAATGAGCAGCGGATATTTCGTGAGCCGCTGTGTCACAAACAATATGCACTCCGGAATACCCTTCTTTTTGAGCAACGGATTTTGCAGACAGTGCTTGTACCACTCGGAGAAGCTCGGCTCGGCCCGGCACTGCTTGAACTGCTCCAAGGCGCTGCGATGATTCGCACAGAACTCGCCATAGGCCAGACGCAGGCATTGCGCCTGTTCCAGCGAGAAGAATTCCAGCAGTATATCCGCAATGCTGTCCACGACGAGATTCTCGCGTTGCTTCTGCCGCAGCTGACGCAGAAAGAATGTGTGCAGCTCCGTCAGCTGTTGCAGGCGAGGAAACATGCTGTGGATGTTGAGAGCGGGAAAATGACGCTCCAGACTCTCGACGAATACTTTGCGCATAACAAGTAGCGTTTGGCAGTGATGCTTCTCTGTCATGATGAACTCATAGATGTGCTCCTGTCGCTTGATCTCCAGCTCCTTGAGGGTTTTCAGCTGCTCCTTGGGCACATTTGGTGTCCACGAGTCCGGTTCAAGCAGAACAATGCCCAACGCTGGATCGGCACCCAAATCCTGCGCCTCAATTGGCGGATCATTGAGAAACTGCAGTTCGGCAGCCCGGATCAGGGGCTGTTGTTCCTCCTGCTGGTTACTCAATTGCTGCAATTGCATGTGCAGTCCTTCGGAGCCATCACAGAAGTCCTGACCCCCGATTAGCTTCTTACTATGCAGTTTATTACTCTCGAGATGTGAATCCATGTCGCAGGCATTCAGCTGTACACCGCCCACCAGTGACTTCGTCTTGGCCTTGGGTTTCTTTTTGCGAAAGAATAGGGAGCCCCGTTTGGGCCGCTTCTCTACGTGATCGTACACCTCGATTTTGGCATGCGAACGCAACAGACTCTGATTCTCATCCTCGCTATCCGTGAGATGGCGGGCAATCGCTTTGATGTCCTCCTTGGCAATGATCGACGATGTCGAGATGCTCTTCTGCAACGGTATCCGACTGATTATCTCCGTGGCCAGACTCCGTTTAGCTGCAATACGCTCAAAATCCCGTGCCAGCTCCGCCTCATTCAGCGAATGCGTCGAAATGCCTGTAATAGTTGCGAAAGCAAAAGCAAAAGCACGAAATCATTAATTTGGTTAGTAGCTTGGACTTGGACTGTCAATGCCATCGACTCAAATGCGGTGCTGATAACACGCCGGGGTTCTTGTGGAATTCCTTATCGTAATCGAAACTAACTTCGACACAGCTCCCTACACACCTCGGATGCGGCACATTAGTGCAGCAGAAGCGTTTACCCAAGATAACTTCACAATGTCAACTAAGATCAGGTATTGAAGCCCTGGTGTAAGCTCAAGTCTGAATTAAGTTGAACTTCCATAACTCGAACTTCTGTAACTCCAATTTATCTATAAATCGAGCTTAATGAGTGACAGTAAAATTAATAATCTTAAGAAAAATACCTCTATTAGTCGAATATCTCCATAACTGTAACCTTTTCTTTGAGTAATGGTGGTTCGAGTTAGGGAAGTTTGACTGCATATTCCTTTCCTGATCTCTTTATTATCTTCCTGACAAATTATATTAGAATATTTACATCAGAAAACAATTTAGAGTACAAAAGAAAAAAAATCTATTTCAATTATATTTATTTAAAAATAAAGTAGCCTTAATGTCTTTGACGTCGCCTTAATTTTCTTATTTTTTTTTTTTTAAATTTTCCAAATTTATTTTTTTTTGTGTCTGAATGAATAAGAAAATCTCTAATCTCTTGTTTTGTGATCTACTATTTTGAATATGAAAAAGTTTATGTTTAGAATTTTGATTTTTAATTTTTTTAATTAGCTTGAATTTAAATCTAAATATAGCTATAAATATTTACTTTAATTTTTATATTAATAAACTTATACTTTAATTTTTTACGTTAATTGGCCAACTCCTCTTTATTGACATTAAATAAATAAATAAAATAAATACATTAAAAAAATATATAAAACTTGTTTATTAATTTCTTGATAAGAATCAACAAATTATTTTTATTTTATCTTTTGATTGTTGTTCCAGCTTGTTTAATGACACCAGGCAACAAAATTGACTTTTGGCTCATATGGTAATAATAATTTAGATGTCTCTCATTGAATTTAATGATAAATATATTTAACGACAATAACATTTAAAGAATTTTTATTTAAAATTGTTTGCAGACTTTCATATTTAAAATGCCTTTAAAAACTGCACAAAAAATCATAATTTCCTTGATTATAAAATTTGTTGCCCAGTGTAAACAATGCCAGAATCGACTCGTGGAAAAATCTAGTCTTCATCCGCTCTCCTACACTTTGTTGCAAACTTGCAAGTTCAAAGCAACCGCATTCTTGACTATTTATTGTCTTCGCTTTTATGGCCACCACATGAACCCAACCCACAATTGGCATTTAATCCAAATATTTGAGAAGTCTGTATACTAACCACCAGTGCTATTGCGAGCTGATCGACGACGTTGCTCGGTGACACGTATGGTTTCCTGCTCCTCACTGTCCAGACTGGACAGGCTGACGCTTTTGTTAGTGCAGTCGCCGGTGGCATTGGCATCGTCGACGGCTGTCCAGGATTTGCGACGATCCGTGTGCAGGAGGAGACACTGTTGCGGTGCCGCCGCTGACCACATGAGGCCAACGTTGCCGCCACAGCCGCCGCTTCCTTTGCCGTTGCCGGCATTGCTGAGATCTGGCAGCGAGGCGCTTAAAATGGCAGCACTGAGCAGCCCATAGCTGTTGGTCAGACCATCCTGATGATGTTGGCTGCTAGTCGAGTTTTTCATTTGTTGCACCGTCTCACGTATATTTTGCAGTTGACTCAGTGTATCCTCAAAAATGTTGTTGTATTTGGATGCCGAGGCGGGACTGTGAGGCGTAACATTGATAATGGGTATCATGTTGATATTCATGTTGTTGTTGTTGATGGTGCTGCTATTACTATTACTGTGGTTGTTATTATTATTTTGTATAACAGTCGGAGGTGCGTTTATAACAGGTATACAGTAGTTTTGGCTATCAACAACATTAACAAGTTTGGCTGTGCCATTGGTAATTATTGATGGAGCTGCTCCTCTGGCTGACACGTCGCAATTGGAGTTTAGAAAATCGGTGACTACATCATTGTCACTGTCATTCTCATCGACGGCCGTGGCGGCTGCGTTGTTGTCGACCGTGGCTGCATTGTTGTGCGCGTTGTCCATATTATGATGCTACGTTATGGTATTTTTTTGGTATTTCTCTATTGTTTCTTTTTCTTTGTAGTTGTAGTCTTTGTTGTTGTCTCTGTCGTAGAAAAAGAAAGTTAAGTACTAAACACCAACATACACCCGCACACGTACACATACACAGGCGGACACACAAACACATACATACTAATGTACGCACACCACGTACAAATAGATGCTGCTCTGCATGCAGTTTTTTTCTTTTTTGACTATTATTGATTTTCCCACACGCACATACACAAACACAAAAACTCACGACGGACTCACCCGCCTTGTTGCGCGTTCTAATTGTTGCGCCTTTGAGGACGAGGACGAGGACAACAACGACGACAGCGTCCCACCAACGTCCTTGCACAATTCTGAAAACAAGTGGAACAACAACAACAGTAAATGCGTACGAGAAGCGAAGGCGTTGGCGGAATGGATCAAAGGTGTATGAAATATAACGCGAGCAACAAACAATAAAACTTTTTCCGTTGCCTTAATATTCGAACAAAACGAAGCTAAAGCTAATGAGATTTGCAACAATTAAAAAACTTGCTAGTTTCTGTGGCTCCGTAGTTGCCACCGTGTTTTCGGAGCCAAGGTTGCCACCTTGTTTTGCTAAAGTTCGGCCAAGGCTGCCACACGGTTGCATACAGTTTATAAAAAGACATTTTTGACACGGCCACCAGTGCTGCCAACTCTTTCTGGCAATAAAATGCTAAAGTAACCTTCGAAACCTGCTAGAAACGGCTAGATCAAATTCAAAAATAGCCAGAAAAAAAGCCATTTTAGTTTTGATGAATATATTTAAATATATATTGTTATTTGAAAATTGATAGACAATTATCAAGCTCAATGATATCGATATTCTCCTCAGCAGTGTACGAGTCGTTTGTACCAATTATTTTTAAGTACTTTTGAGGCACTTCGAAGTTGTTGCAACATTTATTTGACCGTCGCAATCCATAACTGTGAATATAAATTAATTTATGTTTAATAAGAAGTTAAAGTTTTTAATATTGCGTAAAAATTATTAATTACCGTATGTGTAAAATCGAATTAAGTTTGTCAATGTTCATTGAGTTCCACAGGTTTGATTTAACAATGTTCATCTGACTAAACACTCGTTCGACTTCGGCGTTTGACCACGGCAGCGATAGTAAGTTAAAGACAAAAGAAGCTAAATCGCATTAAATCGGTGATTACCGGCCGAATCCACATAACTGTTTGCTTCATGCCAAAATTTTACGGTGCAATCCGTATTTTCCCATTTTAAAAGATGTATATTGATGTACTGCAGAAGGAGCTGTTCAATCTGAGAGACAGGCATTTTGAAATGCTCTACGATTGTAATAACAGAGCCCTTTTTAGCATTCAAAATTTTTAATGCAGTAAGAGGCTAGTTTGATTTTCAAAAAGGCCAAATTTCCCGCCATCAGCTAGATTACAATTTTTCCTGCATTTGACAGTTGAAAAATGCCAGATCTAGCCGGTAAAAGGCTAAGTTGACAGCACTGACGGCCACCAACAGCCGTACATTTGATCTGTGGAAGAACATGTTCACTTGCTCACTTCCGTGAGCAACTCTTGTTTGTTCACTCACTCATGAACAAGCCAACACTAGCAAGCAAGAGCAAACGTGAAAGAAAGAAATTTAGCTAGTTTGTAATTGGCAAATTTTTAGTTTATACATACATTTAGTGCATATCATTTGAGCTTCAGACCCGCATCCAACCATGCAGGTAATTTTAATGTTCTCTCAGCACTACGACAACGCTTCTTCCAGCCGCATAGTCTCGGTTAATATAAAATGCATCCGCCGATAGTGAAGCGTAGGATAAAGAGACACGCAATCAAATTAATATTTTGTTATTTCTACTGTACTTGTTTGTTTATGTTTTTTTTTTTTACGTTTAGTGGGTGCCTAGGCTGGTGTTGCTGATGTTGGCGCTGTTTTGCAGCAGCGTCGTCGTCGTCGATTGCTTCTATGTGCCCGGCGTGGCGCCCGTTGAATTTGTGCGCGGCCAAAAAATCGATGTGAAGGCTGTGAAAATGACCAGCAGCCGCACACAGCTGCCGTATCAGTATTATTCGCTACGCTTTTGTTATCCTAAGAATGGCACACTTATCTTTAAGTCGGAGAATCTCGGTGAAGTGCTACGCGGTGATCGCATTGTGAACACACCCTATGAGGTCCAAATGGCAGAGAATATCAATTGCAAGCTGCTGTGCAATCAAAAGGATCTTCCTATTACTTGGACCAAAGAAGACTCCGCAACGGTCGCTGAGCGCATACAGCACGAGTATTTTGTACATCTGCTCGTTGATAATTTACCAGTGGCAACGCGAATTGTCAACGTCAACAATCCAAATGATATCACCTATGAGCATGGATATCGTCTGGGCCAAGTGGATGGCGACAACATTTACATAAACAATCATCTAAAATTTATACTCTCCTATCACATGTATACTAAGGACAAATATCGTGTGGTCGGCTTTGAGGTGTTGACTGGGTCAGTTAATCATAAAGAGCTGAAATTTGAGGATGACACGTGCAATTTTCCTGACAACCCGCGTCCACAGCTTGTCAATCCGTCAGGAGAAACGAAGCTATATTTCACATACTCTGTTGTATGGAAGGAGTCCAAGGTGAGCTGGGCCTCACGTTGGGATATATATCTGGGCATGCGTGATGTGCAGATCCATTGGTTCAGCATCATCAATTCGCTGGTCGTCGTATTCTTCCTCTCGGGCATACTGACCATGATCATGATACGTACGCTGAGGCGTGACATTGCTCGCTACAATACGGATGATAATATCGAGGATACACTGGAAGAAACTGGCTGGAAGTTAGTGCACGGTGACGTCTTTCGTCCACCCAAAAATACGCGACTCTTCTCCGCCATCATTGGGAGCGGCATTCAAATCTTCTTCATGGCAATGATTACCATATTCTTCGCCATGTTGGGCATGTTGTCGCCTTCGTCACGCGGTGCTCTCATGTCCTCCGGCATCTTTATGTATGTATTCATGGGCACTATTGCTGGGTACTATGCAGCGCGCCTCTACAAGACGATGAAGGGACGAGAGTGGAAGCGGGCCGCCTTCCTCACAGCTACCTTGTATCCGGGAATTGTCTTTGGGTAAGATGCATTTAACCCTCCAAAATGGACTTGATTTCATGTTGAGCTTTCCATAGCACTGGCTTCTTTTTGAACTTCTTCATTTGGGACAAATCCTCGAGTGGCGCTGTGCCCTTTACCACAATGATCTCGCTGCTGTTGCTCTGGTTCGGCATCTCGGTACCGCTGGTTTACCTAGGCTTCTATCTCGGCTATCGCAAGCAGCCGTATCAGCATCCTGTGCGCACAAATATGATTCCGCGCCAGGTGCCGGCACAACATTGGTATATGAATGCCGCATTGAGGTAGATATGACCTTATTGTATTAGTTGAACCAATGCTTACACTTTAAATCTCTTTCCACAGCACTCTGATGGCTGGCATTTTACCATTTGGAGCTGTGTTCATAGAGCTCTTCTTTGTTTTTACGGCCATTTGGCAGAATCAGTTTTATTATTTGTTTGGCTTTCTGTTTTTGGTCTTTTGCATTCTGGTTGTCAGCTGCGGTCAAATCTCAATTGTCATGACTTACTTTCAGCTGTGTGGCGAGGTAAGATGGCATTTTCAATAGGCTATTCAAAATCTGTATCAGTAACTCTTGGTCTTTGCAGGATTATCGATGGTGGTGGCGCAGCTTCATCGTCTCGGGTGGATCGGCTGTTTATGTGCTCTTCTATAGCATATTTTATTTCTTTACCAAACTAGAGATTACAGAATTTATACCCACATTGCTTTACTTGGGCTACACAGGTGCGTTTTAAATGTTACATATATAAATTATCGAATCTGTCATTAATGTTGTTTACTATCTAAACAGGTCTGATGGTACTAACGTTCTGGCTATTGACCGGATCCATTGGCTTTTTTGCTGCCTATGTTTTCATACTGAAAATCTATGGTGCCGTTAAGATTGATTAAATAAGTTTCTCATTTACATAACGCTGCACACCAAACTATCCCTGCAATATCATTTGATCATAATAATTATTGCCTATATATTATAAATATTTATAAAAGCAACTGTACCAAGCCCTGAACAGTCCAAGGCCATGATTAATATTCTGTTTAAACTGTCCTCTCAAATCAACTAATTGTGCTATAAGTTTCCTTTTGACCAGCTGCTACGCTTTTCCCTAAAAAAAAAAAAACAGAACTCGGCAACCAATGGGGAAACTTAATTACTGACGTCAATAGTATTTCCTTGGGGGTCACTTAGGATGCATTCTAGAAATGTCTAATTTATATATGTATGTAAAAATCCTAATCTAAGCTATAACAAGAAATCTAATAAACTAAGCTAAGTATAAATGGCGAAAAAGTGATTAAAGTAAATTAATAATGGATATACTCAATTAATGTTAACTTTCTGTTTAAATGTGTTTAACATACTATCTATATGTTGTTAACAGCTCATATTTGTAACATAGCTTAAAGTGTTACTAAGCGCTAGACTTTTATTGTTGTCCACAGATGTTTCAAGTGCACCATTTGGGTTGCTTCGTATTTTCAACTAACTCCGGTTGGACACACCCAAAACTCTATCAATAACTCCGCATAATGTTCAAGTTAACTGTGATGATTTTACTTGCATTGGCCTTTGCATGTTTTGAAACGGTTTCTTCTGGCTTTTGGAGTAATTATTATCATGTGATTAGTATACAGATTTAGTTATTCAAAGTGAAGTTTTTTAATATGTGCTACTTACAGAAACGCGAACGTACAGACAAGCAGAAGCTCCTATCAAACGTCAGTTTCGCACTGTTTTTATTCGGGGACACATTTTCCCCATTCCTTGTGCCCCATGCAGATAGACGTGATATTTAGAGAATTATTTATATTTTATTTGCTTGTATTTGTTATTGATCAACTAAAACTATGTAAATTGACATAGCACAAAACTAATTGTTAATTTATTTATTTGCGTTTTTAGTATTTTACACAGAAATGATTTTAAGCTAACTTGTAAAATATCGTATACACATTGCCATATAATCTGAAGTCTAAACATAATAGTATCTAATCATTTATTTTAGTTAATGCACATTTAATACGTATTTAAAATTTTTTTCGTTTTGTTTTTTTCATTTGTTCAGCTTGGACACGACACGAACCCATTCAATGTGAGCATTTCTTTAACATAGAGTAATAAGTAATATATGTATATTGTATAGCACTAGATTTAGGTATATAAACCATTACAACTTTTATGCTTAATATTGCTAGTCGGAATGAGAGTTACTTAAAATCTACATTAATTACTAAATCGAAAACAAATCATGTTTAATTGTTGCTGTCCTTCCTCCATCTGCCCATCTTCTCAATGATCTCAGTTGAAATTGTTTGAATCGGTTTACCTGAGTGGGTTCCGATTCCTTAAACGCTAGCGATTCCGTTTCGTTTTACGACTCACATTTCCCTCGATGATAATCTATTTATGCAAAGAATTCAATTTTTGATGAAATCATCGAGTATACTTAAATTTAATATGCCTAATCCTTTGGTTATAATTTAAGTAACTGAACAATTTCAAGAAAAGTCATTTAATGAATTTATTAATTTATTGGCATTTGTCTGCGTCGTATTTCCGCCACAACTTCGGAAAAGGATCCCAGTGTTCTCGCAAATGGTCGCGGTTTGACAGTGACAGTATCGACAATTTTCACCTTGTTGCGATTTACGATCGGATTAGTGGGACACTTGAATTGCTGTTTTGTGCAGGATGGGTTCGATTTTTTGGTAGTACCTATAATCTTAATATATTTATGAGTACAAATAAATACCTGAAGTATCTGGCTGGCCTCGAAGGCTGTGCCAGGCAACAGTATAACCGGGGAGCTGACATTGCCCGCCTCCACGCACAGCATGTTGGGGAATTCATCATCGCCAAAGTCGCTCATTTCTCTCGAGCGATCAATCCAGGGATTCCAAATAACTAGAAAACAAGCAAGAAAAGTATATAGCGATAAGACACCAAACTTCGGACACAAACAATTGAAATGATACAGATTTCAGACTCGGATTGCATTACGTTCGGATAATAAACACCGAAAATAATAAATATGACGTTTGCTTCAGTTGTTTTTTTTTCAGTGAATAAAACCGTTGCCATAACCGTAACCGTTAACCGCTACTAACCGATTGAAATTGGTAACCTTAATTGAAGCCGCAACCGAAACAAAACTTTGCATGCATAACGGTTAATTTCGGTTCGGTCAAGCATACAATTTAATCATGTTTTTGAGGTGTAATCATCGTTTTTTAAAAGTAAATTTAATTTCTACTTCTGGCCGAACTTAATTTATACATTGACCTCAATGAAAAGAACTTAATTTTTGAATATTTGTCTTCAAATTTACGTATCTTTAAAATTTGTTTTGTAAACCGAAATCATACCAATATTTCGAAACCGAAACATACAAAAAAAAAAAGGGAAACCGTTACGTAACAAAAAAATATACAAATTATGGAATTTTTTTTTACCGAAGTACTCGATTTAATATTAGATTCGGTTTTTATCCCTGATTTGCATCATATTTAATTTTCTTTTTTTTTTTTACAGAATGAGTACAGGGTCTCTCAGGGTTTAACGCATTGTTGTTATCAGTTGTATGACACATTAATTTAACAACTGAATAGTAAACATTACTTACCCGTGTCGGGAAAATTGTATTTGTGCAGCCTCATCTTACGGCCGGACACCACATTGGTGATCACGTGCTCCTGTGGCGTGTGCTGATAGATGCGATCAGTCCACTCATTCACGGTTACCACCTCGCGACCCTCCTGTTTGTGAATCCGAGTTAATATCTTGACACAAGTAACACTCTTCATATTTACCTGATACAAGGCGCCCTCTCGGGTTTTGTCTATGAAATGGCAGCCTTGTAGACCCGTTATCTGACATCTTCGGACATCTGGGACCTTCAGATAGGTATGGAGCAGCATATTGAAGGTAAAGCTCAGATCCTTGCTGGGATTGTAGACGCCAATGTGAAAGTGTAGCTCCTTCTCACGTAATATCAGACGATAAGTAATGCGAAATCTGTAAATATTTTTATTAGATTTATCGTTTTATAATATTATGGATTGATGTTTAGTCCTACTGATAGTTCCATATGGAGCGCGTAAACTCATTGTCCATTAAAGAAAATATCGCCTCAACATCACCATTGTGAAGACGTTCCGGAGCACGATCCAAATGCCAGCGTGTGATTCTGGCAAATCCATGCTGTGGCCCAAAGGACCAAGGGCCAAATTGAGCTACGTATGAGAGATGTAATATGAGAATTGGTTTGAATCGCATTTCAACTGGTTACAAACTTACGAAAGACAAAGGGTATGCCACCACGTATCGCCTTCTTGCCATCAAACGATGCCAGTTTGCTGCAAAAGGCAAAAGATTCTATTAACTCTGGTAAGGGTCTGTGTCTGGGTCTAAGTTTGTGCTTGGGTTTGAGTTTTCAGCCCTCTCTAAAAAACTGACAACTGGCAGGCCAAAGCTTTTGAGCTGACAAAATATTTTTCAAGCATGGCCAGAAAAACACAAGCAGACATTCAGATATTTCTGAGCCAAAGAAGAAGAAGAACTTCTCGGTTCTCGACACACAAAAAAGTGTCTGGCAATTGCCCACTTTTTGCTCAATGATTCGTCAGTTTCATCTTTGGGTTTCTGTTTTTTGCTTCTTTCCTTTTTTTTACTTTTTGTGTGTGCGCTAATTTGCCGACGCATCCATCAAGTGGCTCCTACTCTGCCCGCTGTTATCCCTAAGTGTGTTGCTGTGCCTGGGCAATTGTGTCATTAATATTGTCAGGTTGCAGTGTTGCACTTGCAACGGATCAGTCGGAATCCATCCAAGTGGCATTTATTGTGGCAGCTCTTTAAGCATTAGCCAAACTATGCTCAGAGTCCGCTTGTGATTCTGTTTCAATTTCTGTTTCTGTATCAGTTTTAGCCAAGTTTAGAGTCTCTGGTCACAGTTGTTGGCACACGTTAACTCCTTTGGCTCCACAAGCCGCATACAAAAAATTCTCCAGGTTTTTGCCACAAAAACCCAACTCGCAGCGGTTTTTGTTCAGCATTTCAAAGTTGCTCCTCGCTGTTGCTGGGTTTCCAAATGCCAAAGAGACGGCAACTGCCAACTGTGCACAACAACAACAACAACAACAACAATAATGCGAAAAAACAGCAACGCAATGTGTAACGAACATTCGGACAAACAATCAAAAAGTTGAGAAAATCGCAGAGCAAGGCTAAGAAAATTAGTAAGAAAAAAAGGCATAACACTGCTGATAGACAGAGTGTTATCCTGTAATTTTTAACATATTTAAGAGATCTAAATTCAATAAGCACATATTCGACATATTAGTCGGTAGTATTGATGAAATTTCTCGACATTCATAAGCCATAACATATTACGTTTGTATATAGTTTTAAATAGTTGGATATAATAAAAAAATGTAATAAATTATAAGATACTACATTAAATCGATCAAAATTTTATCAATATCTAAAAAAAAAAAAAGTATTTTAAACAGAATTCTCCTTCTATAATCAGATATTTGATTAAAAATGCATGGAAATCTTATGATTATAACTATTTAGATTTATATATAAGTGAATTTCTTCAAGAAAGCTGTATTCTTATCTTTCTGATTTCTTCATTTTTATGTATTTTACGTAAATAACAAATTTAAGTTGCTTTCATAATAGAGTTTTTTCTACCAAAAATAGAAGCACACCAAATTTGATTTATCTATGAATATAGGGTATTTAAGCACAACATATCTAACAGATAGACAACAAAAATACCTATTGGCATGGTCAAGAGAACTGTCAACTTGGCAAGTTGTGCCACTAAAATGTCGAATTTGTGCCACTGTGCGCAAAACGTACTCGTACATGGCACATCATGTAGTCGTAGTCGGGATTTATCGATCTAGATGCCGCGCCAAAAACTCCATTCATAAAAACCAGCACATTGTTTGCCTTGTTGTTGTTGTTGTACGAGAATAGGAGGACGACGTAGGCAGCAAAACAGTGAAAAACATCGGCCCTCAATGGAGAAGAGCACAAGTTGCCCAGTCCGTTGCCTGTTTGATTGTGCATGTGCAGTAAGTTCTCTCCAAGCTCTCTTTCTCTCTCCCGCTCTCTCTCTTTTTTTGCGTCTCTTGTTTTTTGGTGCGGTTCGTTGGTTGGTTCGACGTTGTTGTTGTTGGGGCCAGAGTGTTTTTGTTGGAGAGCATCATACAAAAACATTTTGCCGCCAAACAGAATGGCAAAGGCAGCTTTGGCCAGAGTTGCCTCCCCTCTTTTGCAGGGCATCCTTTGTGGCCAGTTCTCGTGCATTTGTATTTTTGTATTTCTATGTATGTAAGTATGTATGTGTAAGTGAGAGTCCGTGAGTCCGTTTGAAAACTTTTCAGCAAAACACTTTTTAGGTTGCATGCCGTTAGTTACCGTGGACTTGCGTAAGTTGGTTGCTTCGCTGCATCTTCAAGCAAACGGTTGAACGGTGCGCTTTGAGCTTAAAGCGCGCGCCAATGCGGCGAATGCGTAATATTTAAAAGTCCATTCAATTGCTTACCTGACAAACAACTGTTCCTGATTATTCACACGCCAGGAGACAACTGTCGCACCTGAAAAGACACAACACATTATAAGGCAAATTTAAGCTTGAATTTTAGTTTACCTAAATGTTCACAAATGTATTGTACTTTTAATTAAACTTTATATGCTTCATCATTTCTTTCAGAAAGCAAGTTTTACGCTTCTAATGAAGTACATAAATATAACTATAACTCAAGTTCAATTAACCTTAATGTCAAGCATTTTGAATTTGTAATTTGCGCTTTTCGTTATTGTTGGGTTAAAGTATTATAAAAAAAACCTCTTTACGAGGTAAAAGTCTAGTGACGAAAACATTTTAATGCATCAAAATTTCTGATATCCAATTTTGTGACGAATAATATTAAGTTTTACTTAAAAATTACTGCAAAAAAATTTTTTTGTCACTCGGCACTGCGCAAAAAATATATATTTATTAGGTATGAAGAAAATAGCGCAATGTGCCGAGTGACAAAAAAATTTTTTTTAGTAATTTTTAAGTAAAACTTAATATTATTCGTCACAAAATTGGATATCAGAAATTTTGATGCATTAAAATGTTTTCGTCACTAGACTTTTACCTCGTAAAGAGGTTTTTTTTATAAGATATCAGAAATTTTGGAGTAAGATATCAAAAGTTTTGAAAATTGCAATATATTTTGACGGCACAATTTTGTCAAAATCTAACAGAACTCTCAAGCTCTGGCTGCTACGACACGTTGTTGCTGCTGTCCTATTCCAATTCTAAGCAAAACGTATA
This sequence comes from Drosophila limbata, assembly GCA_963924055.1. Classification (NCBI taxonomy): domain Eukaryota; kingdom Metazoa; phylum Arthropoda; class Insecta; order Diptera; family Drosophilidae; genus Drosophila; species Drosophila limbata. Next base: position 7,707,967 of record OZ001353.1, read on the forward strand.
TATTCTGTTAACAGGTAATATCTTCCAAACACATCGAAATTTTACAAACTACAATATATTGAAAATTAGAAAAAATCATTACTTGCGTTTTCACAAAAATCGCCTTAGTGTGGGAAAAAATACCTTATTTCACCTGTTGCTGTTTACCTTTTATCTTAAAAAAACACTAAAGGTATTCCTAAGAGCCCTTTAAAATACCTTTTCAACGATATATATATCACATCTGTAGCTTTTATCGTTTGGATGATATGGGGGTTCCAATTTTAGCGGTTTTTAGTGATTTCCCGCTAAACTAGCTATTTTTCGAAAAGTCGAAAAACAAAAGTTTCTATATTTTTGATTATAAAATGATTTATCTGCCGCAAAAAGAATTGACCACTTGCAAGCAGTATCTTTCCACATGCACTGCAAGCAGTGTACATACTGCATATGTACACGCAGTAGTATAAAGGTGTAAGGTATATTCAGTTAATAGGTAATATCTTGCCCAAACGAATTTTGAGATATGTGTTATATGTCAAAAAACGCGTAATTGAATTCTCTACAACATGCAGTATATTTAAAAGTGATTTGATGTGTTGATTTTTCTTAAATCGCCAAAATGTGGAAATAAATACCTTATTTCACCTGTAGCTGTTTACATTTTTACTTAAAAAAAAAACTTTGAAGGTATGCCTAAAAGCCCTTCAAAACACCTTTCCAATCTGTAGCTCCTATCGTTTGGATGCTATAGGGGTTTCAATTTTAGTGGTTTTTAGCGTTTTCCCGCTAAACTAGCGATTTTTCGAAAAAGTCGTAGAACAAACTTTTCTAGATTTTTTATCGGGAACAAGTCCTCATTCAAACTTTTAAGCTAAATCAACGCTTTGATCTATACAAACAAACAGACAAACAGACAAACAAACAGACTGACTTTTCATCTCGTTTTGAAAAGGGCACCAAAAATTTCGAAATTAATTATCTTCTGAACCAGTGGTCGGATTTTGATGATCAAGGTGTCATTCGACGCGTATTTTTGATAAGTAGAGTGAAAAATTATAAAAAAAATCTAAAAGGCTCCAACGGCCCCATTTGCTCCAATCATTTAAATTTTGTCCCTCCCACTTACACCTGTTTATCTCACGAACCATGTAAGTTTTCAAAAGTCTTGGTATGCACATTTTTAAGTTAGATTGATACCTTTCGATCGGTATATAATTCGACTCGATCGGACAGTCATAGCAAATTTTCCATTCTTCCTGTGTATATATGCTAGTCGCCTTTCGCACCCTTCGTGCTGCTTTCGTCACTAGCGCGGACTGCCGTCCGCAGTGAAAGAAAGTAAATTATTTAATAATAATTAATTTGTTAAAGGGAATCTTTCAATGAGGGGTGTCACAGAAATCCCTTTCAACCAAGTGTCAACATAAAATGATTTCTGGGTGTCGCAAACACATATTCCAAAAATGTTATACAAAAAATCCCAAGTCATATGCATTCCTCTTTTATTAACTTATATCGAATATTTAACAATTTAAATAAAATTTAAAATTTAATTGCATGTAATTTATGTAATGCATTCTTGGAAATTAAACTATTTTTGTTATTATTTATCAATTTATCAATTGTCCATACTTTTTAATGTTGTCTGTTAGCGTCACTTTAACGTTAGTAAGAATCTTTCTGATATTAAAAGCATGCAAGTGAGCAAATATATTACAGCTTGATATGTAAATCAAAGATAAAGTTTGAATCAATGACTCACACACACACACACACACTTACACTCTTCTAACCCACATACATACGTATAAAGAGTCTTGGCTGTAAGTAAACTGGCTGACAGACGGGAAACGGGACAGAGGCTTGGAGTCTCCCAGCTCCAGCTCCAGTACAGTTAGGCTATGGCTATCGCCATTGACTATTGGGTGGGTGCACCACAGTTTGCCGAACAGTTTCAGTTTCGTGTGGGCGTCTGACGGGACTGGGCCCGGTTTTGGCCCAAACCTTATGACGTCTAAACAGAGTTAACAATTTAAAGTTTTAGCTAAGCAAATTTTGAGTTTTGAATATTAAGCAAAACAAGAAAGCAAAAAATATATACAAACAATAATCAAGGTGGGTAAAGTTGTATGTACTAAGGCAAAGCGCACTCAAAACTTGTCGTAGTGGAATTGGATTGGATTGGATTGAAATTGCTTGGCGTCTCTTTTTTGTGGTGGCAAATGTGTCTCTGACTGTTGCTCAAACGACGACGCGACGTCGAAACGTAACGTGGGCAGAACGAACGAGTCGTAATTGTTGAAAGTGCGCTCCGCACATGAAACTTACACAAGTACACATATGCGAAAGTATATGATCATATATCGTATATGTACATATAAATAACGCCTAATCGAAATGTGTTGCGAGTAGGAGCCGCAGACCTGACGATCTCAGCGGCCATTTGGCTAGTTGCGCATATCCCAAAGAGATCATTGGGACAAAACTGATAAGATACGTTTACGGTTCGGTTACGTGGCCACTTACGACTAACTGGGCTACTCATGTGTACAAAAACAAAACAAAAACAAAAGCATATTAACAAGGTTAACTAGGTTGTTTATACTACTCGCAGTACTAATGATAACCTCTAGAGGTCGCAAAAATTGTCGAGCGTCAGCAAACGAAGCTCAAGTTTTGGTGGCTTCGAAGCTCTATAAAACGAAAGTCCATAAAATGCTTAAACAATTTAGTAGTTGGCAAAAAAAACAAAAACATTGCTAATCATGCGCTATAAATAACGCCAACAACTTTTCAAAAGCTCCAAACAACACCGAACTGAAGATATAAATATGTATACATGTATTTACTGCAAAAATTTGTTATTTCTTTTCGTATTGTGTTTTACTTAATTATGATTAATTATTATTTTAGGAGTCAAACGCACACACACACATGCTCGATCACTTACCATGCAAGTTGATTGTGCATGTTGTATTATTACCACGATCCAATACTACAACACTAGTCGCTGCCACGGCAGCCGCTGTCGTGGCCATTTTGTAATGAGTAACGGTTTCTTAAGTTTGTTTTATCTTTGAGGATGTCTGATCTTCCAAAATTTGTAAGGACTTTAAGGAAGCTGTTTTTAGAGCTTTCTGTGTAAATATATTTATGTATGCTTGCTAATATTTGTTTATTTATTTGTAACAGAAGTAGCAAGGCAGATTTTTTGTTTGAAAATGTTATGCATTGATATATTCCGTTTATTTGCAAAAAATATATTCTGTACACAAAATCAGCACAGAGCCGGAGCTGCAAGCACACACACACACACTGTTCACGCAAAGGCGGCCTCACATACGCGCGCACTCACATACACATACGAAGCGCAGCTTGAGTTTTTGTCAATGAATAAATACGTAAAGAAAAAACTCGTGCAAAAAACGTTGAGACACACAGAAGCGCAGACTGCGCTTACGTTCTAGCGTTAACAAACGACCGATTGAAACTAAAAGCTTATTTCCTCAGCTGACGCAAAGGTGGCGCAAAACTTCCAAAATTAAACGAAAGCTTACACCAAACAGCTGATACCAGTTTTCTTTATCGATTGCCAGAATCGCTATTGAAATCGATTAAAAGAATATCTCTAGTGATTCATCGATGTGTTTTACATCACTAAAAGAAGAAGCATTCCTTCGTGAAATTTTGGACAATAAAAAATAATAATCCAAAATTTAGTGCGAACCGAGACAATGACGAGCAAAACGCCGAAGTTCTATAAGCTTGACATTAACCGCACTGAGTGGGAGATCCCTGAGACCTACCAAAACCTCCAGCCAGTCGGACAAGGTGCCTATGGCCAGGTGTGCAAGGCGTTAGTGCGAGGCACCAACACAAAGGTGGCGATTAAGAAGTTAGCCCGCCCCTTTCAGTCGGCGGTGCACGCAAAACGCACGTACCGCGAGTTGCGTCTCTTAAAGCACATGGATCATGAGAATGTCATCGGTCTGTTGGACACTTTCCATCCGGGTCAGCCAGCTGACTCCTTGGAGCAGTTTCAGCAGGTTTACATGGTGACCCACCTTATGGACGCCGATCTGAACAATATAATACGAACGCAGAAGCTGTCCGACGAGCATGTCCAGTTCCTGGTTTATCAGATATTGAGAGGCCTTAAGTACATACACAGCGCTGGAGTCATCCATCGTGATCTGAAGCCATCGAATCTAGCTGTAAATGAGGATTGCGAGCTGCGCATATTGGATTTCGGGTTGGCGAGACCCGCTGAGAGCGAGATGACTGGGTACGTGGCCACACGTTGGTATCGCGCTCCCGAAATCATGCTCAATTGGATGCACTACAATCAGACTGTGGATATCTGGTCCGTTGGCTGCATTATGGCGGAGTTATTGACGGGGCGCACCCTCTTTCCGGGTACGGATCACATACACCAACTGAATTTGATCATGGAGGTTCTTGGCACACCCAACGATGAGTTTATGAACAAGATTTCATCGGAGAGCGCCCGCACCTACATTCGATCGCTGCCTGTGATGCCGCGTCGTAGTTTCCGTGATGTTTTCCGAGGCGCTAATCCGCTGGCCATAGATTTGCTTGAGAAGATGCTGGAACTAGATGCTGAGAAGCGCATTACCGCTGAACAAGCGCTGGCTCATCCCTATATGGAAAAGTGGCATGATCCCAGCGATGAGGCGACATCGACTCTGTACGATCAAAGTTTCGAGGAGAACGAGCTGCCAGTGGAGAAATGGAAGGAACTCGTGTTCACCGAAGTGCGTGCCTTTAAGCCGCCTCAGGCTTTTGCCGAGCTCTTGCCACAGGCTCAATAGTAAACAACAGATGATAATCATAATTAGGCAGCACAAAACGACGGAGGCGATAACGAAAAGTCAATGAATGATGCTACAAATTTAGTTGTTAAATAGCGAGTCCAATCGTATTCGTAACTGTTCTGTTTCTAAAACGAATTCACAGCCTTAATGTCCAGTTCAACTTTTTTTGGTGTTGGTGTTTAACTATAAAAATAACTTTTGTGTATTGTAAATGTAAATGTATGTAAACTTATGTACAAGTCTGCAAAGTCAAAAGGTCGGCCCACGGAAACGTGTGCCCACCTCCATAGCTATAACTATAAAAAGCACAAGCTCCACACTAATAAAAAAGTGCTATTACAAACCAAACTTGTTGATAACTGTTTTAAGGAAGCGAAAAGATTAATTCTATAGTCTACATTAGCAAATCCTCCAGATATCGCTCGAATTCCTGTTCCCGTGAAGGTTGCTCCTTGCTAATGTCCAGCTGCTGACTCCAGATTTTCTCATCAACAGCTTCGACGGGTTTCTCTGATGACACGGCTGCCACATCACTAGTTGTAGCTTCATTTGGTTCTTGTGTTTCCGGCTCTTCCAGTTCTTCACAGGGCTCAACATTGTCATTCAGCTTACGCTTTTTGTGCCTTCTTTCTGCCTTAAGTTCTTCCTTTTGTCTGCGTCGTTGGCGTTTATGCTCTTTTTTCTTTGTACGATAATTTAATTGCTCCGTATGTATGGGACAAAGACGAACCTGGGAACAAAATTTCAATTCCAATTAGATCAGGCCTTTTACTCTTTGGATTTTCAAGATATCTCACTTACCTTTACCAATGCATTTTGTGGAGCACCTTCTTCGATATATTTAAAGTTAACTTCCCAGCTGCGCAGTCCATCGCGCTCGCCACAATGTCGACTGCCGCACTGGAACTGACCTAATCCGGTTACCACCTCCTGTTCGGTGCGCCAACGCAAAGCGATTTTATTCTCCTTATAGCGTGTCAGATCTGCTATGCAGTACTCTTTGAACAGCTTGCGGTAATAACGAAATGCAAGACGCTGCTCCCAGCTCAATGTGTCCATGTTTGCATCCTCCTCATCCCAAAGGAAACGATGATTTTCTCGGATCACATCAATATCCCTTTTGTGTTTGCGAGATTCACCTTCGGCGGTCGTAGGCAACACATAGTGGCTAAGAATATAGTTGTGTCTTTCACTGTCGGAGAGTTTATTCAAATTGATGGGAAATAATGTGGATTTATTACTCATAGTTTGTTTGTTTACTCTGGGAGAAAATTTCTCACAGAAATAATAATTAAATATCGATAATTTGTTTTCTTTTCAATCTATTGAGCTATCGATTGTTATATCGTACTGTTTACTTATCAAAATTATCGGCAGATTTTACTATCATTTGCGACCCCTTCGATAGCTACAATTACAAAAAATTACATCGATAATTTATTATTGGAGAAAAATATATGCATGCTATCAGTATGAAATTTTCCCCCACTGCGTTCCAGAAATTTGAACTACCACAATAAACAAAGAATTAATTATTTGTTTGTGGTGTGTGATAAAAGGGGGCATTATTTTTATTGTGCTTACATATTACTTGAAAGGGGTAAAACCATTTGTGCGATAACACACATTTCGATAAGTTGTTCGAATATGAAAAGGGGATGTGAGAAAGTTTACGCCTTACATTTTTTCTGACTTGGCAAAATGATTTCCTGCTTTTGTGAATAATCATAAGGACAAGTGATCTAAAAACAACAGCAACAATGGCTTGCAGCTGTAGTCCATTGTTTTATGTGTTTTGGCGAAAGAATTGGTTGTATTTAAGCTACAATGCCATTCCATTGTTAATCATTTTAAGCGGATGGACTCTGGTAATCTTTGGATATTTGTACGGAGTAAACAAATCGGTTTTCTACCCGATGGAAGTCTTTGAAACTAAAGAAGATGTGAGTAATGACATGGGTGCAATATTGATTGATAATCAGCAATTACAGACCCACATATATTCTCACACGCATACATGTCTGTTTTGTGAGAGTTGTATGCACTGGGGCACAGCTCACAGAGCAGTGGCAATGCGTTTCAGAACAATGTGAACGACAAATGCATACATACGTCTGGCATACAGTGAATTAATAAAGTTTGTAATCAGTCAGTTTTAATTTTTTTGTTTATATTTTTAAAAATATTTAAACACAATGCAACAACGATAAAGATCTATAAAAATTAGAAATATAAAATATTTATGTTTCAAAATAATATTTGTCAAAACAATTACTTGATTCACTGTATGTACATATATCGGAAGTGTGTACACAAAGCCATAGTCAATGGTGATAAGATTGATGCACAATCACAAAGCAAATACTAACAACAAAATATATACAATTTTTTATTAAATACTGCAATAAGACTGTTTTCGGAAATATTTAAGAAATTAAAGGAGAGAATATTCGTTGTACTATATTTTATATTCTCTATGAAGTAAGAAAAATTTTCTTACAACAATTAATTATTCAAATAACCGCCTTTAAAACAAAAACAATATGTTTGTCGTAATTGACCTTTTTTTGAAAATTATTGTGTGGTGGCAGAATCTTATTAAATCTTTATTATTTATTTTTTTTAGGATACACTTAAAGGGAATCTTCCTGAATTCGAGAGGATATACTATGCACCAAATACGGACAATGTGAATTCGTTCATGAATGATCTGCGAGAAAAGTTACCGGCAGAAAGTAACATAAATATATTCAATACATAACTATAGTTTAATTCATTCCTTCATCATTTTCAGATTATCAAGTGTTCAACAGCAGCACAGAGATGGAACTGGACATGGAGCATCAGTGCAAGGGCAATTGTTTTGCCATTCATTATCAAGAACTTTCCGATCCCATGTCAGGAGGTCGTTTTAAGTACAGCTTAAGTTCGAATCGGATGCGCATATCACCCAAGAAACGCTTTGTGAACGACGAAGATATTAATCACCAAATAGGTGTGTATTGTGTGTGTACCATTCACCTTTGTTTGTTGTCCACAACATATTGCTTTTTTGTCTTGCAGACGACGATGAGTATATCCGTGAACATTTCCTGACCCTGCAGCTGATTCTTGATCGACAATACATGATCTATAGTAAAGTTAATGCTGATTACAAACTGCTACTGAACTCGATGCCTTACCTGGAGGTTACCGCCTCCGACAGCCAACGTGTTGTCAATTTTGGCACCCTATTGTTCATATTATTCAGTGTATTGCTGTTGAGCACTTTCGTGGTTCCCTTTGTTGAGGAGAAGCAGAATGGTCTAAAGGAGTTTCTCAACCTTGTAACTCCCATGAGCTTTTTGAATGGACTCACCTTTTTCCTCATACGCTTTTTGTGCTATTCAGCTTTTCTTGTGGCAACTATGTGTCTGGCATGGAAATACGAAGCCTTGGGGATTGGTTGCCATGCCTATATATTTACTTTATATTTGTTGTACATTATTGCAAACATGTCGTATGCCTATTTAATATCTGTCTGCTTTCATTCCGGTAAGTCTTGTCTCTTATCAAATTTGTTATCCTCAAGTTCCAATGTTTTCGTATTGCAGTGTTTTATGCCAAAATTGGAGGTCTGGTACTGCTCCTTGTACCTTATGTGTTTAGCTTTGTGCGCAACTGGTTAACAGAGGTGTCGTTCTATCTGTTCTGTACGAAGTCATTTCTGGAGGGCTTAGATATTTTGCAGACGTTCTCCAATAAGCGTAGGTTGCTATTGTTATACATTGATGGCTTTATCTAAATTTATCCCACACAGACCGCCAGTTTACGGGGGCTGATCTGTTTCGCGTTATCAAGGACGACGTCGCTTGTCTCTTTTCTGTTTATGCTGTGCTCATCTTCCAAATCTTTCTATATGCCCTCCTTTACAACTACTTTGTTTGTGTGTTTCCTGGACCTGGAGGTCTAAAACGTCCCTTTCTCTTCTTTCTAAATGTAAGTTGCAGTCTTAACTAAAGAGTCTGTATGATATCGTAAATATTCGTATTATGTTTAGCCCGAGACATACAAAAAACGCCAGCGCAATGAGTATACAACTTCCCCACGGGGCACACAGGCCATCATAATCAGCGATCTCTGCAAATTATTCAAGACAAGCAAGCGTGAAACACATATTGCTGACCATTTAGATATGACAATCAAAAACAAAGAGATCACCGTATTGTTGGGTCACAACGGCGCCGGTAAAACAACCATGATGAACATGATTATGGGTAAGTTGCATTTTTTTCAACTTATTAATTCCTCGTTACTAAAAAATAATCTTAATTGTTTACAGGACTAGTGCCAAAAGATTCAGGTAAAATTTGCGTTTGCAGTGAACGGGATGTCGCTTCGTATCGCCATCTGATTGGCTTCTGTCCGCAGCACAGCGTGTTTATGAGTTACATGACTTGCCAACAGCATCTGGAGTTCTTTGCCCAGCTGCGCGGCGCCACACGCCCCGTTGCACGGCAGTGGGCCGAAGAGACGTTACACAAACTGAATCTTAGCGACAAAGCCGATGAATATGGTGAAAATTTATCTGGAGGCATGAAGAGGCGTCTATCGCTGGGCATTGCAATAGCAGGCAACACCAAGTAAGTGATCTTATTAATGTGCTAACTTTAATTTTATAAGAACTGTTGTACCTTATCTAAATTATCGACCGATAAAAGTTGGGCTTGAACCAAGTTTTATTGTGATAGCTTTAAAATAGTGGTGTCCAACTCGAAACACGAAGCTAACGAAAATTTTTACTGCTTTACACTGAAAAAATGAAATGAAAGCATCTTCGAACTGTCGCATCGTTACAGTTGGCGACGTAAAGAGAACAAAGCATTGGTTGCCGTGTATGATAAAAGCCTTGCGCTGCACGGTCTCTCCTCATTTAACCTAGATCAGCGACTGACATCAGAAAGCATCAGCCAATCAAATGCTTCGTGAGCGAATAAAAAGCCGAACACACGCATCGTGAGAGCACAAGCCGCCGAGCGTGCTATTTATAGAACACCCGTATTCTCTCTCTCCCTCTCTCTCTCTCTCTCTATACGTGTGTCGGCTGCGACGCCGGCAGAATTATGAGTTCCTATCCAATGGGATAGGCATTTGGCATTGTGGACACCACTGCTTTAAAACTAAAAGACTTGTTCTCATAGGGATCTAGAGATATCGATTTAGCTCGTCTTCCTGATAGGAATACTAAACATTTCGTGAATAATTCCCTTCGGGATACAACAATAATATTGAAGTTGTTTCACTTAAGTATTTGTTATATTATTTACTTTGATTTATTTTCAGAATTGTAATCCTAGATGAACCATCTTCTGGCTTGGACATCGAATCACGTCGCGAACTGTGGGACATTTTGCTGGCGTTGCGCAAAGAGAAGGCAATTTTAGTTACCACTCATTATATGGAAGAGGCGGAGGTGCTGGGCGATACCATCTGCATACTGGCCAACGGCAAGCTGCAGGCAAACGGTTCTCCACTGGAGTTGAAGCGCAAGCTAGGCAGTGGCTATCGCCTCAAGCTAGAGGCCCATGAGACAAAATTCCAGGACGAGAAAACATTAGCGATGATTCGAGGTTTCATACCGAATGCACGTGTACAGGTGAGCCTTAAATATGGATGTTATTTTAACGTTTGAGTCTCAAAGACAATCCCTCTTTTACAGAATATTGTGAAACCCACGATTAACATATGTTTGCCGTATGACTATCAATTGAAATTCCATGATATGCTACGCAGCTTGGAGGCAAATAAGGTTGATCTGGGCATTGAAACGATTTCGATCACAGACACCTCCCTCGAGACTGTATTCCTGAAGTAAGTTGACCCATATCTGTTTTATATATCGATCTTACTACATTTATTCATTGCATCCTAGTTGTGCCGGCGAAATGGATCAAGTGGATACACCTGATATTGGAACACGCAACGATGATCCACTGCTGGCCCCGCCTTATAAACGATTGCAACATAACACGCCGCATTGGTGGCAGCTCTGGACTGCAATTTTCTACAAAAAGTTTACATTTCTATTTAACGAGTGGAAGTATGCCATGTGCATGGTAAATAACACAACCAAAATCTCTCCTAAAAACTATAAATTTATAAAGCAAAACTTAGGTGCTGACGACGAGTTAAGCTTCTATTTCGATGTTCGTTCGTGCGCCTATTTTCTAGCAAAAGGAAGCTCACAGTTTTAAAGCTTTATTGATAGAGCTTGGTAGAGTTTCGACTTTTAGTCGACTAGTAAATATGTCGGAATCGAAGGAAAGTCTGTCGAAAGTGAAGCTTTAGTAAGAATTTGTTTATTGCTTCTTGAAGTATCTCAACCATTGATTTAAAGAGCATGACCAATTTTTTCAAAACTTGACCACTATTTTACATATCTTCTATAGAAACGATCGTTCGAAAATCATTCTTTATTATAAACGCTCTCGCTGATTCCTAAGCAATCTCAACCAATCTCTCAATCAAGTATACTTGGTAATGTCTAATACATTCTGACTGCATTTAATTAAAATCAGACAACTAACTTATATTGGAATGATCAGTTAGCAGTTAAATAAAAGGCTCTGATATTTTTGACTTGTCGAAGATTACTTTCATATCATATCCCTAACTTTAAAAAGAATTCCTTCTATTATTTTCTTATGGTCATATTAATTTAAGTGTTTTCTCGCCTTTTAGTTAAGCCTACCACTATTTATCGTCACTGGCGTCATTCTACAAATGCATGCCGCGTCCATAGTCACCAATGAGGCGCAATTGCCTCTAAATCTCGGGCAGTTGCGCACGGGTAGCGTGCACATTTACAATCCGACCGGGCATCATGCGGCAGTGGAGCAGCAGCTGCGTCAATTCATAAAACAGAGCGGTCTCACGGCCAAAACATTGACGCCAAGTGCAAGTGAGCCAAGCGACAACAGTACACGACAAGGTAATTCATAAATTTTTAATTTAGATTCAAGTTTGTAACATTTATTTGATGTCTTCACAGAGCTACTGCAGCTGCAGCGGGATAACTTGCCTGATTTTCTGGAAGACACCATTGGCTTGGTCGATATGTATGCGGATGGCCGGGGAACAGGTGACACGCCCACTTTGTCTATTTACTATGCTGGGAATAGATACCACAGCAGCGTCATGCTCGTCAATATGGTGGACACCTGCATGCTGCAGCTATCCAGCTCCCAGCCGACCACATCTATTGATACCACATACGTGCCCATTAAACGATTCATTACCGACGTCAGCTCATCCCGTCTCGAGTACTACGCGGTCTTTGTATCAGCTGCAATGTTCTTCAGCATGTTTTACCACATCTCTCTGCCATTTCGGGAGAATGCCAGTGGATTCCGTCAGTTGCAGCCCATGTCACGATACACCTACTGGTTCTCTACCTATGTCTTTGATATTATCATACATGGGATGCTCTGTGTGGCACTATTTCTGATCCAGCAACTGATAATGCCCGCGGAGCTGTACAAGATCGAGGACCTGCAGACGATAGTAATTAGCATATTCTTTTACGGCTGCAGCTATCTGCCCATTTTGTACACTCTGGGCAACAGCTTCAAGTCCATATCAACCATATCAACATATCTACTACTTATGCTTATCGTTTCGGGTGAGTACTTCTTATAGTTATTTCAAAGTAGCCTTGATCTTCATCTTTTTATTATTTATTACATTAATTTAGTGAGATTTATTGTGCCATCTAATGTCATTTATCTCTAAATTATTCCAGAAATTGCGCCACTGATCACCTCTAACAATCTCGCGGCCATGAAACAGCACGCCACAAAGATAGCGTTTCTGTGTTTTTTGCCCGATTTCAATCTGAACCATCAGCTGCGAATCATTAATGAGAATTTTATAAATCGAAATAGGAAATTAAGAGAATCATCGATGATTGGTAAGGAAGACACGACCACATTTTTTGTCTACGCGATCTTTGTATGCGTCTTGGTCATGGGCTTCTTTGTCATTGTTCTGGAGCAAAAGTATTATCGCCAGCGACTGCGTGATTTCTTCCAGGGTAAAACCTGTAAAGTACCACCGAAGAGCGTCAGCCGAACGCGCATCAGTACGCAGCTGTCTCTCGATTGTCTTGACGACTGCACTCGTGAATCGGAGCGTGCCAAGCAGCTGTCGGGCGAAGATCGAAGTGCCGCACAAGATTATCCATTGATTGTAAGCAATTTGCGCAAGAGTTATGCCGGAAAAGCGGCTGTCAATGGACTCGGCTTTGCAGTTGAGCGCGGTGAATGCTTTGGACTCCTCGGTGTGAATGGTGCGGGTAAAACGAGCACCTTTCAAATGATTGCCGCCAATTTGGTAATTGACAATGGGTGCATACTGATCGATGGCATTGATATACAACGGAATGAGGTGGCCTATCGCCAGCGGTTTGGCTATTGTCCTCAGTACGATGCACTGAATAAATTCATGACTGCCGAGCAGTGTCTGCGTTTTATGGCACTTTTGCGCGGTCTAATTGCATCTAAGGATGACCCAACTGGTGTCGAGTTCAATGTACACTTTTGGTTACAAAAAATGCACTTACTGAAGTATCGAAATGTGCAGGTGCGCTATTATTCGGGCGGCACAAAGCGCAAGCTGCTAGCCGCAATGGCCATGATCGGTGCCCCATCATTAGTTCTGTTGGATGAGCCGACAACGGGTGTGGATCCCATATCCCGGCGATTTTTATGGCAGTGCATCAAAGATTTCCAGGATAAGGATAGAACTGTGGTGCTCACATCGCACAGGTAAGTCCAAAAGTCTTTTTGATTCTCTTACCATATGTTGACATATCAATTTACTTGTTCTTATAGCATGGACGAGTGCGAGGAGCTCTGTAATAGACTGGCCATCATGGCGGAGGGCAAATTTAAATGCCTAAATAATATTTGCGCCCTTAAGCGCTTAAGCGGCTTTACCATTAAACTGAAAATGAATATTGACACCGAGACAGAGAACAATGTGATGACTATTACCAACACTCTAAAGGGACTATTCAAGGACTTGGATCTGCGCGAGAGTCATGCTGGAACATTAACGTATTTTGTAAAAACTGAAGAGCACATACTTTGGTCAAATGTATTTAAGATAACAAGGGATTATCTAGAAGGCGAGCTAGGTGAACTTGTCGAGTATTACTCGGTGAATGAGTGCACACTGGAAGATATATTCTTGAAATTCGACAAACAAAAGTCATCGTCACGGGCAGGCTCGATCGTTAACTACGTTTGAATCTGCCCGTGACGCAATTATCATGAATCCTCGGCCACATCAAATTCATTGCTGTATATAAGGCACCACATTTCTTTAGAGCTTTAAAAGTATTTCTTCATTTTGGGATTTGAAACATTTCCTTTCTTTCGCCTAACAGCGCCGGGATCCTTATAATTGATGGTAGTAATTAATTAATTTCTGAACAAGACATATGATATATAAGTGTATTTATTTCACTTTTAAATCGAATATATACATATAAAAATATATATTGTAACTAACAATTAGCTTTATGTTGTTTAATTTCAAAAGATTTGGGTGTTCATCTATGTCCGTCAACAACACATTTTTTTTTAATATCAGTTTTTAAGTAATTTCTTAAAAAAAAATATTTTTTTGGAATTTTTTCTGATTTTAAAGCCTAGAGTCTTGAAATTCTGATTTCGAATTGACGTTAATGGTATTCCGGGAACCGTTTTATATTTGGTTTAGATTATTTTTAACCAAACCTAAATCAGTTGAGACGGAACGACCCTTTTAGTTTTAGATTTCGTGAACAGCTAACACCCTGGCGAACAGCTGATTGACAACTAAAAAGTACACAAAAAAGGTCGCATCTGCACAAAATGTCGAAAGCCGTAAAAGGAAATTTATAATTGATTGAATATTCGAACGAAAGCAAATCAAAATCAAAACGAAATCAGCCTCAGAGAGCAGATTTCACAATTGGCGTTTTAGCGCCAAAACTTTTTCAATTTTTGAGCTAGAGCTTTGACATTTGTATCAGAGATTTTGTTGAATTTTTCTCGAATTATTAATATTTGTTGTTTCTCAATTTTTTCGTTTTTTCTCAATTTTTTTTTTGTTTTTTCTCAATTTGCCACCAAATTTGACCCAATTTTGGGTTTTGTTGTTTTTTTGAAATTGTTTCTCAATGTATTTAAATTAATTTTTGAAAATTTCACGTTTTCCATTTCAAATTTGCGCGCACAAAAAAATGGCTGTAAATACAGTATGCAAACAATACCAAAATTTTATTTAATACTGAAATGTTAAACTTAATACTGAAATGTTAAATGTTAAGTTCGCTCCAGTTTCAAAGTTAATTAACATTCGGCGACTTTTTTGAATTTTGGCTCATTTTTTGTTTCTTTTTGGCTCAATTCAGATATTTTTAAGTGGCAACCGTGAAGTAAGACCACATTTCTCTGAAGCAGATTTCACGAAATCAAGTAGTAAGACCACATTTTCCTGATTTGCTCTGGGAACACTGAAAATTTTCATTTACATTTCGCCCGCTCCGAACGCCCGATAGGTTGTGGGTGGTCGGCCGATAGACTAGCATATAAGCATCGATACTGACTCGAAAGTTGTGCGTCACCAATGCTTTAGCCGAGTGATAAACCTACACACATCACAGGAGCTATGACCGCTAGATGTCGTTATTGTCAGTTTCACTCACTACGCAAAATAGTTTTTTTATTTTCTTCTGGCCAATTACTGACGGGCCCACTGACATATAACTCCCACTTTACTAGTTTATTTGCGAATATGGGATATTTTACTAGGGAAACTTAGATTAGCTGCATTAAGTCTAATAATCGATTGCTACATGCATCGATAGTTTTTCAGCTCTACTTCGATGTCAAATATCGCTACATATATTTCTCAATTTCGATATTTATCGAGCGAGAGTAAACTAATGCCATGAGATTCGATACAATTATTAATTCAGAATCGATGCTAAACAAGCGTAGACTCATAAACAAAGTAAATGGCGCGCAGCAAAATTTGGAAATACTACGATAAAATAGATCTTCAGACAGCACAATGCCTGCTTTGCGAGAAGATTATCAAGACCTGCGGCAACACCTCCAATCTGATGAAGCATATGAAGACTCATCCAACCATGTAAGACTCTATTCATCTTTATCTTGGCTCATACTTATGAAAGTTTTTGCTTGCAGAGATGTAAATGACCACCAGTCGATTGTGGTGCGCGGCATGCTGAAGCGAGAGACGAACGCCAGTAGGAATCGGGGAAGAAGGATAGTAAAGTATGCATCTATGAAGGTCAAGTCGGAGTCCAATGCGGACACATCGAACGATATGGATGTGAACTTAATTGAGTTTGTGGACCCGGAAGCGCACGCAGCTGTCGAGAGTGTTGTGAATGAGGAAACATATGCCAACTGGGCGACAGCAGACACCGAGTCAGCCGCCGAGACAGTTAGTGCAGCAGACATTATCGAATTTGAACCGAAGGTGGCACAGGATCATGGCGATCAAATGCACATGCAAGATGATGCTTTGCCCGATCTTGACGATGTCAAGTGAGTATCCAAGATGTATATTTATTTATATCTGTGTAAGTCATATCTTTGTTGCAGCAATTGCCAAACTTTGCACAATACCACATACCAGGATAACCTGGCATATTTTGTGTGTCGCGATAAGCATCCACTGAAAATCGTACAAGGCGAGGGCTTCAAGCGGCTAACACAAGTGCTCTGCCCGTTGTTTCAACTGCCCACCACGGATCAGCTTGGTGCGCGCATAGCTGAAAAGGCACAGCTACATACTGTGAAGCTGCGACAGCATTTCGCCAGTTTACAAACCCTTTCACTGAGTTGCGCCATCAACACAACGTCGTCTGTGTCAGGGAGCTCGGAGGAGGTTAGCTACCTGGAGGTGGCTGCCCATTACCACGAGGGCGTGCATAGACGATCTCGCACGCTGTCAGTGCAAACCTTGCCACCTCAGTACAATGCCAGCAGTGTTGTTGAACGCTTGGAACGCATCTGTCAGCGCTTCGAAATCAATAAGTCGAAAATTGTCTGCATCGTGACCAGGAGCAGTCGATTGCTGGAGAACGCAGTTGCCACATTACTGGGAAGTCAACGGCATGTACCTTGCTTTGCAAATCTGCTGGAGACGCTCTTGGAGTCGGTGATGGAACGCCAGGCGTTTAGTGCTCTGTGTGACAAAGTGCGCGACCATGTTGCATACCAACTAAGCAGCAGCAGCAGCAGTTTCTCCACGCAGCTACAGCTTGACGTGAGTGGACGCGCTATCAGCAGGTTCGAAATGCTTGAACGCTATGTCCGTCATGCACCGCATCTGAACAAAGCACAACAGTCAGCACTTGATGCACCTCCTGTTCTGAATACTAGTGAATTGGAGCTAGCGTTGGAGCTACTAGGTGTCTTGCGACCTTTGGCCAGTGCTGTTCGTCAATTATGTGGTTCGAGTGCTGAATTCTATCCCTGTGGCAGCAATGCGCTGCCCATTGCATACACTATTCTCAATGATCTACAGCAGCCAGAGCACGTTAACCAGCAACATCAATTATCATATGAAATGCGATTGTTTGTGATCAAGCAACTGGAGGAACGTTTCGAGGGCATGGAGAAGAATGTCCTCCTGGCTTTGTCTAGTTTGTTAGATCCACGATTTCGTAATATGCCCTTTCAGAGCGCTTCATTGGTTGCCAAATATATGACGCATCTCTACAATCTCTATGAGGAGAAAGAAGAAACAACTGCAGCAGAGTCAGAAGATGAAGCAACTACAGACGGCTACGATATTTGGGCAGCATACCGAGCTTTCTCACATGAGAAGCACAAACACATCACCATGACCGGTGAGAACGAGAATCAAGATGAAATATCTAGCTATTTCTGCACAAATATCAGCAGTTTGCAAGCGGAGCCACTGCAGCTGTGGAAAGATCTGTCCCAGTTTCATCCATTCTTGCACAATCTGTCGAAAAAGTACCTGCACATTCCGGCAGCGGCAATTCCGCCTGCTCGATTATTCACAGCCGCTGGCGCAGAAGTTTTGGCACAACATTCGAAAATGTTGAGCGATCATAATATGAGCAACATGCTATTCATGTCGGATTGTACACAGGAGGAGTGGCAGTTATAGTTATTATTTTTATATCTTTTATTTTAGAGAAATGACATCAAATACAGATTCAACTATTGTTAGTAATGTATTACAAAGCCTACATTTGAATTGTTCATATTAACTTATATATATATATATAAATATATATGTCTACAGTCAAGTAATTTTATTTTAATAAAGAAAATTCACATTTTATTTTGCCAAAATGCAAGCACCGATTTAATTTTACCTAAAAAAAGAATTACCAATTTTGTTTAAGATAGATTTTATTCTGATTGTTAATTTCTAAATTAATTTATTTCAATAAAAAAAATCCCATGCAGCCGTAAGGTATTTTATCGATTGCTTATAGACTAATCGATATATCAAAATAATTGATGTATAAGCAGTCTGGCAATATTAAGCACTGATGACGTTTTAACACGATTGTTGATGTTTTGTGGAAAAGATCGATAGATATTGGGCCCATGTAATTTCTTTAATGGAAATTAATTCATTTTTAATAAATATATTTATTCAATAAAGTACAAATTCAGTAAACCAAGAAAATTATAAATTTGCTTAAATAATAAAATTCATTTGGGGTACACCACCCTTCGCGTGGTGAAGAAATTAAGTAATTTGCAAGAAATTAAAAATCGACAAAAATATAACAAAACTCCTGTGAAAGTTTTAAAACTATAGCTTCGAAATTAGTTTTTTAAAAATAAAAACGACAACATTTCTAAAAAAGAGTTAAATATTTTCAAATAAATATGCCACCGTTGCAAGGTTGCCAACTTGTTTTTTTTTTGCAATCAGCTGATTTATGCATTTATTTATTAGAGGTGTGTGTTGTCCCCGATGTTTCAATGCTTGCTCAACACAACATTTTTTGGACACGGCTTTTAGTTCTGTAAATCTCATCTGTAAAAGGAATTGTATTGAACATACATATTTCTTATAAAATTTTGAAATTCATCCCTGCCAATTTTTTAGATCATATCAGGATTGTTTATTTTTATTTTGAATAAAAGCATTCGAGAGCGGCCGACCAAACACCGATGGTTTCGATGTTTTGCAAGCATCGACGACGCCGATGTTTCACTCGATGTTTCTCTAGCACTGATGACGTTTTTTCACACATTGTATGTATGTATGTATTTTTGTTAAGCATATTTGATGTGAAAAATTTAAACATTGCAATATGCAAACGCATAAAACAATCAAATAACACACAGCGGATGCCGAGAGTGTAGCAGTCGAGTCAAAAACAACAACACAAAGAACACGCTTGCAGCTGAAGCAGCAGCGCGAAAGTGACCATCACCGTTTCACCCTTCATCAAAAGGCAAGGTAAAATAATATTTAAGTTAAGAGGAAGAGGCAATAAAAACAACTATAAGACGACCTTGGGGTTGCATACAATATGCAAAGTAACTCCACGAAAACCAAGGAAATGTTTATTGTGCGTGCTTTAGAAAAAATCCTTGCCGATAAGGACATACGGCGATCACATCACTCGCAGCTGAAAAAGTCGTGCGACACGGCGCTCGAGCAAATCAAAGCGGAGCTCATCAATGCGGGCCAAATCGCTGAGGGCAATGAGCTGCCTTGCGCGGCATTGCCGCTGCCAAAGAATGACGCGGCGAGCATTATCAACGCCGAAACGTATTTCCTGCCCTTCGAGCTAGCCTGCAAGAGTCGTTCGCCGCGCATTGTTGTCACAGCACTGGACTGCCTGCAGAAACTCATAGCTTATGGCCATTTGACAGGTGCCATTCAGGACTCGGCCAATCCGGGTCACCTGCTGATCGATCGCATTGTGATCACCATCTATGGCTGCTTCAATGGTCCCCAGACGGACGAGGGCGTTCAACTGCAGATCATCAAGGCCTTGCTTACCGTTGTGACATCGCAGCATGTGGAGATTCACGAGTTTACGCTGTTGCAAGCGGTTCGCACTTGCTATGACATCTACTTGTCCAGCAGGAACTTGGTCAACCAAACGACGGCACGAGCCACGCTAACCCAAATGTTGAATGTCATCTTTGCGCGCATGGAGAACCAAGTATACGAGGTGCCACCAACGCCAACGACGACGAAAGCGGCGGCCCTAAATGGAAACATTAACAGCCCCGATGGCAATGGAGACGAAGTGTCGCCGACAGTAGAAGGATCAGACTCTGACGAAGCCATTGCCTCTGAGCTGCTGGCTGAGATAATAACAGGTGAGTAATCGGTTTTCTACATACGTGTCTGTGGATAGTAGATAAAATATATACAAATTACCTATTTATAATTGCACATTGTTTTTAGTACAAATAAATTAATTACAACTTGTATGATTGAACTTTGAATTTTAAACTTTTAATTCAATTTTAAATTTTTCTGAGATAAATCGTTTTCCAAATTGACTATTGAAACAATAAT
The DNA here is from genome assembly GCA_963924055.1 of Drosophila limbata. Taxonomy (NCBI): domain Eukaryota; kingdom Metazoa; phylum Arthropoda; class Insecta; order Diptera; family Drosophilidae; genus Drosophila; species Drosophila limbata. The sequence goes on from OZ001353.1 coordinate 7,728,378, forward strand.
TAATTGACTTTGAATTTAATTAAGTTTGATAGTATTGTTTTTTCATTTATTTGTTAAATAACTACTAAAAGCTTATTAAAAACTTAAAAATTATGAATTAATTTTAATAAAATATTTTACTAAATGTATTATAGCTGCCTTCAATGAGGCAATGAAGGAACAGGGTGAAGATCAGGATCTGGCTGAGGTGGAGCCGTCTGTCAATGGAAATGGAAATGGCTCTGCTGACTCCTCGCACTCGGATCACGACAGTGTTGAGCTGCACAGCGAGAATGATGCAATTGTGACGGCTAAATTTACACACATTTTGCAAAAGGATGCTTTTCTGGTATTCCGGGCACTGTGTAAACTATCAATGAAACCGCTGCCAGAGGGACAGCCGGATCCCAAGTCGCATGAGTTGCGCTCCAAGGTATTATCGCTGCATCTATTGCTGCTGATACTGCAGAATGCTGGACCCGTCTTCCGCTCCAACGAAATGTTCATTATGGCCATCAAACAGTATCTGTGCGTGGCGCTGTCCAACAATGGAGTCAGCCTGGTGGCTGAGGTCTTTGAGTTGTCACTCTCCATATTTGTGGCGCTGTTGTCGAACTTTAAGGTGCATCTTAAGCGCCAGATTGAGGTATTCTTCAAGGAGATCTTCCTCAACATTCTGGAGGCGAGCTCAAGTTCCTTCGAGCACAAATGGATGGTCATACAGGCTCTAACGCGCATCTGTGCGGATGCACAATCAGTGGTGGACATATATGTGAACTATGATTGTGATTTCTCGGCGGCCAATTTGTTTGAACGTCTCGTCAACGATCTTTCCAAGATTGCCCAAGGCCGGCAAGCACTGGAACTTGGAGCCAATCCGGTGCAGGAGAAGTCAATGCGTATACGCGGCTTGGAGTGTCTCGTCTCTATACTGAAGTGTATGGTCGAATGGAGTAAAGATCTTTATGTCAATCCCAACATGCCTGCACCTGCCTTGCAGGTAAGTGTGATGTCAAAATAGAGTAATATACTCAGATGTCAATTTATCAATATCTATAATAGGTGCAATCACTGCAGTCACCAACTCAGGAAGCACAGGCTGGCGACAATGCGGACGCGCTTTCCGCGCATAATTCCAGTCTTCGCTCCACGCACGGAGGCTCCAGTCATAGCCTTAACTCGTATGGCAGCGCCAAGAATCAGGAGTTGCTGGACCTGCCAGAGGCGCTGGAAGAGCGTAAGATGCGCAAGGAGGTGATGGAGACGGGCATTGAGCTGTTCAACCGGAAGCCACAGAAGGGTGTGCAGTTTTTGCAGGAAAAGCAGCTGCTGGGCAGCACCTGTCAAGACATTGCCCGTTGGCTGCACGATGACGAGCGTCTGGATAAGACTGTCATTGGCAACTATCTGGGCGAGAACGATGATCACTCCAAGGAGGTAATGTGCGCCTACATCGATGCCTTTGACTTTCGCCAACTAGAGGTGGTTGCAGCGTTGCGCATCCTGCTCGAAGAATTCCGGCTGCCAGGAGAGGCGCAAAAGATCGATCGACTAATGGAGAAATTTGCTAGCAGATATTGCGAATGTAATCCACAGAATCAGTTATTCCAAATGGCTGATACTGTCTATGTGCTGGCCTTTAGCATCATTATGCTGACAACGGATTTGCATTCGCCGCAGGTGAAGCACAAGATGACCAAGGAGCAATATATCAAAATGAATCGCGGCATTGGCGATAGCAAGGACGATTTGCCTGAAGAGTACTTATCGTCTATATATGATGAGATCGCTGAGCATGAAATCAAGATGAAAAACAATTCAACGATGCTAATTCAACCAAAACCGGCAGGAAAACAGCCCTTCATCACGGAGAAGCGACGCAAGCTCCTTTGGAATATTGAAATGGAGGTGATCTCCTTGACGGCCACCAATCTGATGCAGTCTGTTTCACATGTCAAATCGCCATTTACTTCGGCCAAGCATTTGGAGCATGTTCGTCCCATGTTCAAAATGGCTTGGACACCATTTTTGGCCGCCTTTTCGGTTGGTCTTCAGGACTGCGATGATCCGGAAATAGCAACTTTATGTCTGGATGGCATACGCTGTGCCATACGCATTGCCTGCATCTTTCACATGTCGCTGGAACGCGATGCTTACGTTCAGGCATTGGCTCGCTTCACGCTTCTCAACGCCAACTCTCCCATTAATGAGATGAAGGCCAAGAACATTGACACCATCAAGACGCTCATTATGGTTGCCCATACGGATGGCAATTATCTGGGCAGCAGTTGGCTGGACATTGTCAAGTGTATTAGTCAACTGGAGCTGGCACAACTTATTGGTACTGGAGTTCGACCGCAGTTTCTGTCTGGGGCGCAGACCACGCTCAAGGATACGCTTAATCCGAGTGTCAAGGAGCACATTGGCGAGACAAGCAGCCAGAGTGTTGTGGTGGCCGTTGACCGAATCTTTACCGGATCCATGCGACTTGATGGTGACGCTATTGTGGACTTTGTGAGGGCCTTGTGCCAGGTGTCGGTCGATGAGCTACAACAGACGCAACCACGCATGTTCTCCTTGCAGAAGATCGTCGAGATTAGCTACTATAACATGGAGCGCATCCGTTTGCAGTGGTCACGCATCTGGCAGGTGCTTGGTGAGCATTTTAATACTGTGGGCTGCAATAGCAACGAGGAGATTGCATTCTTTGCACTGGATTCACTGCGTCAACTATCGATGAAGTTCATGGAGAAGGGTGAATTTAGTAACTTTCGATTCCAGAAGGACTTTCTGCGTCCTTTCGAGCACATCATGAAGAAGAACAACTCGCCGGCCATACGCGACATGGTGGTGCGTTGCATTGCCCAGATGGTCAACTCCCAGGTAATGATCTCTAATTTCACATAAATATTCAATTAATGTTTAAATCGTAATTTGCAGGCGCATAACATTCGCTCCGGCTGGAAGAACATATTCTCAATCTTTCACCTAGCTGCTGGTGATCATGAGGAACCAATTGTAGAACTGGCATTCCAGACGACGGGCAAAATCATCGGCGACCTCTATCGACGACAGTTTTCTGTCATGGTCGACTCTTTCCAGGATGCCGTCAAGTGCCTGTCGGAGTTTGCGTGCAATGCCCGCTTTCCGGACACAAGTATGGAGGCTATACGTCTAGTGCGCAACTGCGCCCAATGCGTTCATGATGCTCCTCAGCTGTTTGCAGAGCATGCGGGCATGGAAAACGATGCCTCTGTTGCCGAGGAGGATCGCGTGTGGGTTCGCGGATGGTTTCCCATGCTCTTCTCGCTCTCCTGCGTTGTCAATCGATGTAAACTGGATGTGCGCACGCGCGGCCTGACCGTACTCTTTGAGATTGTAAAGACGCACGGCGATAGCTTCAAGCCAAACTGGTGGAAGGATCTGTTTAATGTGATTTTCCGCATCTTTGACAACATGAAGCTGCCGGAGCATGTGACCGAAAAGTCCGAATGGATGACAACAACTTGCAATCATGCTCTCTATGCCATCATTGATGTTTTCACGCAATACTTTGATGTGCTCGGTCATTTGCTGCTCGAGGAGCTGTTCGCCCAGTTGCATTGGTGTGTTCAGCAGAACAACGAGCAGCTGGCACGGTCCGGCACCAACTGCCTTGAGAATCTGGTCATCTCGAATGGCTTCAAGTTCAATGAGGTCACCTGGGACAAAACATGTCAGTGCATACTAGACATATTTAATGCGACGCTACCCAAGGAGCTGCTTCATTGGCGCCCAACCAAAGGAAACGAGCAGCACCAACAACAACAGCAACCACGTCGCGCCTCAACAATACAACATTCCAATAGCAATTCACAGGAGCCGCCGGTAATGGCACTGGCACACAATCATTTTGAAGCACTGCACATCAAGTGTGTGGTGCAACTGGAGCTGATACAGACGATGGACAATATTGTCTTCTTTCCCGCCACATCGCGCAAGGAGGATGCGGAGACGCTGGCCCAGGCAGCTGCCGACTTGAGCGGCAGTCGGGGAGGCTCCACGCAATCGCAGCAGCTGCAGCTTGATTGCCAGCGTGAGGAGCAGGGCATGTATGGCTATTTACGTACTCGGCAACTCTTTACTCTTGCCGAGTGCCTGATGCAGTCGCATCGGTTTGCGAAACGCTTCAATGCCGATCAGGAACAGCGCAATTTACTGTGGCGTGCCGGCTTCAAGGGATCTGTTAAGCCCAACCTGCTCAAACAGGAGACAGCCTCGTTGGCCTGCGTGCTGCGAATCTTTTTCAAAATGTACGGCGATGAGAATCGTCGCAGCGACTGGCCTGGCATCGAGCAGGAACTGGTGCAGGTATGCAAGGAGGCACTTGGCTACTATCTCAGCCTGCAGAGCGAGGCGCATCGCGATGCCTGGACGTCGCTGCTCTTACTCATATTGACCCGGTTGTTGAAGATGTCCGATGACAGGGTGAGTCCCAATGCAATAAACCATCTGTTGACTTTTAAAACTAATCTTAATCGCAATCATTTCTTGCAGTTTGCCACACATGTGTCCAACTATTATGGCCTGCTCTGCGACATGATGTGCTTTGATCTGAAGCCGGAACTGAGAAGTGTCCTTAGGCGCGTTTTTATGCGCATCGGTCCAGTATTCAATATTATGAATGTGAATGTTAAATAGTCAAGGCGCACCACTTACCAGCCACGCCCCGTCTGATGACTCCCCCACACAACTCCAACTTGCACCCTTTTCGTTAGGTATATATACAGACATATATATATATATATATACTATATATATCTTGGTTTTGTTGTTATGTTATTTTTTCCAATCGGCCTCCGTAAGCAGAGTTTATATTTTTTATTATATATTTATATACATACTATGCAATTGTCATGTTTATAGGTTAAACAAAATGTTGTTGTTTTATATAATATTTACGCACACACACTCCAGATGTTAGTGTGGGAATGTGTGTGTGTGTGTGCGTGCGCGCGTAAGGCTTTAATGTGTGTGTCAGTTTATATACCAAATGTATAAACTAATGTTTTTCGATTTTTGTTTCGAATTTTGGCAAAATCCTTGGTTTAACCATTTCTTTGATTAATCACTACTAAAACTATCTATTATTGTGTAGCATAAATAATGATAAACATATGCTAAATTTTAGCCTGTATATTGCTAGCATTAATTTAAATCAAATTATATATTTCAAATATATCTATTACAACAATAAACCGTTTTCATTATTAAATCACTTCTTCGATGTTCTTATAATTGTGAATTGGTAAAGCTTTTGTAAATCCTGATAGACATTACAACGGGCAAAGAAACGTCAAACAGCTCAGTAAATTGACAGAAAAGAATATATAAATATCTATTTGGTGTACTATAGACTTGAAAACAATCTGCAATTTGATTTATGTACATTGTTATACTGAATCTTGATTTCCGTGAGAGATACAAAACTGACTGGGCGAGCGACCTTTTTTGTAGTTATTTCTAGTTTGATTAATATGTATAAATTGTAAACATTTTTAAAATTTAAAAATAATAAAATACACCGAACTCAGCTATTATTAAAAAACATGTATTCGTTTTTATTAAGTGTTGAGGTTGACAATTCATTAGATTTAATGAATTTAGATCCTTTCGTTTAACGAAAATTAAGTGCCAAAATGCTATTTCAAACCAGAAATATTTAGAAAAATCCAAAAAATATTTCGTTATGTGTCAGAAAATAACAGTTATCTGACAGAGCAACATTTCCGTTCTCTGATTTTAGGTAGTTGTGTTTTTTTACTTGATTCCCATAGACAATCAAAGCAAATTCAGAACGTGACCATTACTTTCTATGTTTATTCAAGCAAACTACAAGTAATCATTAAACTACGAAACTCTGAAAAATACCTAATAAGTATAATTAGATAAAAGCGTATTTGCATTCTTGATATTAAGCATTTCATAGGTCTTAAAATCAGATTTACATTATATTAATACTGCATGATTATGATTTTTATCCACCGAAGTATTGGGTATTTTGTAGCCAATCATTTTATTTTTTTGCAAATAGATGTTTAAAGTATTTTTTGCTGATCTTTGTCCTCAAATTTATAGCCTTTTTATAATGCTCAAGATGTGTGCGACGCATTAATTATAGTAAATAAATAAATACAAATGTACTCTTATGCTTATATTAAGTATACGTATTCGCATAAAAATTCTTCAGCAGGAGTCTTCAGAGTGTGTGTGCCAAAATAAAGAGGGAACGATTTTATTGTTGCGGTGTGTTGCCAATTTTGAATGAATTTGATTAAAGAAGCAGAGCAGAGTCCAGCCCAGCCCAGACCGAAATTTATTTTTAAAATCTAATAAAAATCACTTAATTTGCTCTTGCTCATAAGTATTCCGAATGATATCTATTTTAATGGGTCTTGGAGCATCAGTATGTAGATACGCTTCACATACACATACCTATTGACATTGTTGGCACCTTGAAGTGTCTTTTAGAAGTCTTCACATGACATCCATCAATATGTTTGTTATTCTTTTCACTCAGTTTTAAACAATTCGATTAACACGCTCCTCTGGCTGCTAACTATGCAGCAACCAGAGGGAATCGAATGAATGACATGTTGTGTTCCCTATTTGGGGAAAGTTTCGGCGGGGCAAACACGAAGGGGTGTAAGCTTTATTTTGTGTAAACTTTAAATTTAGAGTCTGATGCTAATAAATCTTGTTAATGTGTCAATTTGAAAGGCAACTTAATCAGGCTATCACTTCATGACGTCTCCACGAATCTCAAGTTATTGAAATCATCAGATCTCGACATGTGATAATTGAAAACCAACGGTTGTTTTCTCCAAAAACCTGTAATTAACTGGAACCAAAACAGCTCAAATGCCTGATTTACTGCAAGTTATTGAAATTACTATGTTTGAAGAAAAAAAAAATGCATTAGAAATAAATTAAATTTATTTTAGAAGTCAGGTTGTTGCAGTGTTTCGGGAAAACCGAGAATATCTAAGGCAAGGCTGCAGTTCACCAATATTTTGAAAGTTTTAGATTCGGTACGTAAACTAGTTTAAGTACTCTGAGCCTAAGGACTTAGTTCGAACCTTGATGCAATTTAATCCAAAATAATGTATAAATAGTTTTCATTTTACCTTGATTTCTTAAATCCATCAAATTTTAAAGCAAAAGTGCGATTTTTGTAAATAATTTAAATAGTTTCGTTATAGTACAGCCTTGAAAAGAAGTACTATTATGATTAAAGGTAGGAAATAAAGGACTCTGAGTTGAAAACTCGATGAAGTCGGAACAGAACAGAAAAATTCAAGTGCATGTCTACTGAATTAGGGAGATATATTACCCTGCATTTTATTGAAAAACAAGGCATTGTATTAAGTATACTGTATTATTTTTGGTATTATATGCATAAAATAGATATATCATAAGATGCAATAAATCAATGTATTTATTAAAAGTACATTGAACAGTCGAACGGACAGAATAGCAAAATCCATAGTCATAATGTCAAATAAAAGTTATAAATAATGAGCTAGCTTCTTTATTATTATATTTAAAAAAAATCCACGAAAGCAGTAATGATTACAGTTCAGAGATCTGATAAGATATGTTTTTGACTTTACTTTTTAATATAAATGTGTACAATTACGATATACCATAATTCCAAACGTAAAACCGCGTTGGATGCATAAACCGAAACTGATACTAAGCACGCGTGTTTATCTAAAAAAAATAAACAAACAATTGAAAAGCAAATAAACACAGCAGTGCAGGCTTTTGGATTAAAGTACAAACAGAGACAGATGCTGTTTTATTTATTTATCTATCGTTATCAGATAAAATGATTAGTGAACAAAAAGTGCGTCCATGAGAAAGTTCATGACCTAAACATTGCCAGCAACTGACTGAAAGTATTTCTTAAAGTAAGTGCTTAGATTTAGATATAAATATCAACTCTACATCATTTTCAATTTTGCATTTCGCATTGCGGAATTGGAATTACGGATATGTAATGAAGTTAACGGCGGCTGCTCACGTGAGTCGTGGAGATAAAACTGTGCAAAGTGCAAATAAAATTGTCGTTATTCTTAATTGAAAAATAAGTCTATAGAAATGAGTCGAAAACAAACAGTTGGAATACAGTAATTTCGCACGCTTAAATTAATTGCGCATACGCAGCGTGGTACAGCGAGTCTATACTAGAACTGAACTGGTCCCTTATACAATCGTATTACGGCAATAACGTATGTGTTTATATAAAGATTTATCATATGAGCGAACCAGAAACAAAGCCAGTGAAAAACATACAGAATCTCAATTAGCAGCAAAATTGGTTTAACTCGCTAAACTGTCTCTGGCAACGTGTGTGGATCGGTCCACGATCGGCTCTAATGCAATAAACGTTGTCAGCATCAGCAGCAGCAGCGTTCATAAAAATTGAGGAACAGAATTTTAGTCCCCCTCCCCCCAGCACGGAAATCCCTGGCCAGCATCCACATTTCAATTGAGTGCCGAGCTGTGTTTTTAGTTATCCCCCTCTTCCCATTTATAGTTGAGATTAACTTGTTGTTGTCCATCGTGATCACGCGAAAATTAAAAAAAAATAGTAGGCTACATTTGAGTGAGGCCAACAGAATTAGACCTTGTAATAATTGTGTAAGAAGTCAAGCTATGGTAAAAATAAAGAAGTAAAATAATTTGACTTTTTAATTTGAAAGGTATTGAGAATAACCCTATTTTATTCACGAAAATATTTGAAAGATGCAGATTTGGTTTGCGCCTTAAATGATGTTATGTTATCCAAAAATCATATTTTATGCAAAAAATTTATATTTTAAGTTTACGTTTTTCTTATGCGATTTTTTGTAGGTTCAAGAGATTTGTAGAGCATGGCTGTTTGATAAATACTAATTAAAAGATAGTGTATGTATGTTGAGAGCACACAGATTCACAAAAAAAAAAAAAAACAAGACTTGAAAGATCTCATCCTAGATGATATTGTGAGCAACCCACGTTGACTAGAAATCATAAAATATTGTTATCAGGCATGCCACATAAATCTCTCTCACTTGAGTTTCACGACAATTTCATTTCTCCGTGCCACAGTCTCAATCACCTGCACAATTTTTGGTGAAACGAAATCATCGCTCAATTCACTGGCATCCGATGCCATGAGAATAATGTCACATTTTTGTTCCGAATTTTAAAATTTAGAGTTGTCGAGTAACTTTTATCGTTTGATGCGCCAATAACTTTTAATTTTTTTTAGGCTATACAATATCAATTATTAAATAAATAAAATAAATAATATTAATTAAAGAAGAAATAAAATCAAAACCTACTTTTCAGCAATAATAAACTTACAAAAATTGCTAAACAAACCCTTGGGAAATTTAATCTGAGAAGGGGCCAACCCTTAGCAGCCTAGTACGAAAAGGTTGATGAACATGCTTAAAAACCTAAATCACACAAATTTCTGTGGCACGGAGAAATTTTCGAAGTGGAATTGCTTTTTTCTGAAATCACTTTCACTAGTGTTTTTTGTGGCATGCCTGTATATATACATATATTATCACTGTTCTCTTCTTCTTCCTTCACATTTTACTTTTGACAAACTTAACAGACCCTTTATACTTTTCAAGTACAGGGTCTAAAACAATGCACTAAAGATCAACAATAAATTACTCACCGCTTATACTCGTAGTTACATTTAAAGGGGCATTGGAAATACATTTACAGTTACAGAGCTTAACAGAATTGGTTAACAGTCGACAGTTAACAGCAGCGCTAACTGTCATCGATCGCTTAGCTTGCGTATACGCAGCGTATTGCGCCACAGTGCACAAGTCAATTAACGCTGTGCGTTTGCTGGAGAGTCAACAGGGGGGAGGAGAAAGACTGGGGGTGAGCTATTGAACTGTCAACAGTACTTTTAACACTCCGGCAGTGGTCAAAACCCATCGAACCGCACCTCCCTCCCTTACTCTCTCTTTGTCGACCCGTGTGAGCGAGGTTCAACTGTAGTTTAGTTCATTTTGCTGCTGCTCACTCAACGCGATGTATTTTTTGTATTTTTTTTTTTTTCAATTAAAGCGCTCTCTCTTTCGTTTGCCTCTCTTTCTCCCACTTGCTCTTGCGCTCTCTTGCTCTCTGTCTGTTAAGGTGCGTGTTTTTCTGCTTTTTTTTTGTTTCTGTTTTGTACTTTTTAGTTGGCGCAACGGCTTCGAAGTCAGCGACGCTACCTCGAGTCGAGCAGTCTACGGCCAGCGAACTAACTAAACTGACGCGCTCCCATTCCCGTTCCCATTCTCAATCCAAGTTCCCGGAGGGTCATTATAAAACGGCCCGTAACATTCTATAACAAACTCAAACCCGCGCCAGAAATCGCGAGTGCAACAACAAAAGTGCCTACGGTTAATAGACAACCAAAGATCAATTCTTAAGATGAGCCATCACTGGGGTTACACCGAAGAGAATGGTAAGCTGCAGCTTCCAATTCGATTTGACATATATTAACTATAGGAAATGGGAATAGAAACAGCTTTGAAAAATTCGAGTAAATCCATTTTTGTGTTTTTGATTTTATAAAAAAAAATCTATTCCATTTGTTAGGTTTTCTAAATACTTTTTTTAATATTTTCCAGAGTTTTTAAAGAAAAGTCAGCTTTCTATTGCAACATGACAATTAAGAATAGCAAGAGTTTTGAACAATTCGAGTAATTAAATTTTTGTGTTGAATAATATGATGATTTTATAAAAAAAAACAACTTTTTTCAATTATTATATTTCATTTTTGGCAGAGTTTTTAAACAAATGTCGTCGGCTTTCTATAGTCATATGATAATTGAAAGAGCTTTTTAATATTGGGTTTTCTGGTTTGCTTTTAAGTTTTGTTTACAAACAAGAAATTAAGTCACGCAGCCGCAGCGTGCGTATAAACTCTTAAAATTTGTTGGAATATTTTGTTGAAAGATTGAGATAGGTTCAAACTGTGAAGAGAGAGAGAGAGAGAGCGAGAGAGAGAGAGAGTGAGAGTGATCTACGTGCAGTTTGTTGCATACCACATGCTGTAATGTTTGTTGATCAATTGAGACAAGTTTTTAGAGTCTTGATTGAATAGTTACTCATGTTATCTAATAGATAACACACTTGTCGATCGTTGTTGTTGTTGTACTTGTTTGTTTGATGAATCAAATACGTCATCGCAGTAGGCATTTGTTGCCGCAGACAGAGGTCTTCTAATGAATTGCAACGATAAGATATATACACATATACGGGTATGCGAGTCAGCATTTGATTGCTGTCGAGAAACGTGTAAAAACAAAAGCTTTTAAGTCAGCCGAGTTATTATCTTCTCACTGCGACAGAGAGACAGCGAGAATGACAGAGAGAGAGTGACTAAATTGTAAGTAATTGCTATATCATTGATTACTCAGCTGCTACAAAATTTTGCAACTTATTTATTTATTTATTTTTGAGTTCATACTGGTTAATACCGAACGATCGTTGCTTCAACTCCCAGTTCCCAGCTCCCATCTCCCAATCTCCCAGTTAAGAGGGAACATTTGCTGCTAATTGAATCAAGCCCAAATGACGCTTGGCGCGTTCAATTACATGCATCATCGAATTGCCACTCCACAAACTCGCACTCGCACACAAACACACACACACACACACACTCTCACCCATACACTCAAAGTGTTAAACAGAGAACATGGGCACGTTCATCGGTTGTGTCGGCTGCTCATAAATATGCGACAGCCATAATTAAATCGTATGGGCTTTGACTCTGGAGAGGTGAAGAGAGTTAAATTGTTTTCCAGCAATCGCCGCTTAGCACGAGCTGCGTCTCGTGATCTCCACTAGACACAATTGCGGGTGCTTCCCATTAAACCAGTCTGAGAGTCAGACGACCCGAGCATATTGAAACCAGTTCCGAGTTCTCTATTTTTACTTATATACTTACATACGCTCTAGCAAAGGTTATTGCCAATATATTGACAAATAGTACGTAATACAGAAAAATTTGCAAAACTCTAAGGGAAATAAATTGCATAACTTAAATGGCAACAAAATTTACTTAAAAGCTAAGAAAATAGAAAAAAGTTGTGTGATTTTTACTATCTATGAATTTAGATATAATAAATACAATAAAGAATGTTTTGCGTATTTTACTATCTATGAATTTAATTGAACTTAATTTTAACATAATCATAATTAAAATTTAATTCAAAACAATGAAAATTAAATTTTTTGTGGGTTTAAACCTTTGTTTATTTATATTAAATCATCAAGAAAAATTGGCAAATAACCAAAAACATAATTTGTGTTTTTTTCCAATCTACATATAAATTTAATTTTGCTTGATTTTTTTTTATACATTTTTAAACTTTTTTTAAGTTAGTTTATGACTCCTTTTTATTTAACAATTGGCAATAATTGAGAAATTAAAATATTTTTGTGCACATTCAAGTGTATTAATTATTCGCTAACTTAACTGTGTCTTCTTTTATGCGTTCATTCGGTTTGTTTACTGTTTTCGTGTTCGTTTTCGTTTTCGCTTTCATGTTCGCCTTCTCTTCTGTCTGCTTTGTATGTTGGCTTTTGAAGGCAGTTCATTTACTCGTATTATGCTTAAGGCTTGACGCTGGTCAAGTGCATGTTCGATTCTTAAGGACACATTAAAGACCGGTTCCAAAGTCAACACTTTGTCATGGCTCAAAGCCTGTCAAATGTTCTGCCCGACTGAAAAGCCTCTCCCTGTCCGATTCAATTAACGTCACATGATATACACTTATCGTACAATAAAAAGATATATACCCTCTGTAGTCATATCAAAGAATGTTTGCATCTACGGCAGCGACATGAAATTTTTTGGCAATTTGTTTTGATTTGTTTAAATTGAGCTGATTGCGTTGATTGATTTGATTTGTCTGCGATGGAAACTTTCCAATGCGGGCTCGTCTACTCTGTCTACTATCAATTGTGCTGCAGGTCTTATCAGTAGTACTCCACCCAAGTGTACCTACTCTTATTTATGGCCCACTCAGAAGCTGAGTGCTTTGTACATTAAGCATAAGTACATTTAAATTGAGTATTACAATTAATACTCGTATATGAGTATTATAATAAATACAGACATACATACATATGCATTTTTGTATATTTGAACGTATACTTAATGAACGCCACATTATGTGATCTGCTCTAATCAAATCATCATCGTTTCTATTCACACACCTATGCCCCTGTCAAACCTGAAGACACGCTTATACTAGAATTTCAGATTAAAACTCGCGTGTTTAGTTTTCTTATTTTTTTTCAATCAATCAAATTTCATTTTAGACGTGTTTCCAATACGCTGATAATGCACATTTTGTATTCATTATTATTATTATTTATTTACTACCTATCAATTAGACTTTACCTCTTGATTCCTCTTTCCTTTTGCTTATCTACGAAAATTGGCTAAAAATTGTTTGATCATTACGTATTTTCGCGATGTTCATGCGATTTAATCGTATACACGAAATTTTTAAATTTTTTTGTTTAATCAAATGAGTCAAACCCAAATTTGACTTATTTTGATTAAAAATATCTATGAAATATATTTTAATATGATTGCTTGTTTTATTTTGTGTTTTACGATATATCTTATCAATTTTTAACCACTCTAACTTTTATCTAAATTGCTTAACTCCTTCAACTAGTGATTCAGTTTCTTTATACGTATCATTCTTTAAAAATTGTTCAAACTGAATCATCATTCTTTTGTCACAATATATTATTTTCCTCTGACGTCTTTATGCCAAATTTGAAACTATAGCTATTTAGTCTGATAGCCTTTTAGACATTACAAAAGAGTAACCTTATATGTCCACGCAATCCTATAGATAAAATCTATTGACACAGCCAAGATAAATATTGAATAGTTTTATGATTACTATACGATCCCCATATTCCTTGATTTGGATCACTTGAAAGCTGATCAAAGTCTTCAGAGGTGTGAGAAAATGCTATTTTCATGATGTGTATATATAATTTCTGGCGGTTGATAAAAATATCCCAATAATTTATAAGAAAACATGAAAATGAAAATATAAACATTCAAATTTATGGTTTGGAAAATGTTTTCTTCAGATTAGCATTCCAAGCACAAACAAAAATTGTGTTTTCGTACGTGACAATTGGCGTGAATTTACAATAGATTTGAAATTTGCAAAACTTTTTATTGTATTTTATTACAGTTTGTGTTTATGGCAATTGAATAATTCTATTCCTGGCTCTCGTCAAGTTTATGGCCAACAATTTTCACATGCAAACAAATAATTAGCAATGAAATTTGACCAAAGACGGTTTAAGAGTGGGTTGTATCTTAATTGTAGGGACCATGGGTCGTTAGATACTCGTAAACGCATTCTTGGGGCTTCCCAATGTCTATCGATGGCATTATGCAAGAGGGTTGTTTGTTAAACTGACATTTGGTCAGTTATATCTGCTATATTTATATCTACCATATATATGCATAAGTGAGAAAAATTGACTTGACTCACGTAAGAATATCCCGACTGGAATATTCATTGTACATCTGAAGGCCCAATTAGCATGCACTTCCTTCCTTACGCTCGATCGGCACAAAAGGCACGCAACAAACTCATGATGAGTCTCATCAGGTTATATAAGTTCTTACATAGTATACTACCTATCTGTCTATCTGAAAGTTTTTATCATGCAAGGCTTGCCCATTAAATCGTAAATTCGTAAATGCTAATGGAAAGCCTCAAGACTCGTCGTAACAATTTGTCTGTTCAATTTGTTTTATAGCCCAAAACTTTTTATTCGTAGATCTTAATGGATGACACATGAGCTGTAATAATGAATTGAGAGTTTTACCCTCTGCTCATTTAAATGTCGCCAAATAACAAAAAAATGTGCGTATTCAATGCTAGAACCTAAACTGAACAATAATATACAAAAAAAATAAATACATATATAAAATAAAAACGATTTCACATTTATAACGAAAAATTGGATTTTAAATAGCAGTAATAATATCTATAAGAATTATAAGAATTGTTTAACCTAAATTAATTTTTTTCCGAAACTTGAATGTAATCATAAAATTAAGTATGACTAGTGCCTTAATTTATAAGACTTGTCTTGTTGCGCTAGGAATCAAATAAATAGATAAAAGTTTGCCTGACAGTCTTAAGACTAAATTTCTTATAAAAGTTCTTTCTTCGTTAATGTTTAATTTAAAAATAAAAAGTTGTATAGAAATGAATCGCAAATTCAAAAATACCTCACAGATTTTTACCTTGGCTCTTATTCAACAAGTTTAACAGCAATCGCCAACAATTGAATTAGTTCAAACCTACTCATGTCAAGCCCTACAAACAGGGTATTTCCAAGTCAATAGATAAATGTTTGCTTACATTGAAATAGAAACGGGAGTGAATAAATGAGAAATGTTGCATAAATTCTAATGAAAATTTCAAGTTAGCTGTGACTTATTTCCTGGTGACTGGAAAAATAAGCACAAAACAAGTTTTCCCATTTAACAAGCTGTTGTTCAACTGTTTACTAAAATACTTATACTATATGCATGTATTTACTTTTATGGCATTTAGTATAATGTATTGAGCATACCATATTGAGAATGGGCTATTTTATTTGCACTAACTCAATTTAAAACACATTTGGATTTTATGACAACTTTTCCAACTGATCTGACGTTACTGCTCCTAATTGAACTGCTAAATGTTTGGTTTGTTTATAGAGCGTGTGCTGTCGCAATACGTTTAAATATTGTTGACAGTTTAATGTACTTAATTTAAGTAAATATTAATTTGTTCAACATTGCACATTTCCGGAATATTCTTCCTATTATTTGAATCTTATCGTAGTTGTAAATTGCAGGCACGTGAATTGCTTTAGATGCTTTGCTTAAGTGTTTTAGCTGACTTAACTTTGAATTTCTAAATTAGTTTTATACTTTACTCGAAATTTATTTAAATATTATATTTAATATAATTATAATTTATTTAATATAAATAACCTTAATGAAAAAAAAAGATGAATAAGAAAATACTACAGCAAACCAAATTAAACTTTTAGAGTATTTAACTTAAATAAATGAAGTTCTATTTACTTAAGCTGTATTTATTTAGCAACCTTTTTTATCTGCTCAACAAACAATGCGGTTTGATCTTTAGAATCCCCAGAAAATGTCAGCTACAAAATTTGGCATAATATTTGCGAGCGACTTTAGTCCGCAAAAAAAGGTAAAAAGCGCAGTAAATAAATTTGATAAATATGAGTAAATGAAAAACCAACAAAGCAGCTGCAAAAATGACAGCTTTATAAACTTCATAAGCTGGCAAAATATTACTATAAATCATCAGCTTTACGGGTCGGAAATTTGCACACACCCGTTCAATTATTGTATAAAAGGATCTGGCGTATTCAGATACAGTTAAAGCTACCGACAAACATGGCGTATACGTAATATTTATATACGTTAGAAAGGTGCTTGATTTAACAATATACTTATTGACTGTGTTAATTTGTTGGTCACATGTACAAATCACCTGCACAACTCAATAACTCTTTGGCCAAATTGACAGTCTTTCACTTAATTACATAATTGAGAAAGACACAAGTTTCGATAAGGAAAATGCATCCACATGACTTGTTTGGGTATTTATTTTATTTATCAGTTTCACAGGGCTTAAAAATCACAGACAATTAATGCCCAGAAGACACCTAAAGACCGTAGCTTCGGTTCGAGTGATTTATCATGTGTCACAGACTAAATAGTTAGATAGATAGATAAGGTAAATAGATAGTGCAAGCTTAACACTCGTAAGATACTTTTTTGTTGGTCATCCTCGCAACCCCCTTTAGTACCTTAAAGCCCAACGCATGTGCTACTTTGTGGTTTATCTTCAGTGTGACGATCCTATCACATGACTCTTCTCTTGACTGATTCTGTAGTCCGGCACGTGATGCCTTTCCCGCAGTATAAATATTTGTTTCTATTTGTTCTTGCGGTTGTGTTGTTGTTATAAACGCAAATGCAGCAAACAACAACAGTAACAAAGTATTGCTTGCACAGTCGTTTAATCAGATAAAATGCCTCTATTGTCGCTTTCATAAGTAAAAGTTCATTATTAAATATTTGTCAAGGCATTTAAACACTTTTAAAATCTTATACTCGTTTTATCATATCTATAGACTTAAGAACAAGTCTTAGCTAGCAAACGTTATCAAAGAGGCTCACGACATATGACAAATAACACGTATATATAATATAAGAGTCGATTTCCTGGCCAAAATATACCCATTGATAAATTTTAACCCGCAATTAAATCTGTGAAAAATTTAAACAAATAAAAAAATTAATGCATTGTTTTAGGCGCTCGTTTTGCTTAGAAAACTTAATGATGCCATATGTTAGCAGTATATTTGTTAAAATAATACATACAAATTTAAAATAAATTAAAAAAAAGAAAATAAAAGCCTTTGTCCGCAGGATTGTGTGCTTTTTTATGGGTCTGCTTTCGTCACTAGCGTAGGCAACCGTCCACTGTGCTACACGTCAGCATGCTGATTTAAGAGCATCTGGCTCATTTTTTCCATTATGTTTAATTGATTAATAAATTAATTTTTTTTTTTTTTAAATTAAAATAAACTTTTTTCGCTTCGTAAATATGTTTGAAAAATACAATAAAAATATTTGTGACGTTTTTAAAAGCAATTCTCTTCAAAATCTGAATAGTAAATATAATTTTTTTGCTCTACTTTATGAGTACAGGGTACCCATAATATCAAAAGTCAAAATTTACAATTATAGCTTAAATATTCTAAGATAATTCACGGAATCACTTGATAACTTATTTCCATTCTTAACTACCAATAAATTTGCACTTTTTTACTCTATAAAACTGAATCGCAGGATGGTCATTTACTTTTTCTGTGGAAATCTCAACCATTAATATATATAGATATCATTTGAAATGATTTATTTTCGATAAGCGACCTGTCACCCTAAAAACGGAGTAAATAGTCTTGAGAAGTTGTCATTTGTTTAATTAACTTTGCTTTGTTTAATGACAAATCGGTTTTTATTAATAGACCTAAAATGATAGAAGACTTGAGGAGTAATAAAGTGATTAGAAGACTTGAGTCGAACCAAGGCAGAAAAGTGATTTGTAATTCTAGACTCTGGAGTAAATAAGAAGTTTAAGAAATTACTGTCTAATAATAGTTTATTAATTATGCAACAAATAATTGTGAGTTTAAATAAAATGGAAGCACAAAAAAGCCTCCTAGAAGAGTGGGCAAAATAGACATATATTAGTATGTTATTTTTTAACAGCTAATTCGAAAACAGGATAAACTTTTATATGCAATTTTTAATTTTAAAATTATTTTTAGTTATTAAAATAAATTTAAATGATTTCCAATTTCGAATTTTTATTATAAAAATTGTCAAATATCTCTTATTTTTATAATAAAAATTTAAAATAGGAGTTAGGCCTAAATTTTAATATGAAAATTGAAAAATAATAATTGTGTTATATTTATATTATTTAAATTCATTTTAATAATTAAAAATAAGTTGTTTTGTAAAAATCATCCAATAACTCTTATTTTTAAATTTTTTTAATAAAAATTATAATCGTTACGTTCGCTGCTTTTTAGGACCCGCTCACTGGGCCAAGGACTATCCGCAGGCATCCGGCCATCGTCAGTCTCCCGTGGACATCACGCCCTCGAGCGCGACGAAGGGCAGCGACCTTAAGGTCGCTCCACTCAAATGGAAGTACGTGCCGGAGGACACAAAGAGTCTGGTCAATCCAGGTAGGTTATAATGAGATCTGCTAATTGTAAGTTTTTGTGCTTAATCTCGATCTCTATTTCTATTACAGGCTATTGCTGGCGCGTCGATGTGAATGGCGCCAATTCGGAGCTGACTGGCGGTCCACTGGGTAATCAGATCTTTAAGCTGGAACAATTCCATTGCCACTGGGGCTGCACAGACTCCAAGGGCTCAGAGCACACAGTGGATGGCGTCTCCTATGCCGGTGAACTGCATCTGGTGCACTGGAATACCACCAAGTATAAGTCTTTCAACGAGGCAGCCGCCGCACCCGATGGCCTGGCCGTGCTGGGCGTATTCCTGCAGCCGGGTGATCATCATGCGGAACTGGATAAGGTCAGCAGCCTGCTTCAGTTTGTGCTGCACAAGGGCGATCGCGTCACACTGCCGCAGGGCTGTGATCCCGGCAAGCTGCTCCCCAATGTGCACACCTACTGGACGTATGAGGGTTCCCTCACAACTCCCCCCTGCTCGGAGTGTGTCATTTGGATTGTGTTCAAGACACCCATCCAGGTATCTGTTGATCAGCTGAACGCCATGCGCAATCTCAATGCCTACGATGTCAAGGAGGAGTGTCCCTGCAATGAGTTCAACGGCAAGGTCATCAACAATTTCCGACCACCTCTGCCCCTGGGCAAGCGTGAGCTGCGCGAAATTGGTGGACACTGAACAGCAGATTAGTTCAACTGGATATAAAGCGGATAATCAAAAGTCATTGGATTCGAGTCGTATGCTTAGATAACTCACAGCGTGCACCGTAGAAGTGGATGGGATGCCATTGCTTTGGTTTGGTTTGTTCCTTAGCCAGAGCAGCAGCTGAAGATCCAAATTGTTAGTCTCGTTTTAGTTCTTATTACATTATAACAAACACTTGTACCTCTTCATTAAGTATCTGCCTGTATAACTGTATGTGTAAATTGTATCTTGTATCTTGTATCTGTACGTTTGTTTGTTAAACATTTGCTAAATGACAATTAGATTAATGTGTATTACACTTTATGGTATTACAAAATAAATATATATTTTATTTAGATGTTGCATATTGAAACAAGCATGTTGTTTTCTTTCTCAACTTAGACTGCAATTAAGTTCTTTTATACTAAAAGTGTCTTAATCAACTTAGCAGATTGTGGCAATTTTACAATTTTACATTTTCTTTAAGTGAATTTATTGGATTTTATGACAGTGAAATGATATCAAGAAGAATAGTTTCGAAATAAATTTAGAAATTTGTCAATTTATTTAACTTAAACTTAAAACTAACTTTTTATTCCACTTCATTAAAGCATTTTTTGGGAAGTGTCCAATATTGTAAATAAATCCATTTCATAAATTGTGGCTTAATTTAGAAAGTTCTACTGTACTTAGTCAGCTCATTTGATAAAAATGTTCTCGTTCTCGCTCTTTTTTTAGACTCCGTACTTAAAAGGAAGTACAGGGGTCTATTAACTTTGTCACAAAAAAAAATGTGCGTAACAGGCGGAGTTAGGCGTGGCAGACCCCATAAAGTATATATATTCTTGATCAGCATCAACAGCCGAGTCAACATCCGTCTGTAATAGCGACTAGATCTCAGATACTATAAGAGATAGAGGCACCAAACTTGGTATTTAGGTTCGTCTTTATTGCCAGCAGATCTAGTTTTCTTTAGATTTTGGCCATTTGAGATATCTGAACCAACCTGACAGAATATGCATATGGGATGGTCCCATATATCCTGACCAAATTTTGTTGAAATCGGACCACTTTATCATATAGCTGCCATAGGAACGATTGATCGAAAATATATATTTAGTATGAAATTTTTTGGAGATACATATGTATCTCAACCGAGCTCACAGATTGGAAATATTCTATGTCTTTAATATTTTGAGCGAATTTGGTTCAGATCGGTTTACTAGATGACACAGATGTAATATCATCAGCATCATCAAAACTTCGGCGTTCCTAATGGCGTGCAAATACGTATTAGGCTATAGGAGTGTCAGGTTACAGGGTATCTTACAGTCACGAACACTCGACTGTAGCCGCACCTCCCCGCGAACGAAGAGAGCCAAGGGCGGAGCCCCCTTGTTTTATTTTAAGGTTGGCTTTTCGATAGTAAGTACGGGGTCTCCGACAGTCGAGAATGCTCGACTGTAGCACCACCCACTAGTTTTAATAATAATAGTAATTTCTTTTTGTTTTAAGTGAATTTATAATGAAGTCATATTGAAAGCTAAGCCGATAAGAGAATTAGTGATTCACTGCAATATATACTTTTATATATAGCATAAAATATAATGCCTGTTACCAGATCAACAGGGAAAACGTTCGAGGTGAGGAGAGTTGGCATATAAATCCAGCTTTTTCGAGACACTCTGTCTTCTTCATAACAAACCCATCCTGATAATCATTTACTAATAACACGCATTTTTGATTTTCCTTCACTTTGTTAACGGAATCTGGCACATCCTCATTGAGCCATTTTGCATATGTAACCATTGATCCCGTTGAAATCGAAACATATTCCTCCTGCCCAAGATTGCTGAGATCCATCCAATACTTTTGACTATTATCGAGATTTAAACCTATTAATTGCCGCTCTTCATTAGTGGCCATGTTAATTAGGTTGGCGCCCAGTTTACGACATTCCTGAGCAGCTTGAAACCAATTGAGTTCTTTAGATTCGTTGTAATAATACTTTCGGCCGATCAACTTAAATGGTTCCAACTTATGAAGCATTTCCTTTGGCACAGCATTAACTTGTTTGTACTCGACCCTTGTGCTAAAATCAGTGCCTGTGAAGGTATTTATCAAATTTATTTGTAGTTTAAATATATGAAAATTCTTACTTTCAACACTGCCTAATGGCATCAGTACTTGAATCAACAGAAAAGCACCAATTATAGAACAAAACATTTTTTCTTCAATTAATTTTAAGAAGTGATCGATTTCAACGATTCAATACAAATGTTATTATTTGCACACAGAGCGCTAGCTATATATAAGCTAATATATTGGATGAATCATTCCACATATTCTATGATACATATTTGTGCTATATATAACAGTACAAAAACCTCAGATGAATGTTATTAATTAACAAATATAAACTTATTTACAATAACCGACTATGGTAGAAATTTAATCATACCTATAAGGATTCATAATGGAACGTTACTACTAGGTCACACTGCCTGTTTGGTAAACTCCAGCAGTTCCTTTGGCTTAGATGTCCATTGCTGGAAGTAGACAGATCTTAATTGCTGCCAGGCCACCTGATAATCTCTAGCCATGGATTTGCACTTTGCATAAGTCAACATATCGAGATCCGGCAATTGCAGCTGTAGCTTCTTACGTAACTCTATGCTGCAGTGCAGCAAGTCCAGAAAGTTTTCTAGTAACTTATATTTACTAACGGAACATGCGGCTTGTGGAGTTTGCAGTTTCTTCTTAGTAACTCCCTGGCGTTTGCCCATCACTACTATTTCATGGGGCCTGTAAAAATTACTTATATGGATTATTTACAGTGGACTGTAGAAGATGATCACTGCTTACCCTGGTGATTCTGACAGTTGAGACCAAATTATTCCACTTGGCGATGGCTGCCAATCTGCACGTTGAGCATACTCAAAGGGCAGAGATGCATCAACTCGAATGAGTGGAACTTGCGATTGGTAACGACTATGTTCAAAGTTTCTCCCCTGCCAACGCTGGTAAATGGCCCTCTCTAGGCATTCAAGACGCGCATCTGGACAAGTGAAATTCAAGCTTCTAAAGTAGATGGGCTTGTCGATTAGCATGTCAAGCAGCGCGCCTTGAACACCAAGCAAGTTCCAGCGAGATAGCTTATCACTGCAGGACATCGATAATGTACGTTCCCCTCGTCCTGGCTTAGTGCGCAAAGCCGACGGGGTTTGTAGCATATCATCGAGAGGCATTTTATGCTTGTTTATCAATTTGGCACCGGTATAAACTGCTGCATTGCTTGAAAGTAGCGTTAAGCCAGTTTCCGAGGCGTCTTCATCAGTCTCGTCTAGAGCCAGTCGCGGTCGCTTTGGCAACGATTCCTCTGTTTCTGTTTCTTCGACAATGCACGCATCCCCGCAAGGCGTTTGTGTGCTAAGGAAGTGAAAGTCCAGGTTCTGGTTAAGCACAAAACAATCCGACCCAGGATCCCAACTAAAGATTGCGTCCTCTTGATTGTGTTGTTTGCTTGTGACTACCTTCAACAATTCGTGGTATAAATATCGAAGAAAGCCACGACGCGCCAGCACCTCAGCATGGGAATCATTTAAAATGAATCCACTTTTACACAGTTTACTGCGACCAATGCACTTGGTTCTATATATAAAAAAATAGCATTACAAATAAATTTCATTATTATAATTATAATAATATACCAACCCTGTAGCAAGGGATACCACTTTGCTGGTCTGTGATCGTCCATCGTATTGTACTATACCGGCTAATACCGTCCATTGGCTGTTTGTAGGTTTCCCTGTTTTTGGCAAATCTCGGAATTTGTTGTAGCATAATTCTGCAATCTGTTGCACTGTCAGTTTGACGTTCCGTTGAGAGCACATTAAAAATAGCTTGAGTTGCATTGAATCAGTTCAGTGCTGCCAACTTTTGTTTGAAAAGAAACTGTTTTTGACTGGAGGAACGATGCAAAAAAGCTGAAAAAATAATTTAAAATAGCCATAAAATAGCTAGTTTTTCAATTCATTAATTCCTGTATTTTCTCCCGAGAGGGGAAGAGTGAGCCACAAAATCAGTTGCTTAGAAAGAAACTGATCAATTTGAGCAGCAGCAGCTCTGTTATTCATTTGGTGTGAATAATTTCATTAATGTTGTCCTCATTCTCCTGATTTTCATTATCATTTAATAATCCGTAGGAATTTATTGGGAGGCTTATATGTGTATCAGCACTTGTCGAGTCTGCGCAAATGGCTGTATATTTATAATTCATAACAAAATATATTATTTTCATTTTAAATAGCACACTATTGAACCAATACCTTAAATAAAGTACTATGTTAAGTATCAATGGCAACCTTAGCCAGGTTTGCAAAAGTATTGTTACCGCCAGAATCCTTATAGTAATTGACTTCAACCCAAAATTTTGTAGTGCTACTTTGCCATTTTACGAAGTGAATTTTTTTATATTGGCTTTTAATTTGCTAATATTTGGGCATTTACAAAAAATCTAAATAAAAGCATTTAAAAACGAAGCAAAAAACGGGAATTCTCCCGCTGCGCGCTGTTTGCAAATTTATCTAGCAAATGACCTTTGAATAAAGCCAGATTTGACGGGAAAAAAGCGAGTCTGGCACCACCAAATCATTTATTTCAAGTTCATCAACGTGAGCGAACGAGCCAAAGCTGCCATACAGTTGCAACTTTTTGTGTTGTTTGTAATGCTGTTAAAATTTTGAAATAAATTTTAATAATTCATTGAAAGTACAATTTAAAAAACCAAAAAAATTAAAAATTTTCTTAAATAATTAAGTTTATTTTAAAGAGAGTTTGGTGCACGTCACCCATCGCGTGATAAAGAAATTAAGTAAGAAATTAAATGAAAAAAAATAAAAATAACGATTAAAACATTACAAAAACTCCTGTGAAGGTTTCAAAATTCCAGCTGCAAAATTAATTTTTAAAAAGACAACCATATTTAACAGTGTTTCTAAAAGGAGTTAAAAGGCTGCCACCGTTGCCAAGGTTGCCACCTTGTTTTTTGCCAATTCAATCAGCTGATTAATGCATTTATTTATTAGAGGTTGTGTTTGTAAAAAATAATAATACGTATTTGGAATTGAATTCAATTAAATATGCCGAAAGTAGTTTCGCGGAGTATTGTTTGTTCTGACACCAAAGATCAAGAGGAGTATAATGAGGAGAAGCCGTTAAACATATACTACTGTCTGTGTGGCAAAATGTCACTGATATTGGGTAAGTGTAATCCAATAAAAATGTAAATAAATATTTTTTAATCAAACTATTCTTATTTTAGATTGCACATTAGATCAGTTGCCGCTTCGTGAAGTGGACAATGCGCGAGTTATCGATGCCAACGATCATGCGAACAAATTAACATTTAACCCAGCCCCAAAAATGATATATATTTGCCGCAAGGGCAAGGGAATTGAGAAGCAGTATCGCTATAAGGTATGTATGTAGATCAAGATGTAAATATATAAGGTGACGTTTTTGCTGAACGCTGAAGCTAAGGTTGCTAAACAATTTTGACGTGCTCTCCCGGTTCCCGAGACAGCAAACATTTTGCTTTCCGCAGTCCTCGTTTGTTTTATGTTTCTGCTGTCATTCGAGAAAAAGAAGGCAAAATAAAGAAAAATAAGCCGCACAAACTCTCTAGACAATGTTTGCTTATCATACTCATACTGTCAAAATAGCTACCTCACCTTATGTTAATGCATCTTGACGTAGATCCTTGAAATATTGAAATAATACGAGTATTTACCAATCTTCGTTTTTTATTGACCATTGCAGTGTCGCAACTGCAATCTACCACTATACTACAGACACAGCAGCGACTCCCAAGTTACCTTCATAATGAGCAACGCGCTGGTGCGGAACAAGGGCGAGCAACCTTTGGCCCAACTACTGGCAATGGAGGCAAAAAGTAATACAAATACGAGCAACGCCACAAGTGGGCCGCCAATTACTGCGGCTATTGTAAGTGCTGAGGATTCGGGTATAGTGGATACCAGTGGTAAAAAGGTGATGGTCACGCGCCATACAAAGAATATGGGCAAGTTTAGCTCTGTGACAGTATCCACCATCGACGAGGAAGAAGATGAAATTGAGGCGGTAAGGGCAAGTTTGTCAGGATTGTGAACACACATCCATTAATTCCATGTTTGTATTTCAGCGCGAGATTGCCGACAGTTACGCTAACAATGCGAGGATAATTGAGAAGCAGCTTCAGCGCAAAGGCGGCAAGCTGGCTGATCTTGGTGTAAAACCTAAATCGGATGATGTGCAACCCCCGCAGAAAAAACAACGGGGCACTCTGCTGGAGAGATAAATACTCATTCCGTAACGCCCATCATTATTTTATAATACATAGTCTAATAATATTGCCATCAATCGGCTTAGTCTTTTACACTTACAAATTAGTTGTGGCTAACTCGAGCATCAGAGCAGTCGTTTTTATCCGGAACTG
Organism: Drosophila limbata; assembly: GCA_963924055.1. Taxonomy (NCBI): domain Eukaryota; kingdom Metazoa; phylum Arthropoda; class Insecta; order Diptera; family Drosophilidae; genus Drosophila; species Drosophila limbata. Next base: position 7,754,441 of record OZ001353.1, read on the forward strand.
TATTTTACGAGTATTAAAATACGTTACTGCTTGTGCAGACCCTACAAGTATACGCCCCTAATATCAATGTTTCGCATAAAATGAATTTCCACACTCTGTTACATACTCTACTAATATCATCACTGTCACTTAAAATTTCATCAATTGATGCAAAGATAAGTGTTTCGAAATGTAATTGTGATTGTGACTGTCTTCACATATCTGAATGTAAATATTGGGAGGAATTTCTAGAGAAATCTAATGGCGCCGCGCAAATAACATATTGCAATAGGTTTAATGAACTGGTTTGTTGTCGTAGAGACGAACAGACAACTATCTCGGAAAAGAGTAAGCAAGATTTTTTTGAATTTTTCAACATCATACAAATAAAAAAAATTTTCCATAAGTGTAAATTGAATCTTTCACAATAAATCATAGAAAAAATATCGATTCAATTAATCATTAAATTTAAGTTTTTGCTAATGCTGTCAATAGTCGGTCTTAAAACTCATTTTGAATTGTTAAATTTAAATTGAATATAAATTGCATTGAATAGAAAATACCTTTTTAAATAAAAAAGATTTGTTTTATATTTTAGCATATTCTTGTAAACAAAAGCGATTTTATACCGGTGTTTAAAACCTGAAACAAACAACCGTTATGAAACAGATATCCCAAGATTTTGCGTTACCAAAAACCAAAATTCAATAATACCCGAAATTAACTATAAATTATCGATTGATTGATAATAATTTCAGAATGCATGGAATTCGCCGAAATTAAAGGTTTTTGTCCAACGCGTGGACTTATCAAGGATGGAAAAGTGACAAATCCGCATGAAATACCGTTTATGGCCTCCGTTCAAGTGAAAAGAACAGGTGAAAAAGATTACAAGTGGATATGCGGTGGTGCGTTGATAGATCCAAACTTTGTAGTCACTGCAGCACATTGCTTTGATGATTTTGACACAAATGTTGTGTAAGTCTTCTGTGTGTTTTGAGAAAATCTGAATATTCAAATTAAATTTTACATTTTTTAGGGAGGTGTATGTGCTCTTGGGTGCCCATTATAGAAATAGTACAGATAAACGTCTCCGGGTTAACATAACAATTCATCCAGAATACGGCAATTCACCCAATTCCTTCGCTGACATTGCTTTATTAAAACTCCACAGCAACGCAAATATTACAACGGAAAAAATAAGACCAGTATGCTTGCCTAAAACAAATGGCAGTGAATTAGAAACATTTATGACTGCTGGTTGGGGATATAATCGTTCGCAGAATGAGCCGGATCAATTGTTGAAGACAACTTTAGTACAAAAGCCGATTGAGAATTGCCCTGATCCAAAGGGGTCGGATATTAATAGCCTAATTTGTGCGACCCCAAATGGTAGTTCTGGAGATGTTTGCCAAGGTGATTCTGGAGGTCCATTATTTGCAGGATATCCTGACCGTGATAATTGCCTCTTTGCCATCATGGCTGTTGTTTCACAAGGATTGCTCTGCGATGCCCCACTGTCACATACTCTTCACACAAGAATTTCCTACTTTCGGGAATGGATTGAGAGAACCGTGTGGCCAGAGGAAACAACCGCAAAGTACCCATAGTATTGTTAATATTATTACCATTTAACAATAAACCCAATCAATATATTAATTACATTTTAATTATTAATGGGATTCCGGTAAGCGTTTTAGATTTGGTTTAAATTATTTTCGACCAAATCTAAATCAGTTAACGGAACGACCCTTTTTGCACACTGATTAGTTTTAGATTTCGTGAACAGCTGATTGACAACTAAAAAGTATACAAAAAAGGGCGCAATAGCACAAAATGCAGAGGAGCCAGAAAAGGAAATTTATAAACGTTCTCCATATTGATATTACAGCAGAATGTAAACAAACACCAAATGTCACAGTTTTCATTTGAAACCAAATCGAAATCAAATCGAAATCAAAACGAAATCAGCCTCAGAGTAGATTTCACGAAATCAATTAGTAAGACCACATTTCCCTGATTTTCTCTGGGCACACTGAAATTTTTGTATGGAGCGGCTGTGAAATCTAAACCAAATCTAAAACGCTTACCGGAATCCCATTATTGTATTGTAAAGTTTTCAGTTCTCTTCAAAAGTGATTATCGAAGCTCGTTGTATCGATATGGTTATTCCCTGATATCGATACAACTCGCTTATTTAAATATCGATACATGCGGCACTTAATTCTATCGACTATCTTATTTTAAATTTTAAATAATTATTACGATTTTTACATATTAACCACTTAATAGTTATCTATTGAATGTATTGTGTATATGAACATGCAGAAACTATAAATTTAAGAAAATATCAGATTTGAAAATAAATGTATAAATATGTATCGGTTATCGAATATTAAAAAAGTTATCCAACACTTTTTAAGCAATTGTGCAGCTAACTTAACGTCGTTGTAAGCAGAATTTGCAGAGAAAAAATATTGAAAAAAATTGTGTGTATAGCATGTAAAAACAAAGTTTTGTTTTTGTTCGTTAGGATTGCAAAAAATATAAAAAAAAACGCACCACATAATTCAGGCAAAAAAAGGACAGACACAACGCTAAAAATGTTGCTGCCCGACGACGACGGTTCTGTTGACTAATAAAAAGAGTGTGCGTGTGTGCATGTGTGTGCGTGTATGTGAGTGAGTGTGGAGTGCAGAAATGTTTTCCAGCAGTGGCAGCCATGGGATTAGCGTTGGCGTTGCTTCCACTGTTCAGGGCTCCGATGGCTACGATTTTACAAAAAACGAGAATGCGGCACGTTGGCGCGGATTGTTTATACCATCACTGCGCAAGGTGCTGGAGCAGGTGAATCCATGCGTGACTGCCAAGGAGGATGCGTTGCTCTATGTGGAGAAGCTCTGTGTGCGTCTGCTGGCAAAATTGTGCGCCAAACCACTGCCGCATTCTGTGCAGGATGTGGAGGACAAGGTGAACAAATCCTTTCCAGTGCCCATCGTTCAATGGGCACTTAAGGAGGCGAGCGAGGTTCTCAATTCGAAAAAACGGAAATCTCTGTTGCCCACTGAGCGGGTGCATACGCTTCTTCAAAAGGATGTGTTACAGTATAAAATCGATAGTTCCGTATCGGCCTATCTGGTGGCTGTGCTCGAGTGCATCTCGGCCGATATACTCAAAATGGCCGCCGACTATGTGTGTCGAATCTCGCACTGTGAGATAGCCAAAGAGGATCTCGAGGTGGTCATGAATGCCGAGCGTGTGCTGGATATGCTCGACATGCTCGATCAGAGCAGCGAACATCTCAAGTGCAATATGCTGCCCAGCCCGCTGTCGCTACCGGCGCAACGGGCGAGCGCCACCTACGAGGAGACTGTGAAGGAGCTGATAAATGATGAGAAGCAATATCAGCGGGATTTGCACATGATTATACGTGTGTTTCGCGAGGAGCTCATTAAAATAGCCCGCGATCCCAAGGAACTCGAACCGATATTCTCCAACATCATGGACATCTATGAGGTCACAGTTACACTTCTCGGCTCTCTCGAGGATGTGATCGAGATGTCGCAGGAACAGAATGCTCCTTGTGTCGCAAGCTGCTTTGAAGAGCTCGCCGAGGCCGAGGAGTTCGATGTGTACAAAAAGTATGCCTACGATGTCACCTCGCAAGCGGCACGCGATGCTCTAAGCAATCTCCTGGCAAACCCAAATGTAAGCAGCGCTTTTTTTCATAAGCTCTCTCTTGAATGTTGTAAACTATGACGTATTTAAATTTTTGTAGGCACCTTCGCTTATGTCAGCGGGTCATGGTTTCCGGGAGGCGGTCAGGTATTATCTGCCCAAGTTATTGCTGGTGCCCATCTGCCATGCGTTTGTCTACTTTGACTATATTAAGCATCTCATGGATCTCAGTACATCACAGGACGATATCGAGAGTTTTGCGCAAGTGCAGGGACTCCTGCATCCATTGCACTGCGACCTCGAGAAAGTGATGGCCAACCTGTCCAAGGAGCGACTGGTGCCGGTCAGCGGTCGCGTGCGACGCCAAATGGCCATTGAACGGACTCGGGAACTGCAGCTTAAAGTGGAGCATTGGGACGACAAGGATGTGGGACTGAACTGTAATGAATTTATACGCGGTAAGTCCCATGGTCAGACATTATAATCTTGCTTGAACATTTTTCTGATTACAATCTTTTCGTTCATTCGCAGAGGGTTCACTTAGTAAACTCGGATCAGGTAAACGCATTTGGAGCGAGCGCAAAGTATTTCTCTTCGACGGTCTCATGGTGCTATGTAAGGCGAATACAAAGAAGCAAACGCCATCTGCAGGCGCCACCGCTTACGATTATCGACTAAAAGAAAAGTTTTTTATGCGTCGCGTGGAGATTAATGATCGGGTGGACACCGAGGAGCTGAAGCACAGCTTTGAGCTCATTACTCGGATGCATCCAGCTATTGTGCTATCGGCGGAAAATGCACAGCATAAGAACGACTGGATGGCAGATTTGATTATGGTCAATACCAAATCGATGCTTGATCGCATATTGGATAGCATACTGCAGGACATTGAACGGAAGCATCCGTTGCGCATGCCTAGTCCAGAAATCTATAAATTTGCTGTACCCGATAGTGCCGAGAATATTGTGCTTGAGGATCGGGACAGCGGAGTTGTGCCCATGATCAAGGGGGCAACGCTTTGTAAATTGATTGAGCGCCTCACCTATCATATCTATGCGGATCCCACATTTGTGCGCACCTTTCTCACCACATATCGATACTTTTGTTCACCACAACAGCTGCTGACGCTGCTGATCGAACGTTTCGAAATACCAGAGCCGAGCCTGGTATACCAGGAACAGCAGACGACAAGCAGTGTTGGTGGCACTGACCATGACAAAAATGATGCAGTGACGGCGACAGCATCAACCGCGGATAGCGACAAAATGCTTAAGAACTCGCAGCGCGAGGATTGGAAACGGTATCGCAAGGAGTTTGTGCAGCCGGTACAATTTCGTGTACTGAACGTGCTGCGTCACTGGGTGGATCATCATTTCTACGATTTTGAGAAGGATCCGACACTGCTGGACAGACTGTTGCATTTTCTCAACGATGTCAACAGCAAATCCATGCGCAAATGGGTCGATTCTGTGCGAAAGATTGTCGATCGCAAGGTAACTACTTTGATTCCCGATACAAATTTTGACAAATATTACTATAAATACCAAAGACTGGACGAATAATGTTAGGAACATAATTCTACGAAACTTGTAATTAGCAAATCAAAATTGAAGACATTTAGTTAGATAAGACAAATAGGGAAAACGAATAGAACGTTCCATTTTTTGTCGAACACATAGTAAAGGTTTCATTTCGCTTTTTATCGATACGATAACACAAGTCGTTTAGATCAATTATGTATATCATGCCACACTTAAATAATACTCTTACGGTTTTAAAATTCTAAATGAGCTAATCTTTAAATTGCGAGAAGCTATAAATTAAGTTCAAACCCAGTTTCTGAATTTATGTTTAAATTTTAAAGTTTTTGTAAAACATCTAATATAGGTAACTATTGCATTAACATAGAGCTAACTGATTGAAAGACGATAGAATGTTTAGTCACAGAATTGATAAATGTACTGATTTATTTTCCGTTTTTAGAACAAACAAAGCAATAAGAAGATCGTCTATGCTTACGGTCACGATCCACCGCCCATAGAATATCATCTGAATGTACATGACGATGATATAACGCTGTTGACATTGCATCCGCTTGAAGTGGCGCGACAACTGACTTTGTTAGAGTTTGAGATGTATAAGAATGTGAAGCCATCGGAGCTGGTTGGCTCCCCGTGGACCAAGAAGGAAAAAGAACTAAAAAGTCCCAATCTGCTCAAGATCATGAAGCATACCACAAATGTAACACGCTGGATTGAGAAGTCCATCATGGAGGCGGAGAATTACGATGAACGTCTGGCCATCATGCAGCGCGCCATTGAGGTGATGATGGTGATGCTGGAGCTGAATAATTTCAATGGTATACTCTCGATTGTCGCTGCCATGGGCACGGCAGCGGTATTTCGATTGCGTGCCACTTTTAATGGTCTGCCGGAGCGGCATCGTAAGTTCCTTGACGAGTGCCGTGAACTAAGTGAAGATCATCTCAAGAAATACCAGGAGCGTTTACGTTCCATTAATCCGCCCTGTGTGCCATTCTTTGGTCGTTATCTGACGCATATACTGCATCTGGAGGAGGGCAATCCAGATCTTTTGACCAATACGGAGCTCATAAACTTCTCCAAACGACGAAAAGTGTCGGAAATCATTGGCGAGATACAGCAGTACCAAAACCAGCCCTACTGCCTCAACGAGGAGCCCACCATACGACACTTTTTTGAGCAGCTCGATCCCTTCAACGGACGCTCCGATAAGGAAATGTCCGATTATCTCTACAATGAGAGTCTGCGCATCGAGCCGCGCGCCTGCAAGACGGTGCCCAAATTTGTAAGTTTACGCCTAACACCCAAATGATTATGCTCGTCCTGAACTGACCCTGATATTTTGTATTTGCAGCCCCGTAAATGGCCGAACATTCCGCTTAAGTCGCCGGGAATTAAACCGCGTCGTCAGAACCAGAATAACAACAGCAATAAGCTGTCAAACAATGCGCCGGCTAACGTGGAACCGCAACCGGCAGCAGCAGCTGCAGCAACGACGGCGACAGCAACATCAGCAGCGGCGGTGGCTGTGGCATCTAGTGTTGGAGTTGGTGTTGGTGTTGGAGATCAAAGTCCACAGCATAATCCGCATGCTTATTCCGTATTTGCGCCGGTCATCATTCCGGAGAGAAACGGTGGCAGCACCTGGAGCGGCATATCGCTGCATCGGACATCGGACAATGGTGAGGTGGCGCCGGCGCCGCATCTGCCCAGAAAGCCAGCAGCGCACGTATGGTCGCACAACAGCAGCAACGTGCCAACGGATAACTTTAGTCCAGCATTCTCGGAGCAACAGCTGCCACCACCACCAGTAACGGCAGCCACTAGCGGCTGGAACAATCTGTCTGATTTCTATGTCACCTCCGAATCGACAGATGTTTTACCGCCATCGCCACTGCCCAAATTGATGATTAGTCCGCGTCACGAAGCAGTTCCGCCTCCGCCACCTGCCGGCAATCGCTCACCATTCCATGGACGCGCCACACAGACGCAGTACAGTCCCACGCACAGCATTGCCAGCACAGTGACGCTCATTGGTTGCGGATTGGACGATGTTAGTCCACAGCTGGGAGGTTTCTATTACAACAGCGAGCAGAGCCAGGGCCAGACGGGAGCGGTGCCCATATCGCCGCATGTGAATGTGCCAACAGCGACCCTGGAGTATCGAGCGGTTCCACCGCCGTTACCACCTCGCCGTAAGGAGCGCACCGAAAGTTGCGCAGATATGGCCCAAAAGCGACAGGCACCCGATGCACCCACTGTGAGTATACACCAAACTCGTGTTGTTAGACCCTGTTGACATTGTTGTTGTTGTTGTTCTTACTTGCAGTTACCTCCTCGCGATGGCGAACTGAGTCCGCCTCCAATACCGCCCCGACTCAATCATTCCATGCCTCCAGGCTATGCACGTCACGGCCATCAGCCGAAGGAGTTTGTGGGTAAAAGCAGCAGCCTTTTGCTACCCAATACGAGCAGTATTATGATACGCCGCAATTCGGCAAAACAGCCATCACTGGGAGTTGGTGCCGCTGCTGTCGCAGTCACGGGGACGGCATTGGGTTCCATCAATGCCACAACTTCGACGCTGATCAATGTTTCCCAGTCAACAGCGTCAACGGCGGCCAGCGACGAACAGCAGCAACAACAGCAGCTACAGCAACAGCACCAGCCACCGCAGTCGATCTCTCCGGCGTTAAGCTCCTCTACGACCACATCACCAATGACACCCATGACGCCCATGTCCCCGTACATTCCCAGCACAATTGACAGCAGCACGTCGAGCAGCTTTCCGCATCAACAGCAGCAACAATCGCGTCTAAGGACACAACAGCAGCCAGTAGTATATGCACAGCAGCAGCAGCAACAGCAGCTTCATCATTATCACCATCATTCACAACCGCAGCCTCATCATCACCATGTGCATCATTCGCATCCACACACTCAACATCATACATCACAGCACCCAAACAGACGCTCGTCCCCAAAGGAATTCTTTCCGATTGCCACGAGCCACGAGGGCACACCCAAACTTCCACCAAAACCTAGTCTAAGCGCAAACTTCTACAACAATCCAGGTAAATGGAATATTGCATCTCTCAGATACAATTGTAATGTCTTTAAACGAATTTCTTTTTTTTACATATTTCACAGATAAAGGTACGATGTTTCTTTACCCAAGTACAAACCAAGAATAATATTTATTGCCTGGCGATGTGTGATAGGACAAAAAAAACAAACGAAAATACATGGAGAAACATGTTGAAACGTGACAGCAAATGAAATATAGATACAAAATGATAAAAATGTATATGTTTGTGTGCGCATTCAATGAGATATGGACCGAGTTAAATCTGACCGATTTTTATTATTCGAAACTCAAAGCAAAATGCAAAAATTTATGTTATTATATTAATTATATTATAAACAATTGTAAATATCGAGAAAATTGTATTGATCGTAGAGCGTAAAAACAATAAAGTATAACACTATTGTTAGACATTCGCACCGATCGTTTTTATTATATTCTTAAATCTCAATAACAGTTTTACAGTTGGATCTTAAATAGATTTAGAAATTGTAGTAAATCGTAGTAAAAGTTTAATTTAGTTTTGTGAGTTTACTGAGTATCTACAAGTCGAAAAACGTATGGAATACACCGATCGACAATAATGAACTTTTAATACTCCACATGAGCTTCTTAGGCATTTTTTTAGGTTTGTTTTGGATTCCTTCCGAAAATTGATTCTATGGTATTTGATAAAATTTTCATGGAAGATTATAAAAACTCTTGATTCTGGCCAATGACCTTGACAGACCAACGAAAATGAAATCCAAAACTGTGTCATTAACCAGTAAAATACCGAATTAAGCTCTGTAATTATCATTAGCTTCAAGTGACCGGAACACCTGGCAATAGGTTCACTTTGAAAGGCATTCGCAGACATTTGTTAACATAATAATATAAATGGTTAATTGGTTTAAATAGGAAAACCGCCAGTTGTTAGTTTGATAGAATATAATAAAGAGGGAAGGGGGGATTGGGGCATAGCGAAAGAGGCCTCATTAATAACGATTGTGCTAATTGTTGTCGCTGTTGTGCATTGCAATAACACGACAAAGTCATACAAGAAACAACAACAAACTGTTCGTTTCCTTTCGCTTTTCAGACAACCAACTTTGCGAGCAACTGCGTCGATGACGTCGTTCAAATGCTTCCTGAATTTTGGATGATTGCTTGAACTGGTTTTTCGTGCATTTAAAATATTTATTTTTGCAACGAACGAAGGCAGGTTTTGTTTGTGTTCTTTTGTAAGAAAGGGTATTTCAATCTATTTACAAAAGATGTAACATTACTGTACATCCCCTTTAAGTAAAGTTTCTCAAACTTTTGTTCATTTGGTAATCAAAATTTTATTTTATAGCATTAGTTTTCAGCGAATTTCAATTAAGTGTAATATTAAAGTTTCGATAAAAGGTTTCCTAAAAATTAAGTTCTAAATATATATTATTTTTTTTGTTAAATATTTATCAAATTTTTATACCCCTTACTTAAAAATTAAGTAAAAGGCGGTATTGTATTCGTTGCAATGTATGTAACAGGGAGAAGGAAGCATCACCGACCCTTTAAAGTATGTATATTCTTGATCAGCATCAACAGCCGAGTCGATATAGCCATGTCCGTCTGTCCGACCGTGTGAGGGCCTAGATCTCAGAGACTATAAAAGCTAGAGAAACGAAATTTGGCTCACAGACTTCTATAAACTCCTTTCCCCTTTCCGCCTCCGTAAATCGCGAAAAGCACAGTTTTCAAGATATTAGGATTTTTTACTAATTAACGTTAACTACTATTATTACCTATCTACATCGTAGCAAGATCGGACAAATAGGAAGGTGGTAATGGCTAATTAAAGCTTTTAAGCAATGTAAGTGTCCAAAAGCATGCAATAAAAAATAGTTTAAATTGATTTAAATAAGTAACGGGTATCCTATAGTCGGGAGCTCGACTGTAGCCTTTCCCACTTGTTTATTATAAGTCTTTAGTGACTAAATTATTTTTCGGTACAAAATTTTAAGTTTTTATACAAATTTTTAAAAATAAATAAAAACTAAAAAAATGTAAGTCAGGTTTAACTTTTATTTTATAAAAGTCAGCTTAACAGATATATACAGTCAAAAGGGTATTTAGTATTCGACAATTTAAACAAATTTCAATTCTTATTAATATAATCAATGCGACATTTGATTAAATGCAATTCTGGTGAAGCATCTGTTGTTTTTTGAACACTCCAACTGGAAAGAGGGTATGTACTGCAGGCTAAGTAAATGTGTTTCAATATTTGCGTCAGAAAACGTAATTTTCTTAATATTATCTCCTTTCCATGAAATGAACATAAAAATTTCACGACAAAATTTAATAAAAAAAATTCGTTGAGAAATCAAATCAAAATAGAATGTAAAAAATCTTAAAACGAGGATATTATTATGTAGACAAATAAGATGAACTTTTGTGTGAAATTTCGATATTTATATTTATAGAGAAATTGAGAATTGGGAATGCATTGCCAACGTGGAGAGTCAAGGCCATTAGCCAAGATCAGTTCCTTAACTTGTGGGTTCAGAATGAATTCACATCTCTCTCTCTCTCTCTCTCTATCCCTATATTTCTCTCGTAGTAAAAACATTCTTATATATATATTTACTTAGAACGTAAAAGTCTTCCGCATTGATTAATTGATTTGTTGTAGTCAGAGAAAGTTGTTGAGATATAGCAACCATATCATTCTCAAGGTTAAATGAGCAATGAATTAATTGAATTTGAATTTGGTTGCATTTCTCCAATAGTCTTGACCAAGATCTTATATGTCTACGGCTGATAATTCACATCATCGCCACGACCTACGGCAACAATTTGCCCATCACGTTTCACGTTTCAGTTGTGCAATTAACTTGTTAATAACAAACTATTCAAAAAACAAAACAAAAAAAACAGTGAAAAATACACCCACAGAATAATTTTTGCAAATTTATTCAATGAATTTGCATTTAATGTATGGTTGATTGTAGCTAATGAGAGAGAAACCACCTCGACAACCACAATTTGCATCTCTTCGAAGGCAAAAGCATCTCGCATTGGCATTCGCATAATTACTAGCAATTAAATTGATCAACTAAGTACATAATTGTATTACATAAGCAATCAACAATTACCAACCCAACGAAAACATTTTCTAAACAACCTTAAATATTTCATTGAAGGTTTTACACAGTTTCGAGACAATCCCCAAAACCCAAAACCCAAATTCGGTGTATTCGCTGATGATTCAACGAGAAATCCCCGCACAGTCGCAAATCGGACGTCATTAGATTGTTGAACTTGATTAAAACAATCAAAGACTTATTTTTGCTGGAGTGTGAGCTTAGACGACTGCGAGATCATCTACGGAATAAAGAAATTACTTTGGGGAAACCTTGAATTATCGGATCACTATGTCGTATTTCTGCTAAGGAGGCGAAGGGTTGAAATCTGGATATGGTAATATTTCCGCAGTCTCATCATGAATTATACAATAATTATGAAAGTGTTGTTCCCTTTCCCATTTTGAATTTTGAGTAGAAGTCAGCGATTTTTGTTTATTTTCCGGTCATAAATAGACTCAGCACTTCAAATTAATACGGACAAAATTTATTTGACTTCACAATATTTCGCAGTAAAAGCAACAAAAGGGTTGCCTTTAACTGAATTTCGCAGTGCATACCTAAGTTTTTTGAAAAAATGTTTCAAAAAATTTCGCTATTTTTTTTCTTTTTTAATTTTATAAACTACATAAAAGAATTAAACAGTAGAAAATTAAAACAAAACTTTTTTTCTTCATTTTAAATGTGAGATACGTACGTAAAATGAGGTGCCTTTAATTTAATTTCGGGGAGTGTACAATTATTTACAATAATGTAAATTCAGGAGAGAGGAAAGAAATGGCAATTTAACAGACATATATTTATTAGTTTTAGGAAAATGTAAAATTTAAAATCGTTTTTTGCATTCTTGTGTAATGATAGAAACTGAAAGCTCACTTCCGAAAAAAAACATATACCCTTTAAACATTTTTAAAAAAAAAAGGTACACTTCAGAAAATATTTTACAAAGGTTTTTGGTAAGAATAACAAAAAAATACAACTCAAGGAATAATCATTATGTAATAAGTTTAATTTTTTATATAATTAAAAATAATCATTAATTTGTTATTTCATAAATTAAAAATAATAATAACTTTGAAATTTGAATAATACAACTTACAATGGTTATAGTCCCTGGAAATTAGTTAGGGCATTTACTTATTAACAAAAAATTCACATTTACTAGCTGATTTATGGGCATTCCATTAACGCACTGACTATTCAATGGTTCTTTCCCTCAATTATAAAATTACTTTAGAATACCTCAAATACTACAATTACTGTTAATTGGCGATTGTATTATGAATCTAATTTACTAAGAAGTAAATAGAATACTTTTACTTAAGAAAGGAAGTACGCATTCTAAAAGGAAACGAGCTATCTTTAGCGATAAGAAAGCTTTTGATCATTAACATTAATCATTAACTGCAAACGAGCCTCTTACTTGATATTTATGATGCTAATGATGAGATCGGAATTGGGATTGGGATGTGATGCAGGTGTCTTTTAACTTTCCCTTATGCATATGTCGAGCGAGCTGAAAAGCTCAAAGAAAGAATGAATAAAAAACAAAAAAACAACCAGCCGAGAATCGATCGGGTAAGCGATCTTGATTCTCTCTCTCTCGTCATGAGAGAGCGTCGGCATTGTCTTTATGTAAGTCGTGTGAGCGCCTGTGTGTGTGTGTGTTTGTGTCAGTCAGAAGCAGCTTTTATAAAAGCAGCAAGAACCACAACAATTTGCTCAGTTCGGTTGTGAACTTCAGAATCAGAATCAATTGTCAAGTGTCAGGATCAGTTGTTAGCGCGACAACAGACAACAGAGACCAATTTAATCCAACGTATTCAGTTCAGAGATTAGACACAGAATTGTTATTGTTTGGTGCCAACAAAATGCTGGCCAGTGAAAATTTCCCAACTCATCACTTTAAGAATTCTATATATAAGCCGTACAATGGGGCCAGCAATGCCAACCCATCGACCAATGTTGAAGATTTGGCAAGCGTTTCCAAGACATTGACGTTAGGCACGTCGTCATCGAGTGATTCTGTTGTGATCGACAAACCATTCAACAACAATAAGAATAATACAACCAACAACAATAACAACAATAATAACAACAACAATTGCAATGGAAATGGCAATGCTTTGTCCAGCTTTGTGGCCAGCCATCCGGCAGCTGAATTCGAGGGCTTCATTCGCGCCTGCGTGGATGAGATCATTCAGCTGGCCGTGTTTCAGGGCACAAATCGCTCCTCAAAGGTAGTGGAATGGCATGAGCCCGCCGAGCTGCGTCAGTTGTTTGACTTTGAGTTGCGTGATAAGGGCGAGTCACAGGATAAGCTGCGTCAGCTGCTCCGGGAAACGATACGGTTTTCCGTCAAGACGGGACATCCGTATTTCATCAATCAACTGTATTCGGGTGTCGATCCGTATGCTCTGGTCGGTCAATGGCTCACCGATGCCCTCAATCCCAGTGTCTATACGTATGAGGTGGCGCCCGTTTTTACGCTGATGGAGGAGCAAGTGCTGGCCGAGATGCGACGCATTGTGGGCTTTCCCGACAATGGACATGGTGATGGCATCTTCTGCCCGGGCGGCTCGATAGCCAACGGTTATGCAATCAGCTGTGCGCGTTACAAATACTCGCCCGAATCCAAGGTAAGCATCGAGCCGAAGGCCAAACCACTTGTGTGTGTGTGTGTCTGTGTGTGTCTGTTTTCATTTTTTATTGTTTGAAGCCAAACAAAGCGGAAGCAACATGCATGCGACCTAGAAGCAAACTCGGATATCGTTACATTCAACTTTTTTGAGTACAGTCTCGTTCTGTGCATAATATTATTTTAGTTGAACTGAGATATCACTAATTAACTAATTTTAATTCCAAGGCAAATCTTTGTTGCGACTTCTTAATATGCACTACTTGACGTATACGTAATATTTTGTATATGATTTAACAGTTTAAGCTCAAACAATATTGAACACTTTTTTCTTGTTTGATACGTATACGTAATATTCATTATTGGTATATTGTTCAAACTGAACAGGATATTTAAACGTTCTTTCAAGTGTGATTCTTTTGATATTATTCTAAAATAATTAATTCGTATTTCTAAGACCATATTAATTGTTTTTATTATTGCTTTTAAATATTTTACTTAAGTTGAACGACGTATACGTAATATTTATTGGATTTTTTTACCTTTTGGATTGTATTAAACGTAAATTGTCTGTTCAAACTTCCTAGTGTGTTGAATTTTCTTCTATAAATTCTTCTTTACTACATTCTATAGTTTTCTTTAATTTTGTTTATGATCATGTAAATTGTTTTATTTATTCGTGCTTTCCCTAATTCAATATTTCAATTGACAGATTCAATAATAAGTTTAATTTGTTATCCGCTCCACAGACAAAGGGTCTTTTCGGTGCAAAGCCCTTGATCATATTCACATCGGAGGATGCGCATTACTCGGTGGAGAAGTTGGCCATGTTTATGGGCTTTGGTAGCGAGCATGTGCGCAAGATAGCCACCAATGAGTTGGGCAAAATGCGACTTGACGATCTGGAGGAGCAGATTCAATTGTGCTTGGACAACAATTGGCAGCCACTGATGGTTTCTGCCACAGCTGGCACCACTGTACTGGGCGCCTTTGACGAATTGATGGGCATCTCCGAGCTGTGTCGCAAGCACAACATGTGGATGCACGTGGACGCGGCCTGGGGCGGTGGTGCACTTATGTCCAAGAAGTATCGTCACCTGCTCAACGGCATTGAACGGTAAGTGTCTCTTTGACAATCATAAATATATTATTATAATTTTTTAAAAATGTTTTGAATTGGGAAAATATTATAAAATTTTTATTAACTATATTAATTACATATTTAATAATAATATTCATCATATTATTAAAAATATTTTACTTATATATTTTTTTTAATTACATAATTTATTATATTTAGCGCCGACTCGGTGACCTGGAATCCCCACAAGCTGCTGTCCGCCTCGCAGCAGTGCTCGACCTTCCTGACGCGTCACTCTCAGATTCTGGGCCAGAGCCATTCAACGAATGCCACCTATTTGTTCCAGAAGGACAAGTTCTACGACACCTCCTATGATACTGGAGACAAGCACATTCAGTGCGGTCGTCGGGCCGATGTCTTCAAGTTCTGGTTCATGTGGAAGGCCAAGGGCAGCAAGGGCTTCGAGGCGCATGTGGAGCAGGTCTTTAGCATGTCTGAATTCTTTACAGCCAAGCTGCGAGAGCGTCCTGGTTTCGAGCTGGTCTTGGATCATCCCGAGTGCACCAACATCACATTCTGGTATGTGCCGCCCAGTCTAAGGCAAATGGAACGCAATCAGGAGTTCTACGACAAGCTGCACAAGGTGGCGCCCAAGGTCAAGGAGGCCATGATTAAGAAGGGCTCCATGATGATCACATATCAACCGCTGCGCCAATTACCCAACTTCTTCCGCCTTGTGCTGCAAAACTCGTGTCTCGAAGAATCCGATATGATCTATTTCCTCAATGAGATCGAATCTCTGGCACAAAAATTGTAGTTTGCCTACGACTTTGATGTATTAAGGAACATTCTTCATGGGCATATGATGTACATATTATTCATGGTATTTTAACTGGTATTAACTCGCGATTATCTCATCATATTGTTACAAAAATTTTAGTATCTTAAGTTGAGACAAAAATAAACATTTAGAACAAGCTAAGCACTTGAATAGAAAAACCAATGAAATCGCCTTATA
The DNA here is from genome assembly GCA_963924055.1 of Drosophila limbata. Taxonomy (NCBI): domain Eukaryota; kingdom Metazoa; phylum Arthropoda; class Insecta; order Diptera; family Drosophilidae; genus Drosophila; species Drosophila limbata. The sequence goes on from OZ001353.1 coordinate 7,770,571, forward strand.
AAAATTACAGCGTTCTTTTCGTAAAATTTTTATTTATTATTCTTATCCAAAGTACGCACCGAATGATATCTCTTTAAAGATATTTAAAAGATATATAAATTTGAAATTTTCCAAATGAGATAAAAGGCCGTTAGCTTTTGAAAAAATCGCTAGTTTGGCGGGAAAGCGCTTAAGCCCGCTAAAATTGATACCCCTGCAGATTCCAAACCACAGAAACTACTCATATGTTTTACATATCGTTGGAAAGGTGTTTCTAAGCTCTTTTATAAAGCAACTCTTTCAACTTGCAGTAGGTAATATATTTTAAATCTTCCCAATAAACCCAGACGCTCTTTTTATTCAACTCATTTAAATACTCAATTTATTTGTGGTAATCCTTCGTCACTCCAACAATATATCTTTAACATATAACAAAAATAAAACTAAAATAAAACTCAACTTATTTCCTGTTTGAGCCACTCCCATTGACTGATATCAGGGCCACCTGCTTTGTCAATGGCCTCCTGTATGCTGAGACTCTGGCCAGGCGCAATGCCATAACCAATTTTCAGACCATGAGGATTCGAGGGCGTCTGGCAGTCCATGGTGCACTCCTTGCGCAGCACCGTGTCCACCTCGACGGAGGAGAAGAATGCCACCGACATGGGCAGATCCGTTAGACCAATGCGTGAGGCACAGAAGGAGCGTGTTAACAAATTGGTAACGTGCATGGCCAATGCTGCTTTGTGGGCCACTTCATCCTTGACCAGATAACGCAGCTCATCGTGAAAACTCAAACAGAAGCGCGCATGGGGCCCCAACAGCCAACGCATGCTGACCAGCATCAGGTGTAGAAAGTCAACAGCGCCACTCTGCACCACCCAGTTGACTCGAGTGGGCAGAAATCGTTGCTCCTGATCCTGTCCGCCATGCGACTCAAGGGCGCGACTTAAGCGGCAGTTAAGAAATGGCGTTTCCGGCTGCTCACGTGTGGCAATCTCTTCCAGACGATTAAACATGGCACTCTCCGTGCCTCCCTGCCAGCTTGGTCGGTGGAAAACCTCACGAATAGGACGCTGACGCTGTAATGCCAGGCGATTAGCTTCGTAGCTGCTGTAACTGTTGGGGAATCGAGTGGATTAAAAGTAAGTCATTAGGAGAAGGCAAAAAGCTGTGATCAATAAATAAGGTGACATTTAAATTTAAGCTCTTTGGGAATTCTATAATTTTCTAAGGATTAATGAACTTTTGGGTTAATAGCACTTTTGTTGCATCTCTGCGATTACTTTTAGTCTACAATTTTATTGAGCATGGAAATTGATAAAAATGTTTTTTGGTTTAATTTAAAAAAAAAAAAAAATTTGCGTAACAGACAGAAAGGGGCGTGGCACAACCCCTAAAATATATACATATATTCTTGATCAGAAACAACAACCGAGTTGAAGAAGTTATTTCCGTCTGTATTACCCAGAGCTCGCAAAATATGATCAACCCATTTTTTTTAGGCTGTCAGCTCACCAAAAAGACAGAGAAAATTGGATCAGACTCGCTCACTCTCTTAAAAAACACATATTTTTGTTTCATTTGAGCTTTGTGTTTTACACTAAACAGTGAGAAAAAATATAAAAAGTTCTCTAACGAAACAGTTTGAATGTGAAACTGACGTTCAACGATCAAAAACTTAGCAAAACAAACGAAGTGGAAGCAAAAAGTGTCTTATTTTAAATAAATTGAAACAAATATAAATAAAGCTTTTTTAATTAGGTATTTAGTTTAACAATTAAAATTGAGTTGATGTTCTCAGCAGTTAAGGATGTGCGCTTTTCGTTTAAAATATAATTAAGGGCAGAGAAAGATCGCTCTACCGACACCTGAGTTGCGGGTGTGGCTAACACCACCTTAGCTAGCTCACTCAGATGTGGTGCCTTAAACTTCAGTCCGTGGTAAAATTTTTTCAAGTCACTTTTTAGTGGTAAACGGCCATATACTGTATTGAAATTTTCAATTTCTAAGTAAATTTTAGAAATTTTTTCAGACGTTTCATCTTCTTGAAAATTAGGGATATCTGCCATACTGTCTAAAAAATCTGATAAAAGTGAATTCTCCTCTGAAATGCTTGCTGAGGGAGGTACTTCATTTGAATTTGACGGTTTTTCAGAGATCGATTTATCACTTGGCTTGATAAAATTAGAAACGTTAAATATATTATGCATTAATAATTTGTAATATATTACTTGATTTAAATTGAAAATGCGGAGTGCAATTCTTTTTAAATTTTGTTTAGCCAACACTTTTTGCTGTTCGGTTAAAATTACATTGATCCGTGGGTCCATATAAATAGCAGACAACAATGCTTCGTTTTGAAGCAACTTACTCTCGCGCGCTTGAAGTTGTGCCAATAACTTTTTAGTAATGACGTTTTGGCTTTTCTGACATTTCAGCTTTAGCTCCATCCACAGTATAAAAAAATCGCTGTATGCAAGTTGCTCTTGTTGCAATTTAAGTGTTGCTTCATATGTGTCCTTAAATGCTGCAAGGTACAGCTCAACCCAGTCCCAGTCCATTTTAATATTGAAATTATTTTGCGCATTAGTAAACTCCTTTAAATCGAATAATTTTACTAACATCAAGTAAGTCGAATTCCATCTAGTCGTTACATCCAGGGTTGGAATCTGCTTCTCGTTCTCCATCAAGGTACGTCTGCAGAAAATCAGATTTATTGTCATATGAGATTACATATAACACAGAAACACCAGTACCTATATTTTCCAGTTCGCAAAACTTTACATATTTGACGGCAAGCATTAATTTTCTTAGAGATTTCGCTTTGCTTGTTAACATCATACACGCACAATTGCAGAGTATGTGCTGCGCATCGCACAAGTTGCACATTTGGAAACGCAATAGAGTCTAGCAATTCCAAAACCTCTTCTTCCTTATTCTCATCCTGTATTGAATCTTCTGTAGCATCATCATTTAACAGCTCAATAGCCTTAACCATGTTTCTGCCATTGTCTGACGTAATGCTGGACACAATATGATTATTCATTTTTATGCTTATTTTAATACATCAACCCTTACCTAAAAATTTGATCTAGTTCTATATCATATTCTCGAATAATCTCCACAATTTTGTTTTTAATGTACTGTCCAGTGTGTGACTGAAATAGCTGGATCATTCCAAGTGTTTTAACGACAATCTCATTTTGTTGCAAGGTTGAATTGAACATTTGTAAATTAATACCCAAGATGGATTTTTCCAATCTGGTGGCCACATCTATTTTCAAAGATATTAATCTGCGTTTTACCAAAGCCTTTATGTCTTCCTTTATAGCCATCTCTTTGGCTCGAATGTGATCCATTATATTTCGGGATGTGATCGGTGACATTTGAAGAGCATTGTAAATAGGGTTTAAAATTTCTCGAAACCCTTCGCTGTCTAGTAGTAAAAAAGGTCTGCCATCTGTTGTCACAATTTTCACTACAGAGGCAGTTATTGCCTCTGCGCTTGCTTCGTAGGCTATTTTCCGTTTTTTTACATTTTTTTGCACGTTGTTATCAACATGTTGCTCATTGAATGCATCAAAAATGTCTTTATGCTTGGCCGTTAAGTGTCGTCTCAAATTTGTAATATGGTGTCCTGATAATTTTGAGGCACACACATTGCATTGAGACTGTTTTAAATTTTTGTCAATTTTAAAAAAAGAATGAACTTTATTTGCTTCACGACCCATCGTTTTTTTTTTACGCACTTTACTGTAATGCACGAAAAATTAGGAAAAAAAACACTTTTTAAAAATATTATTTGTCGAAGTGTCCCAGTTGAACGAAAACATGAAGTGAGCTACAAAATATTTTCGTGTTTTTAACACTGATCGAATTGAGCACAAACGAAATTTAAGTGTTACTTCGATTCCCTTTGCCTGAGTGTCAGCTAGCACCAGCTTTTTTTATGACTGCCTACAAAAAGGGACCAATTTTTGCGAGCTCTGGTATTACCATCTAGACCTCAGAGACTGTAAGAGCTGGAGACACCTTACTTGGTGTGTAGGTTCGTCTATATTGCAAGCAGAGCAAGTTTGATTTAGATTTTGGCCATGCCCCATTAAACGCCCACAAATTAAAAATATCTTAATTATAAGGACAATTTTAAAGATAGACATTCCTAATTAGGCATAGACTATGATAATATTATCCTCCATATTTGCTGAAAAGTTGATTGTTTTTTTAGTTTCTGCGCGGAATAAATATTTCGTGTCTTAAATATTGCAAACGAAAAAGAAATGCTTATACATAGGTGCTATATAAAGATTTTAAAAGGATCCGATGCAGAAAAATTATCTAATGTCTTCTAAAGACTTTATTCGTGCTGTAAGCTTTTCATTAGGTTCAACCCAATCCATTATAATGCATGATTTAAGCCTGAAGTGCGTCGAGTAAAAACTGAGTAAAACTTTTTTTAAAGTCAATTCATATTGTTTTACAAGCAAAAAAGAACTAAAAGACTTTTGGCTATGCAACAAACTCAAGATTTTCAATACGATTGCGAATATAAAAGATAAATCAATAATAGTTTTGAGACTTTTACGGAAATGGAAATTTCTGAATGTTTCACGGACGAAATGCAGGAATAAATAAAGATTATTAATTCCATAAGGAAAAAACACCTTATTTTTTTATAAGATTAATACATACGCTCTGTCGTCCAGCTCATCGTGGAACTCTTGGCGTAGGCGATAGATCCGCTTGCCCTTTGTGGCGGCAAACATCTTCATGGCCTTGGCCTTGGCCTCTGATGCGCTGAGCGTGGGATTAAATTGTTGGAGAATAGTTTCGGCAAACTGCTGGCCAGCTCCATAGATGCGCGCATAGTTGAGCACCTTGGCATGGTCACGAGAGATGCCCACCACCTTGGCGGTGATGGAATGCATGTCGCTGCCGTTCGACTTGCTGCCGCTTAATGTCATCCAGCCTAGGGGCGTGGCGCCGTGCTCGCCATGTGCGTAGGCATCACCCAGGACTGAGGCGATCCACAGCTCCTGCGAGTCCACATCGGCACCAACCAGCTTGTACCCCGGCGGCGCCTGCACCATGGCACGCAATTCAGATCCAATGCGATCGGCGCGAGAGTTTGAGGCCGTCATCCAAGTGGACTCCATGGCACGACGCGTTAAGGTGCCGGCAACGACAACCTGCGGACAAATGGCGCCATAAACTGTGCGCTGTGCATGAGATCCCAACTCCGTTGGCAGTTCATTTTCTTGCAGCCACACAACCATTTGATTAAGAATGCGATCCCGATTATTTCGCCAGTATGACATCATTTTAGCAATCTCGATGACACGGGCCGCCGCTTGACAGGTGGGATCACCACTGCTCAGTGCATGATCCGAGAACTTGTTCAAGAAATCCTTGGACAGCGGATTGCCCACCCGAAAGGAGGGTCCATTCTTGTGTGGCAACTTCAGAAAGAAGCAACAGTCGTCCAGCACTTGATTGCACCAAATCCCAGAGCCTGAAAAGCAATATAGACTCGTAAAAAACCAAGGCAAGTCATAAAACCAAATATAGACAAAAGCTAGAAAAGACATCATAATTTAAGAAAGTTTTAAAGCACGGATTGCAAAAAAAGATTATTTGATTTTTTTGGAATCAAAAAATCATTTACTTATAATAACTTTGAGACACCGAGAAAAATACCAATATTCATCTTTATGGCTCAATTATGAATTTTCACCATTATCATACATTTTTCACAAAATAATGATTAAATTTTAGTTATTCTTTACTTCTCAACCAATAATAATTATTTTTGAGCAAAAAAATATAACTTAAAAATAATCAATATTTCATGAGTTTAATGTTTTGCTCACAAACTTTGTTGTAATTTCGACTTTTTCTTAGGGAAAATGCAAAATTAAAGGCAAAAATTATACATATTCCTAGTCAGTAGACCAAGACAACCCATGATAATCCATTTTAAAATAAAATGTCTTGTGGAGAGTATCAAATTGAGCTTTGTCGAAATTACAACTTGAGTCTTATTTTGAGCAAAAAATAAAACTCATGACAAACTAATTATTCGTTAAGTTTTAGTTTTTTTTGCTGAAAAATAATGATTATTGTTTGAGAAGTAAAGTACAACTTAAATTTAATCATTTTGTTGTGAGAAAATCTAAAAAACTTTAATTTAATCATTATTTCAAAATTTTTTTAGTAACAATTATAATGATTACTGTCCCTGATTAAAATATATAAGCCAAATTAAGCGTAGTTGTAACGTTACAAAATTTAAAGTTGGACTTGAAAAACACAAATATCTGTGAAATGGGCTAGTCTTTTAAAACAAAACAATTTTTAATATGATTTGGCATAATGAAAGTTATTTTAATTTAAAAAACGCTTTTGTGTTTTGTGATTACGATATGAATTGTGTGAAAAATGTCCGTCCCTTCGTATGAAAGCGAATTTCTGAATATGAAATCTTCAAGCTTCAGCTATTTAATACATATTGAAACGATCCCGTAAGTTTCGTCACACAAAATAATATTTTATAGAGATTAATGCAGGGAAAAAATTCTGTCTTTAGCCTTTCCGACTTGCTTTAATTAGTCTTACTATAACACGTTACGTAACTTCAATTTCTTGATGCTTTAATTGGGTAATATTCGGTGTGTAAATGAAAAAAAAAATGTCGTTTTTTAAATAAACAAACAGGTTCATAAGGAATTAAGGTGATTTTGTTGCTTATTGGTGCTGGAAGAGAACGTTTTAATTTGATTTAAATGATAATATTATTAACAACAGGCATTATAATACAGTAATTCCTGTGTAAATCGTTTCTGACTGGACATTTCTGGTCAACCTTGTCTTTGAAAATGCCTACATCGATGCATTTCCGCAAAAATTAAGCAAGTTACAAAAATCTAAATTTACCGAAGATTTTTTTGAATATTAGTGAAAATGAATCTATATACATAAAACAGGGCCAACTTTTGCTGACCTTTGTACTGCTCCTCGAGCCGCTGCTGTCGTTGTGAGATCTTCTTGTAATACTGCCGTTTACTGAGATGCTCATCGATTTGATTGGGCAGCATGTCCATTGCCAGATTACATTCCTCTTCCGATGCGTATTGGCGCGCAAATTCTGGTATGGCACAGCGTTCGAGCAGTTGCTCAATGGGCAGTTCGCTATCGTGACTGCTCACATCACTGCGAAATGGGACCAGGAAGCCCCAGCCATGCTCGCGCCTGTAGTGCAGTGGATATCCCTCCCAACAGAGCGATAATAACTTTGGTGCAATCTGCATGCCCGTACTAATTTCACTAGCACCAGGTGTCCACGGCTCCTCATCCTCTTCCAATTGTTGATCCTTGGTGAAGCCGATCGGCGGCTTGCGGCACAGCTTGCGGTACCATTGCGGATAGCCAGGCAGCAGAGGACGCCGCGCCGGCAAAAGTGCTCGCTGATCGTAAAGATGTTGAAACTTCTTCTGCAATTGGCGTTGTTCGGCGTTTAGTTGTTGGTTTGGAAGCTCCATAGTTGGTAATTGTTTTCGCTTGGGAGGCTGCTTTAGTTTTAGCTTCTGTACGCTCCAGTCCTCGTCCCACAGCCACAGATGTTTGCGATATTGATCATCATGGAGCAGGGCACACGCTTCTTCTGCGCGTCGCCCCAGATGATATTTGGCCTCGATGCTGACATCCTCGTAAGTCAGTTGGGCGTCACGTATGTAACGCTCCCAGTTGGAGTTTACAGGTAGATAGGCGGAGCCCATTTCCAGCATGCCCGCTAAGGTGACAGGATGTGGAAATCGTGTGGCATACATTGGATAAAGCACACGCAGAATACGATGAGTTGCTTCAACATCGCTGGCACAGTAGTTGACAAGCAACTGAAAATGCTGACGCACCTGCTCCAGTGTGCCCTCGACAAAGATGTTGCGTGGCTCCTTCGTCAAATCCTCACCACCGCAATATAGACGATGCACATCAACCAGACTATTTAGAGAACTCTGCTCTAACCAGTCGAGATCTTCAGCAGCTGGCTCTTTTTTGGACTTAAGCATTGCCCGCTGGTAGCTAGTGACGCCGCTGACGCAAGTGTGGAGCGACATAGTGTCCAAGAAGCGGGTGCCCGTATCCTCAATCAAATATTGCTCCCGTAAACGCGCCCTATCGTAGGAAACATTGTGTCCCACAACCAGTCCCTTTTCCCCGGCACCTTGACCCAGGGGTATAAGTTCGTCCAATGTGTGATGAGGTCGTTCATTTTGATCCACATCGATTGGCTCCACGGGTGACACACTTAAGCGATGCTTCGTTAGCTTCGGGCTAACCCAGCAATACCAGCGTTTGGTACTCACTGCCGTGGCCAGTACTGGAGCACTGCCCTCGCGCACACATACCTCCACGTCGAAGACAATGCCCTTTTCCATTGGCAGCGGCACAGGGGTCGCAGAGCCATCCTCGGGATCATAGGCCGTCCAGCCGGCATAGAAAGACCAACGCTTGGGTTTCGCGGGCAACTCATGGCACGCAACCAAGGGATGTAACAACGCCTCGTAGGGCTGCACTTGCTCCTTGGCTATGGCATGAAAGTGCTCCTCAATGTTCTCGCCTCGTAACGGCGGTAGTTTCAAATTAATATCCGGCATGCGCGATGTGCTTTCAACGTCAATTCCATGACGCTTCAATTCGGCATTGTATACCTTGGCAGCTGCGATCTCTGGCTCGGAGAATTGCCGAGTGGCCTGGGGAAATAATTGCCTATGTAAATTCTGTGATAGCATCTGCACCTTTACCAAGTTTTCAGCGTATTCCGCTTTTGCCGGTGACATCGTCGTCGTCGTTGGCGCATGTTTTGTTTTCAGTTTGATTTTGCTGGGAAGTTTGCGATAAATCTTAACACTGCTGCTGGCGTAATGTTCACGACCGGCCTTAGTGGCGTAGCAACGTAGTAGGCGCATTATTATTTAACAATTAATAACATTATTTAAATTTATTAACAAATTCACACAAAATATTTATTGTGATAGCAATTGCGCCATAGTTATCGATAAATGAGTGCATATGAAGTCACAATATACAACCTGGAAGCTACTTGGTATTTATTATCGATTTCTCTTTAATGAAATAAGTACATTTGCATTGGCCAAAGTATCGATATGCACACAGACATCGACTAGGTATAACTGATTTTTGAACAAACCGATTAAAAACAAATTTTTACCTTTCCAAAACCCGAAAAACAATAAATGTTCATTAAACAGTTTCACTTGTTGCAATTGTTAAAAAAAAAAACACTTTAAAATACATACAGACTTTTGTGTGATGAAATGGAAGAAAGAACATAATCTCTTTAGTTATTTGCATAAAAAATTAATAATATATATAAAAAGCTTTCATACGATAAACAATTGAAAAAAAGCAATTTTCGAAAACATTTTGGCAAATACTGTGCACCCGTCCTGCAATATACAATTTGTTTTTAACAAATACCAATTGCAGGTCCAACGATCCAACAAGCGACACACACAAAACAGACAGAAAGGGGAGAAACAAGATTCAAGATGCATCCTAGATTTGCAGATTACGCATGCCGCCATTGATGCCACCCTGTTCCACAGTCCAGATGACCAGCTGGCCATCGACACCCGATGTGGACACTTTACTAGCGTTGTCCTTGTCTCCGGCATACAAACGCATGCCGGTGATAGCGTTCTGATGTATGGAGTCCACGACGGTGTCGGTGTTTTCAGTGCGCATATTGCGATCCATCGACTGAAAGATGCTCATGGCAGTGATACCGCTAGCCTCCCGTTTTTGTGACTTGTCCAGTTTACCGCTCAGCACGAGCTTATTATCCGGCGTGAGGCTGTACAAAAGCGGTACACAGCTGTAGCCGGCAACAACGATCGATGTGGGCGATACCCATTCGCAGGAGAGGAATGGTAAGTAGCCGGTACGGCAGCGTATGACGGTATTGCCATTAGTAGCATCGGCAATGCTCACACAGCTGTCGTGGCCAACCCAGCACACCTTATTGCCGTCGCTGGAGAAGCTGACATTGTTGATCCAACCGCCGCCGGAGGTCAGCGAGTTCCTAAACTCGGCCATTAACTGGCCCAACGGCTTGCGATTACCCCAGGGCGTTGGAGATGGCGGCTCTTCGATGTCCTTGATGAATGCCGAAAAGACGCGCACCTTGTAGTCCGTGGAACCAGCCACCAGGAGAACATTATTAGGATGCCAGTCTAGTGACGTGACCGTGGAGCGTATGGGTTTCTTGATATGCTTGGACACCCACCAATCATTCTCCGATTCGAAGTAGCAGACCGAAATAAGTCGAGCTCCCGAGCCAACAGCAAACTTGTTCTCAGCCGGCGACCATTTGACACAAGTCGCAGCCCGATTGATGCGCAACAAGACAAGCGTTGGTTTCCACTTGCCATCATCGCCCTGCGTCCAAACATACGCATTCCGATCCGCCGCACAGCTCACAATGCGATTCGTGTTCTTGGCCCAGTCAATGCCCATGACACGCAAATCATGCTGGTTGAGCACATCGGCCAACTTCCAGTTGTTTCCGTCCCGACTATAGATATGAATCTCATGGTTGTTCGGCGATAAAGCGATTTCTGAGTCAAACATGAGTCATTGATTAACAACAAAAAAAGTGTCTTTTGTATTTCTTGAACTCACGAGTACGATCCTTGTTCCAGGCGTGGCATGTGATGGAAGCCAGTGAGGTGCCAAAAGTATACTTCTCAGCCATTGCGAAATTTGACTAAATGCACTTGTTTTTTAACCACACACGTAGTTTTCTTTCTTTTCCAGTCCAGTTATTGGGCGTTGTTTTTGTTAAAACGTCGGCGTGTTTTGCTGTTTGGTCGTTTCTAGTTTTAATCGCGGACTCTGGGCCGTCTACACGATTAAGCTAGCGTTGCAGCAAAGTAAAAACCTCGGGCTACCTGCACCAATTCAAACGAAAACGCAAAATTTTTGTAAAGCGTTCACAAAATCTGTAAATGCAGAATTAATCACCTTTAGTGGCGATGCCAGCAAGTGCTGTGTAACGTCAAACCGCGTCTTTGGGTCACCAGTGCTGGTAAATGCCAGTACTAGCTCGATACTTTTCTTGTGCAGCTCTGGTTATCGGCGCGCAATTGTGCCAGCTGCTAAAGCCGCTGTTGTTATTGAAATAAGAGCAAATGGAAAAACTTTGTGCAGCTTTGAACAAGCAGTTTCCATGTCGGGAGGCAGCCATAACAACTTTGGGCGAACTCATTGGAGACTGCAATGAGGCATATCCACCAGCCATTTATCTGTTTGGACACAGTGGTACAGGCAAAACCGCACTAACGAAATCTTTTCTGCAGCAATGCCAAAAGCAACAAAAAGTTCACATCGCGCAACTAAATGCCATAGAATGTTATTCGACCAAAATAATGATAGAGAATGTGCTGGATGCGCTGGGTATGCAACAGCATAGCGCTGAAAATATGCTCGAATTTGTGGAGCAATTGCGTTGCTGGCATGAGCACGATCCCCGTGGCGGCTTTTTGATTGCCATCGACAATGCGGAGCGGCTGCGGGACATGGATGCGAATGTGCTGCCTGTGTTGCTGCGACTGCAACAGCTCACCAGCCTCAATCTGTGTGTATTGCTGCTCTCACAGTTGCCGTTCGAGAAGTACTACAATAAGACGGGGCTAAGTGAGATCGTTACACTCCACTTGGGACAGTACAACAAGGCCGAAACGTTGCGCATACTCAGCACTGACTTTGATCAAGTGCGCCAGCAGCTGCTCCTACAACAACAACAACAACAAGATGCACAACGTCTGGCAATCTGTGAAGAGGCGCTAACAAAGGATTTTTATAGCAACTATTTAAATCTCTTTTTGAGTGTGTTTTACAAAGCCTGCCGAGATGTGCCCGAGCTGCGGCTGACGGCACGCAAATGCTTTGGCATCTATATGGATCCAGTGCTGGACGGCAGCGTCGATTGCTCCGATGTGTCCCGCCTGTGGCGACACATAGCTGGTCCATTGCGTGCCGCCCTCACGCAGATCTACATGCGCATCGAGAAGCCGCTTGGCGAAACAGAAATTGAGGATCAAAGTGTACGCAAATTGGCACAGTCGCTGGAACTGCCTTACTATGGCAAATATCTGCTCATCGCCGCCTTTCTGGCCAGCCACAATTCGGCCAAGCAGGACAAACGGCTGTTTGTCAAGAATCATGGCAAGCAGCGTAAACGCATGCAGACCGTCAATGCCAGAGCCAAGGTAATTGATATCAAAATTATTATTTATTGTACATCACTTAATATGATATCTTTAAGCTGGTGCATAAACAACAGCATATTCATTTATTTTTTTGTTTACTTAAAAGCGTTTGGATTTTATTTGGCTTTTTCTAAGACTCACAAAAATATTTGAAAATATTTAGGTTTCGAATTAATGTTGGTAAATCATGAATTAATTATCATTTTTGTATAACAGAAGAAGTTCAAACACCGCTCTGAATATTGAATTACGTTCCAATAGAGAAAAATGCTTTTCATTTCGCTGTGCCACTAGCGCACAAAATGTAGTAATAGAAAATATAATAATAATATTTATGTATTCATTTCTTTTGCAGAATGCTGATAAGATGTCTACAACACTGGGACCCAAATCCTTTAGCATCGATCGATTGCTGGCCATTTTCTATGCCATACTCGATGAGAAAGTCGGACTCACTTGCAATCTACTGTCGCAGATTTCGACACTTGTGCATTTAAAGCTGCTTGGCTTTGTCTCTGGGGAGCAAAACATTATGGATGGATCAGCCAAGTTGCAGTGCACCGTTGGACTCGAGTTTGTGCTCTATATTGGCAAAGTAGTTGGCTTCAATGTGCGTCAATATCTTTGCGATTTCATGTAGTCTAAGTCATAAATTAAATACAATTGAAATTAATTAATTTAGTAGTTTCTAAATATATTTAACAAATAGTCTGGTAAATCGCTAATGTGTATGGATTCGGCCAGCTGTGTATCACGGCTGCGCAACTGCATCAGGCCATTGTTCAGCGCTTGTCCCTCATCCAACAGCAGTGTATAGGGCACGCCCAGGCGGTCGAATTGCTCTAAATGCTGTGCCAGCTGTACTTGATTCCTCGCCAGAGTGTATTCATTGTCCTCGAACAAATGCAAGCGCAATCCGGCGCTCTGCAGCACGTCCGCCATGTGAGCGCATAGATCACGCAGATCCGGCGAGATCTGCTCAGTCTTTTGTATGGCCGCAATGCCACATTGATACGGTGCCAGCACGCGATTCAATAGCAGCGATCGCGATTCCCGTCCATGATCACAGCCGTCCAGCAAGAGCGCTTAAAGGAGAGAAGCTTTAAAATATATAAAGATTAAGATACTAGATGTAGCTACCACAGGTGGCTGGTTCCAGTTCGATGACTGAGCGAATAACCTTGGGCAGCAGCATTTTTCCAGTGCGTGCGTCGGGTAACTCAAAGTCCTGGTCAACCGGCAATGTGACCAAGCTAAGTTGTTCTACAGTAACTTCTCCTACTTCACCGAATGCAGCTTTAATGTCAATGGCTTGACAATCTTCAATCAGCTCCGATTCTGACTGGAAATCAAAAGGTACAATTGCATAGCGACTGGGATTCGACGAATAACGCATCCACCAGATTTTACTCTCGCGTTGCAAGTTGTAAAAGTGCTCCAGCCTGCGATGTGGTTCCACAAAGAAATCCGTAACCAGTTGCGTGACGGGTTCTTTCTGATTAAAGATTGTATTTGTAGCTGAGTCGAGAGCGAAGCTTTGTTGATGCTTCACCAGCGTTGGGCACTTGGCCTTGCTTGGATGGGATTGAATCAACTGGCGGAAATGTTTCCGAAATTGCTTGGAATGGACAAAGGAAAACCGTTGCTGGTTAATGGATTCCGTGTAAGGAACGCTGCCAAAATTAACAGCCAGATGCCGCATGCTGAGCCATTGCTGTTGCAGCTGCTGGGCGAAGACAGAGCCATGATGTAGTAACTCTATGCCTCCAATTGGAAAATTCGGATTGTTTGTGGTGCGAAGGAATCCAGCGGATTCCAATGATCTAAGGCAGCGGTTTAAACGACTGGACATGGTTGTTGTTATAATTATTTATCGAGCTGTTCCAGCGGTATATTGCCCGGTGGCGAAACGTAATAGTCCTCGTCCGTTACCTTGGCAATGCGCAGCAGCTCCTCGCGGCAATCTCCCTCCGTGACTTCGTCGTTGCGTAACTGCAGCTGCAGCTTTTCCAGCACCGTGTACAACGGCCGAACGTTGTGGGTGTCTATGTGCGCTATCTTGTCTGCAAATTGTATGCTGCTCTTAAGTGTTTCCAGCGCCTGCTCACTGTCCAGATCGACCAACGACAAACGCTCCAATAGTTGAGTCGTTTTTGTGTCGATGTCAATCTCGTTGTTGCTGGTGTCCGGAAAAATGGTCGCCACCGGCGTTTGCGGCACTTTTGTTGGATGATTTAGTTGGGTAAAATCAAGTTGATTACGGGTTTTTGTTTCTGAACTTGGTTTTGGCGCTTTATTAAAAGTTTGTGTTGCAATTCTGCAATAAAATCTTGTACAAAGTCGTAACATTGTCGAGCTATCTTTAAATAGTATTGCAAAAAAGTACTAAATTAGAGTTAAAAATAGGGATGGGTATTTATATGGTGATGTCAATATTGTATCGGGCCCAAAAGCACGCACGAAGTAAGGATACATATATATTCTGATCCAATAAGTAAATTTTCTTTGGTTTTGTGGATGTACATTTTGAGCCTATATCTATATCTATATGCGATTTGAGTGAAATTTATTTTGGAACGATATTTTCTATTCGATGTTCTTCACGATTTTAGTATCAATAGTATTTTCTAATACTCATCTCTATCTAAAATTACTCACATGTCAATAAATTTATCGATATATCAATAGCGATTATTAAAAAATCAACTGTGGCCGGTTTATAGCATTTTAGAGCTGTTTTGTATTTATTATTTTTATTTTGCTTGTAAAAGGAGTAAAAATGCCGTATGCAAATCAGCCATCTGTACAAATAAACGAGCTGACTGACGACAATGTCAAGTTTGTGCTGGAGGACACGGAGCTAAGCGTTGCGAATAGCCTACGCCGTGTTTTCATCGCCGAGACGCCGACGCTCGCAATTGACTGGGTGCAACTCGAGGCGAACTCGACAGTGCTGTCGGATGAGTTTCTGGCGCATCGCATTGGCCTCATTCCCCTTATATCGGATGATGTGGTGGAGAGACTGCAGTACACTCGTGATTGCATTTGTCTGGACTTTTGCCCAGAGTGCAGTGTCGAGTTTACGCTCGACGTCAAGTGCAACGAGGAGCAGACACGCCACGTTACCACAGCTGATCTGAAGAGTAGCAATGCCAAGGTGCTGCCGGTGACATCGCGCAATCAGGGCGAAGAGGACAACGAGTATGGCGAGAGCACCGACGAAATATTGATTATCAAACTACGCAAGGGACAGGAGCTGAAACTGCGGGCTTATGCCAAGAAAGGTTTTGGCAAGGAGCATGCCAAATGGAATCCGACGGCTGGAGTTTGCTTCGAATACGATCCCGACAATTCAATGCGTCACACGCTTTATCCCAAACCCGATGAGTGGCCAAAAAGTGAGCACACCGAGCTGGAGGATGATCAGTTCGAGGCGCCGTACAATTGGGAAGCTAAACCCAACAAGTTCTACTTCAATGTGGAATCATCCGGCGCATTGAAGCCAGAAAATATTGTCATAATGGGTGTGCAAGTGCTCAAGAATAAACTGTCCAATCTGCAGACGCAGCTTAGTCACGAGTCTCAGAATGATGCGCTCGCGGTTTAGAATGTTTAAACAACCAATAAATGTATATTAATAAGTTCATAATAGAAATCAAAGTCTAATCCTTGAACAAACTGTCTATGTTTATGCCAACACTGCTTTCCTTTCCTTTTGCTTTGCTCGTGACTGGAGATGTTTCTTGTTGTTTCCGCTGTTCTCCCGCATCCTGGAAATCACTGAGCAGCGTACTTTTGCCTGTATCCAGCTGTTCACTGCCGGCTGATTCCAAAGATTCCTCGGGGAAATCCACACGCGACTGTTGCCGTTGCTCCGCCAGCAAATCGAGAGCTGTATCGTAAATGCGTTGATCGTCCAGTGCGCCTTGAGATCTCAGTTGCTCATAAATCTGAACAAACTGCTGGGATTGTGTGCTATGCTTTTGATCAAACAATGAAATTGTGTCATTTGGTTTGTTTTGCTTGTGCAGTTTCCTGTTGATCCAAATTGTTGATTAAAGAGAGATCTTTTAATCTGACAGTAACTTACGCTCGCACCACATCCTCGGCATAGAATATATTACGTATTGGCATATTTGTGGGTGCCGGTCTGTCGAAGCGGGGCTCCAATTTGGGTGGAAAGGCCGCATAGACGTCATACCAAATTGGTTTGTCCTCCGCTTTCATGGCGCCGCCTCGCAACAAGCCCTGAATTCTATCAAAGCAGTCTATAAGCGACATGGGTCAATATGGCATAACTTCTGCATACCTGGTAAAGATGGTACCAATCTTCTCTAGTCTACTTTGTGCCATAGTTTTGCTGTTTTAATTTATATTTTTTGTAATTTATTACGACATGCGCTGCTGCATGAACAACCAATACTCGATACTTTTATGGCAGTATGGTATTTTAAAAATATTTTTGTAAAGTGCCCATGCTTGCATTTTTATGCTTGCCGCAGTTGGTCACATAGTTGAGAAGGCACTAGTGTTGGTTAAAAACATTCCTCATTTAGGTGAACATGTTCACTTGTTCTTTTTTTTTATTTGAGTCAACTCACTCAGAATGCTCACTTGTTCAGTTCCTCAGTAGCTCAATTATTCACTGAGCTATTCACTAGCCCCTCACCCAGACAATAAAAAATATCATACGTTACATTTAAATCTAATGCCTGCTCAGGTTGCTCTGAGATCAACAGCTCAAAAAACATTTACAATACTTGCATTTAGCTTGCTACGAAATGGCTCCATATTTTGTTACACTTCTTGATAAGCGACATTCTGAAGTCTTAAAATGAATATTCAGCTTTGGCACTCATCCAACAATGTGTACCTTCAAAGAAAGAATTTACACAAAGTGCACAGAAAAAATTCGCAATATGAGCAACTGAGCAATAATGAGCAAAACAGAACAACTGAACAAGACTGAGCAACTGAGCAAAACAGAACAACTGAGCAAAAAAAAGAACAATTTGGAAGGAACATGTTCACTAGCTCATTTCAGGGAGCATCTCTATTTTGTTCACTCACTCATGAGCAACCCAACACTAGAAGGCACGGGCAAGAGCCGAGCAGAGCGAGCAGTGAAAGAGTGCGATTTAAAAATCGTTATTTATGTGTGTGAAACAGGTGTAAAATTTACAATTTTCGTTGAATATTCTCGTAATTGTTATTGTTCATATAACTACTGGTTGGCAAATATGTTGTTGCACATTGTCATCGATCGAATTGAAAATTGTGCCATTGCGTGTGCGTGTACTAGTGTGTGTATGTGTGTGCGCGTTTAGTTTACGTTTTTTTTTTGGGCTCTATCGGCATCCAAAGCAAAAGCAAAGGCAATCAAGCAATTTAAGTTAATTAAAAACGTTAGCTGAATTTTGAGTGCTCGCCAACGCTCTTACAATGAGTAATTATCATCCGCACGCGTCGCTGTCGCATCTACAACAATTGCAGCACCAGCATCAGCTCCAGATACAGAATCATCATCATCATCATCATCTGCCGCCACATTTACAGTTGACATCAACGCCGCCGCCGCCCCAACAACAACAGCAACAGCGTCATAATCATACGCCCACTACCACCCAAAGTCAGTCGACGTCGGCGGTGGCTGCAGCGTCAACTGCGGCTGCTGCGTCGACTGCAAGTTCCATTTTGGTGGCGCAGCCGCCACAGCCGCTGATAAGCAATTCGCTGGCCATACGCCAAGAGATACAGCGATTTGAGAGCGTCCATCCATCGATTTATGCTATTTACGATTTAATCGATTTGCTGCCTCTGCCGGACGCACAGATTGCCCAACAGATACGCGATCACGTCGTTTGCATTGAAGGTGAGTGCGAGTGTGAGTGCGTGTGCCACAAAAAAAGAAGAAACACAGCGAAAGAGTGAGTTGAGTGAGAAAGAGATGCATATGTTCGCACATTGTTATTGTTATTGTGCATTGTGGTTTGCTTTTGTTACCTACAATGTGTAATTCCTGTGTGTGTGTGTGCTTTATGCTAATCTATGGCCAAAAATCTAACCCTTGCAGGCTATTGAAAGTGTTGCCCCCTTATTATTATACTTGTTGTTGTTGTAGTTGTTGCTTGCTTGTGCCTGTCCCTAAAAAGAAAGAGCTTCGTTTTTGTTTAAAACAAGCTTTTCGCTTATGTGTATGTGCCTGTGTATGTATGACTGTGTGTGTGTGTGCAGCATGAAATTTGATGCTCTCGGATTCGACGCTTCTTCCTCTTCTTCGTGGTAGCGAGGCAAAAGCAAAACCAAAAGCCGAAAATGTTCACAAAAACACACAACAAAAAAAAAAAAATGAAAAGAAAAATGTAAAACCGGTTCTAAATGGTTTATTAGAAAATCTGTCGACAACAACAACGCTAAAATGTAAACAAAATTGTCAGACGACCTTTTGTTACTGCTTTGTGTTGTTGTTGTTGTTGTCGCTCGCGTTGTTCAACATGATTTTTGGTGCGCTTATCGGCAAACCAGATACCAAATACACATTATACTTACCCCAAAGCAACAGATACTTTTAGCAACAACAACAACAATAACAACATCAATAATATATGTGATATAAACGGCTTATTGCACGCGACTTTCTTATTGGCATTGAAACGAACTGAATGAACTGGAAGAACGAATGATGGAGGGGGGAATTCGTGTTCCAATCATAAGTTTTGGCGTCTAACGGCACGGTCAATTGGGTCAAATAACTGTGCATATTATGCCAAAGCTGAATATGAGTACATATATACACAGTTGCTACCAGCTTACTTGATCCACTACGCGTACATATGAATTATTTTAAATGATTCAAACTTTTAAACAAAATTTAAAAGCATATTTTTTAAGACTTAAGCAAAACCATTTTATTTAATTTATTATTTATTTAATGCACTCAAAGGAAATATATAGTGGATCAAAAATGCTGGGAGCGACTGTTTAAACAATAAAAGCATATATGGATGATGAAGCAACAGGGATTGTTTTGAAAATGGAACTAAACTATAGCGATTTGCATAAGAAAGCGTTGTCTAGAATAAATTTGAATAACGTGAGAAACAATTGAAAATCGACTGTGTGTTAAATAATATATTTGCTTAGTGCCAATGGTAACGCGGAATTCAATCTACATTAGCTGTCTAAATAGTATTAAATTAATTTAATGTTTTTCGAATTTTGTTAATTAAATTCGGCTTAAATTGGGTTTTTGCCTTTAACACTACTACAATAGCATTCACTGAAATATAATAGCAAGGTTCTATGACCTTTAAAAGAAATCGATTCACATTATTTCAGATGATATCAGCATATGAATAGCATCATTATAGATTAATGAATGCCCACCTGAACTATCTGTTTGTAAACGTTTCTATTCATAGTTTATTGACAAAGTTACCTCATGGAACAGACCAAAGCTATATAAATAAAAACATTGCCCAAGGCGCTAGCCAGAAAAAAATTTTCTCTCTTATCTCAGTACAGTGGCCCCATCAAAATAAGCACCTTTGTAATTAGCCGCCATTAACTCTGTTTATTCTACCCTAAAAAGCGAATGGAATAACAACTTTTAATGCAATACGGCTTCAATATTTAAATTTAAATTATATGAAAATTAAAGTAACAAAGTAAGAAAATCAACAAGCCAATTATAAAATTCATTTGTGCAACCAAAGTTAATTACAGTATTGAAAAATATTGTGTGGAACTTTTTATTTATTTATTTTATTTCATCATTTCAACAACTATTTGGTTTAAAACAATTTAAGATACTACATTGGTTTCATTAATTACAGTTTACATAGTTCTTACTAAACAATGCTGAAAAAAATATTTAATTCCTTTTTTTTAATTCTTATTTGATAGATTGAAACTTGCTGGATCAATTTTAAAACATTAACGTTTAGTGTTATTGCTTTAGTTATCTGAGTTCCCAAATTTTACATTTATTTTCAATACTTTTTAAGTCAAAATATCTTGGCTTTGGTCATATGACTTCTAAAAAGTGAATTTTGGAACAGACACTTAAACGAATAAATTAATTTATTTTATAGAGAATTTTTCAAATTCGGCTTTGCTGTTTTTGCCCTTTTAAATTCAACCTCTTAAAATAATTGTTGTAATCTTGGTTTTTGTTAAGCTTTATTTATTTTTCATTAAATTATTCAGTAATATTGATAAAATGGATTTTAAGCAATGGAGATTCCATTGGATGGCATTCGCATATCTGTTTGCTTTTTTTTTTTTGGAATGAAGCATTCGGAAGTGGCAATTGTTGTTATGTGACACGCTCGAATGCACAACATGCCATGTGGCAGAGGAGGACGGATGAACCGCTCGAGACGAGGCATGGGGAATATGGCTGATGCGTTGATTTCAAATATCAGCGACCAGCGACAATAAAACATGTGTGGAACAGCAGCGACGCCAGCAGCGGGTTAGGCATGCGTGTCCGTCGTCTGGTTCCCGTAACTGTCCCCTTTCCCCTTTCCCCCATCCCGTATCCACTCTCTGGCTGTTGGTCTATTTATTTTTAACACAAATTGCATTAAAAATACCTTGCACTTTGCTTGGTTTGCTATTTTCATAGAAATTGCACAACATTGTTTCCCATTTTTTGCATAAACTCAACAAATACATTAAATCACAATTAAAGAAAATATACCTAAAAAAAAGAAAAGAATTTGCCTGGTGTGCAATTAAGTCACAAATGTGCCCAAAATTTATTTGTTTAATGCTTTTGATGATTCACAAATCGTGACAGTTGACAGCTATAGAAATTTATCATCGTTTTTTGTTTTGTTGTTTTGTTTCTCCCCCGTTTTCCATAAATGGAATCTGTGATAATCGTGTGGGAGAACGATGAGCGTTATTTCCGCACTCTAGTATAAGCCATACTTATACAGACAGACAAATTGTTTTTTACAACACGCTAATGATATGAACACACTATGATACAGTTAAAGCATAGTTCAGATTGAGGTGTTAATGGAATAATCGATTTAGATAATTGATATTGTTAACGGTGATAGGTTACGGTGAATACACAAATTCAAATACGAATGCTTGTTCAAAAACTGAAACTTTATTGCAGTAACGGATTTAGATTTCCTGATCAGCAGAAAAGTAATCAGGCTCACACTAAAAGATTTGACCAAATCAGCTCTGAGTTGGATTTATACCATATGAAATGTATACTGTGAAACGTAGTATTTGGCTTTAAATGCAAAAATGCTAATTGCAGTTAAAGTGAAAACCTGGTGTAATTTAAATCTAAATCAATTATAGGAATACCTTTAGTCTAGTCTTGCATCTATCGATAGTTGCGATTGTTTTTGATACACTGCTAATAGATATATGATTGATAAACACAATCCTACTTATTTAATTTATATTATATTTAATTGATACTAAAAGCATACTCGCGACATTTTGATTATTTTCTATAAAGCTGAATAATATATTAATTCATATACATTATCGATAGTTTCAGGCAGCGACGACACAGACTAGCTGCTATCGATATGCTCACTATCGCATGTACCTGCAAGCAGTACAACCTTTTAAACAAATTAGAACAAATAATTTCACTTTTTTCTTTCAATTTTATTGATGCCGTCTGGTCCTTTGGTTAAAGTAGTCATCGACGCTCATTTCTACAACTTTACCGCTTATTTGTGTCATTTTCCAAAAATAGGTGGAAACATGTCTAATATAGCTCTTTGTAATCTCCTGTAGCTTAGCATCCGTAAGCAGCGCCTGGTACTCGTCGTTGCTGAGACCCGTCTCATCTGGCTTGTTCAGGAGCAGCGGAGATTTGCTAAACTGTTAAAGATTATAAAAAATTAGTTGATCGATTGGTTAAATTGATCATGTGTTCAGCTTACCTGTTCGAATATGTTCAGCCACATCTCATTCTTTTTGTCCAGATTCGCTTCTGCGGTGGCTTCGGTCAAACGCGATACGTAGAGTTCAATGTCACGGGCACGCTGCGAAGTCGGGGACAGTTTAGCTCGCACCCCGCTAAAGTAGGCGATTTGTGCTCGGAACAGAGCATTTAGCAAGTTGATTGTCTCGTTTTGTGCCTCCTGCTCCAGCTGTTTCTGTGTTGGATCATTTGGCTTGGCCGTTGTGGCGCCATGGGATGTGGGCGCCGCCAGTAGGCACTGTAAAAACATTTTTTTTTCAGTTCGCCGAATGGCCCAGAATCAGTGCAACTCACCTGTGCCAGCAGTAAAACAAATGGGAAATATTTTAATAGCATTCTTCAGCAATTTTTACTATGCGTCTTGAGCAATCAATTGATAATTTGAAACTGAGTATAACTGAAGCTAGAAATTTGATCAGATGACTATGGAATGTTTGAGACAGGCTTATCAGCCTCTACTCAGCAAATAGAACAACATTATAAGCTATAAGGCATACCAGACTATAGAATACTGCTTACTACATTGAAATTAGATAGTCGTAGGGCTTAATTTATGGGATAGAATCATATAAAATGTATTGGAGATACATAGATTTATTATCGATTAATCGACCAACATAAATTTTTGAATTCCACACAATTAAAGACATTTTCGCTAAAAAACGATCCGTTTTCGTCACTTAATCTTAAATTGTTTAGGCTAAAAAATTTAGTAAATTTATGTTTGCAACCATAACTATTTAAGACACGATTGTTATCAAGTGCATTATACCCCTTATACAGCGTATACTTTATTAATAATATTAGAACAAAACTTATCAATTTCTTCTACCACTGAGCACATTTATGTTTGTAATAATAATTTCTAATATGATCCCATAATATTATATATTGAAATTGCGTCGCAGCCGCAAATTATAAACTTAAATATTATGAATTTCGGCACGTTTGCATTGTTACCCCTCAGACGGCGCCAAGGTCAGTTGCTTTCATTAATTAAGGTTTCTGATTTGCCCTCTGATAAGACGTGCAATTCCATCAAAATAATGTGCTGATTAGACGTTTATAAAATGATAGCAAATATGAATTAATTGAATTGTTTGTCGTGTGAAAAAGTATGCAATGTTTTTTATTCCAAAAGTATTTTTATGCTTCAGTTGAAAAAATTCAACATTTTTGTTTAGTGTAATAAATTTGTACACTTAGTGTATATGAAGAGAAAGCACGGTACGAATTCTTCTACTCAAATAAGGTCAAAGGTGTTAGATATGTATCAGATGTGCACCACATGCAGACGTGGAATCTTATTAGTGCACAAAAACTATTGCATACTTTTGGTCTGTCGACGGAATTGTATTAGGCTGAATTGCAGGGAAACACAATTATAATTTTACTGCATACTTTTAGGCATGCCAACTATAAACTTAATTCATATTTCCCTCGGATGTTTGATTTCCTTATTTTAAAAATTAAATCTATTTAATTTAAAAAAAATTAAATCTATTTAATTTAATAAAAATTAAATAAAGTTTATCCTCGGTTTATTCAATTTTTAAAATATTTGCACACAAAAACAAATAAAAAGATTATGTAATTAACAAGAAAAAGATTAAATGTTTAACAGGGTATCAGATTTGCCCGAATATTGGTTAAGTTTGAATTTTTAACACCTTAACAAAGTTATTGAATGTTATGCTTGATCGAGAGTATACGTTATACATTAATCAGTTTCTAAACGGTTATTTCAGTTTGAATAAATTCGGTACTACTGTTTTGGTAACGGTTTAAATACGTGACATTAAAAAGTAGAAAAGTGAATAAAAATATTAAAAATCAAAGTCAATGTGCTATGAGTCCAAAAGTACAGGGTCTGTCACAGTCGAGCTCGTTCGACTTTTTATATTTTCTAATGGTGTGTTATGATTAAAACCATCTAACCCAAAACTAATCTGAGTGATTAGATTAACCCCATTTGCGATTGTTTTTTCTTTTCTCAACGAACTTTTGAAAAAAACATGTGTGATTGCTTTATGGCTATGACCAAGTGGCGTTGTTAGCGATAGATGGCTAAATAAAGTTTAAGTTTAATTTTCGCAATTTTTATTAGTCGCTGATGTCATAAATTTAACTGCTGCCACCTCCATTGATGATATCCAGCAGATCTTTGATTGAGCGATCTCCAATTAAATCATTGCAAATAGGAGTCACTGTGTTATCAATATAATCGGCGACAAGCTCGGTATTCTCATTGATTGTGATGTTGATGAACTCCTCGACAATTTCGTTGAGTTTGCGATTCAATATGCGATACTTGGATAGGTTTTCAATTTTTGAAACCACCTTGTCCACAACGATGTTGACCTGAATCTCCTTGATGCGAAAGATTTTGCTACCTCCAAGTCCTGTCGTGTACTTGATCGTACCAAAGACTCTTAAATTCTCCAGGGCCAAGAAGGCGCCACCATCACGGGCTAACTGAGAACCAGCACCCATATTAGCCTTGTAATTCATGGTCACATTGAGGCTGGCAAAAAGGAGCTCGTATTTGAGGCGACTCAACACCAGGTTGGCATCCATGACTTTAATTTCGAACTCGTTCAGGCCATTTACTACCAGGTCATCAAATTCGCCTTTAGCGAACATCTCGTCAGACCCCAAGTTAAAGTGGGATAACTTAAGTGGTGCAAGTGGTGGAATGCCAAATCTTTCCCAGCCATCGACCATCTGCACTTTCATGGCCTCCAGGGTATCCACAATTATACTGGAAACTGAACGCTGATGGGCTAAAATACCACATCGTGTCTTAGATTCGTATTTAATTTATGTAATATTATTAGGTTTTACTCACCAGCGAAGCGTTCGACCACCTGGGCGCCTTGAGAGGCGTTTAGGGTTACGATAATCGCGAGTAGAAATAGGGACTTCATTTTGCCAATGGTATCACCTTCAAGTACTAGTTAACACTGTTCACCCGCACGTCCAATCCATAGCTCTTATATAGAACTTGAAAGTCCCAGATAAACTATACGAATTAAATACATATATATATATAGGGTGGGTCATTTTTTTTCACTACTAAGCAGTTGCCAAAATCGTAATCTACGAAGGTTTGCCCAAGAAAACAATGGGTCTAAAATCAATTTCGAGCTTTCGATTTTTATCGAGAAACTGTTCGTGTTTTGTGTCATTTTAATCACTCTTAGATACCATAGTGAGTGCATAAAAAATATTTTGTTTCACTTAACATATTTTTAAGAAAATTAAAAGTTTTTAAAAATGTAAAAATAAAAATAAATTATATTTTTTTTTAAATTTTTTTTTAAATAACAAAAAATTTAGAAAAAAAACTACCAAAATTTTGCAATTATCTGCATTTGATCGTTAATTTACGACCTTTTTAGTGCCACGCCCACTCTTATTTTTCTTTCAAAAAATGCTTTGAAGCATTGAGAAGTTTCAATCCGATATCTCACATAGTTCAAAAGTTACAGATTTTTGCCACCAACATCGGCGAAACGAACAAAATACGTACATATAAAATGGATAAAATTTGCTATGCTCATTTTTGCAGTTTTATTTTTTCAAAATTTTTTTTAATGTAAAAAAATTTATAAAAATAACTTTTAATTTTTTCATTTTATTTTTACAATTTAAAATTCTTTTAATTTTCTTGAAAAAATGTGAAGTGCATCAAAATATTTTTTATGCACTCACTATGGTATCTAAGAGTGTTTAAAATGACACAAAACACGGAAAGTTTCTCGATAAAAATCGGAAGCTCGAATTTGATTTTAGACCCATGGTTTCTTGGGCAAACCTTCTTATTCGTCGTAGATTACGATTTTGACAACCGCTTGGTGCATTTTTTTTAGTCCCTACAAATTGTTCCACTCTAATGTACATAGAACACGGCAACCAAATATTTTTACAAGCGATTATTGAAAATCAGCTGATAAGTAGAAACAGTTGAAGATTAGCAAATATCATAAACGGAACACCCTCGAGAGATCCTCAAGAAATAAAGCTTTTAAGCTCTTGTAGCTTCTAGAGCTATTACAGTGAGGCAACGATAAGACTGTCCCAAGTCCAATTCAAGAGCCAATCAAACTAATCCAAAGCTATCCATTAAAAAAAAACTTACAGCTTACATTAATTAAGTTTATTTATTATCGTAAAACTATTAGCTCAAACCGTAAATAAGCAAAAGCTTTTACAGTAATGCAACAATAAAGCAAACAGTCCCAGACTAATTCATGTTTTCAAATTCCAAATAAGTGAAAAATACGTAATTTATTTTTCATTAAAAAGACTTTAATCAAAGCATGGATATTTCACAATGGTTTACCATTCCAACTCTGGGGGAATGCAGGCCTCCTTCTCGCCACCCTCACCATCACCGCCACCAATGACATCGGTGATGCTCACATCATCCAAAATGTCGTTGACCACGGGCAGAGCCACGTTCTCAATGGTCTCAGCGATCAGATCCTCGTTCTCATTGATAACCGTCTCAACGACCTCGGCGAGATAAGCGTTCATCTTCTCATTGACGCTACCGTCGCCAAGGAGACCCTCGATTTCGGAATCAACCTCACCCAGATGGGTGCGCATCTCCAGAGACTTGAGCTTGAGCTTGCCAGAGAGCACGCCCAGGGAGTATTTCATTGTGCCCCAGATGACCATATCCTTGATGGCGAATTTGGCATGTCCAGCTCCAATTAGATTAATGGTGAAACCGAATTTCTTGAGGAGCATCTCCAAATCATAGGTGGTGTCCACGTTGACATCGCGGAAGGTGAACATGTATGTGACTTTGCTGGTAATGGCATTGATCTTCATCTCATCGATATCGAATTCGTTGAGACCATTGAGACGGAAGTGATCAACGCTGCCCTTCATCTTCAAGGCATCGGTATTGATGTCGATGTCTTTGTGATTGATTCTCAGGGGGGCAATTGGTGGAATTCCCATGCCGGGGAAACCACAGGGCATCTGCTCCTTCAAGCTCTCAATGAGATCCACAACCGTGCTCGAGATGGAGCGCGAATCTAATGGGTCAAGGAGAGTAATTAATAGACACTCAATCCCTCTAGCTATCTAATTATCTATCTTTTAGTCCACTCACCTGGCTGGCCCACAGACGCAGCATTTGCGATGGCAACAAGTGCCAGAAGTGCGACAAAGCGTTTCATTTTCTTGACTACTGACAGAAGAGTCGTATGAACTGGACGTAGTGCTACCGGTATTTATACTAATCGTCCAGCTGTCTGGCTAGTTGGCTTTTATAGACCCCTACAGGTGTTTGTGATAAGAACTCTTCATGCCTGATAATACTATTAACAATGGACGCCCATTGCTGTCTTATCTGGACTCTGGCTATGAATTCGTCCAGTTGGTCAAAAACGAAAGCCAAATCAATTTTTAATTAAGACCTTGTCTAGATTTTTGTTTGTCCAAGAACACCTGAGAAAGGTGAAATGATATGATCAAATAATTTGAGCAGGCAAAAGGAAACGAACAGATCTCGGATATGGTATAAATATGCATGCGTTAGTAAAAAGAATCTTTATTTTAGCAATCAACTCGCTTTCAAAGTTTTCAATTGACAAAATTATGGACTTGTCCTTCCTCAAGTCATTAATGAAAACGAAGTTGAATAAGGGTTCCTCTAACCTGCTGATTTTTAATCCAAAGTTATCGACAAGCTCTGTTAAATGCTATTATAAATCATTGAACCAGAAATACCTTTTATAAATAGAATTTAAGATGGATTAGCTTGACTACTTCAATTTTGATTTATAATCTTATTTTGCGCACTTATAAATTAATTTATTTATAGGATTTTTGTATGAATTAAACACTGCAACGACTTTACAATGCGCTTTATTCCCATCTTGGAAATCATTAGAATATTCTTTTTTTCGATGGTTATAAACTTGCTAAGCTTTATTTAAATTTTATTCGCTAAATATCCTTAGATGATTTGAATAAGTTGCTTAGTCTGGATTTCATCAAAAAGGAAGATTGATCTGAGTAGATCTTCATAATAATATTATAGAATATAGAAGTTCTCTAACTAATCATAGAATGTGAAAGTTTATTGGAGATGCGAGAGCTGAGAAAATTTTCTTATTTTTCCATATCGTAAACAAACAAATTCTTAGTTGCAATCCTCATATTGTTAAAGAGTTTAAGAATATAAATGTAAAGTTTTCCCAACTGTTGTGAGGTTTTCAAAGGGTTCTCAAGACTTGGTTTTAAATTGCAAATAAAAGACCATTTTCTGCATTTTGAGTGGGATCACAAAACACCTGCAAAGGCTTTGACGCATTAAATGTTTTGAAATTTACTATGATCGAAAAATAAATCATAGCGTCGATGGAATTTAGCAATTGGTCAAGATTAAAGCACTTAATGGATTGCTAAACAATAGGCACAAGTGTTTTGCACTTTAATATACGAGTCCTACATAAATATAACGATGAGGCGATTACCGTCGTTCTAAATAATCAACTCGATTGCATATAATAAATTATCAAATACGATTATCAACTACAAATCACCCTATAAGCCCTCCAAGTCTTGATATAAAAGCCGATGGCATTAACTGCATATGTCAGCTTCGAAGCAAAACAATGAAAGCTATCGTATACATATTTGTGGCTCTTTTGGCCTGTACTGCCTACTGTAGGGCCTACGAGGTGGACCTCTTGACCGAGGAGCAGTGGAATCGCCTAGTGCAACGTAATCGTAAGTTTAAGCTTAAGGGAGAATCATATAAATGAATAGACTAATCCATGGATTTGTTCCATGTGTTAGCTGTGAAACCCGATGAATATGGTTTGATATTGAACTCACAGGCCAAAAAGGCCGTGAAGAATTTGATGGAACAGCTGCCCTGCGGTTTTCCCGAATACGGTGTTCCACCACTGGCACCCTACACCAATGCCGAGATCTCTGTTCATCTGGCTAAATCCGTTGTTGAGTGAGTTGAGATCAAGTGCCACCTGATTAGATGATTTTGAACAAGAATTCTAATTTATCTGTAGCTCATTGTTGCAGTTTCTGCGCTTCCGTTTTGATGGCTTGGAGACAATGGAAATTAAGCAGATGAAAGTCAGCTACACGTTCAGCAAGAAGGTCAAGTTCCACTTCAAATTTAAGGAGCTTAAGGCAAGCGCACATGTCCTGAACACGGATACTTTGATCGATTTGCTGGAGGAAATGGGACTCTCAGTGCGCTATGAGGGCACTGGCCAACTCGCCTTCTCGCTGGAGAATCTGTCGATCCAGGGACAGTTCAAGTATAAGATGCCCTTCATCTTTGGCTCCATCAAGATCTACAAATTCGAGTGTGTGGTGGCCTTGGGTGGTGTCACCTCCCACATTGGTGGTGTTTTGGGCAACGGAAGGATTAACGAGATGATCAATGATATTATAGAGTACGAAGTGCCTGCGTTTATTAATGGACGTCAGAAGCAGATCAGTGAGAGAATCGAGCAGTTCTTTGTGCCGTTGGTTAATGAAAAGCTCAAGGGTCATAAGATCTGGTATCTGCTTAAGATGCTCACCAACTCGACCAAAAAATGCTCACCCACACCGGCTCCCTGGCTGGCCGTGCAGTAAAAGTAAATTTGAAAGCAAAGCAAATAAAGCAAATCAAAAATGACAGTCAATTGCCAGTAAAGCAGGTGTAGCGATTTAACCGATCTGACTTTTAATTAGTCCTACCATCGATTGTACTATCTTTTAGCCCCCCTTAGCCTTATCGTCGTTTGGCTCTTGATTATGCCAAATGGTGCCTATAAAAGCTGCTACTGAATTCTTTGGCCATTCAGTAGCTAGTTGAGGTTTAACCATAAAGCATTCAACATGCGTTTTCTAATAGTTTTGGCCAGCTTTGTGGCCATTTGTGCCGCCGGCACCTTGTCCAATCACCAGCGCCATCCAATCGAGCAGCGTCTGCTGCAATATGCCGATCAGAATGGAGACATTGAGATCTTCGCTGAACCCGAACAGGGCGAGGGTGTTGAGGGTGAGCAAAATTAAATCACAGCATTCTTTATATAGTTTGATTTTGGAATTTTTGCATTATCATTTGCATTTCCATTTTAGTTGCACCTCAGTTCATTTTGTCGTGGCAGGCACGTCGCATGATCCGCAAAGTGCAGAAGCAAATGGTTTGTGGCTGGCCTGATTTGGGCATTCCCCCATTGGCACCTCTCAGGATCAGCGAGGCGAATTTGAACTTGAAGCGCGGCATCTTTGAAACCATCAACCATGTGTTCCGCCTTAAGGTGGCCGGTCTGGATGATTTCAAGATCAACAAGTTTAAGTTGAATGTGATCTTTTCGAAGATCACCTTCGACTTCAACTTCAGAAATATTGATACAACCGCCCAGAAGTATGAAACTGATACTCTGATCGACGCACTTCGTCAAATGGGTCTGTCCGTTGAGTATGAGGGCTCTGGATCTCTGCTCTTCGATATGATCAATTTGCGCATCAAAGGCACCTTAAAATACAAGCTGCCCGTTCTGTGGGGATCCGCCAAGATTCTCTCGCTCAAAACCACAATCGGACTGGGCGCTGTGGAGTCGGACATTAACGGTTTCATGGGCAATGGCAAGATCAATAGCGCCATCAATCGCCAGCTGGAGAATGCTGTGGTCAAGCTAATCAATGAGAACCAAGAGAGCA
The DNA here is from genome assembly GCA_963924055.1 of Drosophila limbata. Lineage (NCBI taxonomy): Eukaryota > Metazoa > Arthropoda > Insecta > Diptera > Drosophilidae > Drosophila > Drosophila limbata. The sequence continues at coordinate 7,801,510 of OZ001353.1, forward strand.
TCTCGGATGCCATCGAAGATACGATTGTGCCACGCGTCAACAAAATGCTTAAGGGCAAGGACTTCTGGACCCTTGTTGATCTGATCTTGTCCAGCAGCGATGGTGAAAGCGAGGATGATCCAATTGTCGTTGACTGTGTGCCACCAGCAGATCCATGGGCTTAAATTTAAAATGCTCAATAAAATTGTATGAGTTCGTTCACCAGATTTGTTTTTGTTTTATTTATTAGCTAGAATTCTGCCCATGTAATTTGGTTTACTTAAGGAGGTTGAAGTTTATTTTTCTAGTCTAACTAAAGAGAATCCCCAGCTAGACTGTCTCACAGATACTCTCCAGAATTGAAGTTAGTGAGCAGTCCAGGCATTTTAGTAAGCCCAACATAAAGTTTTCTCAACTTTTAAAAAACTGAACAGATTTTCAAATATTTATTTTTAGCATAAAGTCGAAATATTAACGTAGGGACTTGAAATGTGACCTGAGGTACCCAGTTAGACTAATTCAGAATTTTTAATTTTTTTTTTTTTTGATGTGGACCATTCCTTCACTTCCCCCTCTTATCAGACTATGAACTTGAAAAGGGCCCCCCCCTTTCTACCAAACTCAGTGAAAAAGTTAAATTTAATTTTTTTTAAAGCTTAAATAGCATAAAAAAACACCTGCATCATGTGTTTTTTCAATAAAAGGGGGCAAAATGTTCCAAAGTTATTACTTTGCGATCAAAATAGACATTTATAAGTACAAACTGACGTTTAGATTTTCTTACAAAGCTTCAGAAAGTTAGTTACATTCCACATAGGGGACGCATTTAAATTCTCTACAAAAATTAACAAAAATTTGACATTACACAGAGCTAAAAGACTAGTACTACAAACAAATGTACTATTTTTATAAGATACTACATATCTTTATATTTTTTTCCACATTTTGGTTCATTGGTAAAGCTTTTAAACCTTCTTTTTTTATTTTTAACATATGTGATGAATTTACTTTAAGAATTGAAATGCAAAAATACGATATATTTCGACTTTATGTCAAAAAAACGGATTCAGGACCATAGAGCAAAAAATAAATTTTTTTTTTCTGAATGCGATTTTTATGTACAAGAACAGAATACATTTTTATTTCCAATTCTTATTTTGAACTCTTTTTTTTAATTTTTATAATAAAAATGAAAATTAAGAGTTGTTTTTCAATATTTATTTAAATGTTATACAATAACTCTTATTTGCAATAAAATAACTTTTATTTTAAATTTTTATTTAAAAGTTGAAAAATAAAAATTGAATGTAAATGTCTATTGAACTGGATGGTGTATTCAATTCACAAGGAGGTGAGGAGGAGGTGGGGAGAAGTGGGGCGGCAACGTCGCTCCGACTCTCCATGGTTGTATCTTTGTATATTCACGTCACTTGTGGAAGTTTTATAATAAAAATTGAAAGTTGAAGTTATTAAACAAATTGCAAAAAAGAGTTATTGTATAACATTTAAATAAAAATTTAAAAATAACTCTTATATATAATATTGATTATAAAAATCGAAAATAAGAGTTTTTTTCAACTTTTTTGTAAAAATCAGGAATAACTCTTATTTCATCCCTTTTTTATAAAACTTATAAGAGTTACGATCCCTGATGATTAGTATAAAAAAATCCTTTAAATGTGATTCTGAGACGTAACTCTTTTTTGTAAAAAATCATGCCAAAATGAACAAAAATTTTGACTTGTTAAGTTTCTAGGTCAAAGATGTGACCAACTTTAAACTTACAAAAAAATGGTCAAAACTGAACATAAAATCTGTTCGGACTGTCCTTGCAATCATGGTTTGACCTCTGAATTTATTCTGAATTTAAATATTCTTAATTTCGTAAAAATAATAAAAAATAAATGGTTGTAAAAGTGGAAATAGTTGAGCAAATATAACCAGGTGTGTAACTGAAAACCTTTGGATGCCTTACTTTCTCAAACTCATCAATTCTACAATATGATGAACAATATGATGACATTTGAAACTAGTCTACTTTCAGGCAGGTGGGATAAGTTGACAGCATTGCTATCAATGCACAACACCTGTGCTAACCCTATCTTATCGCACAACAAGCACTTGAGTTCCTAATCGTTGTATTTATAAGTTGCAAATTGGAAAATTGCTTTATGGGTTAAACTATTAGTTTCTGTTCTTTGATCGCCATGCGAAGTTCGTTTTTGATCCTCTGTGCTCTGCTCTGCTGCTCCTTGGGCTCCAGTACGCTCATGGATGACGATCTACGTGAGGTGACCGAGTTTCTACGTCTGCAGATGCGATGTGGCTATCCGGATCGCGGTATACCAGTCTTGGCTCCAGCTCAGATGGCCTTCAAGCCGATCGACATCAGCACAGATAGCTTTCGGTATGACTAACTCGACATCAGTGTTTGATATGATATAATATTTCACATTCGGTCTTTAGGTGTCAGGGCAACTTTACGGATCTCTCTGTAGTGGGTCTGGATGGCTTCGAGTTCTATACACTCAAGTGGAGCAATATTAGGCATACCATCAAGTTCGATATGACCTTTCCTCGCATTCAGCTGAAGAGTTCCAACTACAAGCTGAACTTTTGGTCCCTATGGGGCGATGGTGTCTTCGATCTGGAACTGATCAATCTGCGTGCGAATGGAAGCTTCATCATTCGTCCCTCATCTCTTACTCAGGGTACACACATCAAGAGCTGGAAGGTTGATTGGCAGCTGGGCAAATCCAACTCCAAGATCACAGGCATTATGGGAAAAAATGAATTGGTCTCCAAGATTTTCAACCAAATCATCGATGAATTTCTCGAGCTACTGATCAACGATAATCCAAATGCGATCGCTCAGTTTATGGAGCAGTTGATAGTGCCACCAATGAATTCGGTGCTAAAGAATCTGGCCTGGTATGAGATAACAGCTATCATTATGGGCCTGGTTAAGGGTGTACTGCCGGTAGAGGCCATTTGTTAAAATAATTATTATCTGTTGATTACTTGATATAAATAATTTTTTGTTTGTTTCGTGAAATTGTTAATAAAGTGTTGCAGTTCTTTATAAACACACTGTGTAGGGGAATTTTGTTTTTTTTTTTTAACGACAAGAATATATTATTGAGACAGTTTTGGAACCAATACAAAAGTTGCTATTTACTGTATTATAATTCTTCTTTTACTTTTAAATATTAGCAAAAAGCAGAGAGAAATTTGTTTTTGTTTTATATGGTATCTCTCCAATCCTTATGCGAGTATATGAAAATATCACAAAACCTTAATGCTTTTACGTTTCTTTTAATTCTTTAAACTTAAATGTTGCTTTAAAAACTAAATAAATATTAGTATTTTTTATCTCTTAAAATTGACTAAATTCAAATATATATGCGATTATTTAAATATAGAACAAATTTAATGTGTTTCAAAAAAAAAATAATCTTTATCTTTTGCATTTTGCAGGTAAGAGCGATAAGACTTCAAATCTTTTAACAATTTCTATGAGTAAGTAAACATAACAATCATTAAGAAAATGCTGAAAAGTTATCAATTTATTGCATTATTCGGTTTCGATCCGTTCTAATCGTTTTTACCATAAATTACGGTCATAATATGAAAGTGAGCCAAAGTAGGGGAAGGTTTGAAAACAAAAAAATAGAGTTCATAATCGGATTTAAGTGTCGCCGAGAGCGCCAGCGGGACATCTCAATTCATTGGCCGACATCCTGGCCCGTTGTCCTGGCTTTTGGTCTGCTGACTAGAGAGTTCAAAGCAATGCACGAGTCCTAGCACAGCATGAGTACAACGGGTGGTCCTTTGGTCCAACACTTTCTAGCCTCAGCTCGGGATTTGCGACACCCGTTACCGACTAAGACTAAGAGAGAGAACCTCTGGCAGATGTTTTTCAATCTTTCTATTTTTTTTTTGTTGTTTTTTGTTAAGCTATATAATATCATTATTTGTTGTTAATTAGTGCAAATCGTGTAGTTGAGATACATTTTCTAGATCCTTTTGGTGTAATCGCTTATCCTGGATGTGGAATTCTCACAATTTCTATGCGATTCGAATTCGATTTGGCTCATTTCATTTGCAATTTATGAGTCCTTTTGCTCAAACACACACACACTAACACACCTTGCACCTTGACTCGGACTTGAGGCTGTCATAATGCAACCAAATGTCCTTTCATGAGTACGTGCTCAGCCACATTTGTATGTACATCTGAGCCATCCTGCGGCGTTGCCATTGTCCACATCGATGTTTTACGATCTAACGAACAGACGGCGTGCATTGTGTATTGTCTTTCTTGTCTCACTGTGATTTCCATGTCCTTGGGAGCCTTGAGCATTTTTCATTTCCCACTACTTGCTGGCAAAGTTTTATCGCTTTTGTTTATGTTCATTTGGTTGACATTTACGATGCAATTTTCCGAAAACCCCTTAAATCATTACAAACTCGGTAAATACTTTCGCTCTTAAGGATTTCCCCCAAGTCCGCACTTCCTCCAAAATGAACCAAGAACCCCGCCAGCTAGTTGGCCTAGTTTGATTAGCCTGGTTTTTGTGGTTGCCCCACAAATTGCTGAGGTCGGTTACGTAGTTTGCATATGTCACGAGCCAACAGTTGGTCCAAGTCAAGATCCTTGACAGAGTTTATTTCACAGCGTTTTGTTAGTTCCTACTGAAAGAAAAGGTTGTTACTTTATTTATATTGTTATATATTATGAAACTTTTAGTCATGTTTTTAAAGATTTTAACAACCCAAAAGCAGATGTTTTTGTTTCTCTCGACACAACACATAATGACAATTTTTCAAAATTTGTATTATATAAAATTTCCTTTAAAAATTAATTAAAAAGTAAACAGTTTTTTTTTAAATTAACTTCTTTTGCTTTAGTTTAATCAGAATTCCACTTTTTTATTCTCTAGTAAATAATTCCAAGCTAAATGCAAACAATAAACTTTAAACCATTTTACGACGTTAATTATTTAGGCGTAAATTTGTGATCCCACATCAACAAATTTCTGATTAAAAATCATTCCCATAAGATTTCAAAATCATTTGATGATTCTCAGCTGCAGTTTGCTTTTAATAAAACAAAATTACAAATAAAAACCATTTACGGAATTGGCATTTTTAATAAAATATTAAGACACTTGTCGATTATAATGCAAAATTAAATAATAAACTATTTATTCATTATAATTATGATCCAATATTTGATTATCGTGTTCGCTTTATTCAATTCTTATAAATTTTCAATTATTTTTATCATTCAATTCAGCTCTTTGATTTTAATATGCTTTTTTAAGTGATTCGGTTGCAGTTTTTAAGTGATTTAATATTACGTAACCCACCTAAAGATGATGCTTAAATTGCCTGCGGCTGTGTTTTCCAGCAATTTTCCAAAGTTTTTTCTCGTGACTTTCTGCTGAGAAAGGGCAAAGCCCAGGAAAATTGAAAACTTTAGACGTAAATATTTGAGAGAAGCTTGAGGGGTTTATTCTTTGTAATTTTTTGGTGCAGAAATATGTTCCCTTTACGGAAAAGACTAAAATTCTTATGTATAGTACTTGAATGTGATATAAAGGGTTTTCGCGAATAATTTAAAATTTATGACAGAGGCGGTTGTTGAATTCGGCGATTGTTAAACAGAGCAAATTAAGATTCATTAACGGGGCAGGGGGCAGAGGAGCAAAGGATATAACAATGGGGCGCACATAAATCAAAAGTTGTATATACAACATACGGCGATAAGATGAAATTGAGTTCTGGATGCTGTTGCTGGATTGCTGGTTTCTTTCGCGGGCTCCGTTCTGTTTGCTTCTTAAAGCAAAAGTTGTTATCCTTGTTGCGCATTAAATGAGTTTTAATTTGAAACGTAGCAGCTTCGTTTGGGCCTCGCGGCAATTGTGTGCGTCAAGTCAACGGTAAAGGCATTTGTAGGCAACCCAAAGGATTCGCCCAGGACTCGTCGAGGAGTTGTGCTCTGCTCTTTTTGTAATTGAGCCGCGCAATTTTTCCCAATAGGTGCGTTGTCCTGTAAGTGAACAGCAGCAGCAGCGCTAAAGGATGCGAAATGGTTGCCAAGGATGCTGCCGCCTTGTGTTTTTTTCAATTAAATTTGACATGTGTCTTCCGTATCCTTTTACCTTTCTCCTTTTGCGCCTTTCGCCCAAATTTGTTTCATGCGACAAGTCAAGCTGAAAATTGCGCATTTGAAATCGGGCTGAGCGGGGGGTTGAACTGAAAAAGTTGCGACAGGATTACACTTTCGACTCGTTGTACTTGCCACATGCGACACATCGGATCTCCTGCCACTTGCACTTAAAAAATGTGTGCGTCTTGGGCTTATCCCATTTGAGAGTCGCGTCTGGAAGTTACTTCCCAGAGATTTTGATAGACAGCTGATTGATTTCGATTGGCTGCACTTGGGTATCAATTAATTTAATGCTCTGCTGTCCGTTTTAATTGAGAAATTTGGGAAATTTCCTTTTCTTTTTTTTTTTTAATTGTTATTTAATACTTTCTGATAACAGTACTAAAGTACTGAACCTTTTTGGTTTAATGCATCAGACCATAATATTAAAAACTTTTTTATTTATAAATTATGTTTCCATTTAAAAAAATATAACCTCACATTGAGAAAGATAAGAAGGTAGAAATTATTGCTGAAAATATATATTTAATTTTTTAGAAAGTGTTACGATGCACTATGGTAAAGAAGTCCGATATTTTGGCATTAATTCAAATTATTTTTTGTTCAGTATCTTAAAAATTTGTTTATTTCCTTAATCGCAAAACTCCAAAGCAAGCAAAACCTATTTTTTTTAGATTTTTCGGGACTACCCTTTATGTTTTAAACGCACTCAAAGTCAGCTGATTGAGCGTTGCAATATGAACTGAAAAAGCGAAGGAAAATTAATTGCAACTTTCAGAACGAATTGTGTGAGTTATGCAAGCATTATAAAAAATTATAAATATGGACAAAGTTGATAAAGGTATTTTAAAAACGCTAGTAGCAAAGACTTTTGTTATTTGTGGTTTATTGTGCAACTGTCCATTGTGTTGTTCTTGTGTATTTTTATCTAAAAATTAACAAATGTATCCTGTTCTGTTAACCATTACATTAGTACATTACAAAACATTACGAGAGTTTTGCGTAAAAATTATTAAGTAAACCATCTTGAATCAGATGTTAATAATCCTTTTTGTTCGATTTTGTTCCTTTTAGTGAAAAATGACATGTTGTAGGTGTGAATTTTGGCTGAAAAATTGGATTTTTTCAGATTCAGATGGGAAACAAGGTTTAAACGAGGTCAGATTAAAAAACAAACTAAATTGTAAATTCTACTTTAGTCTAATTAGTAAACATGCAAAGTTTAAAATAAATTGCTTTATATTTAAGCTTAAAAAAATTTTTTTAATTTTTTTCTTAGTCGGGGAGGGAGAAGTTAAGAAGACAAGGTCCAATTAAAAAACAACAAAAATTATATATTTTTGAATATTATAACTAAACTTCTTGTCAAATTTTAAGTCTCTAGCTATTTATTTAGATTTTATATAATTTTTTTTTTTACTTTTTCGAATAGTAGTATAGGGAGGGGAGGTGAAGGCGTGGTCAAAATCAACAAAAAAAAAATTCAAAATTCTTAAGCAGTCTAACTAAAGTTCATGCCAAATTTCAAGTCTCTATCTTTATATTTAGAGTTTATGCCAAAATATCGGGTTTATTTACCATAGTGCGATGTATGATTTAAAGCAGTGGTGTCCAAAATGCCAAAAGCCTATACCATAGGATAGGAGCACATAATTCGGCCGTCGTTGCAGCTGACACACGGATAAAGAGAGAGAATACGTGTTTCATAAATAGCACGCTCTATATAGAGAGAGAATGCGTGTTCTATAAATAGCACGCTTTTCGGCTTGTGCTCTCACGATGCGTGAGTTCGGCTTTTTATTCGCTCACGAAGCATTTAATTGGCTAAAGCTTTCTGATTTCAGTCAGTGATCTGCGTAAAATGAGGAGAGATTTACATTATCATACACGGTAACTACTGCTTTGCTCTTTTTACGTCGCCAACTGTAACGATGCGACAGAATATCCTATTATTTAATTTGTTCAGTTTAAAGCAGTAAAACTTTAGGTTAACTTCGTGTTTAGCTGCTGGGCGAGTTTGGACACCACTGATTTAAAGTAAAGTAGCTTTCACTGGTATGCATATGCATCTGCATCTGCATCTGCTGAAGTCGACCTTAAACTATATGCTGAGTTGACTTCTTGTACTGCCCATCAATCAATCAATCTAAACAATTACACCTCAATAGTACTGTTAATCCTTGCCCGGTATGCAGGAGGCGCTCTAACAAACATTGTATATGACTTATTAGACTTTTGACAGATGTCAAACCAAAAATATAGACACACTTGCAGGAAGTTTTTGGCTTCCATTAGCATGACAATGAAATATGCCAGCATGTCCTGCATGTGTGTGTGTGTGTGTGTTATCCTTCAGACACCACCAGGAAGGGCTAGATCACCACAACGCGGACAGATGTCTTAAGAAATCTGGCTACGATTTGATGTGACACTTTTGTCAAATGTTTACACCTTTAACCCTTTAGGCGCCATTGTTTAAGCCGACATCTGCATTGGGTTAAGGGGTTAAAGCAGCCCTAGGATCACCAATTGTTGTCGAATTGTTGGCAATGTTTTGTTAATTTTTTTATGTTTAATTAGTGCCATTTGTTTGGGATTTATAGGCTTAACGGTCCGTAACTAGACTCTGTAAATTGCTAAAATATTATCTTACATTAAAAATTATTTAGTGTGGATTATTCTTCTTGTTATGGAGCTTTGTACCAAAATTACTTTTATGAACAAACCAAAACAAAATATTTTAAAACTTTTTTTTTAAATAATCTTGTAAACAATATACATACAATAATATTGTAGTATAATATTGATTTATGTAGTCTAAGTGAAACTCGAATTGTAGCTATATGTTAAGTTTATCAAATTGTATCTGATATGTTATTTATGTATATCACATTCTGTTTAAAAATGTGATGTATCTAAAACTAAAAAAATTTGTAATAAAATCAAGAAAAATCTGCCTAGGAAATTTAGATATTTTCGCGGGCTTTCGGAACAGAAATAACCGTTTCCTATTTCTCTTCACCTCAAAATCCCCCACATATATAATAGCCTGTACTCCCCAGTTACGTCATATAAAAAATAAATAAATTTGTGTATCTATTTAAATATTTGAATGAAATATATTTAGAGTAAATTAAACCGAAGTTATTTTCCATCGAAATAAAGCTGTTATAACAATTTTTCCGGTCCAACCATAACGGGATAAAGTTATTAACGGTTGTCAAGTACGACAGCAACAAGATTCAAAGACCAAACCCAACTCAAATAATTTATCAAAATTATGTCAAATCATGCAAGCGGCTGTAGGAAAACACAAAATTTCGCTGAAATAAAAAAAAGCAATAGAAAGAAAAATGTTCATAGAAAATGCTAATGAAATCAGTGCAAAAGTGCATAAAAATGTGGATGATCTTGGGAGTAAGCGAGAAACCGCCAAGAATTCAGAAACTACTTCAGAGCATGTCCAGGGCGCAGGCGCAGCTGCAGCATGAAGCTGTCATGTTTTGGGCAAACAGACAGAGGAACAAGGACGCAGGACATGCCACAGGACAGACAGATAGACTGACTGGCAGGCAGACTCACTGACTGACAACAATTACAATTTTCCTCAGTTGCAACGTCATTCGATGTTCCCTTCGTCTTTGGCTCATCATATTTTCCTGCGGCTGCCGTCAGACTGATTTGCATTTTTAATCTCATAAGGATGCTGCTTTATGCTACAGCATTGTTCCTGCGGTTCCTCAAGCTGCAAGCTGAAGATGCACACAAGAAAAAAAAAATACATGTTGCTGGCTGGAAAAAAAAGAAGAGAAACAGAATGAAAAAAAACGGAGTCCCCCTGGCGGCGATCTACATATGTTTAATCCTAGATTTGTAGCACGCAGTCCTCCTCTATGTAATCCTCTCTCCCCGTCTCAGGCAGCGTCAGAGTCTGTCTGTTACGCTTGAATAATTACTGTAATTAAAGTTGCTTCAATTTGAGTTTAGCTTTCGTCTTGTAGGACTCAGGAGTCAAGCGGATCTGCACAGGATTTTCCTCACATGTTTGTTGATCCTCCGCCTTGTAGGATGTCATCTCTGAGTTTCATAATGATCTGAGAATGAATTACAGATTTTTTTAAATTATCTTGAAAATTTAGTTTTGTACTTATCTTAAGAAAATAAACTTTAATAGGAGTAAGTTGATAATAAGTATTTCTTTCTTCTATTCTTCCCTTTTACTGATTTAAAGATATGTGGTTAATTCATGTGGTTTTATTTTTTGAGCAATCGCTTGACTGAACTTTAAACAGTTTTGTATGATTGTTCCGCCCATATCTGATCCGATTAGGGTTCTGTTTCAGTGTCGTACAAGACAACAACAATTACTTTAGCTACAGTAATCGATCTGTTTGTGTCTCAGGGTAAGACAACAATTGTCCACGCACTTTCGAAATTAATCATAGAAAACTGAAAATGGAAAACTGAATGAGATCAATGCCAAGACAACACAAATTATGTCAAAGTAATTTTTTAGATGAGAGCACATTGATAAAGAACACAAAAAAAAAAAAACAAATGCATCTTAAAACTGTAAAAAAATGGTAACATTTTGTGATGTCATCAAAACTCAATCAATTTGCGGTTTGCGATCGTTGCAAAAGATGATTTATTTGTAACGGTTCAGTGGTTCAGTGGCTCGTTGCTTATTGCACTTGAGTGCAACATGCACAGCCGCATGTCCTTGCCACACAGGACACCGTCAAGTCATTAATCATGTCCCTAGAAAGTAACTGCTAATGACGATTTCTTTCCTTTTTTTTGGCAACTAATGAATGGAGTGTCCTCAGCATTCGGATAACCACAATATTTTTTGCCTGGATAAATCAATGGATCAAACATTAATGGTCGCAAACCTGGTCAATGGATTGAACTTGCTACCGCAGAGTTCACACTTTAAGAGTTGACATCACATTGCTTTCATTAATCACTCATTGGGTCTCATTAGTGTGTGCTACTTTAGGGTAATTTCATGTTTCTATTTCGATTGCTGATTTATGTTTTGCAAATTTGATGAGTACTTGTATTTTACATCCGAAAAGAATAAATCTGTTAATATACAAATCAATAATATGTACAGAAATGTGTTCAGAATCTAAACTTCAGATCAATTAGAAGCCTTATAAGTATATCGGATGAGTATAATGCTATTTATAACAATTTGAAATTTAATAGCACTTCTTACATAGAGAAACAATTTGTATCTCAAGTCTAGTTCGGGAAAATTTGTCAACTAAAAGCTCAATTTGCCCGAAATTTGTTTACTTAAATGTCGAAACGCTTTCCTGTAAAATTTGGTTTTTGGAACATGCGACAATTTTGATTTGGTATATATTTAAATATTCGTCCCAATTGCTATTGAAAAAGATATACATACAGGTTTGGAAAAAATAATAGAAACGACAGGGGTGCCCACATTTGAACCCAAATATTTCTATTATTCTTTCCAGGCCTAAAAAATTAAAAATTACTAAACTTAAAATAAAACATTTTTCATTGAACAACATTTTAAAAAATACTTTAAAAATTCGACGTTTCTATTACTTTTTCCATATAAACATAAAAATATTATTGAAAGTATTTTTTTTTATGTCATTATACTTAGACGTAAAATTTTAATAATTGTTGTCTTATTTTTTTTGTACTAATTATTAAAAAAATTTGGTTTCTATTAAAATTAAATCCGTTTTTTACAGTCCACATATTTTCTCCTTTTCCGCAGTTCTTATATTAAGATCTTTTTATTCATGCTGCATTAAGTTTTTACCCTTTTCCCATACTGCGACCTGTTTAAGCAGTTATGTAAATCTAACCCCAAATTAAGAAAACTCACAACGCCTTTTTTGTGCTTGTAAATCCCACGTCTGCGGGGCATATCAGTTCAGTTACGTTCTTGAATGTGATCAGTTGAGAGCCTGTTGTCAAACATTTACCAAGTGGAGTTTACAAAATTTGTGGTCCTGCCCTTCTTATCCCGGGGGCTAAAATATAAAACTCTTTGCATATCCCGCAGGCAGGTTCCAAGTTTTTATATTTTACGGAACCTGAACATCGAACCTTGAGTTTGGAACTCGGAATTTGGAACCTTTAGGTCGACCGCCAACTGCGCGAGGGCACAATTATTAGCACTTAAGCGACACATTTGGTGCTGGCAACAGAACTCGGTACTCGGCTGGCATGCTTGCCACATCCTGAGGCTGTTGCTGGGGCAACCCTTAAAGCAGTCGGCACAAGTGTCGATGACACTTGGAGGGATTTTGGGACTGCGGCCGCTTACCGCAGCCATCTCGCAAGCAAGGATATGCAACGTTGCATGTTGTCGGTTGATTGTCAGGTAAAAGGGGTAAGGGGCACGGGGCAAGGGGCAAGGAGCGAGGAGCCGAGGGTAGGGGTAAGACACCTCCTGGGGTATGTCCTGGCAAACACTTAAGCCAAAGTTAAACGCTTCGAGTGTCGTATTTTTGTTTTTGTTTGTGTGTGTTTCGCGTGCTCCGTTTTTATTTTTGTTGTTGTTTTTAAGACGCAGCAGGAGACGCTCTACATTCTCGCCAGATCCTTCGATTCAGCCCAAGACTCAACCTAAATCAATAGCGATTCAGAAAAAAACTTTGCTTTAATTCGCTTAAATTGCTGGCAGGACATGGGACCCGAGACATGGCCTATGCCTTTGTGCGAAAAAGCAAATCCTTAAAGGATTGCTTGTGCCTACTCTTTCTCTACCTCTCCCTCTCCCTCTCCCTCTGAGTCCTTCTCTGTCCCTGTGCTCCCGATTGTTTTGGCCCTGCTGTTGTCACAGCTAAAGCGCTTTAATTTTGATTGCATTCGATTTGTTGTTGTTGCTCGGTTTTTTTTTCTCTTCTCTTCTGATTTTGTTTCCTGTGTTGTTTGCACAACTCTTTGACAAATTCGCAGGCTTGTTCCGGCCACGGCATCCTTTTCGGCATCCTTTGCAATTTAATGCACTGAAAGGATTAACTATTTTTCGGTATTTGTGTTGTTCTCCGACACGAAAGTAGCCTAGATCTTGCAATTTCTACTCTTAAGGTTCCTCACTTTGGTATTTCCGATTTTTGTTGTCTTTTGGTTTATTCTTAAGGGATTTCATTTTGTTTATTTTGTGTTGTGTGCACTATGTGTGTGTGTGTATGTGTGTGTGAACAGTTTGCGATTTGTTTGTAACAGTTATTATAGGATTTTGGCTGTGCAAATGGCATCTCTATTCTGAAAAGAGTTATTGAAATTATTAACGCAACATTGACTTGAGTATTAAAGAATGAAAATCATTAAATATCATATAATTCTTTTTAAATTGTGGTAAGAGCGAGAAAAAAATATATATGTATGTTTCACATGCCAAAGATTTAAATTACCAAAGGTTTTTAAATACAGATTAAATATAAAATGTAATGGATGTTTTTTTAATTAAGTTGGAAGAATAAATAGAATTAATAAAATTAGCTATATAATATATTTAGTATTCTGATTTTGACAAAATTTGATACCAAATGCACTGATATCAAAAGCCTGGTTTCTAAAATCAAGAATCTTCGTCTAAAATATATATTTCTTACATTAAGAGAACTTTATGGGAAAAATATAACGTGATACAAAAATAAATCGTACATGGGCTAATCCGAAATTATTTAAACCAAGGGCAAAAAGTTTTCAAAAAACTAAAGTTTTTTTGGCGATAGTTTATAATTTCCATGAATATTCTGAGATACAGAACACTTGATACTTTCGTATTTCCGATTATATATGTATAACAAATGTATAGTTGATTGAATCGTATTTTATCAGTTTTTAGTCGTGCCCCTGAGCTCAGTAATCCCCAAGGATTCCTCACATAACCTGATGGAATTTTGCGCATCTTAAAGTTGGTTTTTTTTTTGGGTTCAGTTGACATTGACAGAATGGCAGTTGAAGGATTTATCGTTGGTTGTCTACCTGCTGGACCTTAGCCAACATGTCAACTGTCATTCATTGACTTGCGGGAAATTCCGGTCGGTGGTGGTGACCATTTTTTGGTCCATTGTTGATCCGTTTGGCAAAAATCCCTTTAGCATTGCTGTCGCAAGTAATTAGTTGGCTGTCAACGTTTTGGTTTGTGCCAGAGCTAAAAGGATTTGCCAATGAGGCCAACACCTGCGCACACACATCTTGCCCTTTATGTAATGGAATCCTGGGCCCTCGAATCCTGGCAACGACGCGCGCCTTCTCATCCAACGCCTGCGGCAATCTATCAACACAACTTTGTGTATGTTGTGTTCTTGGAAATGTGTTCAACCTACTTTGATGAAATGAGAAATTGCATGTGCCGCTTGTTTGCGCATCATTTCATGTATGTCCTGGCAGTATAAAAGTAGGCTCTGCCTTGTCGTTCTGCATTAAAAGGATAACAGCAGAAGCAGCATCAGCATCTACTCTAAATGAGTTTTGCTCTACATTGATGCGCCTGCTGTGTTACATTGCTGCATTTACTGTGTGTCCTCAATGTCCTGAATGTCCTGCATAGTCCCTAGCATTGTATAAGAAAGTGGGTCGGCGGTTTGTTTTCCCAAAGCTGTCGTCCCATTGAATCTAACTGACAATGACAACAGCTCCTCAGCTCCCTCTCAATTCCTGTGACATCCCGACGGCAGACAAATTAGCTTAAATGAGTTCTTTTCTCTCCTTTCAGCCAACACCCTCAATTGGGGCGGGAGTTTCTTTAGATTTACGAGCTGCTAAGAACTACGAAATCTTTAATTTTATAGAATATCACTGCTGTTGAATGGCTTCAAAGATTCGTTCTGTTATCGATCTTGATGTATAAAAACGAGCCGTGACAATTGGCAATTGAACTTTTTATAGACTGTATCGAATCATCCAAATCGATTCTGGAAATGTGGCTCAAAAGACGTGTAAAAGCAGTTAGAATGGAAGAACGTTCTTAATCGATCTTATGACAAAGTGCTTGGTTGTTTGAGTATTTATAATATTCTAATATATTTCTTATAATTTTATCAAGACTGTAAGCCTCTAACATTTTGGAGTGCGTTCTGTTTGATGGTTTAAAAAACTGATACAACAATTTTGATATAAATCCTTGGTTTATTTCTTTGCATAAATATTATAATTTTTCTTATTATTAAATTATTTGATATTAAAAATTCTTACTTTAAGAGAATCTAAGTTATGATTATAATTAAATTTAATTTTTTTTTCAGAATCAAGCTGAAATAATAAAAGTAGTAGTTTTTATTTTGATTCTTCAGCTTGACGATAATATAAAATAAAAAAATTATAATAATTAAAGTTTATTTTGTAAAATATAAAAGGGAATTAAATTGATATAATTATTATATGTAGTACCGGATATTATTTTAGCATAAAATATGCAAGAATCTTAAAATTTGTGTCAATTTCTATTAAAGTAATTTCCGTATTAACATTTGTTTTTCTGTCTGTCTGTAAATGAGCCAATTACATTTCAGTAAATATCTAAATTAGTCTAATCCATTCACAGAGTACATTTTCCATGGTATTCACTACTCCTGCACGTGATTTGAGTTTATTTCCTTGGAGCAACTGGATAATTGGCAAATGCCAAGCAATTAGCTGCAGTTGCCTTACTCGTAGTCAGGACAATGACCGCCTTGGCCTCTATCTACACACATACACATACACTCACATATATTCACATATCTATAGACAGGATCCTCTATGCATGCACATTTAGCACGCTGAAGTTGTTGGCCCTTAAGTTGCGGCACATGTCCGGCCAGAAGAACGGCACGGCAATTCAGCTGGCCAACATTGAGTTGGCTTGGTGTGTGGAAGGAATGCCTTGCGTGTCGAATGGTGGCAACTACCGAAGCCGAAGCTGAAGCTGAAGCTGAAGCTGCCGCCTACCGTGCGGCATGCAGCCTGGTGCTGCCCGCAGTGCAATTGTTTCGAGTTGCACGAGACGTGGACACGCGTCATATTTTAATTATGACAGCCGGCCGAGGGCTGTCGAGCGGTCAGTAAGTCAGTCAGTCAGTCTGTCAGTCTGTGTCTGAGTCTGGTGTAACAACCCCTTGGTGTTGTAATGACCAAAACAGGAAACAGGATATGCCACACATCAGCAGCAGCTTCACAGCTCTCACCTTTGTTGACAGATTAGTGGGAATCATAGTGTGCATCATAAACTTGACATATTTATTTGACACTTTGATTGCTCTAAGCTTGTCATAATTCTGATATGCTCTGCATACAATCTACAGGCACATTCTAAAGCCCACATTCATATTGAGTAGGCACGTAGCATCCTATTTCTATACCCTGTATCTATACACATATACTAAGGGTGTATTATCATATATGCATATATGTATGCAAGTTGGTTTCAAGTTAATTAAAAAAGTTAATATAGTCATCGTTTCAATCGGTCTCTTGTTTAAAGAACTAAAGTCATCCAATTTGATATTAAGTCCCAGTTTCATTTTAGGTAATTATAATTTACGAATAATCGTATAATTTATAACTGAAAGTTGTGTAAAAACTATTTACCGCAACTCTGACACTAATTTGGTTTTTAATTGGAAATAAGAGTCGAGAAACTTTTAATCGAACGTTGGACAGAAATGTATAGAATGTCAGAGATTCCAACACCCGAATTCTCTAGATATATTCTGGCTGTGAAAAAAGATCTTTATAGGCTTGTATTGCATATTGATCATAGCTCGAATAAGTGAAATTGCTATAGGGTATTTACAAGTTGATCAGTCAAGAGTTGAGCACTCTTTGTGTTATATTTTTAGCTTAAATCGAATAGTTCTTTGTGCTCGCTAAACAAACTCGAACTAATGAGTGCGCTTTCATTTTCTGGAACACTTCGACAATGCGCAAATTTGCCAATTATGCGGGCTATGCAAAAATAAAAAGGAAAAAAAGAAAAGAACGGAAAAAATTAATAATAAAAGTCAAGGTGCAACAAAATAGCGCGGCACTTGACGGTGCACTAGGGAGCGTTTAAGAGGGACGAAAGGGGGGGGGGGGGGGGTGGTAGGGGAGGGAAAGTGACTCCGGCTGCACATGAACAAGCAGCGGGCAGTCTGTGTGTGTGTGTGTGTGTGTGTGTCCGTGTCGCGTGTTCACTTTAATTTCATTACACTGCATTTTGCTCATTACAACGCTCGCATTTTAATGAACTACCACCCCTTCCCCTCTCCTGCCCTCCACTCCCCTCCCCTCCCCCCACTGCATGGCATTGCACCACTGCAGCACTCGCGTATCCTGTGGCAAGATTTGGCGATCTAGCGACGCGCAGGCGCAGACAGTTTAAATGCCCGTTCACTAAGTGCACTCACTTTTTTTTTAGGGTTGCAACAGCGCAGTGTTGCCCCCACCCTTCATCCCTGCTTCCTGCTACCGTTTGACCAGCGGTCAACTGCTGAAATCCTTCCTTCCTCGTTGCTGCATTCGGCTTTTTAAGCTTTCAGTCAGTCTATTTATATTTTTTTTTAGTTCCTCACGCGAACCCTTCGCATTGCAACGGTCAGCAGCGTTCAGTGAGGGGGACAAGGGGTAGGGGATTGATTACTACCCTAGTTTGATTGATGTCTCAACTGACCGTTGAGTGTTTGCGACTGCACTTAATGGTTATCAAGCCTAATGTCATTTGTCAATATACCATTTGACAGTTTCATCTATATGGAAATGATTCCAATCGGAATCTGAAGCATACTTAATGTATTCTCAAATATAATTTCGAGGTAAAAAGATAAGGGGATATATCTATTTTAGCATAGTTTATAATATAAACTTAATACAGTCGAACTTCCTTAACTCGAATTACCATTATCCAAAGAAAAGGTTCTAGTTATGGAGATATTCGACGTATAGAGTTCTTTTTCTTAAGTTCTTAAGTTTATTAATTTTACTGCCACACATTTAACCCGAGTTAGAGAGAAATTCGAGTTATAGAGGTTCGAGTTATGGAAGTTCAACTGTAAATTAAATTGAGTTGACTAGACTTTAACCTCAAGTAGAAAATTTAAATTTAATAGCGAATTTAGTTTAGTACTCTAAAAAGTAAAGTAAATCAACATTTTGAAAGCAAGAAATGCACAAAAAATATCACTTTAATATAGTAAACAAACTGGATTCTGAACAGAGCCTTGCATATATCAACTTTAACATAGTTCATATATTAAAATGAATATTCTTTATACTTATAAATATAAATTTAAATATCTATCAGTCAAAGTGTCTTGCTGATAAAGCATCTATCCACAGGTGGACGACAAAAACTTCAATTTTCTAATAAATATAATTTAAATACGAACTTTCCAAAGTATCGTGAAATGATCCTAGCATTAACATATTTATTATGATATTGAGGGTTATTATTATTATAACTACACCAACCATTTAAGCTGTCCCATACTCAGCGACAATTAGTTTGCATTCCATTTGACTACAGTTGACTACGCCATGGGCACGTGGACGGGCTGAGGGAACAAATGGGATAGAATGAGATGAGATGGGAAGGGTCTTTATGGTCAGTGGCAGCTGTAATAAGCAAAACATGAGCTATAACCATGATATCTAACAACGTTTTTCATCACTTGGCCGACACATCACACATCATATCACAATGATGCGATGCTTTAATCCATCCAGCAGCTGCCCAACCCAAATACAAATATATATCTAACAAAAACTCACTGAAGCATCCACCCAAACAACAACAACAACAGCACTTTGAAGTAGGGGCCGTTTATGCAAACATGAATGAGAGTGGAAAATGGGAAATGGAAAATGGGAAATAGGAAATGGACCTCAACCTGGACATCGGATGCTGTCCTGTTTTTTAGCTTACAACGGTAGCTGTACGGGCGCTAAATGGTCTTTTGTTATTATTTTTTTTTCATAAATTTTCATAACATCAAGATATGAGCTTTGTATTATCAGATGGGTGGGCAGAGCGGTGGTACTGCCCGAGGCGGTTTTCTATTGCTGGGGTAAGCCAACAAAAACGCGAGCTGCATTCGAAATTCCTAACGAGGCGGCTAAGCAGGCAGTGGGACAACCCACCCTTTTGGCATAAATAGCCCTACCCCTTCTACCTTCTACCCCTTTCGGGCCAACTAATGAGCACACTTGAGCAAGTCGAGCGAATCCTGTAGTCAGTTGCATTTTATTTGCTTGCAGCGCTAATGAAATGAGTCGCGTACCGCGTCGACCATGTCCTGCTGCAGGACATGCATTGTGTGTCCATCAAGCAAATCCCAAACACGTCAAAAACAGTGGAAACCAGAATTATAATGACGAATAGTTAATACACTAGCTGATTGAAAAAACAAAATTTACGAATTTAATTAAGCACATATTAAATAAGTTTACAAATTATATTTCTTTTTAATTGCTTAAATTCTAACAAGTGGGAAAGGCTATAGTCGAGCTCCCGACTATAGGATACCCGTTACTTACTTAAATAAATTTAACTTTTTTTTTATTGCATGATTTTAGGCACTTTTATTGCTTAAAAGCTTTAATCAGCCAGTACCACCTTTCTGTTTGTCCGATCTTGTTGGGATTTAGTAGAATGATAGGTAAAAACAATAGCTAACGTTCACCGTTTAAAAAAACCTAATATCTTAAAAACTGTGCGTTTGGTGGTTTTTCGCGATTTACGGAGGCGGAAAGGGGCGTGGCAAAATTTTGAAACAAACTTGACCTGCGTGGGGTTTATAGAAATCTGTGTGCCAAATTTGGTTGCTCTAGCTCTTATAGTCTCTGAGATCTAGGCGCTCACACGGACGGACAGACGGACGGACGGACGGACGGACGGACGGACGGACGGACGGACAGACGGACAGACGGACATGGCTATATCGACTCGGCTGTTGATGCTGATCAAGAATATATATACTTTATAGGGTCGGAGATGCTTCCTTCTCCCTGTTACATACATTGCAACGAATACAATATCCCCTTTTACTTATTTTTAATAAGTAACGGGTATAAAAAGCTAAAGCAAAATAAAATAAAAAGTTATAAAGTAAGTCAAATAACCTGCGTTTTAATAATTTCAATATGTCTTTTAGTATATAGCTGTTCTAACTGATCTAAAACGGTTCTACTAAACTTCTGGTTAACATAAGAACAAAATTGGTTTAGTTCTGGTTTTTTGGAATAATCTTTAAAATGAATTAGTACTTAAGCCCGAACTCAATCCGAAATCCCAAAAAAAAGTATAGGCTCCATTTTGAAAAGCAAAAATAAGTATATCAATATTATCAATTTTCTTATATCCCAAAATAGTAAATTATCATGAAATCATAATGGTAAGTTAGATTTAGATTCTTTTAATAATTTGAATTGTTTTTTTTTTTTTTTAAAGTATTATCGGATAAAATATCAGAGAAAAGTGGGGAAAAAGATATATATATATATTTATATACAGCATATATGTATAAGTTTTACTCCATGTCCATTTATTTCCACTAAATGACTTTTTGATTTAAATACACACCCCATAATAAATTGTGAATACCCTTTGGTATAGAGTATTAAATGCTGAATCGGCGCGGGGGTTATCCAACAATGGGTTAGCATAATGCCAACCCGTTTGGCCAGCTTATCTGGAACGCAGAACTTTATTGTCCTCTTTGGTTAGCAGTGACAGTTCGTCCTGCGAGACTGTTGTTGTTGTTGTTGTTGCTGTTTATGTTGCTGGTGCTGCATTTTTGAATTCCGTATAAATTTGATTGTTTAATTGTCTTTTTTTTGTTGTCGTCCTTTTTTACAATTTCAATTATTTTAATTATGCCTTTGGGGGAGAATTTGAAGCCAGTTTGCTGCTGTTGATGTAATTAGTTAATTTCCAACGATTTGTCTTTGGGAAAACCACAATTATATACTAGAATGTACCAAGGACACGCGTCACGTGTCCTGTACAGTAGCTTGGCGGGGGTGAGTTTTTAAAAAAATGTGTCGATATCATCGTATCGCATATCCCTATCAACTATGTTGCACTGGGCAATCTAATGCGTTATCCTTGCGTAAAATCCTTGACTGGCCACAAGATTAATATCAAATATCCGCACACGAACGGAATAACTTGACATTGAAATATGCCTCAAGATCAGGCAAGGAACCGCTCTTTTACCCTCCGCCCCTCTCCTCTTCCTACTCTTCTCTTCCGTTAGTCAATTGATTGATTTGGCAAACAAATTCATCTCGATCTTGAGGCAAAAAAATTTCATTTTCGTTCGACTTTCACATGAAATATCGCATTTTCTTGCAATTTGTTTGCAATTTTCGTGTTGATTTAGGTCTCGACGTGGGCAAATTTTGGTATTTCTTTTTGATATATTTGATTTCCGTTTTAAAATGTTAGATATTCATTTGATTTGCCACTACCCGTAATAAATCACACAAAGTCAATTTATAATGCCGAATTATATCGAATACATTTTAAGTATGTTAAAGGTATATATTTGAATTCGGCTGAATCATGATCTTTATTTCTTTTTCACCTGCAACGAGTGTCTAACTTTTCCTTTCTCTTCTTTTTATTTGCAGGTAAGCAAGATTGCATCAACATTTGCTCATCGCATGACTAAGTATATATAATATATAATTTGTACATTTAATTGATGCTCGCTTAGTTGGCTCTGATATCATTACTAAATGCTGACTCAAACATCAGTTGAAGATATTACTAACCACTTGTTTTTTGATATTTTCAACAGTTGATGTTTTCTTTAACTTTTATTTATTCTAAATAATATATTTGCATTCACTTAAAGTTATTAAAAATTAAAGCGTTTTGGGAAAATATTTTATTGAATGATTTAATGATAAAAACAAATTCCTTGTTAGTTAATTTTAAATTAATTTACGCCATTATGCTCAGTTTGAAGGACATTCTGGAGAATAATTAAGTGCTTATTTCTTGATCAGAGGATTTTTACCAGTTTACTCATGTATGTGGGCTACTTTTTGGTTCCATCCACTTTGTACAATTTGGCGCAGCAAATTGGAAATGGCTCAGAATTGCTCTTACATAAATTTTTGTGAAATTATTTGCTTGTGGCAGGCGCATCAAATGTCCTGGGAACAAGGAGTACTCTTTTTGATATGTGAAGTTGTTGCCGATAATCTTTGGTAATGCGATCATAAAACCGTCATACCGAAGGCACAACACCACATAAAGTATCTTAAAAAATTGCAAAAAAATGTCAAAATCGCCATTGATCAATATTAAATTTTGCACGCCATTTAAGAAATGAAACCCAACGCTATTTTTCATTGCACTACAAGATTTGCAGTTCCACCCCTTGATAAAAAATGAAGAAAAGAACAAAATATTTGAAACATTTTTATTTCAGTTTTTTCGGCGAAATATGTTACCTTTACTTACGTATTTCTAATTTGAACTGTGACCTTGCGTGCAATAGAAAAATTACTCGAGCGTGCCTACGATCCGTAGAATCATCCCTAAAAAAGGAATTTGAAATATTAATTACAACAGTTTTGTACAGAAAGTGAAAGATCTTCAAGACAGGGATAGTTCCGAAAGAATGACAGCAGCTAAACGAGTTGACCTAAATGATATATTTTTTATAGAATTAGATTGATACAATTCAAATTGATCAATGTAGATCAGTTTTCAGATCAATGATATAAGAAGCAGAAAATTCAATTGGTTTTAATGCTGAAAATTGGCCTAACTCAATTATCGCTGGCAATTGTTGGATCTAATTATAGAAGACCCCATATGATATGTCATCTATCGCTTATTGCATAACTTCCAATTTCAATTTCAATTTAGATCTTCAACTACAAATCCATCGCCAATAATCCAGAATATTTTGTAATGCAACAATTGTGCTGTGTTATTTAAGTACTAAAAACAAGAAAAAAAGAATAAGTAAAATAAATAAATAAACACAAATAAGCAGAAATTCTAGAGAACGGGCAAAAGAGCAACAGCCCAAGGGCCACCGCCTCCTCCTGTCCCTCTTACCCACTGACCCTGTGGCAATTTATAGACAGAATTTGCGTCAGCTGTGCTC
This sequence comes from Drosophila limbata, assembly GCA_963924055.1. Lineage (NCBI taxonomy): Eukaryota > Metazoa > Arthropoda > Insecta > Diptera > Drosophilidae > Drosophila > Drosophila limbata. Next base: position 7,824,754 of record OZ001353.1, read on the forward strand.
TTGGGCTTACGTATTCGTATAATTGTGAGGGAATCCATATAATTTAATTGTTTCATGCAAAATACTCGTCTTAATAATTATACTTTTATATCTTTTTTTTCACTTGGCAGCGATTTTCATCGCCGTCTTGCGAGTAAAATAACCGCAAGCCAAAAAATCGAAATGAAAATTATTTTCAACGTCATTGCAAATACCCTTTAATATTTCAGTTAAAAAGAATAAGTTATGAAAGTAGCCAAACAAGAAGAAACACAAAGGATTGTAGTTATATTATATAATATAGACCTTTAAACTTCAAAACTCTCCATTTTTAAATTTGTGTAGATGATTTGCTTTTCTGTTTCTGGCAAAGATTAAAATGATACTTAGAATAAATAAGAATCACAATTAGTTCCAAACTATTTTGAAATACAAATCTTTTGATCAATTTGAAAATATGCCAAGTCATAAAGTCCGAGATTATATTACTTCTGGTTTCAATAACCTTCTCAAAACTGAAAGATTAAGGATAAAGGAGATATGACATCAAAGCCTGAATTATAAATATGTGAATATTTTTTTTTCTCTGAAGTTGCAATGTCAAAATAAAAGTAAGGGTATTAGAGCTTCGTGTTCTCCTCATAAAACTTCAATTTATCTTTTTTCTGTAGCCTCTTTTGAAAATTAAATCCAATTTGATTGTCATACCAAACGCGCTTGAGGCAACTCCCCCTCATCTTTGGGGCTGTCACAGACAGGGAGAAAGAGAGATATGAAAAGAGAGAGAGAGAGAGGGAGATGCTCTCCACTTTTTTGGGGAGTTTGTCGCAGTCGGTACTTAACATATTTGCATTGACAAGCAGACACATATACTTAAATGTATACACAAGTATGGGAGCAATGCGGGTTGGGGTCCCATTAAAATTATTGATTTTCTGCCGTCTGCAATTTTGCCCTTTGGCCACGCAATTGGCCCTTGCCGAGCTCCATTTTCCATTGCTGCCTGCACCCTGTGCTACTCCAGCATCTACACATTACAATTAATCAACTCAATTTGCGTTTAAAGTGCAGAAAATAAAGACAAGTAATAATGCTGGAATGTAAACTATACTCAACGAACAGATCCCCTGTACACTGATTTCCAATTGTAACAATGGTAAAACGATTTTTTTATAATTTAAATTAAAATAAACCCAGCTCTTTTTCTTTTTTTGTTATTTAATAAGACAAGTTTATACAATTTTAATTTAAAAAAAAATAAAAGATTTTAAATTAACAACTACTGAACATTTTAAATTTAATACTGAACATATTAAAAATAGGAAATTAAAGAGTCTAAAAGCTATTTAAGCTCCCAGATAATACATTGAAAGATATCTTAAATTAAAGTGTATAAATATATGTAGAATTCTTCTTATTTTTTTTGCAATATTTTTGTAAAATACATCTGATGGATTCGCAAACAACTGATGCCTTATTATACACGACTAGTTACAGGGTATAGTATTTATATATATATATATATATATATATATAGTTGATTACGCCAAGAGGTAGAACATCGAACATTTTCCGCCAAGTTCATACGAGTCGAGGGGTTCGACTTGTCTCCTTTCCTCCTTCCCTTTGTGCCTCTCCATGTACCTCTAATAATTATGTCAAGTCTCATTGTTGCACATTTTGCAATTGCCTCGTCTTTTCTTTGGGCTTTCTTCTTTAATTTTTGTCTCAGTCACTCGCCCTTTTTCGCTGTCCAATTTCATGGATTTTAAGTTTTTCATGTTTCTCGCAGCGTTTTACGCTTCATTATAACAAATTTGGCGAAAAGATGTCCTAGGTAATATTTTATGCATTTTATAGGCCCATCCAAAGTTGAAGTTGCAATTTCTTTTGCTTCTCCTTGTGTTTTCGATATTTTGCGAGTTATGAATTATTAATTATGGCAATCCCAAAAAAGGGTTGCACCGGAGTCCAATCTAAGCCCATTTGGGCGTGAGAACTAATGCGCTTGTAATTACCAATTGGGGTGAAGAGGGAACTGCATATGATGAGTGGAACCGACTCAACTGACTCCATGTCATGCAAATTACCAAATTATGAATATGAAATTAGTCATTTGGGCTCAAGAATCGAATTGAATGAGTTCAAATGAATTTCTAGTTGCAGTTGCATTTCTAAAGTCATTTCTACAGAGGTTTGCAATTCTAATGCAGTTTCGCTGAAAATTTCTATTAAAATGATGTAATATAAAATATGTATAACTAAATTCAAGTTTTGCTCTTAAATCACAGATCTTCCAATAAATAATTTTACAGAAAAAGTTATTTAAGAATCGTCAAATTCAAGCATCAATTTTAAGAATGTTTACATTTGCTTGGAAAACTATAAACTTACTTTGATTAATTGAGTGCATAGCCTAATATACTATTCTGTAGTATACACATTTCCAATTATTTCTTTGAAAATATGAATAATAAATAAATTCGTTTTCTTTTCGAATATATTTATTTTAATGACAGTTCAAACAGTTTTTAAGCTTTTCTAGGAATTTCCAAGCATTGCAAATTATTCGTTGGTATAAATAAAAGAGCATGTTTACAGTTTGCTCACAATTATAAATACCATGAATAATCATATGCGATTTTGGAACAACTCATGAATCATCTCTTCCACACTGTACAGACATGTGCGATGAATATTTGAATAGTCGTTCTATGTTCATGTTCATTCAAACTGACCCATAAAACTTTCTCTGCTAGATGTTAAACCAAATGAGGCGTTGCTTGTCCGACTTTTCAATTGTTTTCTTCCATCTAACATACCTACCCCTCCCACCTTGCCTACTTTTCAATTACCGCTTACACACACTCACACAATCAAAATACAAAATAATCAAACAAGCGGTAAATGTGTTCTACTAAATCAAATGATATGAACTGTCATAAGTTTCAGAGCTCATACCCTTAACATATGACAAATTGCGGCTGCTCGCAACAGGGAGAGAGAAGAGCGTAAATTCGAGAGAGTGTTAAAGTCACATGATGAACTAATAAAGCTTGCAAATATTTGAGCAACAGTTGCGGAAATCAGTTGAGGGGAATAAAATAGAATAGAATGGAAGGGAAGAAAAGGAAAGGAAAGGGAAGTCATAAATTTAATACAAAAGTATCAAATGACCTGGGGTGCAGTGGGTGTTGGGTGGGTGGGTTTTGTAGTGGTTGCAGTCACATTTGGTGGTTAGCCAACGCCTTCTAGTATTAAGTGACCAAAGCTCAAGGGAAACCTAATTTGTTTAACATCCATACACATTTGCAATTAAAATTGCTAGGGGAGTAGCCATGGGTGGGGGGTAGGAGAGTCGAGCAGCGCACCCTCAAAGTCAAGTTGCTCACGTAATTAGCCACAAACGAGGGAGGACTACGTCGCAGTTAGTTCTAACGGTACTTGAGCTTTTAACCCTTAAAAGCGCACCAATTTTATTAATGTCATTTTAGTTCATTTTATACCCTTACAGAAGGGTATTATAATTTTGTGGGATAGCCTAGGAGCTTATACATATGTCAGAGCCGTTGGTATCGTATCACTATGAAATAATACAGTTGTCATTGGAAAAAATAATCGAAAATTAAACACAAGGGTATCAAATCTTCGGATTGCTGAATATAACTATTTCTTTTTTTCTGTATTTATATCACGATGATTTCTGTGAAATACTCAGCTACTGAAGTAGCTCAATTGAAAGGGAAAGTGTGGCTCAATTCCGCCGTATTACGTGGCAAGCAACCACCCACAATTGCCACCCCAAAGTCATCTCATTTATAAACCAATGTGCAACATTTGTCTAACAAAATCTGGGCAAGTTCGTTTCGCGTGAGACGAGGGGTCAAACATTTTCTTGGAGGGTGGCGCGACGCGCCCTTCAAGTTCTCTGCTGTTGGCTGCAGGTTGATTAGAAATTCCATTAAAATTCCATAAAAAAGAAATGAACGGTAGCCGCACCCGGTTTTGTTTTTCACAACTAGTTTCCGAAGGAGGGACACATTCAGCCACCCAACCACCCTCCACACCCACTCATATCATCCAAAACTTCGGAACGACAACTAGCGACAATTTCAAGTTCCATTGCAAACTCGCGTGTGACTTCGGTCTGTCTGTCTGTCTCTCTCTCGCTTTCCTTCTCCTTCTCGGACTGCAATGATGTCGTCTAATTAAGTCGCAAAGTGTGTCCCTGCTTGGAATGGTCTCGTCTCTCACTCGCTCTTTATTTGTCTCTCTCTTTCTCCCTCTGCGTCGCGTGGCCCTCGATAAGTGTGGCGAGCGTATCAAATTATCGGGTATATAATGCAGTTCACGTGTCGTCTACAATCCCATTGCTCTCTGTAGTATTTACGAGCTTATCGCCTTTATTTTCGCAATCTGAACTGAATTTACTGAAAACTGAAGATTTGCATTTGCTATAAAACCGTTTTAAAGTAAACCGCTTTAAATTCAGATTAGTGATAAAAAATAACTGGCTTTAGTTGAATTTTGATTATAAGTCGTTTATAGAGGCATACTCTATGTTTTTAAAGGTACTCTATTAAGATAAGTCAGAATTCTGCGATCATCATTACTTGTCTTGAAAACAACACTCTTTTAGTACATTGTGAATTTCTTAACAAACTTTCCCCTCTAAATATCCCTATGAATATATATACGAATATTATACGTAAATCTTTAAAATTGTTAAGAAGATTCCTTCCGTGGTTTGAAACATTGGCCAATATTTCGTATCGGGAAGCGGTTTCAGATAAAAAAAAAAAAATTTTTTAAGGGCTAGAAATTTATCAAATATAATGATTTTAATCAATACAACTAAATATAATGATTTTATTCTTATTATTGAACTGCTTAAAAACAAGCAAAAATATTACTTTACATAGTAAAAAAAAATTAGCTTAAAGTTTATGTTATTGTTATTTTTTCAAGCGAAACCTTTGACGTTTTACATTTTTAGTTCAGTATCTTCTATGACAAAATTTTATTTTCACAAGAACATTATACAAGCTTTGAAAATAAAATTTTTGTAAAATATGAGGTACTTATCGAATATTTCTGCACCATTAAAAAAAATAATTTTTTTTTAGTAATAAAAATATACATAGTTATACAAATACCGTCATTGTTTATACTGAGATTTGCTAACTAACTATAGAGCAAATCAAGCTGTAAAGATTAATCTTTTATCTAAATACTCCCCATAAAAATACTCTTATCTCTTATTTCTCTACTCATACAATATTTGAATTGCACAGCTAGATTTTAAATAACTATAATCCTAGGTTGAATCCATCTAAACTCAAAATTGTTTCAAGCGATGCGGCATTTCCCCATCACATACATACGTTTTCCAATAGACTTTCGTAAATTTTATCAGCATTGCATAAATCTCGTTAACAAGCAATACCAACAACAACAACGAGCGACAAATTATTGTTGTGCATAGTAAATATATAATGGCACATGTTCAGCTCGCGGCTCTGTCCGTTCATATTTGTTCGTCTCCATAGGAAGTGAATTTTTGCATTGCACAAATAACAGCACAAAAAAAAAAATAATAAAATAAATCAACAACTGCAGTAGAGGCAGCTCCCATGCGGCCCACTAACCGAAACCCCAACTAAAAACAACAACCGCAAATGCTGCAGACATACAGGGTTTGGTTCCCCCCACATATTATCATTATTATCATCATCACAGCAGCCAGTTGATTATTACCTCTCTGCACAACAAGAGTAATAAAACAGCAACAACAACAACTGTTTATTATTGCATTTTGATTTCCGTATGCAGCCTCATCATCACTCTCCCTTGCTCTCGCTCTCAATAGCCACAAGTGAGGTGGGAAATTTTAACAGAGCTCTGTTAAGTCGCCTGTTGCGACTTTTGCGCTTATCATCAAGGAAATGCGTTGCCGTCACTCTGTGTGCAATTGATAAAAAATTTATAAAAAGTCATATTTATTTTGAACATTGCAATGAATCAGACTAATTTTATTAATAAGAAAAAATACCAAAAATAAAAGTTAACTTTTCAGTACTTTTACCATGTTGCAGTCGGCGCTGCTTCCGTAAGCGAAACAGCGGAAGTTCAGATATAGAATTACATGCTTAAAGCATAAGCGCAAAAGCTAAAGAAAGACATTCTTACTAGGCAGCTTTCTTGTTTTTTTTACCTGCCCTTCTGGGTAATTGCAGCTGTTAACAGCACGCGCTAAGCCCACCAGCTGCTGACCAACACGAGCGCCAGTTGTTTGTTCTTGTGTTACCTGAGAGCTAAGGTGCTTAACATTCGCCGACTCACAGCGCAATTGACAGTCAACTGTTAATGTAAGCATGACGTGTCTGCTCTCACCGGACTTAATAGTCATTACATTGCCCTGTTAACTTAGCCCACAGCGAGCATTAAGAGCTGGTATCGCTGAGAGAGAGAGCTGTTGTTGCCGTCTGTCGCCAAGAAGGCTGTTGCTGCCGCCGCCTCTGTATGTTTGCTGTTAAAACTTCCCAACAGTTCGGTTTCGACCAGCGCGAAGTGCAGACGTATAAAGTGGGGTTGTTGCTCGCCGATCTTCGGTTTATTCGTTGGCCAACATTTCGCGTATTTTTCGACTCCTTAACAATTTTTTGTTTAAATTAATATATTGACAGCAATCATTAATTGTCGAAGCAACACACCAATGTCGTCAGCCGTTTGAATACTAATATGCAAATAAAATTTTGGCTGTGCCAAAATGTAAAGTGACTAAACAATCAAATAATATAAATTCAACATTAGTCATAAACCAAATGTTAAAATGCAAAACAAAGCCAAACAAGTTGCAAGAATGTTGCTGAGGAAGCCAATATGTGTAAAGAAAATAAATAAATAACTAAGTGCACAACCAAAAAAGAAGAACAGTAGAAAGGATTGTACAGAAATAAATCTACTTGCAAAACAAAGAAAACAAAAACAAAGTAAAAATAGCAACAGCAAGAGCTGCAAACCGTTTTTCATTGCCAACACGCGCGATTAACGGAACACCCACAACAAAAACAAAATCAAAAAATAAAAGAAGAGCAGCACGAGTAAAAGAAAAGAGACGAGGGAGCCAAGTACCGTTAGATTATCATCATGTTAGCTGTAAAGAATTTCTTTCTGCCGGAGAGGACCAAAGCTCCAGAGACTCCGCAACGCTTTTCTAGGATGCCAGAAGCTTTTCTGCGCTCCATACGACGACGCTCGCTGCGAGTTAAGCGCGCCAAAAGCTTAGTGGTGCCGGATCGTGAGAAACGCAAATCAGGTGAGGTACAGTGTCGATGTAAATGCGACCAGAGCTTAACGAGTGCTGAGATGGATTATAGCTAAAGAGTAAAGCTTTAGCTACTATATGGATTATAGCTAAAGAGCAAAGAGGATTAAACTAGCTATAAACCCGCTGACTGCTTTTAATGGCAGCTTAATATTAAAGTATATCTTTTGTTGCATTGTTGCCGTTCGGATTTAGCTCAAGTATAATAATAGATATTTTAAAATATAATAATAATGTACACAGTTAAATATCAGACGAATCTAAGCCCATTTATTACGAGCTTATTCTTATAAAACTTTTAATTTACCTGCACTAGAGTGTGAACAATTTCATTTAAGATCACTTAAAACTTATATTTCATAATTCTGAGACCCTAATGCCATTAGGCAAAATCTCATAATCGCTGGCACCTTGAAATTGACAGTTAACATAGTTTTAGTTTAGTGAAAATTTTGACTTAAACAAACTGAACTTCATTAAAAATGTAGTTTTGGTTACAAAAGCTCATTTAAGCAATTTTTAATTATTCCCAAATGTAAAATCAACTGCTGATGACCTTGCGAAAGAGTTGCCAAAAATATTGTATATGGATATTAAAAGAAAAAACCTCCATCAAAAATTACACTTTGCGTGTCATGTGCCAAAGTTTGGCAACAGAAACAAATGAAGAGGAAGCAGAAACAGCAACAACAATAATAATAATTATAATGCAATTTGACATAGTTTCTTTCACTTTGATACTTCCTCAGTTCCGAGCGCTGTTATGTCAAAATTTGGCCAACAAAAAACAGAGATATGACAACATTATGTCCCAAGTTTTCAAAGAGTTTTTTTGACAAACAAAAAAAAAATTGATTTTGCAAAGCTTTTGTCTCATATTCAAAAGCTGACGAATTGCAAATCAAGTGAAAGGGTCAAAGCGAAAGTTGATGTCACAAAGGAACCAAAAAAAAAACCCTTTACGAAATCATCAAGCAGAGTCTATGAAATTTGCCCTGGTTTGTTACGCGTGACACTGACTCACATTTTGGCCTCTTCCAGTAGCAATTAACATGCAATTATCGATTCTCGAATAATGCGGGCGACAACTGAAAGCCTTGGAATGTACAAATATACATACATAATATGTATACATATGTAGGCTTAAAAGAAATAGACATTGACTCGGTGCAATGGAAATCAATGTCAGCTAATGACGTCAAAGAGTAAGAGTAAAAAGTATGAAACTAACAGTGAGATACTATAAGGTGCTGGGATGAACTATTCTATTATGCATCTCATCTATTGAAGGGCTTGTTAAGGAGCTGTGGTTGAGATGACAGATAGAAAAATAGATTGTGAAAATTAATGATAGATTGCACTGTTGCTAAGTAGGGCAGTAGCTGCAGTTCAGTAAGTATTTTATGTACGAAAAGGGCTAAAAAATACGAAGAAGAAAATTTGTTTCTTCTTAAATGCAGAAACGTAATTGAAAAAATTGTATTACATCATTATTTAAAATTGTACATTATTATACCTCAAACCTTTAAGCAACTATTTCATCAGGCTTTTTTTTATTCTTCGTATATAATTTTTGTAATTCTCGATCTTATGTCACCATCTATTTTAAATGTGACCTCCCCAGACCCCATTAATCTTTATGCACAATCGCAAATTGCAAATTTCACAAATTCGCAAAGTTCATTAGACATAAATATAGTTTCATTCCATCATTATAGTTAACTCGATCATAGCTTGTGCCATTTACAATCGCCAAAGACAATTTGATAAGATAAGCGCGTAAATAGTTACTTTTTCTTTTTTCTTCATATGATCTATAATCGAATAGTATTTTTTATTTATTTGCGTTCATTCACTTCGCGCGCTCCACAAATAGTTAATTAAATAAAAACCAGATTCATATTCAGTCGACCGACACGAAACTGAATTGATAAGCCTGCCAGTCTGACTGCTATTAGATAATGTAGCTGCTGAGTAAAAAGCCAGGCAAATATCATAGCAAATGTATAAAACATATAGCAATGATTTCGCATAGTATCTCAATATACCTAAAGTGATCCAATTTCCTGCTGTTTGTTGACTTTTCAAAGACCTTGACGGTTCGCTGACGTTCTGAGATGGAAATGGATCTTAGATTTACGTATGACGATATGACTGAAAGCCAGAAATACTTTATAAAAAGCTCTTGTTTTATTTGCATACCCTTATGGAAAGCATTACAATTTTATCACGAAATTTGTGACGCTTTGAGAAGTTTTTATCCACCCAATTCTATAAAGTAATTAAATCAGTAGCAAGCTTCAGTATAATAATAAATAAAGCAGGGAACTTTAAATTAATATATAAATTTCATATGATCCTTACATATTCATTAAAACAATCTGAAAGGGTATTTGATCTTCATCCCCTCAAAAAGAGCAATTATTTCTAGTTCTGTTGCCTCCGCGAGAATGTTTTTTTATGTTTCTTTTTGCATTTGTTTATTTAATTATTTCTTTTTTATTGTTGCTGTTTTAGAAGCTTAATTTTTATTTCTTTTCCTTTTGTTGCGCAGCATTTTAAAAAGCATTTAGTGGCAAACCAGAAAACCGAGAATAATATCAAGAATCTGCTTAACACAATTTGCACGAGTAGAATAAAAGAAGACGAAGAATTTTTAGAACTTTGCCAAATTAAATTGAAAAAAAAAATCAAAATAATTAAAATAATACGCAATTGTTTATGCTTATTATAATGTACAAACCGGGTCTCGAGAGTTGTATCTATGAGGCAAAGGCAGATCACGGGATCATTTGGATGTCTCATCATCATCAGTATCATGATCGTGTGATCGTGTGTGAGATCATGGCAATAATGCCGAACTCTGGTCATGTACTTGAACAAGTTTCACTTGGATTGCGTGTATAATTTGTAGAAGAGGTCGCTAAACTATGGGAAAGCTGTAAATTTTTGTAGAAAAGTGAAATCTGTGGAATTCTCAGACATGTTTTATAGCTGTAATTACATTGTAATTGTTTTAATCGTAGTTTAGTTCATAAATTTCACTTGTCCGTCAGTTCTCATCGCCTACAACTGACCTCCGACGAATCATAACTTCCTTAAACTAAACTCACGAGTTCCCTTAATTAATCTCGACAAATTTTGAGATTTGTAGTATCAAGCGGAATTAATGAACAGCCCACGTTAATTAAACAAAACGCCCACTAAATGAATAAAGCCAAGAAAACATTGTGTGGTTCTTGCCTTTTAAGGCGCACTGTGTTTGGGCACAGCTCAAAACTTGAGTCATGCCAAAAGTGCGACTTGATTCCATTTGATGGAATCAAGTTGAGGCCTCTAGACCTGGTCCATCGATTAGGCACGCTTACAGAACAGAACAATCGATCGATTGATCGTTGCGATTTCAGAAGTGAGTTCAACTCACTTCTATCCAATTCTATTGGACATCATTAATCATTGACTTCACGGCCAAGAGACAAACGAGACGACTGTGACGCTTCTTTATATGGCCTCTCCAGTTGGGCGCACTTCCAAATATGTCCAGCGATTGCGACAGCCTTTACCAAATGGTGTTAAATATGTTTCAGTTTTTTTTTTGTTTTTTGTTTTTTCATCTATCTATGTGTCTATATCTTTATCTTTGTATTTTTTTATATTTAGCTTGACGCACGCGCCGCCTTTTAAAGCTGAAAGTAAATGCACCTTTTGATCTAGGCCTGTAATTATTGTCTTCTTTTTCGACCATCTCTATAGAGAGTTTGTTCTTATAATTAATGAAGTTTCGTGTGATCTTTCATAAATGGAAGTTATGATAATAATAACTACTTGACCAATTTTTAAAGTCTTTATCATAGGCTCAAAATTGAGGGCGTTTAGTTAAACTGCAAGTCATAATTATAAGGGTTGGTTGAGACAAAGTCGAACGTTATTATCAATTATGATGATATATGATAGCAAAAATACTTGTAGAACTGTTTTGGAATATGATTAGTTCACTTTTCAGCTGCTTTTAATAAAGAAGTAAAAGTTCATTTGAATTTAATTAGATTTGCAATAAATTACAAATCTTGCTTGTAATTCACAATTGGTTCTCGTCAACGCAGAAAGTGAAGTTATATTATATTATTATATTATTTCAGTTATTTCTCAGATTAGAATGGCTTGAATAACCAACTGGTTCTTATTAAAGCCGTGTGAATTTTCCGCCTGTCCATCGAGTAAAATAGCTGATGCGTGGCCGGACATATAAGGAAACAGATCTCGAGTAAACTGTTGATATTTGTATCTTCAACTTGTTTCTTAGACAATTCATAATGAATTCTAAGCTAATTAGTCGAACATTTGATAGCACCCACTCGCATAGCCCTCAGAATATGCAAATCTGCGCTTTCAACTGTAACGAAATTCAACAGTCTACCATTTTTGGGAAGAAAATTTTAGCTAAAAAGTTTTCCCAGCAATCAAATGAAAACATCCCTTAGCGTCGCACATCTTCAATATTCAAATTTATTTAGACAGTTTTCAAACACTTTGCGTATTTTCAATTAAATCATTTGAATGGGAAGACGTGAAAAACCTGTCAAATGGAAATGAAATTTAAATGCATTTTTTTACTCTAATGAAAAATTGTTTAGAAAATGGTGGAAAAGAAATATATATATAAATGCAAATGAGTTGACCAAACGACACGTTTCAAGCGCCGCTTCCGTTCAACTAACTACAGCTCGGTGGAGACACTTGTTTGATGTCAATGAAAAATATCCACCACCAGTTGTAGTCCACCTCACCTCACCTCTCCCTGTCCCCTGTCAGGTTGGCTAAGCGGTGGTTAGCGTCGTTTTTTTTCTACCAAATAAGCCAGCAGTTTTTTATTGTATTACCTATTGAAGCTCGCATTGGTATCTATTCGGCATTCACAAAACAAAACGATCAAAAAAATTGAATGCTGAATAGTAAATTGTGAATATTGTCAATCGGCTGCTCACCTGTTGGCCATATTTGGTTCTGGTGCTGCGTTTTGGGCCCTTTGGGTCGTGCTCTTTGGTTTTGGGCTTTGAGCATTGAACAAATCACAAAAGCGAACAGTTTCCTCACTCTTCTCTCTGTCTATACGTGGGGATTGGAAAAGCGGAAGTTCTATTCCATTCAGCTCTTAACTGTCCATTGTAATTCTAATGTGACGTTGCACTCCGACGCCCTGTAACACTATAGTCAATAAAAAATAATGTCCAAGGCTTTTAAACATAGAGCCAAAGTGTTGATCATTAATTTAAGCATCATATATATTCGATATTCCTTGGTTTGTATGATTGTGTGTGAGTGAGTGTGTTGTGTGTGTGTGTTTGCTAAGGTTCAGTCACACTCAAGTGATTCTCTTCTCGGGAACTTACATGAATCTTACAACATAACCGGTTCAAGTGGTTATTGCGGTTGTTGTTTCGCATTTTCGGTTGCTCTGCTCCTTGGTAGGTAATATTGACTATGTGAGTGTGAGTGTGTCTCTGTGTGTGCTTGAAATCTACACTATCCTGCGGGCTTGATAATGAGCGTATCTTCTAGGCAGAATTTAATTGAATATTGTGAATGTGTTTGTCATTAAAAAATACACCCAAGATAGTAGAGATAAAAAGGACATCAAAAATTTAAGGTTTTTGTGGATGAAAAGTCTATATCGACGATTAGAATTTGTTGAGCATCAACAAATGAAACTTGATTCAATTTTAAAGGTTTAAGCCTTAAGTCAGCGTCAATTTTCAAATCAGCTTAGATTTTGCTTTTAATTTAACTGACAATAGAAACAGTTCTATGTCTCCAAAAATCCCATTAAGCTTTCTGCCTTAGTTTTAGCCAAGTGCAAAATTCTTCGCAAGTTCAATCCACAGATTTGTTGGCCAGTGTAATTCAATAGCCCGTCAGCAGACATGCATTGGCGTATGACTGATAGCAGTTACTTACTGTCTCGTAGTTGCCTACGTAAGCTGTGCAAAAACAACAACACAGCACAACATCAGAAACACACACACATACACACATATATAAATATATGGGTGTAATAAGCACCAAGTCATTGAACCGCAAAAGACAGAGACACAGTCCGATTGGGAGTGAGACAACAAAAACAGCCTCAAAATACAACTCTTCAACACGTCAGTGGATTCGAAGACAAGCTGAAGACAGACAGCTTAAAAGTGGGACTAGTAGGGGCTACTAACTACAGCTAATTTAATTCAATCTGAGGATAACAGACAATCATTTTTGGATTTCTCAACTTTTCGGCCATGTAACTAACTAACAAGCTGCCTCAAGACCTTGTTTATGGGTATTGTCCAAGTCGGGCCCATAAATAAGAATGTAATGAACGAGTGCAGAACAATGGGCATCATAATTTTGCACACAGTGAAAAAGGCGCTCCGATTTCTATAGAAAGAAAGGTCAGGCGAAAAAATACTGACCAAATGCTTCGATTCGATAATTTCGCAGAGTCCCGCTGCGGTCTGCGCAAAGAAAAGTAAAAGTAAGCAATTTAAAGATTTGTTGCGCTTGGCCGAGCTAAGAAAGCAAAATGAAAAGTCAGCTGGTCAATCGATCGAATCAGACTGTACAAATCCAGCTGCTATATGTGTAGAAGATCTATGATCCATTACAAGACGCCGCCTAATTAGACGCTGACCATGAAAATCGATTAATCGAGTGAAATTTATTTCATTTTGTGCGAACCAAGATCAGTTACGGCAACTTAGAACTTAAGAAAGTAGTTAGAAGTGCAACAGCATATTATTCAATTATTTTAAGTAGTTTTAGGAAATTAAAGTTGGAATATTTTAATGTACAGTAAAAAGTCAGAAGAGCTAGACTAAAGATTTTAATTAAAGAATGAAAGGTTAAGATCAGATTCTCAGGAAAAAATTAGTTAATCATTTTAAAATATGGGCTTTTAGAAATTAAACTTGAAATAATTTTGTACACATTAAAATTTAGAAGAGCTAGACTGAAGAATTTAATTGAATAGAGAAAAGTTAAGAGCATTACAATATTGTATTGTGGTTGCCAAGTTGTTATTGAATCTAGGTAAGAGCTCAAGATAACCACAGTCAATCAAATGATGATGATGATGATGATCATCATCATAAATATGAAATATAAATACGTTTGCCATTTGGCTAAAGGCAAGAAAAGATGTAGGGGTAGGTGTTGTGAGGCACGGGCTGCAGCTGCATAGGACGCGTGCAGTAAAAATCCCAAGAAAATCAAATACGCAACTCTCTCTAACTGCAAAAAAAAAAAAAAGAAAGAAAAAGAAGGAAAAATAATCGCAGCACTTTTCATACCATTTTTGCTGTGCATTTCCCATTGCAGTTTTCCTTTGTACACAGCTGGCACTTCATAAATATGTCATATTTAATAGAGTTCAGCAGTTGCTACTCCTGGAGATGCTACTGAGATTCAACCACCAAGTGAAACGCCTGCTTTGACTCCTATTCTCGTGCTGCTCACTTGCTTTCTATCCACCATTGTCAACGTTTGATTGACTTACCTCATATGTACATTTCTCTCTACTGCCGGGTGTCCTTTTTTTCCTCTACCATCACTTTTCTTGGAAGAAAGTGAGAAAAAAATGCACAAAAAATAGGTAGAAAATAAATATTTTTTAATCATTGTAAAATGATCTGTGTCATAAATTTGACATTTAATCGCTTTTGGGTTTTTTATACTTGTGTCGCTTTTTTTGGTATTGAGCAAGGTCTGGTCATTGGCTTCGTATGAAGAAATTCACCAGAGATTAGATTCGTTAACAATTTCATTTGATCAGATTAATTAAAGTGAATCATAGATATCACGAGTATATTATTTTTTGTTTCCAATATTACAATCTACTTTATCTGTGGTCTATAAAAGCTGCTTCAATTAAATTTCAATTATGAAGAATTTATAACATTTGAGTGCAAGCTCAAATTAATTATTAAAAAAAATTGAGTGCCTTGAATCATATAACATAATAAAAGTTTTTCATTTCAATTATTGAATAGAGTATTTTCTAGTCGGGCAAACCCACTTGTTTTTATTTATGTATCTTTCCACATTCCTATCGTAGAGTCGTTCGACAGTTGGAGATATTTTTGTGCCGCATTTGCGTGTCATTTTTCATGTGCTGAAACAATTTGCTAATTGCACGTAATTAAAATGAAAATATAGAACGAGAGAGAGAGAGCATAAAACAAATAAAGAGAGAGGGAAAATGGTGGACTATTGGAGTCGTAGTAAAAGTTGTCGTGGCTTATATAAAAATTGATAAGAAAACTCCCCCTCGTAGGTGTCTTAAGTGCTGATAAGTAAAGTTTGTTTTTCGATGTATTTTGTTTTTATTTTTTAATTTATTTTCTGGTTTCCGTTTGTTGTGTTTTGCAATTCACTTTTTTTTGTATATTACTTGTATGATAAATGAGTTTCCATACACTCACAAATTGGAATCGACTGTTGGCCGATAAACGAACAAAAACAAATGCCTTATGCGCAGTTTGGTCAGCTAATTTTGTTTTTTATTAATTTTTTAGTGTTTCCAGTTTGGCAAAAATGGAGTGCAAGACCTTCAGGTTCTCTGTGCATAAATTAGGCTGGAGATATCTTCTAGCTTCTACCTGAGCTCGTAAATATTTTTTTCTTTGGACCAATGAGAGCGACTCAGCATCACAGCTTAAAAAGTAACCCTTTCTAATTGACCCTGGCAGTTCAAAGGGGCGTGGTCTAGGCTGATCTCAGGATGTTGAGCCACTTAACACAAGATGAGTGTATGAGTATGTGTGTGTGTGTGTGTGTGAGTTATGTGGCATCATTCACAACCTTCAGCTGTGTTTGGACAGCGAATTAAAGGCAATTGCCAACAGAGCGGCGCATATTCAATTCAATTTATCAAAATTCAACACATGTTTAACGCCCTCTACTTGAAACTATTCGCTTATTCACTCGTTCATTCACTTATTCACTCATTCGTCTGTTTGTTTGATTGTTTAGTTTTCAAATTATTTCGCTAATGATGCGTAAATTTCTATGTCAGTTCAGTAGTTCTTGTTGGTCTGAAGCATAAATAAAATAAAATTGCTTGTTGATGAAGTCATAGCAAGTATTTCTGTCTTCCCATTCTTTTCTCCTCCACCCGAATACGATAGTATATTTAATATTCATATGGAATTCCTTCACGTGACACGTGACGTATCTGTCAGATACATGTGTATATTTTGTAGGTAGCCAACATGCTGAGAAGGTTGCGTGTCCGTAACTTTGAAGGTGTCGCAGCCATTCGTGCAGAACTTTTTCAATAGACAACATTTGGATGAGCAGTCCACACCCATCCTCCTCATTCTCACTCCACACTCTTCAAGTTATTGTATCTCTGTTGAAGTTGTTACTACTTTAGTATTAATGCTTTACTAGATCAGGAATACATCGAAAAAATGGTCAAAAATTTCAGCACATTTAAAAAAACCTCAATATATCTTCGGTTTAAGAAGAATATTTTTACAAAATTAATTTTTTTTTGGATTTTTTAATTTGACACACTTATTTTAAACCATTGTTATAAACTAAAAACTGTAATATTCTAGATTTTACATAAACTTTTAGAATCACAGTAAAAAGAGAAACATCTTGGGTTTCTGACTCTGTTGAGCTGGCAAACTGAATAAGAGTCTACAGACTCTTTGCTGATTTACCTTCTGCCTTTCTACCTCTCTTTTGCACTCATTGTGTGTGTTTGCCCCGTCTTAATCTTGTTTGTGCCATCGCCCTTTGCTCCTTTTGGGCTTTGGCTAATTTTCTTTGCCTTTGTTTCTTCACATTTGGGAATGAAAAATCTGCTTTCAACTACCGTTTTTGCTTGCTTTTTGCCACCAGTTTCGTTGATCTTTTTTCAATGATCTCTTTCTTACTACCTCTCACTCTCTCCCTTTCTCTCTCTCTGGGTCTGGGCAAACACAAAGAAAGTAAATCAGATTTTGGAGCAGATGTGCGTCCTACATAGGATACAACAACGCCAACACCAAATGAAAGAAACCCAAAAGAAATGCCAAGGCTTCTGAGATCGCTTCCCGTCTGATTTATTGTTCTACTCGGACGGTCCACTGTCCCGAGTTGTCGACACGGTCAGCCTACCTAAATATTTTCATAGGCTCTTGTGGGCCCATGCAAATACTCCATGCTCGTAGATGATTTATACGAATATGAAATATCAATTGCATATTTGCTATGGCTTATGGTTATGGCTTATTAAAAACCTATTATTTGGCCAATGTATCAAAACATGCATGGATATATTTCTATGGATGTCAGAGATTAGCAATTGCTATAGAAATTCAGCACTCTCTGTGGTCTCTCTAATTAGCGTAAATGCATTTGAATTCGCATTCGGATTGCTAATGAGAGGGCGACAGACACAAGGCTGCATTTTAAATACTCGACAAGGTAAATGTCGCTAAATACTATAGAATACCTTTTTTTTATTTTCACTTACTTGATAATTTTAACTACTCGACAGTTCTTAAAGCATACAATACTCGAAATATATCTACGGAGTCAACATATAAAATTTTGTTAACTTTGGTAGAGCAATAACCGAGTTAACAGAGTGTGGTCTATGTTTTAAACCACACACAAGCTGCATTTGTTGAGGGCGATCGTAAAAACGTAACTGAAAAATATACAAAATGTTTATGTTTTGGGCTACCGTAAAACCGCTAAATGGTAATAAAATGTATGACATTTCCAAGTCCTTTTCTTATAAGTAAATACGTACTTGTATCTGATCCTTGATGGCACGCTTCAAATGGTGATAAACTAGAGTTCACTTCAGCTGCCAGCAATAAAACTAATCCAGCTACTTGATAACTATGCATGTGTGCCTCTCGGGTCAGAAGGTCAATGATAACTGCTAAAAAATGTAAGAAAAGGAATAAAAGATGTTGGAACTGAAAAAGAAGAAATGATGAAAATATTCGTATTGTGCGCTAATTAAAATGCTTAACCCACATCAAGAGGCAAATCCCAGAATTGGGTAGACTGACAAAAAGAAATTGTAAATGGGATATATGGTAAATAGTAAACAAACAAACAAACAAACTGGGCCAACAACCCTTTCGTTCTCCCTCGGAAAAGCCAAGCAACAAAAAGAAAGCAAGAAGTTTTTTATTTTCATTTTTGGGAAAATCAAATGTCTTGAATCGAGGCTCGTTTGCATACGTAATTAGTTTGGGAATTGTGACAACGATGGCGACATTTGACATGAGTTTGAGTTACGATCGTTACAAACATAGATAAATGGAGAGAGGGTGATTAAGAGACTCGGTAAAGGTAAAGGAAAAGGTAAATTTCAATGGGGTTGGGGTAACTTATCTTTACACCTCCGGCTGGCGGTTTGAACTTTACACATAAGCCGATCTGTTCGGTTCTGTTCTGTTCTCCCCGGACATTTGACATCATTAGTCAAACTTAAATACGCATTTGTAACTGAAGATTTAGTCCGTTTTCTATTTTCTGTAACTTTAAGCGCCTCTAGGCTGATGAGGCAGTCATTAATAAGACGACCGACATTGCTTAAGAATTTGTTAGGGTTTGGTTCTATGAAGATGATCTCGAAACCAGTTGACGGCCATATTTGATTTAATTTCATTTCATAGTTCATTTTTAGGGCCATGCAAATTGCAAAACCGCGCTAATTTTTTTTCTTTTATGACATATCAGTTTCACAACGTTTTTTTTTCTTGTTATTTTTGGGTTGCATTATATAACAAAAGGCATATTTATTTCGTTTTAATTTGTAATTTTGCGCTATGGTCAAGGCGAAGTAAAAGAGCTTGAAACCAGTTGAACTTGTTACCGAATCTTTGCCATCCATAAAAGGAGACACGACTCGATTGGACTCATCCCGCTCTCTTGTCTCTGGTGAAGTCCATTAACAAGCTGGAACAAGTTCTCAGTGTCACCCTTGAGACGTTGTCCATATCCATGTCCATGTCCATGTCCACATTCCATGTCCCTTTCACTGTTTACTCAGGCAACTCTTAACAACTCATAATAGAGCAATTTTCACGTGTCCTTGCTGCCTAGTAAATCATCACGAGACACAAGGCACAACTGGTCAGCCAAAGGATCAAGTCTTGCCTTTTATTGTCACTCCTTTCGACCTAACAACAAACTGCCCAACGCCCTGGGTGGGAAAAGGGAGAAGGGGAAGCCCTTGACTGAAATTGATCGTGGCACTCGTATTCTAATGGCTTGGGCTTGGACTTTGCACTCAAGATTTACGACTACGAGTGTTTTGAGACTGGCATTTTTATAGTGTTTTTCTTTTGGGTTTAACACTTAGTTACACATTCAATCAATTGTTAGCAAATTAGTCAAAAAGGGAACGAAGAAGAACAAAAACGAGAATGAGAGTGAAAAGTGATTTGAAAGTTTTTAAAAGCTCACTAAAACACTGACAGCTGTGCTGAGGATTCAGCTTAATTTCCTGGCAACTGTTGCCTCCGATTTAATCTGACCTTGAAGACTTTGTAATCAAAGCCAAGACAGCAGACTTTGGACAGCTGACTGAAGATCTTAAGTTTTGATTGAGCGACTGGCCCAACAATGAGCTGAGCTAATTTAAATCAGAAAAGTGTTCAAGCAACTGACAATTTAAAAGTTTTTGCACATCGTTTGCAGGGCCAAGGGTAACTCTCAAGATACAAGATACATTCATACCCCGAGGACAAGCATACAATTGCTGAAAACTGAAAAAGTAGCTTCCAAAGCTGTCAATCAAAGTGCGCAGCAAGGACAACACTGATGATATATGTGCTTATGTCTTCTCTATATACATTTGTACTTGGTCCTCAGCCACATTTGCATAAGAAGAATTCCTAATGATGGGTGTCTGGAAAAAGGCACCGAAAAACTTTTGCCACATGTATTGTAGGTCAAAGGGAAAAAAATAAAAAATAAAAGATGTCATGGAAACGAGTTTCAAATCTCGCTAATTACGTGTCGAACTAGTTGAGAAACTGTTGCTAATGATGATTTGATTTCTTGCCAACTTTCTTACAGATTCCTTTGTGAACAGCCAGGAATGGACAATATCGCGTTCGGTGCCTGATTTGAGACTCGGCATTGTTGGCTCTCTAAACTCGGGCAAATCGGCCCTGGTGCATCGTTATCTCACCGGTTCCTATATGCAAGAGGAGTCACCCGAGGGGGGGCGTTTCAAGAAGGAAGTCTTTATCGATGGTCAAAGCTATTTGCTGCTCATACGCGACGAGGGCGGTGCTCCAGAAATGCAGGTAAGTCCTTCCCCCCACTTCCCCCATCCCAACTCATCATCAAATATGCATGAAATGGTAAAATGATGTATTATTGCCCGTGTTTTTAGAGAAAGGCCGTGGCTTTTCCCCCGGGCAAGGCAGAGGTAGCACTTTGTAGTGGGAAAAAGTGTTTTTCTCTTGTGTGTACAAATAAATTTTCCCTTATCATCTTGTAAATATTTGAATTGAGGTCAACATGGGATCAGAAGGGGCCACAGCAAAAAATATAGACAAACTGTTGGGGATGTCGAAGAAAGTTCGAGGGTTGTTGGGTTACAGGTTTTCTACACTGCAATAAATAGGGGTATAAGTTGAGGCTATGGCTGCGTTCAGCAACACACATCGATGGAAATTAAACGAATAGATGAAATTCCATCACAAAAGAAACGAATATTACAATTATCTAAGTGAAACAAAAGAATAATAAAAAAAAAATATTTACACTTACAAGAGCTTAAAATGTTCTGTTATTTAAAAAAAGTAACAAGTATGAAAATAATTTAAAATGGCGACCAAAAAGTTATCGCTAAAAAATTAAAATTATAAATAAAGATTTTAAATTGGCAATGAAATTAAATACTATAAATGTTTATATTTAAAACAAAAAGGTAAAAAAGTAATAAATTTTAGGTGTATTTGTGATAGATGTATGCTGCTGAACAAAGCCAATGTTTCGTGTTTATTTACTTATAAATATTAAGTGATTTATGCCATGAATGTTTTCTTAGCCAGTTGTACTTATCTATATTCTTCGTAAGTTCTTGGCCAAAAAGTTGTGTCGTAAGTCTGGCAACTGCAGAACTTTCCATTTGTCGCAGTTTGCCAATTATCATCTTTTTGCTTTGGCTAAAATTCTGCTGTGTTGGCAGTTTTCGCATTCAAACTTGCCACAATGTTGCCCCAAGCTTTGCCCACTGGAGAGGGACGTGCTGTCTGCCCCAGGTCTCCAGGCTGAGTCACTCAATCGAACTTCGACCTTTGGCAAGGCAACAAACGTGGCAAGGGAAGTGGTAGAGGGGAGGCGGAGAAATACTGGCCTCAGGCCAAGAAGAACTTTTAGTTGCAACACTTTTTTTTATCGTCTAGCCACAGGTCTGTTTACCGTTATGACGTTATGTGATGCGAACAACTTGGCCAATACATTTGAGTTGCTTTTCAATAGGTTAAAGTTCAGCTGTGCCAACCCCTCAGCTCTCCTCCTCCTGCTCAACAACCCTCATTTTTGGCAATTTGGCAAATGCATTCGCAATCTTCGAGCTGAACCAATATGTAATTAAAGTAAAGTTTACCTGGAGCTATTTGCATTTTCATGAGCCGTATTGAGGGCACGAATCTCATTGATCGAAGGAAGCTTTTGTTCTGTTATGCTTCCTTGTTCTTTGAATTCGCAATCCGGACACAATATTTGCACTAGCTTCTATTATACCCTGTTCATTTGACAGACTGAATCCCCCTCAGGGGCAGGCGGCACCGCCGGCTTAAAGGGTGAAAGTGTGGATTATAATTTTTAAGCTGCTTTCGCTTTTTTACACAGTTCATTTTTTTATTTGCGGTTCTCTTTATGGGTTAGGGTGTAAAACTCGGGCTGGTGGGGGGTAGGGGTTGCTCTTCACAACATCAATAAAAAATTGAAAATAAAAAAATGTGGCTGACACGCGACGCGACCCTCACAAATACCATAATACCACCGAACTGTAGATCCCTCGGTTCACAAGTTGACTAATGCCAAAATCCTTTGCCTACGAGTATTTTATTTAAATTATTTTTTTTACATTTTTCCTTTTTTAATTCTTGTTGTTAATATTTGCAAGTCAAGCATGTGATTGACCCAATTATGTTGCGGCTTAAAAATTTTACAGTTTTCGAGCACACTGTCACATCATTTTGACAGTCACTCTGAACAGTTTGAGAATCACTCGACAAAATGAATAACTTAGACCAAGGGTGGGCAGTCAAATTCCACTAAGAAGCATTAGCAATTTCTGATTTTGTAATTGCTGCGAAGAAGATCATAAATTGAGATTGAGCCATTGACTTGGATTTTTATAGTGAATGGGAACGAGAGTATGTATTTTCCTCTTTTCCCATTTTTTTCTGGCTCCCTCTCTTACTTTCTCTTATTTCCGTCAGTCGTTCCCCCCTTTTGTTACAGTTGTCATCCGCAAATCGTTCCTCTCGCGATTTAACTAATTTTATGTCACTTTCTTGGCTAACTTCTGTCATTCGGCATCTTTATGCAACATAATAAACCATATTTCATTGCAAAAATAACCCTCAGTTTGTCAGCAACCCCATAGGAAGTCAGCCACCCCCTCAGACGAGAAGCAAAAACCGCTCTAAAGCCAGAGTTGCTGAAGTTTGGCGTACCCTGTATTCATTTGAAGGAAACAGAAATTATTTATTTTGATTTAGCCAGTCTATTTATCCTGTATTTATCCTGGAAAGAACCCCACTAGGCTCCTCCTCAATGCGAAAATGTATTTTTTTACTCTACAGTTTCAGATTCATAATGAAATTTTCTTTCAATGACTGTTTGAAAATACCTTGTATCCGGGCGACATCATTGCCAGCTTACAGGGTATAGGGACACGCAAGTAGTACAGCAAAAACAACTGGCAACTTTGGATGAAATCACTCAATGGCAACGCGTCGCCACTGAGTCGCATTTTGTTTTGTTTTGTTTTCATTTGCTTTCGGACTGAGACAGGATATCATTACCATATACGAGACGACAATATTGCATGCGACTAGCGGCAGTTGTCGAATCCACAACTTTTTCTTATACATATAATTTTTGTTATTTTTTTTGGGAGTCGAGACTGACATACAAGTTCAGAACGCTAGAAACGATACAAGAAAATAGAGAAAACAAGTATGAGATGAACTTCAGTTCAATATTCTTATTAGTGTCAAGGATAGTGAAAACTAATCTGTAGAGATGCATTTTCTATTAGACCCACATACAGTTAGTATTGTAAGTAAGTAAAGAATGTGAAAGTAATGGGGAAAAACAGAAACTTACGCTCTATTTTTTAGTAATACCTATTGGGTACTTTTTTTTTTTTTTATTTAAGAACCATTAATAATAAATAATATGATTATTAATTATGAAAAAAAAGCAATAAATTAATTAACTCTTGAGGATTAATAAAAAGATGACTACGGTTATGCTTACAATATAGTTAATAAATTTGTCAAACATCGAAATATTAAATGTGATAAATAATATTTTATTTGTCAGAAACAATTTTAGTTATGTTCTCAGTCTTTATAAAATTGTAGATTAAAAGTGAAAATTTAGTTTAAAGATGCCAATCGCATCAAAGGTCTAAAAATATGTTAAGTTGAACAAAAACAAGAATCATTTCAATTTAGGAAGTTTTTTTTTTAACCACTTTTTTTTAATTTTTTTATTAAAAACACTGTTTAAGGTACATTTAGCTTTGGATCTCTCTTACTGTATCTTTTTATTCTTTTTCGAATTCCTAGAAAAGTAAAGTTTTTCTATATGATGTATTGTACTGGGATTGGCTCTCAACCCAGTTTAAAGTTCTTCATTGTTGTTTCTATTTGTGTGCACGGCATTGTGCCAGCTCTCCCCCCGCAATTGAATTGTGTTGTTGTCAAGCATGTGTCTCCTTCAATGAGTGTGTTTGTGTCTCTCTTTATCTTTCTCCTTCTCTTTTTCTCTTCCTTTGTGTGTGTGTGTGTGCTTCCCGTGTCGCCGCCATTTGGCGCTGCATTTGCTGCAACTTTTTTTGTGCCGTCGCTTTCCTGTTTCCTCTGCATACATTTTCACAACAAATCATAAAAAGCGGCGGCTACAACCACCCAACCACCCACTAACTGACAAACCACCCACTGTGGCTGAGCAGCGACGTGACGCAGGCAGGACAACGGCAGGATAACGAGGAAAAAGCGCCAGTTGTTTGTCGACTGGCAAAGCTGGCGGGCGGCATTTATTTTTGTCCTTCGCAACGGAAAAATCTGCCGCAGGACACGAGCTTAAGGATAACAGGACTAAATAAATAATTGATTAAAGTGAATTCTAAATAATCGTGTGAGTTGAAAGGATTTTAGTGCATAATTGAAAGAGCTTTCAAAGACAAAGGCATTTCAATTCAATCGAAATCGATAGTCTATTGCCAGGACATCTGAATCCTGCGCAGTAAACACACACAAAAGGCGCTGTTTACATGCCATCTAAAAGTTCATTATCCTGCAATTGCTGCCTATGTGTGTGTGAGTGTGTGTATGTGTGCGTGTTTGAGTTATACAAAAATCATTAAAAGTTGAGCACACTGCAACGAGAGTCTCCTGCCAAAGGATTCAAGTGCTTCATTAGCGACTTTCTCAAGTGTGTGCGAGTGTGTGTGTGTGTGTGTGTGTTGAGACGTTGCCCCCCGCTTCCCCTTAAGCCTTTAGCTTGTTATGTCCATTGTTAAGCGCGCTTCCGCCTTTTGTCCTGCCCGCCAGACGACGCATTTCGTTTGTTCCTCACGTCCTTCGACTGCGTCGCAAAGTCAAGGACTCGCGGCCAAAAGTTTCGTGTTATTTTATTTTTTTAAATCCTTTTTCTCATATTTTTTTGGTGTGGATTTTAAAGGCGCTTTTGTTTTTTGTTTTGGTTTGATTTGATTTTTTTATATGCATTTTTTTGTTCGTCCTTTGGCTTATTTAACTCATTTACTTGTCCTTTGCTTACAGTTCGCTGGCTGGGTGGATGCGGTAATCTTTGTGTTCAGCCTGGAGAACGAAGGCAGCTTCAACACCGTCTACAATTATTATACCAAAATGGCGCATTTTCGCAATGGACAGGATATACCCATGATATTGGTCGGCACGCAGGGTAAGTTTTACAAAATACTCAAATACAAAAAAATCAGAGTAAATACGAGCATACAATTATTGACTCCTTAAATACGTTTCTCAGTATGTTTATAAGAAATTGAAAGTCTGGAATTCTATTTTTAATAAAGCATTTGTAGGTTTTTCAACTTATTGTACAAGTTTCAGTAGATGCACAATTAAAAACCGATTCAAGACTTACGAATTACGAGTAGACCGTTTTCTTATAAGCTGTAACCAAACCTATATTGCATTATAAATTTTATTATTATTATTAGTTTTTTATTGCAAAATTATTTATATCTAATAATTAATTTAATTGTTTGGAAACAGTTTAATTTTAAATAAATTTAATTTATTTTTATTTATATGAGGTTGTTTTAACAATTTTTTGACAAAATGAAAGTTGTTTTAATTTGTAAACAAATTTTTTTACATTTGCCAATGACTCTTGGAACAATTTAATAACAAAGGTTGTAAGATACATTGGACCTAACTATATTTTAAAATACAAAATATACAAATTTTACATAAAAAATTACTTGACTTCAGATGTATAATTTATGAGCATATTTTGAATTTATTGATTTTTGTAATCGAGTAGAATTTGTGCCCTTGTTTCATACAATGATTGCAATCTTTTAATCATTAAAAAACAATTAATAATAATCGATGGTACTAAATTAAATATTAATCAAATTATCATAAATGAAATGATTTAATGGAATAAATAAGTGCTAATATTTCCCCCGCTTCCCTCTTCTTAGACGCCATCAGCGAGCGCAATCCTCGTGTTATCGATGACACCCGTGCCAGGAAATTGGCGAGCGACTTGAAGCGCTGCTCCTACTACGAGACCTGTGCCACCTACGGCCTGAATGTGGAGCGCGTCTTTCAGGATGGTAAGTGGCATAAAATGATTACCCCAAGATAATGAGTGCAATTACTGATGATTGGAATTTACTTACTCGATTCAGCCTGCCAGAAGATACTCTCGCAGCGCCTGCCGTTGCCGCCGGCGATGCAGCCGCCGCGGCCGACCACGCCACAGGGCTCCCGGCTGGTTCTGCCGCCCGCCTCCTCCTCCTACAATCAGGCGGCGACGAATGGTCAGCGGGCACAGCAACAGTTGCCGTTGCGCATGAGCGCGGACTTCGCCCAGGCGGAGCAGAAGCTCTGGTCGCTGCAGGCATCCTCAACGAACGAGAACAACAACATTACCAAATACAATCCAGCTGCAGCAGCACCACAGCAACATCAACAACAGCAACACCAGCAACATCAGCAGCATCAGCAACAACAGCAACAACATCAACAACAGTTGTCGCTGCAGGGCGACTGCTCCCAAGTGCAATTGCGTGATCCGCGGGACCTGGCACCGCCACCTGGCAAGGAGCTGCCCACGCCCACTTCAACGCCCACGACAAGCCGTAAAAGTCGACGGCGCTCCAATCTGTTTATACCCTCCTCGTCGAAGAAGAGCGACAAGGAGCCAAAGAGCAGCGAACTGGGCAGTGGACGATCCATTCCCATAAAGCAGGGCTATTTGTACAAGCGATCGAGCAAGTCCCTCAACAAGGAGTGGAAGAAGAAGTACGTCACGCTCTGCGACGATGGCAGACTCACCTATCATCCCTCGCTGCACGACTACATGGACGATGTGCACGGCAAGGAGATTCCGCTGCAGTATGTGACGGTCAAGGTGCCGGGCCAGAAGCCGCGCGGCTCCAAGTCCATCATAACAAACAGCGCTTTGACCAGCTCCCTGTTGGCCAATGGCCAGCGGGCACAGGGTACACTGAATGAGGGATTCGGTTGCCTCACCCTGGCCAAGGATAATCAACGCAAGCTGAATGAGAAGCTGTCGCTGCTGGGCGCCACGGCTGCTGCCGGCGCCGAGCCATTGAAATCGAATAGTTCTCAGCAAACGAGCGGCGACGAGGGCATTGCCATGTCCAATTCGAATTCTCAGACCTTTATAGCCGGCGATGTGACAGCGTCCAGTAAGCTGGAGGCGCAAACGCCCAATGTGAAGAAGCGACATCGCCGCATGAAGAGCAGCAGCGTCAAAGCGAACGAGGCGGATGACAACGATGGCTATGAATTCTACATTGTGTCCCTGGACTCCAAGCAATGGCACTTCGAGGCCGCCAATTCCGAGGAGCGGGACGAGTGGGTCGCTGCCGTCGAGCAGGAGATCTTCAAGAGTCTGCAGAGCATCGAGAGCAGCAAGACAAAGCCGGCGACCAGCACTGAACTGGCCGCCATGGTGGCCATAAGGCAACGTGTGCCCGGCAACGGTCACTGCGTGGACTGTGGAGCACCCAGTAAGTATATATAAATTGTACACTAGGCAACAAATTTTAATTAGTTACAGTTCGCAAACGGCACTTGATAAGTAAAAACATATTTTAGAGATTTAATTTTTTGTTATTTTTAGAATCTGTAATTTTAAACTCGTTTTTTGAGAGGCGAGCTGTATATATTTTAAAATGAAAATTTAACTCCATCGATTTCAATGACTAATATCATAGACGACTTTGAATAAATGAATTCATATTTATATTATTTACGATTTTTTCAAATTCCCATTGAAATTTAAAGTAAAAAAATTATCGTAAAAAAAATCTGCACGAAAAATCATCATTTATAGCAAGACTAATGAAGAAAACTTAAAAGTGCTTATAAATGATTAATTGATATATTCAGTGGCTAACCTCTTAAAAAAGATTCTTAAAATAATAAGATTTTAATATTAAAAAAAATCTCTTAATTTTCTCGTCTTATAAGAAAGTAAAATACTTGGTAGATTTTAATTTGATCGTTTTTAACTCATTTCAGATCCCGAGTGGGCCAGCTTGAATCTGGGCGTGCTCATGTGCATCGAGTGCTCGGGCATTCATCGCAATCTCGGCTCGCACATCTCTAAGGTGCGCTCCCTGGGTCTAGACGATTGGCCGTAAGTAGAAACCACAATTGCACCACCATAACCACAATAGTCATGTATTGTTTCGACTCTTTCTAGTGCACCGCATCTGAGTGTCATGTTGGCCATTGGCAACAGTTTGGCCAACTCCGTGTGGGAGTCGAATGCGAGACAACGCGTCAAACCCACAGCACTGGCCAATCATGAGGAGAAGGAGCGCTGGATACGCAGCAAGTATGAGGCCAAGGAGTTCCTAACGCCTCTGGGCAGTGGAAATCACGCCAATGTCGCATCACCGGGTCAGCAACTCATTGAGGCGGTGATTCGAGCGGACATTAAGTCGATAGTGTCCATACTGGCCAATTGCCAGTCGGAGGTGACCAATGCCAATGTGAGTCCGCGGGATGTGCGAACGCCTCTTTTGCTGGCTTGTGCCATTGGCAATCTGGCCATTGCGCAGCTACTCATCTGGGTAAGTTCATCGGGATTATCTTATTCCATACAAGCAAGACATTAATTTCTTTGCTTTCTTTGTTACAGAACGGCGCAAACATCAAGCACACGGATCATGAGGGACGCACCTGCTTGGCCTATGCACGTGCCGCACAATCTCTGGCCACGGCCAAGTCGATGAAGGCGGCCGCTGCCCTGGCAGCCGGCACAGCGGCACCAGCTCCCCCTCCAGCACCGTCGGCTGCCGCAAATGGCGGCATTCCTGCGCCACAATACAACGTGGAGGATACGACGGCACTGGTCGAGTTACTGGTCGGATTGGGTTGTCCGGAGTCGGCGCCGCTAACAGCCAGTGGCACGCTGCCAAGGCGACGGGATACTTTGGGCACGCCGTATGAGAAATCCGTATCGGGCGTCATCTAAATAGTTGAATTTCATAAACTGATAAAGAAATGCATGTATTAATTGTAAAATTGATTTTAAATGTTTAATATGTTGTTTGTAATTAGTTCAAATTCGCAATGGTAATGATCATTCTGTGTATAGAAATGTTTTAAAATGTCAATGTCGATTAGTTAATAGTTTTTATTGAAAATGTGCAAATTATTTGGCCAGCGTTGAATGGAAATTCACAAAAGTTTTTAGTTTTATTTATCATTAAGCACAAATCTGTACAGTCTTGTTGTAATCTCAAGTTTTTTATTAATTTATTATTTTCGTATTATGTATTATTAATACCTATTACTTATTATTATTATTATTGTTTTTATAAAATGTGCAGGTTTTTATTTTAGTGTCGTTTGCAAAACAACAATTTAAGTAATTATGTAATTCCCCTTTTATTATAAACATTTGAGCAGTCTCGTTTTTCATCAGTTTATATACATATAGATGTATTTCAGTATATCACACCAAATATAACTGATGAAAGAGAAAATATACGTATAAACATAGTGAAACTAAGACTAAAGCCAAAAACAACTTATTACACTATAAATAAACAACATTAATATAAAAAAAATATATATATATATATACAAAGTTGAAATTGCTTGATAATCGGTCAAAACACGCTTAACTTTAAATTGCTATCAAAATTCCAAAAATTCCAGAAATTATTGTCTTGAAACATTTGTTGTCTGACGATCGCATTAGATCGGAGCTCAGTTATAAAGAAATGCAAAAAAATATAAAATATACTATGTAGCAACACTTGAAAGTATTTCAACCCAATTAAACAATATAGCTGTAAAATCTATTCACATACATATATTTATCAAATATATATATACACCCAAACCTTATTGTGTACGCTATTTGTACCATTTGAAACGCATAGACAACTAAATAAAGTGACAAAAATCAATTTAATTGGATAAAAAGGCAACAGGCACAAATATAAAACACAAAAAAATCACTCAAAAACAAAATAAAACTTGATTAAACAAAAAAAAAAAACTGGTTTTTATATATTGTGAAATAAAAGATCGTACTGACTGTTCTATGCATTTGGATGACTTATCACAAGTCTTGGAAATTCCACGTAGTGCTTCGTCATGTCAGCCATGATAAGAATACTAGAAGATTTTATTGCAATTTGATTTCATGAAATTTTGCAATAAGCCAAGGCTTTTTTTCAAATACTTCACTAATATTGGTTTGATTTCTAAATTAATTTTTTTTTCTGTGAGCAAATTAATTCTTTTTCTCATCCCTAACACTCAAATATTTTGAGTTCTTTTAATTCACAAAACCAAAATTCAAATCTATACCTCTGTTACTTCAAGATTTTCAATTTCAGTTTACATTTTTCAATTCAGAACCTTTCAGTAAAAAGAAGAATAATTTTTAAAATAGTACTCATAAATCGCAAGCGCTGTTCCTACCTTCTCATGAACTTGTTAAACCCGAAAAAAAGGAGACGTAGCAAATTGTTGTCGGTAGCTTTTTATTATTTCACAGAACAGAATAATGTTACATTTAAAATTTTTTTTGAAGTGTGAAAGTATGTAAAATTTGATGTAAATCTGTATGTTTTAGAGAATTGAATACATCGATATTTATTTGATAATGCCCGACATTTGATTTTATGATGTTTTCCTTTTAAAGATTAAATTGTTATATATGCGTTATATAGATTGTAATTGAGGAGGCTTTTTGCTAAAATGAACGAATCTTCGACGGGGAATGTTATAGCAAATCAAAAAATAACATGATAGGCACAAGGAGTTAGTGGACCATTTCATTTTGTATTTTATTTTTTTTTATGAAAAATAGTCTCCGGATTCAGTAGGATCTCCAAAAAGCGAAAGACATGCGCTTGATGAGGGGCTTGGGGGTGGAAGGAATAGATAAAATCTCCGATCTCTTCACGAGCTCCGGGTCTGGATTTAGTCGTAAACCTTTCTTTGCTAAGCTCTGGAGGTTATTTAATGTTAATTCATTTTTTTTTTGTAATTTTTCTGATTTTTTTTCTTTATGTTGTTGTTGTAGGCCGTTTGTCCATATTACGTTAGCTGAGAGTCGTTGCCGTTGTTGCCCATTTGAGTTGAAAGTGAACGATTTTTTTTCATTTTTGGTAATTTGATTTTTTTTTCTAACACAACAACAACACAAGCAAATTCCACGCGATGCTGCTGCCGCATAATACGGACCCCTGCTGGGTATGTTGTTCAGTTGTACGGTTGTTGAATGTTGTTGTTGTTGCGGTTGTCGTTGTTTGTTGTTCTCTGCTTGTTGAAATATCTTTTTTTGTATTTGTAAATATGTTGATGGTGATACCACAACTACAGCAGCAGCTGCTGCTGCTGCTGCTACAAACAACAACAACAAACAAGCAAATAAACAACAACCCATTTGAAATGGTGCAGCGATCGCTGGTTGGTTGATTTGGTTGCCGTTGTCCGCTGGCCGCGTCTGAGAGAAACTTCGTTAACTTGGAACTCCATGTCGTTTTTTGTGGTTGTACAGAGAACACACGCTTGCATCCTTGCATTACTTGCATCTGCAGTTGCCTTGCATTTGCCACCTAGCGCCCGCTTATGGTCACTCATTTTTTGTTGGCCTTAAACTTGGCATAGAAGCTCTGAATTTGGGCATAGCGTACAGGTATGGAGTCAAGGATGCCGGTATAACTAAAATTCTGCTGCTGACGGTTCTTCTCGTGCAGATTATCGCCCGACAGATATGTGACCACATTCTTTTGCAGCTCACTCACATGCGGATCGGCGTGATTGGCAACCAAGTGATTGCAAAACTGAGCTATTTGCAGAAATACCGATGCGTCCCGATCTGGAAACAATTTACAAAACTATTAGCAATCTATATAAACTCTAATCTTTTGCAGTACTCACCCATTTTGCGTGATATCTTGAGCAGCGACAGCGGCTGACTTTCATTGTCCCGCTGAGCGCGTAGATGGCGATTGCCATGCTTGAATTCCTGCTCCAACCAGCGTATGACATGGCGCACGTTCTCGCTGCGCTTCTTCAGCTCGTCCAGCTCGTTGAGAACTAAAAGTGTATACATGTTAGTGACTCCTCAAATACATAGTAAGGGTTTTTTTACTCACCAGCATTTGGTATGAGGACGATGCACTTTTTGGTCCGCACCAACGATTTGACAATGCCATTGTATTCAGTTAGAGCCTTGGCATCCACCACGACGAAGGGCGACATAACCACATGGGCGGGACTATCGCGCAACTCCTCCTCGAGGGTCTCCACTTCGTTCTGCAGCCAGAGTTTGCCCATGATCTCGCATTTCTTGGACATGGCCTCGGAGCGCTCCTCATCGGCGCCGCTGCTCGACTGAAGATTCAGTTTCTCGATGACGCTGTTGGTGGTGGTCGAGGCGGACGCTGAGGTGCCACCAGCCACTGAGGTGCCCGTGGCGCTGGCAATCACAGCAGCCGCCTTCTCGGCATTACGATTGCGCAGATATCCCTTGCGGGGAAGCTTGCGGCACTCCTCGACCGTGTCCTTCTCCTCGTTGCTGGTGTAGCTCTTGCGGACGATGCCGTTTTTGCGATCCGAGTAGCGACGCGTGCGTCCCTCGTTCCTTTTGCGTGTTGTCTTTGGCGCAGTACGGCGCTCACGGCGTCGGGAGCCGCCTCCCTTCTTCTCCTCGCGCTTCTTCTTCTGGTTCTCGGTGAAGCGACGCGTCTTCACACAGAAACGATAGTTGAACTTCTTCTGCTTGCAGATGAAGAAACCGAAATCGACCATCTTGAAGATGCGCAAAATGGACTCTTCCTGGGGCGTTACACGCTCCCGTATAATCGTCTCCCAGTCGAGCGTAATTTGGGTGCTCTGGAAGATGTCAAAGTTCTTGAAGGCAAAGTCCTCGCTCAGCGGCACATTGGCGCGCACATCGAAGAGTTCGACGAGAGCTTCACGCACATTGCTGGTGGTCAGCAGGTCACGTTCAAAGTAAACCTTTCGTGTGAATACATCAATGTTGCAGTAGTTGAGCAGCTTCATAATCTTGTGAACAAATTCCGGATTGGAGTGATAGCAGCCAATTAATATTTCCGGGTTGATGCGCAGCCAGTCAAAGAGCATCTTTAGAGCACGTATCGTGGCCTCATTGTGCAGGCAATCAATAATGATATTCGGATTTATCTTCGTATACTTGTTGCGATACACCAGTTTCTTTGGCGGCTCCGAGATGGTAACAGGTGCCGCTGGTACTCCCCCAAATGGGGATTGAGGCACAGCTGCCCCAGTCGTGGCCAAGGTGGCCATTGGATCCTCCGAGCTCTTAAAGTTCATCTGCAGCACCTCAAAGCTGCGCAACAGCTCCTCGGAGTCAATCTCCTGTGAATTGGGGCGACGCTCCATCTCATCGGGATAGACGAGTCTCTCCTCCTCAATAACCACATCCTCACTGTCCGAATAGACATTGGCGCCTGCCTGCTGACGTCCTGTCCGATCTTTCTTCGGGTAATCTGCTGCTGATGAAAATAATTGATGGAAATGTAAGTAACAATTTCATCAGATAAGAGGGTTATAGTTAAGATTCTTGTTACTCAGCTCAAATCAGCGATGCAAAAAGACAGAAAAATCGACAGCTCGATTTTAGCGAAGCGATTTTCGTAATGTAAAATTTCTAAAAGGATCTTTAGAATCAAAATTGAGGATTTTAAGAATCAAATTGACAATATGACATGATTCTAAGGAACCTTAATTTTGAATTTTCGGAAAAGTTAAAGGGCTAAATTTTGCTTAAAAAACGATATCTTGAGGAACAAAATTAATTGAACGAAGTAATTTAAATTTGAATGCAGAATAAATTAAAATCAGTTCAGTTTAGGTTACAAGTCAAAATTTACTCGGGTGTTTTGTATTAATCTATTTTCATAAAATTATTTAATGGAAAACTCAATACAGGAGGGGGATATAAAAATGTACAATCAAACGTGGGAGTTAAAGAAACTTGTGCAGCAAATTAGTTTATTCCAGCCCATATTGTTTTAGGTTCAGGTGCTCCTACAGACGGACGGATGAATCGCCCACATTGTACAATAGTTCAACAACTCCAAATTGTTGAGTAATCTACCATCACACAAATAATGAGTTCATTATCTTGTGGACTTTTTTGGAAAATGAAAGAAAAGACAACCAGCATGTGGTTTACTTACCATTTGGCGCCTCATCGGGCTCGGCCGCATCAATGTCACTGAAATCGGTATCGAAGTTGGAGCTGAGATCTGTGTAGTCCTCCTCATCGCTATAGAAATCGGTATCCATGTCACTTTCACTGTCGTAGCAGGAGCTGTCATCGGATTGGGCCATCTTGCGACGACGACGTCGCAGACGCATCCCACGGCGCTTGCTCTTGCAGGATAGCGGCGTCTTGAGGTCGCTCTCCTTGGCCTCGTCGCTGGAGCGTGTGGAGATGGGTTCGGCACCGCCCAGTTTGTCATTGTCGGTTGCTTCCTGCGTCTTGGCGCCGCCGTCGTCTGCCGAGTGTTGACTCTCCCGCGAATCTGAGCTGCAATCCTTTAGTGAATGCGATCTGGCCATCAACTTCTTGTCCTTACGCTCAGACTCGCCCACAGCGGCCAGCCAATTCTTGTACTCATTGCGTGACTTACGCACCGTTGTGTCAAAGTCCTGGAAACGCTGCTCGTAATCCGCCTGGAAACGTTCGTTGTCGGCGGCACGGGCCAAAATCATTTGCTCAATGTTGACAATGCAGGCATCCATTAGATCGGAGCAGGCGGCTACCAGGAAGGCGTGCAGAGAGTACACCTTGGGTGAGTTAATCATCTTGAGCTTGGACAGGCAGAAGAACAGTATGGAGATGATCTTAAAGATGCTCGACTCGGGCACTCGCAGCATCTGGGCACAAAGGATCTTACGCAGATCGATGAGCACACAATGACACAGGGAGTTGAAGTCGGGAACTTCCTTGTCAAAGAAGAATATGTCCACAATCAAATAGAAACGTGCGTAGAAATCCTCAATATTGAAATCCACTTTGGCGGGATCCATTTGCTCTAGATATTCGGTGTGCTTGGCAAACAGTTTGTTCAAATTGTTTTCGCTCAGCTCGAATGGAATGATGCACACCAGGGAGTACAGATAGTGATAAGTCGAATCTAGATCATAATTCTGTCCATAGTAGAGAGTTCCAAGCTGGTTTTGGGCCATGCCAATGGCTGGATTCAGCTTGAATGCCTCCAAATAATACTTGGCCACCTGCTCCTTGCTGATGCTCAAACTCAGCTGGCTGTCAATGCGAAAGTCCAGAAAGTAACGATGCAAGTCGCCCAAACTAAGCAGCGATGAGTGTATGGTATCCAGGGCAAAGGACACGGCCTCCAGGCTCTTATCAACAGCGGCCTGTGACGGTTCCAGCTCCTTGTTCACATTCGAGTCGCCAATGAAATCGCTTATGTATCCCTCGCTGATGATTGAGAAATCAATTAGATATTTCAAGTCCAGGTCGTAGATCTCCTCCATTTTGGCCGATAGTCGCTTGTAGTTGAATATGCCAGCACAAAGGAATCGCTCCAGCTTCTGCATATTCTCCGGATCTGTGCCCTGCTTATGCGACTGCTTCTTCACAAAGGCTATGAACTCGTAGTAACCGCGACGCCACATCACCTCGCGCACCTTCTTTCCCACCGATTGATAATCCTAGAATGAGTTAAGTTCAATGCGTTATAAATTATATCGAGTTAAAGTTGCATAACTGCAAGGAATTTATTGTTTCATTTAATTAATTTATTGTATCACTTATACTTTTATTGTAACATTTAAAGCTTAATATATTCATTTAATTACTTATAATTTAAACTAATATAAACACAAAATTGTTCATCTAACATTCTTCTGTATTCATTTTAATCTTTTAAATCAACGTCCAATTTGGAAAGATTTTTTATTGCTTCTAAGCATCAAAACATATGTTCAAAAGAAAGTCACCGTGTTTTGTAAAATTACTATTAAATTATTATTAATATGAACTTTTTTCAATAAATAAATTTTAAATAGTGTAAAGTTGCAAGGGTATTTTATACAGAAGAATATGACTGGGGTTTTAAAGTGTTTTTTTAGTCAAAGTTGCTAAATATTATATTTCATCTCAGATAACTAGCTACCCAATAGAAATTACTCTACAAGCTGATAACAATTTAATGACCTTAATCATGAGTCATCTAGTTTAGATCTTCAGAAATGTGCTGATCACGAATAAACATTAAGTACAAAATATACCCTCTTTGTCCTCATAGATTAAAGGGTACAAAATAATAAAGCAAATTGCGCTCGTTCAACTACTCAGAATCTATATCTAAATGGCAATAGTTACCTTGAATATAATTTGCTTGCACAGCTGCACGAGATTGGCGCGTTTCTCCTCGATTTCATGCTGGAACAGTTGTCCAATACTCTGCACATTCCGCTTGGCATCGTCCAGCTGCTTGGAGACGGTGTACAAAGCGCTGACAAAAATAATTTCGTGTTCATTTAAAGGGTTAAAGAGTGAATTTGTAGTTTTATTTACCGATACAGATCCTTAACCTCCTGGCTGAGGGCAGAGTTGCCATTGTTCGACTGCGAGCCATTATTGTGGTGGTTGCCGACGCTGCAGAGCGACGACTCTAGATTGCGGCAGCGACTTT
Organism: Drosophila limbata; assembly: GCA_963924055.1. Lineage (NCBI taxonomy): Eukaryota > Metazoa > Arthropoda > Insecta > Diptera > Drosophilidae > Drosophila > Drosophila limbata. Next base: position 7,861,746 of record OZ001353.1, read on the forward strand.
TCCCGCCGCCGCCAGCGTCGACAGCGCATTCGCTGGAAGCGTTTGAGCCGCCGGAACTAAGTGTCGACTCCATGGTCAAAGTGTAAGACACTGCAAATGAGAAAAATTATTGAAAATAGGCATTGAAACTACAACTACAACTATGTGCATGTAACTGCAATAATAACAAAGCAACAAGCGTAAAACTTTCCAGCTGATTCTAGTCATTTTTAGATTTTTTTTTTTTTTTACTTGCTGACGAATTTTATTTACACAGAAATTTGCAGCTTTTTAAGTATTGTTTTCGTTGCCAAAATGCAGACAACGCGCGTTAAAAACACATTCATACACACACACACATATTTTGTATAAATACACACATGCATACATATATATGTATTGCGTATTGAATAATCAATTAAACTGGCTGCTACTGCTTCTGCCTCTGCTCTGCTGCTCTGGCATTTTCTATGCAATACTTGCGAAATATATATTTTTTGCACTTTCACGCACTTCTATTTTGTTTTATTGTAGCTCTTGCACGCGCAGCTGTTGATAACAGTTAGTTAATTGTATAAATTGAGTGATTTGCATTACCTTTATCAGTTTTATATTGTTTTAAGACTTCAGAATTCACGTTTTGCGTCGCGTTTCCCTTCTTTGTTAACAACAAAGTGGCACTGCACGTTCAGACAATAAATCTCATGCGTTGCGAATTCTGTTCATGAACTAGTTCACAGCTGGCATGTGCCGGAATGTTTATGTGCGTCAAGATAGCATCGGTTCTTTAGCAACGAAAAACGGAACTTGGTTCATGAGTCGGAACCAGTTATGAACTTTCTCATTTTAAAACGTTTCTAGACCTTTAATCAATAAAGTAATGATGCAGAACTGTAGAAAATTAATTAATCTATAGTTTCAAGCAGTATTTTGGCCATTTCAGCTATTATAGTGGGAGAAACAGGTGAAGAAAAAAAGTGAAAAAGATAACATTTTCACCATTTCTTAAATTGCTAAGGACAGGAGGTCCGTGCGCGAAAACCACTTATGCACGATCAAAGCCTACAATTTCATCTTTCAAATGATACAATTAAATTTAAAAAAAACTGATACGTTTTTGAGAAATTGTGAAATGAGCGAAGCTACCTCGGTGAAAGCCCCATACAAAATGACCGCCAAAATGTATGCCTTGTTTTCGAACCGTAATAGCTTATCTCAGGACGAATGTGCGAAAACGCGGGAAATAGCAAATTAAAGCTACAAGTTTGGGGAAGCTATTGCAATTAAATTTAGAGAAATAAACTGTACAGTTTTTTAGAAAATTAATTAATTGTAAATCAACCTCCACAAAGTTCACGAGCAAGAACTATCGAACTGGTAGCTCCAACGTGAACTGAACTACAGAGGAGGTGCCACCTTTCACAATTTCGTTGCTAACAAAAAAATTTTAACGTGCGGATATGCACGGTATATGGGAGCATTGGCGTTAGTCGTACGAGCATTTTGCCGTTTGAATTATCAAAATAAACTGTCAGGTTACTGAGAAATTTGCATTTTTGTATTTTTTCACTTTTCCAAAAACTAACATGCACAAAACAACGTGGCAGCATTGTGTATGTACATATGTACATAAAGGTCGCCTGACTAATGCAAATAATCTTGGTCTTTTTATTTTTATTTATTAAAATTATTTAACATGCATAATAATCCATAAATTTA